>CP114485.1:4800000-7525000 GCA_027186245.1 Coriaria nepalensis
CTTCTTTTTAAAGATAGTCTTATAGATAGATTTGTAGTAGTTATCTTTTTTTTTTTTTTTTTTTTTTCCTCCAAAAAATTACTTGTATGATCCCGATTCTTGATATCACGGTGAATCAAACATATAATAAAGTGGCATGTAACACTTTAATCTTTATGTACTATTTCAAACGTGACATTTTATTATTGATTTTGATTCTCCATGGTGTTATGAATTAAGTTTATATAATTACAGTAAAATCTCGATAAATTTTTTTCCCGACCATTCCGGAACTTAATATGAAATTGTATCCAGATCAGTCCATAGTTTTGAATGGAAGATCTGGATCTCTCCAAGAATTTTATTAGTTACCTAATTGGGTGTAAATTGCCGGGATATATATATGTATATTTCTTTATTTGAAAAGCAAAGACTATACAGTATATACATATATACAGCTACCTCTGCTTACGCGTACAAGTGTTGTAGCATTAGACTATTACTACGTGGAGACTGGAGACTCATGCAAGAATGAGAACAAGCCTTACGAAAATTCCTGGAAGCTGCACATGTATAACATATATATATATAGAGAGAGAGATAGGTAGGTTAGCGACAGGTAGCTAATATAACCATGGAGTACCCATATGAGGTCTTGAGCAATCTGGAGAATGGTGCTGATAATGATGATGAAGGGAGTGAGACATCAATATTGAAGAAGAACATGATATTGAAGATGTCTGAAAAAGTTAACACGAACAAGAAATCACCATTGTTATTGATGATGGTGAAAGATTTTGTCGTCAACTTGAAAGAGGTTCTTCTTGGTACTAAGCTTGCTGTTCTTTTCCCTGCTGTTCCTCTAGCCATTGTTGCTGACTCCTTTCACCTAGGAAGAGTAAGAACATAGTTCATCATATTCATATATATTAAGTACTAATCATATATCACGTAAAGCTGCTTCATCATATACATTCAAGTTTTCTTTCCTTCGTGTTGAACGCAGGCTTGGATTTTTGCTTTGAGCTTAATCGGACTAACTCCATTAGCAGAACGTGTTAGCTACCTAACTGAGTAAGTACTAATCAATTTGCTTAATTTTAATTGTTTTGTAGTTAATTTAGATCTTCATTTACTTATCATTAACTTTACTGTTCCGTTTGATCTCTTAACAAAACCTAGGCAAATTGCACATTTTACCGGCCCGACAGGTACTTAATTAATGGTTGAATGATTAAGAGTTAATAAGTACATGAGTTATGAGTTAACTAAGTTTGATTAGAACTAATGATATGCAGTTGGAGGGCTTCTGAATGCGACATGTGGTAACGCAACAGAGATGATAATAGCAATGTTTGCTCTTCACCACAACAAACTACATGTTGTCAAGTACTCACTTCTGGGCTCCATTATTTCCAATCTCCTCCTTGTTCTTGGCACCTCTCTTATCTCTGGTGGCCTTGCCAACCTCAGGAAGGAACAAAGATTTGACAGAGTAATTAATTAAGACATGTTCAAGTCAACCACCCTTTGACATTTTCACTTTATATACTTGTAATAAACTGATTCTTTCAATTTGACGTGTGTATATATATATAGAAGCAAGCTGATGTGAACTCGCTGCTCTTATTGCTTGGATTGCTATGCCATCTGCTGCCATTGTTGTTCAGATTATCAGCAGCAGCAGCAACTGATAATTACTATAGTACCCTTCAGCTGTCTAGAGCAAGCAGCATTTTGATGCTTATAGGTTATGTTGCCTACATTATCTTCCAGTTAAATCCCCACCGACAGTTGTTTGACCCACAACAGGTAATTAATTAGTTAATGACCTTAATTAAATAATAATAATAATAATAATAATGAATTTATTGCATAGGGAGAAGGAGGAGGAGGAGGAGGAGGAGGAGGAGAAGAGGAGGAGGAGGAGGAAGAAGAGGCAGTGATTGGATTCTGGAGCGGTTTGATCTGGTTGGTTTTTATGACAGGGATCATAGCTGTGTTATCAGAGTATGTTGTGGGTACAATTGAGGTATATATTACATCTCTAAACATACGTTTAAGCCTTAATATCATTTAAGAATTATAGGAAAATTAATTTAATTTTAATTAATAATTAATTATATATATGTATATCAATATATATGTCATGAAAATAGGCTGCATCAAATTCTTGGGGCATATCTGTGATCTTTATCAGCATAATTTTGCTACCAATTGTGGGAAATGCAGCAGAGCATGCTGGCGCAATCATATTTGCACTTAAAAACAAGTTGGTATGTTTAGAAATAAATAATTTTTAACATATTTACTATGAATACTCAAAATTAAAAATTAATTTAGGGATTTGGATTCGGCCAAACTCTACGGGTTAGGACCGTATCCATACCTATGGTTGGGATTGATTTTCCCAATCATTTGTCTTCTTTACATGCCATCTAGTCTAAATCTCTACATTATTTGCAAAATAACTAGATGACATGAATGATTTTTACTCAATCCCAATTATGAATCTAGATCAATTTAGACTTATACGGTATTGGACCGAATCTAAATCCCTAATTCATTTGCTAAAGTACTCTTTCTCTCTTGCTCTTACTTGTGTAGGACATATCTCTGGGTGTTGCTTTGGGGTCCGCCAGTCAAATTTCCATGTTTGTGGTGAGCTATCAATGGAATTATCCCAGAACTCACATTAAAAAAGAAAAAAATTAAAGTAAGAATAGATAAATAAATAATTAATGTGTATTGATAAATTTTCAGATTCCCTGGAGTGTGATTGTGGGGTGGACAATGGGCGTCGATATGGATCTTGATTTCAGCCTCCAAGAAACAGGGTCTCTTGCTTTCACCATCATCATTACAGCCTTCACTTTACAGGTTCAGTCACCACACATCATAATCAATTAATGTTCATTATACAGCCAAGAAACTACATGCACCTATAAGTAGTTAATTTGTAAGCAGAGATAGAATGTTATGTTAATGTTAGTTCCTTCTTCATTTTTCTAGGATGGGACTTCGCATTACCTGAAGGGACTGATACTTTTTCTATGCTACGTTGTGATTGCTGCTAGTTTTTTCTTTTACCAAACTCCATTGATCAGCTAAGGTTATATCGCAAGAGAGTGCCAAGATTTCTCAATAAACTTGTGATCTGATAATGATTTCAGATTTCCTGTTGTATTCATTTTCAAATAATTGTTAGAATTATGTTTGGTTGAGAATATGACTTTTGAGTTGACTTTTGGATTCCTTATTCAAATATTATTGACTCTCATACTACCAGTTAGATCTCATTAACACCAAGCCGAAGCTATTGGAATCACTCGAGTTATGCACCATTCTATCTCAACTGTTTTTTGGTTTTACTAGTTTTCTTGCAAAAGAAGTCAAACGCTAAAATTGAATTCTATATGCAATCTAATCACTCCAACAAGTTTGTTTCATGCATTTGATCGTATGGAATCTGGTTTCAAGTGTTGGAAATGATTGAAACTCATTTTGGATGGAAATGCCCTTTGACAGCAAAAGCTGTTGTAAGGCAGTGTACCTTCTGCTTATGCTTTTGATTTAGTTCATGCTTTTGCCTAAGTTTTAATTAGCCGAAATAGTTGCTTGTTTATGGAGATAACAGAACCATTATTGGGCAAAAGCTGTTAACAGAGCAGTGTACATCCTGAAGAGCCTACCAACTAAATCAGTGAAGGATATGGTTCACTATGAAGCTTGGAATAAGACCAAACCCTCTATCTGTCATCTAAGAGTGTTTGGATCAATCTCTTCATGCACATTTCAAATGGAAGAAGAGATAAGCTTTCTGAAAAAATTGAGAAATGTTTCATGGTTGGCTATTGTCATTACTCAAAAGGCTATAGGGTTTTCATTCCAGCAAGCAATAAGGTTGTAAATGCCCGAGATGTTTCATTTGATGAACAAACAAAGTTCAAATGGAGTCAAGAAGATGATGATGAAGATTATTCCGATTTCATCACTGAAAATCAAAATGCCTCAAATCTAGGAGGATAATTCTGATTATGATACAAAACCAAATTTGCAAAGATTTAGATCACTTGATGATGTTTATCAAAGGTACAACATTGTTGTTTATGAACCAATGATATTCAATGAAGCTTTAATGGATGATCATTGGGAAAATGCAATGAAGATCTAGCCATGATTGAGAAGAATCATACTTGGAAGTTGATTGAAAGGCCAAAACAATAAAAGGTGATTGGAGTCAAGTGGATTTTCAAACTCAAGCATAATGCTATGGTTTTATCAACAAGTACAAAGCAAGGTTGGTGGTTAAAAGGTACTCTAAACAACATGAGGCTGATTATTTAGAAACCTTTGCTCTAGTAGCTAGACTGGACACCATCAGACTTCTGGTTGCTATTGTTGTAAGCAAAGCATGATCAATTCATCAATTGCATGTCAAGTCTACCTTTCTAAATGTGATTCTAGAAGAAGACATTTTTATTGATGAGCCAAAAGGTTTTGAAGTTAAGGGACAAGAAGACAAAGTTCTCTAGCTGAGCAAAGCATTGTATGGTCTAAAACAGGCTCCTAGAGGTAGGTACAATAGAACTGATGCTTATCTCATAACTTCAGACTTCACAAGAAGTGAAAGTGATGACACATTTTATGTCAAGGGGTTAGGTACTTTATCTCTCATCATCTCCTTTCATGTTGATATCGATGATTTGTTAATCACGAAAAATGATGATGACTTGATTTTGGAATTCAAAACTGAGATGAGATATGTGTTTGAAATGCCAAATATGGGATTGATGAAATTCTTCTTGGGAATGGAAATCATGTTACTACCTAGAAGAATTTTTATTTCTCAAGAGAAATATGCTAAGAATATCTTGAAGAAATTCAAAATGGAGTATTGCAAACTAGTTGCAACTCCTCTGGCTGGTAATGAAAAGTTGGCAAAGGAATATGATGCTGAAAATGTGGATGAGACTCATTTTATAAGCTTAATTAGAGATTTCATGTATCACACAACAACCAAACTTGAACTGATGTAGTCCATCAACCTACTGTCCAGATTTACGCTCAATTCAAGTCAAATTCATCTTGAATCAGCAAAGAGGGTATTAAGGTACCTGAAAGGCATTATTGATTATGGGACTATGTTTGAAGAAGGTGAACCTCATTTGAAAGTTTTGGTTGACAGTAATTGAGCAGGCTCCTATGATGATTTAAAAAGCACAAGTGGATATGTTTCTCAGTCAATTTAGGAGTATTTAGTTAGAGCTAAAAAAAAATAGGACATTGTTGCTCAATTCATTGTTGAAGCTGATATACTGGTGCTGCAAATGCAACAAATTAGATTGTTTGGCTTATGAAGATTATGGGTGATATGAGATTTTTTCAAGATAGTCTCATTGTGATCTACTATGATAGAAAGTCATCAATTGCTATTTCTGAAAATTCAATTCATTTTGGAAGAACAAAATACATTCAAGTCAAGTTTCATGCCATTAGGCAAAAGAATAAGGAAGGTGAAGTTAAGCTTTTGCATTGTTCTTCAGAGGAGCAAAATGCAGACATATTCATAAAATCTCTCTATGCTTTTAAGTTTGAAATGTTCAGAGGAAGATTGGGTGTGATTCCCAAGCCAATTAAAAAGGAGTGTTATAATTATGCTTGGTTAAGAACTTGGCTTTGGGGTTGACTTTTGGATTCTTTATTTAAATATCATTGACTCTCATATCATCAGTTAGATCTCATTAAAACTAAGCTGTAGCAATTGGAATCATTCAAATTCGATCATCCTAGCTCGAGTTATGCACCATTCTATCTCAAATGTTTTTTGGTTTTACTAGTTTTCTTACATAGTTAGAAGCTAAATTTAAATTCTATATACAATATGATCACTCCAATAAGTTTGTTTCATGCATGTAAACGTATGAAAGCTAGTTTAAAGTGTTGGAAATGATTGTAACTTATTTTGGACATAAATGCCCTTTGACAACAAAAGCTGCTATAAGGCAATGTACCTTCTGCTTTAAAGCTTGCTTATAGTTTTGTCTAAGCTTTAATTAGCCAAAATAGTTGATGTTGTTAAATACTTTCAGCTTACTTGTTTCAAATTGTAATCATTTCATTTTATCTCATTGATGTAAAACTCAATTGAAATGCATTATGTTTTCCTTTTTTTCAGCAAGAACACATCTCCGCTTCATTGTGTTTTTCATTCCATCTCTCTTACTCTCTCTTGTAACAAATCAACGAAATCAAACAATAACAACTAGTGCCAGTTATAACTTGCTTCTCAAGTATTTATTGTTAACATTCTATATAAAAGCAGGCTGCTTTCTTCTGTCCTGTTGTTTATATTTGTATGTATATAATGGGAAAAAAATTTAGACTGGTCGGAACGGCGCCCAACCAGTAAGTTCACCATGTTGATATTCGCTTCTACGACAATAAGCTCTCTTCTATGAGTATTGATCATCTCTTCTGGAAGTTTAAGAACTTAACAGATGCAGCAAAAACACCAAAGAAGAGGAGAATGAAGGCAATAAGCACTGCTGCTGAAACTCCAATCATTCCGGGACCATAACCAAGGCTGACTTCAAGGTATTCTTTTACACTGCCCTCAAATCCAGGTCCTACAATCTTCGTCTCCACGTCACCGAGCTGAGAGCTTACAATTCCACGTAACGTCCATGCAACCGGGCAGATATAGTAGAACCATATCCACCATCCCGGAATATTCTGTAATCATTTAATGATGAGTTTGCAACTCCTAGAAATGATATTTAGTGGGTGATTTGAGGAGTCCGGAAAATTAGTCTACTCTTAAGTCTTGACATTCGAGGGAAAAGTTTTGGTTGCGGTGAAATTTGATCAGTTAGTTTGAGTAGAATCTAAAGAGAGGAGTACTTACCGGTTTGGGGACAAGAAAGCCAGAGAGAAGATTCCATAAGGAGTAAAATGCAGATGAAACGACGGCTGCAATGTGTTGAGATGGTGTGAGTCCAACAGCCATCATGCCATAGAAAGTGAAGTATGTGAAAGTGAGGAACAAGAACACCAGATAGAGCAAGGATTTTCCTGCAGTTGTAAGGTGACACATTTCATTCAAGTGAAATTAGTATGCATTGAAAATTCAAAAAACAGAAAAATAAAATAAAATAAAGGAAAAAATTACTATGAAATGAATCTTACTGATTGTTCTTTCAAAATTAATCATGAAATATGTAATGATGCAGAATATTATCGTCTGTGCAGCAATGTAGGGGAGCTCCACAAGACCCTGTTGATAAGTGAAACGAGAGAGTTATCCTAATTCTTACTTCTAACTTTCTGTTGTAGGAGACGAGAAAAGGGGACAATTTCAGATACTTTCCTGGGCAAAAGCATAGGCAAATGGAGAGTACATTCCAGCTGCTTTCTCGCGATAGAAAACTGTCCTCTCAATCGAAACTATTGGTTGTACTGAAGAAGAATTATTCACACCAAGAAACAGGCATGCAGCATATAGAGCTCCCATGACCACAGACAAATCTTGTGTTGAGTCCCTTAAAAGAGCAGTTACGGGATAAATTAAGGGATGACACACATTAGATATATATAGAGACAACTTTAAATACAAGTCAGAGAATCTAACAGGAAAAGATTTCGAGTATATAAAGTCTTATGTTCTAATACAAGAGAACAAAGAAATGTAATACCTTTTCATACCAATGTCCCAGAATACAGAACCGAATATTAATGCGCTTATTGTGGTGAAACATATTCTCATTAAGTTATATTGTGGACTTCTCCAATAAACAAGATTTTGTTTCCAAAGACAAGTCAGAAACTGGGAAATGCTGTCTTGGGAGTATACGGTTGAGAACTTTAATGGTTCCGAGCCATCAGGGGGAACACTAAAATTCTTTATTGATGCTTCCACCTCCCTATATGTATGCATATACATAATGCAAACTTTATATTAGGGTAAGTAAACAAGAAATATAATTTGTTCAGAAGATACTGATGTCATTAGCTTAGACCAGTACATAACAAACACTTGATCATCACCTGTACTGTTCTGAGTTCATGTATAAGTCTGTGAAGTCGCTGCAGCTTTTCTCTTCAGCAGCAGGTGTAGTGACCTCAAGCATCCATGTAGCTGGGTTGTAATCACTTGGTATTGGTGAGATTCCATCAATTCCCTGCACAATTATAATAAGATGAAGAACATGTTTTTTTTCCCCTGAAAGCTAGCAAATAATATTTACCTGAAAATAGTCTATCATTGTTTGCGAGTGAACTCCAAGCTTCCCTCCATATACAACGCGTCCCCCTCGTTTCATAAGAAGTAACTATGCAGCGAATCACAGATTTGACAACATTTATCATTCAAAAACGAATTTCAGCATATTAGTTATGATATACACAGGCTAACTAACCTCATCAAAAGTTTCAAATATATCAATACTTGGTTGATGTATGGTGCAAACCACGGTTCTACCAGTATCAACAGTATTCCGCACTGTTCTCATCACTATAGCTGCTGCTCGAGCATCCAATCCAGATGTAGGTTCATCCATAAAAATTATGGATGGATTTGCAACTAGCTCCACTGCAATTGTTAGGCGTTTCCTCTGCTCAGTCGATAAGCCAGAACTACCAGGCAAACCAACTAAAGCATGCCTAAGGGGATCAAGCTCTACTAATCTCATAACTTCTTCTACAAACTCCTGCACAACATGATAATGAAGCATAATAGGATCAAAAGGAAAACAAACTTTAAGAGAATTTAACTGCCATTGATATCTTAGCAAGTAACTTACTAGTCTTTTTTCTTTGCTGACTTCTTTAGGAAGGCGGAGAGAGGAAGAAAACCAGAGGCTTTCCTCAACTGTAACTTGAGGGGAATGAATATCATTCTGCTCGACATATCCTGATATCCGGGCAAAGGTATGTTGTTCTTTTGGGTGACCTGATATTCTGATATCTCCTTCTATGTACCCACCAGTTTTTCTCCCGGCAAGTACATCCATCAAAGTGGTCTTTCCTGCACCACTTGCTCCAACTAAAGCCGTTAGAACACCTGGTGAAAATACTCCGCTCACATTTGACAGCAGCTGCAGTCTGTTTTCAGGTATACCCTGTTTCATTTCCTAAGGGAAAATGAAGGTTTCTATTGGTTAATGGAAAGGATTATAATCAGTGTGAAACTATAATATCTAGATAGGCCCTACCTTTGGAATATCAACATAGTAACTGACATTGTGAAATGTCATTGTCAAAGGTTGAAAAGGAAGAATCATTCCCTTCTTTTTCTCTCTTTCCCCATTAGTTGTTGAATTTAACTCAGACCCTTGACCAGAATCTTCAGCAGAAGTCTCTTCTGAGGCATCCACTGGAATCACAGTCTGTCCTTTTCGAAGTGCTGCAATGAATGAAAACATAGTTATATCCAGAGAGATGGATATATCAGGAAAACAATAAGAAAAATGATTTGAGAATTTCTGGGGTGAACCAATCCATCTCGGTACACACAAGATTGATGTTATGTATGATATGATAATGGCTGACATGTATAATTGAGATAAATCGGTTCACCGTAAGGTCCACCCATAAATTCTCAAATTGTTTGAACTTACGATGAAGGTAGGTCAAGGCCAAAGTCACTATACAATTGAAAAGTAAAGCGTAGAGCAACACTGCACCAACTCCAAGCCAATACCAATAATCATCATTGGGTAAGCTACGTGAAACTAGGACAGTGGATCCGACGGCATTGCCTCCAATACCTGATACCTAAAATTCCATAGTTTTCAATTATACATATTGACCAGTATAATGTGTGTAATCAGATGTCATCAACAAAATAAAAAACGGACGAATCTAAGGCTTGTGTATGTTACCTCCTTCCACCTTGTGGCAGTGAATTCATTTACAGAAATTGCATTTTGTCCATAAGTTAGTGGAGATAACCAATATGCCCAAATCCACCATGGCTTAATCATTGCTGCAAGAAGATGGCCAGATAATTGTGAGTAATTAAATTGACTACAAATGTAAATTAAATCTGGAATCTACCTTTCGGTATGATGAATCCACCAAGTAAAAATATGACTAACAAAGCAGCTGATCCAAATGTATTGGCCATGACCATATCTCTTGTAATTGCTGCCATCATCCGAAAGAGGCCTAGTGCCATTTGGTGAACAGAAAATAGTAGAAGCATAAACCGGAAGAACCTGAAAATTTTTAAGGAGAAAGTAATGAGTTTCAAAATAAATTACGAGGAATGAATGCACAAAACATACGAAATACAGAATAAGCAATGTAATTAGAGAAACCTTATAGCACCAGGAGCAAAGCCAACAGTGTAGTATACAACACAAGACCAAACAACAGCTTCAATGACAGAGTATGGTATACGCACTACCAAACTAGTTACCGACCACACCCAAGCAGGGTGAAAGAAGTTATCTCGTTGCTTGTAAAAGACTGGGAGTCGTGTTATCATAAGAGGTAGCTCAGAAAATCCATTAAACATCATGTGAACCAGCCCAAAGAAGAGGCAAGAAAGATACAGGATGCCATTTTGCTCGTCTGTGGGGTGTATTCTTGTTCGTAAGAACATTGTGCAGGTGACAAGTCCAACGAATGCGACCTTTAACAAAACGAATACATGAGAAAATTTGGATAATTTGCAGGACATTCAAAAGGGAATAGCAGCTAGTTGATTGCATGTTTTCTAAAGTGGTTATCATCTATATCATAAATGATAAAAAGTTTTAATGTATATGATACCTGGCATGTTCTGAAAATATAGAGAAATCTATGTCTGCTGAGTAACAGAGTTTCTCTTGCAAAGCCAGCTCTAGTCAGCTCCCATTTAGAGACAGCGTATTTTGATTTTGCCAAGGCCAAAGGATGATCCTTGGATTTGTCATGACGAGCAGTAACTGAGGATTCTATAGACCTTCCAAACTGGGAACTCTTAAATGCTTCCGCGATTTCTGAAACAGGGATGTATTTGTACGGTTTTGCAGGATCAGCCCAGTACTGTGCTTGATCCTTTTTAGATGTGACCTGAGCCATAAGACAAAACAGGAATGCACTAAGAAACATAGAGTAAGGTGAATAATTATTCTATGCAAAGGATACAAGGCACCTCCACCTACTTGAAACAATTACAAATTTTCCATATGAATTCAATGGATCTTTTAGACGGTTTTAGCTCGCATTGGCTCATTCTTTTACATACCTCTTGCAGAAAATCTGCAACCCCTCTGCGTGGTGGTAGACGAAAACCTATTGACTCAAAGAACTCTAACACCTCTGCCCGAGGGCCCTGATACACCATATGTCCTTCTGATAATAAAATTAAATCATCAAATAGTTCAAATGTTTCAGGCGCAGGTTGAAGAAGAGACATTAGAACTGTAGCATCCATCAAATGAACAAAATGCCCTGTACATTTGACGATCTGATATGTGGTAGCGCTATCAAGTCCCGTTGAGATTTCATCCATGAAAAGGGTTTTTCGTGGCCCAACAATCATTTCACCTACACAAGAACAAAAAATCAGTTCAATTCAGATGTGCATGCCACTGTTAATTTCATATTGATCTGTTTTTACAAATAGGTTCTTCTCGAAAGAGAAAACTCTCGAAACAAAGATAATGTTGATAATACACCTGTGGTAACTCTTTTTCTTTGGCCACCTGAGATGCCCCTGAGCATGTCATTGCCAACTACTGTTTCAGAGCATAAATCAAGACCAAGTACTTTCAAGATGTAATCAGTTGATACACTGTGCTTTTTACCACTGACTGATGATGCCTAGAATACATTTCATGAAGGAGAAAAGATCAGTAAGCAATCAATACGTGCAGGAGAGTAATTCATTAATCAAATGACCACCTTCATAAATGTGTCTATTTCCGTAGATGGCCGTATATTATTCTCCTTCTCTAAGCGGGCCAGATCTTTCATATATGCTACCATAAGAATCAAAATCAAAATAAGAAGAAAGAGTTGCGCACAGCTTTCTACGAGTCATCTACTAGCTAGTGACTGGTAAAGCATATGAAATCATGGTGAGAACTTCAGGTTAAAAAAGATAATGACATACTGAACAGACCTGCAAAACCTTCACTTGCACCTTGACATCTAGCAGCAAAATCCAAGGTTTCTCGCACAGTCAGATCCGCAATGTGGTTATCTGTCTGGCTGATGTATGCAGATGTTCTTTGAACGCAGAAATCATCAAGTGTATCTCCATTGTATGTGATAATACCTTTTTTCTGAAAAAAAAAAAAATTGTACTTTTTTAACCAACTTTCTCTGAAAAGATTGCAAGAATAAATGAATCATTTGATTAATTGTTGACTAAGTGTGTCAAACAATATTGCATCTGTTATAGTTAAATACTAGTAACTGGTAGTAGCTGCTAGTTAGTTAGCCTTGATTTATGATTATATAAATATCATCTTACGTGTAATTAGTTCAGTTGGTCAATAATAGAAATCTCTTTCTCTCTCTTCATCTTCTCTCTCTAACTCTAACATGGTATTAGAGCGGGAATAAACTCTTTTTCTTTTCTCACCTTCCGCACAATTTTCTCGGCAACCAAACAACATCAATCGAGCTCATTTCTTCATCTTTCCTCCTCATTCTTTCACAAAGCTGATCGTTTTCAGCTCAATTTCATTTCTCCTCAATCAATTTCATTGATCTTTTTCCCAAAGTCATGTCTACCATTGAGAACTCTTCTCCTGAAGCTCCACCTCGCATTCCACCAGATCCGTGTCTACGCCGAATTCCTCAAATCAATGTTGCAAGTTCTCTACATCCATCCATCTGATATTCCGGCTTAAATCTTATTTCAAATAAGCTGATTGGACGTGAAAACTACGAAATGTGGTCACGATCCATGAAGCTTGATCTTCTGACCAAAAGTAAGATGAAGTTCATTACTGGCGAAGCCGAGATGCCCGAGCCTTTGTCACCCTATCTTAAACAGTGGAAAAGATGCAATGTGATGATCTATTCCTGAATCTTGAATTCTCTATCCAAAGAACTAATTGGTGAAGCAATATTTGCAAATGATGCACGAATACTTTAGAAAGATCTTCAAGAGCGTTTTGACAACGTCAATGGTTCACGCCTCTTTACTATTCAGTGAGAAATTTCTCTACTCACTTAGGGAAGTTCATATGTTTCCTTTTATTATATAAAATTGAAGAAATTGTGGGTTGAACATTCAGCGCTAGCTATTAATCCTGACTGTGATTGTATCAAGCTACAAAGGCTTATCCAGTTCCTTATGAGATTGAATGAAAGCTACGGTGCAGTTCGTAACTAGATTTTAATGATGGCTCTATTGCCTTCTTTACTGTAAATTAAGCATTCTCAATTGTAAATGAGGAAGAAGGAAACAGAGGAATGGCTGCCTCTTCTCATGTCTCTATTGTTGAGTCTACAGCTTTATATAGTTCCAACTCTTCCAAATCCAGTACTAAGTAGCACTTAGGGGGGGCTAAGCGTCCAGAATGTGAATACTGCCATATTTCTAGGGCATAAGAAGGAGAATTACTACCGTTTGATTGGTTATCCTCATGGTTTTAAATTCACCAAGTCCAAGCAAGCTCATTTCAATGATGCATCTACTACAAGCTCAGTTGATTCTTCTCAGCTTACAAAAGCACAATATAGCCAGATTCTCAAACTGTTTGGCAAGGAGGACACTATAGGCTCTTCTACTCTAGCACCAACACATACTGCTAATCTGGCAGGAATGGTTACAAGTCTTTTGAGTACTGCTGAGACTTCTGATTGGATAATTGACACTGGAGCATCTAGTCATATGTCATTTGATTGTTCTGCATTTAAATCATCGGTTCCTGAACAAATAGTACATTTGCTTTTGTTAAGCTTCCTAATGGGTCAATTATTCCATCTACTCATATTGGCTCTGTAGAGCTCTCACCAACACTCACCTTAACTAATATACTCTTAGTTCCCCAATTTCAATTCAATCTTCTATCAGTTTCACAATTTACATCTGATATTCACTGCTCAGTGACATTTTATTCCTATCTTCTGCATTTTTCAAGATATTTCGACTGGAACGATCAAGGGGATTGGTAGATTACATCAAGGCCTTTGCTATTTCATTTCACCACCTACCATTCTCCTTCTTCTCATATCAAATCTGTTTCTAATGCTTCATGTATTACTTTCTCTTCTAATGGTAATACTTCTTTACCATTCAATAAAAAGTTTGCAATTTCTTCTACATGGCATAATAGATATGGACATGTCTTTTTTTGAACTTCAATACATTCCTACTCTCAACATTCAATTGGATAAATATGAGATTCAATCTTGTACTATTTGTCCTCGTGCTAAGCAATCCAAATTGCCCTTCCCAGTTAGCTTTTCACATTCTTCTAACTATTTTGATTTACTTCATTTAGATGTTGAGGGTCCATATCATGTTACCTCTCATTTAAGTGCTCGTTATTTGCTTCCAATAGTGGATGATTATTCTTGAGCTCTTTGGACTCTTATCATGATCTCCAAAGCTGAAACTTTCTCTTTACTTAAGTCATTCATTCTAATGGTCCAAACATAATTCCATGTTCAAATAAAACAAATTAGGAGTGACAATGGCACTTATTTTTTTAATAAAGAATGCGATGTTTTTCTATCCAGTTTGGGCATAATTCACCAAATTTCTTGTCCCTATACCTCTCAGCAAAATGGCATTACAGAAAGAAAATTCAGACATCTTTTAAATATTGCTTGTGCCCTCAAAATTCAATTCCAAGTTCCATCCAAATTCTAGGGAGAATGCGTTCAAACTACTACATACATAATAAATAGAATACCCTCCGTGTCTTCTAATCATAAGTCTCCTTTTGAGCTTTTATTCCATCATTTGCCATCAGTTGCTCATTTTATGGTTTTTGGCTATCTGTACTTTGTTAAACAGCCTTTACCTATTAATAAGTTTTCAGATAGATCAACACCTTTTGTCTTTATGGGTTACTCACTGACACAAAAAAGGTTACAAAGTCTTCAATCTTGAGAATTAAACATTCTATGTTAGCAGGTAAGTCATTTTTCATGAGGATATATTTCCTTATTCTCTCACTCAGTCTTCTACCTCTGTTTTTCCTAAACCATAGTCTAATATTTTTTATGATTTTCCCCATGTTTCTCATTTGTCTCATATTTCTCCTGCTTCTGAGTTTGTGCCTATCTCTGCCACTTTTCAAGTCTAACTAACTAGTTCTAAGGGCATCTGTTTAACTCATAGGAAATATTCCCTTGAATTGTTGGTTGAAGCTAGGTTGTCTGCTTCTAAGCCAAGCTTCAACTCCTATGGAGCATAATCTTAAGCTCACTTCTGATGTTTTTTTTATCACCATACAGAGCTTCATGGAGAAGATAAAGCTTTGGTTTATCCAACTGCTTATCAGCGCCTAGTAGGGGGATTGATTTATCTTACTACCTCTAGACCTAACATCTCTTATGTTGTGCAGATTCTAAGTCAGTTTATGTAACATCTCAAGACGTCTCACAATGAAGCTGTCGTGCGAGTCTTACGTTACATCAAACAGAATCCAAGTTTGGGTTTGTTTTTCAGCTCATCAAGTTCGCTTCATCTTGTTGCTCACTGTGATTCAGATTGAGCTTCTTGTCCCATGTCTAGACGCTCTCTTACTGGGTATATGATTCAACTTGGCATTTCTCTCATTTCATGGAAAATAAATAAGCAATCCACTGTAGTAAATCATCCGTTGAAGCAGAGTACTACGCCATGGCCTCTACCACCTGTGAGATAACTTGGCTTGTCAGCCTATTCAAGGATCTGCAAGTCCTTTTTCATAAACTAGTGTTACTTTACTATGATAGCTCTGCAGCGCGCCAAATTGCAGCCAACCCTGTCTTTCACGAGCGCACGAAGCACATCAACATAGATTGTCACATTGTTAGAGAGAAGATTCAACAAGGTGTTTCACAAACTGCTTCCATCCATACCGATGATCAGCCTACTGATTTGCTTACAAAGGCCTTATCTAAGGATTAACATGGTTATCTCCTATCCAGGATGGATGTTCTTGATGTTTTTTCACCCTCCATCTTGAGAGGCTGTTAGAGATAGTTAATACTAGTAACCGTTAGTAGCCGCCAGTTAGTTAGACTAGTTAGTTAGACTTGATTTATGATAATATAAATATCATCTTCATACGTGTAATTAGTTCAGTTGGTCAATAACAGAAATCCCTTTCTCTCTCTTTCATCTACTCGCTCTAACTCATAGCATCGCTTTGTTTTCAACTTCACATGACGAAGTTAAAACCAGCCAAGACAATTTGAATAGTATGTTATATATGATCACATGTGACGCACTACCTGCTTAATTGCGGAGGGAAGAGAGCCAAATGTTTACCTTTAAGCTGCTATCAAGCTTGCGTGCAAGAGCTAAAAGCAAAGTTGATTTGCCAGAGCCAGGAGGTCCCAAGAGCAATGTCATCCTAAAGAAAGGGTACACAATTTTAGAAAGGACTGATATTTAATAGCCAACCAAGCTAGCTCTGATTAATAAAATAAGGGGCGGTTAAAACCCCACATGAAAGTGATAAATCTCTACCTAACAAATCTATAGAAAGCTGTGACTTTCAATAAAGAGATTATTAGGGTAGAGTTTTTTTATTATAATATGGAAGGTATTAACATCGAAATCCACTTCTATTATTCAATAAATAGATTTTAACTCGAGGAAGAGAATCCTCATAAAATAAAATATAAAAAAATTAGAAACATGAAAGTGTAAATTTGCTAGAGAATGAACGGCATAATTACATTCTCTTACTACATGAAAAATTACAATTTGAAAAGATTTCAATCAAAACTCTGAATAGTATGTCATAATTTGGACAATCATAATTCGAAGAGTACGAAATACCCGACTGCCACGTAGGACTTCATTAAGGCCCGCAATTCCTTAACAAACTTGGTTAAACAGTTAATTAACTTATATTTTTACAGCTTTCTAAATATGAAGAACAAAATAATAATAATAATAATTTCTGTTTTTACCTTCCTGGTTTCACGACCCCACTAATGTCGTTCAAGATGGTTAAAGAATGACGGTTAGGTCGAAAAATCCTCAAACTTGTTAAGAGACTCTGCGCTCGAAGTTAAAGATATTTAAATATGTTATAAGAAAAAAATGAGAATCGCTAAATCTAGATCTAATTCAATGAAAGAAATATTAGAGTTTAAGAAGAAGAAAAAAAAAACGAGAATCACTAAATCAATTACCTCGATCACGTTACGAGTGTAATTTGTCAAAGTAGGTAAGGCTCTTGAACCAATTTGAACATCAGCTACTACACTCAGATTCTGAAACCTTACTTCAACCTTCGGCGTCTCCAATCCGACTCTTCGAAATGATCGGACAGAAAAAAAGAAAAATCGAACCACAAATCATCTTATAGTTTTCAGTTTCTCTGGTAAAATATGAAAATTACTCTCATGCATTCTATTCCAGAATCAAATCTCACAACAGAATTACGTTTAACGAACTTCTCTCTCACTAGATATTTGAATTCTCACCGTGATCCTGAAATACTTACTTATCCAAGCGTTCTTTAATGGCGGAAAGGAGCTTGTAATTATCCTGGTCGTTAGTGGCTAATGCATCCTTCACAACAAGCTCCCGATTAGCTCTGTCGAGCTTTCTGACATCGATCGGTTCCAGTTTATTCCGACCATCTGCAGAACGACCGCCGTTCTCTGATGACGTTGCACTGTTGAACAACGCCATATTTGCCCGCTTCTGCGACGAGAACCTCTCGATCGCAGCCCAAAGAAGCTCGTTGTCATCCTGCTCCACTAACTCAGCATTTGACGGCCTCGAAAAAGATTCCCTCCCTGCTGCCACATCAATCTCGAAGAACTCGCTTCCATTTGAGGCCGCCATGATCAGTACGACTTCTCACGCGACCACGCGCGTTCGAAAAGATTCAGTAACAGAGTTTGGTTTATAACAGATCCAGAAATGAGAGAGAGAGATTAGAAAGACGGGGAAATATCGAAAATGGAAGTGGAAGAGAAGCAGAGTTATGCGGCTGGGAATAAGGGAGTTCGTTTCATGTAGCTGCCCCCGCCAATTTGAAGTGTGCGAATTTCCATAAATACCCCTAGTATTACAGGTAATATTCTTGTTAACCATATTAAGTGATGGTCTCAACTATCACGCATAATCATTGTAAGAAAACTCGTTACCACTATTTACCGCATGCATGAGACTTGAGAGAATTAAGGGAAAATATGCCGCAGAGATGTAGTTGCTGATTATTGGCAAGTCTGGCATAAAAGTATCAAGTAGAAATAGTGATTGAGAATTAAGACCGTTAAATTCAAACTCTACTTTTTTAGATTATCTTGATTTTTATATTCTTGATTTTCATTTTAAAATATTAAGATTTATTCATCTTATTTTCATAAATAATTAAGAATTTATTTTCTTTTATGATTATTTTTTTAAAAATAATAATAATTCATTGTTGGGTTTTTAAGAGAGAAGCGGAACTGACGCAAAGGTTGACGTAGGAGCTTGCGTCACATTCTCTGGTGTGTGCTATTGATCTATTGCTATTGCTGATGTCTGAATTCGAGAAATCCGACGTATACTGCTGCTAGAGAAATCGCAAAGAATACCTTCATTTACAAAACTGTATAGTTGTTGCTTCTTAATTTGCACCTTTTCACGTGCATGAGTATTATAATACCATCCACCGTTTGCGACTCTCTTTTCACTTTTGTCTTGATCTCCATCAAAAAATCTCATTTTGCAAACTCTGATTCATACACGTAACTGACTGAAGAGCTTAAAGTTATCAAAAAGTTAATTACATGTCATGATATAACCCATGAGGATACTACACCTATTCTTAAATAAATACACAACTAACGCACAAAGGATGGAAAATTGGCCTAGACATACTATCACTCATCCTTCACATAGTTGACACAGACAGCCTGAGTGAGTGTTCATCAAAAACTCTTGGATGCGACCAGGTAGGAAAGTCAACTCACTGTACAAGATTGGTTGCAAAATTAGATTACAGACCCATGATCAATGGCTTCAAAAAATCAGACTTGTTTAATTAGCATTTCATCTTGCTAGTAGATCGACTCATTTTAGATCTGTCGTCGTCATCGTCATCATCACAATCATAGTCCCTTCCATCCTTCAAGTTTCGCTTGCGCTTCTTCTCTGCCACTGAACAGATAACGATCTTCCTTTCATCGTTTTGTTCCAAAGGCTCCATATCATCCTTTGGCTTCCATATAAAAAGTGACCTGCAGAGTTTAGCACGATTAAGAAATGAGAAGAGCAGCCGCAATTGAAACTGCTTAAGGGACGATAAAATTATGAAATCAAAACCCAAACCTTGAACTGCCTGATGCCAGTACATCAATACGTGGGTGTAATTTGTTCACGGGAGTAATAGTTGTAATGTTTGGATCCATAACCTCAGCTACTAGTTGTCCCGTGCTGATATCGATAAAATCTATAGGATGCAGGGCAGCTCCATTATAGTTTTCACTTATATAGCGACCAATTACTACAAGGGATTCTGATGGGTCCTACACAGAGAAAAAGAAAATAAAATCTCCCAAGCGAGTAGAGTTTATAGAAGAGTTTTTCTCTCATTTTTTTTTTTAAGGGGTAGATGAAGAGGTTATTACCTTAGGGTCCCACTCTCCTCGGAAAGGAGTCAGGTGTCGATTAAAATCATGACTATGCACGATCTCTCTACTAGGGGAATCCAAATTGCCGAATATAGAATCCCATATACGAAGACGGTTGTCTTGCGATGTGGTCATAATTTTACTACCAGAGATTGGAGAGAAATAAGCAGAGTTTACAACTCGTTTGTGAGATAGACTATGAAGGCAAGAACCTGGTTCTATTTGACGCATGTCCCATATACGGGCCTGAATACATAAAACATATTACAAGGATTACTTAGCAAGTTCATCACATACTATATATTCAAATCAGAAGATTCACGATCAGTAGACAACTTGCAACACAAGAGGGTCACATGAGATAGATAAATATATAAATGAATGATCAAAATTGGGATCTTACAAAATGATCATTTCCACAACTCAAGAGAAGGTCGGGTTGAACAGGATTACAGTGGAGTCCTACAACTTTGCTACCTTTTTTGTGGATCAAAATAGGCTTCCCAGTCCTGTTGTTTGTTCTTGAATCGACTCTACACTCATCACAAGAACATAACATAATGCATAAGCTATTTGCACCCCTCCACGACCCAGTTATCATATAAATCAATTTCATCAACAAGGAAGAATAGTAATGGCTAAAACAAAAAGAAAAAACAAAGAAGAATATTCACTATTAATAACTATCAAAAATCAAAAACTTAACAAAGTGCAAACTCTTTAAATTCGGCATCTGGCTCTAGATAATTTCCTAACTTTTACCAATTTCAGTATCTATTCACAAAAGTGTTATCATCTGATGCTATGGAGGAAGATAACTAAAGTAGCTTATGATGAAGAACACTTACAAATATAGAAAACCAAAGTTATCAGCAACAACAAGAGCACCTTTTTCAAAGTTTATATCCATGCCATATAACATCCTCCAACTATTTGGTCCCTACAACCAAACAACAAACAAATCGTGATAACACAATTCAAACAAATTACCTCCATTAGCAGATCAAGCATAACAGAGGAAAATATGTTACCTGCCAACCATCAGGATTAAGGTTCATCAAAGATGACGAAATCCCAGTTTCCATGTCAGTGCAACTAACAGTTCCATCAGAAGATGCTGCATATACAATACCATTATTTGTAGGTTGGAACCTGCGGAGATAATTTTTGTACATTTAGTATTTTATGATTGAATATGCATCATTATATACATCATGATTTCCATGGACATATACATGTAGACAAAAATACATTACCTCATGTTATTGACAATGCAGGAATGGATGTTTCCATAAACTATCTTCTCATCTACTCTGGCGAAATCCCAGACTCCAACTTGTCCTTTCTTGTAATTTTTTTTTTGTTTTTATATAAAAAAATCCCAAAAAAGTTAGCAATTTTTAGTTGTTGAGGAACTTAAATGAATGAATCAACTTACGGCACAGTATAGGCGTATCTCACCTTATCTCCAGATAACAGAAGGTTGTTGTTCGTAGGGTGAAACTCCAAGCATGTTACCCTCCTGCTATGATATCTAATAACCCCACAGTTCACTTCTTTCGGAATCACATAAGCTGTTTTTATCTACATATACAGGAAACTCATAAGTACCGATAACTGAAAATGTCGGAGTTGGAATTCAGAATCTAAACTATGCTGCTTCAAAATTCGATGACAAAGAAGTATCAAACAACTGAAGACTTCAACAGAGCCTAAGTACAGAACATAAAAATGAGCAAAACTTACATGTGGAACATTTGGTTGAAGTTGACGCTCAAACACATACTTGAGCGGATTACAAGAGTTCTTGTGGGGTGCTGGAACAACACCATACTCTGTAGCCACTCGATGAGGACATGTCAGGGTCGTATGGCCTACAAATTCATGATACCCATTTATGAATAGATAGAAATCTCCAAAATAAACTAATAATTCAAATTAAATGCAAGAAAAGAGCAAAGCAAACTAGTGCAATATGAAAAGGGCAAGGGCCATCAACCAAGCCATGTTAAATACACAAGAGATACATTTGGTGAAATCTTAGTACAAATGACATTGAAATCTCAAATCAAATCACTTACCAGGCATCTTGCAGAGAAAACAAGGTTTCATTGGACAATCAATGTACGTCGCCCCCTTGAATCCCGCTTCATGACCTGCTCTTTTACAAACCTAAACAAAAACCAGCAATGAAGAAGAAATAAATCAGACAAAATCCTCATACCAAACATTTCGGAACAGAACAAAAGATTTTCGATACCTAGACTTACTTTGCAAACTTTCTTGAGGCTGATAGTAATAGGTGTTTTCCCTTTCTTCTTCAAAACCAAATCCTCTTCCATTTTTTCACCCTCACTTTCATTTTCTGAAGCATCGTCATCCTCTTCATCTGCACGCACTGCTCCTTCTCCCACCCTTTCATCTTCTTCTTCTTCTTCTTCCGAAGTACTATCTTCAGAGTCAGTGTCTTTCTCAACAACGACCTTAGGAAAGGTAGATCTTCTGGTTTGCGGGGGCATTTTCGCAAACAAAGCAAAGTTCAGAAAACAATGTCGCCGTTAAGAAAGCTTCCAACGAGGAACATAGAATTTGGAGGGTTTTGGGGACGATGAGAAAGTAAACCGACTTTTCATTTGGAATTCCTCGGTATCCCAATTACTCAATTAACCTTATTGAGTAGCAAATATTACATTTGTTACATTTGCTACATTTACTGATAGAACGTTCTGAGTCAGGATAGTTTGGACATTTACCTCTTATTCAATAATTTATTAAGCGTTACTTTTCCCTAAGGTGGCGGGAGAAGACGTGGCAGTGCTCTGCCCGTGCGTGACTCGCACATGCCGTGAAATTGAGAGGGAAAATAATTCTCCCTATCCAAATAATCACGAGCTTTTTGTGAAGGGACCCATTAAGGGGGAAAGTTTTTTAAAGCTTTTTTCATTCATATATTAACCCTCTTTTAATTTTATTTATTTATTAAAACAAATAAAATATGAAAATACTAGTTTACTCTCAATACACGTAAAATTCTGAACAAAAGAAAGTATGAATTAATAATTATACTCTCATCTTTGCTATTCTAATAGTTACCTACATTTTATAGCCTAAATGTGTGATTTCAGTAGCTTGGAAAAAAATCAAAATTTTCATATTTTTTTTTTATCATTTCTAATATTTTTTACCTCACACTTTATTGATTAGATTTGTTTGCAAGTTTCGTAATCGAAAGTCAATAATTTAGAGATAGATAAGTCATTTGGGTAAGTTTTAAGTTTTTATACTTAATTTTTCATTCAATACTTAATAGATAGTCGAAATATTTTAGGTTCATTTTGTCTTTATTTGTTTATATTATGCTTTCGAATCATTCTGTAATTGGAAAATGTGGAATATGAAAATCAAAAAATCTAGAAATATGAAGAAACAAATAATGTTCATGATGCTAGATTGCTCGATGACTCAAGCAATCGAGAAAAATGAACAAAGACTTTTATATTTGTAATTAAGAATACTGATTTCCTTTTATTATTTGTTCTTTCTATATAAATGAAAAGATTTTTTGTATTTATATATTTCGATGACGAATGGAAACCTAAATGAAATGAGAATTCATTGTATTGGCATAAAAATAGCACGGATGTATTAACTAAAGTTTCGATTGAATCTAATATCATATATATTCAACTATCGAAAGTTGTATACAATTCTTTTGATATAGATTGTGATGAATTCAGTTTACAATTATGGTACAAGCCATAAGTAAAATGGTGTTTTGCCCGTTATTTATAAAAAATAATGAAAGCATTAAAGGATTTTTGTACCACTTGCAATCTAAAGATAAAAAATCTCCCGTATACATGAAGTTGATTATGAAGACTAAGAGAGATTCACGTGGTGAGAATCAACTTCCATTACCTAAATTTCATACTTTTATGATCTTGTTGCTAATAATCTTAATGATCGTTGTAGCGACATACCAAATGATAAAAATTGTTAAGATACTTATGATTATCATCATAGTAGTAACATATATCACAATGATGATGTGGCTTTTTAGATGAGGATGAAGATAATGATGAGGATGCATATGAGGTTAAGGTTGAGGATGATGATATTGAGAACGAAATAGTGGAAGAAAAAGGTGCCAGTCATCACAAGAACGAGAAAAATGTTGCAAAATCAAGGGGACGAAGATGATCACTTCAAGAGAGTAAAATTTATTGAGAATTATAATAACTTAGATTATATATCAATTGACAAACCACCGTCGCCATCTCCATATATAGTGCGTTCACCATTATCAAAAGATTAAATTGAAGGAGAAGAGGTTGTTATCCTCATTGCTACCCGACGTCCCACATGCGGTGAAATTATTTTAGTTATGGTTATTTATTCTCAAACGAGTGGAAGGAAGTTTTTTGTTAAACATTACTTTACCTCAATAAAGTTTTTGTTAATCTAATACTATAAAATCTCAATAAATTAATAATATTAAAATTATTCATTTAATAAAATATTAAATTATTTCTTATTAATACATTATTAATTTATAGAAACAAATTAATAATAAATTAAAGTAATTAATTAATTAATTAATCATTAATTTATAAAAGCTAACTAAATATAAAAATTAACCTTGTTGAGAATAGAAAGAAAACTAACTATAACTTAATTATAGTAATGCAAATCCAAAATTCAAATAAAGCATTTCAATCATCTTAATGGTCTAATTTTTTCATCATAATTAATAAAAATTTATCTTGATTTGAACATAATCTTTATAAGAAATATTTAAATCTGTTAATTTTAGAAAATCTCATAGAATCATAAATAATATATATTAAAAAATAATTAAAAAATATATATATATGTGCATATCTATTTTACATGTGAATTATATAAACTTTTTGTAATATATTATTTTATAAATTTAATTAATTTTTAATTTAAAATAAAATCAATTAAAAATATTATTTAAATTAATTTATTAAATTAACAATATTATGACGTATTATTAATTTATTAATTTATGAAAATTTTATTATATTGAGGTGTAAATCGTAATCTTAATTACTATAAAACCTTACAAATCTTGAAAGATTTAGGTATAAATTTAAAATAGAAAATTTGTTATAAATAATAATTTTAGTAAAAAGAACGATAATCAATTGCCAATTTTAGAGCGGGTCCCTCAACAAAGTTAGTAGTGGATAAGTTTGATGTTTTTTATGAGTAAGCCGCCAAAAAAAAAATACAAGGGGCCGAACCAATGGTTTCGGCTTTTCGCTACAAACAGTACCAGCATATCAGGATTTGTGGACCATTGCTATTGCCACGTCAGAGACTAAGTGGACAAATGTTACACAAAGCGGTAATATGATTGTTTGATTTCACTCTTAAGGGTACACCTGCTTGTACACCACCTCTGCTCGTCCTGATCAAACAAATATTCTGGAGGGAGGTGGGGGTATGAAAGTAATTTCAGACTCAACCTTTTATAATGATAGAGAAGGGCAGAAGGTGGACTATGGTTTCTTAATTCTGTCACTCAGATCATTGAAATTTGGGAAAAATCTAAGGGTTTCGAAATTGTTTAGGGTTTTTGAATTTTTACTTGATTTCTCTAAGATTTCTGTTGATTTTATGGGAGTTATTTTCCTAGAAAATTGAAATAAAATCCGGCCATGGGAGGAAAGTCGTCGTTCAAGGATTCAATCAAAGCTCTTGAAGCTGATATTCAGCACGCAAATACTCTGTATCTCTCTCTCTCTCTCTCTCTCTCTCTCGTATTAGCCGTATATGAATATTGCTTTCAAACTCTTTGATTTGATGAGCTTCAGAAATTAGAAAGAGGTTCTTTTCTGGCTCTTGATTGTTGAACTGTTGGAAAAAAAAAGGGGGGGGGGGGTTAATTCAATTGTTATGTTTTGATCATCAATGCTAAACGAAATCTCAGGGAAAAAAAATGGGATGAATTTTTCCATGGAGTCCTAATAAGGTTGAAGGACAGGTGTTTGCATAGTTTTAAATTCCAATCTAATAAAAAAAATCCTTGTAAAGTACTTTTCCATTCTATATTGGAAGAATGAAGAAGTTTTGATAACAAATTTGGATCATATTCTGCTGCGTATGCCCCCCACTTCTTTTGTATAGCTTTCGATCACATGGTATAATGAGAGATTTTCGGTTATGGAATATCTAATAATTGCTATTAAAACTGTTTTAATATAATTTTTGTCCCTTTGTTTTTTTCAGTGCTTTAGATTATCCGAGGGAGAAAGATGGAGCCCGCCTGCAAATGAGATTATCATACAGTCCGGCAGCTCCTTTCTTCCTTTTCCTTTTTCAGTGGACTGATTGTTATCTGACTGGGGCTCTGGGTTTGCTAAGAATTCTTATTTATATGGTATGTTTATTTGTAACTCTCTGCTGTATTTTACCATATAAGCTTATCAGCTTGCATTTATGCTACTTCTATATGCATTGTTCTTGACTCCCTTCTTTGTTTGTGGTGGTTTTCTAGACCTATGCAGATGGAAAGACTACTATGTCGGTCTACGAACGGAAAGCAAGTATTAGTGAATTTTATGGTGCGTGATTTGATCTAGATAACTCTCTGCGAGAATGTGTAAAAGCTTATTGAAGAAGAGTTAAGTTACATCGGTTATTTTTTTCTTTGAACAGGGGTGATATTCCCTTCTTTGATGCAACTTCAAAGAGGCATATCGGACTTGGAGGAACGCAAACAGAGAGAGGTTTGTAGTAGCAGATACGGAAGAAAGGATGAATTTGACAAGGGAAAACTTTCGGAAACTGACATAGAAAGAGAAAAAGAATGTGCAATTTGCATGGAGATGAGCGACATGGTTATATTGCCTAATTGCACTCACTCTTTATGTTTGAAGTGTTATCAGGATTGGTAAGCTCCCTTTGCCCCTTGTTTCCCTGTATTTCGTATGGCTTTTCTTATTGGAAAACGTGGATTAATGACCCTCTTAATAGATATTTCAAAATCTCTTGCAGGCACTGGCGTTCTAAATCTTGTCCTTTCTGTCGAGATAGCTTGAAAAGGGTGAAGTCTGATGATCTCTGGGTTTATGTGGAGAGGTGTGAAATTGTGGATCTATCCTTGATTATGAGAGAGAATTGTAAGAGGCTATTCATGTATATTGATAAATTGCCTCTTGTCATTCCAGATAATGTATTTCTTCCCCACGATTATCATGTCAGATGATAATCACTTTGCAATCTCTCTGTATATTTTAGACCCACTTGTACATACATGGCAGATACTTTGAAATGTAAAGTTCTGTTCTGTTTTTTTCTTTGGCTAAAGTTATGATCTAATTTTTAAATTCTAATCTCACTTGATGAATGTAATGCGGTGTTTGGATTGGATTGATTTTCTTGGTGAGAATAAAATTAAAATAAAAATAAATTTGATTCATTCTCAATTGAGAATGAAAATCATTTCTTGATCAGGTAAAAAATCAATTTCCTTCGATCTTCTGAAACTGCTTGATAGTTCACTCCTTTTACAATACCAAAATCCATTTCATATTCATTCTTACCGATGATATCGAACCAAAATTTTAATCAATCATATATTTTTTTTAAAGCAATAATCTTACATGTACATTTCCAATCAAGCTTTTCTGACAAAGAATCACAATATACACATTCATCAACTCACACGTACATGCATTACGAAGCGAGGTAGGCCAAGAAGAGAAGGTATACCGTGTTTATGGAGGAGTATGTTACGCTGTTTTCCCATGAGGCCGCCATTAGAGAGTCGAGAGAGAGAGAGAGAGAAATGGTGGGTGGTAAATAGTGATGGAAGATGATATGGATCGAGATATTGTTGTGTATGAAAATGAGGAGTAGATAGCTTGAATGATTGGTGAGGAGTGAAAGAAATATCGATCGTTAATCGAGTTTTCCTTTTCCCTAATGTTGACTAGTAGTGAATTCTCTGCTTCTGAATTATGTTGCAGATGAGATATTGATGAAACTGGGATTACAATTACTCGGGAGTTAAAATGGGTTGAAGGAGGCAAGACAATCTAGGATTTTACTAACTAATAGTTTAAGCACGTTTTAAAGATTCGGCCCAGGTCATAGTATTTTGCCGAAAACGAGGCAGTGAATATATATATAATATACACGTGATTTGAGTTGTATAGTATAAATAGTGTTTTTGCTAATACTTCTATGTGGTTTGGGTAATGTATAGTTATTTCAAATTCGAAGAGCTGCATGTATAAATAAATTCACCTTCTCTCTTTAACCAGACACCAAAAGAGAATCTTGCAGAATTCCCACTTGTAAGGACCTCATGGGCGCCCAATGATTTGGATGTTTCACTATACTATAAATATAGTTTTCACGAATCATCCTTATGGACCTTATGGTAAATTGCAAACTCTTTTTAGTTAAGAACCCATGATTAAGGTCCAGCTTAGCAATGGGATCAACATAAACCGTTCCATATTGTGATATATGATACACAACTTATCAGTATAATCCACATTTTAAAATAACACTCAGCATTAATTGGTCCCATCACATTATAGCTTACAGCAAATGGACGATACCATTTAAAGTGTTGAATTCCTACAAATTCTTAAAAGAGGCAAAGTACATTCATACATCATTTCCAGACAACTCCTGATTATCAGTGTCTAAAATTATTTAGAGCTGAAAGGGTATGTAACGCCTCAACAATATACACACAATACAACATACAGTTTCAAATCTATATATACAACATAACCTCGAGAATCAAATTCGGAAAAATCACTGGGTTTCAATATAATCTCGAGAATCTTTCATGGCAATTCGGCTAGTGAGGGAAGGTCTCATAGTAACAATGGCATCCTCGTTAGCTCCAGCTCTAAGCGCTAGCCTTCCAGCTTCGATAAACCTTTTAACAGCATCTTCAGCATACCTATTAGCTTCAACCACTGTCATGTTTTTTCCAATGTCTGGATAAGTATTTAGAACATGATCCCCATTCAGCTGTGACGCCAGCTGGATCAGCTCAACTTGGAACTCTGATAAGCTCGTGTCTTCTCTGGGGCCCCATGGCCTCAGCGATCTGGTTACCTCTGGTAGAGTTTCTGAATACAGATTCTGAAAATGCTTAGAACTTGAACTTTACAATATGGATCCTTCTATCAAATGGACTGTTTGCATCAAATTATACAAGTCTGACAAACAAACCTGGGCAATCATCGCGTGGGCTGTCACGAAGGGTGAAGTATTTCTCAAAAGTTCCGGCCCATGCATCTCTCTTTGTAAGGAAGTTGGATTTGAGGTTGAAAAGCTTTTTTACTGTGGCTGGAATGGATGAGTGTTCGAATTGTGAATCAGGGGTTGGTCCGTCGGGTAAATGGATCACTGCAACAAGATAATGGACAATTATTTACATGAAACTGAAAACAGCGATGCAGTATGTAGAAAAATACATTGATCATGATAAACCATCTTCATAACATACATAGTAACCTATATGGTATGATGTTCTGGAAAGTATGAATATATTCTTCCCCAAGTAATACTCGATCACTAGAGACATCCAGTTGAAAGAAAACTATGGGCATGCTTAGCCAATTGACATAGAAGCACATTCCTCATACAAAAATGGTAACTATCGAATCAAAATCCAACGCACCACCCCATAATTCACTGATCAATATCCAACTCCCATTAAGGACAACAACCAAAAGTCATGAGATATGTAAAATTGACACCACAGATACCCAAAAAGAATGTTCATCACTCACATAACTATTGGACCACACAACAAAGGCAAGATGAGATAACACCAAAAAAATACGAAGTTGACAAAACCAAGCAAAATGAAGAACAAGAGGACGAGAACAATAACTCACCAGTACCCTTCTCGACCCAGGGCGAGATGAGTAGGGTCGGGACCCGCACGCCCAATCGGTCAAACCGGAAGTAATATGGTTCACGCCCAATAATCCCATCTGGGCTAGGCACGCCCTTAACAGGGGTAGGGACATGGTCGTAAAATCCACCATGTTCATCGTAAGTAATCAACAAGGCCATCTCTTTCCATTGAGGACTAGCCCTTAAGCTCTCATAAACCTCCTTTACAAACCTCTGCCCGATCGCCACGTCATGAGATGGATGATCATCGTTGGCCGGGGAAATATTCAGATCAAAGTAACGCTGTTCCAAAACGACGTAGTTTGGCAGCTTACCTAACTTAGCGTGTAACTTGAACTTCAATGAGTAGCTGTGGAATTTGGTCACGAATTTGAGCTTCCTTAAGCTCTTGAAAAACAGAGAGGCAGGGATATTTTGGTAATAAATCCCAATGCTGAGATCATTCTCGTATAAGGAGTCGAAGATCGTTTTTTGAGGGAAGCCATGGATGAGGTCCTTACGGACGTTGCTCATGGCTCCGTGAGACGTGGCCGAGTGGACGTAGAACCGGTTCGGTTGAGTGGAAGCAGGGACAGAAGCGAACCACCGGTCAAAGACGGCGAATTCGTTTGCTAATTTGGTGTAAACAGGTAGGACTTCCGGTTTGAACCCGCTCATGACGGTTTTCCCCATGCCTTCTTGCTGGTTCTCGGCTTGCTGTGCAAAACCGTTCATCGGAGCCGGATTTTCTGACGTATCATTCGACCCGAAAATCTGCTCCCGGATCGCTTGAAAAGAGTGGCCTGGGTCGGAGTCAACGAACAAGGAGTCTTTGGAGACGAAGACGTGAGGTGAGTGAGGATCGGATGTGGAAACCGGGTTCGATTCTTTTCCGGTCAGACCGTCAATATCTGGCCGGGTTGATTTGAGCCAACCTAGAACGTGGTCGAAGGACCGATTCTCCATGACAAGAACAACTATGGTTTTGATCGGTCCTTCGATTTTGGGGTGCTTTTTGGGGAAGTGGAAGTCTAGGGCGTGGGATGATACTACGAGGTAGCAGAAGAACAAGATGATCGGTGAGATCCGCCGGGAAACCATCTTCTCCGGTGACCAGTGTTGAGAGAAGTGCCGGCCTGGAGGCGTGAAGGTTGGGAAAAGAGAAAAGGTTTTTTGGACTGAAAACAATAAATGTTAGAAGTTGAGTATTTTAAGACATATTTTAAGACACGTATTTCAAAAGAAGTAGGAATATGCTTCCGAAGAAGGAAGGATCTATTCTTCCATTATTATAAGTTCTTCCCATGAAGTTATATTATTTTAAATTTCACCCTATAATATTTTAAATTAACTCAAAATCTCACACACTACAGATACTATAATTTATAATTTGGCCCCAAATAAATTTAAAAAAAAAAACTAAATATAAATCGGTTGAAGGTATGATTTCCTCTCAACTCCTTAACTTTCAAACAGTGACAATTTTTCTCTCTTTTTTGGAAGACAAATGAAAAATAAATATAAAACACGATTTTTTGTGATGGATGTGTTGCCAAGCTTATGTTTGTAGTTTAGTAGATGGTTAGTGTCAAGGATGAACAACTTCTTGTCTTCATATGGACAATTCAAACATACTTACTTGTAGGGTAAACCGGTGAAGGGTAAGCTTATGTGACACATCCTATCACTCCTCAATTTTGGATAGATATTTGTCGTCTTTAGAAAAAAGAAGTAGCTTAGCAAGTCAGCGTGCTCCCTTTAGTCGAGATCAATATTCTCTTACCTATAATTTTCCGTTACTTAGATAGGTGTGTGTTAATATTTAAGTCTATAAACTACTTTTAAAATCAATTAAACTTTTAAAAATAAGTTCTAAATTGTCCCAAAAAAATCAAAAAAACAACAACAAACCCATTTCATACAAGACAAGATAATAGTCAGCTCAATGAATCTCTACACAACACATTTATCCGTAACTTGGGGTTCTAGAAAAGATGGAGTGACATCTTGAGCTTGTTTTGCTTCCACTTAGGAAGCTTGTAAAACGCTCCTCTCTTCATCCCAACTCTCTCTTCAAACTCTTCCTCTGATAAATATGCCTTTCAAAGAAAAATACAGTAAATAAATATTTAAAAAATCAGCCCAAATGATCAGGCTTCCTTACCTTCTCAAATTTTACAGTAAGGAGCGCAAATGAATGAATTCGGGTTACCTCTCGTTTGGTCACATCTATATCCCTCACAGGATCCTTAGAATCAACTTTGAGCCGCTCATAGGGATAATATGTTAACGGCAAATCATACTTCTCTGAAGAAATAAACCCGGCAAGAAAGATCTTTAACAAAATAGATAGAGAGAGAGAGAAAGAAAGTTGTGAAGATTGATCGATTAATGTCAAATTTTACATTTCATTACCAGCATTGTCAGAAGGAGGAGATTCCGTAAAGAGTTTTCTAGCAGGCGGTGAAGTTGTTAAAGGAGATAGACTTCTTTCTCGGAAACTGTCTGGTGTGGTTTCTGGCCTGGAGATTGAACTTTTCGGAGAGTTTCTAAAAGGGGCCTGAATAAAATGGAAGGACAGAGAAGCATCGGAGAATGTCATACAATCTAGTTTATTAAAAGATGTTAAATTGATCATGAAAGAGTCCCACTTACTTCAGTGTTTTGCAATTTTCCTTTTATAATAGCAAGCTTCCTGTCAAATGAGTTTCCATGCATCTACAAGAACATATAAACTGTTCAGTTTTTGGCATTTGCATGTTTATTGCCTAATTAAGGAAATTGAAAAGATTTTCTTACATGTGCTTTTGAGAAATCCCACGTAAAGAAACGAGTGAAAAAAGGTGGCTCATGCCCTTCCGTGACAACATATATAGGTATCTCCAAAGATGTCCCTTCAACCCGAACCTCCGTCTCTAAGAATTTCTGCTAATAAAAAATCCTACTTTAAGAATATTAATAATGTTCATAAAACCGAGAAGTAGAGTCTAATGATCAATTGACCTGGCCAAGAGAAATTGCTTGTTGCTTTGATCCAACATTTGAGTGACATCCAATCCAAACATAAATCTCATTGTGACAATCAAGCACTAATACATCTTCGGTAGTTAAATCATCCTGTGTGAAATTGAAAATTTCCTTCACCTGAAAATTTTGAAGAAATTCAAAACAAAAGAAGACAAAGAAGCATCTCTTCCGAATAGTACACAAAAGGCCTAATGTCCAAAATCATACCTTGAAATCACCTGAAAGGGGGAATTTTTTTTCTTAATGAAATTCAGATCCTGGAAAAATCAGAAACAAGAGAGAACTACATTATCTTTTGGAAGGAAAGAGTGATAGTGTATTTTCAATACCTTCATTGATGTTCAATACAAACAAATGTGGATCTTCCACGTGTCCGCTTATCTCTTTCCCTTTTGGATATTCGGCTTTCCCACCAAGTGGGTCCCAGAAAATATCCGGTTCATTCCCTTCCCTCACTGATATACGTTGCCATGTTGGCTGCAAATAGCACCGATGTAAATAGTTTGAAACCAAATATATATACACTTGTTTGAAGTTAACTTACATTTATTGATTTGATCATTCTGTCAAGAATATCGTGGTCTCTGGCCAAGGAAAGAGATCCAATCCAACTAAAAACAGATGTTTCGGATTGAAGGATGTAACAATAGGATGAATTCAGAGAGCTTGGGACCTGAAATAGTTAAACTCTTCAATCAATCATAGTTCATTGATTGAAACCCAGTAAAGTTTTATAATTAAATTCTCTGATCAAGCGTACTAGATCAACTTGAATAGCCTGCATATTGTTTGGGTTAGTCCCTTGTACTCGAAATAGGGTTGTCTTGTTTTCATAATATGTATCATCATCAATACCCTTTTCCTCTACCAGATTTTTGTATCGAGCACTCTTACCTCCCTACACAAATAAATGGAAAGATTAGAAATAGATGATCATTATGTTTCTAAGTAGAACAACTTGAAATTGTTTGGGGGGGGGGGAGGGGTGAATGGAGTTTATGAAGTGCGGACCTTGAAAATGATTAAGACCTTGACGATGAAGAAAAACTGAAGTGGCTCCTTATTCTCTAGCACTTGAGCCTGTAATGATGGAACAGATTAGACGAATTTAAGATTCAATGACTCATGAATTTGAGAAAGATATATAGAACTCACCAAAACAGGGTTTCCTTTTGTTTTATCAGCAATAGAATTCAAATGGGATATTGCATCCTTTCTATCTTCCTGCAATCAGGATTAAATAATTATATGTAGTCAAACAAAGCCGTAAAACAACATGATAATAAGCAACAAGAACAAACCACAATTTTTTATTACCGTTGTACTAGTTCGGCCAAGCCAGGCATAAAATAGATTCTCTTCCTTTCCATTTCCAGGATATGTATACTGCAATATATAGCAATCCCCACTGAAAAGCTGTATTTGTCCTTGAACGGGAACTGTGGACAATTCATCCCCATTGACCAGCCAAACCTGATTTTTTTGTAATTAAGAAAAAAATTTTATTTGCTAGTCATATTACTTAACAGCAATAAGAGAAAGTGTCACTTCTTATAGTGAGTACACACTTTTAGTTTTCCTCCAGTATCTATACTCGGCTGGTAGTCCTCTTCTTCAGGAAGCTCCTTCACCTCGTAGCCCTGATGCTTGAATATTGCTGAATTAAGAACAAATAAATGGAGTATTAATACAAACTAGCAAGAGAATTTTCAAGTCTTATAATTGATAATTTCTTCTGCAGATAGTAAGTATTAATTAATAAATCAAACCTGCAACTTTTCCTCGACCTTCTTCATAAAGCTTTGGCTCCACGGTAGTAGGCCATTCATCAAAGTAGGTCCTAAAAGAAGCAGTTTCTAATCCCTCGGTTAAAAATGTCAGGTGGGTACCACTTGACCTTTCTTGATTTCTGAGGAATTCCTGTGAAACCATTGAACATTCAAGGAAAAACATTGCATCAACTTTGGCATTTTTTCTACTACAGTTTCAGGTAAAAGGTCTGATATCTTCTACATTTCAAAGCAATTAACAGAAGATTCTTACTTCTGCAGCTGAGATTGATGTCTTTCGTTCTGAAACGGAGGTATGTCTTCCCATCCAAACAAAGATTTCCAAATTGCAGTCGAGCATATAACACTTGTCAGTCTCAAGCAGCTCTTTTTTCAAAATACCATTTCCTCTTTCAAGTAATTTACCCACAAGATTTATCCTATTGTAAAGAGAGAGAAAACGAAATATCATTCCTCACAGTTCAATGAAAGAAGAAATTTTAATGGGAAAACTTACCAGAACAATTTTACTGAAGAAGAATCAGGTTTTTTGGGAACAGAAGGTGTGTCCTTAGGAATGGGAGCATAACCACCGAAAAAGCTCCAGAACTCACCCACATCAAGATCACCAACAAACTTTCCATCCTCTGCATTAATAAGGTAATTAATTTGTTAGATTGCTTTTTTTTTTCTTTACTGGAAACAGAAAATGAAGGAAGAGAAAAGAGTCCAACCTACAGTTGCCACATCACAGCTTCCACCATGCTTATTCTCTTTGATATACTCCACAACTTCCAACCCTTTAGCCCTTTCTTGAGTACTTGAATTGCATCCGCTAAATAAAAAGATTTTCAAAGCCGTGTCAAGTATGAATACATCGTTGTGATTCAATGATGATCGAGAGAACGGCACCTAATAAAGTATAACACAATAAGTCGATTAGTTATTCAAATAAATAAATAAATATATACGAAAATGAATTTGAGATTTTACTTCTGTAACATGAACAACATGGTCTCCCTTGCATGTTAACAGCTTGATTTGGTATTTTTCGTTAGTGAAATGGCCGTTTTGTGAACTGTGCACTCCTTGTAAGGGTATAATACATGGTTTGAAGTATGCTAAGAATTTCTCAGTTTCATGGCCTTGAAGTTCCCTGTATTGTACTGTACAGGAACCAAGCACTTCATCCAGTTCAAGTGCTTTATCCGATGCCAAGGTAGAGTCCTCCTATTAATGAAAAATGGTTATTATATTATTGATACTGTTTATCTTTTACAAAATAAGAATATGGTACCTGATTTGTATCCTCTCCAAGCCAATAGTGTATGTCATGCTGAGGAATTTCATTTTTAGGTATAACAGTCTGTTTCGGGAAATAAAGAAGAGTCAAATTCATCAAATTGATAATTTACCAATGCAGTTGAAGAAAAAGGACCGAAAAAAGCATTGAAAGTTCCTCACATTTAAAATTATATAAGAACATCTGGAGTAGAATTTCCCGTGTGAAGACTTCAGGACAGGGACCACCTGGGGACTTTCAATGCACCAAATTTCTAGTCCGCTAAGATAAGAATGTAAAGGAGAAACCAATCCATGAATTGAAAACAAGCACTAAAACAGTACATATTTGCTTTGCTCCGCATACATACTAAATCTGATAAAAGTTTGTTGTAACCAAAATTTTGGTAAGGATACGGCTTTGCCCCGGCACCATGGAATGCCGGATCTGTGTCTTTCGGGAAAGAGACATAGTCTCTCATGGCTCAAATACTAATAACCGCCAAACACCTGCAGACAATTTCTCCAGTAAAAAATACTTAGTTTCATAATTTTCCAGCGAAAGAATTCAAAATTTCAAATTACTCAACAAATCACAGTAAGAAATCATTATACTAGTCATGACAACATTCAAAAAAAGTCATTCGAGAATACGGATCGGCTTCTTCGTATCAATTATCCAAATGCAAGATAGGTCAACGACACAGTGATCCTCGAAAAAAAGAAAAAGAAGACACCTTTCAAGCTATAAGCATCTAGAACCTATACATATGGTTCAAAAATTCAGGTCAAAAGAAACCCCATCTGGGCTAACCAAGTTTCCAACTTCTTCTTGAAAGCTAAAACCATCATAATGAAGATTCGACGAGGATCACAAATAAAAAAAAGTGAGGGAAAAAGAAAAAGAAAAAACTAAAGGAGTATAAAAGTTAGTCATAGTCAGAGAGCAAATCTCACTTGTTTCTCTCTGTATGGCTTATCAAGATTCACCTCTGCAAGAGGCTCAAAGAGCTGAACTCAGGATATTCCAGCTTCTCTTTGAAATGTTGAAAAAGCAGAGTGAGAGAGAGGAGAGAGAGACCACATGAACGAGAAAAAAAAAAGTGCAGGGGAAAACATGCTCAGAACTTGGATTAACTTTATCATCAAGCCAAAAAAGGGTCCCACCACCCACTAATGAACTAAATTAACCATTGGGACCCACCCACTAATGAACTAAATTAAGCATTTTTACTTTGCCTGATACCGACCCATTAACGGGTGGCCGGCTTAACCCGGTTCTCTCACTACCCTTCCCGGTCCATTTCATGCTCCATTGATCTCGACATTAATCAGAATCACTAGAAGACGATTCTTGCTGTTTCCCCAGCAAGCTACTCAAGTGAGTGATATGTGATGAACTAGTGAAGCCACAAATCTAACAGAGTCGTCACGTCGTTTGTACAAGTCTTAAATTTCCGACAAGCTTAGCTGTCTAATGAATGAGTAAAGACACTTAACACTGTAGTGTCGACTCATGATTCAATTTATCCGACGTGTCGTTTGGCTAGTCGACGCGCCGGTTTAGTAGACGCTTCTCTTTTCTTTAACCCCCCCCCCCCCCGGGGGGGTTGGTTTAGAAAAACCTTTTGCTCTCGTAAATCTCTCTCCCGCGCGCTCAGAAGAGAGAGAGAGCGTGAACTCTTCTGAGCAATTTTGGAAGTAAGCGATGAACCCGCTAACCCTAGTGAAACGAATCCAGAATATCAATTCGAAGGAGGCAGCGTTAGGGATTTCTGAGGAAGCTTCATGGCACGCCAAGTACAAAGGTTCAGCCTACGTTTTTGTCGGTGGGATTCCGTTCGATCTCACTGAAGGCGATCTACTTGCAGTCTTCGCACAGTAAGTTCGTAACAGTTCAATCAAATTTTCATTCATGTTTTTAAGTTAATCGGGGTTCCATATCTTTGAGGTTTACTGAAATGTTTTGGAAAATCGATATTTAGGTATGGAGAGATTGTTGATGTAAATCTCGTCAGAGACAAAGGCACTGGTAAATCAAAAGGTTTTGCATTTGTTGCATATGAGGATCAGAGAAGCACGATCCTTGCTGTAGGTTTGTTTTGCTCTCCCTACGTCTTTCTTTCTACCTCTCGCTTGAGTATGGTGTTCATCATTGTTGCATCCACACACTTACACGTTCTTCTTGCCTTACGTCTTTCCTTTCAGATAATTTGAATGGGGCGCAGATTTTAGGTCGGACAATTAGGGTTGATCATGTTACCAAGTACAAAAAGAAAGAGGAAGAAGATGAAGAGACAGAGAAGCGGAAGAGGGAGGAGCGTGGTGTATGTCGTGCCTTCCAGAGAGGTGACTGCACTCGTGGAGCTGGATGCAAATTCTCTCATGACGAGCAGGTATCATTAATCTTGTCAAAATAGTTCAATTATCACTCTATAGTTTGAAATTTTTATTCTAAAGATTGAATGTACTTATGTTATGTAATCTCCGATATAAATATATAGTCAATCATCATACCAACTTTTTCTTCACCTTCAAAACTATCTGAAATTCTGCATAAACAACCTAGTTTGTTACTATGAGGATATCCTAGTTCTTATTTGTGCCGTCTCTTTGCTCAGAGAGCTGCAAAGCCGGTTTGGGGAGCTCCTGAAGATGCACCTCCAAAATGGGGCCATGACAAGTTTAAGGGTCCAAAGAAGGGCAATGATAAAGATATTGGTGCCAGAGCAGGGGGCAATGGGAGGGCTTTGGCAGGCCAACCAAAAGAAGATGACAGCAGGGGGGAAAGGAGAGTGAAAGGTGGAGAATATGATATGAAATCAAGAGATGATAGTGGTAGAAGGGAAGCTAAGAACTTGGGAAGTCGTGATGATATTGATTCTGAGCCGAAACCAAAAGAATATCATGAAAGGAGAGAAGATAACAATTTAAGAAGGCAGGATGATTCAGATTTTGAGCCAAAATCAAGGGAAGATCATGACAAGAGGGATGGAAAGAGATGGAGAAGGAATGATGATAATGAGTCTCCTCCAAAATTGAGACGAGATTATGATAGGAGGGAAGAGAAGAGATCAAGAGTATATGATGAAGAAGAGCATCAACCGAAGTTGAGAGAAGATTATGATAGAAGGGAAGGAGAGAGGTCAAGGAGGCATCGGTCAGAATCATATAATGAAGAGAAGCAAGATAAAAGAAGGGAGTCATGGTCAACTCAGGATAGGGATTCCAGCTCTCATCCTCGTAGAGAGAGGTGAAGATTGGCCAAGAAGATCGGATAGATAAGGTTGTAACTGAAGATTGCAATCATCTGCTCAACTTTGGAACGGAAATCAGAGAGGTCTTCTCTGTTTCAACTGGATGAATGTTTACAGTGATTGAATCCCAATTCAGGGTTATGGGATCCTAATTATGTTATGTAAGACTACGTTTACATTAATTCAAAGTTGATAAAGAAAAACTTTTAGAGATATGTTCCTTTTCTTTTTTTTTTTTGTAATAGTATGCATTTTCCTCTTTATTTCTTTTATGCCTGAAAATTGTGGGTTTACTTTATACACTGAACTGTCATCAAAGATATTCAGATTATCAATTTAAAACAAACTACTCAAGTGTAATTTCTAGTATTCTACAGAGGTACCTCAAGAGAACAAGTGTGATGAAGACTCTCCTGCCTAATTCTCTTCTTTTTATGTTTACCAATAATCCATACAAGAACACTGCCCGCCTCTAAAATGATGAAACCGATACCCTATCCCTTATCAATATCTCTATTATAAAGACTAGATATGAGCTTAGCAACTTCATGACACTCCCGACAAACGCGAAGATTCTTCACAACCCGAATTGGTTGACCCTGGTGAATGCTTATAAGCCCAAAAGCAATAGCTAACTTCTCACTATGAAGATTCAAAGCATGCTCCTTCATATTCTCTTCTTCAACATGCTGTAGAACTTGAGACTTATTCGGCTTATATCCAACCAACTTCAATCTGCCTGCAATTTCATCCAACTTCAAGTAAACTTCCCTACATCTAGGATGAGAATAATCACTCACTAGGAACTCATGAACAACCCCATTAGCCTCAATAGAGCTACAACCTGGTTCCTTCTTCAATTCAGAATCTCTCATAAGCTTTCTCAACTCAGAAACCTTATCCCATTGCTCCGTTTTTGCATAAATATTAGATAAAAGCACAATGGCTCCATGATTTCTGGGTTCAAGCTCAAGCAAATGGATACTAGCCTTTTCAGCAAGCTCAACGTTCATATGCAATCTACAAGCACCAAGTAAAGCACCCCACACAGAAGCACTAGGACTTACAGGCATTTTCTCAATAAACTCTTCAGCATCTTTAAGAAAACCAGCTCTGCCTTAAACATCCACCATACAAGCATAGTGCTTTGATCCTGGTTCTATACCATGAACTGGTCACATTTCATAGAAAAACCTTCACACCTCATTGACTAGACCAGTATGACTACAAGCACATAATACATTAGTAAAAGTGACAGCATTTGGTTTCACTTTAGCTTCTTGCATTTGTAAGAGTAAATCTATTGCATCCTTTCCGTGTCCATGCATTCCTAAACCCACTATCATTGAGCTCCAAACAAACACATCTTTCTTCTCGGCCGAATAGAATACCTCAAGGGCTTTATCTAAATCACCACACTTTGAATACATGTCTATAAGTGAAGTTTTGAGATGACAGTTTAGTTCGATTCCATGCTTTCTAATGTACACATGAATCCACCCACCTAAATCAATTGCTCTCAATTGAGCACAAGCTGAGAAGTCACTTTGAAAGTAGCCAAAGCCTCTTTAGGTTTTCCGCTTTGCTTGTAAGAAGATATTAGCACATTCCAACCAGCCAAAGCTGTGCTGAAGTCCTCTTAGCTTCATTGTATTTACCCATCTTGGCATATCCATCAAGCATAGTTGTCCGAGACACTATGTCCTTCTCTGGCATTTGATCGAACAGTTTTTCTGCATCTCCTACAATTCCGCATTTTGTATACATATCAAGCATTGCATTGCTCAAGGTCAAATCTATATAAATGCCATGTGTCTCAATGTATGAACAAACCCACCTTCCGTACTCCAAGTCTAACTTCTTTGCAGAAGCTGATAAAAGACCTACCATTGTTACACCATTGGGTTTCAATTTTGATTTCTCCATTTCCATAAATAACTCAAATGCATCCATTGGAAAATCACCTTGCGCCAAAGCATTGATCATGGAATTCCAAGACACAACATCTTTGTTCAAGATTTTTGCAAATACCCGATAAGCCAAATCCATATCCCCACATGAGCCGTAAAAATGAATAAGGGAATTCAGAATAAAAAAATCTGATCCAAGAGAGCTTTTAATTACCATTCCATGAAAAGCTTTTCCAATCTGTGAAGCTGAAGCGGGAAAGGAAAAGTAGAGTTGTTCGGAAATCTTGACAATGATAAAGCATTTGAACACTAGGAGACTTTGAACAGGGTCTGAGCTTGAAGCGAAAACACGAATGAGGATGTTGTACAGATTTGGCTGGGGAATTTGGTCGAACACTTGGTGGGCATAAGGCAGATTGGAAATAGGATGAAGCGCACAAGCGGTGAACAGCTTGCTTGTGGAGTATGGATCAAAGAAAAGACCTGAACGGAGCATCTGAGCGTGGATTTGATGCAGATGCTTGATATGGGTGCATTGACTGATGAGGGATGATAATGTTGGAGAATTAGAGCTTGAATTTGAGTTTGAGAAATTAGTGTTAAATGGGAACGAGATGATTCCGGTTTGGAGCTAACTGCATCCCCATGAATGATTCCGGTCAGACCGCTTATATATCATTTTCACATTATTATATTATTAATTATAATTAATTTTATTTATAATTAAAATAAATCGATTTATAAATATAATATATCCAAAAAAAATTCTTATTTAATTTTTGGTTTTTTGGAATAAATTATTATTTTAGTGACTGAAAAATTGTTTTGAGAAATATGAAAGCACAAAAATGACTCACTTTTGAAACTTGCTCTAATGTCAATCTTATAAAAGATTATATATAATAGATACATTATCTTTATTGATATGCACCTCAAGTACTACATCCCACCAAATTTCCAATGAGTTGGGATAATTCTTTACATGTTGGATCTTATCTTGATCCTCAAAGGGGAGGCTTTTTGAGCTTCTTGGTTATCTTAGCTACATAGTTACCTTGATGAAAGGCTTGTCGGAGCTCAAGCTCGGTTGGTTCACGGGATCCATCTGAGGCATAAGTTCCAGCCCCGTAAGAAGAGCCACCCTTCACTTCCCCCATCTCAAACATTCCGCTCCCAAAAGTGTATCCTAGAGGCACAAATAACATCCCATGGTGTGCTAACTGAGTTATTGCTGTTAACCTAGAAGTTTACAACATCGTAAATTAATACCTTTTGAACGGCTAGAAAATGGACCCAAAAAACGTAACATTCATAAATAAATGACATGTTGGACTACTAACGCCGTGAGTTCCTGGCCTCCACCGTGAAAACCGGTACTCCAGAATATTCCGGCTGGTTTTCCGGCGAGGGATTGGGAAGCCCATATCTCATGAGTGGAATCAAAGAAGGCCTTGAATTGGGCAGCCATGACCCCGAACCGAGACGGGAATCCGAAGATGAAACCGTCTGCATCTAAGAGCTGTTCCGGCGTGATTTCATTCACATCATCTGCTTTTGAAGGAGCCTTCATCTTCTTCAATATCAAATCAGAAAGTGTTTCTGGTACCTATCAAGTTAAAAAGAAGCATATCACTTACTATCTCGTGTGTGATTGTTTCTTTTTCTTATTTCTTTCTTTTCTCCCCCATTCTCATTTCTCAACTATAAAGTAAGCTCTATACCTGCCAGAGCGTTGCTTCAACTCCTTGAACTTCATTAGCTCCCCTCTGAATTTCTCTTGCCATAGTCTCCACATGTCCGTACAACGAGTAGTACCTAGAATTACAATCGAATCGAGTAAGAGTTCTACATAATCAAATAAAAAAGAACCCAAATTGGAGTATCCCTCTTAGGTTAATTAGACTGGATGATACTTACACTATGTAAACCTTGGTGGTGGTAGCCATAGTTGAAGGCTTGAGAAATAGTTCTGGGGTTTTGATGTATGAACTTCACTGATTATGCATATGTTCAACCAAACAATCTGCAACCAAAGAATATGTAGTTTTCTTACTTTACTGCCATGAAAATCTAGGGATCATGGAGTCGAGGGAGGAAGAAGAAGAAAAAGAGAAACAGAGGAATGGAGATGAATAAGAATATAATAAGAATTAAAAACAGTACGGTGCAGAGTTTGGATTGACAAGAAAGACTGATTACGTGGTGGTTAGCAAATTATGACGTGGCAATCGCCTTCGTTCTTTACTTTATAAGGCATGGATCATTTGTTGAGATTTCTTTCTCTCTCTGAAAGCGACCAGACATCTGATACCTGATTGCCTGGCTCCCTGATTGCCTGGCTCTGTACTCTTCGACATGTCGTTAGTTCTCATGGACAGAGGTTCTATTGTCGTACGTGAGAGAGGTAGGGGGTCTGTTTCTTCACGTTTGCCTGAATGCCTGAATGCCTGAATGCCTGAATGCCTGAATGCCTGACTGTAGGAAGGACTCTAGAAGGAACGAAATCTGTTCCTATGAACCATCATTAATCGATCTTATTTAAAAGAACTCAATGATTTTGTTGTACAAAGAAAGCTTCATACGACAAAAATGGCAGAACAGCAGCTTTTCTTGTAGAGTTAAAAAGAACACCATTGTAAATTCTAAAAAACAAAAAGGAGAAAATGAATTAAAAAAAAACTCATTTTTCAACAAAAGAGGATTCAGCAAGATCGATAGCACGAGCTAGACCAGCAGCTTTATTCTCACACTCTCTTTGCTCATCAGCAGGATCACTATCAGCCACAATGCCAGCTCCAGCTTGGAGATGAGCAACCCATTCTCTCCGCCTATTTACATCCTTGTATGAGTACATTGTGTCGTAACGAGTACTGGTTGGGAACACTATGGTTCTCAAAGCAAGGGCTATGTCCATGTCTCCCGAGAATGAAATTCCTCCAAAACCACCACTGTATGGTCCACGCCTCGTCGCTTCAAGCTGATCGATTAACTCCATGGCTTTCACCTGTGTGTAGAAGCACAGCAGATTGTAAGAATGTAGTTCAAAGCACATTTGGCAAAGAGGACTATAAAAGAAAGTTGTAAATTTGAAACGAGAAAAAATCCTAGTTTTCAGGAGATAAACCCATGAAATGATTGTTTTTGAGTAGGGTTGATGAGTATATACCTTAGGAGCTCCACTAACTGTGCCAACAGGCAATGCAGCACGGAGGACATCCCAACCAGTTAAATCATCAAGCAACTCCCCTGTCACCTGCAGGATAGGCATGGATCTGTAACTGAAGGCGAACTGAAGAGAGCTATGGTACATGTAAGAGATTTATACATCTTTATAACAAAACGAAGAGAGTTATACTTACAGTAGAGCTGATGTGCATGACATGGGAATATCGCTCAACGTTCATGAGTTTTTCAACCTTAACAGAACCAGGTTTGGAGACCTGGATGGGTATTGTGAATGTGTTTATGTATGTGAATGTGGCAGTAAACAAACTTCTTACATTAAACAAGTATATACCTTTCCAACGTCATTTCTTCCCAAGTCAACTAGCATAATATGTTCTGCACATTGCTTTTCATCATTTAAAAGCTCCTTCTCCAACATCTTATCTTCTTTCGGTGTTTTTCCTCTTCTAACAGTCCCAGCAAGGGGTCGATTAGTTATCTTTCCCTTAAAAAGATAAAGAGAAATGTACAGAGTTTTTAAAAGGATATATAAAAATACCTAATAATCTTGCAGAAACAAAGATCGAGGGGAAGAGTATGTTGCACTTCTTAAATGAAAATGAATGAATAAATCCAAATATCAATAGCAGTCATTACCTTCTTCACACGCGTAAGAATCTCTGGACTTGAAGAAACTAGGATGCAACCACGAGCCTGATAACCAGAAAGATATGAAGAATAGGTCAGATTTAATAAAAGCTCCACCCAAAACCTCTTTTAAGAAAATTAGACAAACCTGTAAGTAAGTCATGTAAGGACTAGGATTGACAATGCGTAGAGCTCTGTACACTTCAAATGGATCAGCAAAGGTTCGGCGTTCAAAGCGTTGACTCAAAACAATCTGGAAAATATCACCAGCCAGGATGTGCTCTTTAGAGTCCAACACCGCTTTCTTGTATTCTTCACTTGTCATACTTGACATCTCTAGTTTGGATCCAAAAAGAGATGTAGATAACTTTATTGCACCTGCAGGCAGCCTCGGTCTGAAATCAACAATAAAGTTATGCACTCTGGAATTGAACTTGAGGAGACAGAAATACAACAATAACATGGAAATCAAGCACTTTGCTAATATACAACTATACAAATATACATATATACATATAAATAAAATTATGTTACTTACGCAACTATATCATGTACTCTGGAAAGTAAAATTTCCAATCGGTTCATTCCATCATTGTAAGCCTCCTCAACTGAAGAATATTTATCTAACCGCACCCAGTGAATCACATATGCTTTCTGCAGTCCAAAATCACAAAACAATAGCAAACACTCATGAAGGACAATCCATCTCCATTTAATAATTTGCTAGCAAAAAGGGGGGAAAAAAGTAGAGTATAAATGTGACAAAGACAAGAATGTAGGAATGGAAACAAATTGATGCTAGAAAAATCTCTCAGTATTAAATGACAAAATATGTACACCGTTATGAGACAGCATTATATATAATTTGAGTCTAGTCATGCAGCAATCCTGTAAATCTTAACAGAGTCCCTAATGTGTTTTTTGTTCAATATAGTACTTGGTGGATTGCGCGTCATTCCAAGGAGAATAATGTGATGCATAGTTGAAAGGATAGAAATCCTGCGCGTCATTCCAAGGAGAATAATGTGATGCATAGTTGAAAGGATAGAAATCCAGTTAAGTTATTCGTAAGAAGGTGCACCTTCTCCACATGATCAAACACAATTACGTCATCATAAAGGCCTAGATGGATATCAGGAAGGTTTCTGTCATCGGCTGGGGCACTTGAGAAGGGCAACTTCTTCTTTTCAACATAGCGAACTGTATCATATGAAAAATAACCAACCCATCCACCTGGAAAGAAGACAGTGAATCACTCCATGCAGTTAGGAACACCCTAAAAAGAGAAGGTCACCTTCAGATTAGACTAAGCACTAACAAAAGATTTTTCTTTTCTTATAGAACATCATGAGATATAAGCTCAACTTTTATTAATCCACTATTAGTACCACAAAATGCTTCTGGAAGTTCATCAACAAGTTGAGGTCTCCAACCCTCCATGATTCTTCGAGGAACAGCCATTGGATCCTCCACGATCTCCTCTGTTCTATGGCCTTCCTCATGGTCCAAAACTGTAACCATATTCTCCTTTGCCACAATTTCCATAGTTGGCTGAGCACCAACCACACTATACCGCCCCTATCCAAAATCACCCTAATCAGGAATTATGGAATCACAAAACCGGAAATTTAAAAGATAGACAGAACAATGCTAAAAGCGCTTACAATACTTGAAACTTGCAAACCCGGCTCGACTGATTCAAAGAGAAAGCTTGGAGCATCTCTATCATCTTCCTTTACCAAGCATCGGTAAGCAAGCACTGGTGTAAGATGATCAGAGAGTATACACCGATACAAAGGGATTAAATTCCCCTTCTCTGAAGCTTCAATAAACTTTACTGCGTTGTCGACTGGATTAGCAGTATAAAACAACAATTAGAACTAAACAAACAAAAAAACCGATTAATATACACATCCTTTTAAGTGTATTTCGTTGATTCCAGTTGAAGAAAAGAATACACAATTTAAGTCTGGCTGTGTTTATGCTTCTCTCTGCTCCCAAAGAAATCATAGAATACACAACATTAGTCCATTTTTCTCGGAAACCAAACAAAACTCAATCCATAAATCTCCATATTGGGAGGAAATCGAGAAATTCACCTAATGGCGCAGCTGAGCATCTGAATGTACAAACGCGGGAGCGGCCACTGACTAAAACAAGAGAGTTTAAACTTGATCTCGTAAATGACAATGTGGATTCAAAGTTGCCGGAGAAATTTGAAGGCGATCGGATAGTCGATGGAAACTGGCGGGAAGTTACGGCTAGGGTTCCCAAGGTTAGCGCCATTTCTCAAAAAAATTTCAAAGCTTCTTCTGCAAGTGGGATCCCTCTATGTGATAGCAAACCGTTTGATCAACTTTCTACCTTCTTTATTTTTTATTATTATTTTTGTTTATTTTATTTATATTGGTCTGTAAACGGGCCGAGCCCACACACCTAAATATTTAACCTGGGCAGAAGTTTAATTAATTGGGCCGTAATAAAGCAAACCTGCAAGAAGATTACGTGGGCCCATTTCCACCACTGGAGCCCACAAAACCCACTTTTGCCCTTTGAGGCGGTTAACCATATCCTCCACCTATATATTCTTTCCTGCAACAATCTGCATTCTCCATGCTATCACGTTTCTAGGGTTTCCTGGAAAAGCAAAAAAGCTAAATAGAAAAACTCTCAAGACATACTCTGCTGTTCTTGCTAAGTATCAGCCATTGTGGTGAAGCACAGCAGGGCGAAGAAGAAGATAATGTACGATCAGAAGCTGTGCCGCTTTCTTGGCGAGTTCTCTCAGCTTCTAATCGTGGCCGCTGATCACGTCGGGTCGAATCAGCTGCAGAACATCCGGAAAGGTCTTCGACGCGATTCGGTCGTTGGGGAAGATCTTACACGATGATGAAGCGATCTATCAGGATCCATGCCGAAAAGACTGGTAACAAAGCAGTGATGAACCTCATTCCTCTAATCGTTGTACGGACTCGTCCCCCTTTTTACCATTTCCTTTCTATTTTTTATTTCTTCAGGTATTAGTAATCTGAGAATATATGATCGTACTATGCAAACTGTTAAGTAGATATATATAGAAATAAATACGAGTCTGTGACAACTATTTTTATTTTTTTTTCATTTTTTTTTTCATTTTAATAATTTGAAAATGGTTTCCGGATATAGGATGTTTGATTCGATAATTGATATCGCTTTTTAATTTAGTTTATTTACTGTTCTTAGTTTCAATAAATTACTAAACTGCAAATATTTAATCTCTTTGGAATCTGAGAGAATGAGCAAAATAGTCATAGAACACTGTTCGTGGACCTTCACTAATGAAGTTTAATTCTTGTTTCGGCTAGGGAAATGTGGGCATGGTTTTAGGGAAATGTGGGCATGGTTTTCACCAAAGGAGATCTGAAGGAAGTTAAGGAAGAGGTTGCCAAATTCAAGGTATATAAATGGTCATTACAGAAAGATTTGATGAAACATTTATATTATTTAAGTTGATGATTTCAATAGTCATGGAGTACTGATCATTAATTTAAATCTTCTCAATTTATTCATCAACAGGTGGGAGCTCCAGCTCGAGTTGGTCTAGTTGCACCGATTGATGTTGTTGTCCCTCCTGGAAACACTGGTCTTGATCCTTCTCTGACCTCCTTCTTTCAGGTATTTGCTTCCAATTAATTTGTCTGTATGTCAGGATCTATATATCTATCTATATAAATGGGCCTGATTGTTTTCAGGTGCTCAATATCCCTACCAAGATTAATAAGGGAACCGTAGAAATCATAACCCCGGTCGAGCTAATCAAGAAGGGAGACAAAGTGGTTTCATCTGAGGCAGCCCTTCTTTAAAAGCTGGGAATACGACCATTCTCTTATGGTCTTCTTGTCCTCTCTGCCTACAACAATGGATCAGTCTTTACTCTGGAAGTACTTGATCTTACCGAGGATGATCTTATCGGAAGGTTTGCACCTGGAGTGTCAATGGTCACTTACCGAGGATGATCTCTCGGCATCTCCTTCCCGACCATTGCAGCTGCTCCTCACATGCTTATCAATGGCTACAAGAACATTCTGGTTGTTGCAATAGCCACAGTGTATTCCTTTCCTCTGGCAGAAAAAGTCAAGGAATACTTGAAGGTTCGTTTCACTTGATGTAAAAGACGAACTTTTTTAGTTTTTGCTGCTTTTGTAGAGGCTATGTTAATGCTTCGGTGATGAAATTGCAGGACCCGAGAAAGTTTGCAGTTGCGGCTGCTCCTGCTGCTGCCACGCTCAGTTCTGGTGCTGCTCTGGCGGCTGCTAAAAAGGACGAGAAGGTAGTGAAGGAAGAAGAAGATGACGAAGAGGACTTTTCATTGAATTTATCTGATTGAGACTAGCTTATATATCCTGGTATTTTGATCCTGTTCATGTGGTGTAAAGATATTTTGGGCTGGAGATTTTGCCTTTCCTCCCTGACGACACTATTAAAGATGTTTAGATGTTATGCTTCATGTTTTTTTTTATTATTATTTGGAATAAATTTTCGCATATCCAATTTTTGGAATATCAAAATGAATTTGTACTTGAGGTAGCGTTTTTGCAACTTTGCATGGGTAACATACTAACATAATACTGTAACGACGTAGTTTTCCTATTTTGGGGTAAGTAATTCAGGATGTTGTGATTAGAAGGCCCACATTCATAATCATACATATATTGTTAGCAACAACATATTTCTTCTTTTTGAAAATCTCAATTCTGCTTATCGTTAAATATTTTTTTTTTCTTTTTTTTTTTTTTTTTTAATTTTAATCATCTCAATTCAAGATAAGAGCTTAATCAGAGTTTAGCCTTCGGATTCGTTGTAGTTAAACCCTCCTGTGATAGCGAAAAAGAAGAGCCCAATAAGAGTTCAGAAACATGAGTATTTGTATATTTATTTTTGGAGTAGTTAACATACGTCGAATTTTATTGAGCGAGCATAATATAAGAATGCAGAACGGATTAGTAGTTTACCTTCTAATTCATTCAAAGCATTGTTTTATACAAAAGAATGAAATATTACAAGTTATCGTTTTCTTGGTTAAGCAGATTAAACATGGTAAATACAACCCAAAACATTTCTATTATTTTGCATATAATTTTCTTCTTTCCTTTTTTGTTTTTTTGTTCTTTTTTTTTCTTTTCCTATATCTGAAAGTGCAACAATCAACTCCTTGCTGGAGCGCAGTGCTTTCCTTAGGCATAAATCTCTGCACTAAGAAAATAGATCAAAAAAGGTAAGAGGCACATTCAAGAAGCGATAAAAGAACTGAAAACAGAAGCAAACCGCATAATGTCTTAGGAGAAGAAAATAATAATAATGGTTTAAGTACCTTTTGAACGTGAAATTGAGATTCAAAACCCCCATAAGCAGAAGAACAATCACAAATATGTAAGCTCTGAGTGCAATTACTGAAGGCAGTTTCGGAAGAAACGGATACCCTGATAGATATCATTATAATCTTCATCAGTATAATCATTGGAAAAAAAATAAAAATAGAAAGCAGAGTATGTAGAAGATAATGTTCTTTAGAATCTGGATGGCAAACCTGCAATGCAAAGGTCATGTCGGATTCATCAACTTTCAGTGATACTCTTTTCAATTTATCATCTCGGGATTGACCCAGTTTAAGAAGCCCCTACAATTTGCATCCACTTCAGGTTAATGATTTCCCTCTTTGCCATGTTAGAGAGAGCTACTAATCAATATATTGTTTTTTTTTTTTTTGGCTACCTGGTCATTTAGGACTCTGTATATACTGGCAAGCTCAGATGCTCCAACTGGTGGGATTCTTGCAGATTTGCAGAACTCCTTGTATGATTTATTCAGCTACATACATGTATAATAAGTCTTAGAATAATGAATTGTTTTTCTTACCTGTAACATGTTAGGAGGAAATAACAACACACCTCGTCTAAACTTGCATCTTTCTTCTTCCCACGGAAAAGCTTCACGGCCGAACAAAGGATAATCTGTTGCAAACAAGGGCAGGGTCAGAGATCAGGCAATTTAGGTAGGATACATGAAACACATTTTACTAGGGACAGAACTACCTGTTGATGCTGAGGAAGAGATTGGATTGTGTCCACAACTGAAGATTTAAATGTCTTTGACAATGCAACCGCCATATGATCAATCCTCACCTGTATCCAGACAAATGTCAGACATGGGTATCTTAGTATGCAGAGTTAATTATGACCTCAGGTGTTAGCACTTACTATCTCTTGTTTTTCCGCAATATCAGGGGTAGAAGCTGTCTGCTCCTCAGTGGATGCTTTTGCTGAAGATGATAGATTTGAGTTGCCACTGGCTTCTCTGAGCTCAGCTTCCAGATATTCCACAGCACTTCTGTTTAAACCAAGGAGCATCCATTAGAATTCATCACTAGGATATCAGCTTCTATTATTTAGTGCAATTACTAACTCAATGTACACTAATGGTGCCAAAGACTGACCTGCAAACACAAAGGGCCTTCCGCATATCTCCAGATACAGCTCCAACTTTCTGTAATTAAATTATTACTCAGCCCCAAGACAACAATTGTATACTGAATATACACATTTGAATTTCAGGCCTATGATTTTATCAATAAGCTATACGTTTTTCACTCGTCAATAGCAGAATAAAGTTCCTTTTTGAAGAGGAAACTCTTTCATCAATCAATGGCAAGTTAGCCCTAATCCAATTTTATTCAACCTGCAGCACCTAAATTTCTAGAGATGTTGTCACTAGAATAACTGTTTTTCTTGTCACTCCCAATTAGTAGATGTTGGGATGGATCATAGTGAACTCACTCTGGCACAAAGTTCCAATGCTTGTGGATGAAAAACAGTGCAAGGAAGCACCTGATATAGAAGAGAAATACTCGAAATTTAGTATTGAAACAAGAAGACAATTTGGGCAGATAACTAAAATTTCTACAATAACTATCCTTCCATACATCTGCTTCTAGGACCATACTTACATTTAGCCTTTCTTGAAGGATCTTGAGGATCTGATCTTTAGTGTAGGCCCTAAAAGTTACAACCATAGGTTTGCCTGTAAACAGGAGACAATTGAAACAACCAATAATTAGTGCTATTTCCAAAACTACGAAACATTCTTGTAATATTAATTGAGACAAGGATTAGCATAATCGTTTGAGAACCTGGAAAAATAATATTTACAAGAATTATTCAACCATCGTAAGTTAAAAAAAAAAAAAAATTCCAACTCACAATTTAATGACTGAAGCCTCGGAAGAAAACGATCGGCAAGGTCTATGGAATTTGCAATACCTGCATGGTTCATATCAAAGACATTAAATCATTAATTCCTAAATAGTGTGGGGAAGAATACATAAAAATAAATATGATACCAATAGTTACCTATCAAAATACATCTGGAGAATGGAAAAGTCGTAAGCATGAAAAGATCATGAAGCACCCCTCGGTCTTTAGTAATTAAGTAATCCAATTCATCAGCAATTATCAGCCTGAGAAAAGGGAAAATAGGAGTAAGCATTTAAGTATAATCATCCTGGTGAAATCAGAATTGCTAAGACTTAGAGAAAGATAAAAGTCTCACGTTATCTTCATGCCAGATGGCTCTGGACTTTGAGAATAGAAGTTCTGAAGATGTTGTAAGGGTGATGAAGAGGCATTTATTCTCTTTCTTGGTTGGATTTTACCTAATATCTGCAGAACCAAACAGTGAGTACATATATGTGGTACTCCAATCTTCAATTTGATCCAGTTTCCTTTCCATGGAATCCATACCTTGGTGAATATATCTGATGTATTTGTTAGAGAAGTGCAATTTAGGGCCAAAACATCAGGCACTGGTACATCAGCCTGGCAGTGATAAGAATAAACCAGCAAATGTGAGTAAATAATAGCAAGAACGGGTAGTCATTACAACAACACTGGAACTCCCTTCTACCAGTCTAGCTAAATCACACTTGGCAAGAAATATAATAAGCAGATTTGGCTTACTTCTCTTGCCCAATCCAATAAGAGCAGTTTCACTTTTTCCATGGATAAGGATTTTCCAGTGCCTGGACACCCACAAACGTATAAGCTCCCAGCTTTATCATGCTGTATACACGATTTACAGAATTCCAAGACCCTATTCTGCTCACCCTCACGGCAAACTACAGTAGATGGTGCAGTAGAAACATGCATCGCTTCCTTCACCAACTTCATTTGCTCCGAGTCTAAATTTGATACCAGAAAGTAAAGGAAGATACAGGATGTAACATAAGGAGTAAGGGTATAGTTCAACTCATAGAACTATCTTGAAACTATTAGAAGTTTTACGGTTACCTCTCGGGTTCCAATTCAGTTTAGCAGCGAAGGCCCCTGACAAGCATTTTACTGTTGATTTCTGCAGCTTAACAAGTTTCTCACCAGAATCTTTCTCGATTGCCTGTCAGTAATAAAATAAAATAAAAAAACTCGTGATTCTTCTAGCCAGTATTAACATTTTGACAACTCAAAATTATGGAAATGAAATAAATTTGATCTTTGAAAGTATAATGTGGCGAATCAAAACTGACTGTAGTACCCTAACAGAACGATCAAATTTCCCTCAATTTTCTCCCCAATCAAACAGTATGATGAAAGCCTAACTCCAAAACCTAACTCGAGGTCAAAGTAAGCAAAACTCACATCTGCGTGACTGATAGGGCTGGAATTGACGCTTCTGCGAGGCGATTTCCATTTCATGGGCGTAGAAATGATACTCTTCTGCACCGGAGAAGCATGAGATCTCAGTTTCCGCTTCTGAGGAGTAACCTCGCCGTTGGATCCGCTCTTGCAAGTCTTCTCATTGACAACCGCAATCTCGTCAATCTGGCACCTGCGTCCGGCAATAGCTGGCATCTTTGTTTCTGACTTCGACTGCACACAAATTGCAAGGCGACAGTTAAATCTAGGGTTTCGAAGTTCAGGAATTCGGTATTGTGAGAAGAAAGCGATTGACAGAAATGGAAAAAGAATCAAATAGTACTTCTTTTCGCGGGAAAGAATAAAGATGATGAACATTTCCCGCCATTGCATAGGGCAATTTTCAAACAAGTCGTCCCCCTCCCTTTCCCGTGGGCCCATATAACTACATGGGCCGTGACCATTGCTCGGCCCGTAGAGCATTCACGTTATTGAGCCCATGTTGTTCATCCAGTTCTTCCCTCCCTAGTCGCGATTTTAAATAGGGTAGAGTTGTAAATTCACATACAATCCAGTTGACTATAATAGCGACAGCGTGGACCAACCAACCGCTAAGATACTTTTAAGAATCAATCAGAAAAAGTAATATCTCGCCGATAAAATTATAAAAATTTTGAGATGCACGAGGGTATATATATAATTAATATTTATAATTATAATTACTTTGATTTGAAATAAATTAAATATATTTAAGAATACTTTAATAAATAAATTAATTAATTTCGGTAAGTAATTTATTTGTGTCGAAGAGGGAACTATAGAAAGCTTTTTCAAATGAGATAAGGAGAGTGACGTGGCATATGTGTTTATGAGTCTCCATCCTTATTCAATTTGAAATACAAGATCCAATAAGATCTCACGTGAATTAATTTGGATATTACTCTTAATACAACAATACACTTATCTTAACTATTCCTTCTCTCCCCATCCTTCTACCTATGCCCATACACCTCATTTTTATACCCTTCTATATAACGACAGGTAGGCATGGGCATCATCGTCAAACAGATCGGATTGGATACGGATCGAATGTTTGTCGAAGTTATTTATTCCGATCGGAAATAATATCACAAATAGTGTGTGTTAACTACCTCATCAACTTCGTTAATCCAGTTCAGCTTGCATTCTTAAAAGCATAATGATATTAATTTATATAAATTAAGATTAAATTATATATATATATATATGTAATTAATTACGATATATCATATTCATATGTTTCTAAATTATCATTAATAAACTATAGTACCTTAATTACCTAGAAGCAGTAGACATTACATTATGCAGTTTAATGTAATTTTCATGTTGCTCCATCCCTTGCTGTTTCTGTCTCCTTTCTTCTTCCATTTGTTTTATTTTTATATTTTAATTTATTTTTGTAAGAATTAATTGGACTATCAAATCTGAATTAATTTGATATATTCTTATTTTTTTATAAGATTATTATAATAATAATTATTATTATTATTATTAATTTTAACGTATGATTTAAATCCGAGACTAATTACATCTAAAACGAGAGGACAATCGATCTCCGATGACTATCATTTCATGTTCTCCTGTCCAATTAAAAGTCTCTCCCTACTTGGTTTTTTCTCTTTGTTTTTTTTGTTTTTTGCAACCAATAATAACAGTAATAGTTTAAATCCTACACCTAAAAACTCTTAGCCTTTTTCCAACTACTATCGTCTATTCAGTACCTAATGTACTCCCCTATCTGTTTGTCATCTTGTCTCTTTCAACAAATCACGTGAGCAAAAAAACGTCATCATGAATTAGGCTTTTAAAAGCACATGTTACCTCAAATACATCTTATCAACAATTATCACAAATATATCAATCTCTTTAAAATGATTCTAACTATACATAATTTAATTCAAATGAATCAAAATCATGCGGTAGAGAAATATTATTATAATTATAAATATTTTTTAATTAAAAAATATATAATTATATTATATATAAAAATATCTATATCTCAATTTGAAGATTAATTTTTTATTGTATTATAAATTAATATATTTTATTTAAAATAGTTAAATTTTAAATAAAAATATCAAATATTTTTTTTATCTAATTTATTTTACTATTATTTAATTAAAATTTGTATTTATTATGATTTAATCAAAATAATTAATTTATTTATTTATTTAGAATCTAATAATTTTAAATGAGACATAATAATTTCTTTAATAAAATGAAAGATTAGGCTCTAACAGAGCTGTCACAATGAGTCGAGTTTTTATGTCTAGTTTATTTGGAGCCTATTTAGACTTACTAAATTTCAATTTTTATTTTTGTTTATACTTTCATTTAGACGGAATGAATCACGGGAGTATTTCAAACAAAATTTAATCATTATATATATATATTTATATTTATATCATCTCAAATAATAATTTGTAAATATCAATTTGAATTTAATTATTTAACTATTATTTATTGATATATAATAAAATATTTATTTAATTAAAAATGTATTTATTTATTTATTTATTATATTTTTATTTAAAAATAAAAGCATATTATAAAAAAATAAAAATCAAATATTCATATTACTAAATTATCTTTTTTGAATAATAATCATAATATATATATATATATATACCATCAAAAGTTGTTTTTAATAAACAAGTTGTCATAAGTTCACATTAAAAATCATCTCTCTTTTCTTATAGTCAAAATTCTATTATTAATGACAAAGGTAAATTTAAAAACTAACGATTTGTAAAATTTTAAGAGTCACTCTTTATATATGAATTTTTTTTTTTTTTTTTTTGTCCTTTTTAAAACCCAATTGTTTTCAGAATCATCATAGATTAATCGAAAAATAAAGAAAAAAAATCAATAAAATTACTATACACAAATCATGTTCAATCAATCGTGGCCGTCAAAATACATAGACAGATATAAGAGTGCGCGACGTCACTGTCTCACAAGTCACCATCTTTCTCGTTCTTAATTGGAATCGTATAATAAGCAGAGAGAGACCAAGTTGAAGTTGGGTTGCAATATAGAATAAAGAGTTTTAGGGTTATGTTTGTAAACTTTTTTTTTTTTTTTTGCATTTTATATTTGTGAAATAATTTTTATAATAATTATAAAAAATTATATTAGGGAACAAATATTTTTTTTAAAACAGTGAAACAAATTTAAAATACGGTTTTTAAAATATAAAAAATAATTAAAATTCATTTTTATATTTTACATTTATTATTATTATTATTATTATATTTTTCCATATTTTCAAACCCTAATTTTTAAAATTTATAACATTAAAAAAATAAATGACAAATAACTTCATGATCTAAAATACAAAAAACATTTTTTAGAAGAAGCGTTGCTAAGCTCAGCCTTGGCTGTTTCTGTGTTTTCATTCTGCACCGTCAGTTCCTCAACCCTTCACTGTCTCTTAACTCCAACTAGCTCTTGATATTTCTATGTTTCTGATTCTATCTACTTTGTCTGTCCTCTTTTCTAGACTATAACACCAACGGCTTCAAAATTAACTTCATCTAATATTAATTCTTCTATTATTCATGTTAACCTTCATGTTTTAAAAAAGATAATCCATATATTTATTAAATTAATATAATTTATAATTCATAATAAATAAATAAATAAATAAATCATATTTATATATATCTAACTCGAATAAATAAATAAATCATATTTATTATATAAATCAATTGAAAATACAGCACATGTCTATATTAGAAAGGAAATGACATGAATACCCTTTGATAAGGATCTAAGAATCTTTCTTCCCGTCGCCAGTTTCCACGGATGGCACGATACTTTTTCTTATGTAATATTATTAAATTTTATTAATATGGAAAAATATTTGTTTTTTCTAAAAATTTAAATTAAATAATAAATATATTGATTATTGTCAAAAAAAAAAAAAGTGGCACGGTACATGTGTTACTATAAAGCAAGCGAGAGGGACGGTGGGAGAATCACGGTTTAACTAAGGTCGGTCTGAACACGTGGCACGTCTACAACGGGTAGATTATATCCAAATCAACCGTAAAATATGCCGCGTTGGAACCCTAGAAAAATGATGAAAAACTCTGTTCAGGTAAATTTACCGGTAACCTGATGCTCCTGGTTCACTGACCGTACGGACGTATATTCCCACTCATTTTCCTACCGGCTTCACACTGCTGATATTTCTTCCTTCTTATTTTTCAGAAGAGGGAAAGAGTTCGTATATATATATATATATATACGAGAGTCGAGCTCTCTGCTTCTTATAAAAAAGTGGAGCTTACGGTTCCCCGGTCCAGCTTCGTTCTGACTTCTGAGGCATTCGTAGGCGGCGGAATTATTCGCCGGTGTTTAGTCGGAGTATTTCAGTGAGGCTAATCCGAGTAAGTTTTTTCGTGCTCGGAATTAGTGTTTTTATGATCCGAATTTCCTGCGAAAAAACTAATAGCAGCGGAAAGTTTTTTTTTTTTTTTGGTTGCATTTTCGTTTTTCTGTTATTTTTCTCTAAAAAAAGGGGAGAGAGTGACGAGATTTCTGGTGATCTTGTGGTGGAAAGTCATCGGTTTTTGATGGAGTGATTTTGATCTGTTCTTCCACGGTTTCTTTTTTTAACAGGTTTAGTGGATTTGAAGAAAGGCAGCTACTGGATAAAGTAATGGCAGAAGCTTTTTATTAGTTTCTATGACGATTGGAAGAGATATTCCTTGCTAAAATAAGCTTTTTCTCCCTCGAGTTTGATTCCATTTTTCCTACAATCAGTCTCTGTTTGGCCAATCTTCGAACCTTTTCCATCTGGTTTCTTGCCATCCCTCCTTTTACCTTTTTTCTTTTCTCTAATCTGAAACCTGACCGGAAGAAAGAAAAATGGAGATGAAGGTAGCTACGACCTGTTTCAATTGGCTGCAGCCGAGTCTTCACCATTCCCCTTCGTCTTGTTCATCTTCACAAGCCCTAGCCTCTGCAATTTCATCTCCATCAAAAGGACGGTTAAGACGAAGCGATGGAGGCATTCTCACATGCCGTTTCGCTCCTACATTTGAACGATCAGCTTTGTTCGGAACTCCGTCAACCAAGCTTTCCAGGACTCGATCTCACGAGTTCATCAAACCAAAAATTGGAGAGATTAAAAGAGCCTGCAGTGCAGGATTAGATGCTTTCTCGGATGAAGAATTCTCAAAGAATATCGAAGAGTTAGCTCTAAGGTTCCAACTGTCCGCTGAAAATGACGAAGTTGCAGGTAGGGATTCAGGACCTGATGCAGTTTCGGATTCCATGGACAAGGACGCGTCAAACATGGAAGAAAGCGCTTTGAACAGATTAAGATTCGAACATTTCGAGAATCAATTTCCACCATCTCAGTTTCTTTCTGCTGATCCTCCATGGCCGGAAATCTGCCTAGATCCACCGGATTGGGCGAAAAGAGATGCAATGATTCCGGTTGATATTGAGTGGAAAGCAAACAGTGTTGATCTTCCTCTATCTCTTCGAATCATAAAGAGGAAGATTCAGTGGCAAGAAGGAATAAGAGAAGCAGGGGAATCAGCTTATTGTTCGGTGACGAAAGCTTTCTCTACTATGGTGTTTATGATTCAAGAGCTCCATAGCTACACCTTGCAGCTTAGAGAAATCCTCCTCTACAAAGATTTACAAGGAATCCTCGTTCGTGTCCAGAACGAAATGCATGCTTCTTTTGTCTGGTTATTTCAACAAGTTTTCTCTCCTACACCTACTCTAATGGTTTACGTCATGATCCTTTTAGCAAACTTCACCGTTTATTCAATGGGTCACAACACAGCCCTTGCAGCTTCCTCCCTTCCGCCCTCTATCTTTTACTCAACTACAACTGAAACCGCATCGTCTCTTTCCAAAACCCAAAACGAAAAGCATCACAAATTCAGCTCATCAACGATTAAAACGTTCTCTGTTTCCTCTGCAAGTGGAAACAAATCAACTGCTATAGGAGGAAATCATGGAGGTGGTGGGAAGGCTCGACCGGTCTCTAGCGGGACAGATGGGGATGGGAGGTTCGATCAGTCTGAGGTTTTTAGAACCATCCTTCCGCACGGAGCTTCTCAATTATCCTCTTTTGGTACAACTAGGGAAACAGAGTCTCTCGCAGGGGATAATGTTAGAGATAGAGAGGTTGATCTCTGGAATTCAATAGTCGATGAAGCTTCTCAAATGCAAGCCGAGCTGAGAGATGAAGCTCTTGATCATGACACGATGGAGAAATTCGTCTCGCCCGTGAATGCAAGGATTGAAGCAGATGATTATGCTGATTACTTCAAAACAGAGCTTCTCTATCAAACGGGATTATCTCAGGAGCCCAATAATCCCCTTCTTCTGGCGAATTATGCTCAGTTCCTATTCCTCATTGCCCATGATTACGACAGGTAGTTTTTGCTTGAGTTTTCCATACCTTTTTTCGCCAAAAAAAAAAAGGAAGACAAAAGAAGTTTGTTTTTTTCCTCGTGTTCAAACCAGAAAATCTGTCGTCCATTTGCTAAAATTTGAGATGAGGGTTCCGTCAAAAATTTGATCGCTCCATTTGTGGTTCAAAGTTTCATTGTTCTCTATGAAAATATTTCTCTCTTTAAAATATCTCCCTTTGGAATTCGATGACCTGTGTTGCTAGTTGTTGACTTTGACCTTATTTAGCAACTTGTTTTGTTCCTTAGCTTACTGTTGAATTGAGGTTAGCAATTAAACTCTAATTAACCTATAGATTAGTGATTAAGATTGATTTGTTTTTGCTATTTGATGTGTTGATGGAACAGAGCAGAGGAGTATTTTAAGAGGGCAATAGGAGTGCAGCCACCGGACGCGGAGGCATATAACAAGTACGCCACCTTCTTATGGATGGCAAGGAAGGATTTATGGGCAGCAGAAGAGACTTTCTTAGAAGCCATTTCGGCTGATCCGACCAACTCCTATTACGCAGCTAATTATGCACATTTTCTCTGGAACACTGGTGGTGAAGATACTTGCTTTCCCCTTCCCTCTCCAGACGCCACCCAGTAATAAGCCTAAACAAAAGCCAATAACGCAATAAGAACAAATTAGATAGATTGATAGATCAGATGAAAAGTTTAAAAGCTAAAAACCCCCGCTCACAAGAAAATCTCTCCTAGTGGTGGGTCCAGATATGAAAGATACTTGGTGCGTGGGTCATCTGTTGACTGTTTCTGCTAATGAAGGAAGAGACGTGAGGATAAGGGGGGGGTGAGGGGGGTGAGGGTGAGGCTGTCGCTTTTCTCTGTCACCGTGGAAGCATGGAAGCGCCTATTGGTGGTCGTGATTGGGGCTTTTCAGGGCGGTTGGGAGGCGGCGCTGTAGTTGTGATTTCTTTTTAGGTGGATTTGCACCCGCACCCATGTGGAGAGAATATAACTTGGGTTTGGGGTTTTTGCTTTCTGCACAGATAATTGATTATTAATCACGTTCTCTCTCTCTTTTTAATTAATTTATTATTAATAATATATATATAAATCAATTATTATTATTATTGGTTAATACGATGCCAATCTCTTGTATCTTCGAGAAGAATGATGAGTTTCATTATAATATGTTCCGGGAAAGAAGCACCTGCTCCAATTAGAAGCTCCAACACTCCACTCTATATAGACAGATTAACGCACGTGATCTTTGAGAATTACTATTTCCCTCTTTCAAGGACATCATCGGCATTGGAAAACCAGGCCAGATTAAGATGAATATGATAGACCGGTTAGTCTCGTGCTAATGTCTTTATGGTTCTAACACAGATCGTTAAATAAAGTTGAGGGAAAGTATCTATACTTAGCATTATTACATAATCCCTTACATTATGAATATGGGGCTGTATATATCTTTCAATTGCTTTTTGATCTGATAATTTAACTGCCCTTACCAAAAATGCTAACAATACACCAACTATGTTAAGATAATGTACAGTTTCAGTTTGGATACCGTTTGCTTTGAGTGTATTAGAAGTTCAACTGTTCAAGTGTAAACGGACGTTTCAGACAAACACAAAAGGATATTTTAAATGCTTGAAATTTCAAACTCAATGGGCTATGTATGCCCCAGTAGGCCAGTGCTCACAAGGGAGACCCAATAGCATAAATTCGGGCCCGCTATTTGGGCCCAAACTCCCTGTTTTGCGGTAAAACGGGCCCAATAAAGGAGTAAGAGGTGGTCAATCATTTAGCAGCCACTTAGTGCCAATTTTCCTCAGCTCTCGTATTCAATTTTTAGGGTTTTAAATATTATTTTGAGATACATACGTACGTACTTTCAGGTCCCTTATTTTTACTATCAAGAATTCGATATTGTTAGTCTAACAAGGGTAAAATCGCCATTTCAACGTATTAATGACCTATTAATACTCCAATTAGTACGTAGTTCCTAACGCACCGCCTCCCATGAGTTAATCCAAATTATTATTACATGTTTATGAGGGTTAAAAAAAAACCTAACAAAGAAGAGAAGAATAATTAGGAGTAATTCATAATTAATTATCAAATAATTATGAGTTTCATAACGAGCCCACTAATCTCTCATTTTATTTTCAATTTTCAGTCAAGACGAACTTCAGGAGTTATACAAAAACATCAATCATAGCCGTCAGATTTGCTCTTCATACCTACGGTTATAATGCCATGTGGCTAAATACTGGGCTTACTATAAGCTCTCCTTGTTCTCCGTTTCTATCTCATTCTCCTACCATCTCAACCTAGAAAAGAAGAAAGAAGAAATATAGACACATCTAACCTCTTACCACGGAGGTTAGTAATAGTATTTGAAGAGGAGGTACTATGTCAAACAGGTATGGCTCAAGCTTGCACAAGAACCCGACCTTGTACCGGCCAGGCCCACCGTTAGCTGCCATCGATAGGTTCTTAGGCAGTCAAGGGAATTTCGCTGATCATGAGCAAGAGAATATTCATGTCAATATGATTAGAAGAAACATGCAAGACGAAATTATTAGTACTAATAATTGTAGTACTACACTTGGTACCAGTACTGATTCTAGAAATGGGCTTGATCTGTTATTATTTGGTCAGAATTATGATTCTTACAATTGTGATACTGCTAATGTTACGGAAAATAATTATAATATTGGTGGTGGGTTCAATTCGTTGATGCCAATTAGTGGTAATTATAATTTTAATTACGGCCAAGAGACATCTGCATCATCGTCAATATCATCATCATGTTTCCTTGATGAGGTTGTCCGTTTGGCACCCGAGAACATCCCGGATCCAGCCGAGATGAAAGCTGCAATGAGTTCTAAAGCGGGAGGAAAGAGGGCTTCGGCAGCAGGTAAGAAAAGTCCTGCCATTTTGATCAAAGGACAGTGGACAGATGAAGAAGACAGGTACGTAATAAGAATTACATTACTTTACTATCAAAATTTTCTTTTGGTCTGATCTCTTAACGCATGATACACAGAAAGCTAGTGAGGTTAGTGATGGAATATGGGGAGAGGAAATGGGCACAGATTGCCGAGAAGCTGGACGGAAGAGCCGGCAAACAATGCCGTGAGAGATGGCACAATCATTTACGTCCAGACATCAAGGTTCCACTACACTACTTCTCTAATTTGTCTCATTAATTATTGAATCTAGGTCATAGATCCATCATTTCAGCAATATGGATTGTTTCTTCAAAAGGGTATCTAAGAAGTAAAAGTTGAAATGCTAATTAGAATCGAAATCTATAATCCAATAATATCAATTAAGTAATCAGATTCAATCTGTATATTAGATTTATTTCCTTAATTTTTATATAATATTGGAATGATTAAAATTCCTTATTTGAATACTAAAATTTATTCACTTTTGATTTTATGTTATACCATATTGTTGTATCTGCCATTTGTTTTCAAAAGCAAAACACTTGTAATGAGTTATTGTGCATTACTGAAGACGCATGTATATCATGATCATCACCTTTTCACATTACCATTGCTTTCTTTTGATGAAATTTTCATTCCAAACCCTGATTTTCATGAGATGATCGCATTTCGTACGTTGAAGAATAATTATTAGTCTTAGTTAATTTAGTTATTTATCACAAGTTATAAGTTTTATCTTTTGTAACAATATTAGACATTTTTTAAAATTTTGTGGGTGATTTTATAATTTGCAGAAAGATGGGTGGAGTGAGGAGGAAGAGAGGGTATTAGTAGAAACTCATGCAAAAGTAGGGAACAAATGGGCCGAGATAGCAAAATGGATTCCTGGAAGAACTGAGAATTCGATCAAAAACCATTGGAATGCTACGAAGAGGAGACAAAACAATCTCAATTCTGGAAGAAAACACAAATCACAATCAAATAGTAAGAATTCAAACCACCTTCACAATCAATCTAAACCTTCCAAAAAGCCTCCTCAATCTTCTATTCTTCAAGACTACATCAAATCCCACCAAAATCCCACCATCACTCCAAACTCATCCACCACCGCCGCTGCCGTAGCCACTTTCGCCGGCGACCCACCACCAAGGCAAATCATCAACTATTTTTTTCAACACCCATCCCATGATCATCATGATCAGTATTCCACCTCCATTGATAACATTAATTCTCCATCACTCATTCCTGAAGAACCTGATGAGGAGTTGCTCTATCTCCAGAATCTTTTCTTCAACCTTGAATCTGCAGATGATCATCTTCCTGAACAACAGCACTACTCAACGGAGAAAGATGATACTAATTATCATTATATCTCTGACCCAGTTTCTTTCACTTCACCGCTGGATTTGTATCTGACAAAGAACAATACCTTCTCCTTTGGATCGTCGACTTCTGCTGCTACTGATACAAATCATCATCAAAACCCAAAAACCCTGCCAGCTCATCAGGATGAAAACAACCATAATTTCAGAGCCTCCACTCATTATAGCAGTAGTAACCATAACAGTTCTGATCTGTATCTCTCTTACTTGCTGAATGAGGTAGCTGAGCCACCATCGTACTGCAGTAATTCGATGGGCGTGGAGATGAAGGTTGATGATGATCATCATGATGAGGAACAACAGGGAATTATTTCAAATGGGAGGAGAGAGATGGATTTGATAGAGATGATCACTTCCTCTCATTTTTCTCATTAAGACTCGATGAGAATCACTTCCTCTCAGTCGTGCTTGGTAAATTTTCTTTGAATTTTTTATTTTTATTTGTTGGTTCTTCTGAATACTTGAATAGATACTTCGTAGATAGTTGATTTCTGTTGTTAATTTTTCGTGCATGGCGAGGCTTCTTCCTTTCCCTTTCCGTTTGTCTTTAAATTTCAATGTTCTTTAATTCTCCAAACATGTCTTCTTAGCTTACAATTACATAGACTTCCTTATAACATCAAATCCAGATATCCTTTGCATATAATTAATTAAGGCTAATATTTCATGTTCTAATATAATATGACAAGCTTCAGCTACTAATGTATATAGACTATGGAGGACTATACATACTACCCACCCTAGCAACTATAATCAGGTTACCCCACACCTGATCAGACCCACCGATCAAAATCAACGGTTCTGATGACTGTGCAGTCAATGACCCCATTTTTTCGTCGCAAGCACTTTTAAACATCATCACCACACATCACAATTTCATTACTCATCGTCATTCATGATCATATATTTTAACAATTAACACACAAATGTCACAAACAGGCTCACACTAACTAGCTAATCAAAGAGTGTACACAATCACAAAGCAAGGAAGCACAGCCCTAGGATTAAAAACCAACAGCTCCTCTTCGTCTATCTTTATCCGGGGCCCCCTCTCATGATCACTCCTTCCCACGATCGAGTCAAACCCACCATCCTCCTTGTCCAACCCCTCTTCGTCACCATCACATCCGACCCGTCCGGCCACCACCCGGCACACCAGCATCGCCCGCTTCACGTTCATGAACTTGAACTCCTCCTCCATCTCTTCCGGAACCGCCGCGTGTGCCCTCCAGCTACGTGACAGCGTGGAAATCCCATCCAATTTGGGCGAGAATCCGGACTTGATGATCCCGCAAATATTGCAAAATTGTTGCGAACAAATGCTCGAATTACCATCAAGTCCCAAATCACAGAGAAAAGTCGAACAGTGAAATCTCAGAAGCTCGTTCCCGTCCGCTACGCACCTCTCGTTCCGTCTCCTTACGATGCCGTTCCGAGCAGAAGCTTTGGCTTTCACCGATTCTCTATACTCCTCGAATCTGCTCAATATCTTAGAGCAGTTATGGATTTTCAGGATCCGATTGATTTTCGGTTGTTTGGATTCGTTGTTGTTTGGACTCCAGCCCGATTCGAATATGATCCGGACTATGTTCTTGCCTGAATCGCCTTCTAGGAGCTCCGATACCGCGTGCTTTATCGCCTGGTGATTCTCGAGGAGCTGCTGTTTCTGGAAAATCTCGCCGCAAAATGTGCAGGGGAAGATATCGTTGCGGAGGGGGAAGAATGCGTGTTGGGTTGAGATATCGGATTCGGGGCAGGATCCAGGTGGGATTAAGTTCAGGGTGGAGCCGGAGTGCTGGGAGGATCGGGCCGGGGTAGATGGACCGGTTTGTATGGCGGATTTGCAGGTTTTGTAAGAGAAGATGCGTTTGAGATAGGACCAGGAGGAGGTGATTATAGCCTTGCTCTTTTTAGACGGCGGAGGAGTTTCAAGGTGGCGGTGGGTGGTGGTGTTTGTGAAGATGAAGCAGCCGAGATGGAGGAGGAGCAGAGAGAGGAATGTGTTGAAGACTGAAGATACAGATAACGGTGTCGCCATGGAGGATGGATAATGATGATGATCAGTTAGTTAGGGAATAATGAAGGAGGAGTCATTAACGTTAGTGTGAAAGTGAGGGAGAGAGAAAGAGAGAGGGGAGAAGGGAGGAATAATGATGGGAAAGGACAAGGAAGGAGAGGGGGAAAAAGGCAAAGGAAAGGGAAAGGTAGTAAAAAAACCTGAAGTGGGGGCAATGGAAGAATAAAGTAAAGGAAGGGTTAGTAGTAGTTGTAGGGGGGGCAACAGCTTTCATGGCATTTTGATCATCATCTTCTTCCCTGTTTCTGGACTAAATCTCATGATTTTATATGTAAAGTAAGTTTAATTTAATTTAATTTAATTTAAACGCAAAAGAAAAAAGAATGCCGACAAAGAGTTTCCATTTTATAAGAAACTTCATCCAAATATTGCTGCATTATCGGACATTAATAATTCAACTACACATCAAACTTATCAATTCCGACAATCGACATGGATTCAGTACTCACACGTGCTAGATTCCTAAACCCTCATCCCAACTCAAGTACTACTACTGTCTAGTGTCTAACTACCTTCCTCACTTTCACTTGTTTCCTTTGGCTTTGCTCTCTAACTCCGAAACGGATATATAATTACATAAGTTGGATGATTAATTCTTAGTGTGCGACACACGTGACAGGCATCTTTCTTCCGATGTGGGGTCAATGTGGTCCTCTGTTTTTAGCGCCAACATAGATTCGGTGTCGTTAATTAATAATACACACAATATTTTACAATTCCGACAATCGTAACCTAGCTGCCGACACTTTATGATTTTAGATCAATCAACTTTAGTTGGATTACTAAACCCATTTTTTGCTAATTTATATTTAATAAAAAGTAAATAAAGTAAATAAATATATGAGTGAATTTCACATTAAATATAATTAAAAAATAAAAATATATCATTTTTGAGTTAAATAGTTTAATTATAATATGCATATAGAAGTGCATTAAGTGGGACCATATTGAGTTTGATAAATTGATAACGATGGTGCTTATAGCCCACATGGAATGTCATCCATGTTATCCCATATCTATCAATTATGAATATATGAATATAATTTATATATATATATATATATATATATATACATATTATATTATATTTATATTTATAACAATAAGATAATAATTTAGTATATCCATTTAAACATTAAAATCTAATGAATCTTGCTATCTTAGATTCAAATAATCTCTTATTAGAGGATATATATGTTTATTTATATCTAGAAAGTAGAAAATTACTTATATCTAAATTAAGTTTTACTTTTGATTTTATAAACTAATTAATAATATTTTTTTAATTTTGTTACCAGAAATGTCACTTCCTAAGAGATTTAAGCTTTAATTCTGTGCGGACAGGTTCATTTTATTGGGTGCAGCACACATCTCTCGTTAAAAAAACGAGCTTAAAACTTACTCCAATACAAACATCTTTCTGCTAGCGATTCTGTTGAGATTTCTAGCTGACTTAAACTAGCCCAGTCCATTACTCTATATTGGGCCCATACGATCGCATATAACACAATCCCGGCCCGCTCAGTTACCGCCATTAAATATAAACGGAATTTTTGCCGTTTAACCGATTTTGGAATTACCCTCCACAATCCAATCCATTCCGTATAACTTCCACGTGTCATAACATGAACCAATCCCCTTAAATATCCCGCTCCATTCTTCTCAAGACCCAAGCTCCTACTACAATACAAAACCGTTTTTTAAAATATCTCACCCTCTCACCCTCTCTCTCTCTCTCTTCTTTGGGAAGTGGTGAACAGCTGCAGAACACTAACGGTATGAGCGCCAGAGCTCTTCTCTACTCATTTTCTCCCACTCCGAGAACTCCATCTGATATTTCAGCAACGAAGAGATATGCCGGCCCCGATTCCAAATCCAGACCTCCGTGTCGGTCGCCGGCCCGGATTCTATTTCAGGAGCGGAGTTGTGTTTTTCGCATTTCTACGAAGAAGTACTCGGGAGGGGGGTGGAGTTGGAAGATTTGTGCGGATGTTAAATCGGAGAGGTATAATGTATCGGAATCGGTTCCTGAATCGGTGAAGCTTGAGGATGCGATAAATGAGGTTGTGTTGGAAGGGGAGGATTTGGATGGTGAAGAGCTTCCATGGTGGGAACAGTTTCCAAAGAGATGGATTATTGTGATTTTGTGTTTCTCGGCTTTTCTTCTTTGCAATATGGATAGAGTATGCTCCTTTACATTTATTCAGTCTTTCTCTGTTTAGGCAGTTAATTCTACCTTCATTTGATGCATTCTTCGTACTCTTTGTTTCTTTGTACGAAATCAGAGTAATTTGCGTTCTTTACTTGTTAAATTCTATTGTTATGTGAAATTGTAATGTAATCATTAGAATTTTGCTTTGGCGAGTTTGAACAGTTTGGATTTTGCAGGTAAATATGAGCATTGCTATACTTCCAATGTCAGCAGAGTATGGTTGGAACCCGCAAACTGTTGGGTTAATACAATCTTCCTTCTTCTGGGGCTACCTTCTCACTCAGGTAGAAAATGGCTTCTAGTTAAATTGGTTGAATCACTGAGTTTCTGGGTGCAAGAATGAGTGCAATTAGTTACATTCAATATGATACTCTGCTCAAAAGAAAATGATAGGTTTATGCTTCAATTTGCTACTTTCATTTTGTGTTATCATGGGTATGAACATCCCTTATCACTGAAGGAGAGTATAAGATTATATTTTCTGCTCTCTTCTAATTTGATTTGTTTTGAGTGACAGATTGCTGGGGGCATATGGGCAGATACAGTGGGGGGTAAGATGGTTTTGGGATTTGCTGTAATCTGGTGGTCCATTGCAACAATTCTCACTCCTGTAGCTGCTAAAATCGGGCTACCTTTCCTGCTTGTTGTTCGTGCTTTCATGGGAATTGGAGAGGTTGGTGTTCTGATTTTGAGTTCGTCATTGTCATGGAGAGAGAGCAAACAAATTTGAGCAACTTGACAAGTTAATTTCATCATTGTCATTGAGAGAATAGCAAACAAATTTGGGCAATTCGACAAGTTATAACGCATTTTCATGTACTTAGATATTATTTAGGGGATGAAGATGGGGGAATTTATTGCTTCTTGAAATTTTTTTTCCTATTTGGATATGATGGTCAATTGGTTTTGCTTTCTTTCAGGGTGTTGCTATGCCTGCGATGAACAATATACTATCGAAATGGGTGCCGGTAGCAGAGAGGAGTAGGTCATTAGCTCTCGTATATAGTGGAATGTACCTTGGATCAGTCGCTGGCCTGGCCTTCTCACCATTTCTAATTCATCAGTTTGGATGGCCCTCAGTCTTCTACTCCTTTGGATCTTTAGGAACTGTTTGGTTCACTTTATGGCTCAGGAAGGTATATTTAATGTCCTTGTTTATCTCTTTTGAAAGCGCTATTGATGAATGAACTTGTTATTCAGTAATTTAGTGGCCTTGTTATATTTGGATCAAGTTGATGAATAAACAGCTGATATCTTGTATATGAATCAGTACCTTCATAAAATCTGACTTTGCTTCCTTTAAGCTTCAATACTCGATCAATTTACAAACAAGGATTGCTTACTAGTTTTGGTTAATAGTTGTCTACTTATTAATGTACCTATGATTTTGAGGACTTTATGCTTGCTCATCTGTTAGCTTTCTTTTCTGGGCCCTTTCTATAGGCATACAGTTCACCACTCGATGATCCTCAGCTACTCCCTAGAGAAAAGAAGCTCATACTCACAAACAATGCTTCAAGGGAACCTGTGAAGACCATACCTTGGGGACTCATCTTGTCGAAACCGCCTGTATGGGCTTTGATAACTTGTCACTTCTGTCACAATTGGGGGACATTTATTCTTTTGACATGGATGCCAACGTACTACAACCAAGTAAGTCTTTTAATCTTAGGCATTGGAAGGTTTATGAGTCGGCAATTTTCAATAACGAATTTCTGTTCAAATTCATTGAAATTATATTCTTGGTTGGATGAATCTTTTGTTTTTGATTTGACAGTATTTTTGGAAGCAATTTGAAATATGAACTGTAAAATTTTAATTCTGATACTTTTGGGCAAACTTCAATCACTTCTAGCTCAATTGTGAGTGCAGGGTCCGATAACTGGCCAAACATTTCTTATGTCATTGAGTTGAAGATAAAGTAATTTTTTTGTTTGAATTTTTCAATTGTGACTGCAGGTCCTAAAGTTCAATCTTACTGAATCTGGACTCTTTTGCGTTTTGCCATGGTTGACAATGGCATTCTCAGCAAATCTCGGTGGATGGATTGCTGACACACTTGTTAGCAGAGGCTTCTCTGTGACTACTGTTCGTAAGGTATTGCTCAATTTTCCGACATCATCTTTTCCCTGTATTTACATAACAAAAAATTATCTGAACTCTTGATTTTCAGATCATGCAAACAATTGGATTTCTTGGCCCTGCTTTCTTCCTGACTCAGTTAAGCCATATCAATTCTCCAGCCATGGCTGTTCTGTGCATGGCATGTAGTCAGGTTTGCTTCCTTCAATTCATGAAAATTGTTAGTTGGACACATTATCCTTGTCCCAGATACGAAGGCACTGCACATTTTATGTTGCCTAAATGGATTTGCAATTTGACACTGTACAAACAATTTAAAGATGAAATGCAAATAATGAGCCAAATATCCCTTTCGTTTTCATTTTTCGTAGCCATAATATCAAGCAATGAGCCGGTGGGTGGTAATGCCTCCAATTCTGAAGAACTAACTCATATTTATCTTACCATCTTCTACTTATTCTTTAAACAGGGAACTGATGCATTCTCACAGTCAGGTCTATATTCGAATCACCAAGACATTGCCCCTCGATATTCAGTGAGTATAGATCAATTCATTTTTTATGATTAGTGATATGCTCTGATAACAAAACGAAGAATAGCAATCTAGGAAAATTGAAGGATGACATAAGCTATGATAATCCCAATAATCAGTCACCAATAAGTACCTTTAATGGCCTTTTATTTTCCAATTTGAAGATATCGTGCAGTAGATTGAACTTTGGAACTCTACGCAAAATTACTTAACTGAATTTATACTTCCTATCCTAACTAATAACCCGTTTTTCAGGGAGTGTTGCTTGGTCTCTCTAACACTGCTGGAGTACTAGCAGGCGTTTTCGGAACAGCTGCTACCGGTTACATCTTGCAGGAAGGTTTGTTTCTCTGGTTCCTAGCTACTAAGCACATGTTTGGATATATCTTAGACAACTCTAAAATGCTTTTAAATTATCATTTAAACCTGTAATTTTCACGATTAGCAGGATCTTGGGACGATGTTTTCAAGGTTTCCGTTGGGCTATACTTAGTTGGAACAGTGATTTGGAATGTATTCTCTACTGGTGAGAAAATAGTGGATTAACTTTTCACATAGTTTTTGACTTATAGTAGTACAAGGCAACTCAAGTCCAAACTAATATGGGAAAAAGGAAGGGGACTTGAAGTTGAAGAAAGGTGAGATTCAACGTATATAGTAAGAAGATTCTTCGGTTTCTTCTAGAATCTACCAATCTTTTGAAACATGGAATCGATGCTCTGCAAGTGTGAAACCTGAGTGGGACCCAAACCTTCATGTATAGTTGATTTTGCAACCGCCATTTTTCCACGCCATCAAAGAGATTTACAACTGGAGATTAGAGAAGCGAGTAGAATCACTCCAACATACTGTACATTTAATAGATATTCAATATATTTTCCTCACATCAATTTTTAAGGGCAACTTTTATGTAAGTATGTTCATATTGTATCTCCATTATTTCCGTTGGATAGATGACTGAATCGATTACTTTTATGCATAAAGATACTTAGATTAGTTATAAAAGATTTTTAAAGATTTCAACAATTGTAATTTTATAAAATGATTTTTGTATGCATAATCGTACTATTATCATAATTATAAATATTATTTTAATATTATAAATAATATAATAGATAAAAGTGATATTATTTATGATAAAATTTGATACATCATATCTTTGATTGATATGAAAATGAAAATTACAAGCCCTTGTGAAAACTCTCAATTTTTTGAAGTCCAAAACATCAAACAACAAAAGGTGATAACAAATGTATTGACTTTTACAACCACAATGACACTCAAGATAACTTAATTACCAGTCTACACGTAAAATACAGTGAGAAACTGTCTTATGCATCCGATCCATGTAACAGACGTGAGATTAGAGCATAAGAGTCATCATTCCTCTTTCACATCCAGCACATAAATTGGATCGAAAAAATGACGAAAATACCCCTCATAGAGCTCCAAGATTACGGGAATGCAGATAGACCTGAAGCCCATTCTTCATGAACAATGTGAGAGACATTTTCTGCTCCACCCGGTGACTGGGAACGGGCAACAGCCGGTAACGCAGAAGCACAGCCGAAGCCACGGATTTCATTTGTAGGTAAGCCAAATCCTTCCCCAAACAAGTCCTCGGTCCCGCATTAAAAGCGACAAACTTGTACCCATCTTTTGGCGGTTCGAACCGGTCTCCCTGGACCGATAGCCATCTCTCCGGTTTAAACTCCATGCAGTCCTCCCCCCATATGCTCTTCATCCTCCCCACCGAATATATCGAATACGTCACGGTCGAACCGGCCGGTACAAACGTCCCGTCAGGCAAAATATCATCCGATACAACGTACTTGAAATCCTCCGGCACAGAAGGGTACAAACGCAGCGTTTCGGCCAACGCCGCTTTCAGATAAACCAACTGATCTGCCTCGTCAAACGTCAACGGTTCCTCAACCCATTTCCCGCGGTCTTCGCCACGTGTCACTTTCAGAACTGCCGATGTTTCGGTCACGATCTTCTCCTCTACTGATTTATGATTCATGACTAACCAGAAAAACCAGCTCAGCGCCACAGATGACGTGTCGCGTCCAGCTAGGACGAAGTTCAAAGCAATGTGCTGAAGAATTGACGTCGGAAACAGGTTTCCGTTAACGTCTCGTTTTTTCATGAAACGAGATAACAGATCATCGGAAGGAGATTCTTTCCGTACGGCAATGGCATCGTTCATGTAACTATCTACAACTTCGAGGCTTTTCTTCAACCTCTTTTCAGCGCCAATGCCCATTAGCTTCTCCAACCGCCAGTAAAACGTGGGATATATAAACCGCTGCATGGTCGCTTCAGTCGCGGTGTCAAATGCGACGGAAAACGGATTTTCCGGAAAATCAGACGACAGCGTTTCGGGGTCTTTTCCAAACGTCAGTCCGCAGATATTGTCAAACGTCAAACGCAGCAACAGGTCCTGCAAATCCACGATCGTTTTGGTCTCAACAGCGTTGTCTAAAATACGCCACAAACGCGTCTTGATCGTTCTGTTTACCCACCTTGCCATCGCCTGACGTAGAGTTCTAGTAGTGAACTCTAACGCGGCGGTTTTGCGCTGAATCAGCCACGTTTCACCGTCGCTGTTGAATATCCCTTGACCCAAGAGATCATGAAATGCCTGTTGCCATGTGGGCCCCTTTGGATAGTTATCGAACCTCGTACGGAGAATGTGTTCAATGTTTTTCGGGTGACATGTCACGGTAAAAAAGCCCTGTTTACGCGCTAAAAACGGAAGAGCGATAGTACACGTTTGGTAAGTGGCTGCACCACCAGTTGATCGGAGGTTCTCGGCCATCCAGTCGTGCATTCGAGACCGGTTTAAGAATAAGACTGGTAGGCTTCCGACTAACGGCCAAACTTTAGGGCCGGTGAGTTTTTTGGTGAGAAAGTAGAACCACAAGAGGTAAGCTGAAGTGGCAGCTGTGAAGGTGAAGAGGAGAGGGAGGAATTCCATTTTTCTTTCTTAGATCAGGAAAGAAAATAGGATATTTATTGGAAAAGTATGTAAGATTGATCTTTGTTGTCACATATATAGGATGAATATATATATATATAGATTTGAATAAGAGAAATATTTTCTTATATTCTTGTCTAAGTAGGAGGAGTTTGGTGAGAATTTTGGGAGGGGCACGTTGATGCGGTTGATAGGAATTCAACCGCGTGAGAGAGTGTTTACGTCAATAAACACGAAAACCATGCAAAATGAAAAAAAAAGAAAAAAGAAAAAAAGATTTACATGTAATTCTAATACTCTATTGATGAACCTGATTGATAGGTTGTACGAATGTAAATAAATGAGATGCATTTTAAAATTATACAGATTGATTTCCACTGACCTGGTTTTCTACCATTTTTACTCCACTCTAACTAATATAATATGTAATATTATGATATAAAATTAATATATACAATTGATCTCACATTTAGACAAACATACGTTTTGAAGTAGAAAAAAGGGGTAGTTAGAATTTGATTTATCCGTATAGAGAAAACTGGGCTTTGGTCCAAAACCTGGAATTACTCCATCCCACAAAATGAGAGTGAGAGCAGTTCTCGAGAAGAGTAACATTGATACCAATACATACTTCTTCAAGTAATATATACACCAGGGCCTTCGTTTCTTAGTCAATTACTTGTCCGATCACATTCTACATTATTATTGATTCTGAATTTCTCATTTCTTGCTTTCAATTTGCAGCAACATCTTCGTCGAAACTCAGTTGGGTTTTGAATTTAGCCCATGTGTTGAACAATGTGGACTTGAGTATAGAGTCATGGTCTCTTTTGATGGGGCACTTAAGGCCCTTATTCCACATCATAATCGAGAGTACTGGCTTCCAATTCGGCCACGTGTCAAACCCATTGCCTCTTCTGATAAGGATGAGCTCCTCATCTTGCAATATTTTTCCTCCCTAACTTTTTTTTTTCCGGGCATTCAATAAAAGAAGGAAAAAAAAAACCAGTTGGGATAAGAAGCTTGTGGAGAGCTGCTGCTTTTCTTATAACCCCCTTTTCAATAAAATCCGATCTCAATCATCAATCAGAAACCCATCTAAAGGCTATTATTATTCATTCTCTAAGAATTTTAAAAAGGGGCTATAAAAATTAAACAAACCCAACTCACCTTCCCCTTCTATCTCACACCCAACAAAATTCAAAAGCTTACTACTAACAGTAAAGCTCCCTATCCAATGGCCTCTCTAACAATGGTGTTCAGTCCAGCAGCAAGTGGAAGAGTATTTGCAGCAACAGCAGCAAAAGGATCAGCTGGAGGCAGCAAAGAGGAAAAGGGTCCGTTTGATTGGATATTGGGAGGGTTGGCGAAAGAAGACCAGCTCCTTGAGACTGATCCCATACTGAAGAAGGTGGAGGAGAAGAATGGCGGCACCACCAGCGGCCGGAAGAACACGGTGGCGGTGCCTCAGAAGAAGAAGAATGGTGGCTGGGGAGGTCTCTTTGCCCAGAGTGACTGATTTATATGAGCAGCATGTTTCATTACAGGCAAATCATCATGTCCTGTTATATCTGTTTCTAAATTCAAATCTTTCTCCAATGGTTATTGAACAACATGCTGTGGTTACTATTTCACCTTCTAATGTTTCTTAAGTATTAGTATATTCAATATTGTCGTTTAGTTCACTTTTTTTCTGTTTGGTAGATTGATAATGCCAATTTTAGAGGTGTCCTGCATTCAAGGTCCTATGATTTAGAGCATAAGAGGTATTACGCGGCTAATATAACAATTTTTTTGCAGTACAGAAATGTACGGTTTCAGAAAGGGTGATTCAAAACTTTTATGATTTGGTCTTCCTATCTCGTAACTGAAGAGTGCACATTTGGCCAATTTAACTTTAGCCCTATTGGGTAGAGAAACCTCAAAATAAGATAGTCATTAACTTCAGTATTTAAATGATAAGGGAGAACTTTATCACCTGCCATAGCCTGAAGATATAACCAGTCAGTCATTTTCCGGTAGAAAGTGGGTTTCTTCTTATAACAAGTAGGTTGACCATTCTTCCTTTCCTAACCCACAGAGGATGACTTTCCATTTCTTCCATAACTGTAGAAAATCTGGCACAGTGGCACCACTGTATTTACAAGAGATTAGACTTAGGTTAACAATAATCCTCCTACTAATTAATATTGGGGCAGCACAACAGGTTTTTCTAGGGGAAAAATGCAAGTTTACAAATTCTAGAACTCACCAGCTAGTTTAAAGGATCACGATCAACTCTTGAACTCTTCTAGTAAAAAGCTTTCAAGAACCATCCTTAATTCCCTACCAACCATGTTTCCACTGTGCTACTGTGGCTGCTTGTTAGAATTCAGAAATTCCTTTCTGAATAAACAGATGATTGCAGAAGCCAAAACAGTTAGAGAGCTAACAAAAAGAAACTGACTCTTGAACAAATTTCCTCACTATATTGCTTGATGTAATTCCCAAACAAAAGAGAGTGAGAGAGAGAAGAAGAATATACACACATTGTGTTAGGTACACATACACACTTGAATTTCAGATACAAGAAATCAGGAAAGAAAAAAAAAATTGGTATTTTACTGTCTTTCATTCATGACAAGCAAAATTTCCCCACCGTGACTAATTATGGAATCCAAAAAATCCCTAACCTCTTCAGTACTATTAAAAGCATGAGGAGTTGCAAGATCGCTATCCAAATCATACCATACTCCGTTTATCTTTCTGAATGCAACCCAATGCCGAGTTTTCCAAATACCACCAAACCTTTTAACTGAGACATTAAGCACAATACCCATAAGAGCATCATCTTCAGATCCATCTAAACAGATCGAAGAAGCTCTATTGCGACGATCATGCCAAACAACACTCTTACCTTTCTCTTCTAAAGCCGCAATCAGAACATTTATATCATAGTTCCCAGTAATTGCGTTATGATGAGTCTTGAAAACCACTGATAAAGGGGTCCAGTTTTCCCTTCTTGGTTCGTCCAGCACAAGCCTTTCTGCAATTGTATTCAAATCTGCTCGAGTAAATGCATCCTCTTTCTGTTTTGCATTAGAATGAAGTATTAAACAAAGACTATCAGGACAAACATTGCACAAGAAGTCTGAATAAATCATCAAATGTAACCAGATCTGCTGTTTAACGATGAGAAAATAGAAGATTTTGTTTTCTAGTTTAGCCTGTTTAGAATTCAGGAATGGAACTTTCAAAGCAACGAAACACAGAGGAGAGAAAAGTTCAAGAACAGAGAGAAACGCATTCCCTAGCTGTTTCACATGGCACAAACGATTTAAAATAAAGATTATCTAAGGATTCTAAAGACTCTGCTTAAAAACTCAGAGTGAATGATCAACTGCACACAAATTTCTCTCTAATTAGAAGTGATCAGAGAGGATTATATAGTCTTGTTTGAAACTCGGCAACAGAACTTCCAATTTTAGTCCGCATCCACTTTCCCAGCTACCAAACAGAGGCCGGAAATGCTCAACAACAGAGAGAGAGAGAGAGAGAGAGAGAGAAACCGTACCTGGAAGAGGTTGTTGAGTGAGTGTAAGAGGCAAAACTGCAGCTTCTGCCTCTCGTGATAAATTTGGGAATTCTCTCTCGCCATCTTCGGATATGCAGCGGTTGCGATTCGAAGTCTGAATTTTTGTTTTTTTAGGGTTTCTCTTCCTCTTGTGATATTGCAGACTGGATAGCCGCCCAGGAAGTAACCGACTAACTGTTTTTGGAACATTTACCTTAGACACGCGCGTCATGGGAGGGGGGGGAGGGCGCGTACATTTTTTTCATTCCCTTTTAAACCGAAAAATTGTAATAAAGTTTTTAAATTGTTCGAATAATAATCAATAAGTACATAGCCTTATAATAAAAAATTATCCATATTTTATTTTTTTTCAAAAAAATTAAATGAAAAAGAAAAAAAGAAAGTTGGAAAAAAAGCTAAAATAACTCGATGGATAACGATAACTTCAGTTTCTCACTTCAGAGAGAAAGAGAGAGCTGGCTCCAAAAGCTCACTAAATCTTCCATTAATGGCGGTCACTACCACATCATCACCTTCACTGTCTTTCTTCTCTTCCTCACTGTTCCTCGCTTCCTCAAACCAAACGTCCAAGCTGACTCTCTCGACCCCGAAAACCAATTCTCTCAAATCCCAGACGAAGTCTTTATCAATCACCTCTCAGCTCGCAACCCTTCCGGTTCTCTCCTTCACCGGAGAGAAAATCGGCGAGACTTACCTCGATCTCAAATCCGCTCCTCCAGAAACAGCTCGAGCCGTCGTTCACCGAGCAATCATCACTGACCAACAGAACAAGCGGCGCGGGACCGCCTCGACGCTCACCAGAGCTGAGGTCAGAGGCGGCGGGAGAAAACCCTACCAGCAAAAGAAAACCGGTAAAGCACGAATTGGATCAACGCGTACCCCGCTCCGACCGGGAGGAGGAGTGGTGTTTGGGCCGAAGCCTCGAGACTGGTCCATTAAGATAAATCGGAAGGAGAAGAAGTTAGCGATCTCGACCGCAATAGCTAGCGCAACGGTAAATACGATAGTGGTTGAGGATTTTGGGGATAAATTCGAGAAGCCGAAGACGAAGGAGTTCATCGCGGCGCTGAAGAGGTGGGGGATTGACCCAAAGGAGAAATCGCTGTTTCTCATGACGGAGGTTTCCGATAATGTGGTGCTTTCTAGCCGGAATATCGGAACGTTGAAAATGTTGACTCCTAGAACGCTTAATTTGTTTGATATCTTGAATTCGGATAAGGTTGTGCTCACCAAAGCTGCTGTGGAGTATTTGAATGGCCTATATGGGGTTGATTACGAAGGAGACGATGATGAAGAAGGAGAAGAAGGAGAAGAAGAAGAAGAAAGTGGCGAAGATTCAGGTATTTTATGATCCATCCTTTCCGTCTACATGCATTGTTCTACTTTTTTCAGTTTTTTGAGGATAGAGTGTTTGATGAAATGACTCAACGAAGTTCATACTTCATATATTGTACAAGGTTACAAGGTTTCGGAATGAATTCCTGCTAATTCTTAACTATGCTTTTAGGTTGTGTACTTGTGTTCTAACAATGGCGACACGTGTATTATAGGAACTTCAATCCTGCTGTTTGTTAGGAAAGATGCAATTCAGTTTTGAGATTTTTACTATGAAATTCTCTCTTTGAGCTTATTGCCTTTTCTTCTACAGGGATTGAGGTCAGTGAGAACTCTGATGGAACAGAATGAAATAGCTTCCATTGATTTGACATAGGCTGCAAATTTGTAGTTTTTGGGTAAATTCTTACTAGTAAGTTTTTGTTGTTAAGTCTCCTTTAGAATTCTTTTAATAGCAAAGAGTTCTTGGGTTTTCTGCACCGTCTCCTTTCTAGTAGAATTCTAGAGCTTTCTACGAAGGAGAAAAGCTTTTTCCCCTTTCAATTTTCTAACGCCAATTTTCCATACAGGGTATGATCTATGAGCACGTGGTAAATCAAACTTTATAACAATCACTAACATGATTCCATGTGATGAATATTGTGATCTATGTATTGATGCTAGGAAAATTTGCTGTTGAAAATTTTGAAAAATTAATATTAGTTAAAAATTGAGATCGAAATTGGGCGGATTTAATATTCGATAAAATGTAATTAGAAATGCAAGTGATGTACCTGAAAGTTCAAATGATTTTTACGTTATAAAATAAAATGAAATGAAATAAAAAAATATATGTTAAGAAAATTGATATGACTTATAATTAGGTAAAATAATTAAAATTAATTTAGATATGATTTTCTTTTCGACGTATAATTGATAAGCAGACTATGCTAACAAAGTAAAACAAAGTAATTGGCAAACGAAAAATGGAAAAATGGAATAAAAGATTAAAATAAATGAATAAGTAAATAATATTTTAATAAAATGACAAAGTTAAAACTATCAGATCTTACTTATGATAGGAAATTAATTTTAAATTAACTATATTCTTATCAAATTGATAAATGAAAAGTTAAATAAACAAAGAAAGAGACAATATTGTCTAATTCATAATCGATATATTGAGATTATCACCTAGGTTAGAACCCGATGTTCTAATTACTAATTTCGAAAAACAGATTTAAGGAAAGACATAATTTTCGGAGGAATTGAAAAAAGATAAGTGTGGTGTAGAACTTTAAGAGAAATTTTGTCGAAGAGTAGAAAAGATTTACGAGTCTAGCTCAGTTTTTAGTTGATCGGATGATTTATGATCGATATGATGACTTTTTTCTTCACTTAAGCCTTTTATTTATAGACAAATGCGTTGATAACACTCTTGTAAATAAGTTGAATTTGACTTGCCATTCCCTCTTAAATCTGGCACCACTATCCCACTCAGCTTCTAATCGAATCTGGTCGACTTTTGGTCTAGATTCATTGCAATCAATTTCCCCCCACATTCCATGTATTTCGGCAGACTTTGCTGCACTTTTCATATATTTCGACCGATGTTGATTTCCATCTACTTTTTGGGGAACAGATAGTTCGACTTTCGATCGAAAATTTCTCTTTCTCCCCATTTTGGCCGAAACTTGTTACTTCATACTCAAAATTGGCCAACCCCTTACCTTGGGCGAAAATAAGGTCTCCCTTTGACCTTTATAGTAGGCTTAGCCAAATTTTCCACTCTATTTGGTCAATTTTATCATGTTTTGAGGTTATTTTGGCCGAACTTAATGCTGGATGAGAGTTGATTTGTCTTTTTTCTAAACGATCGAGATTGAACTTTGACTGATCTATGTGCAAACTATCTATGGTTAATTTTCATACCACCCCACCAATCCTCATTATATTTTAACATTTGAAAAAAAAAACAACAACCCTTAGTTTGAATTTAACCAAGTTAAATGTTCTTCGATCGGTCAGAATTAATTGTTGTCCGATAACTTACGTTTGATCGGTCACTTTAATTACTTGATATTAATTTGTCGGCTTAATTACTATTAATCAACTTATATTTAATTTGAATTTCTAATCAAATCACATTCTGTCACGTGTTCAAAAAATTCTAGCGTCAACATTATGATAGTGACGTGTGTGGTTGTGATGACGTTTGATTAGGCACGTGGCCATACAAAATGCCAATGTTCGAGAAATAAAAATAGTAGGATTGAATCATTTCTTGTGACCTATTTTCCTATTTGAGAAATATTAGTTGATCGTATATTTCATCAGAGTTTTGAAGTTCTATGATTCATAGTATGACTTGAAAATGGAGGGAGGAAGAGAGAGAGAGTGAAATGCAATCATACATTTGAGATCATCTCTGAACTGTTAGATAAGGTTAAGAAATATGTTGGAAAGGAAAAGAAAATTTAATGCGAGTTCACTTGCTTTAGATGTTCCTACTCAATGAAATTCGATATTTTTTATATTAAGGTCTATCGTCAAATATCGTAAAGCATTCGATAGAATGAGAGATGATAAATCATCATATGTTATGTACTTTAAAGATGATAAAAAATTAGGACCTCTTGGGCTTGATGATTGAGAAAAGACAATGATATATGACACATTTCTAGAAAGATTTTATTTTACAAATTTGAAATTTTCTGTCACATTGAATATTACATCAAATGTGTATTTTCTTGAAATTGTATCATTGCAAAAGAAGTTAAAAGATATGTGCACATAGTGATTCGCTTCTTAGTGGCATGATCGTTAATATGTTGAAAAAGTTTGATAAATATTGGGGTTTGAACTAAAAAATGATTTGTCTTTTATATATTGATGTTGTGTTTGATCCCTCTTATTGTTTTAGTAAACTTTATGGTGAGAAAGTGGTTGATGAAGTGAGTGGTATAGTGAAATCATTGTTTGAGAGGTTGTATGAAATATAGTGAAATCCGTCATTGTAGAAATATGAAGCTGAATGATATAAATGAAGTAGAAACTTTTCATGATCCTAATGACTTTTTTTTGTCTGATTCAAAATTGTCAAAAAGACAAAAAACTACAATATAATATGGATATGAGTTAAAGAAATATTTGAAAAATGATGAAGAGAAAAATGATACAAATGTGCTTTCATGGTGGAGAGCAAATGCTAATCGATTTCATATTATATCATGCATAGCTCGAGGTGTACAGGTAGTGTTTATTTCTATTTTTGCTTCTGAGTCGGCTTTTAGTATGGGAAGTGTATTTTTTATTCTTTTAGAAGTAGTTTAGCTTTAAAGACTGTAGAGATACTTATATGCGCTTAAAATTAGTTTAGATCACTCGAATGAGACACCATTGTTGACTTGAATGACTCGATGAAAAAGATTGAACATTTAGAAGGGTTTGATATATGTATAATTTCTTTTTATCTTTTTCCACATTTTTTGAAAATTTGAAGTTTTTATTTATTGATAATTTGATGTCTTTTTATGCTAGATACTTCATCCAAGGCTAATGCATCAACTTCTACAAGTAAGTTGTTGATCAATATTAATTATTTTATCTTACTTAATTGTAAATTTGATTTGATTTTCTTTTTTATGACTTTGTAAGATATAGATTTCTCGCTTAGAGATTATATATAATGGTAGAGGCTTAGAGATTAGACATAATGGTGGTGAAGTCGAGTATAGAGAGTGAATCATTAGTTTTCTTTGGATTATATATTGCTTTTGTGTTTGTTTGTTCGGTTTCTTTGTTGGAGCGAGGTATTATATATCGTAGATAAGGCCTGATTTTTCCCCTACCTTGACCAAGAAGAATTTTTTTATCGGGACCTAACTCATAATCTTTTACATTTCGATTAATGCAATATTTTTATTGGCCAAAAACGTAACGAATGGTGTGGAAGACACATTCGATTTGATAAACCATAAATAAGTGTAATATGATATTATTATACATGTAAAATAAAGTACAAAATAATAAGTAGCAAACCAGCTTTACCATTGCAATATTACATAATTTAGAATACAAATACAAAAAATACAAACACACCAAAAAAAAAAAAGTACAATCCGACCCAATGTTCTCGGATTGGGTCGGTTTCACTGTTAATTTGGGTGGGTTTCTAACTACCTGAAAATCGAATCCGATTAGGTTGGACCGGTTTTGAAACTGATTCAAAACCGAGAAAACTGAACCGTGTGCAGTCCTATGTTTTTTGTAATCCAATGAGAAATCTGTAGATTTACGAAGATGAGAGTTACATCACGAAGATTAATATGAATAGGGTGATCAAGGAATGCCGATTTCCAGGCGAGCAAAAGAGAATATTTTACGTTTAAGAGGTGTACAATATCTAAACAGACTCAAGCAGTCTAGTTCATGCTTACTTATGCCATTCAAAAGTACGAAGCACAATCACAAGCAGTTCTTTTTCCTCCTCGCGAACCACAGGAGCGCCTAGCGCCTGGAGGAGAGAAAAGCTCATTTTCGTAAAGCAGCGTATAAAAAGGGCTGGCCAGTCAAAAGTCCAGCGAAGTGGTAGCCGTGAATCTTTTCGGTTTGGATCCTGAGAAGTCAGTTAATTGTGTTGTTTTAGTGGGGATATATGCAGCAATTGAATCATGGGAAGATTCTTGCAGGACAAGGAATTTAATGGAGAAGAGACGCTTGAGAATGAATCCATCCATATAGCTTTTTACAGCCAGCAGAAGAGAAAATTGCTCTATTGCAGCCAAGTCGGTGTTATTTTTCTAATATTGTGTTTTAACATTCATGCACGATCTGGTTTTTCCATAGATCTGTTTCTGGGTTTTCTTACAAAATTTCTGTCATTGCATTCTCTCCTAGATAGTTATGCGAGATAAATATGAGGGGATGCTTGTCACAACCTGGTCTATGAACCTGTTGAGAGAAGAATTGAGATACTGTTTCTTTCTTTTTCTTCTGGCTCAAATGAAACTGGATCTAGAAACCTTTTGCGGCACGGGCTTCAAACTCTGAGGTCTCTTGAGTGCTTCGGCAAGCTTCTGTCCTGTTCAAAGAAAAAAATAAGGAAAAAAGAAAATGCACTCTCCCTACGCAGGCATTATCCTGTTCAGGTTCTAAGGGACTATCTCAGCCTGACCTGCTCTTAAAAGCAGATACAGGCACCCCTGGTGCGTTCTCATGTTAATATAACAGAAAAAGAAAACTAAGAACCCGATAATAAACATTCACACAGATGGAAATTCAAACCGAAACTGTTTTATTCATGGATGAAGAAAACTAAGGCAGTATGAAAAAGTAATAGTTGAACTTGAACTGAACTTGAACTTGAACTGAACTTGAACTCAAGTCTCTTCTACAGCCTGAAAAAAGGAGGACTTGCTGTTATTGTTCCTTATCAGATCACCCTATGCAGTAGTAACCCATATTTCCAAAGCAATTCTCTCATTCCTATCATCTGCAAGATGCACTGTATCAGAATACCATTTCGGGCCATATGAACTTAAGTCAGAAAGTAATTCATAATTTTTAAACTCAATTACTAGTAGTAAGTTAAGCACTGACCTTCACCTCTCAGAGGAGTTAACATAGCTAGCAGGTAAGTAGATTTCTCCACCACTTTCGCCATGCTGTTCACCACTAATAGTTTTCTTAGCAGCTTGAAACTGAGCACTCATAGCATCCATCCCACGCTTCACAGCTTCTTCAGCACTTCCATACCCATGCTCCTCAGCATACTTCCTCACATCCTCTGTTATCTTCATAGAGCAGAACTTTGGCCCACACATGGAGCAAAAGTGGGCCACCTTGGCTCCATCTGATGGAAGTGTTTCATCATGGAACGACATTGCAGTCATAGGATCCAATGACAAAGCAAACTGGTCCATCCATCTGAATTCAAATCTCGCCTTGCTTAGTGTATCGTCCCATGCTTGAGCATGTGGGTGACCCTTTGCTAAATCGGCCGCATGGGCAGCTATTTTGTATGCTATAACTCCAGCCTTCACATCATCTCTATTGGGTAATCCCAGGTGTTCTTTTGGGGTGACATAGCAGAGAAGAGCAGTGCCTAAAGCTCCGATATTTGCAGCACCGATGGCGGAAGTGATGTGATCATATCCAGGTGCTATATCTGTTGTTAGAGGACCAAGAGTGTAGAAAGGTGCCTCATTACACCATTCGAGCTGTTTTTGCATGTTTTCAGGGATCTTGTGCATCGGAATATGCCCTGGTCCTTCATTCATTACCTGAAAGTAAAAAAAGAAAAAGAAAGGCCATTTTAGAATGAGGGATTTTCCTTGTTGCATTTTCTGTAATGAACATGCATTAGGCAATGAAAATACTAGTGAGGAGGCCTCTACCTGCACATCTTTTTCCCATGCTCTACGAGTTAGCTCTCCCTGAGTTAAGAGCTCGGCAAATTGAGCAGTGTCATTCGCATCAAAAATAGACCCAGGTCTCAATCCATCACCTATAGACAGAGCCACATCATACTGATTACAGATATCAAGTATGTCATCCCAGTGCTCATAAGCAAAGTTCTCCTTATGATAAGCCAAGCACCATTTTGCGTGAATGGACCCTCCACGAGAAACAATTCCGGTCATGCGCTTTGCTGTTAGAGGGATGTACCGTAGTAAAACGCCAGCATGAATAGTGAAGTAATCTACGCCCTGCTCAGCCTGTTCGATCAGTGTCTCTCTAAATACTTCCCAGTTCAGATTTTCTGCAATTCCATTCACTTTTTCTAGTGCCTGATAGATGGGTACTGTCCCTACTGGAACAGCAGAATTACGAAGGATCCACTCTCTGGTCTCGTGGATGTGGCGACCAGTTGAGAGGTCCATGACAGTGTCTGCACCCCACATGGTTGCCCATTGAACCTTGTAGACTTCTTCTTCAATAGAGCTTGCTACTGCAGAATTACCTATATTTGCATTCACTTTAACCAAGAAATTCCTTCCAACTATCATTGGTTCCAGCTCCAAGTGCTTCTTGTTGGAAGGGATGATTGCTCGCCCACGAGCAACCTCTGATCTTACAAACTCTGGATCGAGATTTTCACGAGTAGCACAGTACAACATTTCCTCAGTTATGATTCCTTGCTTAGCATAATACATTTGAGTGTATCTTGGTGTACCCAACTTCTCTCGCCGGTCAACCCAGTCTTTCCTCAGCTCAGGGAGTCCTAGCACCATTGTCAAGCATAAGTAGCTGATTAAATTAAAAGTGAAGGCTAAATATGCTACAGAAGTCAGGAACCACCCAACACAATTAAATCAAAGGAAAAAGGAAATGAAGACCTGTAAGAAGAATGTCAAGCATTAAATTGGCATACCGATGCGGGGATTAATGTTTTGAGGACCACTGGTGTCGTAGGTGTCAAACTCTGGTTCGCCGCCAGACAGGTGGACTCTTCGAAAAGGTACTTTGAGTACGTGACCAGTTTCTTCATGGGTAACCTCCCTGCACATATCAGCCATCTAATTATACAGGTAAAACATACATGGATGTATCTGGAATTGGACCAAGCCAAATGTTATAGCAAATTATGCCTAGCAATCAGTCCGTAACAGCAGTGGCACATGAAGAAGAGACTCACTGGTATTCTTTAGTGCTCTTTGGGAAACATTGCTCAAAGGATGGAAGTGGCAAGAAATCAGGAGAAGCAGGATCTGCTGTATGCTTCAGTTTTTGAGTCTTCTCTGACCCGGTTGTTATAGGATCGAAGGTTAAAGTGGCTCTCGGAACCGAGGATACAGTAATTGGGGTTGTATCCTTCCTGCTTGCAGTTGAAAGGCGTCCAATCACATCAAAACCAGGCAAGAAGGTACTAGCAGGTAACTTTGTCGGAGAAGAATGGTTGCCTTTCTTGCTAACAAATGATGTCAGGGTAGTTTGAAGTGATGCCATTTTGAACTGAAAATTACCACGCATTTAAAGGTCAACATTTTACCAACAAGCAGTTGCTTAATTCTATACGCATTTAAAGGTTAACCTTTAACCGATAAAAGTACTTGTTAATAGAAAGGGAATGTCTAACTATGCCAATGAGCATTAATTCTATACAACTACTAGGAAAAGAAAACGAAACGTTTATTCTGAAGATTCTAGCGTGTTTCTGTGACAGATAGTAGTTCAATTCAATCACCAGAAAAGAAGCACGCACCGAACAAAATGGTAATAAAACAGTCATGCTTCAGAAACCTCCACAAAATCGATAAAAACTTCTATTTCAGCAACCAAACAGTGAATCAACGTCAGAAATGACAGAAAATGAACGGAAATTCGTACAGGAAAGAGCAATCGAGCTTGAGAAACGAAGGTATACAGCATGCAGAGCTTAGAAGCTTACAGATTCAGACACGACGAAATTGAAAATTTTATCGCTTGGCGAATCAAGATAAGAAGGAGAGGAAAAATCGAACCTGGTAGGGACTAAGAGGTTTTTTCTTATCTTCTTCTCAGTCAGTGAGCAGAGCCGAGCTTAACGTTACGTTGGTATATGGCTTGATTTTTATAGGGATTAGGGAGTGTAAGGTTCTGAAAAGCAAATTGCTTGCTTACGCGGTTCATGATTCCCGATCAGATATTTTCTTTTTCTAATTAAGAACAAAAATATTAAAGAATAATACAGTAATTATTATATTTACCCTTTTTACTCTTTATTTTTACTTTCCAACCTTTAGATAAAATTAAAATTAAATGACGAAAATGAATAATTATTAAAATTCAGAATTTATAATAAGTGTGAATTTATTTTTGTTTAGTTTAATTATTTTCATTTTCTATATGTTTTATAATATATTTTTTACATTTTAAAATTTCAAAATAATTATTAAAATAGTATAAAAAATAATAAAGGGTAATAAAATGTGAAAAAGTAATTATCAAATTATTATGCTCAAATTATAATATATATTATTGATGAACAAAATTTATTATCTAATAATTATTCATTTTTTTCCTTTTATATGTAAATAAGTAATTTTGTGCCTTCTGAAAAGATAAAAAGCTCATGATAAATTCTTTTTTTTTTTTTTTTTTTTTTAAGTTCGATTTGTATAAATTTACTCATGTATAAACTTCTTCTAATTTTTTTATTATTCCCTATGTAGTTCAAATAAGAATTTTTAGTCCATTTAATCATTTTTATTTTTTAATTTTTCCATCTTAATCTTTTATTATTTTTATTTCTCTCATATTAATTTATTGTTCTATTATATAATCCATCATATTTGAAAAAAAATAAAAAATTACATCAAAAAAAAAAAACTCGATCTAATTTCTAGGAAAAAATAAATCTTTTTTTTATTATAAAAGAAATCGATCGAAATGATTCAATTTATTTGTCGAGTATCTAAATCGAACCGGCTTGATTTTTTTGTAGAGAACCTAATCAAATCGATCCAATCTTTCATGGAGAATAAGATCCAATCAATCTGGTTTTTTCTTGCAGAGTTGGATCTAATTGAACCGGAAAAAAAAAACCGAAAATCTTGAAATCTTGAAAAGAAAGAAAATGAAAAAAAAATACCTCCATTAATGGAGAATGCAAGCTCTATTTGAGCTCGTGGGACCTCAATCAATGGAGATCTTGAGTTCGCAATACCTCCATCAATGAAAATCTCGAGCTCAGATCGAGCTCACGACCTTTATAAAATAGAGATCTGATTTTTGTTTTTTTTTTCCCCGGTTTCAATAGCCCTAGCTCTTCGTGAGGAAACATTTGATCGATCCAATCAGGTTCCTCATGAAGAATTGGGTTGATTCAATTTAGATATCATACAAATAAATTTGATCATTTTGATGGATTTCTATTTAAAAAAGTAGTTCATTTTGATCTGTTTTTTTTCTAAGAAATTCGATCGGATTTTTTTTTAATATTAATATTTCCAAAACTAAAAATTTGGATTATAATATAATAATAAATTAATATGATAAAAAAATATAAATAATAAAAAAATTAAGTATTAAATAATAAGAAAAATTAAAAAAAAATTCATTTAAATTATATATTAACAAAACAATTGTACAAATTAATCTATATAAAGACAAAAAAAAAAAATTACCCTTTTACTAATTGAGTGTCGGTGTAATTTAATCATAAGAATCTTGAAATAACGAAGATGATATGTCACCAAACTTAGTAATAAATATGTAACTCTAATAATTGATTATAATGGATTTGTAAAAAGAATCTTTTTTTCCTCAACCAATATGCCCCCTTAAAGCATAATCAATCACACCAACTAGTCCCTTTGTTATTCCAAAATAACACTTATTGTGAACACTAATAAGAAGTTCAAGAAAAACAATTATAGAAGAAGCCATTCATCTGAGAAATTAGTGCACATTTCAATGATCATACCTAGGATAGTAAAATACTTTACATCTTAAATGAAAATGTATCCACCTATTTTTTACTCTTTAACTTTCCATGTTTAGCTTACCTTTCCATGGGGATGGAAGTACACAAATTTGGCATGAAAACGATCTTACGTAGTTTGGGGTGAAACTAAAAGGCGAAGGTGTGTGTCTTTTTTCTCGTAGCTAATGGCCTAATGAGCATTTTTGAAGGCCAAAGCAAAATTGACTATTCATATAGTAGAGGGACCGAATATTGTGTGACAGCCCCATTGGCCTTTTCCCCGCCTGAATATCTATTTCCAAATTCGTAACGGACAAGGAGTATATATAATTCGGTAATAACACTCTTATTTAACCGGAATCTAATAAATTCGGGTTAAATTAAGTTCTCAAATATAGAATAGTCATGAATTATATCGCTGGTCTACAAATTATGACCTATATTAGTTTGGATTGATGTCTTTAACTCATCTTTAATTATGTTTTATGATCCCACCAAAAGGAATCACAGCCACACTTTGGAAGTGTGGTCCTCTTGCAGTATTACCTCTTTCTTTTTTTTTCTTTTTTTTTTTTTTTCAGCTAAAAGATAGAAAGCAACACTGATATTTTCTTCATCTCCCCCCCTTCCAAAATATCAGTCCATCAATCTTGTAAATTTTAAAACGACGGTCCATTGGTTTAAATGGGCCAAGCACTAACCAAGACAAGTTGCTGTCTTTAAATCTGGCCCAATACAGACGTAGAGGAGAACTTAGATATCTGGGCTCCTTCGGTTTATGGATATTGGATGAACATCACACTTTTTGACCCACTGGGCCGGTCCAAGTGCATATCTCTTCCCTCCAATTTTAACCGCCAATTCTTCCAATGCAATGATTTCGAAATGATCATGGTACAGAAATGAATACAAGTCCTGATTTGAAGGATCTTACACTCGCTATTCACCGCGCAATAACTTTCCCCAAATCTTCTTCTCAATTTCGATTGTCAACCCGTCATTTGATTTCATCTTCCCACCCAAATTTTCTTCGAATCGAAGAACATAATCCAAAATCATGATCCCACCATGTGTTTGCAGAAATGCCCCACTCGGATTGAAATCCAGCATTAGCCATTTCTCTGTTGTGTATTTGTTCTGCTTGATTTCTTACGTTCTCTTCCCTTTGATTCTTACCATTTTATACTACACTTTCCCGTTTATTCTCTTCGCTTCATTCATCGTTGCATTTTTCTTATCCTCCAAAAATTCTAATATTCAAATTCTAAATCATGAAAACAAATCCGCCGCCGCCGCCTCTTTCCTTGGAAATGCTTCCTCTTCACGGAAAACCTTCGAAATTCGACAGAGGAAGACAGAAGAAAAGAGCGAATCGATCGTAGAAAGGAAAATTGAAAGTTCAAATCTTAAGTCTTCATCATCGCTAGGTGAAAAGGCTCAAGTAATCTCTGATGAGAAAAAGTCGATAAAGATCCATTCGTCGGTTTCCGATCTCCTGCAGAGTCAGAGATCGTACGAGTCAGGGGTGGAAAGCTCGGAAACAGATGATGACGAAGAAGGAGGAGGAGCAGTCGAGATTCATGGCGTTGATGCTCTGGAATGGACGGAAGATGATCAGAGGAATCTAATGGACGTAGGGCTTTCTGAGATAGAAAGAAACAGGAGGGTGGAAAATCTGATCGCGAAAAGGAGCGCGAAGAAATTGATCGGAGCGGAGATGGAGAAGAGCTCGAGTGACGCAACCACCATTGTTACTTCTTGCCGTCCGATCGAAAATGCTGATGATCCGAATAGTTCTTCTTCTGAAGAAATCAAGCCGGTAAAGACTCCCGGTTCGGCTCCGTCTGTTTGGATGAGTGCAGAAGAGAAGAAGAAGAAGAATCCGCTTGGAGTGGGGGAAGATAAAGTAAAGCCCTTTATCGACTTGTCAGAAAATGAACCTTCGATCGAGCCAGAACGACATGACGCGATCTTCGAAGAAAAAGTAACGACCCGAGAAGTGAAGGAAAGCAAGCTTTTCTCTGGACCACCTTCTTTCGATCCGGAACCGGTCAAGCTGGACCAAGACGACATGGGCTTGAATCCGTTTCCGGGTACGGAGAAATGGGCCCTGGAGGAACTCGGATACTCTAGACCAGGAAGCCCAACAAGTGAGATAAATCCACATATTATTATATTCTTTTCCATGTTTTTCTTTTCACAAAATTTTAGTAAAAAAAAAAAAAAAAAACTGAGCTAACACTATATCAATCCTCATCCTATTCTCAGGCAATGGCAATCACGATCGGCTTGTCGGGAAACTTTTATCGGATTTCGACACGATGCTTCTGGACGAAAGCAACAACAGAGGACATGAATCTTTTGTTATAAAAGCTCAAACTCCACGTTTCAATGCCTTCATAAAATCAGTAGAATCTGATGAGGAGAATACTAATGGCATGAGTACTATTGATGAGGATAATAAACCGAAAGAGACGAGGTTTAAACAGAGTTTGGAATTGCAAAAATCACAGGAAGCTGCAGATTTGTTGATCAATAATGAAACTCCATGATTAGAACAAGCAAACAAGGTTTTGTCGTCTCAGAAAAGAATCCAGACCCTTACATATGTCATGTATGTTATGTTGCAGCAATAGATGTCATGTATTGTTCACGTGGGTTTTCAGACCACATGTAGTTTTAAGAATTACAACAACTTCTTCTTTTTATCCCTTTTTTCAACTCGTTCATCACCCCCACCTCAATCTTGAAAGGAATGAAATCTTTTTAACCTATGATTGCATTAAGTAACTTTCATTTAGATTTGATGCATATCTTTTACTTTACTAAACCTCTATAAATTAATATGATTTTTGCACTATTTTCACTAAATTACTGTAATCTTACGAGCAATAATATAAATATATAGTAATAAAGTCATGAGCAAGGACCGAGAATAAAGTGTCCGATTGTGCCTTTTTTTTTTTTCCTATTCAACTTGCAGAGAGGAAGCTTCCTCCTTCGAAAAAAGTTTATGGTTCAGTTGATTCACAAATATTTACTCTGAAAGAGAGAAAGAAAAGTTATTACTAATTCCTTGCTTAATTTTTTTTCATTTCAAATGATGTAATGGTATTTTAATAAGTTGACTAAATTTAGTTCAGAATCACTTAAGTATCTATGTTATCGATATTATTTCATTATTGAGAACGTAAGAGTAATAGAAAATACTTTTAAAAAAAAAATAAAAGAATGATCTTCGAAGAGAGATAATAAGAGACGATATTTTTCTCAAACAATGAACTAAGAGGTGTATGTAAATCAAAAATCGAGAGAGAAAAGACGATACATAAGATATTTTAATTAGAGAAACAACAAACTTTCAAGTATTTATCATATGATAAATTTAAATGAGAAATTATTTACGGTGTACCGATTCATCTCAACCGTATATATTACTTTCACATTATCATATCTACATTATCGCATCATGCATCAAATGAAGTTTTATATAGTTGAGATGAATCGGCCAACTGTATACATAATCTATTCAAAAATTTCTCAATCTTAATACTTTTTTTTTGAGAAGATGAAATCTAGGTGCATGAAAAATTCTCCACTTAGATGAGAATCTTAAACGAGATTTTCTTACTCTTGAATAATCTTTAGTTGGGTTGGTTAAGTTCCTAGAGTTAGCAAACAGTTTTCTTCTTCAACCCTTTAATAATGTTTGGTTTGTGGTGGTGTAGATTTAGAATCAGAAATACCCTTGTTAATTAAATTGTTAATTCTCACTTTCAGGATGGATCTTCTCAATCTTAACAGGATCTTCTCTATAGAATAAGCAGAAAATCCGATATTTTCCAAAGAAATAAATAAAAAAAGGCAGACACTGTAACCCATGTGGATGCTTTAGTTACTTAGTGTATGTAGGGTCCCAAATGAAACTTTGATTAAATATACATCATATACAGTTAGAATATGAACTTATGCTCAAGATGCCATTATTCAGCCCCCCCATTTCAATTTTCAAACTTGGGAAAGATCAGATTACCTAAATTCTTCACACTAATCTCTAGTCTAAGAGGAATCATTCTTGAGATATAATTAAGTCCACTTGATATCTTGAATCTAGAAGTGATAAAGATTCTATAATCCAGAGCCGAAAGGCGGTAATCTTCGTCTCAGTTACATATTTCACAAAGAAAAAATGGATTATTATAGCTCAAGCAAGAACACAATTTGTATTTATCCACTTCAAGATAAAAATACCATGGACTAAATCAAAAGTTCTTGACAGCATATGTTTTTTTGCATGAACTCAGGACAAGAAAGCACAAAATACGTCTATATTTGATTAAACCCCGGAAGATGGTAATAATGAGTCTGTAACATATCTCCCCTTAACCGTGGCTGTACTGCTGCCCGGATTGCATCGGAAAGATCATGCTTTGAGGTCCAATCTCGTATTCCCGGACAAGATCACAAGAAGGAGACATGAACATGTTAATGTTACCTTGCGGTTGGCTAAAAACAATGGTCGCTCCTCCGTTCAGGTTATTATGTTGGTTCCAATTGAGAGATGTCCAGCCCATCATGGGAGTAGTAGTTGACTTGGGATTCATGGGCAGGCCCGACAAAGAGTTATCAGGCGAAATGGGCTTTATATTGTCCGGTGAAGGAGTTCTCGCATCGTTGAGATTGACGGTTGTTATGTCGTGTATGCTTGCTCTTCTCTTGTCTTTTCCCCCGGAAAGTTGCCGGATAAAGTACTTCTGGGCATGACTCGCTACTTGAGTCGGTGTTCTGGTCACTACAAAGTGCCGAGAAATATTCCTCCAATCGCCTTTTCCGTACTTCTTTAGACCCATCAGAAACAGCCTGTGAAACAATAAAATTGTACACGAAAAAAAAAAAAAGGATGAGAAACTAATCCCACTACAACATTTAGAAAACCCAGTTTGAATTTGAATTAGTAAATTTCTCAACTATCAAATAAATGGTTCACATCAATTTAACTGAAAAGAGGATCTCACTTATGCTCTTCCTCTGTCCAAGGAACACCCTTCTTCCTTTCCTGATCAATAACAGGTCTAGTAGACAAAGATCTCTTCCCTCCAATTCCATAAGATTGTTTGAACCCATCAACAAAACTATTACCATTCACCCACTCAAACGCGAAACCACTCGTGGTCGATTCATATCCCGGAACTGGAACCAACCCGGCTTCGATATCACTGACATCAGCTTCCAGTTCCTTGTACTGCCTCATGACATCACTAGCAGATTTTCCCGGGATCAATGCCGCCACCTTCTGCCACCTATCCGGAGTGTCTTTATCGTAAACCGCAAGAGCGTTTTCAAACACCTTGTTCTCTGCTACGGTCCATTTCGTGCCCTTGCTCTGTGGTGTGACCCAATCGGTGCTTGACGAAATATATGATTTGGGTGAGAGAATTTCCATTTCCAGCGTCATTGGAAAACAAAAATTTACAGTAACATAGAGAAAGATTCAAATCAAATTCGGAGCTTCATGGGATAAGACATTAGATGGATTTTTCGGGTGTGAAGAAAGAGTTAAAACAGCAAGAGAGAAAATGCAAAGGGATTAGGGTTTGTTCTTTTTTTTTCTTTTTTTCTGCGTAAATTCTTTTCAGAGAAGGAATATCAGTATATGAGTGTGAACCCAAGTAGCATTTCGAGAAGGAATCAGAATATTTGTGTATGTAGGAATACCTAGAAGAATCTAAAAAAGACAAACTACCTTTCTGCTGAAAACGAAAAATCTAGCTGCTCCATGATGGAACCCATAGAATAACCCACTAGAGAGATCTAAAACCCAAAAAAAAATTATCGACAAACAAACCGAATTGCAGAAAAATAGTGAAAGGAACAGTAACCAGAAACAATCCCCAGAAGAAAAGAAGAAGAAGAAGATGTAGAAACAGTGAGAAAGAATCCAGGTTTGTATATCTGCAGCTTCAACCTTTCCAAATCCAATACCCCAAATAGGCAAAAAAAGGGAATAAGCTTAAGAAAACCCCAATCGAAAATAGCTACTGAAAGATCTTCTGTTTTCTTCTTGAATCTTGAGCTACTTCGAAAAGAGAAGGGAGAAAACAAAAAGCAAAATGGAACGAAAAAAGAGAAGAAAGGAAACAGAGTAAATAGAGAAAAGTGAGAGACAGAGAGAGAGATAGAGAGAGACGTTGAAGTTGAAGTTGAAGTTGAAGTTGAAGGTTGAAGGTGGTGAGTTGTGACTGGACATTTTTTTATTTTGATGTGTCTCTCTGCAATTCCATGGAAAAGTTTGGTCTTATTATATAACACAATAAATAAGTAATAAAAAGTTTTACCTCTTACTTACTTGTTCTGTCTCTCTGTTTATTTCCTTTTTCAGTAAATTAACTGATAATTAATAATTAATTAATTAATTAATTAATTAATTTTTAAACTAAAATTTTAGATCCTAAACGGAAACGGGTTTCATGTGGAAATGAAAGAAAATGATTAGAGGAGATACGTTTAAATGACAAAAACAGTGAAAATATTACTCCAAATTATTGCCATTACACTCGCAATTCCAAAATGAAAAGGTTAGGTAAGAAAGTAAAATTAAAAAAAAAAAAAGAAATAATTTCTTTAGATTATTTACATCCGTTCTTTTTTTATAATTTTTTTTATAATTTTTAATCTCTAACATATTATTTTAATTAATAATTTTTTAGATAATTTTATTTTCTATTATATTCTCTAAATAAATTGAATATTATTATTTTATTTTATTATGTATTATTATTTTTAATTATATATATATATATATATAATATTAATTTATTGATAAATTAATAAAATTAAGTTTTTTTTTTCTTTTTCAGATAATACGATTTTTCTGGATTAGTTCATCAAATCATTAGTATTTTTGGTTGGGAAAAAAAATTATATTTTATGTAACAATCTTTTATTTTAAAATATTTATGTTTAAAAAAAAAAAAAACAAAAAAAACAAAAAATCTAGGAACAACTAATCAAGACTACTTAACGGTTATTAATTAATCAGTAGTTGACTAATGAGAGAAGTCATGACGATCTTCACACAATAGCTTGGAGCCTTAGATGGTCGCCACCTACATCTCTGGGGGACCTATAGACTCTTGACAATTAAAAGGAAAAAAAAAAAAAAAATATATATATATATATATATATCTATTCTTATATTTTTTTAAATTTTAATTAATATAATATTTTAATTAATAAATTTTTAAATAATCAAAAAATTTATATATTTAATAACAAAATTAATAATATTTATTATTTTTAAATAAAATAATTAATAAGATAATAATATTATTAAAATAAGTTTAATTTTATTAGATAAATTTTTCAAATTTATTTAGTAAAATTAAATATTAATAATTTTGAAATATTTTTATAAAAATTATTTATATTCATTAAAAAAATATATTATTAAAATAGACCTGATCTTTTTAAATGAAAAAATAAGAAAGGGGGAGACAATCTTCTGCGGTAGTCAGTAAACTGGATGCATGAGCTCTTTTTTGATCTCGACCGTCTGATGAAGATTTGACAAGTTTCCCAGATAATATTTAAATGAGGTGTGGGGTGAGCCGCCAAAATAGTGGTCCAGATGAGCGGAGCGGTAAATGACACATGCAAGTTGGTGGAGCGAGCTGGGGCCCGCATATGGTTACAGACTGACACGGCTTTCTGATTGGGCAGACGTGAAACATAATTGTAATGGGAAGGGGTTGGTACTTGGTATGATCTCAAGGACGCGGGTCCACCATATGTGCACTCCCGATTTCCCAAGCTCTCTACAGCACCATCATCACAGTCCAAATAAGAGGGAGCCAAAAAAACAAAACATCAAGGACGTGGGTCCACCATATATGCACTCCCGATTTCCCAAGCTTTCTCTAAAACATCATCACTGTCCAATACAGAGGGAGCCAAAAAATATATATATATATTAATCCATGATTATTAATCACAATTTTATATGAGGTAAATTTTGAGTGTTTTTAGACCCAAAAAAAATGATATTTTTATTTTAGTCACTAATATTAAGATATATAATTATTTTTAATATTTAATATTTTAATATCAAGTGATGAGAAAATAAACGGAAATGAAATTATTCTAATCGAATGGAAAAATAAATGAAATAAGTTAAGTCTCGGAGAAATCGGCGAAGCAAACAACAAGTCAACTAATGCGGTTGACAGGTCGGCCCACCATTTAGCCAACCGGCCAACTCATGCAGCCAAGTCGACTGAAATTAATCTATAAAATTGAAGAGACTTTTAATCAATTTAAGAGACTTATCACTAATTTCAATGATCGATTCATAAATATAAAATAACATGTTAACCGATTCAATGGACCAATTATTAAAGGAATGACTTTTTCATAATTAAACAATAAAATCTAAACTTGCTAAGCATTTTATAGATCTTTGGCTGCTAAATCTTCCGTTATCTATAAATAGATAGTTACACCAAGTGAAAAAACACAACATAGCCACCATTAAACTAACCTAAAAGTGCAATGCTACTTCCAAAGCTTAATGCTCTAAAGATCCTCTGAGGCTCAACGCCCTTAAGAAATTATTTTGAGAATTATTTTTTGCTCTGTAAGCGCTTTTTCGATTCGTTGCTTGGTCTTTTATAATCTTTCAGTGGATTCGTCTTTTTTTATTTGAGTCTATTCATTGTAAGTCTTATATTTAATGAAGTCTTCAATGTTAGTAGTTATTATGTTTTATTTTGTAAGCTCTGGTTTATACGATGATATGTTTAAAGATTTCTTACATTTAATTCATTTTTTATCATTTTCGAAACTGTTAAGTACATTTATTAGTTTCTTTATTCAATATGTACATTACCGAATAATATTATAACTTTTGTAGTTTTATTTCACATCTCTGTCATATTAAGTAAAGATCTGGTAGATTGGATTTTTCAACAATTACAATAGAAGAAGATGCATCCAATTCAGTTGGAGAAAGAAAAATTGAACTTGTAGATATTCAATTAAGATGATTTCGAATTTATCCGCGAATAAACGATTGAATTTGATTATGATACAAATGAGATCAAGTGGAATTTGTTGCTCGGTCGATGAGAAAATGTACATAGGTAAGGGAAAATATAAGAAAGTGAATAATTGGATCGATTATTCCGCTCCGATATCACGACATTCTAATGAGAGAAAATGATTCGTCTTATCGAGGCTCATGATTACAGCACAATGTATATCGTGATAACAAGCTGATGTTTACATGATTAATTGCAAACTAATACAATAACTAAAGAAGTAGTTATTTATTAATAATCTACTATAATCTATTTGTATTATTTTAAAATATAAAAGGTCTTTAACACTTATGACTAATACAAGGGTCTTTTTAATACTAAATAAAAAATGCAAGGGGATTATTAGACAATAACAGAAAACAAACGTACTCCAATTTACTTGGATAAGGACATGTTTTTTTGGGTACCCAAGTACTTTCGTACAAATAGAAGGTTCATTGAACTAACTGGCTCTCGCCACCACACTACTATTGAAAACCGTACTTTGTCACCTCCCCCTACTCCATTCTCAGCATATGATTCGCTGCGTTCAATAACATGGCTAATATTATGTATATATATATATATATACCATTAGTAGTATTTTAATCGAGATTTGAAATATGTAATAAATATGTTTTATAAATAATAATATTTTTATATTTTTAATGAATTGTGCAAATAACTTTTGAGATATAATAATTTTTTATAAAGTTTCATAAGTATTAATGAAATTTTGTTACGAAATATACATATATGTTTGGTTTTTGATAGTGAGAAAATGGATAGAAAAAAAATTTATTTCTTATTTTCAAATTGCTCATATTTATAGGTAAAATTGATACCTATTCGTGAAATAATGTATTATTTCACGAACAGTCACACACCTTGAAAAAATAGTTAAACTGTTTTAATAGTCATATATTTGAATTCCCATAATTCATACTTAAACAGTAACTAACCGTTTCAACTATCAACCATTCGATAAAAATGATAAAATTAAGTCGGTCAACCACCGCGCGTGGTGGCTAATAAGTACTAAGTGTGCCTATTAAGTGCTAAAAATACCTCACGCCCACGCCACATACATGTGTGTGTGAGTTCGAGTCCTATTTAGACTCAAACCTTTATTTATTATTATAAATATTCATTATTTATAATCACTTATAAATACTTTAATAATTTTTTCTCTTTCCAATATAAAATACATTTAATTATATTTATAAAATATTTTTTAAACTTAAAATTTTAATTTATTTACATTTTAATCATTATTTACAAAAATTCAATAATATATATATATTTTTTCTATCCATTTTCTTCACTGAAAATATTCTCTTAAATTTGTTTGTATTACAACCAGCTTTCGTACAATTTTTTAATAAACACATTATAATAAGAGGAAAATTAAAAACATAACCCCATTTTCCATGTGTAAAATAAAAAAAAAAGTATATATATATATATATATATGTGGTTGGCCAAATTGAATGAATCAAAATGTTAGATGTGCCATTTGAACAAATTCCCAGTTTTACTTTTGGAAAAAAATAGATAATTTAAATAATAATAATTAAAAAAAATGATATTACCTACCTTTCCCTTTTAAATTCGGATTTCATACGGATCAAATTGCATGCATACCGTACAGACGAAATGAAATCAACTATCCATAAGTTTTGGAAGGTTTAGATCAAAACAAGCTGAGCCCCCCCCCCCCCCCCCCCCCCCCATGTGTTGTGATCTGAGCCTTCCAAAACATATGCACGATTGATTTTATTTTCATCCGTATGGAATCCTGATTCCTCTCCTTTCGTTTAATTAAAAAATAAAAATAAAATCTCCTTTTCCTAATCAGTTATCACTAATTAGTACATAAATCCCAAAAACAGAAACTAACGTTTTCAATAAAAAGCTTAATGTATGAAATGATTGGTAACTAATTATTGAAAGCTTAAGACAAGGTCATGTGACTTTGCGGGGTTTTGTTTGGTCTTGAATGTTAGCTATGTGTAAGGTGGTCGTCCATTGGATACCCGAAAGGGTAGAGACGTAGGGTAGTTGTATTATTATTATTTTCTTATAAATATATTTTTAGGTATAATAAATAAATAAATAAATAAATAAATCATTAATTAATTAATTAAAATGGAATAAAGTATTAATAAAATATAAATAATAATTTATATATTAAATAAATAATAAAAATAATTCTCCATTTTATTTTTCTACCATTTTCTTAACGAAATTTTGGAGGGTTTGGTATCACTACTGTACCAGCCATCAGGGTTTGTTGACATTAAAGGAAAGATTCCATTTTAGGCCAAAAAAAGGGGAAATTCAGAAGGTCAGGGTCTGACTTCAGAGGGACAACTTAGATTCAGAATTTTCAAGGGCATCCCGTTATGCGCGTGTACCGTCTCATGTGCGCCCGTGCAACTTGTGATCACTATCACCCAACTACAGTAATACATACTAGTGATTGTTATAACTAGAGCAACACAACGCAGTGTGTTGGTAACAGAGCTCACGAGGGGTTTAAATTGTCGGTTTGAATATAGACTGATTCAATAATACAAAGGACGCTCCTCCTAATTGAAATACAACTTGATCGAAAATCCTAAACTGAGTATCAAACTCAATCCCATACTAACCTAACAAAAATTAATAGCTGCTGAACCACCCCATAATATGTATGATTATTATATAGGCCAGCAGGCCTATTGAGTCATGAACCATACTAAAATATGGGCCTGTCCGATTAAGAGCTTTTAGCTACTAATCTCCAAATGGGTCAGTAACCCATCCACAGAATGCTCATTAACATCCCTCCATTCATTAGAGATATATTTGAATAGTCCGGAATTGAAGAGTTACATCTTTTAAAATATTGTGAATGATTTATCGTATTTTAAATCAGTGAACTCAACTTATTTCAAAACCCACAAAAAGTGTCTCTCATCATTTATGAATCAGGTTGAGAGCCTGTTCGGAGTGCTGAAGTAAGAGTCAGTCAATGAGAGAAAATTTGTAAAAATAAGCGAGTGAAATAAACGAGTTTCACTGCTTATAGGCACTACTAACAAACGGGCTCTAGCTCATCCTGGGCAATAGAAACTTACAAGAGGAACAGTATACATGTTACAAGACATGCACATACATAAATATAAACATGAAGATTTGCTTTTTCTTTATTTGAGAAAGAAAAAGCATCTAACATGTTTTGTATGTCTTTACAAAACATATATTTCATTACAAGACATTCCTAGTAGCCATATAATTCAAATGCTTTAGCCTAAACTTACCCGATTTACTTCTCCGATAGCTCCTCAATGGCGTTAAATAGAATCTCAAAAGTCCACTCTCAAGATTATTAGGTGAATACCCGACACTCCGATTCCTCTGCAAAGCCAACGACTCTTCCGCTCTCCTTCTCGGCCCATTATTATTGCCTTTTATCTCAGCTCCACTACTCCCATGAGCAGCCATTTTGTTAGAATCCTTATTACAGCTAACACTATAGCTTCTAATAAGCTTCTGGCTAACTGAACCCGACCTGTTTGCTTCTCCGTTAGCCACCCTCTTCAGCTTTTGCCAAGATTCAGAAAATGGGTGGTTCTGATCATCAACCCCATTTGCAATTTCTCCTCTTGTTCCATCTTTACATTTGCTCTCACTTCTCTTCTGCATCAATCCAAAAACATTCCACACTTTATGCCACCTATGAGCCCTTTTAAACTTCTTCTGATCAATCTCAACCTTGGAAGCAGAAGATCCTATAGAATCTAAATCACCATCTTCGATAGATCTTGAGTTTGGACCCTTCAAATCTTCCTCTGTAATCAGTACCTTTGCACCATAGAACAGTTCGGTAGTGGCGGGAGAGACCTTTGCATTTGATATTAGCTTCAACTCATCAGCTTCACTTATTGAACTTTTTCTATGGGAATTTGACCGATCTAAGCTCCTCCTTCTCCTCACCGAAGACAAAGAGTCCATATAGTAATCTTTAGTCTGAGCTGATCCACCTGGGCTTTTCTCTCCTCCTTCAGAAACCCTAGTTTCAAACCCCATCTCGGACACTTTCTGTTCATTCAAAACTGAAACCGTGGGGGGTTTAAATGGTGGATAGGTCCTCCCAATCAAATATCCATCCCATGAAGCTCTAGGCTCATCGATGGAGTATCTAGAATTATCTAGTGAAATCCGGCCAATATCAATGGACGTTCTTGGATCAGTATCACAAGACCTTCTTCCCAAACCATAATCCCCAATTTCTGATTGAGTCTCCCTAAATGGCCGGATATTAGGTTTTTCTGCCTCTTTCAAACCACCGCCATTAATACTATCACCTTCAAGCTTCTTCATTTTCTGCTTTCGCCTCCATCTTCTAAGTTTTTTACTGAAAACTGAAGCAGCTTCCCAAACACCACCCGCAATATCCCCAAAATCTATCCCTGTGTTTTTCTTCCTCTTCAATTCAAGATCTATAAGTTCCTTCATCGGTCTCAACTCGACCTCCTCGCCAAAGAAATCATCGACTGCATCAATTTCACGTTCAATTACCTCCTCACAAGCCCTAATTGCTCGCCCATTTCCGACATTTTCTTTCAATTCAAACCCTAAGTTTCCTAATCCGACCTCAGACCTATTATTCGTACCTTTCGGTTTGTCATCATTGTTGAAGAGCTCAACGAGAGTGTTCCGAGGTCGGACGTCGCATGATTTACGCCGAAACTGTTCCGATCGGTGGAGAATGGCCTCGCGCTTTGCGCTGGAGAAAGATTTACTGCGTAGGAGCTCCGCCGCTGAATGTTGGTTGTCCACGGAGATATCCTGCCTTTCCGGAGAGTCAATGCCTGCGAGACGCTCCCGGAGGCATGCAGCGCAGAAGCCGGTGATGTGTTTGGTAGGGTGACGGTGACAGGTTGAGTGACGGTGATGTGGTAATGGTTGTTGGGGTTGGAGACTCATGCCTGGTTTTCTAGAGCTCTCTCCCGAAGCATAGTAGGGAGAGAGGGAGAGAGAGAGAGAGTAGCGGAGCGGTAGAGCCGGTACTTCTTGCTAGTGACTGTCAGAACATCAAGGAGTGGAGTGCAGTGGAGTGAAGCGAAAGATCAAAGGAGATGGAAACTTCAGAAATTTAGCGCAAAACCAAAAAAGAGAGGAAAAATGAAACCATAACAAACTCCAAAGTTTATTATAACCAACCTTCAAACTTTATATAGTCGTACTTGATTTAATTTTTGATATAAAGATTAATTATAATAAATTTCAGTTTTTTATTATTATTTATTTTAATAATTTTATTACGTAGCATCCATATATCAGACACATATTTATTTTTAAATTATTATTTATCTTAAATTTATTTTTTAAATAATTTTATATTAAAAAATTATTAATCTCCAAAATTTTAAAAATTAAATTGTTCCATCCATTTAATAATATATATATTATGGATTGATATTAATTAATTTAATTTATATTAATTTATATTGTATAAATAATTATATTTTAAAGTTTAAAAAAAAAAAAAAAAAAAAAAGAACTTGGGGATTCCTTTTCTAGATGTCCGTCCAGAATCTACCTCCGTTTAGGACGCACTGGAAAATGACAGTAAAATTTATTGATTTTACTCTAGTGCTAAAAAGTGAAGAAGCCAAAAAACACACAGATGAATACAATGAATCTCTTTGGAAGGCTCCACCATTCATCTAGAATGCCCAACAATTGAGATCACACCGATAATGGCTCTCTCACTCTTACTGAGTGGTGAGAGATCCACACCGTCTATTTGGACAGTTCGATTGCATCCATGACTACCGTAATCAGATCGGTTGCACGATTTAAAAATATCAGGCGCCGCACCAGATTAGTCCTTCTCTCCTAATCCAGAAGATGAAATGAATTGGCGAAGTTTGATATCTGAAACTTCCTCTCCGATTTGTTTGGCCGATGAGAAAAGTTGGGGAGAGAAGTTGAAAAGCGAAGGCATGGAGAAGGCGAAGCGGTTTCTGGAGCTGAACGAAGAGGATGCTGAAAGTTTGTCGAGGTTCACCTTTGAGCCTCTCCGATTCGGTGCTAACTCATCCTTCTATCAGCATTTTATTCTTGGAGGCATTCGAGTTGACCGAGTCGAGCCTGGATCTGTCGCCTGCTCCTTCAAGATCCCGCCTCGGCACGCAGTAAGATTTCTCATCTCGATTTTCTTATTTTTCTTAATAAAAACTGGTAGATTGAGCTCTTTCTGATTCTGTGTGTTACCAAGAACTTCCATGAATCGAAGCTTGTTCAGAAAAGAGGAAATTAAATTCACATCCCAAATTGAAACTACTTTGCTGAGAAACTGAGTGCAAGGTAGACTGAATTTGATCAATTAGAGTGCTTCATTCCGGTGAAATGTTCACCATATTACTTCTATTTCTAACAAAGCCAGTTTTCTTTCACGTGATCAAAAATTCGAAAATGTTACTGTTCTCTATGAGAAACCTAATTTTTTAGCTTGATTTTTTCCCAAAATGTTTTGCAGGATAGGGATGGAAAGTTGGCTTCTGGAACTATTGCGAATCTGGTAGATGAAGTTGGTGGATTTCTAGTCCATGTCGAGGGCCTCCCCATGCAGGTTTCTGTTGACATGTCGATCTCATTTCTATCCTCTGCAAATGTTGGTGTAAGTAATAAGCCATCCACTAGAAACAGGGGAAAAAAGACTTCTTTAACTGGTTATTATTATCCATAAGCTCTGACTCTGGATGAAAAAAATTAAATTTTGTGGTATTTTATTTTTTGGACAGGAGGAGCTAGAAATCACAGGCAAGGTTTTAGGACAGAGAGGGGGTTATTCTGGAACTGTAGTGTTTATAAGAAACAAAGTAACCGGAGAGGTTATAGCAGAAGGCCGGCATTCACTGTTCGGTAAACATACCAGCAAACTGTGATGACCCTGTTTTCCCTTTTGTATGTTTTCCCTTTTGTATATATAGAATGAACCCGTTTGTTGCAAAGGTGTTCTTTGTTATGCCAAACACTTTAGAGCCTCCTCATCTGGCAACTGTTAGTCTGCTACTACTTCACATCTTCCCATGGAGGTAATGGATCAAGATGATGAAGGTTTCTAGGCACCTTACTTACCTGCGTTCTTCTTCCTATGGATCAAGATCAAGGTTCCTAGGCACCTTATTATATATGTAATTCTATGAAACCCAGATTCACAAATTTGCAGTGGAAGGAAGGTGTTGTTTCTTATTTGAATCATCGAAAAAGTTACGGAAAGTTATTCCCTTTTTTTAACACACTTTTCTACTTTACTGATAAATAAAAAGAAATATTGTCTGATGTGAGAGAGAAAATTGATCTCCAAGTTCAGACTGGACATCGAACCTCACTGTTTTAAGTGGGCATGTGCCCATAGATGCTTATTGATTATTGAACATGCAAGCACCAAACAAGCAAGAGAGGGAAAGAAGAAGAGCGTGGAGGGAAGGAGACGCTACAAAGTCATTGGCCCAGGACAAACCCTGTGTTTGGTAAAAGACACGGTCAACGGGGATTTTTCTAGAATACACGTGTCTTGAAAAAAATATACATCGTTGACGTTTTGTAATAATCTTCTAAAATTCCAAAAGAACACCACCTGCATTTGCAGACGATTTCACCGAGTTATACCGCTTCAACTGAATCAGTCACCAGAGATTAAAAATTAATAGCATTAATAGTTAAAAATGAGTGTCAGGGGAAGCAATAAAGACACATCTAACTAACTTAAATCTCTAAAATTAAATGCTCCAAGAATTATTATTGTTATTTTTTTTTTCCAGAAATAATAATAATAAAATTTCTGAAATTCATTCAAGCTCTTCTGGAAATGGAGAAGAAACAAAGCAGCAGCCATTATGATCAGAGCCCCGATTTCCAAATCTTACAAACCCCCAACTTCAAAAACAATCAGTATCAACCATCACAAGAACAAGAAGCAGCACCTAACAGATTTGTTCTTTTTCTCAGAACTCTTTTCCTCTGCTCGAAAGTAGACCCTTCAGAGTTTCCCAATACTGATCCGAGACCCATTAACAATCCCTCCTCAGGGATTTTACTTTCCAGTAAGTTATCAATCTTCACAGATTTTCTTATTTTTCATTCTTTTGGCAAGCAAATTGAAGTTTAGATCTGGTGGGTAAGTCTCGTTTAAAGGGTATAATGCAAAAAACTTGACTTTTATTGCTTTTCTTCTTTATCGAAGCTTCAACGGGTTATTCTTCCGGAAGCAACACAAGGAGTTCATCGAAATTGAAGTCCTTTAGCTCTTATGGATCTTCCAGCCTTTCGAGCGGACAAATTTGGGCCGGAAATTGCTCCATTGAAGAGATATACAAGGCAACTGATAAGTTCTCTGCTGCTAATATAATTGGGGAAGGTGGGTTTGGTACTGTGTACAAGGGCAAGCTCAGAGATGGATCCCTTGTCGCTGTCAAGCGTGCTAAAAAGGTAAACAAGACAAGAAGGCTTTTTAAGGTGCTCCACGATTATGTATTCCCGGCAATCTGAATTGTGCCACACCATCCGCAATTCAGACTGTTGGAGTAAAAATATTACTGGAGTATTTTATGAATTCTCACAAGACAAGCTTCTAATCGAAACTATTATCTTCATGATTGATGAGCATAATAATAATTATGAATATGTGACAGAATGTTTATGACAAGGAGTCGTTAGTGGAGTTCAAGAATGAAATACACACATTGTCATTGATCGAGCATTTGAATTTGGTAAGGCTATATGGCTATCTGGAAAACGGAGATGAACGGATCATTCTTGTTGAGTATGTTGGTAATGGAAATCTCCGAGAACATCTTGAGGGTGGTAAGCTTCAATTTTAGTATGGTCTGAATTCTCTCTTTGGGAAAAGATGTCTTAATAACATTGTGCTCTGTTTTATGCAGGTAAAAGAGGAGAGGTTCCAGAAATTTCGGAGCGTCTAGACATTGCAATCGATGTAGCTCATGCCATTACCTATCTTCATATGTACTCTGGTATGTATCAACATCATTTTTTTAGGCCAAAGTAGTGTGTTTTTTTCCTCATAGAAATGTAATTTTTCTCCATTAATTCGGACAGATCATCCAATAATCCACAGAGACATAAAATCATCAAACATCCTGATCACGGAGAAATTACGGGCCAAAGTAGCGGATTTCGGGTTTGCCCGGTTAGGCCCAGACGACCTGGATAAAACTCACATCTCAACTCAGATTAAAGGAACATCAGGATATTTAGATCCTGAATACTTAAGAACATACCAATTGACGGAAAAAAGCGATGTTTACTCTTTTGGTGTATTGCTCGTGGAGATAGTGACTGGAAGAACACCCATTGAACCTCAACGAGCTCAAAGTGAAAGAATCACAACTAGATGGGTACGTTTTCTTTTTCTCTAAGCCAATAATTTTTGTCATGGTAGGCTTATCCTTTTCTATTCACATGGACTTTTCTTGCCTACTCTAGAAAATGGTTCTGGTTTTGCAACAATGACTGGAATCCGAACATCGGCCAAACTAGATTAAAGGAACATGATAAGCGATTAATAATAATAATAATAATAACAACAATAATCATATCAATTGTTGTATCATTAAATGAATTCAGGCTATGAAGAAATTGAAAGACGGGGAACCTATAATTGCCATGGACCCTAGACTAACAAGGAGTCCGGCATCAACCATGACAGTGGAAAAAATACTTAACTTGGCTTCCCAATGCCTTAGTTCTTCAAGGCAATCAAGACCGTCTATGAAAAAATGTGGAGAGGTGTTATGGACAATCCGAAAGGATTTTCGAGATATGGCATTTCCTCCATCTCCTTCTCCTTCCGTTCGTAATCGGTCTGCAAACTTTGCAGAAAGTGATGTAAAGAAGAGCCGGTACAGGTCTTTCGGGATCGAGGAGGACGGGGAATATAAGTTTGCTTCTGCATAATATTTGACCCAGTAAGCTGTGGGGGATTCGTTGATTCATATGTCTGCTTGTTTTGTATATCTTCTTTTTTTTCTGCATAGTTTTTGTGAGGCTGTTGATCATTTTTTGCAAGTGTAATACTAATCACATCCTATATTATTATTTGATGTTTAGCTCTATCAAAAGATAACATATATATTCGATTGCAATGATATTTCTACTTTTAACTCATAATATGTCTCAAATTAATGTGTGCGACGCACCGGATCGAGTACTAGTATACTATACATTAAATTTGTATTATGTAATATATACACATAAGATGAAATAGTTTTGTACGTACATATTTAATATATGATCACTATGATTCATGTAACATTCGATTTTATTATAATTCTAAACTTGACTAAAAATTATCTTTCGTAATATAAGATAATATTTTTAAATTATTTTTCATATTTATAAATATGATAATTAATTTTTTTTTAGCTGCAAAATATATTTGGTAATATTTTTTTTTCTTTTTTTTTTTTTTGAAATATAAAAAGTCAAAATTAAAGAAATACAAAAATAATTCAAATCCGATTGATAATATGTTTTAAAATTTAATTTCTTAAAAATATTTTAAAAAGATAAAAATTATTTTTTTATATTTTTTATCATTTTAAATATATATTTTTTTAAAAAAAATAAAAAATAATTATCGAACATAATTAACAACCGAAAAAATTAATTTTAATACATTTTCTAAATATATAGAAACCGTCGACGTAGCTTTCCCTATCACAGTGCGCCTTCACTATAAAATGCTGCCACGTGTCTTCCCCTCACCGGATGAAAATATATAGAAATGCTTGTATTCTCACAATCAACCGTCAACGTAGCTTTCCTACCACAGTGGGCCTTCACTATGAAATTCTGCCACGTGTCTTCCCCGGATGAAAATATATAGAAACGCTTGTATTTTCACAATCAACCGTCAACGTAGCTTTCCTACCACAGTGAGCCTTTACTATTAAATTCACCCACGTGACGCGTTCCTCTTCCACTTCTCACTCCCACTCTACTCTTTCTCCTTCTTCATCCTCTCACTCCGATTACATTTTCCATGTGATCTTCACGTAATCACGTACCATTCAATTGCTTCCACACGAATCTCTCTCTCTCTCTCTCTCTCCTTCGTCTTCTTCCTCGAGTTTTGATATTTCTCTGATATTTTCTGATTCAGAAGGCTCCTAAACCTCTTTCGCTCTCTTCTCTTTTCGTCATTTCTCCCATTATAACTTGAATCGCTTAGCACGTTCTCTTCGCCTTTTTCAATTCCCTTTTGTACTACTATGCACCAGAATATCTCACTCCTCTGCTTCTACTCATAGATTCCGCTACTTTTACAAAAGTTCAATCTCTATCTGCATTTCGCGTTCTCAGAGAAATCGTATAGCCTCTCGAAAGCAGTAATACTCGCATCGCATTCACCTTTTCTCTTTATTTTGCTTTTTCGTTTAACTTGATGTTGTTTGGCTATAATTGATGCTATAGGCTTGTACACGATGATGATCTTTGATTTCGGTTACAGATTGTGGATTTTTCATTTTTCCAGGTTGGTTGAGAAGAACGAGGTATGGCTACTAATCTGGAGGGCAAAGGAGCAAAAGGCCATGGCGTTTCTGCAAAATTACCTGCAACTGCGCAACCTTTATCTGAGAAACCTGATGAGATCGCCTCCAATATCAATTATCATGCACAATACACTCCTCATTTTTCTCTGTTCAAGTTCGAGCCTGAGCAAGCGTTTTATGCGACCGCAGAGAGTGTTCGAGATCGCCTTGTAAAGGTATGCTTTCTAGCTAAAATCCTGTCTCGTAATGAATACTGTCTTGAATTTCTGAGGATTGATAAGCTTAAGCGGGATTCTATATGGTGAATGCTGTCTTTGATTCAGTCAAGCTTAGATCTAGCTTTACCAGATACTATTTCGCTTACAGTTGCCTAAAAGAAAATGAGAAGACGGGAAGAGTACTGTGAAAATTTTGATTTATGCTCTAACATCTTATGAGAATATATGAAATACTGTGTAATGCTAGTATTTGGTTCTAAATCTAGATAATCATTTTTGTTTGTATGAGATAAGTAATATTGATTGCGACTTCTTTAGGAGTCAGTGACTGACTAATAATGTCACTGTTAATTGTGTCTGCAGCAATGGAATGAGACATATCTTCACTATCACAAAGTTGACCCCAAACAAACATACTACCTGTCTATGGAGTATCTTCAGGGACGAACTTTGACAAATGCAATTGGAAACCTGAACGTCAAAGAACCTTATGGTGCTGCTTTGAATAAATTGGGACATGAACTTGAGGAAGTAGTTGAACAGGTGATTCAGTATCTCACTATCTTTGCACCTAATCTTACCCAGCCTCAGTAAATATCATAGCAGAACCTAATCCTATAATGGGGCTTTTATTTATTATTTATTTATATTGTTTCTGCTATTGTGAAGAAGAAAATTCATTGGTGACAGACTGAAACAATCAACTACTATCTTTAACTTATGAATATGGATCAATTCATCTCGATCACACTATTCTTCTGAATAGGGCCAATGAATCTAATTTTCTTGAAAAATATGTTAACAATGGTGCTTCCATGTGTGCATGGAGCCATTTATCTATGAGAGTGCCTCATACAGATTAAATGGGTCCATAACTCTCATCTGATCACATTAATTGCTATATGCGAGAAATTCTAATTATATTCTATATCTTTTCAATATGACAAATTTATTTTCATTGTATTTTCCTCAATACTTTGATATTTACTACTTACAAGTGAACTTTTGTAGGAGAAAGATGCGGCCCTAGGAAACGGTGGATTGGGAAGGCTTGCTTCATGCTTTCTGGATTCCATGGCAACTTTGAATTTACCTGCATGGGGTTATGGTTTAAGGTACAGATATGGACTATTCAAGCAGCGGATTGAAAAGGATGGCCAGAAGGAAATAGCAGAGGATTGGCTTGAGGTTATTACTTTTCAAAACTTCATGTTGAAAGTTTCAAATTTTATTGATTTTATGACTCTTTATTTTATTGGAATTTCTCAGAAGTTCAGTCCGTGGGAAGTTGTTAGGCATGATGTTGTATTCCCTGTCAGATTCTTTGGTAGCGTTGAGGTCAATCCTAATGGATCGTAAGTATTGTTTACTATCCTCTTTCCTACTACCTGTTTGCTTATGAATATCATTATATTTACAAATACTGCTTTTATCTTCACACATGCTACTTTGCTGATGTATGCACGTATTATTGGGTAAGTGATTCTTGTGCATTGACTATGTCACAGCCGAAAATGGGTTGGGGGAGAGATTGTGCAAGCTCTCGCTTATGATGTGCCAATCCCAGGATATAAAACAAAGAACACTATTAGCCTTCGGCTTTGGAAAGCAAAAGCTTCTGCTGAGGATTTCAACCTTTTCCAGTTCAATGATGGACAGTATGAATCTGCTGCACAGCTTCATTCTCAAGCTCAACAGGTTCGTTATTGGTTATTTTAGTTGTGTATATATATATATATATATCCTGTTGAAAGATAGACCACTAAGAATTTTGCCCACTTTTCAGAGAGAGGAAATACTTGTCTACAACTAAACTGCTGTAATGATCACTACTTAATGGACATGATCATACTTGTTAACATATATGCATATTAGTAACATTTCTTGTTTTCCCCAAAAGCCAGATATTTTACTAAAAGTTTTTATTTCAGATCTGTGCTGTTCTATATCCCGGGGATGCTACGGAAAGCGGAAAAATTTTACGATTGAAGCAGCAATTCTTTCTCTGCAGTGCATCACTTCAGGTTGGCAGATCTTTCTTTCTTGCCCCTTTTTAGTCCAGTGCTGTTGAAACATTGTTCTTCGTTTTGTTCTGTTTCTGACCATTTCTGTAGGTATGATGGCTGTCAAAAAGCTCATGCTATCTATACAATATATCTGCATAATTTAGCTTTATAATGAGTAAAGCATATGCATCTGTTGGCTCAAACTTCTTCTAGTAATTCTTTTTGTGAACCAATTACAGGACATTATTTTCAGATTTAAGGAGAGGAATCATGGGAAAGATTCACGGAAATGGTCTGAATTTCCAAGCAAAGTTGCAGTGCAACTCAATGACACTCATCCTACACTCGCAATTCCCGAGTTAATGCGGATACTATTGGATGATGAAGGTCTGGGATGGGATGAAGCATGGGACGTTACAACAAGGTGATTATATGTTGTTGTTGGTAAATATTCTATGAGGACAGTGCCACAAGTTTTTCTCCTAGCTTTTCCTCTCATTCCCAGTTTGGCTCAGTCTGCTTTCTTAGGAACTAAAGTGGCGCCATATTTTGATAAATGAACCAGGACAATAGCTTACACCAATCATACAGTTCTCCCTGAAGCACTTGAGAAATGGTCACAATCTGTGATGTGGAAGCTCCTTCCTCGCCATATGGAAATCATAGAAGAAATTGACAAGCGGGTATATTTCTCACTTGGAAAAAGAAAAGAGAGAAAACAAGCGCTTTACTTTTTGTGTGGAATTAAATTACATTCCCTTTGGCTGTCTGTTTTTTATTTTATCCCAACAAAAATGACCATGTGATACTTGCAGTTCATTGCCCTGGTAAATGCTACAAAGAATGACCTTGTGACTAAGATCGACAGCATCCGTGTCTTGGATAATAATCCCCAGAAGCCAGTGGTACGCATGGCAAACTTGTGTGTGGTATCTGCACATACGGTAAGAAACCTTCATATATATTACTTGGTTTTACCTTTAGGTGCCACAAAATTCGTAAGAAGCCATCCTGATAAGCATCATGGGGGGTTTTACTGACATCTATAATATCCTTCTTCTGCTAGGTTAATGGCGTTGCCCAGTTGCACAGTGATATCTTAAAGTCTGATCTATTTGCAGACTATGTTTCAATATGGCCAAAAAAATTTCAAAATAAGACAAATGGTATTACTCCTCGAAGGTGGCTTCGGTTTTGTAGTCCTGAGCTCAGTAAAATAATCACCAAATGGTTAAAAACAGAGGATTGGGTCACCAACCTCGACCTACTTACAGGTCTTCGACAAGTATGTATCTGATCATTTCATTTTCTTTGTGTATGAAACTTACTCTTCTTGGTAAGAATTTTCTCACTACTTGCACTTTACTTTCTCCAAAAGGTTGCTGACAATGAAGAACTCCAAGCTGAATGGGCATCTGCCAAGATGGCTAACAAGAAGCGTTTAGCACATTATGTAGAAAAAGTGACTGGTGTCCCCATTGACCCAAATAGTCTATTTGACATTCAGGTCAAGCGTATCCATGAATACAAGAGACAGCTTCTGAATATTCTTGGTGCAATTTATAGGTACAAGAAGCTAAAGGTATATAAAATCTTCCTCTTACCATATCCTTGTTAAACTACCCTTTTTACTTACACCAAAAGAACAACCCGACATCCTGCAAAATACTTTTTTGTGGTGTATAAATCATCACCCATAGGACAATTTAGCAGTATGTGAAAAAATTCATATAACACAGGAGATGACCCCTGAAGAGCGGAAGAAAACTACTCCAAGAACCATCATGGTTGGAGGAAAGGCATTTGCAACATATACAAATGCTAAAAGGATTGTCAAGCTTGTCGATGATGTTGGTGCTGTTGTCAACACTGATCCTGAGGTCAATAGCTACTTGAAGGTAAATCTTTTGATTATACTGATTATGCTTTTGGATCATTAAATGTCTACGCCATATCAGTTACAAAGTATACATCTTGAAACATGTGTATTAGGAACGCATAAATATGTAGATCCTGAATACATTGTTGTCAGAAATTTGCAATAAAGACATAAAGCTGTAATTTTTCTCGTCATTATTGGTGGCTTATCTTTCGTAAGTTCAATGTAATTTCAGGTGGTATTTGTTCCAAATTATAACGTGTCAGTGGCAGAGGTGTTGATTCCAGGAAGTGAGCTATCACAACATATCAGCACTGCTGGTATGGAGGCAAGTGGTACTAGCAACATGAAATTTGCGCTTAATGGTTGCCTCATAATTGGAACATTGGATGGAGCTAATGTTGAAATCAGGGAGGAAATTGGAGTGGAGAATTTCTTCCTCTTTGGTGCAACAGCTGATGAAGTCCCCAAGCTCCGCGAAGACAGAGAGAATGGACTGGTATTGTGATCATTTCTCATCTTTATAAGTTCATAGTCTTTGCTTTTAACTTATTACTACTCAAGTTTCCGACTCTGTCAGAATCTTATGCATTGATAGTTTTAGTCCTTTTTATCATTATTACTTTTATATTTTTTCTTTTTTGTGTGAATTTTATAGTTTAAACCAGACCCTCGATTTGAAGAAGCCAAGAAGTATATAAGAAGTGGAGTATTTGGAAGCTTTGACTACAACCCTCTTCTCGAGTCTCTCGAGGGAAACACAGGTTACGGTAAGGGCGACTACTTCCTCGTGGGCCAGGACTTTCCAAGCTATATGGATGCACAAGCAAGAGTAGATGAAGCTTACAAGTAAGATACCAAATCTCATCAAGCCTTCATAGCACATATCTTTCTTGCTTTGATATTTTTTACATAATATGATTGATGTATTCATTTCCGGCCCATGTTATAGGGAGCGAAAGAAATGGTTGAAGATGTCGATATTAAGCACGGCAGGGAGTGGAAAATTCAGCAGTGATCGAACTATTGCGCAGTATGCAAAGGAAATATGGCAGATAGAGAAGTGCCCTGTGCCGTAAAGTTCCTTCTAATTTCATTCATGCCACTGTTTTATTGGAATCTTATAATGAGCAAGGAAACAATAAATACTACTAGGTATAACCCCACTCCCATACACATCTGCAGACAAGTTACATCTCTACTTCTGTGCCTTTTCGTTTACAAGAAATAATATATATGCTCTTGCAAATAAGAAATTATTTTACAGAACAATTATTGTGTAATTTATTTTCATGTCTAGTTTTCTTGCCTTATAGTAATGAATTCTTAGACTCTGGTTTATACAAATGGAAGTCAACTGTTGTTTATTTTATCTTATCTTTTTTTCCTTCAATTTTACATCTAATAACTCTCGTTTATAAGCATTTTGCCGTTCTGACTTTTGTTGCGTGGCGATCAGATAGTCTTATAGAGAATGAAATGCATAAAAAAGTCAACATCCACAAAATTGGAAACTCTCTTGATTTACAGAAAACAAGAGTTAAACAGAAACATCTCTTCTTCAATCTTCCATCAAGTTTCCGTCGGACTTGATTTTGTCAATTTCTTCCATCACCACAAAATTAAACAGTTCCTTGCTATTGATTTGTCATTTTATAGGAAATGGTGGTAACATTGTACATCCAAGCAAGAGTAATTGCAACGTATGTTAAGAGGACGCGAGGACGCTTGGAAAAGGACAGCAAATTTAACAGAGAAACATCTGAACAAGTGGCTAAAATTTGTTTGATGATTAAAGGAATCCCAAAATTGCATAAACTTCAGGCGCATAACACAATAGCATTAAAGGACTTCCAAATCCAGGATGAAATATTAGACAATACAACCAAAAGAAGAAGGGGGTAGGTGGTGTTCTTTCACGGCTGTTGTGATGACTCTGGAGCTGTGGAGACAGATGCAGACGATGGAGGTGGAGCTCCAGCTGGTTCTGACCCAGATGGTGTTGAACTGGAAGATTGAGTTCCGTGGGGTCCAGAACTCGAAGGTGCAGAAAGCTGATGATACTGCTGCTGATTCCCTGGTGGGCCCATTCCGGAATGATATGGCAGAGGAGGGTATGGTTGGTAAGATGGCATCCGGGGCATATACCCATATGGTGGAGGATGAGGATAAAACTGCTGCTGCTGTTGCTGGTGATATTGCCCATGAGGTGGAGGAGGAGGTATACCCTGATAAGGATAATACTTTCCCTGTTGCTGCTTCTCCGAACCGGATCTGTTCTCATTTAAACCCCCAGGTCCATTAGATGGCCCCCCTTCTGGAGTCCGAATGATGGCCCCCATTCTTTGAGGATCCATTGAAGGGTAATAGGCTCTCTCCTGCTGAGGTGGAGGCGGAATATTGAAATATTGCACAGGTGGTGGGAGTTGTTGATCTTCAGCCCCGGGCTGTAATTGGTTTTTCTGTTGGGATATAACTGCCCGGGGCAGTAACCCGCTATGAGTAACTTGCTGTCTTGCTTCATCTGAACCTTCAGCCTCAGGTTTTGGTACTTGGGGTCGGCCCCACATCAGCTTCAGCCTTAGACCCTTTATTACAAGCTTGTTAGAGAGCTCTTCTGCGGCTTTCTCTGCACCTTCTCTTGTTGTGTACGTTACAAAAGCACATGCTCTTTGAAGCACCATTCTAACGGATTCAATTTCACCATGGGCATAAAAGTTGTCCCTAAGATCCTGCTCAGAGATCCTTGCATCGAGTCCACCAACGTAGAGAGTTCTGATACTTTCATCATCAGGCGGTGCAAGAGAAGGCATTTCTCCGGCCTTGTTAAGAAGTTTCATTGCAACTGGATCATTCACTCTGCAATTCAGTAAATAATACACGTCTGTCATTATGTACATGAATGTGACAATAATAAGCTATGATTAAGGGAGTCAGTATATGGCCTCATTATCTATCTATCATCCAAGATACAGCTTAAGAAAAACAATCCAACCTACCAAAGTCAATAAAAAAGGAGCTTTATGTCTTAAAAAGAGAAATGATGAATTCCAAAACAAAAACAAACTAAAGAATTTACTAATTGATGCAATTATTATCGACATGAGTTACATGTCAAATGCTGGCATGGCACCTTTCGAGTACAGTAAGGAACATTGACCAAAGACATGAATCAATAATACAGATGGAGGCAAAGCTAATAAGCCTATTATCCTAATACTTCCACAGAAAAAATGAAGAACATAGACCTAATTTTCATTTTATTAAAGCTCCGAAAATTTACCAGACACACACAACATAAAAATTGCAAATTTAACACATACATCCAATGAATATAACAATAGAACAGTGAAAGGCAAAATATACTATGACATACCCATAGTAACGATCCTTTATATTTTGTTGAGATAACTCCCCAGTAATGGGCATCTCATGCCTGTAGGGGCATTCAGCACCCCTTGTGCATTCACCCCTAATAAAGAAACTACAGACATGTGCACGATTCCTCTTGTAATACGGGGTAGTTCTTTGAAGCTTCAAAATTGTGTCGTTTGAACGCACCTTTCCATAAGAGGATTCATAATCTATCCCAGCTCTAGCCTGCATATAAAGGTAACCATAACGAATAAGAGCAGGCAACAAAGCAGCAAATGAAACCAGCAACCATACAAAGAAGTTAAAAAAAAAAAAAAATATATATATATATATATATGTAAACATATTTGATCTCGCAGTTATTCAAAGAAAACAAACATACCCTGCGGTCATGCTCCTCAGCAAAATACTCCCTATTTACATCACTCTTGGGAATAGCATCGTTTGAATTGATGGATAAAGCAGTATCCCTCACTTGAACAGGAAGCCCATATTCAAGATCCAAAAGGCAAACTTGACACACATTTTTCAGCTTACTGCAAGTCTGACAAATCTCTGTCTTCTTAAATCTTGCATCACGACCAGGCCTCCACCTAAATACTGTAAATGGACGTGTACAAATCTTGCACTCCTTATCATAGTCCGATTTAGTCTGCAACCAAATAGAACCATCTCAATATGATCGAACACAATTACCATCTCAAAATGATCGAACACAATTACCATCTCAATATGATCGAACACAATTAATATCCAAGTTCTATATAGTTAAACTCTCCTCTTTTCAGAATTACATCAACAAAAAATTCTTACAGTTTTTCTCTAAAATATAATATTCCCACATAAACCATATTCATTGTGAAAGATTTCGATACAAAACTCTCTTTTAGGGTTTCTAAATGATCTATCAATTGCGACCAATAAATAGTACGAGTAACATACCATTCGAACGTAGGGATTGTCACCGAGGCAGGACTCGCAGATGATAGGAAAGTCAGAGCGTTCCCAACCATCTGCTTCGAGATCCCTAAGCAACCTATGTGCCATGGTCGAATCTGGTCTAGCTCAACTAAATCCTTCACCGCCGCCGATGGTTGTAGCTTCGGGATACGTGTTTTATAGAACAGTGAAGTACCGCACTCCGCCAGGTTACCGAAAGCTCTAGCTATGGCTTCCAAACGCCGACGAGCAGAGAGGGGTCTGCCAGTGAGAGGAAGAAGAATAAGATATGGAACTAATTTTCCCAAATTCGATATTTTTTTTTAATTATTAGACTTTACGCTGATTTCGGGTCGGGTTATGGTCTTTTTAAGTTTTGAATGAGCATGTGGAAAGCTTCCGTGTAATGGAGTAGCTACCGAATAAATACGGATCCGGGTGTTTAGTCGGTTCAAGGGTATTATTGTTTTGGAGATAAAAAGGAATTGAATGTCGACATGTCGTTGTGATTAATTAAAAGGAGAAGAATATATTTACAAGCAAAAGCAACCTTCGTATTTGTCCAAAATCCAACTTTATTTATAGACTTACTTTTTAGTCTTTATTTACTTCAGGTTTTATGATTTCCTCTTTAATTTAGTTTCAGTTAACTTTTTATGTAGGATTGAAATATATATATATATATTTTTTATTATTATTATTTAAATTATTTTTTTCAGGATTGATGTTGTATTTTTTTAATATGTCAACAATACATATAATCAGACCATAAATATAAATTTCATTTTTTATAGTGAAAGATTAGTAACGAGAGTTCTTCTAGAGTTTTTCTAATCTTGCTAGTTGCGGTGGAATAGTTAGAAATCACTTTGGACAATTATGTTTGGTGGCCTTTATTTCTCCCCCTTACGGTCTCTTCAAGTTTAAGAGCTGAGATTTTTGGTTTATTCTTTTGTATTCAGAAAACTCTTCTTGATCGTCTACTTCTCATCGTGGATTCTGACTCTTTGGAGCTAGTTTTAGCGATTTAGAAGTCTTGTCTTGATTGGACCATGACTCCTTTTTGGCATACCATTTAGTTTTTGGTAATGATCTTCCGACATTAAGATTGTTCATGCGTTAGTGAATGCAATCCATACTTTAGCTAATGTTTCTAGTGAGATTTATCTTCCTCGTTCTGTTAGATGTTACATGTTGCATGTTGCTTGTTGGATGATAGAAGTAGACTTCCTCATTTAAAGGTATAATTCTTCTTGCTTGCTTTCTTATTTTCAATTTTTTTACGTTTCTTTTCATTTTTTGCGCTACTCTCTCTACTAATGGTTATGCCGAAAACGGAGTGAGTAGTTGCTTTTTAACTTCTTTTTTAAAAAAATTAGGGACTAATAATGATAAGCAATGCCAGTATGATACTATAATTATCCACTTACAAAATAAGTGGTACATTTGATTCATATTACAGGAAGTAATGATAGTGTGAACTGTGAACCAGCCGGCCGGATTGTATAAACTAGACTATATGAATTTACTCAAATTGAATCTCGATTCAATGGCGCATATAATCATTACACAAGAATGGGACGTGTAAAAGAACAGAAAGTTCCCAATGAAGGAAAAATGAGAGAAGCAATTGCAGAGATAAGGTTGTACAGTCCAGCTAATGGTTTCTACATCATATACTTTATGCCCCTCTGATAATTTTCTTGGCCTGCAAGGAGATTTGAATGCATTAAGTAAGTAGTCTTAAGACCCATAAGAAGAATATATACTCTAAATCCGAATGCAATTCCCGAAGCTTACTTGCTCAAATGCGAGAAACATAATAGCATTCCAAGTTCCCAGCCGAATGAAATTAGGGATAAATCCTTTGTAAAAGGCTAAGAGTCCCTGCAATAGGGATAGTTAAATGCCCTAATAAGATACTGATAACAAAATGCATTTAAGATTTCTAACAAAATGCCATAACAAGAAGATGGTGTATTGTTAGATTAAATTTGAGACAAGAAACTGAAAGAAATAAGAAAAAACATACCTCACTTTTCATGGTTTTGAAGAAGCAATCAAGGGTATTTTTGTAGGTCGAATCTCCCATCATTCTAGATTTGACCTGGAACATAACAAGCATGGCATCCAAAGCCAACTTTCATCCATAAAAAACCATATAAATTGCTTCATATCATAAGAGCTAATTTTTCATCACAATCTTTTTGTTAGCACGCCCTCGAATAGAGCCTGCCTGCATCAATAACTTTTGCAGATTACACTACAAATAAAATCGCTGTCATATTAACAAGAGAAAAGGCAGATAAATGAGAAAAGCCTATGCATTTGGTTGCCTAATCCATTTTTCATGCCAAGACGAGATGTGGGTTCTAGACTGACTAAACTTTATCAAACAAGCTTTAACCACTTCAATCCACTTCAGGTTTTTAAATGTTTAGACAGAAACAATCTCAACTAGAAAGAACTAAGGTCTAGCCCAAACCACAAACCCATTTCCATCTAAAAGATAGAGATAGATATTATAGGATTTCACATTGTAAAAGTATCAAGATGTGGTAGAATTCTTACAACATCAACAGGAGAACCAATGCAAACTGCAAAGAAACCTGCACCTAGACCAGCAATTAGTTGAGTAAAAACATTGTCCATGAACCCGGGAATTTTTAAAAGTGTCTGCATAAAAAAATAAAAAGTAGGAAATCACTATGACTGACATTCTGGCGGAGAAAATAAACCAGAAAAGAATAATATAATAAGCATATTCTTTGTTTGCTTACTTACCTCTTTCACTTGATCATAACTTGCTAGTTCTGCAGCATTGACAATTGAATTCCGTGCTATGTTGGGTCCAAGCCCAGTCCACAGAGCCAATAGTCCTTCCTGAATTATGGAACATGTTAAACAAAGTATATTCGGCAACATTTAGAGGGGAAGCCTAATATAAAGAAGACTAACCTGCCTTGCTATTATTAGATAAGCATTTAAAAAGCCTGAATAACGCCTAGGTGCTCCACCAGGCAATTTTCCCTCAGCCTGAAGGCGAACTTTAACAAGATCAGTTGGATTTGCCACTATAATTGCCAGAGCACCTGTCAATAATATGATTTTTTTTTCTTTTAACATAATTTACAGAAGAAAATTATTCAATTTTCAAACAATAACAATTAATGATAACTCTTAGTACCAACCAGTGAACAGAGCAGCAAATATTTTCTGGTATAGAGGAATTTCTCCAACAAAATCACTGCCAACTAAAAATGTTTTGACCTGTCCAAAATTTCAGTTTATAGTTATTATATGCATCATAGAATATGATTAGTCATTCCCCGGAATAAAACTATCTGAAAAAACTCACAGGATCATACAACCCAATCCTCAAGCCTCCATAAATACATTGGCGTTGTAAGCCTGGAATAATGCCCTTGCAAAGAGCAGATAAACCTTCTTCCCTAGCAATAGTAGTAATGGTGTTCCACAAACCTCTATATTTGGGTTGACCCACACCATCTGGAGTAGATGATTTTCTCTGAAGCTGAAGCCTGACTTTTGCAACGTCCAAAGGAATGGTACAGAACTGCAGTTATAGAAATTGAAAAAGAAAAAAAAAAGTCTGGAAAATAAAGATAAACCCAAGATTCAATAATAACATTGAATAACAAAAAAGCAAGCATACGGTATATAGGGCATGCAAGTTTTTTTTTTTTTTTGATTCTTCCCTGTTGTGCTAAAATCCCAAAGATGTGAAGAAAATACATATTCTGAATCAATTGAGAACAAAAAGTGCATTAAGTTAAGTGGAATGTTGTGTTAGTTTACACGATCGAATTTCCAATCCAATTGCTTTAAAGTACCTACTGGTAGAGTAATTCATCATCAAGAAGTAAAATGTTTATACTATATGCTAAATCTCCAGAAGTTAACAGTTTGCCCGAACCGAACTCCAATTTACCCAAAATCTAGTTTCAAATGCTGTTCATATGCACAAAATTAATTAACAAATAAATGCCAAACCTACCTGCAACTTATGAGCTTTAACAGGCAAAAAAATGGTTTAGGCTAACAATTGAGATTAGGCTAACAAAACCAAAATAAAGTAGATAGCAATTGAGCTTAGTGCATCATAAAATTATAATTTCAATAATCAAAATCGATTAATCTGAAAGGAGCAGGAAAATTAGCAAGTCATATACTCATATATACTAAGAGTTATGTATCTTTCTTTAATTAGAGATCAGATACTAACCTCAGCGAAGCAAGCAGCCAATGCACTACACAAGAATATTTCGGTGAAGGAAATCTCATATTTAGGCAGAAGATCTGCCATTGGAGGCAGCAAGAGAGAGAAGAGAGAGAGAGCTAAATAATAGTGGATTGAGATGGGAATGGGGGAAAGAAAAAATGTGGTTTATAGTAGAAGAAGAAGTATTAAATTTAGGGTTCTAAGACAATAAAAGGAAGTAAATGAGTAATTAAGAAGGAAAGGAACAGGAGAAAACGCCTCAGACGGCCACCATTGAAGGCTGTGCCAGAGGTTTCTCACTCCTCTTCTCGACAGCTGCTCGCTCCCCTCTCTCTCTCTCTCACGATCCCATCATTTTCAATTAATTTTTAAACGTAGTAGTTGTTGCAGTTGATCGTCGTTTGTTCTTCTTTTTTTATTTTTATATTATTTGTTGCTTGCTTTATTTTTGTTTAACGCCTTTCATAAGACAACTTAGATTTCATTGGGTGTCCTATTTAAATAATATTTAATTAAATTAATTTTTTATAAAAGATAAATATTACTAAGAAAATTAAATATTAAGTATAAAAAGTAATTATTTTAAAAAATTATTATTATTAAATATTAATGGATGATATAAGAAAATTATAAAGCGAACAAATTATGAATGAGCGTTGAAGTGGATATTATTATATTTGATTTGATATAAATGGATACTCTTTTTTTTTTATTTGATCGAGTATCTGATCCGATAGAAAAAATAATTTGATCCGATTCAATTCGTGTAGGAGTCATATCGGATCATATGAATATCTTATTTGTTTTTTTTTATAAATATTGTAATTTACTGTAATTTATTTTATTTACGATTTTAATATGAAGATTGTAAAGTTTTATTTAAATTGCAAGGACTTTTTTTTTTAACATAAATTGAAGTTCGAATCTTGAATGTTAGAAATATATTAACATTTATATATTATATTTTAGGTTAATAGTAATTTTTTTTCTAATAATTATCAAAATTATATTATGATGATGTATTTTTAATCACTTATAACGTTACAATTTATAAAGAAATTTAGATAATATAATAGCTAAATTATATTTAATTATTATTTAAAATTTATTTACAAAGTACATATAAATCATAATCATAACTTCACAACATAGTAAAAAATAGTACCGAGATTCGACGAGGAAGTCATGAACGGAAGAAACTTTTCTTTGTGGCAGAGGGCTGATCGGGAAATAGTGTAAGAGGAAAGGCGACGTCGGGGAGGAGAGGTGGGAGAAAAATGATGGTTCCTCTTAGATATATAGTCTTAGTCTCTTAAGTCTTAAATTTTCTTACGTATTAAATCTCCATAAACTTTAGGTATTTAAAAATTTTTATTTTATTTTTTCTGATTACAGATATCTAATAAAAAATTTTAAAGCTAGGATCAGATTCGATACGAATCTATCGGATCCCATTGGATAGGATTCATATATTCTGTTCATACCTAATACTAGACCTGAGCGTCGAATTAGATATCCATTTTTACGTATCGGATTAGATACTCGATCCGATTGATAAAAATTAAGAAGGATCCGATCTAATCTAATTTGATTATAATCGGATTAAATCCTATGGATAGTCGAACCATTTTTTTTAATTTAAATTTATTTTATGTAAATTTTAAATATGAAGATTGTGAAATCTTATTTAAATTTTAGGAATTAATTTTTTGTATACATAAATTGAATTTCGAATCTCGAATGTTAAGAATATATTATCATTTTATGTAATACTATTTTAGATTATTTGTTTTATTTGTTCTTTTTTCTAGTAATTGTTAAAATTACATGATGATGATGTATTTTTAATCACTTATAATGATTTAAGTTACACTTTATAAAGAAATTTGAGCAACATAACAGCTAAATTATAATTTAAAATTTACCTATAAAGTGAATACAAATCATAATCATAACTTTATAATGACATAGTAAATAAAGACAATTTGATCTGATCCAATCCTTATAGGATCAGATCATATCAGAGTTTACAGATATCTAAATTGTTTTCTTTTTTTAATTCAAAGTTTTAATTTATTTTATGTGGATTTTAAATATGAAGGCTATAAAATTTTATTTAAACTTTAGAGATTAATTTTTTGATGTAAATTAAAAAGTTTGAATCTCGAATGATATAAACATATTATTATTTATGTATATTTAGGTTATTTGTTCTATTTTTTCATTTTTCTAGTAATTGTCAAAGTTATATGATAATAAAATACTTTAATTACATATAACGAATTAAGTTACACTTTATAAATAAATTTGGACAACATAACAACATAATACTTTAATCACAATGACAAGTTCATAGTAATATAGTAAAAAATAGTACCGAAAATCGACGAAAAAGTCATGAACGAAGAGAACTTTTATTCGTAGCAGAGGTTGACCGGAAAATAATGTTGGAGGGAATGTGACACCAAAGAGAAGAGGTGGAATGAGAGAAGAAGAACGATGGTTCTTCTAAGGTTTGCAGTCTTAAGTTTTTTTTTTATGTTTTACATTTATATGAATTTTGAGTTTTTAATATTTTTTGTTTTATTTTTTAGGATGACATGTATCTAATCGAATGCTCATAATCTAATATATTAAACTTATACAAATATCCGTAAACGTTATAACCGCTCGATCCGCTTATTAATATAATGGATATATCGGTTAATTTTATTAAAAAATTTGAGAACAAATATTCGAAATCCGCTAAAAGGAAAAAAGAAAAAAACAAACATAATTAAATCCTAAAGGACCTAAAAAGGGCGCCAGGGAGGGGGGGGGGGGGTACCAGTGACGTGGTGGGGTAAGGCCGGATAACCGCCTTAAATATGGTGGAGCGAATAGAGTTACTCTTAGCCCCAGAGATATAACGGACTGTTATTCATCCGTTAACTTAAATATCCGTATTCACTATTCATAGATCGCTAATAGATATCGATACTAAGCGTCATGTCGTACATCATTCATGGAGGACTCAAAAGCAGCACCTTGTTTGGAACAAGGATCGACTTGTGGTTCTAATCTTGCTGACTCAGAAGGTTCAGGGGAAATTAAGCTGGACGCTCTCGCAGGCGATTCATCCTCTTCCAAATCGTGGCGGGAACGCCTGAAGGCCTAGCCCGCCAATTACTTTCCCCAAATATCCACTATAAATGCTCAGTGGCCGCGTAGTTTTCCATTTTCGTTTTGTTTCGACTCGTTCTCTTTCCCTCTCAAAAAAGCTCGAAAATCGGAAAACGGAAAACCCTAATTCCCGCCAAAAATGCTCGAGCTTCGTCTGGTTCAAGGTTCGCTCCTCAAGAAGGTTCTGGAGTCCATCAAGGACTTGGTGAACGATGCGAACTTCGACTGCTCCGCCACTGGATTTTCGCTCCAGGCCATGGATTCGAGCCACGTCGCGTTGGTGGCTCTCCTCCTTAGATCGGAGGGCTTCGAGCATTATCGATGTGATAGAAACATATCTATGGGAATGAATCTTACCAATATGGCGAAGATGCTCAAGTGTGCTGGAAATGACGATATAATCACCCTAAAAGCGGATGATGGAAGTGATACAGTTACTTTCATGTTTGAAAGTCCGAGTATGTATTCCTCCTTCCTGCGTGTATGTTTTACGTTTCCCGAAGGAATACTGCTTTACAAAAAGAACTAGACGTGTAAATGTTACTAAACTTTGTAATTAGGTTTTAGGTAGACTACTTAAACGGTTATAATGGAATTACGTTTAGTTAATTTGGAGTTTGGTTTTTCATTAGCCTTGTGCTATTCCGGCTGTCATTCAGACAGACAATTAAAAATGTTAAAAATAAGCGGAAGATTAAAATCTTTTGTGAGTACTTATTTCATGCTTCTGCTTTAATTTACCTGGTTCTGTCAATTGATCCAATTTTAAATTAGTTTAGCAGATTCAAGTTACTTCCAGGTTTTATGTATGCACTGGTAAACGTGATGATATAACTGCATGATGGAAGATGAATGGTTTCAAGAATTCTAGAATACTCCTAGAGTATATGATTAGGAGACCAGATTGGACTATAAAAATTCATAAATGAATTGGCTCTATTTGTATGGTGAGGCTACCATTGGCTCAAGATTATACTTGTGGACAAGTAAAGTCTTCCCACATGTATTCCATAAGATGATTGAGATGCTACTCTAATGTTGATGTGACCAGATAATAGCTCAAGATTTATACTTTAATCTCCTGTTTTTGTTAGAATGCATCAATAGTTTTTTTGAGAAGTAAACTGACATCTATCTTTTATCTGTATCTCTTTGTGCGGTTATTTTGGTTAACTAAAGCCCAAGACAAGATTTCAGATTTTGAGATGAAGCTGATGGACATCGATAGTGAACACCTTGGAATACCGGAGGCAGAATACCAATCAATTGTTAGAATGCCTTCAACTGAGTTTGCGAGGATATGTAAAGATCTCAGCAGCATTGGTGACACTGGTACTCATATGGCTCTTACATTTTCTTTGATAGTTGATTCCTTATAGTGTGATTTGCATCATGAGTTATCTTCCTCATGCAGTTGTGATCTCTGTGACTAAGGAAGGTGTGAAGTTCTCAACTAGAGGTGATATTGGATCTGCAAATATTGTTTGCAGGCAGAATACTTCAGTTGACAAGGTGCGTTTTTTTTTCTTGGATCGTTTGCAACTACAAGATCAGAATGCTAAAAGTTATATCAGATCATATTATTGAGTATTTCCATAGTTGTATGTTCAATGCTGTTATTGTTTTTAATAACTTGCGGGAATTGCAGCCTGAAGAAGCTACTATCATAGAGATGAATGACCCAGTTTCATTGACATTTGCTCTGAGGTATATGAACTCCTTTACAAAGGCAACTCCCTTGTCTAGCACAGTCACTATCAGCTTGTCTTCTGAGTTGCCTGTTGTCGTTGAGTACAAAATAGCAGAGATGGGTTACATTAGGTTCTACTTGGCTCCTAAGATAGAAGAAGATGGAGATGAGACAAAGCCTTAAATGCCTAGGCAAATTAAAACTTGTCATTTATTGTCTTCATTCAAGTTGCATGTTTTTCACATCCAGAGGATCTCTGTTACTCTTATTGTAGTATTTCTTTTGTTTTCAAGTTGAGTTTATCTTCTTTTATTGTAGAGTTTTCAAGTAGAGTTTACTACCACATATCTACTGGGTGATGTTAACTTAGAATCCAGAGAACTAGCGTTTTTTAGAGTTTGGTGGAGCTTTCCAATCACCGTTCCTTAGGTCAGGTTTTTACACTTAGCATGGCATTTTTTGGTCCAATTGCACATGTCTGAAGTCTCTTTGCTTGTGTCATTGTTTTATAGAGCTGACGGTGAATGGAAAGTAAAAGAGACCAAACAATATTGAATAGCCGACTAAATGGGTATTCCTTGGATCGATTTATGAAGTTAAATTGGCTAGAGCCCACACGTGTAAAGTACACAAGTTTTTGTATCTCAGTTCATCGTGTAAACCAAGGTTACAAACAAGCACACTAATTCACTATAATACAAGAAAATAAAGCATCGAATATATGGACAACTCTTACTCTACAACAAAAGCACTTGATGAGCCCGTGAAATGATGAACGGACCCCAAAAGCCTTTTTGCCGCACCGAAATGTTTAATCCTATATACACCTGGAGCTGCTGTCTGAGGAATTCTCCACTCTATGGTCGCCTCACTATGCGTGCTAAATTTTGAAGGCCTCGACCACTTGAATCTTAGGCAGAAATCATCATCATCATAAGCCGGGACCCACAATTTTTTTTGGGTGAGAAACTCCACAAGGGCAAATGTGCCTTCAGTCATCAGATCATTTCTAGGACAAGCAGACCAGAAAGTAGCCGAGATCATATTACCTCTCTTAAACGTTGAGTTCTTGGGAACATCGGATTTTACATCACCAAAATTGACACCAATGGGGGTTGCATCCACTACAACTGGTGTGAGTAAGCTTATCTGCTTGCTTAGTAGATCTGGAGGTTGTGGGCCTGAGTTGATCTGTCCTCCAGAAAGGAGTGCACGGGCAAGCTTTTTAAACTCTTGAATGTAGGCACTCAGTGTATGTGGACCATACAGTGTGGAGGCACCCTGCACATCCAGTATTGAGCAACAAAATAAATGCAAAGAGAAGAAGAAATCTTTCTGTTTCTTTGTTCGTTTTATTCATTTGTACTACTTAACTAGTTAACTTGTAACATTATTAATTCATTTACTTTCTACATTTCTTCTTCAATGCATAGGATGCATAAGCTACTTATGCAAGCAATTACGCCAAACAGAGAAAGTTGGCTATGAAAAAAAGACAAAAATTAATAAAGCAAGAACTGACCTCATATCTCTGAATCTGATACTCTTCAAAGGTGGTGATATACTGTGAATAGGTGTTAGTCAACCCGGCTATAACAACATGAATGTTGCTACCGAACTCTTTATTTCCACTGCTAGTAAGCACTGTTCTCACAGCATCACGAAGACGCCTCCCAGCCATAGTTGTGAATTCTGGTAAAAAATAGGAGAATAAGAATTTTTAACAGTCCTCTTATATGTCAATGATTCTCGAGTCTTGTGTAGGATTCGGCCAATATATATATATATATAAATGTCTTAAGACGGGGATAAGATTAATGAGGGAAGCTAATACCTCCTGGTACACTAAGAATGACTAGCTGCCCAACTCGGAGGATTTGGATAGGAAGTATAGAAGGCTGCAATATGAATGACAGAAAGTTCTAATAAGATAAACTCATCAGTTAGTAAGGCACAATTGTAGTGCCATAAAGAAATAACATAAGATTTTGTCTACTAGGTAGAGTGCACAGGAAAGAGAGAACAGCAACACAAGGTATCAACCCAAGGAATAGAATTGAGGGCTATAAACAAATAACATACGATTTGTATTTCTACTAGTAGATAAATACTGAATTTCTCATTCTTAGTTCACAAGGCATACTGGTGGGAATAAGCACAAACCCCCAATCAATTTCTTTAGTAATCACTTGATCAAACAACATTGCAGTTTTGTCCATGAAAGCTTATTGCCTTGGATAATATATCTAGACATAAGAATGAACCGGACAAGAATACCAATGCATATAACTAAGAAGAAACTTATAAAGCGGTCACTTCTTAGCTCAACAATCTGAAACAAAAGAGTCAGTTGATTTTATAAGTTATTAACACCACGTTGCAAGAATTAACCAGAAAAAAATGGTAAATTTTTCAGAATTAAAAATATTTAACATCAACTTCTTTGATAAGATTAACATGCATGTCCGATAGAGATAGGAATCCAGTTTACAGACAGTTGTGTGAGCTTTAGATGGCTTGAAAGGGTAGAAACACAAGGAAACATTATTAAGCAATATTTGATGTTGGTTTTACACATCAATGAGTCCTAACAGGATTAGAACTTACAGCCCATTCATAAGGTACTTTCATTTCACCAGTATCAAGCAAGATGGGCTTTGGCTTTTGACAATCAATCTGTTCCTGACCTGGTGTCTTAAGAACATTCCGTACCAACTTCCAAAATGGATTTCCCTGGAGTAAGTTAACAACATTGCATTTCCAAGAGAAATAAAATGACTAGAAAACTCAGTAAAAAAAAAGAAGATAATATGAAGGAAAAAAGAGTTGATGAACCTTCTTATTGTTGTCATCAATTACCTTGTCATCCCCTTGAGTAAAATCAAAGGCTCCGGGCCCATCAGTTGTTCCAGCTGCAAATGAAAATCCCATTGCAGCAGGACATGTTTTTGTAGTCTCAACACCTCCTCCTGGTTTAGTAAGTGTCACCTCAAGGTTGGATAAGTCTATATAAGTATGACGATAGTCAACCCTTCCAGTTAACTGTTCTGATGCTTTATTGAAAAGATCAACTGCTTTTTTGAATTGCCTCTCTCCTATGATGCGTGTACTTTCAAATTCATCAGGGTAACTGCCAAGTTGAGTACACTAAACAATTTAGTAATTGCACCTGTTTTGAATATGTCTTTTATTCCCACAAAAACAAAGATTAACTTTCATAATACAGAGAAATTAATACCCTGGTCCCCGGCCATAGCAATTCTCATTCTTCCTGCCACAGGTACTGTGGTTGAATTCACATGGCAGTCCAGTGTCTATACAGAATGCTCCAAGAACATTTGGGCTAACATCACCACAATTTGTTTGGCAAAAAGCTGATACAAAACCAGGGTTTTCAGCCTGCCGAAGAACACCTCTTACACGTCTCGCAGCACTTAAAGTCCGAGTTGCTGGCTTTCCAGGAGGAGATTGAAAAGATGCAGCAAGTTCCAGCAGCTCATGGACTACAAATATGGTACCAGAAGATTAATTAATGGAAATTTTTTCCTTTTTTCCCCCTAGTGAATTATATTGGGTATCATCAAATCATCAACACGATAATAATTGATGAAATTCCATACCAGCTACAAACTTCTTACATTTGCATATCTTAATGAACGAAACTTCTCTCTATCTAATTAAAATTATCTACCTGCTTCAATAATATGAATGTCACTAAGCTTTCATGTTGCTTCCAGAGAAATATAAAAGGGCAATATGAAAAGCTAGTGGAAGGTGAGATTACTGGAGTCACATAAATTATATTCAAAGACTTTTAGCTACCATGAAACAATTGAATGAATGTCAAATGATTTCACTAGTAACTTACAATTATGAAAAGCTTCAGGAATTATGTTTGAGATTCTTCTGGGTAGGCCATCAGATGTAGTTTCATCAAAATCAGAGGTTCTAACACCAGTTTTCTCAAACCAGTCTTCCATGAATCTTGCAGCAGCGCCCTTATTATCCCCACTAATCAATCCATTCGTACGACTCATTGAAGTTCCATGAGTTGCAAACCAGTTAAAGCTACCTACAGGACCCCAATCGTCATCCACAAACTTCAAGAGTGTCATTTCTTTGTCAACATCATATTTATATTTTTTACGCTCTGTTGAAGGATTATTGAGATATGCACTAGGACTACGATTCACACCAGCATCCAGAATTTCTCCTGTAAGTTGAAAACACGAGAGTCATGCAAAGGGCTATCACATCAATGAGTATACAAAATCGGTTCTCACAAAGCAAACAAAAAACTGTGAGCCATTAAGGCCTCTTATACATTAAACCCTTATATCAGAACCATACCATATATACAAAAGAAAACTATTATCTACAAAACTGGTTAATCATTATTGTATCTCATTGTATTCTTGAAAGCGGCACATACCCGAAATGACAGAGTGCAAAGGTGAAAACAACAGTTAGACGTGTTAATCTGTTGATGTGAAGGAGTGGGATGCATATAATATATTTTTCCTTACCTTTATTTATGAAAATTGAACCTGGCCGGAGATTTTCGTGGGCTTGTATGATGCTTTTCTCAATACCATCCACAAGGGCATCGAATGACTGCCGCACAAATCCAAGAGATGTAACAATATACACAACATATTGTAGATAACCCCCTGGGCCAGCATGGGTATGAATTCCACTAATAGCAACATTATCTTTAGTGTATAGGTTCCCGTACCTGTAAAAATATGATATAAAAAAATATCATCATGTCTACAACGCAAGAGTGCATTATAACAATTTGTATATCCATCATATAAATTACTTCTTTAGCTTTATTACTTATTGAAGAGGCATAAATAAATGTATGGATCATGTACCTTGCCTGGAGTCGCTCAAGCACTTTGATCGTAACAAGCTGAGAGGCCATACAAGCATCAAGATTAACAAAAACCACCCTTTGACCTTGTGGCTCTGCAATAATAAAGGTACGAGCTCGCAGCCTAAAGTGAATTCCAGATGCAATTTGCTCTGTGTTAGCATATCCCATCATATTGACATCAGCAGCAGGTCCAGTGATGTCATAGCTCCCAAGCCCAATCAAATAATTGGAATCCGAGAACACGCATCTACCACTCAGCATAAATAGCAATGATAAAATCCATGACCAAGTACGCATATTTTGTCTCCGACTTCCAAAATTAAAAAGAGAAGATAACTCCATCATGCTCAAACCCGAGAGCCCGATCAGAAGTCACTCAATTCCTCTTATCATCCTTCATCAAAGAATTATAATGTGTCAATGTATCTAAAACGGAAATCAAACTTAAGACAAAACAACACAAAAAAGGACAAAAAAGGAAATTGCGCCTGAGGACTTGAAAGCAACTAAACGAGGTACTGATTTCATACTTGCAAGCTACGGTAATTTACTTAATAGTTAATTTTTCCTAGTTAATTTTTCCGATTACCACATCCAAATCAATAATACAAACACAGACTACAAACTAAACCCTTGGACATTTCTGATTACGAATCAACTGCAATTTCGTTATCATCTGCCATAAACAGGAAAAAATACGGTACACTAAACAAGTGAATAAGAGATTTACCAGACTAAAAAAAGTACAGATGATTTGGATGAAAATTGAGTGAAAGTAAGCGAAATATGAAATTACCTAGAAACAAAGCTTGAGTGAAATCAAGCTCTCAAAAAATAGAGAGTTGGAGACGGCACGCGAGCTTTTGGAAATGGAGTTGAGGTGAAGAAAGCGAAGAAGAGGGAACGGAGAGGGCACGTATGCTGAGGTGTTCTTCTTCGCAGGTTTTGGAGCTTAACGAGGGAAGTTGGTTGTTTCCTTCTTCTGGATCTGACTGGTAGTTTGGATCGGTGTAAGAGCCTGTTCGTGTGTGTGTGCCTACAAAATGGTTATGCTCATGACTGATTAATGCTTTATTTAAAACTTTGTTATTTTTCTTTGAAGTAAAAAAAAAAAAAAAAAAAAAGGTGTTGATAATATTTAATAAAATTTAATTATTATTATTTAAAATGATTTATGAAACTTTATATGTAAATATTTCATTATTTATTATGATTATTTGACTCTAATTATCATTTTAATCATATAATTGTGTTATATTATGAAATAAATTAAATGGACCATTAAAGTAATAATGTCATTTATATTCTTTTGCTATGAGTAGTAATTAGGTTTCTTATATTTTATCTTATATTTTCTTTATAATTAATTTGATTAAAAATTATGAAATGAATGACAATAATATGACATCATCTATCATCTTATGAAAAATGAACAGTTTCTTCCTTGCTAAATAAAACTCTTAACTTGTATCTGTTAACCCGACTTTCACGAGACTTGTGTGTGGAATACTGGAATGCCCATGACATTTTCATTTTTTTTCCGGTTTATACGGCTCGCTAGCCTTTCTGTCACTGTCGGAGGGTTTTGGTAATTGGGCCAAACTATTGGGTTTTTTTTCTTTTTTAAAGCCAGCCCAGTTTGTTTCTAGGGCTTCTTGCAGGCCTATGCAGCGAATTGTTAGCGAGCCTTCTGCAACCTCTGTAGAGGACTGTGAGGAAACTTCAGGAAAATGAATACTGAGTTATTTCGGCCACAAAATGAATATTGGGCTTTCATCTGTGGGCCTATGTTTAGTTATGAAAGCCCGTTGCTAAACTCACATCTACTGCAGAGTCCAGGGAGCAGGAGAAGGAACAGAGTAGAACGCCGGCAATGGCTATCGCAAGCAGAGCGCTGACTGATCGAACCCTAAATCTCTTGAAATTCTCAACTAGTTTGATCAGAAGCTTCAGCACTGCTTCGCCTTCTGCCTCTTCACATGACCCTAGCGATGACACTTCAGCTTCGAAGACTCAGAAGCGAAGGATGAAGAAGAAGAATCTATTCGAAGTAGCGCAGTTTTTACCCAACTGGGGAATTGGATATCACATGGCGAAGACTCACTGGACTGGAGTCTCCTACGAGATCACAAAAATCAATCTCTATAAGGTTCATTTCTGGCTTTTTGATTGCTGGAAAATTAACGTAGGAAGTAGAAGAATTTGAAATTCTAGTGATCGCTTAGGGTTTAAATAATTAGGGTTTAACGTTATTGGGTTTGTTTGCAGGATGGCAGGCATGGAAAGGCATGGGGAATAGCTCATAAGGATGGTCAGTCTTCTTTCTAGTTAGGAATTTATAAATATGTTATTCCATACTTAGTTCTAATTTCTAAGCCCTATTAGTCTAGATTTTATGATTACTGAACTTATTGACTTGAATAAGGAGTGCACTGTTTACTGTTTAATGTCATTGAAATTTGGTAGAAGTCATGTCATGTTAAGTCTCAACGGGTTTGAGCTGCCAGGCTACTAATCTGGGCTATTGTGAATGTATTATACCCTAGATGGTCCGTAACGAGTGTGAAGTGAGCATATTATAGCTTGCTAGCTTTTCTTCTTTGTAGCGAATAAGAGTTATAACCTCACCTGCTGGTTAATGTTTTGTCTTCTTTCCCTCTTTGATTTTGCAGGCTTACAAGCTGCGGAGGCTCCAAAAAAGATTAGCGGAGTTCACAAGCGCTGTTGGAAGTACATTCGATCCTCAACAAAACCGACCGAGATGGCCCCGAGATTAACCAATTCAGCAGAAAGCAATGCATCATCAGCTGAAGTTCAAGCCTAAATTCGACAATTATCACCCCCAACTTTTTTGTACTTCCCATTTTGTTTTCTGGTTGATTGAGAAGTTCTACACAAGGCAGCTACGTCTAGGGATGCAGTAGCTGTCTCTACTAAATCAGTTCATGTATGATTTATACTCCATGCTTTTTAATAACATTCTGTATTTTCGCTTTCCAGAATTGACATATATTATTGTTGCAGCAGACTAGATTCTCTTCTGGGTATTGCAGATTTGCCCTTCAATAACACAAGAAACAGCTATTCGTTCTATCCATTACATTTTTGCTTTGTTGCGTGTTCTAGCCTGATTTTGATGCCTTAAGCCAGTTCAATTGTTCAAAATTAACTGCAACTCAGTCCCTTTGCTAAGTAAACAACTTTGCATTAAGAACGACAATCCCAAACATATTTGGTATATAGATTCAACTCTCAAGACTAAAAAATACAACCCTAAATAAGAGCATAAAAATTGAGTTGAAATCTACAAAATTTCTTCTACAAGGCTGCTATCAAATCCAGACTTCAATACAAAACCTCAAGACAAATCAATCATAGGTTCATATCCTTGACAGGTTTGCTAACCTTAAAATCAACTACAGCGTTGTCGAATGTACTCCTCACATGCTGGGAAATAACCATCAGATCCTGACAAGCATCTTTCAGTACCTCTCTTGCTGGATCTCCTGCAAGAACTCCGGACATGATTAGAACAAAGCAGAGATCTTCTTTACGGAAATGGATTAAGTCCCGACCGTCAGGACCAACGGTGCAGATTGATAATTAATTGACGTCATTATGGGTCTGGATTAAAAACATATATAAACATACTTTTTTGCAAAATAACATAATGACATGTCACGTAATAACGGTACAGATTGATAAATAAATAAATAATTCAATCTGCACCATTGGCTGGGACTGAATCCATTCCCCTTCCCCACGAACCACCTTAAAAGGGGGGAAAAAAAACCACCATTTCTAGAGAGAACCATTATATTACCAGTAGTTTGGACTCTGATATTGACTCGATTGTCTGAAGGATGAGGAATGCTATAACCACAGAAACTCACTCTTGGACTGCAAGATAATGATTAGTGAATTTTTACAATCACTCTCGATCAGAAGAATGATAGACAAATAATCATAAGTACGAACCTTGGTTTGATGGAAAAGACAAAATATCATAAGCTATATGAACCGTGGTTTGATGGAATTTTCTTTTTTTTTTTGGAAATTTAACGTAGAGTTGAAGAGATCACTAACTCTTGATTGAGAGTGAATCTGACGGCATTGGCGAGTGTATGATCTTCATCAACAACGGAAAATGTAGATTTTCTCTCGTCTGAGAACGATCCATGCTCCATTACAACCAAAATCCCAAACACCACTGCTTAAAGAACAAATAAAAAATCCCAATTAAAATAGTAAAATAGTAAAATAGTAAAATAGTAAAATAGATAAATAATTTGTAGAAACTCTATGCCCTCTGCTTGTTAGCTAAGACGAAGGAAAATAACAGTAAGCAAAATCAGAAGATGTAAGAGGAAGAAACGTACCAAACCGGCGATATAAGCTGCTGTTGAGATGAGGAGGTCGAGGATGTGAGCTTCTTCGCAGTCTTCAGTTTCTACAGAGATTGCAGAAGGCGCGCGAACAATTCGCTGCATAGGCCTGCAAGAAGCCCAAGAAATAAACTGGGCTGGCTTAGAAAGGCCCACAAACCCACCGAAAGCGGCAGAAAGGCCCACCAATTCCACGTGTTTAGTAGTTAGCCCAGCTCATAGTACTATCACCATTTTTTTCATTAGTACCATGGAGCTTCACCTCATTAGTTGGAGTTAGCACTAAAACCGAGGAAAAAAAAAACAGAAGAGAAGTATAAAATATATAAATTTTTTACATTAAATTATTTTAGAAAATATTAAATTGGATTAAATGTATAATTTTATATTTCTGTAATGATACGATTCTCGAAAAAAGTGATTAGGGAAATTAAAAATTTTAATTTTAATAATATAAAAATTAAAAAGTTTATCGAAACCGAGGAGAAAAAAATTCAAAAGAGCAAAATTATAGAGGGACAAAAAAGTAAATTAACCTTAAACAATATTACTCAAAATCTGACCAATTTTGATGAACAGTACATAGCTTCTTCCTATAGATTAATTATAAATGAAAACATAGACCAACACCAACACAAACGCAAAAATTATAACCTCTTAGGAGTTTGGTCTTGCAGAAATTAATGCCAAATAGGAGAGTGGGCGGTGAGGAATAAATACAACGGAATATGTTATAAAAAGTCCTATACATTTTATGGTTCTTTCTATCAATGCTTGTGTTTTCTTGCTTCTAATGATGTTCCATCTTGAAGAGTTTCCTTGGCATCATTCTCCATCCCAAGGCTGAAGAGGGAGGCTGCTTGAAGATACAAAGCAATCGGCCAATCGGGAGTCACCACCTGGGCTTGCATTGCATCTCCTAGAGCCTCTTGAGGCATGTTGATCATCAGGTAACTCAAGCAACGTCTTGCAAATACAGTAGGTGATACCATTGTACCAACCTCTATGAACTATCAAGATAAGAGAGAGACCATCAATCAGAAATAAGGCTTTATTGAGTCGTTGACTTTAATTTGATTCGCTTACTTGTGTGTAGCAATCAATAGCAGTATTAAAGTCTTTAGCGCGAAAGGCAATGTCTCCGTGCTTCTTAGTGTTAAGTGTATCCTGTATTTGATTTGTCCACATTTGGAATGAAAGCTGCAAGTTTAAGGGAATATAAACATCTAATGATATGTTCATGTCCTAATTGGTTTGAGAAACTCAAAATTAACATCTGATCTGGTTATACTAATTTAGGATGATAAGATCACATACCTCACTTGCAATCCCCTCATCGTCCTTGTATGCAACCTTCTCTAATATCTCATGCATGGCAGTAAGATCCATTCTTGAGCAGGCTTCCCCGAAAGGCGATAATGGTATTTGCTTCAAGGGTGCATTCCCGTGTGAAATACCCATGAGAACATATGATGGAACCTGTTGTTACATATCACTAGATAAGAATACATATCACTACAAATTTACTTTATATGAAAGATGATTGATTGATCGATCATCTTGTCGGTGATACCTGAGTTTCTTTTTGAAGAGGTTTGAGAGCAATAGCAAGAGACTTAGCATTTGGCCTCTCACGAGGTTCATATTGTAAACAGCGTGAAGCTAATCTCACTAGTTCGGTTCCATCATCATTTGAGAAATGGCCCTCTAAACAAGAATCCATCAGCATTAAGAAATTCTTGCCTCGAATGAGGTCAAGGGCCTACCAAAAAAAGGGACTTAATGAGCTTCTGTGTCAATATACCAAATATTAAACTCAAATGAAGCTCAGAAATGTATATAAAGGTTTACATGACTCGGAGGAATATGTTTTCCACTGAGAAGATCGAGCAATAGAGTGCCAAAGCTGTAAATAACACTTTCTGCTGTCACTCTTCCTGTAATTGAAAATTTTACAATGAGCTCAAAACAAGGGGGGCAAACGACTTCATGAACGCATCCTACATAATCACTTTGCTTAAAAAGGTGAGTTCTTACCTGTCCTCAGGTACTCTGGAGGAGTAAAAGCCAGGTTGGTACTATAGCTTTTGCCATCTCTACTATTCTTCATAAGGCCTAAGCAGGAAAGCCTTGGATTACCATCCTGCCAAGGATTGCTAAGTATTAAAGAACCCAAAAAACATATCCAAATTCCATCCTTCACAAGCAATTAGCAAGTCTGTTCAATGTAATAAGCCGAAAACCTGATCGAACAGAATTCTATACGCATTGAGGTCGTGGTACAATGCCCGTCCTTTATTGCTGCAATACTCCAAAGCTTGTGCTAGATACAAAGCCACTCGAAGCCTCATTGCCCACTTCATTGGCTGTGTCTCCCCTGTAGCAATCAAACCAACCAAACATATAAGTCATGGCCAAAGAAACTAAAATGTTAAAAAAAAAAAGGTCAACATGGAGCGAAAAAATAGTTACAGATAAAGTTAAAGGACGACTATTAATCCTTGCACGTAAAAGTTTAAACAGCAACATTAGACATATACCCAATTAAGTAAAAGTCCCCATGTGAGCCAGTCTAATCTGTTGGTTTTCAAGAAACAGGATCCAAACATAAACAAAATACTAAAATTACATTGTCTTCTTGAGGATGCTTTCTTTTTTTGATTTTTTGCCCACCGACTAACAAGTAGGTTGCTAAAATCTGGTTTGCATTACTCGGGGCCAGTTTACTGTTTTCGTTAGGGATACGGCAGTTTAGGGCCTCTCAAATGCACATCTGTTTAAACCCAGTTTTACATGCAATGATTAAAAAAATGATGTTGACCAAACTGCAGTTTCAGAAATGCAAATAAGCTAAAAGCATAAAATAAGCAACGCAAACTTTGAAATTGTATATGAATTTAAATGCCAAAATTAATCAATTCCAATGAAAACAACAGCAAAGAAAGAAAAAGAAGGATTAGATGAAATTTACAGTGAAAAAGATGCTTAGAGAGAGTTTCATTAGGCATGTACTCGGCAACAAGCAACCTCTCACTTCCCTCACAGCAATATCCAATCAAGTTCGCCAGCCGCTGGTTCCTTAGCTGCCCCACTGCTTTGGCTTCCTCCTAAAAAGAAAAACCAAATTAAAGGTAATCGATATGGAAATTCATGGCTGCGGACTTTTTTTTTAATCAAAAATTAAACACAGAAAAATTTAAATTAGACGAGCAGAGACTATGAATTGCCGGGAATCAGGCCAGGCCGACTTGTTGAATCGCTTCACAGCGATCAATCTATCGTCTTCAAGCTTGCCTCTGTAAACAACATTTGGAGCTTTTTCTCCGTGCTCGGAAACAATGTTATCTAAAGAAAATCCTGAAGTGGCAGCTCTGAGCTGATGGAAGCTGTACTCACGAAACCTAGGCAAGGATTCGTCACCGATTTCTGCATCAAAAAGAAGAAAAAAAATGGAGCTGCGAGTTCGAATTTGAAGTCCGAAGAAACCGAAGAAAACAGATTTTTTCTCTAGAAAAACGCAAGGAAGAAAAAGAAACTGACCGGTATACGACAAGTTTTGTAGGTTAGAATCCAGTTGAGAAGGCCAGAAGCAGAGAGTGTATCTCGAGCAACGAACTCCCATTTTCGTAAACTCGAATCTTAGAGAGAGGGGGAGAGAGAGAGCGAAAGATATTTTCAAAATTTCAAAAAATGTTTCTCTAATTACGTAACTTGTTTGAGTTTCAATCTCCACTACTCTAGTACTTTTCTTTTATATATTAAATCTTTGTGTAGAGTTTAGAGCTACAGGCATAGGGAAAACGATGGGAGAAAAACCGTCGTTTCACTGTCTGTTTGGCAAGCGAGAAAGTGAGGGAAAATATCAGGAAAAGCAGAAACTCTTTCCCGTTTCCCCTCCCTCCTTCCCTCTCTCATAAGTCCTGATTTCTCAATGCCTTTTATATCCCCTCAAGTCACTCTGCGGTCGTTTCTGCTTTTCCCTCTCTCCTATTTTAAAAAATTAATTAAAAACAAGGTAATACTAATTTTAATACGACATGTCGGACAATAAGATAACATGTCGACCATTATATGTGATGAAACACCGGCAAGAAAATCCAAGCTCAAAACGAAACCAGATTCATTATAGCAAAAGATGGTTCAAGATATTCCCTCGCATCCTGGCATGTCGAGTCGACCTATAAGGATGAACATTGACTCGTCAAATTCCGATATGTTACCTCTATTATTTTAATTTTTGCTACTTTAATCCACAAATTAAACCATCATGGAAGAATATTGAAACGATAAAAAGAAAAGCAAAACTGCAGAAAGGGAAAATTCTCAGCTTTTCCCTTAATCTTCCTTTTTCTTGACAGAGTATGACTTAAGCTGTACCTCTCTGCCATCATCGTTTTCATGCAAGAAAGCAAAACTAAAAAAATTGGAGAAAGCCCATGTGGGTGGATGAGAAAGAAAAAGAAGTTGATAAAACACTTTACAGCACATTGTTTAACATTACTTTTTGGTAGATCATGAGAGAACTGCACAGACAAAGAGGGGGTTGTCTACTAAGTTTTCCGTTTGGGAACCAGTAAACATGGTTCAGTGGCATTAAAGTTTCTTGGAATTGGGAACTGGGAAGCATGAGTGCAAGATTGCTAAGATACTCATAATCATTGTGTATCTCTTAATCAAACTTTTCATTAGATTCACTCAACTAGAGAAAACTAAGGATTCTAGGAGACCAAACAGTGGTTGGTATTGTGTCAAGAAGGTAAAACTTGTCTTAAAGTCTTAGAGACTATTGTTAATGATTCCGAGAGGTTTATATCTGTTTGTGCATTGAAATCAGTACATCTAAAACAAACATTTCACGTAAAATCTGAATATCCTAGAAGAGGGAAAAGGAACAATGACGAAAATACCACAAGTACACACAGCGACATAAAAACTGCAAACTGGCGACAGAAAAATGGCATCACTTTATTCACAATTTAGGGGCAGCTTGAACAGGCTTTTTACGGGTTCCACAGCCACTACAAATATGAAAAAAAACGCACATACGGAAGTACCAGAAAAGTCCCTTCCTTCTAGTACTACTAAAGAATCAAAGATGCAGCTAAAAAAAAGACGTCAGGAAAACAGACCCCGCACAAGAATAAAATAAAATAAAATAAAATGAGACAGCCATGTGATACGAGGAGTGGCTGTCTCTTATTTCACGCTTCATTGTCTGATGAAAAGATGTGGGTCCAGATAAGGTGTTATCCTGGTGGTCAATAATTGAAAAACAAACAAGAGCCGATCCGGCTGATTAACAAGCAAGATTCATCAAGAAGAACATCTTTGCTAATAAAAGAGATACACTTCACTCATAATATGCACACTTTCATAGTGATTGTACCCTTTAACAAATACATCTTATATATATGCTTCTCTAAGAAGAGGATGTAATGGAAAAAATCCAAGATTGAACCGCATTTTATTTCTCACTACATTTTATTGCAAGGGGAATTCTGAGTTTAAAATGCCATCCCTTGGTATGTACAATAGAACATGGAACTTTCGAGACGATCCACATCCTGGAACTAGACCCTTCCAAACGGGGATACAGGTGGATATGAAACATACTCTGCAGAAACCTTACCTAATCGTTTTGGCGATATCTTTCCATTGTTCTGAACTAGCCCAGATTCCCCCAAGGCTATTTCTTCGAGTGAATTTCTTGATTCCAAAAGCTCACATGGATTCTTACGATCGAAGTTTGCTATACAGATGGAGAATGCCTGCAGAATTGAAACGGAAGAACTAAACTCAACCGAGTAGATCCTGTCTTTCAGTGTAGCCAAAGTGAAGACTGGTTGGTTTTCTTCTACACCTCCCTGAAAATAAAAGATAAACAGTGTGATTTAAATCCTGGTTGGCAATGATCGATTTGTTTTAATTGACAGAAGCAAACAATTATACCTGTGAGAAAAGCTCAAATTGATCCCCTACTGAATAAGGCTCAGTTGATTCCTTGATGGGTTGATTACAATTAGCAATAATAGTAAGTTTGCAACCAATATCCCAACCCCCACAATCACACGATCCACCAGATCTCCACCGTTCGATTAAGGACGAAGGTCCTCCTTTACTTGGTAAACTATGAGTACCGCTCGGAAGTATAACTGTCGTGCTAATACAAGCTTCACGTCCAGAAAAAGGCTCGCTTTTCACACCCATAGAGCATTCTTTTGAAGAAGCCTTTGGTAAATCATTACAGGCCATTTCGGGGATTTTGACAACAATAGCTGCAAGCTCATCTTTCAGGTGGATGTCCACAGAGTGAAGAACAAATTCTCTTACACAAAGTCCATCTTCCTTGGGGAAGTTCGAAAATTGTGGCTCAGACACCTTCAATTGTGCAACCACATTCGGAATGTAGTCATTGCCTTTGCCCTTTCCACCACCTTGGTTTAACCAACTTGCATTCTTCTTCTTAGCTTCCTGAACTGTGAAGAAAGCATAGACACGGCTTTTTTTCTCTTTTTCTGAGCTGGTTATCATTGTGGCTACAAGAACGTCTGGTACATTATCAACTGCAAATGTAAATAGAGGCAAGTCATTCTTAACAGCCACTTGAAGAAGTGCATGAACTATAGATGGTCCATGCTTCTTGTCCCGAGCTGGATCGTCAGCATCAACTTTCCTACATCTGCTCATGTCTAGTTTTACTTTCCTGGACTGTCCTGTTGAAGAATCCGATATCCCCTTGTCTGATTTCCGTGCCCTGTCAATAGAATCTTTCAATAAAGGCTCCATAGAAGGGTGACAGTTTGGAGTTTTTGGCTTCAATAGAGGATCCAGTAACCTTTTCAGAGGGCTTGACCTCGATTTGGCTGTACTTCTTGGTCTATCAATGTTTGAATTATCCAGACAAGATGAAACCATAGAATTATCAGATACAAATTTGGCACGGGTAGTTGCTGAGGTTATCTCGGGTATATCTGATTTCTCTACAGAGCTGGAACTGGAACTTTTAGTTCTCCAAACCATTAACCGACTGAAGGGTGAAGAGCTTCTTACTTTATCAACGGTACATTTGCTTGCTTTTGAATCTAAGCCACCGGATGATTCATATGCAAAAGAGTTTCTTGATGCTACTTCAGACTTTTTCCCTTGAAAAGCTCTAGCCTTTGATGGATTGGATTGACATGCCCGAGATGGGATATCAGAATTCAGCCTTGAGGCAGAACTCACCATAGATTTCCCTACAGAGCAGTTTTGACTTGCTTGTGATGACCTTTGACATGATGTTCTCGAATCAGATATTGAGGGGACTCCTGAATGACTTTTTGTTGGAAGATCCCTAGGTAGAAGGACCACAACCGGTTCGGGTTTTTTTACAGCAACCGGTTCAGGTTTTATCACATTTACAACTCGATCAATGCCCCTTGAATCCGGTTTAAGCAACTTATCTGCTGTGTTAGTTAAAACATCATATTGAATGTTCAACTTTATATTTGCACAAGATTTTGCACTATCTTCATTTTGGTAATCTGCCAAGGGTTTACTTTCCAGAACAATGTTTGGCTTCGGATCTTTCTTCTTCCAATGTTCCAGCTTTGGACCCCAAGGGTTAATGCTTGAATGTTGATTGGTTTTAATAAACTGCCCTTGACCATTCAAGGTCCCACTTCGGGTAGGTCTATGATCCTGGGATGTCACATCATGTTCTTCAAAGGATGTGGGGAATTTCAAATGACCTTCTGTTGGAGATGATGTTATTAGATGAGACTGCAGAGATGGATGACGCATCCTTTGACGGGCAGGAGAATCACAGCCTTTTCTATAATGGGAAGTAGATCCATCAATTGAAAAAGACGATGGTTTATTGCTTTTGCTTGGAATCTGTTTATCCTGCCATTTTTCAAGACGACCCCAGTCAAGAACCCCGAAATTAAAAACTTTCTCCTGGGGCTTTCTTCCACGCTCTAGAAAGCTTGGTAAATTCGACATATACTTTACAATCTCGTCTTCCTTGGTATTCTTGTTGGAAATATATTCCTTTTGATGATTAATGGAAGCTTTGGATGGGCTGTTCTTTGCATTTTCGGTTATTTCATGATGAAAATCGGCATATGATAATTTCTGTTTTTCTCGTGTGAACCTCTCTTGCAGGTTTATGATTTGGCTTGCTTTGGGAATTGAGGTTTTCCTAGAAGTCCCAAAGGATTCTTGGTCCCCTGAGTCTCTTTTCCCCTCTGCAATATGTTCCATATACCATCCAGGGTTCTGCTGAGTCCACTTGTTGTACCAGCTATCTTTACTGCTTCTGTAGTTTTTTCGGGAGCTTTACAGTGAGGAAGGTCTTAACTGTTCAAAAAATATCTGCATATTTGGGTACAAGTTCACATGGATGCAGGCCACTCTGGAAATAGAAAGTAAGAAATTAGCAGTCTACCATGGTTGATAAAACGCATGTGAAGAAGAAAAAAAAGGAGCTACAAAAAAAATTCTAGGGTAAAGGCTTATTAAAGAAATTTCAAATAGAAATTATAAAAAATAGATGCAATAAATAAAAATTAATAAATTTGTTAACTTCAATGAAATTAGTCTTGAAATTTTCATACTAATTCTAACAAAATATATGACCGTCAACCTGAAAAATTATGCCAAAACATCTCAAATCCCATATTAAAGAAGTTATGGAATCCATTGCTTAGTCTCCAGTGACTTTCAGATAACTTTTCCTTGATATCTAAGATCCCCAAAACTCCACTTATTACTTCTACTCACAATTAGCTTTGATTACCAAAGAGCCTGCATTGCATTACCAAATCACTGGAATTTTGTTTGGTGTTGCCAGGACCATGTCGAAGATTCTTACATAGACATGTCTTCCCTAAGAAAACGATACGAAGAGAAAATGAACTACCCGTTATAAAACATCCAAATAATGTATACCTATCATCCACCCCAATACAAAAGACATAGAAGATAAGAGGTAAAACAATATGTAGAGGTCAAAGTTTTCTATTCCAATTTTGGCTTCTTATTTCTTTCCCCTCAGAAAAAAATAAGATACTTGACAGTATAGTGACAAAGACTGACCAGAACACCATTGAGCGGAAACAAACGATTATGCGGTCCATGAACACTCGCTTTAAGGCTAGATAAGGTAAAACTGTGCAATCACTATCTTCCAACTAAGCCTCTTGCCATGACCAAGGGAAGAGACAATACTCAGACTCTCAGCTACCACCTCACAGATCATACTCATTTCTCAAATTCATAAACTGCAGGCCTGTACCGCCTGGTTGATTTAGCTTTTCAGATGAACTATACAAAAGCGAAAAATAAAAATAAAAATAAAAAAATCAAGCATTTTCCTAAGCACCAGAAAGTAAGGAAAATGTTTACATTCTAAAATGAAAGGGCTTCCAATCTCCGTCTCTGTCTCTCTCCATAATTTCGAGTTATAAATGCAAATCTGCGGCCTCTTAAACCATCATTTGACAAGAATAGCAACTGAAACAGTAAAGAACCCCAAAACTAGACCTTAAACAGCAGCAAAAACATAACTCGTCGCATTCAAAATCTAGAAATAAAAAGTCAAAACAGATAATTCAGAGTAATAGAACAAGTACCGGACTCGAGTAAGTAGGAAATTAGCTGGAAACGCCATTGATGGAAACTAAAGACGATGAACGAGAAAGAAACAACATATGTCGGTGGCGTATTGGAGTGTGAGAAAGAAAACCAGATGCAGAATTGCGGAGAATCAGAGACAAGCGTCACGGAAACGAAGGGAGGGAGATGGATTGCATCACCTCGTGATCCCCTTGCATGTTTTCTTCCTCTTCCCCAGATTCCAAAGCCGGAGAGAATATTAACGAAGAAAGATGCTCGACACAGAGCTCGAGGCTCGAGAGAGTGTGTGAAGTGTCTTTCCTTCACACAGAGAGAGAGAGAAAGAGAGAGAAAGAGAGAGTAATGAATTATGAATAATGATTGTGTCAAATATTTTGTTGGTGGAGCAGATCTGTTGAATAGAAATGGACGGCTACGAACAAGAGAATCGAGACAAGATCCGGCTGTCACATCGTGGAGACCCGGAGTATGATGTATGTTCTCCTTTCTCCTTCCTCCTTTCTCCTTTCTCTTCTGCCCACTTTGAGTTACATGATCTAGTTCTCGTAACACAATACTTTCACTAAAGTTTCTTTTCTCTTATTAAAAAAAAAAAAAACCATGATAAGGAACCTAATAAATAAATAAATAAATAAATAAATAAATAAATAAATAAATAAATAAATAAATAAATAAATAATTTGGATGAATATAATAAAAAAAAAATATAAAAATTATTTTATGAAAAATGATAGCTCGTTATAAATAATCAATCTTTTAAAATTTAAAACCAAATTATAATGACCACATCATTAACTTATACTAAATTATTAAAAAAAAAAAAACAAATAAATTATATTAAATATTTACATTTTTAAAAAATATAAAAAGCTAGTTTATCTTAAAAATATTCGGATCACTATACTTTTATCTTTGGATACTTGCATCATCAAATCGTTACTTTTTAAAGCTTCAAAAAGGGTCAATGGTTAAAATAAAAAGGCAAACTAGATAAAAGGTCCGATTTTACATAACATCAATTATTACGTAGTAGATCTGTAGAATTATTATTTTTATTTTATTCAAAATAAAAGATTTATTTATATTAAATAATAAATATTATTCTCAATGATGATTGGTTGATGATGGACATGGGTGATTGCGTCCCTTCTTGATTTCAATGATATTTAGTATATAAACAAACAAATCCAAATTTTACTGTTCTATATTCTAATTATTGCATTATTCCGAAACAGAGCTGTAAAAAGTTCAAAACGACATACGTCACACGCGTGTCATTTTCCCAGGTTGGTGTTTTTTAGTTGGGATCTGTTTGTATTCTTTTGAGATATCATATATATATATATATATTAAGATCTAGATTTTGTTTTGGATATTTTAAGGTAGAAGTATCTAAATTTCTATTACTTTGATTTATGAACTTCGCTTGATCTAATTTTATGTTATGTTTCGTTTATGCTGAATCGATAATTAATATGGTTTTTATTTTATTACGGGAAATTAAGTTAAATATTTAAAAAAATTAGTAATTATAATAAATATTTAATTTTAAATTATATTATAATAAAATAAATATGTATATGTTTAATGATTGTAAAATAATTATTAAATTTATAAATTTAATTAATTTTAAAAAATTATATTTTTATTTTATTTTATTTTATTTAAATTTAATATTTTTTAACCTACTTTTTTAAATACATATTTTTTTCCACCACACCGCGTCAAATTTGATATATTTTTTTTTAATTTAAAATTTTTCTTCTTTAGATTTGACATTTGGATGAAATTTTTTATATTGGTGGTGGAAGTTTGCGATAGTAATAGTGAAGGATGGTGGTGATAGTGGAGGCAGAGTAGAGTGGTCGGTAGTGTGGAAATTGAGAAAAATAAATAAATAAAATTGGTTAAAAAAGGGTACAAATATAAATAAAATTTTTAAATTTTGGTCAAATTTTAAATTTTTATAGTTAGACATATGCATGCACATGATCATTACATTAATTTTTAAGGAGTTAATAATTTATTATAATTTAAAACTTAAAATTGTATAGTTAGTATCATTTATGCTAAATTTTGGAAGTTTACTTTAGTTTTCCCTTCCATTATTTGATTTAAATATCTGAAAATTTTATGAAGTAACATGAATCCACATTTTGATCATGTTTTTGAACCAAAGTTAGTTTTATCATTTTCATGAGGAATGAATGAAGTACGAAAAATAAAAAGAAGAAAGCCTTGGTTTTCCATATATACATTATGTTGATGCAGATTTTCATTCGGATGAAGGGATCCAACCCCCAAGTTTGTGTTAGGGACCAATTTAATGGAGATGAGTCACAAATCAGGTTAAGTCACAAGTAACGTCAGGGATGAACTTTCAAGTTTAGTTTTCTCTATTTCAAAACTTTGTTTTGTTTTATGTTCTTATAAGTTTCAGATTTATTTAGAGTTAAACTCTTTATTATTCATTAGACTTCTTTTAATCTAGAGATTATATATTTTTTCTTTCATATAAATTCACTCATATTTTATTTATGTGAATTATTTAATTTATAATTGTTACTAGTGATTTTATTTTTTGTATTATTCTTTTACTACAGTATTGTCGTTAGATATATCATTAATTTTAGGTACCTCACAAGATATGTCATAATATAATTTTAAAGAAAAAAGTTTTATTCTATCGATTATATTTGAATTTTTATGGTTTTAAATTAAATATTTTTTAATTATTAATTTGGGATGTGAAACATGTAATTGAGTTATAATTATGAATCAAAGTAAGAAATAGGAAAACAAAGCTTAAAAGGGATTTATGATGTCTTATCATTTTTATTTTTATTAATCAAGTTTATTATTACGTTCTCAATCTAAATTTAATATTCTTTTTATTAATTATCGTCGATTGTTTTAATTTGTTATTTCTTATTGTATGCCACTTCTTTGTGGGATCAATATCTCAATCTATATTGCAATTACATAATGTATATTTTGAGCGTAATCAAGAATACTTAATAGGTGCCCAGTATCAAATGACTGAGTATTAACGGGTGCTCAGCATTAGTTTGCTTGTGGCCCCAAATAAGTGCCTAAGTATAGGAACATTGAGCCTAAGGTAGGGGCTCATCATCAAGTCCTTTAGGCACCGACTAAGCATCCAACAAAGTAATAGTTGAACCCTTGGCGGGTGCTCATCATCAAATCATCTAGCGCAAAATAAGTACCTTAGAAAATTATGGCTAAGCCCCTGGCGAATATTCAATATCATATCATACGGGTGCCAAATAAGTACCCATTAAACTGATGGATGAGCCCTTGAAGGGTAGTCAATATCAGATCATTTTAGCGTCAAATAAACACCCGATAAAGTGATGGTTGAGTCATTGATGGTACTTAACGTCAGATCATCTAAATGCCAAATAAGTACCCATAAAAGTGATGGTTAAGCCTATGGAGGGTACTCCATATCAGATAATCTGAGCACCAAATAAGCACCCAAGAGTGATGGTTGAGCTCCTGGCGAGTACTCGACATTAGTTAGATATTTCATTCTAGAAGAGACTTTATTTTATTGATGGCATATGAACTTGCCTTATTCAAAATTTGCTCCAAAATCCTAGGCTACATGAACTAATGAAAAATGTGTAATCGAAAATAACTAAACTAAGGAAAAATCATGAATATTACTCATCCTTCTTATTGTGGTAAACCTTCAGGTGGTTAGCATTCCAGGGATGAGCGAGCTCCGTTCTTGATCCATTCTTCAGATAGTATGTGTCAGGTCTGGCCTCTCTGACCACCTCATAAAAATCTTCCCAGTTGCCTCTTAGTAAACCTTTCTTCTTTATGAGTATGATCTTCATGAGGTTTAAATCTCCTACTTCTATGAGCTTTGGGATGACGCCCTTGTCATAGTACCTTGTGGGTTGTGCTCCTCCATGTACATTAACCTCTTGCAAGTATGAAAACTTAGCTCAGTTGCTACTATGGCTTTATCCCCATATGTGAGGCTGAACGAGGTTTCTCTAGTTGCCGACTCACCTCAGTGGTCATGACTACCTTGCATACTAAGGTAGCTCACCCTCCCAAATAGCCTTGCATGCCTCCAACTTCTTATTCAGTAGCTTCTTGACTACCTTATTAATTGCTTCAATTTGGCTTTTCAGCTGAGGATGCGTTGAGAATAAGGTCAGATATTTGATCTATAATTATGAGCAGAACTCTTTGAATTTCTTATTCACAGACTGACATCCATTGTTTGTAAGCCCATCATCTTCTTTGTGGTATGCCTTTAGTAAAGGAGTTGGCTTCATCTCTAGGATACACTTATCACGTGTTCAGCCTCATCTGACTAGGGTTAGGGTACATTTACCTTCATTCATGGAATGTCCCACTCTGAGGCCAATTGAGGGTGCAAGGAGTCAACCTCATCTATACACGGCGTAAGGTCAATCTCATTACCATGAAGTTAATATTCAATCCTTTTTTTTAAAATCCCCAAATGAATTTCATCAGTTGAGATTGAAATTATCGTCCGGCGGATTCAAACAATTCATATATATATATATATATATATATATTTTTTTTTTTTTTTTAAAATTGATTTTATTTATTCCTAAAAATATATTATCGGCTCATTCAACCCTCTTTCGATTCTCATCCACTAATTACATCACAATCAAACCTGCCATCGTTAGTTTACAAGCATTAGGCCAATTGACAACCACGTGCTAGCTACTACTTAGTGTTGATGAGGGATGAGAATTATAGGCCATTATCAATTCATCATAGTAAATGATTTCACGTATGCTTGCTTTAATGATAGAAGAAGGAATAAACTAAAAAATGAAAAAAAAAAAAAAAAAAAAACTAAATATATATCATTTTTCGAGGAGGATGATTATATAGTTAAGTTTTGTTTGTATTCTTTTATATATTTGTTTTGAATTTTTTAATAATGTAGAAATATCCAAATATTATTTTTGTTTGACGTGTTCCTATGTATTCTCAACCACATTGGATTAATTTGAAGTATGATGTCTTTTTAAAACTTTAAAATCATAACAAAAGCTTTAGTTTCAGAGTGAAAATTGATTACAAAAATCTTATGATGATATTAAATGTCATATATAAAATCATGTAATTAATCAAAACATATAAATAAACTCCAGAAGCTCTTTCCCACAATTATAAGAACACCCACCTTCCCTCAAATCCTCTTCAATTTTCTCCTTCAAATCACTAGCTCTTTCCCTCATCTCTTCACCTTCTTTTTCATCCATCAAACTTCTAACACCTCTCTCGATCTCTCCCCTCTCAAACCCATTTTCCAACTCCAATCCCACTCTCCAAACACAGCTCACATACCTAGCATTCACCTTCTGGTCTGCAAATCCAGGTGTACACAAAATCGGTACACCTTCACAAATGCTTTCGAGCGTTGAATTCCACCCACAATGGCTCCAAAACCCTCCCACGGCTTCATGAGCCAACAATTCCTTCTGTGGGGCCCATTTCACTATAAGCCCTCTTTCTCCAACACTTTCTTCAAACCCATTAGGCAAAACTTCAAGTCCATCATCTAACCCACGAACCAATCCAGACCGCACTACCCATATAAAGGCCTTCTCTGATTGGGCCAACCCCCAGGCCATTTCTTCAAAATCTTCTCTAGACAACGACATTACACTTCCTAAACTGACATAGAGAACCGTGTTTTTGGCTTTGTTGTTGAGCCAGGAAATGCAGTTGCCGTCTTCTTCGAGCAAGCTTGAAGAGGGAAGTGACGGTATTATCTTATGTAGTGGACCCATTGGAAAGATGGGGATGGGGAACTGGTGCTTGAGCTGTGAGATTGACGAAGCTTCCAGAATGTTCGATGTGTTCCAAATGACTGCAGAGGACGTTCTACATGAACAGATGTTGTGATATAGCGGAATAACTTTGCGTAAATCTGAAGAAACGGAAATGGGTAGATCTTTGAATCTTAGAGGGTGCAATTTCCGTACAGGATCTTGCATTATAGAATCTGTAAAGAATGAATATTTAAATAATAATAATAATAATAATAAATCGAAAGCAGTCAATATGTCTGTCTAAATAACAGATACCTGGAAAGGGAAAGCGGCCTTGATCATGTAGTTCCAAAATCACATCACGAGCAAGCAAAGTTGTAGAGCTAGCAGTACGTAAGATGATGGATTTAAGATTCAGATCAGCGGCCACAGATTCACAGAAGTACATACATTCATCATATACCACTCCGCAGCTGATTACTTCCCCCTCATTATCTTTTTCTTCCTTGAGTTTCTCAGTCAAGAGCTTTGCCAAGCTGGGCTTGCAGACAGGGCCGTGGTTAAGAGCCCATAAGGTAGACACGAGGTCGCTTATTGAATTATTCTGAGCCGATATGTCATCTTCAAAAAGAAGGAATTCGAATTCTGGATGATTGGAAGGATTCGGAGAACTGAAATGGACATGAGCGATTGTGATTGAAAATCCATGATGGTGGAGAAAAGTGGCTAGTTGAAGCATAGGGGTTATGTGCCCTTGATATGGTAAAGGAACAAGGATCAAACGACGACGTTTCTTCTGGGTGCGAAGCATTTTTCTCTCTTCCGTACCTGTCTGTAACTGGAAACAAACACTGTTTCAATAGGCTTGTGCCCATCTTGTTGAAGAGGGCTGTATAAATAGTGGAACCATTAGCAAATGGGTTTAAAGAGGAAGAAAAATTTAAGTCCAGCCACAATTTTTATTATTATTTATTAGTGATAGTAGCCTATCTTTGATAAAAATAAAAAATAAAACGGAAATTAAGTTAAAATATGATTTACTAAATTACCCTCATGAACATTGGAAAACGTAAATATGTGAAATGATAATAATACTTCCATTCCTATCACCGAAGCAATTGGCAACCAGTGTTGCTTGAAGAGGAAACCTATATAACATGTACTTCCATTCTAAGTACGTTCCCTTCAGATTCTTAATGGGACATTTGTTGTCATTCATAATACCCCTATTATTAAGATTTTTGTTCGATCGAGGGCAGAGATTTTTTACAAAAGTTGTTTTTGACTAAAGTTACTCTTGCTGCAACTATGGCTGGAGGGCACTTATAATTTATATCATGAGGGGGCTAGAAGGCCTTTGTAATGATTGGTAGGACATTATTAATAGTTCAGTATGATTTTATAATTGGGCAGTTTCTGATTTGACACCACTCATTCCTCATAACTTTATGTTTAGATGTTTATTCCTGAAAATATAAAGAAAGATTGGTTAATTTTAAGCAAAGTACTAAAGCAGTTTTTGAAACAATCTGAAATCATATTAATCAATTTTTAGCCATTCACAATATGAGTGGTTTTATATTACATCTTTATTCTTAATAAAAAAAATGAAATAATCGAATTCCAAAAAATCATATTTTTTTCATGTATTTCATCAAACACTTTTTATTTATTATGTAAACAACTCAGACCATACATACTAAGTAATGAAATTTTCACTATAGAATCGTCATCAAACTCAGGTTTAATTATTATTTTATGTATCTTTTCCCTAACGCTTGTATCAATGAAACTAGAATAAGCTCTTAGAATCGATGAAAATTGCATCAGAAAGAAGTTTATGGAAGAAATAGTGCTTGGCATGGAAAAAAATATGAATTAGTTAATGGAAGGAAAGTGAAATGGACATGCCAGTACTTATGAATTACATGAATCTTCGACCATTAATTTTGGCATGAATTTCAAATACTTTCTGTCATTCGCGATTGCCTCTGACGATTCCTCCTTTCGCCATTTCTTCTCTCTATTTTTTTTATCTCGAATGAAGAAGATGAAATAGGAAGAAGAAGTATAAAGAGAAGAAGAAGAGGAAGAAGATAAAATACTTACGCTGATTACCATTTTCTTTTGTGTAGGAGGGAAAGAGAAAAAGACTACTAGTTTTCTTCATTTTTCTTCTATTTTTATTTTATTTTTTCAAAATTCATTAAAAGTATTAATGGAATTTAATATATTTTTAATCTTTTAAAATTAGAAAATAAGAAAAAAAGTCAGTGGAGCAAACAAATTTTTTTTTTCTCTTTGTTAGTTTTAATGTTTTAAACAAAGTTATTAAATTTGACACATGTTTGATTACTTGATCTTATCAGGTGATATTTGACACATGTTTTCTGTCTTCTTAGCTGTCTGTTTTATGATTATTAGATTAACAAGCTGTACTCTGAATTCAAGTGGTCCTTTTTATCTGGGAATCCATGTGACATTAATAATATATATATATATATATAGTCTGCAAATTTGTCAGGTAAACTGTGTGATGCAGCTATGCATATTGGCAGGCCCGTTAATAATAATATACATTTTTTTTTTCCCGCATGCTTGATTTTTATTTCATTAGTTCATCGTTTTTATCTTGTAATCTAGATCTACTCAAAAAAATTTCATAAAAAATATGGAGACTCTAATTTCAACATAATAAACATCAACTGATCTTCATAGATGTGAAAAAAAAAAAAAAATCTTATATCTAGTTCTTCAAATTAAATTTTGATATAGTAGATCAATGTGACACAAGTTAAATTTATCTTTTTATTATTTTCTGTCATTTTTTAATGTAATAAAATACCTCTATTATATTTTAATATAAATAAAATAAATAATGTAATAATAAATTGAAAGAGGTTTTGCTTTCCAACAACCTAACAGTCAAACATACTAAGTGAGTATCTATCTGTCCCAACCAAGATTCCATCCCTAGACTTCCAGATCTAGTTGAAGATATTTTTATAGGCCACTGTCAAGTTAGTTCCAATATGATAGTTTCTCATTTGAATTACTAGTTATTATTAGCAACTAGTTATCAACTCCCTAGTCATAATATATATATATATATATATATATATGTCATGTAATCATCAAAAAAGTTATGAAAGAAAGTAGTGTAAAAGTTTTGTTGTGTGCAACATCTGGTGTTTTCTGCATTATGCAACATTTGCGCTATGTATTGTGTTTTTAACCTTTAATTTGTTTTTAGTTTACGAAATATGTTTCTATACAGTCTCCCCGTTCTGTTTTCTCTTACAGATTCTACTATGCTGTTTACAGAGTTTGATTGCATACTGTTTACGAATTTTGTTTACTGTTTTTTCTAATATTTACTCTATATTTCCTAATGACCACAATCGGTACTTATTTATAATGAACTGATTCATCTAATTATATATATAATTGATGTAACGATATAAATCGATATATATAGTTAAAATTGATTATCATACTGGAAATATAGTCCACTAAAAAAATTCTCTGATTATTTGCTCTTTCCATTCGACAAAAGATATATAGAAGAAAAATATGAAGCATTATTGAGTTTAATTACAAGGATTTTGGAGATAGATGTTACATTACTACATTCTAGTATGAATTGTAGGCAATTTGTTTCTGACAGAATGAACTTCACTTCTTCAATGCCTTAAATCCTAACGAAAAGAAGAAATAGACTGATTCTTCTCCACGTTCACTTTATCTATTTAGTTGCGTGTGCTAACTGCTAATCATACTTCTTTCTTTTTTCCTCTTTATTCTGTTTTGGAACTTCTATGAATTTCTTCAGGTAACTGCCAAAAGTTCTAGCATTATGAGTAAGAGAGAGAAATGGGACAATGGGAACTCAGTAGGTCCATTCACGAGGGAGACCAATGTCGTTTTGGGTCGGAGCTGGAACAGTCTGTGAATGGGTGTTCCGCAGAGAATAAGTGTCAGTCTTGTCATCCATGGAAGCATCTGAAAAATAAATGTAGAAGAAAATTCTCAGTTGCACGTTGGAGGATGAGAAATCGAACAATTGAATTATAAAAAAGACAAAAGTTCGATTGATGTGTAATCAAGCAGGTGCTATGTAGAACATGTACAAGCGGCGGTTGTAACGTGTAGAACAAGCTATACATTAGAAATGGGTAGCAAACCTTGTCGGAAAGGAAAACGGCCAGAATTTGATCTCGAGAGACCACCCATTTTGTCAAAATGGAGCTTTAAAGCTTGCACTACTCTTGCAGGTATAAGAACCGCTGGAGCTGGAAACAAAAAGAACAAATAAATAAATCTTATTTTAATATCTTCTAGAATCTAGATGAACAAAAACCAACTATCAGAACAACCCCTTAAAGGAGCCAATTGCTGGTCCCCTCGTTATCAAACAGCTTTTTGACAAAGAGGAATAGATGAAGATTATTTTCACACCCAAACAAATTTTGTTCTGTATTGTATTGCTTTGACCTACTTCCAAACTTGAAAAGTAGAGGCCTAAAGGAATCTAGATATATAGAATAATTTCAAATCCAAGGAAAAGGATGTTAGACTTTTTTACATGGTTAAAATGAAATAGTTTAAGAAATATTTTATAAATATAATTAAATATATTTTATATTATAAAAGGATAAATTTTTTAAAATAATTATACACGATTATAAATAATGAGTATTTGTAATAATAAATAAGGATTGTGATTTGATCAGAACTCGTATTCTCAAACATATGTGGCATGGACGTGAGACGCTTATTAAGTACACTTGACACTTGACATGTTTGTGATGTAGTGGCACGTGTGGTGGTTGGCTGATTTAATTTTATCATTTTATTTAAATAGTTGACAGTTAAAATGGTTAGTTACCGTTGAAATTTGAATTTCGAAAATTCAAATATATAACTGTTAAAATAGTTTAACTATTTTAACAAAAAATGTGATTGTTCGTGAAAACTGTTTCACGAACATGTGTCAATTTTACCCATAAATATGAAAAATCTGTAGAGTACTAAAATACCTTTTCTTCTAACCCATTTTTTTACTGTCAGAAACTGAACATATATTTATATTCTATAACAAAAGTTTCACTATTGTTTGTGAAATTTTTGTAAAGGATTGTCATATCCTGAAAATTATTTTCACAGTAACCTACAAACAATCCAAAATGGTGAAAATATCACTTTTTGGAAAGCATATCTATTATGTATTTCAAGTCTCGATCAGTAAACTATCAATAATAAAAAAATGATATTTTGTAATGGAGACCGAGATTGTTGTTTCAACTATAAAGCTGATGAACCAAGATCTCGTGAGACTTAATCGGTTTGATGGATCAAACTTCACATATTGGCAAGACAAATTGAGATTCTTGCTCACTGCCATAAATAAAGATCTACTTCATTCTCGATCCTAACCTTCAACCACTTCCAGAATCCTCTCTAGATGATACCGAAGAGATCAAAGCAGTGAAACTGAAAAAGGACGAGGATGAAATTATGTGTCGGGGACATATACAAAATGTGTTATCCAACTGCCTGTTTCATCTCTACAGAAACATGAAATCTGCAAAGGAAATCCAGAATGCGTTGGAGAACACGTACAAGGCAGAAGAGGAAGGTAATAAGAAATTCTTAATATTCGGATATTTAACTTTAAAATGTTTGATGAAAAACCTCTTCTAGATCATATTCATGATTTAGAAGTTATTGTCAATAAACTTATTGTTGTAAAAGTCATACTTCCTGAAAATTTTTAGGTTGGTGCTATAATTGCTAAGTTTCCATCTAGTTGGAAAAGTTACAAGAAGAAGATTCTCTACAATAACGAAGATTATTACTCTTTGGATGAGGTTAAAAAGCATATACGTATTAAGGAAGAATCTCGGACTAGAGATAAGAAAATGGAGAAAACCAATATTAGTACCTTAAAGGCTAAACGAGAAAGGCAAAGGAATGCCATACATGAGGAGATCATCATTATTGTGAGCGAGATCAATGTTGTCCAAAGAAAAGTTCAAGGATGGTGGTACGATACTTATGCAACTGTGCACGTTTCCTATGACAAATTATTGTTCAAGACTTTTGATGAAGTCGGAAATGGACAAGAGATTCAAATGTTAAATAAAGATCATTCCAAAGTACTTGGCAAAGGAAGAATTGAAGGTGTCTTCACTTATGGTAGAAAAATCACTCTAGCAAATGTCTTGTATGTTCTGGATACGAATAAGAATTTATTAATGGTGATTTGTTAGGCAAATCCGAAATCAAATCTTTTAATGAATTCAGGAAGTTGATTTTGTGAAAAAAATGGCTCTTTCATTGGAAATGGTTATTCTAGTGATGAGATTGTGAAAATATGTACAATTGACAATAATATTAATAATACGAATGTTAGTAGTTTTACTTATATGATTGATTCAAATTCTATTTCATTATGCCATGGTAGACTTGCACATATAGACATTAGTATCATTAATATAATTATTAAATGCGGCCTAATATCATGTGACACTAGAAATTTAAAAAAATATGAAATATGCACTAAATAAAAAATGGTTAAAAAGCTTTTTCATAGTGTTGAAAGGTAATCTCAACTATTAGATTTAGTATATAGTAATTTATGTGAATTGAATGATATCTTAATAAGAGGAGGAAAAAGATATTTTGTAACTTATATATATTATTGTTCTGGGTATACTTATGTTTATTTGCTTAAACATAAAGATGAGACATTCAATGGATTTAAAAATTATAAATTTGAAGTTGAAAATCAACTAGGAAGAAAGATTAAAATGAAGTGATAGGGGTGGAGAATATTTCTCAAACGAATTGTATACATTTTGTGAAGAACATGGTATAATACACCAATGTTATGCTATTTTCACGCCTCAACAAAATGGCTTAACCGAAAGAAAAAATAAAACGTTTCTTGAAATGACTAATACCTTGTTGTTGAATGCAAAGTTACCTAACAATCTGTGGAGAGAAGATATTTTAAGTGCATGTCATATTCTTAACATGATTCCTTTGAAGAAGAGTAAAATTTTCTCAAATGAGATGTCGAAATGAAGAAAACTGAATATCAGTTATTTCAAAGTGTTAAGGTATCTTACTTATTGCAAGAATACAGATCATGAAAGAACTAAATTGAGTCCAAGCGTCATAAAATGTGCATTTGTTAGTTATACAACAAACATCAAGGCTTATAGGCTATTAGACTTGAAGTCTAATATAATAATTGAATTTAGAGAAGTTGAGTTTTTTGAAAACTTATTGCCTTTGGATAATAATTATCAAAACACTATCAATATTGAAGAATCTCAAATAGAGATATCTTCAAAGGTTGTTGAGCAACCAATTGAACCTCGTAAATATTAACGAGCATAAAAAGCAAAAGAATTGGGATGTGATGAGATTAATTCTCAATTCATTACTTTATGTCGATAAAATGTTAATCTTGAGTGATGACATGAAGAGTGTAATAAAAATGAAAAGGTTTTTGTTCTCCACGTTCAAGATGAAAGATCTTGGGACAGTGGATACCATTTTAGGTATTAAGGTGAAGCAAAACTGTAAGGGATATATATTAAGTCAATCTCAGTACATTAAGAAAATACTTAATAAGTTTAGTCATCTAAAAATTAAGGAGGCAAACACTTCATTTGATTCAAACATAAAACTTGTTGAAAACAAGGGAAGAGCAATGACTCAACTTGAATATACAAGTGCTATACGTCATGTATGCTACACAGTATACAAAAGCTGATATAGTATTTGCAATTAGTAAACTAAGTAGGTTTACTAAGCAATCCGAGCATTAAGCATCATAAGGCAATTGGTAGAATTCTTGGTCATTTTAAGAGAATTAATAAACTATGTCTCCCCTGTTCAAAATTCCCAACTATATTTTAAGGATATACAGATGCAAGCTAGATATTAAGTGTAGGAGATAAAAAATCTACCATAGGTTGAGTATTCACACTTACAGGTAGTGTTATTTCTTGGGGTTTCGAGAAATAAACATGCATCATGCACTCAACTATGAAGTCTGAGTTTACTACTTTAGCGCAACTATAAAAGAGACAGAGTGAATAAGATATATTCTTTTAGATATTCTATTTACTTCAAAACAAGTATCTATTATATCTATACATTGTGATAACCAAGCCACCTTATCCCGAGTATACACCGGAGCATATAGTGGGAAATCAAGACAAATTAGTCTTAGACATGATTATGTGAAACAATTTGTCACGACCCAAACCTTTCATAACCGGCACGTGACCCTTTTTATAACTCTCCTGGCCACGTAAGCCTCTGAGTGTAACCCTGTAAACTTAGTAATATATATTTATACATATGTATATTACTAAGATCACTGTATAATATGAAAACTCATTTCATTAATTACTAAGATCACTATACATGTTGGGTATGTTCGACGGAGCGACCTACTAATCCACATGAACCTTATTTACATTTCAAAAGTGTACTACAAAAGAATCGATAGAAAACTCCTAACAACCTGGAAGAAGTAATCGACAAAAGAACTGTCAACTCCTGTCAGAGTATCACAGATGCCCAACTAAGAACAATCCACTATCTAGAGAAGGAAACATTTAACAAAAAGAGAGAGTGAGCTAAAACTCAGTGAATAAATATTACATAGTTACATTTTCAGGACAAGACTTCTGTAAACATGTACAATTAGAAAATAAATCATTAGCAAAGTCCAAATTTAATATACTAACTTCACACTAAAGAAACTCACATAGCTAAATCAATCGTTATACCCTTATCATTTCTCAACACCTATGTCAAACATATCAACTGTGTGATACCATAATTCGACAACCTAACACAATTAAAACATCACAATGTAACCACGCAATGGTTCACATCATCACACACAAGTCGTCAATTATATATTATCCTGCCATATACGGCTATAATATTAGTATACATGTGTGACTCCGCACACATCATATATATATAATAGATCAAGGTGCACTAAGGCTATCATCACTGCTGATAGCTACAACTATCCTGACGACTTGACAATCAATAAGACAATATGCAATCGTATCGCAATCAAATCCATATGCAGAATCGCACTTCTTAATCCTACAATTGCTTCATGATCACAATGCTTAAGACAACCATGTCTTCACAAAGAGTTCATGTGCATATCATGAAACGTTAATATACTTTAATTCAATATGAACTTAATTTCCTATATGCTTGTCCCGACTAGTGCATACCCCCTTCTTTTCTTGTTCAAATAACCATTTAAAACCAAGTCTTTCATAAAACTACTAGTATGACGAATCATTAATTTCAATCATTTATATCCAACAAGCAAATCATAAACTATCATATCCAATCAATTAATACCCATGAAACAATTTATCATGCATGAAGGATTTAAAATACTTTATGTAACCATATAACATTTACTCACAGTGGGATACATCAAAATTATAAAAGACATCGATTCAACTGGACTCCGGCGGAGGGTCTCTCGATGAACCTATTTCCGAAAAATAATGAATTTATAATTATAGCTACTATTGTAAATAACTATAGGACTAAATAAGAAATTTAGATATGCCCCCTTTCGATGTCACAATACTAATTAGCCGGTATTAAAGCTAACTTAACTTAATCAATCCACCATAATCCCTAATTGTCCCAATTCGATTTTTGTTTTATGAACTAATATTCTACCAACCTAACATTACTTCTACTTTACTATGATCGTTTTCATTTACCAGCAACCCATATACAAAAACATCTCCTTCTTCATTTCCTATTCTACCATAATTGTTACAATTTAACCCATATCCTAATAATTCCTTCACAAACCCTAATTTTTCTCAAGCAATTTAACAAATTAACACTTATTATTGAAATAACATATTCAAACCTTTAAGATATTAGGAGCATTTCGTTAAGCTAAGAAGATGAAAATTCGGAAATTTAGGGGCTAGGGTTCTTATCTTCAACCTTTAGAACCGGAAGAAATTTGACTAATCTCTAAAATTCGAAGAAGAATCAAACTCAACCCATGCAAGATTTCAAGAAAATGCTATGAATTTGAAGTTCCTAACCATGAATTTAGAGAGAGAGAGCGAGAGAGATGGTGAGAGGAGAGGGAGGGTGAGAGCAAACCATTTTTTTCTTTTCCTTCACTGGTTTATCGCAGGAGCATAGAAAAAGGGTTTTAGTTTCAAGATTTATAATTTGACCCCCTAAACTTATTATTATTATTATTTAAACCTTTGACTTTTCAACTTTTTTTTTTGACTGGGTTCTCACACAATTAATTCAAAGTGGAATTATAGCCATCACATTTGTGAGATTAAGTGAAAACTCGACAGATCCTTTTATCAAACATCTTTCAAAAGAATTTGTAAAGTCTACATTTAGAGGGATATGACTGAAATTCTTGAATTAAGAGATTCATCAATGATGGTAACCCAACTTAACACTAGGAAATGACTAATATTAAGTTCAAATGTTAAAAATAAGTCATTGATAAGTAGATAGTATTTCAATACTAAACTGATGGAGCCATATCAGAGATATATAGTGCTAGTTATTACGGTTGAGGATTGAGTTTGTCAAACTCTTAATGAATTTCAATCTATGAGTGACAAGTAAGCGACAAGTATCTTAAATGTAACAAATATATTGAAAAAACTTCACCTATACGAACTTAGAGGTGGTGCCTTCTCTAATAAGAATTAGAGTTTTTTTAAAAAAAGTTCATGAATATGATGAGCATAATGTCATAATAGTGTTAAACGAGATATATGTAGAATATATGAATTATGAGTGTCTATGTGTGTCCTATCACCGTTTTTGTCACATAGAAATAACTGATTCAAAGCGTTGAGCTGCCTAGGATTTTGACATAACTTTATGACACTTACACTAAGGTAAAGTTCAAATCGAAAGATACTTTATTTTATGTATATGCACCATCTTAAAATTCTGATAGATTAATTTTCATTCACACTTTAACCAATGAGGAATGTTGGATTTTTTCAATTGGTTAAAGTGAAATGAAATGGATTGTTAGACTTTGACCAGGACTCGCACTTGCACTCGCACACGTGCGTGGCGTGAGCGTGAGATGCTTATTAGGCGCACTTGACACATTGCACATTTGTGACGTGGCGGCCTGTGGCGGCCGACCGACTGCCACGTACGGTGGTTGACCAATTTAATTTTACTTTTTTATTTAAACGGTTATCAATTAAAATGATTAGTTACTGTTGGAGTTTGAATTTCGAGAATTCAAATATGTAACAATTAAAACAATTTTTCCTAAGAATATGACTGTTCATGAAATAATATATTATTTCACGAACATGTGCTAATTTCACTAATAAATATGAGAAATCTGTAAAGAAGTAAAACCTATTTTCTTCTACCCAATTTTCTTATTGTCAAAAACCGAACACATACGTATATTTCAGAACAAAAGTTTCACAATTACTTGTGAAATTTTGTAGAAACTTGTAATATCTTGAATACTATTTTTACAGTAACCTACAAACAATCAGAGAATGTGAAAATATTATTTTTTGAAAAATATATCTATTACGTATTTGAAGTCTCGATTAGTAAACTATTAACAAAGGAAACAATAATTCAAGACAAAAAATATAGAAACCAGTAAGGGAAGTTTTACATGATTGTCGCCAATCTTAGTATGCCCGGAATAATCTTGGAAGTATCTTACATGTGATGGTTACACCTAGACATGTCATGTAACATACGACAACAATCAACTAGAGTTGGCTTTACCTTATAATAAGAGAGGCAATGACTTATGATCTAATATATTATGAGACTCAAAATAATTGTGGTATATATATAATTATTAAAATTTGAGAATTTATTAAAAAAAATCTTTTATCATATTTATAAAAAATATTTCATATTTTTTAAAAAATAAAATAATTAATGAACCCATTTTCATACATTTTATTAAAACATTTTTTTTCACTCAAACGGATGATATAATTTATATATATAATTTTTTTTAAATGTATATTTTATATCAAAATAATCCCATACTATACACTATCCACTCTATATCAAAAGAATCCCAATATATATTAAAATTTAACTTATGGCCCGATCAACTCTGAAGATTTAACATAATCTTCTATCTCAAGACCATCTTTCGAAATTAAGCAGAGTCTACTAGTTTTATAGCTTAGACAATGACATGTTGACACTACCTAATCTGAAGTACTGAGAATTTAATTTAATCTCCTAATTCTATAGTATCCACTATCCACATAAATGAAGCTTTCGTCAAGGTTTATATACCCATCAGTTTTATATTCTCACCCTCACCTATTAAAGAAAAGAAACCTTATTCAATAATGAAGTAGGTGATATTGCACTTCAACATTTAACTACACCAGCCATGGTGGTACCCAAAAGTGACATATAAACTAAAAGAAGAAATCTCAAAAGTGACAGAAATATAAAAGAAAAAGAACAAAAGGTAGTTTAGGCAGAGTAGTGGGTATAGAAGTTTACTTTGCCTTTTCCGTGTATCAGAAGAATTGCTGATTCCACGAGGCAGGAACCTGTACCACAAGACCCGTTTCTTGAACCCGACCCCCCCAGAAAAACCGCCCTCCTACCTAAATCAGGCTGCTGCTGCTGCTGCTGTTGCTGCATGGGAGACGCATACCATGTGCTCGACGAAAAACCTTGCGGATTAGGTGCCCAGCCACCATTGCCAGACTTGCCAGAAGCTCTGCCTTTCATTTGAAATTGCTGGAATTGTTCTTTAGGCACACACTGCTGAAGATACTTCTCGCTGGAATTGTTGGTTCGTTTTTGCATGTATGAAAATACTTCTCGCTTCACAACTTGCTCCAATTGCTCAACCATTTTCTACAGAACAGTCAGTATCAAACTTATTTGCGCTGGATAAAGTTGAATACAAAATTTGAAAATAGGATCAATCTTTACACTAACATGATCATCAGCAACAATCTATGATATCAAATTAGGTCCATCAGCATGTGAATATTCGCAATTCCAAACGCAGTTTTCCCCCAAAACTGGTGTTAATGGTGGCGATGGCTCCTGAGAAGCTCCCTTTGGGCTACCCTGGCTTGAGGCCAAAGGCGACCGTAGCGTTGATTGTGGCGAACCAACCAAACCACAAGACTGAAAGAGGAAACAAACCAAAATTCAAACGAAACAAAACCAGAAATCAGATTTCAGAGGTTTTACAGAAAGAATTCGAATCGCGAACCCTGAAAAAATTTAACAAAGAAAAAAAAGGAAGAAAAGGAGTGTTTTCGCTACACGAACTGCGACTAGACTATACCTGTTCAAATTTCCGAGTGTCAATACTTGGAATTTCGAGCTTACTATCGTCGTCTTGAAGCATGTACTGAGCCATCTCGCGAGACAGCTCGGCAATGTAATCGTCATCATCATCTTCGTCTCTGTCACTTCCTATTTCGCAAGAACCGAGTTCAGACTCGTCCGGAGAACTCAAACTCGAGTTAAATCCGAGAGAGCTCACAGGATTTCTGATTACTCGAGCAACTTTCATAGCCAAAGAAGTTCTTGTTCGTCGGAGAGTCCTGTTCATCGTCCTCAGAGAGAAACTGCGTAGGAAGCATTAATTCTGTGCTTCGATGGTCCATATCCATCAGGTGCTGCAGAGCTTCGTAGCGCCAAGTTCAGTTGGAGTTCAATAATTGCGAGGACGCTGTAAGTATAACTGCTTCCCAGTCCCCAGATACAGAGCCGGAGAGAGAGGGGGGGACTGATTAAGAAAATAGATTTAGTTATTTAATTGCAGTAACTGTTTAACGGGATGGAGCATATAAGATTACCATGAAATGGGCCCGTGGGCTGGATTTGGGCTTTCAAGCAGTCGACCGTTACCGTACAGTTGTCCAAGCCGATGACCAGGTTTTGTTTTTTGTTTTTTTTCGGTCGATAGCTAACGACCAGTTGACCACTTGCCCATTTGTCGCGTACATGGTTTGTGCCTTAAAAAGGGATTTCCATTAATTGGGGATTTGAATGTCTCAGTTTGGGGATTTCCATTACGGGGGTGGACAAAATCTCTGCCTGATGAATGTCTCAGTTTGGGGATTTGAAGGGATGCCCAATTTACGTGAATAAATGTCTCGGTTTGGAATATGATATTGGTACTGATTTTATACATAGATTAAGATATTAGTACTGATTTTGGATTATTCTGATGAGATCTCTATAAGTTTCATACTATCAAATATGATTTATTATGGGTAGTACTGATTTTGGATTATTTTCGATGAGATCTCTATAAGTTGCATACTATCAAATATGATTTATCATGGGTAATACTGATTTTAGATTATTTTCGATGAGATCTCTATAAGTTGCATACTATCGAATATGATTTATCATGAGTTTTTCGTAAAAGTATATTATTTAAAAGCATTACAATATAATTAATTATATGTATGATTTATCCTCTACTGTGCTACACTTATCTTTCACTAAGTCTCCACTCATCCTCTTTTTGTTTTCATTTTCCCTATATGTTCATAATAGGTATATGATTATCAAATACTTGAGTTGAAAGTGTATGCACGTCAAGACAATTGGATTAAACCCGGTAAATATATATTTTGTGAGATACAATCTTATTTATAAATATTATTGATATTATTATTTGCTCAATAATAATAAAGGTGTTAATCTATTTATTTATCATGTTTATTAATTATGCTGAAATTAATATTTGATGTTTTATTAATACATATTATGATAAAGTCTAGTATTTTAAGTTGTACACTTTGGAGACCATGATCTCAAAAATGGACATTGATGTTTTGAATAAACAATCACATAATTCATCACCTAAAGTGTTTATGATGGTCGATGTCATGATCATTAGTATTAGTAAAACATTATAATGATTATGTGGGTGCTTAATAGAAACTAAAGATACCGAACATGACACTTAGATAATTTTCAATAGTAATACATATCCTGAATGTTAATGAGAATTATCTAGTGACTATATTACATGCGGTTCTTAAACTGAGATCGCCATAGTGTCTATGTGTCGGGTTTCGTACTTTGACATCATTCCAATTAATCTTAACTATGGGTGAATATATGGTGAACCGTTGAGTATGAAATATTGTACATGAAGGTTGTGAGTAATCAAAAAGGAATTCATTGCTTCCAAATTTAGAAAAAGTCTTATAAATTATTTATTTTATTGAACAATGAAATCCTTGTAAAGTAATATAGTATGAAAAGAATTTCAATAAATCAATTGTCTATGTTCATTAAAGATATAACAGTTCATAAGATTTGTCTATTATGATTTCATAGTTAAACTATGCCCTGGGACGAATCGGGACATTGACTAGATAAAATGATTATTATTGTATAGTTGTTAGTCACAATAAGTTATTTTGGAAAATACTTACTTCTCCTTTCTTGGATAGCTTTAATACTTTGTTAGAAGTCATTCTTAGCTTAGATGTTTAAATTAATTAATCATGAGATGATTGAATTAACTATTTAGTTTAAAATGTATTTTAGAATTAAACAAATCTAATTATGAATTAGGTAAAATCATAAAGTGTTATGAGATTTTTCTACCGGCGTGATGTAAAACCTAATCGGTCACATGTATTAAAGTTCAGGCGTAACTTAATTAACTTTTCTACAATGATAAGGAAAATGAATAGGCTTGATTTTAGGGTTAAAATTATAATTTGTCTTATAGTATGATTCTAAGAGTAAAATGGTAAATTTTTAATTTATTAATTATAATATTATGTAATTTTATTAGCACAACTAAGTATAACATTAATTTAATTAGAAATTAATAATTTATATCATAACTATTTATGAATTATAAAAGTATCTCGAAAGTCTATAATTAGTAATTATACATTAAAAGTTTAATGAACTAATTTGTTAATTATATTTCATAAGCTAAATAAATCAAGTATTGATTAAAATACATTGGCTAAATACTCATGACAAGGTCGATTATATATCAAGTGTGTTTGACCTATTGTTTTCTTAATTGGTTTAATGAAATATAATATTATTAAGAAACCTCATACCTAATAGAATATTTATTATAAATATCTCATTAAAGTAGCAGAAAATAAGAAAAAGCTTGTACTTGCCTCTTGACTCTCTTAATTGGAATCTAGAGTGTGAGAAAATGAGATTTTTTTTTTTACGAATTCTTTGAATCATATGATGTGATCCGCGCAAGTTTCAAATTTTTTTTAAATATATAATAATACCCAATATATCATGTGCTCATAAAAATTGGTCGGATCGAGTATAGATAAAATAATCATACCTACTTTGCGGGACAGTTTCAGATCTCAAGCTTGATATGCGCAGCAGAGGTCTTGGTACCTAAAGGTACCACTTTTTTTTAATTTTTAATTTTATTAATTCTACTTTTAATTTTAGACATAGGTATGAGATTGAATGAATTACATTTGATGCATGAAATTTGGCCTGTTATAATATGGGATCGATCAAATTATAGGGTTTTTCTTGAGAGTGTGACCAGTCATGTTATGGCTAATGCGCTTGCCCTGTTATTATTGTCAAGGATCTGAGTGGTACATGGTTTGTGATAATATTGCACATCTGGTGCCTCCAAGAAAATGTTCAAAATTCAAAATAATTAAAAATGAAAAAAAAAAATTTAATATGTTTCGTAATATTTTTGGATTCGATTCAGATGCAATTCATATAAGTGTATTTTATTAGATTTTTTCAGAAAATCCCAAATGAATTTGAGAGAAGTTGGAGAGTGCAAATGTTGTAAAAAGTTGTTGTTGCAAAGGTTTATCATGTTTTATGAAAATTCGTTTCCAACATTAGGTTTTAGGCCATTCTCTTTATCGTTAGTGGTAGAAGTTTGACTTGTAACAAATTATTCTTATCAGCTTCATGCCGTAGCGAAAATATGCAGCACAGTAATAATGTCGGAAAAATGACAACCTTAAAACGACATCGCTTACTAGAAAAAAGGAAATTACTTTGAACTTTCTAATTGCTTCGCGTGCTACCTTTGCTTGCCAAATAATGCACGACACAAGGGCCATAAGTTACTCAAAACTTGGACTACACTTCTCAACCGAAAGAGTGTTTTCAAAACTCGGAAGAAAATGGGGGTTTTTTCCCCTTCCAATTGTCTAAAAAATCATTCATCAAGTATCACTCCCACCTAGGAGACATGTCCGACATGTCGTTTCGGAGAGCAACCTCGACGAAAATTCACGTCATGGCCATAGACGGCGTTGTTAACGTGAACTCACTCTTCAGCCTAGCAATCTTCGTCGGCCTCACTTCAACCGATCCAAACAGCAACCTCACCGGCGCCGACTCACCGTGCGTTGCCAGATCCAGACTCGCGGAAGAGCTTGTAGCTTGCCACGTGTACTCCTTCAGCTCCTTCCTTTTCTCCAGCCTAATCGCCTTGGCTCTGAAGCAAGCCATTAAAATCTCAAACGGTGACTCAGACATTCTTAACGCCGAACATGCAAACGTCAACACGGCTGCGTTTCGAGCCGGAATACTGATTTCGGCACTCGGGTCGGTTATTGGATGTGGGTTCTTGACAATGGCGTTGGTTGATTTGGTTCAGATCAAGCTTGGCAGTTTAGGTTGTGGAAGTTTGAATACTTTCGCCGCAATTGGTCCTTTGGTTATTCTGGTTCCTTTTGCTCTAACAATTTATGTATTTCTTGTTCTTTATGCTTTTACTCGCTAGGATTTCTGGCTTTTCGAATCCTTGTGCTTGATTTGATGGAAAATCATAACGACGTATCAGAAACGGAGGAAAAAAAAAAAAAAAAAACCTCTTCTTCTCTTTTATGGCGGGAAACAATATCTTACAGGCTTACAGCAAAAGGCGTCCTTTTTGCAGCATTTAAATATATTGCCGCTATCGGCTTGAAAAATTAAGCTAAATTTGAAAATTTTGATAGGTGGTTCCAGATGTGAATGCTCTCATCATTTTCATTTTTTCGGCATTTTCCTTCATATTGTGTCTCTCTCGGTGCCACAGCTCGGATCAATGCGATTTCCCATATCAATCTCTTACTCTAAACCAAAACTAATCTATAAACCTCCTTAAATTCCCTTGTGCTTCAAACCCTCTTTCCTTCTACTCAATCCCACCTGTAAAAATTCCTCAAAATTGCAGTGTTTGTCAAGAAATGGCCTCAAAGATCTCATGCCAGAAGGCTCGAACGACATGCTATGACCCTTTAAAAGAGATCATGAACTCCACATATTCACCACTCACCACTTCTAGAAAGAGGTCAATTACGTGAAGAAGAACAAGCATACCAAAGTAATCAAAAGAGCCGACACAAAAACAAAAACGACATCCAAAGCTTGGTCTCAGAGAAAATCATAACAAAGAGGTCTGTTTTTCCATGTTCCAATATAGATGTAATCAAATTCAAATAGACACTAAATAATCATGTGGGTATCAGAATAATTGGTTAAAGAACGAAGAATCCGGAAAGAGCACAAATCTCAGCATAAACCGAAAATCTCTTCAGGAGGATCATAAACATGCTGATCTGGAAAAAGCTCCTCAAAATCTTGCTTTACTCGGTTTCTCAAAAGTGGATGCGGAAGAAGACCCTTTAACAAGATCCTAAATGGTAACTCTTCTGGTGGGTCCGGAGAATTCTTCATATCCTCAAAAATGTTCATTGCATCAGCGGGAGATCCATATTTCAAAAAGCCTCTGATAACTTCAGTGTGTGTTTGAGAATCTGGAAATAATTCCTCTTTTCTCATGCTTTCCCACAATTCCATTGCATCCTCCATTTTATTACTCTTGGCCAATGCAATGATCAAGTCTTTGTATAAGTAGACATCGGGTTTGTACCATTCCTGTTTTTGCATTACCTTAAAAATCTGAAAATTTTGATTGAGTTTGCTAGTAAGAATAAACAGTGACAATAAATTCTCTGTATTCAAAATAATAAAAATGGAAATTTGTTGATGGTGATGTTCATCGACACAAGAAAGGATTCAACAGGAAATGAGAACACAGGTTATTCGGAATTCCATATTCACTTGAAAGGACGAATTAGAAATCAATTTCATTTTTCGGAATCCAAGCAGTTTATTTGAAATGGAATTTCGAAATCATGGCAGAAGTTGGAGGTTGAGGAGTCCAAAATACTTGGTTCCGAGCAATGGAATTTGATCCATAAATCAATTAAATGGAATAAAATGCAATCCACAATTTAAAATGAAAATCTAAGAACCCAGATGAGAAAATGAAACAAAAGGGCAACTTGAAGCAGGGGGGAAAAGAAGAAGAAGAAGAAACCTTGAAAGCTAAAGCGACCTCCTCCTGACGCTCAAGCTCAATGAGAACAGCAATCATATCCAACTTCAAGAGCCTCAAAACGTGCGTTTTGATGAACTTCTGAAGCTTCTCTTGGTCATCCTTAAACCTCTTCAACCCTAATATGACAAAAATTGCTTCTTTCCCGATCACCTTCTTCCCCCTCCAGAGAGGTCCTCTTGGTCTCCCATCATGGTAGAGCCTAAACCCACATGTGGGCCCGTTCGAATCGGATACTGAAATTGCAGTCTGCGATTCTGCATCAAATAGAGCCGCTCTAATGGGATTTCTCGTCAGGTTGTGACGGAATATTGACACGAAAAGTGGGAATTTTGATCTGGAGAAGAGACGATTCGACATAGAAGTAAATATGAATTTGCGAGCACAAGATGATGGCGGATTTTCGAAGGCTCCTTGTTAAGTGATCCGATGTAGGTAGACTGAGATAATTCGTTGACACGAGCAAGAGAAGAAGGAAACAGGGAGAGTTGTGACTGAAGTTGGTGTTTCTGAGTTAAACAAAACCCTGATCTTTTCCCTCTACAAAAAGGACGTGGAAAAAACTGTAAATGCAATTTAGAATTTATTAAGGTGTTTTTAGATTTTAATTTCCATTAAACTATTTATGCCAAAACATACAATACAGAGTACAATAAGATAATTACCATAACTCATCTAACTTCATTCTGAGAAACAGTTATTTTAGTTTGCTGGCTAATTTACTGTAGTACTAATAAGATAAAATGTCTTTCATGTACTTTTCATCTTACTTTGGTGTAGTTATTCTTTATGTTACGTGTAAGCAGGAATTGGCATTATGTGCAAAATTTGAAATGCATTGACGCAATTAAGTGAAATGTCAAGGCGATTGGGACATGTTCTTTAAAAATATATATTAACTATAACTTAAAATTAAAAATAAAAAAGTATATAAAATATGTACATTTAACATCCGGCTAGTTAGAGCTTAATCATTAACTAAAATTAAAAAAAAAAAAAAAAAACTCAAATTAAGTTAAATTTAAATTATTTTATGAAGAAGTGAATGCTCTGCTAACAAAATAGGTTTATTAATAAATAAATGAATTAAAAAAAAACCATCTGAAAACACAACTTTTAGATGTATACCAAGAGATGGCAGCTTCAATACAGAAAACTAACCATCAAACATGTACAGATTCAAAAGAAGTCGAACTGAAATTTCACATACAGCAATTTACATCATCTAATATCTGGAAAAAGCTAGAGCTTAGATCAGATTTGATCGATCCCAAGTGCTAGAATTCAGATATCACTTATTTTTCTATAATATAATACAGTGCAAGAGTGAAAGTCTAGTGCTTGATACAAGTACAGAACCATGAGCTAATAATATACTTGAAGTTCCCAGTTAGATTTACAGAGTTCCCAAATAAAATGGAACTAAGAGTCATGTAGATGAATCTAAACTGACGGGATAAGTCAAGAACACATTTATAACAGCAAGTGACTACAATGCTGGAGAGAGCTGATATTTTCTCAAGTATGGAGATAATTGGCTGCCATCATCAACTCTAGTGTCAATTCCGGTTCAATGGGGAATTCTGCCTCCTTTCCACTGAAAAAAAAAAAGAGCTAAAATCTCCATGTCAAGAGGGAAAAGAAAGAACACAACAGAAACCAAAGAGGCTTGTCCCCCCAAAAAAAGAAACAGAAAACCAAAAGACGAAGTCGTCGAGTTATATATATATATGCTGATATAATTAGATATGCTCTTCATGATAAATTGGGATTTTGCATCCCCAGTAAGTTTACAAAGAACAGGATAGAAGTGACTACAAAAATCAACACTTTCAATTAATTCTTTTCTATAAATCGTTTACCGACCAACCAAGCATCATAGTAATGATTAGTGCGACAAGTGCTATAGTCTTAACTCCTGACCATTCTTTCAAGGGCGGTAGCATCCTCTTTATCTTGAGGCCAATGTGAATTATTGAAAGAATGGTTATGAGTTAAGATTATAGCTAGCTTTAATGTATAAAACTAACTAAAATGTAACCAAAAAAGAAAAATAACTTGAATATAAATATCCAAAGTCATAGTATATGGAACCACACAAGTAGAACCACAATCTTGACATCTGAGAATCATATACCAGTTAATTAATGCAATAATCTTCTACAAGATTAGCATACATCGAATATATATGTAGAAAGAAGAGTCTTTCAAGCAAGCTCTTCTCTTATCTATTTTAAGATCTAGCCCTTTAGATATCTTAATACTTTCTCACACAAATATTAGAGCCTAGAATATTGATAAATCAAGGCAGTCTATCAGCAACAAACAACTGACTGCAATAATCGGGAAATCATAAAGGGGAAGGCGATACAAATGCAAGAAAATCAGATAAAATTAAACATGAAACAATTGATTTCAAACCTTACTTTCCCAGCAAATTATCAAGCAAATTGAAAAACGAAAAAGGAAGAGTAAGACAAGAACCTGGCAAATTGAAGATTCCAGTGGAAATACTGGCAGATTTTCTCAAGAATTGTGGTGCTGATTTCGGGGAATGTGACTTCTCTGTGCTCAGTCTCAGCAAAACTCCCTAAACCATACCCCCATCCCATAAAAAGATATAAAAAAAGATATAAAAAAATCAGCCTTTTAATCTCAGAATCGAAACCTAAAAATAGAAAAGGAAACAGACTACTCAAGAACACAATTTCGGCCTAATTTCTCCCTAATTGTTAAGCTAAAGAAACAAAAGATAGAAACCCTAAAAATGGAGAGACCTGGAGATGTCAGCATGTTACGAATCGTCTGAGAAACCATTGCAGCGTCCTGGTGAATAACGAATTCGAATCCCTCGGCACTGATTAGCTTCACTGTATCTTCCTTCTTCATTATGCCCTAATTTCACAGTCTTTCCCTGTATCTCTCTGGATCTGAACAAAATGCTAAGGAATTTTACGGTTTCTTTTCGTTCCCGGGAAAGCAAGGAGGAAAAATGTTGCGAAAATTGACACTCCGTTGAATTTAATTAAAAGCCCGAGAGTGACGTTTGACAATCATCTGCGGGGCGACATGTCGTTAGCATTATAGATCCCTTTAACGACAAAGATCTGAAATAAAATAATTGTCACCATTTAATAAACATATTTTAAGAAAAAATTTGGTATGTAATATATTAAATCTTATCCCCGTTAATTTTATATAATAGATAATATTATTAATAAAATTAATATTTATAATTATAATAATATTTGAAATATATATGATCATAAGAGCTAGAAAAAAAACATATTAAAATGACATTATACAAAGGTCTAAAAGTATACTTTTAACACAAAATTTAAGAATTTATTTATAATATTTTAATAATTTCAGATTTTAATATTTTAGTAAAATTGAGGGCCGATCGATATTCCTACTATATATCACGTGCATATAAAAATGTTGCGCATTTTAGTGTGTATATTACATTAGTAGCTTTGAAACTATTGGTTTATTTGTTAATCCTTCATGTTAACAATCACTAATCACAACTGTAATCCAATCGTAAGTGTAGTAGATGCTAACATCCCCTGCACTACCCGCCAGCACCAAGCTAAGCTCATAACCCATACAGAGGTCCGGAGAGATCCATTTACACGACGTCGTTTTGGCGCCGCAGTCATTATTATTAGTATTATTTCCCCTGAAAGAAGGATTAGGACATTAACCGAAGAATCTATTTATAGGCCGTTTCAAAAGCCCTCTCATTTCCCATCCGTCTTTTCCTTCTCTACATTCACTGTCCACAACTCGTACGATAACCCTTCTTGATCATCAATCGGACAGTCTTACAGTAAAAAAGATCGATCTCCATCTTCTCGATCATTCGCTTTGCGGTAAGCTTCTCTCCTCCCATGCAAGCAGAGTTTGATGTATTCTGGTTAGTGTTTTGATTTTGATTGATTTAGTTTTGTGGAAATTGAGAATTTTCTGTGTTTGGATCTGGTTAGGTCTGCGAGATCGGGGAAAAGGAGAGTGTCATGCTCATAGGGTTGCCCACGAGTATGATTATCTGTTTAAGATCGTACTGATCGGCGACTCTGGCGTCGGCAAGTCCAATATTCTGTCTAGGTATACCAGAAATGAGTTATGCTTATAATCCAGGTCCACCATTGGCGTTGAGCTCGCTACTAGAACTCTCCAGGAAATTTTCTATTAGTCTGATAATTTGCAGTAATTTTTCTAGCCTTTATTCTTTCTGGGTTTTGCTTTCTTTTTTTTGCACTAGATTTGTTCTCATTTCTTAATTTTTTTCATTTGCCGTGTTTCTTTTGGAATTCTGTGAGTTCGTGTATGATTTTTGAATCGCTAATCATTGGTGCCAAACAGATAATCCCATTTTTGCTTTTTAGCCGAATGAGTAGTTTGACTGTGTGAGGAACATTCAATCTCGCCACAATTTTTCTTCAATATTTAAACGAGCGAGGTTCAGTCACTAGAAACTAATAAAGAGAGGCGCAGATTGAATTTTTGTTCTGTGACCTTGATTTCCTAAAGGATAGATGGTGGACATATGCGGAGATGGTTGTAAAATAAACAGTGGCCATATTTTCAGCATGATATTTTCTTTAGAATTACATGTTTTTATTGCTTCCTAAAAAATCCTGGTTAAGGGGAACAAAAAATAATGTGGCGAAAATGAACATATATAAAGGGTTGTTCATATTTGTACCAACCTATCGCACCTAGAGGCGTGTGTTGATACCAAGTATTCATACTTACATGGGAGATCTGATTAGTTGCATTGCTTTTCGACCACAATTTCAAGTTACTAGCAATGGGTGTTCTGTTCTGATGGGCAACCAAGGAAAAATTGGAAAGCATGAATTTTACAGTGGCCCTATATAATATACATTTGAATTTTTAGACTACCTCCATCTTTTGTTTCTAGTATATTCTAGATCATGCTGGGGGTCTATGTAGGATTTGATCCAACTAATTTATTATGAGGAATTTCTGACAGCATGTCGCTTTCTTAAAGCATTTGCTTGAGATGTCTGATCATGAGTTTGTTCTTGTAGATATTTAAGATGCAGAATGAAGGCTATTGAGAATGTTGATTAACTAGTACTGATTCACTCTTATATAGTGAATGGGTAGACAAATGGTTTAAAGCCCTCTGCAATTCCAGTACAAAATATAGAGGGAAAAAAAAGTCTCTGATAATTTCCTGTTAGCGGGACTTAATGAATTTAAGATGATCTTGTATATTTTGTTCTCCATCCTTCCTCTGGAAAAATACTGCTTGGAATCTGATATATGCATGATTTTTTCTTTGGGCCATCTCTGTCTCTTTCATGGGCAGGGTGTGGGTTTCGGCTCCTTTTGGCGAAATATTTCTGAGTGCTTTATAGTAGATTTACTTGTTATCTCACCTTTAACAGTTTCTGCACCATCTTCAATTTGGGATGATTGGAATTGTGCTTGTCCTCTAAGAAAACTAGAATGACACCTAATTAAGTGACAAATCATTTTCTATCTAATGCTAACATAAATAATGGCCCAACTTTTATACAGGTCGAAGGGAAAACAGTCAAGGCGCAGATATGGGGACACAGCTGGTCAGGAGTGATACCGCGCCGTTACCTGTTCTTACTACAGAGGAGCAATTGACACTCTCCTTATTTATGACATAACCAAGAGGCAAACTTTTGAAAACGTTCAAAGGTGGCTCTGGGAATTACCGGACCATGCAGATTCAAACATCGTAATAATGATGGCGGGGAATAAGTCTGATCTCTTACATGTACGAGCTGTTTCAGAGGCAGATGGGTCAAGGATTAGCTGAGAAGGAAGATCCCTCTTTTCTCGAGACATCAACATTAGAAGCAACAAATATGGAAAAGGCATTCCAAACCGTCTTGACTGAGATCTACCATATCATAAGCAAAAAGGCATTGGCAACCGAAGAAGCAGCTGCAAATACCAGCATTCCGGGCCATGAAACTACGATCAATGTGGGAATTTCTTCGGGGAATACAAACAAAGCAAGTTGCTGTTCCACTTGAGTTGATGAGATAGAAGAGGGGGGGGAATACAGTTGTTAGACAGCAGGCTGGCTTTTGGTTAAATATTTCTTCCCTCTTTTATTAGTGAAAGAGGGACATGTAGAATATTTCTTCCCTTAAGTCTCTTATTTGGAGACGGCATCACTTGGAATTTGCTAAGCAATCTTCCCTGCTCATTTATTGTTATCATTATTCTCTGTTCTAAGAATTTATCGCTGTGATATCATTCATTTGCAGAAGATTGAATTATTGGATTGGAAAGAATATGATTGGTGGGTTATTGCTGTTCCCCACTCTCTGAATGGACGACAGCCTCCTCATCCGCTCGTTCTTCACACTCCTTCCCCTCCGCTCATATATTATTATTATTATTATTATTATTTATTTATTTTCACATATTTATTTATTTTTAAAAAAATTATATATACAATAAATATTAAATTTCATTATAATTATAAATTATAAATTAAAATATAATATAAAAGAGCTCATAACAATTTTAATCTCATAAAAATTTATATTTATATATATTAAATTTTATTATGACTATAAATATTAATATTTTATATAATAACTTATGTAATATATGAAAATAAAAAACTATTGTAATAAAATTTGATGTTAAAAAAAGAAAAAGAAAAATAAATTTTATATTCTCCTTCTCTGACGCCGACTCCCGTTCAAAAAGTGGCCGCTCCAAGACTTCGAAATAAAATCTTTATACAAAATGGAGAAAAAGAAAATATGTGAATTGAACTAGAAGAAGAAGAAAGAGCACCGAGGAAGGAAAGGTGTTGTTCTTCGTCGTTTGAAATTCTCTCGAATTTGAAGAGCTTGTTTTGTAGAATTTCAGATCTGATTGATCAAAATGGAGCAAGAAGGGCAGGTAGGGATTGATCCTTTAGTTCTAGACGATATTATTCAGAGATTGTTGGAGTTCCGCCATGCGAGACCAGGTAAGCAGGTCCAGCTTATGGATAGCGAGATCCGTCAGTTATGTACTGTTGCTCGAGAAATCTTTCTGCAGCAGCCTAATCTTCTCGAGCTCGAAGCCCCAGTTAAAATCTGTGGTACGTCTTTTGTTCGCCATATATGAATTTTGGGCTTCGTTCATTTTTTAATTTCTCTACATTTTGTGTAGTTTTTGTCTTTTTGATGATCTTAAGGGAGAATTAGGGTAACTTATTATAGATTGACATGGCGTGTGATTTTTTGACGAGACATGCAGTGACACAATTATGAGTAGAAACCAAATAGAGCAAAATAGTTGGAATTTTGGGGTCTGAAAACACAACTCTTGTGACTATGTCAAAGTGATATGTTTATCATATATAAGGCTGAAAGGCAGACTTAATGCTTCTGTTCGCAGTGTCACATTCTGTTTCTGCAAGTTACCGGTCTCGTTTCGACTTGCTTGTACTTGTAATTGAGTGAAAGTTTTTGAATTTCAGTGCTTTTATACATCATTCTTAGATTTGTGCACTTGTGTAGTGTGTTTAAGAGGTATATATGGAGGTGGCATAACCGATTTCTGTTTTCCATTTGCACTTTCGAATTTTCGGTATAATTGGCCTAAGGATCATATATGACAGTTATACTATGTGACACTTTCCATGTGATGTGACTAGAAATACATGCTGGTCCCACTGAACATAAAAGCTCAGATGCTAAGACATTGACTTGTTACATCACACGACAATATCACAATATTGATTTGTTATGTAAAGTATTTTCTTCTGGAGTTGAGGGAGATTAACCTTTGTTATCATAACTTTTGCATCTTTAGGTGACATTCATGGGCAATATTCTGATCTTTTGCGGCTTTTTGAATATGGAGGGTTTCCTCCAAGTGCCAATTATCTATTCCTGGGAGATTATGTGGACCGTGGCAAGCAGAGTTTGGAAACAATTTGCCTTCTCCTTGCGTATAAAATAAAATATCCCGAGAATTTCTTCCTTTTAAGAGGAAACCATGAATGTGCTTCCATCAATCGAATTTATGGATTTTACGACGAATGTAAAAGGCGCTTCAATGTTAGACTTTGGAAGACCTTTACTGATTGTTTTAATTGTCTTCCAGTTGCTGCTGTTATAGATGACAAAATATTGTGCATGCATGGCGGTCTCTCCCCGGATTTAACGAATTTGGATGAGATAAGGAACTTGTCTCGTCCAACAGATATTCCGGATAATGGTTTGTTATGTGATTTGCTATGGTCCGATCCTGGTAGAGATGCCAAAGGTTGGGGAATGAATGACCGGGGAGTTTCTTACACCTTTGGTGCTGATAAGGTTTCAGATTTTTTAATGAAGAATGATATGGACCTTGTTTGTCGCGCTCATCAAGTAAGCCATTTTGTTCTCATTTAAATTGGCAATAGTTAAACTGGAGTTTCTGCAATCTTTATTCTAGTTAGAGATACGAACTTGAGTTTTAAATACTGAACTTGTGGACCCTTGTATGGCTGTTTCTTGTGATTGAAGAAATCTATAACATGTACTTCCTGACTATATCCGGAATCATTCTGTTTATGTACATTAATTTGGCATCATATCGTTAATATTTCCCACTAGAAAATTTACAGGGTTGTTACTTTCTCCAGGTTGTTGAGGATGGCTATGAATTCTTTGCTGACAGACAGCTTGTCACAATATTCTCTGCGCCGAATTACTGTGGTGAATTTGATAATGCTGGTGCATTGATGAGTGTTGACGAGAATTTGATGTGCTCTTTCCAAATTCTTAAGCCCACAGATAAAAAGTTCAGGTTCTTTTGAACTTTGACATTGCATACAGGAGGAGTCAGATTCACCTTAAATGTGAGTTTAACTATACCATAATTCTAGCGAATAAGTAGTTGGTGACTGTACAGTTTTATCTAATCTTCATTTGCAATTTTCAGTGTGTCCGAGGTATAAACTAGAATACATACAACAGAGCCCTATTAAATGGTTTGATCAGAAATCTTATCTGTCAAAAGCTGCACCATAAACTTTTTTACTCCATTCGGAAACATTCTGCATTCTTTAACATTGAATTCATCATCATATCCTTAACATTTACAAATGCTGGTGCTTTGTAACAGAACCCTTTGACGAAGATTTTTAATTTTAGGAAGAAAGGATTGGATGAAAGCTCCTTCAAGTTTGGAGCTCATTGTTCGTTATGGTCACCATCTTCTGCGTCGAGCTGTTGGTTCGTTATGGTGGCAAAGCCTTCCACTATGCTTGTGTAGAAATAAGAATATGAACATCATTTTGAAAGCAAGAAAAGAGAAGTTGTTTCATTTAAGGAATGAATATCATTATAATGGGAATTTTATTCTTCATTTTTGCTTCTCGATACTGATAATCAGTCTCTACGCCATTTAAGCCTGCGTGTGGAGGACTGTAATTTGTGGAGAGGTGATTTAACTCCAAACCAAAACTTAAAAGTTTGTGCATGGTTAAGAGTCTGGTAGTTTTGCGACTGTATAGAAGTTTCAAGGCTCAAGCATTAGAGCCCTATATTAGACTAATCACCTAATAGCTTAAAATCTCAACTACATTATAAGGACGGGATACTTGGTTCGATTTCATTTCTTCTTGAAGAATTATTTCATTCTTTAAGAGTTCAAAATGGAGAATGAGATTTTTAAAATATTTTTGTATCTTTTTAAATACACGATTTTTCAAGTAAAATATAATAGCTGATTCATTTATATGGAATTTATCTAGTAATATTTAAATATTATTTATTTATTATATAACTAAACATAAATAATAAATGAATCTATATCATTTTTCTCAAATTAAATTATTGGTATATGAAATAAAATAATTTTAAAAAAAAAATTCAAATTGTCTGAGCCCGGGTTCGAACCGGGGACCTCTAGTGTGTGAGACTAGCGTGATAACCGACTACACCACCCAGACGTTCGAGCAAGCTCATTCTAAATTTAAATTAGTACATTTTATTCGCTTCAGACCATGTGATATTCCCCCTACCGGAGTCGCAGACTGGCTGGCGTGGACGAATTGCAGAAAAACGGTCAGATATCTGGACGTTGCAAAACAACGAAAGCGTATTAGTTTCCCTCTACAATTCAATTTCTCAACGATCTGCCATGGAAGCTCACCACACTTCTCTCGGTCGACGAACGGTAATTGATCTCATTCCTTCTTGTCCCCTCCTCGCTTCGCATCTCTATTTCCCTCTCCAGTTGTCTTTCTCTCTCACGCGCATACAGACACGGAATACACGTCTCCTTATTTACATTATTGAGGAAATCCATGCTCCTTGTCGTTTTCATTTTCGCAGTTGGAAGAGATTCGTCAAAAGAGAGCGGCGGAGAGGCTAAACAAAATTCCTTCCGGACCAGATCTAAGCCAAGGTCTCAAGCTCTGACGGTATTTTGTTGGTTTGTTCTTCACATTCATCAATTTTATCTTCCGTTTCCATCATCTAAAAAGAAAAGAAATCTCTGTATGTTTATTTTTATTATTTCTTCAATGCGTATGTGATGCAGATATTGTGGGGTTGAGGAAATCAGAGAGTGGAAACCGACTCTCGGAGGTACGAATTTGAAGATTTTTTCACTACATTTATCTTAAATTTCTATGCCTTGCCTTCTGTTTAGCTGAAGGACTTACCGCATTCGAGCATGATAATAAAAAATGTCTAATTCTTGATTTCCCTCAGCTATGTTATTTTGGTTCCTGGAAATTTGGTATTCTTATCTAGGTTTGTATCATTGCAAATTTATCTTCATGCAAATCCCATAATTAATCCCTTGAAAGGAAAAATGCTCTCTTACAACTGGTGGTGCTTATGATCTGAATAACCAATTTAATTTTAATTTACCTGCAGACCTTAGCGGTTTAGTCTCTCAGATACAAGATCTGCTGAAGAAGAATTCAGAACTAGAAGAAGGAAACAGTGAATTATCTTCTAAGGTTTTTCTATTAAACTCTTTTTTTCTTTGGTTTTGTGTTGTGGCAGTGTATCCTTTCCTGTTTGTTGATCAGTTAGTCTAAATAGACCATTATTGTCTTCTTTCAGCTTCGATCAAAGGAAGTTGAGAACGATACGCTTAAGAAGCGATTAACTGATTTGCTATATTTCTTTGGTGGATTTCTGTTGGCTGTTGTGTTCGCTTTTCTGATTGGTCATATCAGTTATATTATTAGTAGATCTATTTCAACGGAAGGGAACCTCATTTAATTCTGTGGAGTGCTTTGTTTATGGGGAAGGCGAAGATAGTGACTCACCTTTGTAATTTCGAAATGAATGTATCATCTGGAAGTTAGAACATTATAAGCCATGTCTCTTAGCTTTTCGAGTATCAGAACCCTCTTGGCACTTATACATTTCTATGTTACCTGTTTGACCTTTTGTTTTCCTCTTTTTCTTGTCGGTGAGTCAAATATTACATTTTGAACCTCGGTTGTACATTTCATTGCCAAAACCATCGATCTTGTAGGTCATATGATTTTTGCAATATTTTCATCAGTCTAATCGGTTGATTTTCAATTGTTATGGATGAATAGAAACTTTTCTAGTTCTGTTTGATGAACGTTGTTGTTTCTGGTTCCGATTACTTGTCAGCTCAAAACTAAATGACCGACTGGACTAATGAGCGATTATAACTATATGATTATTTGTGTTTGATCAATGAATTTAGTCAGATCCAGTAGGTTAAAAAAGGCGAAGGAGCAGATTTATCATTTTCTTTTCCATCAAGCTGTCTCTAACTAGTTTATTAAACATTTCAATTGTACTCCTCTAAATTAAAAATAAAAAATAAATAGTTTCTATAGGTGGTAATATAATTGGGTTATGACTTCTTATTGTGTTTAAGACCATTTGTCACACTTTATTCGCTTTTGTATGTGTATATACATGTCTGAAAGGTGTCATATGCTAAATTGTGTTGACACTTAATCATGTGTCATTTTTTTTATTAAATTAAATTAAGGTCCTTCCGAATTTAAAAATTTTAAAAAAGACCCCCTTTTATTTCTTTTATTATTATTTGGTATAGTTTGGGAATTTAATAATTGCTTAAAAGTCCTCTTCTACTTCTATTGTTATAGTTTTAAGAAGTTTTAAGAAGTTTGATTGTAAAATATAACACGGGGAATTTTAAACTGACATGTAGTGGAATAATGGGAAATTTTGTTTTTTAGGCTTAATAAAAATAGATATTGACCAAATAGATCAAATTTGATATTTTTTTTTATTTTTTTTTTGGTCAAATGACCCTATTTGGAAATTTTGATGGAAAAAAGTACTAATCTACCCTTACCTTCAATCTCGTTCTGAGATCTTGAATCATGATCTCAAACCAAGATCTCGAACCCAAATCTTAGACCGAGATCTAGGTATGAAATCGGACCGAGATTTCAAACCTAAATCTAATACATTAGAACTTCAATAAATTAATAACCTCATTTAAATAATAATTTTCGTCGGTCCCGACTCAAGAATAAAATGCTAAATTAATAATTTGTTAAATTTATAAGATAATAATTTCCTAATACATAGTACTATAATTTAACTATGAGATATTTCTAAAATATGAATCAAACACATTATTTCTTTTTGAAGTTGACACAATTTAGATCTCATCTCTAAATTTATAAGTTCTGATGTAATTTTCTCATACTATACCAAAAAATTATTCAATTTTATCATGGCTTTGAGAGCATATTTTCGCGAAACAGGGTTTATAGTATAACTATCATCTTCAAATTCAATATCTTGATCATTTTTCATGGCACTCTCCATTATTTGCTCGTGGGTCAACATTTCTAAAGTTGTGTTGTTTTCTCCAGAGTAGTTCAAGAGGTTCTCAATATCCATCCACTACGATAATTCAACTATTTGATTATATTTTGTAGCTCTTAAATGTCATTACTATCTAACAGTTTATCCAAATTATTTGAACTCATATTATCCGTGGACCGAATTTTACAATGTTGAAAACAATTTGCAGTTGCATTTTCATGAACATCTATTGTCCAAGAATAAATTGCAAGATTCATTGCTTCAAAAATAATTATTTGTTATGGATTCAGCTCCCCTACTTCATAACCATCCAAAAGATTACGGTACAAACGACGACGTTAATGCATCTTAAAAGCTCGAATGATTCATGCGTCACAAGGCTGAATCTTTGATGTTATATTGGGTGGCAAGAAAAAAAAAATCAACATTTTGCAAACCTTCAATAGTTTTTTGATGAGCAAGACAATTATCGCCAAACAAAAGAACTTTTCTACCAACCATTTTTCTATTGAACCATCGAACATATTCTTCAAATAACAATCCAATCATCTATGCTCGTTTGTTAGCATGATACTCACAATTCATACTCGGCAAGTTTACATGCTTAAAGCATTGTGGTTTAGCATACTTTCCAATAATCCATAAAGCAATTTTCTCTGAACCATCCTCGTTACAACAAATAACAATAAGTCTTTCCTTATCTTGTTTTTTTTTTCCCTTCAAGTTGCTTTGTTGCAAGAGAATGATATGGTTGTAGTCTAAAAAATAATATTGTTTCATCCACATATTGAAAACATCTTTCATCTCAAATTGATCCACTTTCTTCTTCCTTATGGAAATCAAATTGTTCTCCATGCTCTCAATATCAACTGATCCACTTTCTCCAAAACGACGATAGTTCATTATCTCATGTCTTGATTTGAAGCACTCGATCCAACATTGAGAAAAATATAATTTTGGAGTATCTTGATAGTACATCTTCTTTAGAAAATATTTTGCCTTTTTCATGATTAATTCTCCAATTATATTTACACGTTATTGGTATTGAAAAAACCACTCATAGATAGTGTTCTCTAAGTCAGGGAATTTTGCTGTTTTGTGTCGCTTAACATCACCTTTTTCAAAGGCAGCCGAGAGATATTCCAAATATTACTTGATCGTATTTGATATTGTCCCTTGACTCACTTGTAAGTTAATTTTTTCTAGAACCCACTATTGCAATTATTTTTTAGTGCTACCTAGATTCTCTTTATTATACTCGCATAATGATTTACGCATTTCATATGTCATTATCGATTTCCTTACACCTTTGAGATGAGAAGCCATCTTTGTCTGAATGAAAAATAGTCTTTGCTTCTTTAGTTGTTCTTTTTGAGTGAGTAAAAAAGACTTATAATCTTATTTCCCAAAGAAGTTTTTTTTGACCTATTACTTCTTATGCAAATTTTTTCATAAGAACGATTTTTGTGGGCAAAGATAACATAAAAGTAGTAGATTTCTCTTTAGCTTTATATGGGCATCAAAATTAATATATTTGGAAGTTTGTAGTAAAAGTTATACTAGATTTACTGAAATAGAGTTTTGGTAATGAATATGGGAAAATCAACCCTTAAGATGAGTGTGATAATTTGCTTGAATTTGAGATTTGCATTATCATGATTAAGGTATGGTAGACTTTTCTCCAATAAATCTTAAACTGAATTACTATCAAATTTTTATGTGTGACCGATTAGGTTCTACATCACGCCGGTAGAAGAATTTCTTAACATTATGATTTTATTTAATTTATAATTAAATTTATTTAATTTAAAACATATTTTAAATTAAATAGTTAACTTAATCCTCTCATGATTAAATAACTTAAATTTCCAAGTCAAGACTGACTTCTAGCGAAGTATCAAGACTACCCGGGAGATGAAAAGTATCATCTTCCGAAATAACCTTATGTGACTATAGTATATTTATAATAACGATCATTCTATCTTTCTAAACATTAATAGACAAATCATATGTTAAACCTTAATATATAAATCATATGAACCATTATATATTTATTGAACATTGACAATGAATTTACAAAAAATTCTTTTTCATATCATACTACTTTGCAAATATTCTTTGTTCGATAAAATATATAATTCATAAGAATTATTTTCAAATTTGGAAGCGATTGATTTCATCTTGATTGCTCACAACCTTTATGTATAACATGTCATCTTCAACGCTTCATCCCATGTTCACCATTGGTTATGATTAATTGGAATAATGTCAATATATGAGACTGGCACACAAGATATCATGATGATCTCATGTCTGAGAACCATAAATAATATAGTTACTAGATAATTATCATTAACCGTTTTTATTAATTACAATTGAAATTTATCTAAATATCACGTTCGGTATCCTTAGTTTACTAAGCATTTACATAATCATTATATGTTTCACCAACACCAATGGTTATGATATCGGTCATCCTAAATATTTTAGGTGATAAACTATATGATTATTTATCCGGATCATCAATGTTCATTCTTGAGATCATATGAAAACGAACAGTTCGCATCTTAAGCTCTATGCAGCTTGAGTCTCAATTAGCATGATCTCTATCATGATCTCCAAAATGCACAACTTAAAAAAAATCACGATATGTATATATAGAACAATAATATATTTATTTCAATAAAATTAATAAATATGATCAATAATAACCGACTTTCATTAATGATAATTAATAATAATATTCATTTTTTTGTTAATATATGTATAAAGATAGTATCACATAAAATCGTTTTCCTTAGCGGGTCAAAAATCAATTGGCTTAATGAGCACTTGATCGGAGGAGCAAGATCTAAGCTTCTATGGAAGCAAAATCTAAGTTTTCATTCAATCGATTGAAGAGTAACCGAGTTTCCAAACTTCCATGAAATCAAGATCTACTAGCGAAGAGAGATCATAAAGGGGAGAGAGAGATAAAAAAAATAGGAGAGAGAGGATGGAGAAATACCGGGGAAGGAGAGAGAGATAACAGAAAAGAAAAGGGGGAAGTGTTTTTTTGGAAGAGGTGGAAGGGTATTCTAAAAGAGGATGAAAGTTATTTTGGGATTTTAAATTTTTTATTTGAAAAAGATAATTAATTGGAAAAAATTATAAGTTTTGGTTTATATACTAAAACAAATATAAGAACTCAAATTATCTAAAAAAATAAATATGATATTAATTATTAATTTATATTAAATATTAATTATGAAAATATGATATTAATTATTAAATTACTTACATTTTTCTTTTTAAGTTAAATTTATTATATAGCGAGAGTAACGTAGAAAGTTTAATTATTATATTAACTAAATTTAAACTTATATAATATAAATTTTCTATCTAAAGAGCACGTAACAGCCACAGCATGTATGAGGTATGATTCCTAGCACAAACACCAACTCGTGTTTGAAGATTAAATTTCAATTATGGTAACATATAAATCAAGGTCACTTGGGCTAGACTACCATGTCTGTCTCCTAACCACGTTTGCCGATTTATATCAAAATTACATTTGAAAATCACAGCCAAACGCTAATTACCTCTTTCGGTAAAATTAAAACAAAAGAAAGAAAAGAGAGACATTTACGGTGGCCTAATTTTTAGGCCACATTATCCTTCCTAAGGTCTACGACAGCCACGCTAACGTTGTCCGAACTGTGCCTAGCCAAAGCCAGTTTCGTTAGCAACATGGATGCGTTATTACATACCTTATCGGATATCTCTATCCCAGAAACATCACTCCCCGTTGCGGATAATGCATCCGAGTTTCCCCTTCCTCTCAGGCACATTCGGGCCACCCCGCATGCCATCTCATTGGATACCACATCCCAAAGCCCATCACTTGCTATTATCAAACACTCATCCTCTGCCGTCCGATCTGTGATCGTGATCTCCGGCTCACAGCTCACATATGGCTTCAGATAATTATCACCTACAACATCCGGAAAATAGAGGCGTACAATAAATGAGAATGCGCAATGTACTAAACTCCAATGCATCCCCAATCATTTAAGAAAAAGGAAAACTAATTAGATTTGAACTCCGATTTGAAGCAATTTGACGGATCCAACGATTACCTATAGCTCTTGACATGGCAAGAACACCGAGAACCCGAGCACCCTCCCAGTATATGACCCGCCCACCCACAGATTCGATCCGTTTTAGCTCATCTGGGCGATCCGGCTGCACATATTGTAAAGAGTCAACAATCAATGAATCAGATGGCGGGAATTCTAGCCGCTATCCCTCAATTTTCTTTCGGCTCGGCCATTCCGTTTGCTCGGAATGTGTGGGAAAATCAAAGGAGATCCGAGAAAAATAAGGTACGCATATAAATTAATCTCTACTTTTTTTTTCCTTTATGCCTACGTATCCTGAAGGTGAAATGTTGAAGTCTGCTAGATCTGTACCATGAAGCTATAACTTTCTTTCTAGTTTAGAAAATTCTCGAGATCTCTTGGATCAGGATTTTCTTTGTAATTAAACAAGCTAGAAGAACGAGATGATTATGGGAAGTTAATTTAGTTACTAATTACCTTGTGATCAGACGACAGTGGAATAGCCTTTCCATCTCGACAGAGAACTGCTCTAGAGTCACCGCAATTAGCGACGATTATTTTATCAGGAGAAACGACTGCAACGACGGCAGTAGATCCAACGGCGTCGCACTCCGGCGACTGAAGCTCACATCTGCAATTACCAACAGCTGTCGCTCCCTCATTCACCGCGACAACTTCTTTGTCCATCCGGCAAAAACTTCGCTCCATTACGCTCTTCCACTCACCGCCACCTCTCGGCTCCTCTTTACTCTCCATCTCTTCCTTCACAATCTCGTGCAGTCTTTCTCTGCACTTCGTCGCCACCTGAAAAAGAAGTCCAGACAAGCTACTCAATTTTCATTTCAAGCTTCAAAACACAACCAATTAAGTTTTCAGAAGATATCAAGTTAAGCTCGTACATGAGAGCATCCATGGCCATCGTAAACAGCGAAGTAATGAAATTGAGCTGTATCTTCATCATCTGACCGGAAAAATGAAGGATGAAGAGCAACGGCATCTTCCATATCTCTCCTCCTTCCACATAATGAAGCCACGCCGAATCTCAGATACTCTCTGGAAGAAGCTGGATCCCTCGTTGCAGGGATGGGAATTTCACTCATCGACGTCGATTCTGGTATGCTCGAAGAACTACACAAATTTTGTATCTCCTTACAGCTCTCCGATCCTACCTTTACCGTAACGCGTTTTTCTTCATCGGAACCAGAGTCCTGAACTGCATTATCGCATTCAGAGCCGGGAAGCGACGCCGCATAGAACTCAAACTTCCTGCGTTTCTGCTCGTTCTCCGCCGTCTCCTGCGGTGCCACCCCGGCCACAAACTTAAACCTCCTGATCTCCATTCTCCGCCGCCTAGCCGCTCGTGAGATAGGCTCGTACGGCGGCGAACTTTCACTATCACTCATCATTCCACAACAAATCTCTGCCATTTGATCAGTTACCAAAACGCTTAGTTCTTAATTACCAGCAACGAATATGACAATTAAGCTGCCGTTATATTGGTAAAGAAGAGAGAAATTGCTTAATCAAATTAATAGAGGAAGACTGTGTGTGAGAGCGAGAGAGAGAAGTCTGGCGCGCCGATTCATCCGAGCTTTTAAAAGGGGTACTTCAATGGCCACCTTTGTTATTTATTTAATAAATATAGTTCTTACGTTCGGAAATAGAGGACAGGTCAGTTCTTCTTTAGGGTATGAAGTGCCACGGGTTCTGCCCGTCACCATCACGGGCAGACCGAAACAGGTACTATTGTTTCGTAGGTGACGTAGTGTTTTCCTTTTCCACCGTTGAGATATCTACCCCACCCCCACTCACTTCGTCCAATTCAAACACGTGTACTTCCTCTGTTTCTGTTATGAAGTACGTGACCCAATTAGATTCCAGCAACGCAACGAGGGAATAGACCTTTCTTTCTTTCTTGACACGCATCGCTTACTATCCATCGTCTTAATTACTAGTTTTATATTTTTTTCTCCTTTGATTTTTTTTTTAAAATATGAGCTTGTAGTTCCACGTGTTCGATTAATATATATATTTTATTTCTTAAAGAAATTTAGGAATTATATTTTATATATTTTTAAAAAATTGAAAAATTAGTATTTTTATTATTAATTGATTTTATTATAAAAAATTAAATTTTTACATAATATAATATTAATTATATTAAAAATATGCATAGAATCAAAATGAAATTTACATATAATATAATTTATATATTATTTTTAAATATAATAAACAAAATATCAAATCGTTCTATTTAATAAAGTTAAATATATATTATTTATTTAATTTATTAGATTTTGAAAGTAATACGCATAAAAAAATTCATTTTTGTTTTTTGGAATTTTTTTGTTCTTATTTATTTATGAGAAGTATCTGATTTCTCTACGTATCATGATTCGACTTGTCGGCGCATTTTTTGTAAGGCTGGAACTGGACCTACTGGAATATCTATGAACATCGGATTCGGTTCATTAACTCTGGACGCGTGTCTCTAAATCCGGATGTTTCCCGTACGCGACCCGGTATGTTAGATGGACCCCTTAAGTTGTTAACAAATGAAGAAGATGTTGTCGTCGGTCAAATGTTAAATTAAACAGAAATTCAAAAGTATAAAAGAGACCCCTATATTATTTATGTTCCTTTTTCAAGTGGGCCCAACCAAAAATACTGAAACGTCGGAAATACCCTTTTACCGTACCACAGCGGAATATCAGGTTCGGCGGGACCATTTTGATTTTGTTACGTGAGATGATAAGTGGGCAACGTGGACATGATAATTTATGTAATTCATTCCATTGATTTCATCCTTATAAAGATGATCAAAATAAATTTTGTTAAAGAGAATAATATATATATATATATATATATAATTAATTAATTAAAAAAATAGTATTTACTATAATATTTTCATGATTAAAAATTATTAAAATTATCCATATTAATTTCAATGATAAATACCCATTTTTTTATAAAAGAACGATTTCACTTCATCAGAATTTATTTTTTATCATTTGTTAAATAATTTAATCTCTAATTATTTCTTTATATTATATTTGTAAGGTTCACAATTAAAAATTAAGAGCTTGAGAACCTATAAACTATTTGGATAAATTCCAAACTTATAAACTTGTAAGGATCTTTAATTGTATTTTACTTGTATTATGCTTTAAATCTTATTGGTATTGCCCAAATTTAGAAATCTGAAAATCTTGGTTCGTGTTCCTTGATTGCTCAATACCATTATAAATTAATTGATACTTTGAGGTTTGTAAGGGTATCGAACAATCAAATATTATTGAAACTTTTGAACCAGCAAGATATCGAGTAGTACTGAAATATTGGAACTATCAAGCATTAATATTTAAATCATTCTAATCAACACAATTTGTTTCCTTTATATTTTTCTTCTACGGAAATGAAAATATTATTTGCAATAATATATTTGACTGGTAAATAGAAGGAGAATGTAAACCCAAACGAGAAAGAGAATCTGTGGTATTACATTAAAATAGGACAAAGTGATCAATTGAGGCTTCGATCGAATATAATGTCACATATATTGAATTTTAGAAGTTGTATATGATTCTAGCGACATAGATCATAATGAATTCGGGATGCAACTGTCATACAAGTTATCAAGTGAATTGTTTTCTCAACTACACATAAAAAATAACCAAAATATAAAGAGGACATTTAGAATACTACATGACTCAAAATTAGAGGTAAACGTACGAAGATTCAATCTATCCTATACCACCATCCACTGATTGAGACATTCAAGACAATATTTGATCCATGAATCTCTCGAGCCTCCGATCAAGGTGATCCGATTTGATGTAATCTTATTGCATTTCATGATTTTGATATAACCAAATTTTCACATTATTATTTATCCATTCACTTGTCCATTTTTATGAAGAATTTTCTTATAAATTATGTTCATAATATGGTTATTTATCAATAAGTTTGTATTGATACCTCGATGAGATGAGTTTTTGTGCATGTGTCTTAAATCCAACACGCACAAAAATGCATATTAAAGCTTTTGTCTCAATCTTTGCATATAAAACCATTATATCTTAAAATTTTAAAATTAAACTTTTCATCTTAAACCTGATTTAAATCCTGAGACTTGGTCACATGCCTTAAACCCTAAGACTTGGTTTTTTTCATCTTAACTGTAAACTCTAAGTGTTAGATCAATCATATTAACCCTATGTCTTAAACCCTATGGCTTAATCCTAACTCTAAGTCTAGGGTTTAGGACCAAACCCTAAGACTTTGTCCTTTTCATCTTAACCATAAATCATAAGTGTTAGGCATTTCATATTAACCATATATCTGAAACCTTAAGACTTAGTCCTAAATCTTAAACCCAAAGACTTTATCCTTTCATCTTAACCCTACGTCCTTTCATATTAAATATAAACCCTAATTCTAACAAATTCCTACCAAAACCATAAACTATAAGTCTTAAACCTTAACCCTAATTCATACTAAACTCTAAATCCTATATCTTAAATTATAAACCCAATTTTAACAAATTCATACTAAACCCTAAAACTTTAACACTAAACTGTAATTCTAACAAATTCATTTTAAATCTTAAGTCTTAAACTCTAAATCTTTGTTATTTCCTCTTAACCCTATACCTTGAACCTTTTATATTAATCATAAATCATAAAGCCTTAGACCTTATGTCTTAAGATATAATTCTAACAGCATCATACTAAACCTTAAACTTTAAATTCTAATGATGAATTGCTTGATATCTTACTAGTTCAAAAATCTCAGTAACACTCAGATGCTCAATACTCTCACAAATTTCAAAGCATCGAAAAATCGAGCAATATGAACTAAGACTTCTGGATTTCTAAATTTCAAATTTTAAAATTTAAGCAGTGTAAAAAAAATTCAAAATATAATTAATAAAAATCCTTTAAATTTTATTTATTATTATCATATCAAAATCAAATTTAAAAATTCAAAACTTACTCAAACAATTCTGGGAATTTAGAAATAGAGTAAAAAAAAAGGATGAAGATTAAGAAATAAAGATGCAGAAAGGAAAATTATTTGATTTCTGAATTTATTCAGTATAATGATAAGAAGAGAAATAAAAATAAAAGAAGATTTTTTTAAAATTATTTCTACTGTTTTTTTTTTTCAAAATTCCTTTAGAGCATTTTAAACTCTGTCTTTCATACTTATTATATATATATATTTAATTAAAATAAATAAATAAAAAGATTATATTTGCAAAAAAAAAAAAAAAATTTAAGTAGATATAATTTTTTAAAATAAAAATTTCTTTTGGGTCAGCTTTCCAAATTCCATCTTTATAAAAAAGTATACAACATTTTAAGTGGGTCCATGGTTGGGTGAATCAAACGGACAACACGTGTAAAAATGTATGCTGGGCGAGATAATGGCTGGGCTTGAGGAGGAGGGGCAAGGCCGCAAGGAAAGGCAACAAAAATTGGTGGGAATTGGACTAACTTACGGTGAACTGTCTACCTCTAACCTAATGAGTGGCGCGCCAAATCGTTTAGTTAGAAATGTAGTAGTACTTAAGTTTAAAACTGTTTCTGAAAGTAGTAGTTAACTTTGTAGAAATAAGTTCTAGGTTGTAAAATAAGAAAAGAAAAAAAAAGACAACCATGGTCAGGGGAATCGGAGTTAGTGTTAGTTTACTTGAACTGTTCTGAACTCTCGAAAGCTGCGTGGCGCTGCCTTTTCTCTCCTGATTCCATGTATACCGAGAAGAAGTCAGAACAGAGCTTTTACGAGGCAGGAGTGAGGCAAAGTGTCGAACACGTGGCGGGCGAGGTAGAAGAGGAGAGAAGGTGGAGACTGCATGCGCGCGTTGTTTTCAGAGCTTGGTTTACGCAGTAACAAATGGCCGGTGACGACATGCAGCATAAACATTTCTTGCCAGCCTGCTACCTGGCTGGCTGCCTCTTAATTTTAGCTTTTGCTTCTTTTTCTTTGATGTGTTCTAGATTGCATGAATTTTGTGTGGATCGGTAACACTAGGTTACGACACATCGTCTGCTTTAAGGCTCTATCTGGCCGATTCTGGATCCTTTTGTCGCCACGACATCCTGGGATTGAAAGATATTTTCACAAAGATCTGGTGCTGGTTTAATTATTAATTATTTTTCTTCATTCTTTGCTTCGGAAATTGTTATGGCGTTTGCTCAAAATAGTCAATAATATAGGAAAAACCACCATTCGAACTAACTAAAAATAGGCATAAAGTAGTGACATGTTTGGTTTCCTTGTCCTTGTGGGTTTTAGATTTCACGCTTATATTATGAATGAAAAATTATCATGTACTATTAATTAAGTTCTTTATCATTTCTGCAACACTATGATAAAATTTCATTAATTAGCATAAACTAATTAATTTCATTAAATTTCTCAATTAAAATATTTTATTCTTTCCATATGAAAACTAGTGTATATATATATATATATAGTAGACAGGGGGATATCCAAACAGAGTTTACATATAGATCTCTAAAACGGTAGTTCCATAAGAAAGTGATTGTAAACTTAATAAGAAGAAGGAGGAGAACCCGATTCCTTTGGTTCCACCTGTCACAAGAGCTTTCATTCCTTGAAGGGACCATCTGCTGCTATTTTTCTCACCCATCCTCTTCTTCCCTTCTCTTTCTCTCTCTCACTCTTTCAATTCTCCTTCCACCACCCCTTCTGACCCTCCTCCAGACCTGATTTTTCTTTTATAATGCACGACATATCTAATACTTCCAATCTGATCCTTGTCCCACCTCTCTATAGTCTAAAGACTATATGTACAGTTTATATGCATCATCTTACATAGTTATCATAATAATAAACCATGTGTTACTTGTATTGCTTTCCTACGGATAATAGTTCGATGATTATCTTATGTACTGCCTTATCTCTCATATTATATGAACAAACTAGATTTCTCTACTTAAGATATGGAAACGAGTAGTATGTCTTCAAATGGGATTTTGCCAATAACAGAAGTAGAAAGGTTTAATGTAAAAGAGAGGAAAAATACAAAGAGGACCAGTAAAACATCGACAAACAATTGAACATAAACAGTGACAAATAACATGATAGGGAAAAGGGAGAGAAGAAAATGACAATACCCTGAACCTGATCTGCTAAATATATCTAGTCGTGCTAAGGATAGAAGCCATTAACATAAGAAAGTCCTTACTTACATACATAAATACATACATATGAAATCACATAAGAAAGTCCTTCTCAAGAGCTAAAATTATTGAAATTCTTAAAAAACAAAAACAAAAAAACATTCCTAATACATCATTGTCTTGAGACAAGATTTGTTCAAATTCAATTTTCTCAATCATCATCAACGTAAATGGTTTCTTGCTTAAACAACCCTCCAAACACATTCCTGACTTCTTTCTTCGCCTCCTCTTTTCCCTCCTTCCCTTTCCCTTCCTCCTTGCCCCTGACCTGCTTCTTCAGCCCAAAACCATTTGTACCAAACTTAGGTCCTGTTTGCTTAACCATAACTGCTTTCTTCGCCGGCAAGTTCTTTGCTTTTGCTTGCCCCCTAACAGTAGCAATCTGCACCTTAGGAATCTCAACCGACGGAAGCTGAGAGCTAAACTTCTCCCATGAGAGGCCTGAACTGAAATCCTTTGCTTTGGTCAAAAGCGTCTCGACAGAAGCTATTCCTGCCGCTTCTGCTTTCTCTTGAGCTTCTTCTGCTAGAGAAGTAGCTTTTGCTTCTTGCACTGATAGCTTTTTCACTTCTGCTTCTAGCTTCTTGGCTGCTTCTGCTGCCTCAACTGCCTTCTCTGCTGCTTTCACTGCCTCCTCCTCTGCTTTCGCCTTTGCAATCGACTCTGCGTACGCTTTTCTCCTCCCGTCCTCGGGAATTGCACTAATCAAACACGATTAAGCTCGTACAAACATCAATCTACATTACTTAATTACCCATTTGGCTAATGATTAATACTGATATAGATAAATAAAACACAATGTTCATTACCTAAAAAGCTCGTTTACCGGTTTTGAGGGTGCAGATGGATCTGTCGAAACTTCCACTACCTAAAATCAGAGAATAATAGAGTTTTCAATCAGTTCTTGAACATATAGTTAGTTATATGCCAAAAGAAAAGGAAAAATAAAAAAACGATACTGAAGTAGGGTTTTTTTGACAGTTTATATGTAACATACCTTGTTTTCTGCCACTGCTGTGTTAGAGAAAACGTTAGCTACTAAGGTTGCTATCTGAGACTTGGCCACCTGATTAAGTAAAACATTAGTTTAAGAAGTACATAGAAGACACCTCAGTTCTAAATTAGGCTAAACAATAATAATTCAATGGATAATTATTGGATACATTACATTACTTTGTAGTCGTTTGCACCGGCGCTTCCTTCAGCTGACACGACAATATTATAGCCGCTCTCCAGTGAAAAGTCTTCAGTCAAACTAGTCTTGATGAAGGTATATCTGATGTCCGTTTTGATTACTTTCTGCAACAGTTCCGGCACTGTCAAAGGTTGAGATCGCGCGAAGAGGTTGTTAAAGAACGTGGAGATCCCATCCAGCACATTGTAGGTCGACGCGGACGATGTGTTTCCGTCATAGATTATCGCCACGTGTCCCACTCCCGCTAGCTGGGCAGCCTCGATCACTTGCAAGGCGTCCGATGTAGTGACTTCAGCAGTGGGCCCGTTTTCTCCCGGGCCTATTGTAACTACCACCTTACTTGCATTTCCTATTGCTTTAGCAATCGACTCCGCATCTTGAAACGTGGATTCAACGGCATTGATGCGTTTCGATTCTTCGATAGATATGATCTGCAGTTTGTATTAAAAGTGGGAACATGAAAGACAATATCAATGTATTAAAGGTCTATTTAGATAGACTTATTGAATCCATATTTAGTAAATTTGAGGTTTAAAATGGTACATTCTAATTATATTTTGCGAATTTAGATAATAAATAGTGGGTCCAAACTAGACTTTGGTTCAAAAAAGTTGATCCAAATGAATGTACAAAACGCTATTTCAAACTGCAGTTGGACAAAAACTTACCTTGTAATTAGCAGCAATACGGGCCAATTCTTGGGCAGCACCGAGTTCGGGCACACCGGCTCGGACGCTAAAACCTTCACGCAGAAGTGTCTGGGCAATACGAATTCCGGCCTGCCCAGTTGCCCAGGCGACAAAAACAGTACCCGGGTCCTTGCGTCTAGTGTTCCGGAACAACAAACTGCTCGAAGAATTAGGCTTACTCACAACTGGTATCAAAGATTTCACATCTGGGACTTTACCAAACGGGAACCCAAATGGATTTGAATTTGAGGAATCCTCTGTTTGGCCACTATCTTCAGCTGGAGTAGCGTTGTCCCTCGGTTTGCCAAACCCGAAAGAAGGAGTTTTGGCATAGACTCGGAGCCTTGGGTTCTTATGTGTTAGCTTTGAATTGGGAGTTGTGCTTAGGAGAAATGAATTGGAGTTGATAATGGCAGCCATTGAGGAGAAAAAGTGATGGTGTTGATTATCACCTCTAAGAACTCAATACTTTTCTTGTATATTCATGTCCAGGTTTTTGTTTTGAGTTGGATCCAAACACACCGTTTCTGAGGATTTTGATATGTTTGGTTGGTTTGATTCTAATGTTATCCAGGTGGGGAGGGGGTTAGAGGATGATGATAGCAAATGGGATTGTGCCACGTAAGGTTTTGTTATCCATACGGTGAGAATTTGAACACCAGACATTTTGAATGACACTTCAGAGCCATATGAAAATGACATCGCCTTTGATATTTTTAAGGACTTGGTTTATCAAATTTTATCCACTAACCTGCAAAAATGAGAAATAAATAATTATAAAATAGAAAAATATATATTTATATAAATGACCACGAAACAATGCAGGAAAACAACTCGAGCACTACTTCTTTCCAAATTTTTATTTTATTTTATAAATTCTTAAGTAGTTAAATATATTTATAATAAATAAATAAATTTAATTATTTATGTTAATTTCATATTATTATATTATATAATTTACGATCAAAATAATAAGTTTTATTTTCATGTAATAGGGATGATATGATATTTATTATTATAATAAGATTTAATTTATTAAATTATATTCAAAAAAAATTTAATTTTTATAAATTAGGTGAGCTACATTTTCCCCTCATATTATATAAGAAAAATTCAAATGAGAAATATCCTAAACCAGTTACAAAATGATAGAATATTTATACATACGGGCTGTATAATTTTAGGACATTTAAATGTTCAAGGACCAAATTACAGGATTTTTAAGTTGTGGAGGACTAAATGGCAAAATAGGAGACAAATACCAATTTTGTCTTGGCCCGAAAACAGAAGAACATTCAATGCTCTTTGGCTTCCACGAATCCAGACGCATGAGCTCCGGATTTTGCTACCTGGTAGTCTGTGATTGGCATAATCTACCATGTCATCTAAACACGTGGTAGACCTTGCCTGTCTAGGAAGCTCTCCGCGCAGATCTTGACGCGTTGACCAAACGCATATAATCGGATGCAAACCTATTTATATTCACTCTTTATTCTCCATCTCCGGTCCGCTCTCTCCCTCCCTCTCTCTCTCTCTCTCTCTCTCCGTCTGTTCTCTCCCTTCCACAGACTCTGCCAAACCTAAGATCCCTTTCCCAAACCCTAATTTTCATAGATCATGTAGGTATCAGTTCCTCATTATTCTCATCCGTTTTATCGAACAGTCTCCAATTTTAGGTTTTGTGAAATTGGGAAAATCGGAGGTAGGCGGAGCTAATCCCTAATAAATGGCGACTTCGACGAGCTCTGTATACGTCAATGTCATAGAAGACGTCATCAACAAGGTTCGCGATGAGTTTCTCAACAGCGGACCGGGCGAGGACGTTCTCAAGGAGCTTCAAGGAGTAATTCTTATTCCTCAACCCCCTCTCTCTCTCTTCCTCACCCTATTACTTCAATAGATTTTCCTTTTTTTAGGAATTTTCTCCACTATTGGCCGTTTTAGTAGCTTAGTTTTAATCCGATTGGATAGATTGAGAGTTTTCTTTGAAAAATGACGTATGGATTCGATCTGACTGTAGCTAGGGTTTTGAGGTTTGGCTGATCTTGTAATTTATGTAGATGTGGGAGGCGAAGATGATGCAAGCTGGTGTAGTAAATGGTCCTATTGAGAGGTCAGCTGCGCCTAAGCTCACTCCGGGTAGTGCAATAACTCCAGTCCGTGATCTTAATATGCCTTATGAGGGGAACGAGGAATATGAAACGCCCACAGCTGACATGCTATTTCCACCTGTGGGTTTTTTGCTGTCTCTTCCTGCCGCATAATTGCAAAAACGTTTTAGTATATTTTGGAATTTAGAATCCTATTGATTTTTATTTTTGAACTGACCTACGTTGCATAAAAATATTTAATTCTATGATGTGGGGTTTTCAAATTGAAGACGCCATTACAAACCCCGATTCAAACACCGTTACCGGGATCTGCAGAGATTTATAACATTCCAACTGGAGGAAGTGACCAGCCTACTCCTGGAAATGATTCGGCTGCCATTGCTGGTGGTGGTGGTGCTAATAACACAGATCCAAAAGGTGGAAGACCCAACATGTACATGGTAATAATACTGAGCATTGCTATAAGCGTACCTCCTAGTTGCGTTAGTGCAGTAGACTTTTCTTTAATAATCCTTATTTTTTGAGTTTTGGCATGGATTGTAATTGAAAGTTACGTAAGAAGAGTTGTTGATAATCTGGAAATTCTTGTTACAGCCACCTCCTTCTCCTTGGATGAGCCAAAGGCCTCCACTTGATGTTAATATTGGTAAGTCTGGTGCTCAAGTAGTATACAGCGTTGGTAACAGTGATTCTTAGGAATCAATGTTGGTTGTTGTGTAGCTTATGTGGAAGGGCGCGAAGAGGCAGACAGGGGAACCTCTAGCCAACTCCTTACACAGGTAATCCTTGCATAATGTCTCCTCGAGATGTCCCCCCTACAACACATATTCGTTGATCTAACACGCATAAATATCTTAAACTGCTAAAACAGTGTAATATCATATCAAGGTCTCGTGCTAACATTTGAGAATTCCAGGACTTCTTAGCAATGTCTGGCGGAAAGAGAAAGCGTGAGGATATTGCTCCCCAGTATCAAACTAATGGTTTTATACCACAGCAAGATGGAGCAGGAGATGCTGCCCCCAGTATCTTTGAAATTGAGGTATGTTGTTCTCTTTTATTTGGGTATTTTGCTATTTTAAAGGTTAAACTATTCTAACCGTCAACATAGTTTCTTCTACTCTGTTGTTTGGGTACATGGATTTACTATGACTGGATAAATTATAAGAATCATTTTGTAGCAACCACTGAAGGCACTATTAGAAAAAGGCAAAGATACAATGTTTCTTTTAATTATTTTTTGGTGCATCAGGTCCTTCGATACAACTTTTATCTTTGATAATGCCTTACCTTTAAGGATTCTAATTATCGAACCAAAAGTTTGACAGCATGCTTATTGATTTATCTGAATTATTTAGTCATAACCTTTCCAGGTAACCAGAGGAGCCGGCATTGTTATCACAGCAAATGCGAAGATGTCATCTCATTCCACACGATCATCTACAAATATTCCTCAATTTGATGGGCCAATACCTGATCCTTATGATGATGTGCTTTCTACTCCCAATGTAAGCTTCATTTCTGTCTCTTTCTCTCTTCCCTGGGCCTCAATTGGACAGTTCCACTGCTCTTTAAATTCTAGAAGCAGATATTTTGGTTTGTTCAGCAGAGTTTGCTCATAGGTATTTATTATTATAGATGTGTGAAATTCCAATTTTTGATTGAAAGTGATTATGCAGCAGTGGATTCTGGCAATTTTGTAAGAGCCTGAATAGAACAGACTGATTGTTTATGAATAGTAGTGTTTCCTGTTAATATATTTGAAGTACTTGGGGGTTAGAAAATGTTCACTTTCCTCTAGGACCATTTGGTATTGGAAACAAATTTCATTTCCCTGTTTCATTCCTGGTTTCTCCTCCCTTGATAATTCTCTCTAGCTGATTTACTTTTCATACCTTCCCCTTGCAGATATACAATTATCAAGGTGCCTATAATGAAGACTACAATGTAGCAAACACACCAGCTCCTAGTGGTAAACTTTGTGATAGATCTGTGGAAGATTGCTTCTAACTTGAGATGCATAAAATAGCTGTTACTGTTTCTATCTAATGGTGGACCGACCTGTTACTTTTTTGGTGTTATAGACATACCAGCTGGGACCCCTGCTGTTGTTCCCCCGAATGAGGTTGGGGATTATGACGATGATGAACCACCTTTGAATGAAGAAGATGATGATGATTTGGATGACGTTGACCAGGGGGAGGAGCTTAATACCCAACATTTAGTTTTGGCTCAGTTTGACAAGGTAACTCTTTGCTTCTATCATCTTTGCTTCTATCATCTTATTTTCCCTCATTCTCATGTACTTACTACAGCATGCCAGTCCTATCATGTGGGTCCCTTAAATGGAGACGTTGTAACTATCAAGATATATCGACTTGTTATGCTAAGCTAGCAGTGCATGTATGTTTTTCCCTGCCTTATACATAATTAACATATATTGGGTAAGTAGGTGACTCGTACCAAAAGTAGGTGGAAATGCTTACTAAAGGATGGGATCATGCATATCAACAACAAGGACATTCTCTTCAATAAGGTGAGATTTTTCTTGAAGTATATTTTGCACAATTTTCGGTTCCTGATATCAAAATCTTTTGTTTTGATGTCTGCATCTCTGTGCAGGCAACTGGAGAATTCGACTTCTGATTTTGTTGGAGTTAATATCTGCAATTCCATTTGCATGGAAGTTCGCTTTCACAGAGGAACTCCAAAGTTCATTTTGATGTACCTCGATGATGTTCCTTTTAGCTACTATAATCATTTTAGTGTAAGCTTTGGAGGAAGAGAGACAGTGTGCTTTTTTGCTACTTTCTAAAAGTTTCTTCTTGTTTATATAAAGGATAAGCTTTTCCAGCCTTTAAATTGACGAGAATTTTCCACAAAATTTCCCCGTTTATGATTTGTAATTCCATCTACTTTGTATTCTTGTTAAGTTCAGGTTAAATTATAACTAGCATTGTTGCGTAATCTGGGTTTTTTTTTTTTGGACCTAATTTAGGCTGGAAACTCTAGATATATTTCTTTATTTTATTCGATTATTATTATTCTATCTGATTCTATGATAAAGATGTAATTTATAGCACGGTTGAGGAAGGGAATGATTTTTATGGAACTTGTGGCTTTTTTGACCAATTTAGATTCTCTCCAAAAGTGAACGATTATTATTATTATATTTTATTGAATCTTCACTGTAGATCTAGATCAATTCGAATCAGTACGGTATTTGCCCAATCCAAATCCCTTCCTGAAAAGGTGCAACTATAATCCAATTCTAAAAGAAATTTAAAAAAAATGTTGAGGAAATGAGAAAGTAAGGTCATGTTTGGAGTTGGGAGGGGGAGAAGAATTCATTCTCAAGTATTAGACAGTGCTGAAATGTCCATGGTGATAGAGCAACTTTTTCATAAATATCATCGGAGAACAGAATTAAACAAAAAAAAAAAGAAACAGAACTAGAACGATACTTGTCAAGATGATGACAGCCCCCATCTGAGTTTCTCTGTGGCTCTTCAGAATCCATAAAAGGTAGTAATCATAGCTTGTCAAACTTGAATAAAGGCGCTTGATTTGAGTCCATTCATCAAACAAGTGATACTCTAATACCACTCCTCAAAATACTTGCACTCCTTCAGCTCCTCAATGGCTGCCTCTGTTTCAGCCATCGGAGCCTAGACACTTCGTTCTAGGTTGTGCTTCTATATTGATGATGTGCTTGTAATTCGGTTTCAGACACAAGTTGGATAACAATGTGTATGGATTCTACACAGCTCTATCTTTCATGGACAAGCTTGTAGTTCATATTACCAAAAATTTAATGACACTACCTAATATCATGGTTAGTGGTTAAATTTCTTAAAAATTTCTTAGATCCTTGTATATCTCTGATAGCTTACCTTGTCTTCTAGGTTCCTCTCATTTTGGGTGTTTGGGGAGGCAAGGGTAAGGGAAAATCTTTCCAGTGTGAGCTCGTCTTTGCCAAGATGGGAATTAAGTGAGAATTTTTTTTTTCTTTTTTCTGCACATTCATTTGCGTCTAACCTTAGAATTTTTTTTTTTTAATAACTATTTCCAGCCCTATCATGATGAGTGCTGGAGAATTGGAAAGTGGAAATGCAGGAGAGCCTGCAAAATTAATCCGGCACAGATACCAAGAGGCAGCCGATATAATCCGAAAAGGAAAAATGTGCTGCCTCTTCATCAATGATCTTGATGCAGGTGCGGGTAGATTTGGTGGGACCACTCAGTACACTGTAAAGAATCAGATGGTGAATGCTACTCTCATGAACATAGCAGATAACCCCACTAATGTTCAGCTTCCAGGAATGTACAACAAACAAGAGAATCCAAGTGTACCAGTTATAGTGACAGGTAATGATTTCTCCACATTATATGCCCCTCTCATTAGAGATGGTCGTGTGGAGAAATTCTACTGGGCCCCCACTAGGGAAGACCGTATCAGTGTGTGCACCAGAATATTCCGGAGTGATAATGTGACTATGGATGATGTCGTTAAGCTTGTTGACCAATTTCCCGGGCAATCTATTGGTAAGTAATGATAAACTTTTTTGATCAATACGTACTTAATTTCATGAGTAATAAACGGATGGACTTACTTGTTGGGCAGATTTTTTTGGTGCTGTAAGAGCTCAGGTTTACGATGATGAAGTAAGGAAATGGTTATTAGGTGTGGGAGTTGAGAGCATCGGGAAAAGGCTTATAAATTTGAAGGAGGGTGGTTCCCCAACTTTTAAGGAGCCAAAAATGACACTAGAGAAGCTTCTCCAGTATGGTAATATGCTTGTCCAGGAGCAAGATAATGCGAAGAGAGTTCAATTGGCTGATAGGTACTTGAATGAAGCTCCCCAGGGAGATGAGAATGAAGATGATATCAAGAGAGGAGCTTTCCAGAGTTAGCAACTATTCACATAAACTCGATCTGGATTCATACTGCCAAGAAAAGTTCATCAATTGTGTAATGTGAGTTTTCGCAAAGACAAGAACATAAAAACATGTTAACCTTGGAACTAAAACAATTGCTCAAGAAAACAATAGAACATTGGATAAACAGGATTTTACATGTCTTGCCAGTCATGCTACAGTCATGCTATACTCAAGTTCTTCTTAATTAGATTTTGCCATTCAAATCAAATTTAAGCCCTGCAAGAACAAAATAAAACAGCTAGAAACCTGAACTAAATGAACATTAATTAGTAACAATTTTGTCTCAACATTATATCAAGTTACATATAAAAAGAATCAAAGAATATCAATTGAATGCTATTCACCTCTGAAAGACAACGTATATTGACAATGTAGATTCAGCATGATCAAATGCCCCCACAAGACCCAAACACTAGCTTTGTAGAAATCCAGCAAAGATAACAACTAAATAGCCCAGGCTAAAACCAGGATCTTCGTAGAAATCGGTATGATTAAATGTGCGATATTAAATCCGGCTAAACCAGGATCTTTTCTAACTCCTCTATCACACATCAGTCTCCTAACCCCTCCAGCATAATCCCAGAAACCTTCGGTCACCAGCACATTTGACAGGAGCATAAGTTGCTAGATCACCTGGGTAAATCTCAAGAAGCTTTTTTGCACAACGGGTAGCAATTTCTTTATTTCCATGAATTTGACAAGTACTTAACAGAGCTTTGTATATTGATAGCCCAGGCTCTACTGGCATGATTCCTCTGCTTCATAGAGCTTCCCAGCTTGACCTATAAGATCCACAATTGTAGCATAGTGTTCCATTTTTGGCTTTTCAAGCAAATTGAAGTACTCAAGTCCTTTATCCAATAAACCCACATGGCTATAAGCAGTGAGAATAGCAAGAAAGGTGGCATCATCCGGTCTTAATGCCTGTTCTTTTCATTTTTTTGAACAATTCGACAGCTTTAATCCCAAATCCATGACAGGCACATCCCAAAATCTGGGAATTCCAGGAGATAAGATCATGTTCTTTCATCGTCAAGAATGCTCTCTGAATCGATTATAGCCCCACCACCTTGCGTACATGGAAATAAGCCCGTTTTGGACACAAAAATTTAAAGCATACTTTTTACAAAATAGACCATGAATTTGCTTTCCCTCTTCAAGTGCCAGACATTATCCCTAGTGCCCTAAAAATGCTCGTAAATGTGAACAAATCTACATTGAAACCCTCATGCCTCGGTACAATGAAACATCCCAGGACTTCTTCACCAATTCCCATGTGGGAGAATTAAGTCCAATCTTTTGTCGCTTGAACAAATGTTCCTGAAGTCTTACACGCTACAACCACATTCTGAGTAGACAGTCACAGGAGTGGCAGCTATAATGAGCATTAATCTCCAATCCTTCCCAAATATCAGGCAAGAATTCTGAGAACAAAATGAGCTAAGCAAACTATTAACTCAAACCATGAATCTGAGCCCTAGCTTTGTCACTTCTAATTTTGAGCAACAAACCAAAACACCAGATAAACTGTACTGGTTGGCGCAATCCCCCATTTTAGCATCTCGACAAAACATGCCAATTGCCATTTGTGGGGACCACCTTGCAAATAACCCGAAATCAATGAAATCCAGCTGACTGCGTTTCTGTGCGGCATTTCAACAAACGACTTCTGGGCATTCGACATATTACTACTGAGTTTCGCATACATATCTCGAGCACTACATATATACACGTTCAAACAGAAACCCAGCTTGATTACCAAAGAGTAAATTTGAATTCTTAATTCCAGAAAACCAGATTTTGCGCAGGATGATATGGATTGACTGTGAAAATCAGGGGAGGGTGAAAACCCACGCCCCTGACTCCAACTCCATGGCTCAAAATCAACAGATTATGATGCTTTCTGGCCGTGGGTGAAAGCATCTTTGCCGCAATGCATGAAAACGTCAGCTCTGTCAATGTTATGGAAAGATTTCTGGGTCACCATAGCGCGGGAAATTACCTGATTGGCCGCCTTCTTGGAGGTTTTCTGTAGGGCGCGTCGTAGAAGATGAATGGACATCATGCAACTGATTCTGCCTGTTTGCGAACTAAAGTAAGAAACGACATGTCGTCCTATCTGCCGTTTTTATCTCTCTTATCCGGAATTTCTCCCGTTTGTCCTCCCTCTTCTCTTCAGAACGTCAGAGAAAAATGGTTGCTTTCGCGGCACCCGCTCAGTTCCTATCTCCGACCACTATCGACATTTCTTTGAACTCTCATCGGCGGCGGAGCATTCGGTTAGCTCAGGTAATAACCACCACCGTTGACACCAGTCACCGCCTTCTAGAAAGCCAATGCCAGCTCTCTAATTCCTCTCCTCAGTCTCCCGAAAACTTGAAATCCGATAATCTCTTTAAACCTCAGCTTAGAACCCTATTTAAAGCTCTCATAGTTTCTTCCTCTGTAACTCTCATCTTCAATCTCCCTCTCTCCATCCACAATGGGAACGGAAACTTTAGTGGCGGTGGAAGTGGGGATGGATTTGGCGGCGGCGGCGGAGGGGGAGGAAGTTCCGACGGAAGCGGGGGGGAATTTTGGAGAAACCTCTTTCCTTCTGCAATCGCCGGCGAAAACCAAACTCAAGAGTGGGATTCTCATGGATTACCAGCCAACATTGTCGTTCAGCTCAATAAACTAAGCGGGTTCAAAAAGTACAAAATCTCCGAAATCCTCTTCTTCGATCGGAGAAGACGGACCACAATCGGAAAAGATGATTCGTTCTTCGAAATGGTTTCGTTAAGACCAGGTGGAATCTACACCAAAGCTCAGCTCCAGAAAGAGCTTGAATCACTTGCAACTTGCGGAATGTTCGAGAAAGTTGACATGGAAGGAAAAACCAATGCAGACGGAACTTTAGGGTTAACAATCTCTTTCACAGAGAGTACTTGGCAGTCTGCTGATAAATTCCGGTGCATAAACGTCGGGTTAATGGCTCAATCAAAGCCGATTGAGATGGACGCAGATTTGACAGAAAAGGAGAAGCTCGAGTACTTTAGGAACCAGGAGAAGGATTATAAGAGGAGGATTGATAGGTCAAGACCTTGTTTGTTGCCAGTTCCGGTCTATCGGGAGGTGATGAAGATGTTGAGGGATCAAGGGTCGGTTAGTGCACGGCTTTTGCAGAAGATAAGAGATAGAGTGCAGAAATGGTATCATGATGAAGGGTATGCTTGTGCTCAAGTAGTGAATTTTGGGAATTTGAATACTAAGGAAGTTGTTTGTGAAGTGGTAGAAGGTGATATAACCCAATTAGTGATTCAATTTCTCGATAAGATCGAGAATGTTGTTGAAGGGAATACTCAAATCCCTGTTGTGAAAAGGGAATTGCCTAAACAGGTAATCAATTGCATGAAAAAATTGATTTGAATAGATTTTTTGAATCTAATCCTTTGTTTATCATATGTGATTAATGTTATAGCTGCGCCCAGGTTATGTATTCAACATAGAAGCAGGGAAGCAAGCTCTGAGGAATATAAACTCACTAGGTTTGTTCTCAAATATTGAAGTGAATCCTAAACTTGATGAGAAGAATGAAGGAGGGATAATTGTTGAAATAAAGCTTAAAGAACTAGACCAAAAGAGTGCGGAAGTCAGTACAGAGTGGAGCATTGTACCCGGACGTGGAGGACGGCCCACTTTGGTATATTTTTGTGTGCAAAATACTTGTTTAGAAAACTTATCATCTGGTTTTGAAATTCTCATAAAATTTGTTCTATAATGTTGTGTATTGAAAGGCTTCACTTCAGCCTGGGGGAACTATTACTTTCGAGCATCGAAATATAAAGGGGCTTAATAGATCCATTCTCGGTACCATAACCACTAGTAACTTTATTAATCCTCAGGTACTGCAATCTTAGTTGTATCTAAATTAAATTCCTTTTTTTGGGGGGAATTTCTGTAAATGTAAACTTTGCTTGGAAATGTCAGGATGATCTAGCATTTAAGCTTGAAGTATGTGCATCCATATTTGGATGGGGTGTATAACCCTAAAAATCGTACACTTCGTGTGAATTGTTTCAACAGCCGGAAACTGAGTCCAGTCTTCACTGGTGGACCCGGGCTGGAAGAAGTTCCTCCTATATGGGTTGATCGTGCTGGTGTTAAGGCTAACATTACTGAAGTAATTACGAATTAATGACTTTTTTTACTTTCAATTGGTCCCTTTAAACGTTTACTGATTGATGTGTCTTTCCCTTACAGAATTTTACCCGTCAGAGCAAGTTCACTTACGGGCTTGTAATGGAAGAGATAACGACCCGTGATGAAAGCAGTCACATCTGTCCCAACGGTCAGAGAGTTTTACCCAATGGAGGAATCAGTGCAGATGGGCCCCCCACCACGCTTAGTGGGACCGGGGTCGATCGTATGGCCTTCTTGCAGGCAAATATCACGCGTGATAACCCCACATTTGTTAATGGAGCTATTGTGGGTGAGAGGAATGTATTTCAGGTTAGTTAATTGTTTCAAACAAGGGTAGGTATCAACATTTTTTTGGAGAAAAATGTAGGTTATAACCGTCTGGTTTTTTCCTCTTGCAGGTAGACCAGGGCCTTGGAATTGGTAGCAAGTTTCCGTTCTTTAACAGACACCAACTGACAATAACACGATTCCTCCCGTTGAAGCAAGTGGAGGAAGGTTCTGGAAAACAACCGCCACCAGTCCTTGTCCTTCATGGCCATTACAGCGGCTGTGTTGGAGATCTTCCGAGTTATGATGCTTTTTCTCTTGGGGGCCCATATTCTGTTAGGGGTTACAACATGGGTAAAATTGGTGCGGCCCGTAACATCCTTGAGGTATGAAAGTAATAACTAATGAACTGACTATTAATTATTTTGTTAACGAGACATCCAAACTGTTTGTTCTGACTTATTTCTTGGCTTTTTCTTTTTGCCTCTTAGCTTGCTGCTGAGCTACGGATTCTGGTGAGAAATACACACGTGTATTTGTTTGCGGAACATGGGAATGACCTTGGAAGCTCGAAAGATGTCAAGGGTAACCCGACTGAGGTATATAGGCGAATGGGTCAAGGGTCATCTTATGGTTTAGGGGTCAAGCTGGGTCTGGTACGAGCCGAGTATGCTGTTGATCATAACTCCAGCACGGGTTCATTATTTTTCCGGTTCGGAGACAGATTTTGAGATCATACTAGAGTTTCTTCTATGTTCTTGGCTTAATTCTGATTGGCCTTTAGGTTTTTCCGGGAAATAATATTGGAGAATGAAGCTGCTGAGTTTTCTGCTGTTGCTTAAGAGGCTGCGCGTTAGAATCATTGTTGAGTTAAACCGTAAACTCTTTTCTGTAGGTTCGGTTTTATTGGGTTATTTAGTGAGGTGGGCGTTTTTATTTTTTCAGTTCTTTTGCTCTCTCTTTCTCATAGGGGGAATTATTAGGCCAAGTGAAGAATTCTAAATTTCTTAGTAATAAAGAGCTCTCTATCTACGCCCATTCCATGCAAATTTTCTACTGTTGCTTTTTAACGATTCCATAATCGGTGTTGATTTTTGATGCATGGTATTCCATTTTACTATGCATTCTCTTATCAACCGCGCAGCATTTTCAAGGGCTCACCATCCTCTTACCATCTCAATCATCCGTCGTCAATTCCAATCATCGCGTGACATTTATGCACATCTGATTGTGATCTACGGACATGAACGAAAGTTGCACTCCGGGAAATCACTTCATGCTCACCTTATAGTCAACGGCTTGGGCCCATTCATCTTATTTTTGCCGCCAAGTTTGATTGCTTTCTACTCATCCTGTGAAAACTAGCTGATGCATGGAAACTGTTCGATAGAATTCCCAAACGAAACCTCTGCCGATGGATCCTGCTGACTGGGGCCTATTCGCGATATGGGTTGTACCCAGAAGCATTAGACCCTCTTGTTGAGATGCAGAAACAGGGTTTGATGCCTGATGAATTTGTAATTCCCAGCATTCTCAAAGCCTGAACACCTCTCTGATACACAGACTGGTGAGAAACTCCATGCCATAATTCTCAAGAACTCAGCTCGAACCAAATCGTTTTGTTTGCAGTTCACTTATTGATTATGTACGTGAAAAGTGGAAACTTTTCCACGGCAAAGTGAGTTTTTGAAGAAATGGTGAGAAAGATCTGGAAGCTCTGATTTTTGGGTTTTCCCAACATAGTTCAGTAGAAGAAGCTTTTGATTTAATAAATTGATGAGTCCAACGGTGAGAAAGTTTTTTTCCCTAAAAGGTTTTCTCAACTAGAAATCTTTTTCCTAAACAATATGAGACGAATTTCAACACTCCCATCACTTGTAGGCTGGTCATTTCGAAAGCTCAACAGGTGATATAATAGGTAACAGACACTTGCCAATGAAATATAAACACATCTACTTATGATCTAATTCTGATACTACGATAAATTGATAAATTTAATAGTTTCTTTCTCTAAAAACCAAGGTGAAGATGATGATGAAGGGAAGAAAGTTGACGAAACTTCCAGGTTGTAGTTGGATTGAGACAGGGTGAAGAGATAAAGGAAAAACATAATGCCATTTCATACCTTCATTGAAGTATAACTGCATTTGAATACGAAAGGAGAAAGCTATGTAGAATATCGTCTCCACATCTGTAATGTCTAGTATGAAAAATCAATATATCAGATAGTTGAAAAGTCTAGTTGTCAATCTTTTTCGTATTCAAATGGAACAGCCAAATCCATAGAAAGTATAGGCTTACAATTATCTAGATTGGGTATCCAAGGAGAAATGTAGCCATAAGTAGATAATTGTTACTTTTCTATAATACATCATCCCTCTGGCCAAAGAAAAAAGAAATGAAAAAACAAAACACCATGTTTTGTTGAAGAGGCCTTCTGGACATCCGAAACTCCTTCTGAGGTGATCTTGGTTCAAGATACATATCTGCAAGTGAAGTACCAATGCTAGTTGTAACCACACATCAATCAATAAAAATAAATTCTAACAGAACACAGAGCTAGAAGAATTTTGTAAACTCTTTAAATGCTAGACAGGACAAATTTCAAGCTTCATTAAAAGTAGCAATCAAATCTAGACTTTGCAAACTTAAGTTAAGTGTTTGTTTCTACAGTTAGATATCCATGACAATCTAGATCACACTAAAAATATTAGTTACTGTCCATTGTCCAACCTTCTAGTTACTTGTAGGTATTCTGTTCATATTATACCTGAAAAGTACTGAAAAAAAGTCCTGAAACTTTGAACCAGATATATACCAGCTAGAATGTTAGATATATATCACACTTTAAGTATAAGTTTCCATCTTATAAAATTAATGGGGTATTTAATAAATTAAAAGTATAAACCAGCAAAAAGACTTGGTTTTTTTTCTTCTCATATTCGTACTAGCATTCATATGCCCTTTATCCGCAACCTCTTTTAACACAAGGATCAGAAGAAAAAGTACACAAAAAATATAAAAGGCAAGAACATCTCAATCACATTCATATCAGACCAAGAAACAAACCCGTTTGCTCTAAACATTAACTCTTGCAATATCATTTATCATTAGAATTATAATGACCAACATGATGAGGATATGAAACCATGGATCCATACTTATTCCCCGACCAATCTTGCTGCTGCTGGTGCATCATACTATATGGGTACCCGCCCACGTTACCCAAGGGACCGACCATATGACCATGAGATGCTGCCGACATGCCAAGTAACGACATAGGCACCATTTGTGGTGGCCCATAAGGCATCGGAATCGGAACTGGCAACTGCCCAGTTCCTGGTCCATTTGAGCTCGATTCGGGCAGGCTCTGTGGGACCGGAGTGGACGCGAATAGGTGGTCTGATGCAGAGGGTCCCTCGTTTGAGAATCCTTGCATTCGTTTCAGATAAAGGCGGTACTTTTGAAGATGGCTCGCTACGTTTTCTCGGGTTAATCCCTCTACGTTCATCAATTGCATGATTGTTTTAGGCACTGCGTTTTTGATATCTAGATGAGCTACTACATCGACGAACCGCTTGTGTAATTGTGGGGTCCACACGAGCCTAGGTCGCTTCAGGGTTCGAGCCGAGGGGTCTACTTCAGTTGAATTCTCGGTCCTGAGAGCTGAATCGGCTTCTTCTGTGGTGTCTAGCTTCCTCAATTTTCTGGGATCAAGGGCAGAGCCGTCTGGATTGGTGGTGGTTTCTTCCCATCCTACTACCATCGGGTCCGCGTCGACCCGACCCCGTTCTTCGAAGGATTTGAAATTGTTAGATGAGGAGAAGCCTTGCGATTGTCCTCCACGGAGATTTGAGAGCGTTGTCTGTGAGGCTCGATTGACGTCTAAGATCGTCCGGCAGGGTTCCGGCGAGATTCTAAACGCCGATGCGAGCTCTGGTGGGATCAAGTGCTTAGTTAGAGGGGTGAGATCGTCCGGGTCGGGTAGACCCGTTTCCCATTCGAGAACTCGATCTTCATCTCCATCGCATCCTTCATACTCGGTCATCCTCACCTCCTCACCCATCGTCTTCCCCAAACTGTTTGGGATTTTTACCTTCCCTTACCTTTCGATTTTCTGCTTTATTTGAGCTCGAATTAGATCAGAAATGTCAGCGTTTGAGGTTCGGAAGCTATCCGAGATAGTTTCGGCATCGATTTGGTGTCGGAAATAAGGGGGAGAAGAAAAAGTCAAATCCTTGGTGAGATATTTCGTGAGACTCGGAGAACTCTTGTGTGTTTGGGAAACGAGAAAGTGAGAGAGAAAATAAAAGAAAAATATTTCCTCCTGATCTTTAAAGAAAAGAAAAAAAAAAAAAAGTCGGAAAAAGTGCAATTTGAGATTCCGGATTGCTCTTTTTACTCGTGCCAGCGTGGACGACTAAGCCAGATATTTTTGATCTGCTAAATATCTCTTCCTCTTTCTCCCAATCCTACTCTCGAATCTACGTTTCAAACTGTATTTGCTTTGACGCGTACCCTCGATTTCCTTTTCAGCCAATCACATCTCGACGGGAGAAGATAGGGATTTGCTGAATCTGAATGGCAAAATTACGGATTTAGTCAGCAAATGGCAATCGATATCGAGTGTGTGATTTGTTGAGACTGCCCACATAAGAAAAGTACATGCACTTTTTGAGGGTATTTGGGTAATTATGAAAACCGACGGAACCGACTTCGATTTAGTTTTAGCACGCAGCGGCTGGACCAATAGTGTGAGAGAATATTGGTGGACAGCTGGTATCGTGGATAATTTAAGACCTATCTTAGAGTTTTCATAGAGATTAAAACACGTGTATCTATTTTAAATCCGACGGTCAACGATGTAATGAAGATATGAAACACGTGTATGTGTACACTTGCATAAGGATCGGTTCTTGTCTTGTTGGGCTTAGTCCGTGTAGATATATTGGGCTAAGAATGCTCTGCGGCCCGATTAGTTATTTATCGGTTAAATTCTAAACACGTCCCTTTATTTATATAGGTTTTTATTTTCGTTATTTGATTTTAGTTCCAACTCAAATAAGGTTTTATAAATTTTATTTCCGTCTTATTTTTAGTTATTAAATCTGAAAAGAATAGAAATAAAGAAAAACCCTAGCCGAGTAAGCTCTCTGGCCCTAGCCATGCAAATCTGAATTTCGGTCTCTTTCCGGCTGTTGCTGACCGTCTACCATCTCCGACGGTAGTGATCCTTTTTAATCCCGTTTCCCTCATCCATGCATACGTAAAATTCACTCCGATACACATGCATGGATCTCAAAAAAGACCCCGCTATTTCTTCTGATACGATCTCCCACACCCCCGTGGAGCAATCAGACAAATCAACAAATCCAGGTAATTCAGGCAAGGCGGCTAGGTCCAGTGTTTGTATGCTCATATACCGCCTCGCTTATGAACTCAGTTGAATCCCCCACAATTGACGTAGAAGTTACCTCATTTGAAAAAGATGGCGTTCCTTCGTCATCATTCTCCACTCCTACTATCACCCAGTCTGAAGCTCTTCTAGATAAGGCGGTGATCCTCAGGTTCAGGATTGGACGACCTTCACTCGAAAAGATCCAGGCTTTCATGAAAACGAATTGGAAACCTAAAGGAACATTTGTTATGGGTTTGATGAACTCTCGATCGTTATGTATTCATAGGTGGAATCAGGTCGCTTATTCACAGGTTAATGGTGCATGTTACCCAGCGTGGATTCAACTACCACAATTGCCTCTAAACTATTTTAATTCCGCATTGCTTAGGCCTATAGCAAGCAAGATCAGAACAGTATTGAACATAAATAGTACCAGATACGTTTTCCAAAAAATGATATTTTTAGCCTCCCAGATTGCTTTAGGTTACTGTAAAAATAGTTTTCGGGATATGACAAGCCTTTACAAAAGATCACAAGCAACAGTGAAATTTTGTTATGGAATATATTCGGTTTCTGACAGTACGAAAACTGAGAAAAAGATTGGTATTCAGTTCTCTTCAGGTTTCTCTTATTTATAGGCAAATTTTGGCACATGTTCGTGAAACAGTATACTGTTTCACAAATAGTCACACTTCTTTGTTTAAAACAGTTTAACTACTTTAACAGTCAGATATTTGAATTCCCGAAATTCAAACTCTAACGGTAACTAACCGTTTTAACTGTCAAACATTTAAGTAGTCGATCAACCACCGCACGTGGCGGCTGGCCGCCACGGGCCGCCACGTCGCAAATGTGCAAAGTGCCAAGTGCGCCTAATAAGCGCCAAAAGTGCCTCACGCCTCACGCCTATGAGTGATAAGTATCTTAAATGTAACAAAGATACTGAAAGAACTTCACCTATATAAACTTAGAGGTGGTGCCGCCTCTCATAAGAATTAGAGTTTTTCTTAAGAAAGTTTATGAACAGGATGAGCATAAGGCCATAATAGTGCTAAGCGAGATATATATGGAATATATGAATTATGAGTGTCTATGTGTGTGATATCACCGGTTTTGTCACATATATGAAATAACTGGTTCAAAGCTTTGAGCTACCTGGGATTTCGACAGAACTTTGTGACACTTATACTAAGGTAAAGTTCAAATCGAAAGATACTTTATTTCATGCATATGCACCGTCTTCAAGATTCTGACAGGTTAATTCATTTACACTTTATCCAGTGGGGGATTGTTGGACTTTTTCCTTTGGCTAAAGTGAAATGGATTAAAGACCCAAATCCCAAAAAAAAAATGTTTAATAAATGTTTAATAAATGCATCCCACATTGGAAAGGGATAAACATTTTCAAGCATTTATAAGTAATTGTAAATAGTAAATATTTGTAATAATAAATAAGTATTGGGGCTTGGCTGAGACTCACACTCTCACACGCGCGCGCGGCGTGGGCGTGAGGCTTAAGGCGTGAGGCGCTTATTAGGCGCACTTGGCACTTTGCACGTTTGCGACGTGGCGGCCAGCCGCCACGTGCGGTGGTTGATCGACTACTTAAACGTTTGACAGTTAAAACGGTTAGTTACCGTTAGAGTTTGAATTTCGGGAATTCAAATATCTGACTATTAAAGCAGTTAAACTGTTTTAAACAAAGAAGTGTGACTGTTTGTGAAACAGTATACTGTTTTACGAACAAGTGCCAAAATTTGCCTATAAATAAGAGAAACTTGAAGAGAACTGAAGACAAATTTTCTTCTCAGTTTTCGTACTGTCAGAAATCGAATATATTCCATAAAAAAATTTCACTGTTGCTTGTGATCTTTTGTAAAGGCTTGTCATATCCCGAAAACTATTTTCACAGTAGCCTAAAGCAATATGGGAGGGTGAAAATCTCGTTTTTTGGAAAACGTATCTGTTACGTGTTTCAAGTCTTGATCCCATTTAATTTCAACAATCAAAAAACGATATTCTGCAATGGAGACCGAGACTGCTGTTTCAACCATAAAGCTGATGAACCAGGATCTTGTGAGGCTTGATCGATTTGATGGATCAAACTTCACACGATAGCAAGACAAACTGAAGTTCTTGCTCACTGCCTTGAAGATCTATTACATTCTGGATCCTAACCTTCAATCACTTCTAGAATCCTCTCTAGATGATACTGAAGAGATTAAAGCAGCGAAACTGAAAAGGGACGAGGATGCAATTATGTGTCGGGGACATATTCTGAATGCTCTATCTGACCGTCTGTTCGATCTCTATACAAATACAAATTCTGCAAAGGAAATCTGGAATGCGTTGGAGAACACGTACAAGGCAGAAGAGGAAGGTACTAAAAAATTCTTAATATCTGAGTATTTTAACTTTAAAATGCTTGATGGAAAACCTCTCTTAGATCAGATTCATGATTTACGAGTTATTGTCAATAAACTTGTTGCTGTAAAAGTCATACTTCCTAAAATTTTTCAAGTTGGTGCTATAATTGCTGAGTTGCCATCTAGTTGGAAAAGTTACAGGAAGAAGATTCTTTACAATAACGAAGATTACTCTTTGGAAGAGGTTAAAAAGCATCTATGTATTGAGGAAGAATCTCTGACTAGAGACAAGAAAGCGGAGGAAACCGATATCAGTACCTCAAAGGCCAATGCTGTAGAAAGGCCTAGCCATCCCAAGGGCAAAAATCACAAAACGAATTTTCTTGGTCCGAAGAGGGATCAAGGAAAATTCAAAACTGACAAGAAAAAAGGTGCTTGTTTTGTTTGTGGCAAATCTGGGCATTTTGCTTGTGATTGCAGATTCAGAAAGAAACAAAACGAGAATGGCAAAGTGAATGCCGTACAGGAGGAGATCATCGCTACTGTGAGCGAGATCAATGCTATCTAAGGAAAAGTTCAAGGATGGTGGTACGATACTTGTGCAACTGTGCACGTTTCCTATGACAGATCACTGTTCAAGACTTTTGATGAAGTCGGAAATGGACAAGAGATTCAAACGGGAAATGAAGGTCGTTCCAAGGTACTTGGCAAAGGAAGCATTGAAGTGATCTTCACCTCTGGTAAAAAGATCACCCTAGCAAATGTTTTGTATGTTCCTGATATGAACAGGAATCTGATTAATGGTGATTTGCTAGGGAAACCCGGAATCAAATCAATTTATGAATCCGAGAAGTTGATTTTGTCAAAAAAATGGCTCTTTCATTGGAAAGGGTTATTCTAGTGATGAAATGGTGAAACTATATACTATTGACAATGATGTTAATAATAAAAATGCTAGTAGTTCTGTTTATATGATTGATTTAAATTCTATTTCATTGTGGTATGGTAGACTTGCACATATAGGCATTAGTACCATTAACAGAATTATTAAATGTGGCCTAATATCATGTGATACTAGTAATTTCGAAAAATGTGAAATATGCACTAAATAAAAAATGGTTAAGAAGCCTTTTCATAGTGTTGAAAGGTCATCTCAACTATTGGATTTAGTACATAGTGATTTATGTGAATTGAATGGCATCTTAACAAGAGGAGGTAAAAGATATTTTGTAACTTTTATAGATGATTGTTCTAGATATACTTATGTTTATTTACTTAAACATAAAGATGAAACATTCATTGCATTTAAAAATTATAAGGCCGAAGTTGAAAATCAACTAGGAAGAAAGATTAAGATCTTAAGAAGTGATAGGGATGGAGAATATTTCTCAAATGAATTTTCTGCATTTTGTGAAGAGCATGGTATAATACACCAATGCTCTTCCCCTTTCACACACCTCAACAAAATGGCTTAGCCGAGAGAAAAAACAGAACATTTCTTGAACTGACTAATGCTATGTTGTTGAATGCAAAATTACCTAACAATTTGTGGGGAGAAGCTATTTTAGGTGCATCTCACATTCTTAACAGGATTCCTTTGAAGAAGAGTAAAATTTCCCCATATGAGATGTGGAAAGGAAGAAAACCGAACATCGGTTATTTCAAAGTGTGGGGGTGTCTTGCTTATTGCAAGAACACAGATCCTAAAAGGACTAAATTGAGTCCGAGAGCCATAAAGTCTGCATTTGTTGGTTATGCAACAAACAACAAGGCTTATAGGCTATTAGACTTGGAGTCTAATGTAATAATTGAATCTAGAGAAGCGGAGTTTTTTGAGAACTTATTGCCTTTAGATAATAATTCTCAAAACATTACTAATATTGAAGAATCTCAAATAGAGATACCTTCAAGGGTTGTTGAGCAACCAATTGAACCTCGTAAAAGCCAAAGAGCAAGAAAAGCAAAAGAATTGGGATATGATGAGATTGATTCTCAACTCATTACTTTCTGTTTGGTGGAAGGTAATAGAGAAGAGGTCATTAGGAAAATTCTTATAGTTCTTCAAATTGAAGATGATCCCAAAACATATAAGGAAGCTATGTCTTCTAGAGATTATGCTTTTTGGAAAGAGGCAATAAATGATGAAATGGATTCAATTATATCTAACCATACTTGGGAAATAGTTGAATTACCACCCGGTTCAAAACCAACAGGGTGTAAGGGGATATTTAAGAGGAAATATCATACCGATGTCACTCTTCAAACTTTTAAGGCTAGATTAGTAGCCAAAGGTTTTAGACAAAAGGAAGGTATCGATTATTTTGATACATATGCAGCTGTTGCTAGAATAACTTCTATTCGAATCTTGTTTGCCTTAGCTTCAATCCATAATCTTTATATTCATCAAATGGATGTTAAAACTGCATTTCTGAATGGTGATCTCAATGAGGAGGTCTATATGGAACAACCGGAAGGTTTTGTTCTACTAGGAAATGAATATAAAGTGTGCAAATTAGTTAAATCATTATATGGTTTGAAGCAAGCACCAAAACAATGGCATGAAAAGTTTGACATTGTCATTCTTTCAAATGGTTTTAGACATAACAATGCTAATAAATGCCTATACTCAAAAGTTTGTGATGGCTATATCATAATTGTTTGTCTTTATGTTGATGACATGTTAATCTTGAGTGATGACATGAAGGGTGTAATAGAAACGAAGAGGTTTCTATTCTCCACATTCAAGATGAAAGATCTTGGACAAGTGGATACCATTTTAGGTATTAAGGTGAAGCAAAATAGTGGGGGATATATATTAAGTCAATCTCATTACATTGAGAAAGTACTTAATAAGTTTAGTCATCTAAAGTTCAAGGAGGCAAACACTCTATTTGATTCAAGTATAAAACTTGTTGAGAACAAGGGAAGAGCAGTAGCTCAACTTGAATATGCAAGTGCTATAGGAAGTCTCATGTATGCTGCATAGTGCACAAGAGCTGATATATCATTTGCGGTTAGTAAACTAAGTAGGTTTACTAGCAATCCGAGCATTGAGCATTGGAAGGCAATTAGTAGAGTTCTTGGTTATCTTAAGAGAACCAAGGAAATAAGTCTCCACTATTCAAAGTTTCCAGCTATACTCGAAGGATATACAGATGCAAGCTGGATATCAAGTGTAGGAGATAACAAATCTACTACAGGTCGGTTATTCACACTTGGAGGTGGTGTTGTTTCTTGGGGTTCCAAGAAACAAACGTGCATCACGCACTCAACCATGTAGTCCGAGTTCATTGCTTTGGCAGCAACTGGGAAAGAGGCTGAGTGGCTAAGAGACCTTCTTTTAGATATTCCATTTACTTCAAAACAAGTATCTGCTATATCTATACATTTTGATAGTCAAGCCACCTTATCCCGAGCATACAGCGGAGTGTATAATGGGAAGTCAAGACATATTAGCCTTAGACATGATTATGTGAGACAATTAATTCAAAGTGGAATTATTGCCATCACATATGTGAGATCAAGTGAAAATTTAGCGGATCCCTTTACCAAACCTCTTTCAAGAGAATTGGTAAAGTATACATCTAGAGGGATAGGACTGAAACTCTTAAGTTAAGAGATCCACCAATGACGGTAACCCAACTTAACACTAGGAAATGACTAGTATTAAGTTCAAATGGTAAAAACAAGTCATTGATAAGTGGATAGTATTTCAGCACTAAACTGATGGCCCTATCTGAGATGTATAGTGCTGGTTGTTACAGTCGAGGGTTGAGTTTGTCAAACTCTTAATGAAGTTCAGTCTATGAGTGATAAGTATCTTAAATGTAACAAAGATACTGAAAGAACTTCACCTATATAAACTTAGAGGTGGTGCCGCCTCTCATAAGAATTAGAGTTTTTCTTAAGAAAGTTTATGGACAGGATGAGCACAAGGCCATAATAGTGCTAAGCGAGATATATATGGAATATATGAATTATGAGTGTCTATGTGTGTGGTATCACCGGTTTTGTCACATATATGAAATAACTGGTTCAAAGCTTTGAGCTACCTGGGATTTCGACAGAACTTTGTGACACTTACACTAAGGTAAAATTCAAATCGAAAGATATTTTATTTCATGCATAGGCACCGTCTTCAAGATTCTGACAGGTTAATTCATTTACACTTTATCCAGTGGGGGATTGTTGGACTTTTTCCTTTGGCTAAAGTGAAATGGATTAAAGACCCAAAGCCCAAAAAAAAAATGTTTAATAAATGCAATTAAATGCATCCCACATTGGAAAGGGAGAAACATTTTCAAGCATTTATAAGTAATTGCAAATAATAAATATTTGTAATAATAAATAAGTATTGGGGCTTGGCTGAGACTCGCACTCGCACACGCGCGTGCGGCGTGGGCCTGAGGCCTGAGGCGTGAGGCGCTTTTGGCGCTTATTAGGCGCACTTGGCACTTTGCACGTTTGAGACGTGGCGGCCAGCTGCCACGTGCGGTGGTTGATCGACTACTTAAACGTTTGACAGTTAAAACGGTTAGTTACCGTTAGAGTTTGAATTTTGGGAATTCAAATATCTGACTGTTAAAGCAGTTAAACTGTTTTAAACAAAGAAGTGTGACTGTTTGTGAAACAGTATACTGTTTCACGAACATGTACCAAAATTTTCCTATAAATAAGAGAAACCTGAAGAGAACTGAAGACAAATCTTATTCTCAGTTTTCGTACTGTCAGAAACCGAATATATTCCATAACAAAATTTCACTGTTGCTTGTGATCTTTTGTAAAGGCTTGTCATATCCCAAAAACTATTTTCACAGTAACTTAAAGCAATCTGGGAGGGTGAAAATATCGTTTTTTGGAAAACGTATCTGTTACGTGTTTCAAGTCTTGATCCCATTTAATTTCAACAAGTACCACGTTAACAATGACCCGTCTAAATTCTGCGAGGGTTTGTGTGGAGGCTGACTTATCTAAGCCTCTTCCTTCTTGCATCAGGTTAGAGACTGGAGAGGGAAACAAGATTTTTTCAGGATGTGATTTTTGAGAGACTTTCGTTGTATTGTTCGTACTGTAACGTTCAAGGACACTCATTGGCCAATTGTCATTGGCAACATCCGCCGTCCAACGTTACAATAACCGTGGATAGGTCTGAGGGGGGTGTTTTTCATGGTTCACCGAGTAGGTCAAAAAGGGCAAAGAAGAGGAAAAATAAGAGTAAGAGAAAGCAAGCAGACAACCATGTAGTAGAAATGATGGTCAGGAAATTACTGACCAATCAGAATAAGTTTCTATTGATCAAGGAAAAAAGATAGGGAAGTCGGTTCCCATTAATAATGAAGAAGAAGAAGGGGAAATAGCTCCCACGCAGACACATTCTGTAGAGATCAATTCTCCTGTATCTTCATGTGGTATTGGTCACGTGTTAATCCTTTGGTTCCAATATGTTCTCATGAGGGAGTTGGAAATCAAGGAGGGGAGGTCCAAAGGGGTCTTACTTCAGATGGAGGGGTGAATCAGGATGGTTTTATTCCAGTGACAAAACGCAAGGTCAAGGCTAAGTCCAAAATAGTAGGTTCATCTTCCCAATATCTTGGATTGAAGCCTAAGCTTCCCTTCAAAACCTGACTTACGTCGGATTTTATTCTTTTTTGGAACTGCATAGGAATTGGTAACCTGGGTTTTCTATCAAGTCTAGAAAAGTTATTAAGGGTTAACAAAGTATTTTTTGTTGGTCTGATGGAACCTTTTTGTGGATCATTCAAACATTTGATAGTATTAACAAGAAGATTAAAATGCAAGGACGAATCTCAAATTTGGACTCGGGAGGTAAGATTTGGATTTTTTGGAAGGACTTTTTAGATGTTCAAATTATTTTTTCTCATAGGCAGTTTATAGTGTGTACGGCGGCATGGTTGAATATTAAAGTAATGGTGATCATAGTTTACGCGAGTTGTTATCCTCTAGAGAGAAAGTAGTTTTGGGAGGCCCTTCCGAATATTATGGAGAGATATTCATATCCAGTCATATGGGGTGGAGACTTCAATATAATACGATACCCTCACGAGACACGTGGTCGTATTAATCCTTCTTTTTCGGCAATTCATGATTTTGACACGTGCATTCAAGGAGCAGATTTGACAGACCCTCCGTTCTCAGGTTCTCTTTTTACGCATTGAAACAGTAGGTAGGGTTTCGCTCGAGTTTATTTCAGATTGGATAGAATTTTAGCGTCTCCGGTGCTTTGTGAGTCATATAATGGGCGGGTTGTTCACTTGGAGAGATTGCATTTGGATCATTGTCCTCTTATTTTTCATTCTTCTTCTTTGTCGTATCAGGGGCCTCATCCTTTTCGCTTCCAGCGTATGTGGACAACACATAATCAATTCTTACCTACGGTGAGAAATGCATGGCAGAATCAACCGCACAATCCTTTGGTTAGACTGGCTATTAATCGTCGTAATACGAAGCTGCACCTTAAGCAGTGGGAGGGGGCTATTTTTGGTAACATTGTTTCAGACTTAGACTTGTGGAGGGACAAGGTGGTGGCGTACGAAGCAATACTGGACTCTGGTTGGTCAGAGGATATTTTTGCGGATCTGCAACATACAAAAGAAGCTTATAATCAGTGCATCATTAACGAAGAATTTTTTTGGAAGCAAAAATCTCGGATCCATTGGCTTCATGAGGGAGATTCTAATACAAAATTCTTTCATGCTTCGGTGAAAGCTCGTAATAGGCAATTAAATTTGTCGAACCTAGTTGATGAATAAGGGGGTAGTCTTGCCGATCCACATGTTTTCCACCTAATAGCTATAGAATATTATAAATCCTTATATACTGCCGAACATGTTTCTTGGTCTGAAGATTTATTTGAAGTTATACCCAAGTTGGTTAGTGATGTTGATAATGCTATTCTTACAGCCCCTTTCACGGGGATGAGCTTAGAGAAGCTACTTGGTCAATTCTGATTGATGGTGCTCTGGGGTTGGATTGTTTTTTTTCTTCTTTCTTCCAACATTGTCGGGCAGTGATTAAAAATGATCTTTTGGAGGCGGGGAATGAGTTTTTAAGTGGTAATAGTTGCCGGAGGCTCTCTTGAGCACCCTTTTGGTTCTTATCCTGAAGAAGACTTGTTCGAGTTCTTTGAAAGAGATGCAATTGGACTTACTCAAGAGATCACTAGAGATTTTGGTAAAGAAGGTTATGGAGAGAATGTTATCTTTAAACTCAATATGACCAAGGCTTATGATAGACTAGATTGGACTTTCTTAGATCGTGTATTATTGCAATATAGATTCTCGGACTGTATTCGACAAATTTATCGTTCTTGTTATGAGGGGGTGCATTTCTTAGTTATATTTCAAGGGGTTTGCAAGGGCCATTTCTTAGTCAACCAGGGATTTGTTAAGGGGATCCTCTTTCCCCTTTACTCTTTATTCTAGTGAAAGAGATTCTTAATAGGAGCTTAGATAAAGCTATTCAAAGAGATTCTTAGTAGGAGATTAGAAAAAGCTATTCTATTAAAAGAGATTTTATCATTTTAGGGTTAGCGTGGAACTCCAATGATTTTTTGTTTTTTTTTTTGCGGATGATACTCTAATCCTTTGTAACGGTAATCTTTCAAGCATCCACTGGTTGAGGTCAGTCCCGAATGCTTATGAGATGGCTTCAGGTCAAAAAATAAATTTGGCTAAAAGTGAGTTTTATGTTCACCCCCAAATATATTTCGCATAGGGTTAATATGATAAGTAATCATATGTCCTTTTCTACAGGCACCTTTCCTTTTATATATTTAGGGATCCCTATAGGTATTGTTGCTTATGAGGGGCTTATTTCTAAAATCACTAGCAAAGTGGAGGGGTGAAAAGCTTCTTTCCTTTCAAGTGGGGCAAATTAGTTCTCAAGAAGTATGTTCTTGCTTTTATTCCTATTTATCAACTTTCTAACTCGTGTGTTCTGAAGTGGAAAGGTTGATGGCCAATTTCTTTTAGGGGAATAACGAGAGAGTGAGGAAGTGTCACTGGATTGCTTGGTCTAAGGTATGTAGGAGCACGGATGAGGGTGGTTTAGGCATTCATAGGCTTAAAGATGTGAAGGAAGCTCTTACTTGGAAGAAAATTTGGAATTTGCTCATAGCCATTCTCTTTGGTGTAGGTATATGGCTGCACGTTATACTCATGGTATGTCAATTTATATGTGGCAAGCCTCTCAATCTTCTTATAGAGAGTGAAAATAAATGGTGGCAGTTATCCCATCATTCCTCTCTCATTATCGCTGGTGTGTAGGTAGTAGGTAATGGACTGCAACGTCCTTTTGATTTTACGATTAGGAGTTAGGTTATTCTGTAGAGTTAGGTCAAATTAAAATTTTTTATGATTAATGAGTATTGAATTAAAAAAATAACTTATATTTATTAATAAAAAAATGTTAACGTTAATTTTTTATTATTGAAAAATATAAAGAACTTTTAAATATTAAAAATAAATTTAAAAAATTTGATAATAAATTTAAATATGAAAATTAATTGCACATCTATATATTTTTAAATTTATAATAAGTATATATAAAAAAAAAAAGAACAGTCCTGCACTTATTAATTTGCAACAAGCTGTGTTCAGTCACGTTGCTGGATGAATCAAGGTTTAGATGATGATTTGGTGGAGCTAATTGGTCATTATGTCCCTCCTTTTCGTTCATAAGATTTTAATATTTTATCTAGGTAATTGGGTAAAGATAGATAAATCTTCTCTTTTGTTGGGGCTTAAGTTAAGAATTTATCTTCAATTAAGAGTGTAATTTTCCTTTCATCAATAGAGTTTATGTTCGTTAAAAAAAAATAATTTCATACGTATTTTTATAATAATAATAATGTTAATGAATCAATATTAATTGTTTAATTGACGTAGAGCCCACCAAATCAATTTCATATGGAAGGACGTTGTATTTAACCACTACAGTTATCAAGTTCATACAGAGCTCGATAGATAAAGGTGAGAGACGGAGTCTAAGGCGAGGGGGCAGCGGCAAGAGAGAACCTAGGGCGTGGCAACGTTTAGAAGAGAGAAAGAGGAGAAAGAAGAGGCCTAAGAGTACTCGAAAGGAATTAGGCCCGCATGGTTCATAGTTTTAGGTTAGAGCAAAATTTCAGTTTTTTTGGGTAAAACCAAACCGAACCGAAACTGATTTGAATTTTTACCGATTTGGTCATAAAAACCGATCGAATTGAACCGGTTGGTTCTGATCGAAACATGTTGATATTTTGATTTTTCACATTAATTTTTTTTATTTATACTTAAATTGTATCATGATATATATAATTAATTAGCATATATCAGTATTATGATGTATATAATTTTATATTATTTAATAATTTATTTTGTAGAGTTATCTTCATTTAATATTATTTTTGAAAAAAATTCGGTATTATGATGATAAAAAATATTATTTTATCTTGATATTATAATCAAATAATATTCAAATATATTATAAATTCATAATTCATTAACTCAATATCATCAAAAAAAGTATAAAGTAGATTAAACGATTTTTGATACTAAACGCAAAAAATAATACACTTATCACCTATCAACTTATAAATTATTTTACTTAAACAAAAGTTTTCAAGCATAAACAGACATGACAAACACTAAGATAGAAATTAGGGGTTATGGCTAATTTGGGGCTAGGATTAAGATTATAAATTTTTTAAAAAATTGGTGTTTTGGTTAGTATACCAAAATACTTACAACTGATTTAATCGAAATTATTTCAGTAAGTGTACCGACTGAAATGAAAATTTAATTAAATAAATCGACCCAAAACGATAAAAAATTATCGATCGATTTCGGTCGGTGCAATTTCTTTCATTCACCCCTACATAATTTCATATTTTCTATACAATATATATTTTTTAATAATGTTACTTGAGACGGCATTGATACCAGATCCGAAACCGGAACAACTCTCATCGTAACCGGGTATTTTATCCGCTCCTAATTTTGGATGTTTCCTCCTCTCTCTCAAGTTATTGTGAGCTAAGGCGCCAATCAAAGTTACTACTTGGGCTACCCTCCACACATAGTAAACTTTAATAGCTATATGGGCCAACAGCTTCCATTCCAAATGGCGGATTAAAGGCCTCTCTGTTTTGGGCCTCAACCTTTTATTCTGGACCTGTTTATCACTCCGTAAGAGTTGAGTTTTATCGTGGACATGCCTTCTTCTACCACTACAGAAGAGATAGAGAGAGAGGGAGTGGTGGGCAGCTGAACAATGGCTACCACCACATCCATATCTCTATCGTCACCAACTTTCCTCTCTTGTTGACCCAAAACCAAACCCTTTTACTCCAACTCTCAGACTATCTCTTTCATTAATATCACCAGTCACAATATCATCCAAAACAAGGACGATTAGTCTTTTTCACTTCCCTCCTTAAAAGCAAACTAAAAAGTTTTGCCTTTAGAAGTTTAAGCTTCCACTTCAGAAGTTCTGCCTTTAGAAACCACCGCACTTGAAACTTGTTATACCCAGTCTCGAGAAAGACTCAGGAAGGTAATCTTAGACAGATTATAGAATAGGAGGCTGAGGACATATAATACCACCCGAGGTCGAGGTACGGAAGATCTGAGATAGCATAAGATCGGTTACCCATATTTGGATGAGGCGAAAGGTCTCAAGAAGATGCTGAGACCGGGCTAGATATTTCCTCGCTCGGCTCAAATATTATTATGGACAGGTGGAAAGCAACTGATACTCGAGCGGAGACCCTGTCCTTGGTATGTTAGACAAAAGGGGCGTTGTCATGAGTGAAGGTGCTCTGAGAGATGTCAGATTGGGGCGGCGCCTTATTACTCAAAAGGACAAGGGAGTGGGGAGCGGATCCCTGATACGTCAGACTGCAGAGCGCTGACACCCGACATGGAGCAGAGAATAGAGTAGTGAAGGGATGGCACGTGTAAAGCTGTCGGGAGCCTCCCAAAGTAAACCAGGTATAAAAACCAAATGCTTAAACAAAAAAGGGGAATGCAAAACTCTAGAGAAAAATACAAAAGACCTTCCATCATCCTAGCTAATCTCTTAGAAAATTGACTAGAGCGTCGGAGTGAAGTTGGCCGACCACTACTCCGGCCGTAGTTTGTTGTTGAGTGCAGGAGCAGATCTTAGAACATACTTTAGATTGTAGAGCCCTTCGTAACGGACGGAAATCTACGTCAACAAAACTTCTCATCAGATAGTTTCCAGCGGCGGTGATACTACAGCCACCGTCATATCTGCCCTTCTGTTCGTTGCCTTTATTGGTCTCGCTATTGGGGTGAGCTCAGGAGTCAACTCAGTTTTTCTTCAACATATGAAGTTTCTTTGTTTAATTAATTTGATAAAATATTGAAGCTGTAATTGTGCGTTTTCAGGTTATATATATATAGCGGTGACCGATTTCTTGCAGAATCGGGAAAAGGAGAAGTTTGAGAAAGAAGAGAAAGATAAGAAGAGTGGGAAAAAGATGAGGCCGAGAATGAAGACTGGGCCCTGAGGGTTTGGGCAGAAGATCGAGGAAGATTATGCTGATGATTGAGTAGTCATAATAGTGCATAATTTCCTTCATTCTTCCCCATCGCAAACGATTTTTTTACCAGACGTAAAATTTCTGCTCCTTTACCTTGAAGAGTATAGAACTTATATGGGTTTTGCTCATCTGTTGGGAGTATTTTTATAGATCGGTCATATCATGTCTTATAAAAAGGATAGCCTCATATAAAAAAACAGACAGGGCAAAATAGGTCCGATTACGTATATTCTTCATCCTAAATAGAAAGAAACAATTGAAATTATGAAAAAGGATACAAAGAAAGAGTCAATTATCATACATGAAAGAAAATTACAAGCTTTCTCCATCTAAAAACATGAACAGCTCTCAACATTGCAAATTTTTACAGTCACGCTTACATAGAATAACTAACCAGCTTCTCTCTCTGTGTTCAATCCATTGTATACACCCTTTTAAAGATCTTTGTATATTATTACCCATTTTATCTCCTCTACAAAAGGGGATCAGGTGTACTTCTATGTATAAAAAGGCTTTTAATAGAAAACTACATAATGTACAGTTTCACAGCACAAGTAGAAAACTTTATTTTTTTCATAGGCTCGCGCCGTCTCCGATAAAGAAAAGAAAAAGAAAAGGAATAGACCGAGAGAGAAGCTCATACTAGCCTCAGTTAGCTGTACAAACACCTTTTATTTCCTAAGCAACCAAAGCCGGGTGCAGATACTGAGCAGCAATTCTCCTTTCTGCAAAACAATTGAAAGAGTCTGATAAGAGAGGCATTTATACAGTTAACAAATGCCCGAAAAGTTTTATTTATATGGTGTTGTAATATAATATATTGAAGCACAATATACCCCCAGCAGCAACAAGTTTCTCTACACGTGCAACGATATGCTTTCCGTATGTATATTTCTTCAACGCATTCAGATGAACTTTGATTCGGGAAAGAATTAACTCCCTTTGTTGGTCATCACATGTCTCGAGCACTTTTTGTACGACATAGTTTGCAAACTGATCTTTCATCATTGCCTAATCACACCGTGAAAAGAAAGAGCAAGTAATAAGAATATCATAAATAGTTTAGTGTCCCAAAAATCACAAATCAAAAGAGACGGACCTGAAGGGGCTCGTTTTCATCAGTTGTGCCAAGCATCTCACTCACGAGAAGCTGGCGTTCAGCAGGACCCCCAAAAGTCAAGCATTTTTCCACGACGTTTGAGGCAAACTTCTGTTGACTCATTTGAACAATTTTTCCGGCTAATTCTTTGATGATGAAAGATCGCTCGTCAGGCTTTCCGTGCTCCAGTACATGCTGTCAAAGAGAGTCAAGACAAACAATTAACTAGAAAAACCCAAACGATGTTGAATTCAAGAACACATTATTGAATTTCAAAATTTAGAAGAATAAAAGAAGGGTATGAACCTGAACAACATAATTGCCATATTGATCTTGTGCCAACATGCTAACAGATCCTAAAATCTCTTCCATAACTTTACTCTGCGTTTCTGGGTCCTTGCAGTGTTCTAGTACTCTCTGTTACAGAGAACATTTTTTTATTTTATTTTTTTTTTGGTTTCTAGAAAACTCAGAGAATAAGAGCAGAGGAACAAAGAGCACACCTGTATGACACGGCACCCATATGGATGGGTTGAAAGGGTGACAACTTGACCGAAGAATGTAGAAATAATAAAACAGATTGAATCTTCAGGAACACATTCTATACACTTTTGGATGACATGGTTCCCATTCTGATCACGAATGCAGCGCATGATATGTCCATCAAGCTCTTCAACCATTATTATTTTCTGGTCCAAATCAACAACTTCAATAGCCTGAAGAATTATACAGATCCCTACGGTCAATAACCAGCTCCGACAACAATCACAGCATTACAATATTACCATATTTCAGTCCAGTTCTAAATTACCTTCTGAATAACCCGACAGCCATACATCTGAAGGCTAAGTGTTAGCACATGACTAAAAAGCTTATTGGCCAATTCCCTTCTCTGAGAGGGAAGTCCATGCTCGAAAAACTAAACACCAATACCAATCATCAGAGATGCACATTGGATAAGCCACTAAATAATACCAAAACCAATACAATCAAGCAACAGTAATATAATTACTCACCTTCTGAATCACATAATTACCAAAAACATCAGTCATAAATGCAAGGGCTTGAGGCATAATTTCTTGATAAACCATGGTTTTCTCCTCTACTGTTGCTGTTTCAAGTTTTTGTTGGATGAATCGGCTTCCATACTGATCAGTGCTGCTCATAGTTGAAGAGAAGGGAAAAAAAAAAAGACATCAACTATCAAAATCAGAGGATGAAAACTGCACACAAAGTGATTAAAAGGAAGCAGTAGTACCTGAACTCATCAACATGACCGGCAATCTCAGAAAGTTCAAAGTTCTTAATTTTATTACTCTTAAACTCCTCTAGCAGAGAAGAAGCAAAGCTTTCCTCCATTTTATACCCAGAATCCAGGTGCCATTGCCCCATAGCCCCAGCTAAATTACTCATACCAGAAGGAAACCGCAAATTAAGATCATTGTGCCTAATAGGACTGCCAGGAGAATTAGAAAGAATAGGACTTGCCATTGGGCTTCTAGGGTAAGACATGCCGGCCCCCCCATAAGCAGGATTTCTCATATAACCATGATGATTAGAAAAACCAGATTTATCATTCAATGGGGCACCATATTGTGTCTTTTGAGGTGATAAGAGAGCTCCAATATAAGCTTTCTGCAGTTCAAGTAGGTTTGCATATTGATTTCCTAAATAATTCCTATCCATAGAAGGATCATTAAGAGCAGCAAGCTGTGCTGCAACATATTCAGGCGATCTCAAGTACTGAAGACTAATTGGATCAACAAAAGGCGCCTGAAGAGAATCGCCTGCCATCTGGCTTCCCATTCTACCAATATTCTGGGATCCAGATCCAACAGCTCCTAGGCTTGGTTGAGAAGACAGACTTCCTCCAAGAACTCCTCGTGGATCCAATCCAGTAAGCCCCAACGCTGATGCTTGAGCTAGTGATGGATTATTAATGGAACGCCCACCCAAGTTGAAGGTAGGAAATGATGAGTTGGCCCCTTCTAAGGGCTGATACTGGGACCCACCATTAAGAGGGTATTTAGGGGATCCTTTTAAGTATGACTTAGCAGGCAGAGCGGAAAACTGTTGCGGTCTATGACTATCCATGGATTCAGACATATTTGCAAATGAATTTTTCCTTATAAGATTATTACCACCTTGTAAGCCTAGAAGATAATTCCGGTTAATCTCCCCCTCATTTTCGATATGAGATGAAAAATGCATTTCATCATCCATTAAGCCATTAGCCGACAGGTTCATCCCAGAAAAAGCAGACACCAGATCTGGAGCCTCATTATATGAGTTTGGGCTTGGAATGGTCCTCTTCTGTACAGTACCAACTCTCCCACCACCAATAGGAGGGCAACTGGGAGCTCTTGCGACCAGTTGAGGGTCAGGAGTGTTCCCCCTTGACAACGATGCACCTAGTACTGCAGCATATGAGAATGAAGAAGCAGGACCAATACTTTGGACTGTAGATGGCCCGGTACCATTTGAACTGGAGTGCATGGCATTAGAGCTAGCCAAATCAAGGTGCAATTGGGTGAGTTCAGATTCATTAGAGCCTATAGTCCCAACATTTTCATTAAAGGCATTTCGGCTAGTTGGGCGAGAAGGAAGCCCTGTCATAGGAGTTGATCGCCCCAAGTCATCCTGCATACATACACTTTCAATGATTTAAACTAGAATGCGGAAAATAAGTCTTTTAGCTCAATTTATCACTACAGAATGATGATTGTGACTGATGATAAATGCTCGAACTATCATCAATAGTTAAAAAAAAAAAAAAAGACTAAGCATAGGACAAGATAAGAAAACAGATGAATCACCTGAAAGATTTCAGCAAGACTCTTTTGTTTGCTACCAAGTCCTACGCCCGGCAAACCGATCAATCCATCCTCACCCCACTCAGTCGATCCATGTGTTCTTTCAGAAACAGCCTCAGTCTCTTGTTTCCTTGAAGTAAACCCAGGAGGCATAGAAAACAATGAGCTTCCTCCTCCATTAACTCTTTGTGCAGACCTCCAATCCTCCTTCGAAATGGAAGGAGGTGGAAGCCGAGGATTCAGATTCGCGTTTGAATAATAGTAAGATAAATAAGCTGGATCAGACCTAACCTCCTCAGATACAAAGCCGTTTCCATTCTGAGACTCTGAAACTACAGTTTCACCACCACCGCGATGGCCGCCAAACAGTCCTCCAACTGCACTTAGAGAACCCTCAATACTAGGCGGCGCTGATCCACTCCTATACAGATTAAGCTCGTGCTCAATTTCATCGGCTTCTTCTTGCCGACGCTGCTCTTGGAGCAGTAACCCTATCTCCTCCAATTCATCATCGAATGATCCCTCATTAGTACCAATAATCGGTCTTCTTTCCATCTCAGAGATCATTTTTTTTCTTATATCTCTTAAACCCTCGAATCGATCATCGCCTCGTCTTTCCCCCTTTTCAATAACTCGAACCGATCATCATCGTACACGAAAAATCCAAACTTTAATGCAAAAAGAATAAAAAAACCCATTCAGCGCAAGTTCCGAATACTGACTCTAAACTGACCGAAACCAAAAAAGAAAAAAAAAAATCTTCCTTTCAAACTGTACATAGAGCAATATATTACCTTGTACTGTAATAGGTTTCATGAATTTATAAGCAGAACTATACTCGTCGACATGTCCTAACAGAACGAACGAGGAGAGAGAGATAGAGAGAGAGGTACGGATTAGCGAAGTAAAAATCCGGCGGCGATTTGCAGCGGGTTGCAAGAAGAAGTTCTAAGCTTAACCCTTTTTAGGGTTTTATTCCAAAACTGAGCAGGTGGGTGTTTTTTTATTAATTAGGGGGGGATTTCTTGAAATATTTGGCTGACCTGCTGGTTTTTTTTTTTTTTGGGGGCATTTAGGTTGTCTTTTTCTTAGAAGGAAAAAACACGTCAGCTTCGTAGACTTTGCTAAGTACGGGTAAATATGTTGTTTGATTTGTTTCTTACTTCCCCTTTCTTTCAACTTTCATATTCAATTTTATTTCCATGCAATTGGATATTCTCGATATTATTTTATCTCATATTCCACTTTCAAGAATTAGTATTTTTATGAATAAATATAAATAAGATAAAAATAAAAAATAAAAAATAAAAAATAAAAAATAATACTCGGGACATTTTCTTTTCTTTCCAGAAAAAGTGGCGATCAATTCTCAGTTATGAGATTTAATGAGTTAATTTATTATTTTATTTTATTAAATAAATTAATTTATATTATTTAAAATTATTAGATCTAAAATATAAAAATTCAATCATTTTTATTAAAATTATAAAAGTTATTTTAACATTATTTAAATAAATTTATTTATTTACTCCACTTTAATTAACATATTTGAATTTCTTATTTAAATTTTAACAATTTTAAATAAGATGAATTAATTTATTTAATAAAATAAAAGATTAATCTCCAAAATCTAAGTTGAATATGATATTTTATTGTTTTTTTTTTTTAGAAAAATATATTTATTTCATTATAAGTTATTTTTAAAGTATTATAATTACAATAGGTTTATGTAAATTAGCTAGTTTTATTGGAAACTTAGTCAATCTCTTTTTTTTTTGTCCTTTTTTTTTCTAAAAAAATTATGGATGGGAAAATATTGTTTTTAGAACATTTCTACATAAATCAAAAATTAGAAATTAAAAAAAAAAAAAAAAAAACAATAATTTACATGCAAGGGTTATTCATGAGGAATTGAATAAAAAATAGATGTGATGTAAAGTATTAGTAATTAGCTATTTTTAGGATGGTCCATATCTATATTGGAGCTAGATTGGTTCTCTATTCATGACAAAAACAAAATGATTCATCATTCCCCAATTGGAGTTTAAACCTAAAGTATAGCTTACCTTAGAGCAAGCCTAGTAAGTAACTAATTTAATCTCTTTGCCAAACCTATAGCTACCTTCTTGATTTAGTAATTAATATAGCAGCTCGACAATCGCTATCTTTCATATTTTCTTGGCAATGAAATGTGACTACTTGGAGTAATAATAACTATAATATATGTTCATAGTAGTTTAGAGAAACAAAATGTGCATGTAATATTTATTAACTTATTAGTTATTGAATGTATCTAATATTCAATCTCATTTGATTGAATGTTCTACTTAATTTGAACTAGATAGAAAGACTAGTTTAGTCGCTCATAGGCATGTCTGATTCTATTATTTGAGTGTCAATAAAATGGAGATGCATTTTATTGATGCAAAAATTTGGATCTTCCCTTAATAGTAAGTTCCACGATTTAATGTATTTGCAAAACTATACAAAAATATGTGATTATCTCCTACGATATCCCTCTAAAAATAAGTTAGAAAAATTAGAAAGAGTTAGTGGAGATAGAGATAGTATTTCATGTGTTTTAACTTAAAATTCAAACCTTTTATACATTGGTGAAGAATCTCACCATTTAATGTTGTTTATTACTTTAGTAAAAGCCAGAGTCAATAACTCTTTTGAAGTAATTATTGAATCAGTTATCAAGATATCGCTTGTGTAACACTCTTATCTGTCATATGGTCCAACGGCTAGTCGAGGAGATGAACCACATCTCGGTTTGGTTTGGCACTAATTATTTAGCCAAGTGGAAACAAAATAATAATACAAACTTTGTTCAGTTCAGCCCTTGAGGGCAATCTTTTGGTTCAACTTTTAATTTCTTGAATAAATGATAATAACTTACTTAGTATGCATAAACTCATTGGTTTGGACAATAAGTGACTCAATTCAAAATTCATCTCAACACATAATTGATTATGTTCGGTTCGACTTCTCATTTCGGCCTTAAATCTCTCGGATTATTATGGATTGGTCCAAAACTAATTCGATTCGAAACCTAAGCCTAATTGTGGTTTGTTCGAGCAAAACTGCCTTCGATTCATTCCATAGGATCATATATAAATTTTCCCTCTATACATATCATTCAATTGTTGGGAATGATTTTCAATTCTTATTTGAATAAAAAATGATTCATCTATTCCTTCTTAATTGGGCTAGGTGTTTTCGGTGGGAATACATTTTTCGATTCACTTACACACATGTTCTTTAAATTTTGTTGTGGATTTTATGTAATATTTAAAATTTTAAGGTAACAAAACACATGATTTAGATAAAAATTGAGACAAAATCAATATTTTTTAATCATTCTCTATGCAACTAAATATATGCAAAAAAATTATCATTCTCATTTCATTAACATTCTTATTCAAATTCTCCTTAAAGAACCGAACTAAACATGTTCATAGTGATTGATTACAATAAATTTAAATAGGTTATGCCAGTCATACTTGCTTCAAATCCTAAGACATGTTTTAGATTCAGTTACCATGAGCACTCATTGAGCGGGCCACAAGTTTACTCACTTGTGTTCTAATGCGAGGACTATAACATTCACCATCGCTCCACCTCCGTTATTTTTGGGGAAAACATACCAAATTAATTGCAGAAATATTAGTTGTTTCCCTCTTTATATTTTAAAAATGGGATAATAATTCAACTAAGGGTAGACGAAAAAGGATGCCGATTCTAAGTGGATGAAGTTTGACCACTCTGTCTTCTTTCCAAAACTTACTCCTTTTTCTCTCATTTTATCTCCCTCTCTCTACCTTCTTTCTCTTCTTTTGGCAACTTGCTACTTTCTCTTCGCACACCTCTCCTTCTCTTTTCTTTTCTATTTATAGTTAAGTAACACTTAGGCTTAAAAATAAACGTAACCCACAAGATGTGGACTTAGCCTAACAAATCTCCCTCTTCATGTCATGTGAAAGGTTCTACTAAACTCGCTCTTTGCCTACAAACTTCTAACTTGTCCTTAGGTAGTCTTCATAAACATATTTGAGCCATTCACACTAGTATGAACTTTCTCCAAGTATAATTCTTTAGCTTCAGTTATATCACGAATCCAATGGTAAAAAAAATCAATATGTTTGGATCTTGAATGAAAGGTTGAAATCTTGGAGAGATGAATGACACTCTGGCTATTGCAGTAAACAATATACTTCTCTAGTTGTAAGCCCAATTCCTAAAGAAACTTCTTCATCCATAAAACGTTTTTACTAGCCTCTGTCACTACAATATATTCAACTTATGTGGATGATAGAGCAACACATTTTTGTAGTTTAGATTGCCAAGAAATGACACCCCTTATAAATGCCATCAAGAAACCGGAGTAGACTTTCCAATATCTACTTCACCTATTATGTCAATATTTGCATATCCGGCTAATACAGGTTCACAATTCCTGAAGCATAAACACCCCTTAGAAGTACCTCTGAGATACCCCTTAGAAGTACCTCTGAGATACTTAAGTATCCATTTCACTGCTTCCTAATGTTTTTTTTAGGATTACAAAGAAAACAACTGACAACCCCAACTGCATGAGCAATATATGATCTCGTACACACCATAGCATACATAAAATTGTCAACCATAGAAGAATATAAAACTCTAGTCATTTCTTCATTTTCTTTCTCACTCATACGATATTACTTGGAAGCGAGCTTAAAATAACCCTCAAATAGAGATGAAACTGTCTTAGCATTCTTCATGTTGAATCTTTCTATTATATATCCTCTTATATGGCTTTCAACCATTATTTTTTTCTATCAAGCAAAATGGTTGACGCTCTCTTGTAGATCTTCTTAATTGAGTCTTAACAACTTATGGTTGATGTTCTTGTTCAACTTCTTTATCGTCTTGAACGTTTTCATTAATATTTCCACCATGATTTTCTTGAATACCTTCCTTACAATTAACATACACAAGAGTTGAAAGAACTAGAGTAGGAGCTATAGGAGCTGGAGTAAGATCAACAAATATACTAAGAAATGAACTATACTTTTCAATCTTTTCATCATCTTCACCAACTTGATCTTTAAGAAACACCACATCTCTGCTCTTAATTATCTTCTTGTTCACTAGATCCCATAATTTATATTTGAACTATTCATGACAATATCCTAAGTATATACACAACTTTGCTTATCATCAAGCCTGGATCTCTTATCTTTCAGAATATGAACGAATGTCCTATGCTAAAGACTCTCAAATGATCGTATGAGATATCTTCCCTTTCCACACTTTTTTTGGCACATCATAGTTTAAAGGAGTTGATGGAGAAATATTTATCAAATCAACTACAATTATCATTGCTATCTCCTAAAATGACAGGTAGTTTCGCATGAGAGCATATACCTAAATTGTTCTTCAATGGTTATGTTCATTATTTCTACCATGCCATTATGTTGAGGAATCTTTCGTACAATTTTATAAAGCTTGATATCATAGTTCTTGAAGTAACTCTAAAAAAGACCTTTGTACTCACCACCATTATTTGCTCAAACCCACTATAATTGTCTTCTAGTTTCTCTTTCAACCTGAGCATGAAAATACTGAAAGTTTTGAGTACTTAGTCTTTGGATCTCAAACCAGAAGTCCAAACATTTCTAGAGTGATCGTTAACATATGTCGCAAAATACAAAGCACCACCAAGAGTTCTAGTTTGCATAGAACAAACATCAGTATGAATCAAATCAATAAAATTTGGTCTTCTAAATGAAGGATGTCTATAAAATGCAATTATATGTGTCTTTCCAGTTAGACAATGATCACAAAGTTTAAGATGTGACATACCTTGTAATTGAGGGATAAATTTCTTCCTAGCAAGAGTTTGAAGTATTTTCTCATTAATGTGGCTAAGCCTTTTATGTCAAATATCAACATTCACCTCATTTTGAATTGTATTTACCTCTCATTTACAAAGTGTAGCTTGCATAAGTATAAAGAGTTCAACTTCTTTCTATTGGCAACCATTAGAGAACCCCTGGTGAGATTTCATTTACCTTCACTAATTTCATTTACTAAAACCCCTCATCATCAAGCTTGCTAGCTAAAATTAAGTTAAGACGAGTATCTGGAACATGTCTAATATTTATGAGTACTAACTTACTACCAAAGTTTATTTCTAAACAAATATCACCAATGTCTACAATCTTGGATACATCATTGTTACCAATTCTAACATTCCCCAAATCACAACTAGTATAGGATGTGAAGAATTCACCATGGCGGGTCACATGATTTGATGCACCCAAATTAATTACCCAATCACTATCTTGGCATATAAGGTTAATGATTTCATCATCATAGACAAGAATAGTATCAACATCATTAGTGACCACATTAACTTATTTCTCATTCTTCTTGCCTTCATTTTGTTCCTATTTCTATATCATGTACTCTCTTTTTATATGCCCAACTTGTTACAATAATAGCATGTGAAGTTCTTTCTCGGTCTAGATTTGGATCTTCCCTTATAAGTATCTCTTATACCATGGTAGGTCATATGACGATGCACCCAAATCAATTACTCAATCACTGTCTTAGTATACAAGATTAACACTCTCATCATCATAGAAAATAACAATATCACCAAAATTAGTGACCGCATTGTCTTCTTTTTCATTTTGCTTGCCTTCATTTTGTTCTTGTTTCTATATTATGCACTCTCTTTTCATATACCTCAACTTGTTACAATAATAACATGTGATGTTCTTTCTCGGTCTAAATTTGGATATTCCTTTCAAAGTATCTCTTCTACTATAACCGTGAGAATTCCTGCTCTGACTTCTTACATGTCTTCCTTGTTTTTTAGTCATGAGAACCTTATAAGAAGATTCACTCATTTCTTTTCTTCTAACCCTCTTCATTTTGTAAGCTATCTTTAACCATGTCTATGGTTAGTGTTCCATCTGGTACCGAATTGCTAACTGTTACCACCAATGTTTCCCAACTCTCAAGCAAAGAGATAAGAAGTAAACATGATTGGATCTCATCATTGAGCTTCATCTTCAAGGCAATCATTTTGCTTACAATACTCTAAAATTGTCTAATGTGTTCAACCATACTACACCCATAGAACATGAGCTTCAGTTTCATCACTGATTTTCTAAAAAACATTTTGATTCACTCATCACCTAATGTTACCAACACTTTTCCTATGTAGAGCTTCCCAATCATTAGCTGGTTTTATAGAACCCAACTTAATTGGCATGTACAGATCCTTGCAATATAATAACTTCCATCATACACTTCTAAGTGGAATAATTGGTTGAATTCAATTTGATCATACCATTAGATCCATCCATTGTTAGAAACTAAGAAAATTAATCCTAGCAACCTACCTTTGATACCAATTGTCATCAAACTAATAGTGACCTCTTTAAGTTATAAGAATAGGATAATAATTCACCACGGATAGATGAAAAAAGATGTTGATTCGAAAATGGAATCAAGTAGATTTGTAGAGCTAGTTTCATGGATTCACCATCAGAAATTTGAAACCAAACAAACAAAGTTTGATCACTCGATATTCTTGCCAAAGCTTACTATTAAAATATGATATAAATAAAAATTAAATGACATAATATAAACGAAAGTTAAATGTTGTAAATAAAAAAAACACGTAAAGAATATGACTAAGATAATAATTTGACCTATTATCAAATGTACACAGTTTTGAGATTTGCTCCGTGCACATAATGAAATGCCCATATGACTACATCAGCCTCTATTTTCTATGAATCCAGTGGTCGCTGCAGCCCAGAACACGCCTTTCATGTTAATATGTCGGCTACCCCTTCTTTCACACACGACATGTTTGTCCAAAAACTCTTCCATGGATACAACGAACTACATGTCGCCTAATTTGTATAGTTACTACCTAACAAGCATCAGCCGAACATGTTGTGTGACTAAGACAACATGATACAAATTAGTGAACGTCTAAACTTGGAATTTAGAATTTGAAATTTGGATGTATTGTCTAAGACATTTAAATATGAATGTCTAAAAAATAAATGATGTAATTATAGATCTTAATATCTGATATCTCATATCATCTAATTTGTATCACTTAATTAATAAAATTATATTATCTTTTTTTGATATAGAAACGCGATATAAAAGAGAAGGCGAAAGATAAATACCATTAATCGAACCAAGTTCCAACCTTCATTCTCATGACTTGCTCTAGGCTGTTGGCAACCAAAATGGGAGATCAATTGCAAGGCGAAGATCAATGTCGGGGAAAAGAAAAAGAAAAAAAAACATTTTGGTGGTGAAGAGTAGATGACATTGACGAGACCAAAAGAAAGGGAATCAAACTAATAAGTGTGATGGGCAGGTACTCATTCCCCGAAGGAAAGGGCAAGGACATGTGATCAATGGAAAGCATGATGTTATTGCTAAGCCCCCTTTCTCCATCAAAAGGGAAAAGACAATATGTTTTTGTATTCAATGTGCGACTAAAAGAGAGACAACAATAAATGTGTCTCTATGCAATTATTTCAACACCTATGTGCCCCCATCATGCATGTTGATGTGCTATTTCAATATTTCATCATTTATATAAATACTTTCTCAATTGAATCGTAACTGGTCTCTAATGCACTTAAATTATAAATGGAAAAGTTGTTTAAATTCATTTGATATTATTTTATTATTAGAATTACTCATTTTAAGGACCCCACAAATTAAATTAAGGGTTTGGATCTAATTAATAGACCAATAGCTTTAATGTATGGGTATGACTCATGTAAGTATTTGTATTGAAAGGGATACATTCATTATCCTAAACCTTTCACAACACTTAATTAAGTGCAAATAATCTTATAATTAACAGGAAAAGTTCAATATTTTGGATCTAATTGGGTCCAAAATGGGAGTCATTTACCCATAAAAAGAATACCAAAAAGAAAAAGAAAAAGAAAAAGAAAAGAATCGGAAAGCTTGCTAGTTGTTACTTGCGGTGAAGACCATGAGTTTGCAATTAAGTTGAAAGACTATTCCAATGCGTGCATCTGAAAAATGTTATTACATATAATCAAAGATCAAGAACAAAAACAGGAACAAGGAGAGAATAAAAAGACACAAATTAGTGGGTAATGGGCAGAAGGCTACCCCATAAGTCTCTTTTTGATCTGTCACCCACACATATTTACGCATTTGTCCAAATCAAACTGTAATAATCAATGATACTAAGATGCTCTTCTTGTCTTTTTCTATTTACTCCTTTTTCAACTACATTTTGTCCGCATATATATATATATAATATTATATAATAATTTCTCTTTTCAAAGTTAAATTTTAAATGACCACCGTACTAATTAATTATTTACTTTGGTTTTTTTTTTTCTCTTCCAATTTCTTTCAACCAGTTCCAAGCCAGTTGCTAAACATGACTTCCTTTTATCCAAACGAGTAATATACCTGTTATAAGCTCTTTAGATATAGCCACGGAAGTATGGAAGACTTTCCATGCTTATCTCCGAGCCTCTCCCACCCATCAGTAAATAATAAAATAAAGTGTTAAATGGATAATAATTGAATAAATAATAAAATATAAGATTAAAATTATAAAGATAATAAACTAAGAATCAAACCGATGTCTGTTATGTAAAAGTTTAGTTAAAATATATTCGTCCCCTCTTATCGGTATCAAAAGTGGAATAACGTTTGTCTCCTAGGATACAACGGAAACGAACAGAAGTGACGCACCACTAATACTATTTCGACGAACTAAAAAAGTGATCCGAATTCTACAACACTGCAAACTTAGAACTTTAGAGAGGGAATGAAAAACAAAGAGAGATTTCATTTTTTGGTGTGTTTCCAAATAGAGGAAGATTGTCAATTTATAGGCTCATAAGGAGAGAAGAGATTAATGAGAATTTAATTTGAAATTTAATCTGGATTTAATACAGACTTAAATATGATGAAACCGAAATTTATAACTCTACTATTTCATCTCCATACATTTTGCATGAGAAAAAAAAAATTTAGGAGAGAAGAAAATAAAAGGTGGATCAAGACAAATCATGTCATTTTTTAGCCGACATTTGCTATGCGCAAGTGTGGGCGCACATAAGCAAAACAAGATCCAGTCTGAATTTACACCCCCCCTCTACAGGCCCGCGCAAGAGAGAACATTATAACTTATATTTATTGCCCATTAACAAATGTGTAATTCTATATAAACACTCTCCCACTTATTCACATTTTCAATATCGAACACAATTTTTCTCCTTCATTTTTACTACTTCAAATCATTCTAATGGTTGCATTTTGAGATTCAATTTCTCATTTACTCATTAATCATTTGAGTGTACCATATACTGATTCGAAACTCTCACAGAGAAGAACCCGAATCAACTTTGACATTTCATTTACACGAAGTGTGCTCTACTCAAAATTGAGCATAAACATATCATGTGAAATGCTAAATTTACCAACAATCTCTTCTCACATGAATGAAATTGACGGTTTATGTAAAACAGACGTTTTTCAAAATTAATACTTTTTTCACCTCGAGATAGAGTTCGATGGTTTGAAACTTACACAGGATAAGTAGGTATCAACTTTTGAACATTTCTTTGTAAAAGTACATTGATTTTACTAGTTGACCAATAGATACTATGTCTTTGAATGGTTTTACCATTTATGTAAATAATAATATACTTCACACATGAGTTTTACCTGATACACTTGAGTTCTAATTGTTATGTTCATTTTAGCCTTGAACATATCTGCTTGATTCTACAATAGTTAATAAGAATTATGCCTAAGGTAATTCTCTAATAAGCGGCCCCACTTCTCTATCATATAGGTGATTTTTAACAAAGAGTAACTAGTTTTACTATGCTTAAATTTTATGATGCCTAAGAATCATTAAAAACATAGTGTATCATTTCTCTTATGAGTATAACTGTTTCATCATGGGAATGGATAGGAGAATAACCTTAATAGTGATCTAATTAAGTGTTATACAACTAGGTTATCCTTTTCAACTAGATCTTGAGATTTTCAGTTAACTAGGTTAGTTTCCATTATATTGACTTACTATTTCATGGGTTTTAGTCTCATTTCCCTTAATGATTTTTTAACTAACTCTCTATTTAACCATTTGATTAGCGGATCCACAATGTGATCTTATGATTTTACATAGTTAATAGAGATAACTTCAGTAGAGAGTAGTTGTTTGATGGTGATATGTCGTCGATGTATATGTCTAGACTTACCATTATACATATTGTTATGTGCTCTTTCAATCGTAAATTGACTGTCGTAGTGAATGCAAAGTGCTGGCATAGGCTTTGACCACTTTGGAATATCCTCTCAGAATTGTCGTAACCATTCTACCTCTTCTCCACATTTATCTACACTATAAACTCAGATTTCATGGTAGATCTGGCTATCATAGTTTATTTAGAAAATTTTCAAGAAATAGTTGCACTTGCTAGTGTAGACACATAGCCACTCGTAAACTTTGAGTCTTTCAAATCTAATATCCAATTTGCATCTGTGTACACTTCTAGTATAGATGGATATCTCTGTATGCCCTTCTAGTACTCTCACAATTCATTTCTAATGGTCATGCCTTGGATTACTCGTATATATGCTCAGTTTGCTAATTACATTGGCTAAATTGGATCGTGTACAACTTGTTAAATACATTAGACTGCATGTCACTCAAGAATACTCTACTTGAGAGATACCATCACCTTTACTTTTACACATGTGTAAATTGACATCAATTGGTGTTCTTGCTACAATAGAATCTTTTTTGCTAAATTATCCAAGAATTTTATCTATGTAATGAAACTGACTTAGAATAAGTTCGTTTAATGTTCTTGAGATTTTAATTCCCAAAGTGACATCTTCTAGACCCATATCTTTCATGTCAAATTTAGAATTTAGTATATTCTTGGTAGATTTCACTATCTTATCATCACTTTTAACTATGAGCATGTCATCAACGTAAAGACACAAAATGACCTATCCATTTTCTGTACTTTTAACATAGACACATTTGTCACGCTCATTGATTTTGAAATCATTAGCCATCATTGTGTGATTAAATTCATGTCATTGATTTGGCACTCGCTTTAATCAATATAAAGATTTCACCAATTTACATACTTTCTTTTCTTATCACGGGGCTATAAAACCTTCAGGTTATTCCATGTAGATTTCTTCATTTAAATCTCCATTCAGAAAAACTATTTTCGCATCCAATTGATGTACTTCTAGATTTCACAAAGCAGCAATCGCAAGTATCATTTAAATGAATTTATTCTCATTACAGAAGAATATGTATTAAAGTAATCAAAGCCTTCTCGTTGCTTGTATCTCCTAATTACAAGTCTAGCCTTGTACAATGGACCCTAGAGGCTTACTACCTTGAGAAAGATCTACTAACTCCCAAGTATGATTTTGTAAAATGGATTCAATTTCACTTTTGATAACCTCTTTCCATAAAGGACTTTCAGATGAATTCACAGCTTCTTTGAAAGTTTGAAGTTCACATTTTAATAGAAAAATCAGAAAATCTTCTTATTCTTGGACCAAAAGATTTTTCTGTCCTAGCTTTTTTGCTACGTCGATGTTCAATTTCAACCTCTTGTTCGTCTTCTTGTTCTTGGTCCTAACTATTTTCACTAATACCAAGTGTTTGTTTAAATAAACTCGATTATGCTTGGGACTTACATAAGAATACATGTTCAAAGAACGATGCATTTCTAGATTTCACATTGTATTCTTGTGAATATTTGGATTTTAGACTCATGTACAAGAATTTGATATGCACTACTGTTATTTGCATAGCCAAGGAAGATGTAATTAACCATTTTCATATATATCTTCACCTTCTTTGGTGAAGGTACGACTATTTTGGCAAGACACATCCACACTCATAAGAATTTATAAGAAGACTTTTTTTTTTCATAATTCATATGGTGTTTTTCCAACATCTTTTTGGGGTAGTTTATTTAAGAGGTAATTTGCCGACAAGACGACTTCTCCCTATATATTTAAGGTAACTCAGAACTGATCAACATCGCATTCATTATTTCCTTCAAGGTACGATTTTTCCTTTCAACAACGCTATTTGATTAAGGTGAATAAAGAGCAGTGGTTTGATGTATGATACCATATTATGCACATATTGCTTCAAATGGTACTATATATTCATCACCTCCACCACTTCTTAACTTCTTTATTTTCTTGTTGAGTTTATTCTCATCTTCATTCTTAAAGAGAACCAAATTTTCTAAAGCTTTGTTCTTGCTTTTCAACAAATACACATAATAGTATTTTATGATATCATCGATAAAGGTAATAAAATATTTATTACCACCATTAGTTTGAATGGATTTAAATTCACATATATCGTTATGGATTAAATCGGAAGATCAATGTTTCTTTCCATTCTTTGAAATGATGATCTCGTTTATTTTGCCTCAATACAAATTTCACACTTATGTTTTGAGTCAATTTGGAAGTTTGGTATGTTATCCGTGTTAATTAATCTACGTAAAGAGTTATAACTAATATGTCCTAATCTAGCATGCCATAGATTAGAAGACTCAATCAAATAAGCTAATCAATCAAATAAGCAGAAGAACTAGCTTTATTAATTTTTTAGATTACATTTATTATATTAAGCTTGAAAAGCCCATCAGAAACATATCCCTTACCCACATACATTCAAATTTTGGATATAAACTACCTTATCAGATTCAATGATTAGATGAAATCTGTGCTTGCTCAACAGTGAACCGGATGCAAGGTTTTTACGGATTTTAGGTACATACAAAACATTATTAAAAGTCAACTATTTTCCAGAAGTCATCTTCAGAACTACCTTGCCTTGACCATCTATCGCAAACATGGTTGAATTTCAAATAAACAGCTTCTCTCCATTAGCAATGGATTCGAAAGAAGTGAATATTCCTTTGTCTGAGTATATGTGCCTAATGGCACCAATATCAATCCACCATTCTCTCGGATTGGACCTTACCATATTCACTTCTGAAACCACATCAACAAGACTGGTATCAAAAATATATTAGGTGATGTGTTCCATTAGATTTGCTTCTTGCCTTCGTATCTTCTCAGGTAGCTTACAGTCTGAAACTCTATGACTCATCTTGTCACAGTTAAAGCATTTTCCTTGAAACTTTGTTCGCTTCTTAGAGATTCCTCCTTTTGGTCCCAATTTAGAATTATTTTCTTAGGATCTCGAGAATGTTCCACAATATTTGCATTTTCTACATGTTGAGTGACTCATTTCTTATATAATTTCATGTTATCTTCTTCAATCTGACTCCTAATAACCAGATTTTCAATATTCATCTCCTTTTGCTTATGCTTGAGATAGTTATAGAAATCCTTTCATCCATGCGAAAACTTCTCAATAATAGCAGCTACTTGGAAGGTATTACTTAAAATCATCCTTTCGACATGAATTTCATGCAAGATAACTTATAGTTCTTGAACTTGATTGACTACAATTTTGGAATCCACCATTTTATAGCCAAGGAACGGGCTCACAATAGTCTTCTTAGTACCGGCATCCTCGGTCTTATACTTATGGTCTAAGGCATCCCGTAGCTTTTTTGTCATTTTCTTTGTACTATACACAGAGTACAAAGAATCGGTCAATCTATTCATTATATAGTTTTAACACATAAAGTCAGAATGATTCAAAGCATCAATAACATTGACTACTTCAACATCATGCTCATCATCTTTAAGCACAAGAGCTAGCTCTTTCAAGAATCTCACGAGATTCAGTGTAGTTAGATAGAATAACATCTTTTGTTGTCACATTTTAAAATTTTTCCCATTGAATTTCTCAGGTCTTTCTCCATGGTTTATGGGATGAACTACAACAACATGAGTTTGAGTGACCGGTGAGATTGTCTCAATAGTGGTAGCTTGTTGGATAATTTTAGAACTCATCTATGAAAATCACAGAAGACTGGTATTAGTAATTGAAACAGTCACAAAATAATTATTACAACAAACAAATTAATGTTGAAACGTTACACAATTATGTCGTAAAATTATTTGCAGATGTAATGAAACTTATTATAATAGTAATGATAAATTTACGTATTCATTAAAGCTGCATTAAATCAGTTTATTAAATATCATAACGAGAATAATATGTTTTAAGTTATAGTATAATATATAGTAAACAGTAAGTAGAAGATAGAAACATAATATCTAAAATAATAAATAGTAATACAGTAAGTAGAACCATAATATATAAAACAAAAATTTAGAATAGTATATATAACCAATTTACGTACTGGAATCTATAACGAGGGGAGAGGAGATTTTGTACTTAGAACTCTAGTGAGGGAATGAAAAATAGAGAGAAAGTTATTTTTCGGTATGTTTCTAAACGGAGAAAGGTTGTCAATTTATAAGCTCATAATAAGAGATGAGATTAATGAGAATTTAATCTGGATTTAGTACAGACTTAAATATGATAAAATCGAAAATTAAATTCTACCATTTCTTCTTCATATGTTTTGCATGAGAGAAAAACAAATATTCACGAGAGAAGAAAACAAAAAGTGTGTCAAGGCAAACCATGTCGTTTTCAGGCCGACCAGGTACAGGTGCATATGAGACAAGCCCGATCTGCTCCGAATTTGCACTCCCCCTACAAGTGCTCGCAAGAGAGAGTATTCTAACTTATATTTTATTATATATTAATAAATATGTAATTCTATATAAATATTCTACAACTTATTTCCTTTTCCAATATGAGATAAAACTTTTCTCCTTTATTTTTACTACTTCAAATTATTCCAATAGTTGCACTTTGATTCAATTTCTCATTCATTCATTAATCATTTGAGCATTATACATATTCAAAACTCTTAGAGAGTAGAACTTGAATCAACTTTGATATTTCATTTACATAAAGTAATCCCCCTCAAAATCGAAAATAAATATAGTATGTTGAAATACTAATTCTTAAGCAATTTGTCGAGAAATTTGGATTAATAGAACAATGCGGTTTTTAATGGTCATTCCCAATCGGCTCAAGAAATCATTTGTAAGGTGGAAAAAAATGGTTGATAGAGCTCAATTCTTCTATATCGGTAAGTTATGGTTCGTCGAAGGACATAGGAGTATTATCAAACCCTCATTGCCATCTACGGTTCCCCTGACCTCACAGCATCGAAATTTGTAAGTGGTTCCTCCTCCTCCAAATAATTATTTCAAGCTCAATGTTGATGGGTCATTTGTGAACTCGACTAGTGCAGCGGCATGCGGAGGTGTTGTTCGCAACTCTAGAGGTCAGCTTCTATCAGTATTTTATTAACCAGTACAGTGTTCTAATAGTTTTCTAGTTGAAATATATGGTTTGTGTTTTTGGGATGAATATGGCTCTGCAACGTCAGCACCTGCCGTTGATTGTGGAATCCGATTCCATGGCCCTAGTGCAATCCATGCAATTGAGTTGCCGGTTTGGAAGATTAGAAGCACGAGGAATGTTAAATTATGTTTTGGCTGCATTCTTTTAATATGGTTGTTAAACATGTTTATCCTGAATGTAATAGGGTGACTGATTTTTTAGCTATTTTAAGCCTTACTCATAATAGGTATTTTGATACCATGCAGGATCTTCCTCAAAGTTGTTAGAATTTGTATTCGGATGATCAATCTGGTTATACTCGTTTGAGATTGTAATCCTTCCGGTTATCTATACAAAGCATTAGGGCTCTTTGAAATTTTTTTTTTTTTTTTTTTTTTTAAACTCCTTAGATAATTATTTTTTATTATTGTCAACGAAATCCATACAAAATTCATTAATTTATTTCTCAAGTCTTTCTTTATGACTCCTTAATCTATAGATTCCATTACCATATTATAATCCCATATCTAACAATAAACATGGTATTGTCTTAATCTGACGTGTACAAATGTCACGTTCCTTTTCTAGCACGCACACGTTACAAACACCGCCGGTTAATAAATTAAAAACAATCGGCTAATTTGATATTTGTAATTTATATTTGAATTCGAATTTAAATTTCACAAGACCAAACTGAATTTTTAAACTCCAAACCCGGTTCGATCTGATCAGCTGGATTGGGATAGATACGGGTCGGGTAATTACATTTCAAAAGTTGGTTGGATTGGGTACTTAGTCCGACCATTTTTGTCGGACATTCGATATGTCGGATTTTCTTTTAATATTTAAAAAAGAAATTTAAAAAATATTAAAAACGAAACAAACGCACGTTGTGTTTGAGAAGACATCCTCTCTCTCTCCCTAACGCCCGATGTCCGACATTCTTCCTCCCGGTAAGATCTGTCGTCGTTCATTTGCCCCCGACCGATGCAGCTCCTCTCCTAGTCAATTATGCCACCCACCAATCCTCACCCAACATCGCCTCCTCCTTCCTCCCTTTTCCGGTCAGATCTTTCTCACCCGACGCCGCCCACCCTCCCTCACCCTAGGCACCTCTCTGCCTCACTCGACACGACGCTCCCTCTGATCCATCCAACACCGACGCTCCTCCCTCCTCACCATTTCCTTCGTTCATAACATAGAAAATGAATGAAGTTGCTCATCAATGAAAGTTACATGTTAATATTTTCTGGTCACCATAAAACCTCAAAACTAGTTAAGAAAGAATGGAATTTAAAAAAAAAAAAATAATAATAAAACAGTTCCAAGGCTATTTTTAGCCTACAAATCAGAACTCAATTTTACAAATACTCAATTCCTTAGCTAAGAAACGATGCTTTGGATGACAAATTGGAATGTGAGAGTTGAAATTCGAAAGTTTTAACCATTTTATCGCGCATTCTCAGCAACTAAACAAAGAAGCAAGAAAATATAAAACAAAAGGCAAGAAATCAAGAAGAAATTGAGGATAAAAGAAACTAAGTATTAAAATATTAATATTGAGAAAAAGTGTTAAGGTTTTTAAATCTTTAAAATGGAAAGAAAATTTTGAAAATAAGAAAAACAAGATATTCAATTATCTGATCTGATTATATTGAAAATAACACTTTTAATTTTAATCGATCAAATATCCGATGGAACTAAAATTATAGAATATTCACAGTCGTATCCGTCTCGATACACATGCTTAAATCTTTCTGGCCTGCCGCGGCAAAGCCGGCGACTGAGTTTGAAATTTCAAACTCGGCGTTGCTTTGAAAGTCAACGTCCTTATTCGATGGGCCCCAACCCAATCTCACGCGTCATGGTCCCACCTTCTTAATTCCACAGTTCATTGCCGATGCTTACTAGCCTGATGCTTACTGTTCCACTTGCGCTCTAACGGTGAAAACTAACGCCGTCAACGTTCCCCTGAATTTAGGTCCCGGCCAGGTCAGAACCCAGCGGTTTAATCATTAAATTCCGTTAACGTCATCGTTTTCTTACAGTTCCACGCGTGCCGCCTAATGCCTTATAATAAAGCTTCCTCGTCCACTTTTCTTCTCGAGTCGTCTTCTTCTTCTTTTCTTATTTTTCTTCATATTTCTGCTTCAGATCTGAAAGGGAAGTATTATGTCTGCTATAGCGCCGGATTCGTATTGGTGTTACAGATGTACTCGTTTCGTCAACGTTCTCGTCCAAGAAAACATAACTTGTCCCCACTGTGAAGGCGGATTTGTGGAAGAGATCGAGGCTTTTTCTACCAGAACGGCGAATCCCCGCCGGCGGGTCTCGCCGTCTTCGATGTATGTCTTCAGTCAAGAGTCTGATCGGACGCCTGGGCTTGCTTTCCGTCGAAGTCGTCGGAGATCCGGCGAACGCTCTCCTTTCAACCCACTCATCGTCTTTCGTGGCCCGGCGGCGGAAGGAGGAGATGGGAACGGAGACGGAGAACTTGAGAGAAACAGCTTCGAGTTTTACTACGAAGACGGATCGGGTTCGGGCCTTCGACCCGTACCGGCGACGATGTCTGAGTTTTTAATGGGATCTGGGTTCGATCGGTTACTAGAGCAGTTGACGCAGATTGAAGTAAACGGGTTTGGAAGATCCGAAAACCCGCCCGCTTCGAAAGCGGCGATTGAGTCAATGCCGACGATTGAGATCGTAGAAACCCACGTGTGCTTAGAATCTCACTGCGCCGTTTGCAAAGAAGCGTTCGAGCTCGGGTCAGAGGCCCGAGAAATGCCGTGTAAGCACATTTACCATCCGGACTGTATTCTTCCATGGCTTTCGATGAAAAACTCATGTCCCGTCTGCCGGTTCGAGTTGCCGACGGAGCAGGGCCGCCCGTCGGAAAGTGGACTTTCCGATCCCGGAGTTGTAGACGAAGAGACTGTGGGTCTGACTATTTGGAGGCTTCCCGGCGGTGGGTTTGCCGTGGGGAGATTCTCCGGGGGGACAATATCCAGCGAGAGGGAGGTTCCGGCGGTTTACACGGAGATGGACGGTGGGTTTAGTTCGAACGGAGGTCCGAGAAGGGTTTTGTGGGTGTCGAGGAGAAGTGGTAGTAGCCGTGGGGGAGAGAGTGCTGGTTTGGGGAGGGTTTTTCGCAATTTCGTTTCTTTTTGGGGGAGATTACGGACCAATTCTAATTCCAATTCCAATGCCAATTCTTCTTCTATTTCAACTTCGACTTCTTCTGCATCTGCATCAGAGACGGAGTCTGCGAGTAGAAGGAATCGGAGTGGGTCCAGTTCGATATTTGGTAGATATGTGAGGAGGAGAAGGAACACAAGTTCGGTATTAGAAGATTAAAAGTAAAAAAGGGTTGAAATGAAGTCTTTGATTTTGTATAATTTCTTCAAAATGAAGTTTAATTACTTTATTAATATGAAAATACATTTAATTAATTTTAATTACAAGGAAGAGTTTGTATGTAAATGCCTTGGAAAAATGTTTGAGCATTCAAAACGTTGATTCATTGCCCCAGCTAGGCGAAAGCATTCTCTTATGTCGTTAAATCTTTGTATAATATTTGTGGGGGATATTTATGCCTTAGCTCTTCTATGATCGAGCTGGAGGCCAAATGTTAAGGACGTCAAGTCGGTTGGTAAGAGTCTCTTCCAAGAAATTGAGGATAGGAATCTTAGTGTATCGAAGAGGTCTTACTTAGCATCATGGTGTCTCAACCTGGTTGGGTATCTAGAATTCAAATGAAGATCTAAGAGTAGTGAGAGTTGAGTTGACCTACTTGGTTAGCCTATTATGTTATGCAGCAGAGGAAATGATATAGGTCAAAAGGATTCTCTTACAAGTAGTAAGGAGTAAATCCTTAGTTGTATTATGATATAATTACAGAAATTGTATTAGCATTACTAGTGCGTGTTAATATGGTGTTGCCATGCGTAAGGGCACAAATGAGATGGTCCCTCCTAAGGTAATAGAGTGAAGAGTTAATTATTATATTTTCCTAAAGGAAATTACTCTTTTCAAAAAATTAACTTAAGCATCAAAGAGATGTGTTTAACGCAACTTCGGCCTGCTCTTCTTTTTCGTGTTAAGGAGTAGAAATCTAGTTACATAGCATATTGTTGCTACTAGGAGCATATTTGTATACCAATAGTTTGGCGCCGACCATGAAGATATCTTTTGGTCTCCATTTCGAAAGTTCTTTTCAACTAGGAGTTTTGAGTTAAGTGTGTGAAAGAGTCTGAAAAGATGGAACAAGCTAGTAGAAATACATAGAGGGACCAACTTTTTCCCTCTCCGTCGAATGTGTATGGACGGAGAATAAGAAGTTCCACTAGGGGTGTAAGTTAATGAGTTGCGGGGGGAATCACCACCCCTGATACTGGCATGAGGGAGAATGAGAGAGTTCTAGTCGAATTGGTTTAAGCTATAGAAGTCATGTAAAGGACTATGATGAGTTAATTGAGGTAAATGAACTAGTCCATCGATAAGAGTATTGATAGAGCTATGTGCATATTCGAAATGAGTTTGGAGCTCAACATGCACCTCCTCCACCTCCTCTCCCTCGAGGATAACTCTGGGAATAGAGTGGAAAATGTTATTCACTAAATAGGGGTTGAGTTCGGCAAGAAAATTAAAATATTGAATGTAGCCTTAAAGAAGGGTGGTTTGGAGCAAAAAAGGGATGAGGAAGAGAGTCCTTTTACCCAGAGAATTTTGGATTATTCTATGCCTAGGAAGTTCAAATCTTCTCAATTCAATTCTTATATAGGAGATTCAAACCCTAGAGTCCACATCAAAGCCTACAAAATCACTATAAGATTTAATGCTCTAAGTGACTAATTGATGTGTCAAGCCATTCATATTATTCTGGATAGCCTAAAAATGGATTGGCACAAAGCCTTAGCTCTCGAATCGGTTAATTATTTCATGGAATTAAAGACTCAGTTCATGGCCAACTTCTCAAGGGCTAAGACCCCTAAGAAAATATTTGTTAGTCTGCATACAATTAAACATCAATCTGGAGAATTTTTAAGTGACTATACTGATTGATTTCAGAAAGAAGCTCAAAGAGTAGATCGACCTACTAATTTAGGAGTGTTGCATGCATTCTTTGAAGGTACTATTAATGTAAAGTTGATGCCTAAGTCTAAGAAGAGACGCTTTGAGTCATTTGTTGAGGCCTTAAAGGAAGCAAGGAAGATTTCTTGCAATAATAACATTTATATAGCTCAAGTAAAGGGAAGTCAAAATCGAGCTGAATACTCTAAATGGGGATTTGATTTAATGAAGAAGAAAGAGGATTCAAGAGGAATAACTTAATGGAGAGATGACGAAAAAAAAAAGGAACAAAAGTAAGAGAGCAAGTCTAGATAAAAGGAAGTTGGTTGCCTCAATTCATGAAACTTTTACTCCTCTATCAGAAATCATTGAAGTGATCTTCACCAAGCTAGAAGGATAAAAAAATTTCAGCGTTCAAATCTCACGTGGTCTCCACCTAGTCAACACGATCGAAATTTATTCTACCAATATCATGGAGATCATTGGCATAAAGCTGATGATTGCATCCACCTTAAGAGAGAAATCGAAAGATTGTTACAAGAATGATGAATTAATAATTTTGTTTAAAGAGGTGGACGAGGAAGAGATGACCGAGGTGGTATGATAATTTAGAACCATGAAAGAGGTAGAGGACTAATGGCTGAGGTAAGTCTAGAACACCAAGGGATCAAATGAGATATCTATGTTATTGTTAGAGGTTTGGAATGAGGTGATAATAGACGTCAGAGGAAGAAATTATACTAAGATTTGAAACAGATGAAGTGTTCTATATAAAGCCTTCATCTAAGGTTGAGGATAATTTAGATATAGTGTTCAATCGAAGTGATGAAGATGCGATAGTCTACCTAAATAATAAAGCCTTGGTTATCTCCTTGAATATATCCACTATGATTATTCATCATGTCTTACTTGATATAGGGAGTGTAGTGGATATCATCTCTTTGTCTACCTTTGAGAATCGTTGAAGTCGGCGGGCATGATCTCTCTACCCATGACCTTAGGGGGAAGGGGGGAACACGCAGAATAATGATCATGATAAATTTTATGATTGTGAACTTCATCTCTAAGTACAATTCTATCCTAAGTTGACAATCCATTAATATTGTGAGGACTGTGATATTCACCAAATATTTGGTAATGAAGTTTCCTACCAAGAATGGGGTTAGTATGGTTTGAGGAGATCAACTAAATGCCAGAGAATGTTATCTAGCCTTGATCAAGAGTAAGGAAGTTGATCGAGTTTAGGAGGTGAATGGTATAAGGGAGTATATTAAAGATAATGAAAAGGCATATGAAGAGAATGAAAAGGAGTATGAAGAGAAAAACAAGAGGGAAAAAGAAAAGACAAAGGTCAGGGCCTCTCCGACCGTGCCACTTCGTCTGAGCTCAATAGAGGGTGATAGGACTCTAAATTTCGGAGTTGGTCTAGATGAGGCTGAGGTGAACAATATCAACCTATGTTTGAAGCAAAACTTAGACCTTTTCACTTGGGACCCATCTGAGCTAACCAAAATTTCAGAAGAGGTGATTGTCCATAAATTGAGGGTAAAGCTAAGAGCTTAACATGTTTGGCATAAGAGAAGAAAGAAATAAAGCCACATAAAGAGAAGTGAAGAAGTTACTCCGGACTGGTGTAATTAAGGAAGTGCAGTACCTTATTTGGTGGAAACATAACTGCTCTGAGTCATTGAATTTCTTTTTTGCTCTGCGGAGCTTATACGTTCAATGACTCACTGGAAGCATAACTACTCTGAGTGGATTCATGAGCAGGTCCGCCAATAAATGTTTGCCTTTCTTTAAAGCTTTAAAGGGAGCTAGTAAGTTGGGTTGGGCAAAAGAATGCGGTAAGGCCTTCGAAAAACTGAAAAATTATTTGGCCAATATTCTCAAGTTGAGTAAGCCAATATAGGGTGAAGTCTTGAAGCTATACATAATAGTCAGTAGAGTAGCAATAAGTTCAGTCCTCTTTAAGGAAGAGGAAGGTTGACAGGTTCTAGTCTACTATACTAGTAAAGTGTTTCTTCAGTTGGGTAGGTATAGTCTCCTTATTGGACCCTCCAAGTTGATGGGGCGACACATAAGGATGGGTGTGGAGCTAGTCTGATCTTAACTTCTCCAAAAGGGAAAAAGAATGAGTATACATTGAGTTTCAAGTTTAGAACTTTGAACAATAAGGCAGAATATGAAGCATTCCTTACAAGGATGAGAATAATGGGGAAGTCGGCATGAACAAAATCTTGATAGTGAGCGATTCACAAATTGTAGTGGGGTAGACTACGGAGGAGTACATAACCAAGTCTGAGAAAATTTCCTCTTATCACCATAGGGTTAGCTTATTTCTAGCTAAGTTTTAGCAGTTTCAGATAAAAATATGCCAAGAGAAGAGAACTTAGAAGCTGACGCCTTAGTAAAATCGACAACTATGCTATAAAGGTATTTGCCTGATGGAGTCTTGATCTGGTATTTAGATGAGCAAAGCATTAGCGCAACAATAATAGTGAAGGAGGTAGAAGCGGAAGGGTGGATAACACTATTAGAGAACTCCCCGGCTAAAAAAGCTCAGAAGGTCATGAATCATACTGCTAAAAGTATTCTAATAGATGAAGTGCTTAACCTAAAAGGTTATTAGGCCTTTGCTCAAGTGTGTCAGAATATGTGAACTAACTCCTTAAAGATATACATGAAGGAGTATGCGAGAGTCATTATGGGGAAGAGCTACACTTAGGAAGTTATTTTTGCAAGGATATTTTTGGCCTACTATGAAGAAAGATGCAGAGGAGTTCAGTAAGAAGTTACGTCCATGCTAAGTTTATGCAAACATCTCTAAAAGACAACTAATTCAGCTCATTACCATCACAAGCCCTTGGCCTTTGCTAAGTGGGGGATTGATATAACATAACCACTCACTAAATCAGGAAAGAAGAAGAAGTATATTATTGTCTCAATTCAATACTTTACTAAGTGGATTGAGGTAGAGCCACTGACTTCAAATTTTTAATCTGCAACCATTAATTTCATGTGGAAGCAACTAATCTGCAGGTTCAGGATCTTAGAAACCCTGATCACTGACAATGGGATACAGTTCGCCAACAAGAAGTTTAGGGCTTTATGTGCTGAATTAGGGATCAAGCATTCCACTTCCTCTCCAACCCATCCTCAGGCTAATAGACAAATAGAGTTAGCTAACAAGGTGATTGAGAAGTTGTTGAAAAGGAAGATGGTGGAACACAAAGATAACTATGTTCTTTGGGACATTCGAACCACTCCGCAGATAGCTACATGAAGAACTTCTTTAAGCCTAACCTATGGATTAGAAGTCCTGGTGCCCACTGAGATAAATATGTATACTTATAAAAGACTGATGTTCATTGAGAAAGAAAACAACAAAGTCTTAGCTGAGACACTAAACTTGCTCTAAGAGAACAAAGAAAAAGCTAGCATTAAAGATGAAGCATTGAAAAAAAAGGTTGAAGTGGTACCATAACAAGAAAGTGCATGAGCGCCCAATCAAGGTGAATGACCTAATTCTTAGAAAAGTGTTATCCATGTTAAACAAGAGGCCCATGGGAGGAAACTAGAAATAACCATATAAATTAAATGAGGAAGTCCGATTAGGAATGTATATGCTTCAGAATAAGGCATGAAAGAGGCTAGGACAACCATGGAATGTTGAGCACTTTAAGGTATATGAGTCTGAAGAAGAAGACTAGGGGATTTGCTGGGGACACACAATGTAATAGCCTATTTAGCTAAAGTGTGTTGTTATTGCTTTTGAATTCCAAAAGGCTCTAAGAAGCCCAAATTAATGAAGTGAAGTTCTTCGAAGATAATTGTCTGGCCAGGAGTTGAATGACCACGAGTCATTTAACTCAGACCTATAAGGTCCTAAAACATCGAAAGAAATTTCCGAAGTTCGAGTCATACCAAGTGTTTTGCTCGACCAATGGCTGAAATAACCACGAGGCATTCAACTCAGACCTAAAAGGTCCTAAATTTTGAAATGAAAATTTATATCAGACTAAGTGTTATGCTTTGCCAAAGGCTATAATGACTACAAGTCATTCATCTAATACCTATAAGGACCTAAAACTTGGAATGAAATTTCTAAATTCTGAGTCAGACCAGGTGTTTTGCTTGACTAGGGGCTGAAATGACCACGAGTTTTTCAGCTCAAACCTAAAAAGTCCTCAAATTTAAAATGAAATTTTCTAAACCAAGATAAACTAAGCAGCTCGATCAGGGGTTAGAATGATCACGAGTCATTAAGCTCAGACCGACACGATCCTAAAACTTGGAATGAAATTTAATAAGTCTGAGTCAAACCAAGTGTTCTGCTCGGTTAAGAGCTAAAATGACGACGACTCATTTAGCTTGAACCTACGTGATCTTAAAATTTGAAATGAAAATTCCAAAATCAGAGTCAAACTAAGTTTTACGCTCGACCAGGAGTTGAAATGACCATGAGTCATTAAGTTCGGACATACGTGGTCCTAAAATTTGAAATAAAATTTTCAAAGTCTGAGTACCACTACAATCCCAATTCAGCTTTATCCTTTACGTAAAGAGGACAAGAAGTAAATTTTTTCCTAAATGTTGAGTATGGGAAGATACAAGTTTAAAGCTTGGATCGATAAACTGACCAAACCCTCAAAGGAAGGATATACTAATAGGAAGATTGCTCAAAGACTACTTGTTAGACAAAAAAAAAAAACTACTACATTAGTTCGAACAAAGTCATGAAGGCTTGAGAAAATTACAAAAGAGTGATAGATATAGTTCGAATCTGAAGCCTATCTATGGAGCAAATAATAGTAATAGAAAATAACAGTAAGCTTAACTATTAAGCAAAAATAGAAAGCCTATTGAAAAATCCTAAGCCCGAGTAGGATCCTCTCCATTAACATGAGAATTGAGTTCGCGATTGATTACATCATCCCCGACTTCTTCAGTATGCTCGGTGTGGTTCCACAGTTAAGTCAATAATGTCGTCATCTCTCTCCTCATTCTCTTCCCCCTCATTTTCTTCAGCTTCAACCATCACTAAGCTAGGAATAAGAGGATCCAAAGGAAACCTATCAATTTTATGTTTAGGTCAGGCGAAATTGTATTTCCAGTAACCTTAACTAGCATAAAGCCATCTTCCAGCAAAGATCTTTGCCTTATATTATAGAGAGGCCTTGAAATTATTCACGGTTTGTTGCCTTATTTTGGGAAGATCAGCCTTCAGTTCGGTCTCAACTTATTTCTTTTGTTCTTTCTCTTTCCTACGGGCATCCCCCTCATGCACGGTCTAAAGAAGGTCAGCATCAAAAAAGAGAGTTGGAATTAACCTATAGGCCTTTAAACTGTCTGGAGTGATGACCACCTCAAACTTCCTATCCTATTCACTCATAAAATCCATGAGATCCCAAACCGTCTCCTCGTCTTCATACATACTAGACCTAGGAATTTTGACACCTATAAAAAGATATGAAAGTAAAATAAGATGAACTGGGGCACAGTGAGCGATAAGCTGAATAAGAAGAAGCTACCTTACTTCATTCCTGGAAAATAGATGGAATAGTTCTCACTCCGAGGAATTCATAGAGCGAAGCTCTCAAATCTATTTTCATCACCACCCAGTGCTTGGCCCATTTCTTGTTCGAGTCCATAAGCCCATTTCTTATACTGCTATTATAATGTGACACATGGAACCATCCCCATCCATCGAATTTAATAAAGAATGCGTTTAGGAAGAAATAGGGGTTAAGGTCTTAGCTAGTCTTTTCTTTCCAAAGAATGAAGGAGCCGACCAAAGATTTCTAGGAGCTTGGGCTTAGCTAGTCAAGAGAGACTCCTTAGGCTCTGAGAAGATTTTGGAAAAACAGATAAATATATCAAGAGAGACTCCTTGAGCCATATATCAAATAACTCACTATAGGTAATGGTCTCTTAGGGATCATTTTTTCCTATGCTAAGCATGGTCTCATCAACATTAGGCAACCTAAGGATAGTCTCTTTGGGTATATCCTAAAATAGAGAATCTATATCATCGTGGGAAAGAATGGACCTCATAGTGGCAACTCTTTCTAAAGGAGTACGGCTTGTCTTTTTCTAGTGGGTCGGGATGGTCCAGCCTGATCTGGGTCAGTGTTACCTTGGAACATTTAGAGTTGGGAGAAGATAAAGCCGAATAGAACTGATCTAACCTGGTCGGCCAAAGGAGTTTAGTTCTAACAAGCAAGAAATAGGATTTCAAATCCCTAAGGTTCGGCCATAGAAAGTTAAGCAATATAAGGGGAGTTACAATTCATAAATATTTTATGAAAGTTCAATATAATCTAGCTTAAGTGCGAAATGTGCTCTAGCCCTAAAGGATAAGCCAAATTATCTGGGAGATTTCCTAAGTGTTAGAGGAGATTTCATAAGTGTTAGAAAACCTAATGCGAAAAGAGACCAAACAGAAAAAAGAAAAGTCACAAACACTCAAACAAGGTTTCAAATAAAGATTTTGGATCAAAAGGTGAAATTTCAAATGGAAAATTAAAAGGTGTGAAGGAAATGCGAAGAACATTGAAATCATAGACGAGGAACTTACTTACCTGTTTTGCTAATAAAGAATCCGAGTAAAGTAAGGAGTGGTGGAAAACATTAGAGCTCTATAGAAAGATTCAGTTGGGGAGGAACAAGCCAATTTTCAAGCGATCGGAAAAGGGAACGATTGTACGTGAAGCTTATATGAGACGATAGTTATGGAGTAAATTGAGAAATGAATAAATAATTAAGAAGAAATGAAACAATGGCATTTATACCCTAACAAAAGTCCAATCATGTGTTGCTATTTGGAGAGAAGCAGCACGCATAAATAAATAAATATTAAAGTATTTGTTTGAAAGGACAAGTGAAAGAACACAAGGTGACTGGAAGAAATGGGTGGTTAGCATACTGCTCGAGGACCATAATTGGACGTGTATACTAGAGTTTGAGACATAGCACCTCCCCCAAACACCGTTTCGACAAATTATTAGGGGGCTAATTATTGGGGGCAATTTCCGCCCTAACTCTTCTGTGACCGAGCTAGAGGCCAAAAATAAGTATTTCAAGCCGATTAGGGATGGTCGGCTTATAAGAGTCTCTTCCAAGAAATCGAAGATGGGAATCTTTGTGTGCTGAATAGGTCTGCTTGGCACCATGGTGTCTCAACCTAGTCGGGTACCTGGAATTCAGATGGAGGATCTGAAAGTAGTGAGAGAAGGTGTGTTGACCTACTTTATCGGCCCATTATGCTACGTAGAGGAAAATATAAAGATATCATTGTTAGGAAATGTAGGTATGCAAATAAAAGATAAACATAGTAGAATAAATATTTAAAATTTATTTGGATCACATCCTAACATGCAGAGTTTCAATCAAGATCGATCATACGACATTATATCAAACTAAATCAAGGTTTAAGAAAAATGAATACCTATCTTCTTGATTACAGTACTCTTTTTACAGAGATAGGGAGGCGTCCATGTGTTTTCCCTCTAATCTTAGTCCACACAATTAATTTTGCACGATTAAGTTTTTACTTAGGATCTCAATGCATGAGATGATAAGTTTAGGAAAAGGTAAGGGAAAAAGACTCGCTTTTCTCTCAAACGATTTTCAGCCAAGAAGGCTTATAATACTTGAAAAATTCGGCTAAGGCCTTAGGGTGTATTTATAAGCACAACTAGGTTATAGTTTACTAATCACATTAGGTTTCCTAGTTGCCTTAAAACTTTTATCAACTTAAGTTACCTTTTATCTTAAACTCTTAAAAGATAAAATTGGGTCAAGCCCACATCTTGAGTGGCCACCCTAATGGGTAATACCCATGAATATTTAATAAATCATTTAATTAATTTGGCATATAAAAATTCAATAAATAATCTGACTTATTAACCTTTTAATTTTTTATTATTAATAAAAAAATACTTTTATAATTATAAAAACTATTATATAATTTATTATTTATAATTAAATTAATGACACACTTAATTTTTCTATCAGAGCTTAATGAAATTAAATTAATAAATCTATAATTAATATTTTACTCTTATAGTTAAACTACAAGTCAAATTACCATTTTACCCTTAGAATAGTTTTGGTCTATTTTTCTCTTTTCTTCGGCAAAACTTTAACAGAGTTATTACGAACTTTATATGTGTAACTGATTAGGTTCTACATCACATCAATAAAAAGATTTCATAAATACTTTATTTGACTTTTACATAAGCAAAGACAAGAAAGCAATGATTGTTCATGATGATACTTAAAGCTAAAAAAAGGTTCAAGAAGAGGGGTGATTGCAAATACTACGTTCGCTCCATGATTTTATTTAATTCTAAATTAAATTACTTTAATTTTAAATAATATTTTAAATTAAACAGTTAATTTGATTATCTCATAATTAAATAATTTTAAACTTCCAAGTTAAAATTGACTTCTAGCAAAGTGTCAAGACTACCCGGGAGATGAAAAGTAACATCTTCCGAAAGTACCTGTTGTGACTACAGTAAGCTTAATAGCAATCATTTCGTCTTGCCAATATCCTAAATTGTCATAGGACATGTTTTAACTGTTAAATCTTAATAGATAAATCATATAAACAGGTATTTATTTATTTAACATTGACAATAGACTTATAAAAAATTCTTTCATACCACATTATTTTACAAAGATTCCTTGTTTAATAAAATATATAATTCATATGACATTTTTTCAAATACGGAAGCGATGAATTTCCTCTTAACCACTCATAACCTTCTCGCACAACATTTTATACTTAATGCTTCCCCCCGTGTTCACCCATGGCTAGGACTAATTGAAATGATGTCAAAGTATGAAATCTCGTACTTAAGGAGCCATGGTGTCCCGGGTTTGAGGATCACATGTAATATAGTCAATTGATAATTCTTATTAACAGTCAATATTAATTATTATTGATAATTATCTAAGTATCATGTTTAACACATTTAATCTTTACTAAGCGCTCATGCAATCATCATGTTGTTCATCTAACACCAGTGGTAGATCAGTCACCCTAAACGCTCATGCAATCATCATTAGGTGGTGAACTTCATGATTATCTATTCGGATCAATCAATGTTTATTCTCAAGATCCTATGACAACAAACCATTAGTATCTTTAGAGCTTTTAGAAATTCGAGTCTCTTCTAGTATGATCACTATCATGATCTTCAGAGTACATAACTAAAGATACTGGACTTTATAATGATATACAATTATATAACATATAATATTAATTCTAACAAAATTAATAAACATAATAAATAACAACTTACTTTCATTAGTGACAATAAATAATATTTTGTTAATATTTGCACAAAGATAGTATCACATAATGTATTTGCCCAATCTGGTCAAAATCTAATTACCTTGACATGCATACACTTTTACCCCTAACACAGGTACTGGGAGCAATCTCTGGTCGTGTTAGGGTACAATCAAAGAAATTGTATGAGCACTACTAATGTGTGTCAATCCGGTGTTGCCATGTGTAAGGGAACAACTGGTGCGGTCCCTTCTCAAGTAGTATAAATATCCAAATCCTAATAGGGTAAATGGTTAATCATTATTCATGGCTCTAAAACTCTCTCTATTTTTCTAAAGGAAACTACTTTTCTCCAAAAGTTAATTTAAGCATCAGAGGGAGTGTGTCGGACACAATCCCACAATGCCCTTCCTTTTTGTATGTAGAAGTAGAAGTCTAGCTAAGGAGTATAATGATACTATTGGAACTAGATTTGTGCATCAGCAATGAGTTATTTTCTTATTCATTTGGTGTTACCCCCTTTTTGTATACGGGTATATGTTGTATGAAGGATAATTTGTCATAGGAGGACTAAATACCTGCATGAGTAATAAAATCGTGTTATTTAGCAAAATTAAGTATATGTGGTACGATTTTATTTATCAAAGTACGAGAATAATGTACAAATTATATTCATGTAGGAATTTCTCAAATAAAAATCTCAATTCTAGACATACTCTATATATGCATATGTATATTATTTTAGAAATTTTGCCCAAAACATTTCTCTCATCCAACCTCTGCCAATATCAATCAATATTGCTACCACCCTAACGGTATCAACTTTATATATACTGAGTTGATACTGATAATTTATGTATCGATATAGGCATCGGCCTCGCTATAATTGAAACAAGACTAATAACACTAAATATCAATCAAAGTTGGATTTTTGGTCGGTCCGACTTAATTACACGATCAAGAGACAAAGGTTATATGATATGTCATTTTACGACTTATGTGTCTCAGTTTAACGCGTTGTTATAGCATGAGGATTGAGTACACGGTCAAAGAGATGTTGATTGGGGTGGACATGTGAGCTTGTTGGAGAGTATAGAACACAACATCAAAAATGAAAAATGTGCATGTGTGTCTTGGCCAGGCCGATTCGTGTCGGGTCCTAGGATATTGGACAAGTCTCACCTACCATGGACCTTGTTCCAAGCCCAACCCTTCCGGTTCAATAAAATTCCAACATCATTTTACTTTCTTTATTTTTAATACAAATTAACACAAATTTTAAATTTAAATTATAATAAACTCTCAATTTCATATAAAACAAATGAAATTATCGTGTGCATATCACATAGCTGTTAAGTGACTATTAAAATTCTAAATTTGACTCAATGTAAAATTTTTATTTATATTACCCTTTTTATTTAAATTTGATATTTTTAATCTACTTAATTAATTTATTTTTATTTTTAATATACTTTATTTATTTATTTTTATTTTTTCTCTATTTCTACCTTATTGGCGGCCACCTGTCCTCCGCTGCCACTACCACTACCCTCGTCCGCCACTATTAGTGCTAATCTGTACCACCAATATAAAAATTAAATTTTTAATATTTTAATATTTAAGAGATAAAGAGATAAAATAATTTAATATTTAGAAGATAGAGAGAAATAAATAATAATTTATATTTTTATATTTTTATATCGACAGTGGAGGTTAGTTAGCGGTGGCAAACTGCCAACATAAAATTTAAATTTTTAATATTTTAATATTAATATTTTAATTATTAAGAGAGATAAAAAATTAATATTTTTATATTTTTATATCGGAGGGTGGAGGTTGTCAGTAGCAGTAGCTGGTGAGGGTGGTGGCGGCCGGTATGGGGGAAATTGAGAATAAAAAAATAAATTAGAATAAAAATATTAAATTTAAATTAAAGGAAATAAAAAAATATATAAAAATTTTAAATTTGATCAAATTTAGAATTTTAGTAGTCATTTAACGATAATGTAACATATATATGATTATTTATCAACTTTTAACGAGATTATTATAATTTAAAATTTAATTTAGGAGTTCATTATAATTATTAAAAAATTTGGGTATTTATTATAATATATACTAAATTTTGAGGATTTTTTTTTTTTTTTTTGGGTGTGGGGGGGTTATAGCTTTACTCATACGGTATTTTGGGGCCTACAGAAATATGAGTTTAGATGAACTCCAATTTAAATCAGAATACAGATTCCCAAATAACAAAATCGTTTTCCTACTATCATAGAGGTTGCATGCAGCACTATACAAAATGACATTTTACCACTTTTGTTTTTTGTTTTTGGTTTTCTTGGAGTCTAATACATTTTCTCTTGAGTAACGGGAGTAGTTATACTTCTTAATACTCCACTTACCGACCAAGTGTAGAGATAAACTATAATCCGAGTATTCTACAAGCGGAGTGGTTTCATCCAACCACAAATTTTGTATTTACTTGTAATAAATGGTCGGGCAGAACTTACCCTCAAAAGTTAACTATGAGCAGAGGATGTACAAACTTTATATATACTCTATAACAATCCAACTAACATCATACGTGAGATTTGATGTAAACTAACAAGATGTATGTAAAATCAATAGAAAAACATCACGATAAAGCCAATCTTTTCCACTAGCTTTCGGATCATGTGTCTAAATTTCATGATGAAGTCTTCTTCGATTGTTCGTTTAGAGTGATTAGCAACTAGCACAAAAGATGTATACAATTTTTTTGGGTTGGAAGATCTTTAGTTGGGTCAAATTAAAAGGGCCGCTATTACTATCAGGTTCATGTGGGTTCCCATCAACAACCATATATGCTTATGCGCATGCTAATGCTAATGCTATGCCCTAGTCTGTGTCTTCGACGACAAACTTGGTTTTATTTTCCATGAACATAGAAAGAGATGGATAATAACATCAGATTATACTTTAATGACACTCCAAACCAGTAAGTAAAGATTAATGGGACCAACAGAAACAGTTTGGTAATTCTCTTCCTTTTCAAGCTTAGGGGAAGTACAGTAGTCTCTTATATCACCTAATCAACCAAACCAAATTTGAAATCAACATTGTTTCACCCCCCCCCCCCCTATATAAGCTAACTAAGACCCGGCCAAAACTTAAGGACAACCCACATCTGTTTCCAAACAAAGTGACGCAGATCGGAAAAAAAAAATGTTGACAAATTTTGTTGCCTTCCTCATCCTTGTAGTGAACCTTCCTGTGGGTTTGTTGGACTTAGCTTCGGCTTCTTTTGATTCGGATTCAAACCATCTATCGGACATTACAAGATACTATAAATTTGAGGTGCGTCAATTTGCTCAAATATACACAGTTAATTTTCCAACAGTTTAGATTCCCCATTTGATTCTTTTTTATATCATGTGCAGATAAAACTGAAAAACGTGACTCGGCTATGTCATAGAAAGAGCTTGGTGACAGTTAATGGCAAGTTCCCTGGTCCTCGCATTGTAGTTAGAGAAGGAGACAGGCTGGTTGTCAAGGTGGTCAATCATGTTCCTACAAACATCACCATTCATTGGTAAGAAAGAAAAAAAAAATTAAAATCTTCAAAAAAAAATTTCTGAAATTTTGGAAAAATAATGTATGATGAGCTGATAGAAATGGGTAACGTGCAGGCATGGAGTAAGACAACTACAGAGTGGATGGTCGGATGGGCCAGCGTACATAACACAATGTCCAATCCAAAGTGGACAGAGCTATGTGTACAATTTCAGCATTATTGGGCAACGGGGAACTCTCTTCTGGCATGCCCATTTCTCTTGGCTACGGGCCACTGTTTATGGGCCCCTTCTCATCCTCCCTCGCCCCAATCACATTCATCATCCTTACCCCTTTCCCACACCTTACAAACAACTCCCCCCTCTCCTCTTTGGTATATATATAGCCCACAAAATACCCTATATTATTATTATTATTATTTATGTATTTATTTATTTTAATTATTTATATTAATAAAATAATAGGAGAGTGGTGGAACGCTGATACAGAGGCTGTCATCAGCCAAGCTTTACAGACCGGAAGTGGCCCAAATGTTTCTGATGCTTACACCATTAATGGACTTCCTGGCCCATTGTACAATTGCTCTGCTAAAGGTACTTCTCCTCTAACAGAAACTTTGTCTCTTAAATTTAATGTTGATGTTACATTAATCTATATCTGCTCTTATATTAAAAACATGATTTGTTTGGTTTTTGTTTTTTCAGATACATTTAGGTTAAAAGTGAAGCCAGGAAAAATATACCTATTAAGGCTCATAAACGCTGCACTAAATGATGATTTATTCATAACCATAGCAAATCACACATTAACGGTCGTAGAAGCTGATGCTGTTTACATTAAACCTTTCGAAACAAACACATTACTCTTGGCACCCGGACAAACCACAAACGTTCTCCTACAAACCAAATCACACTATCCCAATGCAACCTTTCTAATCCTTGCCCGACCCTACTCCACCGCTACTGTAGGCACCTTTGACAACTCCACTGTGGCCGGCATTCTCCAATACGAAAAACCCAGAAATTACAATTCCAAACAGAATCCAATTCCTCTTCTCAAACCAACTCTTCCTCCAATTAACGCCACTTCCTTTGTAGCGAACTTCAGTTCAAGATTCCGTAGTTTGGGAAATATGCAATTCCCGGTTAACGTACCCCAAACCGTGGATAAGAAATTCTTCTTCACGGTCGGATTAGGAGCCAACCCTTGTCCTAAGAACCAAACATGTCAAGGACCAAATGGGACAAAATTTTCGGCTTCTATAAACAACGTTTCGTTCGATCTTCCAAGCATTGCAATTCTCCAATCTCATTTCTTTGGTAAATCGAATGGGTTGTATACAACTGATTTTCCGAGCTATCCATTACATGAGTTCAATTATACCGGAACTCCGCTGAACAACACGTTTGTGAGCAATGGGACAAAGGTGGTGGTTTTGAAATTTAATGAAAGCGTTGAGGTTGTTCTGCAAGATACAAGTATTTTAGGGGCTGAAAGTCATCCTCTTCATCTTCATGGATACAACTTTTATGTAGTTGGATTTGGGGTTGGAAATTTTGATGCTGACAATGATCCTTCTAAGTTTAATCTTGTGGACCCGGTTGAAAGGAACACTGTGGGAGTGCCCTCTGGAGGTTGGGTGGCAATAAGATTTCTAGCAGATAATCCCGGTAAGTGAGATCGGACACGGTTAAACTATTAGAAAATAAACTCGATAACTTAAAACGAAGTTACATAACGTGACATGCATGATTGGAAAAACATATGCATAGATTGATTTTATTGAATAAGTACATTTTCTATATTGATCGTTTAGATCATGGGTCCACCCTTCTTGACCGGTCTTTGACTTTTAATTTCGGTTATTATAGATTGGAAATTACTTGATTAAGGTAATTAATTTGAACAGGGGTTTGGTTTATGCACTGCCACTTCGATGTTCATCTGAGCTGGGGTTTACGAATGGCTTGGATCGTCCAAGATGGGAAGTTTCCTAATCAGAAGCTGCCACCTCCACCGTCCGATCTTCCCAAGTGTTAATTAATTTTTCTTTTTCTTTTTCTTTTTTTTCCTTTTCTGAAAAGAGTAGTTCGGGCGGTAACAAAAAGTGACGGAAATATGGGAGGAGATTTTGTCTAAGCCGGAATTTGATTTATCTACCGGATTATATAAAGAAATAAATGGTAATATGTTATAATTTTCTATTATTTATTTATTTATAATTATTCGTTTAATCTGTATTTTTCTAGTTTATAAAATGAAATATTTTTCTTTAATAAAAAAAATAATTACTAATTACTTAAGTACTTAAGTACTTATAGATATTAATTATTAATAAACAATTAAAAACTATAAAGTTTAGGTATAATTTGTTGGAAAAAGGTATAATTTGTGGTAGTAATGTTTGATTATTATGGGTAGACATTTTGGACCATGTGGGCCCACCAAAAAAGGAGGGAAAAAGGTAAATTTCATTTACATATATCTGACTGTAAGTGACGTGTACTTTGTGTAGTATTTTTTAAAAATAAAATCATATTATATATATATATATATATCTAGTGAATTATATTTACGTAGAATTTCTATTAGAAAGGCAATCCGATCTCATTATCAACAGATGACTATAAAACTTGACAAATGTTTATCATCATCGAAAGCGATTATAGGGTAAATTAGACTGACGTTTTAGTTAAACTGAACTTTTAAAATTTCAAACGGAGATATATGAATTTAAAAACTTTTTTTATTATTATTATAAGAATTCAAGAAACTTCTCCAGTTGATTACAAACTACATGAGAAGCGGTTGGACCCAGAACGAATTTAAAAACTTGTGGAGTGGTTGAAGACAACTTCTCTAAGCCAAGGTACGTAAGAAAAGAAGAAAAAAAAAAAAAAAGAGTGAATTTCAATATATAAAAACCAACGCTAAAATTACCCTCCTGAGTTCTGACGTACTGTTCTATGTTTTGGCAGTAACCTCCGAACAGCACAAAAGGAATCTCACTCTCCAAAACTAAGATCTAAAACATACATTTTTTCTACAAATTCAATGAACAACATATAAATATGTCTAATATATATATATATAAATATATATTAATCTCTTCTTACAATTAGTAATTATAAAACCCTATAACTCATCGATCACAATCATATTAACCAACCGATTATATACCAGAAAAACCTAATCTAAATCCACACACACAAAAAAAAACAAAAACAAAAACAAACAAAAAAAATTGTGAACCATATGTTCTTACTTAGATGCCAGAAAATAAGAGAAGAAATTATGACATGAAGTAATGAAGAAGGTCAGTCTAACTATGTTTTGTTCAATCTAGATCCAGAATTAATTGATTTTGAGCATGGATTAAGAAATAATGAAGAAGGTAGGTCTAGGTAGAGCTAGCTAGGTAGATTTATCACCATGCTTATGCCAACAAACAAGCATGGCAACACATCGTCGGATGATGTAGAACCTGGCCTTTTGCTCCTTAGCGAGGCTGCTACATTTGCGGCCAATGGAAGCACTCTTGGGCAGTGATTTTGGATGGTGATGAGAGGTTGAAGAAGAAGAAGAAGAATTAGAAGTAGTAGTTCTAGAGCATTTTTGGGAGAAGCTTCTAGGAAGAGGAGGGCATGAGGAGTATTCGGTCGAGCTTCTTGTTGAAACACTTCTGAGCAGTGACGATGACTTGGTGGAAGAGAAGAGATTGCTGCTGCTGCTGGTTGTTGAACAGGTGCTTTCTTTCTTTGATACCTTCCACTTTTCTTCCATGTGATGCTAAAAAAAAAAACTCTTGCTCTGATGTTGATATACCTATATATATGATCTATTATATCATATGTACTCTCTCTGGCTTGCAAGATTGCTTCTGTGTATGTATATATGTGAGAGAGAGGGAGAGATAGATGGGTTGTAAATAGTGAGACAATTGAATTGATATTTATATAGTCAGTTTTTAGGGATGGAAATTAATGCAAGTAATTAAGTGGGTACGTGGTAAATCACAAGTTTGCTTCCACTCTCATATGTAATGTTTTTTTTGTATATATAATTTGAATGCTATTTAATTTGAATAATTTTCTAAATATATTAAAATAATTTCATATTTTTAATATAAAAATTAACTGATAAATAATAAGTGGGAGTTGTGGTTAACCTAATAATAATATAAATTAACTATATATTACATATTTAATGTAAATTTCGAACATGATCAAATTAAGTTCAGCATCCACAGACACATAGAAGAACACAATTCACTCACTCTTAGGAGGAAGAGGAGGGAGACAGAAGAAAATTTTGGTCGTTGCTTCTCTCTTCTGGAATCTTGTGCCCCCAAAATATTCCTCCCCTATTATTTTTTACTTTTCTTACATTTTATAAAAAAAATTACTTTTCTTGTTTTGGATACAAGCTGGGTTTTTTCTTACACCCAGTAAAATTATTGGGGGTCAATATATAATTAAAATAAATAATTAAGTTAAGGACTTAAGCAGTTGAAGGTTGTTGCTAGGTAGGCAGCTAATTGATAGTTGAGATCGGATTATTCATTAATTACAGATTCTCAATCACATGCAAGACACAGGATCAGTGACGGCAGGGCAGATAACGTTAAAACTAACAACATATAATATTAATTTTTTTCAGGTTATAAATTCATAATTGCTTAATTAATGCTGCCTCAAATTTTTTTAATTAAAAATAAATAAATAAATAAATATATATATATATATATATATTTTCTCTTAGAGATTTGGATTAGTACCCTAAAATAACTTGATGGACTAAATTAGTAGTAATAATAATAAATAATAAGATGTAATTCTCAAGCACTTGGTCAAGAAATATTCCATTATTAATATTCATACTGCCTTGTTTTATTTTTTAATTATTCATTAAGATCTTATAATAACACGAGATTTGATTGGTCAAACATAATGTTTGATGGGGTCAAACCGATGTCACATGCTATGTTGTGGTTTTAAGTGTACGATTCACCTCTCCACTCTTCTTTTTTTTTTTTTTTTTTTTTTTTTTTTTCTTTAATAATTAATAATTTATTTATTTTTATAATTTTTTTATAATTTTTATTTTTTTTAAATTTAATCATCATGTGGGCTTTCTGATATTAAAATTTGAATTAATATTCCACATGCCAACATGTGAAAAAGTGGTGTAAGGACCTTCTAAATTAATTTGTCAATATTATAAACTCTTCAAATTAAAATTGCCCAAAAAAAATAAAAAATAAAAACCAAAAACAAAACCATGAAACAAAAAGGTGTCCTTAGTTCGATTAATTCTCTGGGTTCACATTGAGAGACAAGATTGTCAGAGTCACGTTTGAATTTGGTCTTACTACTTGCTCACTTGTCGATTGAATTTCCTTTTTTTTTTTTCTTTTTTTTTTTTTTTTTTGGCTTTTCTACATTCATGTTTGAAAAATGACTGCCGAGTAAAATTCCAAAGAAATGGACCGATCCTCAATTGTTTGGACTTTCAGCCCATATTGGAGGAGATTGGGAATTCATACCCAGGGGTCCAACATCTTGGGTCGGATTGTTTGGGGTATTTACTTGGGCCTTTACAGTTTTATACTCTCTTTCATTTGATCAAGTTTATGATAACTTCGTAATGCTAAACAATCAGTGCATGCATAGCGCACTTCACGATTGACAAACCATATTTACACGTCCAATAAGTTCTTAGAGCCGGAAACAAAACGTGAGGGGTAGTAATACGTGCTGATCCATCAGTCCAAGTCTTTTCCTCGTGAATTTGAAACTCTTAGGACTTTTTAAGCTGACTTTTTAAAAATGTTTGAAATTATATTTTAATTTTATTTAATGATATTATGAATCTAATCATTTTTTCTAATGTTTGCATCTCATAACTGAAGACATGTGGAAAAGTTCTCCAAATTTCCAAAAAAAGTGACCGTTTAAAAATAAAAACGGTGGTAGAAATAAGATATGTGTGCATCATAATCAGCCAACTCATCGATGCCACCGAATAGTGCCACATCTTAAGAACAACGGTCTTACATGTTCACATATTTGTAGGAACCTCCCTAACGCGTGCAACGTCAAAGTTGATTTTTTGTTTGTTTTAAATTTGGGGAATTCCTCCATGCACCCTCGATGCTAGGTTGTTAACCATGGAGGGAGCGGTGAATATGAAAATACACCGTATGTTTTGATTTTGATGAAATTCTTAGATGTAAATTTTGATTTTGACTTTGATTTTTGTGGATTTGGTTTTTGGTTCGATTGCTTACAACCTCATAGATTTCGATATGACATAATACTCAGATCGAAATCTTAATTTCGGTCTGTGTTTGTACTCATACTGAAATCTTGCATCTCATCGTTTTATTTGTATAAATAAATTGAACTTTTTTAATCTACTTTTATGATGATTTATCACCTAGATTTGCTCGAGTACTGAAATTTGATAATTATTTTTCTTCTCCAATTACTATTCGTTTGAAGCTGTATGATGTGTTTGTTATGATTAAAAGAAAGCCTAAGTATAGAGAGTTAGAAAGATTTAGTAAATCATACTTTGGGCATTTTCTAAAAGTTTATAAGAGGTTTTTATTCTCCACTCAAATAGTCAGGGCCTTGATCATCCATCAAACTTAGTAAAAAAAGAAGTATGAGGCATGGTATATCGTAAATAGTTATCATCTCTATTACTTGATGACAGAATTCGTTCTTATTAATGGATTGAGATGTCACAAGGCGCCGACCTCTTTACCAGTCAAAGTCAAGAAAAATATTGAATTATTGAATTAGTGATTCATAGGGAATGATGATATTACATATTAAATGGAACTTACTCGATTTTTTGCTCGCCTTCCAAGTAATTACTAGTCCTACTTTCGATTTATAGTTAGCTTTTATTACTTAATAATTTCTAATGATTTTTTAAAATTATTGTAGGTATGGGTGCTTGAAACGATTTCAAGCCTTGGAAAGACTTTTGGGGAGTATATAAAGAAAACTTGTAAGCCATGAATCCTTAATTGGGCCATGCGTTCTACTAAACCAATGCTCAAGAACATCATCAAAGTTCTGAGTAACCAACATATTAGTATTTATTGTGATCAATAATTATTTATATTATAATTATTTAATTAATCCACTTATGTAAACTTATTTTAATGATGTAGGCTAGATTGCATAGAATCTCGCCTCTATCAACCAGGGAAGAATGCGGTCCTTATATGGCCAACATTGACCTGTTCGACGATGAGTTTGAAGATGATGTCATTGATTGTGTCACGAATTTTTGGATCCGACCACCGAGAAGGTAGACTATTCTGAAAAGTCTTCTATATATATTGTTCGACGTAATAAAGACATGGTGGTGGAGGAGGAAGAGGATGTAAATATGGAGTGAGCACAAGATTCTTTATAGGGGGAGGATGAGATATACAACCTTGATCGACCATTTCCATCTACACCTACCGTCAATCGTGACATGCGGGATATGATGCAGAGGATGGAAGAAAAGATTGAGGCTGTTGGTTAGAAGATGGAGTAGAGATTTGGTGGGCTAAAGCATAAATTCCGTGGATTGAAGCGTACGGTCGGTTTGATCTATGAGAAAATTGGATGTATAGCATATCCATCTGCTAATGCAGATGTCTCGAGTCATCATGGTATATACGACAAATGGCATTTGTCGTTAGCCCATGATGAATTAGATCCACACCACTTCTCAGGTGATCTGGGAGAGGGATCAGGTACAAATATTACTTTATTTAAGAATTTAGTTAAAACAATAACTTTTAAACTTTTCTAAGTCTTATATGTTTTATTTTTTGTGAAGGGGTGGCTAGAGATGGTGAGGATGGTAATGCCTCCTATGCGATGTTAGTTGGTCAACAATTAGTGAGGCCATATGTGACACCAATTGACCAACGATTTGCAAGAATAAGGAAACCTACCACTATTTTCAAGTCTCTATTCTTAGATTCAAAAATACTGAAGTCTCCATTCTTGGATATAGCAATACTTCATAAATATACTGTAATAAAAGTTAATTCATATTATAAACCATATAAGGTCATAGAGGGAGCTGCAATGAGATGGGAGACAAGTAAAGACGAGTCGATCGTCAAACTCGTGATGGACATTCAAGCCAACAAGAAAATTTTTAAGATATTTAGACTCTGAGGGTTGTAAAGTTCAGTAAGCATTGCCCAATTTTAATTAAAAATTTCATTTATATTTATAGATAATTTTACTTGAAACCTTATTTAATTAACAGATTGGTAGCATATCACCAAATTCAGCTATAGCCGGAAGACGTTCTTAAATTGGCATTTTGCACTTACAATAAGGACTACAACTATTTGGTGATGTTGTTCATATTGTGCAATGCACCCTCAACTTTCCAAGCGGCCATGAATGCAATTTTCTGGCCATATATCCACCAATTTATATTGGTTTTCTATAACGACATTCTGATTTATAATCGTGTATGGGAGGTGCATGTGCATCACCTACGAGTGACGATGGAGATTCTTGCTCGAAGTGTGAATTCGGTCATCAAAAAGTGGAGTATTTTGGCCATATTATCACTATAGATGGTGTATGGGCAAACTAAAAAAAATAAAAATTGAAGCAATTGTTTGATGGCCGACACCTACATCTGTCACCGCTTTAAGGGGTTTTCTTAGGTTGACCTGGTATTATCGAAAGTTCGTCCGCCATTACGGGTTGATTGCAAGGCCCTTTACACATCTACTTAAGAAGGGACAATTTTCTTAGTAAGAAGAAGCAAATACAGTGTTTCAAGCACTAAAGGCAACCACGGTTTCAACTCCACTTCTTATATTACCGAATTTTTCAGACACTTTTATGATCGAAACATATGCTTATGGGTTCGCAATACTTGAAGTGATTTGAGTTTAGCAACATTATTTACTTGGTCGTTGGTTTAGAATATGCATGGATCAACGGAGTTTAAGGTACCTCCTTGAGCAACATATAACGACACCAGAACAACAAAAATGGCTTTCCAAGCTACTCAGGTTTGATTACGAGATTGAATGTCACCCGGGTCGTGAGAACAATGCAACATATGCACTTTCAAGAAAGGATGATATTATGGAGCTATCCGTGATTTCGAAACCTTCGTTTATGGATTGAGAATGGTTGAAAGAAGCCACTGTAGTGGACCCACACTTGGGGAAGCTTGTTGTAGGGTTAAGGGAAGAAGGTCGTGATGATTATAGGCGTATAATATGTGGGGGTTGCATTTTCCAACAAGGGCGTGCGCTAGTGCGGAATTATTCTGACATCCGAGAAGAGCTGATTTGAGAATTCCATGATTCGGTTGTGGGAGGCCATTTCGGTGAGCTAAGAACTTTTTGACGTTTACATGAGTCTTTTGCATAGGCGGGAATTCAGAAAAATGTAAAAAGGTATATCAGAAGTTGCGATACATGTCAGCGTAATAAGAGTGTTAATCGCTCTCCGGCGGGATTGTTGAGCCCACTACCTATACCATCGAGAATTTGGGAAGATATCTCTATTGAATTTTGTTGATAGGTTACCACTATCCAGAGGCAAAAATTCGGTGTTAGTTGTGGTTGATCGGTTAAGCAGATATGCCCATTTTATGGCCCTTACACACCTTTATTCCACAAATATTGTAGTTGATGCATTCCTCTGGCAGATTATTCGCTTACATGGGATTTTGGAATCCATAGTTTGTGATCATGATAAGATCTTCCTTAGCACCTTTTGGAAGGAGCTCTTCCGTCATCACATGACACAACTCAAGCATAGTTCTTCCTATCATCCCGAGACGGACGGGAAAACCGAAGTCGTAAATCGTTGTTTGGAGCAATATTTACATTGCTATGTTAGTAATAATCCATGCCCCTGGGAATCTTTATTGGCTTGGGCAGAGTATTGGTACAACACAACATACCATTGTTCTATCGGAATGACCCCGTTCGAAGGGATTTATAGGAGACCACCACCGGGATTACTTGGTTATAATATCGGTAGTTCGATAGTGGAGGAAGTTGATTGTGTTTTGTGCACTCGAGATGAGATACTTAGAGATCTGAAGGCGAATCTTAGTGACGCGCAAAACTGGATGAAACAGGTTGTCGACAAAAAAAAACAAGATGAAGCATTTGAAGAGGGCAAATATGTGTATTCAAAATAGCAACCTTACCGACAACAATCAGTGTTCAAAAGAGCTTTTCAAAAGCTTGCTAGTCGCTACTTTGGTATGTATAAGGTATTAGCTCGGGCTTAGACAATTACTTATAAGTTAGAGTTATCATAGGACTAAAAAATCCACCCAATTTTCCATATGTCGTTGTTGAAACGTCGTGTGGGCATGCATACTGTTATTCATCCATCAACCCCTCCTTACACATGGATGGGTCGTTGCTACTTGAGCCGGAGGAGGTGCTGCAATTCTATTGGGTGCATCTTGGAGCTGGGCGAGTTCAAGAAGCATTAATTCGTTGGAAAGATATGGGTCAAGAAGACGCTACATGGGAGCTGAAAACCGTTATCGGCCAACGCTTTCTGGAATTAAACCTTGAGAACAAAGTTCCTCTCGAAAAGAGAGGTAATGATGAGAATGTTGAGCTGCATGGCAGGGATGGGCTACATGAAAGAGTTGACCCAAGAAGAAGCTCATGTGTTCAGGTTGCCAATTTACGGCTCACAAGTTACGTGACGGGTTTGCTTGCATGAGATCCACGCATGTATTTTCCTTATTTCGCTCTTATTTATGGGTATTAGATGGGATTATTTACTATTTTCGAATAAGATCATTAGCTAGTCATTAAGGAGGGGATTGGAGTTGATTGAGGGCTTGACTTCGGCACTAATAGGCTGGAAGTTTGAGAGTTGTTTTTCTTATGCAAGTTTAATGAAATAAGAAGTCTTTTGTCACCATGAGACAAGATTCGTGTTGTCCTAACACCATGAGTTAGGTTTCGGTTTTGTGGCTTATTGACGATTCCATCACAAAGTCACTAATATCATTATCGAAATCCAACATTGCTTAAACTGCCTGGAATTTGATGAAGCTCAGACCCTTCAAATGCAGCAAGCCGATAAGCAACCATGATTGAAACACAGAACTTCCATTTAGGCAAATTTGAATCCCATTGCAGGTCATGAGGGCGAGAATAGTAATCTGCATATAATATTTTTCTGACGCTTATGTTGAAGATGAAGAAGTAGTGGAATACTAAGAATAAGACAAATGGCTAGCCTTCAAGGGAGCCATTAAAGAAGGTGGGTGGGATTAGAGTGAGCCAAGTGAACAGTGAAGTGGAAATAGCGAGCTGTTCGAATGTGTTTGCTTTGTTGATTGAATACTTCCGAAAGCAGTATAAGCCGTAGATTGTGAGCCCTAGAGCGATGAACCAAGGCCAGAAGATTCAGCTCCAGCTTAAATACATCCAGAATAAGGGGCTGAATAGCAGACTGAGAGTCGATTTTGTTAGAAGTGTTTGCTTGAGTTTAGGATTGTTTCAAGTTTCACCAAATGCTGAAAGCTTCATCCATCTCGTTGATGATTTGTCCCCACACATGTAGTTCGAGCATCCTGAGTCTAAGAACCAAGCCTCTTCTCTTTTTGCGTTGTGCATCTCGACATATGACATCAACAATAGCTCTTCTTCCTCATCAAACTCGGAGTAATTCGCCTCCTTGTCCCAGGACGGACACTCATACTGGTAATGACCGAGTTTGTGATACTTGAAGTATTCAACTATGGCTCGGTTGAAGCTATGTCTTCCTCTTCCTCTTCCTCTACCTTGTCCTCTTAAAGGTGCTTCTACCTCTTCCTCGTGGGGCAATCTTTCCTTAACTCACTTTCAAAGCATGTTCTTCGCCAACTCTCTTCCGAAACTTCTATTCATGCACAATCAAAGAGCTTTGCAACTCATCAACCGTGAGGGAATCAATGTCCTTTGACTCCTCAATAGAGCAGACAACATAGTTGAACTGTTCTGTTAAGGAGTGTAGGATTTTCTCCACCACTTTAACATTATGCATGTCCTCTCCATAGTTTTGCAAATCATTAACAACTAGCATAACTCTTGAGAAGTAATTGGAAATAGACTCACCAACCTTCATTTCCAAAACTTCGAAATCTCGACGAAGAGCCTGGAGTTATGCATGTTGAACCCTTGCATTCCCTTGAAACTTTCTCTTCATTGACTCCCATATTTGTCTAGATGTATCCTTTTAAAAAATGGTCTTCGAGATTGATTTGTCAATGGACTGAAACAGATAGTTTTTCACCTTTAAATCCTTCAGCTTGAGCTCCTCCAATGCCTTTCTCTGTGCAGCCGGGAATGCTTCTCTAGCAGCAGGCTCAGAGTACCCAGTTTCGATGAGATTCCAATACTCCTTCGACCTCAGAAAATTTTTCATTAACATACTCCAATGATCGTAATCTCCATCGAACGTGGGAATGTTGGCTTGAACGAAACCGTTGCTTCCTTCTGCTGTCATCTCTCAATCACTCCCTAAGTGCTTCACTCGTTCTCTCAAGTGTTTCACTCTCTTTCTCACGTTAGGATAGTGCGGTTCCTAACCTTTCACATTCAATCTCTCACGATCAGGCCCCGGCTCTGATACCAATTTGTAAAGGTTACTTAATCAACAGAGATGATGAACAAAGAAAACTCAAGACAAACTGGTTGAATAATCTTATTATTAATAATAATATAATAATAACTTGAGACTTATAAAGCCATGTAATAACTCTAACTAAAAAGAGAAAAAACAGCCACAAAAGCACCTATCATGCTTAGTGGTAACAGCTACCGGAAAGAGTAAAAAAGATAACAACCAGGCTTTATTCTAACAAAAATTTGAAACAGTCATAAACTCAATCAACCACTTCCAACAAATTTCACAGCTGCAATGGAAATCGAAAGAATCGTACACCATTTGATGATGCGAACAGGGGTTAACTGAGAAAGGGTAGATATTATGGAGTCAAGCGAGAGGTTTTGGAACGGGTTTTGATTGGCTGTGAGAAACCGACCTAAAGGTGTCGGAAAATGCGAATTTGAGGGGAGAAAACGAAGGGGTTCTTGTTCGTTTATGGTTAAATGAGCCACCAAGAGAGGTAATTAAGGGGTTGAAGCTATGGTGGAGGGAGAAGTTGGTTCTGGTCAAATGACACTGAAGGTGTTTGTTGAATTGCCTGAGGGAGAGTTTTTGTTTGTCGGTGAAAGTATGAGCAGAAGGGATGGTTGTTGAGTGAAAGAGCACTGATGGATTAGCCATTTTTTTGTCGGAAATAAGGAAGCAGAGCAGAGCCCTCTCGTTTGACCTAAGACAAATCTAACACCATCTTTGGTCCGAGTTTGAGAAATTCGTTGAAGAAGAAAGAATTTTGATTGTTGTAAAGAGTAGAAGAAATGTTCTTTTTTTCTTGGGCCGGAGCATTGCGCGCCTTTGAAAATCTATGGATTAAATGGGTCGAGCCCATTTACTTAGGCCCATTGTAGATTTGATGGCCCGGGGGACGTAACAGGTTCCTCCCCTCCCCCCCCCCCCCCTCAATTTTCGATAATTATACATACAGTCCCATGTTATAGGAGTTATGCAAACTTCATCCAACCTATTTATAATTTTCTTACAGGAGGTTGTATAGTTTAATTCGGTTAGTAATTTGACGCGAATTTGTAACAATAATTTTCAAAATTCGAGTGAATATTGATCTGAAATCAAAAGTCTAGTATTTTAAATTAAATTTAAAAAATAATAATAATTAAGAAAGAATCTGAAGGCCGGCGTCTTGGTTGCCAAGTTAAAACCCGTGCAAGCAGACTGAGCAAAATCTCACGCGGGTCACTCCCCCCATTCGTTTTTGGACCTCAAATATTATCAAATACCGAAAAACAGATTGAAGGAAAAAAAAAAAAAAAAATCATCCTTTTAACCGGCAAAATTATCCAACTACAGATTTTCAATTTCCAGATATTTATCACTAGATTGTCTTCTCTTTGTGCTCAATCTCCGCTGCAGTATTACTCCAATCCGTATTCCAAGTTATGATTTTTTCCAAGCTCAGCCGCTCTCTTCCACGATTTTCTCGCTCCGGAGTAAGTTTCTCTTTCTCTTTCTCATTCATTCCAACTCGATGTCTATGAAATTGTTGGTGGGTATTGATTGATTTTCATGTGGGTGGTAGAAATTGCTGTATTCCGGTAGGAGGTTGGCGGTTCGGAATGGGTATGAAGAGCTTCTGCTAACCCCGAAAGTATATTCCGATCCGGATCGGGTCAGAGGTGGATTTGTCTCTCTGCGAAACCATCATGCTTCAAAGGCGAGTTTGTCGGATTTGAATCGCATTCTTGGGAATCCTAAACTTGTCCGATTGTTTTCGAGCGAATCCCCGAATGGGAAAAAGAAGAAGCGTAATAAACCGAAATCCCTAGAAAATATGATTCGTTTTTTTTTTTTTTCGAGAAAATCTCGATTCTTAAATGCTTTTGACTTACTGATTTTAGCTGTTTTTTAAAATGTGCTTCTTGGTACCAATCTTTTTTTTGTTGCTCATTAACTTTACAGATTATGAGAATTACTTTCCCAATGGAAAGAAGGAAGAGCCAAAAGGGAACGAGGAAAAAAATGATTCTAAAGGTGAAAACTTTCACTTTCTTTAGTTGTTTATCTGTTCCCAGTTTTCCATTGGATCAGAAACTTGTATTATGCGAGTATTAGCGCCTTGTTCATATTATCGCAATTCCCTCAATCTCTCCTACCTTATACATTGGCGAGCATAAGCTTAAATAATTGGTAGTTTTTGTGGATCTAATTAGCTGCCCCAATCAGCAAATTCAAATGCTATTGTTGCGCTGTTATCTTCTTGATGTGTGTAGATGACATTTGGTTCAGTAAATCCTTTTAGCATTTTTATATGGGATTTAGTGGAAAGGAACATATAGTCTTAAATGCATCTCATGTTGATCTTATATTCAAGTTCCTGAAGGTATACTTGTTCTTCTGTGCGGCTTTTTTAAGGTATATATGGGTAAAGCTGTATTCTGAAGCGCATGTCACAACTTGTATCTATCTGGTGATTTTCGACTTTCCTCATTTTTGCCTAACCTATTAATCACATAAAGTGTACCAATTTTTTAGAAGATGCAAATCAAGACGATCAAGGAAATTCAGATTTTCTGTTGACTCCTTTACTAGTTCTTGGGTTGTTCCTCTCTTTGTTTTCATCTGATCATCAAGAAGCGCAGCAAGTAAAATTACTCATACCCTTCAATATGTTCTCAAATGTTGATTTGTCCTTTTATCTCTACAATATCAGTTTCAGCCAATGCCCCAGTTCACTTTGGAGAATATTTTGTGAAAATTTGTCATTGCAGATCAGTTTCCAAGAGTTTAAAAACAGGCTTCTAGAAACCCGGTTTAGTAGACCACATAGTAATCTCCAATAAATCAGTTGCAAAAGTGTATGTTAGGAACACGGCTCTCAATCACTCTAATGACGAAGTTGTTCAAGACCCCACTAATATTACTCCCAAGAGTGGAAATGGGGGTCAGTATAGATACTACATCAATATTCCAAGTGTTGACTCTTTCGAGGAGAAGTTAGAAGAAGCCCAAGAAGCACTTGGAATAGATCCTCATGATTATGTTCCTGTTACATATGTCCCTGAAATGCTTTGGTATCATGAACTGATGAAAGTTGCACCTACGCTATTGCTTTTGGGATCCCTCTTATTCATGAGCCGGAAAATGCAAGGAGGACTAGGTATTCCAGGCGCTGGTGGTGGTGGTGGATGAGGTGGCCGTGGAATATTCAACATCGGAAAAGCCCAAGTTACTAAAGTTGATAAAAATTCCAAGAATAAGGTTTGCTTTTCTTTCCCTCGTCAATAACATGTGTCTTAAGAGTGAGTTTGGCCTTGCATTTCCCAAATTGGAGTTTGGCCTGATATTGATTCGCTGTAGATGTATTTTTCATGTATATATACTTAATAGAAGTTTCCATTTGGGGATCTTTGTCTAGGTCTATTTCAAAGATGTTGCCGGATGTGATGAGGCTAAGCAAGAAATAATGGAGTTTGTGCACTTCCTGAAGAACCCAAAAAAATACGAGGATTTAGGAGCAAAAATCCCGAAAGGTGCTCTTTTGGTGGGACCTCCGGGTACAGGAAAACCCTTCTGGCCAAAGCAACTGCTGGGGAATCCGGCGTGCCTTTCCTCTCCATTTCCGGTTCCTATTTCATGGAGATGTTTGTTGGCGTGGGCCCATCTAGAGTCCGAAACTTGTTTCAAGAAGCTAGACAATGTGCTCCAAGTATTGTCTTTATTGATGAGATTGATGCGATTGGCCGAGCAAGAGGACGTGGAGGCTTTGCAGGGGGAAATGATGAGAGAGAAAGTACTCTAAACCAGCTTTTGGTTGAAATGGATGGGTTTGGAACCGCAGCTGGAGTTGTTGTACTTGCTGGTACTAATAGGCCCGATATTTTAGACAAGGCCCTATTGAGGCCCAGTCGTTTTGACCGCCAGATTACTATCGACAAACCCGATATAAAGGGCCGTGAACAGATATTTCAGGTGTACTTGAAGAAGATTAAACTTGACCAGGAGCCTTCATTTTATTCTCAGAGACTTGCAGCCTTAACGCCTGGATTTGCCGGAGCAGATATCGCAAATGTGTGTAATGAAGCTGCCCTGATTGCTGCAAGGAATGAGGGCGCTAAGATCACGATGCAGCATTTCGAATCCGCCATTGATAGAATAATTGGTGGGCTTGAGAAGAAGAACAAGGTAAGAACTCATTTCTAGTTTTTTTTTTCTTTTTCCTTTTGTCTCATCTTGTTATAATGCTATTTCATCTGGTTTGCACTTGGAACTGTAACTTGTGTAAAATCGGAGCTTGTTTCAATTTTTCGATTGGATCATTGTTTGAAACTATAGTGAGTTTAGGGCCTATTTGTAAGAAATTAGAATGACGTTTAGGTATAATTGGGAACTTACAAGGGTATTTTAATAGTATACTTTTTATGTGAGAATTAGAAGTATATTTTTATTGGTCTAATTTTGTTTTGTGTGCCCAAAGCAGTATTTGGGGTGTACATTTTTTTGCACCCAAATCAGCCTTAGTGGTTATAAACTGGAGTTTCAGATGCTGAACCAAATGGAACCCAAGCAGTCCAAAAGCTTACATCTTTTTGCTTGTGGAGCAGGTGATTAGTAAGTTGGAGCGCAGGACCGTTGCTTATCATGAGTCGGGTCATGCTGTTGCAGGCTGGTTCTTGGAGCACGCAGAGCCCTTAATGAAAGTAACAATCATCCCACGTGGAACCGCTGCTCTCGGGTTTGCTCAATATGTTCCCAACGAAAACCTTCTCATGACTTAAGAACAACTCTTTGACATGACTTGCATGACCCTTGGTGGTCGAGCTGCCGAACAGGTATTTTGAGGTTTCTCTATGTGGGACCTAACCAATTGGAAAATGCCACGCCTTGCCTATTACTGCGCTGTTTGCTTGCAGGTTCTTATAGGCAGAATATCAACTGGAGCACAAAATGACTTGGAGAAGGTAACGAAAATGACCTACGCACAAGTAGCTGTTTACGGTTTTAGTGATAAGGTGGGCCTCCTCTCCTTCCCGCCAAGAGATGACATGATGGGTGAAATGACCAAACCGTACAGCAGCAAAACGGCAGCTATTATTGACAATGAGGTAAGAGAATGGGTGGGAAAGGCATATGTACACACATTGGAGATTATAGGGAAGCATAAGGAGAAAGTGGCTCAAGTTGCGGAATTGTTGCTTGAGAAAGAAGTCCTTCACCAAGATGACTTGGTTCAGGTTTTGGGTGAGCGGCCATTTAAGCCGATTGAGTTGATGAATTATGATAGATTTGAGGAAGGTGATAAAAATGCGGGGACCAATGTTAGCGGTCCGAGGAGGATGGGTCTAGTTCTACACCCATTGAACCACAGGTTGTCCCCGCTTGATTCTCCCCAGACGGATATTGTTAGTTGTACATGAATTTGACGTTAAAAAAAAAAAAATTTGACATCAATTTTCTATGTATGCACAAAAAAAAAGAAAGTGAAATCTGATGTCTGAAATCATAATAACCGAGGAAAGAAGACAGATTTTGACTATTTGTAATCATTGCTTCAGAATATAATTTCAGGGCTAGGACATGCCTCTGGTAAATGCAATCACTGTTAGGCCCTCTGGTGATTGGCTCTATTACAAAGGCATAAAAAAGATGTTCTGGGTAAACTATGAATCCTCTATGAACGACAAATCGGAAGAATCATTTTTGGGAGGCTTCGCTTAGAGGTAGGCCGCAATCGTTATCAGCTTGCACTAATAACTAACTAGTTTTTAGTGGCAAATTCGTAATTGGCCTTGTAATTGGCTTCATCGCTCTGATTCTTTATCCCCCCAGAGAAACCCTTGAAATATTTGGCCCCTTCGCGCAGAAGAGCGAGAAGGAATAGACAGACCTTCAATCATTCTTTTTACACAGACAGAGTGCGTTAAGACGAAGCTAATGCTAAAGCTGTGAAGAAAAGACAAGTTTAGTAGCTCAAACATGGCGAAGCGTGAGCTTTCCAGTACATTAAGGAATTTGAAGGTATCTCATGTGCTTTTACTCTTCTTCTTTTCTCTCTTTTTTCTCTGAATAGTCTCCTAAATTGCCCTCTCTTTTTCTTCTTCTTTTACTTTCTGCACTTGATAGTAGAATTTTTGAAATGGGTTCTTGTTATTTTTATCTGGGTCTTCAGTATTTTGCAGCAGAAGCACCAGACTCATATGCGTTATCTATGTATCTTTTTTATTTTATGTGATAATAGTTCATGCAAAGGGCAACTGCAAGAGAAGAACCCAGTAAGAAAGATGAAGAAGAGGTCAAACCTGAAGGGAACTTCTCTTTCCCTGCTAGTGTTTACAATAAGTGGTAGGCACTTCATTTTTCTTTTCCATTTCATAAGGTTGCTCTAAACTTATCATTTTACTTATTAGTTCGTTTCTCTCTTCTGAATGAAACCTTTATATTTTTTTCGTTTTATGTATAGTGTGGTTATAATGGAAGGTGATCCCCATCCAAGAGCAATTAAAGGTCGCATGTCATTTCGGAGTTTCAATCCTGCCATCGATGTGAGTATTCGGTCCAATCCATCCTCCCACAAGCTCCTATTATGGCTTCTCTTCTCATTGTGAGGCCCTTTTCATGGTTAGAAACTGAACCAAGAAGCAGCAAACATAGACCAGCCAAGCACATCAACTCTTTTATCGGGCCATCAAGCTGCAAAATCATCTTCTAGGTAATAAAATATATGTATAAAATGATACTTTGTTTCTAGCTATTTTAACATGCAATGAGACGTTTCTTTTTTGCATTTATACAGAGAAAATGGATCGGGAAAGGATGAAGGAGAGTTGTCGGAAGATGATGAAAAAACTTTCAAGGCAAATGGGGATCTTAAGAAGCAGTTTGAAGAAGATTCGGAAACTTTTTATCCGAATAAGTCTCCGAAAACTTCTTATGCCGATCAAGGCAAAGGCTCCTCCGAGAAAAGGAAGAGTGGAAAGCTGGACTGGAATGTTCTTAGACCTTCCAAGACTCAAAAGAAGAGAGGATAAGCTGCTACCTGGACAAAATACTCTTACACAGGTTATTGCATTTTTGTTCTGTACTTCTGCTCTCAAGTTCTAACATTTTTTGAGCCTGCAAAACTCTTTGATTAGATTATTCCATTAGCACTCTGTTTTTTGATAACTAGATGTTATCCATTGAATGGATTGTTCCTTCAAAAACCATTAGAATGATTCTTCCCTTCCATCCTTGAAGCACAAAATGCCCATCAACATCCACAACAAATTCCTCATGATATTCTGATTCTACCGTCTTCTTCACCTTCTTCAAAATCTTTTGATGCAATGTAATCTGCTTAAACCCAGCTTTCAAATTCCCCACTTGCCATTGTTTATATGACTCTCTGGCCTCTCCACTCTCTCTATCCCCTCACAAGCTATCACACTCATAGCATCTCTCCCAAACAACCTCTTCTCGAACATCTGCCAGTCCCGATCATCCTGTCTCGTTGTCGCCTCAAACATATCAAACAGAGCAGAAAAATGATACAATGCTTCCCGAAAACAGGTCAGGAAAAATGGAGCATTGTAAGCCCCATTCACTACCCCGTGAACAAAAACATTCACCTTACCAAGTTTAAAGCCATCTCTCGCGGGCTTTTCGTAATCAGCATCTCATCTGGAACGTTCTTGAACCTATGAATACAGTTCACGACTGTGAATTCATCTGGATTAACTTCCAGGTCCTCAGGTTTTATATTTCCCATTTCTGGGCTATTATCACTTTGTAAGCGGAGGCTGTTTGGGTGCAGGTCCTCATCCCATTTCTGGGATGAGATGGTAGGCAGAGGCTGTTTGGGTGCAGGAGGAGGATACTTCTGACCCAGAACATCGTAGAAGGATTTCTCAGCAGCTTGAAGTGCCAAACAGTCGTGTGATTCATCTTCGTTCTCCATCAATATTTCACTTATGGATTTCAAAGTCGAATTAGAGGTTTCGTGCTTCTCTCTTCTACTACTATTGTTGTTATCCTCATCTTCTGAGCTTGTGCTTGAGGTCGGGTTGAGGATTGAATTGAATTGTCGGGTTGGTGTAAATGGGTTGGATTAGGGTGGAATCTGGATCCATTTGGAAGATTCTGAAACTGGTTGATGAAGCCAGGAAATCTTTCCAGAAGAGTATCCATTGAAGAAGAAGAAATGAAAGAAGAGAGTTTAATTATGAGAGGAGGTTAGAGAAAAAAAATACGAAGCACAGACAAGGGAAAAGGGTAGGGGATGAAGTTGTCATTGTCAAAGAGGACGAAGGTTCTAGGAAGCGGGAAGGGATGGCCGAAGAAGTTGTTGAAGAATGGCGACTTAAAGCCACCAGTCAATTTTTCAGACAACGGTCTTAGATCATTTGTACATGTGTCTAAGTGGATAGAGTTACCCTTTCTTTGTGTAATGACTTCCTTGAATCACGTCTTTGATTACATTCTTATCATGCATGTTGCATGGATCCAGAGGACGGTATCTTTGACTACATCCTTATCATGATCCTTAGGATGCATGGGTCCGGAGGATCTTAGGAACCCAAAAGAAAACTCAGGAACAGGTTGTAAGAATGGAAAACAATCGACACTACACAAGTTAGCGGACAAAATTTAGAACCATTCTGATTTGAACTACGATGATAGCACAATAAATCAAATAATTTGGTACAAATTCTGCAACTTATACATATATAAGGATTCGTATAACTATAACTAACCCTCCTTGTACAAGGCGTCAGCTTTGTTACAAAAGAAGAAAACTTCTTTCACAACAACAAATCCAGATAGAAAACAAAAATCACCGTAACATCACACGTAAAAAGTCCGAGACTTCTATGCCGGGACCCAACAAGTAGATGCATAAGTAATCCGGCCTTTCCATCCGTGAAGCATCCAATCATTGTCTTCATCAAGCACAAAATCCTTATGATAGTATAACTTCAACTTCTGCCTAAATATATCCATAAGCTCTCGGTCCAAAGGAATCGACTTAAACCCAGCCCGATTACACCGGACCCGCCACAGCTTATAAGTCTCGGGCCGTTCAACCCTTTCCAGCCCTTCACACGCTATCACATTCATTGCCTCTCGTCCATAGATTTCTCTCTCGAACATCATCCTCTCTTCACATTCCCGAGGAATATTTGTATCAAACATATCGTACAAAGCTGAGAAATGGAACAGTGCTTCTCGGAATCTCGTCACAAAGAATGGGGCATTGTATGATCCATTACAAACAGATTGAACGAAGATGTTCGGGTTCATCTTCTTGATCAATTCCAGAACTGAATTTCTCGGACTAGTCTCTTCAACTGTCTCGTCAAGTAGGTTCTTGAACCGGTAAAAAGTGTTCACGGCAAGCACTTCATCTTTATCAAGTTTTAATTCCTCAATTTTGATGTTTTCCCAATTTGCCGATGCAATCGCATTATATTCAAAGGGAACATTAAACCGTTCACAGTACTTTCCCAACCGACGACCCGTTTCCTCAATTCTTTCTGAGGGACGGAATCCAGGAAGAGGAAACTCGATTCCTGTGATTCGGAGCTTGGGGGGCTCACCGGGAAATTGTGACAGTTTCTGGATCAGGATTGGCCATTGGAATCCGTAACTGATTCCAAAATCTACAATGTGAAGGGTTTTGGCTTTCTGGGCGGCTTTTAGGATCATTTTGCAAGCAAAGAAAATCGAGGTCTTCTTAAAAGGGCAGGCCGAGAGATGGACTTGATAAGATCTTAATATGTCAGCAGCTGATGTGTTCTTGTTCGTCAGGGAAGAGAAAAAGAGTTTGGTTCCAGTACCGGTTCCGGCCATGCGGGCCTCAAGGGCATTGGCAAAATAATGGGCCAGTCTCTGGGATCCGTCTCCAAATGTGCTCGAATTCTGCCTTATTTGCTTCAAGAGCTCGTTAGCAGTTCTTCTATCATCGGTTGAAACAGCTTGTGCGCATAGAATCAGAAGGGACCTTAAATCCACAGTTTCCTTTCGCTTCCCTCGTTTTTTCCCTTTTGGTTTTCCACCATTGGATGATGATGATCCTTGAGAATGATCAGACGGTTGAGGAGCTTCGGTTTCACAACAGATTCCGTGCGGTTCTTTCTTAAAAAGCAAGACATGGTCGAACAATTCTAATATGTCCTCCTCGTCCTTGTGAACAGCTGATTGTTTATTATTCCTCTCTTCTTGTGAATCCAAATCCATTTCTTCTCTTTTCCTTCCTCTTGCAGATCCGTTTGCTGAAATCTCCCTCTCCCTCTCCTTCTCCTCTCCATTGGTATTCTCTACCCACTTGAGCCCACTTCTCTCTAGATCGAGATTCAGGGGATCATTTCCCGGAAGGAACTTACTTGCCTCTTCTAACCCTTTCTTGAACTGCAAGGCAGATTCACTTTCACTGAAAATACTCCGAGATAAGAGCTCGGAAACCAGATCATCACCATTAGAACTAGTCACGCTGTTTTGATTGTAGATAGAAAACTGGGAAGTGGGCTGCAAATCAGGCTGGAAACTCTGAGTAGAGTTGCTAGTACTGGAAGTAGTAATACTGCTGCTACCATAACGATCACTACTACCAGGAGAAATGGCATCTTTTGGGCTTTTGGAAAAAAGAGGGGAAGGATTTTGTGATGGGTACTTTGTTCCGATAACATCATAGAACGACTTCTCGGTATCTCTAAGACCTAGTGGGTCGAAAAACATGGACGGCTTTTCTTCCATGTTCTCTTCCATGAGGATTTGGGTCATATACTTAAGAACGGTTTCTGAGAATTCACTGTCGTCCGAGGACGGTGAGCCAGCGCCCGGACTCAAACCAGAAGGTAAGGTGGAGATGGGCCCATTGGGGCTCACAGTTTTGGGCAGATCAAAGCTAGATGGATCTAGATCGTCTAAAGAGAGGGAGTTTTCAATGAAATTGACATCCAGAGATTTTTGGTCAAACCCGAAACCATAGGGGTTCGATTCGGGCAAGTGGATCCGGTCATCAGGAAGATTTAAGAACTCATCTGGATTAAGTAAGAGTGCATGATCGTTGGCTTCGAGACCATTAATATGATCTGGGTATTCTCCATAATACTGATCCATAACTATCTATATTCTATATGCCTCAAAAAACCAAAAAAACAAAATTAAAAAAACCCCCAAATGAAAAAAATTCAACCCTAACCGGATCTGAACCTAAAGAAACAAGCTTTGACTTTAATAAACCTTGAGCAAAACATTACTAAGATTTTAGCAGGGAAGAACAGAAGGTCGAAAAATATCAAGGCTTTTTCTTTTATATATATATATACGTACCTTAAGTTGATATGGGCATAGGGCAAAAAGCTAATCAATCTTTAAGATTTTTTGTTGATGCAGTATTTATAGATTGAAAGGAGGAGCCATGTTTGCTTGTACGAACCTTCCTGGAAGGATGGATGAGAGAGAGTGATTTTACACTTCCGAGGATTCTAGCATTATTTTTGTACCGGCTATGACCGGTCGAAACTCTTGACCTTTTCCTTCATTTGCGTGGTTGTGTAAAGATGTGTGAGTGCCTGTGTCTCACTGTCACTGAAGTTGTGCCACCGGATTACCTGAATGCCGCCGGTTATTCTGGACAAATTATTGTGATTGGAAGTCAAGGCCTTTGCTTTTGCTTTCGCTTTCTTTCTTCCCACGTGGTCAAATCTTGTGTCTTCTTACTTTTTTGTATTTTCTGGCCCCTGTTTTTCGCTTTCTTATATGTGATTATATTTACTAAACCGAAGATTGATTGAAGGCTAGTTTTGTTGTCTCCCTCTAATAAGGTCTCACCTCCTCGAATTTATGAATAAAAAAGAGGATTCATTGCTACTCATTCCGCCCTTTCAAACCCACTTGCACTTACTTTTGCTACCTTTCTTCTCTACTCATACTAATGAAATCCAATTAGATAATCCCAACCCAAGAGAGCTTGTCTGGTTCAATTTATTTGTGAGAATAAAAATAGAAATGATTTAAGGAAAATAAAATAAAAAATAAAAATAAAAATGATAATATTTTTATATAAATAAAATACGAATAATTTTTTATGTTTTCGACATCCATCATTTGACCTTTTCACTTGTTTTTGTCTCAACTCTAAAGCCAACGTCATCCTTTTTACATGTTTCTTCTAGAACTTTATGGCTGCTTCTTCGACCCTTCCTCTGATTTGCCAAAGGGTAGTGATACTGGTTTGAACTAATCTCTTAAACAAATACATCGCATGGACATAAATTTATAAGACACGATCATTTTAAACCGATCTCGTATAACTCACACCAAATCCTATACTTTTTTATTTTCTTCTCACTGCATACACAGAAAAAAAGGACAGGAAAAAAAGAAAAAAAAATAGAAAAAAGGAAGAAGGGGATCCTACCGACCAAACATATATATGGTTAAGAGAGAACATTAGGATCTAGGTACATGAGAAATAGGAGATTCCTTAGGCAGGAACCCAATAAGAGGAAGCACAGACAATCCTACCCTTCCATCCTTGAAGCATCCAACGACCATCTTCATCAACCATGAAATCACTATGATACCCTGACTTAACCTTACTCCTCAACTTCTTCATAATCTCTTGGCCCATCGGAATCTGCTTAAACCCGGCCCGCGTAGTCCGGACCTGCCATTGCTTATAAGTCTCAGGCCTCTCTACCCTCTCTAACCCCTCGCAAGCTATCACATTAACCGCCTCTTTCTCCAAAAACTCTTTTTCAAACATCATTCTCATTGGATCCTCTCTAGGCACATTAGCTTCTAGCATATCAAACATGGTGGATAAATGGAACAGCGCTTCTCGAAAACGAGTCATGAAAAAGGGTGAACTGTAGGATCCGTTAACCACAGAGTGGATGAACATGGACGGATTGATTTCTCTAATCAGTTTCAGAACAGCATTCTTCGGGCTATTGATCACTATAGTTTCATCTAGCAGGTTTTTGAACCGGAAAATAGAGTTCACAACAACCACCTCATCTTTTCTGAGCTTTAAGTCTTCTACCCGGATCATTTCCCAATTCTTCGAAGCTATGCAGTTGTACTCGAATGGAATTTTCAACCTTTCACAAAATTTTGCAAGGCGAAGGCCCGTTGCTTGGATCAATTCCGCAGGCCGGAAACCAGATACAGGATAATCAATCCCAGTGATACGTAACTTTGGGGGCCCACCAGGCCTTTCAGAAAGGTGATGAAGGAATACGGGCCATTGAAACCCATATAGGATTCCGAAATCTATGATGTGGACGGTTTTTGCTTTCTGGGATAGACTTATAATCATGTGATTTGCAAAGATGACGCAGAATCTCCTAAAAGGACAAGCCGAGGCAAAAAAGTGGTGAGCTTTTAACATATCAGAAGCAGATCTTCTTTTGGAAGATAAAGCCGAGTAAATCTTATTCCCATTTCCGGTTAAACGAGATTCGAGACCATTTGCTAAGCAGTGCGCTACCCTCTGGATCCCATCACCAAACGGAGAAGAGTGAAGCCGGATCTGCTTCAGCAGTTCATTAGCAGTTCTGGAATCACCAGCTGATACGGCTTGTGCACATAGAATCAAGAGGTTCCGTAAATCAACTAGTTCCTTCTTGCTATTGACTTGTTTATTGACATGATTCAATCCGGGGTTGAATTTTGGATTTTCATTCTCTTGCTCGGTTTGTTTTCTTGCTGAAGAAGGTTTGTCTTTTCCACCTCCACAATGAAGGACCTTATCAAACATGTCAGATAACTCAGACTCGTCGATTAGAACAGCTGATTGCTTGCTACTCCTTTCATATTCTTCCAAATCAGCATCTTCTTCCCGTTCATGACTTTTCCCTCCTCTAGATTGAATCGGGAAGTAATCTCTGTCACGACCCATCTCACCCTTAACTAATAATAAATCCAATGCATTTTTACTCAAACCTGGAGGAGGTGGTAACTTGCTTTCCAAGTCAATGACCAGTTGATTACCTACCAGAAGAAATTTACGAGCCTCGTCCAAACCTCTTTTGAACTGCAATTCCAATTCACTAAACGAAGAGAAGCTGATTGGTGATTGTAGATTGGAAATAGGGGCAGACTGGAAAATGAAATCTGCTGGGAGAGGTGGTGATTGCAATAGTGAGATTCTCGGCTGGAATTCAGAGCGAGATGAATAGCTCAACTGGGAATCAACTGAACTATGAACTGAACTACTGTAACTGCTACTATAGTCACTGAAGCTAGTCGAGAACTGATCATCTAGGCTCTCATAGTTTTGCTCAAGAGTAAGTGGGTATTGTTGTTGAGCTGATGATATTGGGTATTGTTCGCCAATTACGTCGTAAAGTGATTTCTCAGCAGCTTGAAGGGCAAGTGGGTCAGGTGAAATAGAGGGAAGATGCCCTATGTCTTCTTCTTCTTCTTCCATAAGCATCTGGTTTACATACTTGAGGATGCTATCAGAAAAATCAGCGTCGTCATCCAATGGATTCTCTCCCTCCAAACTCAGGATCGAAGATGGGGCCGAATCGGAATTAGAGTTAGAGTAAGTGTATGAGTTACTAGGTTTAAGGTCAAGTGGAAGAAAAGGATGATGATGAGGCGGAGGAGGAGGAAGAGGAGGAGGAGGAGGAGGATCAATGAAATCGAATCCTGAAGAAGGGTCGAAGAATTTCATGCTGCTTAGAATTTCTGGGTTCTGGAACTGAAAATCAGTGATGGAATTAAGTGAATCTATAGGCGTGTTTATCCATTTCCCCATCAGTTCCGCCCCCAAAACAAAACAATAATAAAATTACCAAAATGATCAATTTCCAGATCTAAAACCTAAAAATGACATCTTCAAGAAACAATATGTAAAATTCATAAGCACCAAAAAACCCAGAATTCAGACAAACAATCCAGTAAGAAGAACTCAAATCTAGTTGACAAGATTGCCATATTTCAGAAAAAAAAGAGAACAAGATTGAAATACCTGGAAGCTGCAGAAGAACTCTTATGGTATTTAACAAATTGGGGGAAATGATCAAGCGGAACTTTTCATACAAGCACGCAATTTCCAATACAATACCTACCGATGGAAAAAAGAAAAAAGAAAGAAGAAAAAGCTTATTTTAATTTCTCTATATTTTTTCTGATTTCGTGGCAAGTGTTTATTGGTCGGACCCTAACATGTCACACGCTCTGGCGAGGCGGGCGTAGACCGCGGGTCAACGTGTGGGATCCGCATTGTATACGTGACACGTAAGTACTAGTTGAATTGGATCGGATTCAACGTGTGGTCGGGTCAGTGGGAAAGCCATCGAAATGATTTTAATAATTATACTAATTATTATTATTATCACCCGAGACGAGTTTAAATAAAAATTAAATAATTATTCCAGATTTATGATCATTTCTCTCTCTTTAATCCAATCCCATGGGCTGTAAGATTAGGGAGAGAGAGGAGTTTCTGGTGTTACACGTGCGACCAGAAAATTCCCAAGATTACATTGCACATGGAACATGTTCTCTCTTGTCTTTTTCGACATACCATGTATCTATCACACATGAATATGAATAGAACCAGACCTACCTCTCATATTAGGGGAAGATAGATATACCAAAGTCTTCTTATTCAGTCAAATGATTTACAAAACTTTCAACCATTTTTCAAGCCGAAAGAACAAGCCTAAAAAGTCCAGAACAACATTAATCGTACAGTATTCAGTACTTCTATCCCTCCTTCTGTCATTACTACCCTTTTTTTTATATACATAAATCAGGACATAGATGCAACCAAAACAAGGATAAAAAAAGAAAAACATCTTAAAAGATGTCTTTGAAAATGATTTTCACAGGGAGACACAGGAAATAAGTCAGTCTTGGATGTGTTTAAGCTGTTGCTTAGCTTGCTGCTGAGACCAGTAAGCATGAGCCACTAAAACTCGGTCCAATAGCTCTTGAGGAACAGGCTCTCCTCTCCTCTGCTGAGGCGATATTCTTGCCGTGTGCACCAATGTCTTCCACTTGTCCTGTAGAATCACCCACATTAGATTTAGAGAGATTCCTCGAGGACATGGTACTTAAAACAAGTAACTAGAGGTCATATGGGTCAGTCCCCAGTGCTGGACTTATTTTAAGACCTAAAATACCTTTAAATCCACATAAGTTCGATGCTTTGCATGATCAAATGCTCGCAGTTTAATATCACGCCACCTACAGATAACTCCTTAAATTTAGAAACTTCATGTAAAATTAATCTAACCAACCAACTAAACTAACTAACTAACAGCATACCTTCCAGTGCCGTAATTCTCAGCCGCTTCAACTAATGCTTCCACCTCAGCAACAGAAAAGGGTCTACGGATTCGCCGCTGCACCTCTGTTCGTTTAAATTTCTGGTGCAGTGGGACCGCAGCTAGTGGGTCCACAGTCATACAAGGTGCAGCAACCATAGCTTTAGAATCCATCGTGCTTTTCTCAACTTCCATGTCAGCAGGAGACACTAATGCTGAAACATGATTTTCATTTTCAACAGGATTGTCTAACCCGGTCAAGTGGGGCTCAGGAAACGACAATGCATCACTATTACCCAGATGATCATCTACGACTGGATCAGGTCGATAACTAGTAAAATGTATTATTACAAACAACGATCAGACAAACTTGTTCAACTAATACTTACTGTCAAGTATGAGATAGAGGTACTGTGAAATATACCTGGTTAGAGGTTCATGGGCCTCACAAGGACGAATACGAGGAGATCCTTTGTGGTGCAAGGGTGGGGGTGTAGTGTTTGAAGCAGGAGGCTCTAGGGTGAACCCCAAGGAATCCAGTTGATTGTCATGGGAAATTCCGATCTGAAATAAGGTTCTATTGTCATCTTTAACCTTCTTCCCTTGAACAAGAACACCCACACATAATCCACCACCAAGTATAGCAGTCACTGCCTCCATAACTGACCTCTACAACCAATTCAACACAATAACTTATAATTATATGAAATGAAAATGAAATCTTGATAAAGAGCCACCACTTAATTTGATTAATTTCATTATCAAATTAATCAAAACAAAATCCATTGTACCTTCAATGATCCAACAGTTGCATTATTCGGAACCTCGATGAAGAGCTCTGGCACTCGAAAAGACTTGATCCTAAGCTTCACTGAACCAAGGAAATACGAGTCCATGTAAGAACTGTTTTTCTTAGAGTTCCATCAATTACATAAAAATATATTAGAACAAAAAACAAAGAAGACCTACATCTTTATCAAATGTTCTCTTACCATGAGAATCCCTAGATTGGAAAGAAGGGCGGCGGCCCACAAATGATGATGGTGTCCCTGTGCCTGCACAATTATTTCACAGAAAATAAATTATCAAGGACTAGTATAAAAGTTATCAATTCAATAGATCCAATTAGACAAAGAAATATAAAATTGATGCATTTGTGACACAAACCAGAAGCATCTTTGTTAACAGCCTTCTCAATCGAATCGGACTTCAAAACTGAGACACAGTCAAAAAGTCTCCTCTTTTTGAAAGGGATATTCATTTGAGACCTCAGACGCTTATAAGAGTTCTTTCGGTTTCGGTGAAAAGGCCTCAAGTTTCCCCCACCTAGGAAAAAACCAACATTATATCCCAATTAAAAAATTAAAAAGCAAAAAAGCAAGAGCCGTATCAATAACAACCATGCAATCATAGAAACAAGGCAGCTTACCATTATTAGAATATGTCGTGTCTCTATACTTTGGACCTACCTTCCAATACTTAGAAGCCAATATTTTCCTTATTCTGCGATCCCCAATACGGGACCCAGTCCTAAAGGACCTCATCGAGGTCATTGGGTGACTACACCCAAGAGAGTTTTCGTCATCATCTCTACTAGCTACTTTTACATCATCACCACTAACAGGATGGGGGCTCTCCAAAATACGATCCATGCAAAAAGGGACCTTAGAGCAATTTTCTAAGCCCGCCAATGCAAGAGGTTTATGATCCCCCAAAACAGGATCCATTAACCCAATTTTTTCCTCATGCACCTCATATTTTACCATCAACTTATTCTCACTGTCTAAAATAGCATCACCCGATTCCTTAAAACCAGAGAAATCATCTACTTTGCTTGCAAAGCTTCCTGTTTCATTCCCATTTTTCTCAATAACTAACCTCTCCGGATTGTTAGAAACTGTTATTACAGAAGCAAGTCCCAATTCAGACTCCTTTGAACTAGAATTTAGATCATGATAAGAAGGTTCTGTTTTCAATGGCATATCTTGTGCCGAGCATTCTCTTTTAACAATTGTATCTGAGGAGCTGTCAGGACTCTTCTCCCTTTCGAGTAACAATTTGTCAGCTACGGTGGCCAATAAGTCAAATGCACGCATTTGATTGTCTTCAACTCTCTTTCTATCTCCCCTCCTCTACAAATACAAAATAGATAAGAACAAGGATTCACCAGAGGAACTGAAAAAGGGAAAAGAGACTTATATATTTACCCGAGTTGACCGGGTAGCTTTGGGAATGAGAGGTGAGCAAAAGCCATTGAATCCATAGTCTAGCCTTTTCTCCAGCACCATATCTTAGGAAATCATACCACGAAAAATTGAGTAACGGGCGTAGAAGAACTATATTGGAATCAAAACGTATGTCCCTGGCCAACAGATTCGTCGAGCAAAAGGCAAAGGACCCTGATGAGACACACAAAGGTTGTAGCTGAATTTAGACACACAAAACGCAATGGATTTAGAACAGCAAAAAGTTTTGCCGCCAAAATTGTTGTAGCTGAATTTGGAAAGTAAACAATCATTTTAATGCAACAACATAGGAAAAAAAGACTTGATTGTGGCACGGATCCACATTATAAAAGGATTAATAGACTCAGTTTGTCCAAATCCTCGCACAGAATATTCCAGTTGAGCTATGTTTGCCCAAACTATAGTTTGTCTGAATTCCAATTTCTAATGATGAGCCAAAATGAAGGGCATGTGCATCAAACGATGTTAAAAATTAACAAACAAAACCAGAAAATTTGCAGAAAAAAAAAAAGGAGGAAAAAAGAAATTTTGGCCATGTAAGGGAATTTAGGTTGATAAACTATTATATATGACAGTTAAATTAATCACTAGATCGTCTTCAAACAGAAAAAGGAAAAAATAAAAATAAAAAATCTTAAACCACAGCAAAACCATTTCTGGAAAAATAAAAATAATTGCATGCAATAAAAAAACGAATAAAAAGCTTAGAACATTCCTCTTCTTCTTATAGATTGAAAACCCTGATCGATAATATCGATCTTCAAGAACTTAAAATCTCAAGAAGGAAAAAAAAAAGTGAGCAACCCCAAATTCCGATCATCAACCTGAATCTGAAGAAATATGATGGAACTGAAAACAAGTTGTTTTTTTTTTTTTTCCTTTCTGAAAATGAAGAATTTCAATCAATCCGAACGCTGAAATTCACTGAAGCATGTATCGAGTGCGGAAATTTGAGGGGGGAAAGCGAAATAGGATAGATCAAATTAAAGAAAAATAAAATTTGGAAAGAATCATTGATTCGCCACACAAGAAAACAAAAAAAAAAAAAAAAAGAAACAAAAATCTAGAGTAAGTTTTTAAAAATGAAATCGAAGAAGAACTCAACATGCTCACCTCGATGAAACGATTTCGCTTTCCAAGTTGAAATCTTTCCCGCGGGAAACGCAAATTCAAGGGGAAATTCAGAATTCTGAGGCGAATGTAAGTAAGATCGGAGAACCGTAGAAGAAAAACTTAAAATCTCTCCTTAAAACCACAATTTTCTCTCCCTTTTTCTATCCCATATTTTCCCAGAAAACGCTGTATCTAATCTCCAACCAATGTTCTTCTCATTCTTGTTTTCTTTTTTATGTTTCTTTTTTTTTTGGGTATTTTTTGTCTAACCGATTTCCGATCATAAAACCCTCTGAAAACCACCCAACGTTTGCATAATACCTTAAACCCCCAGCAGCTCGATTATATATCATTGACCCCCCACAGGTTACCGTACCTATCGGTAAGCACCAATGGTTTACCTGCTACAGCAGGTGAGAGGAAAACCAGCCAAAGACCGGTTCTTCGCAGCTGGGTGACACAAATGGGTCTTGTTATCTCTTTTGAGATCCTGACACGTGCCCACTCTTCCAATCCTATGGCTGCCTGTGGTCCGCGCCATCGACAAAAGCGTTGGATCACGAAACCATAGAATTTTCGTTTTTTTATTTTTATTTTTTATGTTTTATCTTTTATTTTTTTTTAAACTAGTAGTCTAGTAGGGACATCAATTTTGATTTTGAATCTACTTCCCAGAAAAAGGACATTTCCGGATTCCTGTCACGTGCAGTTTAACAATACACATGTCAATACCAAATACATAAAGCGACTGTAACAAGAAAACTTTTGAATTAATATTTAAGCAAGAATTTATTTATTTTAATTATATATATAATTAAAGATTATGTCTCCTTTTTTGTGCGTAATTATTTATAATTTAATAGGAGCTAAATTTCATTTATTAAATTATAAATCTTTATTTAATTAATAATATTTTTTGTGTTTTTTTTTTTTTAAATTAATTAATATAAATTAAAATAAATAAGTGCTTTAAAAAATATAATTAATCGATATTTGACTTTTTGACTTTGAGAAATAAACTTCTGAAAAACCACCGCAAGCGACGGATAAAAAACAACCCAACGTTTACTGCACTGCACACATGTTCTTTTGGTACAAGGTGGAAGTTACCCATACGTTAGTTACTATGTATTATTTTAGAACATGCGTGCCAAGACCATAGATCTAATTGGACGGTTGAAATTCTGTCAGATTCAAAGAAGTTATAACTTACATGAATCTCAGAGGGACGAATCAGTCATTTTATATGTATCTTGTGTGTACGTACCCAACACACTGATAAAAAGAAAAGCCTGAAAACTTTTTTAAAATTTTATCTAACGCCATGCTGGACTCAAACTCCGTCTGACGTGGAAATATAAAAACAACAACCAAAAAAGAAAGACGTGATGGCGTCATAGGAATATCCGTTCGGGATAGATATAACGATAGACTGTTATGCTGCTATACGTGGCAAGCGTGGGAGGCTGGGAGACAGTTGACGGCGTTTGGATTCGTGGATGAGTGGCTTGGGGGCATGTGGTGGACCCCATGTGACGAGTTTGATAGTTCTTATTTTTATTTTTATGAGGCGTACGACGAGTCGTCGAATAATGCAACGACAACAACGGCTCAACAATTTTAATTAGAGCGTAATTGATGGGTTAATTACTACTAACTACTAACTGATCCCGATCATTGAATGATAATACAGACCGCCAAACGAGATATATCATCCATGGAAAGGAAAACTATACACTAAAAAAAAAAAAAAAAGGGTTAAATTAATTAATGCATGAGCACCAAAATAATTGATATTTCCACTTTATAGTTTATATAGTCTTATCAATAAATTTAAGAGCTAGCCCAGGTCATTTCGCTAAATGCTTTTTTGGGATCGGGAATATAATTTTTTTTTTCATTAAATAAGTTAATTAAAAATATTAAATATTAAATAAATAAATTCAATAATTTAATAATAAAAAAATTGTATTTGAAATTCAGAAAAAATGAGTAGAGTGCTTCCCTTCTAAGCAAGCAAGGTAAGCGATGGATGAAAGAAAGCGGGATTCTTGCCGTAAAAGCGACATTCACATATAAATGATCGCATTTTTTATGTATTGAGACACAAAACATTGGTTAGATAGACAGTCCAGAGAAGGGCATTTAGGCTAATAATACTTGTTATACGAGAATGGCAAATTCAAAAGCTATTTGATAAGAAAAAGAAACACATAATGCAGCAAAGCATAGGTTGCCTGCCGTATCATATAAATTACAAACAAACAAACAATGCATTGGGTTATAAGTCTGTGACCCACGAGTGACGTTAACAATGTAACGTTGTCCAGTTCCTGTAACTTTAACCTCACAACAATAAATGTATCAATACATCATTACAATTTTCAACCACATTTCCCCCCCACCCACAAGTGAGGAATGTCTAAAGAACAGAAGGGGTGTGTGTTTCCATTACAAGTTATAAAACTACAAATATTTGATGAGAACCATAACTAAAGTTAGTACCCCACCATAACTCATCATGTACGTGGAAATCTTTACAAAAATCATAATTTATCATAATATCAGTCACGTATGTAATTTTGTTTTTTTTTTAATTTTTAATTTTCAAATCAATCACATATATAGCTAAATTTTAGTATCCGTTGTTGTTCCTCATGCTGTGGTCAAATAAGCATATATTGGCATGGGTTTAATTCTATTGACAATTTGAGATGGCATTAGTTTCGTTGATACTGCCTGGGGTATCTGAACCGGTCCTTTTTTCTGGCTGGAGTCTTTGTAACCCTCATCTGTCTTGTTGGCCTTTTTTGCCTCTATAGTTCTCTTTTCAGTTCTTTGCCTCTCTTCCAAACTGAAACAAAGGGAAAGAGAAAGAGAAAGATAACAGGAGTAGCAATTACTCAGATGAAAAGAGACTTGATAAAGCTAAGAAGAAGGTCCCATATGCTGACATGGGTGGAGAAAAAGACCTTTTATTTTCTGCCCCCAGCTTTTTGATAGATCACCCTTTTCAAGAGCATATCAATCGGGTCGCAAACGAGAATCTGAATGCCAATAAATTTCTAGGGGCTAATATTAGTAAGACTGTTTACTTTGTGTGCGTACATTGAAATCTGTCGTTCTGTGGAACCTCAGCAATATGCCAGACCTAGAGAATAACAAGTTCTCACCAGAAAATTAAAATACTGACCATACAGATTTCCTATTGCTTCCTAAAAACTGCTTGTTTTCAACTTTGACGTCACGTCAGATGTGAAGTGTTCGTTCTCAGCATGACCAGTACTCATTGGAGGATGATGATGGCTCACCGGAAAACAGATTCATGTTTCAATGAAAAAGGATGACTATGCAATGCAATAATATAAGTACAAATTGGTTTCGAGAAAGTGATTTGCATACTAGAGATAGAGATAAAGAAAGAGAGAGAGAGAGAGATTCGTAATTTCAACGGCGGCCTTTTAATAGTAACAATGATGTAAATCTCGTTTTTAGTCTTAGCTCTCTACCTCCAAATTTCCAACTTCCGGGGTAAATCGGTAATATACAATTTCATTTTATTCATTTATTTAATCGGTAACAGACACGAATCAAATACCGTGCAATCCATCTAATCATTGTAATATATTTTTTTTTTTATTTGTTATTTTGCAAAACACAGTCATCAGAGTCTCTTTCTTCTTCGAGTGTATCATAGCTCTCTCCTTCGCAGATAATCTGGGGTTCTCTGGCCTCTGCCAAACCCTAGAAAGCTCTGATCGGCGATCTTAGATGTAGTGGCGCTGATCGAGGCATTTCGGCGAAGATTTTTTGCTGCCGGAAGTTGATTTTAGACCTCCATAGGTTCTTAATTTCACTGAGTTTTTTTTTTTCTTGTTCGAGTGATTAGTCAGATATGAAGGAAGGGAAGCAGGTAAAGGTTAATAATAGTCTTCAGCAACAGCAGCACCACCAGAATGGTCACTTGGCTCCTTTTAAGCTCGCCAAACTGTTCGATCCAGAGGCGTCCTGGGATAAGGTACTTGTGAGGTTTCATTTCTGATCGCTTTTGTTTCTCAATTACATTCAGTTTTGTCACTGTTTCTGGTGATCTTCGAGAAGTTTGAGAAATTTATTGAATTTTTTTGAAATCCGCGATTAGGTATTTTAATTTTTTCTTAAACAATTCCTAGTTTTTTTCTTTTTCTCGCATTGCTCATAAGAGGACTGAACCGGTTTTCCGTTTCAGAGTACTTTTTAGCTGTTTTTGTGCGTTAAAAAAGAAGAGTTTGAATTGAGCACGGCTTGCTAATTATGAAATTAAAGGAAAAATAACGTTCTTTTCAATTTATTGTTTGTGAATAACCATTGAATACAAACTGTTACAGTTTATATCTTTAATGTACGTAGAATTTGTAGAAAGCATAAAATAGGACGACTTTGGAACACTTTTTCTTAAGAAATCTAAAACCCACGTAATTAAAGTTCTATATTCAATTGAAACTTTAACTGGAAACAGTGACATTGTCAAATCCTTCAATTTTGTTTAATGAATTCCCCTATCTATCCAAAAAATTGAGAGTAAAAGATCAACTCTGAGCTCTGAATCTCTTTCTCTCTTATTTCAGGAATCCGGATCTTGTCATTCATAGTAGATTGTAATGAATCATATTAGTGCTGTTGCTTTAAATACTTTCCCAACTTTTCAGTTTATCTGTTTCTCCACAGGATCAATTAGGAGATATCTTGCATTGGATTCGACAAGCAGTTGCCCTTGTATGTGGACTATTATGGGGTGCAGTACCCTTGGTTGGAGGGTTGTGGTTTCTCATGTAAGTGGCTACTTATTCCTGCTTTATAGTTGTTATTTGCATTTCCCACTTTTGGATATCAATTAGTTCTTGCTAGTGAAAATCCGTTACATGACACAATTTTACTGTGAATCGAAAATGGGATTTATTTTCTCTGTATTCCTACTTACTCCAATCAAAGATCCTATGTCATAAAATCTGATATCATGATATGTTCTGTGTAAATGTTTGAAAGTACTGTTGGTGCAAATTGAGTCTTTCCACGTATGAAAATTATGTGAGATCAAAGCTTACGAGCTTAAGGGTGGAGCTGGGACTTGCAATCCTTCATTAGCAGGATGCTACTCTGGACTCTCATTCAAGCCACTGGACAGAGTTATCCATATCATAACATGTTTCTAATGATCTAATACAAAAGGAAATTTTTTTTGGGAGACAACTTTACAGCTTACGATTTGGTCATTTAGTTGATTTAAATTTCTGATTTTGAAATGTTCCCCCTTGCTATACATATTGAAGATGAATTATTGAACTTTCCTAGACATATATCGTACAGCAATCTCTCCCTCATGCTATGTTGATGGTTTCAAATTGCAGTTTCCTCGCACTCTCAACTGGGATAATATACGGGTACTATGCGATGATTCTTAAAGTTGACGAAGAAGATTTTGGCGGTCATGGAGCTCTCCTCCAGGAAGGCCTTTTCGCTTCTGTAACTCTGTTTGTGGTAATTCAACTTCTTACCATCTCTCTCTCTTGGTCTTCCAAAGAATCCCGATATGCGTGTGGTAAAAGTAGAATACTTACAGCCTCTTTTCCTTCTCAATTTTTTTAGCTTTCGTGGACTCTAGTATACAGCTTGGCACACTTCTGATCAGACAAGCGGTCCAAACATTTGATGGGGTTATCCGAGGCACTACCACTGCTCTTTACGGAGAAGAATGATAGAAGTCTCTTTCATTGGCCGTTATCATTTGTTTTTTTTTTTTCATTTACATACAATGATTGTGGAACATTAGGATTTTGACGAAAAATGATGAGCCTCTGATTTATGGAAACATGATGTTTGAATTTTTGAATGGGGTCTCTTTCACCTCCTTAATTCATGAGCAATGTATTGTATTCAGTTATGTTACAATCATATCTTTGTGGCCCCTAAATAAAATGAAAGCATGTTTTTTACTCTGAATCTGAATTATCGAAGGCAAATATGGAAACTGGACAAAAAAGGATGTCTGCCTACTCACCTATGTGTCGAGAAACTTTCCACACGACATGATGCAGGCATGTTTAACGACTTATCATCTCATAAACAAGCAACAATGGAGATGTATCATAATGCATGTAAAATGCTAACAAAATTGAGAATTTAATGCGTCTGCCGGGAGTCGAACCCGGATCTATTGCTTGGAAGGCAATTATCCTAACCGTTGGACTACAAACGCAATTCCTATCGGGGAAGAAATAGTATAAATAAATAAAATATTTTTTCCTTCTCTATATAATTATAAGAAATAGTATCGTCTACATATCATTGATATCAACTACAAAGTTGAGCGCATAAATGTTGAGCCTTGGAATACATGTTCTCTGGTGCTAAATACAAGTTACTTCTCCCATTGCTCAAGCATGTCATTTTCACCCAGTTTCCGATTATGCTCGACTTTCACCAGTAACGCCAATATAGGTTCATGCAAGTAGAACAACGTAACACATCCAAGTAAATAAGAAAAACGTTGTACAATCCAAATTAATAATTACATACATACATGAAGTAAGTTACCTCACAAGCAAATTGTTTCACTTTGCATTTCCATTTCGAGATCGGAACACAGCTCAAATAATGACACCAAGAGCAGTAATCATTCAGATCGTTTCCTCGAAGAAGCGTGATTAGCCCGAGAGTATATCTGTAATTGTAAATCAAAATATGTAAGACTCTTTTTGTAACAAATGAAGAGTAAGATTTTGAGAGCTTACCCAAGAATCAATAGTAAAGAGAGCTACTACCCATAGAGAGTACTGATATGCCATGTGTTTATATGTAGTACTTGAATTTGAACTGTGTCCATGAGAAACATGTTTTAGGCTAACCCATCCAAATTGTGTGACGGATAAAAAACACAAACCCGAGAAGAAATCCGGAAACAAAGCCTCCAATATGTGCAGAATCCCAACAGCTAAAATTGATTATGATGATGAAGATGAGAGCAAACAATGTTGCCATCTTCCATTATGAAGAAAGGGGCCTTAATTAAGTAGTGAGATTGTTTATGCTGCTAATAAAATAATAGTTGTGTTACTTTTAATTACCTTGTTTGCATATAATGACCAATTTGTAATAAGCTCAGATAGCATGCCTCCTATTAGACCAAAAACAGCACTGGAAGCACCAACAGAGATCTCATTTTGAATAAAAAGAGCAGATAACAGACTCCCTCCAAATCCAGATATTATATAAAGCAACCCGACTCGAACTGTGCATAGAAGGTTATGATCAAATCCGTAAACTATAATGTTTTAAAAGATTGAGGAACACTAGGTTGAGTTGCATTACCGGATGTTCAAGGCAAATTCCGATGAGTAGAAGACTTAACATATTGGCTAGAACATGGAAAACTCCGGCGTGTAACCCATATGCAAGTGATCAAGCGCCATGACTCGTGTCGATGCACCACTTTATCAACTTCTAGAGGACTCTACTTTTCTAATCTGAAGGAATCAAATAGATGGATCATCTAGTTATCGATAATTTCAAAAGCTTAGTCCAGTTTCGAGCCGTGAATCCCACTGGATTCTAATATTAGTTATGATCGTAAGAGTCTCAGAAACTTTAAATAAACTAAAACAACTAATTTATTGGTCTCAATCCACCATTAAAGAACGGAAATTGCATTTGATGTAACTAGTACTAAGATCCTGATGAGTGAAAGAGACTGACGTGGATGAGGAAGGCCGAAGGAAAAGCGGCCTAAGAAGGTAGCTAAGCAAGAGGGAGAGTTGCAGTTGTTGATGTACATGGAGATTACAAACACTATGATGTTCGCTTCCACAAACGACAGCACCAGCCATGTGACACACTTCTTGAATGGCTTCACCTAGCCGGTTTTCAGCCTCTGTTGGTGGAGGACTAGCCATGTTATATACACTGGAGATCACTTGTCTTTGAGATTGGGAATTATGGAGGTAAAGAGTGAATAGTGTAGAACAGAGAAGAAGGAGGGTAATTCTGTTTTCTGTTTGATTGGTTTGGAGGGAAGAAATCAACGTAATGTAAGCCATCATTTTCATTATTATTTTTTTATTTTTCCTTTTTTAGGTCCATTTAATTAAGTCCGATCTATTTCGTGAAATTTTGAACTTTTGGAGTAATTACAAGCTCAAATGTGATGTTTTTTTTACTCTTGTGAGTACCATATAGTTAATTAATTACAACTTTCTATGTTATAATTAATATTGAGATAATATATTATATTTATTTTATTAAAATCTTACTTTATGAAAATGATATGTTTCAATATTATTGTTTACCCAATTTAATTTTTTGTAAGTAACATATTTATCCAAATATTACTCATACTAAATCTACCATATATATATATATATATATATATATCATATTATATAATATGTAATATCCTAGTAGTTAAGTTTATGGATATTTTGTTCGATTATCTAAAGATGAATAAAATTAAAGTTAATAATATTTTCTCGTTAAGTTCGAGAATGATTTTTACTCATTCAGCGCTTAATATAAGAAATAATTCATTCTTTTGAATTGTATATATCATTTAAATAGAATGAAATCGTCCATTTATTTATATAAAGTATTTTACGTAATACTTAAATTTTATAGAGTATGTAAATAACTTTTTCTATACGTAATATTTAATATATATATTTTTAAATAAGAAATCAAATCATTTTTTTTTACTCACTTTTTATATATAAAGAGTTAAACTCAATGATTAAAATGTCATTAAAATCTAATAAATAATTATTTAGGGAGTAATATTTAATTTACACTTTAAGAAAAACTGAAATCAAGAATTTAATATCATTAAAAGCTTTTAATTATGCTGTTTATTTATTTATAAAAAAGTTAAATTGATTAATTTCATTAAAATCTAATTAATTATATGAAACATACTTATTCTTCTTCCTATATTATTTTTTTGATAATGTCTTTTGAATTTATTATTATTTTTTTTCTAAAAAACTAAAACTAAACTCAGAATAAATAAATAAATAATTAATTAATTAATTAATATCATTAAAGTCTAATAATTAATATATATAACTATTTATTCTTCAAATATTATTACTATATGTATAACGCACGGAGCTGAAATAGTGGTATTCCCTTAAAACAGTTACAATGCATAGAAATTTTAGAATAGATATATACTAATCGTTGTTCGATCTGGATCCACGGACTTTTGAATCCATTATAAGCGTTTTCTTATCATACGGTCGATAATAATCCTTGTAAAATTTTCTTTCACCAAAGAAATTTCAAACAGATTCGATTGCGAGATAATGGTTAATGCATCCAAGAAGGTTGAATCATTCAACCCTTCCACCATTTCCATCTCTGCTCTCAATCTTTCTCTCTTCGATCCTATTTCTCTCAAAATTTCCAGATTTTCTTGCTCTCCAAACACACTTTGTGATTTTCCTTCCATTTTCCCACATGGGTTCCTTCGCTAGTTTCACGTGATCCTACCTACATTTCTTTTTCTACGTAACAAAAACTCTACTTTTTGCATGAGACATCGTCGTAAGGTGGTCTTCATAATGCAGAGACCAATCTCATTAAAATGCCGTAAGAAATTTTGGCTGATAGTGTTAGCCACATTTCTCAGCTGGTTTCTATTGCTTTCCACGTTTTTTTTAAAAGCATCGGTCAAGATCACATCCCTTTCCTTCCCTGCAAATTCCCTTCACCAAACGCCAAATTTCACCGATCACGGAGACAATGATCGTGAATCCACTGCGGACAAGTCCATTATAACATCGACCAAACCTGATGATGATCAGCCAGATACATGTATAGGAAGGTATATCTATATCCATGATCTTCCCTCCAAATTCAATCAAGATTTGATCCAGAATTGTAAGTCCCTAAGCAATTGGACAGATATGTGCACATCCATTTCAAATGACGGCCTCGGACCTCAAATTAACAACCTCGGAAAGGTTTATTCACAAACCGGTTGGTATTCAACAAATCAATTCTTACTAGAAGTGATTTTTCACAACAAGATCAAAAACTACGAATGTTTGGTGAAAAATTCGTCTCTAGCTTCGGCAATTTTTGTGCCTTATTATGCCGGCCTAGATGTTTCACAGCATCTATGGGGATCTAGCATGTCGGAAAGAGATTCCAATCCTCGGAATCTTGTCAAATGGCTCGGAGAACAGCCCGAATGGAGAAAAATGGGAGGTAGGGATCATTTCCTTGTGGCGGGAAGGATCACATGGGATTTTCGAAGACCAACGGACGAAGAATCGGATTGGGGTAACAAACTCCTATACTTTCCCGAATCAAAGAACATGACTGTATTAGTGATCGAATCAAGCCCATGGAATAATACGGATTTTGCAATACCATATCCGACTTATTTCCATCCATCAAGTGATAAGGAGGTGTTTGAATGGCAAGATAGGATGAGGAAGCAAAAGAGGAGGACTCTTTTTTCGTTTGCGGGAGGGCCTAGGCCGAATCTCAAGAACTCGATCCGTGATAAGATTATCCGCCAATGTCAGGCTTCGAGGAAGAGATGCAAGTTTCTAGAATGCGTGCATTTGAAACCAAGCAACTGTTACAAGCCGGGTTACGTGATGAAGATGTTTCAAGGCTCGGTTTTTTGCTTACAACCGCCCGGAGATTCATTTACTAGGCGGTCAGCTTTTGACTCGATCTTAGCCGGTTGCATACCGGTTTTTTTTCATCCAGGTTCCGCTTATGTTCAATACATATGGCATCTTCCTATTGATCATACTAAATATTCGGTGTTCATACCGGGGAATGAGATACAAAATGGAAAGGCTAGGATCGAAAAGATATTGCTAAAGATTGATAGGAAGAAAGTTGCGTCAATGAGGGAAGAGGTGATAAGGTTGATCCCAAAAATCATATATTCACACCCAAGTTCAAAATTGGAAAGATTTGAAGATGCATTTGATATAACAATAAAGGGGATTTTGGAGAGGATGAATACAATGAGGGAAGAGATGGAAGATGGGAAGAATTGGGGTTTTGATTTTCCAGAAGATGTGACCTGGAAATACTTCTTGTATGGAACTGTTGGTGGGCATGAATGGGATCCCTTTTTTGCTAAGTATAGAATGTAAGGGAAAAAAAAATGGTACTTGAAAGATGTAGATAGTTAGATGATCACACGGTTCAATGGAGGTTGGATTTCTGAATGGGTGTTGGTAGAAAGATTATAAGGCAACTGTTAATTTATTTTTGCATTCGGTAACATGTTTCGACAACATTTGGCATTTGTCTCTCGGGAGTACTTGAGATAGATTTCAACTATTGATTTACATATAAGTACTTAGTGAGTTCCTCATCAAATACACTTGAAAAAAGTTGGATTCACATAGTAGATTGAATATGTTGGATTTTTTGTGGTTAGGCCGCCCAAATGTTATTGTGAAGCCCAAAACCGGTAAGAACTCATTAGCTTAAACCAGGTTGACGAGATCTTTCCTGACCGTTTGGATTTGCTTCTTAATGGTTCAATCTTATCCCTTAACCTACTTAGCATATATAAGCTCATTTTTCTCTTCTTCTCATTCTTTCTGAATGAGGGATTCTTGTTTTCCGTTGCTATGGTATTTTATTCATCGGTTTTGAGATTATAGCGTTGCTAGGGTATTTCTTCTTCTCTTCTCTGATAAATATAGGGTTTGAGATTATAGTATTTTCTTGGTTGATTGAAGATTTGAGAGTTTGATTTGCAGATCTATATTTATATATTGAATATATTTAATCCATATTAGAAGGCTTCTAGCTCCGACTACTTATTCCCATGAAGGGTCTATTGCAAAGAACTCACGAGTGGGCTTTCTAAAGGGTAGAGAGAAAGAAAGGGAGAAAAGAGGCCATGAGATAATGATGCCTACAAATAATAATGCTAATATTATTTATTGCTTGAGTAAATATTAAAATTTTATGCACCTGCATATTATTGTGAAGAAGTAATCTATAATAACACTAGTCAATCACTAATAATCACCTAATATAGTCACTAATCAAAAACAAAATTGAGGAAAACGATGTGTTTTAGTCGCTTTAAGATTGCTAACCAATGGTTGGAAAATAGATGAACAACAACTCTTATCAATTTTCCCTAAGTCTTAAAATCTTAAAATTAAAAGACCGAGACTTGGAATGTGAGAATTATTTAGGAACCAAAATTTTAGTACATCATCATGTTAGTATCTTTTAGATTCGAACTAATATAATTAAGAGGTGGAATAAATTTTTTAATATAAAATCTTGATATAATTCACCTATATTTATGTTTAATATACTAAAAATATCTTTTGACAAGTTCTAACAGGTGGTACATATATAATTTTGTGTCAACTGAATTAGTGAGAGTTCTGAAGAATTAGTTTAATTTTTAACAGAGGCGACTCTATCTTAATATTAATATAGGTGATCTTTCTCAAGTGTGTAAACTATAATTAAATACACCACCTTAATTACAGCTATAGAAATCATTAAGAATCTATGACTCAATTCTCAATTTCGTTATAGTTTAGCACTAAGTTACATCATAGGGATATAAGCTTTTCAACAAAAAAGTTAGTGCTTTGAACCTAATAATTGAACATACTTCTTGAGATCGACATTCACATAGGTTGAGTTTCCATTATTGGTGGTTCATTCCTATAGGCTTTAGACATATCCTCTCGATGTTTCAAACATGAGCTTCTCACTCAAAGTTTTTGTTAAAGGATCTGCTAAATTCCTTTCTGACCTCACATAATTTAGGTTATTACTCCATCACCTAACAATTGCCTTATGATATTATGTCTCAGTCTAATATATCTTTTTTTCATATTATAAATTTTATTTTGGACTCTTCCGAACGCCGCTTGACTATCATATTTTATGGATATTGAAGGTACCAATTTTATCCATAATCATACATAAGATTTCTCAATCATTTTTTCTCTCCACCAGCTAGCTCTAAAGTTATGAACTCGAATTCCATGATGGATTTTGCATTACATGATTGTTTACATGATTTCCATGAAATAGTTTCTCCTCCCAATGTAAATATATAGCCACTAGTAGAGTTTGAGTCATCAATTCCCATCACCCACTTGGCATCACAATAACTCTAAAGTACAGTAGGTTTACTTGTATAGTGTAAGTCATAACTCATAGTACCATTTAAGTACCTCAATACTCTAACTAAAGAATCTCAATGCTCGTAGTTAGGATTCCGAGTATATCTACTCAATCTTCTCACTGCATAGGCTATCTATGGCCTGGTACAGATCATTAGATACATCAAAGACCCAATTACTCTCGCATATTTAGTTTGAGAAAGACTATCACCTTTATTCTTCCTCAAGTGTACACTCGCATCAAATGGAGTGGATAAAGAACTAGAGTCATAGTATCCAAACTTCTTCACTATTTTCTCTACATAGTGAGATTAGGTTAAAGTGATTCTCTCAAACTATCGTAATATTTTAATTCCAAGAATCACTTCAGCCTTTTTTAAGTCCTTCATTTTGAACTTAAAAGCTAAAAATTATTTAGTAGACTTGACTATATTTAAATCAATTCACATACTGACCATGTCATCAACATACAAGTAAACAATGACACCATATTGTTTAGAAAGTTTAAATTATACATATTTATCTGAGTTACCAATAGAAAAGTCATTTTCAACTATGACATTATCAAATTTTGCATGCCTTATTTAGGAGATTGTTTTAGACCATATAGTGATTTTATGAGTCTACAAAATTTTCCTTCAGGCTATGTCATGTAGATTTTCTCTTCCAAATCTCCATTCAAAAATTTCATTTTAACATTCGTTTGATGAATAACTAAATTATTAATAGCAACCAAACTTATCAATACGCTAATTGTGGTTATTCAAGCAATTTTTCTTTTCACTAAAACTCTTAGTAACTAGTCTTACTTTGTATTTTTCCACAGAACTATCAATTTTCAATTTATTTTTGAATATCCACTTGCAACCTAAGGGTTTGGATCCACGAGAGAAATCAACAAGTTCCTATGTATGATTTATCATAATGGATTCCAACTCTTCGTCAATGGCGTCTCTCCAAAATACGATGTCTAGAGATGTCATTGCTTCATCATATATTACTGGATCTTTATCGTCAAGAAATGAATAGAACTCATCACCAAAGACTTTTCCTTTCCTTTGTCTTTTGCTTCTTTTGATTTCAAGGTCCGATTCATCCTCATCGTGAGGTTCAAGATTAATTTCTCTAATTTGTCTTGTAGAATCCTCATTCAGACCACTCATAGATTTTTTCTTCAAATGATAAATTGTTTCAAATAAATCTGTATCTTTGGACTTTATTATAGAGTTTGTTGATATCATATCATATATACACTTTAAGACTAAAAATTTGTAGGCATAACTGTTTTCAACATACCTTATAAATATACAGTTTATGGTCTTGGGACCGATCGTCTTTCTCTTAATATTTAGAAGACTAACCTAAGCTAGACATCCATATACCCTTAACTAGTTGAGGTTAGGAGAGTGTCCATTTCATAATTCATAGTCTTTCCAGATTTCTTGTGGGGTACCCTGTTAGTAATATAACAAACTGAGAGAATTTATTCCCCTTATAAGCCGACAGGTGCACTAGATCCAATCAACATTGAGTTCATCATTTCCTTTAGTGTTTTATTTTACCTTTCAGCTACTTCATTAGACTCCAGTGAGTATGAAGCAGTCACTTCATGGAGAATCCATTTTCTTCGTAAAACTCTTAAAAAGGGTTTGAGACATCTTTGCCTCCTCTATTAGTTCTAAGCCTTTTAATTTTCTTATCTAATTGGTTTTCCACTTCAGTTTTATAACTAATGAAAACTTTTTCGGCTTCATCATTTGATCTTAGTAGATATACCTTGGTATATTGATTATAATCATTTATAAAGGTTATGTAATATTTGTTATCGTCTCTTGACATTGAGTTTCTTAAATCACCTATGTCATTGTGTATAAGGGATAGAAGCTTAAATTCTCTGGCTACATGTTAAGAGATTTGTTAGCAAATTTTGATTCCGAACAAGTTTCACACTTCTCAAATTTTGAGTTTTTAATATTCTTATTTAGACCTAAATGTTTAATTTTTTTTAATATAACTAAGATTAGTATGACCTAATCTAACATTCCATAAAACAACTAAATCAATATAAGTAGAAGAAGAAATTTCATTAATTTCATGAGCAATAACATTAAAACAAACAATGCATTCTTAGAATATCATTTTTCCTAAAAACACTCCATGTTTAGTTAGCACAATCTTATCATATTCAATAACCATCTTAATTCATATTTTATTCAGTAAGTTAAAAAAAATAAGATTTCTTTTAGTATCTAGGACATAGAGGACTTCGGTTAAAGCTAACCGTTTTCCATAACTTAGTATTAGCATCACTTTTCCCTTCCCAGAAACTGAGGTTCCACTAGAGTTTGTGAGGTAAACTTGTTCCTCCTCAATGGACTCGTACATTGCAAACGAGTTGTGGCACCAAGAGTTTACTGCTCACTCTAAGGGATCACTGATGAGGTTCACTTCTGAAATAACAGCAACAACAATGTCAGATTCAAGAATGTTAGCCTGTTATTAGGTTTCTCTTGATTTTCCTTTTTGTTCCTAGATAGCACAACATAATGATCATATTTCTCATAGACGAAGTAGTTTCCCTTCTTCTTTTGGATCCCTTTCTTGATGTCTGAACCCTTGTATTATGATTTCCAAAATTCTTTTTGGAACTAGATTTCACCATATTAACCTTACTAGCAGATTTGTTGGTTTTGGACTTCCCAACATTCTTCCTAATAATAGTTCGCTCCTTGATCTTTACATGAACCACTACATCTTCTAAAATAATTATTTTCTCTTATTGCTTTAGAGATGTTTTATAAGCAATGAAGAATGAAGTTTTTCAATTAAAACCCTAGCCATAAATATATTAGGAAGATTAATATCATCACCATTTTTCATGCTCATTCATTTGATCATAAATAGCTTTATCATTGTAAGCTCTCAATATTTTTAAATTAAGCATAATAATATAAAAATAAATTTAAAGTAGACTTTTTAATAATTTTTAATTCTCATAAATACTTAATTTTTAATAATAGAAATAATGGGACTCAAATTTAATTAATAAATAAATTTATAAAAGATTAATATATAAAAATCATGCCATGTTATTATTACCTATTTGTCAACTTAATAAAATTAATCATCATATAATTTGGTTAGTCATCAACCAAGAAAGAAAGAAAAACGAATGCCATGCATGATGACACTTAACATCATGACAGCATAAGTTTCATTAGGTGTAAGTATTTAATTAAATTAAAGTAATAAGTTTCATTATGATTTTCAATCTTTTATAAAGAAGATCTGTAAGTATAATTTTACTACGAATATAAGAAAATTGTTTGGTTATTGTTTGTTTCTTGTGTTGCTAATATTAAATAACCTCAAATAATAGCTTACAATATGTACACCATTAGAAATAATATCCTCAAGTATATGAGGGTTAAGACTCCCAACTTTTAACAGTGGACTCATTCCGACATGTAGCATGAATTAATACCGAACTAGACGAACCAATCAAAAGTGTTGCTTAAAATTCTCAGTTTTAGAACTGAAGCTTCCTTATAAACAACATTCACGTAAGTGTAGTCTTTATATTTCCCTTTTGACCGACCCTCTCTAATCAAAAGCTTGTGCATGCGAATATGCAGACTTCATTATGAGTTGTTAAAGAGAAATATCATTTTTATTATTTATTTATTTATTTTTTTTATAAAAAAAAAAAAAAAAAAAGAATTAATCCAAGACATCGCGTGAAGAAGTTATACATATCGAATAATCCGTACGTCTCTACGACCAACTAACCTCATCATAAAAAACGACCAACTGACCTCATCATAAAAACTTAGCCAATAATCTAATTTGATGAATCAAATTAGATTAATCATCGTAATTAGTTAGTCGTAATCTCAACTTTCCATTCTTTGTTAATTAGAAACTATATAGTAGTAATCCACTTAAAAATTGAACCGTTCAAAAATAAAACACCAATAACATATGAAACCAGATTAATTTAAGGGTCCCCGCGTAATCTAATCTACTTATTCCTTCTTACTAATTGTGTTTTTTTGGTTAATGTCTTTTCTGATTTTCCAGACATTTAACTGATCTCCTATAATGGTTTTTTTTTTTTTTTTTTTTTTTTTCAGACACGCTTTTTGTCGCAATATAATTTACTTTACGACACATTTGTCCGGCAGTCTGTCTGTCTATCTATCCAAAGCGCTTTACGACGTGTCGTTCCATTTCCAAAGGCTGCAGCAGCAGGAGGCAACAGTCTTCTTAGTTCGGAACTTTTTCTTGATCATACGAAATATATATATATATATATATATATAGATAGTTTGGAATTAAATTTAATATATTATATTATTTTAAATATAATATTTTTATTTATTTTAAATTAAGTATTTTAATTCGTGGATTAAATTTAAATACTCAAAAGTCAAATCTCTCTTATTATTATAATGCTTAAGCTGTGTGTGTTTAAGCACTTTATTAGGTTGTACTCACCAAACCTTCTTGAAAATAAAACCAACCCCCAAACATAGAATCCAACCTTAATGTTATGACAATTTCACTTTTGACCCCCTCCCGCTTTTGAATTTTTGAATTCCGCCTAACTTCCCACAAAATCCAATCGAAGAAGATTCCCCAAAGATAAAAAAGAACTAAAGAAAGAACAAAAGTTATAAAACCTTACTGTGTTGTGTATATACATGATAGAAGATGGTATCGGCATCCAATGAATTCGAATCTGTCATTTGTTTTTAGTTCTAAATTTCAAAACCGACCTAATCGTATCTTAAAACTTTCTTCTTTTTTTTCTTAATTATCAAAGGTAAAAATTGTATTCATAAGAGCATAAAACACGTGATAAGATATAAGATTATAGAATAATATTCTTCCAACAAAACCTAAAAAAGGATAAAGAGTGAAGGTACTCGCCCTATTATGATCGTATTTTTTTTAATAGTTTGAGACTTGTTTAAGTGAATAGTATTTACGTCGAGAAAATCACGGTCGCACAATAAATGACAAGGGTTTTAAGAATTATATAGTCTTAACTATCCTAATTAATCAACGCAATAAAATAAAATAAATTATTGTAATGAATACGAATGTGTCATAAATTTAGAGTGAGTTTAATACTATCAATTAAAATTTTTAATGAATGTAATAAATTAGTTATCATTTTACTAAAAAAATTAAATCTAACTATTATGATAGATATATGAAATATTTGAAACTCATATATGTCCTCCTTTTTTTTAAACGTATTTATTGATGAACATGCTAAATTAAAAGCTAAGAACAAAAGAAAAACAATTATGGAAGTAAAATTTTGGAAAAGTAAAGGCATGAAATAAATTATTTGAAAGAACACATTAATAAATTCAAGAATATGTCGATAAAATTAAAATTAAAGGCTCTACACTATGACATAAAAATAACATTTATATTACGCATACTCTTAAGATATGATAAATTAAAAGAATAAATAAAAAAGAGAAAATGATGTCCAATTCATGAACGACGACGAATCAAGACTTTCACTCAGATAAGAATCTGGTGCTCTAATCATTATTTCTAAGAATATATCTTAAGAAATCAAAGACATATATTTCCCGAATGAAATGACAAGTGTCAGACTTAAATAAAATCATCAGAGCGTTAAGAAAATCACGAGTATTGCTCGATTTTTATTTGAATGGTTGGTTGTGTGTTGATATCGATTGGATACTTTTTTGCCTTCACTAAAAGTTTTTATTTATAAGAAAACAAGCTGATAGCATGCTCATAAATATCTCAAAATCGATTTACCACCCCCTTCATGCGCCACTTTCACCACTTTATGGGCCCCACCATCTTTTTAGGTGAATGGTTAATTGACTGAAATTCCGATCGAATTCGGTCTATATATGAAAACAAACTCTATCTCTCTCTCTCTCTCTCTCTCTCTCTTTGTTTTTCAGCCACCTCTAAATCAGGTACCAACGTTGAACTTCGGATCGCTTTTTGGAAAATGTTGTTTGGGCGAACACTTCAAATAATCTTGGCCCAATTTGGGTCAAAAATCATTTTTTTTTTTTCATTATATTCAGTCGAAATCCCTCTTTCTCCTTAGGTTTCAGCTAAAATTCACCTAAGTGGATGGTGAGGTTTGTTATCCTGTCTCCGGACGGTTTGAGATTATATTTTGAGTAATCCATGTGCAAGCGATATACGGTTGTTTTTTGCATTACATCACCAATCCAAGTAACTTCTCCTATTTATTGTAACTATCCTTATAAATAATTAGAACTTATTCAATTTAAATTATGATTGGTCAACCGTTATCAATTAATATCAGAATAAAATTAATTTAATTATTAACTAATTAAATTAATTGTTTAACTTGAATTAATCCATTTACATTTAATTGGAAACATAACCCCAATCACCTCTTGACACGTGTCAATTTTTTTTCATGTATCAATAAGCAAATAAGCAGCGACACATACTTTAAACTTGAGGGAAAAAAAAAACTACATAAATCATATAAGACTTCATACCAAAGCTCTTAGGGAAAAAAAAAACCTTAAAATTTGCAACAAAAAATACTATTAAGACTTTATTCTTTCATATTCTTTTATCAATTTTTTAAAAAAAAGGCGTAATAGATAAAAACTTATTATTGATGGACGCGTTAGTTAATTTAATATTTTAAAAAACAAATATAGATATTTTGGGTATTGTGGGCCCACTGTTACCGTCCGATGATTACGGGTTCAGTCAGGTTGGTTTATGTGGGGTCCGCCCGTCACTAATCCTTATGAGTCGGTGCCTGGTGCCTGGTGGCTGGTGGGTTCTTTAGATTCTGAATCTGAGATGAGTAGCTTATTTTATAATTTTGTTTTTGAAAGAAAAATAGAAAAGGAAAAGGAAAAGGAAAAGGAAATCTATGATCTTATGTGATATCCATCCCCCAATCAATCACAGCCGTCAGCCGCTTATCACGCTCAAATTTCTTTTATCACTACAGTTTGTATTTTGTACTTGTACTGGTACAACAAACTTTCGGTGTCCTCGTTATTGAATATCCTAGAGTTGAGGGGAGGAAAATACAAATATTATATTTTCTTACTAGTAAGTAAAAAACAAAAAAGTTGCCTTGCCTCACCTCCATAAGTACCCCCATCTTCCACTCTTTTACCTCCACATCCCCCCCCCCCCTAACCCTAACGTCTCTGTCTCTCCTCCCCTCTCTCTTTCAAGAAAATGGCAATGTTAACTACTACACTGTACGTCACTGCACTTATTTCTACAATGTGGGTAGCTGAAGCTAGAATTCCCGGCGTTTTCACCGGCGGCTCGTGGCAAAATGCTCACGCCACCTTCTACGGTGGCTCTGACGCCTCTGGCACAATGGGTATGTTCCCCTCACCATTTCTCTTCTAACCCCACTTTTTCATCTCTCAGTTCATATATTTTTACCTCTTCTCCCATTTTGACCATTATTATTATTTTTTTTGCTTATGACATTTATACGTTATAAATTATAATGTCATATTTCATCATTATTACAATTATTTTTTAAATTTTTTGGTGGATTTTCATAACATGCCACGAATGTTTCATATGTTCTCTAAAATAATACACACAAAATAATAAATAAATGAATAAACGTGACATTTTTTTGCTCAAAATGTATATATATAGGTGGAGCTTGTGGGTACGGCAACCTGTACAGCCAAGGCTACGGCGTGAGCACGGCGGCGCTGAGCACAGCGCTATTCAACGGTGGGTTGAGCTGCGGCGCTTGCTTTGAGTTAAAGTGCGCCTCAGACCCACGGTGGTGCCACTCCGGCAGCCCATCGATCTTTATCACCGCCACCAACTTTTGCCCGCCAAATTATGCTCTTCCTAATGACAATGGCGGCTGGTGTAACCCTCCCCGGTCGCACTTCGACCTCGCCATGCCCATGTTCCTCAAGATCGCCGAGTACCGCGCCGGAATCGTCCCCGTTTCATACCGGCGGTAATAACAACAGTACATAATTTTTACTCAACTAGAGTTTTGTCATGACGAGTTTGATTTGCTTACGTAGGGTGCCATGCCGGAAGAAAGGGGGGATAAGGTTTACGATCAACGGGTTCCGGTACTTTAACCTGGTTTTGGTCACGAACGTCGCGGGTGCAGGGGATATAGTGAGGGTGAGTGTGAAAGGGTCAAAAACAGGGTGGATGAGTATGAGCAGAAATTGGGGTCAAAACTGGCAGTCAAACGCGGTGTTGGTGGGCCAGTCTCTGTCGTTTAGGGTGACAGGCAGTGACAGAAGGACTTCCACCTCGTGGAACATCGTTCCAGCTCATTGGCAGTTCGGTCAAACTTTCACCGGCAAGAATTTTCGAGTCTGATGAAAAAGCAGAAGAAATAGATAAATATAAATATTATATATTTATACTTTCTAAATATGTATTTCCATTTGTAACCTTATGGCGCATTAACTTCTTATATTAGGTTGTAGGGGTGTGTCTCGGGGAATGCGAAAACTGAAAAGGGGGTTAAGATAACTCCTTGACCCATTTTATTTGCGGGTTGGGTTTTTCTGGTGTGGGTTTTACAATATTTGGATTGATTTGAAGTGTGAGAGTCGGTGGTGGTGCTGTGGCGGGGAGCGGCGGCTGAAGCGGCTGAAAAAAGTGTAGCCCGCAGTCCCTTCTCTTTATATTTTATATATCTAACAATGAAGTGTATTTATGTTTTATGCTATGGTTTTACTTGGTAAGAAATCGACTTACTTGTACCATTATATGTCCTTTTGTGCTCTCTAGTGAATGCAATTAAGAGTGCTCCATACTAGCTTGTATTCTGAATAGTATTAAATGCACTAAAATTCTAGATACTATTCGGGGCCTGGTGAAAACCCGACCCACAGATGTGTAATATTTTACTATAATATTAGCCTTTTATCTTATCTAAATTTTACTTAATTTTGATCTCTTTATATAATCAAATAGGAGGATGATTTTCAAATAATTAAATATTTTGAAAATTCCATAATTTATGACGTCATTTTAAAAAATTGATCCAAAATCTTAAAATCACCCTACTCAAATATAATTTTTTAACACTATTTAACTTTTGAAGTGAAAACGTCTCATCAAAGAATTACATCTGTAATGCAATGAAAGTAAGCACATGAAGGTGGTGCCCATCCCCCATGTCCGACGAACTTTTAAAGGGTTGTGGTGATAGGCTTTGGATGCCGCACTACTTAGTTCAATCATGTCAGAAAGCAAAACGATGGGGATGGGGATGGGGATGGGGATAGGGATTTGGATTTGTCTCTTTAACTTTTTCATTCCTCCAGACGATTGGAAAAATATTGGGTTCCTACCATAAGATGATAAAGTAAAAGAGAGCCTTTTCGTATAATGAGGCTGTGATACCTTGGCCCATTATACGACTACCTAACCTACAATATGAAGCAATGGCCCATAAAACTACAACGCCGACCGTGGGGATCGAACCCACGACCACGTGGTTAAAAGCCACGCGCTCTACCACTGAGCTAGGTCGGCTGGCTTGACTTCTAATTAATTGTAGTTTTATAATAAATGTTTAAAAGGAGGGTTAATCCATGAAATCTGCTTGAGAATGAGATTACTCTGCTGCAGGGGCCGTTCCAAAAGTTTTTGAAGCCTAAACCAAAAAAATAAAAATAAATATATATTTATTTATTTATTAGTTTATAGAAAATATAAAATAATTAATATTTTTTTATATTTTTTATTAAAATAATTTCTTTATTAAAAAGATAACATAATTTATATACATAATTTTTTAAAAATATATTTTATATTAAAAAATTTTCTAAATTTTAATTTAATCTAAAACTCCAGTTGATCCCGAACGCTGACGAAAGTAAGTTACAACTCTCTAGCAACTTCATTACCAAGATGTTAGGAAGACGTTCACGCTGTCATGTTTGACTTTATGGCATAGGTCAAAATTTCCGTTGTAACGTTTGAAAGTCATGCAAATTAGTAAGTTGTTATATTGCAGTACATCATACATGCATAGGGTTTCCTGTTTGCCACGAAGAATGTCAAATATTACAGGCGCTTTTTTTTCTTTCTTTTTTTTTTGGTAAAGTAAATATTACATATGCATGAACTGTAGATGTATGAAGAATGCTTTGGACTTGGATTCGGTCTGATGATACGGGTCGGAACGATTCAAATTTGTAGGTGGGATTCAATCCTAACCGGTGTTATTTTAGATATCATTTCATTATTTAATTATTTTAAATATGAATAAACATATTATTTTTAATTTTCAAATTCTGTATTTGTTCAAACCCGGTCGTACTTAATGAAAGTGTTTTGGTCCAAGCTGTTAATCATTTGTTTTCATCTTGTTGGATTTTCTCTGGTTAAGAGTATAAATTAAGTTAAATGTCCAAACTCAAAAAATACTTCATAAATACATTCTATATTGGAAAGGAAATTTTTTTTCAAAATATTTATAAGTGATTGCAAATAATGAGTATTTATAATAATAAATAAAGATTGAGATTTGACCATGACTCGCATTCGCAACTAAACTGAAAAGGGACGAAGGTGCAATTATGTGTCGGGGATACATTTTGAATGCATTTTTAGACCGTCTGTTCGATCTCTATACAAATACAAAGTCTGCAAAGGAAATCTGGAATGTATTAGAGAATACGTACAAGGCAGAAGAGGAAGAAGGTATTAAGAAATTCTTAATATCTTAGTATTTTAATTTTAAAATGCTTGATGGAAAACTTCTCTTAGATCAAATTCATGATTTACAAGTTATTGTCAATAAATTTATTGTTGTAAAAGTCATACTTCCTAAAAATTTTCAAGTTGGTGCTATAATTGCTAAGTTACCATCTAGTTGGAAAAGTTACAGGAAAAAAAATCTTCACAATAACAAGATTACTCTTTGGAAGAAGTTAAACAGCATTTACGTATTAAGGAAGAATCTCGGACTAGAGACAAGAAAGTAAATGAAACCAATATTGGTACCTCAAAGGCCAATACTATATAAAGGCCAAGCCATCCCAAGGGCAAAAATCAGAAAACAAATTTTCTTGGTCCAAAGAGGGATCAAAGAAAATTCAAAACTGACAAGAAAAAGAGTGCTTATTTTGTTCGTGGAAAATATGGGCATTATGCTCGTGATTGCAGATTCTGAAAGAAACAAAACGAGAATGGAAAAGTGAATGCCATATAGGAGGATATCATAGCTACTGTGAGCGAGATTAATGTTGTACAAGGAAAGATTCAAGGATGGTGGTACGATACTCGTGCAACTGTGTACATTTCCTATGAAAAATCATTGTTCAAGACTTTTGATGAAGTCAGAAATGGATAAGAGATTCAAATGGGAAATGAAGGTCGTTCCAAAGTTCTTGGCAAAAGAAGCATTGAAATTGTCTTCACTTTCGGTAGAAAAATTACTGTAGCAAATGTTTTGTAAGTTCCTGATATGAATAGAAACCTTGTTAGTAGTGATTTGTTAGGAAAACCTAGAATCAAATCAGTTTATGAATCTGAGAATTTGATTTTGTCAAAAAATGGCTCTTTCATTGGAAATGGTTATTCTAGTAATGGGATGGTGAAGCTATGTACTATTAATAATAATAATGCTAATAGTTCTGCTTATATGATTGATTCAAATTATGTTTCATTATAGCATGGTAGAGTTGCACATATAGGCATTAGTACCATTAACAGAATTATTAAATATGGCCTAATAGCATATGACACTAGCAAATTCGTGAAATATGCACTAAATCAAAGATGGTTAAAAAGTATTTTCATAGTGTTAAAAGGTCATCTCAACTATTAGATTTAGTACATAGTGATTTATGTTAATTGAATGGCATCTTAACAAGAGGAAGTAAAATATACTTTGTAACTTTTATAGATGATTGTTCTAAATATACTTATGTTTAATTGCTTAAACATAAAGATGAAACATTCAATGCATTTAAAAATTATAAGGCCGAAGTTGAAAATCAACTAGGAAGAAAGATTAAGATCTTAAGAAGTGATAGGGGTAGAGAATATTTCTCAAATGAATTTTCTGCATTTTGTGAAGAGTATAGTATATAATACATCAATGCTCTGCCGCCTTCACACCTCAACAAAATGGTTTAGCGAAGAGGAAAAATAGAACGTTTCTTGAAATGACTAATGTTATATTATTGAATGCAAAATTACCTAACAATCTGTGGGGATAAGCTATTTTAGGTGCATGTCACATTCTTAACATGATTTCTTTGACGACGAGTAAAATTTCGCCATATGAGATATGAGAAGGAAGAAAACCGAACATCGGTTATTTCAAAGTGTGGAGTTACTTATTATAAGAACACAGATCCTAAAAAGACTAAATTGGGTATGAGAGCCATAAAGTGTGTATTTGTTGGTTATGTAACAAATAACAAGGCTTATAGTCTATTAGATTTAAAGTATAATAATAATTGAATCTAGAGAAGTTGAGTTTTTTGAGAATTTATTGTCTTTAGATAATAATTTACAAAACACTACCAACATTGAAGAATCTCAAATAGAGATACCTTCAAAGCTTGTTGAGCAACCAATTGAACCTCGTAAAAGCCAAAAAGCACAAAAAAGTAAAAGAATTGGGATATGATAAGATTGATTCTCAACTCATTACTTTCTGCCTAGTAGAAGGTAATAGAGAAGAGGTCATTAGGAAAATTCCTATAGTTTTTCAAATTGAAGATGATCCCAAAACTTATAAAGAAGTTATATGTCTTCTAGAGATTATACTTTTTGGAAAGAGACGATAAATGATGAGATGAATTCAGTATATCTAACCACACTTGGGAAATAGTAGACTTACCACCAGGTTAAAAACTAATAGGGTGTAAGTGGGTATTTAAGAGAAAATATCATACCGATGGTACTCTTCAAACCTTTAAAGCTAGATTAGTAGATCAAAGGTTTTAGACAAAAGGAAGATATCGATTATTTCGATACATATGCATTTGTTGCTAGAATAACTTTTATTCAAATCTTGTTTGCCGTAGCTTTTTAATCCATAATCTTTATATTCATCAAATGGATGTTAAAACTGCATTCTTAAATGGTGATATCAATGAGGAGGTCTATATGGAACAACCGGAAGGTTTTATTCTACCAGAAATTGAATATAAAGTGTGCCAACTAGTCAAATCATTATATGATTTGAAGCAATCACCAAAATAATGGCATGAAAAGTTGGACATTGTCATTCTTTCGAATAGCTTTAGACATAACAATGCTGATAAATGCCTATACTAAAAAATTTGTGATAGCTATATCATAATTGTTTGTCTTCATGTCGATGACATGTTAATCTTGAGTGATGACATAAAGGGTGTAATGTAAACGAAAAGGTTTTTGTCCTCCACATTCAAGTTGAAAGATCTTAGACAAGTGGATACCATTTTAGGTATCAAGGTGAAGCAAAATTATGGGGAATATATATTAAGTCAATCTCATTACATTGAGAAAATACTTAATAAGTTTATTCATCAGAAGATCAAGGAGGAAAACATTTCATTTAATTCAAGCATAAAACTTATTGAGAACAAGGGAAGAGCAGTGACTCAACTTGAATATACAAGTGCTATAAGAAGCCTCATATATGTTGCACAGTGCACAATAGCTTATATAACATTTGCGGTTAGTAAACTAAGTAGGTTTACTAGCAATACGAGCGTTGAGCATTGGAAGGAAATTAATAGAGTTCTTTGTTATCTTAAGAGAACCAAGAAATTATGTCTCTACTATTCAAAGTTCTCAACTATACTCAAAGGATATACAGATGCAAGCTGGATATCAAGTGTAGAAGATAACAAATCTACTACATGTTGGGTATTCACACTTAGAGGTGGTGCGGTTTCTTGGGGTTCCAAGAAACAAACATGCATCACTCACTCAACCATGGAGTCCGAGTTTATTTCTTTAGCTGCTAACTAGGAAAGAGGCTGAGTGACTAAAAGATCTACTTTTAGATATACCATTTACTTCAAAACAAGTATCTGCTATATCTATACATTGTGATAGTCAAGCTACCTTATCTCAAATATACAGTGGAGTGTATAATGAGAAGTCAAGACATATTAGTTTTAGACATGATTATGTGAGACAGTTAATTCAAAGTGGAATTGTTGCCATCACATATGTGAGATCAAGTGAAAACTTAGCAGATTATTTTACTAAACATCTTTCAATAGAATTGGTAAACTCTACATCTAGAGAGATATGACTGAAACTCTAAAGATAAAAGATTCACCAATGATGGCAACTCAACTTAACACTGAGAAATAACTAATATTAAGTTCAAAAGGTAAAAACAAGTCATTTATAAGTGGATAGTATTTTAGCACTAAACTGATGGAGCCATATCTGAGATGTATAGTGTTGGTTATTACGGTCGACAGTTGAGTTTGTCAAACTCTTAATAAAGTTCAGTTTACGAGTGACAAGTATCTCAAATGTAACAAAGATACTAAAAGAACTTCACCTATACGAATTTAGAGGTGGTGCCGTCTCTCATAAGAATTATAGTTTTTCTTAAGAAAGTTCATGAACATGATGAGTACAAGGTCATAATAGTGCTAAGCAAGATATATTTGGAGTATATGAACTATAAGTGTCTATGTGTGTGGTATCACTGGTTTTGTCATATAGGAATAACCGGTTTAAAGCTTTACGCTATCCGGATTTAGACAGAACTTTGTGACACTTACACTAAGGTAAAGTTCAAATCAAAAGATACTTTATTTTATGTATATGCACCGTGTGACATGTTAATTCTCATTTACACTTTAACCAATGGGGGATTGTTGGACTTTTCTCATAATAATGGTTAAAAGTGTAAATTAAGTTAAAGGCCCAAGCCCAAAAAATACTTCATAAATGCTTCATAAATGCATCATCCTAAATTGGAAAGGGAGAAAGTTTTTAAAGCATTTATAAGTGATTGCAAATAATGAGTATTTGTAATAATAAATAAAAGTTGGGATCTGATCGGGATTCGCACTTACACACGCACGTGCGTGGCGCGGGCATGACATGGGCCTGAGGTGCTTTTGGCGCTTATTAGGCGCACTTGTCACTTTGCACGTTTACGACGTGGCGGCCCGTGGAAACCAGCTGCCACGCCCGGTGGTTGACCGATTTAATTAAAACGGTTGACAATTAAAACAGTTAGTTACTGTTGGAATTTGAATTATGAGAATTCAAATATATTATCGTTAAAATAGTTTAACTGTTTATTCAAGGTGTACGATTGTTCGTGAAACAGTGTACTGTTTTACGAACATATACCAATTTTACCTATAAATATGAAAAATCTATACGGTTAGAAATATATAGAATAATACTAATATTTCATAACAAAATTTCACTATTACTTGTGAGACTTTATAAAAACTTATCATATCTCGAAAATTATTTTTACGATAATATAAAACAATCCGAAAAAGTGAAAATATTATTTAAAAAAAAAATATTAATTACATATTTCAACTCTCAATTTCAAAATACTACCAACCCATCTTCCATGCGTAACCATCCTAGCTAGCTTTCTGCATGCCTATCCAGCAAAAACAACAAAAGGTTAACTTGCACAATACGTTTTACATGTTTTGAAGATGATCGAAACTAGTTTGCACGTACCATGAATCATAATAAATGGCGGCACTGACTGAAGTTCAAGGCTATAACGATCGCAAATACATAATAAGCTGTAATATCATAATTATGTAATGTAACATGGATGCCATATTTACATGCATGGAATCTTCGGTGATTATTTGAATTTATCTAATATTATAAGTTCAATCCCTTTCTCAAAACTTATAACACAGACGAAAATGCATGCAGAGAATTTCCGAATTTCTGAACGAGTGAAAAGTATACAAATATGGATAGAGTGAAAAGTAGAGATTGATTAGACGTAACGAGTGATTCATCAACCTGTCCTGTCAGTGCCCTCCTCCCATACTGTGTCGGTGATCGATATTATTACATTCCTAGTCAACTTTTGACCCCTCGCGATGATCTCCTGCAGAACGTTATCATATTTGTAATATCTTACTGGTTTGAAGCGACATGTCGTAGACTCGTAGGATCATCCGTACGCGGCCGACGTCCAAGCATTTGGAACTCAGAGAACTTGTTTTGTGATGATAATTGGACGACATGTCGTTCGAAATTTATTGAGTGTAGCTGCCAGGTTTTGGTTTGGCTACCATGGATCATTGCTCTGCGTAAGAAAGCAAGAAGACGTGCTGTTCACAACAAAATGATGGGCTTTTGGCATTTGTTGTATATTGGGCTTTATTTTTGTGAGTACAAGATACAGATGAATTACGATGCTCTCATCTTCTTTTGTCAATAATCATTTGCCGTTGGTTTTTAGAAGTTGATTAAATGCTTAATTTGACAGTTAAGTAAAAGGTCCGATAAAGTCAATTTTGGGCCTTGAAAAATGGTTCATTGAGTTGGCCCATTGTAGTAGTACCAGTGGTAGGTAGTCCATGGGCATGATCTCTCTCCCTCGTTTAATAAAGTATTCGGATTCGATCCATTGTACGGACCCGGAATAATTTAAATTTAGAATTAAAAAAAAAATTAATTAATTTTACTAATTATATTTTTGAGTAAAAAGATAAAAGAATAAATAAATAATTTTTAAAAAAAAAATAATAATAGAGATAATTTTTATTCAATTATAATAATAATATATTCAATGTTTACGGATTGCATGTCTTCAATATCTACCAAAGAATTTATGCTGTTAATTTTTGATCGAACGGATGAACGAGCTCCACGTAACTTTAACCTTGACTTTATCATATTGATATGGATTTCATATTAATTTTTCCATACACACCGAAAGCAGGCAGGTAAGCCGGTAGGCTCCAAATCGGCGGCGAATACATTCCATATAATAAAACCATATGGCATAAAGGTGGGTGGGAAAACAACAACAAAGAAAAACAGAGACACAGAAAAATTAATATAAGACTAAGTCATCATCGGTTGTTTCATTTTGAGAGCGAATAAACTGACCTAGAATTATTCCTGCATTTCTACAAGATTCGAAAATAAGAAAATGGCTACCATGTTACCTGTTACCTGTTACCTGTTACCGTCTCTAACGGTAACGATAAACAGAAGTTAATAAAATTCCCGTTAAGCCCTTCAACTAACCCGCGGGTCCTTCCTCCATGTAAAAACTGTTTCCTCTTCTCTTCTCTCTCTCTGCATTCCCTCGTGATTTCTCTGACTCTCCTCCCTCTGTCTCCTCTCTCTCTCTCTCTCTCTCATCTCCTCTCTCTTGACTCATTCCTCTCTCTCTCTCTCTCAAAGCTTTCGATGCAATGAAGTGTTTCCATTTCACAAATGGAGACAGACGGGACGAAGACGACGCCGCCGTTTCGAAGGTGTCGAAGGTTTCCTGGGCGCGTTCACTCAGTATAGCTTCCAGCACGGCCGACACCAGACGGTCGGAGTTCGATTCAGACAACTCCACGGACTTGTCCGAGTCGATTGGATTCTACGAGTTCTTGACTCAGCGTAGGTCCAATGATCTTCGAGTTTTCTCCTTCTCCGAGCTGAAAACGGCCACCCGGAACTTCAGCAGGTCGCTGTTGATTGGCGAGGGAGGGTTCGGCTGCGTTTACAGAGGTGTCGTTAAGGTTCCGAAGAATGAGAATGCAAGAAGCTTTGTTTCTAAAATGGAGGTCGCTGTTAAGCAGTTGAATCGTCTTGGCTTCCAGGCACGGTTTTCTCTACCACTGATTTTCCATTATATTTTATTTCTAACCTTGCTGGGAATCTAATACGCCCAAAATACTAGATAGATTACAAAAGTTATGAAATGAGTGTGCATTCTTCACGTTAGCATGGCTTAGAATATAAGAAATCTGAGTATTGTCTATAATGTGGTAGTATGATTTTGGTGAATTAGATTGATGTTGCTTTTGGAATATCACTGCCTCGAGGGCTCTGAATTCATCTAACAACTAAGGTTCAATGAATTTCTAGTATTCAGGGGCACAAGGAGTGGATTAACGAGGTGAACTTTTTGGGAGTTGTAAAGCATCCGAATCTCGTTAAATTAGTAGGATATTGTGCGGAAGATGATGAAAGAGGGATCCAACGGCTTCTGGTTTACGAGCTTATGCACAATAAAAGCCTCGAAGACCATTTATTAGTTCGACTTTCCTCGCCTCTACCCTGGATGTTGAGGCTAAAAATTGCTCAAGATGCTGCTAGAGGTCTTGCTTATCTTCATGAAGAAATGGATTTTCAGGTACATTCATCTGCATTTGCTTCTAAATAATAAATTTCTTACCATGAAAATGACCAAAGAAAATATTGGGGCAAGCTGATTTACTCTATAGTCTATAGCAGCTGAGTTTGGGTTTCACAATTCTCATTGCTTTACCAAATTGATAAAAATGTTGGATCCTATTTCAAATTGGCACAGCTAATTTTCCGGGATTTCAAGACATCAAATATTTTGCTGGATGAAGAATATAACGCAAAGCTCTCTGACTTTGGCTTGGCCAGACGGGGACCTCTTGAGGGAAGCAGTCACGTTTCAACTTCTGTAAGATCATAAATCATTCTCTTTATGTTCTGAAAAATGATAGATTTAGTAGATTCTAGATTTGGTGAATAAACAATTTGTAGAACATTTTTTCCTGACATTTCTCTCATATGCAGAGTTTAAAATCCAATAAACACACTAATTTATCATCATTTTGCCTTTGAGGTTGTGGGCACTGTAGGCTATGCAGCCCCAGAATACGTGCAGACCGGTAGACTAACAGCTAAAAGTGACGTATGGAGTTTCGGAGTGGTTCTCTATGAGCTTATCACAGGAAGAAGAGCAGTGGAGAGAAACCTACCGAGAAGCGAGCAAAAGCTTCTAGAATGGGCTAGACCTTATGTCTCGGATTGCAAGAAATTCCACCACATAGTTGACCCACGTATTGAAGGAGAGTATTGCAGCAAATCGGCTCAGAAACTCGCCTCGCTGGCAAACCGGTGTCTAATGAAGCAGCCAAAATCTCGGCCTAAAATGAGTGAAGTGGTTGAGATTCTCGGAAATATTATTTCTGAGACGACATCATCTCAAAACGAAGAAACTGACATTGTTCCTGCCAATGAAAGTGAAGAAACAAAGGAAGAAAATCTATTGGAGGCAACTGAGGTTGTTGAGGCAACAAAACAGGGAAATAACTATCTGAAGAAGGTTTTTGATATTAGAGAAGTACTGAGCTTGAAAAACAGATCGTTTGGGAAATTGGATTGGAGAAACTGGACGCCCGGACTGGTCAGAACTTGGTGAGAAGTTGAGAGAAAGACTTGCATCTGGAAATGAATACCGAAAAGCACATAACTTGTTGGGATAAGTTTATTTATTCATTGACTCCATTCTTTTTTGCTTGCGAGGTAGTTGTATATAGAGGTTTGAAGAAACTGGTTATATGAATTAGACACACTTATGTTTTAAACTAAGTTACTCGTATGAGTTGGAAGCTCTATGGATGATCAATTCAGAACCGTTTCTTCCCGATATGTTGAGTTTTAATAAAACTCTCCAAACCCGAACTATTTTCTTCTTTTTCAATTTCTTTATTATGAAAATGTGGAAAATTAATCGGAAGATTGTCTATAAAAGTCAATCAGTGCAGATTATCATAAACATGAGCTGTACAGGACCAGATTTAAGAAATAAACTTTGGTCCATATCAAGCACAAGGAGAGGAAGATGACAACTGAGGACAACCTGGAACATTTGACTTCTCGCTGATATCATCTGCACTTCTTCTACGACTCTTCTCCGCATCGCTCGAGTTGTGAGGAATGGAACTTGTTTCTTTCGAATCAACTAACTCCTTCAATTCTGATGCAATCTCGTCCATGGTGGGCCGGAACTTGCCATCTGTCGATAAGCATCTCAGTGCAATCATGGCAATCTTAAATGCCTCGTCTAAGATATATTGTCCTTCCAGACGGTTGTCAAGGATTTTAAAGATCTTCTGTTTGTTTGCAAGATAAGGTTTTGCCCATCCGACTAGATTCTGCTCTCCTGATGGTTTGTTCTTATCGATCACTTTCCTCCCTGATAGCAGTTCCAACAAAACTACTCCGAAGGCATATGCATCACTCTTAGTTGTTAGACGACCTGATGAGGAATGAACAAAAACAGGTATGATAACTCAAATGAATTTTCTTAATGATCACACCTACAGTTTACACTTCTGGAGCGGTCGAATATTACCCGAGGCCAGATACTCTGGAGCAACATATCCGTGAGTCCCCATAACCTCAGCAGTGAGATGGTTTCTTTCACCTCTCGGTCCATCCTTAGCCAACCCGAAATCGGAAAGTTTGGCATTATAGTTCTACAATCATATACAATAGGTGATTCTTAAGAAGATCTAGATCTAAAAAGGGTAGAGTCCCATGATATACTGCAATACTGATTATAACATACTGAATCAAGTAGGATATTAGAAGCCTTGAAGTCGCGATATGTCACTTTTATTCCGTCGCTGTGAAGAAATGCAAGCCCTTTTGCAGCATCAAGAGCGACCTTTAACCGAAGACTCCATGAAAGAGGACGGAAGTATGTACCATCTTGGAATTAAGCAATGGAAAATGAATTTTAAGTTTTTTTCTATAATAACACTCTTGATTGATAGAAGTCCATTCGAAGAAAAAGAAAAAAAATAAAATAAAAACTCACTCCGAAACAAATGATTCTCCAAGCAACCACGAGGCATGAACTCGTACACTAAGAACCTGTGTTCGTCCTCCAAGCAATAGCCGATGAGTTTCACAAGATTCGGATGAGAAAGCTGCCCTAGAAAATTAACTTCAGCCTATAGTAAAGGATTAGGGCATCAACAAATGTGACAGCATCACAACAACGATAACATCAATTGTGTATATGAAAACAAAAATCACTCACCAACCATTCCTTGTGACCTTGAAGAGCACCTTGGTTGAGCTTTTTAACGGAAATAACTAATCCGGTATCGGACTTGGCAGGAACCATCGAGTGCTCGTCGACCCAGCCTTTGAAAACCAACCCGAAACCGCCTTTGCCTATTACAGTATTAAGACGGAAATTCCGGGTTGCCATTTTGAGCTCGGAAAGAGTGAAGCTCTTTAAGTTTGAAGAGTTCAAGATCTCATCCCCACTCCTAGGAGTTGTACTCAATGGTAACTTGTTACTTGGGCTATTATGTGATTCTTTCATATCGGCTTCATTTTCGTGTTTCGAATTTAACCCTTCTGCTTAAGAAAATGAATATTCTCACTGCAGAATATATATATATATAAATCTACATAAACAAAGTGAGAGTACCTGTGCTACATGGACTTTCAACCATAATTCCTGCACCAAGGCAAATCCCCATGAAAAAGTTACTCTCAAAACTTGAAGTTTTTCCCTGCTGCAAATAGAAGAGAGTTAGAGCTACAAACCCATGACTATAGAAGACTTGCAATAAATCAAAACATCCGAGGTATATAAGAAATTAAAGATACGAGGATGAAGATGAGTGGAGAAGGACCCTTTTTTTTTTCTCTTTGTGGAGATATTTTGTAGTTTGCCCAGAAGCAAGTTCAAAGTTTTGGCTGGATTGGGAAAAAAAGAAGATGTAGAGGATGGAACTAGAAAAGAAGGTAGGAGAGAATTTTGCATTTAATGGCCGTTGGTCCCGCAATTTTTACCTGTTTAGCTTGGTCATATACTCTCTCTCTCTGTCTCTCTGTCTCTCTCACCATTTCATTACTAGCCCGAGCGAGATCAGATAAGGCTCTAAAGAGGTAGCTGCTCTGTTATTCATAGCCGTTGGATTTGTTTCTGGTAAGGAATTTCATTATACCCATAATCGTATTGCATGAAAATTGCCAATTAAGCTTGTTTAGCATGTACGTGAGTATATTGGGTAAGGTCAAATCACTTCAAATCAAAGCATTCCCACGATCTATTCTTAATCTCCATTCATTGATGAGCAATTTTTAATGTTCTTGTCCCCTTGCAGACAACAACAATACAGAGCTTTAAAATAAAAATAAAAAATAATAATAATAATAATTCTTTTTGTTACATTCGATAAAAACAAATAGTCACTCCAGTCAGTTTCTTTCTATCTCTATTCAAATCCACTACGATTATTGTATTTGAAAAAAGAGTGGACATTAAACCAGCCTGAAAGTTAAGGGTACTTAGTCCGGAGATAATACCTGCAAAAAAAAAAAAAGCTATATTATTTTATTAGGATTCTTGCATGCATAAGTAATTTCATATTTAATGTTTCTTAATCACCAGCGTGTTGACTTTTTCTTACTATTAGTCCGTTTAATATCAGAATAAATCATGATTATATTTGATAATCTAGGATCTACATTGTCCACCATCATACACTGCTCCCTGCTTTCTTTCATCATATTAAATCAGCACCGTTAAATCTTGTGATCATCCTTCCAAACGGCCCTACCTAGGTTGAGTAGTCCACTTGCCTACAAAGAGTCAAATAGGCTTCTGTATGGGACGAACTTGTGACCACAGGATGGGCCTCACATGTCTATCTGCCAAGTGGCCAAGGTGCTAGGTCCACCTCATCTTGGCGATTGGTGATGTATCATATTGAGCATTAGAAACAACATTACAAAGGGAAGAGGATGGGTTGAAACCAGAATCTTGCATTTCCTTAAACAAAACTTTCGCCTCGTCCCACTTCTTATCCTTGCAAAGAGCTTCAATGGTCCTACCATAACCAGCTGGATTTGGTCCCATCCCATTCTCCACCATTTCCTTAACCAACCTCCACGCCTTATAAGAACTCCCCTCCTTACAATACCCAAGTATCATCGTATTATATATTACATCATTCAGGTTTAAACCCATCTCAGCCATTGATCTCAACATCTTTGATGCTTCCACCATATTACCTTTCACACACAACCCATGTATCAATACCCCATAAGTATATACATCCGGTACTAACCCAACTTTCGTCATCAAAGAAAGCATCTGAAAGGCCTTCTTCATGTTTTCAGATTGAACAAATGAGTTCATTAGTATAGTGTATGTTCTTTGAGAAGGGGATATGTTTCTCTCTTCCATTTCTCTTACCATTTCTGAGGCTAACAATGAATTTCCAGCTCTTGAGAAGCCTGCAACTAGAGTATTGTATGTGACCGAAGATGGGGATTGTCCATTTGTCTTCAACTCATAAAAGTAATTCAAAGCCTTGCCTAATTTTCCGACGTTACAAAACCCATCAATTAGCATGTTATATGTGACTATGTTTGGAAATATATCACTCATTTTCATCTGATTAAGTAACCATTCTGCTTTCAAAACTTGTTCTTTTCGACATAGCCCACGTATCAGAATGTTGTATGTAACGACATTACATACCACACCTCTTTGACGCATTTCGTCGAATAGTTGACGTGCATTTTTCAATCTTCCATCGTTGCAATGCTCATTAATGAGGACATTGTAAGTATATAAACTTGGGGAAACTCCATGAATCCTCATTTTCTGAAACAGCTCAAACCCGTCTTTCTTGAGGCCTTTTTTGAAGAACCCATTGATCAAAATGGTGTAAGTATATTCATTAGCAACTAAACCAAGTCTGCCTATGTTACAGAACAATGCCTTCGCTCGCTTAATATCTCCATTTTCACAGCACCCATCAATCAAACTAGTATAAATTACAACATTAGGAGTAAAACCTAGTTTCTTCAACTGGGCCAAGAGTTGGAATCCTCTGTTCAAATCACCAGCATCGCAACAAGCTTTAATCATGATCCCAAAACTATACAGATCAACTTGAATTTTCCCCATGAATTCGGCGAAAAAGCTCAAAGCTTTTTCAAAAGAATCGAATTTGATCAGAGAAGTTAACAGATTATTGAAAGTGTTCGATCTGGGAAGAAACCCCTGATTCACCATTTGGTTGAAGTATATTAGGGCTTGTTCAGGCGATTGATATTGAAGATGGGAATTGATGATCGACTCATAAAGGCGGACGTGGAGTGAGTCGTAACTGAGTCGAGGGCGAGTTAGAAAGGCGAAAAGAGATGGGGCGGTGAAGAAAGGGGAGGATATTCGACCGGAGAGGATTTGGAGGAGAAGGGATTGGGCGTGTGAGTGAAGATTGGAAGAGAGAAGGTGGTGGAGAATGAAGGAGATTGATTGGTGGGTATGGTGGATGGTCTGAGAAGTTGAACTGAGGAGAGAGAGAGATTCTAATGGCGGGAATTTCACCATTTTCTGAACCAGAAGGAGAGCTTGCAGGCTCTGTGTCATCATCTATAACTCAACCTCTCCATTTTGGCGGGTCTAAATGACAAATATATAAATTAGGGGCAAAATATCATTTGCCCATCCAAACTACCACCCTAGATTTAGCCCTCTAAACTTTCAAAGTCCTAAAAATATTCTCATTAAACTACCATGATATTATACTTAACCTTTCCAAACTACTACATATTAGAAATGGCCTCCCTGAATCATCATTCTATGATTTATATAGTGTGACAAAGTTTCGAATCTTTTTTTCCCCCTACGTGGATGCATTAATTTATAGGTCAAATAATATTGAAACAAATTAGTCTTCGATTTTTTTATTTTAATAGAAATAAAAATAAACTAAATTTAAAATATTTTGTAAAATTGTTATATTTTTAAATTTAAGTAAATAAAATTATTGATTTATCTTTATTTTTATTAAATAAAAAAAAAGATAAAAAACAGATCTTGATTTAAACTCATATCTCAATCTAAACTAGTAGAACAAATTCTAGTCCATTAGCTTGGACTCATATTTGGATCAAGATCTAAGTCAAAGACAATAGATAGATCGAAATTTTAGTCCATTAGCTTGGACTAAGATTTCAGTCCAGACTTAGACTAGAATCCTTAGTCCGGTCTAAACCAAACCTAAATCTTAGTTTAGACTAGAACAAATCTAAATCTCAGTTCAGGCCAGACCAAACTTAGATCTTGGTAAAGGCTAGACCGATATCTTAGTCGAAGCTAAAAAAAAAAGAAAAAGAGGAGGTGTGAAAGAGACGAACAATCGAGATTGCGGTTCAAGAATGAACAACCTATTCAAAAAGGTGTTTTGGGCGATGGCGGATGGTGGAAGAGCATCGATGGCGGATTGCGGAGGAGAGAGAGAGATCGTGATTCGAGAAGGAGCAACCGATTGAAAGAGGAGATTTGGAAGGAGCCACCAAAATCATAGTTCGAGAAGGAGCAACCGACGGCATATGGCAGAAGATCAACCGATGGTGGATGGCGGAGGAGGTGTTGTGGAGGAGAGAGAGAGGTTTGGGAAGGAAGGAAAATAGAGAAACGAAAATTAAATGAGAAGGAGAAAGAGGGATATCTTGAGATATGAACATTTTTATTTAAAAAGGAGGATTAATTGGCAAAAATTATCATACTTAATTTATGTAGTAAACCTTCATGATTCATAATCCTCAAATTCTTTCAACTTTAGTTATAAGACAAGTTTAATCAATACCGACCGACCGGCATGAAAACATATACAAAGAATAATTTAATGAAGATATCTTCCGACACATGGCGCAACTGTTGTTCCTTCATAGCCACTCCTTAACGCAAGCTTCGTGGAACGAATGACTACAAACACAAAGCCTCAAACAGAAATCTCTATCTTAAAATATGTCCAAACAAATAGCACATATATCACCATCATCATCTTGAACATCACTACCATCTTTCCCTACTTCTATGCCTTTTTCCTCACCGCTTGCTTTGTACATAAAAGCCTTATTATTCACTAAGTTGGTCCTTTGCCCTGCTGCTGCTGCTTCTGCTTCAGCTTCGATATCGGCACTTCCAGAATCTTCTTCGTCTCTTTCGAACAACCATTGGTAAAAGAAATGTAAACATACCAATGCGATTAGAAAGACAAAAATAATGATGATTTGCTGGGGGGATATCCCATTAAGACCAATGAACGTGGGGGTTGCCAAGTGGTAGGCATGGGAAAGTCCAAAGGTCGAGCCCTTTACCGACCGCCACTTAGGATTAATCTCTTGACTAATCTGGTGGTGAAGTAGTTTCTTTTACAAGGAATGAATGTTAATTTTGAGCAATTTATGTTGTTTGTGTCCGAACTTGGTTGCAAGCGTATAAGCAAAGCTTCCTTAAAAAAATTGTGAAGTTACCATAAAATCGACCACTTTTCAGGCTTCAAGCCTTCAACCGCCGCTTTATGTAGGATACTTCCGTTGCCCACAACGCCGTTTTAGTAGGAGTAAGTTTTCAAATTAGTTTGAGGAACTGAAGTTTGTAACGAACTTGAGTGTTACTTGTCAATTGCACATTCAACATTGCAATCATATCTTGAGTTTTCATTGAGCGCCATTTCCTTGACAAGGAAAGCAATACAGTATTTGATAATACCAACAAAGGAAATTTCATATCACACAAATATCTCGTCAAATTATTAACAAGATTCCAATTGAAGGAATCTCTTTTCTGGATGACATCCTGGTAATCCCGTTACACCAAAGATTTTGGAAATAGCGCATTATCAGATCTTGATCAGACTAATCTGGACCATTCAATCTTGAGTGGCTGCTCCTTGGTTAAGCTCAGCAAACCTCATGCCGACGCGCATAGAATGCTTCAGGAACTTCTCCGCACATCTCTTGACACAAGTTTCCTCTTGTTTCTGAAGAGATTTGTGCTTGAATGTGTCTACACAGTCATTGAAGCATCTCTCCACGAGCGAATTATACATCCTCAAACTGCAAGGAAAATTTTAATAAGGAATTTGAGATGACAGAACTTATGTTATAACAACAGCAAGGAAAAAAGGTAGAAGTAACTGTTTAATATGTCGTTCTCAAAACGTCCAGATGCAACATAACAAAAGTTGTCCTGGTTTTTAAGAACTTTCATTCTGGCTTCACGGAATTCAGGGTCACAAAAATAACAAACATCATGTGACTTGTAAAATGAACATCCATCGAAGCAGTCTAATGCGGAATAATGATATAATTTGAGAGGGCTTATGCTGTGAAAGGCTGAGTGAAATAGCGATTTCTCAAGAATAACATTTTCTAGGGCAGAAACCAATCTCAATCTATGCTTCAATGAAGTATGGATTTTCTTCTTAACACGGTTCTACTACTTGATTCCCCCTTTCTTCAGTAAAGTCTAAGATTCTTCACGTTCAAGAAGAGAAAGTTTATAGTATGAAGCAGTAGATATATCATCAAGATGATGGCTGCATTTCAGTATATACTAATTAAATGAAAAGTGAAAACCCCATAAAAGCTTACCATTTTCAAATCCTTAACCCGATTTCCATGAGTATCAACTATGAATTCGATCTTATAGAAATGCAGTTCCAAAATGAGAAATAATCAAGATTTAGCTATCACCTAAAATGCAAACAAGGATTTTGAAATGAAAGGGTAACAGCTTAAGCTTCAGTTATCTCGCATGATGCTAAAAAGTAGCAAATTTATGATCACAGAAAGAGAGAACAAGAATATTTTTGCAGCAGACGAGGAATTGAATCTCAAAAGAGAAATTAAAGAGATGAAACCTGTCGCGAACTTGAAGCTGATCGATCATGACGGACATTCTGATCTTATCTTCTTCTGGAAGAGAATCCAGATCTCCTAGCATGCTCTTGTCCATACTGGATCCTAACTCTCCGATCACCGCCTCAAATTGATGGTTCGAAGATCCTCCTCCTTGTTCTCTCTCACTCTGTTTTCGGGCTTTTTCTCAGAAAAGCTCGCGTCTTTCGTTAGTAGTTATAAGGAGGCAAAACCCTAACAGTGGCGAACCTTAGACCAAAACGACAGCGTTTCGTTCAGCGAAATAATTAGTTGTGAAAATATTTAGAATTCAATTTATAAAACCCTAAACCCCCAAAGCCAGTAACTGCAAGAACTGATTATGGCAACAATGATCAACGAAGCAGCACAGAAAATCTTGTCACCGGAAACAATTCTCTCCGCCGCAAAACAGTCGCAGCGTTGCCTCATCGTCCCCGTCCGTCTCCGCCGCGCCATAAAGAAGTACCTCCGAGGTCTCCATTTTGTACCTTCTCTCCTTTTCTTAACCTCTACATCTTTCTGTATATTTCATCTGATTCTCGGAATGTGTTTGCAGAGCAAGAGGAACCTCACGTGAAGAGGAAAGTGTTGAGGCTATCGCAATCATTCAGTGAGATAAAAGATGTCAATCTGCAGCTCGCAGCTTCTACTTCGAAGGAGCTGTTTGAAGATCCATTAAAGTCAGTTGATCAATCCAAGCGATGGAAGATTAAGAGTTCGTATGGTGATATCGGCCTCAAGTATAGAGATGGCGAGACGGTTGCGTATGTTGCTTCTCGAATGCCTGCTGTTTACTCTGCTTGTTACAGAGTTCTCAAAGAGGTGTGTATGAACTATGGGAGTTTCATTACATTTGAAATGTTTGAAAGTAATATGTTGAAATTCTTAGAAGAAGTTCTTTTCCTTCTCTTCTTGTCTGCTAGGTTCGGAAAAGATTGCCTGATTTTGCGCCATCTAAAGTACTCGATTTTGGTTCTGGCACGGGATCAGCTTTCTGGTAATAACAATATATCCAATTATCTTTTAGTGTTTACATAACAATTATATTCATTTTAGTCGGTGATGAAATTAAATCATTGATAAAATGGTTTGAAATTATGATAAAGTGTCCTTTTGATACTTCCGGAAACAGAAATGACATGGAAACATCCAGTAAACATGGAGGAAACTCAAATTATTTTGGCAACACTTGAAAACCTGTGAAAACATGCACCGACATTGTTTAAAGTTTTTGTTAGATTGTAACATCATGTTCTTAGTATATTTGATGTCTATAAACATCTTTAGTCAACTTTGAATATATCAGTTTATTAAGAGACTAAGCATTGTTTGAAATTTATCATGATGCATCAAATAATAGAGTTTGAGAAAAAAATAAATAAATTACAACACAAAAGAAATATGATAGATGTTATGGCTTTAAGGAGAGTCCAAATTACTTTCAATGTATGTGCAGTGATCTTCACATGTAGGTAGTATTACAAGTTTCATACTGAAAAATGTATATTATTCAACCTTTGTACTGAAAAAAAGCTTGTTCTCTAATATGATTTATAGAATGTTCAAGTTCATCCTCTTTTTACATTTATAGAATGTTCAAGTTTATTTTCTTTTTAGTCCTGTGATCAAATCTTCAGTTTTATTTGATCTCAAATTTAAATATCAACTTCGCAGGATAAGAATTGTTTTTTGTCTTTTGTGTTTTTTTTTTTGGGGGGGGGAATCAAATGTTTAACCCATGATTCCTTTTGTTTGGCTGGAAACATTTATGTGTTTCAGTGGAAATGGGAAATTTGATAGGAAACAGTGGAAACTCCTTACGTTTTCATGGAAACTTTAAATTTATGGAAATTAATGTGGATATGGTGTCCATGACTGGAAATGGATACATTTAGCATGTTTTGAAAGTATCTACACAATCTGTTAATCCTTGGTTTGGATGAAATGTATATAGGGCATTGCAGGAAGTCTGGCCAGGTTCTGCGGAGAAGATCAGTTTGGTAGAGCCATCCCATTCAATGCAAAATGCAAGTAGGCGCCTCATACAAGGTATATTTATCTGAGCAAAACAGGATATCATCATTTGATCGACCTGTTTATTTTTTTGTAGTTTGTAAACAGATTCTTCATTTGTTATTGACATTTTTATCATTATACGTTCTACTATTAACATGTGCATGATAAGAAAGATTAATACAATGTCTACATGTTATATTCATTTTAGATCTGAAGAACTTGCCCCTTATTCATAGTTATGACAGCATTCAAGGTCTGAGTAAAAATATCAGCAAGTCAGAGAGAGAACACAACCTCGTGATTGCTGTAAGTATAAATATTCTCAAATCTTTTTGTATGATCTGTTTTAGCCTCAGAGCAGTTGCAAGTTTTCTGTGGACTTTGCATCAGAACAGTTGCAAGGTTTTCTGTGGACTTTGGTTAGCAGTCTATGGCTAATTTTTTTTCTTTTTTTCTTTTTTTCTTGCTATGTGGTCAAGTCTTATGTACTTGGGGAGATACCATCACTGAAGGACCGGATTACAATACTACGACAGCTTTGGGATCTTACACAGGATGTTCTGGTATAATTAATGCCAATGGATGAGTTTCAGGTCTTACAATTTGTGGTGTAGAAATATTATGATTCACTTTATATCGTTCATAGTAACATTCTATGGTTTTATGTTTTATGCTACTGTGACCACTTTGGAACATGTTTTTCATCCAATCCATATTTTTGAGCAGGTCTTGATTGAACCTGGAACACCACATGGATCAAATGTTATAGCTCAGATGAGGTCTCATATTTTATGGATGGAGAAAAGGGTGAGGCAAATTTCACCCACTTGTTGAGTTAGGATGCTTAGTCAATGTTTGTTGAGCTAATCCTCTATATTTCACCATTCATAGAAGTTACGTAAATCTGAGAATGATATTAATGGAAAGTCAAAGGATCTGGTGGCTCGTAAAAGTGGTGTGCATATAGTTGCTCCTGTAAGTATGTCAGCTCTTTTTTTTTTTTTGGGTTCCGCATTCATTTCTTATAAACAAGTTTTTCACTTTTACTTGTATTTTCTCTTCTCACACACTTGTCCGCTTGATCCAGTGCCCTCATGATGGACGGTGTCCATTGGAAAATTCTGGAAAATACTGTCATTTTGTTCAGCGCTTGGAGAGGACGTCTTCTCAGAGAGCCTACAAGGTTTGCCCTTAATTCATGTACTAAACATGTAGTTTACTGATATAAATACATCTTTCCCTTTTCTTGTCGGTTAATACAAGTCATATTGATTTATCTTCAAAAAATTTCAAGCATTCCAAGGGACAACGGTTACGAGGCTTTGAGGATGAGAAATTCTCTTTCATAGCCTTCAGAAGGGGACATCGACCAAGGTGAGTTTTTCAACGTCAGAGTTCAAATTGTTACTGTGGCATAAAGAAAAGCATTCACCATATGTAATTTTTTATTCCACTTCCTAGTAGTTTTTACTGATACTAAATCTGATCAGGGAATCTTGGCCTCTCGATGGTGTAAAATTTGAGACTTTAAAGGAGCAGCATGCCAGAAGAAATCCGGAAGATCTCGAAATTGACTATGGTACCTCAACATCTTACTTGAACAATAATTTCACGTCTTCTCTGATTTCTCTGATTTATCCTTTCTACCTTGGTCTTGAACAGAGGATTTCATTAATCTACAAACACAATTAATTCCATATGAACCGGCGGATCTGGCGACTTATGATTCCGATGCGATGGAAACGGATCTACTTGATGATAATGAAGAAGAAGAAGAAGAAAAAGGCAACAAAGAAGAAGAAACAGGCCGGGCAGATCTTGGAGGTGGTTGGGGCAGGATTATCTATTCACCGGTCAGGCGGGGGAGACATGTTACAATGGATATTTGTCGGTCAACCAAATGTGATGGGTCAGAGGGATCATTTGAACGGGTTGTTGTTACACAGAGTAAGAACCCTATATTGCATCATCAAGCACGGAGATCTCTTTGGGGTGACTTGTGGCCCTTTTACAGTACGGTTGGAGAGGAGGGCGGGGAAGGTAACTCTGTAAGAGAAAGTAATGGAAGGGAAGGGGAGGATAGGTAACTTAAAAGTTCATGTTTAGCGTTTGGAACCTTCTCTAAAGGAAGAAGTTCGAGAGGTAGAGAATACTTCAATACATTTACGGTTAAACCTATAACCGGATTTCCGACATCGATATCAAGTGGAGTCTAGTTGTTTAAGTCCCATTATCGATACAATACTGAGAAAGTTGAGATCGGAACCGGTCCAACTATATTCTAAACCCGATGGTACTTTTACTCCCTCCTAAAAACTTTCACTCCCTTCTTTTCCTTCTCTTACTCTCTCTCTTAAAAACTCAATCAATGAAAGAAAGAGAAAGGCTCCCTCTCGTCCAAATTCTAATTTCAAACCATATGCTTAGTACGGAGTACAAGAATATTGTTTTACTGTACTGCACCTTTTTGAAACCTTCACATCATAACTACTATCTACAGAGAGTGGTGCATGATTGCTTCTTTTTTTAAATTTTTTTTTTATTCTTCCCTTTTATGTTAAATTACAGGTTAAAATACCTTCGGGCCTTATTATTTAGGCATTTCAAAACATATTTTGAAACGTATTTTTAAAAAATGCATCTTTTTAATAGATATAATTTGATATATTATAATAAAATATTTGGAGCTTTGGTTTCAGATATATATATTTCTTAGCGATGATAGATATTTTAATGAAAAATGAAAATTATAAATTATAAATATTTAGAGATATTTTTTATAATTATTAAAAATTAATTAAAAAATAAAAATTAAATATAATTTAATATATTTATCATATTTCTTAAAACATCACACATCGTCGAAACACACTTTAAAAAGTAAAAACATATTTAAAAATGCCCAGCCAAACAGTCAATTTCTTTCTACTCCTATATTGAGGTTAAAATTCTTCCTATATTTTGAAATACTTAACAAAGAGTCCTTATATTCTGTTTTGGGTGCTAAAATGCCCTTGCTATCCATCAAATATGCCAAACAACTCCTACCATAAAAAGCAATTTTTTTTTTTAGAGTTTAAGAGTACGTTGTAGCTGGTGAGTCAGCAATAAATTTACAACACGCTAGGTAGTACATATGTATATTTTATGCTCTGTACTTTGCATGTCTAGAACGTATAAAAATAAATGTACTACACTTTGCTTGTCTAGGTAGTACATATTAAGAGTTAAAAAATAAAATTGAAATGATAAATAAATTTTTAATGCTTATAGTTATAGATTAAGAGTTTAATGCTTACAAATTTCCCGAAAGGAGCTATTCCTTTACTCAATTTGAAGCCCGATAAGAGGGTTTGAATCCCGAACAAAAATAATGAGTTTTCTATTAGGTTTGTATGGTCTGTTATTGTCACTTATCATGGTAGAATTTTTTCATTTTCTTATATTTGGGATGTTAATGGACCTTTAAAGATTTAACTCTTTGGTTGAAAAATTTATAAGAATGTCATTGCCGCCAATATTAAATAAATGGAAATTACTTTTTCTTCTACTTGCTTTTGCTGTCACGATAGGAGTGAGGAATATATTTCGCATTTCTTTTCTTACAATCAGATAGCTTCTCAGGTGTGAGGTTTTTTCTCTGAAGAGTGCTAATCCGCAACAACCCATCCTTGACAAGCTCATGTTTTGGTGGTCTACCTCTCATGTTACTCATCATGTTAAACAGCTTGTGGCTCTTATTCTCCTTCGCATTTGTTGAGAGATTTGGATTTCTCGTAATGACACTCACTTTGAGGGGAAGAAAATACATAATCAGATGATTATTTACAAGATTATTGGATAGATTCAAGATTTTACAAAGTGTTGATCTTTTGTGCATGCAATTACTGCTTAAAAGAATAATATTTTTGGTGATTTCGGCTGTCAAGTTTCTATGTAACATGTGTATTCTTTATATCTTTGTTTGTGGGTCATCCCGCCTTTGAATCATTTTAAACTAAATGTTGATGAGTCTTTTCTAAATCAATATGATAAGGCAGGTGGTGGTGGTCTTATTCGTAACCATGAGGGGCACGTCAAAGCTGCTTTTTGTCAGGTTTTGTCTTGCACTAATAGTTTTCAAACAGAAGTTCTTACTTTGTTTTATGGTCTTAAGCTTACTTTGCAGTTTGGCTATTTTCCCCTCATTGTTGATTTTGATTTTATGATCCTTACACAAGTCATTTATAAATTTTATTTGAATTTGTGTCTCTCACACTTTTGGAATACTATTCAATTTTGATTTCTCTCATTTCCTATCATTGTTGCTCATGTGTTTAGGAAATATAACTTTGTGGCAATATCCTAACCCGTTTGGGAACGAAATCCACTGCTTTATTTTCTGTTGAGAATTCGGTTCTTCATTCTGTTACTGTTTATTTGCTAAAAAATAAATCGAGAATTTCATTCATTAGGTTGTAATTCTTTTCTTTTTCAATACATAAGTCACTCATTATTACAACAACAAAAAAAGGTAAAACATGTTTTTTTTTTCTTTTTTTTTTTTGTCAAAAATAAAACTTCCGTGAGATAGGAAAAAAGAGAAGGGTCTATTAAAAAACTTCCCCATTTTAAGGAGAAAACGACCCTATAATAAAACCAACAAAGTTATCAAATTAGACAAATAGTATAAACAAACGCCTTACCTAATCAAGCCCGCAAAGAAAAAACAAGAAAGCAAACAGCCCAAACACCAAAACAACCAGACAATTCACCTAGCAAAACCAAAAACACCAGTCCATCTACCACCAAAGCCACCAACCGATCCATCAGGAACCTGGATTCAATCAATTAGTAAATTAATTAATGCAGGAATTAATTAAGAAGCCTAAAAACATAATCAAACATCAAACTTCATTGATAATAGCCTCAAACAAAGCAGCTTTTCATTGATAAACACGCAACACAAACACAAGATAGATAGATAACCCATGTGTATATACATATATATATATGTGATCCATGGGACAGTCTTATTCACACACAACATAGATACTTATGATCTAAAAACCAGACACATAATGATCAATCCATGTTCTTAACTGGCTGCTTAATTAACGTTTGGAATCTTAACTTCCATGTCCACATATGATCACGATCAGCAGTTGCAAGGGTCGCAGCTGCAGCTTGATCTGCACTTGTAGGCCGAAGCCACGTGAGGGCTACTGGGACTATAGCCCCACAAGCTTTTCTAAAAAATAAATAATATTATTATTAATTAATTAGGGATAGTTTGAAATTTTGGAAATTTTGAGTTAAAATTTGTATTTTATTTTTTTTTTAGTATTTCGGATAAAATTCGTAATATTTAAAGAGTTTATCAAACTAGAATCCCAAAACTTTCAATAATAATTTATAAACCCCAAAACTTATTCTTACTAGTTTAAAATTTAAAAATGATATCGTCTAACAATTTTTCTATCTTCAAATATTTAAGAAGATAGAGCCTCTATTGTCATTGATTGATCATATCAATTCCTCATTATTAACGTTACAATTTTAACTAAATCTATTTATTTTAATTGTTTATTTGGCCATGTTGGATGAACAACAGAAGTCTTGTGGACACAAACTAAGGATTGAGTTAGGAATTATCACCATATAATGCTTGTGGACCTTGTACCTAACACCAATATAAGGCCCTCCTTCTGTTCCTTTTCAATAGCAACAAAGCTTCAATCATTTAAGCGACTGCAATTCCAAATCTAATTAGTCCCCTTTATTCCTTAGGATTGATCCATGAACTTAATTTGGATGTATATGTAAAAATGATAAAGTAAATGAATGAATCTATGTATTTATAATATTTATATACAACATATATGGTAGCTTATAAAATAACGGTAAGGCATGAAGCATGATCCATTTGAAGACACAAATGCACCCATTAGATTGATCTTGACATTTATAATTGCCTACAAAATTGACTGAATAGGACAATCTTTTTCTTGAAGATATCACAAAGTTTTCTTTACTTCCAATTGCATCTAATATTTTAATAAGAACAATCAAGTCTCATCTGATATTTTATGGATATTGGATAGAAGGGTGAGGCAACTTTCACCAAATTGTTGAGTTAGGATGCCGAGTCAATGTTTGTTGAGCTAATCCTCTATATTTCACCTTATGATTTGTCTTTCTTTGCTACTGTCCATTCATACAAGTAACGTAAATCTGAGAATGATATTAATGGAGACTCAAATTAAGGATCTGGTGGCTCCTAAGAGTGGTGTGCATATAGTTGATTCCTAGTAGTTTTTACTGATATATATATATACTATATCGGATCAGGGATTCTTGGGGCTCTTGATGGTGTAAAATTTGAGACTTAAGAGTGTTTGAGGCAGTGATACTTCAACTCATCAATGGAGGAGGGTATTGTTAACTTTTTATTGGCATGTTTTTTTAGCATTGACCCCTCATTCCTATAGCTTTCCTACCGACTAAGTTGCATTATTTGGTTAAGACCCACCAACTTTAAATTTGATTCGAATCCATCCAAATTCTAATTTAAAACCGTATTCCGAGTACGAAGTACAAGAATATTGTTATACTGTACTGCACCTTTTTGAGGTCAACTATATCTACTATCTACATGTAGAGTTGGGCACGATTGCTTCTTTTCTTCTATTTTTCATTTCTTTAATTCTTCCTGCTTTATTTTTCAAACGTCTAAACCCTGAGGAAATTCCAGCCCTTGTCGCAGCGCAATAGTTAGTAGGTGATCCGCTATACCTGAGATAAAAGACGCAGCTGATTCATATACTGATCCTGATCTTTGTCAACACAAGTCTCGGAGCCCCCCTCCCCAAACACGAAACCCTTCGGAATTGAAAATGCCCTTCGGATTTCTTATACTGACAGCAGCTCCAACTGATGCAATTGAAGCTAGGTCAGCATTCTCTAAGAATTGTGTGAAATAATTGAATTTGTCCAGTTGAGTCATTCTTGAGACCTTTTTGTGGAAAAACTCCACATCCTGCTAAAAAAGATGGTCATCTGGGCTTCCAACCAACAGGCGTCATCACCCTGCAAAGAGGACATATATACCTTTTTTTTATTCTGATTCCTTCTAAGCTAGACAACAAACCGATTCGATATATATCCCAGCACCGCCAGCAGATCAGATGCGCTTTCGCACTTGTTCAAGCGGGTCCAATACCCTTTCCGTCCCGGCTAGGCTAGGTGAATCCATCTCTTTTTCCGATGCGATATCCGATATCTGAGATAAAGGGGCAGAGACCCACGCCTAACATGCTTGAGAGGTCTTCGATTGCGCAGTCGTTAGGCAAGGTTAAGAGATAGCTAATGAATGAATTAAACTGAAAGTTGAGTTGAAGTGATAATAAATAAATTTTTAAGACAGTGGCCGGCCTGACGTCGAGTTTAAATAATTTTAACTAATTACATAACATCATGAGAGCTTAATGCTTATAGTTATAAGTTATAGAACTTGTTAGATGAATGTTACATGTGGGATGTGGAATGGACGTGGAATGAATGTCAAGCATTTGGGTTTCACACTTATTTCCTGGCCAGATTCGCATCAATGAGCTTGGGTTTCAATCAAGTAAATTTAATTAGTGCAGAAATTAATTGAGAAGCTTAACTAAGAAACCAAAAACATTATCAAACATCAGACTTCATTCATAATACCCTCAAACAAAGCAGCTTTTCACTGATAAACACGCAAAACATGAACACAAGATAGATACATGTCCCATGTATATAATATACACACACACATATATATAGATATATGTATGTATGTATATATATACGATCCATGGGATAGTCTTATTCACACACAGCATAGATATGATATAATCAATACATGTTCTTTCTTAATTATTTATTTTAACTGGCTGCTTAATTAACGTTCGGGGTCTTAATTTCCATGTCCACATGATCACGATCAGCAGTTGCAAGGGTCGCAGCTGCAGCTTGATCCGCACTTGCATCCATTTCCAGATTCAGTGCTCATCTCAGATCCCTCCATGCTGTACCTGCTTACATATATATATATGTATGTTATAATTATTATTAGGCCTTACAACTAGCTAATCCATATTTGATGATTTTTATCCAATCTAATCGATATTTGATTTGTATGTTTAAGCTGTTTTGAGATAAGTTACTTACATCTTCATTGCTGGTGCCACAGCCACGCCAAGAACGATGGACTCACTAGTGCTCTTCTCTGTGTATTCCATGCCAGCATACATGCTGCGCCTGCATATTCAATATATACACCATCTATTAGGATTAAGAAGAACTGAGAGAGAGAGAGAGAGAGAGAGAGAGAATGACCATGCATAAAACAAAGGGTTAAGGGCCTAATAATAAAATCTTATACGTACGTAGATAAACACAAACACAAGTAAAAAATATGAATATCATGCGTGTGTGTATATATATATGTACCCGTTGCACGAGCAGTTGGATCCACATCTGCAGCTATCTCCACAAGAGCAAGACATTTTCTTTTTTCTTTTTGGGGGAAGGAAATAAATCAGGAAAAAGAAAAGGGTTTTTAGCAAAAAAAAGATGGGATTCAATCTGTTGCTTGAAGGGGTGATTTCAAGTTGAGGGGGATGAAGTGCTATTTATAGTGTTATTTTAAAAGATCATGTCAGCATGAAGTTGAAAGAGCTACCAGATAAAACCTGCCCTAGGACTCAACAATGGCTCCTGTATGACTTCCATTTTATATATTTAATAACTAGAGATTCTTGTACGTATTATTTATATTATTAATATTATTTTTATATATTATATCAAAAGTAATATTTATAATTAAGGTGGTATTCATCATATCAGATAATACAAATGTTTATAAGAAATTTTTTATTTTTTATTTATTTATTTCTTTTATAATGTTATTATATTCATATACGTTTTGATGAGAATTCCTGAGGGGGGAAATTATACTATTTACACAACTATATCATAGTCCAAAAAATAAAATTATATCATTTTACAGAATAAGATACGTGACATGATTTTATCTTACAAACTAGGAATACTTCCTTAGAAATGATTCATTTGATTGAGATTGGAATTGTGTCAAACTTCGGTTCCTTTTCACTGGAAACAAATTAAGTTCGAATCATTTAAGCGACGTCAATTCCAAGTCTAATTAGTTATTAGTCCCTCTATTTCATAGGATTGATCAAAACACAGACAAATTTAGCATGAAGATAGGAAAAGGAAACAAAAGAAGGAAGAACATCTGTTATATGCATATACTTATATGCATATAATATATATTATAAATAGAGATATATATCATAAATGACAGCTTAGACATAATGGTACGCAAGGCATGAAGTATGATCCATTTAAAGACACAAATGCACCCATCACAGCGATTTTGACAATTTTTTTCTTGAAGATATCAAAGTTTACTTTACTTCCACTTGCATATGATATGATATTTCAATGAAAACAATAAAGTCTCATCTGATAAATGAGATGTGGAATTCTATTTTAATGCATTGAGTTCCTTAGTCAATCTTTGTTGAGCTAATTCTCTATATTTCACCTTTTGACTTGTCTTTCCTTGCTACTGTCTATTCATCAGAGGATTTCATTAAGCTACAAACACATTAATGTTTCCAATGTGCAGGCGGATCCAGCGATTTATAATGATTCCGATGCGATGGAAACAAATATAGTTGATTATAATGAAGAAGGAGTAGAAGAAAAAGACAGCAATGAAGAAGAAACAGGCCCGGGGGAGATCTTGGAGGTGGCCGGGGCAGGATTATATCTATTCTCCGGTCAGGCGGGGGAGGCATGTTACAATGGATATTTGTCTGTCAACTAAATGTGATGGGTCAGAGGGATCATTTGAACTGGTCGTTGTTACTAAGAGGAAGAAGAACCCCACATTGCATCATCAAGCACGAAGATCTTTTTGGGGTTACTTCTGGCCCTTTTACAGTATGTTTAGAGAGGAGGAAGGGGACGGGAACTCCATTAGAGAATGAGAATGTAAAATGATCACCACACTTTGGTTATGGCTCAATATTATTATTTTATATACAAAAAATATACAAACAGATAAGCATATACGAGATATGCCTATACAGCTAAGGGTTTGGTAAAGTATGAACGAACAAAATCTTAACTATTCACATCTTCTTATATGGGGTAGTTGCCAAGGATTACTTGGAAGAGATATTCGTATCTATAACATCCCCCGTCAAGCTCGATATGGAAAAATGCTTTCACGTAGAACTTGGAACAAAAAAACGTAAATAATGATTCAGATAGACTCTTCGTAAGGACATCGGCAACTTGCGAATGTGTAGGAACATATTGCGCCTTAATAGCCCCAGAAGCAACTAGTTCTCGAACAAAGTAATAGTCAAGATAGAGGTGCTTGAAACGTTTGTAAGACACTGGATTTATGCTGAGAAAAATACTACTTTTATTATCAGACAGAACTGAATGAGGGCTCCAAAGACTTAATGAATATTTCAAAGCTTTCCGCTTTGGGTACTGTGATTTTTAAAGAGTGGATCAAGTGGTGAAAAAGAGAGCTGAATAGTGGAAAAATGAGAACTCAGCACGAAGACCTCGCAAATACTAGTGTACCTTATCGGTATCATCCACGGGACGTCCCATTACAGCTAGTTGATCACAAAGGTCTTTGAATGCACGAGAAAACTCAGAAACACTACGAGCCCCTTTCTTCATTGTCTGAGGTTCATCCTTCAAACGAATCTCTTCTATTGATGAACCAAGCGAGTGAACATTTGCTTTGACATTTCTATTGATCGAAGTCTAAACAATCTCGACTAAGTTACATTATTTGTCAAGGCCCACCAAATTGTTAATTTGATTCAAATTCATCCAAATTATAATTTGAAACTGTATACCTAGTACGAAGTACGAGAATAGTGTGAAGCTGTACTACACTTTTTTTAGGGCAACTATATCTGTACTTCAACTTTCACATCATATCTACCATCTACAGCGTTGTGCATGATTGCTTCGTTCTTCTTCTATTGTTCATCTCTTTAATTCTTCTTAATATTCATATTCATATGCATATATATATTTCTTTTTTTAAATTCTTCCTGCTTTTTTGTTTCCAGGTCTAATCACCGAGGAAGTAGTTTGTTGGTGGTCCAACACCTGAGATAAAAGACGCAGCAGATTCATATAATTTTCATTCCGGCTACGCTAGGTTAATCCATCTCTCTTTCTAATGTGATATCCGATATCAGAGATAAAGGGACAGAAACCCACGGCTAACATGCTTGAACTGTCTAGCAACTTATGACCGGATTTCGATCTTTGATACTCCGACTTATAATGTTTATCCTATTTATCTCGTTAAAGGTAAATTAAGGGACCATATTCTCGGGACTTGTTGTTTTGCCACTTGTGTGGGGAATGTTATGGCTCCACTCGCTCCTCCCTCTTGACTTGAAATGATAAGATTTCTTGGATTTTTTTTTTATTGAATGATTCGGCCCTCTCCTCTAGGGTGGCCCACCTCACCTTTTTCGGATTTATTTTACTCATTTGAAAGGAGAGGAACAATCGCATCAATGATAAAAAATTTTGTCCTCATACCATCATTATTGATAATATCATTTGTTTTTTCTTTTTGTTAAATATAGATTGTATAGTACAACCGATTCTATATACATCCCAGCAGATCGAAATGCGGTTTCGCACTTGGAAGAGCGGGTCCAATAACCTCTCTGTCCTAGCTAGGCTAGGCGAATCCATCTTCTTTTCCTGTGGGAAAACCGATAAAAGGGACAAAAGACCCACGGCTAACATGATTGAGAGGTCTTCGATTGCGCAGTGGTTAGGCAAGTTTAAGAGATATGCTAATGAATGAATTTTTAAGACAGTGGCCGGCCTGACGTCGAGTTTAAATAATTTTAACTAATTACATAACATCATCATGAGAGCTTAATGCTTATAGTTATAAGTTATAGAACTTGTTAGATGAATGTTACATGGGTGGGATGTGGAATGGATGTCAAACATTTAGATCTCACACTTATTTCGTGACCTGACCCAGATCCGTATCAATGAGCTTGGGTTTCAATCAAGTAAATTTAATTAGTGCAGAAATTAATTGAGAAGCTTAACTAAGAAACCAAAAACATTATCAAACATCAGACTTCATTCATAATACTCTCAAACAAAGCAGCTTTTCACTGATAAACAAGCAAAACATGAACACAAGATAGATACATGTCCCATGTATATATAATATACACACACACACACGCACATATATACATATGTATGTGTATATACATATACGATCAATGGGATAGTCTTATTCACACACAACATAGATATGATATAATCAATACATGTTCTTTCTTAATTATTTATTTTAACTGGCTGCTTAATTTCCATGTCCACATGATCACGATCAGCAGTTGCAAGGGTCGCATCTGCAGTTTGATCCGCACTTGCATCCATTTCCAGATTCAGTGCTCATCTCAGATCCCTCCATGCTGTACCTGCTTACATATATATATATGTATGTTATAATTATTATTAGGCCTTACAACTAGCTAATCCATATTTGATGATGTTTATCCAATCTAATCGTTAATTAATTTGTATGTGTTAAGCTGTTTTGAGATAAGCTACTTACATCTTCATTGCTGGTGCCACAGCCACGCCAAGAACGATGGACTCACTAGTGCTCTTCTCTGTGTATTCTATCCCAGCATACATGCTGCGCCTGCATATTCAATATATACACCATCTATTAGGATTAAGAAGATGCGAGAGAGAACATGTTCTTGACAATCATATAAACAATAATTAACATGTGCAGGGAAATAAGAGCAAGACATGACAAAGGGTTTGGTAAAAGTAGATATGAAACTATGAAATATCATGTAACCCGTTGCATGTGCAGTTGGATCCACAACTGCAGCTATCTCCACAAGAGCAAGACATTTTTCTTTTTGCCTTTTTGAGGAAGGAAAGAAATCAGGGAATGATGGGATTCAATCTGTTGTTTCGAATTGAGTTCAAGTTAAGGGCTACTTATAGGATAAATATTTTAGTAAATTATGTTAAGTAATCATATATTTTAATCATATATAAATTTAATATAATATAATAATATAAAATTAATATAAGATATATTAATTAATATAAAATACACTCACCCAGCAGATGATGTCAGCATGAAGTTGAAAAACTACCGGATAAGACCTGCCCTAGCACTCAATAGTATTTAGCTGTATGTATGACTTTTTATTTTCCATATATATTTAATAATGATAAGTACTTTCTCAATTAATTAGCGTTTCCCAATTACCATATAACGTCAATTCCTCATTATGATGCTAAAATTTTAATTCATATATGTTTTTTTATAATAATTTTTTAAATATATTTATGTCATTATTTTATAGTTTGAAACATAAAATAATTTTATTTAATATAATATAATAGTATTTATTAAATTATGAAATAATATTTTACATATGATTCATTTCATTAAGATCCAAAAGAGTGTCAAAACTTGGATTCTTTTCATAACAACAAATTAAGCTCGAATCATTTATGCGACTGCAATTCCAAAGTCTAATTAATTAGCCCCTTTATTTCCTAGGATTGATCAAAGCACGTAGACAAAACAATCAAACAAAAGAAAAGGGCGATTTGGACATATCAGTTTAAAATAATCTATATAATATAATATAATATATGATAACTTATAAAATAAAGATAACTTATAAGAGCGATTTTGACTTTTCTTTTTTTTTCTTGAAGATATCAAAGTTTACATCCGATTGCATATAATATCTTAATCAAGACAATTAAGTCTCATCTAATAAATGAGACGTGTACGGGATTATATTTTAATGCCAAAAAAAAAAAAAAAGGGGGGGGGGGTTGAACTTTTTTGCTGGAGAAAGTTCCTAGAACCTGCTCTGCACTTACCTTCTCATTTTTATGCATAAAAAAAAAAAAAAAAAAAAAAACATCTTGCAAAGAAAGTTTTTAAGTATCATCATGCTGTTTCTCCATTAGTGGGGGGGATGATCGTATTCATAGAAGTTCAGTTTGAGAGGAGCGAAATTTATATCCCAATATGACAATCTGACTCTGCTAATACCATGTTGCTGATGACATGCTTACCCCATAACACTTAATAGCAATCTAAAAAAAAATATTCTACATCCTTCCTACTTCTATGAACTCCCTGACATTTTTATGGAACATCAAAAACTGTACTGTTCCATATACTATACCATTTCACTCAATAAATTACATAATACACGAAATTGTAGATACCTCAATCAGGACAGATCACAATACCGATATAATCACTTCAACCAAAAGTTCATCAAGCAGCAATTCCTCTATTTCCAGTCCCACACACTCTGTTTCGAATTGAATTTTCATCCAACCATTTCCCACATCCCCCTTTGACAAATCGCGGGCCACCATATCATCCAATGTCTGGTCCAGCTCTGGCTCAGAGCTAATGTACCTGCTCATTCTGCCCCAAACCTCATCAACAAGGCTCCCTTTCTTGATCTTCATTTGATTGATGTAATGATTGAAGGACAATGGTTTCGGAAAATGAGAAAACGAGGTTTCATAAATATCAACAAGTGTCTTGTTAACCAAATCGAACAGAAGGCGATGTCGATCCGTATTCCCGGAAAATTCAACATTGTCCAAGCAAGTTTCTAAACTCTTGAATAACAAAGAATCCAACGGCCCATCTATGAAATTCTGTGTTTCAGTTAGGTTCTCATTTGCAGTTAAGCCTGAGTTTTGAAGAACATATCTCACATAATCAAAGTCTGCATCATCTGAAATGTAGTCTATATCAAAAGTTTTGTCATGATTTAGTTCTGCGCTTCCATTGCCCGGTATAGAATCAGCACTTGACCCGATTTGTATTATAGTTGAAGGTCCGGGCTCATTGATAGGATTGAGACTTTGAGTCAGATCGCAACCTGAAAATGGTATGAAATTAAGAAGGTTCTGGAAGCTTTAATTCAGAGTTCATTAGAAATGGAGTTAAATTTTTTTTTTAAAAATACCTTCTGAGAGGATTGGATGCTTATCTGAAACTTCAGGGCCAGAATTCAGTTTACAACCCATGTTGAGTTCTTGACTATGGTTGCTTACTACATTCTCAGAATCAGCTTCATCCAAAGTACTTAAACTATCTAAAACTTCAATATTTTCTCTACTAATACTTGGTATCTCTGTATGGAGATCCTCATGGGAAGCATTGTTGAAAAGTGAGCAGAAGAGATCAAGATCAGGCAAAGAAAGATTCCTGCCATAGAATCTACGATCAAGTTCACTTCTCGGAAGTTTGTTCTCACTTGTCAGCTTTAAGCTCCTTGACCTTGATTGCTGCTGCTTGATCACCTCGTCTTTGTTGAAACTGCTATCAAACAGTTGAGTGTATTTTTCCAGAGAGTCATTCAAAGAAGATGTTCTAGTCATTCTCGAGAATACTCTATCCTTGACCTCACCTTCTCTTCTGGAAATAGTCTCCACATTTTCTGGCATCTCTGAAGAGACTACTTCGTTAACCGTGTTTGGGTTGTTACTATTTCTCCTCTCCTTGAACACATGCCTTATTTTCTGCTTAATTACATTGAAACGATTAACAACATATCGACTCCATGGCTGGTTCTTCAATTCTGGAGGTGATTCTATTGAAGATATCTTTTTAGATGTCTTTTGAGATTTATGAGCAGAATTAGTAACAAGCTTTGATGCTTCAAAACCCTGAATCGATTTTCCTCCTCCTCGAGGGAGGAACTCGTATTGTTTGTGTTTAAGTGTAGTAGCAGGCAAATGAGCTGCCGGAAATGATGAAGCCTTGCCTAGGCCGATCTTCCTTGTATTTGTTCTGACCTGTGGACCCTGTAGCATTTCGACGAATAATTTCTTGTTCACTTCGAATATCTCTTTCACGTCAACATGGTCCTGAAACGAGTTGCCAGTAATTTCTCGGGTTCTCTGATGAGATAAATCATCGATTGGAGGATAATCTGAATGCCGCAAATTATGTGTTGAACTAACTTGATTTAGACGTGTTTGTGCTGGGGAGTCTAATTTCCAGTATTCACGGCTTTCTTTCACTGACATTTCATTAGCTATTATTACTTTTATGCGAGAATTTCCGGACCTTTTGTTCCAAGAATTAGGTATAGGGCCTAGTTTTACCTAAGAAGTTACATTACCTATTTTCAGTTCATGTTCAATTGAAAAATAAAAAAGAACAGAAATTTACCATTAACGACATCTTAATAAAGTTAATACTAACTGAATATTAAGACTTACAAGTAAAGGTTTTGCTTCATCGATGACATATTCCGGAATTTCCGTGATATTACCATCATTCAAAATCGTTTGTGAAATTCCACTGCCTGAAATCAAGGGCCAGAAATGGATAAATAGATAAACAAATATCTGACGAAACATAAACATGAATGAACGGCTAAGTTGAAAAAAACCTAGTAATTTGAACGAGTCATTGCAGAAGTAATTGAAGTCTTAACTTCCATGTTTAGCTCATTTTGTCTTAGTGGTTTTAGAACTAGATTTCTGAACTTAAATTTTTAGTATAAGATTAAATTTAACTTCACATATCATAATCATTTAAGGGTTTGAAATTTATTAAAATAATTCCAAACGGGGTCTATAACACCCAGGCAAACTGACCCTTAATTAAGTGAACAATTAGATAAAAGGAGGAAAAAAAAAGGAAGTAAAAGATAGCAAGGAATTGAGATTAGTTTACCTCTGGAACGAGTTCCTCTTCTCTGCTTTTTGTATGAAAGTTTCTTCTTAACGTTATGCCAAGGATGGTAATCGAGAATATGTCGTAGGCCCCAAAAACAACCCAGATGGCTGCTTCGGAATTGAATCATGGAGTCCTGCCGCTGTAAGTATTCGTCCATCTTTAGACTACAAGATTTCTAAACAGTCCTCCAAAAATCTAGACTATCTCAATGAGACCCTGATAAAAGAAGAAAGAAAAAAAAAACCACCATTTACAAACGAAGATAAGTTAGATAACAGCATGATTCAAAAGCTTTATTGAACAGAGGTATTAAGAGAGTCATTCTATCAAACACCTTGTGAACAAAAACTGTGAAACGGCAAGAGTAGTCAAAAACCAGGAAGAAGAAGACAAATCAACAGAAGGTCATAGCTACTAGATACGAAGAAACGTGTGCAGAAAGAATGAGAAATAAATGAATTAAAATAGACTTGTAACTCACTAACAAATTGATGATGATAAGTGATAACTGCTTGCTTATTAAATGGCTCGACTCTACTGAATCAAACCATGGCAACTTTATAAATCAAAGGAAACGCCCCAAGCAACAAGTAGAAGAAGAAGACGACGAAATCTTTATAGACTTTTGACAAATCATATGACTGGAAATAAAAATATAAGAAAAATATGTACATGCGATTTTGAATGGTGTTTATATAATGGAGTTTCCATCATTTTGACCAGAAAGCTAATGTAGAAGAAGGTCGTTGGTCGTTCTGAAATGAAGACCGCGGGAAAGCTGCAGCTGAAACCTAATGGGCCCAAATTTTGGGTCCAAAAAAAGCCTAAAATAAAAACAAATTAGGTCCATTATGGTAAGATGTTAAGTGAAAAATAGCTACGTGTTGGATTACCAAACTAGTTTTTGATTCAACGTCTTCGATTGATTTGATTACCAATTTACCTAATATATATAATAGCCAAAAAAATTATTTTACCTTCAATAAAACTAAGAAAGTTTATATATACGAATAGAATAAAAAGTAAATATCAAACTCTAAATAATATCTGAGCCGATATAAAATTTTAAAATTCTCTGATCCGAAAGATTAAATTTTATTCAAAATAAATTATTATAAATGTCGACTTTTTAAATATATTAGATTCTCCGTCCCTAAATTACTCTTAGTAATCAAATTTTTGATGATAAAAATGATTGATTTTTTTTAAAAAACTTTTCATTTGACATAAGGATTATAATAAAATATAAATGTATTAGGTGGTATGAGTCTTGTTAATATGTCCACTACACTATAACCCATTCAAAAATAAAAAGGGTAAAGCTATGAAGTTGCATTTTCATTGATTTTTTCAAGTTTGTCCAAAAAAGAAAAAAAGAAAAAAGAAAAAAAAGGAGAATATTCAAATTTGGTGGTATCTAGATGATTTTCAACGAAAAGGATTGTGGAATTCATAGCCCTAAAATTAGAGAGTAGGAACGTTGCTAATTTTAAAAATATAAATAAATAAATTGCAAAATGAAAGAAAATAACAAGTTGGATAGTTCCGTGTCCGCTTGTGGTTTGAATCTTGGTGTGACTATAATGTCACTATGACCAAAAGACTTCAAAACTTCCTAATTGCATGATGGGAGGTGGAGAAGGGACTTGGACCAACCCAATTTGATAAATAAAAAGCCCACTAGGTCTTTTCTTTTTCTTTTTTTTCAATCAATAATATGTACTTAACCAAGAATAATAGTGAGATTTATCATTCTCTTCTTCTTACCTTCCGTTTCATTACTTATAATGGCTATTTATAAGTTCATAAAGATGAATGTAAAACATAAAATATAAGGAAAATTAGGTAAAATAAATTAGACGATGATATCAGGTGTAATGAACCATTAAGGAGAATTATGGGGGAATGAATATCCACTCATGAGAATTATGGGGGAATAAGATCTCTTCATTTTCATTATTTTCGGATACTTGAACCACTTATGAGATTTTATGATAAGTTATATCTAAATCACTATGGATATTTGCCTCCTTAATGTTTTCATCTTGATTACTTTCTCCTTTTTCTTTTTCGAGAATTTTTGTATTTTGAACTGATTTGTCCCCCATGCTTTTAGTGTGCTTTAGACTCATTAGCTATGATACTAACAAATTGTCTTATTGGGACTTCAATCTAGGCTAGAGTTTTTATAGCTGATATATGTGAATTTGTCACTCTTTTTATAGCATTGAATGCATCTAATAGTTGATTTGTTATATTTTGCAAGTGAATTATCTTTTAAAGTTTGTATTCACATTGTTTAGTATGATAATCAAAATTAGATAATGCCAATGTATTTTAAGTGATATTTTTATCCAGCTATTTAATTTCTCTCCATAATGCTGAAATATACTCATCAAAATGAAAGTTGGAAAATCGTGTCGTAAATGAATCACCTATTGATGGTTCAAGATATTTAATTATCAAGGGGTTCAAATCCAATATATATTCTCAACTTATTTTAAGAACCAATTTTAGTACATTATGGCATAGCAATTAAAACATATACCGCACAAGCAAATATTTTTAGATGGGAAATATTTGCCTTATAACCAAAAGCTAATTGTAATGGGAAGAATTTATAATATGCTATTGGCCTATTGCGTATGAAGGTTGTTACATGTAAAATAGCAAGTCCCCAAATATATATAGAGAGTTTTGTTGTCATGAGTAATAATCTAGCAATTAGTAAATGATTCAATCATTCTAAGTATGAATATGGGCGACAAGTTGTTCAACATCTATTCCAAGTAACATATGATAATCATTAAATACTTGAGATGTAAATTCACCAGTATTGTTAATACAACTTGTCTTGATCGTATAATCTGAAAATTGTGCTCGTAATCGAATAATCTGAGTAAGTAATCTCGCAAATGCTAAGTTGCGAGATGATAATAAACATATATGTGACCATCTTGTGGATGCATCTATTAAAACCATGAAATATGTGAATGGTCCACATGATAGATGAATAGGCCCACAAATATCACATTGAATTCGTTCCATAAATTTCGGGGATTCAATCCCAATTTTAGCTAGTAATGATTTAATGACCAATTTTCTCTGAGAATAAGCGAAAATTTATTAGATTAAAAAATCGTATTATTTTTTTATATATTTTCTCAATAATTTTTCACATCATTATTGATCCAAGATAGCCCACCGGTTATGCCAAGCAATAAAATTATTTGTATTATTAAATTTCTAGTTCATTTTCATATTGACTTCAATTGTACTTATACTTATATAGTACAAACCAAAAGATAAAGCGAATATTCATTCCAATATTTGTTTTTAAGAAGAGACGTTTAATGTGATAAGAAAATATTCAATATCATCTTCATTGGTAGTCTCAATATGATATCAATTTCGACGGATATATTTAAAACTTAAGTAAATTCCTTTTCGATTTAGTAGAGAACAAAATATTTTTTATTTAAGAACTTTGTTCCCCACACAACATTATATTAGCTCTCTTCTAAAGCCTTCAACCAAGTTTATAGAACCTGATATTATATTCACATATGCCTTCATCATTGTTAAGTTTGAAAAATATTGCTTATGTTTTAAAATATGATATACTTCGTTGCGCTATCTATTAAGCATATATTCTCACCATTAGACTCAAATACATGTTGAGAGAAGTCAATATTTTTCTTAAATGGAATCAAATGAAGAACACTAAAACCTTAGTTGGTTAGAGATTCATGTTGATAAAAGTATTGTAAAATAATATATATTTAACAAAATAGTGTAAGTACTCAAGAACAAGAATAATAGTAGAACATAATAGAGGGATTTCTTATTCTTCTTCTTCTTATTTTCCGTTTCATTACTTACAATGACTAAATATATGCTCATAAAGATGAAGGTAATACATAAAATATAAGGTAAATTAGGTAAAGTTTAAACAAGGTGGAGATATTGAGTATAATAGAGCATTATGAAGGAACTGGATCCAGATGAGGATATTTATTCATAACACAGTTCCTTTTTCTTTTTTTCTTTTTAACTACCCTAGATCCCCCCCTCAATTGAGTTGGGCCCCACACTTCTGCCAAACCCAAAAGCCTGACATTTCGGGTGGGGCCTATTGTTGGCCCAATAAGTCATCCAGACAATTGGGCCCGAACAACGTTTATGGAAACCAACAACATGTCGTCCTTCACAAGATTATTGTCCTTTGCTGATTAGACGATAATATCGTATTAAATTTGTTGTCCAATTTTCTTATTTAATGCTAACAAACATTATCGTTCAAATATCCATTTTAGAAATCCGATATATATACTTGTGACATCTATTTTTCACTGAGCTCATAGTTTAATTTAATTAAAAGCATAAGCCCAAACGCGAGGGGTAGTTAACTTTCTTTCTTTTTTTTGTCGCAACCGCTGTCCGGCGATGATACAAAACGGTGGTCGTATTAAACACCCTTGGGGTGGTCCCCACTCGCGTGTGCAATTAACGCGCCTCTACTATTATTCTAATATTTTTAATTATGCTAATTTGGATACTACTAATACACCACCAATTATAACTTTTGCCTTTTTTCGCAAGCTAGTTACAGTAACGTTGCTTGCACTAGTTGTACAAAATTTCCAAATTTTGTAATTATTTTTACATAATTTTCAAAAATTCAAAAATTCCAAATAATTTTTACAAGTCTAAATTGAATTTCAGATCTAAGTGGATAATTTGTACGTGTGTTATTAAATCTTTTAAAATTAATATGAGGGTACACGTGGCAGATTCTTGCGGCGAGTAGATATGTTCATTAATTAAACACGAGTGGCGATTAGATGTGCATGAAGCACCTTCATAGCCTATCATCATCATCATGCATGCATGCTAACAGCTCACTCTCCATCCACTCACTCAACTCGCTGACACACTGACGACTCACTTCACTCGCTTACTCCCATCTTCCTTCTGCCCGAGCTCACTCTCTCTCTCTCTCTTCTCTCTCTTCTCTCTCTCTGCTGCAATCTAATACCAAAAGCAAGCACACGATTCTCTCTCTTTCTCTGCAAGTGATGGCCGTCACTAAATTAATTTCCAATTATACCCCTACAATTTTCCTCTATTTCCTCATCCTATCCCAAACTCCCATTTCGGCAGCTATCAACATCACCACCCTTCTCTCCGCCTTCCCCGACCTCTCCGACTTCACTTCCCTCCTCTCCGCCACCACAAGCTCCGATCTATCCCACCGATCTTCCCTCACCCTCCTCGCCGTCCCTAACCCCTACCTCTCCGCCTCCTCCGACTTCACCCACCGTCTCTCCCAATCCACCCTCGCCGATGTCCTCCGCTACCACGTCCTCTTAGAATACCTCTCCTTCTCCGACCTCCACCAGATTTCACCTTCCGGAAAGCTCGTCACCACTCTCTTACAAACCACCGGCCGCGCCACCAGCGACTTCGGCTCCGTGAACATCACGCGCAATCCATCAAACGGCGTCGTTTCGATTCACTCTCCAGCTCCTTACTTGCCCTCAAACGCCACTGTTTTGAATCTCATCGAGAACCTCCCCTACAATGTAAGCATCTTCACCGTCAACTCTCTTCTCGTCCCTTACGGATTCGATCTTATGGCGTCGGAAACTCGACCGCCGTTAGGTCTGAACATCACTAAGGCCTTACTCGACGGCCATGACTTCAACGTGGCAGCCTCGATGCTATCTGCGTCCGGCGTGGTACAGGATTTCGAAGCGGATGAAGGTGGGGCAGGAATCACACTGTTTGTACCGACCGATACGGCGTTCGCCGATCTTCCGATCACCGTGAATCTTCAATCTCTTCCGGCGGACAAGAAAGCCGTGGTTTTGAAGTTTCACGTGCTTCATTCGTACTATCCACTAGGCTCATTGGAGTCGATTGTGAACCCGGTTCAACCCACATTAGCGACGGAAGAAAAGGGGGCTTACAGCTACACGCTGAATATTTCTAGGGTTAGCGGATGCGTCGCGATTGATACGGGGATTGTTCAGGCGACGGTGACACAGACGGTGTTTGATCAGAAACCTGTCGCCATTTTTGGGGTTTCCAGGGTTTTATTGCCGAGGGAAATTTTTGGGAGTAATCCGATAGTTACGCCTAAACCAGGCCGTGATGTGATTGTTCCGCGGCCGGAAATTGCTCCGTCGCCGGAGGCCTCACTCGAGCCGAACCGCCCTGAATCACGCCTCTCCTCCCCGCCTGGATTCCGTGAAGAAATGCGATCGGAAGCTACTGTAATTAGTGTCGCCTCGAGCTTCCTCTTCAATCTCTGTTGTATAGCATTGTTCTTGATGGTATGAGACTTGATTATTTTTCACCCCCATTTTCTTCATCACATTCATCTGGGTTCTTTTTTTCAAATTTTGTTTATTTCACATCAATTTTTTTTCCCCCGCTTTTGCACACCTTGAATTGAATTAGGCAACAACAAAACCAGCCATTTTTTTTCTTGATCATCATGTTCATTTGTCTGAATAATTCATTTAGGAGGAACAAAAAAGATAAGAAAGAACGAAAGGAAAGAAAGAAAAAAGCGGAAGTACTATTTTTGTTTCTTTGATCTGGAATTGATGTTGTAATCTGTAAGAACTAAGAATCGCCGAGAATTCCTAATCTAATGCTCTCTGAAGTGTATAATTTTTTCTACTGTACAAATATTGAATGAAAAAAGATTTGATTTGATTTTTTTTTACAAGTTTCTTTCCTTTCTTCTAATTTACATTGTAATGTTCATGGGGTTAAATAGGCTTCTTTTTCTCAGAAGTGTGTATGAAAAAAAAGCCTTCTTTCTTTTATGGCAATGTCTGCTTCTATATTTTCCATTTTAGCTTTTCTCAGAAGTGGTCTGATTTGTTTGCTTGCTTATGTAATGTTTTAGGTGGGTTCGGTTCATGGTCAGATGCCAGACCGACCCACTCCCGAGGTTAATCAGAAAAGTCATCATTATCCTTTAAAATTTTATATGTTTATAGTATTTTATTAAACCTCTTTGAACATTAACTTCCTCCAGAGCTTCCTATTTGCCTAATTCACGAGAGAGAGAGAGAGAGAGAGAGAGGGGTAAATGATGATTTTACATACCGTCGTTCCAGTCTCGAGAAAAAAGGGTGGGGCACCCTCCACTTCAAAAAAAAAGAAAGAAAAAAAAAATTGTTGCTTGTGTACAATGTACTGCTTAAAGTAAACAGCATTTAAAAGCCAATTTTAAAGATGAGACTGGTAATTGTTGGATTTGCAGAACACGAACATCACAACTGTAGATTGATGCCCCAATATTTATTGCAAGGCCAAGTATTGAGCATGTTTTGTTTTGTTGCTGCTCTCTTTTCATGTCTTGTAAATGAGGCCAAGTCAGAATACATACATCGTCAGCGTTGCAGGCATGGTGATGTAAACTTGAGCTTGTTGGCTTGTTGGTATAACTATGATTGAGCTCGAAGAAACAACAGCGTATGACTAAATAAGGCATTTAAAATATTAGACTCTATAACATATAATAAGCTCCATTATCATAGATATTATATATAAGGTTTTGAACTTTTAGAAGAATAAATAATTGTATTTTATTTAATATTATATCAAAGTTTAAATTTAATAGATGTGTTTACACTCTATTTCGTAAAGTGTATATATTGTATTATTTGTTGAGTTCTCATAATGATATGCTGATAAATAAGAGAGAATGTTAAAATTATCTCATATCACTTAAAAGATAAAATATCTAATAAATTTATAATTAAATAATTTTTTTCTTTTTTTACAAGAATTTAAAAAATAATAATAATTAAATTCTAAAATTTAATACTTTTAAACTCTTACATATATGATAAGATCCGCAAATATGATGCTCTCACGTTTCACAGTTGAAAAAAAGCTTTTAAGGTTTTAATTCATGTTACTATTGATTTAATAACTACCCAAAAAGGACCCATAATATTCTAAATGTTGAATTAAACTCCGATAATCACCCACTTCAATATGAATCCTTTTTTGTGTGGTAACATACATGGTTATAACAATCTTGTCTCGTAAATCCTATATTTTGAGGACCACTCCTTTCTCCACGCAACAATGTAGATGTTTGGATAGTTGAAAAACCGATATTTACCATTGTGTGTTAAAAGAATGATTAATCATAAAATATTTTCATATATTTCATTAAATAGGTGTTGTTAATATAATACAAAGAAAGTTAAAAAAGGAAAACAAAAATTATTTTTAGAAATATGCTAAATTGATGTTGTAATAAATGGAAATAAATAAATGATTTTGTGTAATATGTCTCTTAACAGACCCCCTCAAGTTGGAGCATAGAAGTTGGTAATGCTCAACTTGACAGACAGGTGATGAAATAGTAAATGATCGAGAGCTTTGGTAAAGATGTCTGAAAGTTGATGAGTGGAGGAGAGATGATATGTAGTGATAAGACCGGACCGAAGTTTTTCACGAATAATATAACAATCGATTTCAATATGCTTAGTGCATTCTTGGAAGACTGGATTGTGAGCAATATGAAGAGCAAATTGGTTATCGCAAACATGAATAGCGGTAGAGAAGTGAGGGGTGTGAGGTGCGTGAGGGGTGTGAGGTGCGTGAATTGATTGAGGATGTTGATAGAGAAAACGACGTCTGGACGGGTGATGGTGAGGTAAATGAGGCGACCAATGAGATGCCGATAGAGACTAGGATTTGGGAGTAAATCCCTATCAGTGTGGTTGAGCTTCAAGTTTTGCTCCATAGGACAAGAGACTGGGCGAGCACCAAGATGACCGCTGTCAGAATAGATGTCGAGAGCATATTTTCGTTGTGAAAGAAAGATGTCGGAGGGAGAGTGATCGACTTCAAGGCTAAGAAAATACTTGAGAGGACCTAAGTCTTTGGTTTTGAAGTGGCAAACTAAGTGAGTCTTGAAGTGTTCAACATTAGAAAGAGAAGTGTCTACAACTAAGATGTCGTCAACATAAACAAGCATAATAGTGAAGGATGATTTTGTGGTAAAAGTGAAGAGTGAATGATAGGTCTGAGACTTAATAAAACTTGTAATAAGAAGAACATACATTAGTTTAAAAAACCAAATTCTGGAGGCTTGTTTGAGGCCATAGAGGCATTTACAAAGACGACAAACATGGGAATCTCCTTTGATAGAATAGCTAGGGGTGGTAGCATATGAACTTTCTCATCTAGATACCATGAAGAAAGGCATTATGGACATCTAGCTGATAGATGAACCAATTGCGGAAGAAGCAAGAGCTCTATAACTCAACGGATCGTTACCATTTTAGCGACATGAGCGAAAGTTTCTTGATAGTCTAAACCTTCAACCTGATTATATCCTCTAGCAACTAAGTGAGCCTTATAACGTTCGAGGGAACCATCGGCTTGAAGTTTTGTTTTTAAGACGTTCGAGCATCCAAGTGGAATTAGCCTCTAAAGCAGTGAGTTCAGCTTTCATAGCGTCTCGCCAATGGGAATGGCAAGCGGCTTCTGTGTAGCAAGAGGGCTCAAAAGTAGCATTAAGAGCATGTAAGAAGGATGAGTGAGTGGAAGAAAAATGAGAATGAGTGAGAAAAGCAGATAAATGATAAGGCATACCTGAGACAGATGGAGCGGCAGTAGAGGCAGATGATCTATTGTCTAATGTAGGACAATCATATGCGGAAAGGTAGGAAAGAGGGCCAAAGGGACGACGAGGATGAGGTGGATTCGATGGTCGATGAGGTAATGAAGTGGGAGGATCAGAATTGGAGAGTGAAGAAAGTTCAGGATGTGGAGGAGCTAGAATAGGTTCGGGGATGGGAAGCGGAAGGACGGGTGTAGAGGAGGTAGAAATAGTTGAAAAGAGAATTGAGATTCAAAAAAAGTAACATCGCGAGAGTAAAAAATTGAGTTTGATTCGAGATTGTAAAGTTTGTAAGCTTTTCGATTACTGGGATAGCCAAGGAAAACACATTTAGAAGACTAAGCAAAATATTTGTCACGATGGACGCATAGAGTTTGAGCATAAAAGAGATAACAAAAAACACAAAGATGGGAATAGGGAGGGAGTTTTGTTGAAAAGAAGTTGAAATGGAGATTTATTATTGAGAGTAGGAGAAGGAGTGCGATTAATAAGATACGTAGCAGTCAAAATATATTCGCCCCAAAAAATGAGTGGTAAATTGGCTTGGAAACGAAGACACCGAGCAACATTAAGAAGATGTCGATGTTTGCGTTCGGCTACCCCATTTTGTTAGGGTGTCTCAACACAAGTACATTCATGTAAAATTCTATTTTCATAAGAAAAAAAGTTTGGAGTTGATGGAAAACAAATTCTTAGCCATTATCAATTATAATGCATTTTATGGAGGAATTGAATTGATTTTTAATAAGTGCAAAGAAATTAATTGAAAAACTAATAGCTTCATATTTAAAACGCATTAAATATATCCAAGTGCACCGAGAAAAATCATCAACAATGATAAGAAAATAATGTTCCCTAGTCAGAGAAGCAGTTTTATAACCACTCCAAATATCATAAAAATCCAATCAAATGGCATTCTACTTTTATTCGAAGGACTTAAAAAGAGAAGTCTAGTATGTTTTGAACGAAGACAAACATCACAATCAGAATAGTGTTCAGAAATTCTAATAATATTCGGAATTAAAATACGAGACGAATGACCTAAATGTTGATGTCATAAGGAGGAATCGACTTTTGTAGATAAGGTATGGATTGCCCAGTTTGAAAGACATATAGCCCGTTTCATAACTCAACTACTCCAATCAGCCTCTTTTACGTTAGGTCCTGCAATAAACAGTGGGTGGAAGAAAAGGGAAGAACATAATTTAGTTGTTTAGTTAAAAGGGGGGGACATAAAAAAGATTAAAGGAAAATTCAGGGACCAAATACACATTAGGCAAAAAAATATGAGTTAAGTGGAATATCTCCCACTGTCGTGACCCAAACGTGGGCACTCGTTGGAAGGAAAATCGGGATCGACGAGGGAAGCTTGCAAAGAGAGGAAAATATTGATCAACAACAACACATATGTTAAGAGGCGTTGGAATCCACGATCCAAGTCATGGAGGAGGAAGAAAGAGAGAAAGAAGGTTGAGAAGCGTTACCCACGAAGTTGACAGAAGCAGGGGTCGGCAAACCTGAAGAGGCACCCGTGAGGTGCACTGCTATAGAGGGTGTTGCTTGTGGAATAGTGGACTAGCAGATGAGGTCTAGGAGCTATTGAAGATTGTTCGATGAAAGACCATGGAGAGGAGTCATCAGTAAAGAGACAGAGGCGGGCATGGTAGAATTTGAGGGTTTGTCGAGAATAGAGGTATGTGTTTTCCGATGAGGTTCTCTTTCGGGAGGGTGTCCGACGAGTGTCCAACATCGTTCACGGGTATGCTCTTCGTTACCACACTTTATGCATTTATAATTGTTTTTGGGAATGAATGGTTTAAAAGCGGCCATGGCAGCAAATTCGGTGAACTTAAGGATTTAGAGGAGTCTCTATTTTTCTTCTTCAAAAAGGATAGAAAATTTTTTATTGATAGATGGTAGAGGTTTGGTAGCTAGGATTTTGGTATGGAGTGTCGAGTACGAGTCGTTGAGGCCTAAGAGGAATTGGTAGACTTGCTTGTTGGATTCCCGTTGTTGATAGGTTGTTAGGTCTATCATGGGTTTGGGGGAGGCAAGTTCTTACCAAAGTTGTTTGAGCCGGCCATAATAGTTCGAGATGGAGAGATGTGATTGGTTGAGAGAGGCCAATTCATACTTAATCTGAAAAATGCGAGCTTTGTTTCGATGGGAAAAATGAGAGATAACATCATTCCATAGGGCTTGAGGGGTGTCATGGAAGTCGAGTGAATCGGCAAGGGTAGATTCAATGGCGTTGAGAAGCCATGTGAAGACCATGTCCTTTGTTTGCTCCCATTGAAGGAAGGTGGGATCAATCTTGGCCGGAGTTAGGAGAGCACCATTAATAAAATAAAGTTTGTTCTTGTTATTGAGAGTTCGAGTAATAACCCGCAACAATTAGGAGAAATTATCTCCGGTGAATTGCTTGGTGACTAGCATTATGCTTGGAGAATCAGAAGGGTGAATGAAGTTAGGTGAGGTGATTAGAGTAGAGATAAGACGAAGGAGAATTTCTTTTTCAATCATTGTAAAGAGAGAAAGAGAAGTTGAAGGTTAAGTTTTTATGAAGGAGATTTAATTCTAATACCGTATTAAAAAAAAGATTAATCATAAAATATCTTCATATATTTTATTAGAATAAGTATTATTAATATATTACAAAGAAAGCAAAATAGGAAAATAAAAACTATTCCTAAAAATATGCTAAATTGATATTATACATAATAGAAAAAATAAATGGCGAATAATTTTGTGAAAGATGTATGTTAACATCATGTCTAAAACACCTGCATTCTTATCAGAAATACTCCAACATGATCTTTGCAAATGTCGTTTTTCAAGAACCGCCGATTCATGATTATGCTCTTCTATAAACTTAGTGACCGTCCATTGTCCCTGTTGATCAACAGTAAATTTAATTTCAGCTTTACATCCACATCTTGCCTCTGGGAGATCATATGATATGTCCATCTTTTCATCACTATCCTTGTTAGCTACCCTTAATCCTTCTCTTGAACAAAAACACTCTTTTTTCCGAATATTTTTACCCTTAACCCTTTATCTTTTTTCACTTGAAACTACTCTACCCAACATACCATTTTCATTATGATCTTCATGGTCTCCCACCACTATAACTTCCTTTTGGGCATCCTCAATGTTTTCTATTCCCAATTCAGACATGTTATCCTATAAAGAAGAAAATCATAAGTAACCATTAGAACTAATTTGACTAAAACGAAAATCAACTAAAAGCATAATAGGATAGATATGTAAAATCAATTTTTTTTCCCTATGTCTATAAAGCAGAACGTGTATATTATACTAGGAAAAACATGTATATTATTAAAGGTTTCACCTTCTCGGCACTTAATAATTGAAAAACACTTATTTTCTCAATAATCTAGTGGGGCGGTCTGCCAATATGCATATTGAAAGACAGAAAAATGAAGGAAAGTTGGATATAGAGAGAGAGAGAGAGAGAGAGATAGATAGATATGCAAATGAGAATGGAGAGATGAAGAAGGTGGAGATGGGAAGCTTTGAAAAAGGGAGCAAAATGGAGTAATGTCGGAAAGAGAAGGGAGGGAAGTGAAAACGTAGAAGGAAAAAAGAGGTAGGAGTGTAGACATGGAAGCTGTGAGAATAAGAGAAAAATGGTGAAAAGTGAGTGAAAGACACGGAAGTGAAAACAAGAAAAAATGGAAAATAAAAAGGATTTAATAGCAAATTATGAAAGATATAAGGACTTAACTTAACACCTTTCTAACACTTCCTCATGCAGCCGCCATTTACATTTTTGCAGGCTTTTTTTTCTTACCTTGGGAGTGGGTCGGTCTGCCATCTGGCCATGAACCGAACCCGCCCAAGAAATCCTCGTCACTATTATGAATGTAACCAAAAGGCAAATGGCCTTCATCATCTGGATAATTTTAACCCGTTAGTCAAAAATGAAGTTTGAATAATCAATATATATGTCTCTAATAAGTGTATCCAAACTGGAAACTGTATCCTGTTAATGATAACTTCATCTTCATCCGGGTCTCGCTATGGCTTTTTAGTCCTTGTCTCAGCAGTTGGTGAGTCCATAATTATTAGAAGTTTTATTCGTTGGGAACGGATTAACATCCTTCCCTATCTGTTTGTCTTCATATATCACAACTATTCATTTTAATCTAAAGAGTTATTGACCTCCCCTCCTCAAAAGTTAATGGTAAAAACCGGGTATCTCACCCACCCGTATTATATAATTTCAAATACTACTCAAATTGAACCCGTATTTGACTCCTCCTCTCTCATTTTCTCCATAGATTCGACCCCTCTCTCTTTCTTTCCATTTTCCCCTTTTCCCCTTTTCCCCTTTTCCCCACAGACAGTGACCACCCTCCATGACCAAACCTTAAATTTCTTTCTCTCTTCTATTCCTGCGAGCTCTACTTCTCCATTTTATCTCTCTTTCCTTCTTCGCGTTATTACACAAGATTTTCTAAGGAAACAGACCTCCTAATTTTTAAAAAAAAGATATATTAGAAATTTTAATATCACAATCACTTTAGTACACAAGATAACAACAAAACATCTTAATTCAAAAATCAAAGATAAAGCAACAACATATTTGATCATGAGTAGCTTGTTGAAAAACCAACTTGAAAAATGAAAACCAACGTCATAGCAAACTCAAAACAGCACAACATCCACATGATATACTGCTAGATATTTTATACATGGTCTTGATTCTCATGATATCTAATTTGAGAATTTTTATAATGTTCAAATTGGGAGTAATATATATTATAGGCATCGATACTCTTATATTGTCCAACCTGTGGATAGGGATATTCTTTGTCCGTGGGCTACTATAATGAAAGATAAAACTATAAATAAAGAATATAAAAAGTATAAAATGATAATTAATGGAGATATTAAGTAATTAAATATATATATATATATATATATATAAATCTTTATATGTTTGTATCTATATAATATTATCGAAGGTACTTCAAAATCATTCTGTAATTGCAATTCCCGAATTACTAGTTGGCAAGACAAGCATTCACCTTGTTAGGAAGACGAGCATTCACCTTGTTGGGAAGACAACCTACTATCTTCCGTCCACCATGTGAAGATCTTGTACATTCTAGAACGATCTTCATCCGTTTATTTTCATGTTGTCTTGCCTCTCTCTCTCTTTAAATCCTGTTGTAACTAGTTCAAAAGGAGGATCATTCAATGTGTCAAAAACATTTGTACTTTCATCGCATTCAAAGTAAGGTTGACATTTTCTAATCAATCTAAAAGAATTATATGGACGTCAATGACAGTAGGCCATATTTGTGGCTCCACAATGAGCCTTTTTAAAGTTGATGTGAACATATTAATATGTCTCATTCGAGTTGCAATAACTATAATATGTGGATCTTCATGCGATGATGATGCGGAAGACTTCGTAAACCCTTCCCTTGCCTTTCTTGTCCATCTACTTAGTATATATGCTTCTGGTATATCATAGTTATTCAGTTGTCTAAGTCTCCAAATAATATGGGCACATGGAATAATTACATACTCAAAGACTCTGCACGTGTACTGATGAAACCTATATTGATCTATCTTGATAGAATATTGCTTCGTCTTCGAACAAATGTGATATGGGTCATTGTAATGATAGTGCAACAATACTTGTTCACAACCTAAATATTAAGCAATGATAGTATACACATTATACTATGGTTAATTATCCACATCTAGCATCTAAGATCATTCAGCCTCAAAATTATCCACTCCGCTGTTAAAAAGAAGCATATTTCAATTTTTCTTGAAAAAATTGTTTTGCATCAGTATACCAATATTTTTCACGGCATTTTTAGAAATATGTCATACACAAAAGAAGTGATGCGTGTTCGGCAAGACGGTAAGGATTGCAGTGGACATAGTTGCATCTTGACCCGTGAATAGAGATATTGTTGCCTTCCCTCCTATACACTTAATAAATGTATGGAATAACTACTTGAATGTTTATGTTATCTCATCGAATAGAAGGAAGGCACTAGAAATAGTTCTCTCCTTGTGGTGGTTCAATCCCACATATGCTCTTAACGGTCGGTGTTTATCATTTGTCCGGTAGGTTGTATCGAAAGAAATATAGTCTCTCAAAAGTTGCATAATCGTGCCGCATTGCATAGTTTGCTCAAAATATATTGGTTATGAGCTTGTCCTCGTCCATCTAAATCTTAACAAAAAATTACAAGTCATTCTTCTACTCAATTCCAAACTAGTTGTCTAGGATAGTGGCTACCCCTTGTGTCATGGCTTGACTTCGTCAACCAGTTATATACTTTTTTAGGTCTAAACGAGTCTAACTCATATTATCTCTTTCACCAGCCAAAGTCACCATTAGATCATGCGCTTACTTCGAGCGAATTTCAGTTCTATTAGTTGCATCAATTTCAAGATGTTGCTCCTGGTTTGTTTTCTTATAGGAACAGAGCAATTGCTTTTTTTTAATGGTATTATTAGCTCGTAGTTGTGTGATGGGTTCCACCCATAAATATAGTATATCGCATCCTATTGACGCTAAACAGTAAAATATGCAGAGCAACCACATCTTATTTCTGATCTTTTCTTCTTCACCTTGATCCGAGGATCTTTGGCAGGATTTCATTTCCCTTCCCTGTGACAAACAAAAGAGTAAACATGTTTGTAATGGAGTGTAATAAAAACCCTATTGAAATGGATGAAAGTTATATTAGAACCACTATTGAAATGGATGAAAGTTCATTTTTTTTTTCCAACATCACTTAGCCAAGAAATAACACATTATACATGTTAGTAATACAATAATAAACATGAAACAAAAAAAATAATCAATTTTTAACTTGTAGTTAGCAAGCTCCAAATTCATCCGATCACGGGTAATTTTCTATTCTCTTAATTCACTTGTACTGGAGATTGTATCCATAATATCGTGCGGCTTGCATCTAGTATCGGCCCATGCAAAAAACTTGCACCCGTTTCCATCTTGATAAGTAATATTCAAACTAATATCATAACCAACAAAATAAATATGTACAAGTATATTACATTGAATCTCCTGCAATAAAAAAAAAGAAGGTCTTCCTGGATTTTTGTGAGTTAATGAAGACTCCAATGAAGCTGGACGATTACAATATCATAAGGGTAGGCGCGGTTGAACTTCACTTCTACGGAAGGTAGAATGGCCTAAACTCAATGACATCCTACTTAATTTACTTTTTTTCTCTTCTAAAGATGACTAGCTAAAATATCTTATATTATTTAAGTTTAAATTAAATTTAAGGAAATTAAAGTCAATCATTGCAACTTACAAGTTACTGAAATTCAAACGGAATAATAAAACCTTCTTCTCCTGTTCTCCATATGAATGAGTGAACGATTCAAAACTTCTAGAACAAAATATTGTAATAACGAGTCAATCCATCTGTGTTTTCAATAGCATAAAATAAAATAAAATAAAAAGAAACGAAGAACACAAAATGGAGTAAAATGTAGAAGCAATGAGACGTGTCGACAACATGAAGTTTGCTGCCCATAATGCTTTTGACAAAAATTTTGTTGGAGTTCAAACATGGCCAAACTTCCACGGCGTTGAAAAATCAAACATGTTTTCAACTCAATGACGCATGGCTTGATGTTATAATAACAGTGCCACAGTTTTATGTATAGTAACAAAACTTAAGGACATGTATATGTACTTAAGCTCTATCTGTCGACAGAAGATGAGGAACTACTTACCTACTTTGACCTAGCTATCGGTGGTGTCATTACACAATGTTTTGGCACAACGTCGTCTTGATCGATAGCATATATATGTAAGAGAAGGTAGTCATGATGCTTTGTCAAAGAAAGTACGAAGGAAAATTGGCAGTACTATATGGAGGAGAAAGAGGTACGTGGTGGCAAGGAATGGTGACAGCGTAACAAGTAAAAATGGAAAGGGAAAGGGAAAGGGATGGATAGTAGTGGTGGTGCATGCTTCGAGGCTAATGACAATGACCATGACCATTGTGGCTAGCTATTACAAATTCCCCTCATCTCGCGTCAATAACAATTTGGATTTTATCTGTTTGCTCAATGATGGCTAGCATTCCTTCTTCATTCAAAACATATTTTGTTTAGACTTTTGAGCAGTCATAGGCACCCCCTTTATTTCATCCAGTCAAATTTCAAATATTAATTTTCTTACAGTAAGTTTCCTCAACTAAACCAGTTATAAACACGGCTTATTTTTTTTATTATTTTGTTGACCATTATTTCTTTTGTTGATTAGTTAATTAAGAAATGGTTACGTTCAAACATAGGCACAGTATCTAGTTTGCAAGTTGACCCGCGATGGTTGACCGACCTTAAACCTTAATAGATCCATGTGGTAATATTAACCGGCACCGAGTATATGATAAGGACATATGTCTGTCTCATAAGATAGAGATCAAAATATCAAAACATGTTTTCTTTCTTCTTTATCTATATCCCACCTTTTTCATTGGTTGGAGATACGAGGGACATGTTGAATGGAGAAAAAGTAACATTCTAATTACATATAGTACATTACTTTGATCCATAACTTCTATATGAATGTAATATCCGACAAATCCGAACCGAACCGAACCGACCCACCCAATTAAAAGAATATATGCCAAGTGATATAGATACGGAGGATATAATAAATAATAATCAAGATTAGGTCTTTATGATTACTAATTAACATGAGTATAGTCGAGTGGAGTTTAAAGAAGGCATTAACATGTGTTAAGGCATAATTTAATATGACTAGGGTCATTATTCAAGTGTCCATTACTTATTAATAAATTATAGTTTAATTTTTAATAAATATGATTACCATGATCATGAAATCTTGTATTATATGATATGAAATTGCACCGTTCATTATTTATTTGAATAGTAATGACAAACATTAGCACAACAAAATAAACGTCTTTGGTTTGACTTCATGTCATGCTTATTATATAGTCCTTGTATAAATAATTTAATAAAGATGTAACATTAATCTATCTTTCCATCTATATAGTATTCTATGAGATTGATTTCTTACCAATATAAAATATTGTAAAAAATAGAAGCAATTCAACAAATAATCAACTTTTTCTAAATATATATATAATAAGAAATGATCGTACTTGAATGATTCTCTCTAAGACATAACATAACATAACATAACATAACATAACATAACATAACATAACATTTGGATGTTTATATAATAAATAAAGCATATAAAATATTATATACTTTCCCAAGATATACGGTTGAATTAGATACGGTCCTCTTTTTAATATGTAATAGATCAAAGAAATTTGTTTAAAGGACAAATGGGTGTGTAAGTTTGTGGAGATGGTGGCTGAGTCTCTTCCCACTTGCTAGTTAGTAATGATGATAGATAGGGCTTTGAATTCTCAAAGTGGACATTAAGCTTTTCGCATTTCTTTATTTGTAAGTATAATATAAGGTTTTTTTTTTTTTTTCTTTAATTAATATATTATTAAAAAAAATTATAATTTGGATTAATTCGCATTAAATCATTTTTTGTTGGGTGATTTTTGGAAGATGGTTTTAAGATGCTATATGCACCGCACCTTACATAGCCACCTGTTGATTGCCCATTGGCTGTCTATATGTAATTCTATTAATATATATACTCGGTAAAAATGTAATTTCTTTTTAATATAATCTTGATATATTAATATTTTTAAAAATATAATATATATATATATATATATTATAAAATTGGAGTTGAATTTTTTTTTTCCTGACTCCAATCAATTAAATTTTAATACATCACATGAGTAAGTAAGAAAATTTAATGTATTAAAACTATAATATCATAATATAATTAATTAGAGAAAAAAAATGGTGTAACTAATCCACTTCTAACTTTTTTTAATTTAATTTAATTTAATTTAATTAATTTATTTAGTGGTAGAGAAGTGAAGTTAAAGAAACACGGTCCAATTCACAATTGGCTTAGTAATTAAGGAATTTCTTGACAACCTTTTTTTCCTGGAAAGTAGCGACAATTTGGAAGGTTTTTTTTTTTTTCCTACTAATCCACTTCAACTGCTGCTTTTCACTTTATTTTAATCATCTTTTTAGAGACAATTTATTTTTATATGATGTTTTAATTTGTTTGGATAATTTTTTAAAAATAATTAAAATAATTATATATAATATTTATAAATTAAAAATAAAAAAATTTAAAAAATATATATTTATACTTATATTCTAAAATTTTTAAATTTATCGTAACAATCTGCTCCATACTCTTTTCTGTATCCGTACATCATAGATCATAATTTAAGAAGGCTGATGTTGGTTTACTATTTATTTATTTATTTATTTATTTATAAGTATAAATTAATTTAAAACCAAACACAAATTAAGACAAAAATAATTTAAAAAAAACAAAACAAGATAAAGTGTCAAGTTTTGCTGCGGTAGGGGAGCTGGATGGAAACTTCGAGTTGACAAATGACATAGGACAAGCAAATAAGTGCCTGCCAGGTGTCAGTCAACACGCTACTATCATCTCATTCAATTCAATCCATCCCCGCTTTTGATCCAACGGCGAGGATGGCACGCTCTCCCATGCATATTGATTTCATGATTTTAAGTTATTTCTCTTTTGTCAAATTTGACTTTTAATTATTCATAAATTCTTAAACCAAAATTCTGTTAACAGCCTTCGTAGAGACGCGTTTACACACCGGCCAAATCACGTTCGTCGATCTCAAACATGGCCCACCATGTCGACATGATATCATCCACTTGAATCACAGCGTGGAACTCCACGCTCTTTTCTGAACGTAATGCGATCCGCGTGTTTACTTACTTATGGTTTTACTTTAAACCCTGACCTTAGTCAACGCTCCCCCACACCGAAATAGAAATTTTTATCTATTTATTTTATTTCGTTTTTCTTTCTTTAGAATTGAAATAAAGAAAGTGTTTTTCTCGTTACCAAAACTCTCACTTAAAAGTCAACGCCTCTCTCTCCCTATCTCTTTCCTTTTACTCTCTCATCAGGTTCTCTTCTTTCTCCATTCACAAATTCTGCCATGAAATATCAGTATTAGCTTTTCGTCAAGTTTCTCCGAAGAATAATTTTTTCTCAACCCAGATTTCATTTCTATTTTTCCGATGGGTAACGGCGTTGGTAAGCTGAGTACTTGTTTCACTGGAGTCGGCGATGGTGGCCGGAGGCCAGGAGTCGGAGATATATCCGTTCTGATATCGGATCCTCTCGATGAGGGCTTGGGCCACTCCTTCTACTACGTACGACCCGACCAGTCTCATATCTCATCATCAAAGGTCCATTCAGAACAAACGACGACGTTTAGAGCAATCTCAGGTGCTTCGATCAGTGCGAACACTTCTACTCCTCTCTCCACATCTCTAATCGATCTCTATTCCTATAACAGCGTCGATGGAGCTGCCTCTTTTGAAAGCTCTACCTCCTTCGCTTCGATTCCTCTCCAACCGATTCCGCGAAATTTGATCAACTCCGGCCCGATTTCTGGAAATTACAACGGCTTTCCGAGCTCCGGCCTCCTGGAAAGAGGTTTTCTATCCGGCCCCATCGAGCGTGGATTCATGTCCGGCCCGTTGGACCGTGGACTTTTCTCCGGCCCCATGGAAAAGGGCTCCTCCGATGAGTTTCCGAGGAGCTTCTCTCACGGTCGTTTTGCTTTCAGATCCAGATCGAGAAAAGGGCGGCTAATACGGATCCTTCGGCGAGCGATATCGAAGACGATATATCGTGGAGGACAAAACTCCATCGTCACGCCAATCAAAGGGGTGAAAGAACCCGACTGGATTGTCGGAACCGATAAGCACAACGAGAATTTGACGATAAGTAGCGTGAATTTGAGCAGCGATGGTAGTTTGGAAGATGATGATTCCCTGGAAAGCCAGAATCTACAGTGGGCGCAGGGGAAAGCAGGGGAGGATCGAGTTCATATTGTCGTTTCGGAAGAACACGGGTGGGTTTTCGTCGGAATCTATGATGGATTCAACGGCCCAGATGCTCCGGATTATCTTCTGTCTAATTTATATTCATCTGTTCATAAAGAGCTTAAAGGTTTATTATGGGATGAGAAGTTCGAATCAGCCATAGCCACCTCTCCTGTTCGGTCGGACAGTTCTTTCTCTGGAACTAGAGAATCGTTACAACAGGTTAGTGATAATGATTTTCCAAGGAATCTTATGTTTGATGATTGTTCTCAATGTTTTGATCAAGCGAATCATCCTTGTGCAAGTGGGGATGAGAATTTCGATTTGAATTCGAGGAGAAGAAAAGGAAGAAATTCTAAGACAAAATATGTAGGAGCTGCCAAGAAGTGGGAAGATAATCAAAGGAGGTGGAAATGTGAGTGGGACCGGGAAAGGGTGGAGCTGGACCGGAGGTTAAAGGAGCAGTTGAACCGATCCAAGTCGGATAAATCGATCAATCACAATGACGTATTGAAAGCTCTGTCTCAAGCTTTGGTGAAAACAGAGGAGTCGTATTTGGAAATTGCAGACAAGATGGTTTTGGCAAATCCTGAACTAGCTTTAATGGGTTCTTGTGTGCTTGTAATGCTTATGAAAGGGGAAGATGTTTATGTGATGAATGTGGGTGATAGTCGAGCCGTTTTGGCTCAAAAGGCCGAGCCTGATTATTGGGTCGGAAAGGTTCGACAGGACCTAGAGAGGATTAATGAAGAGTCGATGAATGATCTTGAGGGTTTAGATAGTGATGATGCTCTTTATTCTATTCCTAACTTGGATGCTGTTCAGCTATCAATGGATCACAACACAGATGTGGAAGAAGTAATATATTTTTCTCTCTTAGACTTCATTTGGGTTCTCTGTTTTGCTTTGTTAATTTGATCTCTAACTTTTCTTATTTTGTTGCCATTTTTAGGAAGTTCAGAGGATTAAAAATGAACACCCGGATGATTCATTAGCCATAAAGAAGGACCGTGTAAAAGGTTCAGTGAAGGTGACTCGAGCCTTTGGAGCCGGTTTTCTAAAACAGGTTTGTAATCATATTCGTTGTGTGATTTCCAGTTATGTGATTATAGAATTTGTCTTTGGTTATTGAAATTTTGCTGATCTTATTATGTTCTTATTTTTGCAGCCTAAGTGGAACAATGCACTTCTAGAGGTGTTCCAAATCGACTATGTAGGAAATTCCCCCTACATCACTTGTTTCCCATCTCTGAAACATCACAGATTAGGCCCGAAAGACCGGTTCTTGATCTTATCGTCAGACGGGCTTTACCAATACTTCACAAACGAAGAAGCTGTTTCTGAAGTGGAGCATTTCATCGCACAACAGCCCGAAGGCGATCCAGCGCAACATCTCGTTGAAGAAGTTCTATTCAGAGCCGCTAAGAAAGCTGGTATGAGTTATATTTTGCCCCTCTCTTCTTTTCTTTCCTGAAAAGTGCAATAAATCTTAAAGCTAATTTTTTTTTAAAATCCAAACAGGTATGGACTTCCACGAGTTGCTTGAAATACAACAAGGCGATAGACGGCAGTACCATGACGATGTTTCGATTATCGTTATTTCTTTAGAGGGGAGGATTTGGAGATCATGTGTATAACCAGAGGAAAAAAAAAAAAAAAAACAAATAAACAAAAGACATCTTTTGTAAGAAACCCAACTAAGCCTTTAGGGGAAGTGTGTTTAATGGGGGATTAAAATAGAAATTGTGCAGTTTATTTTTTTTGTGTGATGAGGAGGAATGTACAAGTCTTAAGTTCTTAACAAAAAGCAGTTTTGACTTTTGAAGATGTATCTTTCCAACCATCACTTTCTTCCTGCAAAATCTAGAATGAATTACTTACTTTTGTTTGGCCTACTTCCCATAAGAGTTGGTCACCTTTTCCTTTTTGTTTGTACTAAAGATCTAAACTTGGCATATGTTGGAAAGCTGTTGTTGTTGATTCTTCAATAGCGCAATTCAACTGGGTTTCAAATGTGGTGCTGTCGGGATGCAATTTAAGAACTCAACCAATCCAAGTTGGTATTGGTATGAATCATAAATATAAATTAAATAGAACAGGACTTTCTAAATATGCGAAAACCCATCACTATAAGTGAGGCAAGTTTGACTAAAAGGAAGAGAACGGGTGGAGCAGGGCAGAAGCATGATGAAGCAGACTTGGTATAAATTTAAAATGTGGCAAAATAACAACCTTTAAACTAAAGCAGCAGCAATTCAAATGGATTAGATGTAATCGTACTTGTGTTTGTGTAGGTATGTATCATTTAATTTGGTCCTAACTGCTATCTACTTTGGAATTGGAAAGTAAATGCAATATTTCAGTTGGGAAGATGAAGTAATGAAACTACCAGAATCCATTTATAAGAACACTGGAATTTTGTAGCTTATGAATTCTCCGGGAGTAACAGTGAAATATCATGCAAAAAGAAGAAAAAGAAAGAAATATATATAAAAGATATTGCACATGAATTTGGGCTCTTTGGATTGGGCCGCATTCATTAATCTAGCCCAGATTCAGGAGCGGATCCACACTCTCAATCCATTTTAAAGTTCAACTAAATGTGGACTTCCACAGTAAACACAGAATTTAAATAAACGAAGCTATCATCATCTTTTCTTGTTGAAATTTATGCCTTATGCCTTTTATTAAGGATTGATTTATAGAATAATAATGAAGGAATCCATACAAAAAGAAAACTGTATTGGTTATGTCTTGTCCTAGCCGTGATATTATCAATGTTCAACTTTGTTATCATCAAACAAGAGACCCAGATTTTTCATCACCCTACGAATCAAGGCCTAGAGATTCAGAGTTAAGTCCATATGTTAGTTACCTTATCACTGTATCAGTGATAAGGTCTCATATTCATGATTTGACTTTTTAATTAATTTTCTTTTTGAATGAAAAACAAAGAATCGTTTGTCAAACTAGTTTAACTTAAAAACTATAATCACGGTATTAAGAAATAGTATTAAGACGGCAATCAGGGAAGTTTGACTTTGTATAGATAGGAGAGTCATTGACCCACGATTCTCTATTCCCTAACAAAGTCATACTTGAATTCTTCTCTCAACATAAAAGATACATTTTTATTTTCCCTCTCATTTTCTCGTCACCCAAAACAATGTCTTCTACCTTGAGCAATTCCAGCAGCATCAACACGAGCAGCACCACTTCTTCTTTCCATGAACTCAAAAAGCAAGCTTCATTTTATCTCAAGGAGAAGATCAAGACAGCAAGATTGGCTCTCACTGATGTTACACCAGCTCAACTGTAATAAAACAAAAAAACAAAAATGTTTTTATTACACCTTGTATATAAACCATGTTCATAATTTCTCCCTACCGTTTCTATTCTTTATGCATTTTCAAAAGGTTGACCGAAGAAGCTATCAGCGGAAACCCAGATGCAGTAACTTTGGCTTCAATCTCCAAGGCTGCTTTCGATCTAGATGATTATTCGAGAATTCTGGAAATTCTACACAATAGGTTTTTTTCTTTTCCCCCCTAATTCATTAGCATCATTACAGTTATTATGAACTCTGATGTGATGTTTTTGGAATCAGATTGCTGAAATTTGAAAGGAAATGGTGGAGGGTGTCTTACAACTCTCTGATCATACTTGATCACTTATTGACTCATGGACCAGAGAGTGTTGCACTTGAGTTTCAAAGTGAAAAACATGTTCTTACACAAATGGGAAGCTTTCAGTTTATAGATGAAAATGGGTATTTTCTTACTTTGAAATAAGAGAGTAAGGAAAAGTATTCATGTTATTTGTCCTAGTAACTTCATCTTATGTGTTGAACAGATTCAACTGGGGTCTTGTTGTTAGAAATAAATCAGAGAGGATTCTGAATTTACTTGAAGAAGGACCTGCTCTCAAGCGAGAAAGAGAACGAGCTCGTAAGTTAACGAGGGAGATTCAAGGATTCGGAACCTTTTGCAGGAGATCTTCATCATCATCGTCACATGTCATTCTTCCGAGAGAATCTTCATCATCATCAAGTGGAGCTTATGGAATTTGCACTTCTCAGCACAATGGTGATCACGATGACAATCGCGACGAAGATGAAGATAATGACCAAGTCTTGAGCGAAAAAGAACTTCGGTTGAAGGACAATGTGATTCCTAACAAGGAGTTACTTATATGCAAAGGAACGGATGAATTTAACACACTTTTGGGTAGTGAGAAAGACGGCTCTGGGACTCGAGATTCGATAGAGAACAGCAAAGATCATCCATTTTATAAATCGGAGACTCAAGCTTCGACTTCACTGCTTTCTGGGTAAAGTTAAGATTAAAGTTCTACTTCAAGTTTTGTTTGTTGGCTAGGCTTTGAGGATTTCAAATCTCAAAAACCTGGTTAGTTGTTACTATTCACCCTGTTTACAAACTTCTTAAACTTTTGAAACTACTGATAACTTAAACAAAGAGAATATCAGCAAACCAAAGAAAATATTATCGACGAAACCAAAGAGTATACGATACACAGTTCCATCCCTTTCACCACAACAACAATGCAGCATGGGCATTGTTCTTTATATGGAATAACTTAACCAAAGATACATAAGCAAACCAGAATCATTTCTTCTTTACATGGAATATGTCAACTTAAATATATAAGCATTAAGCAACAAGGACGGACGTGTAGAATTGCCTGTAATGAAAACCTCTATGTATGTACAAGAGATTAAAAAAATATACATGTATATCAACACATACAAATTCACTCTAAATGAAAAACCTTCAAAAGGGATATCTCAAGATTTGAAAAGCCACTCTTGAATGGCTAACCGCAACGTCTGGTTCGAGGTAAGCTGCAAGTGAGTCAGTTTCAAGTTGATCATGGGTGAAGTCTCGTGCCCGTTTTCCAGCCATTCTCTCATTGCTTCTCCTTCGTATGTGAACCCGTCCGCCGCAATTTGAGGATCATGCATTATTTCCTGAAAAATGAACAAAAGAACGATTGGTTTATCTTGCTTTTGGTATAGTTCGCCCGCTAAACGGGTAATTAGCTCAATCATCTGAAACAAGAAAAATCCCTAGACGAACAGGCTTAAAAATAATCTGACAATGCAACCAATCCAGAATATTTCATTGTAATAGAGAAAGATTTCCAATTCATCAAAGCAGTAATGAGGTGGATATTCTAATTGGTTGCAGTGTAAAATTACATTTTTGGTTCACCAGAGAATCCCACTTGAATCGATACATAAGAAAAAAGTCAGCACTTACTTGCAAGATGGGGCACAAGAAATAAGGCGGGACCGGTTTCTCTTCCGAGTCATACAACTGTTGCAATTCTCTCACCAAAGCCGGAGTCAACTCCAGTCTACCCCGACCAATCAACTCGCAGCATTGTAGACCAACGTCTACTAATTTTTCCACAACCCATGCAGGCCAATCACCGCCTGAAAATTCCAAAACCGATCCAACATGTCCGGAAGAGACCGCCTTTCTCACTTCACCAACTAACCCAATTGTTGGTTTTGCAGTTAGTAACTGCAAAATGATTAGTCCAAACGAGTAAATATCAGACTTAGTCGTCATCACTCCTGTTCTTTGAAACTCCGGATCGGTATAAGAAAATGCACCCTTTGGCTCTGTATTCCTACGGAAACTCGGGCAATGCAGTGTTTCCTCCGATACTAATCTAGAGATTCCGAAATCACATATCTTGGACCTGAGTTCAGAATCTAAAAGAATATTCTCCGGTTTAAGATCCCCATGGAATACTCCTTCGGGTTTCGTACAGTGTAAGAAGTAAAGGGCACTTGCGATTTCGGCGATTATCCTTGCCCGGGTCTTCCATGTCAAGGACGGGGCATTGACCTTCTGTAAAAGTTTACTTTGAAGGCTCCCGTTTGGCATGTATTCGTACACTAGGGCCCACGCCTCGGAACATACCCCGAGCAGTGTGACCAGATGGGGATGTTGTAGTTTCCCAAGTGCTTGAACCTGAAATTAAGAACCAAGTTAGAAAGGAAACTGTTCCTAAACTCCAGTTTGGGTCTAAAATACAGTTTGAGCAAAAACTCGAGTATTTTACCTCTTGTTGGAATTCAGAGGGACCCTGCCTGTTAGGTGGATTAAGCTTCCTTACAGCAACTGTTCGGCCTGACAGTTCGCCCTTATAAACAGAACCATATCCATCCTGACTGATCTTAAAACTCTCCGAAAAATTACATGTTGCATTTTCTAATTCAGATAATGAAAACTCAGACAACTGAGGCAACTCTTCCACAAATCCAACAACCCCGTCATGGTAATTTGACAATCCAACCTGCTCGGTCCTCCATTTCTGAAGCCAGCTCAAAGCTTCCATCTTCTGTTTCAGGATCTTCTCCTTCTCTTGCCTAAGACTTGATATTGATTCTTGAACCAGTTCTAATTCCCCAGCCGCTTCATTAAAACGTAGGCGTACTTCCTGTAAACGGCTGTCTAGAAGAGCAACGTTTCGCATCGTTTTCTGTAGCTCTGTATGAACTTCTTCTCTTTGTTCTAAGAGCTTCTTTTGTTCATAGACTGAAGCTCTTAGTGCTTCCGAGACCTCTTTTTGGAGTTTAGCTTCATTTAGATGGGATGTCTTAACATGTATGAGCTAAAAGAAATAAGAGAAAAAAAATGGTTTTAACAAAAAAAAAAAAAAAAAACTAATGAAAAAAGTGTACAAGATTGTTGTAGAATTATTGGTCACCTTTTTCATGGCCCCAACAGCTTCAAATTCCGATTTTTTGCGCTTGACAAGTTCCGAAATGGCTTCATTTATTGACTGCTTGGCTTCTACTCTAGCTTCTTGAAGCTGAGTATGTAATATGCCTATTTCATTCCTTGATGAAGAGGTTTCTGCCTGAATACTATTGTTTACATTTGAGACTGAAATTTCAGAAGGTAAAATCTCGAGATGAGTCGAAGATGGAGAATAAGTTGATGGTCCTTGAGCCGATTCTCGGGTCGAGATATGCTGGCCTTTGTTGATAAACCAAATCTCACAAGTCAAGGGAACATATCTTGCTGCATAATTTGATTTGCTTGAGTTCTTTACTCTCATCTTCATGCAACTAACAGCAGATAATTTCTTACAAATTAGGATTTTGATACAAATTATTGCAAATCACCTCCATAAGACTATAGAAAGCGAAAATATTCGTACTTATCAGGTACGGATCGTAGGGTTCCCATTACAAGCTTTGTTATGCCATGTGTGTTAACTAAATCTACAATTCCTTTCTGAACTTGATCTGCTTCTGCTGTAACAAAGCTGGTCTTCACCTGAAAAACAAATTCTTCCACTGATTAACAAAATCCTAAAAAAAAAAAAAATACATACTGTTAATGAAATATGAAGAAATACATAAATATAAATATACTTTGGCTCTGGTACAGAAATCCAAGTAGTAGTTTAGAAGCTTCTTTGTTTGTTCCCATTCTTTCTTCTTGAAATCACTCGCCACATCACTGTTTGCTTGACTTACTGGTAGCTTTCCTACTGCACATTAGTTCCATTGAGTTTTCTTCATTACAGAGTTTTTGTTGAAAGAAATTATTGAAAAAGAAGATATCCAGAAAATATCAGATTGTCTAGAGAGAGAGAAACTTACAGAGGGTGGGAATGACAGGAGAGGGCTGATGAATATGGAGGAGGCATATCTCTTGATCCCCAAATCGATTTAAAGTCCATTGCAGCAAACTCATAGCTTTGTCCATAGTCTTCCCAACAGCCACATAAACAACAATAGCACCACTAGCGCCGCCGCCACCAACTTCTTCCAGCCGGCAAGGAGAAGTCACCATCTGATCAAACCGGTGTATGCAAGCGGTTGAAGAAGAAAACTCATAAATCCGATCAACAACACGTAGACCAATATGAGCTGGATATGAAGGATTCATGACCTCCATTTTTGCAGAATAGAGATTTCAGAAACAGAGCCAAGAAATCTACAGAAAGAGAAGAAAGAAGAAATCTAGAGGAAGAAGAAAGAAAATTTTCAGAGGTGGTGGGTATTAAGGTGGGCCTGTATGAATCAGACTTCTCCCTCTTCTTCTTGTCCTTCTGCTTCTGTTTTTCTTTATGCTGAATTATAAAATTATGGAATCATTCTCTTATGCTCTTTTTATCCCAAAATTGGGATCTTTGACTTTTATGCTGACTTGACTGACACAACCTATATCAATAGTATAACATATAATAATATTCTGTTTTTTTGGACCCACATAAAATGGACAGCTCAAAAAGGACAAAGAAAAAGTACTCTGTTTTTTTGCTTCTGTTTTACACAGACTATCTATCATCTTCTTCCTTCAGACGATAATGTAGTACTCTGTTTTTGCTTGAACTATATATGAACACAGGGAAAACGTCTAACACTAAGATTCAAATCCTTTCCTCTTTAAGATCAACTATCATATTAAATTATATAAATATTATTTATATATATATAGTAATAATAGTAATCGTACGACATTGTAGGGCATATAATGTCTCTAAATTTGAGATGAAATAATAGCAGTTGTCTTCTTCAGTTGTCTTCCGAATAATGTTCCTAAACCTTAATGGACAGAAATTTTCAATGCGTAAGAGTATACATAAAAGAAGGGTATTATTTAAAAAGGCCAAGTAGCTTATCTTTTTGGTCAACGGATGAGGAGTCAAAATCGAGTTAAATAATATATTATTTGGAAAATTTTGTAAATATAGTTGATGTCTGATAAATGTCTTGTAGTGAAGAAGACGAATCATCATCCTCCCTCATTATTGGTGAAGAAACAGTCAATTTATTTATTTATTTATTTATTTATTTATTTATTTATTATATATAAAATAAAATAAAATAAAATAAACAATACTTCTTATAATTGGTGGAGAAATAAATGGGCAAATAGAACACAAAATCCTCCTTACTTCCTATTGGAGGTTTTGTAATAATTTTTTTTTTTTTTTGTCAGAGAACGTTTGGTGGAGGAGTCAGTTTCCTAATCCAGGTTTAGAATATGGATTGGATACTCAGTTTTTCAAATAATTTTAAACTTTTTTAATTAAGGTAAAATTAATGATACCAAAGTTTAGCTAAATAATCTTACTGTGCATCTAATGTAATCGAAGACTTGAGTAAATTAATTTGTTTTGGATGAGAAATGAAAGGACTTGTTGAAGTCTTTTTATTAAAGAAAAATGAAATAAAACAAAATAATATTATGTTAGAAGAATCCAATTACGAAAAATTTCAAATAGTAATAAATTTATGTAATAGTTATATTAAAAAATTCAACTCTTGTGGCTTTTTAGGGTTATATCAAACGAATTTGTAATCACTTAGATCCAAAGTATGGGTTTTAGAAGATAATATGAATGGCTCGACGTAATCGACGACTCCATAAGAAAATATTTTGGCAAAAGTTACTCATTTAATCAAATCAGTTATAATAAAAAAAAAACTTTGAACTAGATTCATAAAATTAAATGAGAAATACATACTGAGATAAGTTAACTAAATAGAAAAACTGATGAAAAGTTAAGATTTTATTAAACTAAGTTAAATTCTCGATTGGATAGACGAACAATTGACCTAGTGCTCATGAAGTACACAATTCTTTAGGGAAAGCACAAAATTCAGGTAAGTACAAACCTCACATATAATATGGAAACTACTTTTAGAACTTGATGAGTTATTTCTAATGATTTTATGATTATTCACATTATTAATTGACTTATAGTCATGAAATAATTGACTGTTATAAATGTTATAATTGTTATAGTTGCTGCTTATAGAAAATTCTTGAACAACATAATGCACTCATGAGCATCATGCAAAGTTTATCTCATATTTTATGTTAAGAAATTAAAAGGTATATGAAGATAGAAAGAAATGAGATAGAATAGTTTAGTGTCGTACCGACCTTTTAAAGGAAGGGCCGAGACCTAGTGAAGAGCGGATTATGTAACGCTCTCAAAAGAAGGGTTGAATCCCAATGAAGAGATTATTATGTAAAGTTATGCTAATATATATCGAGCAATGCAAGAACCATGGGTAAATTCGAATCGGGTCGCTCCTCCGTCCTTCCATTGGTTGAGCGCTCAATTGTATATACACAGGACCCAATAAGAGAAACAGTAAGAAAAATTAAGATAGAAGTATGTAATAACCATTACAAAGAATATGAGTTTTAAGATTATTATATATTACATGTTTCATACATCATATACATTTATAACTATTTCATGAGTTATGTCTGTACTTCCTGAGCGAAAACTCACATCTTATATTCTATATTGTAGGCACTAAGGATAAATAACTGATCTATGTATCTTGACAACTTGCCAAGAGAGTACAATGATTGCAAATGAGGTAGTGCTACAATAACTATAATTACACTGTAAACTTTTGTTTTAATAGCATAAATAAGGGTAATTATAAAGATTTTGGTGCATCAGTTAAGATTTTAAGAACCTTCTTATAAATATTTTGAGATATCATAATCGATACGTGCACGTTTAATAGTAACACTATAACATACTTTTCAGATATCATAATCAATACGTCAATGTTTAATAATAACACTATAACATATTTTTTATATAATAAATGTTGCTACTAATCAAGAAATTCTTTTAATGAATAAAGTTTTAAAAAGTTTATTTGAAACTAAATCCATAATTAAGGAAAAAAATTACTCCGAGAAAAAGATTAGTAAAGTAATAGTATGTATAGCATGAGTCGCTACAGTTATATCCTACAAATAAGGCTTTGCTGCTTTGGCATTAGAATGAGTAAATTGACTAAAATATAAATTCAATGAGTAAGTCAGATATAGTCGGATCAAACGCAGTTATAGGCCTTTTTTATTAATAGAATGCAGTTACTCCCCTGCGTTGAAAGGTTGTGCAACATAGCATCTCGTGTCTCATGTTAGGATAGTGGTATGGATATAAAAATAGTACAAAATTTAGATTTAATAATTATTTATATTAATTATTTAATTAGTAAATAATTATCATTTTATCTTATTTTTATCAATATTTTATATAATGGCGTGTTTGGATAATTTGTTTCAAAAGTGCATAGTTTGTAAATTGAAAAACGTACTCCCAAACGGGCGTGTTTGGATAATACCTTAATTCATAAAAAAAATAAATAAGAAAAATAGAGACATGAGGTGGATCCATCTCATTGTGTATATAAATGCATATCAAATCTCATTTGATGGGACATGTTGTTTTTTAAGACATTGTGCTAGTTATAAGACATTGTTTTTAAATAAAAATAAAATATTGAAATTAATTATTAATTTTATAGGACAACCATTATTAATTTATTACACCATTACTAATTTTTTACCCATTTTTAAGGTTTTCCCTTGTTAGTTATTATTACCTACACTTCTAATTACGACATCAACAACAACTGCTAGAGTTTTCCATTCAGCTCAAAGGAGTGAAAAGGACATATAGAAGAAGCTTCATGTTGTACTAGAGTATTAGTATTACGTTATTTAAAACCCTTTATTAATTATAATTTTTAAAAAATTATATAAAAATTATAAAAATACGTCGCATATTTAATTATTTAAATTTAATGAGAAATCTCAGATAGCTTTGGATTATGTATCATTGAATTTTGTTCTACAAATGCTTAGGGGAAGACAACATTTGAAAGAATTGAAACCTCTCCAACCACCATAGCCTCTACTACTTAATATAATTGGTCAAAATACAACACAGGAAAAGTTTGGACAAAACAAAGGGTTCTTTCGAGCTGAAATTTCATTGTAATAAAGGAGGGAAGGCACTCACCATCCCACCAACCATTATCTCGGGCAGAATCAAAAGCATTTCCTATGCACAATTGATGGACCCGACTCATCATACTCTGCTTTCGCAATCCAAATCTGCATTTCATTAAGTGATTGAAGTTAATTTGACCGATTTGATCGATATTTAAGTATAATGAATGTAAATCTGCAACAAAATATAGATACCAGGGTCATTCTGTTAGAGATATGAGACCAAACATCTAACTGGACATATAGTCGAGTTCATAATTGTATTTGTCAGTAACTAGATGAAATCCAGTTTCCATTAGGAAATAGAAACTTATGACACACATTAGGTTCCCCCCATCAACACCATCACTGTTATACATACCTGCTGGAAAGTGCTGGGAGATGCCAAGATAGACCCACCAATCCAGACACTGTACTTTCTCTCAGGTGGGGCCACCACCTTAATTTTCATGCTGCTATGGGCCAAAGCAGTAATTTCCTTGCTCATTCTGTCAGCAATGCCCGGGAACATGGTAGATCCACCACTAAGAACAATGTTTCCGTATAAGTCCTTCCTAATATCAACATCACACTTCATGATAGAATTGTAAGTTGTTTCATGAATACCAGCAGCTTCCATTCCGATCATGGATGGCTGGAAAAGAACTTCCGGACAACGGAATCGCTCAGCACCAATAGTAATCACCTGCCCATCAGGCAATTCATAGCTTTTCTCAACAGCAGATATAGTCTTAGAAGTTTCAAGTTCTTGCTCATAATCAAGAGCGATATATGCAAGCTTCTCCTTCATGTCTCTTACAATTTCACGCTCAGCAGTGGTGGTAAAGGAATAGCCACGCTCGGTCAGGATTTTCATAAGGGCATCAGTGAGGTCACGGCCTGCAAGGTCAAGCCGAAGGATAGCGTGCGGGAGGGCATACCCCTCATAAATGGGGACAGTGTGGCTGACACCATCTCCAGAGTCCAAAACAATACCTGAACAGAAAAAAAAGAAAAAAAAAAATGGAACAAAGACCAGCTTTAACTACGCCTAGTTAAACTGGTAATAAATGCCAATTCTGAATAACATGTCTCATTGTAACACTACTGAGAGCCACAAAGATCAGTTGTCGATCATTTATCTACACCCGTAAGACCAGCTTCGCCTAGTTAAATTTCTTACCAGTTGTACGTCCACTGGCGTAGAGGGAAAGAACAGCCTGGATGGCAACGTACATAGCAGGAGTGTTGAAAGTCTCAAACATGATCTGGGTCATCTTTTCACGGTTAGCCTTTGGGTTAAGAGGTGCTTCAGTGAGTAGAACTGGTGTTCTTCAGGGGCCACACGGAGTTCATTGTAGAAGGTGTGATGCCAGATCTTTTCCATGTCATCCCAATTGCTCACAATTCCATGCTCAATGGGGTACTTCAAAGTCAATATACCACGCTTGGACTGAGCTTCATCACCAACATATGCATCTTTCTGACCCATGCCAACCATTACTCCCGTGTGACGTGGGCGACCCACAATGCTAGGGAAAACAGCTCTTGGAGCATCATCTCCAGCAAACCCAGCCTAAGAAAGTCGATCATATATAAGAAACGAATACATTTCAAAAAAATTCCAGGAAACAATGTGTATCCTTGAAAGATACTATGTTTTGCAGCAACAGGATTTCTAGCGGATTAATTTTGTCTGAAAATACTAAAAATAAGTACCTTGACCATTCCAGTTCCATTATCACAGACAAGTGGCTGAATATCCTCAGCTTCTGCCATCTTTGATCACTGCTGAAAGAGATATATATATATAATAATAATAATAATAAAAACAAGCTTAGAGAAAAAGATAATGATGGGAGAAAGAAGCCTATTTGCTATGAAAGATAGACTAGGAGAGGCATGTACGATATGGATGATAGGAGATTACATGGTTTAACAACAGAGACCAATCTGTTGAATCATTATGACAGTAAAACAGTGAAAAAAAAAGGAAGATAATATGTTCATGAAAAAGATATTCACCATATATGAATCCATATATTAAGAAGATAATTATGCTTCCATATAGCTAAGAAATAGGGCAATGTGCTAAATAGAATCAGATCATAAATCTTTTTGACAAAATAAAAATCCAGGCCGAGCTAAAAAATGCAGAAGATTCAAGAAAATCAAATCTTTGATACTGAATGCAGTATAAGATATCCAAAGAAAACAATATGTTCTGATCCAAAATAGAAAATCAGACAGGAAACTACTACGGAAACAAATCCGAACAGTTCCTTGATAGAATGCAAGAGCTTCCGAAAATGCGCATCAAGGATTCACCGATCATACGAGAAGGAAACTTCCAGACCTAAAACCAGATCCACATTTCCCATCGATCTGAATACGTACTCTAACCGAAATCTCATTCCATGCAAGCGAAAACTGATCAATGCAGAAAATTTAATCACCTGAAAATAGAAGCAAGAACAAGCTGCGTTGATATAGTGAGAGAAGAATAATCGCGAGGGAGAGAAAAATACTGCCTTACCTCTACGCTGATCGGCTGGCCAAAAAGGCCGATGCAGCCATGCAGCCTGCAAGCTATGAATGAAGACCCAGTCCAAATGTTGCGGACCAGCTTGAGCCCATACCAGCTGAATTTACAGCCCCTTAGAAATATCATATAACAAATATATGCATCTGGTCAAGTACTACAAGCTAACCTTACTTGAGGACAAGAAAATGGCCTGCACTGCATGCTGTAGGGTCCATGCATGCATGTGATATCTTTTGTGTGCGTGTGCGTGTGTGTATATATATTACACGTCAGTATGGGATGAGTATTTGTACAATAAATACGAGATGGATGTTTATGTTTGTGGCATTGGATTCTATCTGAAGCGGGTTGATTTGAATATACGCATAGAGAGCTAAATGACAAGCTAATTGAGGGTAAGCTAATTGATACCCCTACCCCATAGGCTATATGTTATGTTCTACAAATAATAAATAGACAAGCTACTTTTAGATTAAAATCTTCTCTTCTCAAATGATCTAGCTTTCTAGGTCTTGGCAACTTCCATCTTGATTCTCTTGATTTGTTCATTTCCCCATGCTCGTGAGTCATGGCTGCAACTGTTCCATACTGATTTTCTTTTTTTTTCTTTTCTTTTTCTCCCCTTTTCTTTCATATTTTTGCTTTCCCTCTGAACTCTCTGAAGATATCATTTAGACTACTTGAAAGCAATGGGAAATTCTTTGTCAGAAGCTATACATCACGATTTCCAAATTGAAAACTGTGAAGAAGCAGCTAGTTTTCATAGGGAACATGATCAACAACAAAAACAAATGAAAAAGGAGGAAGAAGAAGAAGGCAATAATGATTATAATGATGGATTCACGACTCCAACAAATTTAGCGCACAAAATCCCAATGATTTTCCAATGCCCGCCTACTCCAACAAAGCCTAAATCACAGCTTCCGTTAAGAAGAAGGAAGGCACGCATTAAGAGCAAGCGAAAGATTTTAGTCGACCAATCGACCCATGATCATCGGATCGAACAACTCACAGCGTCGTCTCAGGCTCAAACTAATCATCTTCTTGCGGTTCATGATGATAATGATCAAGATGATGACCACCGTGGTAAGATCAAGAGAGGTAGGCATAAAGAAAATTAGAATGTTTAAATTCTAAATTAATTGCAATGTAAAAATCCTAGCTCCATCTATGTAAACCATGAATTATTATTAGTGAGATCGATATAATTATTTGTATCGTCCTCGTTATCTTTTTTCTAATCTTAAGATCCCTTCTTAATAGTATCCCTTCTTAATCATTATCTAGTCTCAATAGTAACTTGTTTTTTCTTTAATTCTTTCTAATAAGGGTTTTAACTTATAACATTAGAACATTCACATATAATTTAGTAATTAATTTCTTCAAATTTAATTTAATTTAATTTTAATTAATATATTATATTTTTAAATTATAACTAATCATTTTATATAATAATTATACATATAATTCTATATTTTATTCTTTATTTATCAAGTAGGTTAAAGAAACAATAAAATAATATTCAAATAATAATAAGAGAAGATTTTTAAAATATTAATTAAAAGAGTGAAAATTAAAATATTATTTTTACACGATTTTTTCAAATTTAAAAAATTAATATAACAAAGATAAATCTAAAGCTAAAGCTAAATTAAATTTTTTTAAAAATAAATCTTATTTATAGTTTTTAAAAATATAATTAATATATATTTTTAGAATGCTCTTAAGCTCGAAGAATAATTGGTGTTATTCAGCAATAATGATAAAAGATTTCATTTCATAAATAGCCCATTGGGTCGACAAGTGTACTGGAAGTGTGAGGGCTTCTAATCAATGACAGGCCCATGTCCTGGAAGACAGGTTTCAAGCCCTAATTTGATGAAACCCAATCCTCCAAGAGCATCAAGCGGGCCTTGTCGGTGAGGGCCCAAAGCCCAAAACATGAAAGGAATCATATATTAAAGCATATAGGTTAATTACATTTTAAAGAAATTTTAATATTAAAAATATAGGTTAATTATACTTTGTGAAATTTTTTACAAATATATATATATAGTAAATCGATTAATCTCAATTATATATATTAATTTTATACTAACATCAATATTATATATATTTAAGATAAATCGGTATTGTAAATTTCAACCGTCTGTCTAATAAATTCTCATTGAAAATCAGACTTTTTAATTATTCTAATTATTTTGTTGGGAAGCAAGCAGGCTGATGTGATATCATGACGAAGCATGCCACATCATTAAGCAGGTCCTTCACGAGGAAGACCCGGATGATTTTGGTACCTATCCTCGTGAAGTTGGATTGATTAGATTGAGTTCTCTCGAACAATTGCCCAATTGGATTTTTTTTCAAGAAAATTATATATTTTTTAATCCTATTTTGTTTTTCATTTTTCAAAAAGAGAACGAAAATTTGAAGTAAAAAAAAAAAAAAAGGTAAAAAATTAATCGAGGAAAAATTAGGAGAAAAAAAGAAGAAGTACGAATAAGGTTATAATGATAATAAATAATTTTTTCAATTGAGGGGTAAATTTTGTGAGTGCAGTACGTTTGTTAAAAAAATTACATTAAAAATAAATTCGTAAAAATCTTTATAGACTATAAATATATATGGATGAAGAAATTTTAGCTGTCCTTAGGAAGCAATGATCTTAGGTGGTGGACTTATCTGCATGTTAGAATTGGTACCAAAATCATCCACCTCACAAAAAGAAAAGCACCTTTCTTTCTCCTGTCTCACTTTATTATTGGATCCTTCCCCTTCCCCGTCCCATCCTGAAATTTTGCCTTGGGTTGCTCTTACAAATTATAATCATGTGGGGTAGAAAAGTGATTCCCTTTCTCTTTATAGTCAACATTGTTCACTAATGATTTTCTTACTCTTTTCCTTTTTCCTAACCTATTCCAGCTTGCTTCCATCTCTGTTAAACACCCATACCTAATAATTTAACAGTTTTTCCTCGTCTACTAGATCTCTATATAGATTTTGTTTCATTGGAACTCATGTGCTGAATTATTTTCCCAGCAAACAAACACTTGTTCAGTCTTCACACACATGGCTCAACGGGTATTGCATTTGTTTCCATTCCCTCACTTGAGTGTTTCTTTTCTCTTTTCTATATTGTCTTGAAGGTGTTTGAGGAAATGCCTGAATGATATATTTTTTAATAGCAGGAAGATGGCTGGCCTCTTGGTCTACACCCATTGACAGTCAGAGTGGGCCTACCTACTAGAACTATAAGCCCAGATTTTTCTGGATCAATATCTTTCAACACTTTAATCTCAGCTTCTCCTTCTTCCTCCTCTGATTCTTCATCTGCCGTAGACACAGAGGTTAGTATAAACAACCGAAATCTAAGGTCTCATGTTTATTGTGACGTACACATTATTTCTTATTGATAAATACTTTCCATGTATGAATGCAGTCCACAGGATCTTTCTTTCATGACAAGAGCATAACACTCGGTCGTCTTATCGGCGTTTCAAACGTTCTACAACTTTCCCGAAGATCAGTTAGAAGGCTCCAAACCGAAGAGACAGCAAATGACAAGAAGAGTAGTAGTAAGTCCAAGACATGGTTTTACTCTCTGTGTTCAAGAAACAGTAGTACTGATGTTGTCGAGAATGCTCCCTCTCTTGCTCACTTTCTAGAAGTTGAGAGAAGAGCTGCCAATGATTATAGAATGAGTTTTTCGGATCCTCCCATTTACGGCAGGCCAGTTGCTGAATCGAACTCGCTATTTGTTGATGGATGTATAGCTCCTCCTCGATTAGAAACTAGTTCTGATATTGAAAGCAGCAGAAATGGAGTGTTCTTTTCATGCATATGTGGACAGCCCAACTATTAACAAAGAGTTCATTGTTTTTTCTCTCAATTATGGTCTATGGTATTTATGAGACATATTTCGTGATACGAGTTAAGTTGTCTTTAAAAAAAAAAAAGTGATATAAATGGTAACCGAGATTCGAGTTTATTGGCTTAGAATTAAATTATAAATAAGAATTTTTTAATTTGGGCCTTTGTTGGGCTTTTGGATTGGGACGGGGGTTGGTGAATGGTGGGCTTGGGCTTTTCCTTTTTTGTTTGTTTCCAGTTTGGTGTCCTGGGACCCAATCAAATGTGTCAAAGTTAAAAACGTGTTTACGTCATGTGTGTTTTTTGAACTTTCGAAACATGCCCAATATCCAGCTGAGTCACACAAGGCCCCACCCACACATTCCCTGCCCTACACGGATAAACTAGATTTCACTGTCCCGGTTTCTTTGAACGGGATCCGGTCCAAACTTGTTAATTCAAAAGGAGGCATTCAAATCTGATGGCATTACGCCAAAGAATATCCAAACCGAACAAGCTTTTTCAAAATATTTCTGTTCTGTCTTGTCATTTTTTACTCTTATTATTGCCAAAATATCTTTATCACCCACATCATTTTTCTTTACCAGAGCAGCAGCCATTGAAGAAAATCTAAATTTGAAATAAGAAAAAGTAAATAAACAAATTTTATTACATTTTCAACCATCTGAATTTGAGGGAATCTTACATTTTCAAATTGCAAATAATAAAAACATATTTTGGCACAAAAAGTGTATCTTACACAACAATCCCCTATGGAACACACTACCGCAATTTCACTCTTGTTTATTTTCTAACTCTACCGACATATAAATTCCTATTTATACTTTGCACATATCAAATGGGTATATAAGTCAAAACATAAAATTCTCAAACTTTGTTTGGATAAAGGGAAACTTGATTTCTTTTCCAAATTCCATCAAGCATCATGTATGTCATTTTATGGTTTATCAACCCACTCATTTTCAGCAGCAGCTATCCTTCCGGATCCCCATCCTCCAACCCTTCCAAACGAGCCAACAGCCGATAAGCTCTTGAAGCTGCTACTACCCTCATTGCTGAAATTTGTTGACCTTCTTCCCTTCCTTATCTTGGTCTTATCAACATTATCTGTTTCCTCAACCGTTTTGATCTTCGCAACTACCAACCGAATGATACTGCTCCGGCAAAACGGGCAAACAGGGGGATTTAGACTTGCTGTAGTCGGGTTTGGTTTATTGTGGCAACAAAGGGTTAAGACACATTGGGCACACATTTGGTGACCACAATACTGGACTTCTATTGTGCATACTTGCTCAAAGCATATAGAGCATAATTCTGTATCATCAGCCTGCAAATAGGTCCAATATTCGATGAGTTTGAGTTATGATCATCTCTTCTCGGGGTTTTTAATGGAAGATTTTTGCATTGTTACCTCAGAGACATTGTCATCAACGATTTCATCGGAGTGTGATGGGGATGGGAGAGAGCAATGAGTTTTTCTCTTCAAGATCTCTCTCTCTCTCTCAAGGTTTGCATCCATTAAGGCTTGTTCTAAAAGAGATTTTGCTTCCTGGTCAAGCTCGCTGATGAACTTTAAAGGTGATGGCCAAACGAGAGGTTCGGCTGAGGCAGGGTTTAGCAAGACTGCACAGGTTCCATGGTTGTACTTCAGAGCAACATTATAAGGAATTCTCCTGCAAAGAAATTAGCGGCCTCATAATACAAAGTCTGTGAAGAAATCCAATGAGTAGGAAAAGGTACAAGTCTATTCTTCTTTTCTTTTCTTTTCTTTTTTTCTTTTTTGGGTTTTTTGCAATTAAAAGAAGATAGAGTACCCTGTTGAATCTCGTTGGAGACGACCTGCACCCCAGGCTAATAATTCTCGGATGCATTCCAAGGAACCCCCTCGGGCTGCCAAATGAAGAGGAGTGCTCCCTGGGCAGCTGTAAAGAAATTATTTTTGTTAAGCTACAGGTTTACAAACACTCGAAAGTACTTATGAGTTATGATTAACTAATAGTATGTAATAATTACCCATATCCAACGGTGGAAGCACAAACAAGAGCTCCACTATCTAATAAAATATGAACACATTCAGGCCGTCTTCTCCCAGCCGCCAAATGCAAAGGTGTTGCTCCCTTATTGTCTCTAACATTCACAAATCGCGCAAATCCCCTGCAATTCAATTTTCCACCAAATATCAAGTAGCAGAACATTGATTAGAAAATCAGTCTAAAAGACCCAAAAGACGGAACTAAAATCAATCTAAATACTTCAAGCAGCCCGCCTGGCAACCAAGCATGAATTCAATTCATTCTAAACTGAATTCTCCATTTCTGAAAAATGAACTCATGGAATCTCGAAGAATGAGAAATTCAATCCACTTCTGATGAAAAACTTGATAGCATTAAAATGAATATACTAAGAAGATTACCATGAAAATGCAACAGGGCTTGTATGAGCAGCAGAAAGGATGGCTTGAAGGCAATCAGAATGGCCATAATAAGCAGCGTAATGCAAACAAGTTCTTCCATGTAGGGAATCAAACATCAAAATCTGAAACATAAGAACTTACCAAGTTACATAAATCTATATGGACCAGAGCACAAAGAGAGCCAGAAATTTGTGAAAAAAATAAAACATACATTTGCTCCTACTTCAAGAAGCTTTCTCAAGCAATCGATCTTTCCATGCATTGCAGCCAACATAAGCGGAGTCTGAAATTTTAATCCAAATCATAATTAGAATTTAGAAGAAAACCAACACAAAGACAATCACTATGAAATCAAATGTAAAACGAAAGAAATCAACCTCACCTGCTTGTTACGATTTACCAAATCTGGATTCACAGATCGTTCCAAAAGCATACAGAGAATCTACAAAACCATTGAAATTCAATCAGAAAATAGGAAAACCAGAAAAAATCGTTTACTTACAATAATCCAAAGAAACACGTAGAAATTCACCTCGATCTGACCATTAGCAGCGGCTACATGGAGTGGAGATTGGCGATGGAAAATAGTAGTTTGATTCAAGAGAGCTGGTTCTCTCTCTAGAGCTGTTTTTAATGTCTCTAAATCTCCACGCTGTACAGCAGCGAATAACTCATTATCATTCCTCGCTCCACAACTCAATCCCTGTCCCATCTCTCTCTCTCTCTCTCTGTACAGTGGCGCAGCACAGATCTGGTCAGGCGGAGGAGGACTTCCACCTCTATCGTGAGCCACCAACCATTAATGGCGGTAGATTTTGCTCAACAAGATGAAGAATGTTCACACTTGAAGTACCATATGGTCTAGGAGAGAGAGAGTGGGAGTTTAAAGAGCTGCCCGGCGAAGCCTGCTGAGTGCTGACATAGTCAAATAGGACTAGGGAATTCGGGCAGGAGTAGGATATTTTCTCGGGCAGATGTACAGTCGGACAAGACTACAGTGAATCACTTTTTATGAGTTGTTCTTGGTGCTCCAAGTAGAAATTATATTTTTACCTATTTTAAATATTATTTAATTATTAAATAATTATATAATTACATAACTTAATACAAGTGTCTCAAATAAAAATATCAAGAAATACCTAAAAATATCTACCACTTTTTATACCAAAAATCAAAGCCGGTTGACTTTTATACACACGATTTGTTTAGGAAGAGACCTCAGGCGTTCAAAGTATTGACTATTCATGACAGCCGTTGATTTTAATAGGTCTATATTTGGAATGGTAGATTTAGAGAGATTACCATAATACATTATTACGACTTGATTAGTTGATCAGTCCTTGTTATTTCCATTGGCCAATAAAATCATTCCATATAAGTGGCCAGTGATGACTGGGATCTACACATCATTACATCCTCTATCACGTAACTAGACTTCAACAGCTCCGTTAAAAATAAATAAATAAACCATTTGAGAAAATATCCACTTGGCGAATCCGGATTCGAATTCGGATTCAGTGCGTGATCAACCGTCCATACAAGATTGTAAGATTATGGATATAACACAAACTAATGGTGTGGGATGGTTCGTTCCTATGTCGGCTGTGTTTAAGATTACCCCAATTAGCGTAATGATGTTACGTAATGAACTGATTAAGATTCAAATAATGACATTTCGTTGAATAAGATGGAGGTGGGTTCCTATTTTGAATCATGAGACCAAGTTGGAAGCAAATGACATTTTGGTAATTCTTTAATGTTGGCTTGTTCGATTATAACAAGTAATAAATACTGTTTGGATTGACTCTTCTTGATCAGATTCCATCACAAACACACGACAAAGAGTTTTACTGGTCCAGAATCCAGATACTCCATAAAATTCTGATATTCACAGAATTGAAGAAGGCTGAGTAGAGATTAGATTCAATTATAGTTGCTTACTGGCTTATATCTGCTCATATAAAAATTACACAGTATATCAACAGCTGAAATATTTCTAACTTCCACGGCTCTATGACATACATGATACATCCTGTTGCTTGCTTGCAATTCAAGAAATTAATCGACATCATATTACATACTTGTATGACATATAATAACACGATATGTCGATTTCTGTCTCCGCCTGAAGGACCAGGTATTTCGCATGAACATTACAGTTCCAGAAGGATCTCTAACTTCCGGTATGGACAGGCAAAGGATCCAAACAAGGCATATGGAGTGATGATATGGGTTTCTTCTTGCCTTTATTTTTATTTTTTTTATCTTTTTACAGAAAGGAACTCCTTCACATTCTGTAAAGTGCCCCTATCATATGGATTTTGGAACCTTGTCTCGCCAGAGCTTTCCTCTGGAAAGGAAGGGAGAAGGGAAACCATATTGAAGGCATAAAGATAGTTACAATAACACTGGAATTTAAATTAGTGCCATTAAGGAGATGTACTTACCAGGCTGGGACTGTACAATGACTTGAAACTCGGAATATTTCTTCCAGTTTATCTAAAAAGCATATCGTGCTGCCAGTCATATAAGTTGCAAATTGATATACATAATGTTTAGTTCTTTATTGTTAAGAACTTACCCATTCATCTGTGGTGATGTTGAAGCATATACAATATATATGCCATGCAAGAAACAACACCTACATAGAGAAAAAAAAAATGAAGAAAAGAAGTCGCTTTCAAACTTGATTTCTTATGGTAACGATCGAAAAATATACTCAATCTATAGAGAAATATTTATCATTCAAGATGTTGGAGTTAAACCTGCCATGATATTTGGAGAATAGAGAAAAGCATGGTCCCATAAACTACATTCCTAGAGAGACAAGTCTGCAAAAGGGATGAGAAGTGGTTTGCGTAAGTTGCAGAAATGCAAAGTGTAAACACAAAACAGTTATCTGTAGGAAAAGCCAGGAGTGGATAAACCTACATCCGAATCCCGTGAATCTAAGATCGAGCTTGATTTTGCTCCTACTGAAAATTCGTAGATGCAGATGTAACGGATTAAAAGAACTAGAAGAACCACTCGTAGGAAAGAAATGTGGATCCAAACTAGCAATTAGATTATATCACGCTCTGAACATTGGAGTTATCATACAGGATAAAGGCAAGGGAACTGAAGAGTTGAATGCAAGATATTACACTGCAATAAGCAGACAAAGTAAGTAGCTTCAGCACTCATAAATCCGATAAGAAGAACAATGAAGAGGACATAATTTCTGTGGCCTGCACAACAATAATACAGCATCATGAGATTCATAACATAGAATAGAATTTGATCATTTAGACTCTGCAAAATTTAGAACAATGTGAATGTTAACGTATAACTAAATTTATCATCCTCATATCGTGGAATTTCATTACCTATACAGTTTCCAAATGCAGGGCAATGGTGGTCAAACCCTTTCACAAACGCCTTGCATCTCTGGCAGTATCGCACCCTTTCATTCAATATTGAACCCTTGAAAGAGAAGAGTACCAAAAAGTGAAATACACATTAAATTGCCGACAGAGAATAAAGCAAGAAGCCAGGTGAATGATGAAAAGAAGGAAAGTAGAGAAAACACTACTTCAATTGGATCTTCATGTAACATGCTACTTTTTAAGGGTTTCATCTCCTGCAGAAACAGATGCAAAGTCATTAAGAGCCCTAACATTGCAATCTAATCACTCGATATATTTTCCAACCTTCTCATGATTATCAGTCTCAGGAGTCCTATCTAACCTGGATGACCCGTGTGTCACTAAACCAGGATCACTAGCTATAATACTGCCATCAACAAATAAATAACCAAAACAGCTAGGCACAATGAGTTCAAATTCATTCCTTCCTTGTATAACCGAAGCAAACAAAAAAAAACACACACACACACACACCACGTACACACACACAAAAAGAAAGGAAAAGAAAAACATAGTATACTGAGACAATAAGAAAAGTTGGGCAAACTGACCTATAAAGACCGAAAATGAGCATAATAACCTCTCCATTAAACAGAAGTTCCATAAAAAGCGTCATCTCTGCAAGGCCAGAATACATGGAAAATATGAGCTTGCAAAACAGACAGAGATTAACAAATTAAAAAAGTTAACTCCACGTTTTCATCAAGTCTATTCTTTCGCACACGAGATATGAAGACAATCAAGCTCAAATAATCATGTGTATATTGAATACCTAAATCAAATTAGTGAAGGTGCAAATGGGCTAATCTTCAAACAACAATTTACTCGTATATAGTCAGAGGAAGAGTGAAAATCAATCAATAGTTTGGAATTATATTGTATAATCCAAGAAACGCTCTAATTGGAAATTTCAAGAATTGACACTGCAGAAAAGTGAGTATGTAAGAAAATCGAAGAAATAAAAAGTACCCTGACGAAGAAGAGAAAGATAAACTCCCCAATGAAATAGTACACTGAAGAAAACGAAAGCCGGAGCTGAAACATGGAGTCGGAGAAGACGCCGGCAAAACCTCCCAGTGCCCGCAACTGCTAGAAGCACGAGAACTGGAAAAAAAAAGAAAAAAGGATGCGCTTAAAACTTCCTAGTGAATCAATCAGCTCCATGTAAGTAGAAAGAGTGGGAAAGAAAAATACCTGAGAGAGGGAGAATGAGGAGAAATGAATAAGCAGAGAAGAAGTGAGAAATTAGAGCTAGGGAAAGTTGAGTGAGAAATACGAAGAGTAAGGAGACTACGGAGCGACTAATCAGCTTTGCTGAATCCAGTATCTTCTTCTGATCACGTAATTCCGCCATTTCTTCACGACTTCAAGCTCATCGACGCTTCTGGTTGCTCGTTCCAAATGTCGGCTTCCGCCAATAGAATACTTGTTAAACTTTATATAAACGACGTGTAGGCTTTATAAACAGTGTGATGGGCCTGAGTGCAGCCCATTCATTTGCACACGCAGATATATCACCGGGCTTGCGATTGACTAGACAGAAGAAAAAGTATTTGGTCAGTGAATGTGACCATGTCACAGGCATGACAACTTGCTTGAGAATCATATGTTTAATCATATGTTAATACTAGGCACATAAATTAAACCATACGTAAGACACAAGCATAGTAACACAAATCCGAATATTGCTGACTCATAGTGGTAACGTACGCAACTACCATAAAGTAGTATATTGTTAAGAATATTTTGTGAAAGAATATATTTATTATAATAGATTTAGTTATGATATTATATAAAATATTAGAATATAATTTCAATAAATTAATAACGGTGCTTAAATATTTTAAATTATCATAATTGTGATAATATATTAAATTAATAATATGTTAAATTTATAAGATAATATATTATAAATAATTCATATAAATCTATATAATATATAAATTAATCATTTTTAAATACAGTGCTTATTATTTAATTATAAGGTATTCTTAAAGTATGATTCAACCGGAAGTTATTTTTTATTAAAATTGATATCAATTTTAGATCTCATTTCTAACATTTCTTAACTTATAGTTTTAAGATGGACTTTCCTTCTATTCCCACTAATAAATATTCTTAATCTCAAGATTACTAATTTATCAACAACAAAAAAAATTATATTTATTCTCGATACAAATTACGATAATATTTTGCTTATTTATTTCAATTATATTAGTTGTTAGCTTATTTTTCATTTTATTATTATTTATTATTATATTTATTATTTAGTTACTAAGTTATTATTTCTTTTTATTTGTTTAGGTTTTTATTTTTTTATTTTTCACTTAGTTTTCTCATCATATTATATATATAATATTTTTTTTGGGCTATATAAAGCTACATAGAATATAGAATGAAATAAAAGCATAGTATTTTAAATTATAATTCCTTACGTAACCGGATGATAATTTTAAAATATGGTCTGTGAGATGTTGAATCAGCTCCAAGTAAAGAGACTCGAGATTCATATTTAATTCGGTCTTATCCCATATTTACATGAACTTCTTACTTTTTAAATTGGCCATACTTCTTCTTCTCACCATGGATGTTGAGATATTTCTAACAAACGAGATTATTTCTTCATTACTATGTTCATTCTGAGTTGTTGGCAAACGAACTTAATAATGAATATCAAACAACATATTTTAAGCAAAATTAAGATGCAATCTTTCTAAATATGGTTTAAACTCGAAATTCAATTTGAGCTGATAAAAATCGGATTTCATCAAACATCACGTTTCACGATGTGGGGTGTGAGGACTGAAGAGACAGAGACAAAGGCTCTTGTCTTGGATTTCTGTGCCCTCCTTTGATTGCCCTCCTGTCTTGGTAGTATATAGTGTTAATACCATCCACTCTTTATTGATTCTATCGTCTCTTTCCTTTCCTTCAGGCTTCTTTTCCTTTTCCTTTTCTTTTTCCTTGTTTCACTCATTTTCCCACCCCTCACCCTCGGAATCACCAATTCCATATGACTGTTCTTTCTCCAGCTTATATACATCATATGCGTAGAGAGAGAGAGAGAGAGAGGGAGGGAGGGAGGGAGAGGGAGAGAGATATAAAGCGGCCTCTCTGTTTGCTTTATTCATTCAATACTATTGCTAGCTGGAGCAGCTTTGGCCCGTGCAAAAAGCTAATCCCTCCATTCCTCTCCTTTTTTATGATAAGGTGACAAACCTTATCATTAATGGAGGGAAACTGTTTAATGCTGAATGCATGTTCTAAACTTAAGATTTGAGTTATTCACGATGTAGTATTACTACCTAGGTCACTTAATTTGACAGCTTAGCTGGCAACGTTGACCAAGAGTTTAGTCGGACCCACATCTACATGATTGTCTTAATGATGATCGAAGTTCTAGAATTTAGAATAGTAGCCTAGTAGGTGATGATACATATGTTCGTTTGATATTGCTTTTGGATGCATGTTTTTTCCCCCCCTTCTTTTTTGGCGTTTTCGAAGATTTGGGTAATTCTTTCTTACTATTCAACATATAAGTATGTGCCCGTGATTCTATCGTTATTATTGCAAAATTATCATAACTACTGTTACTCTGTCACTAGCTAGCTATATGATGTCATTCCTTCTCTCTCTCTCCTCTCTATCTCTCTCTTAACTAGAGAAAGATTGAAGAGTACTGATACGTAATGTGGATCAATGTTCTTCACAGAAATTGATCTGATCAATCTCTGCCTCCTATTTACCTTTTAGTCATTAAGTTGCAACGTAAGGATCATCGCCATTGTTGTAACTTTTTCTAGCTAGAGAAAATCCTTGAAACTTCAATCATGCCTTCAGGCTTCAAAGCTGAAGATGCGTATGGGTATGCAGGCATGCAGCTAAACTGGAACTTGTACTGAGAGTTAATGCTATATATAAAAACAATACTAGTTACTCATGTATATTCATGCATAATGTATATATATAACCATAAACCACTTTGCAAGCTTTTACATTTAAGTGTTACGGTTAGTGTTTGACATATTTGATATGTATTAATAAACTAACATATTAAAACATAATTAACACATTTTTTTTCCAAATAATCAGTAATTAACTAATTATCATGACATTAGAGCACGGATATCGACTTGAACCTATTCTCTATTCATCATGTTTCATTAAACTTATATTTTTAATAATTTAAACTTTTAAGATCATCATAAACTTATAGATTAAAGAATTAATCATTATAATTTCAAACAAATATTCACTTGATACCTTCAAGTTTGACTTGCATAGGTAATGTTATATTAAGTATGTACTAAGTTTAATTTTTCAGCTCCAATTTATAATCTAATCGCATTAACCTAGTACTATATTTATATATGTAATGATCACTACCTACAGTCAAAACCAACTTAGTATGTAAAACAGGTTTGGGGCTGATCTTGCATATTGAAATCTAAAAAGTCTTCGATTTCTAACCGAGATCATAAAAAAGTTGGAGATTGTTAAGAACCTAATAACATCTAACAGTCAGAAATCGAAAATATTTTAGATCTCCGGATGTGAGCTCCCAATTCCATGTAAGACTTGACGTATAAAGGGTGTCGCAGTTTCTCATTCCGATGCATGCATTTAATAAGTTCAATAGTTCATATTGCCGATTGAGAACGGATCACAGATGCACGAAAAAAAAAGTAGCAATAAACGACCAACGGTACAAGGTAAAGATATTTCCAACAGAAATTAACCGAATTCACACCTAGCTATTTATATAGTGTCGGAAAGATATTAACAATTAAGCACACCCATACGTCTACTAACTCAGACCCAAAACAAAGAAAATTACTTGAGCAAAATCAACAGACACATGCAATACCATCAGCGAATTAGTACTACGCCGTCTAATATACTAATTAAGTTTAGAGCATTTTAGAATTAATGAGCTTGACCTGCATTTTGTTGACCAGATACTGATGATGTTTGACTGCAGGAGTTAATACATGGTGGAAAATTTACAAGAGATTTGTAGCTGAAGAAGAGCTGAGACCTGTTAAATCTGTCCAAGAATTTCCACCCCAAAGCAACTGATTGTTTTCTGAGACACCCATCGATGTTGGAATTGTCAGGTTCAGGCCTTTGTTTTCTTCAATTTTGATTGGAGGCAACAGAAAAACCCTAGAATTTGATGCCATATTCATACCACCAGACGACCCATCATGAATACTTTGATCACTTTGAAATAATGGGTAATTGAGTCCAGTTGATGAGTCTAATAACCCGCTTAAGAAAGGAATGTTTTGTTGTAAAATGGATCTACCGCTTCCACTTGAATTGCTTCCAATTTGAAACCCTACAACATCTTCACTTTGTGCATTCATATTTTGATCATGAGCACTAAAGTTTAAACCGAGGTCAGTAGTATAACTACTCCCCACTCCATCATACCTCGTAAAATTTTGCAAAGACCCCATGAAAGGTAACTGAGGAGGCATTTGTGGAGGCAAAGGATTGCCGATCATCTGATCATGATCTATGTTGTTGCACTTAGTACTCGACGGACTTGAACGAGTCGAGCCTGAATTACCCACCTGCCTCTGAGCTGGAGATTTGGACCGAGTACGGCTTTTGTTCTTCTTGTTTCTACGACAACCTCCACCCACTGGAACATTCCTTAGGGCACCACCTCGAGTCCAGTAACGGCGACATGTTTTGCAGAAGTGTCGGTGTTGTGCAAGGTTATAGTTATTGAAGTAACAGAACTTAGTATTAGTAGATTCACACCTCGGACACTTCAAAGCTGCCTCCGGTTGAGGTAACATGGCTAGCCGGGCTCGATCGGCCATAGAACCTGGCCTGATCGACCCTGAACCACCATGAGGTGGTACTGGTGGCGGCAGCAGTGGTCGCGGATGCAGAAGTTGGTGTGAATTTTCATCAACCCTTGGTTGTTGAGTGACTGCTTGCTGCAAAATGAAGCAAAAATTGCCATAAAATGTAACTTAACATATACGTTTAGAACCCTACAAACAAAAAATGATTGGTATATTCAAGAGTGCAAAGAACAAAAAATGAGCACGAATATTTGTTTTTTTTTTTGGATTCAGTGAAAGAAATTGAAGAAAAATTTACCTGTTGTTGCCAACTGGGAGGATCTAAATAGGCTGGAAGAGATGAATAAACCATGGTTTTTTTTTTTTTTTTTAAGATCTTTTTCTTTTTATAAAGGTTGATGTGGAGAATCACAATAAGGGAATACCAGAACCAAGAAAGAAAGAAAGAGAGAAAGAGAAAAAGAGAAACTAAAGAGAAGAGAGGGGAAGTGGGAGGAAATTAGAAAGCTAGGGAGAGAGTAAGAAGGGCTTTTGCTTACTTTGCTCATGATATTCTCTCATTCTTTCATGTCTTTTTGTTTTTATTATAAAATTTTAGGGTTTTTGAGTGGACGAAGTTTCCTCTTGCTTATTATATAAAGCCTTTTGCTTTGCTTAGTTAAGGTGTACTATCCACTGTGGTTAAGTGCTCGAAAAAAGATCTTCGTTTTGTGGCTCCCTATGCCAAAAAGCAGGAGAAAGATGATGATGACGTACATGATCAAATTAAAAGCTAATAATTACAAATTAGTTTACCAATATTTAAGCTTTGTTAATGATGGGAGCATCTCACGTAATAGAACAATTAATTTAGATACCTGTTTACAAATGATCACATTAGCTAGCTCTAAGCTTGTGAAATTTACTTTTTTTTGTCACGAGGTTCAAACCCATAATTTGCAACTTATGAATTAGGTTCAACGGCCGGTTTTTTGTTTTTACTTATTAATTGATTGTCTTAAACGTCCTGTAACATGTGACATGGTTTTATAAATCAAAGAATTCTTGTTAGGATTTATGGCTTTGAGAGAATCATTGGGATGTAGAACTTTTGAATGTCTAATATTTCTCATTAGGTTAACTCCTTTAGAATGAAGTTAAATCTCGATTCCTTAGTCTTAGAGATTAAACCTAACCAAAATTTACTAGAATAATTAAAGAAAGTGATAAAGAGCATATTAATTTATAGTAATTTACTCAATATTATAATGGAATCATAACTATCATAATTCTCTCTTTCTTGATGCATTTCTAAAATTAAGAAAATTACTTGTAACTTGATTTTATGTTATTATACCCTTTGTAATCTATATATATACTTAAAAAGTTACCACAATTAAATATGTCCAAATATATTTCTTTTTTATAATTTCAGAGCTTTTATATTTTAACGAGTCTAATTTTGTTTCAGATCTTACCATGGTCTCTGACACAGGATCTGAGCCCTCTATTGCCGAGTTTGCTATCGCCTTTACTGTGGCCCTTGCTCCAAAGGTTTCTTACCCGCTCGTTGGTCCTACGAGAATATCCCTTGTAGCCGTCAATTAGCTACTACTACAATTTACCTCATCCAACTATCCCTCTTGGCGCACTCAGGTTGAGATGTTTCCCATTGGTTATGATCTTTTGGGATATCTTGACGGTACCTACATGTGCCCTCCAATCAACACCGACCTCAACGTCTATACCCATTGGATTCGTCAAGACAAAATCCTGCTATCGACATTATTTGTATCTATTTCCACTACTGTCAAGCCAATGGTGGCCTCTGCTACCACCAGTCACGAGGCTTGGACCTATGTTCTCTATCTTTATGCAAATTGATCTCGTACTTGTGTTATGCAGATCAAGAATGACTTGTCCTTTGCAAGTCGCGGCAATCAACGAGTCTCTGAGTACCTTCACGACATCAAGGCTAAGGTTGACGAACTTGTTGTCATTGACAAACTGTTTCATCAGACGACCTAACCCTTTACATCCTCAACGGTTTGGGTCCCGAGTATTGCGACATTGCTAGTTCGATTAGAGTTCATGAAACACCCATGGCGTTTGAGGAGATTCATGACCTTCTTGTCTTCCACGAGGCTTATCTTCGTCGTCTGGACAACGCTGACGACTCCTTGGTCTCCACTGCTAATGCAGCCACCCGTATCCAGTCTCGCTCCTCCAACTCATGCCATCAGCATTCTCAAGGGATGGGTAATTCGCCCAAATCGAAAGGTCACATAAATTGGATCTCTTCTTCGGCCCAACCTCACAACCGTGCGGGTCCACGTAGTTGGGCTTCTCCTAATTGAACTGCCTCCAACTATGTCCATGTCCCTTATGGGTTGCTGCGCAATAGGCCCATGCACCTGCTTCCCAACCCGTTACTTGTCAATGGTGTGGGTTTAAGGGCCACACCGCCACCACATGGTCAACGACACTACTAACTTAGCCACTCGTTCATCATCTTCACCTCCTTCTGATTCCAAGCGGCTCCTTGATAGTGGTGCCTCTCATCATATCACTTCCGACCTCTCCAATCTCTTTACTCATTCCAACTATGATAGAATAGATGAAATAATAATATGGTACAACTTAGGTTTGAAAATAACACATACTAATTCTTCCACACTTTCTCTCCCTACGCAGCATTTTCAATTCTCAAAGGTCTTATGTGTCCATCATATTCATAAGAATCTCTTAACGGTTCATCATTTTACGAAAGCCAACAATGTTTCGATCTAATTTTATCCATCTTACTTTGTTGCGAAGGACCTAGCCATGAATAGATTATTTTATCCATCTTTATTTATTCATCTTTAAATATGAGCTAGTTCACCATTCACAGCAGATTATTCACTATTTATCACCATTCACAGCAGATTATTCACTATTTATCAAGAATAATGTATGATGGATTTATACTATTCTCTCCCTCTTTAGACACTCTCAATTTCTCTTATAAGAAACCAAATCACACTCATAATAAAACGTCTACCCCGAATTTTATATTTATAAAATTCTTTTTGAAGAGACTAATTGAACTAGAATTCTAAGGGGACATTTTGTTCGATTCCCTCTATGAAAATGAGCGTGAGAATTGGAATGAAATTAATGATTTTATCATTTTGTCACCTTCTCAAGGAATGAAAACTATGCGTACTTGTTTAATTAATTTAATAACTTAACTTAATTGGGTAGTAACTGAGAAACTATACACTCGACCTCACAAACTCCTTCACAGTTAAGAAACATGGATGCATGAACATGATTGTGTTCGTACAACATTAGCTCCTATCTACTAGCTAGCTATAGGAAGAACAAATTAACACTTTCTTCAACAAATTAGATTAGATAGCTGTTTTCGCATCCAATGCAATGTAGATAAGTATTAGCACTATATATCAAATCGCTTTTCCTTACAAAATGAAGTATTTACTTTAATTTCCATTAGTGCATGTGTATATTTATCGATTTGTCATTTGTCAATACCCAACTTTTGTTCTTTGGGCTGTCCTGTCTCTTACTTGTCTTGGACTCTCCTTTAATTTTGCATTATATCATGCATGCATGCCTACCCACTTTAAATTAAAATAAAAATATATATATATATATATAAATTATGCTAGTCAGATGCTTCGTTCTAACCTAAAGATCGATCTGTGTCATCACTTAAAGCTTAGCCAAATTTAAAGCAAAGCAAAAAAAAAAAAAAAAAACAAACAAACAAACAAACATGTGTTAAGCTAATTAGAGCATATCCAATATCTTTATCAACCTTTTTTTTTTTGGTTTTGAAACAAGGCAAAAACGCTCAACTTTAATGCATAAATCATAATAGATGTTTTGATCAGGAATATGGAAGAATAACTACTTTAAAATTTTTCTTCGTTATGATTTGCTTTGTTATCACATTCAAATTTCGTAACTCTTTTCTCTATTGAATCCACTTTTAGCAGATTAAGACCCATATCTATATTATTATTAGGTAATTTCTTTTTCACTCGGATTGAATGTATAGTATGTAGTAGCTGTTGAATTTTCACGAAAGGGTCTCTCATCTACAGAGACGAATGTACTATTAATCGCCACTCCTAATTAGGTCCTTTCTTCATCAAGAAGAATCTCTTTTTGTGGGTGGGGAAGAAAAATCATTAAAGTTAAGCTTATATATATATATATATATATATAAAAGATTCGGAGAGAATTTTAATTATAAATATAATTTGTAATTGTAAGCTTTAAGATAATAATTTATATTCAATAAACTTTTAAATATTAAGAATTAAGAGTTAATTTTGACTTTGATTGAAAATTTATTATTATCGTGATATATTTAATAGCATACCAAATTAGCAAGTGTATTTAATTTTTTTATTTATTTTTATTTTAATCTTTTTACTTTCTTCTCAACAAAAAAAATAAATCCACCATTTTATTGTACTTTTCAATAAATTAAAGTTAAATAAGTTAAAGGTCAAGTCTAAAAATGCTTCATAAATATAATTAAATATATCTCATATTGAAAATGGAGAAAGTTCTTAAAATATTTATAAGTGATTACAAATAATAAGTATTTGTAATAAATAATAAGTGTTGAGATCTGACTAGTACTCGCACGCTACGCGTGGCGTGGGCACTTATTAGGCATGTTTGCAATGTGGCAACTCATGGCGGCCAGCCGTCATGTGCGGCAATTGACTGATTTAATTTTATTATTTACTTAAACGATTGACAGTTAAAACAGTTAGTTACCGTTGGAGTTTGAATTTCAAAAATTCAAATATGTGACTAATAAAATAGTTTAATTATTTTTCTAAAGAATATAATTGTATATTATTTCACGAATATGTGCTCATTTCACTCATAAATATTAAAAATTTATAGAGAATATATATATATATATATATATATATATATATATTTCTATCTTATTTTCTTATTGTCAGAAACTAAACACATACTTATATTTTAGAATAAAATTTCATTATTCCTTGTAAAATTTCATAAAAGCTTATTATTATATATTGAAAATATTATTTTTTAACAAATATATTTATTACGTATTCAAGTTTTGATCACTAAATTATTAACACATTTTCATTTCATCCAACCCACCAACACCCGAGAGCCACCGCCACCTATGCCACTGCACACAGGCACCGCCGCCAACACCGTTAAAATCCAAGCATCAATCAAAGTAATATTTTGTTGAATACGTTAGAGATACATTTTCATACGTCACTCACTTTCATATATTGCTGTGTATACAAAAGTTTCTCTTACAAACTTATTGTATTTTATATGAGTGCGAGACTAAATCTAATATAATTATATACCCGCCTAGTAAAAAGTTATGTACATAAATTTTATATGTTATATAGAATATATTTAGTTGATTTTAAATTAAATTAAATTTATCAATAAAATATGAATTTTATGTATTTATTTATTTTAAATAATATGATAATTTTTTATTAATATATTAAAAAATTAATCTAAAATTATAAAAAAAATAAAAAAAATATTTCATATTATATCATTTAATATTTTCTAATTGCATTCTTAATTGAATTTTTTTGGTTTTTTTATCAATAAAAAAATAGATAGCTAGGCACCAAAGAGAGAAGAAATATTAGTTAGAAAGTGAATGCAAATTAACAAATCAAAGCATTCCCAAAATGCACAAAAATAAATATTGTTGGAGAAAAAAAAAAAAAAAAAAAAAAGTGGAAATTTGAGAAAGTATAAAATAAGACGTATGCATGCATGGTGGGGCCTGCTGTAATAACACTCCAAAGCCGTCTGATGTGGAGACAAACAAACACAGTCAACATCAATCATCTTATTTTTTCTGATACTTGCGGTCGGATACAAGACTCTCTTACTACCACGTCATCGATTTTCGGGCCCACCCATTATAATAATAATTTTATTTATTTATTTATTTATCAATAGAATATATACGGATTGATCTGGACGGTGGGAAAGCAGAATTAATTCCAGTTCCATACCCATCAAAATACTGATCTGATCTTGATTCCTCTGTATATTCATTATAATTTCTCACCCTTCTTTTCCAGATATTATCACTCAGAACGAATCGCTGAATCTGTATTCTAAAAAAAATGGAGGATTTGATCAAATAAAACGTGGATTAACACGTGCATGGGATTTTTAGTTTAATGAATCGAGTGAATGCATGGATCTCCTTCAGAAAAGTTTGATTAATTTTTGCATGCATCGTGAAACCCATTAACTGCTGCTGATTAGTTATTACAATTACCTTAATCGAGGAAGATTATGTATATATATATGTATAATAGAATAAGCTTTGATTAACTTTTAACTAAGCAGGAATCTTCACCCACATCAGGTTGGCGGGTTTGTAGTGTCGGAATCCAATTCCCTGTCCATTACCGTTTTCCTTTTCTTTTACAGGGTACGGGCCCTTTTTTTTTTTTTTTTTTTTCCTTCTCAATTTCATACAAGAAAAGCTGCTAGATCTTTATATTGTTATTAATAATAGTTGGAAAGGATACAAAGATTGCAGCCTTAATTGCTTTGTCTTCTCTCTCTCTCTCTCTCTCGTGCGTGTGACAAACACACATGCATGCCAACATGGGCTTGTTGAATGCATCACATTAATGATGGTCCCTTGATTGATCATAATATCTGTGTGGTATAATTGGTAGGATCCATATTGCCACTCCTCTTTACAGCAATGAATTGATCATCATGCTTCTTTTCTATTTCTGAGAAACACTTCAATCACAATCTTCCACCTTCATTCATCAGTCCTGAAATTATATGAGATCCGGTCCGGAACCCATATAAAACCCCACCCGACTCGTAAATACCATAAGCACCCCTAGAGTAGCCGTTAGTTTAGTAAACAGAAGCTAATTATTGGAGCCAGGCATCTGACAATCACAACTAGCCATGGAACCCCTTTAGCCTTTACAGTTTAAAAGCATGGTAGGGATATAACAATAAAAAAAGTTTGAAACGGTGGGGTTATTACAAACCTCTACGAAAAGCTGTCCTCGATTGCTAGCTGGCAGTGTTATAATTTGCAAACTGAAGTTTGGGCAAAAAATTGAGGAAAGCGTTTGGAACATGCATGTTGGCGTTTTGGAAGACTAGATGGAAGTCTAGAAGTTATATGGGGCAGTATTTCTGTTCAAAAATTGTAGTCAACCTTCAAAAGTTGCACATGGTTGAAGAGACGCAGAGAACATCATCAAGTTCTTCTGCCACAAAATGTGTAATAATCTGATTTTTCAAAGGTAGTGCTGAAGAACAACATGATAAGAATTAATTTTATGGTTTGCAATTAAACAAATTTCCTCTGTTCATAATTCTTCCCAGCTGAAATACCAGACTACTTTCTTCCTCTATTAAGCCTCTGCAAGTGGTAATTAATACTTCCCCCGGGCTTCCTGTTACTTTTCGACTGCAACAAAGATACACCAAGAAGCATTACATTCTAAACATAGATTAAGAAGAGCTGAAATGAAATTTGCAGAATTTATGGCAAATGAATGATGTCACCTGAGCATCCATGCAGGTATTCAAAATCTCCTTATGACGGACACACTTTTCATCACTGTTGTGGTTAAGAGCTAAGCAGTTGAGGAATGTTATCATCTCTTTCATGCATGGCTTGCTTAGAGCGCCGAATTTCTTTGGATTAATATAAAGGGTACCCGCTTTCCGACCCATTCTATGCTTTGAACAACACAGATCGAAACAAGTAGATTTTCAGTCTAAGCTACTTCTTAAGATAACAATCACAGCCACGTTTAAAATACAAAATTAAAGATATGCAAGATGAATATGTGACTACTAAGAGGAAAAACATACAAAAAATGTGGAGAGATTAGCTATCAGATTATCATCTTGAACAGGAATCTCAAATACCTATATGCTCTAAAAATAAAAGGAGTGTACAAGAATCAACAAGGCAAGGCAATATTCAACCTTTGACCAGTTTCAAAACTTCATGAAAGGACATACACATGATCCTCTTTTTGACAGCAATGCTAGCAAGCAATTGGAAAAGGACCATCTTAATACAGCTAAGAACCAAAAGTTTCAATCTTTCAGCTCAACGGTCAAGGATTAGAAAACTAGTCCGGAAGAAAATTTATACTTTCAAATCCTTGTTGATGCATTCTTCCGTGAAGTTTACTTTTCTCAGGTCCTAGAAAACCGAATGAAATTAACAAAAATGGACTGAAGGATGCCCAATTAAAATAAAATTAACCCTCAAAATTTCAAATGGCCTATAAATTTCGCGGACTTCCTAGTAGAAGCTAATTCTCTCTCATTAATTCAAATCAAAAGCAAAACCTCAACACATATAGGATGGAACTCCAAGCAAGTTGAAGTTCGAGAGTATTATATGATTTCAGCAACTCAATTTGGTAAGGGTGATTCATTTTCAGAAGAGAATTGAACAGCCTGAAAATGAAAGTATTCCCACTACAGTAAGAAGTAGATTATTGTAAGCAGGTCAGGCATTTCTTCAAACACCTTGTGGTCATTCTACATCATCGGATCACCTCATTATACGTGCATAGTCTACACTTCCCATCATAGAATCATAGCACCACAGTACATCATCTCAGGCGAATATTATACTTATAATCAATATGCTCAATTTCCATATCGAATTTTCTTCCGTTATGTGAACAATGGGGAGAAGCGACGAATCAAATCGACGAATTAGAGTCGAGCAATATTAGGAAAGAATAGAAGAGGAAAAATGAAATTAGAGAATTACAAAAACGTACCGAACCGGCGATCTAAGCTGCTGTTGAGATTAGGAGGAGGAGGTCGACGATCTGAACTTTTTTTTTTGGCCAAACAATTTGTACAAACTGAGCTTCTTTCAGTTTGTACAGATTGCAGAAGCCTTGCGAAACAATTCGCTGGATGGGCCAGCAAGAAGCCCTAGAAACAAACTGGGCTGACTGAGAAAAAGAAAAAAATATACATGTACTATAACAACTCATAGTTCGGCCCAATTACCGAATTCCACTTGTTTAGTAGTTAGCCCAAAGAGGTTACTCTCTGGCGACACGCGGGTTAATGGATATTAAAATATCTGTTATAACTGTTCAATTCGTTCGCTGATGACGTGGATATAAATAATGATTAATTTTGTTTTATTTTGTTAATAATATGAGATTCCTTACCATTAACCAAACACCGGAAAGAACAACCACATTACTCACCGAAATTTAGCAAAAACTCCTTTTTATGTGTTGAGCAAGTACAATCCACGTCATATTTACTGTCGATGCTATTCAATTGCGTGACACAAAAAGTATGTAATGAGACTGTTAAGCGTGATGTATGTATTCAATTGAAAAGGTAGGAATTGGATACGATAGCAATGAATATAGAGATGGGCCCCAAAAAATGCAAAATGACAAGATATAATGAATTTAGAGGACCACCATTGACTCTGCTGCCGTGTTAGTGTCTGGTTCTGGAGGGTTTCGCATGGAGCCATGTTGTTCAGTTCCCGGCCAGCTCCTTCCTTTTGTTTCTCTTCTGAGAATTCAGTACTAACTAACTCATCTGCTCTCTACTCTCTACTTCCAATAAATTCAAATTTTTTGTTTGGACGCTGATGAATAATTAATTATTAAATATATAAATAATAGCACAAATGGGTCCTCGCTGGTGATTTCCAAATTTAAAATCTTTTTGAAGTTTAAAAAGCAGAAATCGACAGTTGAAGAAGATGGCGACAAGTTTCAGCTCTCCTCCTCCTCTACTCTCAACAGTAACGTGATACGTAACAACGACATTTCTTCTTGTTTCTACCTTTAAAGGAAAAAGCATACACCCAACACTTGTTATGTTTTCCCATCTGCTCTGTTTTCCATTTTTTGTTTGAATGCCGATTCTTCTGTTAACGGTAACAATCAATCAGGCTCTTGATTCCGGAAGAGAAAAAAAAGGCAAAGCTTTTGCTGAAGAAAATAAGAAAAAATAAAAGTTTTTTTTGTTTCATTGCTAAGATTTTTAAAAATGAAGACTTTTCTAAGGGTGCTGTGTATGTTAGCTGTAAACCATGATTGTGCTTGGAAAAATGATTCAAGAAGCAAAATAGAAAATGCCCTTTTTCCCTTTTTTGTTTGAATCGAATGGGCATATATACAATGTCAAACTACCTCAGAAGAAAAATATGGATCATCTTCACATTAGTAATAAAAAAGTATTACAGCTGAGCTGGGTTTGAATCAAAAGACTGACCTTTTTTACACACTAAAGAATAGATGTACAGAAATAGAGAAAAAAGACCATCTAGATTTTGAAGTTGTACAATGGTTTATGGGAAAAATCTCACTCAAAATATTTCAACAAGAATTTGAAACTACAAAGCTAAGAGAAGGATAAAAAAAAGGGCCTATAATAACAAAGATGAATCAAATTACACAGATTATAGATATAATCTTAATAATAAATTCAGGCAAATCTATGAGTTCGGTTTCTTCATTTCTTGTCCATTAATCTGTGTACTAGGAGGTGAAGAAGCTAATGGTGTTACCTGTGAAGAACTAGAAGGAGCTTTCACTCCAGTCCCCGCCGCCATTGGTGTGGTGGAAAAAGCTTTATTGATCTCACAATTTTTGGACCCCATTTTCTGAGCTTCTTCCATTAATCTCCTGTATAGTTTCTCCTCTGCTTCTCTTAAAAACTTAAACTTTGGAGGGGGAGAAGAAGAACACCTCAACCTATTCAACTCAGCATCTGCTGCTGCTGATGATGATTCGAAGAGTGGGTTGTTGAATCCTTGATGCTTGTATGAATCCAAAGGGTGCAAAGGAGAAGAAGCAAATGAGCTCCTTAACGGCGAAGAAGCCATTAAAATATCACTCAAGCTTCGTGCTCTTGACCCTTTTCTAGTAGACCTACCATCTTCAGAATCTAAATCCTCCTTTGTCTCTTCTTTGATGGTGAAGAGGAATCTGGGTGGGCCCGCTAGGTTGTGGATTCTCATGAGCTCTGATTCCACGTTTTCCTCATCAAATGTCATCAGTACTAACTCTTTGCTTGAACCCATTTCCAGGTCTTGTTCATTGTTGCTGTCTTGGTTCCTTCTTCCACTTTCTAGATTGGTTGCAGTGTTTGGTTGGTGAGAAAATGAAAATTTTCCCTTCAAGCAAATGAGATGGAGAAGCTCCTTTGCATAGCTGCTGCTATAGTCTTCATCTACTTCTTCTTCTTCTTGAATGTTTCTGTTGATTATTACTTTCTTCTTCTTCCACCATAGCAAGTAGTACACCTCTGCAACAAGAGCAAAGAGAAGAAGTCCAAAAACTAAACTTAACCCAATTCCCAACCCACTAAAAGAAGTCATTTTTTTCCTTTTAATTTACTTGACTCAATTTCACATCCTAACTCAAAATTGAGTCTTTCTACTTCAATACCCAGAAGAAAAACAAAAAACCAAAAACCACAAACAGCCCTTTTCCCCTTCCTTGTAAGCAGCTTCCTGAAAAGCTGCAAATTTTATTTTATTTTTTTCTTCTCTTTTCAGAAATTCACACTCAAAAAGACTTGAAATTTTCCAGAAACACACGGTATAAGAGTATAGAAGAAGGAAGAGGAAAAAAATTGCATTCGTGTAAGTAAAAGGAAAAAATTGCATTCAAGTCCAAGAGACCTCAACCACCCTTAAAGAGAGGAAGGAGAGAGAGAGAGAGAGAACGAGCGTGAGGGAAATCTTATCTTGAAGGTTTGCATACTTGAGAAGAAAATTGATCCAAAATTAAAAAAAAAAAAAAAAAAATCAAAAAGTGTTTTTTTTTTTTTTAAATATTTTTCTTGGGAAAGTGGGAAGGATGATGATTAGGCAAATCTTGGACAGAGTAATGGTGGTTTGTGGGAAGGTCGGAAAGCACCTCACATGGGTTTGCAAAAGTGTCTGTGGACATTATTATTATAACTGAAAACTAAAATAAAAAATAAAAAATAAAAAATAAAAAATAATCTTAATTATGATATTTTCTACGGGGAACTCTTTATTTTTAATTATTATAAGGAATCTTTTATCATCGATACTTTTCAAACGATTTAATTTTAACTCGAGTTAATATTTATATATAAAAAAAAATTAATTCCTAAATATTAATAATTTAAGTACTTAAATCCTAAATTTTATTTATCATTTTTTTTATTGAGAAGTAATTCAAATTTCAATCTCGTCAACCATCAACAATCAATTTATCCACATTGCCGGTAATAATCTTACCATCTTGTTGCCGGCACGGGCTTCATCGACCACCCTTTTTTCTCCATCTCATTTTCTTATTTCTCTATCTCTCTCAATTTCTTCGCTCTGTCCTTTCACCTCTTTTTATATATCCTCTTATGCAAAACAAACGATGGTTTTGTTGGAAACTAGATCGAGCAAGAGCTTGTTTTGCGGGTGAAATTAAATATAGAAGTTTAAATTTATTAATTAATTATTTATTTACAGGAGATGAAGAAGGATGAATGGGCGGCGGATTGATCATCGTCGGCAATGTGATAACAACATGATTCACGACGGTGAGGGTGAAATATTTGTTGATGGTGATGAAGATTAAGCTTTGAAGTTAATTATGAATATAAAAGACAAAGGAAAATAAAATTAAAGTATAGACAAATTTTAGGGTTAAATTATAATTATTTTAAAATTTCATGTCATTAAATTTTAGAGGTAAGTTTAAATAATTATTTTATATCTTATAAATTCATCAAAATTGTGCAAATTGAATGATGAAAACACATCATCCACAAATACACGTAATGTCGTTATCTAATCTTAAATTAGAAGAAAAAACAAAAAAACAAAGACCCCTCACCTTAACTCAATTTGGTGGTACAAAATTACAAATAATATATTATAATATATGCTCAAACCTACAATAAAATCCAAATACATTTAAAAAGTTTAAAATAAAAAAAAATAAAAAAAATCCCTAGTTTGAAGGCCCCGTGTTTATCTAAAATTGTTTGAAAGTGTCCATTGGGACTCGAAAAGTAGGGCCGAAAATAGTTAAGACATAAAGTTGGGCCTGAATGAGGCCGAGTCCAAACATGCCCGAATAGAAGATCTGGGCTTTAAAGTCCAACGACTCAGCCTCACTGGGTTGGGTCCACATACTTAAGACAACGATATAGCAAAGTAGAAAAAAACAAAATCTGAACAAGTCCTACCGTTCCGTTACCGTTAATTCTCACAACAGGGAATAACTCCTTGGTCACAGTTATATAATCTGACATAATAATAACTCCGTCAAACTGGACACGGTAACATTAACGGAAACCGTTACTGTTCTTTTTTCTTTTTTCTCAATCCGTTCGCTTCTCCTAGAGAGAGAGAGAGGTCCGTAGAGAGGAGAAGATAGAGAATTTCTGTGTGTGAGAGAGAGAGAGAGAGAGAGAGAGAGAGAGAGAGAGAGTGGTCTGTTCTCCATACGATTTCTTAAGCAAATCATCGAAGGTAAAATTTTCAAAGATCTACTTCTTCTTCTTCAACTTTTTTCCGTCATATCCATTTGATTGAATGCTCCATGTTTAGGATGATTTTTATCCCCAGACTCTGCTTCGCGAGCATAAATTTTAATCTGGTTATTGTGATTTAGAGGGTATTTCTTATGGGCTTGAGAGTTTTATAACGAAAAATAGATTTATATTGGTGTGTTTGACATATATAAGGTTATTCTGTTCAATTCGGTGAGATTCGAGTATCTTCGTGTTTTCATTTTATTACTGTTCATACAAAAAAAGAGAGGAAATCAGCTTATGTAAAAAAAAATGGGGGAAGATTTGTTGACAAGCTTATCAATGGAAAATCATCATCCATCGACACTATTATCAATGGATTCAAGTTCAATTTCTCATGATGAATTTGACCGGGAACTAACCCGTCCAATCATACTTTCTCGACCTCCGGATATTAATCTCCCTCTCTCATCTGAACGTAGTCCGCCGCCTCAACCATGGAATTCAGACCCTTTTGACATGTTAGATGTGGGCCTAGGGCCTCAGATCAACGAGTCCGATTCACTCCTCAACCTTCCCAAATCGGGTCGAAAATGTGCCAAGAGGTTAGACAGTGTGTGGGGTGCTTGGTTCTTCTTTATGTATTACTTCAAGCCGGTTTTGAAGGAGAATTCAAAGTGCAAAGCAGTCCGGGACAGTATCGGATTTTCCGGGTTTGATAAATCGGATCTAGAACTCGAGGTTTTCTTAGTCCAGCATGATATGGAGAATATGTACATGTGGGTCTTTAAAAAAAGGCCCGAAAATACATTGGGTAAGATGCAGCTCAGAAGTTACATGAATGGGCATTCTCGCCAAGGGGAACGACCATTTCCCTTTAGTGTAGATAAGGGATTTGTTAGGTCTCATAGAATGCAAAGAAAGCATTATAGAGGCCTCTCTAACCCTCAATGTGTACATGGGATTGAACTCGTTCCTTCCCCGAATCTTAAAGGTCTTCATGATGAAGAACAGAAGAGATGGAAGGAACTTACCGGAAGGGATCTTAGCTTCTCAATCCCACCAGAAGCAAGCGAGTTTTGTTCATGGAGGACTCTTCCCAACACTGAGTTTGAACTAGAAAGACCTCTTCCTCCATTAAAAACCAACAATAACTCAAACCCATCTCAGAGAAAGTTAAATGAGCCAGGTTTGAATCTTTCGAGCCACCCGTCAAATCACTTAAATGGTGGAGTTGGGAACGGGATGGATCTCTCTCCGGTCTCTAACAAGCGGAAGAAGGATTTGTTTTTAAATGGGAATGGAGAAGACTATTGCTTACTCATCAATCAACCGCAAGATAATTCCGAAATCACCATCAGTGAACCTGCTTGGCTGAATGATTTTAGTGGTGTAATGAGGAATGTTTATGGGCCCGTTACAGGGGCAAAAACTATTTACGAAGACGAAGAAGGTTATTTGATTATCATAAGTTTACCTTTCGCGGATCTTAATCGGGTTAAAGTGACTTGGTGGAATAATCTCACACGTGGGGTTGTGAAGATATCTACGGTGAGCACAGCTTGTATGCCTTTCATTAAAAGGAATGGTCGGACATTTAAGTTGACTGATCCATCACCTGAGCATTGTCCACCTGGTGAGTTTATAAGGGAGATCCCATTACCAACCCGGATTCCGGATGATGCCAAGCTGGAAGCTTATGGTGATGAGACGGGGACTGGTTTGGAGATTATGGTACCTAAACACCGTATGGGGCCTGAAGAACATGAGGTTCGGGTTTGTCTGCGACCTCACCTTGGAGCAAAAGAGCTGGTGCTATCTTAACTGAGAAAATATGACTGGTGAGGAAATGTAAGGGTAGTAGAATAGCAGCTCTCAGGTCATTTCTCATTTACTTTGTATGAAAAGAGAAGAAAAAAATTTTCTTATTGAAAATAAACAAAATACGTTACGAATTAGCCCACTCTATTTCCTTCTTATACTAAAGTGATTTTTTACAACATGAATCCTAGAATAGAATCTTATCTGGGTTTTCATTGTTTCTCTCACTTTTCATTAGACTTTACGTGATGTTACTTGCAGATGGTGTGTATGGTTTTCTGATCGACTTAGAGGAAACAGGATAGTAAGAATGTGGCTTGCCTGAATCGCCATACTTCTTCCGGACATCGGAGTTGTACTAGGTATCTTTCTTAATGGTACTTTTTATATGTACGCGTTTTGTGTATACTTCTAACGTCATTTAGTATGTCACCTTTTCTTCGAGAAGCAATTGTATTTCCTGAAGCGTAGAATTGTATGTGATTAAATGACTGTATGAAGGGAAAAACTATCCAGATTTGAAACTTGAAAAAAAACACTTTACAGACAGAACTAGTACGAAACTTAGAAACTGTCGATAACAGTTTAAGAGAAAAAGATCCAAGCTCTACCATATGGATGGATCGGATGCTACAAAAACAAAAACATTGAAAAGAAAGGGAAATTTAAGCCGGGTATACACGGCTTCACAGGCAGAACAGAAACACCACAAGCGTAACTAGCCCAGACTGAGATTTTAATCCACTTCCTCAATCTTAGGCCCAGCTCCACTGCTTCCGCCGCCAACAGAAGGCCCTACATCCTCCATACCTCCACCCATATCACCTCCCGTTCCTTGATACATCCTTGCAATAATGGGATTACAGATCCCTTCCAGCTCCTTCATCTTGTCATCAAACTCCTCCGCCTCAGCAAGTTGGTTCCCATCAAGCCATTGAATTGCCTCGTCAATAGAATCCTCTATTTTCTTCTTATCCGCAGCAGGAAGCTTGGAAGCAATCTTCTCATCTTTAATTGTATTCCTCATGTTATAAGCATAATTCTCCAAAGCATTCTTCGCCTCTACTTTCTTCTTATGCTCCTCGTCCTCTGACTTGTACTTCTCTGCTTCCTGCACCATCTTCTCAATCTCCTCCTTGGAGAGTCTCCCTTTATCGTTCGTGATTGTAATCTTGTTCTTCTGCCCTGTCGTTTTATCCTCAGCCGACACATTCAATATGCCGTTAGCATCAATGTCGAAGCAGACATTGATTTGTGGAACCCCTCTAGGCGCCGGAGGGATGCCGGAAAGTTCAAATTTTCCAAGGAGGTTGTTATCACGGGTTCTTGTTCTTTCACCTTCATAGACTTGAATTAGAACTCCAGGTTGATTGTCTGAGTAAGTTGAAAAGACCTGCTCTTTCTTGGTTGGAATGGTAGTATTTCTTGGAATCAGAACGGTCATGACCCCACCTGCAGTTTCTAGACCAAGAGATAAAGGAGTGACGTCAAGCAGTAAAAGATCTTGGACCTTTTCATTGCCTTCTCCACTAAGGATTGCAGCCTGAACAGCAGCTCCATAAGCAACAGCCTCATCCGGGTTAATGCTTTTACAAAGCTCCTTTCCGTTGAAGAAGTCCTGAAGAAGCTGTTGAACTTTCGGAATTCTAGTGGACCCACCTACTAGAACTACATCATCAACGCTGCTCTTATCCATTTTAGCGTCTCTCAAGCACTTCTCAACAGGCTCCATACACTTTCTGAACAGATCCATGTTAAGCTCCTCGAAGCGGGCTCGAGTTATGGTTGTGTAGAAATCAATACCCTCATACAAAGAATCAATCTCAATCGTAGTTTGAGCTGTTGATGAGAGAGTCCTCTTAGCCCTCTCACAAGCAGTCCTTAACCTCCTCAAAGATCTTGGATTCCCACTCATATCCTTCTTATTCTTCCTCTTAAACTCTTGCACAAAATGATTCACCATCCTGTTGTCGAAATCTTCACCCCCCAAATGCGTATCACCAGCCGTAGCTTTCACTTCGAAAATTCCCTCTTCGATGGTTAGAAGAGAGACATCAAAAGTACCTCCACCTAGATCAAAGATTAGCACATTCTTTTCGCCAGCACTTCCTGCTTTCTTGTCCAGTCCGTAAGCAATGGCAGCAGCAGTGGGTTCGTTAATGATACGCATCACGTTGAGGCCGGAAATAACCCCTGCGTCCTTTGTAGCTTGACGCTGCGAGTCATTGAAGTAGGCTGGAACTGTTACGACGGCATTTTTAATGGTGGTGCCTAGATAAGCCTCGGCTATTTCCTTCATTTTGATGAGGACCATTGAAGAGATTTCTTCAGCCGAAAATTGCTTCTCTTCTCCTTTGTACGTGACGACTATCATAGGCTTGTCGCCTGGGCCCGGAATTACTTTAAACGGCCAGAGCTTCATGTCGCTTTGTACTGAAGAGTCACTGAAACGCCTTCCGATCAGACGTTTAGCATCTGCATGTCCCCATAATAGAGATGAATATTGCGATTAGACATCGATGTTTGCACTAAGGAATTTCACCAAGGAACAAGAAATCTTGACTGCTAAGAACGAACTACAGAGATGAGGACCTATCAGGTTAACCTGACTTCTACAGAAAACCTTCTCAGGGAGAACTGTAATTTGTACTATGAAATAGTTTCAGAGCTTAAAACTGGAAAACAGAGGCACCCTCAAATACTTGGTTTCAACAATCATCCTAGTAGAAATTTAGATGATCCTGAGTATTTTTCTACCTAGATCAGATCGGAAACTGTAATTTAAGTTGAACAAAGATTCAGAAAGAGAAAACTAAGATCTACTTTCAGGCCAATCAGACAAATCAACCAAAATCAGCATAGCATGAGAAAATAATAAATTAATAAAAGCTCTACAGTCCAAACAGAAGTACGAAGCAACATCGACGAAAAAGCTTCAGAACTTACCGAAAACAGTGTTAACTGGATTCATGGCGACCTGGTTCTTTGCTGCGTCACCGATCAAACGCTCAGTATCAGTGAAAGCCACATAAGACGGCGTTGTTCTGTTCCCCTGGTCATTGGCAATGATCTCCACGCGATCATGCTGCCAGACACCTACACATGAGTAGGTCGTCCCGAGATCGATTCCGATCGCCGGTCCTTCACCTTTTCCGGCCATATCTTCTACCTCTCAGACAAAAATGAAGCAACGAAAAAGTAGAGAAGAAATAGAGAACTTTTTAGAGGAGATAATTTGCAGAGAAATTAGACTCACAGATGATTTTCTATAATTTGCATTACATGGGAGTTAAGCTCCTTTATATAAATGAACTTCTGGATTCTGGAAGGTTCGTATTGTTGATTACGATCCGTTGGATCATATCTGATATTATTATTATTATTATTATTTTCCTCTTTTTTGTGACTTTCCCGCTTAATTTTATGATTTCCAACTGTCTCGACTCTAGACCGTTCGAGAGTATTCTGGTTGCGTTCTTACTTCTTACAGTGACGAGACGCGTACGCCCTGTCGTTTTGTGGGTTATTCAAAACGCTCCCCGCTTCCATACCAGTCCATCTTTTTTTTTTCCCCAGCCTTTCGGCCCAAAAGCTTTGGGGCCCAGTCCAATATTATATGAACTTTCTCAATCCCAAGAAAGTTATGTGAAACTTGGATAATTTGATAATCTTAGGCTAAAGAAATCAATAATTTAAAATATGAAATTAATTAAATATTAAAATTCATTAATTCTAGAAATATTCATGTATTCTATAAAATTCATTAATATAAATTATTTAAATATAAAAATTAGATTTAGTAAGTATAAAAATATGTCTGTTATATTCTAGCAATTTCGATCTCAATAAATTATTATAATTATATTAATACAATTATTTTTTTATATTAATTACTAAAAATGTATCTTCATAAATCATCGAGCATAACTTTTACTAGCAACATCTAAGTGAGATGGCTTTTGAAAATCCCATAGTTAAATTATAAGTTATATATTAAAAAATTATTAATTTATATATTATATGAGATATATATAAATTTTTGTATCATAATATCTTATTAATTTAACAAATATTAATATAAGACTTTATTCTTAGATTAATACAATCACAAAATATTATTTAAATAGAATTATTAATTTATCTAGAGCTTTTATTATATTATATTAATAAACTAGCTTTTATACCTATGCATTACATAGGGAAAAAGAATAAAATATATTTTATTTAGTTTGGATTTAACTAAAAATAATAATAATAATAATAATATATTGATTGGTACAATAATATATGATAGAGTTATTTGTTATTATACATATTATAGTAAAATTATACTAAGTAAGTTATTCTTACAAAAAAAAAAAGTTGATTAATTATATTAACAATAAAAAAAATTATGAAATATAAATTAAAAATAAAATATCATTAACCCGTGACTTAAAAATTAAATTAAAGTTAAGTAATCTGAAAACATATACATATATATATATATATATATATGAAAGTTTGCTTCAAAGACATGTCAGAAAATTTGATGATCATATATTATAGACAATTGAGCTTAAAATAGGTTTAACATCATTTTGATGTCATATTGCATGATTTGGTTGACAAAAATGGTAACTGCATATTTGAAGACTACGTGTCAGTTTCCTATTATCCAAAAATCACAACTGCAGGCTGCAGGAAACTCTAGCATGTAGATGATCCCAGCTCAGATTTTGCGCCGCACATCCAGCTGGCTAGAGAGTCCACGACGCAGAAGCTTTTTCGTTGAGTTGCCATAAATAGTTCGACGTGTCGGCTTTATTAAAAAGTTGAAAAGACTCTTCTCTATCTCTTCCTCTCTCCCATGGCTTCCCAAGCGAGCCTCCTCCTCCAAAAGCAACTCAAAGGTTATCATCTCAATCGTTTTTCTCTGGAAATTTCTAATTCTTTTTCCCCCTAATTGATTCGATTCTTTATTGGCTTTTGATCGATCTTGTGATTTGGTTTCAGATCTTTGCAGACATCCGGTCGATGGATTCTCGGCCGGTTTAGTCGACGAGACCAATATATTTGAGTGGAGCGTCACGATTATAGGACCTCCTGATACGCTCTAGTATGTGCTTTTGATCTTATCAGCATAAGTTAAATAATTTTGATTTTCGAATACCATAAATCATGATCAGTAATTGCCAGGCTTGCGATTGAGCAAGCAACTAGAGATTCTTTCTTTGTTAATTTTATTTTTCTTCTTTTAGAATTCTGTGTAAATCTTTTTTACTAGGTTTTTACTTGATTTCCATATTAGCAGCTGATCAGTTTCTTAAAACAATTGGAAATTAGGATTCTCAAAATCTTTTTCCTAATATAATTGTTATGACAATCGTCTAAATTGCAGCGATGGGGGTTTTTTCAATGCTATAATGAGTTTTCCATCAAATTACCCAAACAGCCCTCCATCAGTGAAGTTCACTTCAGCGATTTGGCATCCTAATGGTTGGTTCCTCTCTCTTTGTTTTTTTTTTTTTTTTTTTTGTTTAATTTTATTTTATTTGGATAATCTATTGTGTTATTGGAACATTTTTGAAGTAGAGTTTGGCTATTCTATCAAACTGCAGTTTATGCTGATGGGCGGGTTTGCATATCAATTCTTCACCCCCCTGGTGATGATCCGAATGGCTACGAGCTTGCCAGTGAGCGTTGGACACCCGTCCATACGGTATATACATCTTCAAAGTAGGCTTTCTTTGGTTCAGTTTTTTATAGTTTAAATGGTGAATGTGAATTTGGAAGCATTACCAGCGACTATTGGTAATGGTAAAATGGCAATTTACGGAGCCCCTTTTTCTCTCTCTTCCTTTTGCATAATAATGGTAATGGTAAAATGGCAATTTACGAAGCCCCTTCCCCTTTTTCTCTCCATTTTGCATAATAATACTGGATAGAAGAACAACTGTTTTATAGTTCATCAATGGAGGTGATTTTGATTCTCACATATTTACTCAATTGTTGGCTGGATTTCTGCAGTAGCTTCCATAGGGTGTCTGAATATATGCACTTCTGTTTCTATTACTGTGATATGGTCTGCCTGCTAAGCCGTTTGGTAATGTGATTAGAAACGTTTAGATATATGCTCTTCTGTTTCTCTGAATAACATAAACTTGAAGATATTTATCAAGATGGAAATGCAATTGTTTCAGGTCGAAAGCATAGTCTTGAGCATCATATCAATGCTTTCCAGTCCCAACGACGAATCTCCTGCAAACGTAGAAGCTGCTGTAAGTGATTCAAATAACTTGTTTGTTTCACAACTCTTATGGCTAAATATATAATGATCTTTTCTTTGTGATACATCTACATCTTTTGTTTGATAACTTCTTCGATGGAGTTTTCATTTCATCCCCAATTTTTCACTCTCTAAATCTAACTATGCAAAATCTGAAACAGTGGCAAGTGAAACTATTCTTGATTATGTAAAACCCCATGAAAGAAAATTTTCTTGAAGCTTATCTAATCTATCTTAAATAACAAATGTTCTCTCCGTATTGAATGTTCCTTGTTTAGAAAGAATTGAGCTAACATTTTAACCAGGCTTTCTACATGTATGTATCCTGGAATGAATTATTTCATGGTGTGAGGCTGCGGATTGTTTCCCTGAATTATCTTCACTTTCGTTTCTGCTAATGCAGAAGGAATGGAGAGACAAGAGAGACGACTTCAAGAAGAAAGTCAGCCGCTGTGTGAGAAGATCGCAAGAAACGTTGTGATCCCTCATCTCCCCGCCTCTTTCTGCCTGTGCTCTCTGCTAATCACAAGTTGCAATGACCACCACCACCTGAAAGGTGCGATGTTTCTTGTATAATAATGCCCCACCCCACCATTGAAATTCTCACACCATATCTTATTTTCTTTATCCTTTCTTTCGTTTTGGTTTTTTGTGGCATTTTTTTTGTTTGTGCTATGGCTGTAACTTGAGTCGAAAAATTTGTGGTGTAATTCAAATCGCTTTTTATGGGGTGCTTTGTCATGAATCTCATGATTATTTTTCATCTTATAATATACATATATATGTATGTATATATTGAATGGAGTCGAGAACAGTGAATTATGATTAACAAACGACAAGTCGTCTGACGCATCCGAAATTTCTCATGGTCAATTACCGATTACCATAGCTGTATCCGCCAAGGAGAGGACAGCTCATAAGGTACCCTGCCGAATGAATAGAAAGAACAAAATAGAAAGCATTTAATAATTTTGAGATAGATTTGATTTAAATATTTTATAGAATATTATTCTACAGAAATAGAGGAATAATTCTATTACACTAAAAAATGATATATATATATATATATATATATTTTTTAAAATAATAAATAAATAAAAATAATTTTCCAATCTTAATAAAATGAAACCAATCAAAACAAATTATCCATTTTAATTTAATTCTCTATCCCAAATCACTTGATTTTATAGATTTTAATTTCAATTAAAAAAAAAAAAAAAAAAGTAGTCTGATCAATTTTCATAATGTTGACTGTATGATTTTACATTCGACGAATAAGCAATGATGATCATTAAATTGGCACCGAACACGTTGTACCAAAAATGAGCCTCGCCTAAAAATAAACAGAAAAATCTATGTACAAGTCTTCTTCACCTCTATTTCTAATCCTTATTTTCCTCATGTCCATGTACAAGTTTTCTCTACACTGATCACGAACTCGCCGTAATTCCAGAAAACACTCCTCCTCCGTCAGTCTTGATGTATATTAATGGCCTTCCGAGTTTGAGTGTTCAATCGCTTTCTTCTTCTGCACATCAAGAATCCCCAATTCTTACTAAAACCTAGCTCTCCCTATCTTCTCATCCGTAGTTGACATCAAGAAGTATATCGCTTCGATACTACACGGATTTTAACTTTCAGGTCAGGATTCTGCAATTTTTTAGTTAAAAAATTATGTGTTTGGTCATATTGTTTGTGATTTATGTGAGTTGGAATGAAGAAGAGAAGATCGCTTCTTAAGCTTCTGGAAATGCTTATTTGTTGCTATTTTGGGCGAGCAATTTGAAGTCGATAATGCTGCCAATTTTGAATTCCCCTTGCGATGTCCGAAACCTAGGGATTCCGCTGGCTCCCATTGAGAATTACAAAATGATTGAATGAATTCGGTCGAATTACGTTTCATTCTTTAGAATAAAAAATGCAATTCGAATTGTAAGGTTTTTTCTGATGTATTAGGGTGTCTCTGAACATTTTATCTTAGCTCTAAGATCTGATGTTACCAACGATTTTTCAGGTGGATGCTATCCATGAAAGCTATATTAGTTTCGGCTATCATCCTATGGTGCCGTAGATATGCTGCCCTCGTATGAGTAATCTTTGCAAGTTAATCAAAATTAGTGAAGACTGAAAGAAAGCAAGAGCTCTAGTTAACTATTCTCAATGGAGAACTCATCAGGTAGTTCCGGATCAGTCAGAATGCAAGAAGCGAACAGTGTTGTTAGTGGAAAAGGAGCATATAATAAAGCTCTGGTTGCTTATTGTCCGAAAAAAGTTGCACGGAATGCTTTAAGGAATGTAGTTTCAATAAGCCAGACTAAAATCCGTAATGGCGCAGTTGGTGATGTCACATTGTTTTTGTTCAAAGTTGTTGCATTGGAGACAGTACGGAGAATCTCAAAGGCCAAATGTCCTTTTGCTTGGCGTGGCCTTCAGGCTATGCAGTTTCTATGCTATCCACCCTTTAAGTGGATTCAAAGGTGGGCTCCCTTAAAGGGCTTGGTCCAATGCATGCAGGTCTGTACTTGAACCAGTTGTCTTTTCTTTTTTATGTAAAATTATACTGTCATCAATCAAATAACAAATTATCAGTTATTCAATTTACTACAGCTTATACAATACTCATCTCCTCTTTTTCCCCCCAAACCCTTACATTTGATGGTAGTATTAACGTATTGCTCCTCAAATTTATTCAGATGTTGTCAAAACCCTTACTTGTACTTTCGATTGCTACATCTTTGTCGGATCAAAAGGAGTCTAGCATTGGAAATTCAGGTGGTACTGGTGATACGCCTTCACTTTCAGAACTACTTTCCAACCCACCATCTATGGATGCTACTTTAGATACAAGGTATAAATGTTCGATTATGTTAAATATCTTAACTTTACATCTCAGATACCCTTATGTAGTGTTGTAAACATTGAATTTAACTATTTAAGGAGTTTTCTTTTGACTTTGGAGTGTAAGGTTTTTTACAGGGTTTTTCATATGACTGCTTTTATCTAGTATTTCAGACATTTGTCTGTGTAAGTCCTCTTTAAAGTCTACTAACTTCTGAACTGCTCATGGAATTTGCAGGACTCTTGATGAAGCTCCTCAAAGTCTTGTCCCTGAAAGTTGGTTGGTTCAACTCTACAAGGAGCTAGACAATCAAGGAATTAATTTACCGGAAAGGTGATTATCACACACTCCAATGTATCATTAGCATGCCCTTATATAGTGTTCTTTCTTTGACATCTAGATTCCAAGAAGTCTGTTAAAAGAAAAATGCATTGCGAGTGAAAATATCACAACTACACCGTGAATCTCCCCAAATTTTCCCCCATCCCCCTTCCTATCTCTACATTCTCCTACCCATATTTTTTTAAAAATAATATTAAAAATAAGTAAATAAATAAATCGCAAGCACTCCTCATCTAATAAGTATATATGTTTGATGCAGATTTGATGAGGATGAGCTTCATAGGTTTTACAGAGCCGCAAACGGAGACTTGGCATCCTTGTTGTCATCAATCAAGAAGACACTTCGTTGGAGAGAGACATACAAGATCCTCTCCCACTCCGAGCTTGACATGTGGTCAGATATGGTCTTTTGGCATGGATTTGACGTGAGGAACCGACCTTGCCTCATAGTACGCCTAGGCCTAGCTTGCATCAGCTTGCCATCTCACGACAAACCTCGCTTCGCCCAAGCAGTTATTTCTCAAGTAGAGCATGGAGTTGTTCACTTAGTCAATGCAGATAATCCTCAAATTACAGTCTTAGTAGATTGTGAAGGGTTATCTCCTCTTAGAATTCCCATGCAGATGATGAGATCCTGTTCTGCCCTTCTCCAAGCTCACTTCCCTAACCGCCTTGGCTGCTTGTACATCATAAGGCTTCCTGCTGTTGTCCGGGTCCTTGCTCAAACCCTTATCCAAGTAAGATTTATAACTCTGATTAAAACCAACGTATATGATATTCTTGATTTATAACCCTTAACACGTATTTCCTTTGCTAGGTTCTGAAACCAGTTACTAGGAAAAAATTGAAAATTGAGGGGGAGATGTACGAAAAGATTCTATCAGAGTACCTGCAAATACTCCCTGCATATCTAGGAGGAAAGTGCACTTGCAGTAAGTGTTTGAAACTTAACAAAAGGGACGTGCAGAAACCTCGTTTGGGAGAGAACAACAGGATAGAGGAGATTACAGATGGCAGTCATGTAGAAGATCTGGTGTTTCCTCATGATATTCAAGATATTGATGTTCATCTCAACGGTTGTGATCAGGTGTTGAGAACTGCTATTATAAGCATCCTTATGATTTGGGTTTTCATGGCTGTTATTATTGGACTGTATGATCCTGAAAACCGCCTGTCTTTTTCCTCCATAATGAAGGGCTAGAAGAAGATTTCTCGACTGGGTTAGTGATTCTTGTTCTCTAGTCTAATATCTGTTTGTGTCGGAAATCTACCAAGTTGAAATTTTGATTCTGATCATTTATTGTTGATCAAATCTTTGTTTAAGCTGTGATAAGTCGAAAGATTATTTTGCTGTATAATGTCAATAAGTGATACTGAGAAATCTAATTATTCTTGTATCTTTTTTCACTCTGTGTTTTTATCATTGTTCTCTATGAATAAGTTGAACTGTTTAATACTGCAGCGGGACCAGCTTAGACTTTAGAGTGAGTGAATGGCCTTTAGGTAATCTGGAGAAAGAGAAGGCTTTTCAAGATCTTAATTTAGGTTATAGTTGTTAAAATTATTAGGAGTCCCAAAAGTAAAATTATTAGGAGTTTAAAAGCTCGGGTTGATATGACATGATATAATAATTTGTATTAAGTTTATTAAGTGTTAATGCCCACACAAGTTGAATTAAGCTTTGATATTGACGATAATCTCAAAAACTCGAGCTGATAGAAAATAATGAGTCTTTTATCATACATATATTTTGATGTATATATAAACAAATTTCTACAATCTGTAGGAAATATCAGTATATTTGAATATGGATAATTATTTATCATTTTATCTCTTTTAATTTAAATTTAAATATATATTTTTTTCCCTCTATTTCTACTATACCAATAATCACCACCCTCAATTACTACTCCTACCACCCTCCTCTGCCGAGCTCACTGCCCTGAGTTCTTTGGGATTCTCTTTGAGTGGTTTTGTTGAGGAGACAAAAGAGATTGGTAGAGTGATTAAGGAAGTTAGTTAATCTTTGTAAGTTACGTGCTTTTTACACACTTACCTAAAACAACAAGTGATTAATGTTGTAAGACCATTTTTCGATTTAGAATCTGTAATGAAAAAGTCTCGGGCTCTCGGGCTCTCGGGCTCTCGGGCTCAAGCCCAAAAACAAGTCTTGAGCGAAAATTGTAAAAAATAACAGACTGTGAATGTTGGGATTCGAGCCAGGTCTCCACGGCCACAACGTGAAATTCTTTTCACTAAACTACAGCCACAAAATGTTGACGTTGATCCCAATCAACAATCCTAGTTCATGTTCTTTTTATTTGTACACGTGGCAGAAACTCATGCATGAAAGCATACTATTCTAAGTCTAGTATTATGCTTTTATATTCTTTTGTGAAAACAACTTGAAGAACATCTCCTCTCCACTACTAAAGCCGAAAGACAAAGATACCTTACCAAAGAAATCGTCTGGTTGCGATTTCTGCTTCGATTTCTGTTATCAAGGAGCTCTCACAAATGGGACTTTGTTTTGAGTTTTCGTGATTTTGAAGGCTCTTGAAATGCAACTGAAAATAGTAATTAATATTTTTAATTTAATATATTAATTTTTAAATTTTGTTTAAAAAAAAAAAAAACTAAATTTGGTTGGAATTTTCTTTTTCTCTTTTTACGCGATTTGCTATATATATAGCTCTCTGATCAATCGAAGCTTTGTGTCCGATCGGAAGGAGTGATCAAGGGTTTCTGGCCTCTGTTCCTCTCCTGATAACTGATATTGTGATCTGTTGATTTCTTTTGCGAAAAAGGATTCTAGAAATGGCGACCAACTCTGCAAATGGAGATAGTCAAACGCCGAAGAAAGCACCTCCATCACCTTCTCCTCTGCGTAACTCGAAATTTTCTCAGGTGAGCTCTCGTTTTGATTCCGATATTCGAACAGTTATGTATTTTGCGAATGCTTGGATTTATAGAATCGCATTGGCCTCTTTCGATGTTGAAATTCACTGAAAAAGAAAGAATAGTTGCGATAGAGAGGATGTGAACTGTGAAGGATTCGAGATCTTTTCGTGATTAACTTCGTAGCCTTAGATCTGTGTCTCCAATGTTACAGATTTTCTGGAATTCCTACTCCATTATATGTCTCCTGCCTAATACTATCCATTTTGACTTCTACGTATATATAAACTATGAAGTGTTAGTTTTGAAGTGATTGATATCTTACCTAATAGCTCTCATCATGGTTGAATTACGCAGTCCAATATGAGAATTTTGGTTACTGGAGGAGCTGGATTCATAGGTTCTCATCTGGTGGATAGGTTGATGGAGAATGAAAAAAATGAGGTTAGTTATATTACTATCATCGTCATGATCATCTGATAATCATGTCAAGTTTCCTTATATAGAGAGAGCTTGAAGTAATGCCATTTTTAATTTGCAAGGGTTTGAATTAACACAAGTTTGAAAAAGAAGTAAACATAATGACTTTGTATCTGAATACTTTGAACACAGGTAATTGTCGCTGATAACTACTTCACTGGATCAAAGGAGAATCTTAAAAAATGGATTGGTCATCCAAGATTCGAGCTTATCCGTCATGGTAACTCCTTACATTCCATATTCCTCTACTATTGTAATTTGCAAGTTTTCATGTCACTGCATTTCTGTAATCTGATTACCAAAAATGCAATGCGGGGTAAACGTATCAGAATGTTGATCTCACAACCAGTCTGAAACATTTTTATGGCCTCACTAAAGGGCTCTTGGAATTTCCTGTTTTTCTATGGAAGAATTTATTAATTTTCTTTTCAATGTAGATGTTACTGAGACATTACTGGTCGAGGTTGATCAGATATATCATCTTGCATGCCCTGCATCACCAATTTTCTATAAACACAATCCTGTAAAGGTATGTTTCTGTTTAAAAAGTGGTAAATTTTGAGGTGTTCGTTCTGTAACTTAACTTGATATTTCTCAGACGATTAAAACAAATGTGATTGGAACATTGAACATGCTTGGGCTCGCCAAGAGAGTTGGAGCAAGGTACAGGACTTGGATTTGATTTTTTATTATTACTAGGGCACTAAATGCAACCTGTTATAAAATTTGTTCGATATTCTCTCTCAGGATTTTGCTTACATCAACTTCTGAAGTATATGGTGATCCTCTTGTCCATCCCCAACCTGAGAGCTATTGGGGTAATGTTAACCCCATAGGTATGAACTGAAAACAGAAAATCTTGTGATCTAATGAATAATTCTTGTGTTGTTATATCTTTGTCACCTTTTTCCGTTTGCCTTTATATATTAGGAGTTCGAAGCTGCTACGATGAGGGAAAACGTGTTGCTGAGACTCTGATGTTTGATTATCATAGGCAACATGGGATAGGTACTCTGTTTTCTCACTACAAGAATGGAAAATATTTGATTTTATGGATCCTGAGATTAATCTAATTCTCCTCTGTTTTTGACAGAAATACGTATTGCCAGAATATTTAACACATATGGCCCACGCATGAATATTGATGATGGCCGTGTGGTCAGCAATTTCATAGCTCAAGCAATTCGGTTAGTCCTATGCTCTATCACAACTTTAAGAGCCCGTTTGGGAGTTCTTAAAAAAAATATACTTATGTGTTAAGTGACTTTTAAGTAGAAATGTACTTCAAAGGTGCTTATAAATAAAAAACAGAAAAAGTACGTAAAAAATGTCTAATTTGATAAGCATCAGTTTGATGCTTATGAAAATAAGTAGAAAAAGTGCATTTTTTTTAAAAAAAAATAAGCATTAAGCAGTTTTTTTTTTGGCAAACGCCCAAAACTGCTTATTTTATAAAAATTAGCACTCCCTAACGGACTCTAAGTTTAAACATATTATCATATTCACTCATCTACAGATAATATAATACAACCCTCTTTTAATTCTTAAAGTGTTGTGAACTTTGTAGTGGTGAACCATTGACAGTCCAGGCTCCTGGAACTCAAACTCGCAGTTTCTGTTATGTCTCCGACATGGTATCTGAAACACACATTTCTGTGTATCATTCCCAATTACAAGTACCCATTAGATTAATCAAAGCTTATTATATATAATGTGTAGGTTGATGGTCTCATCCGCCTCATGGAAGGAGATAATACCGGACCGATCAATATTGGAAACCCAGGTTATCTACCAAACCTTTGATCACCTTATTTTTAAATGATTGAGCACATTTTGGCCTTAACTCGAGTCACTTTCTTTCTAACTCTTTCAGGTGAATTTACCATGCTTGAACTTGCGGAAAATGTGAAAGAGGTTAGGTTCTTGTTCTTTCTCCCCCTCCCCTTAATTTAAAGCGAGATAAAAGTAGAGATGAAGTTGACACTTGAAAAATATGTATTTGCAGTTGATCAATCCTAAAGTGGAAATAAAGATGGTGGAGAATACTCCAGATGATCCTCGACAAAGGAAACCAGACATCGGCAAGGCTAAGGAACTGCTCGGTTGGGAACCGAAAATCAAGTTGAGAGATGGTCTCCCCCTCATGGAGGAGGATTTCAGGCTGAGGCTTGGAGCATCCAAAACAAGTGAATGATTTATAGTTTATATTAATGGATCGAGCAAGGATGAGCTTCTGGTCATTTTCTATATGCATATAGCATTGAATTACGTCAATATTTTTCTGTCTTTATCTGGGCTTGAATTTTTCCATTTTGTTTGTTGCTTTATAGAATAATTGAACAGCGAGAGGTTTCCATTCTTGTCCTCAACCCATTTACTTTAAGTTAAGCATGTTCCTTGTTTCACACACATTGTTTGTCATTACCAATTTCCTTCTGCAATGGTAACAAAGATGGTCCTGTTTTTTCAATTATCTTCTGCTAATCTACATTTATTGTTTGTCATTACCAATTGTACTTCTGCAATGGTAACAAAGATGGTCCTGTTATTACATGTATATGTAATAATCCCCATCGTTCACCCAACAGCTCCTAAGAGGCACAAATACAAAAAAGACTGGTAAGAAACATCTATACGAGGTAAGAAAGTAGTAGCTGCAGTACTGTTAGTAACCTCTTAACTGAGAAATCCAATTGCATAATGTAATCAAAGATCACACCCCTCCCGTAGCCATTCATTCATGAACAGGCATTAGTTATTCGACTAAGAATTCATGCTACCCTTCGATTACGATAAAAGTAAAAAACTGAAACCGAAACTCTAAAACAAAAATTGAAGTGTATGGAGTAAAACTCCAAACAATGATAATGTTATATATTATTCAAGTCATAAACAACATCTGTTAATCAAACAGAGTATCTAAGAACCTCCTCTTGGGTATTATTGAAGAATCAAGATCATAGAAAGGAAAAAACACAATTAAACCCTCAACTTCCACAGTGCGAGGGAGAAGCCGGCGAGTACAATTGCATATTCAAATTCACCTGCATAAGAACACAACAAATATTATAATCATTATAGTAAATGATAGATAGTGTTCGATCCAGACAAACAGCATAAATCACTAATAGAGTGGCTGATATTAAGGAAACAACTTGACTTGTAGAATGCTAATCATGCCATTAGAACTACACTTCCAGCACGAATCAAACAATAACATTACTACATTAAATAATCCACAACTATTGCAGTTAGTAATTATCTTGGTACTTCAAAATGACTTGTGCCTGATACCAGATCTTCAATTCGTGAGAAACTTCACCATGGCCGATCGAACAATCTAGGGTTTTCTATCTAAATCACATTGAAAATTCGGAGCGCAGCAGTTATCAAACGAATCGACATAGTTTACCTCTTATGCCTCTGAACGAAAGGTGAATTCTTAGCGTCTTCCTCTGCGAAACATTGAGAGCAGAAAAAAATTAGGGTTCTGAAACCAAAAAAAAAAAAAGAGGGGAGAGCGGAGGAGGCTAAGACGATACGGATCATACCAGTGAGGCCGAGGGTCATTTTGGTGACTAGAGTTCCGGTTATGGCGAATCCAACCAGGAACGGCCAGTTGCGTTTCCACTCCCGCCTGAAGAAGACCGGCCATGGATCGAACTTCGGCATTTTTCTTCCCTTTTTTTGGTTCGAGTCTTTTCGCTGGATGTAGTATTGGTTAGTCGCGGGCACTATCTTTCATATGTGATAGATCTCAGCTGATTTCAGCCGTCCGATTAGTTTTCAAGCTGACCCTGTTGCCAAAAAAACACTTCTCCATGTATAGTCATTACGGAAAATTAATTGTGTATTATTATCAATAACTTTTATTGATATTACATATTAAATATGTATCTTTTTATATTTTAAGAATGATAGTACATCTTTCAAACTTTATCTTATATTATAAGTAATCTTATATTTAGGTTTAAATTTTTTGAGATCTTAAAATTATAAAGATATTATTTTTATTATCTTATATTATAAATGAATTTTATTAAATTAATTATAAATTATAAATTTAATTATTAATAGTGAGTCTAAGTTTTCTTTGGCAATTTAATTTGTGCCCGCTAAAAAATTATTTTATGAATGTCTTGAAATAATTTTTATTATAATTTATGAGATAGATAAAAATGGTTTTATTTTTTATTTTTTAATTTTTTTGGTAATATAAATCTAAAATTCTAAAAATTTTACTAAAATAATTTTATATTAAGTGATTACGTTTGATACATGAATTTTTATTTCTTCTCTTAAATATAGCTATAAAAAAAAAAAAATTATCATTATTATAAAAAAAATTATAAAAATTTATTGAGGTCATATTTAATATTAACCGATAAAATTTAGAAATCTTAAGTGCGATCTTGATTTTTTTTTTTTTTTTTTTTTTTTTTTTTTGAGGGCTTCATTCTCATCTTCAAGTGGACATAAGTATTATGAACATATGGTGAAATAGGGAAAATCCCTTTCACTTTCAAGTTGAGTAGCCATGGAAAATTTCAGAGCTTCTTTTGTGTGGACCTGAGAATGATCCTTCTTCTTAGGAGTGGAAGAAGATGAAGATCAGAGTAAATTCCTTCAGTCTTTTATTACTATCTCCTACGGGCTTTTGAGTCACTTGGCGACCAATTCTAAGAGTTGGAGGGATAAAAGTTGGAAGCTTTTGAATCTATTCCTTATTTCAAAATTCCTCCAAACTCCAATTTAAAAGCATTTGTTTCAATAATTAAATGTCGGGGACTGAGCTAAATTCAGACAAGACAACATTTTGGCCCCTATTTTAATCTTCTAGACTGCTTTAGTGTATTCCTCAATCTAAAGAGGAGTTTTGAAGATCTTTATAGAAAACGTCATTAAAGATGCAGTGACCTACATAAAGCATGCAAGGAGAAAGACGGTAATTGCGATGGACGTTGGCTATGTGTTGAAGCAACGGGGAAGAACTCTCTATGGATTTGTATCGTCGTTATAGCTTATGAAATGAAAGCCATTCCTGATTCCGGGACAATACTAGAAGTATTAGACTTGCGACGCATGCATTGGATTTACTTGCCTAGATTGGCATAAGTTATTGACAAGTAGCATTTATTTTGAGCTGTGTTGCAAAGATTTGCTCTCTCACGGCAGAGAGGAGTAAAACTGCCTTTGTGTCCGGAGTTTCTTCTCTAATTGCACATGGCGCTATGCAACAAGTTGCTTTGCTTGGTTTTTCCTAAACTGAAATAGTAATGTCGGCGGTGCTGAATAAAATGGTAAGATCTTTGGTCAACATCTCCGACTTATCCACAATTCAATGGCTACATATCAGAGAGACAAATTCATAGAGATGAAATTATTATTTAAAATTATGTTGCTGTTAGAAACAGTATAAAGGTTTCGTGGTGTAGTTGGTTATCACGTCAGTCTAACACACTGAAGGTCTCCGGTTCGAGTCCGGGCGAAGCCAGACTGTTTTAAGCCTTTTGTTAGGCTACTTCGGCTTCTTTAGTAGTTATATTTTTTAGGGCTTCTATTTTTTAGGCCCAGCAAATTAGTAATCCAGCTGGGCTGTTTACAACCAGCAAGTGAGTGGATATGGGCCCGCAGTTGATTTAACTATCTGTGGTTTTAACTTTAACTTAACCTGCACCTTCACTTCGCCACTCTCAACCTTCCAAGCTCTGCAACCTCGAAGAAGAATGATGTCTGGGACTTGAAACAAAGAACAAGGAAAGAGCTCCATTTTCGCTCTCAATGAAGCTTCTTCATTCTCTCCGACCTCTTAGAAGCTCCTGCTTCCATATTAAACTAACACATTTCTGCTCATCCAATCCGAATCCCGAAGGAAATGATTCTCATTTCGTTTCAATTGTCGAAAACATCGTGCGAGGAAAGCAGAGCTGGAAGGTCGCATTCAACAACGCCTTCATTTCAAGCACACTGAATCAGAGATATGTCGAAAAGGTTCTGATCCAAACCCTCGACAATTCCAGGTTAGCTTTGCGATTCTTCAATTTCCTCGGCTTACATAAAAACTTCAACCATTCGACGACATCGTTTTGCATTCTAATACACGCTCTGGTTCAGAACGACATGTTTTGGCCCGCTTCTTCACTGTTACAAACTCTTTTACTCCGTGGATTGAATCCAGCAGAGGTTTTTGAAAACCTTTTCGATTGTTACAAGAAATGCATGTTTTCATCGTGTTTGGGGTTTGATTTACTGGTTCAGAATTACGTGCAGAATAAGAGAGTATTAGATGCTGTTCTTGTTGTGAAGCTCATGATGGATCATAACTTATTGCCTGAAGTTAGAACTTTGAGTACTCTATTAAACGGGCTTGTTCGAATTAGGCATTTCAGTAAGGTGTTGGAACTGTTCAAAACATTTCGAAATGCTGGTATCAAGCCCGATCCGTATATATACACAGTGGTGGTTAGATGCTTATGTGAACTGAAGGATATTCCTAAGGCTAAGGAAATAATTCATCTAGCTGAATTGAATGGATGTGTTTTGAATATCGTAACTTATAATGTACTAATTCATGGACTCTGTAAGAGCCAGAAAGTCTGGGAAGCAGTTGAGATCAAAAGAATTTTGGGTGAGAAGGGATTGAAAGCTGATTTGGTTACTTATTGTACAATTGTACTTGGTTTATGCAGAGTTCAAGGATTTGGGCTTGCTATGGAGGTGATCGATGAAATGATGGAGTTAGGGTTTGTTCCGAGTGAGGCTGCCATTTCAGGTGTTGTAGAGGGGTTGAGGAAGATAGGGAAAGCGCAAGGTGCATTTGAGTTGGTAAAAAAAGTGGGGAAATTGGGGGTAGTTCCTAATTTAATTGTTTATAATTCGTTGATTAATTCTTTGTGCAGAGATGGTAAATTAGATGAAGCAGAGTGGCTGTTCAGCAGCATGGGTGAGAAGGGCTTGATTCCTAATGATGTTTCTTATGCTATTTTGATAGATTCATTCTGTAGGAGGGCTAATTTTGATGTTGCCCTTGGTTATTTTAGTAGAATGATAGAGGCTGGAATAAAAGCAACAGTTTATCACTACAATTCTTTGATAAGTGGTCAATGCAAATACGGGAGAATGGAATCAGCAATGATTCTCTTCAACGAGATGGTTGATAAAGGAATGGTTCCGAATGTTGCTACCTATACATCATTGATAAGTGGATATTGCAAAGGAGGAGAACTTCCAAAGGCATTTAGGATTTATCATGAAATGACAGGAAAAGGGATTGCTCCAAACACGTACACTCTCACTGCTCTCATTTCGGGTCTTTCTCGGGCAAATCACATGACTAGAGCTTATCAACTGTTTAATGAAATGATTGAACTAAACATTTTGCCAAATGAGGTTACTTATAATGTTTTGATTGAGGGTCATTGTAGAGAAGGTAACACTACAAGAGCCTTTGAACTGCTCGATGAAATGACTGATAAGGGCCTGTTACCAGATACATTTACCTTTAGGCCTTTAATCAGTGGACTTTGTTCAACGGGTAGAGTTTCAGAAGCCAAAGAGTTTGTAAATGGTCTTCACAAAGAGCATCAAAAATTGAATGAGATGTGCTATAGTGCTCTTCTTCATGGTTATTGCAAGGAAGGAAGAATTAAAGATGCCTTGGTTCTTCGTAAAGAGATGGTTGAAAGAGGAATTGACATGGATCTGGTGTGCTATGGAATCCTCATTTATGGCATTCTAGAACAGAGTGATACAGTAAAATTATTCTATCTCTTAAGGGAGATGCATGATCAAGGATTGAGTCCTGATAGTGTAATTTATACAACTATGATAAACGGGTACAGTAAAGCCGGAAATTTCGAGAAAGCTATAGGAATTTGGGATATAATGGTTGGCGAAAAATGCATTCCTAGTGTTGTAGCATATACAGCCTTGATAAATGGATTATGCAAAGCTGGGCACATCCATGAAGCAGAGCTTCTCTTTAAACATATGATGGTAAGCAATTCCCCTCCCAATCATATCACTTTCGGGTGTTTTCTTGATCACTTTACAAAGAAAGGAAATATGGAGAAAGCTCTACAACTTCACGACACGATGCATAAGGGGTTTTTAGTAAATCCAGTCACATATAACATACTTATCAGGGGATTTTGCAAAATGGGAAATTTTCAAGAGGCTTCTGAGCTTCTGATTGGAATGAGGGAAAGAGGTATTTACCCGGATTGTATAACCTATTCTACCTTCATTTACGAGCATTGTAGGCGGGGGAATTTAGAGGAAGCTTTAAAGATGTGGAATTGTATGTTAAATAGTGGTGTGAAGCCTGATTCACTAGCTTATAACTTTCTAATCTATGGTTGCTGTGTGAATGGAGAACTAACTAGGGCCGTAGAATTGAGAGATGATATGATGAAAAGGGGATTGAAACCAACCCGGTTCCCCAATGATGTTCTCATTCATTAATGTAGCTTGCTTGAGATCTGATAATATAATATTATATGTATTATATATACATAGAGTACATTGAGGCTTACCCGAGTTTGATATTTAGAAAACTAAAGAGTTTTTAAGGATCAGCCATTGTAATTCCTTAGCAGGAGCTTAGAAAAAATTAGGCAGTTGGATCTAACATATGCAAATACCACTTTTGCTATTGTTTGTTTGTAACATTGAAATAAATTTGATCATCTGTTGTATATACTTCTTTTAACACGACAAAATTCTTGTAATGGTCTTCCCATTTCTTTGGAACTGGAGTTTCTTCCTTAGGTTTGGTTATTGGATCTTCAAGTAATTGTCTATTTTAAGGAAAAAGATAAGAGCAGAACCAGAGACCATAAAATAGTATGAAAGCACTTCGAGTCTCCAAAGTTAAAACTTACAAGAAACAACTCAATATCATTTTCGTACATCTGAAACATCATCTAGTAGTAGTAGTAGTAATATATGCAAAGAGAGAAAAACTCCTCAGTGTGCTCGGCTTTGAATAACATCAAGATCCATTTCAGACGGATCGGTCGCTTGTAACTCGACTTGAATACCATCCAATTCTATCTTAAACCTGTCCTTTGAACTTGCATAAATCATCTTGTTCCTCACCCTTGCAGTATCAGGAGACCTTTTATCATAAAAATCATAAATTTGTAATGCTATCAGAAAGTTAAATGGGATTATAAAAGAAAGAAAGATACAACAACAGTATTAAGGTACTAGTACCAAGCAATGAAGAAGATCCTGCTCTTTTGGCAATTCTCTGCAGTGACAAAGTCGAAATCGTAGACAGTATATCTGCATTCATCGGGAGGAAGGCTTGCTGTAAAATCTTCATAGCTTTGAGTGGGGTCCCCTACCTTTTCCACAACCACCTGCTTTTGCTTCTCTTCGATCTTGTAGATGATGTAACGGTGAGTTCTTTTGGCCTTCAGTTCCAGAAATTTTAGCTTGCATTCATCGTGGACAGCCATACCTGATGCTGCATTAGCCTGAACACCATTTCGAATAGCGGGAAGGGGTAATCAATCACATTTTACAGAATGATAAGGGCAGAAATCTACTTGGCTGAATAGTCTTTTCACCCTCTAAAAGCAGAGAAAAAAAAAATATTTTTCCGACAACTTACGTTAAAGGAGCCATTGTAAACATGAAAAGATCAACCCAATAAAAGAAGATGGAAGTCCAAACCAGTAATTGAAGTGCATAAGTAACTGGAGATAACACAACACACCTTAAAATGCTCATAGCCATGATCAATTACAGTTAAAGTTGTATATATATATATATATATAGTTTCTGAAGGTATAAAAAATCCATCTTTCAGATCATAGATTCTCTGACCCATGAAAGATGCAGAAAAACGATCCATATATCCAATAAAGCAAACCCAGAACACTATCATAGACCAAAATCAGAAGAAAAATAATATACTGATTTTAGAGCTACCTGAACAAGAAAGATTAAAATCTCTAAAAGAAAAAAGAGAGAAAAAAAAAAAAGGATCATACCATAGTTGAGGTGGGAGAGAAATGATATGGAATTTGTGGAGCGGGGAAGAGGTAGACGAATATAAGAAGGTGGGTAAGGAGGTGTTTGGACTCTCAGAAAGATTGAGAAAATTGAGGAGCTATTTTTTCTTTGAACTTTTTTTTTCCCCCTTTTTTTTTCTCTCTCCGATAAAATTTAAGTGAGTCTGGTTAAAAATCAGGTTATGTTTGCGGCAACTCCACTCCTAATACGTGCATGGTTGGTCGTGGATGACAACGGCGAGATAAAGTTTGTCTGTCGAATATAAACGAGCCACGTGTATGATGCCGAAATGACAATTGTACCCTGTAGTAACGTTGTTTTCGCGGTCGGATACCAGCTGTTGAAGTCTTAAGAGAGATGGATTAGTTGGATTTGCACGAGCCTAGAGCCGAATCAAGTAACTACCCCATTTTATTTAATTAATTATTTATTTATTTAATTATTTATAACTTTAATGACGTGGTTAATCATCTATTAATTGGTCATGGCCAAAATAATAAACCCAATATTAGTTTTGAAGGGATGTCACTTATGATTAGAGTATGTAAAATTAAGGTGTTAAAAAATGAGTTAATTAGTGTTTGTTTTATCATTAAAAAAATAGAGTAACTAGTTGTTGTCTTAAGAAGACACGTATGAATAATGCTGAGGTTCGGTTGAATCGGTTCAATGAAAGAGAGCAAGTTGTTGCAAAAGTACAAATGTGTAAATAGTTCAGTACTATGTATTATACACTCCTTCAAATGTTCCCAAATGAAACCTTTATTTGAATCCATGTCTAATCATTCAACAAGAGCCTCACGCACGTGTATAGGTAATAGGTGGCAATATGAGTTCAGATTGGACACATATTTTTAAATCCGTGGGCATTTATGCAGGCTAGCGGGTCAGTTCATGAGCTTACGTCCGACGGTCCGATCCTACGAAAAATGATCTCAAATATTATTTTTTATGAGTTAATCCAAAGTTATTTTGTAGTATTTATTTCATTAAATTATATTATTGAAAAAAAAAAATTCAAATTTTGGAGAAAATATGAAGAGATTATAGGATAACGAGAATATTTATAAAAAAATAAATAAATGGAAGGTATGAAAATTTAATAAAAAATAAGATAAAATAAAAAAAATTAATTAATTAATTAATAATTTAATTTATTGATGCCACTGATAATAATAATTAAGAGTATTTTAACATTTATAATTTTCATTAAAAATGGGCGGCACGGCCCACGTTGAAAACGTGAAATATATAAGCCGACCCATTTTGATAAAGGGATATTTAGGCCCATCTACAGGGTTAATTGGAATTAACCTCATGTTGGGCCGTGCTTGTAGAGTGGGCGGCCTAAAATGGGCCCAACTCATAGATCATTAAAAATAAAAATTGAATTTAGAATGTAGTAGTATGAATTGATATGTATTTTAGTTAGGGATTAGGGGAAAGAAGACATGTTAGTAGAAAAAGTAATGATAATTTATAGGGATTTTAGCATGCATGAGCATCGGCTTAGATACTACTGTATCTGATTCGATGTAAACGGATATCTAATTCAATAAGTAAAAATATAAGAAAATCTAATATGTATAGGATCGGATTAGATTCTACAAATATTCAATTCAATTTTTTTTAATTTAGAATTGTAATTTATTTTATATAATATTTTAAATATTAAGATTGTGAAATTTAATTTAAACTTTAAGAACTAATTTTTCAATATAAATTGAAGTTTAAATCTTGAATAATAGAAACATATTAATATTTATTTATACTATTTCAGGTTATTTATTATATTTTTGTCTTTTTCTGATAATTTTTAAAGTTGTATAATAGTGATGTACTTTAATTACTTATAATGAATTAATTTATGTTTTATAAAGAAATTTGGGTAATATAACAACTAAATTACATCTAATTATCTTTTAAATTTTATTTATAAAGTGTATACAAATCATAATGTCGGAGGGAAGACGGTAGCAAAGAGGAGAGGAGAAGAACGTGGTTCTTTTTAGTTCTATAGTCTTACGTCTTACTTCTACATTAACTTTAGGTTAAGAAGAATGGTGGTTAGGATCCAATCTAAATTCGGATAAGATTATATCATATTCAAAAATTTTGTTTATATCTAAATTTAAGTGCTAAAGAGTATAATATTATAGAGAGCGTGAAGAAACTTGTGAGAAATAAATGAATATGAGAGTTATTCATATTGAATGTGTAGTATTCAAAAACCTATAACTATATAAAGTAGTTGTATGCATTATTTTTCATTAAACGGATGAAACAAAAAAGGAAAGATAAATTAAGCAATTTTGACAATATGAAATAGAGCCTTCTAATTAAGGACATCCAATTAGGACATCAATACTAATTAAGGACTATCTAAGACGTCCTTGATACTTCTAATTAGCTCGAGTGTCATGACCTTGTACGCAAAACATACAAAACACATTAACACAACAGCAATTTAAAAACTTTAGGTGTCAAATTATGGATAAAATGAAACATAGGGGCAAATTTGAAAACGATGTAAAACATAAAGACCAAATTGTAGCGGGAAACTGAAAACAACAAAATAAATAAAAGTTTTGAAATTTTCTTACTTACTTCCCATTGGTTCATTTTAAACTATGCGGATTGAAGTCCAAAACGATTATTAACCGTAGAATAATTAGAAATCCAACGGCGATCACTCATCTTCTCTCCGACTCTCCCCAATTCCAACTGCTCTTTAAAGCCAAATCATCCTTATATCACTCGTCACGCACTCCAATTTATCAAACGCTTCATTTCTATTCGTCTTCTTCTTCGATCACTTTTCCCGGCCAGTCATTTAGGGTTCCGATGGACGGCACTGGAAAGTCGAAGAAAGGAGCTGGAGGTAGAAAGTTAGGTGGATCGAAGAAGAAACCAGTTTCCCGGTCTGCGAAGGCCGGTCTTCAGTTTCCAGTTGGTCGAATCGGTCGGTACTTGAAAAAAGGAAGGTATTCTCAGAGAGTCGGAACCGGAGCTCCGGTCTACTTGGCTGCAGTTCTCGAGTACTTAGCTGCGGAGGTAAATGCATGCTCATCTTCTCTCTCTCTCTCTCTCTCTCTCTCTTGTTTAAATCTAGATCTTGTTTTTCTTCACCGCTAGCTAGGTTTTATGTAATGCTAATAAGTGAGCTCGTTAATATTGAAATGCAGGTGTTGGAGCTAGCTGGAAATGCAGCAAGAGATAACAAGAAGAACAGAATCATTCCAAGGCATCTATTGTTGGCGGTGAGGAACGATGAAGAGCTCGGAAAGCTTCTCGCAGGAGTAACGATTGCACATGGCGGTGTTCTTCCCAACATTAATCCAGTACTTTTGCCAAAGAAAACAGGCAAAGGCGACACTTCCTCACCTACTGTTCCTTCCCCTGCCAAAGCTAAAAAATCTCCTAAGAAAGCGTAGAAAAAAAAATAGCAAGGTTGATGATTTTTCACTTCAATCCGTCTCCTTTTTGCCCATTTGTATGTAACAGTCTCTTGGATTATGTCTCGTTAATGAATGGATGAAACTACTTGTTTTGGCTGCAAATAGTAATGATAGAAATCAAATCGTAGTTTAAATGAGAGATAAGCAAGTTTTTTCTCTTGATTTGTTGATTTGAACTTTGAATATTAGCAATTTAGCACATTTTTATATCTAATAAAAAATAAGACTTCATTGCAACGAGAAGAAATATACCCAACAACGAAGTTAGAATCAGATAAAAATAACTTCATTGGCCCACACAGGGGTAGCGAGTCGCAGATGTTGGGATCGGATTACGCAGATGTTGGGTGAAAGCGGGGAGAGAGATGTCATTAGGGTTTTCTATTTCTCTTTTTAGGGGTTGGAAAATACTCGCAGGGACAGGGAGTCAGCTTTACAATGGTGGTTTCCCGGCTTCCTGTGCAGCAAGATACTTTTATTATTGTAGTTCACGAAAATTACGAAGTTATGCAGGGAAGATAACATTTGTTTCGTCTTGAGATCTGATTACATAGTAATCACATAAAAGCGGAGGTTGATATCACGGATCTCCGTAGTAAGTTGAAAAAACTGAGGTATATCCTACCTAGTTTCATTTGGTTTGTTCTGCTTCTTTGTGCTTTTAGTGAGTTATATTTGCAATATCCATGTTATAGATTGAATCTCTTCTTGCACAGAGAGAATCAATTTATTTTCAATATCCATGATTGCATTGTGGGAACCAGATGTATTAAGACCCATCAATGACACTCCTACTGTTAGATTAGAACAATGGTGTCATAGTGATAGTTAAAACATTCTTATTGTATAATGATGATGCAGTGGTGCCATTAATTTTTATGTATAGTGTGGGCACTTCTACTGTGTAATGACTAACTGATGAACTCTCACTAACGTAAACAGTGGTGTCATAGTGTTGGTTTGGATAGACTAATGGTGTTAGGCGGGGATGGAGGCAACTTGTTGGAATCTGATATTCAGACTCATCAAATGACACTCCTATTGTTAGTTTAGAACAATGGTGTCATTGGTGATGGAATGAAGTAGTTTAGAGCACTGGTGTCATGGTGATAAATACTGGCATAGCTTCAATTTAATCGAAACTCTCCTTACACAGAATCTACCACATTGTATATGCTATAAAAAGAGGTTGTAAATAAGCATTATCATTTTGCAAGCTGCTCTGGCTCGGGCTTACCCTTGACCATTGTAGGTGAAAGTACTTTATACTGGTTGTTCCCTTTAAAAAGGATAGGGAAATAGACAAGCTAAGTTGTTCCTACCACAAAAAAACTTATGATGGAGACTTTGAAGCTAAGAGGGAATTGAATAACTCCATTGATGGAAATGTCATAATAAGCCTTGGGCAGTTATAATAAATGAAGCATCTGTTTAAGAGTTTGATTATGATACAATGATTCATGTAACCTTTAGAGAATGGAATGGGCACTTCTGCTTTAGAATGACAAATGAAACATTCACATCAGGACACTCCATAGATCCACACCCTCAGGTCTCATCTGCAAAATTTTCAGCTTCTCAACTGCATAGCAGATCTTAAGTGAGTACTTTTGTTGGGGATGATTCAGCCCCATTGAGCCATATGTTAAATAAGCAGTTCATTCCAAAAGCAGATACACTTTGACAAGTTTGTTGACACATTGAGCCAAAAGGATTTGAACTCATCAAATGTTGGCAGAAGAAAGGCCGGAAGATCGTCAATGACCAAGACAGAGAGAAAGACAACTGATCCAGGATCCCGTTAAGGAGCTTAATAGAACTTGTACAAAATGGAAGTAAGTGTAGCACTGATGGTCATTTAGGTCGAATCATAAAAACATGATGTATTTAAGAAACATGTGACTGACCGAGATGAGAAATTAAAAGCAATTGGAAAATCAAGAGGTGGGTGATAGGAAGAATTGCATATGTACAGAAACTGAGCAAGGTTGGCAAAATGGGGCAAGCCGGGCATTTGATTTGGAAGTGAGCCCCCTGTGTGCCCCATAGTAGTAAAATGATGAGGAGTTCCTCTTAAAAATTGCTGAAGTGATCCAATGTCTTGAACTAGCCATCTAGAAGGGTGTCACGGAGTGCCGTCTAAATAAGACAATCGCCCGTTTCATCATGGAGGCTCCAAGAGGTTCCATAGAATGGATATTTTCCGAATGCTTATTCTACAGCGCAATCGATATCGTATCTCATGCAAAATCGGAGGCATATGTAATATGCATAGAGAAATTTACTGTTTGAAGAATGGGAAGTTTCCGCTATGGATTTCGGTGAAGAGAAGATATTTGTATACTAAACATTGTCAATAATTACTTTGTATTGAAAGATGTGGAGATGTCATGAGAGTTCTTCTATGTACAATAACATTTTAGAATTTGTGTATATTGATATTGTGATACTAAACCGTTTGTGCTTCTCAGCCCTTCTATGAAACCTGCAAGTCCGTTCAAGCTAAAACCGTCTAAATCGTTATGATGGGTTGGTTTCAGGTTGCACTTATCTAATCCGACCTCCAGTCCGTTCATTACTTGTATATTAGAAATTTTCCTCTAAATGAAGATGAAAAATACTAAAAAAAAATTAGGTTGGGATTGAATAAACCGTACGTATGAATCAATCTAAATCGCATTTTCCCATTTGTTCATAGAAGTTTATTAGCTATGGAGATAAATGTTACTAACATAGAATATAAACCAGCTCAACTCTGCAAAAGAAATCCAGATAATTTGCATATAATCCAGAAGAAACACAAAAGAAACAATAAAAAAGAGAAGAAATTTTCCAATCTAACATATAAACTCTAATTTTAGAAACATACAAGGCTTAAGAAGCTAAAGCCGCAAAGCATCACATCAATTTCCACAATATGAAAATTCAAGAGCTAGTAAACTTTGTCACCGCCTTGGTTCCCTCCGATACGGCATGCTTGGCCAGTTCACCAGGAAGAACAAGTCTTACAGCGGTCTGGATTTCCCGAGAAGTAATCGTCGGCTTCTTGTTGTAACGAGCCAATCTAGCAGCTTCTTGAGCGAGCTTCTCGAAGATATCGTTGATGAAACTGTTCATGATTCCCATAGCCTTGCTCGAGATTCCAATATCAGGATGGACCTGTTTCAGCACCTTGAAGATGTAGATCTTGTAAGTCTCGACGCTTTTCTTCACTCTCTTCTTCTTCTTGTCTCCGGCGACGGCACCGCTTTCCTTCGGTAGCTTCTTTCCGGCCTTTGGTTTCTTCTCAGCAGGAGCTTTCTCCGCTACTGATTTCTTCTCCTCCGCGGGCTTCTTCTCCGCTGGCTTCTTCTCTGCCTTGGGCGCCATTGGAATTGAAGTTCTGAGGTGAGTGGAAATTAGGGTTTATGGTGAACTGGGGGAGAAATCTGGAATTGGGAGAAAAAAATGCTGTAATTAGAAATTTCTGTGATGAGATGAGAACCAAGCATGAAATATCTTAATATAGAAAATCTTGAGTATTCTTATTGGTCCATAAGTTTATAAGCGGATCGATGATGTGGTGACCATCTAAACAATCCAATTATTTAATGAATCAACAGTTAAGATTATTCTGTTACTGGCATGGTACTGCTGGATTGCTGACGTGTTTTTTGAAGCGGAAAGGAGGTATGGGCTTGTGGATTGAGTATGGCCCAATAATCAATCTAATACTATAGCCCAGCTCGAGAGTGTGGATCGGGACATGTCTTTTAGGCCTATCTATCTCGACTTCTTCAGCTCCTAGATCATTAATTTTGAGCATCTTCTACAGAGGTGAACCCTAGCTAGAGCTTCACACAATCGGCCTTTCTAGCTCTTCCCTCCGGCAGCTGATTACCTTTATTTCAGGTAAATTGTAAACCTGAATTGCTAGGATATTTCTATTGTCTGAGCTTTTTTCCTTTGACGCCGCGAATATCTTTTTTATAGCTTCAGAGCTAGATTTAGCTGCAATTACAGACTTATTTTTTTCAAGTTTGGTCAAATACCGGCCTCTATGATCTCATGAGATGCTAATTGTTACTTTTCTTTTTCGTCGTCTGTTTTCGTGTTCTATGATTTTTGGATCGGCTCCAATGCTCATCTTAATATTAGGAATTGAATAATGCCGACTACTTGGATGATCATTGGAATTACGGTTGCTAATTGCACACGTAGAAATCTTCGTGAAAATTCCTTATATTTTCTGACTTAGATTTTGAAGAATGGTTAGAGTCAGTGTGTTGAATGATGCTCTGAAGAGCATGTACAATGCAGAGAAGAGGGGAAAGAGGCAGGTGATGATCAGACCATCATCAAAAGTGATCATCAAGTTTCTTATGGTTATGCAAAAGCATGGTTTGTTCTCTTCTGCCTCTTCCTCTTTCCATCTCATTATGCTCAGCATATAAGTTTTGCTTCAACAATTTTGTGCTCTTTTTTCAATTGCAGGATACATTGGGGAATTCGAGTATGTTGATGATCACAGAGCTGGAAAAATTGTTGTTGAGCTCAATGGAAGGCTGAACAAATGTGGAGTTATAAGTCCTCGTTTTGATGTTGGTGTTAAAGGGATTGAAGGCTGGACTGCTAGACTTCTCCCTTCAAGACAGGTTTATAATGCAAACTCTGGTTTTTTTTTTTTTTTTGGGTTCTGATAGGGATTTAGATCTTCTTTAAGATGATTCATAAGATTATTAGTGTTTCATCTTTTCTTCGGAAAGTAACACCTGCAAAAAATTATATATGATTTCATGACACTGTTTGAGATGGAAGAGTTGATGATGTGCTTAACACTACCTTTTGTAGGGATTAAATTGTGTTATTGAAATATTTGTGTTCTTGTAAAAATAAAAATAAAAACCTTTGCAGTTTGGATATATCGTGTTGACGACATCTGCTGGCATCATGGATCATGAAGAGGCGAGGAGAAAGAATGTTGGTGGCAAAGTGCTTGGCTTCTTCTACTGAGCCGGAAGAGTTTTGCAGATCATATTTCTAATTGTGGTTTTTTCAAACTATTCGTCACTATTCCTCCATCTTAAGGGGAAATATAATGTTAGCTTGTGAAGGCTTCTTCTTCTTTTATGTTGTGTTGTGATAATAGATTGTGTTATTACTTCAAGTTTGATTATAATGTTATATTTTGCTGGTTACCATGTATTTTTATACTACTCTTTACTTTAAGATTGATGTTTAGCTTACTAACTAAACGGGGGGGGCCATTACTAAATGTATATAGGAGTTCGGCTTAAACATGAGTTCGTAGCTCAGCCCACTTGATTTGTGAATAAGTTTTGGCTGGTGGGTTGAAAAGGAATTTTGGTCAACTTTTCAAATCAATAAAAAGGATCTTTAGTTTATGCAAAATGCCATTCATGCTCAAGCAAATGAAATTTCGGTGACCATTGTTATCATCAAGGATTTTAGTGGAGAAGAAAACAGTGATGGAACTGTGGGATGACGTGGTGATATAGTTGACTCGTACGTGGCTGTTCAATTGGATTTAGAAGTAGCACGTCAACTGAGTTGGGCCACATAAGCGTTGTTTATGCTAGTACTCATCAATAGTATGGTGACTTACTCTGTTGCCTCTTCTAAACGAGAATGGATCACATGTTTCAGCAACTCCATGTGACATACTTATGTGGTAAGACCAGCCAATAATACGGAATGAGGTATATAGACTATGGAGGCGCAACGGCCTTCACGTCTTAAACCTTCGTTGGCAAAAGAATAAGAAACAAAAATGAAGGACGGGCGGTTAAAGGTAATGACCGTGAGTTTAGAGTGAGAGAGATAAGGATAAATTGGTAACAACTTTTTTTATATCTTAATTTATTTAACGCGTCTTAGTGACGAATCTAACCACATAAATATGTTATTTGGAGCTGTCTAAAACATGTAATCCATTCTTGAGTAAAAAAGATTATGATAAATTAATAATTTTATAATTAAGTCGCATCATTCTTATTTTTTCTTAAATCATATCATAATATATTTATTAAATTATTTGTAGATGATACTATTATCATTTATTATCAGTCGTCACGGATTCCATAGATATTTATTTATACAGAAAATCATATTATATAAGACCGTATAAGCCATATATCATAGTGTATAACAATGCAAATTTTGTGTGGCGTAGAAGTAGATGGGTTATCCAAAATGCCAAAATTAGTTGAGAAACTATGTTGATAGTTGAAACAACGACTATTGTTTTGGTTTTTGCTTAAGCATAATCACTTCTCGAAATCTATTACTTTTACCATAAGTCGCCTTTTTGAAGCCAAACTCACACCATATGACCTTAACAAAACAAACTTAGTAAGAAAACTTGATAGCTCAAAGCACATTTGTCCAATTCACACCACAAAGAAATTGAAGCTTAACTATGATCTAACAACACATAACATAAAGAAGACTTGATAACGCAGAACATACCCGAAAAAGGAAAGCAACAACATCAACACGACAAAGCTTGTAGTTCATATATATATAAACTTGCCCATAGATCAAATGCAAGCTCGAGCCATTATTACCTAATTATAAGTTCATCCTAGCTACATATATGTTTCTCTGCCAAAGGGAATCAGTTGCCCCAACATGATCAAAAGTACCTCCCAATTACTTCAACATAAACACTTCATGGCTCGGCTTCATCTTCCCCATGGCGGATCCCGTTTAAGCTCGCGACCCGCCGAGCCATCTAAATTCTTACATGGAAGGTAAAAAAAAAAATGGTTTAGTGTAGAGGCCATGGATGATTTTTCAAAGAGGAGGAGTGGGAGAAAGGTTGGAGAGCTTCTTAAAGGCCATGGATGACTTTTCTAAGAGGATGAGTGGGAGAAAGGTTTGTTGGTGAACGTGGGAATAGAAGGGAATATGGTTTATGCTTCCTGAGAAGTGGATCTTCCTAAGCATATGCTTGATGTTGGCCCATTTCCCCTTTCCACTTATATATCATTTCCCTAACATTATTTTATATAATTATTTAATTCAACTTAATAAATATTTGAAATCTTGCATTTTTTTTATCAATATCCTTCAATATGTTAGAGGCATAAGATAAAGATACATTATGTTATCATTGTTTTTAATACATATAGTGAATATATTGAAAAGAATCCAAAGTTAATATGAAATATGAAAAAAGTTGAAGTGATACCACTATAAATTATTTTTGTTTAATTTAAAATAAAAATATCAGAATTTATAATTCGTAGATATATGATTATTATAGTATTTTCTTTTGACTATAATAAATAGTAAATATCACTTAAATTTCAACACTTATCTAAAATAAATGGTTTATCGATCTGTCATAAATTTACATATTTTTCAAAAAAACTTTTGATTATTAGCATAAACTCCATTGATTTAAAATTAAAATTATGATCAAATGGATTTGTTTACAACATCATTTAAGAAATCAAGAGAGTATCCCCTAATTTTTTTTCCCCCCATGTGCTCTTCTTCATGATGATCGTTCTCTATCTTATAAGAGTGGACGTATTTTGATTTTAATGTATTCTAGAAGTATAATTAAATTAGGTTATAACTTATTCTAGAAAATAAAAATGCTCAAATCTTAGGAAGATTCGTAAGACTAAGCATACCTATTAAGGAAATGTTCTTAAGGAAAATTAATGAAGATTTCACCGACATCATTTATTATAATATTCCCATTCGTATGAATAAATAACTAGAATATTCTTAGACGCGTTATTTTTTATTATAATATTCTTTTAGGTATAAATAAATAAATAAATAAAAAAGAAAAGAAAAAAGAAATCAATGGCTCTTTAAACTTTCTTGAGATATTACATTATATTATATTTTAAAATATGCTAAATGTTGATTTTATGCCAAAAATAAAGCTGGACCAAAAAATTATATATGTACATAGAAATAAACAGTATATAGTATATACTTGCTTATTAATCTACTTCTAATGTTAATTTTATATCTAGAAACCGTGGTCAAGATACAAAATTGTCAAAATAATGGACGACTGTACTAAGAACTAGGTCTAACACAATTCTCAACCGTCTGATGGAGCTACGTCAACGCTGCCACTTTTCTCTTCTTATGTATTATCCTCTACTTCCGACTGCATGAACTTCTCCAGCATATAAGCTACACGTGGCATGAAGAAATTATTACGCCTCAATGACCTCGCCATCTGTTAACGTTTAACTGGTCTATTTGATGCTTACCGAACCTGAAAGCTGTAAATTCATGTAATCGTGGAGAGAGAGTACAAAGCGTAGAGAGAGAGAGAGAGAGACGCAAGCGAAGCAGCGTAGTCGGAAGAGGAGCTTCTTCGGTGGTGAATCGCTCAAGACTTTTCTCTCTCTAATAAGGTCTGACCGTTCTCTCTCTTCCCTGTTTTTTTTTTCTTTTCTTTTTGTTCTTCACGGTTTCTCTAAGTTTCTTATTTATCTGTAGAAAAGGTGTATAACTAATTCAAAAATTGATTTAAGTGCCATTAATGGCTGCTCCACCGGCGAGAGCGAGAGCTGATTACGACTATCTCATAAAGCTTCTATTAATTGGCGACAGCGGTGCGTATTATTTCCTCTTTTTTCCTTTTAGTTTTCTCGGGAACCAAATGGCGCCATTCATTGTCGGGATCGCGCTTTCTGAATGTGTGAAAGGATTTGAAAATGGGGGTGTTCTGCTTTTGTGGTCGAGTTTTTATGTTTTTGATATGTTGAATTTGGTTGTTTTTAAATGGATTTGTTATGTAATGTAAAATGTTTCGTTGTTTCTTACGGATCTTAATTGCTTTGCTATAATCTTACAGCTATAATTAGGGTTAAAGGACGTTGATCATTCACTCCAAATCTGCATTTGATTGAAAATGATTGTTGTAAACTTTTTCATTCTGAGATATTTTGCTGTTTCTGATCTTCCTCTGGGCACCCCCCCCTCCCCCCCCCCCAAAAAAAGTAATGACGGGCGGTCATATCTCATTAGAGTTTTAATTTGCTCGATGAGATGATATTTATCGGTGGAACTTTTGTTACGATTCTCTTGTGAACTTCTCAGATGCTTTAATTAAATTTTTAGGAAATTTTGAATGGGCTTATAATATCACTATTGTCTTTCTGAGAAGAACGGAAAGGAATCAGTCTGTGAATGTAGTTAAAATTCTTGCACTGTTAATGTTTGGAGCATAGTTATTTATTTTTTTTATATATGACTATTATGCCATTGGTATATATGTTAGTTCAGCCTGGTGCTTTGGAAGCAAAGGCTTTGATTTCTTGGACTTTTCGTTCCACGATGTGAAAGATTGTTGTTGTTTCTTCTTTTGAAACTGAAAAAATGTGTCATTTAGTAAATTTTTAGATTAGTGATGCAAAAAATTAACTTGCTCTTGCTGTTCATCGCCTTTGCAGGGGTTGGCAAGAGTTGCCTTCTTTTGCGTTTTTCTGATGGTTCCTTCACCACAAGTTTCATTACAACCATTGGGTGTGTATTAACTGAACTTATGAACTTCGGTTGTTTCAATAAGCTTAAAAGAAAATAAAATGGAAAAATGGAAGGGGAAGTCTGAGTTTCATTGCAAGTACATTATGTCCTTTATCCCTGGAAGGCTTAAATGGTTTTTTGTTTTTTTGTTAACTAGTTTCTCGGATCTCATAAGGTCTATTTTCATCATGCAGAATTGATTTTAAGATAAGAACCATCGAGCTTGATGAAAAGCGGATCAAGCTCCAGATCTGGGATACAGCTGGTCAAGAACGATTTCGTACAATCACCACTGGTTAGCTTTTTTTATTAATTATTTTTTGTATGCCCTAGACTTCAAATCTTGCAAATATATAGATGTCATTTAGGAAAATGATTTCGTGGATTTTTCCTCACACATTATCTACTTACCTTGGAGATCTTCAGGTGGTAACTTCAAGTACCACTCCATTGTTGGTTGCCCATGAAGCAAAATTTCAGTTCGATTTTTCCCCAATGACACTCTATTCTTCTGTTTTCAGCTTACTATCGAGGAGCAATGGGCATTTTGCTGGTCTATGACGTCACAGATGAATCATCTTTCAACAGTAATATATTATGATCCCTTCTCTTGCTCGAAGTAGTTAAAAAAGTTTCTATCTATGTTTGTGTATGTATTCGTCTTTGTCAGAATTGTGAAATTGGTTTTGCAAATTGAGATGCTTCTCAATATATTATGTTGAGCCACTGAGGTGGATATGTTGACTGTGTACACTAGTTACCAAAACCTTCAGATTGAATTTTAGTCTCTTTGCTCTACTATTTATCTCTTTGACTTGAAAGGTATCTATTTTTCAGATATCAGGAATTGGATTCGCAACATTGAACAGCATGCTTCCGATAATGTCAACAAGATACTAGTAGGGAACAAGGCCGATATGGATGAAAGCAAAAGGGTATGAATGTTGCATGTTGTGATGGAAGGCATTAATAAGTATATTGCTTTGTGGAGCTGCATCATATGAATGCCTTTGATTCAATATGTATATTCTTGATAAGTGCTTTTGAAAACAAGTTTAATCTCTGTTTTCTCTCTCTGTAGGCCGTTCCTACATCAAAAGGTCAAGCATTAGCTGATGAGTATGGAATCAAATTCTTCGAAACTGTGAGTAGCTCCTTTTTGCATGTATATATTATTATATTATTTGAACAAGTATTTAGGCACACTGAATGATCCGGTCCATTCGATTACAGAGTGCAAAGACAAATCTAAATGTAGAGCAAGTTTTCTTTTCAATAGCCAAGGATATAAAACAGAGGCTTTCAGATACCGACACTAGTAGGGCTGAGGTACTGCTTTTTCTTCGTCTCTTCTTTATAAAGCAAAAAATGGGGAAAAGAAAAAGCTATGGATAAATAAGTTTTCTCATGGCTTTTCTCCCAATGCAGACTAGTGCTATCAGGATTAATCAAGCAGATCAGGCAGCCGGTGCTGATCAAGTTACTCAAAAATCATCCTGTTGTGGTTGATATGATAATCGTACCGGAACAAACACTTTCATTTGATTCAAGAAGAAAATTAAGAAAAAGGTAAAAAGAGGAGAACTTATTTTAATGTGATTCTGATGGTGATTGCAACTTTGCATACTTTAATTTTTTACAAACTGTGTTTAGAGATTTGTGATGGGACATTTTCTATGTTGTTCATTGTAATTTGAACTTTTATGAGATATTGTTCTCTTTTCTAGCATCACATTCCCTGTTCCTATTGTTAGATTTTGTCGATAAATACTTTAATAATGATATCGATAATGATAATGATAATGATCCCGATAATGGGTAGTAGCTAACTAGGTTTTGATTTAAGAAGACCAAAAAAATATATAAAAGACTAGAATGGAGAAACAACTACTCGAGAGAATTAACTAGGGTTTATGTGAAATCAACATTAACCAGAGTGCAAACAACATACAAACTATACTAGCCAAGCCGATACATGATGGATCGATCTTCCAAACATTTGAAAAGCCTCAAAAAAGGTAAGCAAATCCGAATTAAAGCCTCAGTCAATACTGAATAAAGAAAACGAACGCCAACAAGCAAAGTTAACTAATCCGAAGTACGAGCAGTAATTAACATCCTTTTTAAAAGCTGATAACTCGTTTTTTTCACCATGGACGACGGCTTCCGATCCTTTAGGTTAAAGTCGTGCTGGCCGCCGTTATGAACATCCAACCCGGTTCATTCTTTAACACTGAGGTAATTAATTTGAAGTACCTGATTCGTGTATACGTACATTATATATATGTAAGTATCACGTGTTCACTCTTATTTACTGCCATATCATATTTTTTTCCAAGTTTTTTTTTTTTGAAAATTACTCTCATTCTCTTTACCTTATATTATATTTTCCATCATCAAAATAATGAATAGTTTCACTTTGTAATAACCCATTATTATATTTATCCGCCTCCTGCTTTTATCCATCTTCATCCACGTGTGAAACTTCCAATTATAACTATTACTTTTCACCCCTCTTCATGCTAAACCCCATGAAAACAAACGAATCATTGTTAAAATGACATCTGAGCCATTGGATGAAACCTATTCACATCAAAGACATCCCTTTTGTCCCATCTGTGAGTTGGTCCTTCTTCTCTCTCTGTACTTCTTCCTTCTCTTAATCTTTCTGCTGTTGCTGCTTCTTCTCTAGATCTTTGTCGCATTTCTTGTTCTTCTCTCCTAGCTACTTCCTCGTATGCATCTTCTTCTTCGTGCTTCTTTTCTTTCCCATGTGATCTTCTTTCTCTCCTTTCTCCCCTTTCTCTTATTTTTTCTCCACTATTCTTTTCTTTTTCTTTTTTCCTTCTCTCACTCTCTTTTTCCTCTAAGATACTTTTTCTTTGATTGATTTTCTCCTTCTTCAAAAAAAATCCAAAAAAATCATTCTTTATCTCCATTTGGATTTTACTTATTTCTATGAAATATTTTAGCAAGTCTAGTTATTTAAAATAAATCTCCTTCTTCCATTGAATCTCCATACTGATTTGTGACCTCCATTTCTCGGCCATTTATGTTCTCCACTACATCAAAAGTTCTCCTGGTCAAGTCATTTTCTTTCCTGCTTTTACTTCTCTACATGTTACTGTTTACACTGACTCTGATTGCGCGAGTTACCCTACTACTCATCGATCTACTTTTGACTTTTTTTTATTACCCTTAGCTCCTTCCCTATCTCGTGGCGTATAAAGAAATAAACTATTATTGTTCATTCCTCTACTTAAGCCGAATATCCGGTTATGGTCGTTATTACTTGTGAACTTACTTGGCTTCTAAAATTCCTTATTGATCTCTTCCGTCAACTCATCAGCAAGTTGGGCATTCTCAACCTCCATACTCCAATTTAAGAAGGAGTGTTATTAGACATAACTTTCCTAAAAACATTCGTCATTATTATTTCATTTTTTACATAATTATAAATCACATAATTATCTCATTTTCATATTCATTATGTTTCTTTTTATTTTTCTACCTATTATATTATTTAAGTGATAAAATGTATAAATAAAAATATGAACTTTTCTTCCTAAAATCTCTTATAATTTAACAAAATAAAATGTAAACGATAATAAAGTAAATCAATACACTAAATTATAGTAGTTCAACCATGAAGATCAAAACGATCAATCATAGGCTACATCCATTCCGAGCTCTGAAAAATTGAGTGAAACTCGTTTGCACTAGTGAAGATATTATCCGATTGCAAACCAACAATCTCAATCACAAACCATATACTAATATACAAACTGAAATTAAACAAAGATTAACCACGAAAATCACCAGAGGAGTGCATTTAAGGATCAAGAACAAAACCTTACGAAACTTCATGGAGGCTGCACATGTATAATATAGATATATATATATACACATTATTTAAAACATATTACATATTATTATATATATTGGTAGTTCACTGTAGGTAGCAAATATACCCTTGGCGTTCCCATATATATTTTGTCGTCAACTTGCAAGAGGTTCTTCTTGGTACAAAGCTTGTTGTTCTTTTCCCGACTGTTCCTCTATCCATTGTTGCTTACTTCTTTCGCCTTGGAAGAGTAAGAACATATATAATTCATCATATTCATACTTCCTAATCATATATCACGTAAAGCTGCTGCCTCATACACCTATTAGTTTTCTTTCTTTTGTATTTAACGCGGGCTTGGCTTATTGCTTGGACAGGTACTTAATTAATGGTTTGATGTTTCAAAGTTAAATTCATGAGTTATGAGTTAACTAAGTTTAATTAGAATGAATGACATGTTTGAGGGATTCTGCATGCAACATGTGGCCACCAGAATTTTTTTGATTGGACTTAATATTAATTTAACATTTCAGATTTAAAAAAAATGAGCTATTTAATATACTTGAATTAGGGGATATGTTTGAGAATCCAATACAGTTATGTGATCAGTTTTAATTATGAGATTTAATACATTTTGTATTTTATTAAATATGGTTGGCGGCAGTATAAGTCTGAATAGAGTGGTGATATGTAATGGATTCACTTGATACTTATATATATTAACTAGGTCTCCTCTTTATTGATAACCTTAACATTTCATCCCATTAAAAACCATCTAAAATTTCATCAGGACAGAAATGAAGATCTAACTTTCAATGTTTTACGTAAGCACTACTACATATAAAAAAAATTCTGCTATTTAAATATGATCATCGGATAAACAATTAATAACAAATTTAGATATGATATATTTATACGTTTTTTAATTTTGTATATTATTTATGTATTGGTTAAATTAAATTTCTAGCGGTGGCAGCACAACATAAATGATAAGACCACTGTTTGCTCTTCACGACAACAAACTACATGTCGTAAAGTACGCATTTTTTAGCTTCATTATTTCCAATATCATCTTTCAATATAATTATAATTTTGACTTTTAATCATATTAAAAAGTAATATTATTTTAAATGTGAAAATTCTATGAGAGATGCAAAGTAAAAATGTAGAAGAGATATGAAATCAAAATATATATGAGAGAGAAAAAAAAAAAAAAAGATATACTTATTTGATATTATAAATAAATTATCTTTATTCTAAGACTATGAAATTAAATAATACACTATTATATTTTGTTTTAATCAAATAAAATTAATACTATAGACTTATTAGTGATATATTTTATGAAAATTAAATTAGTTTACATTTAATACGTAAAATACTATAGACTTTGTTTTGTGGTTAAGATATAATTAAATTGGCAGATAATTATTATAAACTTATACTGATTATTTTCAAAATTTAACAATTATGATAAGATTATGAGATTATGAGATTATGAGATTATGCGTTAATCAACTATTTTCAAATTTTAAAAATTATAATAAGATTATGAGTGTAATTTAAAATTTTTGTTGTAAAATATGAAATAGGGTTATTTTATGATAAAATTACGATGGCATATTTAATAATTAGATCAAAAGGGCTACAGTCTAAGAAAGTAAACTAGATTTAATGAGGAAAAAAGTATATGATAAAAATAGGTTTCCTTTTTTACGATCATCAGAGTCCAGACCTAGTCAGAGTACGAGTCTCATCTATAAACTATATAAAGAGTGCCCACGCGAACTAAGACTACGTCCTTCAACTAGCAAAACACTTTGAATTGAGAGAAGATGGATCCATCTTTAGGGTTTCTCAAGACGGATCATGAAGTTGACAAAGATGCAGAAAAATGTCATGGTCATCATCAAGAAGAAGAGGATCAGGAGATAATAGTATTCAAGCCTCGTCAAGAACAGCTTCTTGATCAACGGAAGAAGAAGGAAGATCCGTACTCTTATTTTCATCATGATTACAAACTGGATTTTTACGAGATGCTATCCTTAATCTATATTCACGAGTATCACGATGTTTTATTCGACGATCATAATGATTCTAATCAGCAACGTCACGAGGAAATAGGTCAAACTCAAACATACTTGACAGGGATTCAAGATCAGAATGAGAAACTGACATCCTTCTTGGAAGTTGATCACAATTCGTTCCTCTCACCGTGGAGTTTCAGCCCGGCTTTGTGTTCGAGTCAGGAGGAGCCGAGACAACGCATGACATTCGAGGCTGGTTCGTACTTCGGCGCTGATCAGATCATCATCACATGATATGAATTATAATGTTGAAGACTACCTACTCCAAGAAACTATATGAATGTACAATTAGTTGTTGATTCAGGAGGCCTGTAGGTAGAATGATTCCTCTTTCTAATAGTTTAGTTTCTAGCTTGTTTGAGTTCACGGGGTTTCCTGTTTTCCTTTTAGGGTTTGCTTTTCCTTTTGTTTGTTCTTCTCGGTTTCTTGTACTGAATCTTTAGGGTTTGACGTTAATTGATTGGGCTTTTCGATTTCAACCAGTAATTGATCATACCAAGTTCGACACGTTGTTTGAGTATCAATTAAACTTACGCAAGAAATTTCACTCACTAAATCACTATATATCTTATCTCATACATTATTTTAATTAAAATTTATAATTTTGGAAACAACTACAGCTTGTACTACTAATAATTATAAATTTTAATTAATAAATAATTATTATCATTAGGATATAATAATAAATAAATAAGAGGTTTCCTTTTTATGATGATTTATAAAATTTAATAAGATTACGTCAGTTCTTTATAAATTGTGAGGAGAGGATTGATCGATCATAGTTAAAGTCTGCTTTCCGGGGAGACAGTAACTTAGGACTCTATATATTTTAGGGCCCTAAATAATTGTGATATATATATATAATTATTAAAATTTGAGAATGTATTAAAAATATTTTTTATCATGTTTATGAAAAATATAAAATAATTAGTGGTCTTTTAACATATTTTATTAAAATAATTTTTCCATCTAAAGGGCCTCAAATTTTTATTTGGCATATGGCCCCGATCTCGAGCCGTTTCTGATCATAGCAAACATGGATACATTTTCTTAAGGTTTTTCCAAGAAAGATGATGAAGAGGAGATCATATTGTACAAGCCACGTCGAGCATAACAACATCATCAAGTGAAGAAGGGTATGACAGGAAAAAGAAGAAAGATCAAGATCTATATTACGTTCTTAAGCAATAACTCTACGGTCTACTACCTTTCTCGAATATTGAATTTCATGATGTTGCGTCATCGTTCAACGACACTAACAACATCAGGCTACAGTTCGAGCAAACGGGTCAAACATACGTGGTTTTGATTCCTGATCAGACCGAGAAGTTAACTTCCTTCTTGAAGTGGATCGCAAGTGCAACTTCTTCACACCATGGAGTCACGTCGACGACTCTTCGAGTTCGAGTCGAGAGGAACCAAAACAGCATGTGAAGTTCGAGCCGGGTTCGTTCTTCAGCAAAGATCGTGAACTATATCTGCAGATTGCAGAATATATGATACTGAAGACTACTCAGAGAAACTATCTGATTAACGTAGTGAGTTGATTGCATGAAGTGTATTAGTTGATTTAGTTGAATGATTAATCTAGTTTCTAAGACTTTACTTCCAATATGTAGTGGACGACACGTCGTTTGAGTATTTCTATGTCGTTTTGGCCTTTCCCAATCCTAGTCTTTCAATCAAGCACCCTGTAATAATATTACTTTTCTAATTGTCGCCTAAAGACCTAATCTTAACACAACAATTATAAACCTAATTATTATTCTTATTAGAAAGCTTCATAAATGTGAACGAAAAGGAATATATTTAAAAATAAAAATAAAAATTGTTCAAGTTGAAAGTCTCTCAGACAAATAGAGAGACAACTTATCTCTAAGAAAGACACCCTTTACGTCAACAACTTCACAGATCTCTTGACCATAACCAGCATCATGATCAAGATCATCATTGTCATTATCACAAGACAGAGACACTCCATCGTTAATTTTCTCATTCAGGTCTATCACAATGTTTTGAAGAAGACAACAAACCAAAATAATCCTAGGCAACTTGTGCCGATCCGGTCTCCACATCACTCCTCGAATAATCCTCCACCTCTCTTTCAATCTCCATAACACTCTCTTCGCCACTTCACTTGTCCCCAAAACCCGCCTATTAAAATTCGCTTTCACTTTCGAACTCATCACTTCCTTCCCGTTATACGGCCTGACAAGATAAGGAAGCAATGGAAAACCCAAGTCACCAATTATATACTCTCTTATTCCAGAACCTTCAGGAAGATCTGATATTCCTGTCCGGTTCAACCTCTCCTCGTTATCACATAGCTTGAAGAAATTTGAACTCTCAAACACCAACCGGTCCTTCATTTTCCCGGGCCACCCGGTTGCTATATCAAGAAACTTCATATCCGGGCCCACAATGGCTTGCAAGACCATGCTGTGGTTTCCCTCCGGGTCGAGCCAGACATCGCTTGTGGGGTCTGAGGCTGGCAAGCACATCATAATGTGGGTGATATCAATCACGCCACAGCAATTCGGAAGCCCGTGCAGTTTCTCAAATCGGGCCTTTATTTGGGACATTTCGGATTCGGTGACAGGCCAATGGAGGTGGTGGAGGGCTCGTTGTTCCATGGACTCGACAAACCGCCATGTCACCTGAGAGACAGTTGAGTGGTTCACACCGAATGAATCGCCAACTGTGACTAGTGAATCGCCCGAGCTTAGCCTTCTTAGGGCCACAGCTACTTGGTCGTGCAAATATAGAGGCTTGCCATTGTTGAATGACAAACTTCCGGATTTAGCCTCCATGTCTTCTTTAACAAGGGAACATATGTAGTCAAAGGTTTTCCGGGGAAGTTTGAAAAATGATTCGAATGGATCTAAACTCTTTGAAGGAGAGGGACATGAGCCTGCACAGAGTAAATATATCACAAAACAAATTTGGAAAGTTTCAATTTAGATTCCAGTGGTCGTTTTTCTGTACAATACTAAAGCACTCTAAACTATTAGGGACCAAATTGAATTGCGGATTCTAGAGCTAGCATTGTAAGGTAATACTCGTTACTCATAGACTGATCTGTTACAATATTTAGGATATAAAAGAGAAACATAATTCAGTCTATATTCCAGATATCATCTAAAATCACTTCAAAGATATAGCATGCAGTTGATTCTTCCACCTCAATACTATCCCCCCTAAAGTCCAAACTTTATAGTAAAAAGAGCACAAGAACTAGTCATAACAGATTTTTGTGGCATCGCACAGATAGGAACTTCAACAAGCATTCTTTCATGTCATAAGTTATAGACAATACTCAATTTATTTTATTTTATATTTTAAAAAAATTGAAACTTGAAGAAAATTTAGTATATGCTTCCCCTCAGTGTTGCTTCCAAAATATATCGCAACACAACAGATTTACAAACTCACAAGTAAAACGGCAAAACAAAGCCGTAAACAAATAAGAAAATCGGTAAACAGATCCGAAACTCGATGTTAAAACAAGCCGTAGGGTCAAGAGCTTCAAGAGATGAAAATAGTATTGACAGAAAGAAGTTCACATGAAAATAGGATCTGTTCATACCATCACAATCATTAATATTTGACCTTCACATGATTAGTGACACTATAACCTACAAGCAAGTCTTAATGTCAATACCCAAAATACCATTGTCAATTGCTACAGCTTATAAATCTGTTGTGTTGCAATCAAATTCAACCAAAGCCCAGAATTTCACCGCCAAGAAAATTATCAACAAAAGTAAATAAACGAAAATATACCATCGAGTTTCTTAGAGAAACCATCCCACCAATCAAGATTTGCCTCCTTGTCCGGCAACCCAGAAACAGAATCACTAGCTTCAACCTTCTTCTCTGTTTTCCTCTTCCTTTTCAACCCTCCCCGTACAGGACCCATCAATCCAGCCGACAGAGACTACTTATTAATTAAACTAAATAAATTAGCACAAACCCAGAAAACCCAAAAAGCCATGCCTCAAATATAACAAAGAAAATCAGAAAACAAAACCAATACCCAGTTGCGGAAAACAAATCAATACGTAATCCTCTCAGTCAGACTAAATAAAGATCATGAAAATAATATTGGGTCGTAGCACGCACATTAGTGTGTCAATGACTGTGCTTAGAGGCTCTTATAGCATGCAGAAGAAGAGTGTTTGGTTAAACAGAAAACGAAAGAAAAAAGAAAAAAAAAAACAACTTTAGCAAAGACTCAAAAAATCGATTTCGAAGAGTAAGACAGAGAGAGAGAGGTCATTTTAGACAATTTAGTGAAACAAAAATCGATTTTTTTTTTCTTTTCTATTATTATGCCTTGGCTTTGGATGTAGGAGCATAGAAATTGGAAAGCAATATTAGAATTAGGAAATATCTGCTCATTTAATTTAATATTATTTTATTTATTTAAAAAAAAAAAAAAAAAAAAGAGTTGCACGAAAATATTTGGAACAATCATTTTTGAGTCTTAATTGTGATGACTCGTCATACCAAATAGTTACATCACGCGCATGCGGTGATGTCATTTGGGCTTTAAATTTCTGAAAAAGATAAGGAGTCCGTTTGCCAAAATATTTGGGCTTTGATCAAAGCCCATTATACTTCAGATTCTATGTGCCATGATAATAATGCTCTGTATCAGAGGTCCACATCAAAGAATTTTGTTGCAATTCATTACAACTATTGATTGTCTTCGAAAACCCTCAGTCTCATGCTTGATCTGTCGCTTTCGTAATTATTAATTTTATGATCAGAAACTCCTAAGAAAGAAAGGGGGAAGAATTGGAGGAATTGAGAAGGAGAAATAACTTCTATTTTCTTCATTCATTAATTCCTTTTCACACTTACCCTGCAGTTTATATTGAGTCTAGTTACAGTAGATCATCTAACTGTCTAAATCTTCAGCTGCTTTCATAACAGCTTCTAAAGAAGAGGACGATGCTGAAGTGGAAAGACTCGAGCTTTCCTTCTTCTCGCTAGGACAAAAGGGTATAAATTTGATTTTTATTTATTTATTTATTTATTTATTTATTTATTTATTTATTTATTTATTTATTTATTTATTAACTTGGGCGATGCTAATTATTATGTTATAAAAGGAGATTAGTATCGAAATGGAAATATTTGATTTGTAGGGTCAATAATAATACCCATGTATGCAAAACCAAACGTAGATTTCAATACCTAATTAAGGCAAAGCATTATGATTATTATTTGTTGACATAATTAATTAAATCCCACCATTAGTTAGTTACTAATCATAATTTATGAGAAAAAGGACAGTTTTGGTCGGACACCACTACATTCTTAGCACAAACTGCAACTGCAAGAACAACAATTATAAGCAAATCTTATCCTAATTTAAATTCCACAAACATAACTTTAATCCTAAATTGCCATCACATCTAAAAGTGAAGATAATGTAAATTATCTTATCACCTAATATCCCATCGATTGGAAAAGTCTTTTTAGCCCCCCCCCCTAAAATGCAATGAGAGCTAAGTCTAATATAATGATAATTTAAATGATGTATTTCTAAAATGTGGTAGTTTATGAGGACTAAATATAATAAAATAATAGTTTAAAGGGGCTATTTCTAATATATAATAATTCATGGGAGCTAAGTCTAATATAATGATAATTTAGGAAAAGCATTTCTAAGATAACTTAGAAAGCTATTGAATATTTTATAAGTTATTACATATGTTAGATATTTATAATAATAAAATAATGTGTGAGGATCTAAGTATGATTAGCATGAAATGTTGTTATACACAATTCCACATTTGTATACATCGACACTCTACGCCACCAAATAAGCAATCGGGACCACTCTTTTTTCAAGAGATAAAAATTAAGTGGGGTGGCCAGAAATTGGAAATATTCAAATGATATATTTTAGTGGTTTGCCTTTTTGAGAGTTCTTTCTTATCGTCTTATCTTCCTATCATAAAACCCTATAAAAATACAAAAGAATATACAATTAACCGTTAATAAGGGATTATGCTTACTTGCTTAGGTATAACTGACTCTATGTATAAATATAAATATAATAAATATATTATTTTTATAATTTAATAAATTAAATCATATTAATTTAATAAAATTAAATCCATCAAATCATAGATGAAGATAATCATGATATATATATATATATATATATATAAATAATATGAAGACAATTCGTCTATTTGCTTGTCATATCAATTTTAGCGGTGATCATACACATCAATCATCTCAATCTCATCAGATATGCTAGTCAGCGTAACACTAAATCATGTAGGCTGTTTTTAATGGAGGTCGTAGTGTTCTATGACCTCACACAAGAATCATGAACAAAATATAGAATGTTATAAAGCAAAAGTAGCTAGCTACTTGATAAAAGACACGTACAGATTTTTGTAATATATAGACTATAAATGACACGTAGAGATTTTATTATAATAACATGATATGATCGATCTTATGAAAAAGGAAAAATCCTAAAGAAATTAATCAACTATTTAAGATCAAATCGACGCTTAAATAATCCGGTAAGTATAATCGGTGGCTTAGCTCAATTGACATGGAATCGGATGTTATTCTTGGATGTTAGTCATAAACCGCGAAGCTTAGGAGTTCGAATTACTAAAATAATTTTGAGCTTGGAATCTTAAAAAATAAAAGATAATAATAATAATGATAATAATAATAATAATCTGGTACGTATAAGAACCAGCTATATATCTTTGTATAAATATGGGTAGTGTTCACTAGCTTCTTCCCCGTGAACTAGTAGAGAGATAGAGAGAGAGAGAATGAAAAGTATAGTGCAAGAGGAGAAGTGCAGAAAAGGGCCATGGACGGAAGAAGAAGACTTCAAGCTGATTTGCTTTGTGGGCTTGTTTGGGGATAGAAGATGGGATTTCATAGCAAAAGTTTCAGGTTTGAAGGTGGAGGGAGATAACAAAGTATAAATAGGTAATCAGATGTGGAGTTTCGTGCTGTTTGGAAGCAGAGCTAGGGCGCTCTAATCCGCCCTTTTCCTTTTCAATTATTCTTTGGCTTTTTTGTTCTAGGTTTAAACAGAACAGGGAAGAGTTGCAGGCTACGTTGGGTTAATTACCTTCACCCTGATCTTAAAAGAGGGAAGATGACCCCTCAAGAAGAACGTCTTGTTCTTGAACTTCATTCCAAATGGGGAAACAGGTTCATTAACATAAACCCTAGATATCTATCTATCTTGATCGATCGATGGATCTGGGTTTTTGTATTTTTGATCTTTTACTTTGTTAATCACATGATCTGCAGATGGTCAAAAATAGCTACGAAAATACCGGGACGAACTGATAACGAGATAAAGAATTACTGGAGAACACACATGAGGAAGGAGGCTCAAGAGATGAAGAAAAGAACCATGGCTTTTGCATCATCATCATCCCTGTCACCGTCATATTCTGATTCTTGTTCATCAGCATCAAACATTAATAATCATGAACTGCAGCCCCTTTCAGAGAAGATGATGATGATGAGTGGTGGTGCGGAAGAAACAAGTTTTCATGATACTGGTGGGCCCCATGAAGATGATAAGAAGAAGCAGAAGAAGAAGAAGAAGATTGATATGATCAATAATGATCGTCTAGAAGAAGAAGAGAGAAAGAAAGTTGATGATCATGATCAGGAGGGGTCTTATTCTATGGATGACATATGGAAAGAGATAGGAATGGCAGATGATCATGATCATGGCTATAGTAAAGAAGAGTACTACTATGGCAATAGTATTACTTCTGCTTCATGGGACTATGATCAGTACTCTCTATGGAGAATGGATGTAGAGGATCAAGAGAGTAAACTCATGATGTTTGATCTTCCTATAAGCGATCATCAGTTTCTCTCGTGATTTCAAAAATTGGCTAGCTGTTGAGACTAGTTCATGTGTAAAATATTAGTACTGGGAAAAAACTCCTGTATACTACAAGATCTGATGTTTATTGTTCTCTGAAACAAACTAAATCTGATTGTTTGTTTATGAACACAAAACAGGGGATTAAGAACATGAAACGGGGGATGAAAACACAAATCTTTATTTCCGTCGGCCTTCTTCGAGTGAAGAGAAACTCCCAAGTTGAGCCAACCTCGATCTTTTCCAGATTATGCAATGGATAGAATTACAATCGACTTTTCTATTTATTAAAGAATAGACTTTTAACTGTTTAAAAATCAGCGAGGCTAACGTACAAACAGTTTGCTAAACCCATCTCTCTTATGCCATCCTCGTGTGCACAGCTTGTGTTTATTAAAAGTCACCAACCAACGGATCAGATTAGAGGAGGAAAATGAATATGTTTAAACCCCTTCAAGAAGTGACTGTTACATTCTTTGTGACCAATCACTTGGTCACTTGGTGGTTGTTAACAACATAAAGCGAGTTAGAAAAAAACAACCGTTATGATATAATTTGCTACAATCTAGTTGGTTTGTCGGAATCCTCTCGCCGATCAATCATAATTATAAATGTTTAATAATTGTACTATTTTCATTGAATTTTAGCCTGGCGGATATTGATGTTACAATGCATAATCAAAACCGAAGAAGCGCTTCGTTAAAAACCACTATAAGCTGGTACCATCTCATATGTACATAATTCTCGTATCTTGATTTCAGTTGATTCTCGTATCAAAACCGTTTATGCACCTATCCGAGTCTCTAATCAGAGACCGCTGCTTCTTCTTGAGGCCTGGGCAGGTATGTATAAACGGTTGGGAAGGCCGGTATCGGTCGGAAGTTATTGTCCTCGACTTATATTTTGGAATATAAGTCCCCTATCGGTTTAGTTATTTTTCCTGACAGATCCTTGACCGATGGTAAACTAGCTCTGATCCCAACCTTTCTTTACATTCAAAAGATATGAAAGACAAAAGGCATTTACAATAAAAAAAATCCATAACCTAGTTGCAAGAAGGTTAAATTGTTAATCATTACATCATTAATAAGAACTATTAATTCATTCCATACAAAGAACAAACTCGCCATTTACCAAAGAACAAATTATTAAATCATGAATGATAAATCGTCCACGATTTATGTTGTTGTATCTTCTCCATAATTTGCAGAAAGAGTAGAAAGAAGAAGAAAATAGGAGTAGAAGGAGATGAAGAAGGAATCTTTGCATCCGCGTCATTTTCACTTCACTTTGAAGGGGAAAGGGGTTGGTCGGAGATGGGCAGAGGAGCGGTAGCTCAGAGGAAGAGGAGGAGAGAGAAAGAGAGAGAGGGTTGTCCGGTTATGCATAGGGAAGAAAAAAAAAAAGAAGAGAGAGAGGACTGCTATACAATAGGGATGAAAAAGAAAAAAAAAAATATATTATTAAAAAGGTCGGTTGGGGCTTATCCTCAATAGGAATATCCTCTCCCGAACCATCCCGTTTATTTTTTATTCGGAGCTCCGACCAATCCTTGACTGAAAGAGACAGTATTGATCAGGTTTCGGTCGGCTGGTTTCTATTCCCATCCCTACGCGTGGGTCAGATAATATTTAATATATGATAATTTTTTTGGTATATATATTTATTTAGGATAGATTGATTAATTTTAATTATATTTAAATTTAATATAATATATAATATATATATATATATATATATATATATAATTAAAATAAATAAATCGTAAATATAATTTATATAATAATTTCTCGTATAAAACACTAGCCTAGCTTAGTGGTAAATTTTAGAAGTAGCACCATTCACTTTACTTAAGTTAAGACCAAGCTTAGAAATTCCAATTTGAGTTTAAGGAAGGACCCATAAAATTTAATCTTGCCCCTAAAGTTTAAATAATTACGTTAGATGTGCGCAAAGCCGCAAATTATAAAAGGAAAAATTATGATAAATCTTAAATTTTAAATTATAATAAATTTTTAAATTTTTTAGTAATTATAATTAATAATTAATATTAAATTTAAATTATAATAAATTCTTAATTTTATTAAAAATTAATGAAATTGTTATATATATGTTATATGTTTATTAAATAATTATTAAAATTTTAAATTTAATAAAATTTTAAATTTTTATTTATAATTTACCCTTTTGAATTTAAATTAAATTTTTTAACTAACTTTAATTATTTATTTTTATTTCTTCTTTATTTCCATCCTACGTTTTGCTATCATCATTTATGGTGGTAGTAGCGGTGGTGAATAAGAGTGATGATAAATGGTATAGTAAAAATAGAAAAAAAAAATATCAAATTTAAATTAAAAAAATAAAAATATTAAATTAAATCAAATTAAATTAAATTTTAAATTTTAATAATTATCTAATATAAATAAAATTATTTTATTTATTTTTAATAAAATTAAAAATTATTATAATTTAAATTTAAATATTTATTATAATTTAGGACAAATTTTGAAAATTTATCCTAATTTATCCTTATAAAACGATCATTACTTCGATTTTCAAGGCTTTTAATTTTTTTGGGCCCAAATGGAGTTTATTAGAAGGCCCGTGATGGTCAGACGGAGTTAGTCGCAAACCCAACAAGCACGGTTGGAACGTAACATTTTCCCAACTCAACAGATCAACAGAGAAAAGAAAAAGAAAAAAAAGAATGACGAAGTTATCAAATCTTTATCTCTTTGCTTACAATTCTCTGCAAGCATGTGGCTGGTACTGAGATCCTCTGCAGCCTGCAATTCTCTGTTAATATGTTTTGAATTTTTTCTGATTATTTATCTTTCTGTAACTATATTTTCATGGCAGGGCATTTTCTCTGTACAAGCTCTTGAGCAATTTCGCACTCACTCAGTCCATGGATGGAGCTTACTCTTCTTCTGGAGACCTTATCTGTCAGTCATTTTTCCTTAACCCCTTGTGTTTGGTTGCTGAGAAAGTTTTAAGGAAAATGACACATTTATAAAAGAGAGATTCTGTCTCTTAATATTTTACAATTTTGCTTTCCCTTTTTTTGACTGAAGGTTTATTGCAAACTGTTGCGTTCCTGGAAGTATTACATGGAACCATAGGTGGGTTCATCGAGTTTTATTCATATACATACATATATATATATATAAATATATAAATATATTCTGAATATTTTACAAATTATTTTATATTTGTAAGGTTTGGTGCCAAGTGGAGTGGTGTTTCCTCTGATGCAATGGGGTGGAAGGACTCATTTTGTTCTGGCAATTGTTCGTCAAATTCATGAGGTATTTATAGAGCAATCACGTGCCTGTTAATTTTTAATGTTTTTTTTTTATTCTTAATTTTTTATTAAAGTATTGATTAAAAACTATATAATTATTTAGGTTCAGCACTTGCCATCAGTTTTTATCACAATTTTTTCTTGGAGCTCAAGTGAGGTAATCTGGTTTTTCATTCAAGTTTTGGTTATATAAACTATGCATTTGCGGTTTCTGGCTTCATTCAAACATTTCGCCCGCGAGGTGTTTGTGAAAATGACTAACAGAAAAAATCAAAAGAAAAGAGCTTACTCAATGGTGAAATTTGCATGCTCCTATTGTGGCTTGGATTTCAAAGGCAATATGACATTACTGATTACTGTACTTAAATGGCCATTGGTAAAAATAAGAACAGTTTGCAAGATGAGTAGCTTGTTTCACTCCATTCTAGATACAATTTTCATATTTTGTGTTTGCAGATAATTCGATACACCCATTATGCTTTGAACTGCCTTGGAACCTGCCCGACTTGGGTTACTTACCTACGGTAATTCCTTAGGAACATGCACCCCAAAAAAAAAAAAAAAAAACCACTCATAGTAAACTTTCACTATACCTTCATAAACGGGAGGCCAAATTATACTCTCTTTTCTGAATTTATTCCCTCTTTCTTTCATTAGGTACACTGCATTCATCATACTCTACCCTATCGGAATGGCTCCTGGTGAAAGTGAGTCCCGTAAAAAATTCCATATCATCTAATCTCTTAGACTTTCGCTATATAAATCTTTTGAAATTTTTTTTACTGCACATATTTATATTATCAGTTCCAACTAAAAAGGCCCCATGGTTAAAATTTTTTTTAAAAAGCAAAATATTCTATGCTACAGCTCTCTATCGTATTTCTGCTATGCTTGTTTTTCCTTTTTTTTGTTCATTGGGAAATGTTTTTTTTTCCTTCTGTTATGCAGTGTGGCTAATGTATCAAGCACTTCCATTTGTAAAGAAGAAGAACCTATATGCCAATTTCTTTGCTCGCTTCCCCTTCAATTACTATAATTTTCTCTTGGTACGTTTGAATTGATCCAAGTTATGTTCACGCTCTGTGAAGAAATAAGAAACAAAATTTGAAAACAATAATGTTATTTTCATCTCTTTTAAATTGAAAACTTCAAAGGGCTTTCTTTTAGGAATTTATTTATCTATTTCCTTTCTAAATAAAATTCAGGTTTTGCTCCTCTTCTACCCATTCCTTTGGTTGAAGCTTTACCTGCATATGTTAAAGCAACGACGTTCAAAACTCGGTAAGCAGCACAACAAGAAGATCGAGTGACAGGTTAGACACATTTTTCTTAGTCGAATTGCCATTAGCAATCAAATTATATGACAACCCTAGAACTTGTATTCTCAAATGACATCACAACTTATGAGAATTGTACTTTTTCTATTTTTATATCAATATTGAAGAAGATAAGAGCAACTATGTTTTTTATTTTAAAAAATAATAATAATAAAAAATGGTATTTTTTTTAGAATGGGATATGATCACATGAGTTGGGTACTAAACTCACAAGTGGACTTTTGCTTATATTTTAGACTCTAGTGGCCAATCGCCAAAATTATAATAATACAAAGGAATCTGAAATCCTTTTGGTTTGTTCATTGTTTTTGGTATTTGTTTTTCCTTGTAGTAGTCAACATGGCATCACAGAAGCATATTACTTGCAATAGTGTTGATGTTTTATATATTTAAAACTCGCCAGCTCATTTGTGGTGTTTGAGTAGGACTATTTTAAGTGTCTTATTATCTTTAATTTAATTTATTAGCTTTCATCTTTGTCTTGTTATCATTATTATTCTAATTTCTAGTTCAAGCCCTGCATTATTGCAATTTCCCTTACAGATGGGAAATAGCTGACGCTGAGGCTCGGACTTGAACTCGAACTCGGCAAGGTAAGGTCTATTTAGCTAAAAGTAAACTATTGAGAATGGGCATAAAGGAAAAAATGAAAAACAATATACTCAACAATTGATTTGCATTCAAACAAAGAAGTTGACATTACCCAAACAATGAAACAAAGATGATGATACAATTGACACCCAAAACACCCACATCATTTTGAAACCAAGAGACAAATCAACAACTTGAATTTTAGATAAACACATTAACATCTTTTTTCCTCTATTTTTTCATGTTCCTCAATAGTCGGTAGTAGGGAGTTGCTCGTGAGTGCTCGGGGAAATGAACAAGACCTCATAAACGATGGCTGCAATGGCTGAGCCGATGAATGGACCGAGCCAGTAGACCCAGTGGTTGTCCCAGGACCAGCTGACAACAGCTGGACCGAAAGACGCGGCCGGGTTCATTGATGCACCATCAAAGGCACCACCCGCTAGAATGTTAGCACCAACAATGAAACCAATTGCAACGGGTGCAATAATCCCAATGTTTCCTTTCTTGGGGTCCACCACCGTTGCGTAGAAAGTGTAGACCAAACCGAATGTCATCACAATTTCGAGCACCACTGCGTTCCATACTCCTACTCCACTTGATAGAGCAAAGGCAGATGTTGTCTAAAACAAAAAATTAAGGTTCAGTTAGTTACTAACGTTACTTAAAAGGAGTTAAGGTTTAGAATTTTGATTACTAGTAAACTTTCTTACCAAACCACCAGTTGCAAATTTAAGGAGCAAGCAAGCAACGACAGAGCCAAGCAACTGGGCAATCCAGTAGACAGTGGTCCTAATGAAGGTGATGTGTCCTCCCACGAAAGCACCGAATGTCACTACTGGGTTGACATGTCCTCCTGAAATGTTGGCACCGACGGAAACCGCTACAAATATTGCAAATGCATGGGCTAGAGCGGCGACTACTAGCCCCACCGGTGTAGTTGACCCATCGCTTGTCAAAAAGCCTGCAATATATATATATATTTAATTATTGTCAATTTATCTTTAGAGAAAAAGAAAATAGACATTTGACATTAAGGAAAGTAATGTGATCGGGTGGCTTACTGTAAGCCATGCCGGAACCTTCACCGGCAAAAATGAAAATGAGGACCGAGATAAACTCAGCCAGGCCGGCTCTTAGAACATCGGGGTGGCCAAATTCAGTGGCATTTCCAAAAGCAATGTTGGAGATTGGCATTTTTTTCTTTTTGGGAAAAACTTTTGCTTCGTCTTTAGCGACGGAAGGGAAAAAATTGTGTTGCTGTTATCAGCTGCTTGCTTGCTTAGAGCTTCCCTTGGTGAGTGTAATATATAGGAGCAGTGAGGTTAAAGATGTTGGAACCGGCAGCCGGTTACTATCCGGTTTCAGGTAAATTTTAACGAGAAAAATAAGCACTGCGGTTTTGGGGGAAGTCAGCGACAGACCAGCCAATAGTAGCCGACTAGTCGGGCCTCAGAAATGTTCATGTGATGACACGTGTACGGTAGATGTGACATGTTTTCGGCTGATCAGGAAGATCACCGATCATTGAATTAAGAAAAAAAGAAAAATTTAATAAAAGTTTGGAGTGGTGGTGGGTCCACGAATGATCAGTGTGGTTCTGCTTGACTGACCATTGGATTGTTTACAGCCGCCGCTGTGATGTCGACTGCTAAACCTTGATTAATTCTTTATTTAATGTCATTGTCAAAAACTCAATCACTAGTTGATCGTTAATCAAGTTCGTTTTATTTTTGTTTTCTGGCTGGTAATAATTAATACAGTTTACTATAATCATATTATGATATATATAATAATTTTTTTTAATGTTCTTATAGTATATTATCCTGCTTATTAGAGAAGTCCTGGTCCATCGCTATTCATTAGTGTGGTCTACAAGTTAGTTAGGATAGACAGCATTACATGTGATTGAAATGGCCTTTATAATAATTAATCTTAAGATAAAATGACATAACATTATATATATGGTTTGATCAATATTTGAATCAATTTATATTATTAATTTGGACAAATTCTGATTCGGACTATATTCAATCTCAAAAATATATATACTACTAGGATCCATTGAAATAACTAACTTTTTAAATTATCAATAGGCAAAAAAAAAAACGTTGTAGAGAAATTTTATCGGAAAACTAGTCTTTCATTTGCTAATCAATTACAATTACAACTCTATATAGGGCATGTAAGATTAATACTTATAATTATGATTGATCGATTAACCGGTAGATCAAATCTGCCTTAAACCAAATATTTTCATAATTGTAATACATCACTCCTTACTTTTTCTTAAGGTAATGAGAATAACAATAAGGTGACGAATTCTAAGTAAATTTGGGATTATAATTATTATTTGACGTAAGATTTTTTTTTTTTTTTCTTTTTGGTCGAAGATGGAAAGCTTTCAAGATCATGTAGAATCAGTTTCCATATGTGTTACATTGTTAGTGTCTCTTAAGAAGTCTAATTTAGAGTTTAAAGTAAAATTAAACAATTCGACGCATCTTAGTGCAATCGAAGCAAAGATCTAGCGACCAAGGAGCATCTCATACTTGAGATGTAGATCTAAATGGAAAGTCAATAATACCGAAAATTAAATAAGATATAAAAAATAAAAAATAATATTTTTGTATGTATATAGTGTGTGTATGTCTATATGATATACTAAATGATATCATAATTATCAACATCAATTTCATACAACATATCACTCATCACACGAAAATAATATCTTAATCATTATACGAAAATGTTGAATTGGTGTAGTTCTATAACCTTCTTTTTCTTTGAACATTAGGTAGATTGGATCTACATCCATCGTGATCAATTTTATAAAATTCTTTGCATCATCTGATTTTGCATTGGCAATAAAATTAACTAATTAACTAGGAAGTCAACCATCCAAAAAAAAAAAAAAAAAAAGAGTCGGTAGTGTGACATGAGCTAGGAGTCGGTCAACCCGACCGGTTGTACATCACTACATGTTCTTTAATTAACTAATATTTCATGTATGTAATTATTAATTATATTTTAATATATATTAGTTTAGATAAGTATTAGGAGATTGATGATTATAACCATATGGTAAAAAAGTTAGATAATGATTGTCACGTTAGTATCTTAATTGAGAGTCAAAATCTTACTATCTATAGTATAGTATATGAATATCAAAATGGCTCTTAAGAGTTGGATAAAGTTCATAACGTTAGTGATGATGCGATTACCGGATTTACATATCAAGCCCACCACAGAAACTAGTTAATCAACTTCAAACTCATACAACATGCAATTAATACTTAATAATAATCACTAATCTCTATTATTACTTATCTTGTCTTGTAAACATATATTGGATCAAGCAAATTATAAACTTAAATTATGTCGGACATCTGTTTTCCTCCTTGAATTCTTAAATCTTATCCACGAAATTATTTATTTATCATAAGTTATCTAGGCCATTAACACCGGACTTTAGGTTGAGGTAATACATATCGAGTAATAAATAAATCGTAGTTTATTTAAGTAGATTTTATTAACTGATATTTAGTGAAATTGATGTTTAGATTATAAATTTATAATATATATATTTTAAAATTATGTTTTTTTTTTTTTGCATTTATACTATATTATAAGTACATAGTATATAATCAAAATGGAGCTTAAATATATAATTATGATATATGTGAATTTTTTATTTTATTTTTGACTGATTTTATAATTAAACTTTATAAAAAAAAATCCTCATTTTATAATTTATAAGAAAACTTTTTAAAATACCATTACTTCATAATTAATTTAATATTAAAAATAAAATTATAATTATCCTCCAAGTCAGATTTTAAAACAAAACTTTTCTCAATATTGTCATTTTATAATAAAAATTTAATATTAAGTACAAATTAATAATATCCCTCATATTAAAAAAAAAAACCTATTTAAAATTAAGAAAATAAAATAATAAATTACACAAGCTTAAGTCTTGATCTAAAGAAATTCCTGATTTTTGAGAATCTAAGAAAACCCTAAAACATAAAATCATAAATTGAAACCCTAAAACATAGAACCATAATAAATCGAAGAAAAAAAAAGTACGGTTACAAAAAACAAAAAAAAAATCCTAATTTAATTGTGGATCTAACATAAAAATTAATATTGTGACTTAGTCTTTAATGGTAATTTTTCTATATGTTAGGTCGATCGTGTACTATATAAAATATAGTCAAATTAAAATGATTTTAAAATATTCTATATCATAAATTAATATTGTGACTTAATCTTTTATGATAATTTTTCTATTTGTTGGATCGATCGTATACTATATAAAATATAGTCAAATTAAAATGATTTATTAAATGACATAGTATTATATAGATGGGTTGATTGTGTATTATATAAAATATAGTTAAATTAAAATTATTTAAAATATTCTAAATATATTATTTACGTATATTTTAAGATAAATTCATGTACGGGATAGAAAATCTAGTATATATAAAAGAAATGATAGTCCCCGATAAGAAAAGAACAATACGTGTGATGTGTTTAAATTGTAGGGTACTATGAATGTTATCTTTAAGCTGTGGTTTGGAGTTTGGACATGCGATGAAGCTTTAGAGACTCATATGCAGGGCTAGGCTAGTCATGAATCTTTAGGGGGCGATTGGTTCGATTTCCGAATTAAAATGAGAATGAGAATGAGTGATTCATTATTATTTGTTTGGTTGAAACCAAATTGTGTCATGAAAGGATGAAACACGTGGAAATAGATTGTCATCTGGTAACTGGTAAGGGAGAATATTCAACAAGGATCGATCAAAACTGAATAAATTCTAACCAATGAACAGTTTAAGGATTTACTTACAGATGTACTAAGCAAACTTCAACATGATTTTCTTGTTGGCAAACTGAACATGCTGGATGTTCACCGACTGTTCTGTTTGAGGGGGAGTGTTAAAATGTATTGCATACATGTTATATTCTGTTGCCGACTCAGTTAGTTGTGGTGAGTCATTAGGTGAGTCCTCATCTCATTGACTATATAAATAATTGTATTAACAGATTCAAATCATATAACATAATGCTTTTTCCTTTCTCTCTCACAGTCTTTCTGTAGTTTAACATGTTTCTCTCTAGATCTACTGCGTTCTAACCCACTACTTGATTCATAGTTGTGACTTTTTGCTTTCCTAGATCCTTTCTGAATCTACTTGGAATATGCATATGCATCTGCAGAAATTTATAACAATAAAACATGCAAAGTCAATCAAACAGTTAAAAGACCAGCTCTACTTTGCCCTAATTCACTGAATTAGAATCGTACGACAATAAGTAGAAGATCATTTTTTCTACTTCGATTGATTATGGAATCTTCTTTAGTTTAATATTTCCCAACTCCTTCTTTAACCGGCGATCATTTAACAATTTCTAAGGAAATCTGTTCCTTTCGCCATTGTATTCAGTGTAAGATCCTGAAAACCTACCAGAATTCAGAACAAAATCGGGAGGAAAAGCTTTTTGTGCGTAACCTCTACATTATGTTTGGAAGAAGGAGAAGAATGTTATGGTTGTTGTGGTTGTTGTGGTTGAGGGGGATCTTTAGAAGTTGGTTGAGGTGGTGAAATGCGATCTCTAGCAAAGAAACTTTGAATTTTGAGTTCAATCTCTAGATCTACTGCGTTTGAGTGCAAGAGTTGTTGATTTTCATGGAGTTTGAGTTATGCTTCCATTATTATCGTCTTCGGTGAGATTTCGAATCTCGTTATTGAAATTTCGGCAAAGGATTTTAATCCTTCGAAATTTGGGTCGAAACCAGATTAAGAGAGAGAGGTGAGGGCTTTGACGACGAAGTTGAGCGATGGTGGCGAGAAGATGTTGCATATGTGTGATGGAAGAGAATGAGAGATAAAAATATATTTTTATTTTTATTTTTATTTTTAATTTACTCGAAATATGAAATATCTAAAACTTAAAAAAGAAAGCAATTGACTTAAATTACAAAAATAAAAAGAAGATAACTTTAAAAATATTTATTAAAAAAAATCATAATTAAATATTTATTTTTTATGAGGAAAACTCCGACCGAACACTGCAATCAATATATTATAAATTAATGTATAGGATGACATTTAATTAGTTCGGTAAACCCTAAATATATGGATCGTCAAAACATCCCATTTTTATTAATAGGCCATTCATTACATTTTACGCCGCCGTCCCACACTAAACTTGTACCAACCCCTTCCCTAAATTAGGTGGCACCGGAAGTTGCCACGACATCGACGATGAATAATGGGAAACCCGCAAAATCTAACCAGGCAGTAAAATCTTATTATTAAATTATATACCACTTTGGTTAAAATTTTATTCGAATCAAGCAATCTTTCCAAATAATTACGACCTGACACGTACAAACTGAACTAAAATGTGTCGTACTTTCTTAAATTTCAAGTTCGATTTCAAGATTCGTATTCCAGTCAGAGCATTTAAGAATCTTGGGAAACCCCAGCCGCGCTCTCACGAAGATTCATAAAAGCTGCACTCTATAAACTCACATATATACCACCTTTTCACAATCTTGGGAAAAAAAACCACATTGTTTTACTCCTACATGCGTGATATCATACTATAACTAACAATGGTGGTGGAATTTCTAGCCCTCTTTCTAGCCTTCCTCTCCTTCCTCCTCCTCCGCCTCAAATCCAAAACAAACAACCGTTACAACCTCCCTCCTAGCCCTCTAGCCCTACCCATAATCGGCCATTTCCTCCTCCTCGGCCCTCTAATCCACCACTCTTTCCGAGATCTCTCACTCCGTTACGGACCCTTATTCTCCCTCCGCCTCGGCTCGGTCCCTTGTGTTGTCGCCTCCACTCCTCAGTACGCCAAAGAATTCCTCCGAAAAAACGAGCTGTCCTTCATCTCTCGCCTCCATAGCGCCGCCATTGAAAAGCTCTCCTATAACTACTCCTCCCTTGCCTTCTCGCCCTACTGCCCCTACTACAAGTTCGTTAAGAAGATGTCTCTCAATGAGCTCTTAGGCAACCGTACCCTAACCGGCTTTGAGTCGGTCAGGGCGGAGGAGTATAGACGGTTTTTCGGGTTAGTTGCTGAGAAAGCTAGGGTTAGTGAACAAGTTAACTTGACCGAGGAGCTGCTGAACTTGTCAAATAATGTGATTTCTCGGATGATGCTTGGATCCGCCGAGGAGGCGAGGGAGATTGTTAGGGATGTTACGAGGATTTTGGGGGAATTTAATGTGTCGGATTTTGTGTGGGTTTGTAAGAATTTGGATTTGCAAGGGTTTGGGAAGAGGATTATGGTTATTCATAGGAATTTTGATGCTTTGGTTGAGAAAATACTTGGAGAGAGAGTGGTGTTGAGGACGAAGAAGAAGATGATGATGAAGAAGGAGGTATTAGATGGAGATCATGAGGATGGAAAGAAGGCTAAGGATTTTTTGGATATGTTGCTCGATATTTCCGAGGATGAGAGTTCGGAGATTAAGATTACAAATGTCCATCCATATAAAGGCCTTGATTTTGGTAAGTTTTTGAGTATTTTGTTTTTAGTGAATTACTTGGCAAAAAGAAAAAGAAATATTAGTACACGTGCAGAAATGTTCATGTTTAGAATAAGAATTATATGAACACGCATACTTTTCAACAACCATGCAGGATTTCTTTGTAGCCGGTACAGACACAACATCCGTATCATCAGAATGGGCCTTAGCCGAGCTCATCAACAGCCCACACGTGCTTGCAAAAGCCCAAAAGGAAATCGACATTGTCGTGGGCCGATACAGATTGGTAAAAGAATCAGACGGCCGAAATCTCCCCTACATCCAAGCCATCGTCAAAGAAACATTTCGACTTCACCCACCAGTTCCGACGGTCGCTAGACGGTCAGTGCAAGAATGTAAGATTGAAAACTACGTGATCCCGGGAGGCACTTTGGTATTTGTCAATTCTTGGGCTATGGGAAGAGACCCAAATATCTGGGACAGCCCACTAGAGTTTCAGCCCGAAAGAATTTTAATATATTTTAATTATATTCTTAAAACGTAACGTATAAAGAATCTGATAAAAAAATACCATCATCTTAAATAATTAATTACGTGTTTAGGTGCATATCATCATCTCTTGGGTCTTTTTCTTTTTGACTTATTTGTTTGCATTTTACGTTACAAGCCGAAAGGCCTTCAACTGTTCTTGAACTTTATGCTTCTTTCAAGTTTGTTCTAGACGGTTTATCTTGTTGTTCTAGCCGTCCACGTTTAGTCAAAGACAAAAAAAGTTATTAAACACACGTTTGAAAAAGAGGGTGAAAAATGAACGAAATGGGGTGTCCCGGTCCGTAGTTGGATAAGAAAAATGAAATATGACTAAAATACAAACCTCTTTTGTCATGTCGGCTGCTTAAGCTTACAAACGCAAATTAAGACAAGACGAAGAAACAACATTAAGGTATAATAAAATGAAGCGATCCATCACCCCACTTCCTCTAAACTTTAAAATTGTCCTTCTTTTTTGGTTTTTTTTATTTATTTTTAATTTAAAATTCAATTATATCATAAATTATTATTAAATCTTACTATATATATATATAATATGATATATAAAACTGATTTTTAATAATTGTGAAAAAGAGATTTTATTTATCACGTAACATACACCTCTTATTGCAAATAGAATCTATAAAGGCACGATGAGAAAAGGAAGAAGTGCAATGTCTCACATAGTTAGACAACCTCAAACTCCTAATCGAGTACACTACCATAGTTATCATGATCATTCATTTCTTACCGCGTGCAATATTTTCCTTTGATTGTTCTTGGTCAGACATTATTATGACTGTCTCTTTTTCATGTTCTGTTCTCACAGCCATCTCTCAACTCTATTTCAATTCCATTAGACCGGATAGTAAATTGTCTTAATTTTTCTTAGAAGAACTTCAAGCTATTTAAAAAATTAGACCGGATATCTATATCTATATATATATATATAGATGCCCCGATATCCATGTTGGACTACGTTGGAAGAAGTGTAAACAAACAAGACCTTCCTAGTTAATCTCAACATGATCAATACAATATAATTATAAATGTTTGTTCCATCTTAGCTTCTACCAAACCAAACATATACTCAGATAAGTTTTCGGAATATTAGATACGTACATTTAAAGTGAGATAAATTTTATTTTTTATTTTTTTAAAAGTTTGTTTGATTTTCAGTCTGCAGGCTTAATTATGGATGATTATGAAAAACATGGCGATGGAGATGATGATGGTGTTGGAGAAGGCCAAAGCTGTGCGCTCTTCACTTTAGACACGCTTGCAACAACATCTAAAGGACTCACATCTCCTACCACTATCACTTTCTTCGTTGCTAGATCTATACTAAATGATTTCACTCCTGCAACATGATTAGTTACTAATTGTTAATCCAAACAAAGTCTCGAAGATTAGATGAAAAATCTAAACCGATTAAACATTTAGGAGGTTGAAGCAAACTAACCCATTAAAGATTAGAAAAAAGTTGTAAAAGAAATGAAAACTTACCTTCCATTTTTGAGATATGTTTTCTCACTTTCCCTTCACAACCCTTGCAGTGCAATGAAACCATTAGAACCACCACCTGCTCACGGTGGTGACAGCCCGAGGGAGCGGAGGAAGATGGCGATCTTAAGGCAATAGAACCTTTCGAGCTTGAAGATCGCGTAGAAGATAAAGAAGATGAGGAAGGAGAAGAAGACTTCAAGGCATGATTAATATCCGACTCACGATGATGATCACGTGTTCTTAGTGAACGCGACAAACAAGGCGATCTTCTTCCACCATTGCTGTCCGATCGATTATGATGATGATGATGATGATCTTCAGATGATAATAGGTCAACAAAGAGTAGACCTTCGTGTGAGGAATTCTTATCATCAGCTAAGAGAAATCTAGAAGAGTTACCAAGAGGAGCACTACTCCTTAGATCATGAACATCTGCCGAGCTTTTTCGACGTTGATCATCATGATTTTGCTTAGTGTAACCGGAACGAGTAGTAGTAGTAGTAGTAGTAGAAGTACTCTTCCTATGGTTTTCATAGTGAGGCTTAGGATTAAAAGGTAACAATTGTGATGCACAAGGGATCTTACGGAATTGATGACGATGATCTATTTTTCGGGTAGGGCCATGGCAGACCATTGGACGACGATCTAGGCTACTGCATACGGCCGTCGAAGCCGGTGAGCCACATGAGAAAAACTCCATTTTTTTCATGGTCATATAAGCTGCTTTATTGAAAGAGATGGTAAGGAATCTTACTACTTCATTTCGGAGAGAAGAGTACTAATAGAGCTAGTGAATGACAAAATATATCTATAGCTACTAACTCTGATAGATGGAGTGGGCCCCACAAGAATCATTTGAAGAACTTGATATAAATTGATTTAATGGTTATTATCTTAGGTTCAAGGTCTTCTATCTTAATTTGAAGGTTTATACTATAAACTCGAAGCCGCCGCCGAGCGATGGTTGTAGCAAATGAAATAGTGAATTGATACAAATAAAAATAGTTTATGAAATAATAATTGAATTTTTAATTAATGATTTGTTTATATTTTAAATTAAATTATAATGAACCACTGCTTTTCCTTCTAATCCTTATTATTTGATTTCCTTCCATCCCTCCTCGTCACTGTCTTCCATGTCTCCATTCACATGGGTCAGAGGGAAGAACTTGCATTGGTTTAATGGGCTAGCCCATAAATCCGCCCAATGGGCCTTTCACCAAGCTCTGTATACTTCCATCAACTAATACTATGTAATATATATATACTCATCCTTAACAAGGACCGCATAGCGCAGTGGATTAGCGCGTTTGACTTCGGATCAAAAGGTCGTGGGTTCGACTCCCACTGTGGTCGGTCGGGTATATCTTTTTCTTTCCTCTTGGAAAAGCTTTTGGTTGGATAAGCTTTTATCCCACTACTTATTGGCTCCTCATTTAAGGTTTTTTTGCTTTTTTTGAATGTAAAATAGACGGGCCAATGTTTATATCCACGCGTTATTGATAAAAGTGGGAGGGGGGGCTCATATATTGTCATTTTCAATAATCTGAACATTCTAAAAGATCATGTAGAAACTCATAAGGTCGTTTACCCAAAAAAGTAATCTACACACATGAAGTAAATTAAGTAGTGATGATACATCACATGCCTACCAGTATTTCTTTTCCTTAGCACGTTCGTACTTCAAGATTGCTCCGCTACCTAAACCACTCTACGCGGCGGAGCTGTCACTGCCATTACAATTTAGAATTCTAAACAGAATGTACGTAAGGGGGTTTCTTGAGTTCATCGTTGGTCTATTGAAAATATTTATTTTAAGTACATATGATATGTGATGTATTATATAATAATTAATTTAAAAAGGTGAGAGAATATATAAAACCTGAATATGTTTGACATTTTGTACATCTTCTTATTCTACAATTTCAACGTGAAAGTGACCATTGACATGCACGGGAAAATAGAATATCATTAACGAATAATGAAATGAAAAATAATTTAGGTCAACCCAAAACGTACGTGAAGACATAGGCAATGGCGTTGGCGTAATTAAGAAATTGATCATCCCTGACAATCACTATTAGTTGATAATGATTCGAAGAAAGACATAGGCAATGGCGGTTTCATGATAACTACAGTTTCTTTACAAACTATATATTTTCTCAATCCCTATCACGAAAACCCATCACGTTTATATATATAATTCTTCCCTACATTTTTAGGATAGAATTTTTTGGCCGTGGATGATTGGATCGAAAATTTAAATTAAATATTAATCAGTTATATTCATATAAAAAAAATGTTGGACATGTATAATATATTAAATAAGTTATATTATGAATTTAATGTTAATTAGTTGTATTTAAAATTGATTAAATTAAAGTTAAATAATTAATATGATTAATTAATGGTTAAATTAATTTAAACTGGATATTATTTGATCTCGAATATATTTTTCAAGTAAGAAAATTTGATTAAGTATAAGATATTCAGAAAAGTGAATTGATTCACTTGGATCATTGACATGACATAAAAAATGACGGTAAATCGCTTGCATATGGATCTCCCAAGACATAATCTGGACCGTTTGGAGATTCCCATTAAATAAGGTTTCAGCTGAAATTAATAAGGAGATGAATTTCGGCCGATACGGGACAGTATAGAGAATTTCAAATGAAATTTCAAAATAAAGTAAATAGTTCGCCAAAAATGCGATTAGAGACTATAAAATGGGAAAGTGGCTAAAATATAGGAAGAGTTGGGATTCCAAATTGGTTTAATTACAATTATATTATTAGCTTTTTGCCCATAATTAGAAGGAAAAATCATCACCAAAGATCACAAAAAAGTTGAGTAATACTCGTAAATCATTTCTACGCTCCGGTGAAATAATCTTCTCAAGTCTGACACTACACTTATTTTTTTCGATTCCTTCGGGAATTGTGTCTTTCCTTAGATCCATTCTATGAAATTAGTAATTAAAGTACTGAGTTCTCACCTCAGTGATAGTCTCAATCTATTGGTCATGAATTCGACACTTCCGTCTCTTCTTTATTACTTTAACTTTTCATCTATCGCTTTCATAGGTGTAAAGCTAATTTAAAATTTATTTTTTTGTCGTAGATTAGAGATCTATTACTTTTAATTATGTTATTTTATTGAAGTCCTCTTTACTTATTCATTCATTTATGTCTTTCAACTTTCAATTCCTCTTTCTTTTATTACTATTTCACTTTGTAGCATTAGTTTAGTCTACTCGTCAGTAGATACATCGAAAAGAAAGTCAAACCTAGATTGGCTTTAATCATTTCGTCTACCTAAAAGTCAGATCAAATTCAATTAACATGTGTTTCTTTTATTTTATTTTACTTTATAGTTTGAATGTTAATTTACCTTTCTAACACGCATGCATCACCCGCATCTTTAATTTCATTTTTTCGAAGGTTAAATCCATCCGATTTTAATCCCGATCTTTAACAAACGCTAATTTTATGGGTTTTTCAGCGGTAGATTTTCTTAACATCAATAAAATGGCACGCTCGGTGAGACCCAATATTCTATATGTCAAAAAGTGTTGCGTCAAACGTCCTTCACCCATTCTTGCTAATAATAATTCTTTAGGTTGTGCATCAACGGATTTCCCAACGTTAACAAAATGGCACGCCCAGTGGGCTTTCTATGGGTGAATTGCTAACTGTTAATCAATATTTAATGGTGTAATTATCGAGGCAGTCTCCACAACCTTATCTAGCCAATAATCCGAATATCAGTTGGAATCAATAAGATTTGATAACTTCAACTCTGATGCTGTCTCCGGAGAACATCCATAGGCATCTGAAGGAAGAAGCCGCCTTAAACTTAGAGATAGGGGTCGGTCGAATTTATATTCTACCAAAGGCACATCAATCTGACCCATCAGATTTACTAAGACTTATTGAACGACTGGAAATGGCCGAAAGACAATTAGAGAATGCAATGGCCTACTTTCTTAGCCATTTAGAACTGCTGGGTCAATATTTACTGTCGATAGTGCCGATCTATCCCCTATGGCAATGGGCCCACCATATGGGGCTGTTGAATGGCCAAATTCATCCACCCGTGTTTGAGATCAACAGTTATGCATGAACATAAGTCAATCAACAAAATATTCTAACGGTTATCCCACTCCGGCCGCCCGATCCTCCGCCATATAACCACAGACCCCAAAGACAGCTCGTCCATCCTTTACTAGTGGATGAGCCGACCTATCAATCAAAGTGGACACCACTTTCTCCACCGGAGATATATGTCGGGAAATTTCCCAACAGTAAATTCTCAGTATCTTTGAGATATCAACCGTCAGCTATTCTATTGGCCTTTGGGCCTCCCCTTTTCAATTGGCCTATGGGCCGACACTAATTCCATATGCTAACATTCTGCCTGAGGATCACTCTTTGGATTGTGAGTCGTAATCCCTCAACGACCTTCGGCTCTACCCATGTTGTCAAGGCTAGCCGTCCCACTTATATTTAATAGGGATCTAATCTACAATATTGTCCAAGTAATGTACGAATTAACCGATCGACAATCACGGTGGCCGGTATATCATAAGATGTACCCTGATGAAATTGACCAAAAGTTATTCCCTCATGGCCACCAGGTTTGCGATTTTAACTTTTTCTCGAGCGAAGACCAAATCTAGTCAACGGTTGAACATGTCGACTAATTCACAATTCAATATAAAGAGGTCGGTGCCAACAACTGACTCCAACTTCGAATTTTCGCAAATTCTCTTACTAGGCTGGCTTTCGCATGGTATACACGATTGTCGCATGATTTCATTTGGACTTTAGAGGAGATGGAACAATATTTCCAAACTCAATACTACCTAGTTCAGTCGGAGGTGACAGTGACCGATTTATCCCGCTTGTGCCCAAAGATAAGAGAATTAGTCAATGCCTATCTAACTTCATTCAAGCAACAACGTAACCGATGCCGCTTCATTCTTCCCGAACTCGCGTCCGTAAGACTGGCCAATAACGGACTTGATATTTAATTCCAAAAAAAGTTTGAAGGGTGGAATTATGGGATTTTTTTAGCTTTCCACAAAAGCTTCCCAATATGAAGAGTTCTTAATAGAGGAAACCTAACAGAAAAGTGCCTATACGGGCACTTACTATCAAGAACTGGCTTTCGAAGTCAGAGTAGCTGAGATGATTGGCGAAGATAAATCGATAGTAGTCCTATTCCTGAGCAGGTCAACTAGCTGAGATACCTCCCAAGGTAACCTTATAAGATGAACTAGAAATACTCCTTCGACCTCTCAAAGGCGAATGCGATTTTCGATATCTTGCTCAAAAGCAAGAAGTTGAAAAAACCTCTCGATCATAAATTGCATTCAACTAACGAAGTATGAGGAAAGAAGAAACAATGGGGAACCACCCATTCTCTGCCGTATTGACAGAAGATTCTCTTGTGTAAGAAATCCTTAAGTTTTCAGCTTTGCCGGCCGAAAATCTCTTGAGGATATCACCATTTTTGGCCAACACTATTTCTCATGTGTTTGGTGGCCGAAAATTCTCATTAGGGTACTCATTATTTCGGCCGATGAAATGTTTTTCATTTAAAATCGATCAAAATTATTGTGAAAGTAATCAATTTTTCAGCCAGTTTAAATCAAATTCAGCCGAAAAATCACATAATCTTTAGAGGATAAGTTCCAGAAAGAAAATCTCATCAAAGAACAATATCATGAGTTCTTTGGATTTTCCTTACACTTTTCGATGGATGTAAAATCAGTAATTTTAATATTTTAACCGATTAGCCGAGATTTGTTTGAAAAATGGATAAATTGCTTTATCATTTTCAGATCAACCGAAGTGATGGAGATTGCATAAAATTATTGTGCTAGGCCATATCGGCCGGTGTAAAGGTCTATGGTCATTAATCTTTCTCATTATTCTTAATCTAATGAGAAAAATTAAGGGAGATACTTATTGACGCAATAATTTTCCAGATATGTAGCGGAAGGTGATTGGATCAGATATTTAAATTAAATGCAAATCAGTTATGTGGATACATGGAAAATATTGGGCACGTGTCACACGTTAAACAAGTTGTATTATGAATTTAATGTTAATCAGTTGCATTTAAAACTGATTAAATTAAAGTAGAACAGTTAATGTGACCGGTTAACGATTAAATTAGTTTAAACCAATTATTAATTGATCCCATTGACCAAATATGTATCGGGTTCTCACCTAACTAATAGTCTCAATTTATGAGCCATGGATTGGACACCTTCATATCTATTTATTCTTTTAAACTTTTCATTTATCGCTTTTATAGGAGTAGAGCTAATTTAAAGTTAATTTCTTACCGCATATTATAGATCTGTTGTTTTTAATTTTATCATTTTTTTAAAGTGCTCTTTACTTATTCAATTATTTCTTTCAACCTTCAATCGCACTTTCATTTATTACCATTTCACTTTATTAGCGTTAGTTCAGTCTGTTCGTTAATAGATACATAAAAAATAAAGTCATATCTAGATTAGTTTTAATCATTTCGCTTGCCTAGAAATCATATAAAATTTTGTTAACATATATTTATTTTATTTCATTTATTTTATAATGTGAAAGTTATTTGCATTTTTAATTCCATTTTACCGAAGGTTAAATCCACCTAATTTCGATCTTAATTTTTAACTAACGATAATTTTCTGGATATTTCGATGGCAGATTTTCCCGACGTCAATAATAACTTTCTTCTTATATATATCATTTTGTACTAATTTATTTCTACATGATATGTATCATATACAAAGACCTTACATATAATATATATATTTTTGTATGAACGCATTAAATTTTTATGATAATTATAAATTTAAGGCATAATAAAATATTATGAATCCAAAAATATTTCTCAAGTATGTATATATATATATATATAAGGAGGAGTAAGATTAATGGCTCTTGTGTTTTTGTTTGACTAATTTAACTCCTTCTATATCTTTGACTAATAATAGAGATCATTTCTTCTACACGAAATTATCTATACACCAACCTCCAAACATATGTTGACAATTCACATATCATGTAAAACGCCATAAAAAGAAGGTTGTGCTGCAAAATAAAATATGTAATTCTACGTAAGTAAAGAATTATTATTATTATTCTTATTATATATAATTGATTGCATGAGGTGTGAACGAGTCAATAGTCAATAATACGTATCTCTGACCTTTCATTGGCAAAGAACTATAATCCAATATTTAAATACTAAATAACGAATACTAATCCAACCGAACAAGATTATTACATCATTGAGAATGACGAACAAAACAAACTAACAATCTATTTGGTCTTACATCGTTACGAAGTGATTAATATCGTAACGACTTAGTTGGGTCAGGTGAGCGGATCATCAAAATTGAACCAAAAAAAATGAAAAGAAAGGAAAAGTATAACATCTCGTGCATAAAATCAGGGTGCTGGTGGACAAAAGTGATGATTAACTAGGGATTAACTTGAAGAAGAAAGTTTCAACGATTAAGACTTGTAATCAGTTGTAGATGGAGAAGTAGATTCCAAAAAGTGAAACCTAGTAACTGGTGGAGGTATCACTTCAAATGACTTTTTATTTCTCGACCAAACATAATTATAATTCTTAGCAAATTAAGTTAAGGAAATATGTTATAATCCCTCTTAATGAGTTTAGTTTCGAACTCAAAACAGGAGTTCGATATCATTTTAAGAAATCAAATGGTGTCACGATTAAGTATGAATTGGTCAATGGTGAAAAGATTTATTTATACCATTTTCACTTGTCATGTTTTTCGAACTGTGTTTCATGCAATAATTGCTTCAAAATCAAACTTAAAACATGTAAGAACTAAGACCTGAGTTTATTGAAACGTAATCGAGTACATCAAGTATTAAGTATAAAGCTTTTAGAATTATTATTATTATTATTATTATTATTATTATTATTATTATTATTATTATTATTATTATTATTTGGTTCAGTTTAATGGAGAAATAAAAATAAAATTAGGATTGAAATTCTCTGCTTTTACTTGTAAAATCAGTCAAGCAGGCGGTAGGGGCAAATTTTGTCTAGAAAATATGTCGTAACGAATTGTTGAGATGTTGGTGAGATCAGTCGTCCCCTCGATACACGAACCTTCTTATCGTAACGACTTGGTGAGATGTTGGTGAGGTCAATCGTTCCTTCGATACACGGACCTTTTCATCGTAATAAGTATATGATAAAACGGCAGCATACGTATGTACACAGCGTTTATTGTAAACTCTTCCAGCCGCTCCGTCCGCACTTTTCTTTCTTCGAAACTAACTCTTAACACCCCTGACGTCTATAAATACCGCTTCCACAACCAACATTTTTCACCAGAATTATAACGAATTTCCATTAAAAAAAGAAAAAAAAAAATCCTCTCTCTCTCTCTCTCCATCTTTTCTCGACGAATTTGAATTCTGAATTGTGATTGTTCTAATCTAAGAAATTGAGAGTAAAAAAAATGAAGACTATATTCCATAGATCTTCGCCGCCTCCGAATTCTCCGTCGAGATTTGCATTCACCCCGCCTCGATCTCCACTCCACCACACCTTTTCCGAATCGTTGATGGAGGAGAACATCGAAATTGCTGAATCTATCATCACTAAGTGGGATCCTAATCCGTCATCTGATATTAAGATACACTCTATGTTCCGCGATGATCGATATGAAGCCAAACAGTATCTGAAATCTGTTAAGGATTTGCAGACTGCTATGCATTTCCTTGCTCTCGATATGTCAATCTCTGATAAGATTGTGCATGCTCAGAGATTGATGCAGATTGCCATGCAGAGGCTGCAGAAAGAGTTTTACCTGATTTTATCTTCGAATAGGGACAGTTTGGATCCTGAATCTGTTTCTGGACGCTCATCGAGACAATCGACGGTGACGAGTATCTCTGATTTGGAGGAGGAAGAAGAAGAGCTCGGTTTCGTGAATGAATCGGTTTCTCCAGCTGAGCGAGTTCCTATTACTGTAATGGCGGATTTGAAGGCGATTGCTGATTGTATGATCTCATCCGGATATGGAAAAGAGTGCGTGAAGATTTATAATATGATTAGAAAATCAATCGTTGATGAAGGACTTTATCATCTAGGAGTGGAGAAATTGAGCTCGTCGCAGGTACAGAAAATGGATTGGGAAGTTTTAGCGGCGAAGATGAAGAGCTGGTTGCGCGCTGTGAAAACCGCAGTGAAGACTCTTTTCGACGGAGAGAGAATTCTCTGCGATCACGTCTTTTCGTCTTCTGCTACAATCAGAGAATCTTGCTTCGCAAAAAATGCGAAAGATGGAGCGATGACTCTGTTTGGCTTCCCTCAATTAGTAGCGAAATGTAAGAAAACACCGGAGAAAATTTTCCTCACATTAGATCTCTACCAAGCCATCTCCGATCTCCTGCCGGAGATCGAATTCATCTTCTCCTTCGAATCAACCTCACCCGTCCGATTACAAGCCGTCACATCACTCGTCAAGCTCGGTGAGGCCGTTCGTACTATGCTCACAGATTTCGAATCCGCGATCCAGAAGGACTCGTCCAAATCGCCGGTTCCAAACGGCGGTCTGCATCCACTCACGCGTTACGTGATGAACTACATTTCATTCCTCGCTGAGTATCACGAAATACTTGCCGATATAGTCGCCGACTGGCCTCTAACAGCGCAAGCTCCCTTACCAGAATCCTACTTCTCGAGCGACGAGTCCAGCGAAAATCCAATGACAGTACGATTCGCGTGGCTCATCCTCATCTTACTCTGCAAACTCGACGGCAAAGCAGCGATTTACAAAGACGTGGCTCTCTCTTACATCTTCTTAGCCAATAATCTCCAGTACATCGTCGTAAAGGTCCGTAGCTCAAACCTCAAGTTCCTTGTCGGCCAAGAATGGATTTCGAGGCATGAATCGAAGGTCAAGCAATACGCATCGAATTACGAACGGACGGGATGGAGCAAGGTGATTTCATCGCTGCCGGAAAATCCGACGGCTGAGATTTCGCAAGAGAAGGCGAGGCATCGTTTTGACAGTTTCAACGCAGCGTTTGAAGAAGCATGCAAGAAACAATCATTGTGGGTTATATCCGACCCGAGACTGCGCGATGAGATTAAGGTGTCGTTGAGGAGAAGACTTGGGGCTCTGTACGGCGAGTTTTACGAGATGCATCGGGCCGGGTTTAGACGGGTAACCGGATCGGAGTCTGTGGTGATATTTGCACCAGATGATATAGCCAACTACTTGTCCGATTTGTCCTTCGGGGCTTCTTCAAGTTCGGGGAGTGTTTCCACGTCGGTTTCTTCGTCGGTCGTGTCATCACCGTCGCCGTCTTATCTGAGAGGTTGGTAAGAAGATGTTATCTGCCGGCCAAAGGGAATCTAGTAGAAGACTTAGAACAGTCGAATAGTTAGAATTAACACCATTTCAAGACGTGTATAGATTTATGTTAAAAATTATTTATTTTCCTGAAATACAATAAAAAATGTTATCATATGACTTCTTCACTTCATTTTTCAATAGGCTATACATATATAGTTATATAGTAGTTGATGCGGCATCTAACATCTAACATCAGAATGTTTGGCCGAGTGGTCTGAGGCGCCAGGTTTAGGTTTTTGTCCGAAAGGGTGTGGTTCAAATCCCAGAGCTGTCAACTAATTTATATATTTGCCTTTTGGTTATTTAAATGGAAATAATCAACAATTCTTTTCATTTTGCCCAACAATGAAAATGGGGCTGGGCCAGTCATATTGCCTTATGGGTGTAGGCAGACGTGTAGTGAAAGGATCCGATCGTGGGCTGGGCTAGTCCTTAGTTTAATTCGTACGGATCCAAGGTCTGTATATTAGATATAATGGCCCATACTGGGCTTTGGATCTCCGAATTTGATGCACACGCATGATCCAATTCAATCTACACCATAATCCATTTGGGCTCCCCTTAAACGGATCCGTCTCTGCATTGATCAATTTGACCTCTCGTGGCAAAGAGAGGTTGTGGGTTGATGATCGTCTTCTTATTTCTTTTCATTTTTCCTTTAATTTATCACAATTTTTGACCAGGCCCGAATCAATCATAATCAAAGCCTCCAACATTTAATTACAACCTAAACTTTTTGGTGCTAACTTAATTTTGAAGTAAGATAGCAACGGATCCGTCATCATCATCACGTGCGTGAACCTCTTATGATCTTAAAGCAATGTTTAAGATATATGAACTAGACATATTGATAGTAATTCTTCACTTTAATGATGTAATTAAATTAAATTCTAGTCGGTTAATTAGCTTGTATTTATGACTTTTATCTAATCAGGGATTAGGAAATGAGTATTGCTTAAGCAAAGTCTTGATTTTCGCAATTAGATGGCTCCTTTAGGAGGAGGTTAGGTGCGTATGGGCATGGAGAGCACTTACCTACTTACGTTGATGAACAAAATTACATTTCCTTAAGTATGTCATTAAGTTAACTAACTTCTTACATATGATGAAAGTTGATACCTTTTTTCGAATATTTTTTTTGGGTGAACTTGATTAGTAGCGGAACTTTTAATTTTTATAATTTTTAGAGCGAACGGTTACTAATTTATTTATAATTAGTCCAATTCTTTAGTCCAACCAAAAATTTTTACCATTTTTATGCTACTTTTGATTACTTGTGTATGAGTTGCAATAAGATGGAAACATCTAAATTAGTGTTTGAGATCCATCATTTTCTCCATTCAAGTGTCATAACGTCTCTATTCAACATTTCTCAAACACATCACATGCACTCAAGCTGACTAAAAATTTAGAATCAAAATTAAGAAGTTAGAATTAGTTGGTGAGTGAGATGGATAGATGTTGATTAATGCGCCAAATTTGTGCTTGAGATGAGTTGGGTCTCCTTTGCTGGCTATGGATTATATACGATTGTGACATTAACTAAATGTATGTCGTTGAATGCATGAGATAGAATTGGTCATTGATATGATCTTAATAAAGAGCAACTTGTAGATTACCCAACAATAATTGATTCAAAGATGTCTTGTCTTGCATGTCAACGGTGTCCGAGCCACGATTCCGGTGTATTGGGACGATGTTGTCAGTATAGAAAATGATTAAGAGTGTTCTGCAATTAATGTATATTATCAACAACAAAAATCAATGAAACTAAAATTCTGTGATGTTATTATAAACTAAAATCATTATTATAAATTAATAAATAAACCTAAAATTATGAAATTAAGTGTGTGTTATAAAATTCTGTGATGTTTTATATAATTTAACTAAATAAATTATAATTCCTTTTTGGATATTAAAACTGTATAAAGTTTCAATGAAACTTTAATTCAAAAGGAGTGGAGATACATATAAATTCTCTAAATCCGCCGCTGCATGTAAAAATGAAATCAATCCTTAGCCGCCATGGACGTGGAACCTCCTATGCATACAATAATACAGCTTTCTAATCAATATCTAGCCGATAAAGTTGATTCGAACTTTACCAATACTTAGGCTACATTAATTCAAGTTGCAACATGCATGTAAGCAAAAATTTAAAGAATATATACGTAAAGTTAATAAGGAACTGTGTTAGAAGTGTGAATTCCATTTTATAAGGAATCGTTCATCTATGAAAGTGTATAGTATTGTACTTCATCATATGTCACTTTATGATTCTAACCCTAAAAACGATATGTAATTCAATACATTATACACTCTTACAATGTACTTAAAATGAAGAGGAGTTGCTCGCCTCGGTCGATTTAATTATGTTATCCAGTTATAGCCATGAGTTTGAAAGAGGAAGCTATGAGCTAGGCTGGGCTCTATCTTAAATAGTTGATCGATCATGAAAGGGTCTTTGGAAATTATAAGATCTGTACGTAACTTGATGTTAGCATGACTGCAAGAGGAGGACTTGATTAAATAATTCTCATTTTGGTGCTAACTGCTAACTAAAAGAGTAATAATACCAAGAGGTTTTGTGCTTGATTATGTTGTTGTGGTATTGTTTAGGCTTAAAACGATGGTGCTCGCCATCATAGTAGACGTTATGTCGGATTGAGTAATTGTGGTGTGCATGGCCGAATGGACAGTTGAGCTGCTTATATTAAATTTCTGTACCTCTTTCTCTTTGGACTCTCGCAATATAAAAAAAAAAAAAAAAAAAAAAAAAACCATTATTTTTGTGTATAGAAAGCAAGTGGATATACCCCCAATGAATTTGTATATAATTTTCTCAATTAATTAATAATTTTCTTCATCGCCTGCTGAAGTGGGAAAGAAGAAAAAAAACACCACAGCTTCTAACCGACCAAGATCATCGGTGTCAGCCAATAACTTGAGGACATTTGGCAAGTAACTCACCATCTGAGTATGTGTATTCTTTTTATTATATTCATGGTTCTTATTTCATTAAATGGTGCCAGCCACTAGTATATGAACACCTGGCACCAAAAATCCAACATGCTCAAGTTTGATAATCAGTTAATTATTACTCACTTGAACTGATTATAAAATTATTTAACATTAATTTTTATGAAATGTATCTCTTTTATGAACCCTCAATTCTTTAGTGAATTAGGGAGGATGACATCAATCCTATGAAGTGAAACCATTATTAACTTTGATAACACAAGTTATATTTTGTCTAAATCATCAGATCTATCAATCCAAAATCAAAATCATTAATGGTAGGAATTCTGACAAAGTAATTGTTTTTATTTTTACATATATATATATAATCTTGTGCTGACCGGTGACATTGAGAAAGTTCGTCATCAAAAAATTTGAAAAATAAATATTAATTAAGAATCACGATTAAAATGAGATAGATTTAAATTTTGATAAAATGAAATTAAAAATATAAGTGATTTAGATGTTTTAAAAAGTTAAAATGATTTTTACACTATAACAAAGAGTAAAAGAAAATAAATATATGTTAAGGAAATTATATCTGATTTTAAGTAGGCAAAATGATTAAAACTAATTTAGATCCAACTTTCATTTCAACGTATTTAGTAATGAGTGGATTGAACTAATACTAACAAAGTAAAATGATAATGAATGAAAAAAGAATCAAAAGTTGAAGGATGAAAATAAGTAAAGAACATTTTAATAAAATAATGGAATGAAAAGTAACAGATTTAATTTATGGCAGAAAGTAACTTTAAATTAACTTTGTTTATATGAATAAAAAAGAGATAAAAGTATCTAATTCATGACTGATAGATATAGACTATTACACAAGTAAAAACCTAGTGCTCTAATTACTAATTCCAAAAAATAGATATAAGGAAAGACAATTCCTAGGGGTATCAAAAAAAGATAAGCATAGTGTCGAACTTGAGAAGATAATTTTATCGGAGCGAGTGTTTCTTGATTTTTTGATGATCGTTGGTGATTGTTGATGATCGAAATAATATTTTTTTCCTTCAACAAAGCCGTTTATTTATGAGCAAATGGTTGATGGTACTCTTATAAATAAACCAATATAGATCCCAACATCGTCTAAAATTTCAATCACTTTCCCACTTTGTGAGCTCCAATCGTATTTTTTTGGCGAGCTGATCATTTCCTCTTCAATTTCAGCCGAAATGAAGTCTAGGTTCATTGAAACTGACTTTCTCTCTCCTTCCCTCCTTTATGGGCCGAACTCACTTTACTTTCTCCTTCATTTTTTATGACCTATCAAAGTGAATGAGAATATGATGATTCAAAGTGGGAAAAAGCGAGAAATTTTCGTTTAAGGAAAGATTTTGTTTGAAGTCTCTTTGATTTCCTATGATTTGGTCGAAACTTCTCCATTTTACACTACAATTTCGCCAAACCTCTTATATGGATCAAAAAAGGGGCTAAAAATATCATTTTTACCACTTTTTGGGGAATTTTTTGGACTATACATGTGTTTGGCTGCTTTTGACCACATGTTTGACCGATTTTGGCCTTCAAAATATAACTTTTCTGTCACTCTATGATGTTGGCCGAAATTCATCTTTTGGTGACCAATTTCAGTCAAGTTTGTGGGGGTGGGGTCGGGGTTGGGTCGGGGTTGGGTCGGGGTGGGGAGATAAAATTCAATTCATCTTTGTGTGAGATTTAGTTTATCTTATTTTCGGACGGTTGAAATTAAAATTTCAGTGATTCATGTGCAAAAGATCTAAGGTTAGTTTTCATGTCACCTCAATAATCCTTGTAACACTTTATATTTTTGAAGTAAAATAACGTCTGGCTCGAATTTGACCGGGTTAAATGATTTTCGGTCGATTGAAATTAATTGATATCTGATTAAAATTAGCATTTGACCTGTCACATTAATTACTTTATATTAATTAGATGGATTAGTTATTATTAACCAACTTTTATTTATTTCTAATTTTGAACTCATTAAATGCCCCTTAATCTTTCTTTTTAGATCAAGATTAATGACCACGATACTTTACTTCGGCCGATATGGCCGAAAATGATAATTTTATGCAATCTACATCATTTCAGTTGATTCGAAAATAAAGCAATTTACCAACCTTTTAAGAAAATATCGGTTAATCGGCTAAAATATTAAAAATTACTGATTTTACGTCCATCGAAAAGTCCAAAGAAAATCCAAATAACTCATGATATTTTCCTTTGATGAAATTTTCTTTCTCAAATATATCATCCAAAGATTATGTGACATTTCAGCTAAATTTCATATAAATTGGTTGAAACATTGATTACTCTCACAATAATTCTGGTGGACTTTGAATGAAAAATATCTTATCAGCTGAAATATTGAGTAGCCTCGTGATAATTTTCAGCCACTAAACACATGAGAATCTTTAGTTGAAAATGGTCATATCCCCAAGGGATTTTCAGCCAACAATGCCGAAAACTTGGGCTTTATTTGCGCGAGAAAATCTTTGGTAAAGATGATCTAGAATGGATGGTTCCTCATTGTTGCTTCCTTTTTAGCAGCTTGGCATTTATGTTGTTCACGCCATTTTTTGGTATGGAAATTTCCTTTCAGAAAGTTCGAGTGCTCTAGGCGCTGCCATACTATGGTGATCAACCGAGGAGGCACGACCATCTATGGAAATGGTCGGTCAAATTTTGACTACCAAATCCAATCGATGGTAAAAAGTCTCGGCTGAAGATGGCCGATAATCAGGGTAGGGCTTCCTCTGACGATGTCAGTAACAGTCCGATTTTGGATTGGCCAAATGAGGCTTTATTATTATTGAGTGGATGAGACGTCTCATATCGTTAATCAGAGTATTACAAGAGTTCATTTGGGGATAATCCTTGTTATCCATAGTTGACACCTCTCTTTGTTGATGTGAAATAGGTCGAACATCCACAACGGCCAAGTTCACGGTAGCTGGGAAAGTGTTCATGTCCACGCGCATTGGAGGGGGGAACTAAAAAATGAGCAAACCTTTCTCGATCTAATCTTGAATGCATTATAAAAAAGTAAGACCATCATTCGTTCGATGGTGGTACGAATTGTGGAATTTGCAATAGTCTTTTCTTCGTACTTTATCGGTCAAAGGTAGTTTGTGACCGGGATGAGGAATTTTTAACTTCTTACTTTTGAGCAAGATATCAAAAATCTCATTCACCCTTCCTTATCCATCTCATAGGGGTACTTTTGGACAGTAACCCGACTGGTTAACCTACTCAGGGTTGAGATTACTGTCGATTTATCTTCACCAATCATCTCAGCTACTCTGACTTCAAAAGCTGATTCTTGATAGTTAGTGCCCATGGAGGTACTTTTCCGTTGGGCTTCCTCTATCAATAATTCTTCTTATCGGGAGGCTCTCATTGAAAGCTCAAAGAAATCATAGAATTCCATCCCTTCAAACTTTTTTCAAAATTAGATATCGTGCTCGTTAACGGCCAGTTTTACGAACTCAAGTTTGGGAAGAGTGAAGTGGCATCGGTTATACTATAGCTTGAACTGAGTTAGATTGGTATCGACCGATTCTCCTGTCCTTTAGTATAAGCAAGATAAATTGACCACTTTGAACTCCGGTTGACTCAGTAGAATTGAGTATGATAATATTGTTCCATCTTCTACCAAGTACGAATGGAACCAGGCGGTAAACATGTATATCGTGCAAAGGATAGCCCAATAAGGGAATTAGTGAAAAGTCAAAGCCGAAGTCAGTTGTTGTCACTAACTTATCCATATTGGACTATGAATCAACCACCATATTCAACCGTCGACTGGATTAGGTCTTTACCATAGAAAAGGCTGAAATTGGGACCCTGATAGCCATGAGAGAACGACTATTGGTTGATTACATCCAAGTATACAATTTATGATACACCGGCCGTGGTGATTTTGGGTTTGCTAAGTTGTACATCTCTTAGATGATATTATAGAGGAGATCCATATAGACTACCTATGGTACTATCGGTTTCGATAACACAGGTGGAGCCAGACGTTTCTTAGGGATTTACGGCTCGCGATCCAAAGTATGATTCCCAGGTGGCATGCATGCATATGGAGCTAGTGTCGGCCTATAGGCCAACTGAAAAAGTTGAATAAGTGGCATTTGATATCTTTGTGATATGGATAATTCACCGTTGGGAAACTCACTAATATATCCCCTCGGTGGAGAAGACGACATCTACCTCGATAGACAGGTCGACCCACCCGCATGTAAAGGATTGACATGCCGTCTTTGAGGGTAGGTGGGTATATGAAGAAGGATCGGGCGACCGGGGTAGAATAGTCACCAAAATCTCTTGTTGATCGGCTTGTGTCAATATAGGATCGCTGATCTCAATCACGGGCGGTCCGGTGGCATGCATGCATATGGAGCTAGTGTCGGCCTATAGGCCAACTGAAAAAGTTGAATAAGTGGCATTTGATATCTTTGTGATATGGATAATTCACCGTTGGGAAACTCACTGATATATCCCCTCGGTGGAGAAGACGGCATCTTCCTCGATAGACAGGTCGACCCACCCGCATGTAAAGGATTGACATGCTGTCTTTGAGGTAGGTGGGTATATGAAGAAGGATCGGGCGACCGGGGTAGGATAGTCACCAAAATCTCTTGTTGATCGGCTTGTGTCAATGTAGGATTGCTGATCTCAATCACGGGCGGTCATCTTTGGCCGTCCGATTGCCTCACCCCCCCCCCCTACGGCAAGCCCATCGTCGTGGCTGGTAAATCGGCTCTCATATATAAAAGAAAATAAAAAGAAAATAAATACATGCTAAGGAAATTATATATGATTTCTAGGCAGTCAGAAAGATTAAAGCTAATTTAAGTCCGACTTTATTTTCGACGTATCTACTAATGATTGAACTGGACTAATGCTAATAAAGTAAAATGGAAATGAATGAAAAGGGAATTAAAGGTTGAAGGACAAAAATAGGTAACACTTTAATGAAATGACGGAATTAAAAGTAATAAATCTAATTTATGGCAGGAAATTAACTTTATTCCTATGAACAAAGAAGAGACGAGTGTGTCCAATCAAATGATCGATAGATTAAAACCATCACTCAGGTAAGAACTCAGTGCTTTAATTGCAAATTTCAAAGAACAAATTTAGGGAAAAACATAATTTCTGAGGGAATCAAAAAGGATAAGTGTAGTGTCGGATTTCAGAAGATTATTTCACTAAAGCGTAGAGAGGATTTATGAGTGTTGCTCAATTTTTTGATGACCGTTGATGATTGTTGGTGATCGAAATAATATTTTTTTTCTCTCAACAAAGCCTTCTGTTTATAGGCAAAGGGCTGATGACACTCTTATAAATAAACTAATTTGGAGTCCCAACTCCCTCTTGATCACTTTCCCATTTTGTAAGCCTCAATTGTATTTTTGGTAAACTAATAATTTCATCTTCAGTTTTGATCGAACTAAATTTCTCTCTCCTTCCCCCCTTTTTCGACCGAACTCAATCCATATCTCTCCTTCATTTTCAACCACTTAATGGGTGAGAATATGATGATTTCTCATTGCTTTTTGGGGAAAAAGGAGAAATTTCCGTTAAAAGGAAAATTTTCATCCAATATCTCTTTGATTACTTATGATTCGGTCAAAACTTCTCCATTTTACTTTCCAATTTCGGCAACCTCTTATATGGATCAAAAAAGGGGCTAGGAATATCATTTTCACTATTTTTGTTGGGAAAATATAATATTTTTTTTGGACCATACATATGTTTGGCTGATTTTGATCACGACTAATTTTAGCTTTTAAAATATCACTTTTTGGTCACTCTAACCGAAATTCATCTTTTGGTGACAAATTTTGATCAAGTTTGGAGGGGGGAAAAGTAAAATTCAATCATTTTTTGTGTGTGATTCAATTTGTCTTATTCTTGGACAGTTGAAATTATAAGTGATTCATGTGTAAACAATTTACGATTAATTTACATATCACTTCATTAATCCTTATGACACTTAAACATTTTGAAGTAAAATAACTTATACCTCGAATTTGACCGAATTAAATAATTTTCGATTCATCGGATTTATTACTATCCGATTGAAACTAGCATTTGACCAGTCATATTAATTAGTTTACATAATTATTATTAACCGACTTATATTTATTTCAAATTTTAAACCAATCACATTTCACCACATATTTAAAAAATTTCAGCCTGACAAACAAATATCAATTAGATAAGCATCAAATCAACAAATAACAGATGTATATAAATATATTTTGGGGAAAAAAAAACTCATTCCCAGTGCACTAGCAGCTCACTGAGAAGTAATCTCATCCATTTTGGAATACTACTCCATAAGATAAATGAAATGATGTGATCCTCCATCAATATATTGAGCCAAGTTTTATCCATATATAATTATATATCTTAGATTACTATGAAAAATTCTGAATGGTTTACTTTACTTTTTTCCTGTTTTAGTCTCTTTCATGTATAAAGATGATTAATTAGATTGATTGATTTAAATGTAGGATAACACATATAACTTTAATTAAATTTTTTTTTGTTTTTTTAATAATTTCAGAGAGCTTCGTTTGTTCTATTCGTAATTTGAATATGATCAAGAAAAACTTGTATTTATTTTTTCTCCGACAATACCGATTTTTAGTGAATTTTAGTATTAAAAGTGAAGATGAATGGATCTCTAAGTATAGTTATTCCATAAGATAAGATACACACTCTTGATTATTCATAATTATCCGTCTAGAGGTGTACTTTAACATTAATGGATCATCTGGGTCTTTCAGTTAACTAAGAAAAGAAGCAGCTTAAGGTTTTATAATACATGCCTACGTTGTGACATTATTAATGCATCTTTTTTGCATTGCAATAAAAGAAAGAGATTAATTTTGCTCGAAAGAACAAGTTCTTTTCGACACAAATGAGTTTGTTGGGAGTTGAGCTAATACAAGGCAAACTCTTTAATCTCTTAAACCTCTTCACATGTCCCACCCTCACCTCTTCTCTCTTCTTTTTCTCTGTTCTCCCTCTTCTTATAACCTCTGTCAACTCTGTACTTTTTTGCTTCCCCTCATAACTCCTCCTCCTTCTCAATTCCCATCTAACACATAAAAGAAAAATTAAGGGAAAAAAAAAACCTTCATCTCTCTCTCTCTCTCTCTCACTACCTTCTTCAATGGAGGTTCTCACTCTCGTCTACTCCCTCCTCATTATCTATCTCATCTTCAAGATCTACAAACACTTGGACACAAAAAAAGACCAAGAATGCTACATCCTTGACTACCAATGCCACAAACCAACAAGTGATAGAATGCTAAGCACCGAGTTTTCAGGCGAAGTCATAAAACGGACAAAAAACCTCGGCCTAGATGAATACAAGTTCCTCCTCAAAGCCATAGTTAGTTCCGGGATCGGAGAACAAACTTACGGCCCAAGGATAATGTTCTCGGCTCGAGAAGATTCTCCAACCCTAGCGGATGGAATTTCCGAAATGGAGGAGTTCTTCCACGACAGCATAGAAAAGCTCTTCAGAAGACACCCGGAAATCCCGCCTTCTCAAATCGACGTTCTAGTCGTCAACGTCTCCATGTTAGCTGCAGTCCCTTCTTTGTCTTCAAGGATCATTAATCACTACAAGCTTAGAGAAGATCTCAAAGTGTTTAACCTGACAGGGATGGGTTGTAGCGCTAGCTTGATATCGATCGATATTGTACGTCACATTTTTAAGTCACGCAAAAATTTAAATGCTCTAGTCGTGACGTCCGAATCCCTGAGCCCGAATTGGTATTCGGGCAATGATAGATCTATGATCTTGGCAAATTGTCTCTTCAGATCTGGTGGGTGTGCTATACTTTTAACTAATAAAAGAGAGCTTAGTTCAAAATCAATGTTCAAGTTGAAGTGTTTGGTAAGGACTCATCATGGGGCCAGAGATGAGTCATATGGGTGTTGCATCCAAATGGAAGATGAAAAAGGGAATCTTGGATTCCATTTGGGTAAGAATCTTCCCAAAGCTGCCACAAGAGCTTTTGTTGATAATCTCAAGGATATTGCAATTAAGATTCTACCCATTAGGGAGCTATTGAGGTTTATGTTAACGACATATGCCGTTAAGATTAAGGGTAGGTGGGAATCTTCCAAAGGAGGGGCAAATGCTTCAATTACTGGTCATAAGCATGTGATTAGGTTCAAGAGCGGGGTGGATCATTTCTGCATTCACACTGGTGGGAAGGCTGTGATTGATGGGATTGGGAAGAGCCTTGAGTTGGATGTGCATGACTTGGAACCATCAAGGATGACACTACACCGTTTTGGTAACACGTCAGCAAGTAGTTTGTGGTATGTTTTAGGGTATATGGAGGCCAAGAAGAGGTTGAAGAAAGGTGATAAGGTCTTCATGATAAGTTTTGGAGCTGGATTTAAGTGTAATAGTGGCTTGTGGGAAGTTGTTAGGGATTTGGGTAAAGATCAAAATGACAGTGTGTGGGGAGATTGTATTGACAACTACCCACCTGAGACTTTGGTCAATCCATTTATGGAGAAGTATGGGTGGATCCAACAAGAGGATATCTCCACCTTCAAAATGCCAGAGTAATTTCTTTCTCTCTTTTTTTTTTTTTTTTTAATTTTTTTTTTAATTGTTGTTGTTGGTTGAAAAGTTTGATAAAATTTTATTTTGATGCAATTTGAATTTATATAAATTTTCTCATGTTTGATATGATTAAAGGAGTTCCTTCCTTGGTGATTGCTAAAAATAGATTAAATTCTATGTAGATCAATGTTTGTACACGTTTGATACTTTATTTGGATTATGTTGAAGAGAAGGAAAAAAAAAAAAAAAACACGTTATGTTCTTTATACTTTATACCATTGTTTTGTTTAGAGATAATGACGAATGATGATGTTAATGTTTAGTTGTTCAATATATTTGTATTTGATCAGATCTATATGCCATAAATTTAAACTTGCTTTTACTCAACTCGATTGAGTCTTAATTTTAAGTGAGGAGGCGCACTCCCCATCGTTATCTTCGTCCCGCCTACAATCTCGTGTGTCATTTAAGAATTCACAAACCTCATCATCTATGTCTTGAATCTCATCCTCATCTCATGACCAACCAAAACTTATATACATATTCAAAACTTAAAATTTAGTTGATGTAAGAAGTCGATCAGAATTCATAAATAGATATAAACTTTAGAGTCTTCTTCTTAATCTTAAGCTTGCATTGACTTTTGATTTCCTAAATATCATAACTATATTTTAAAATATAGTTTGAGTTATCCATGATTCAGAGAATGTTGAGTTCTGCCCATCCAGTAGAAAACTAAACAAATGGATTCTAGCGAGAGAGAGAGAGGAGGAGGAGGAATGGAAGATCATACAATTATGAGAGCAACCAATCACAAGGAAGTTGATCCACATTAACTGCAACCCCAAAAGGCATAGCCAACCAGAAACCTGCAGACCTAATATTCATTTCCTGACAGCTCACGGTCAACTGGAACTCACTCTAATAGCCAACCGGAACTCACTCTAATACAGCTCATCAAACCACTATCACACATTGCATCCATATCAATATAATGCAGCCCCTCTGCCCATTTTTATGCTCGAGTTTGACAATGATCTCTAATTTTACAATCAAACAACGGACTGTGATTGACCAAGACTAGCGAAATTAAACTTTATCTCCGTAATAAGACATCAAAAATGGCTGAACCGTGAATATGAGGGACAAAAAAGAGGTAAACTAGGATTTCATCTCTAGAATAATGATAAATATGGATCAAGTCTCTCTATCGTATAGAAAATAAGGAAGAGAGAGGGAGTGAGGCGCCGGAAAGATAGATACGGCGGTAATTGGGCATGAGAAAAGTTGAGGGCATGGGAATACGCCATTACTATGGCGATGGTCAGAATTTAAAAAATTTAATTCGGATAAAGTATTAGGGATATAAGTTTAATAAATAAAGAATAAATATTAATTTAAATAAGGAAAAATAGAATAAAATAAAATTATTAGGATATTATAGAATATGTTGACGTGGTATGACATTTAAATATGTCACTCTGAACAATACTTTAAAATTGGTTAAACTTAATTTTTTAATATTTAAAAGGTGTATACTTATATTTTAGATTATAAAAATTTAATCTTTATTTTTATTATTTTAAAGATTAAATCGTAATTTATCCAAAAAGAATGCGACTGGATAAAATATAAATAAATATGTATATATATATATTTATTTTTTTTCAATACCAACTATTTTATGTACTATACGAAAAATTAGAAATTTCTTGTCACCTGCCACTCCACTTTTGTCGTCATCGACCTACCTCCATAGTTGGCTCACCATCTCCCCAATATCATTGTCGTCGCTCCACATCCCCCGTTGTTGCTGCCGCCACTCCGCCTCCACCATCATATTGTCGCATTGTCACACATTTCCTCTATTTTTGTTGTTGTCATCATTGTCGCTCCACCTCCATTGTCACACCACCGTACCTTCGCTCCACTTTTATCATTGCCGCCACCGCTATTCACCTTTGTCACCCTTGTCATTGATTGTGGAGGGGGTGAAGTGAGGTGACGACGATTAAAAAAAAAGAGGATAATTACAAAAATGAGATAGCAACGATGAAGTACTGATGGGGGCGATGACAATGGAATTGGGAAGGCGGAGTTAAGGAGGTGGGCAGCAACAAAGATGTGGTGTTAATGACGGCAGCAACAAAGTTCTGATGATTGTAAGAGGATGAAAATAAAAATATAAAAAAATAAATGGTTAAATTTAGTTTTATAAAAATTAAGTGGAATTTGTTAAGATTTTTTAGTTATGTTTTATGCCTAAAGTATATAAATAAGAAAATATATCAAAATAATAATTTAATCTTTTTATTTTCAGAATAAAAAAATAATTAATAAATATATTTGAGGGTTGTTTTTATCATATAATTTTGTGAAAAATGTTCGTAAGAATAAGATAGGCCGGAATTCAAGTTTATCAGTAATAAAATAATTTTTAGGTTCGTTCCATTTATTATATTTTAGATTTAATTATAATCATAAATTAATTTCATATAATTATATTACTTATCATATCAAAATAATATATCCTAAATTAAGTCTCTCTATAATTTCTTTAAAAATATTAATTAATTTAATATCAAGTGCTTAAATTTTTTTTTTACCCCATAAAAAATGATAGATATCAAATTAAAATTAAATGGGCAAATTATGATAAATTATAATGTACTCCAATTTTATTAAAAATTGATCGAGCGTTTACATATATATCATATAATTATTAAAATTATAAATTTAATTATATTTTTATTTTTATCTTGTAATTTAAATTTAATATTGTAACTCACTTTTTTTTTTCTACTCTATTTCCCACCAGCCTCATTCCTACCACTACCATCATTCTTCTTGCTATCGCTAACCTACGCCGCCACAGCGTTGATGTCGGCGGTGGAAATTGACAGTAATGGGGGCGGTGGTAGAAAAGATGGTGATAGTGGCGGTGAAGGAAGGTGGGAATGAAGAAAGAAGAAATAAAAATAAATTAATAAAAATTTAAATTAGATAAAATTAGAATTTAAATAATTACTTACGGTCATATTATATATGTATATAATATTTCAATCAATTTTTAAATTAAATTGAATTTTATTATAATTTAAATTTAAAATTAAATATTTATTATTATTATTATTATAAATATTTTGTGTATTTATTATACCGAAGATTTATCGTAATTCCCTCAAATTAAATTTAGATAAAATGTTTACCCTTTTGCTTTTTATTTTTTATTTTTTCTAAACCGTTTCCCTTCGGCATTCTTCACCGGAGACTCTCGTCAAACAGGTGGTGCGTGCGTTTCGAGAAAAAGGCGCGGTCGACAGTGGAGATGGTGACGAGTGAACCTTGCCTTCCATACAAGCTTCTGATCGCATGTCCGTCTGGTCTTTCACCGTCGCAGGTTCTCTTGATCGATCCGATTTCCTTTTATATTCTCTCTGTTCACTCGAATTATTAATTTTCTCGACAACTCTCAGTATATCCAGAGTCACATTGGAAATTAGAATCATTTTGAGAACTAAGTACTCTGATTTAATTTCTGCTTTCGCTTTGGTTCACAGGTCTCTGTGGTTTTTGATGGATTATATGATCGAAATCCTCACTCTGATACCAGCTTGGAAGATTCTATTTGTCAGGTGAGATTTGTTACCGCTTTATAAAGTATAATATGAATTGTTGTGGCGTATCCTATCAACCCGGGCTTTTGATAATTTAATACGAAATCTGAACAAAGGTCTCAAGTTTAAATCATATTGCCTCCCAAGTTATTAATTTCATGTGCACGGCCTTAGCTTTCACCCATTTACTTTACTATATTAGTAGCTTGCACGAGTGTTAGCGCTTCATAAGTGTAATATGAATTATCGTGTCATGTACTATTAGCTCGGGCTTTTGGAGCAAGTGGTAATTCAACAATACTATATAAAATTTTAGAATCCAATTATTTTTTCCTCGACAACGATCCAATTATCACGACCCAGTAGATGTGTCCACTGAATAAGATTCGATAAATTTGTTACCGAATAATTTCATGTTTCTATATTTGTGGTGAAGCATTCGCCAATGCTGCTATTGAGCTGAGAAACTCGATTGATCGGATTGTCTCAGAATCGTGTTTACCTTGGTGTTCAAGATCAATCAAATTTCTAGAGAATATTTGATATTCAGCTTGACTCGACTTTGCTTAAGTTTTATATCTGCATATATGATGGAGGAAGTTGCTGATCAAATTCTTCAACTTGTTTTGGACCTTTTTGAGTGTAGATATGGGATCAAAGGTTGGAAAAAAACTCATCATTATTCAACGGAAAAAAGTTTCGGGTTAGTGAATCTCATTCAGAGCTCTAGTTGACTGAATTGGTTGTTCATGCTACGCCTTTCATCTGTTAGCGTTGTAATGCTTCTGATATATATTATAGTGCTTGACAAAATTAATTTCTTATGAGAAGATTAGAGATTAAGTTATTTGATCGATCATTGTTCATGTTATATTATATGGTATGAGAAGATACTGCTCTTTCAAGTTGAAGCATAATCATGCAAGACATTGGCATCTAATCACAACCAAAATGCCAGTTCCATTTTTATAAGATTTTATATTGGTTATATACACTTTTTTTCTTCTTGCAATTTAACACGGTTGTTAAATTCTCTGATCTTCTGCTTTATACTTCATCATGATTTCAGTATGGGGGACTCACATTACACAGTGAAGGCGGTTCGAACAAAGAGTCTCATGTATGTCTCCACTTGGGATTGACAGACTATAGGTCTCTCTCTTTCCCTCTCTCTCTACAATCTGCTGGCTCATTGGTCCAGTGGTTTTCAAAGTTATTTATGTTAAAGGGTTTAGGATCATAAATGTATAAGGCCTGTCAATCTGAACTTTTCTGTTTTATAAACATTTCTGAGTTTACACTTAATTGGAACATCTTGATTTATATCACTCCTCTTTTGTTTTCATTTTGAATAGTGCTTACATTCTCATTTGCTTGTTACCAGGACTTTTGTGGGAACAAATTTAAGTCCATTGTGGGAAAAGTTTCTTGTTCCGGCAGAAGGTAAACATTCTGCACGCCTATAAATGCATTTCAAATTGACTACATGTCTTCAGTTTCTGAGCTTTTCATTTTGTGGTGTTTGTAGTATCAAAAATCAAGCGTTAGTCCAATGGCAGAACTTATTGATAATTTAAATGCATCAGAAATAAGACCGTAAGCTAAACTTCTTAACAATAGCCAGCACACAATATTTTCAACAGCTTTGGTTGATATAAATGGAGGAAATCACATAGTTTCTTTAAATTGTGAGCATGAATTTTTCATGATCATCTATTTTTTAGTACGTATAGCTTTTCTTTCATGCAGATGACACTTTACGTTGTCAACACACTTCAAGCCCCCTAGGAAATGGTGCAATTGTGGAGACGTCTGACAAGAAAATTCTTGTGTTGCTAAGAAGTAATAATGTCGGTGAATTTCCTGGGCACTTTGTTTTCCCGGGTGGTCATCCAGAGGTATTTCAACTCAGTAACATGAAGAATGTTATGTCTTGGTATTAAAACTTGTTCTGTTATTTAAATCAGTATATATATGTATATAGTATATTAGTGAAATTACTCTGTCTTGGACAGCCCCAAGAGGTTGGAACAGAATCCCACCATGCTGGTAAGAACATTACAGAGCCCGATATCATCAATAAAAAAGTTTCACAGGAGATGTTTGATAGTATTATTCGAGAAGTTGTGGAAGAAATCGGTGTACCATCCGAATCCCTTGTAAGTCAATACATGATTCATATCATTATACTTCAACAAAGCTCCGTGGCTTACTTTCTCTGTATACTTTAAACTGTTATGCAGAGTAATCCTGTTTTTGTCGGTATATCCCGGAGGGAGTTGAACGTTAGACCGGCTGCCTTTTTCTTCATTAAGTGCAATCTTGACTCTCGAGAAGTTCAACAGTTGTATTATAACGCACAAGATGCGTACGAGTCAACTCAACTCTTTACAGTTCCAATGGTATTATCAGACATGTTATATAGTACATGGTTCATTTTTCCGATGTTACCAATAGAAGTTGATGGGTTTGTTTCTTCTTATCAGGCTGATTTAGAGAGCATGGCATCTAAAATGCCTGGCTGTCACCAGGGTGGATTTCATCTCTATAAATTGATGGTACAAGGTACAAAGGATGATTGATGAAAACCTTGTACTTGGATTGAAATTTTTTTTTTTCTATTTTTATGTTATTTGATCTATCTTTTTTTCTATTCTGGCCCCATTTTATAGCCTTTGATTGAATAAGTAGAAATAATGAGTTATATAATAAGCTAATTCCAACAAATGAGACAATATCTAACATCAAGTATATGCTTATTGGCATCATTGTTCATCATTTTTGTTTGTTTGGGCCAGGGGAAAGGGCCTAAGCCCCAGTTTAGCATTAGTTGTTGACTTATTTCCTTTTTTTTTTCTTTCAAGCTCTAACTTGGAAAATTTTTGGTGATTCAAATTCCCAACTTCTACCTTAAAAGTAATATTCGAGTTAAGTTTGCTGATTTTTTTCAACTTTAGAACATGTGATTTATCATGTTTAGTGGAAAAAAAATTGAGCATTTTAAAAAAAATTTTCTTTTTTAGGGGGCAAAGTTTATACATAATTTGTTTTCATCATCATAAACTAAGCAAGACCCTGATATTTGGGTAAATTAGTAATTTCGCTTCACTATGTATGTAAGACAAAGTGAAAGGAATACTGCCTCGTACTGGTGATGAAAGCAATCTTTTATTTGACGAGTCAACCCTTAAAGCCTAGTCAACGAAAATTTTAAAAATGTGCTTCAATTGCTACAATAATTTATTTAATCATTATTTTGTATAATTTATATAATAAGAGTGGGCACTCCCCTGACTAGTCACTACATGTGCACTGATGAGGGCGGGGACAAAGTGCATGGACCTAATCTGTCTATTAAATTTTTGGAAAAAATAAAAACTGTGTCTAGAATACCGCGTGCAAACCACACGTGTCAGGGATGATTCTCATTTGTTTTCACCTGTTTGCCTGTAATTATATATTGTTTGGAATTTAAGTAATTGCTTTAACTATTGTTTCATATAATCATTTTTTATTTCATATTTTTTCATATATATTTAGAGGTGGTAATATGAGCCGGGCTGGTCCGATAAAACCCGATCCAAACTCGTGCCCGTACTCGCTATATATGGGTACGAACTTGGCTTGATTCGTGTGCGTCCGCATTTAAGCGTACTGAATATTGGTCTGAAAATGACTCGATATATGCCTTGGCCCACCTTTTATTTTCTTTTTGATTTTTTTTCTTCTTTTGCAAAAACGTATAAAGATGAAATGATGCAATTTAATTTCAGTTTCATCATATTTAAATATGTATTAAACCAGATTGAATTCATTAATCTGAACTCTCCCCATTTGAAAACACACCAACAGAAAAATGAAATCTCTCACTCTTAGTTTTCCTTCCTCCTCTCTATAGTTATAAGTTTCTAATGTAATATAGTTCGAGCTAATTTTTTAGTTCGCTATAATAGTTTCGATGGTGCACTGTTACTGTTCGTCTCCGTTATATTCTAAAAAATATACGTCGTTCAACCTTCTGCACCAACATAAGGGGGCAAATATATTTTAAATAAACTGTTGTATAACAAATTTTAGTTTAATTATCATTTTTTTATCTCATTATTTTTTATCTTTTTAATATTTTATTATATTATTCTCGTATATTTTTATATTATATATTCCGTTTCTATTTTTCCTATTTTACTATTTCTTATTTATAATTTTTTAATCTATTTATTATTTCTATTCACTATTTTATAATTTATAATTTCTATTTATTATATTACTGTTTATGAATTCTATTTTTATAAATTATTATTTATTATATGCTATCTCCATATTATTCATTATTTATTCTATTTATTATATATATCTTTTACCGTGATTAGGTTAGTTTGGCGAGAGCAACTCCTCAACCCATGCTAAAGCAAACATGGCTAAGTCAAATCCATTAAGGAAGGAAAGAGCCCTCGTGGTCGATATAGGTTGAGTCAACATTCTAGTTCCCAAGAAGAAAAATGGAACCAAGTTTGAAGCACATATTAATACAAAAGAGAGATCCTCTGACATGCGGCATGCACCAAATGATGGGGAACACAAAGCCTATAGAAGGTGGGGAATGGTCCTCATGTGTCAGCGGTCGTGCAAAAGTAATAGAAGCTAATCTCTTAGTATCAGGTAGAAATACCAGGTACATATATCTCAGAAGAAACAGTATAACAGAGTCCGTCTCTCGATATCTTATTCAAAAAGTTCAGTAGTTTCTATTCCCCGAAATCCAATTATCTCTACTATATTTATCTTTTAAGAGCAAAAACAAACTTTATCATCGGAGAGAGTCCATCGGACATAATCCGGACGACTCTTTCCTACTTCGTATTGTAGTGAGGCGCAACGACTGCGTAAATACTTCCAGCATTTTGTGCCAGCATCTGTAGCCTTATAGGGGCTAACATTAACATAATAGTGTTCGAGACTTCCTTACATACGAAGCATACTTCAATCAAAAGTTCATTAAGTTAATGACCAGCATAGTTGGCTTGCAATTGCAGTTCTTTTTTGTTTTTTCTACTTTCTTAAAAAAATAAAAAATAATAAAAAAATAATAAAAAAAATAAATATACATAGTTAAGGTGATTAGTAAAGCTGAGACTTGACCCTTTTCTGCTTTTTTCACTTTTGAATATTTTATGGTCTTCGCAAATGAGACCTTTCACCTAAACCCTTTTACTAGAACTTTTAGTTTCAACTTCATGAACACCATTATTATTCAACAGACTTAAATTAAGTACTAGTTATGTTAATCAAACCCAATTATCATCGTATTAGGAATAACTCACCTTTTCAAAGTTCATAGTTAACTTTATCACATCCGATTACTATATTAAGTTTTATAAATATTATTTTATTAGGTCACTACAACGATACGAACAATATATATATATATATATATATATTTTTTTTTTTTTTTTACTTGCTTATTTTTATTTTTAGAATATATTTATTTATTTTTCTTTGTAAGTACTTTTTAAAAACATTCGCCCCACTATAACATATATATTCAATAGTACTTAATATTTAAATATAAGAAATTTTTAAATAATTACGTGAATCAATCAATCTTAATTATATATAAAATTAAAATAAATTAATATATTTATTTAATAAATTATCTATAGATATATGTATAGAAGTTGTTCTCTTTAAAATATGATATAGATATATGATGTCAAAAGGTTATAACCGTAAATTTGATGTGGTTTTTGATTTAAAATGACCTAAGCCACTAATTAATTAGCAATATATATGGTGTTATATTTCAACTTCTGCTTCTATTTGACTCTTCTATGATTGGCCAATCCTTAAGACTTTTTCGCCATATCATTTTTCAATCAGCTCGGACCACCTTATCTAACCAAAAAAGTAAAATATATAAATATATATTTAATCCGTTATATAATCATTTTGTAAGGAAAAACAAAATGAAAAATGAAAACAAGCAAATAGAGAGATTCATTGGCGAATGTGGAGGGAATAATTATTATGTTTACTCGATTAAAATAATAATAATAATAATAATTAGGAATAAATAATTATGAAAAAAATTATAATATTATTAATTAAAAATAATAATGTTGAGCTGAAATTAAGGTTCTGGTCGTTTGTTTTTTCTCGTTGTCTGTTGAAAATTGGATTTAATCCAAAATTCCATATGCCTTAATCAGAGTTTGTCTTGTCGGGCATGGGTACTAATCTACAAAGCGCGTGGAGCCATCCCCTTTGCTTTAATGCTTACTTCCCTCTCCATAAATAGTAAAATTTTTAAAATACACGTACCTTCCAGAAACACAGCACTCGCGGTCTACCGCGTGGACCCCACCCTCTTTATAACAGCTCGCCAAGGCCGCCTCTGCCTTTTATTAGATATAATAGGGAGGTAATCCGTTAAGGTCTCGTTACAAAGTTATGGCCAAAAAAAGTCCTAGAATTCCAATGAAACAAGAGAATCATCCCTCAACTTAAATACTCTATGAAATTAAATAATAATTATTTAATGAAAATTAAAAATTAAAAATAAAAATAAAAGCGTTATTCACTTAAAGGCACTGAGGCTACACTGTATGCCGGTCTGGAAACATAGTTTTCAGAGTGCATGTGCAATACAGTGGTCCATCAGAGCCGTTGATTGAGACCGTAGCTAAAATTACTCGGACAGCTGAGATTAAGAGAATCATGTGGTCGCCATCCATCTGAAATATATATTTTTTTTTTTGGCCACTGCCATCCTGATTGAAAAAGATTACACTCGAAGTATTATTCCTAAATATAATCTTTCGATTTGGCCAAAAATTAAAATTATAAACTTTATTCAATATTAATGTAGTATTTTAATCATATCATTATTTTATTATTTTATACGATCGAATTATATATTTATATATTGACAAAATTTAAATAAATATTTAATATTTTAATATAAATTATTAAACATCCCGGATTCATCTTATAAATCAATTAAGAGGCCGGAAACCCTTAACGGAAAAACCTTTCACCATGCCGTGCAATTCTTTCGCGAAGTGCCTTTTTTTTCGCCCTTTTAATTCAAGAGATCCATGTAATTGAGATAATTTTTTAGGCAAAAAAAAAAAAAAAAGAGAAAAAAAATGCAACTGAGATAGTGATGGATTGTTAATGCTGACGTGTAAGGGGGGATTTTGACTTTTAATTAATTGTTCATTTGTCAAGTATCATCAACATTAATTTGACTATAGTTATGGAGATCATTAATCATTAGTGGAATTGCATGGTTGAAAAACATGTTATCCATTTTCACATTGGATGGGCTAATCTTACCAAAACATATGACATATCTTCATCCCTAATACATGAGTGATGATGATAGAGCTTTCTTCGATCCAAATCTCCGAACTTGGATCAAAAGCAACGTGAAGCAAAAGCCTCTAATACTAAATAATACAAGTATTTTTTTTTTTTTAAATCATTTTTATAATAACTAACAAAAAAAAAAGATAAGATTTAAGAAACTAATAATAATAATATTAATATTATTTTCCTTTTTTCTTTTTTTTTTTTCCTCACACTTGAAATGATATTTTCCTTTCTTTTTCAAATGTGGTTTGAAATTCGGAGATAACTTTTACCAGCAAAAAGTATCCGATAATCCGAAAGAGAGAGAGAGAGTCAACAACAACCCACCAATTATTTGACCCAAGGAAACAAGAAACAAAAAACAAAAAAAACAAAACTAACAAACAAACTACCCACAAATTGGCTGTATTCCACGTGGGAGGGGGGGGGGGATCTCACTCGCGCAATAGCGCGCGTGGTTCCGTTATGTTCGTTGTCGCTTCACCTAGCCATTTGCTAAATATTATTATACCCAGCTTTTTTCTATTGTTTCATTCGCCTCCTTTTTTTTTTCTTCTTTCCCTCTTTTTCCTTTTGATTCGCCACTTATAGACCTCACCCTCCTTTTACATAATCATCATCACTACCTTTCTTACAAAACCATCCAGATCCTTTCTTTTTCTTTTCTGCCCTCCATTTTGGTTGGTTGTATATATTAGTTTCTGATTCAGATTCACATTAAAAAAAAAATAAAAAAAACCTTCTCTTTGCTTACATCAAGGGTCACTTAAATTTGCATCTCTTTTTCTCTTAGAATTCTTCTCATTTGATTTCCTGCTTCAAGAACCCTAAATAGATCTCTCTCTTGTGTAGCTTTCTCTCTATAAATTCATCAGGTAAGTACTTCCTCTTTCCTTTTTTGTTTCTAGTTGTTTAAATTTTTTGCATGGTTCTTTTTTTTTTCTCCAAAATATGGGAAGAAATTATCTAACCCAGAATTGTTTTTGTTAATTGATTTTTTTTTTTTGGGGGAACAGAGAAATCGGCGGCTGAAATGGAATATATTTTCTGTTTCTGAAATGGTTTCCAAGGGTGAAAAATGAAGCTTGCTAATCTGGGTTTTGACTAGAAAGAGGAATAAGAGTTCTGTATTATCAAATCAGAATCAGAATCAGCTCAGAGGAAAAAAAAAACAAACAAACAGGGGATTCCTTTTTTCTTAATGGAGGAATCCACAGAACATCACCAATCCGAGGGTGAAAACAATCTACCGAAGAAAAAGATGAAAAAGCAGCTGACGGGAAAACGGGACGACACGCCCTTGCATTTGGCTGCAAGGGCCGGAAGTATCGTAGATGCAATGGAGATTGTAAATGGGAAAGGGGAGGAGGAATTGAAGGAATTGTGTGGGAAAGAAAACCAATCAGGGGAAACAGCTCTTTATGTTGCTGCAGAATATGGCCATGTTGATTTGGTAAGGGAGATGATTAAGTTCTATGACCTTACCGATGCTGGAATCAAAGCTAGAAATGGGTTTGATGCCTTTCACATTGCTGCCAAACAAGGAGATTTGGGTATGTCTTTTTTTTTTTTTTTTCCTCTTTGAATTTTTGAATATTTTCTGAGTTATATTTTTATTCATTTATTTATCTATTCCATTTTCCAGAGGTATTGAAGGTTCTTCTGGAATCCCACCCAGAATTGGCTATGACTGTAGATATATCGAACACCACAGCTCTACACACGGCTGCAACTCAAGGCCATATTGAGATAGTAAGTCTTTTACTAGAAGCGGGGAGCGGTTTAGCGACCATTGCTAGAAGCAACGGGAAAACGGCTTTGCATTCTGCGGCTAGAAATGGGCATTTGGAGGTTATTAGAGTGCTTTTAGAGAAAGAGCCTGGTGTTGCCATAAGGACTGATAAAAAGGGCCAAACGGCACTTCACATGGCCGTCAAGGGCTTAAATTTAGAGGTGGTCAAGCAGTTGATCCAAGGCGATCCTTCTTCCATTAACATGGTCGATAATAAGGGCAACACGGCTCTCCATATAGCTGCTCGAAAGGGTCGGGATCAGGTACAAATTGGTACTGTTGTGCAAATTTTTTTTTTTGCTCTTAGATTTCGTGATAATTGATATCATATCACGTCTCATATTAGAAAGAGACAAGCTAGAATGTGTAGTTTATACTTTGCGTGATTCACTATTAACTTCTCCTGCTTTTAAGCCTTTTCTGGTGAATCAATTACTTAAGTTGTTAATTGTGGACTGGTTAGAGTTGTTACAATTTTTTTTTTCTTAGTTAGAATGCTCTGTCTTTGCAGATTGTTAAATTATTACTCGGACACAACGAAACGGACACGAGAGTGGTCAACCGGTCCGTGGAAACCGCATTGGACACAGCCGAGAAAATGGGCCAACCCGACATAACCACCATCCTCAAAGACCACAATGTCCCAAGTGCCAACTCCATGAAGCCGCAACCAGCAAACCCAGCTCGGGAATTGAAACAGACTGTAAGTGACATCAAGCATGAAGTCTCGTACCAACTCGAACACACACGACAGACCCGACGACGAGTCCATGGGATTGCCAAACGTCTTTACAAAATGCAATCTGAGGGCCTCAACAATGCCATAAACTCCACGACAGTTGTTGCAGTTCTCATCGCGACAGTTGCCTTCGCTGCCATCTTCACCATCCCGGGCCAATACATTGATTCGGAAGATCAGGTTAAAGACGGGAAGGTCCTAGGAGAAGCCCATATTGCTCATAAAGTAGGCTTTGTAGTCTTCTTCATTTTCGATTCCATAGCCCTCTTCATCTCCCTAGCCGTTGTCGTGGTTCAAACTTCGGTTGTAGTGATAGAGAGCAAGGCGAAGAAGCAAATGATGGCGGTTATTAATAAGTTAATGTGGTTGGCTTGTGTGCTCATTTCAGTTGCTTACTTGGCGTTATCTTTTATTGTGGTTGGGGATCATGGAAAGGGGTTGGCTATAGGTGTGACGATTATCGGAGCGACGATTATTGCTTCTACATTGGGAATTATGAGTTATTGGGTCATTAGGCAGCGGATTGAGGACTCGAACTTACGAAGCATACGGAAATCATCCATGGGGAGTCGGTCTAAGTCGATGTCACATTCAGTTATTATGTCGGAGTCAGAGCTCTTTAATAATGAGTATAAGAAAATGTTTGCAATTTGAAAAAAATCTCATTAACACTAGAAAAGGAAGAATGTATACGATAACTTAGAAAGTATTATAGATACGGTTTTGTTTTGGTGCCGGAGATATGTTATTCCTATTGCCAAGCATTCATCTTCTCTTTTTGTTCATAACCACAGACTATCAGTTCTCTCCTCTAGAACAAAATGAACTGTGAAGTGTGAAGGATTCAATTTGGAAAAAATGATAATAATAATTAGAAATAATTATTTTCCATATATATCAATTTTATATTATACCGTTACACTATAAACATGCTCTTCTACAAAAAATTCTCAACTAAATATGGGCGGACTGGTTTTTGGGCTTTTGGGCCTTTGGGGTGGTATTCAAAAGGGGCTTTTGAAATTGGGCTTTCTGGGAAAAATAAAGGCATGGCTCAACGGCACTCTCTAGTCGACAAGTCCCCACTCTCTCTCCCCTCCTCTCGTCTCTCGGTTTGATCTCCGAGTCGTTTACTCTGTTGATACGGAAACAGCTATGGACGATGAATTGCTGGAATTGCAAAGGCAGTTCGAGTCTGCACAGCAAGCCAAATCGAGCATTCGATTATCGGAGCGTAACGTCGTCGAATTGGTTCAAAAGCTTCAGGAGCTTCGTATGCTCGATTTCGACCTCCTCCACACCGTCTCCGGCAAAGAATATATCACTCCCGTACGTATCAATCACCATCTCTCTCAAACGCATGCACTCAATTACTTTTTGAAAATCTGTTTGTTTTCCGAGAAAACGGTGGGACTGAATGAAAATTGATCGAATTCGTGATTATGACATATTTCTGCAAGTGGAGGATGAAATGAATTATAAATTAAGCCAAATAGATAATAGAGCTCGGTTCCATGCTTTTCCTTATCTATTTTTCGTACTATCTTCTTTTCATATCCAAGTAGTTTGACTGACACTCTTTACTATATCTTACACGGAAATGAGGCACGATCAATCTACTTCTGCCAATGTCTCTTCGAATTTGTTGAAAATTAAATTGTGATGCAACAGGAGCAATTGAGGCATGAAATTGGTGCTGAGATCAAGAAAGTCGGGCGAGTTTCTTTGATTGATCTCGCTGACACGACTGGAGTCGACTTGTACCATGTTGAAAAACAAGCTCAAAATGCTGTTAGGGATGATCCAGAGCTTATGTTGATTCAAGGGGAAATAATATCTCAACGCTATTGGGATTCTGTTGCCGAAGAAATCAATGAGAGGCTTCAAGAATGTAGTCAAATTGCTTTGGCAGAGCTTGCCACACAGTTGCAAGTCGGTTCAGAATTGCTTTCCTCCGTTTTAGAGCCACGTCTTGGGACTTTGGTAATTCTTATTTTGTCATCTGGTTTTGATCTGATAGGTTTGCATGATGATGTGAACTAGGCTGTCTTCATAATTAGGTTAAAGGTAGGCTTGAAGGTGGACGATTGTATACCCCTGCATATGTTGCTCGTGTGAGTGCCATGGTTCGTGGGGCTGCAAGGAGCATTATTGTTCCAACAAATCTTTCAGTGTTGTGGAATTCTTTACAGCAATTGCTGCAGGAAATGGATGGGGCTAGTGGTGTGGCTGTAGAGAGTACATTTTTCCAATCCCTCTTTAATGGGCTTGTGAAAGAAGGCGAAATTCTTGGATCACTTCGTGCTGGAGTTCATTGGACACCAACTGTATGTAAAATAGACCCTAACTTCATTCTTTTTAATATACTTGGACTTGATGTAAATTAGTAAAGATGCCCATAAAATTACCTTGGCAAGCCTCTTACAACTATCATATCGTATTTGATATTTACTATAGAGCATTCATTATGAATATAGTAGGCCTGACTGCCTGGTCGAATGATTATCAATTTTATTATGTCCATAAACTGTATGGACTTATCTCAAGAAAACAACTTTAAAGAATTCAATGAATAATTCATAATACGTATTTGTATTATAAAACATCGAAACATATCTTTGATAGTGTTTCACATTGCATTATTATATTTATACAGATCTTTGCCAGTGCTCAAAAGGAAAGCATAGATTCTTTCTTTTCACAGGTACGGACTATGGAGTCTTGTACTTCTTTACTCTATTATCAAGATGCAATCTTATAAACTTTAAGACTTTACTTTCCTTTTATAATTTTTTGGAAATATTGTCAATTTGTCATGATTAATTCCATATCCTTATCTTTTGTAACTTGTCTGTTTGTTGCAGAATTCTTATATTGGCTATGAAGTTCTACAGAAACTTGGGATACCCAATCCCATTCAGTACTTGCAGGTATTTAATTATTCTACTTCATTCTCTCTCTCTCTCTCTGTCTCTCTCTCAAGCTAATTAAATTGTGAAATTGCACTCCAATTTAGTCCAGATATCCCGAAGGCATACCTTTGGTGACCACCTTTGCTCATCCCTCAATGATTGAAATGTTGGATGCTACTCTTGAGGATACCTTTGAACGTAGCAGCTGGTAAGAGCTTTACTTAAGAGCATTTCTACCCACTTTAAGTTTCTGCAGAATGATTGCTAACTTTTTAGCATCATTCATTATACGTCATTTCGTCAGCTTAGCTGTTTGGTGTTATATTTCCCTTCCTGTCATGCAATGCTCACAAAATTCTAGCTGCCATATATAAACCAAACCTGGTGCTTATTATGAACCCATCATTCTTTGTAGTCATTTTGACTATAAATTATGTATGGTAATGAGCATCAAGTCTACATAATTGTTTCCATACCTTTGTCCCTGTTTATTGACTGTACAACCACTCCTCTCTCTCCCTCTATCTAATTGGGGTATGCCTCTTTCTTCTTCTTGGCGCTTGCAATATTAAGATTGTTATTGAGGTTTAGCAAAAGCAGTTATCCTATTGTGCCAGCAAAGGACTTTCATTCCTACAGCAATGACGTCTAGTGGACATTCTCATAGATGAAACTGCTTCATTAGTTATATTGGCCAATGCAGGATTGATTCTCTTACAGTATTGCCTGCATCCTTTGGGTCCCAAGATGCATCTAAACTTTTGTCCCTTTGTCCATCTGTCCAGATGGCACTCAAGGTAATATGCTAATAACTAGTTGGATATTTGTTAAAAACCAATTGATTGATCCTCATACTTGAAGAGCTCCTGTTTCTTTGCAGTCTAATAAAGCAGTCGTCTTTGGTGAGACTTATCTGTTTAGCAGTGGATTTGTCAAGGTATGGGCTTTGGTATAAATTCTGTGAAAGTTCTATGTATAAACCTTTATTGATTCTTGGCATTAGAATCTTCTTTCTTAATCCCGAATAATGTATAAACTTGAATATCACATACATACGCCGGACATATAAGTTAAAATTCGCCTTAATGTTGTCTATGTCGAAATTGTTTGTGTGAGGTTTATTTCACCTGGGGTCAAATTATATTCTTCTCTTCCTTTCACCTGAAAATTTGAACCAATATATTTGTAGTCTTAGATGTTTCTTATTGAAACTTAAAGCTTGCAATTTCCAAATCTTCATGAATCAGGATGTGTATGACCGCGTGGAGAAGGAGATGGAAACCTTAATCGTTTCAGGGTCTTCAGGAATTCTTCTGTCAGCTGATTCCCACTCGATCAGTGAAGGTAAAGTAGGACGTGACTCAAGTAGGGCATCTGAGTCAAATGAAACTGTCAGTGATGGTGGTAATAGTAGACATACAATGGAGAAGGGATCAAAGAAGAAAAAGGGAAAGTTTTCTGGTGGAAATGTATTAGGTGCACCTGTAGGTGGTGTGGATGACCAGGATTATGTTCCAACAAAATCCAAGAAAAACCAGAGGAAAGGCAAGGATACAGCCTCTGCACAACTGTCAGAATCAAAAGCAACCTCTAAAAAAGAATCAGTGAAATTAAAAGAAGACACTCTCAATGTTCCTTCTGAAGAATGGGTTATGCGGAAGATTATGTTACTGGTTCCTGATTTTTCAGAGCAAGGTCAGTTGATTCTGAGTTATGTTATACCATCTAGGTATCGATTGTCTGTCTTACAACTGATTCTGGCGTATAAATTTATAGAGCTAGGTGATCCCCAGACTATCATTGCACCTTTTGCAAACTATGTGAGACCTATGCTTGTCAACTCCTGGAAAGAGAGAAAGAAGGCAGTGTTTACAGAAAATACCCAGAGAATGAAACACTTGATTGATAATTTGCAACCAAAACTTGATGAGGTTAGCTTTGTTATTCTGTCTTTTTTCGTTGATTTCACTATATTACTTGCTCCGTTGGGTATACTTTTGGGTTGTCCGTTGGCTGTGGTTATTAGAAACCTATGCTGAACTGTGTCATATTTTCCTTTTCTTTCCAGTCTTTCTTAAATTTGCAGCTGTATGAAAGAGCACTAGATCTGTTTGAAGATGATCAATCAACTTCTGTAAGTTTTCCTTTAGTGGCTAACCTTTTGAGAGCTTGCTTTTGCATATGGATTGTGTCAAAGACATTAACCGTGATTCACAGGTTATTTTGCACCGGCATTTGTTAAGAACAACAGCTTCATCTATTCTGGATATGCTATTTTTTAACATGGTAGCACTTAAGTTTTTTTTTTTTTTTGCTTACTTCATAAATTTTTTTATGGATCAACACTTTTGAAGGGTTAATTAGGTCTACTTACATAAGTTTATGTTTCTTATTGAAGGACATTCACAACAAATTGAAGAATGGAATTGAAGTTGAGGAGCCTCAGAATGCTGGATCTGTTTCACTTAGTCCTGGAGAGAGAATTTCTATTGTATGAAATATTTAATTACGGAAAGCTACATTTGACCTCTGCAGGAAATTTTGTAGCTGGATATCTTTCCTTTCAAGTCCTGTTACAAAGAAGACATATCATGGTTTTCAAGCCCCTTTATGTAATCCTTTTGCTTTGCCAGGCCAAGAGTTTTCCAGGATCTCTTTCAAAGAAGGCGCTTGAATTATCAGAAGCCTTGGATGGAAAGGTTAGTGATGTTTACAAGTTTCAGATAATCATCTGTTTGTTAACTATGGACTTTTAATCTGAATCTTTGACAGCTCTTTTATGCTAGATATGTATTATAGACTGGGACTACCTTCAAATTTATTCTGATGTGCTAACAATTTTTGCGTCTTATGCAACAGCGGGTGGAGTTATTCATGGCTGCATTGGGTGCAATGGCAGAAGAGAGGTGGTTATATTGCTTGAGTATCTGCTCTGTGTTGCCTCCTTGAGACATTAGAACCTCCTCAACATTTGACATGAAACTTATTACATTTTTTGCTTTCATTTTCCCAGTGGATTGCTTTTGAAAAAGCTTGACAAAAAATTGGAAAGAACACTTTTGCATTCATATCGCAAGGTATTTAAATCTCTTCTCAGTTGTAAACGAATGTCAAATCGCCCGTTTAATGTTCTGATAAGACCGCAAGCTTTAAATTATAAATAGCTTCTCTCACTTTCAAAAATGTTAAATGTAAGCTTGAGATACTGGATCTAATAATTTGTGCTTTCTACAATCATTATGTTGTCAGGATCTGACATATCAAGTTTCTTCTGAAACTGATCCAGTTTCTATTCTGCCAAAAGTTGTTTCACTTCTTTATTTACAGGTCAGTCTTACCTCAGTGCTTGTTATATATATTGTTCTTATAAACTAAATCCACTTAGTGACATGGACTTTTAACAGATTCACCATAAAGCTCTTCAAGCCCCTGGACGGGCCATTGCTGTGGCTGTTTCTCGGTTGAAGGTATGCTTTACATGAAGTAGAGAGTAAATATTTCTTGCCATTTGCTCTAACTTGGTCATAGATGTATAGTGTACATGGCTACTATATATGCAAGGCAAAAAAGATCGTCCATAATTTGACCCTATGCAAGGAAAAAAGAGTTTAGTTTGTGGGGCCAGAGATTCTTTTATTGTAAGTTAAAGATGAATGTGGGTTTGCCTCATATTTTTCCTTGAAACATTTAATCTCATTTTCAGGATAAACTAGATGATTCAGCCTTCAAGATCTTAACAGATTACCAAACATCTACAGTGACCTTCTTGGCTCTCATATCAGCTTCTCCTGGCGATGTGAGTAAAAATTTGCATTTCAATTCTCAGAATCTTTATTTCACAAAAAATATGGTAATTGATAAGCTATCATTTAGAAGATAGTATCTGGATGGGGATCGGTGTTTTTTTAACAGTGCAATTTTTCCCATTACTCGCATTATGAGATTAAATTAATAATATCAAGGTTTTATACCATTTTTATTTTCCATTTTTATATAGTCTTCTCAGGGAGAAGATTGTATATTGGATAGAATATTAAATAAAAGGGAGATTCTGGAAAACCAAATGCAAGCATTGAAAGGCGTGGTCTTAAATGCTTCACAATCTTGACTAGTTCATGGAATCAAGTTCAGGGGCTACAAAACTGGAGGAAGCTTAATTAATGGAGGTAAGTTAATCCACGTTTTTTTATGCTTTCTTTCTCTAATGATTAGGACATAGACGCTTGATGGCATCGAGTACTAAATTCTTGATATTTGTTTTTCTTTTTGGGTCAGTATCTGGTTGGCTCTTGGGCTTCCTTAAATGGTTAAAAGTTGAAACTTTCTACAGTGACATCACTACAGGTCCTGAGCGAAATTTTCTTGTACAAGGGAGATTCATGTATTATTATCGTAGTTTGATAAATGAAATTGTGCTATTAGATTTTGACGGCACGATTTCATTTGTCAGGCTACCAAGATCTACATGAACTATTCTCATGCAAGAATTTCTCGGTGCAGTGCCCTTCATCACAAAAGTTCGCTGCTTGCCAAATTTAGAGTTGCCACTGTGCTGTATTCTCGCTACTCTCGAACTCTCTAATGCCACCTTGAATATTTGTAACAACTCTTTTTTTTTTCTTCTTTTATAAAATTAATTTGTTCCTTTTCCTTATTTCCTCGAACTGGTATTAAAATAGGGACAACAGAATTCTTGTGTGATTTACTAATAGTTTTGAAGGTTGTTATAAAATGAAAGGGAAAGCTGTTAGGTTAGTCAAACAGAAAAATTATTTCACAAACAATAGTCAACTAGCGATTGTTAATGAAGACTGAATGATAGAGAACTGGAGACATCGAAAGGCCCATGTGCGGCCCATTTAATTGTACTTGGTACATCATTAATCAGCCCATTTTATTGGGCTTTGAGATTCCTGAAATAAAAAAGTCAGTTGGTAAAATCTTTCTTTCATTTGTACTGTGAATTAAATTTTTATCTAAATATACGAATCGTATATGTCGCGCATGGAAATTGATCCGATAAATCTGCACCAGGGCCCACGCTATCCGTACGAAAACCGCTTTGTAAGAAGATCATCCAACAAAGTAGGCCCACAGAATTAGCCCAAGCCGAATCTATCATTCGCGCGCCGTGTCGCGACTCGCGGCTGCATACGAACTGAACTTAAAATTTTTATAAATTCCCAGCAGCACTAATGGACGGAGTCTCTCCCTCGCTTTCTCTCTCTCTCTTTCTCTCTCACGATTCTGCGTCTTTGTAACAGGGCAACTTAACCCTCTTCACTAACTACAAAGGTACTATCCCTGCTTCTTTCTCTCTGTCTCTCTTGCTCTTCGTCAATAATGATTCGGGTTGAGCATGTCCAGCTTCAATTTCGCTCTCCAGTTCTTCCCCTATTTCGTCATTTGGCCGTATGTGTTTTCAAATTAGGGTTTCTTTTTTGGATTGAAGTTGATTTGGTAGTTGTTATCACATGATTTTCATATCTCTTGTTTTGAGTGTAGACTAGCTGAAACTGTTGACCGAATTTCCATTTTGTTGCTAAGGAATTGGGAGGAAAACCTTTATAATAATCGCACTTTGGAGGTTTTAATTTTATGGAGTTATATGCCGGTTAGGTAAAATGGAATAGTCTAACATTTTCATATTTGTTTCTTGGAAATTGGTTTCAGTGACCAAATATTAATTAGTCTCTTGAAAGTTTTTGTTAGTAACGCCATTCAGTTAGTTACATTACGATTATCCTACTTAATGTTAAAGATTGGACTAGTGTTCTACCATTTGAATTAGAATTATTCAACAAATTACATAGCTAACTTGTCACTGATTGTGATGTTATGGTTCAGTTTGTTCTCGACTGATTGCTTCTAACAATCACATTTGGCTTTTCAGGCTGTAATTTGAGTAATCACGGCGTAGAGTGTTTTCTTCCTGTCTTTTGGTCCTCAAGACGAATAATAGTTACTCCAAGCAGGAATTGAACTTTATATGAACTTTGATGCGTGTGCAATGTCGGGTTTACTAAATGTAATGTCCTTTATCAATGTAGTGTTCGAACTAGAAGATTCGGATCACGTCCCTGCTCAATCATACAATTGCTTTGTTTTATGTGTCTACCGAATCTTTGTTAACAGTGTGTTTTGTGGTTTTTGCTTCAGTCTTCCCTCAATGGATCAGCTTCAAACCTCCCAGAAAGTACTGGAAGATCGTTTGGCACAACATTTTCTGGTCAGTCTGGTGCAACCTCTTCTGTTTTTCATCATACTGGTAGGTATAAGTTCCAGGAACTTTATTGCCTTGCTGTTGTTTACACTCTTCAAAATTTATGAATCGTGGAGATTCCTTTTACAGAATCTATTCAGGGCCTGCATAACATTCATGGGAACTTCAATATTCCCAGCATGTCAGGTGCACTATCATCGAGGAACTCAACATTGAATAATTTTCCATCTGGTGCAGTTCAACAACCTACTGGAAGCCTGTCAAGTGGAAGATTTGCATCAAATAACCTTCCTGTTGCTCTATCTCAGGTACCTGCAAATACATGCCATTCTATTTAGTGCCCTTATAGTTTATTACAGTACATGCTCTATCTCTCTTACACTCTCACTACTGTATTTGTAGCATAAACTAAATGGACATTGTTTATCATTTACATATCTTCTGCAGTTATCTCATGGAAGCTCACATGGGCATTTGGGCGTTACAAATAGAGGAGGTATAATTGTTGAAGGAAATCCTGGATTTTGTAATAACACAAATGGTGTTGGCGGTTCCATACCTGGAATTCTCCCTACTTCTGCTGCAATCGGTAACTGGAATGCTGTTACAGGATTGGGTGTATCCCCAATCTTGGGAAATGGAGGTCCTCGGATTTCAATCTCTATGGGAAATCTGGTTGCTGGAGGAAACATTGGAAGGAGTATAAGCTTCAGTGGAGGGTTATCAGTACCTGGTCTTACTTCTCACCTCAACCTTGGTGCAAATAATGGATCTGGAAGTCTAAGTGTACAAGGGAAAAATTGTTTGATGAGCGGTGTGCTTCCGCAAGGTATGCTACCCAAGTTGATTGATCATCATGATAATTATTTAGGAGTACAGGTCAAAGATATTCTATGATGTATGTATGTGTATTATTTTCATTGCCCTATTATTAATGTCCTTGGTTCTGAGTCGATGAACCCTTCTGAGTCTTACAAAAGATTATCATGTTTGTTTTGTCGAAAATTTGGTTTTTTTAATTTGAACTGTTGTGGGGTCTGACAAGTTTAAATTAGGCAAATTCAGGAACAAAGTTGCTTATGATTCTTTTACAGGCTTTTATTACAGTTTTTGACCAATCCATGTCCAAGCAATTTTGACATATGGGCACTGGATATTTATGGCAACTTGAAATGGAAAGCGAAGTATTTAAATATGTGGAGCAATAGGCGCAAATTACACTGCAGCTATTGGATGGTTTTTGTTTAATATGTTTAGAAGTCAGTAATGGCTATATTAAACTCTGTAGATGACTTTCTATCTTCAGGATCTCCACAGGTTATGTCGATGTTGGGTAATTCCTATCCCACTTCTGGGGGCCCACTTTCTCAAGGCCATGTACAATCTGTTCACAATCTAAGTTCCATGGGAATGTTGAATGATGTGAATGCTGATAGTTCTCCATTTGACATTAACGATTTCCCGCAGTTGTCTTGCCGTCCTGGTTCAGCTGGGGGGCCTCAAGGACAATTAAGTAAGTAACTTATTATCTCTGTTCTTCTCTTGGATATTGATATTTCTCTTATTACCTTCTAGTATATAATGTCTGGAAAAATGAAAAATTCAGGTTCATTACGTAAACAAGGTCTTGGTCCCATTGTCCAACAAGACTGTGAGTTTAGTATTCAGAGTGAAGATTTTCCAGCTTTACCGAGATTTAAAGGTGCGCCTATTTTCTAGAGCACTTGTAGTACTATTGTGTTTGCTTTAATAGTTTTTGCAAACCATTAATTCAAGTAATGACTTGTTGATAAAGCTCTTCTTAGTGCTCTAGAAAACCCTTCTAGACTATATTAGATATATTTGAGAGTCTGCAAGCTGGGAAAATAACCTAACATTGTATCTGGTTGCATATTTGAAAAGCATCTTGGTGCCTGACTAATATTTTTGGGCTCCATACTGGGTCTTCCTAGCTGTTGAATTCACCTGAAGTTCTTCAAATTTTGGTCCAAATATTGGTCATTTTAATCATTTATGTAATTGTTTTATTCTTAAGCGCATCTCAATCCTATCATTAGCTTTTGATTCATACAAAACAAAATTAAATAAATTTGGTCATTGACTATAACTTTAGATTTTATGCAGGTGGTAATGCCGAATATATGATGGACATGCATCAGAAAGAACAACTTCACGAGAATAACGTGCCCATGATGCAGTCACAACATTTCTCTGTGAGTTCTTGAAGTCTTAAGATTTGAAAGTCTAGGTTCAGTCTCTGCTTTAATCGATCATCCCCTCTCTAAACCCAAAATTTATGGTGGGGAAATTTGCTCAATTGCTGACATGAGTGATTGTATTCACTTTCCTTTTGTGTTGTACAGATGGGAAGGTCTGCTGGATTTAACTTAGGGGGCATATACTCATCACATCGTGCACAGCAACAGCAACAGCAACAACAGTCTTCATCAGTCAGTATCAGTGCCCTCTCCTTCTCACCCGGAAACAATCAAGATTCTCTTCACTTGAATGGGTCAGATATGTTCCCTTCCTCACATTCATCTTTTCACTCACAGGTGTGTTTTATGTCTTTGGCAAAATTGCCGTTTTTTCATGGCTATCAAAATCCCCTAGTCCTCTAAACTTTATTGTAATCTGCTTAGACAAGCGGGCCTCCTGGCATTGGCTTGAGACCTCTAAGTTCTTCAAATACAGCTTCCGGAGTGGGTCAGCTTATCCAGCAGTATCAGCAGCAGCAAAGTCAATCCCAGTTTCGCCTTCAACAAATGTCCACTTTTAATCAATCAATTAGGGATCAAGGAAGCATGAAACCCCTACAAGCGGCAACTCAATCTTCTCCTGACCCATTTGGTTTACTCAGCTTGTTAAGTATAATAAGGATGAATGACCCTTCTGTAACATCTCTTGCACTAGGAATTGATTTGACAACACTTGGATTAAACTTGAATTCAACTGAAAATCTTCACAAAACATTTGGTTCTCCTTGGTCCAATGAACCCGCAAAGGGGGACCCTGAGTTCAATGTACCCCAGTGCTATCTTCTTAAACTACCTCTCGCTTTATATGTAAGTTTCCCTTCTTTAGCTTCTCCTCACTTTTCCAGTTTATTTTATATGGGGTTTGCACGGTTTATGTTCTCCCTTTGTTCGATTTTTTTTTGGCAGATGCAGCAAGGTTACTTCTCAAAATTTGCGGCAGAAACATTGTTTTACATATTTTACAGGTTTCGTTCAGTATTCATTACTGTATGCCTTTTCCTTTATATTTTTCAAATTATAATTAACTTGTAATATGTAATGCAAATCTTTGCTTTTACATTATTCCAGCATGCCAAAAGATAAGGCGCAATTATACGCGGCAGATGAACTGTAAGCTACTAAGCTCTTGAAATCTGCCTTATAAATTTATGCCTAGTAATGCTAAACATGTGGGGGTTAATTCGTGGACAGATATAACAGAGGTTGGTTTTATCACAAAGAGCATCGCTTATGGTTCATAAGGGTTCCCAATGTGGACTCATTTGTGACGACGAATACTTGCGAGAGAGGCTCGTATCACTGTTTTGATCCCAACATGTTTGAACGGATCCGAAAGGTGTGTTTCCACTACTTTCTTATCCTTTATCATCTTATACATCCACTGATGTATCAAATTGCATTGGCTTGCAGGATAATCTCCTTATTCAATATGAAATGTTGGAAAAGAGACCGTGCTTGCCTCAGCATTAACGTTTTTCTATTTTTGGTAAGGTTTCGTTCAGGTTAATATAGTATGATTAGGTCGTAATGTAGTTTGCAGCACTAATTCTTGTTCTCGTTGAGATGAAAAGTTGTAAAAGCAGGAATCTTGTCAAATCCCGTTTCAGTAATCAGTTTATACCCTTCAAATAATTCAGCGCCAATAAGGACCTAGAAATATCATTCCTTTTGGGTTTTTGGACTATTCGACTCTCAACTTACAGCGGATACGACATGTATTACATAGTAAATATAAAGTCATATCCGCCTCAAATTACCATTTTGTTTGCAAAACTCTCTTAAACCTTAAACTAGTACACATCCCAGAAATATTTTCTTAAATTATGCATGCTCATGTCCAATTCCCTCTTAAAAAAAAAAAGATATATAATAATAATAATAATAAATTTACTTAAAAAGTTTTAAAAAATACATTATTTTACACAACTAAACATGACATGATGTTATATATACTATATGTATGTGCTGTATACGCAAAAATAGCAACCACGTGGTCAAGCGTTTGACTTTGTAAGTGGACATGCACGACCCGCACAATCTCATTTTAAAACGAAACCGTCCCCGTCCCCATCCGTTCATACTAAGAGAACCTCTCCAGTCACCTGATGTTGATGTTGATTTGATAGTTTTTTTTTGGCATGCACGTCTGCCAACCACACAAATTCTATTATTTTTATAATTTTATTAAATAATATAATTTTTTTAATTATAAAAATAATATATAAAATATGATTTATAAACTATATTCTCCTAACTATATATATATATATATATATATACATCAATTTCAAATCATTATATAATATATTATATCAAATTTTGAAATCTATATTTCATTATATTGTTTCCCCTTGAAATAACTAAAAATATGTAAACGATTTTATTTTATTTATTTCTCTTTTCTTGTGTTTTGGCTTGAAAAAAAGAAAAATATTCTTTTAATTGTTAAGTCGTTTTAATTGATAATTAAATAACTCCAGAGCTTGCCAGTCAAGCCGTAATTTCCGGTGCTAAAATTGAGAGATATATATATATATATATATAATTAATTAATTAAAACGTGACAACAAAATTAATGGTTGTGAGCGGTAACTTGTAATAGCAGTGAAAGCTCCAGTCACTAATAGTTTAATTAGATTTATAATCCAAAGTTAATTATTCAGTCAAAGATCAAAACAACGTTACGTTACGTATCGTTTATAATCCGTAGTTAGTTTTTCCCATCAGGTACTGGGATTAATCTGCTGTTTTTCAATAAATGATTAGCTACCCAATCTCATCTGCGCATATACTTTCAATTTGATACCAGATTTTTAAAAGATAAACCTAAAAAAAAGATAATAATAATAATAATAATAATAATTACTATTATTATTATTATTATTATTTAGGCTTAAATTTATATACCATTTATACCTGTTTATATGATTATTTTAGCTATCTCCAACTAATTAGAGAATTGGAAAAAACAAAAGAATTCCAATATCTACTCCCACCATTAAAGCCAGAAAACACTCCTCCAAAGTTGTTTCCTTTTGAGCTACTTCTGAACTCTTTACCTCTTACTCTTTGTCTGGACCAAGTAGAGCCGTCAAAACGGGTTATCCGATTCGGTCTGCCGGACACCGGACTTTCTAGTATTCGGGCCGGTCCGACGCCTAGACGGGCCAAAGCAGACAGGGCTGGGCGACGCTCTTTCTGACTGGTTTTGCATTAAACTATTGCAGGAAAACAAGAAGGAAAAAGAGAGAGAATCAATGTTTTCTGTCAATGTGTAAAGCTGTCAAGAAATTCAACCCAGCTTGTAATTTGCAACGTTTGTTGGTACAACCTCAAAAGAAGTTTGAAACTCTTCCACAACTCAATCTCGAACTTCCAGATTTGTCCAAAAAAAAGTCCATCTGGGTCTGTCATTTATGGAGCTCGTCTAATCGAATCATTCAGGTTCTATTTCTCTCTGCTTCTTCTTCATTAATCAAGTAATTTACTTCCTTGGTTTCTAATATCAGTTCAATTTTTTTTTTCCCCTTATTCATGGGCAAGCTCTAGAGCTCCTTAAAAATAAAAATAAAAAACCTAATTTTGAACACTATTGTTTATAGGTTAACTCTGGAGATAATGGGTCATAGAAGACTAGAATTCAGCATCTGGGTCCTATCCATTTTCTGTTTAACTTGGATTTCTAGTGGGTTCAATCCAGTAGACAATTACCTTATAGATTGTGGATCATCCGCCAATACTTCGGTTGGTCAGAGAATCTTCTCTTCCGATGATTCCGCCTCAAAATATCTTTCAACCCCTCAAGACATACTTGCTAAGAACGCCACCTCTTGGAGCTCTACTTCCAATTCATCTAATAATGCACTATATCAAACTGCAAGAGTTTTTACTGCAGCTTCTAAGTATACGTTTCCAATCAAGCAGATCGGAAGGCATTGGATCCGCCTTTACTTCTACCCGTTTTCATATTCCGGTTACAATTTAACCTCTGCCCATTTTTCCATATCAACCCAAAACCATGTCCTTGTCACCAATTTCGCTCCCCCTCAAACCCTCCTGGTCAAGGAATTTTCCATCAATCTAACCTCAGACTCCCTCGTAATTACGTTCACACCATCACAGAATTCCTTTGCATTCTTGAACGGAATCGAAGTAGTGTCCATTCCAGACACGATCATAACAGATGATGCGATGAAAGTCAACCCGCGCAGTCAATTCCAAGGGTTGTTAACTCAAGCATTAGAGACAGTTGCCCGCGTCAACATGGGCGGACCCCAGGTGACATCTGACTCCGATACTCTCTGGCGAAACTGGGTCCCGGACCAATCCTTTCTGGTCCAAAAAAACTTGGCGAAAAACTTTTCAAACATTCCAGCTGTCAAATACATTCCAGGAGGGGCAACTGAAGATATTGCTCCAGATTCTGTTTATGGGACTGTCTCCGAAATGAACTCAGAAGCTGACCCGAATTCCAATTTCAATGTGACGTGGCAGTTTGAGGTGGACCCTGGATTCCAGTACCTTGTCCGGCTTCACTTTTGCGATATAGTGAGTCAATCTCTTAATGAACTTTACTTCTCTATTTACCTCGACTCATATATTGTCATCCAGGATTTTGATCTCTCTTCACTAACTAATGCTCTAGCCGCTGCTTATTACGTGGATGTTGTTTCAATGGTAACTAGTAGTAACCTGATCCGGGTTAGTATTGGTCCGTCTAGTTTATCCGCTAATAACCCTGATGCCATTCTGAATGGATTGGAGCTAATGAAGATGAACAATTCGGAAGGTAGTCTTGCCGGAGTGGGAGGGTATATTGGTAGTTCTTCGGATTCAAGTTCGAATAACAAGAGTGTTGGTGTAATAGTTGGAGTAAGTGTTGGAGCGATTATTGCTGTTATATTGTTAGGGATTCTGTTCATATGCTGTAGAAAGAGAAGACGGGAGATGCTCCTTGCCCAGTCTAAAACGTGGATTCCGTTATCGATCAATGGTGGAAATTCACACACCATGGGGAGTAAATATTCAAACGGAACGATCATGAGCATTGGTTCAAACTATGGGTATAGGATCCCATTCCTTGCTGTTCAAGAAGCTACAAATAATTTCGACGAAAATTGGGTTATAGGGATAGGCGGGTTTGGAAAAGTATACAAGGGAGTTCTAAGTGAAGGAACGAAAGTAGCCGTTAAGAGGGGAAACCCTAAATCCCAACAGGGATTAGCCGAGTTTCAAACCGAAATCGAAATGCTGTCTCAATTCCGGCATAGACATCTTGTCTCACTTATTGGGTATTGTGATGAAAAGAATGAAATGATCTTGGTTTATGAGTACATGGAGAATGGGACCTTAAAGGCTCATTTATATGGCTCGAATCTTCCAAGCTTGAGTTGGAAGGATAGGCTCGAAATATGCATAGGATCGGCTAGAGGGCTTCATTATCTTCACACGGGTTATGCAAAACCGGTCATTCATCGGGATGTTAAATCTGCTAATATCCTGCTTGATGAGAAGCTGATGGCTAAGGTTGCCGATTTTGGGCTTTCAAAAACTGGGCCCGAAATCGACCAGACCCATGTTAGTACTGCGGTGAAGGGTAGTTTCGGGTACTTAGATCCGGAATATTTTAGACGGCAACAGTTGACAGAAAAGTCCGACGTGTATTCTTTTGGAGTTGTGTTGTTCGAGGTGCTTTGTGCTAGGCCTGTTATAGACCCGTCTCTTCCTAGAGAAATGGTGAATTTAGCAGAATGGGCCATGAAGTGGCAGAAGAAAGGGCAATTGGGCCACATTATTGACCCGACTTTAGTTGGGAAAGTGAAACCGGATTCGTTAAGGAAGTTTGGGGAGACTGCTGAGAAGTGCTTGGCAGATTATGGTGTGGACCGGCCCTCTATGGGAGATGTGTTGTGGAATCTCGAATATGCCTCTCAGTTGCATGAAACAGTGTTGGAAGGAGAAGGACAAGAGGAGAATAGTACAAATATGATTGGGGAGCTTTCGCCTCAAGTTAATAATTTCAATCTGGTTGACAATTCAGGTGTTGATTTGGGTACGGATTTTAATCAAGTTCCTGGAGTTGATGATCTTTCTGGGGTTTCTATGAGCCAGGTTTTCTCTCAGCTGGTTAAATCTGAGGGAAGGTAAGTTAATAATGGGCGGTTTGGTGATTACCGGGTTTTAGCTCCAGTTCCAATAATTCCCGGATAATTAAGGTATGCACTTTTTTGGATAACCCTTTTGGGTATTTGGGTATGGAGGGTGTTTGTTTTGAAATCTGACTTGTGACGATCATATCCCATTAGATATTTTAATTAGAAGCTCATTAATATGTTGTTGTTTTATCCTTCTTTTTTTGCTTGGGTTATGTAATAAAAACTGCATGAAGAATTTTACAGTTTTCTTTTGTATAGGAAGAGGGTGGTTTTCATGTTAATTTTAAGACAATAATGGATAAGAATGTTGTCTTTTGAATTTCTGATTCGATTTGTGTTTGTCCCTTCTTTTTTTTTTTTTTTTTAATTTATATATATATATATATATGTATATATATATATTTGGTGTTAAAATTTAGTGATAACTACTTAAGGCTTACTTGCCCAAACTATACATCCATACAACACGCCAAAAACCACGAAGTTATCTCCTAAACTTGGTGGTTGTTGTTAGGTTTGCTCTGTGTAAGCTGTCCATAAAGAAAAAAACATGAAATTGAGTGGAAGTATTGAGTGTGTATGTCAACTGAATAATCAAATAACCTCATCATCTAAATATAATAAGACATCATTTTATCAATGGAAGAGTAAAGGCAGTTAATTAGCCACATTGACCTCGGCGGAGCAAGATATCAGACGGCGGAAGTCGGTGTAGAAGACCTCCTTAACTTTTTCTCTAATTTTTTCCAGCCACCTTTCCATTTTCTCGCAAACAGTTTGCTTTCTCGAGAAAGTGTAGCTCCTCAAGTACATCTGCCTACATGAAATGCTGTCGACGACTACAACAGTTGACCGGCGGGCAGAGACAATCAAGCTCACCGAGTTGACCAACCGGGCCTCGGATTCAAGCCATTTGTACTGGTTTATGTCTGCGGGCCGAGTTAGGCTGGAACGGGTGTCGTTCATGCAGTTTGATTTGCAAACGGATTCCATGGTACTAGATTGAACTGGTTTAAGAGGGAGAGAGAATTGTAGTTCACATGGACGATGTGGTTTATATAGCCAATTTTCAGTTGGAGAGTAGTGTAATAGCGCATGCACCATTTGCTTTTCTTTTCTTTTCTCTTCTACAAGGTAAGAAGCATGCGTTTTGATTCAAGGAATTTCTGTATTTATAATTTGATTTTAGCAGATTCCTTTTCCTGAAACAATGGGTAAGGTAATCTAAGTAGCCTACGCATTATAGAAAGGTTCATGCATGGATTTGCAGTCAACTCTATTTATTTTTGAAGGAATATTTGGCTAGATTCTAAATCGATCACGATCGTAAATATTAGCTTTTAATATCATATATCATATCATATATCATATCATTTATTATATAATTATGATTAATCAATACAACATCTAATATAGCTCAAATTTTTTCTTATTTTTGCTAAATCAATGGGCGCCTGGTTAGAGGGCCAAACCCAGTTCGTGTGACTTTTGAATCATTACTCTGCTTTGATTAGATGATGAAGTAAATTCGATTCAATGTTTATGGGTTTTTAGCAAAAGAAAAAAGATTTGCAATATGAGAAGTGGGAAAATGAAAAGAAAAAGGTAAGGAAACATGAATGAAGAAAAATAAAGGGGTGGATTTAAGAAATTATTTAAAGTGCATGGGTTCTTCTGCAAAAGGTACCAACAAAGAAACTTCAATTAATATGTACTTTTAAAAAAAAAAAAATTAAGAGTAAATACAGAATTTGGAGAGTAAAACGGTAGGTTAAATTTGATAAATGAGTTATTTATTTAATTAAATATTGTTAAATTTTATTTTAAAGTAAATATAATAATTATGCATAAGATATAATTTAATTTATTATTCTTAAATTTTTTAAATTTATAATAATTTTATGATCCATTTAATTAGATATCGTTAAATTTATATACCATCATTAAATCTATATTAAAATGAAATCTAACACTTCCGTAATTATACGGATGACTCGTAGGAGCCCCCCAAACCCCGGAATTTGATAGCGCTACGCATTGCGCGGTGGCGCCGCTACTCATTTGCCACATTGGGAAAGTCTTAATAGAAACCGATTCCATCACGTCGCTTTCGTGGGAACCAAAATGCACAATTGCCGTCATCTTCACGACGTGGCGAGATCTCATTGGATGGGACCATTTGGAGTACGAAAGCAGCAGATCGTGATACATGCAGTAGAATCGCTCCCGCTTCTGGTTTGGAAGTTTGGTTAATAAATATTCTCTTCGAGATCTTCACTCAACATTGTGCGGGAAGCTGCGACGTTTCTCTTACTCCATCTCTCTCTCTCTCTCTCTCTCTCTCTATCAATTGCTTTGAGTTCAAGAAGAGATAAAAGTCGCAGTGGCTTCCCTTCAGAGCTCCATAAATCTGGTAATCCAAATTTTACTCTTTGTTTGTGTCTGTTTCTGTTTTTCTTATTCGATTATGATTTTAGCGCCGCACTTCCGAGAAAGATCGAGTAGTGGGAATGGATGTTTTTATCCTTTAGGAGTATACAGGAGTCGAATCGTTAAAACAGTACAGTTTGCATATCTCAGTTGATTTTCTGAAGTTTTAAGTCAGGATATAGTGAAAACATTTCAAGTTTAAAAGTTGCTTCTGTGCTTTTCAGTGGTATCTGTTTGTTTTTTCGTTGAGTTTTAGTGGTCAAATGGAGTTTAGGGGGTCTTAGTTCAGGAAAGTGTGAATTAATGTAATGTCATAATGATAAGTGTGTACTTGACTTTGTGGTTATCACTTTTCAGGGGGAAGGATTGATACAATTTTCTTTGGTTAGTTTCAATTTAGTTTGAATGGGGAAAGGAGGGCAAAACTATGGGAAGAAAGAAAGTTGTAGTTCTAACTCTGCCAACCAAGTCACCTTCCCTGCATGGGCTAAGATGTTCAAGAATGCGAAGAAAAGTACCAAGTGAATCGTAATTTCGGATTCTCATCCAAAGAGGTTAAGAAAAGGAGAAAGATCTATGGTTTTAATGAATTGGAGAAGAATGAGGGTACTTCGATTTTTAAGCTGATTTTGGAACAGTTCAATGACACTCTGGTCAGGATCCTATTGGCTGCAGCTGTTGTGTCATTCGTTCTTGCTTGGTATGATGGCGACAGAGGTGGGGAGAAGGAGATAGTGGAATTTATCGAGCCACTTGTTATTTTTCTGATCTTAATTTTGAATGCCTTTGTTGGGGTTTGGCAGGAATGCAATGCTGAAAAAGCATTAGAAGCTCTGAAATAAATTCAATCAGATCAGGCAATGGTGATTCGAGAAGGTAAAAGGGTCTCAAATCTGCCTGCAAAGGAACTTGTTCCTGGTGATATAGTTGAATTGAGGATTGGAGATAAAGTGCCTGCTGATATGCGGGTCATAAGTCTAATAAGCTTGACTTTCCGAGTTGAGTAGGGGTCGTTGACAGGGGAGAGCGAAGCAGTGAGCAAGACTTCTAAGGCTTTTTCAGAAAATATAGATATACAAGGGAAGAAATGTATGGTTTTTGCAGGGACAACTGTGGTAAATGGGAACTGTATGTGTATGGTAATTGCCACATGTATGAATACTGAGATAGGGAAGGTGCATTCACAGATTCAAGAAGCATCCCAAAGTGAGGAAGATACCCCCTTGAAGAAGAAACTGAACGAGTTTGGGGAGCTTCTAACGGCTTTAATTGGAGTGATCTGTGCATTGGTTTGGCTTATTAACGTAAAGTACTCTCTCACTTGGGAATATGTTGATGGGTGGCCAAGGAACTTTAAATTCTCATTTGGGAAGTGTACTTATTACTTTAAGATAGCTGTGGTATTGGCGGTGGCTGCTATTCCGGAAGGTCTGCCAGCTGTCATAACGACATGCTTAGCTCTTGGCGCAGGAAAGATGGCTCAGAAGAGAATGCACTTGTCCGGAAGCTACCTAGTGTTGAGACTCTTGGTTGCACGACTGTAATTTGTTCTGATAAAACGGGTACTTCGACAACTAATCAGATGGCTGTGGCAAAGCTAGTGGCTATTAGATCTAGGGCTGGAACTCTCCGGGCATTTGACGTGGAAGTCATCACATTCAATCCTTTTGATGAAAGATACATGGTTGGCCTGAGGGGCAAATGGATGCTAATCTTCAAATGATAGCAAAGATTGCTAGTGTTTTTAACGATGCAAGTATTGAACAATTTGTTTCAATTGGAATGGCCACTGAAGCAGCATTGAAGGTAAGAGTCATATCTTTTATTTACTCTTGATTTCTCAATTTTCATGGAGCTACTAATGAGATGCTCATATTTTATATTGGATATGGATGGTTTATTTTCATAGGTTCCCTGTCATGGATTCTGTTTTTATTTTTCAGGTTCTAGTGGAGAAAATGGGTCTTCCTGAAAGATCTGGTTCTGGTTCGTGTTCTATCAGGGGGGATGTGCTTTGTATGTACCTAGACTTAAAAGAATATTCTGGAGTAATGTTTTCTTTGCTTCTTGAGTGCTGAAATACTTTTGTTTTCATGCTGGTTTTTCATGTAAGGATGCTGTAAACAATGGAACGAAATAGAAGGTAGGATCGCTACTCAAGTTTGATCAAGATTGTAAATCCATGAGAGTTATAGTAAATTCCAGCTCAGGGAAGAAGACATTGCTAGTCAAGGTATATCTCTGCTGTTGATTTTTGTTCCTTTTCTTTTTCCCTATTCATTGATAATATCTATTCCAACAGATATTTGGTGTTTTGCTTGAGCATTACGACATGAAATTCTCATATACAGTTCTGGGGGGTTCTCTTGGTTTACCTATTTCAATAGTGTATGACTGGTTCAAATAATGTCTTGAAATTCACTTTTCCTTCAATTTATGCTAATTACGCGATTCTTGGAAAATTGATTCACTAGAATCATCTCATCAATAGATGAAATGATGTGGACCATTTTCCTGTTTTGTTTCTCTGGGTGCCTAGTTTCAACTTTCAACCCAGATCTTGTGGCTAAAAACAAAAAAACCTCAATTCTAAAACTTGATCAATTGGCCATTGGAATCAAAAGGTACAAGCAAAATAAGCCATTGAAACCAAAAGTAAACCTCCATACTAATTACAAAGACAGTAACAACAAATACTGCACCAACATGTAAAACACCATTCAAATTCAAAATAACTACTTTTTCTTGACCGCAAGACCTACGCGCAAAAGAACCCTACCCCCCAAATCCGTACAGAGTCCTTCCCTGCCTCTTGAGCGCGTAGACCACGTCCATGGCAGTCACCGTCTTCCTCCTCGCATGCTCCGTATAAGTCACCGCATCACGGATCACATTCTCGAGGAAGATCTTAAGCACCCCGCGTGTCTCCTCGTAGATCAATCCACTTATACGCTTCACCCCTCCTCTTCTTGCTAGCCTACGGATCGCCGGCTTCGTGATTCCTTGAATGTTATCTCGGAGCACTTTGCGGTGCCGTTTCGCTCCTCCTTTTCCCAACCCCTTCCCGCCCTTTCCACGACCTGACATTTTGCTTCTCGCTGGTGAAGGAAATGGAGCTGAAGAAGATGGGTGGAGAGAGTATAGCTGAAAATTAAATGAGGCTTAGCATTTTCAAAAGGAGGGAAACTATTTAAATAGGATTCTGGTTGAGTTTCGCGGATCTGTCTTGATCCGAAGTGAAAGTCTTGGTAGAGGATTTTGGACCGTTGAGTGATTTATATGGAGGGTTACGATGAGGCATTCAAGTGTGCGCGGATAGGTGACATGGCACAAGTTTGATGGCGTATTTTGAAAAAATTATATTTTTTCGATTTTTTTAGTCAATGAAATGTGCGCGGGAAATACAAGACCGTGTGATAAAGAACGATATGTCGTCCCTCTCCTTCATATCTCACATCGTCTTCGGGTGCAAGATTACAAATAAGAACCTGGAACTCCAATCGTGTCCACATGCAGTGAATAAGTGATCGCCTACCAGCGTACGATTATGTCCGTCGCTCTATCTCCCTTATCCGCTCCTCCCTGCAAGAGAATGTGGAGGTTCGAAGGGACCTGAGAAGATGCGCGTACTGTTTGGTTGCTAAGAAAATGGAGGAAAACTAGCCTGAAGGTGTGAAAATATAATTTAATCTACTTCTCGTTAATTTCCGTTGATTTCCCAGAGAATCAATGACCTGCTTGCGACAAACTTGTTCATTAGGCTCTTGCGTATTATATTTTGGCTATTGTTTCTAGCTAGGCTAATCTGACATTTGGAGTAGTGGATTTATCACTCGTTTTTTTTTTCCCCTCGTGCACAGCATGGATTACTTCGAATTCGATTTTTCTTTCCAATGTTCAATGGTGAGCAGTCAATTAATCGATCTCCAACTCCGATGCTAAGGTGAGGATTACTGTATACACTTTATCTACATCTACTTAGCGAAGGCATTCTTTAGACTTTTTTTAAGAATCATCCCAAAAAAAGAGCAGATCTTCCATTAGGCATATATAGATTTTGTGCATTTGAGATTCTAAGTTATATCTGTTGGTTATTTTAATTACTTAATTTGAAATTTGAAATTATTAATAATTATATTTATATTAAGTAAATAATTTATCATAAAGGTTAATAAGATATCTTATTTAAGTATAAGTTTTATAATATATGATATTTAATATAAAAATTAATTAAGATTAGTGGTGTTCCAATTAAGTTAACTATATAAAAAATCTTAGAAGCTTTGATTCTCGATACTAATGATTTTATTATCTTCTCGTCAATTTCTCATTCTTTAGTGAAACTCATTGAAAAAACTAAATTAATTAGTGGAAGACTTCATACATATTTTTAATTAATGTTATGGATTCATATACATCATTTTTATTATTTTATTATGAAATCTTAATATTCTATACGGAGTTTATTGAATTGATCTAAAATATATATATGTTCCAATAAGTGGTATTAGAGTTTGCTTCATATTAGATTATTAGGATTGATTGTATTGATTATGATTAATAAATTTCTTGTGTTTATCTTATTTATACACATAATTATATATTTTTGTTAAATTCATTTGATTTTAGGATTTTGTTCATAATTATGTGTATGGTTTGTTTTAGTTTTAATTAATCTTGATCATATAATTGAGTGAATTTTTTAATTTTGAGAATGGATTTAGTTTAGAAATGCATGTGTTTTTTATTTTATGAATTTTTTTTTTCATTGTATTCATAGCTATAGTATAATATTTATGTTTTTGATATATTATATAACCTAGAATATATATTGATTATTGTTTGTTTTGCAATATCATTGATAGTTGTGCAATGGGCCGGGCCGGCCTGAACCTGCACTCACACGTGCTGCATGTGGGTACGGGCTCGACCTGGCTCATACACGGGCTCGAGCCAGACTCAATTTTTTTACCCATGGGCTAGCCCAACCCAATCGATTTTTAAAATCGACCACGGGCTGGCTCGCGAGTAGCCTAAATAGTACCATTATACTGTAGCAGTAAAATGGTACACCTTAGGCTTTTAGCCATGCAGGCCTTGCATGGCTAAAGCCTAAAAGAGGCAGGGAGTTGTTTAAGTGTAAACAGTTCCTAATGCTTCCCTTCTTTCATTTTGTATTTTTTTTTATATCAAATTTCTCTCTCTATAATTCTATTATTTTTCCTATAAATATTTTCTCAAATAATCTTCATAAATAATATATCAATAAGAAATTTACGGAGCATTTGATAATTTGTATCTTGAATTTTAATGCGAAACTTCTAATTATGGGGTAGGAAGTAATTTAATCTCTCATTAGAAATTAAAAATTATAATATAATTTTAATAATATATATTTTTTCCTTATTTTTAATATTTTATTGTAGGTTTCATTTTTTCATTCTTTAGACCATGAGATTTTTTTGATGAAACTATGTATCATTACAAATTACAATAAAATTATTTCAATAACTAACTCTCTGTTAATAATATACTAAATTATAAGTCTTCAAAAATAAAAATAAAAATAGAAAAGAAATCACAAGGTATGCTAGCTTACTTTACGAGTTGATAAGGTCAAAGGCCTTCGACTTGTCGAGTAAATTAGAAATTATGATATTCGACGGGTCGAAAACCCCATTGACTAGTCGAGTAAATTAGAAATTATGATGCTTGATTGATCAAATACTTTATTGACTCATCAAGTATCATAATTTCTAATTTACTCGACGAGTCAATGGAGCTTTCGACCAGTAGATGCACATTGCACAAACTGATATGTGATATGTCAGTCTATGCAATGTGCATGTACTGGTCGAAGGCCCCATTGATCCATCGAGTAAATTAGAAGTTATGATACTCGATAGGTCAATGAAGTCTTTGACCATTCGAGTATCATAACAAATTAAGAATTATGACATAACTTCTTGTTTACTTGATGGGGCTTTCGACTTATATAATAAACTATCAATTATGTTATATACTCGAAAGTCATAACTACTAGTCTAATACTCTCATTTATTTTATCCTTAGTCTTTACTTAATAGTTTAACACTCTCATTTATTCTCTTATAAATGATGCCCTCCCTTGAGTCCCCTCCCTCTAAGTCTCACCATTTTATTCAATTCATCCTATAATACCACAATTACATCTTCATTTAGCTTTTCCTTAGGTAGCTATATTTATTTGTTAACTTCTTAAATTTAACTTTTTATATTTATTATTTAGTGTTCTAACTTAATAAATGGATGCTATTGATTCTCAACGTTCAAGACATACTATTTGGAACTACTTTGTTGACATGTTTTGGATTAACTAGAAGACTGAAGTGACATAACGACTAACACAATGTTTCTTATGCAGTAAAGTTTTTTTATGGAAATATTGGAAATAGAAGTGGTCATTTATGCCGGTATCTCCTAAAACACCAATTAATTATAGATCCATCTATTTCATTATAACGTAATTAAATATGAGTTATTAATTAAATGGAATCATGTATCTATTTCAATTCACAGTTATTAATGATAATGAAATTTTTTATATTATAAAATCCTTATTGAACCGTAAGTGTAATAGATTATTTTTATTGAAAGAATTCAAAAAATCTATTTTTAAAGTTGTATATAAATTTGATCCCATATCGGACTAAAAAATTTATGATCCGGACCCAGCCTAAGTAAAACATGCTAAGCCCGATACGACCTTAAATGGGTTTGGGCGCTTGTGGGCCAGGCCGGCCCAGATTGCACTTCTAAATTCATTGATGTATTAACGCATGCAACGTAGTTTTCCGTAACCTAGAATATCATTGATGTATTGATTACTGTTTGTTCTGTAATTTTGAATATAAATCCGTAACAGCACATAAGGTACTGTATGATTAATTGAAGCATGTATATATTTGTAAATAATATATATTAAGTAACTGTGATCATTCGTAACGATTACATATATATATATTAAATTATGTATTGTTTTTACTGCGGATTATTTTTTGTTTAAATATTTGTTGTTTAAGAATCCCATTTGGTTACGGATCGTTACTACCAAACCTTATGATAAGCTAATAGATATTTAATATATAAATGCGAATTTAATATATATAGTTACGGATTTTGATTAATTGTTTTTGTATAAATAAATTTTTAGCTATAAATATATATATTCATAGCTATAAGTGTTTAAGTATAAATATTTTTAAGTTCAGTCAAATAATACATGATTTATTATTTTTTATCTTGAAATAAATTAATTGAAAAAAAATATTATTAAAGTAACATCTTTTATATAGTTTTGTTTATTTTGATATAGTAAGATGTGTGTGTTTGTTTATACGATCAATGATCAGCTGAAAAATAAAGTTATCAATTGGGAAAATAGTAAACATATTTACAAAAATAAATATGTTATGATTATAAAGTTTTCGGTGGATAACATACTGGCCCAAAATAATATTAATGTTTAACCGAAATTATTATCAATATTTGATTTATATTATGGAAAATATTACTTATAAGTTGATGTTTCTATAAAGACTAAACATCAATGTGGTGTTAGGTAGCTTGTTAGAAGGGCTCATTATTACAGTTATATGAAAAATTTTGTTTTGCATTTACATATTTTTTTATATTTTTTTTTATATGAATTTTATTAGTAAACTTAAGTTATTTATTTGTTTCTAAATTTGTTAGTTACTGCTATTACTATTGCTAATGTTATTACTAACATGAACTAAATCTATGTGCTTAATGACATAAACTTTAAGAGTTGGAAAGAACACGTTTTATTGGTTTTCGGTGGTATAAATTTAAACTATGCATTAAAAATAGAATAAATGAACAATTTATAGTAAGCTATAACACTCAAAAGAATAAATAGACTGTCAATGAGTTCATTTCTCACTATTTACAAGAAGATGATAGATTAAAACGAGATAAGATTGTTGAAAGTGCTTATATTGCAACAATCTCAAGAGACAATAAACGAAAAAGGAATAAGGATAAAGAATGGATAGTAGGAATATCACAAGTCAAGAAATAGCAAAAAAATAAGGATTAAGAATTTACCTACTTTTTTTGCAAGAAATCTAGGTATGTGAAAAATGATTGTTCTAAGCATGACATGTAAAGAAAGGTATGTTTCTCATTTTAGTTTGTTTTTAAGTTAATTTAACTTGTGTTTCTAGTAATACTTGATGGGTGGATTCTGGTGCTACTATTCATATAATTATGTTCATATAAGTAAGCCGATCGTCAAGTGATATTGAAAGATTTATCTATGAGGGCAATGACAAAGTAGTTCGGTTGAAGTCATTGGGATTTTTAGATTATCTTTTGAGATTATTCATTTTATTGAATTAAGATAATTATATAGTGTTGTCGTTTAGGAAGAATTTAGTTTCAATTTTTATTTTGGATAAATATGGTTATTTTTCTTTCATTTAAAGATAATAAATTTAATTTTTTTCTTAATTCTACTTTTATTGCGATTGGTTCCTTAATTGATAAATTGTATATGTTAAATATTATTGCTTTATTTAATGGAACCTTGCAAAGAACTTTAAGAGATACAAAATGCAAATTAACAAATGAGAATTTTGTCACCTTATGGAACAAGCGTTTAGGTCACATCTCCAAAAGGAGAATTGTGTCAACCGGAATATCTGAACCTAGGGATGTATGTCGGGTCGGATCTAACCCAATGTTCGTGGATACCCAACAGTTTCAGTCGAATCAGATATCTAATCCGATCAAAACTAGAGTGTTATCTTCGACCAGATCTATGTAGGATCAGGTCGGCTAATCGGGTATCCGAGTTTTTTTCTTCTTCATGCGCATCCTCTTCAAAACTCTTTTCCTATTTTGAAGGTCTGAAAGCTCTTTAACATTGTAACACTTAGCTTCTTTTGTTCTCAATTTCTTTTCGATTTCTTGTGTTTTTCTCTATATTTTCTTGCTTCTTTGTTTGGTTGCTAAGAATTTGTGAGAAAATGTTTAGAACTTTCAGATTTCAACTCTTGAATTCCAATTTATCATCCAAAGCCTCGTTTCTTAGCTACATAATTGATAATTTACAAAATTGAGCTCTGATTCATAGGCTAAAGTCCTTCAACTAGTTTTGAGGTTTTATGGTGACCAAAAAATATTAACATGTAACTCTCACAGATGAACAGCTTTATTCATCTTCTGTGTTATAAATGAAGGAGATGGGAGGAAGGAGGGGGCAATGTCAGATGGATCATAGGGAGTGACGACGTCAGGTGAGGCAGAGAGATGCGTCGGGCGAGGAAAGGTGGGTGGCATCGGCGAGGAAGGGGGTGGAAAATCTGACTGGGAGAGGGAGGAAGGGTGTGGAACGAGTGAACTACGGCAGATCTTACCGAGAGGGAGGGCATTAGGCATCGGGGAAGGAAAGAGGGCGTCGGGCGGGAGTCTTCTCCTGCATGGCTGCAGTGGGCGTCGGTCGTGGGAGAGAGGGCTGCGTTGAGAGTCTTCTTCTTCATTTTTTTTTTTTAAAAGGGAAGTCCAATATGTTGGATGCCCAAAAAAAGTGGTCGGGTCGAGCCGATTAAGGGTTTTTTAATCAATCCTACCTAAACCTTATAATTTCACAGACCATGCTATACATGTGTTGAGTGTATTAAAAGACAAATAGAAAAAAATTATGAAGTTAAGTGCCAAAAAAATGAGTTTTAGAGTTTTGCAATTGATATATACTGATATATACAGTCCATTCCCTACGGCTTCTTCGAATGGCCAATAGTATTTTATCATTTTTATAGATGATTATTCTCGTTTTGGGTACTTATATTTAATTCATGAGAAGTCACAATCCTTAGACATTTTTAAGGCCTTTAAAGGCGAAATTGAAAATCAACTAGGCAAGAAGATTAAAGCTATTAAATCTAACTATGGTAGTGAATATTATGACAGATCTGATAAATTAGGTAAACAATGTCTAGGACCTTTGGTCGAATTCTCGAAGGAATGCAGAATTGTTCCAAAATACATAATGCCATGGCAACTTACCATGAATGGTGTTGCTGAGAGATGAAACATAACACTTAAGGGCATGATAAAAAGTATGATTAGTCATTACTCCTTACCATAGTTACTATAGGGAGAGGCACTTAAGAATGCAACATATATACTAAACATATTACCTAATAAAATGATAGCTAAAACCCCTTATGAACTACGGTTGTCTGATAAAAAACTTAAAATTAAGCACTTACATATTAAGGGTTATCCAACTGAAGCAAGGCCTTATAGGCTACATGAAAAGAAACTAAACTCAAGAACAATTAGCTATTATTTTGTTGGGTATGCTGAAAGGTCGAGAGGTTTTAAGTTTTATGATCCTTCAACTAAGTTATTTTTCGAGACGAGAAATGCGAGATTTCTTAAGAATATTGAGATAGAATGAGGAGATAAGGTTAGGAATGTTGTGTTTGAGGAAGAATGACTTAGTTGAGGGATTCCTCAACAGTGGGGATTTCCTTATAGACCCTCTACTCAAAATCAAGATGTTGCCCTAGAGGAGCAAGCTCAACAACCCTAAGAAGAAGTGCAACTTAGACAATTCACTAGAGAAAAAAGAAGTATAATTTCAAGTGATTACATTGTATTTTTTTCAAGAACATGAGTTTGACATATGGATAATCTAAGATGATCCAATCAACTTTAAACAAGTCAAACAAAGTTCCAATTATCAAAGGTGGATCGATGCCATGAATGATGAGATGAAATCCATGAAAGACAATGATGTTTAAGATCTCGTCAAGTTGCCTGAAGGTGCGAAGCCCACTGGTTGCAATTGGATATTTAAAATTAAAAGGGATTTCAATAGCACTGGTGAGAGATATAAGGCACATCTAGTCGCAAAGGGTTTCACTTCGAAAGAAGTCATTGATTATAAGAAGACTTTCCCTCCAATTTCTATGAAAAACTCTTTTAGAACAACAATGGAACTTGTGGTTCATTTTGATTTAGAGCTACATTAGATGGACGTTATGACAACTTTTCTCAATAGTGACATTGAGGAAACCATATACATGGTGCAACCAGAAAAATTTGTCTTAGGCAATTCAAAGTCTATGGTTTGTAAACTCAAAATGTCATCTTCGGTCTCAAGTAAGCTTTCCATTAATGGTATCACAAGTTTCATCAAGTAATTGTCTCATATGATTTTGTGGTTAATGCAATTAATGATTATGCATATCAAAAGTTCCGTGGGAGTAAATTTATCTTCCTAATGCTCTATGTCGATGACATACTACTATCTAGCAGCAATATAGGCTTATTGCACGAAATCAAGAAATTTCTGACTAAACATTTTGAAATAAAAGATTTGGTGACTTCTCTTTTGTATTAGATATTAAGATATACTTAGATTGCTCTTGGGGTGTCCTTGTGCTATCACAAAAAAACTATATCGAGAAGGTACTTATTAGATTTGGCATGATAGATTGTGCACTAGGAGATACTCTTAGTGCTAAAAGAGACAAATTTAGTCTCAATCAGTGCTCTAAGAGTAAAATTGAAAAAAAATGAGATACAAAAGATTTCATATGCTTTAGTTGTGGGGAGTCTTATATATGCTTAAGTATGTACACGTTCAGATTTAGTGTACATAGTGGGTATGTTAGACAGATACTTGAGTAACTCTAGCATAGATCAATGGAAAACAACCAAATATGTTATGGGGTACTTAAAAAGAACAAAACATTACATGCTCACCTATAGGAAGTCGGATAATTTAGAGATCATTGGGTATTCTAACTCCAATCTTGTGGGTTGCCAAGATACTAAGAGATCCAAGCAGTCACTGGAGGCCTTATTTCCTGAAGGCGTGCCAGGCAGTCACTCATAGCTCATCCATTATGTATGGAGTTCATAGCTTGTTATGAGGCAACCAATCATGTAAATATGGCTGCAAAATTTTGTCACTGGGCTACAAATAGTGAATGGTATTGAAAATCACTTATGGTGTATTGTGATAATCTATCAGCAATTTTCTATTCAAACAACAACATAAACTAGTCGAAATCCAAGTACATAAATATTAAATTTCTAGTTGTTAAGGAGCAAGTTTAAAGTAAGATAGTGTCAATCGAACATATATGAACAAACTTCATGCTTGCAGATTCACTCACTAAAGGTTTACCACCTAAGGTCTTTCATGAGCATACAACTCATATATGAATGTTGTTTTATTTAATGATATGTAGTTTTAGTGGGAGTATATATTTTGCTTTCAGTTCTTTTCTTTAATACTATTAAAATACTTGTTGGAAATTAGTATATCAATATGCTATGTTTATGCTTGATTTTGAGTGGGGCCTACTTCGTGTAAACAAAAAGTCAAAGCTAATTCAGATTCTCCTCCGTGAAAGCTTCGAATTGGTATATGGTACGCTCAAAATGATTAATGGGTGAATGAGAAATTGAATCTTAAAGTATAGCCATTGGAATGGTTTGAAGAAGAAAAAAATGAAGGAGAAAATTTTATCCCACGTTGGAAAGGAGAACAAGTGGGAGAGTGTTTATATAGAATTGCACATTTGTTAATGGGTAATAAAATATAAACTAGAATGCTCTCTCTTACTCACTCCTGTAGAGGGGTGCAAATCCGGACCAGATCGGGCTTAGCTCGTGTTGCATAACAAGCCTCAGTTTGATTCTCTGTTACTGTTCTATTTTGTTTCCATATTATGTTATGTTTATTTTATTATTTTGTTTAATTTTTCCAGATTATGTTCTGTTCTGTTTTACTGTTCTATTTATTTTTACAGATTATATTATGTTATATTTTTTACAGATTATGTTCTGTTCCATTTTGCTATTTCATTCTATTTGTTACAAATTATGTTTACATATTATTCTGTTTTATAGTATCACTATTTTCGTAGTTACTATTTACTGTATTCTGTTTATTATATATACATCTTCCTACAATACTTATGTATGTTTAGTTTTCTGCAGAATAAAATTGATGGTTTTATTTTCATTTAATACTCTAAATATGTTATTTTTCAATGTGGTTTAACATAAAGTTTGAAAGATTAAGATTTGATTTCACTATATAATAAAGTAAGGACTAATTAGAAATATGTATGTTTGAAATTTCATTTCATGTAATTTCTAGCTACATGTCCATATTTGATTTATGTTGTTGAATATATTTAGTATGATGATCATTGATTGATTGATTTACGATGAAATGTAACAAAAATTGTTTAGTCTTATTCTGGTATAAGAAATAGACCAGACTAATTCGAAATATATTTTTAAGAATATATAGCAAATTTATGCGTACTTATGGTTATCAAATATAATTATTTTTTAAATTAATTTGTAGGCCAAATGAGAGATTATTGGATTATTTTAATAACATAATGTGTGTATTCAAATTATTAACAATTATATTTGTGTTCTATTTTAATTTAACTAATTAAGTGATTTATCGTAGTAGAATCTAATGAGATATCTAATTTAATATATATTTTGTAATGTGCGGTACACGATAGAAAATTAGATTCTAATTAGTTTGTTTATGTAAGAAAACCTTATGGGTTTTAGTCTCCAAAGCTAATAACTCTATTTTTTTTCTCCTTAATTTTGTATCCTTGAGTGAGATCCATTAAAAAAGATAGATTAATCTATGATCCTATAAAAGAGCTTATACTGTTTTTAATATTATGAATTTAGATATACTGTTTTTATTATTTTATTATAAAATACAAATTTATAAAATTAATTTAAAATATATATTTATTGTGGCTCCCCATATGCTTGTGCATTTGTTTCTAACCTCATTAATCCTCTGTACGTAGTGCTCGACTTTTATGTTTATTTGTTAATTTCTTGAAAAAGCAATGGTGGCTTAGTGGTGAACAAAGCCGCCGCCAGTTCGACTTTATTGCTCACTCAACCACCTCCATCATCGTACTGATTGCTGACCAAATTTCAACTTTCAACATTGCCTTTTCCAAACTAGTAGGGATTGCATATGTATAGAAATCGGCTTGGTATTTCAAATGAAGCTTCCTTGTTTTTATTGTCCTCTTCTACTATCATCATATAGAATATTGCTGTTTATTTCTTTAATCTTATTTCCATATCCAATCTATGAGCTTTTCGTTTTGGTCAAGAGACCAAACAAATTGCAATGGAGATAACATTCTGAGAAATGGGTTTTTTTAATTTAGGGTCATGGACTAGGAATAGATTGACAAACTTGTTTTATGAAGTAGTATTAACTCAAACAATATTGGGATAACCATTATTACAAGTTCAATTTGTTTCAAATTCTAATCCCCTGTTTTGGAACTACATAAAAGTGAAGTATTTCACTTTGGAATTCCATTTTCATTTGTATGTAACTTATATCAAAGTTGGTGCTTATATTATAATACAATTTGTAGATAGGAATATGAAACGAATGCAGTGGGCTTTACTACGCTTTAAGGAATCCTGTTTCACAATACAGTAAGAGTCCTTCATAGCGTGCCAAATTACTAACCATTGAATACCCTTTTCTTTTCTTTTTTTTAATGGTAAAAAAGTGAGGAGACACATAGTGGGTAATCCACCCGCCTGCAGACAAATTTCAGGCGGGCATTCCTTTTCCAGATGCTACCTCTAAAATTTGCCTTTAAGAAAAACCATAGTCAAGTTTGACTTAGATTCTTCTTCTAGTCCCTTGTGTACTCGAGTATCTGTTATTATTTTAAGTCATCACACTAATTATTCAAATACATTTGCACGACCAAATGATTAGCATGAAGAATGAATACCGAATTCTTTTTGGGTATTTTTATCAGCAAATTCTCCCCCCACATGGTTAGCAATGGCTAAAAAGAACTTTCATTGAGGCCTTAGTACTATATCCTTTTTGGGCGTTTGATTGATTTGTTTAGTTAGATGCTGACGCCAAGCGTTGCTTATTCATTAACAACTAGATTTCTTAAAGTTGATCAAACAGGACTTTAACTTGTCTTTACTACTTTGATTGTTTTAGCTTTATTGGTGAAGGCATATGGCTGGCCTCTAAGATGCTTGGATGGGGATTCATTGTGAAAGAGGTACGTCCCACTACTTACCTACACACCTTTTTTATTTACCATTGATTTCAAGTGCATGCTACTAATTGTTGATTCCTAGTTATTTACCATTGATTTCTAAGTTTGTGCTCTCTTTGTTGTTCTGAAATCGTGTCTCATTTTTTCAACATTAATGACTGTTTTCCATTATTTTCATTATATACTTTTAATCTAAAAAGCTATAAGGTACAACTTAAGAATTCAAATACGTAAAACTGAAATGTTCACGCAACTAAAAGATATGATTGAATTTTGTATAGCCAGGTTCATGGAATAAGATTCCTAGAACACGATAATGCATCCAGGAAACTGTCCCAAGTTTTATCATCATAATCGTCATTTTGATAATCTGCCTCCCCATCATGATCGTCATGATCATGATGGCTCCACTGAGTTGGAGAGTTCTTCCCAGTTTCTTCATTTCTTGCAAATCGTCCTTTGATTCGTCTTCTAGTGTCTGCCAATGTCTTCCTACATGCATACTACATAACACAAGTAATACATAAACAAGAGTCACGTCCAATTTCAAGTGGTGTGTAAGAGAAACTTGGCATTAAATTCTTGGAAAAGATATGAAAATATAATCAATGCAGGAGTCGATCTCAGAAGGGATCTTTGATTAGTCAGAAGATGGTATGAATAAGACATAACAGAAGATAAAAGATAATGAAACAAAAAGATAGAAGGAATATGTTCTAAACCGAATTATGATCCCTTTTAGCATATAATGATGTGCTTCAATGATTCTATGGATATATATACATATATATATATATATATTGTCTTTTAATGTCAAGTAAAATTGTTTTAAATGAGACCATTGAGGTTGTTATCAATATACTTGATGATTGTCAATTAGTAGTCCTAAAGCATATAACTAATGAAGTAGTGAGGCAGTCAAATGATTATATTCTGCAGAACTAAAAATGAGAATTAGAAAGAAAGGAATAAAACAAGCAAGTTATGTTAATAATGAGAACAAGGTTTATACCTTAATCTTCTTGTTGAAGTTCCTCTGGTTTCTCTTCGACCTATACCTCTCAATTCTCTCTTTCTTCTCTTCTGGGCTGTACCGACTTGCTCTACTCATTCCTTCTATTATTTTCTCATACTCACTACACATTGAATGATTTTTTGATCCTTGATTCTGTACATGCACCGCATTATCAGCCCCCTACACCCACGTTTGGGAAACGAAAAAAAAAACATTTACTTCCATGGAAATAGAATTAGTTCATCGGGTCAGTACATTATAATTTCATGGGGGAGAAGGATTCAGTGTTTCGAAACTCCATATGACCGACCAGTAAGAAATGACATCTGCACGCTTTTTTTTATTTTTATTTTTTGGTTCTAACTTCATTTGGATGTAGCTGTTGCATATTTGTCATTATGTGCACATAGTAAGGGAAAAAATATGAAGTGGAACTGTTTGAATGGTGATGATCGTCTTGACGCTAACACCATCTGCATTACTATTCTAAATACCACAAGTGAAGTGACCTTTACAAAGTGAAAGCAGACACGCATTACTGACATTAAACTATCCAAAGGAGGGAACACAATTATTAGGTCTTTTTTAGCTGCAAATTACGAACCGTTATAGTCGGAACCTCCGGCTGCAACAACCTGGATATTGATGAAATGGGTCCATGGCAGCTCTGCTGTATCCAACTAGGCTGCTGAGTTTCGGAACTCGCCCACGAACACGGTGACCCGTAGCTATCACTCTTACTTCCCCAAATATAGTTAGTTACTAATTCTGGGCTTAAACACCTCATAACCGTTTCCTGCACCGAGTCCAACTTGCAACAGCCAAGTTGTTTTGGCGACAGAGAGTGATTGTTGAATATGGTGGCGCGTGATATTGGACTGTAGTGGTCGTACATGGTGCGTGAGATTTGAGTGTTAGAATTTTACGAGAGAGGGAGTTAATGAAAGGACTGGATGTGGAGGGTAGAGGGAAGGGGGAAGGGGGAAGGGGGAAGGGTTACTTATTAATACAGAGTGGGAATAGATGGGTCGAGATGACGTATCCCGCATGAGAAAGCGTTGACCAGTGTTCCTCTGTTAAACTAGTGTTTTCTTTCCTTATAATCTAATTATATCGTTTATTGAACCGACCAGGTAATAAAAACCAAATCTTCTTTCTTCGACAATCAGTTCTTGGGGCAATAAAAGGATGATTCTAATAAGAGACAAAATCAATTATCTCTAGAGTTAATTAAATTATAACTGGGTCCACACAATGAGACAGAAATGTTGTTTTTTTTTTTTTTTTTTTTTTTTCTAATTTATAAAATTTAGTTATTATGTTATTTTTTTAAGATTTTTAGTTAATAGTATCGGTACTCTTTTTACTTTCTAATGGCTTATGATGATGCATTCTATAATCTTCGTTACGATGCAAGGGAATTCATGAGGCTAAAAGCCTTCTTAATGAACCACTTAAGAAGCACTGTTGCTAGAGGGGAGCTATGAATTGTTACATCTGAAACATTCCTTTATATATTTTAGATAGTGGTTCTGATAAGATTGAAATGAAATTAAGACATTGTCTAATTTTGTCTAGATCGAATTGATGGTAGATTAATTAATTTTAATTATATATAAAATTATTATAATAAAAATATTGATGTCAGAAAAATTTATTATCGATTGATTAAGATTTTAGATATTATATAATTTTAAATATTTAACTAATAAATATAAAAAGATCAAAAAATAACTGTAATAAATATAGATGTATCAAAAATTTAAAATGAATTTTATGCTCAATTAAAAATTTAAATATAAATAATAAATATATTTTCATTTTACTAAAGAAATTAAATCTAATTACTATAATGAATAATCGAAGTATTTGAGGTTAAACTAAGTTTATTTTCTTTTCGACATAAAAGTTGAAAATAAATAAATAACAATTATGAAAATAAAATTTTGAAATAATAAATGTTTGAAATAAATAGAAGACCGTTAATTAAAAATATTTATTTAAAAGAATGATAATAGAAGACCACTAATTAAAAGTACTTATTTGAAAGAACGATAATAGAAGATCATTAATTAAAAGTACTAATTTGAAAAAATAATAAATTTGGTGAAGTTTTGATTAAAATGGAAATTAACGATAATCTATCTCTATGTTATGACATGAAAATAAAATCTACATTACTCATACTCTTAAGATGCAATAAATTAAAGGACTACTAAACAAGAAAAGAGAAAAATGTGTCCAATCCGTAAATGACATATCAATACTTTTGTTTGGATAAGAATCCAACGTTCTAATAATTATTCCTAATAATTAATGGTCTAATAATTATTCATAAGAACATATCTAAAAAAATCATATACATACTCTCCCAAAGAAAAACAACAAGTGTCGAAAAATAGTCGAAACATAGAGAAATTACAAGTATTGCTCGATTTTTGTTTGAATACTTGGTTGTGTGTTGATGTCGATTGGATGCTTTGTTGATTGGTTGTTGATGATTTTTTTCCTTCAAATTGCCTTCTATTCATAGGCAAAGGATTGATGGTACGGTCATAATTAACTCAACCTAGAATCACAACTTCCATCTAAAAGTTCGACCACCTACCCACTTTGTTGGCCTCAGTCATTTTTTTGGAAGTTGACTTTTTCCATTTCAATTTTGATCCTATTCGATCGAAAAAGGAATCTAGGTTTGTCCAAACAAACCTTCCTCTCTCTTCCCCTTCATTTCATCCGAACTCTCCATTTCCCCTTCATTTTCGGCTACTTTCTCTAAGTGATTGAGAAATATTTGATTTTCAATTACTTTTTGGAAAGGCAAAATATTTCAATTAAAAGAAAGATTTCGTCTGAAATTCCTTTTAATACCCTTTTGTTTCAACCGAAACCCACTCCCCTCTCTCTCTCTCTCGTTTCGGCTGAATGGTCGAGATCATGTCTTTTGTGATCCTCGTGTATGTGATCAATAGCCGTCCTTGTGTCACATCACTAATCCAAGTGAATTTCTTATTTTCTTGATTATTTCACTATTAAACCAAATTTCACCCGTATAAACTCATTTGGTTAACCGAGATTAATTATTACCCGGTTTAATTAATATAACCATTTTAATGGTCATGTTTAATTCTTCAATTTAAATTTAATCAATATTAAAAGTAATCGATTAATCATTAAATTTATGAAATTACTCATTTAACGTGTGATATGTGTCCGATATTTTCTATATATCACTAGTATAATGTAATGATATGATAGTATAAAATTAACATATATATTAGACATATATATTTATAATATAAAACTAATATATATGTTAAAGATAAATTGATCTATTATAAATACCAAACACGATTTATCCAAAAATTTACCTTTAGTCGTCTACCTCTCTTAATTGAATATGCAATAATTCATTATCAATATCATCAATTCGTGACATGCCTTCCTTTTTTTAACCATTCTTTACTTTTACCACCCCTAGGTCAAATATAAATTTAAAGGAAAGTAGGTTAAGCATCTTCAAGATAGATTATTGAGAAATTGAGAATTGTCCACCGTCGCTTCAAAAAAGAGAGAAGATAATTCATCTTTCTGCAAATTGCTCAGTATAAAGTGTTCTAAAGACTTGATGCACAATTTTTGTGCAATAGATAATAAGCAACCGATTGGGTGTTGTTAGGACAAGACGCTTCCTTCCTAGCTAGTTAGTTGGTCATAAATCTTCTTATTGTTGGTTCCTTGTACGAATTTCAGTCCTATTTGAATTTGTAAGAGGGATTTTCATAAAATCAACATATATACTTGAATGTCATCATCACGGTAATCTGTCAACTTGATGCATGTTCATGTACTGTATTTGCTATTGCTTTTAATGAAAGTACTTCATTATGGCTTTACAACAAGTATCAAACAATACATGGCCATAACCGTAAACAATAAAAGGTAGATGATTTTTTTTTCTTTTTCTCAGACTGAACTTTAAATAAATAAATAAAATAAAAAATATATATATATATACTACTCGTATAAATATAATTTACTATATTTACTATATTCATAAACGGACCAACCCAACATAACCTCATCATTGTGTAAGGGAGTATTTAACATTTGAGTTTCAAAAAACAATGTCATTAAAAAATATTCGTTTATGAAGGATCAAATGTATCTTTTTTTACTATTACAACTGGGCGTAGGGCCTATATGGCGAGTGGCGGGCTAGCTATGATGTGTTATTAGGTATATACCTAATTGCCTACAAGTCATCCCAGGTGCTAAAACTAAAGCACTATTTCTCTGTGGAATATGGAAAATTGTAGCTGGGGTTTCTCATACCATGTTAGAGAGTAGCTCAGTGGGTGTGACACCAATCTTTCGTTTCTACTCCAATGAACTACTCTCTTACATCCATGAAAAGTGTAAGATTGTATCAAGCCTCAACAGATACTAGTTTGAGCGATAAAAGTTGGCTCTACTAATTTACATACATCCCATGGATACATTCTTTAATTGATACATCTTCAATTTGCTGTCAACTTCCTTCTGATTGTGAAACTGCACTCTTAATTAGCACTTATATCGTGGTTAGGGTTGTGCATTGGTCGAGTGGTATGTATTTTGACGATTTTCATGCCTAATTTAAATATGATTGGTTTTTGAAATTTTTACCTATAGCTAACCTAAATACCGTAGAAACTCAGCCAAATCTTTGGGTTGGGTTAGATATAAACTTACGGATCGGTTTTTTCGGTTTTTTCATTAAAAAAATTAAGAAAATAAACTTAATAGCAAACTAAAATTTATAATAATATCAAATTTAAAATTTAAAATCTAAATTATCTTCAAAATGAAAATTAAAAGTCAATTCATTAAATAAAAAATTTAATAAAATAAGAAATAGTTGAATTCGATATTATTTATTATTTATTTTTATTTTGTTAAGCTTTTGCAAGTTAAAATAAAATAAAATATTAAATGAGTTTTGAAAATAAATTCCAAATGGTAGGCAACATAAACAAAGGAACAAATTCCAAGTATAAGTTCTTCCATTAAAGAAAAAACAAATACTAAATAAATATGAGAATTTACTTTGAAAATAATTAAGTAATATTGTACAAGTGTAGAATAGAAGTGTATATATATAAATATAAAAATTTGCTTAACCTCCTATTACCTATATAATCCTATATAATTACTTTCTGCTTAATATATATAGATTTATTTATTTATTAATTTTATATAATCAGGTTTTGCTGATTTTTATATATTTATTTTTTGACTAAATTGTATATATTTAATTATTATTTTCTCTCACATTAATTATTTTATTAAGAAAATAATAAATAATACTCACCAATTTAGCTCTTTTATTAAAAAAATAATAAATAACAAAATAAATAATATTTTTTAATTAATTTAAAGAATAACTAAAATTATTATTAACTAAAACTAAACTAAATTAAAAATAATAATAATAATAATAATAATAATAATAAAGAAGCTCACGTAAATGCAAATTAGTTTAGAATTTCTCATCCTTTATAGGCCCAGTAAGAGAAGAATAAATAAATAAATAAAAAATTGGGCCTACACTCGGAAATCAGAATATACTAACACAAAATAACTGGAAATAGTAACGTTAATAATATCACTCATCTTTTGGATATTCACGGGACTATATCAATATTTGGTTATTTATATGCGACTTGAAGAATGCCACTCCCTAAAACATGTTCTATTTACAACCAGGAAATGCAGATTCCAAATTACTCAAAATACATGGGGCCGCCCTACTAATCTGAACATATACGTAAACAGATCGATTGATGATCATTTCAATTTGCTCAACTGAATGTACAAGAGTTACTATATCTATAACTAACTAGCCTATATCAAGACGAGGGGGAAAAAAAAAATTATTCAAGGGATATATATATATATATATATAGAGAGAGAGAGAGAGAGAGAGAGAGAGAGAGAAATACATCATAGCCACCTGAGCTGAGCATTATAACGCCCCGGGACCTGCCTTTCGATTTCATGCATGTAATAGAAACTTATCACACCTTCAATGTCTCGACCAGGAACGACCCATTCATTCTTTCTGATTCTGGACTACTGAGCCTGCAATATTTTAAAAATAAAAAATGTTTTAACTTTTTCCTTTAAGCACGTTTCTAGCTATCATGGTATACGGTTCCCAAATTTTGAAGTTCCAAACATTTTGCAACAGAAAAAAGGATTAGAAAATCTTCTACAGAGTAGAGGTAGAAGCTATACTACTTTCTTCTTCTTTCTAAGTTGATATTCCAATGGTAAGAGTATATTTTTATGTCATGCAAACATCTAAGCAACAGGTTTCTAGAACCATACAGTTTTCAGGTTTCCGGGTGAGGTCTCTAATAATGGTGACCCTGATTATAGAGAAAGCTCTATAATTTCAAGCTTTGTTTTTCTGAGGGTTTGTATTTCATTGCACTAATTTTAGCAGTAACACGTCTTAAAAGACTATCAATGAAAATAAAAATGATTAATTATTATGAAAGTACCCGAATAGCTTCTTGTCACAATATTCTCGTACTCAACAGTCCAACGGGCCTCTCTCTCCCAAACGAATCATCATCAAAATCTTCATTGGTGGAATTTTCTTGACACAGCAACCTGTTCTCTTGTTTTGGATTCATATCAAGAGTGGTCCAAACCATGGGAGAATCTTCCTTCTTCTCACCTTCCTCAGAGCCACCATGGTTCATATTTACATCTTCCATTTTCAGTCTAACGTCATCATCAAACACATTTTCCAATAACCCCTTATGAGATGAAGGTTCTAGATTAAGATCTGAGCACAAATCATACCCAGATTGCTCTTCAGCTCCATGATAAGCCACAGTTACAATCCCTTGCTCAGATTGCTCGGGATCTTTTTTCTGCCTCTTCCATTTTTTTGTTGAAGAGGTACCATCATCTTCAAAATCTTCTTCCTCTCTTTCCCTATGCAAATAAACCCACAGTTTCCTCTCCCCATCAAATTGCACACAAGGATCACGCTCATAATGCAATCGGTCCAGAGCTCCACTAACCACTTGATTAACCTGTGCATCAGAGACATCTTCCACTATATACTGAGAATCTCTAATCAAAGTACAAACATCTGCCCGAGTCCCGATACTACCAGGCAGTCGCGCAGCAGCATCTCTAACAAGACATAGGATTGTCACATGTGGTGGTCGGTCCCGTTTTAGCATGAAGTGATCACGGGCTTTGGATGTGGGCTTACCACCACATCTTCTCAAGGGAGCAACTATGGATTTCTTACCATCAGCTGCTGTGTAAGAGAAGGCTCGGTCAGGTATTGAATACCTAAGAAGTTCTTCCTTGCGGAAATAAGCCCTGACTTCTTCAGAACAGGGGCTTATTGTGCTAAGACTCTTCTGAGCTCTTAGATCTCTGAACCTTTCTTTCTCGTCGAGATTGAACTGCATCAATGCCAAGGGTGGCTCCGGAAGGCTTCCAATCTGTTGAAGGGTCTCTTGACCGCTTTTAAGCCAATTAGCAAATGAATCGACCAACTTCACAAGCATTTTGTGAGGAACACCCCAAGCTTCGGGTGATACCAATTCTTCAATGGGCTCATGATCTGATGATAAACTCGGCGAGACTGGGCCAATCCAGGCCCAAGTTTTCGAGGATCTTTCATATACTGCTAGGCTCTTCCAACCTTTTGCTCCCAAAGGTGCGGTTTTTGATGAGAATATCTTAAGAACTCCCCTCACCAAATCTTGAAGTGGTTCTTGTGTCTCCAGAACACAAGGATCTACTGGATTTGATCTTACTCGGCTAACTACCTCTTGAACAGATAAGAAGGGGACATTTGATTTTCCAGTCTGACTCTGATCCAAATTATTGACATCATCCACCTTCTCATCATCTCCATGCATTTGATTCTGCTCCTCCATAGAGTTTCCAACCACTGTAGTGTCTTCGGGAAGCAGAGTAATCATTGCAAGGCGAACTGCTGAAAGGAGATGTACGATGGAGAACGAAAATCCAGTATGAACTGTAGGCATAATCGGAGTGAAAGGCTTTTTCTGTGGTTTGTTTTCGAGCTCTACCGTCCCACCTACTTCTACAACAGGTGGGTCAGAAGTAGTTTCCATTTCTGAAATACCTGTTTCAGGTTCTGGTCTCTTCTTTGCCTTTTTCTTCAACTTAGTTGAATCATCAATTTGTCGAAGATTATGCTGCTGTTCACCATCATCATCCTTCCCTTCCATTTCTGTCAAATCCTCTCCTCTCCCTTTTCTCTTCTTATTCACCGAGTTGCATCCTTGCAATGGAACCTCAGATCTTTCAATGTTTGAGCCTTTTTTCCCATATCTGTCCACCCTTTCACTACTATCCGGAAGTAATTGCATCTCAAGAGAATCCTCCTCCTCATCAGCAACAAATTCATGCAAATTTTTCAACCTGGTTACAGAATGATTGGCCCCGGCTTTGCCTTTCTGCTTTCCATCAAATGGGAAGGCTTTTGATGTCGATAAGTGTGCTTTTTCAGAAGATTCCACATGCAAACGGCCATTCTTGGACACTTTGTAATTTTTTATTTTCTCATCAACATCATCATCATCTTCCATCACTCTAGTGGAAGCATCTTGTAAGGGACGGAACTTTCCCTTTTGCTTGGTTTTTGTAGAGTACTCTCCATGTTCAACAAAGGCAGCAATATTTTTGGAGTATGTGATTCCATCAAGGGCTTTTGTATTCTCCGTCATCTCTTTTTTCACATACCTTGTTTTTTTAGCATCGAGGCCAGACTTCAAGAATGAAGACTGAGAAACTTCCATAACTCCACTGGGGTAAGCCAACTTACTCCTTAAGAAAGGATTACTGTCCTCATCTTCAAACTGTTCCGATGAGTCTGATTCCGTTTCTTCTCCATTAAACACTGCTATGTCCGGTCCTCCATTTTGCAAAAACCTCCCTCTGTTTCTTTCCTGAAATGGTTTTGCTCGAATTTTTTCGGTGTGTATGAATCGATCGCTCAACTGGGGAGATGAAGATCTATATGATTTGTAACCGAAATCAGGAGAATCCCTTCCAGTCTTCCACTTCTTGCTCCTAGGATCCCGTTCATCAGATTTAAATGAAGGATCCATAGAGAAAGCCTCCCCCTGAGTCTTGTTGTGCCAAAACGAATCAATACGATCAGTGGGCCCAATTCTTGTGCCTTTCAGTGGTAGCTGTGGAACTCTGCCTTTCACAGACTTTATCTGATCCCCAACTGAGTATTGCTGAATATTTTCTACATACTTGGCTTTTTTTCCATAATCAAAGGAAGTTCTCATATTCAACTCCTCTGGAAACAAGCTAGGATTCCTATTCTTATTATATAAATCAGCTTTTACAGTAGGCAAAGGGTCACCCAGAAAACCGTCCATCACTAATCTCTTACCTCCCAAAAATTCATGCTTCTTTGCCACTTTGAGAACCCCCGACTTGTCCATCCCTCTGCTCCGAGCCATATTTCGATCTCTTTGGGCACCCAAACTAGACATTGCTTCTTCACTATCATCAATGTTTCTCATCCTATTCCTTACACCGAACACTGCCCCTGAATCCGAACCACCTTCCCTACTTGATCGAGGAAGTCCATGTGGGCCTGAGTTCACATCCAACCCATTGTAAACTGGAGGAGAGCGGCCCACCAGTTCCTTCGTAGAAAGCATCTTTGGACCAGCCAACTTAAGGGTACCCCTAGAATTCTGCTTTCCAGATTTCTCCAGTTCCAACACATTCAACCCTCGCCTTGAAGAAAAATCTAAAGATGAGTCCATGTCAGAAGATCGAATGATTTTTTGAGAAACTTTCCGATCATTCATCCTTATACCTCTCAAACGTTCACTAGACTCTCTGTCTGAAGAGTCGCTTTCCAAACGATCCATTTTCTCGGACATCAAACTCTTTTGACTTTTCATGATGTTCAATAGACGAAGCTTCTCCTCAATGCTATATCCTTTACAATTTAGCCAGGCATCTCTTGTCTGACAGAGAATGCTAACCATATTGTTCTGGTGCTTTCTCAAAAGATGGTAGTGTTGCCGCTTCTGAAAGAAGTTCAACCCCTCCCGGTAAAGAGCCACTCTCGGCTCACATAAACCTCCCTTCAACATACCAAACAATCTCTTTATGGGGCTCCCAAAATGGAAGTCACAACCTGTGAAGAGCTCTTTCATAGTTATCATAAACATCTCTTGATCCATATCTGGCAGAAACTTAGTAAGGCCAAACCGCTCCTCTTCACTCAAACACTCATTCCACACATCCATAGAAAGTATATCTTCCAAACCTGGAAGCTCATAGAGCTCAAAAGGAATACTGCAAGTTTGATTCCCAACTTGACAAAACTCCACTCCAGTTTCTCCCAATTCCAACAAATCAAAGTCATCAGAACCGGCACCAGAATCAGCATCATCGTATTCACCATCATCGTCAGATTCCACGGCAGAGCTCTGCCTCGGAAGCTCATCTTCATCAGTAGACATACTCTTCCTACTGCCTGCCGAAAACTCCAAATCAAACCTCGAGGCCTTGAAGTTATTCTTCTCAATCGCCATGAAACATAACAGTCCCCCCCAAATACCAAATCACACTCACCTCCCCAGACAAAAACGAAGGTATACCCCCTCCAGCAACCAAAATTCTCAGAAAAATCTCAAACCCTAACAAAATTAGAAATACAACAAGAACAAGTCACAAAATTTGCCATAGCCAAAAAAAGAAGTGAACACCTCAAAGAAGCAAAAGCACAGTTCAAGCAAATTCGGAAGAAAAATACCAATGCAAGAAATAATCTGAAAGGAAAAAAATGGGACTCGGTCAGAATAATACCTCATTCGTAACAGGAACAGAGATTCCGAAGCCAAATTGAGAAGCGGAGCAGGAGAGACGGGGAATCGCAAGACGGAGAAAACCAAAAACAAACGGTTGCGGAAGGCGAGTGTGAAGTTGATTTAGGGTTAATCTGCGAAGCCCTAGGGGTGAGGCGGTCATAAATATACGGAGTTGGGGAGAAAGAGCAGGTCGTAGGGGGAGGAAGGAGAAGATGGAAAAAGACGATGGTGACGTGGAGATTGATGGGGCGTCTGATGGCGAGGAGGAAGAAGACGTGGAAAAGACAAAAAAGGGCAGGAGATGTAGAAGAAAGAAAGGAGGATGGAAAGAGGAGAGAGAGAAAGCGTGTGCCCAGAGTTGTAGAGACAGAGAAGAGAGGAGAGTGTTTGTGTGGAGACAGAGAAACGAGTCGATCAGTGAGTCAACTCGGAGGAGCCCTATGACAGTCATTGGATCTGGTATCAGTTAGCCCGATAGGGGAGAGCCTAATACGACGTCGCTGTTATTGAAAAGTTTACTCTTCCCTGGCTGAATTGCAGGCATAGACGAAAATGGGGTGGCGTCGTTATTTATCTACTCTTCTTTTATTATGATGACGAGATTCGACGAGTCGTTTTGTTACTTTTGTATCTGTTTTTTCCCTTCAAAAAAATAAAACCAAAATTTGGTCTTGACCAAATCTTTCAACTGACCTGAAGTCTAGTTAAAAAAATTGTTCATTATTTTAGACATAATAATAATTAAATTATTAACTATCATTTAATTAAATTAATTTTTTATTTAAAAATAGATGTACTCTTATAATATAAATTTTATTATAATTATTATAAAACCATTAATATCTCATTAAATTATATATTTTTAAGTTTCATATGAATAACTCTACTTAAAATGTTATTCCTTATTTACAAGTGATGACAACCAATTTCATAATTACATAAATAATGAAACGCTTGAAATTACGCAATCTTAAAATCATAGTCAATCAAATCTACAGGGACGGACGGGTTTGGGGGCTGAACTGACTAATAAATGGACAGCTATGTATCTAAATGTATCATCATATTTGGATCTTAATTAAAATATCTAATAATTTTAGTGGATAAAATATTAATATTTATAAACTTAAAGGATCTTAATATAATAAAACATACTTATTGGAAGTCGTAAATTACACTACCAAGTACCAGACTGCAAACAAGAAGCTTATGCAAAACGAGGTATCGTGGTAACGAAATCAGACTGAAATCTTAGTTGTTTTACATATGAAGAAATCTCCCTTTTCCATTTCTCTGAAAAATTTAAAATTTTCCAGATTATGTGTTAGTGTCTAATTTCTCTCGAGTCCGGAGAAGTAAACCCTCTTGCTCCTCAATAAACACTTATTCGAAGAATCTCAGAGCAGTAGTCATCATCTCATCGTTAGATGATTCGACTAAATACTTTGATTTTGTTGTAATTGGGAGTGGAGTTTCCAGCCTTAGATACGCTCTTGAAGTAGCGAAATGTCAGTCTGTTGTTGTAATTACCAAGGTCGAGCCTCAAGAGAGCAACATGAATTGTGCTCAAGGTGTTGTTAGTGTTGTTTTTTCCCCTTTAGATTCAATAGAAAATCACATGCAAGACTCCATTGTAGCAGGGACTCATCTTTGTAAATGATGAGATCGAGTTACAATCCCTCATTTTATTTTAACCGCCAGATCCAAATAACCCAGATCCAAGGTCACAAGAAATTTATGTTTTATTATATTCAGATCCTTTAAGTTTATAAATATTAATTTTTTACGAACAATAATTTAGCCAAAAAATTTTGGTTCAAAATTCTCAGTTTGTCTTATTTTTTCCTTATATACTTTATATTCCTCGTTAATACTTATGTTATGAAGTAATATGGTAATATCACTATTATGTTATGTATGAACTAGGCATGACCTAATTATATTTATTTAGAATAAGGTTCTATGAATTATATATTTTATTGAATAATTAATATTTGTAAAGTAATATAGTTTGAAAAGAGTTTATATAAATCTATTGTCGATATTCAATAAAAATATGATGATTTATATGATTTGTCTATTATGGTTTAATCGTTAGACTATATATTATGACGAATTGAAATATTGACGAAATGAAAGAATTATTATTATGAGTATACGATGGTCACAAACATGTTCTTCAAAATATGATATTTCTCATCTCTCGAATGGTTTTAACACTTTACTAGAGGTCGCTCTTCACTTAGAAGTTTAAAGTTATTTAATTATGAGATAATTAAGTTAATTATTTAATTGAAAAGATTGCTTTAAATTAAACGAATTTAATTTGGAATTAAATAAAATCATAAAAGTATTTATGAAATCCTCTTGTAGTGTGATATAGAACTTAATTGATCACAAACATAAGGTATGAAGTAACATAGTTAAAGTTTCGTTGGAGAAAAAAATAACATACCAAAACCATTTTATGAGTAAAATAATAATTTGACTTATAGTTTAATTATAAAGACAAAATGATAATTATTAATTTAATGTTATACATCTATGCTAGAACAATTAAATATAATATTGAATTAATTGGAAATTAATGTTATATAAGAATTTTTATTTAATTATAAAATGGTCTTAAAAGTTCATAATTAATAATCGGACATTAAAGACTTAATGGGTCAAATTATTAATTGGATTATCATTGATCAAATTTAATTAAATGATTGATTAAATAACTCGTGGGTCATACCGATGGATGGCTGGTCATTGAATGGGCTTTAGCCCATCTCACTTTTATGTTTTATGGAAACTAGGATTATTAATGAGATTATGAAAGTATGACCTAGTTTAGCCTATAAATACAACGCATATAGTGGTTGAATATAAAGTGCTCACACAAATCTCCAGGCCGAAAATCAAAAAGCGAAAACAGAGTTTTTTCATTCATTTTCGCTGAGTTTATTATCCCATGAGTTAAGATCTTAAGTAGAAATTTAACCGTACGAAACAAATTGTGTGGATAATAGTTAGAGGGGCGAACGCCCCTCCCCATCTTATTCAAGAAAAGTTCTGTAAATAAAAAGATGGATTCTCTTTCTCTAAACCTAATTTAATATTGATGAGATTTAGTGTGTTTTCTGCAAAATATATTATATGTACTATAATTGTTGTATGATCGATCTAGATAGAAATTATGCATGTTATGATATAATATGAATAAAATTTTAAATATTTATTCCACTATATTTATTCAATTATATGCATGTATCTGTTTCCTAACATTTGAACCTATGGAAAGCTCTAAGCATCTATTTTTATGATATATTATTTTTTAAATAATTTTATAATGTTGTTTTTGGACTGAAAGTCATGGTTTAAAATTATTGTCCTAGATCGAAATCTTGGATTGAAATTATTGAATTAACTTCAATAAATTTTATCTCGACTTATATAACTATAATTTAGGTTTTCCTAGACTATATAGAAAGCTCTAAAAGTATATTTTTATTGTATATATATATTTTTAATGATTTTAGAACATCATTGTTGGACCGAAAGTCTTAATTCGAAATGATTGTCCTTGACCAAAATTATCTAGTCAACTTCAAGAATTTTTATCTCCACTTATATAATTATCATTGAGGTGTTCTTGAACTCTATGAAAATTTCTAAGAGTCTATTTATATGATATATATTTTATATGATTTTATGACGTCGATGTTGGACCAAAAGTCCTAATCTAAAATAATTGTCCTGGAACAAAGTTCTCAAACCTAAATTATTCAGTCAACTTCAAAAAAATTTATTTCAGTTTATATAACTATGATTGAAGTGTCATAAATTTTATGAAAAATTCTAAGAGTCTAGTTTTATGATATTTATATATATATTTTATATAATTTTATAATATATAGGATCAATTTGAAATACCTGAATAAAGATCACAGGTTGGAACCAATCCGATATTAAAATCATAGACTAGAACTAGTTTGATCAAGATCACTTACTGAACAAGTCCAAAATCATGATTACGGACTGGAAAATCAATGTGTATAATTGTTATTTTGGCTTTTGTCTATAATCGTGAATTGATTAGAGGTCTATCTTCTTCTTCATTATCCATTCCCTAAATTCAAGTGGAACTAGACATTACAGACTGACATATAAAAAAATTACGAGCGACATACGAACAAAGTAAGGTCGGAAAAATGACTAAAATGAGAAAAATGAAGAAGAGCACGGATGGTGGCCAAAGAGATTACAAGCAAATGAATAGATTACGGGCGACAAACGAAAAGATTATGATCTTAAACAATGGTGGGCGGACGACGGTGGCAATGGGAGGTGGTATAGTGTATATGAATACAGATGGGGAAGAGGATAGAAAACGAATCGAAAGGATGAAGAAGAAGATATTTTTTGCCAATTCACAATATATATATATATATATATATATATTGGCCAAATTTGTAAGGGCTTTTAAGTCTTTCCAATGTTTTCAGATCATTAAAAGAACAAAAATTTAAAATGGGTCTATCTAACAAAACAAATATTGAAATAAGTAGCGATCAAATTATCTCAAGTGAAAACTATATGCACTGTACACAAGAGGAAAATAATAATAATATTATACGTATTTGGACTGACTCAATCAACATGAAGGTGGGAAAGTACACAAAATCTTTCCGGATCTTCGATCTTTTAGGTTTAATATAAATAAATATTGATAAAATAGATTAAATTTAAATTTCTTTTCATCAAATGAATTTATTTTTAATTTAAATAGATAAAATTATTAATTTATTTATCTTCGATCTCAAGAATTAGGTTTTATATCTTAGTTTGAAATTTAGAAAAATGATAAATGATATTTTAAAAGAATTTGAAGGATATTTTGGAATTAAATTTGAAAAAGTAAAATTAATTTAACAAAAATTACGATATTTTATTTATGTACTAAAATAAGTATAAAAAAAAGAATCCACCACTCAAATATTAAGGTGCATCATCACGCTATGTAGTTCAAGCAACGACGTGTCGTTTATACTACTTTATACGATACGTCCTTAGAAGCAAAAATATTTGTTCATCATTCGTGTTGACACGGGTTATGATGAAGGTAAGAAGAAAGTGGGCCTTGCATTCGAAAGTAAGAAACAAAGTTGTAAAGGTTCAATCAATCTGGTGCCCCAGCCCAGGCTACTTTACAGAAGTGTTAAATCACAATATTGGATAATGTCCAGGATAGGAAAAAAAACATTGAATACTACCATTATTAAGACGAGGTTGGAGATGAGTTTGCATAGACAAAAATAATTGACAAGATCTTGAAAGTGAAAAGAGAGTGGATGACCTTAACAAGAAAACGTGGAAACAAGTTGCAACCTAAATCAAAACATAAAAATATATTATTAGTCAATGTATGTTTTTTGGTGCAACAAGAACGTTTTTAAAGTAAATGTCATTAATGTCATTAAACATTAAAACTTATCACGGATTACACTTTTTAATCAGTGTCTAAATTATTGGATAGAAAGAGATATAAAAATCCAAATTCTATCTTCAATTATTATCAAGATCGATATAAAAATAAATAAAAAATTAAAAAAAAACTTGGTATATTCGTTCGTATGAAGAAATGTAAACACAATAATTGGCAATTTGGCATGGATGACCCAAAAAAAAAAAAGAAGCATGATCGTCACTGTTTTTTCTGTAGAATTTCATGTTAAAGTTGCATCAACCTTTTACATTATTATCATTGAACTACTTTAAGGAAGGTCGAACACATTATTGGCCAACAAAAAAGCATGCTTATCACTAACCTTCATGATCATTATCAAACCTATCCTATAATGTTGTGGTTTTTAACAAGCTAATCTAGTAATATTAGTTACACGATCTACACGTTTCTTCTTTTCTAATTTTATTTTATAAATTTATTAAAAATATGATCAGTTTACATTATCAATATTTGTCACACACAAAAATGAGTCTAAACTAAACTATATAATATAGCCATTAAAAAGATAAGTATAAATATAGAAAATCATTAGGAGTGTAAGTATAATTGGTTTAGAGTAATTAAAGTAGTTGGTAGAACCCATCTCAATCAAAGGAGCTAGTGATATGAAATCGATTGGTGGTCTCAATTGTCAATGCTAATCAATTATCAATTTAATTTTAAATTCTATAACAATCATTCTACTGTCCCCATACATGTGCTCAATATACGTGTATGCACGATTGAGTGTATCTTTTATTATTTACCTTAAAAAAATTAAAAAAAAAAAAAAAATATATATATATATATATATATAAAAATCAATGCTTTCCCACAATATGATATATTTATTTTTTATATAATTATGATAAACTTTTAAGTTTTTATATAGTTAATTTTTTAATCATTTGAGTTACATTTTTAAGTAATATATGATTTTTTTTTTCATACATTAGTATTTATTATTATATGAAATATGTAAATATAAATTTTTAATATTATTAAGTCAGCAACAAAAAATTAAATTTATAATTTCGACTTAAATAATTATTTTTTTTACCATTTTGTCTAAAAAAATTTATATATATATTTCCAGATATAGAGCTTGTAATCTTGAGTCGAATATATATATATAATATATATATATATATATATGAACCAACTTAATCGTAGGTAAAAACACAAACGTTCTGATGAGTTTCTGAAATCCTAATAATAGACAACATAAATAAAGCAGTATAATGTATCCATTGACACTTCCCTCCAAACATCATCTCCTCACCATTTCCACCTCCCCCTCAAACATTGCTCTCTCTCTCTCTCTCTTCCCTTTCTCTCTCTCTCACTGCCTGCAACACGTTGAATCCTTTCGTATAATATCCTCCCCTGCACTCTGCAACTCACAATTTCCTCCACCATTTCCCCTTCACATCCTGAATCATAACAAACAACATCTCGAAGAAAAAGAAGATCAATTGATCAATGAGCGGGACCGATCATGTTCCCAATGCGGATAACGAGAATTCGATGAAATGGATGCTTGAGAGCGTGGAGATTGATCCAATGGTGGATAGTAAAACCTCCATAGACATTGATCCACAACAACAACAGAGCACAATGGTGAGAAGCATAAGCAAGAACAATTTTAATAATTCATTGAAGAATAATAGCTTTAACATTACGTCTAAGAGCCATGCTCTTCCGAAGCTGGGAAGGAAGACCGCTTCAATAGCGCATAGAGGTCTTAAGAGCTTAAGGTTTCTAGACCGGTCCGTTACCGGTAAAGAGAAAGACGAATGGAAATCAATCGAGAAACGCTTCACTCAACATGCTTCTGATGGCAAGATTTCTAGAGACAAATTTGGAGTTTGCATTGGTATAAATAAATAAACATTATCCGTCTTCCCCTTTTCGTCTACATATTTTTGTTTTGCTGTTATCATTATGTCCGAATTATGTATGTATATTCTTTTTCATAGGAATGGGAGGAGATTCGAAGGATTTTGCCGGTGAGTTGTTCGATACACTAGCAAGGAGAAGGAAAATATCTACAGAAAATGGGGTTGCTCTAGAAGAACTAAAGATTTTCTGGGACGACATGACAAACAAGGATATGGATTCTAGGCTTGAAATATTCTTCGACATGTAAGCAATGACCTCAATCACCCTTCTTCTCACTTTTGCGTATACATGTAGGATTTGGATGTATACTATTGATCACAACTTGGACTTGGATGTTGACACATATAGGTGTGACAAAAATGGCGATGGGAAGTTATCAGAAGAAGAAGTGAAGGAGGTGAGACCAAAAAACCTTTCTCTATAGTCTTAGTTTATTCTATGTTTGTAAGTCGATTAACCGGAAAATCACGATGGTGAAGGTGATAGTGTTAAGTGCGGCCGCAAACAAGCTTGCTAATCTTAAAAAACAAGCTGTATCTTATGCTGCTTTAATCATGGAAGAGCTTGACCCTGATCATCATGGATACATAGAGGTAAAAAAACAAAATTCTTCATTTCTTCCCTTGGCCTCTTTGATCTGAATTTAAATTTTTTTGGAGCAGATGTGGCAACTAGAAACACTACTAAGAGGATTGGTGAGCAATGAAGAAGAGAAGCAACCCAGACACAGCCAAAACCTCGCAAATTCGATGATTCCGACAAGATACCGAACACCGATAAGTAAAAACATTTCGAAAACAGGTGAACTCATACACGAAAATTGGAAGAGAATATGGGTGTTCTCATTATTGATTACAATTAACATAGCCATCTTCACTTGGAAATTCTTCCAATACAAAAACAAAGCCGCGTTTCAAGTCATGGGCTATTGCCTTTGCGTAGCAAAAGGCGCAGCTGAAACACTGAAGTTCAACATGGCCCTTATCCTCCTCTTTGTTTGCCGTAGAACCCTAACCAAACTCCGGTCCACATTTCTCAACAACATTTTCCCGTTTGATGACAACATCAATTTCCACAAAGTCGTTGCGATAGGAATTGTGATAGGGACTTTTCTCCATGTGGTAATGCATGTTGCTTGTGATTTTCCGAGGTTGACTTCTTGTCCGAAACAAAAGTTCATGGACACCTTAGGGCCTAATTTCGATTACAGCCAACCTAGCTACCTTGACTTGGTGAAAAGCACAGCCGGTCTTACCGGGATCATCATGATCTTGATAATGGCATTTTCTTTCACTTTGGCAATGCATTCTTTCCGGAGGAATGTGGTAAAATTGCCATGGCCTTTCCATCATTTAGCCGGTTTTAATGCGTTCTGGTATGCTCATCATTTGCTTGCTCTGGTCTATGTTCTCTTGGTCATTCATGGATACTTCATATATCTCACTAAGGATTGGCACAAGAAAACGGTATTATTATAAGCTCCGATTCCTTTGCGAACCCTATTGATCTATCGAAAGAAGCTATGCGACATCGAGCTATGATTTATTTATTTATTTTCTTTGGCAGACGTGGATGTATATTGCATTTCCGGTACTCCTCTACGCGATTGAGAGACTTGTTACTGTAATAAGGGAGCACACTCATGGTGTCAATGTCATTAGGGTAAAAAAAAAAAAAAAAAAACCCTTTTAATCCTTTTCAAATATTGATTTCTGCAATGAAATAAAACTAACCACTGTTTTGGGGTCAACATTTTCTTTAGGCTGTGATATATACAGGCAATGTTCTAGCATTGTACATGACCAAACCGGCAGGATTCAAGTACAGAAGTGGAATGTACCTCTTTGTTAAGTGTCCTGATATATCAAATTTCGAGTGGTAAGTTTCATCATTCATTTGTAGGATCTATTTTTATTACTATTACTTCATTATTTTATTGGATGATACGACGATACGTGGAAAAGCCGTATAGTTTGAAGATGATTATGATGAGCACTTTTTTTTTGGTTTCCTCATTTCCTTCAGGCACCCGTTCTCTATAACTTCAGCACCAGGGGATGACTACTTAAGTGTTCATATAAGAACATTAGGAGATTGGACCACAGCACTTAAAACCAGATTTGCACAGGTCTGTCTATCTGTCTCTTTCTTTCTTTCTTTCTTTTATTTTTATTTTTTTTTTTTGTTAAATAAATAATATGGTATGAAAAAGATCACAAATCATTGTCTTACTTGATCTCAAACATTAATCATTTCTGAAGAACATCTGTAGGTGTGTGAGCCTAAGAGTGCACAATCAAGAAGAGGAAACCTTGTCCGAATGGAAACCATCGCGCATTCTTACGACGACCATACACAACAAGCAATGTACGAGCCGAATGAAAATCAATCATTTTTGTTTTCTGCATTTCAAATTCTTTTAATATAACTTTTATATCATGTTTTTGCAGCTATCCTAAGATTGTAATTAAGGGACCGTTCGGAGCTCCGGCACAGAACTACAAGAAGTATGACATTCTCTTACTCATAGGTCTCGGAATCGGAGCGACTCCTATGATAAGCATACTAAAAGATCTCATAAACAACATCAAGCCAAATGACCCTGAGGTTAATCATTGTTCCAAAATTAATTATTCTAGCTTTATTCTTTTTGAATTTCTGATTAATTAGTATTTCTGGTATTAAACTCTAGGGGCAGGACTCGAGCCGCAGCAAGAGGGGCCCAGAACGAGCCTATTTTTACTGGGTCACGAGAGAACAAGGATCGTTCGAATGGTTCAAAGGTGTTATGGATGACGTCGCAGATTATGATCACGATGTACGCTAGACAATTCAAATGAAATCTTTGATCAAACTCAAACAAAATGAAATGAAATTGATTACACTTTATTTGAACATTGCAGCATATAATAGAAATGCACAACTACTTGACAAGTGTGTATGAAGAAGGCGATGCTCGGTCTGCACTAATTGCCATGGTCCAAAAACTACAACACGCTAAAAATGGAGTCGATGTAGTCTCCGGAAGCCGGGTATTAACTTAAATACATGATTATATTATGTGATATTCTGGTTAAGCATCATTAGTGCTTAATGTGTAACATGTTTTAACTGTGGCAGATACGGACCCATTTTGCTAGACCCAATTGGAAGAAAGTGTTTTCAGACTTGGCAACTACCCATAAGTCGTCTCGCATAGGTGGGCCCGAGCCCGACTGCTCGTCAATTCCGATCAAATGTACTGTTTGACTCTTTCGAGTTTCCAGTTTGACCATTTTGAGCCGTTGATTTGTGTTTTGTAGGTGTGTTTTACTGCGGAAGTCCGACGCTTACAGCAACGTTAAGGGACCTATGCCAAGAATTTAGTGTAAATACGACCACTCGGTTTCAGTTTCACAAGGAAAACTTTTAAAAGTGTAAGTTCATTAGTGTTTTTGTTTTCTGTTTAATTTACTGGTGTTGATTGTTGTTGTACATTACCAAATAGCAAATAGCAAATATATAAAATGTGTGTAGAAACTGCATATGGAGGCATTAGATCTGTAATTCTCAACTAGGGTTCTTATGTAGATATCTTTATTGTTGTATGGTATTTGAACTTGTCTGAGAAATCTCTCAAAATTCCTCTGTTCGTCCAGATAAGAGAACTCTTGTTCTTTTTGTCCACACAAAACGACATGTCGTTCTATGTCTCAAGTAGTTGCTTCTTAACTCTTTCTGATTACATCAGCAGTGATGAAATTAAGGAAAGATCCCCTCGCAATACCCCGAATCTTCTCCTTTTTTTCTATTCTAGAGACCGTATTTTTCAAAACTTCAGCAGGCAGATTTATTAGCTTTTGGAAACGAATCAGTGAACCACCACCTATTATATACTGAAGTATGTAATGTTGCAATGGCTAAGATTAAGTCAAAACTTATTATTGAAGTATTCTACTCTAACAATATGCTAAAGCGAAGTCTGTTTTAAAACCAATCTTAAAAATAATTTATCCAGTACTTCAAAGCTTATAAATTACTTAAAATGCGTATAGCTTCAGTTCGCTGAATGGGAACCGGAGCCAAAAACACATCGACTAATCAAAAACTGTAACGGCGGGACTATACTTCTCCGGGACGCTTACAATCTGACCTTAACATCAAATCTTGAACACGTTTTTTTCATGTGTAATAATGAGATGGCGGATTAGATCGCACTCCACGCATGTTCTTAAATAGAAAGACAATGTATCATTGGACAAATTGAGACAGATGTTACTTAACAACGTACACTAAAGATAGCACATTACACGACAATTAACTAAGGAAACTAAGAAAAAGAGTGACACCCAGAGTATATATATGTTTAGTTAACATTATTAGGTAAGTTCATGGAACACTCTTCTTTGAGATTATGGGTGGTGGTGATAGGGAAGAGTTGAAGGGTCCTCAGTGGTCTAGTACTATAGTTGTAAGGACATGATGGGAAGTTGTACTCATGATGTGTCCCCACAGGATCCATCATCATCATCATCATCATCCTCGTCCAATTATTATTATGTTCATGATCATTATTATCATGATCAGAGCCATGCACTATCGATCTCCTTTTCGTTGAGTACTTATCTTTCTCTGCTGTCTTCTGACCATCAGCTGGTCGGACTTCCGCCTTCCACGGCCTCATGTTCTTCATCATCTCCACTGTCGATGCATCCTCACCTCCAGCGCCCTAATATTCCAATATAATAATGATAATAATAATAATAATAATAGAGAATCATCTAGCTAAATTATATATATATATATATATATATATATATATATATCATACCTGATTATTGTGAAGCCCATTAGGGTTGCAAAAAAGATGCTGATCAGAACCAATAGTTAAGGGTTGGTTAAGATAGTGGAGAAGGCTATAACTAGTGTTAATATTCTTATGATGTTGAACATTCAGCTGCTGATCATCAATATGGGGTTGCAATATTTGGTGGTGGCAGCCGCCGGCATGGTGGTGGTAGTAGTGGCTGCCGCCGTGGAGGAGCTGTTGAACAGCTTGGTTGCAGATAAGCTTTCTTCTAAGCTTCTGCCTGTCTCTTGCCTTGTGGTTTTGGAACCAGTAAAAAACATTCTTGCCCTCAATCTTTCCATACAAAGAGAGATGGGCTGTGATTTGTTGGATTTGTGAAGCATTTGGAGTTCTTATTCCAACCTTGTACATCTCCTCTAATATCATCACTTGCTCTGGAGTTGGACTCCATCTTGATGATGATGCTGAATTACTTGCCGGACACATTGTTTCTTTTTTTTTTTTGATGATCAGTTCTTGTTTGGTTGGAGAGAAAATTAGGGCTCAGCCAATGGGGTTTAAGTAGATGGAGGGAGAGAGACTATAACTAGTGAATGCTTGAATAATTATGTCATCATCATCTTCTTGTCATTTATTTCCTCAACTCTAGAGTGACCAGACAAGACAGGAAAGTAAGATTACATGTTTCAGATTCATATCCCAACTTATTTCTAGATTTACATGCCTAGTTAGCTATATCAAGTATACAGTACTAGCCTGCTAACTAGCCAAAATTGTTTAATGAAAGATAAGTGGAACTTTGATTTAGGACCTCTGACCAAATAATACAGCATGTCCTAGCTAGGTTTCAATAGTAATTGATTAATCGAAAGAAAAATGTATATATATATATATATAATATAATATTTAATCGAGATATTAAATCTTATAATAATTATAAATATAATTATTATATAATATATGATATAATATATAAAAAATTAATATACCATAAAAGTGAAAGTGTAGGTCGTATTTATAAAAATGAAATAATAATAATAATAATAATAATAATATTCCCTGTTAGATCCATCAGATGATCAATCTCTTTTCCGGCGAAACTATTTTCTAGACCAACTTTTCATTGACATTTAGCATCTCATAATTTAATCCATGTTACGTCCTCATCCGACACCTTCTACAATGACTTCTGGTCGGATTTTTTTTATATTTTTTTATATTTTTATATTTTTATATTTAAAAAAAAAAAAAAATTATATTCACTTTCTGGGGTTAATTAAGACATGTCGGATTGTCTCTCCGTCTCTCTCTTGTGTGTCGGAGCATACTACTCATAAGAAACGTAAGCTTTTGGAGAATCGGATAGACTATACAAAATCTCATTAATGCATGTACAATTTATAACTCTAAGAACATTACCAATCAAGTCCTTCTTCTTCTTATGGCCTTTATCGCCTCTCTCAACAAAATGTTTTTTTTTTTTTTCTTTCTTTTTATTTCATTTTCTTTTAAAAATGATTATTATAAATTTTCTTATTTTTTTTTAATCCGAAATTTCTAAAATCTTAAATGGAAGATTGAGTCACCACCTAAGGGCCTAAAGTAGTGTATGATCCATATCTATTATCTGATTAATTAAATTTTCTAATTAGAAAAAGAAAGCATTTTGATCTCAAAAATGTAAACTCGAGAAGCTTAATTAGGTGGTCAATTCACTACTTTATATCATATAAAGAAGCGTAGGTCAATAATTTGCTAAATTAAATGTTAATATCATTAAAATTATTATATTATAAATTTCTTGCCAAGAAAAGGCAAGCAAAATAAACGAGAGAGAGAGAGAAAGAGAGAGAGAGAGAGAGTATGGATCCAGGCTGCATGCTAACTTGTGTCGGAAGGTTACCTGTTTTATATTTCTGTTTTTTTCGTTGCAATATTTATTATAAACAATTAGTAGGTTAATTGATGAATCCTGAACTGGAATGGTGATTGGACACTTCCTTGTGTCTCTCTGCAACTGAGCAGTTCTAGGTCATCTCCATTCTGCCCCCATTGAAGTACACACCTCCTCTTCATTACATATATATATATATCATTTCTTCATTATTATGTTGTACGTACCTGAATTTATTCTGTTTTATTCTTTTTTTTTTAATATATATAAATAATGAACATAATAATTTTTGTTGTCGATACAAAATTAAGAGTAATAAATAATTGTATATATAAGAGTAATATTTATAATTATAATTTTATTTAATTTATTATTATTGTAAATTATATTCATAAACAAATTATATAATTAATAACTATAAAAGATTAACTTGTTTACTACTTAACAAGAAATAAGTAAAATCTCCAAAGAAAACACATAAGTTAATTTCGAGAATTAATTAAAACAATTTTTATCTAAATTTTAATATACCTAAAAGAAACTTAATCTAAATTCGGATTATTTGATTAAGAAAAATAAAAATTTATATGAACAAGTCAACAGAAAAATAATAGGGCAAATTTGGAGAATTTAGAGTCAGCGCAGTGCAGTGCAGGAGGCGGGAAAATGGAATAGTTATTTGAGCACTCCCAAACAACTGAGCAAGTCAGCGAAGATAATATCTCCGATTTGACTACTCGCGAACTCATCGAAAACGCTTCAGATTGTGGGACACCCCCCCCTCTCTTTTCAAGTTTCAACATGCTCGTTAAATCTCAACCGTTCAGTTTTACAACCCCATATGTTAGCTCTTTAATGAAGTATGGATGTTCTTATTGCTCTATTCATGACATAGATACGATCAGCCAAAAGTTATGTAAATTTATAATTACAAATAGTAAGCATATGAGATAAGATTAGTAAAATCGGTTATTTGAAAACATCTTCCTCTTATGCTTGATCCCAAAAGGACTTATCTCCTTATCATAAGCATCAAATCCATGCCAAACATGTCTAGGCAGATACCTTCTAAAGTAGAAATAATCAGACCCGAAACGGAACCTGGCCCGATGGTCACCGTACTCTAACAGCCGGACTTGAACGAAACCCGGCCGCCAATAATCCAAGCTGGAAACTTTAAGGTATAAATAGCAAATGGGGGAGCTAATACAACGACCTTTGATTTGAAACTGATCCACAGTGCAAGCTTGAAAAGGCTTTCTCGTTATGTCGGCCAGAAGGTCTGGCTCTAATGAATCTAATTGTCTCATGTGCTTGGCAATTAGATGCCTCACAACGACGTCGTTTGTATTCGCATCACCGAATCTTAGGCTAACATGGCTTGACGTTTCTGCACCTCTTGTACATGTGGTCTGTATTGTCACTGCGTAGGTACAGTTTTTCTATGTATGCATCATGTCGCAAACCAAAGTCAGTCAGAAAAAGGAGAGATTAGTTGTATGACGCAAAAGAATTATATCCTTTTAAGTTAAATTTTATTTATAAAATATATTAACACACACATACGTATATATATACGGGAGGGGCCATAAAAAATATATAAAAAAAGGAGATAAAATATATTAAAAACAATAAATTTTTAGAGTGATTCTTATATAAATCTGGTTTATAATAGTATGTGAATCTCGCCTCACTCTCTCTCACATGGTATATAAGCTCGTCTCATTGATAGTTTCTCCTAAACTATATATAGACTCCATTGCGACTCAACAGCTGTAGAGAGAGTTTCACTAGCAGCTAGCAAAGAGACAAAAAATATGCAGGTTATTGCTATTGTAGCTCTGCAATCATGCATCTTCATTCTCCGATCTTCAAATCAGAATTCAAAGCACCAGCAAACAAATCATGCAATGTGGTACATATTATATATGGTCATATCATATACTAAAATTCCATTATTTTCTTCCAAAACTTATAAAAGTGCATATACTTAAAAGGTATGAATATATGAGACCCAATTGCATGTTATGAGTATATATATTAGTATGTCATTACATGTTACTTTAGATATGCCTAAACCTTTTCTCTTAACATGTATTAACGTACGATTGTATCTTATTTTTGCCATTATTATTAAACTGAATTAAATTTTCAGGTGAGAAATTGCTAAGTTAGTTAGGAGAGGGATGAACAGAGTGAGTTAATAAAAAAATTAAAAAAAAAAAAAAAAAAAAAAAACAGATAAAATGTAGTTGTCTGACTAATTACAAGTGGAAAATTAAAGAAATAATTAATTAATTAAATGAGTTGTGATCAGTTAAATGAATGTAGTTGCATCTGGCTTTGGAGAGGCTTTCATGTATTGTCTAAGAATAGAAACCTGAACGATTTTAAGAACTTCAACTTGATCAATCATAAGAATGGACATACAATTAGGGTACTTGCCTATGAAAAGTAAAAAACTGAAAGGTGTCCAAAAAGGTGGAATAATAGATACCGCAGCTGCAGGTAGAAGGTAGAGTTGTTGTTATTCATAACTAAGTGCCCGGACCCGGGCATTAGGAGCATAAATATAAATATAAATATAAATATAAATATAAATATAAATATAAATATAAATATAAATATAAATATAAATATAAATATAAATATAAATATAAATATAAATATAAATATAAATATAAATATAAATATAAATATAAATATAAATATAAATATAAATATAAATATAAATATAAATATAAATATAGATAGAGATGGGTGGAAAAATAAAAGTAAATTAATAAAATAGGGGAAAAAAATATAAAATATAGGAAGTTTTGGGACAAATTTGTAATAAAAATTAAATAAATAGTCAAACTTATAATCTCTCACTTTTTTGTTGGTGACATAGGAATATTAAAAGTTAAAATTTACAAGTATAGCCTTTACTGACGTGTTAAAAAATTGACACATCAGCCTTTTTGTTATAAAAAGTGATTAAAAATATTTAAAAAATTTTAATTTCAAGGAGTCCAACCCGACCGTTTACAAAACCGCTTTCAATTGGTTTTCTAAAAACTATTCTGTGAAAAGATTTAAAAATCAGTTTTCAGAGAATATCTTAAGATTATTTTTCCTTATTTTAAAGGGTACAATTTTCACCTAATAACTTACTTTGTAGTTTACAAAAAAAAATTACTATAAAAACAAAAACAAAAACAAAAACAAAAACAAAAACAAAGGAGACAATTGCCAAACACACCCAAATTTCACTCCGACTCTTGCTTTAGATTTCAATTTTAACAATGACGTAAATCAAATCAAACAAACAAAAATCCTAGTACTTTAAACACAAACATGTAAAGCTCTTAATATAATGAACATAGCTCTTTGATCTCTTACCTAAACCTAAAGCTCTAAGAGTTGTAAGACCTTAGTTTTTTTTTTTTTTTTTTTTTTAAATTTAATAACAGAAATTTAGTATGATTTTTTTTTTAATGAAATAGTAAAAAGAACTTTGAAGAACAATTCTGTTTGAGAATTAAAAACAAATATAATTTTTAAGATTTCTTATTTTTTAGGAATTTAGTTTATCAATACACAATTCAAGTACTGTATCATACTTTAATTTAAAATTTTTAATCTTCCGATCATATATATAAATATTAATATTAAATTATATAGTATAAAAATCTTAATATTAATATTAAATCTTAAGACTTAAAAATTTTAAATTATAAAAGATAACTAGATAAGTGAGAGCGTTGTTGGTGCAACTACAAGTTGAGCTTATGGAAGGTGAAATCCAAAAGCTCTTGATTTTTAAACACGTATTAGTTATTATTGTTGGGTTCTTGAGTTACAATTTTTAGCAGTTGCTCTGTCTGCTTAAAGTGCAAATTTAGCTTCCTTACATTAATATAGAAAATACAGTTCCTCCTACTCATCTACGTGACTCTACAACTACTGCATTATATATATATATATATATATATATATATATATTTTTTTTTTTTTTTTTTTTTTTTTTTGGGCATATATGACATTATGGTACCCATATACATAGACGCGTTTGTATTTGCTTTCTCACAAAGCATATGAATTCCACACAAATTTCACACAAAATAGAAATCAAAAACAAAAACAAAAACAAAGACAGTCAAACCCAGAGCTAGTCCTATACTATGGAAACGTAATATATTGAACATTTAGTCACATATTTCATGACTATACATGATCGATAATGGGTTCATATCACAATGTTAAGGTGAGTGTAATTTCTTAAATGGGTTTTCTGGGTCGGTCGGATCAATGATGGAAGGCAAAAAAGGGAGACAAAATAACAATGCTGCATATAGAGTTGCATGTTTCTGTGAAAAGCTGCTAAACTAAAAAAGAGTTGTCATGAAAAGAAAGGAGGTCAAAGGAGAATAATGGATTGTCTTTGACATCACTCTAAAGTTGTTCTAACAACTGGACCACCAGATTACCCATTGACAGCACCCTAGTTAAGCAGTCTTTCATTTTCTCTTCAACCATACATCCCCATTTCTCATCACCTATATATACACTGCCCAATTCATTTCAATCAATGCACAAACAATTTAAGAATCACATTCATCTTCAATATTAAAAAAAACAGAAGGAACAAAAACAATGGGGTTCCCGGTTACTTCAGAGCCACCATTTCTGAGAGCCTCCCTCTTCACATTCATTGTTGCACTGTCTGTCATTCCGAATCAGCTAGCACTTGCTGGAATAACCAGACACTACAAGTTCGATGTATGCAAATTCATATATATAGTTATGGGATCCGTGATAAATACATAACACATTTTCCTTCACTTAAATTGCGTGGTTTGTGATGTAGATCAAGTTGCAAAATGTTACAAGACTGTGCAACACAAAGAGCATTGTGACAGTGAATGGGAAGTTTCCTGGACCGCGCATTCTAGCTAGAGAGGGAGATCGCCTACTTATCAAAGTTGTTAACCATGTCCGAAACAACATCTCCATCCATTGGTAAGAGCTATTCATAAAAAGCTCCTCTCCATTTTCCCCTCCCCCACGCTAAGTCAAGTTCTAGGATGAGTAGTTGGTGCATTTATCAAAATTATCTTTACGTTTAGGGTCTCACCCTTATAAAATATAATGTGAGAATGCCACTTTGGAAGAAATATATTAAAGGGAACACAAACAAAAGTTTAACCATATCAGACTCAGCTCTAAATTTCAAAGTTCTGAGATTATACGTTAACTAGTGTAAGTAAACTGTAGACGTTATTAAAATCCAAGGTTCAAATTCGAACTTTCAGTGTTCTCTCTCAACCATGTTTGATTGTTTTGTCATGCACCAATAAGATACAAATCATACGCTAATTTCATTTGAAAATATAGGCATGGTATACGACAACTTCGGTCAGGTTGGGCAGATGGACCAGCCTATGTCACTCAGTGCCCCATACAAACCGGGCAGAGCTATGTATACAACTTCACTATAACCGGGCAAAGAGGGACTCTCTGGTGGCACGCTCACATCTCATGGCTACGAGCAACTCTCTATGGTCCTATAATCATTCTCCCTAAGCTTGGAGTTCCTTACCCATTTGCTAAACCCTACAAAGAAGTCCCTATAATCTTCGGTAAATAACTTCTGATACCAGCTCCAATGTATAATCCTCTACTTCTTATCACCTGAAAATATGTAATTTTCATAACTTCAAATACTTTCAAATTGCAGGAGAATGGTGGAATGCAGACCCAGAAGGAGTCATTAAACAGGCCCTACAGACAGGTGGAGGGCCAAATGTCTCTGATGCATATACAATCAATGGTCTCCCTGGTCCCTTATATAATTGCTCAGCCAAAGGTACTAATATCTCTATCCAGTATTTTAATGCAAAATCTTGTTATGCGAAATTTGATTTTTCTTTTTCTCACTATTTTTCACATGCCAATTCTATTTATAATTCATGCTATTAAGCAGATACATTCAGGCTGAAAGTAAAGCCAGGGAAAACATACCTTTTACGAATGATTAATGCAGCACTCAACGACGAGCTCTTCTTCAGCATTGCAAACCACACTCTCACGATCGTCGACGTTGACGCCGTTTACGTCAAGCCATTTCAAACTAAAACGCTCCTCATCGCTCCAGGACAGACCACGAATCTCCTTGTCAAAACCAAATCGCATTCCCCAAATGCCACCTTCTTCATGGCCGCTCGTCCGTACGCCACCGGCTCCGGCACATTCGACAACTCCACCGTCACTGGAATACTACATTACGAATCATCATCATCCTCCTCTAACAGGAATTTCATCAAACACCTCCCAATCTACAAACCAGATCTCCCTTCGCTCAACGACACCTCATTCGCAACAAGTTTCGCGAACAAATTGAAAAGCTTAGCGAGCTCGGAATTCCCCGCAAACGTGCCAAAGAAAATCGATCAGCGATTCTTCTTCACAGTAGGTTTAGGGACAAATCCTTGTTCTACTCAGCAAAACCACCGTAATCAAACCTGTCAGGGTCCTAACGGAACGATGTTCGCCGCGTCGATCAACAACATATCTTTCACACTACCAAATGAGGCCTTACTTCAGGCCCATTACACCGGGATTTCTAATGGGGTTTATTCACCAGACTTTCCAATCATTCCAAGAAACCCATTTAACTTTACAGGGCCACCTCCGAACAACACTTTGGTGACGAATGCGACAAAGCTCATGGTATTGAAATATAACACAAGTGTGGAACTGATACTGCAAGACACGAGCATTTTAGGAGCTGAGAGCCATCCTTTACATCTTCATGGGTTCAATTTCTTTGTTGTTAGTCAAGGATTTGGGAATTTTGATTTCAACAAGGACCCTAAAAAATTCAACCTTGTTGATCCTGTTGAAAGGAATACAGTAGGAGTGCCTTCAGGAGGATGGGTTGCCCTTAGATTTTTGGCTGATAATCCAGGTAAAAAGAGTATTTATTTGCTATATCATTAAGAGGCTTAAATTCCAATGTGGACCTTCAAACTTCTTTTTTAATGGCTAATTTGGTAAACAGGGGTTTGGTTCATGCATTGTCACTTGGAAGTTCATACAAGCTGGGGACTGAGAATGGCTTGGCTTGTATTAGATGGGAAGCTGCCCAATCAGAAGTTGCTTCCTCCACCTGCAGATCTGCCCAAGTGTTAGAAGAAACTTATAAGCTATAAACCATTTTTGGAGTCACCATTAACCAATATTTGCATTTTGTTTTTTTGGCCTCCCATATATTAATCAACTATCTTGATTATCAACTTTTTTCCCCATCAGCAATCGGATTGTTTTATAAAGTACCCAATAATGACTCTTTCAGTTTATTTATGTCTGACTTGAGAGAAAAATAAAAAGGAGGAAACATTTTGTTCCTCATCTATTTTGTAACATCCAGATTTAAGTATGTGTGAACGACCTCAATAACATTATTGCATTTATGAATGAATAGTATCCTTTACTTCATTTCTTAAGTAAAAAGCAAGGAAAATTAAGATTCTCGAACATGAAAGAAAAATTTAAAGATTCTAATCCAAGGAAAATGGATATCAAAAAATTATCTAATGCATCATGTGTAGACAACCCTCATTGGTGGGAATACTGAGTATATAGTCAATTATAACAAAACAAGAAAAGAAAAGGAAAAAAAAAAAGGAAAGAAGGCAAACTCCTGTAGGACAATGTTTAGATCATCATTACCCTAACCTAAATAAAATTCAAGCCTCAACAAGCATTAGAACCAGTACAAGTAGAAAGCAAAGAAAAGGTCATTCTGCTAAAGGGTGGAAAGACATAGTCTGCTACTGTGTCAACTGTCAAGATGCTTAAAAGATAAGTGCATATGAAATTTTAAGAACATATAATAAACAGCATACTTGAGGTGTCACTCCCACATTACAGTAAATAAATTTATATCAATTGAAGAAGTATACAATCAAGAAATTAAGAATTCTTTCAAGTATCAGAGCATATACGGAAGAGTAGAAACACGATAATTTACCAGAAAGACTAAAGAGTATAAAAAATTAAAACTCGAATGGTTTTCGATTTTCCAGACTTCTACTAATTCATTCTGTTTGTGATTGACGATTTCTACCATCTATCATCAAACAAAACTCCAATTGTGGGTAGTTATTTTCCAAGGAAAATGGGGGAAAAAACACCCTAAAGCAATGCAACAAGGGAATTCCTTCAGATAACTTGATCAATATCAAACTGAAACAAAAATAATGCAACTATGAGACATTATAGTGCCACTATAAATTGAGCCATACATGAAGCAAAAATCCAAGGCTTCTTTATTTTCTGAACACGTATTATTATTATAATTATTATTGGTATCTTTAGGTACAATATTTAGCAGTTGCTTTGTTTGCTTAAAATTAAAATTAGGCTTCACTCCTTCGCTTCATACATTCTTATCTGTCTCTTAGTAAATATAGAAGGAAAAAAAAAAAAACATTTCCTCCTACTAATCTACATGACTCTACAACTACATTTTTATAGTTACATATATACATACATACACCTGGATTTGCTTCCTCATCAAGCATTAAAATTACCCCAAAGTTGTTCTAACAACAGGACTACCACACAAACGGGGCAGAGCTATGTATACAACTTCACCATAACCGGGCAAAGAGGGACTCTCTGGTGGCACACGCTCACATCTCATGGCTAAGAGCAACTCTCTATGGTCCCATAATCATTCTCCATAAGCTCAGAGTTCCTTACCCTTTTGCTAAACCCTACAAAGAAGACCCTATAATCTTCGGCAAATAACTTCTGATACCAACTCCAATGTATAATCCTATACTTCTTATCACCTGAAAATATGTAATTTTCATAACTTCAAATACTTTCAAATTGCAGGAGAATGGTGGAATGCAGACCCAGAAGCAGTCATTAAACAGGCCCTACAGACAGGTGGAGGGCCAAATGTCTCTGATGCATATACAATCAATGGTCTCCCTGGTCCCTTATATAATTGCTCAGCCAAAGGTACTAATATCTCTATCCAGTATTTTAATGCAAAATCTTGTTATGCGAAATTTGATTTTTCTTTTTCTCACTATTTTTCACATGCCAATTCTACTTATAATTCATGCTATTAAGCAAATACATTCAGGCTGAAAGTAAAGCCAGGGAAAACATACCTTTTACGAATGATTAATGCAGCACTCAACGACGAGCTCTTCTTCAGCATTGCAAACCACACTCTCACGATCGTCGACGTTGACGCCGTTTACGTCAAGCCATTTCAAACCAAAACGCTCCTCATCGCTCAAGGACAGACCACGAATCTCCTCCTCAAAACCAAATCACATTCCCCAAAGGCCACCTTCTTCATGGCCGCTCGTCCATACGGATCCGGCTCCGGAACGTTCGACAACTCCACCTTCGCCGGAATATTAGAGTACGAATCATCCTCCTCCTCCTCCTCTCATAGGAATTTCATCAAACACCTCCCAATCTACAAACCAGATCTACCTTCGCTCAACGACACCTCACTCGCAAAGAGTTTCGCGAACAAATTGAAAAGCCTAGCAACCTCAGAATTCCCCGCAAACGTGCCAAAGAAAATCGATCAGTGATTCTTCTTCACAGTAGGATTAGGAACGAATCCTTGTTCTACTCAGCAAACCCGCCATAACCAAACCTGTCAGGGTCCTAACGGAACGATGTTTGCCGCGTCGATCAATGACATATCTTTCGCGCTACCAAATAAGGTCTTACTTCAGGCCCATCAGACCGAGCTTTCTAATGGGGTTTACTCACCGGACTTTCCATTTAGCCCAATAAACCCATTTAACTTTACAGGCCCATCTCCGAACAACACTCTAGTGACCAACGCGACAAAGCCCGTCGTTTCGAAGTATAACACTAGAGCGGAGCCGATATTACATTATTACAGGACACAAGCATTTTAGGAGCTGAGAGCCACTCCTTACATCTTCATGGGTTCAATTTCTTTGTTGTCGGTCAAGGGTTTGGGAAATTTGATTTCAACAAGGCCTCTAAAAAATTCAATCTTATTGATCCTAACCAAAGGAATACGGCGGCCGTGCCTTCATGAGGATGGGTTGCCCTTAAATTCTTGGCTGATAATCCAGGTAACGAGAATGTTTAGTTGATATGTTATTAAAAGGTTCAAACTCCAGTTTTGATCTTCAAACTTCAATTTAAATGACTTCTTTTTTAAATGGGTAATTTGGTAAACAGGGGTTTGGTTCATGCATTGTCGCTTGGAAGTGCATACAAGTTGGGGATTGATGAGAATGGCTTGGCTGGTATTAGATGGGAAGCTGCCCAATCAGAAGTTGCTCCCTCCACCTGCAGATCTGCTCAAGTTTTGAAAGAACTTATGACCCCAATTTGGCGTTCGATTTTAGCTTAAACTTGCATTTTTTGTTTTTTTTCCCCCACAAGTTAACCCAACATCTTGATTACCGAAAGCTTTTTGCTCGGCGATTGGAATGTTCTATGATTTTACCCAATAATTGTTCTTTTGGTTAATTTATGACTGACTTGAGAAAAATAAAAGGGAGGCAAATATTATTTACAATTTTTTTTTTTTTGGGGATAAATTTGATCCCGATTATGATAATAATTAAATAATTAATTATCGACGGCTTGGTCTTCCGACCATTTTCCAAAGACACTTGCATGAACAAAAATTATCCACTTTTTTCTTCCCTATTTTGTAACATCCTGGTTTATGTGAAAGATAAATCAATCCACTGTTTTAATTTTTTTTTTTTTTTGAAATTACATGAACAACACGTTTGAAGATCTCGAGGCATGAAAGATATGAATTGAAGAATGCATATAGTGCATGAAATTAAGAACTATATGGAAGAGTCAGAACAAGATATAAATTTACCATATTCTCATGATTGTAAATCTCTACTTTCCACCCATCAAACAAAACTTCAAACTGCATTTAGTCATCATCAAGCATTCAAGCTGCTCTGTCATGCTTCAGATTTCGTTGATCAAAATATCAATTTGAAACAGTAGGCTTCAACTATGAAGAAATGTCATCCATAACTTTTATATTTATCATTTTCTCCTTTTCTTACTCCTCCGATCCTCTAAACCGTCTTCAACCTCCTTCCTCTTCTTCCCTTCTTCCTTATTCGAGTCTCTATTATTTTCTCCACTCACTTTAATTGAATTAGCCTTTTCAGTTTTCCCCCTTTCCTCTTCAATCTCCACTTTTTGCCCCAATTCATCCTTATTCTTCTTCCCATCCTTCTTTCTCTCGCTTTGCATAGCTACATTATCCTCTACCTCATTCTTCTTATTCTGAGCCAGAGTATCTTCAGCTTCACCTCCATTAACTCCAATAGCAAAATCAATATCATTCTTCATAGACACAGCATCATCTCTTAACTCATCTCTCTTCTTCTTCTTCTTCTTCTTCTTATCCTTACTACGCTCTCCCTCAATCATGTTTCCATTACTTTCAATCTCGGTTCGATTTTCTGTCCGGACTTTCTTAGTATCTTCAACCGGACGACTGAATTCCAGACTCACCTCGCTCCGAGTTGGATTTTCCTCCACACCATCTCGATCGTCAATAGTCTCCGATTTAGACTTCCGATTCTTGCGCTCGGTCCTGCCAGATTTGAGGTCCTTGTGTAGCTGCTTCAACTCATTGAAAGCGGCAGAAGCGCGTCGGAGGTACGCGCACAGAGCTTGCGATTCTGCGTTATCGGTGGAGACGAAGGAGGAGAGAGTGGTGGCCGCTCTGGAGAGAGATATTGGCTTCGAAGAGACGACCTTCCCTGATACGGTCTTCATTCTAAAGCTTCTGGCTTCAGGGTTTTAGGCCCCGAAGAGGAAGACAAAGAAGAAGAAGAAGAACGATTAGGGTTTTTGGAGAGCGAGATTGGCTTCTTCGACGAGACGACCTTCCCTGAGACGGACTGCAAGTATTAGGGGTTCTGACTTGAGTCTTTGGGCCCGTGGTCCGGTCAGCCACATTTGGGCTTTTAGGGCCTTAAAAGTTAAGCTTGAAACAGCCACATTTGCATTTCTTACAAACAGCTTCGGGAGGAAAAGGAGAAAACTACTTGCATCTAATCCCAATTCATTGGATAACCAAGACCTAACTTATCATCAAAAAAATTTAACCTAACATTTAGAGAGAGAGGAAATAGAAGAGAAATCAAATCCTAAACCATCAAAATTAATTAATTAATACATCACCGGATTAATTTATATATATATATATAAGTAACGATATGATCACTTAAATTAATATAACTTTTAATTTTTTTTTATACCGAGAAGTTTATAATCATATTTTGATTAAACTTTTTATTTTAACTAGAGAACTAAAATAATAAATAAATAAAAAAATAAATTTAAAAAAAAACAACAACCTATACTTATTGCTCACTAGAATGTTGTACAATATCACAAGCCTCCATTATTCTATCATGAACAAAGAGCTAAAGCAAAGCCTATTCTTATGCGCGGTGTTCTAAAAATACAACAAGCAGCAATTCACACTTCAAATCCACACCCAAAAAAAAAGAAAAAAATAATCTACAAAACAAAAAAGACCAAACACTAGTAGTTGTACAAAGAAATCAACACATGTCAGAAGACATTGATTTGCAGATCCTGCAACCCAGGATCAATTGAACTAACATCTTTCTCACCTTCGGTCTTCCCAAATACAGGTACTTCAAGCACTGGAGGATTCTGTAATTTTCACAAGTGCATATTTAATAATCATTAGTGACTTCAAAATGTGAAAGAAGATCTCAGTTTTAAACTTTAAAAGGTTAATTTAGTAATTTTACCTCGGAGCGAACAAGTGCCCAATTGATACCATGAAAGAAAGGGTGTTGTTTGATTTCATAAGCTCCTTCTACTGATCCCAATCTGTTCAAAGGGTCCCTATGAAGTAGCCTATACATCAACTGCTTTGCACTCAAACTTACCTGAAATAGTTTTTTATTTTTTAAAAGGTCACATTTCATCTTCCAGCAGTCAACTTCTTTCACTGTGAAAGAAAATAAAATTAGTTTTTACCGTTATGCTTCTGGGAAATTTGAGATCTTTGTGAAGAATGTTGGCAAATGTCTTCTGCCTCGTTTTCCCTCGAAACGGTGTGTACCCGTAAAGCATTTCGTATAAAAGAATGCCTTGACAAAACAAAGACAATGAAATGAATGAATCAAGTCAGGAAGGAGTATTAAACACAGAATCTTAGGGACTAATAAATTTCACAAGAATTGGGATGGTTTTATTTACCAAGTGCCCACCAGTCAACTGCACTTGTATGGCCAGCCCCGCTTATGATTTCCTGCCCAAAGAAAAAAAAGGAAAAATCAGACAAACAGAAGTTCAAACATGTACAATGGTCACTAAAAGATAGTCATGTAATGTAGTAAAGAGAAAAGGCAAAAGAATTTACAAACCGGAGCGATATACTCTTCTGTGCCGACAAATGAGTTTGATGCTCTCATTGGTTCGGCAATAAAGATCGGATTCTGTTGGCCCTTGTGTTTCTTTTTCTTCTCATATGCATCTGGAAACAAAAGCTGTAATCAAAAAACAAACACATCAAAGTTTTAGGTAGCTGTTACCTAAAAAGGAACTGGGAAAAAAAATTGAAAAATAAAAGAATTACATATTAAATACAGAATTTTCAGAAAAGAAAAAAACATACTTGGGGTCTGCAATAAGTTAAACATGAAAGATCGAAATCCGTTAAGGAGACATGTCCATTGCCCTGAAGTAAGATGTTCTCAGGCTTCAAGTCTCTGTAAATTATCCCTATTATAAAAAAATAAAAATAATTAAGTTATTAACGAAGAGGACTAAATAAATGAGGATCATATCATAATTTCATTATACAAATAATGAACGTTGAAGTATTACCTTGACAGTGAAGGTACTCCAAAGCAACAATAACCTCAGCAGCATAAAATCTACAAAAAAAAAAAAAATTATCCCAGTGAATTTTTATGTGAACAGAAGTTAATCAAAATGTGAAATTTGGTTTCTAGTTAGTTTTTATACCTGACAGCGTCTTCTTTAAGGACCTTCGTAGGTTGTCGATCCAAAAGCATAAAGAGTTCTCCGCCCGGACAGTAATCGGTTATTAAACAAACATGAGTTTTTGTCTGCAAAATAATTTTTAAACAAATTATAATAAATGGATAATGAAAATCGCAATATATTCAGTCTATAGTATCCGGATCTAACCTGAAATGATGCATATAGTGCAAGAAGGAAAGGATGATCTAACATGTCGAGGATTTCCCTCTCTATACAAGCTCTATGCACCTAATTAACCAAATAATAATAATGAAATTAGTACATTTTTGCAAGATATAAAAAATAAAATAAAATAATAATAACAACAATAATGATTTTGTATACCTTGTTTCGGCTAATCATAACACTCTTGTCCATAGCCTTCATGGCAAAGTAGAGACCGGTCCCACACAATTCTACCAAATGAACGCTGCAATCCATATATACATAGTTACATTATACATACATATTCTATGCTAGGTACATTGTTTTATAACGGAGCCGAGGATCAAACAGACCAGCCGGTATCGCCCGAACCCAAAGGTTTAATCGGTTTAAAATGTTTCAAGCCGATCTGTTCACCGCTAGCTAGAATCTGCAACAAAAAGAATGAGTGTTATATGATTAATTTATAAGTAATCATGATGAGTTAAACCACAACGAAAATCCTTATAGATATATGTAAGTATATATAATCACCTTCTGAATAGCTTTCCAAGAGGGACTGTCTCTCCGATGAGGTTTAGGATGAACCAACTTGGAATGGTTGATCCACAAATCTTCAGGTGTCTAGACACAAGTTTAAAATAGTAAGAATGGTCAGATTTTAGTCTCAAAGTTTAAATTTAAGATAAATGTAAGAACTAACTAATAAAATTTACAAACCGAATTAGCATCCGGGAGTTCTCTAACGGCTACATCGACATTTTTTGCTGTTTCTTTGACCTGTTATAGTAGTAGACAAATTAAAATCAAGTAAACATAGAAGTTAATGAATAAGCTCAAAAACGAAGATCAATCCGAAATGTAATGTTTTGAAATTCAAACCGTTTTTTCGCTTTCTTTCCCGGTTTCTCCTAGAATGCAACTATTGAGCGGCTCAATATGCTGACTACCGTCAAGTTGTACTCCTATAAAATACTGCACTTCACCCTGATTTACCAAAGCCAGTTTTAAAGTGAAAAAAAAAAAAAAAAAGTCATTTAGAATGTCATACTTTACTTATTCATAGGATGTCGTTGAAGAAGTAACTCGATAACTACTTTATACCTTTTGATCACGCATCGGTTGTAGATGAAACACATTCCAGAATTTTTTACCTGAGTCATGTAAAAGTGGTCTTAAATAGGAGGGCTTAATGAACAGAACATAATTTTAGATTTTTTTCAATACCGGGAAATAATAAGGTTACCGCTTTTTGTGTAGTTAATAAGCTGGACAGTAACTTCAGTTTGGTTGTCGATCGCCTCCCGTATCTTTCTAACAGTGGCCGGATCTGTTTCCGGTCCTTGCAAAAACCTACACACATAAAAATCAAAATTCAAAATCCATTACTACAAAATAAGTTGCAAATTTTGAAAAAAACAGAGAAAAATTCTGAAAGGACCTGCAATTTCTTCCCAGTATTTCTTCGCGGCTATACTCCGAAAGTTCCAAGAAGCTATCCGATGCAAATATCTTAAAGAAAGAAAGAAAAAAAATACATTAGAAACATGAAATCTTTGTTCTTAACTAGAGAAAATGTACTAATTGAGCAAGTGAAATTTTTCTTACAATGGGATTGTCTGGAAGCCTTGGATCGGTAATGACAAAGTTTTTCTCAATCCGTTCAAGTGTCGTAGCTAAATCAATACCCTTTCTCTTCTCCTTTTGTCTTTCTTTATCATCCAAACTATCCGGCCTCTCATCATCACTTCCCAGCCGTTCATTCCCATCGCTCTCATCATTATCAAGTCTCATTCCATCTTCAAACTTTTCGACATTCAATCGACTTTTCCAAACAATCCTAAAAGCGCACACACACACACACACAAAAAGTATACGTAAATATATCACAATTAAAGATATACAAAAGTAACTGAGTAATTTGAATGTAATAAGTGTTAAGCATATGTTATGTAGCATATGTACCCTATGAAAGAATGACGCTTGAGTTTTTTTTGTTTCTTATCGGGGAATTCACTGATCTTCTGCATCGGACTTCTGATTCCAGCATGCGAATTTCGTCTTGGTGGGGCCGGGATTCCGGCTCTTTCCTCTTTCTTATCGCCGGATTTTCTAACATAAGGACGGTTTGTTGATAAACTAAGTGAACGGGGCCTTTTTACAGCATGTATTAGTTCGGTTACCGAACTCGTGGCCATCTCCTTTTGACGCGCTGCAATAAAAAATCATCACAACTAGTGCATCAGTTATTAACCAAAAAAACTTGATCATTTTGTTTGATCATAAAAATGATCAAGGGAGAAAAAGAATGATATTGAAAGTGCATAGAATTACAATCATATTTGATCAAGGACTCGGGTAGTCCGTTGGGACGGAGCATCTTATCTTTCGAACCCTCCGTGTGCTTGCTCACTTCCACTTGCATTCTAGTAAAAGTAAGAGATAAAAAAACCGAAAGATTACCATGAAAGTTGTAAGTAATTCTAAAAGTTTGATCTGTTTAGAAGTAAATAATCCGACAATGTATACCAGGTAGATAGAAACGGTGACAAAAACAAAAGGCCCAAAGTCTATGACAATAAAGGGACATGGAATCACTCAATTAGCTAATTGACAATGAGGCTAAGAGGAGATGGTCAAGTTGGCAATAATGTGGTTCAAAATTATTGAACACTTTGGAGTGACATGAAACAAAGGGCACTTGAAGCATCACTTTGGTATGGTAAGTGATCATGCTTTTTGTTTTATGCAATAATAAGAGACATATCCAATGATTGTGGTAAACACAAATGAGGTGCAGTTTGAACAAGTTCATCCAAATGCAATAAAATCAAAAGGTAATTTTTCTTCAAGACGTTGGTTTCAAATCTAATTTGATAATAAGATGGTAATTCAGTTGTAGTACTCTCAACTAAGACCTAGTAAGTCTCAGATTCAAATCATATAAAAAGAAATAAGAAATTATAATTATTATATTTAAAGAAGAAAAAAAATTATATATATATAATTTTACCCAAACAATCAGTTTAATAAAACCGAACAAATTATGCATAGGTCACTGAAGCTAAAATCATTCGAAAATTACTTCAATAGAAGGAAAAAAAAAAAAAGAGTTTTTCATGGTGAAAGTAAATGACAAATGAACCTACACAAATGTTAAAAATGGATCCAAAGGGTGAATGAATACACATGTGGGGTGGACCGTGGATACCACACATTTGTCTCACGTGGGACATGTATGTTCGCACCACGTTGCACAAATATGTGACATACCAAGCCAACAAGAACAAGGTGATGAGAAAAGCATATAAAACTAACCCGATAAATTTGATGACATTGCCAGATTCATCCTTGACAGGTGCAATGGTAAGTAGATTCCAAAAGGGCGTCCCATCTTTCTTGTAATTCAACAACCTTCCACAATAACTTCTCCCACCCTGTAAAGCTTCCCTTATCTTCCTCAAATCTTCCGGGTCAGTATCCGGTCCCTGTAAGAACCGACTGCAAAAACCGATCCGATCCGCCACATCCCGTTTCGAACCGTTAGTTAATCAAGTCAATATTACATTGTCAGTTGATTAACTTTTTAATACTTGCAAGTTTAAATATTAACTTTTTGATCCTCACGCGGTTTTGTTTCGGCAGTGTTTATCTAAAGTGAATATTTCAATATTTTATGGAGGCAAAAAGTTAATAACTCAAAAACCTACTAAGTCTATCAAATTAATTAACCAACGTCAAATTTTTTTTTTTTTTTTTTGGGGGTTTTTCCTTGAAGAATAATAAATGAAATAAAATCATTTGGCCTAAAAATAATAATAAAAAGAAAATTAAAAGAAGAAAAAGGAATTTACCAATTTCGTCCTATGACTTCCTTGGAAGAGTAACCCGTCATGTTAAAGAACCCCGCACTCGCATACATGATCGGGTAATCGGATTTCGTCCCATCCGAAACGACAAACGTCTGCTGGAAAGTCGACAAGACGTCCTTCAAGTCTTCCGACGCTCTAGGAATCCCTCTCTCATTCGACCCACCTTCATCCGAATTGTCGCCCGAACTCCTCACCGAGTTATTCGACGTCCTCCTATCCGGTTTGTTCGGTTCATCTCCCCCAGAAGTCCGAACCGTCACTCCTTGAGGCTTACCGGTCTCTATATCCGTCTTCAGAACCAAGCCCCACTCGGCCGCTCGTTGAGCCGCGGCTCCCACGCGGCCTGGCGATAACGGCGTCTGAGCCCTCGTTGATTTTTCACTGACAATCGCTGAGATGGTCTTATGTGCAGGAACCGGGTAAGAATCCGGGTCATCATTTAGGGCCATCCATGGAGTTATCTCCTCCGTGGCTTTGAAGGATTTGGAAGAAATGTTGGGTGGTTCGGGTTCGGAGATGTGACGTGGTTCGGCCCAGCTCTGCCATGTTATATTTGACAGGAAAACTGATTCGTCCGGTGGGTTCGAGTAGGTTGATGAAGGAGTGAAGACTTCTAGTGAACCGCGCGAATCTCGCAGAAATGGTGGTAAGTGGGCTGCTGTTGTTGTTGTTGATGACAGCTTGGAGAATGGAGTGTCTGATTGCTCCATTTTCTTTCTTTTCTCCCTGCATGAAAATCGAAAAAAACGAATTGATGAATATATATTTTTATATATTATTAATATTAATAAAATTCTATAAGAAAAATATGAAATTATACGTTTAACCCTTTTCATGGATTGTATATATGGTCACTTACATGTGTACATATATGTATATATATATATATATATATAATATATAGTATATATATATATATAATATATAGTATATAGTTATAGCATGCAAACGCATCAGAGTAGTTAGCGAGACTCGTGGGTCCATTTTCTCTGTGTTACATACTCAACACCAGCTGCATCGGGTTGGTCTAATGATATTTATTTTCATGCCTTACGTTTAAAACTTATACATACCATCTTTTTTTTTTTTTAATATTATTATTCGATCGTTTAAATTAAAAAATATGTGAATGTTAAATTTTCAAAATTACAGTGTCTAGAATTTGATGAAATTAATCGGATATTAATAATAATAAAATATTATTAAAAAACCCATTTAAATAATAAAAAAAAAGTAATAATAATAATAATAATAATATTTGATGTTCAAAAATTAATTGTGTTACACTAAAATATTTATTTGTAATGAAAGTACATAAAAAGTTACTTTATCTAACTATAATATCATTTAAAATATAGGTTATACTAATTTTATAATAAAATACGAATTAAAGTCATCTTTCATCGATTTAAATCCACTAAAAAATAATAAATACTTTATAATCAATCATAATATTCATAATTATTGATAATTAAGATGATATTAGGATTGAGGTGGCATGATGTTATTAACTCTAATACATCGAATATGTATTCATTAATTGATTCCTAATTTGATATATATATATATATATATATATATACTTCGGATAATTAGTACGTATGGGGTCCTCCAAAGTAGAAGGAATAGATCGATAATGGAGTGTTGCCTGTAGGGGACCTTTAGAGATGGAGAAAGATGGGTTCTGGAAGTAGGTTTAACAAAATAAGAAGAGAGAGAGAGAGAGTCATATAATTCATAAGGACACGCAACAAGATTTTCGGCCACCCACGTGCAATGTCAAAACAAAAACAAAAACAAAACCAAAGAGACATGAATGTTAAAAGACGTTGCATTTGTTTCGCAGGTTAAGTTTGATGTTTTAGTGTATACAAGTAATTTGAACTTCCACCTCTTTCCAGTAATTTTTTGTTTTTTTTTTTTGGTTTTTTACGAATAAATTATATCGATATTCATTTATCGACAAGATGAATCTTACGTGATTTAAGAGAAGTCTATAGTAATTAAGAGAAAGTTTAATTTATTAATCATTAGTTAAGGGTTTTAATATGGGTTTGAGAGGTTGATCTTCAAATATTAAAGATCCTAAGAATCTCAAACTTCATACCATTCGATCATTAAAAAAAGTTGGAGATATTTTAAAATCTTAATAACATCGAATAATCAAAAATTGAAAAATTTTAAGATCATTAATATTTGGAGATCAATCCGTAATCCGTTTAGTATCAAGCATGTCGACTTATCTAATTAATTAATGAGCAAATCGTGGAAACGATTGGGTTGGTTGCTTAATTATACATGAAATCGACATACCAAAAATATCAGGTCGGGCGATCAGACAAAATTGTATATCAAATGTTATCGTATAAAAACAAACAGTGGTAAATGATTGTGACAATATGATACAATAAAGCCAAATGTATATGGCTATATACTAACTCTTTATCATAAACCAATATGCATGACAGCATGACATGACCATTGGCCGGTTTATAGAGCAAGAACTAACCAACTGTTTGGTTAGATTTAGAAATTAGAATCGACGATGATAAATGAAAAAAAAAATATATATATATAGAATCAGAAATTGATTATCGAAAGTTTCATTAATTTTCTCAAACTAGTTAGAAAAGTAGTAGTAGTGTTACTGTTATCGTATGGACATACCTTGGATATCTTTTAGCAGCAGCTGATGATCTTGTTCATGTGGGTCGATTGAGAAAGAAGGAGGGATTGAAGAGGAGAGAAAACAGTAGAAAGAGAATGAATGTTCAGAGAAAGGTTCGGCAACTCCCATCCTTCATGATGGCTCGAACTTCACATGCTTCTTGCACGTAACACCAATAATTATACTAATTATTTTTCAATTTCCAGTTTCACAACAAATCGAAACCAAAAATATAATCGTCTCTCTCTCTATTTTTTTATTTTTTATTTTTTATTTTTTAATTGGTTATATAAAGCGGAAGTGATGGGGTAATGGGTTCAGGGTTATGGGTTTAACCGTTTAGGCATGTTATGAGTGACGGGCTCGACCGACCGGTTCATATTTGAGATATATATATATATAATTAAAATAAATTAATTTATTATAAATATAATATATTAAAAAGTTTATAATATAAATGATAATAAATTTGAAATAGATGATAAAAGCGGACACGTGAAGGTGTTTGAGTGTTGTCACAGGTTGAAAATCTCAAGTGTCCAATAGGTGAAGCCTGAGTTGGGATTAGGCTTCTGTTTGGTCTCTTTCGCCTTCTTGTTTTTTTTTTTTTTTTTTTTTTTTTTTTTTATTAAACCCAAATAGCCTGAGATTTGCCGGCGGTTTACGGCTTCCTTAATTATTCAGACAAAGATCTCAGGGTAGACTACTCCCTTTATAATCATCGTCTATGTCCACTTGATTGATTTGGGAATAATCATCGTCTATGTCCACTTGATTGATTTGGGAAACTAATCTTATATGTGGCATCAGGTCCTGACCAATTACTTCAATTACTAGACTATCTACTGTGTCAAATTATTTTTGTTCTTTTTTTTTTCTTCTCAATATTATATTTTGGTTTTATTTTACTGTAATTATTCACCTGTTCTATGTGTTCAATATTAAGTGAACTTGGTGGTATATCTTATATCTATTAAATATAATAAGAAGTAATTTGTTACTTAAATTATATCTACGATACTATAAATAATGAAATAAAACTATATAGTTAACTTAATATACATAAAAAGCAATAGTTACAAAATTACAATTAAAATTAAAAAAAAAAAAAAAAGGAGCGCGGGAACATGTCAAGATGTGATCAGATAGGGAGGGATCAAGGCCCACTAGAGGTGGTTCCCATAGCCATGTGAGTCGACTTTTCAAAAACATCTTATCCGTTCACGGCTTGGGGGGTAGATCAAGTGGTCACATCAGTCACTTCGAATAGTATACTACGAGCCCATGTATAAAAAATATGAAAGCGAATTCAATTATTGTTAGTTATTTTTATGTTTATTTTTGTAATAATATTTTGGTCTTTAATTTAAGAATTAAATAAATGATAATGATAAAAAATATATATATATATATATATATAAATTAATTGAAATATAATTAATTTATAAATTATATTTTTTTATAGTTATGATTAATTTATATTATTTTATTTTAAATGTTGATGAATTATGATAATTATTAATATTCGATCTAAATTTAAAATTTGAATATAAAATGTAGAGACCGATATTCGATTTGAATATGAAATCTGAATCTGAAATTTAGAGACTGATATTCAATATGTGGGAAGGAACTCAAATGAAGTTTTTTGTTCGGACTGAGTTTTCGATATAAATCAAATTCTCTGTCCAGACAGAAACATGTATGAAGACCAATATTCGATTTATAAGCAGTAATTCATATGAAGTTATTGATCCAGACAAAAATATATTTGGAGATCGATATTCGATTCGTAGACTGAAACTCATATGAAGTTCCATGTCCAGACATAAACATGTTTATATATGAGTTCTTGATACATCAATCTATGCATCTCAGACCGACATATAAGATCTCAGTCTCGGAAAAGAGCTCAATTTGTTAAGGAAGAACTCTATCTAAAAGTGATTTTGATATAGAATCTAGCGATCTCCACACTATGATATCTCTCTATCATGGGAGCTCTTTCCGATTTTTTTTTTTGATTTTTTTTTTCTCTCTTTTGGGTGATAGACAAATTACCAAGACCACTTTTAATCATCAGAGCAGGCTACGAGCTTAGATAGCCCAATGATGGCCCTATGGCCCAATCAGTTAAACGCTAACCTGGGAAGCCCGAATTTCCGATGCATACTGTTGAAAAATGCCCAGGCGATTTGGTATTTGGGTAAATTAACCTCAGAAGGATCCATAATGTTAAGCTTTATTAACTTTGCATCCACAATAGATTTATAATTTACCGATAGGTCCCAAAAGTTTAAATCAAACTATAAAGAGGCCCATTTGATTGCAAAGTTAGGGTTTTTTATTTTTTTGGAGGCAGAAATTGCATGTTAAGTTGTTAACAGTGAATTTTCACAATCAGCATTTTACTTTACCCAAAGTTACAGTTTTAACCATCGAATAAAAACCTTAAGATATATTATATATATATATATAAAGTGTGTAGTGTTGAATTAATATTTATATTCATAAAATATTAAAAATAATTTGGTTTTGACTGTGAGAGTCAAATGCAAACTGCTTAATTAAAAATTACATGCCTTATCACAAAGACAATGTAATTTTTATATAATATTATTAATTGATCAATAAAAATTAGATACTTATTAAGTCCGGTATCAAATCAAATATTTAAATAGTGTCTCATCAAAATTATCGAAAAAAATATGTTCTTAAATTGAAACTCGATAAAAAAATATATAATATATATCCTCTCGACTTGTTAAATTTCAGATATATTGGAATATATATATATATATTAGTGTGTTAAGTTTTTACTTTTTATAGAGGAGTTTGTGAGCTTTATAACCTATACCATTATAATTTTTTGAATATGAATATACGATTAGATTGAAATAATTTTTTATAATATAGTTAATGCATAAAAATAATTAAAAAAGCTTTTTTTTTTCTTTCTTTTGATATTGTTGCTAAAAAAATATCAACCAATTATAAAAAATATTAATAATAACAAAAAGATAAACGTAGTTGAGATTGTAATTATTCTTTTAGTTATAACTTAGATCCAAACATATTTTTATATAAGGGAGTGAGAAATAATATTTTCTAACTTAATGGTCTTATAGTAATACTGTATAACTTATGGGACCACTGGTAAATTCCCCCTAGAGAAACATTTACAAATCATAACCAAAATATTTCAGTTTCAACGAACAAGAAGAAATCAAATTTCCTTCCGTCTTCTCTGCTCCTCCAATCTCGATTCAGTTGGGGAAAAACTGGTTTTTTTTTTTTTTTTTCTTTTCTTCTTTTTCAATACGAATTCCCATGGCTGCAAAACTCTTCTTCCTGATCCAGAAATCAATCGAATTTAGACCTAAAAAATCCAGATTCAGATGGGAAACAACAACAACAAGAGCAACAAAGATGAAACGGAAAAGAAATCCACCCCGCCATGGGAGCGAATTATGAGCTCTCAAGTTCGCTTGTTACAGGTTGGATTGGTAAAGAACACTCTGATCTGGTTGTTCCTTTTAATCTCTGTTTACTCAATCTACTGCACTTTCTTCCACAACGACCGCCATGATTGCCGTACCGTTACTAATTTACCTGTAGATTCTTCGATCAAGGCACCATTACGAACCCTAGCGAACGTTTCTTCTTCCAATACCGATCGTTTCCAAGTTCGTAATCAGGATGTTCGTGAAGGTGAAGACGATGACGACGATGACGATGAGGTTGATCGTAAGGTGTTCGATAGAAGACAGGACACGGAGGTCAAGCACATTGTGTTCTGCGTCGCGGCTTCGGCTAATTTATGGCGGAAGAGGAAGGAGTACGTGAAGATATGGTGGAGAGAGAACGAGACTAGAGCAGTTGTTTGGATGGACGAAAAGGTGAAGGCCGAGAGAGGTGAAGACGTACCTGAGATTCGGATTTCTTCAGATACTTCAAAATTCAAATACACGCATGGAATGGGAATGAGATCTGCGTTGAGGATTTCACGAGCTGTTTCAGAGACGTTAAGACTCGATATGAAGGATGTGAGGTGGTTTGTAATGGGAGATGATGATACGGTTTTCTTGCCGGAAAATGTGGCCAAAGTTTTGTCGAAGTATGATCACAGGCAATTTTATTATATTGGAAGTTCATCTGAAAGTCATATTCAGAACATGCATTTCTCATATTCAATGGCTTTTGGTGGGGGTGGTTTTGCCCTAAGTTACCCTTTGGCTGAAGAATTGGAGACGATGCAGGATAGATGTATTCAACGCTATCCCGATTTGTATGGTAGTGATGATAGAATCCATGCATGTATGTCTGAGCTAGGAGTGCCACTCACCAAGGAAATTGGATTTCATCAGGTAAATTCTCGAATTAATTGAAATTTTTTGTATTAAAGGATGGAAAAAGTTTTGTGATTCCTAATTATGTTGTTTTAGTTATATGAAATGGATGAAAAGTTTTGCATTCCAAACTTGTTTCATATAAAGTTTTGTTTCCTTTCCTTGACTTTATTGAAGATTGGGTATGGGAGCGTATGTCATATATGACAAATAGCTCTATGGATTAAGGTGAGAAAGGTCAAGAAAGATCTAACAAACATTTGGAATATAATGGGTTTTGTTGATATTAAAACTTGTATGGTCTCTCTCTTCTAGATAGGTTTAAGCGTGAGTATTTTGGAATAAGCCATAGCAACAGTATTTTCAGTAAAAGGGAAGGAACCATATTACCTTCTTAGACAATCTTAGTTCTTAGTTTAAATATTTTTTGTCAATTTTAGGATGTAAGTTAACAGAGTTTTTTTCTGATACATGTGCAGTATGATGTTCATGGAGATCTAGTAGGCCTTCTCGGAGCACATCCCGTAACCCCACTGCTATCCCTTCACCACCTTGACCTTATTGCACCTGTATTCCCACACATGACTCAAGTAAAAGCCCTTCAACACCTATTCCAATCCGTCAAGCTCGACTCAGCCAGTGTAATGCAACAATCAATATGCTACGACAAGCAACGTCACTGGTCTGTATCCGTATCTTGGGGCTATGTTGTTCAAGTCGTTAGAGGAGTAATATTGCCTCGAGATTTAGAGACGCCCTCAAGAACATTCTATAATTGGTGGAAAAGAGCTGATTACACTACTTATTCATTCAATACAAGGCCTATTTCAAGGCACCCATGTCAGAGGCCCTTTATATATTACATGAGCACTGTTAGATATGATCAAGCAAGCAAACAGACCATAGGGGTTTACGTGCGTGATAGAACTCCTAGTCCTCTCTGCCGTTGGAAAATGCACTCGCCTGAAAAAGTTGATTCTATTGTCGTCTTCAAGAGGCCGGATCCTCTCCGATGGAAGAAGGTAAAAATTCTTAGGCTCTGCTATTTTTTTTGTTTACATACATGTTAAGAGTTCAATGCAAGTCAAAACAAACACCATATCCAGCAAAAGAACATTATTATTGTAAGGAAGGAAAGAACAACATGAAATACTTGTTTCTTACAAGAATGGAAGTGTAAAAATGTCGCTCACATGCTTTGTTTTTCTTTTGCAGTCACAAAGGAGGGATTGTTGTAGAATTCTTCCACCGAATAAGAGCTCAACAATGTACATATCAGTGGGCCCATGTCAGCAAGGCGAGGTCAGTGAAGTTGCAAAGCATTAGAGAAGAGAAGAACATAAAGTCTCATCTTTTTGCTAGGTACCTCTGTTCATTCACTGTGTCTTGTTCTTCGAAACGATTTTCTACGGCACAACAAACGGAATAAGTTCAATGCTGCTTAGTGTGTGAATGTAAAAAAAAGAAAGAAAAAAAAAAAACAGAGCTCTTTGATTAGCTAGTTATTCTTATCAAATTTTTTAGGCAGGAAATATCCTCGGAAGCAATTCCGAACCCTAAATGTCATCTCAAGAAAACGGTTCTATATATTTTCTTCATTCTCCTTCATCCAGATCATAACCGAGCTTAATTTCTACTGTGAAAATTGGAGAGATTACTGTAACTCTTCCATTCTTGATCACCATGTTATCTGATCCTAAGAAGTAAGAACACATAAAAACATATTATAATGATTCAATCCTCTGTCAGTCTGCTAGTGCTTATTCCAATTCTCTATGAACCAGAGCAACATCAAAGAAACATAATTTTTTTCTTTGAATCAATAGTTAGGCATTGCTCTTGTACTTTTACTGACTTGTTAGAACGTAGAACTACCCTTTACAACTCTGTCGAGAAAATACTCAACCGCAGATTATTTTTACTCATAACCAGTTACAATATAATCAGACATGAAGATTGAAACTAAGTAAAGAAGAAGGTGGAGAAGGAAGAAGAGGGTTCTTGAAATAGTTTAAAGAATTGGACCTGGTTGATAAGAGAACCACCAGAGAATGAATAGGCAGAGCAGCACAACCACAGGAATAAGATGTACCTGATTCTTACTCCACGATGTCCTCGAGCCCAACCCGGAAAATGAATTGTAGACCGAATGAATGCTTCCTATATCGTCCATTCTTCTTTTTGCTGGAGGGTGCTTATGTTGAGGTTGATCTCCTGTTACATTGAAAGAGCTTGAAGATCTCTGCATTTTGGGGATTACAGTAGAAACGAGAGATTGTTTTAGAGAGAGAGAGAGAGAAGCCAGAGAAGATCGGGGCTTGAAAAGAGCTTAGTGGGTTGGACTTGAGTGCTTATGAGATTGTTTTATGTTTCCAATTTGGGTTTGGTCGTTAGGCTGCCTAACGGCTTTAGGTGGGAAAAATCCCTGCACTGTCGTGCACGTGAATACGAGATTGCTTGAGCCTTTGAGTATTATTACTTGGATTTTATTATTTCGTCCAATATATATTATAACATGTATAGTACTAGTAGTAGCGAGGAGAATCCTGATAAGAAAATATATTTTTCCTAGAGGGAAAAAAGGGTACATCTTACTGTATACATGTACACGACACCAAAAAGATAGAAGATTGGAAAATTTCACTTCCTCAGCGATCCAAAGTAGAAAATGGGCAGCAACATGATATCATCACCTGCTATCACCATCATCCATTACCCAAAATTTGATAACAAAGAACGTTTTTTCTGCAGTAAAATTTGGACACACGCGTGTATATCCTCAATCTAGTTTTTCGTCATTGTTATCTTCAATTTGTTTTGGATCACGCTCCGAACTTGGCATTGGAGAGGATGCACTTTTCCGGGCTTTTACGGTGTGCGTTTGAGGGTCGTATTTCTGGGAAGATATGAAATTTAGAGCACTAACAATTTCGGATACAGCTGGTCGCAAATTCGGCTGCTCTTGCACGCACATTGCTGCTATAGCAAGAACTTGGTATAATCCTCTTATTGGATATTGACCTTGGAGCTTCGGGTCAACCATTTCCGAGAATTTCTTCCGGTCCTTAAACAGCGGCCGAGCCTACAAATCCGAAAATTATACATTTATTTACTTTGCAGAGAAGGGTTAACTCTAGCTAGAAGATTTCATATATGAGAGCTATTCATAGAGTGACAAGAAGTTTTGCACCACCCCAACCGTTAGAATGTTGTCATACAAATCATTGGCATTTTTACCTTTTCAGGTATGATTCATGTGACATCATTCTAATAGTTGTGTCACACCTTCTTCTCTGCACAATGTGCATACTATAATAGCTTTTATTCATAGATGTATATATTTATACATGTATAATACATACCCATGATACAAGATTTTGATCCCTAGGGGGTTTGTTGTAATCGATTGCTTTCCGGCCGCTAACGAGCTCCAAAAGGAGAACTCCGAAGCTATAGATATCCGACTTGAACGTAAGTTGACCGGTCATTGCATAATCTGGTGCGCAATATCCGTAAGTTCCCATAACCCTAGTAGAAACATGGGTGTTATCCCCACTAGGCCATACTTTAGCCAGCCCAAAATCGGATAGTTTCGGATGATAACCTTCCCCGAGCAAAATATTCGAGCATTTCAAATCCCGGTATATAACTGGTGGATTCATTTTCACATGTAGATACTCCAAACCCTTGGCTGCTCCGAAAACTATTTCCATTCTCATATTCCAATCAAGTACTTTCGCATTGGGTCGAAGATCTGCAAGCCGATTAAAAATCCGCAATGGGATTCCAGACATGATTGTTACATTTCTGTATTTGTTACAGATTTGACATAATCGACAATTGAAAACATGTCAGTTTGTTCGAGTAAATGTACCGTGCAAGTGGTTTTCTAATGATCCCAGCGGCATGTACTCGTAAATAAGTAGCCTTTGGTCACCCTCCGCACAAAACCCTAGCAATTTAACAAGGTTAGGGTAGTCGGCTTGACTTAATGTCAATACTTCAACCACAAATTCTCTACTCCCCTGTTGTCCATTAGGGTCAAGCTGCTTAATAGCTACAACCTATACACCCCCCCAAAAAAAAAAACCTTTTTAATTTCACAAACTAAATTTTGGAACATATATGTTACTTAAGAAAGATTTATGAATGTACAAAATATGATTTACCTGATTGATTCTCTTCAAGTAGCCCTTGTAGACTTTCCCAAATCCTCCTTCACCGAGAAAACAATTCGACTGGAAATCTCCGGTCGCCTCGACGAGCTCTTCGAATGTAAATACTTTTGATCCATTATGATCATGAACAACGTTATCTTCTTTCAAATTTAAACTCTTTACATCTAAATCTAACTTGTCATCCTTCCATGAGACTTCCTCTTTCACTTTTGTTATCCATTTGATATTTGAATTATCTTCTAGTTCATCTGTAACGCGTAATTAGTACAACAAGGTCCATGGTTCAACACAAAAAACAAAAACAAAAACAAAAACAAAAACAAAAACAAAAACAAAAACAAAAACAAAAACAAAAACAAAAAACAAAAAACATATTGTGAATATAATTACCTGAATCGGTTGGATACTCTGTCTTGATTGATCTCCTGCTGCAGCGAAAACAACCCATTTACCAAAAGAGAGAACGAAGCGAGAGCGAGAGAATTCTTAACAAAATCTGAGCAAATTTTTTGTTTTTGATTCTGGTTTTAATGTTTTGTTGAGTTGGAATTAATTTAATACCAAAAATGGTTTATACTAATCTTCGACGAATTCCAGCAAATGGTAATCAGCGCTAATTGGAAAGAGGAAAGGACAGTCTCGTAATTTCACAGTTTCACGTCCCGTGTTTGGTTGAACGAATTGAATTGGAACTCTCTGATTACGTTATTAATGAGAAGCCGAATTCTGCGTTACGGCTATAATTATTAATGACGTGGCATTTCCTTATTGGGTATAATCGTCGTCAGCAAATCTTATTTTGTCGTCTTCCCCGTATGATTTCATTCCTTTGTCTGATCCGCGTTCCCGCTGGTGACGCGGTAATTCTTTATTTCCAAAAAAAAAAAAAAAATATATATATATATATTAATAAAAAATTAATTAATTCTTAGTTGAACTAACCATTTAAGTATCATTAATTACAGGCCTATAGAGGGAGGTGGTAAATGAAGGAAGGCACAAAAAATTATTATATAGTAACACGTCAGGCGTTACGGGATCTAGAAACTTCCACGTTCTTAGACATGTAAACCATTAAAGTTTTGAGATATTAACAGAGAAATTTAAGACGCATCAATCAATTTAAATCATATAAAAAGGGAGGGAAAAAAAAAAGAAAAAAAAAAAGGAAAAAAAAAAAAATAGCCGTTGGAAAAATAATATGGGGAAAAATAAAGGGCTATAAATGCTCAGCCACCAATTTCATATCCTTCCTTATCAAGTGATTAGGGAGGGAGGGAGGCCATAATGAAGAAGCTAAATAACCAAAAGCAATTTTGAGGAGTTACTACTATCCATACATCAAAGAAGAGGTATAGCACTTAACACGTGGCATCGTGTTACGTGTTAATCTATCCAACCAACTTGCGCCACATGTTAAAAATTATTGATTGTAGGTCGCTCTAGATTCTGAGCTATAGTCATGGTGATTGGAGTGAGCTCCATAAGTAGAGTTAGGGTTAAAAGAAGAAAATAAAGAAAATAAATTTAGGAAAATAAAATATAAATTATAGTTAATATGTGGCTCCAATTAGCAATTTTTAACGTGACATAATTTAGTTGGGTAGATTAATATGTAGCACAATATTAGTGCTATCTACCTAATAATTTATCATATAAATATTAGATGTTATGAGTTAAAAAAAATATATATATTTTTTTATAATTCTCTTAATTTTATATTATTCACAAATCTCTTTTTTATGTCTGGCTCGGCCCGACTCTTTCAGAGCTTTTCACTATTCAGATCAGGACTGGGCTTGACCTGTTTTGAAAATATATGTCAGGGCCCAGTCCGAAAAGCTCTTTAGGTTTATCTCGGCCTCATCGAGGCTTAAAATAGGCCGGGTTCAACCGGACCTAAAATTAGCCACACCCAAAAGCCATTTAAATTTATCTCGGGTCCATCTGGGCTTGTATGCCGGGCTGGGTTGAGCCGGACCTCCGAACTTGAAAATTTGTCCAAGTCCGGGCCCATATTTAGGCCGAGCTTAAGGTCAGATTTTTTCTCGAATTATGGGCCGGACCAAAAAATTCGGCTCATTTTGACACCTCTACTTTTGAAATAAATTTATAGAGATTATTTATGAGTTAATTATTAAATATTTATATTTTAAAATATATTTGATTTTATTTTTTGAATAAAATAAAAATAATAAAATGAGAATAAGAAAAATAATTTTTATTATATTTATTTAATTACATATAATAAATAAATAAGAAAGACAATGACGGAGATGTTTCTTGAACACTAAACGACTGCGTTTCCTGTAATTTTTGCAATTTTTGCGGAAGATAACACAGTCCGTAACTTGGTAGGCGAATTCAAAGAGACAGAAAGTAAACATCAATGGCGTCTTTTCGATCACTAGCTCTCAGAACTTTCCATGGATCAAGGCCCAGCTTCATCCCCAGATGGGCCACACTCCCACGCACTCAGGTCCAAGCCCAAACCATGCGTGGATTCTCCGCCACCATGTCGCCGCCGTCCAAGGCTATCGTGTACGACTTCCACGGAGCTCCAGATACCGTTACCAGGTCCCTTTCTTCCTCAACTCTCTTAAACCTAGAAAAAGGAGAAATTAATTTCACAAAACGCAGCGTTTTAGAGCTGATATTTCTGCAGAGTGATAGACTTACCACCTGTAGAAGTGAAAGAGAATGACGTTTGTGTGAAAATGCTCGCTGCTCCCATCAATCCCTCTGATATTAACCGTATTGAAGGTTCACTTCATTCTTCTTTGATCATTTATGAAGCTAGAATGGAGTAATATTCAAAATTAATATGAATTTTATTTTATATTTTGGAAAATAAAATAGGTGTGTATCCGGTGAGGCCAGAAGTACCGGCAGTAGGAGGATATGAAGGAGTCGGAGAAGTACATGCAGTTGGATCTGCAGTTAAGTATCTCTCGATCGGTGATCACGTCATCCCCTCACCCCCTTCATTCGGTACCATTTTTCCTTTCTCAATTATCGGACTGTATGTAAACGGACATTCTCCGTATGAATTCACTAACTCTTATTCCTGCTCAGGGACATGGCAGACTTACATTGTGAAAGACGAGAGTGTTTGGCATAAAGTCTATAAGGACTCTCCTTTAGCGTACTCTGCAACTGTCACTGTTAATCCTTTAACTGCTCTAAGAATGCTCGAAGACTTTGTCACGCTAAAACCCGGTATTGACTATTACTATGATTTGTTTGTGTGGTTTTTCTTTTTCACCCTTCTAATTCCGGTTAGTATTGGTCTGAATAGGAGATGCAATAGTGCAAAATGGAGCTACGGGCATAGTGGGCCAGTGCATTATTCAGCTTGCAAAGTTGCAAAATGTCCGTAGTATAAACATAATTAGAGACAGGTACATTTTTTTTAATGGAAGCTTTAGAGAAAGCTTCGATGTTGTCTAATTTTCTTCTATTTTCTTCAGGGTGGGGTCTGATGAAGTGAAAGAGAATCTGGAAAGGATCGGTGCTGATCAAGTTTTTACCGAGAAGGATCTTGAAGTGAAGAATATCAAGTCTCTTCTGGTATGATATCTTATATGGATTGAATATTAATCAATTGCATATTTTCAGTTTTTCTAAATTCTAACTTGGCATAAACATAATGCGACTCTTGATGCATATACAACAAGGGTGATCTTCCCGAGTCATGTTTGGGATTTAATTGTGTTGGTGGCAATGCTGCTTCTTTGGTTCTAAAATTTTTAAGGTAACAGATGGAGTGCTATAATAACATATATGTATATAGAGCTTTTCATATCCTTTCTTAGAGATGTACTGTTTTCTTGTAGTCAGGCAGGGTGGAGTAATGGTAACATATGGTGGTATGTCGAAGAGGCCGATTAGTGTATCAACTTCAGCTTTTATTTTCAAGGTAAGAAGACATTGTATAGGATGTTTTAATCTAAAAATGATGTTTAACCATAATAGTATTATGATAATACATTGTTGGATATCGCTATTACTATCTATCAACAAACAGGATATTTCCTTGAAGGGATTTTGGTTACAGAAATGGATGAATTCCGATAAAGCAATAGAATGCAGAAAGATGATAGATTATCTGCTTAATCTAGTTAGAGAAAACAAGTTAAAATACGAGTATGCTAATTTTTTCTTCACATGGCTATGAATTTTACAGTTTCCGGACCAGGTTAAAGTGAATTGAACTAATTGAGTGTGTTTGTTTGCAAGGATGGAGCTGGTACCGTTTGAAAATTTTCAAATTGCACTCGAGAAGGCGCTCGGAAAACATGGAAGCCAACCCAAACAAGTAATCAAATTCTAAATCCACAAGGAGAACTAGATTCTAGTTTTTTTTAGGGGGTAATCTTAATGTGCATTGTGCATCATCTCTCTTGTGGAATATTGGTATGTGTAAATTTTGTAAGATGTATCTTAACTGATTCCCTTTCAAAGATTTTGAAAGAAAAGAAAGTTGTATCATTTTCATGTGTTCGTTATATTGCCGCCCATATAAAAGCCCACAAGAGTTTTTGGGCGTACGGTACCGGCCCAAGGCCTAAGGACCAAAACCCGGACCCATCTTGGACCCGTCCTCGCTGTCCAATTTTATTATCTCTTAAAAACGAATCGAACACTTCCCGCTCGCGAATCCGTTTCAAATCTATATCAGAATTCAGAAGAATCAAAAGAACTAAAAGGCAAACCGTTAAAAAAAAGCAATTTCCTTCTGGACCCCTCCGCATCAATTTTCTTCTCGATCTAGAGAGATTTGTGAGGGAGAAATGGAGTCGGATGATCTCTCACTTTTTCAGATCGAAGGGGAGGACGATTTGCTGCTAAACAACGACGCATTAAGGCTCAACAACGATCACAATGCGACACCCCGCAACGATGACTTCTTCTTATGTTCGCCTCTTCAAACTTCCGGATCCAATTGCTCTCGCAGTGTTTCTTCCACAGCTCATCCTTCTGGTTAGGTTTCGTTGTGTTATTCCTCTCTCTCTCTCTCTCCTTTTTCTGTGACAATTCTTCCTCATTTTACTTCTACTGACATATGAGTTTCAGTTGTCGCATCTGAATTTCTAGGGTTCCAATTTGCTTTATCTGATTGTCTTGATTACATGTGGCTTATATACCTCCCTAATAGTTTCTAATGTTGGTTTTCCTTAGGACCTTCGTCTCTATTGGAAAGCCATAGCTCATATTCCAGGGATAATTGCACTAGCGATAGCAAAGAAACTGCTAATGGAAACAAATTGGAAATGCCAAATCTTAGTATTGTGCCGCAGAAAATGAAGAGAAAGAAAAAAGGGGGAGGGTACAATTTGCGGAAAAGCTTAGCATGGGATCGAGCCTTCTTCACTGAGGAAGGTTTGTGTACTTGGTGCTCCTACAATTGCTCTCATATTATCATTTTCTTCTGGAAAGTGAAGCTTTGAAAGCCCATTAGATAAATCCTATCAACTTCTTTTTCTTCAGGTGTTTTGGATCCCTTGGAGCTATCAATGATTAGCGGTAATGTTGGTACATCTAATGGAGAAATGTTGTCAGTTATCCATGAAGAAGCGACTGAGTCATTGTCTTGTGATTTGGAAGAAAAACCATTAAAGGGAACGCCGTCTAGAACTAAAAATCTACATAGAAACACTAGTCATTGCTTATCCCCAAAACCCAGTTTATCAATTAGAGACCATGCATCCCCAGCTTCATCAGTTAGTCCCTTCAAAGTTTCAAGTGTAGTTTTTGATATAAAATTTGTGTTTCCTTGAGTGAACTTTTTGGTCTATTGTAACCCTTTAGCTTGGTAAACTATCACACTCACAGGTCAAGCGAAAGGTGCCTTCAGCCCAAGATGTCAACAGAGGAGCATCAAAACGCAGTGGTTGTCCCCGACCTGTGCCCTTATTGCCATATCCTTTTGAGAATACACTTATGATAATTGTTAATTATATTACAGTATAAAATGCTTATCAAGTGGGGATGTTCTAATTTACTTAAAATTTGAGGGGTGTTGACCTTAACACCTGTGAACTATGAAAAGGCCTGCGACATTGATGCCGCTGAAACCAACAACTAAAGATGACAGTGTTTCGAAAATTCCAGTACCAAAATGTAATCCCTCCGTGCTTTCTGGCACTGTCAAGAGTGTAAGGGGTGCAAGTGACTCGAAGCATAGTCAGGGCCAGCGAGGTAATCACCATACATTATCTGTTAATATTTTGGCGGAGTTTGAAATTTTCTGATCTTTCCAAGTTTTTGGATGAAATTTGCTTCTCTGTCAGAAATTACTTGAAATCTCTTAACAAGTTTAGCACTGAAAATTTTTCATTTCTACTTTTGTACAAGTGCAATTTTTTCTCTGCAAGAATGCACTTTTACCCATGCATGTTCTTTTAATATTTTTTTTGTGTACAGCTGTTGGCATCCAGAAAAGTGCTACACCAAACGGCTCACCCAAAAATACCAGAAGTGTAGTAAATAAATTAAAGGCTATTGTTGCTGACAAGTCTTTTATTGCAAAATCCTCGATTCAACAAGCAAGAAGAAACTTGGTAAGAACCCATGGCATTATGAAGCTGTAGTCTTTGTAATTTGTGAAACTAGTAGAATTAAAGATGCTGGGCAAAGTCTTTAAACCATTTTGCCATTATTTGCCTCACATTTACAGGCTCGCTCCGTACTGAAAAAGGATTTCACACCTACTTTAAGGCGAGAGCCAGTTACTGAGCCAAATAATGGCTTAGAGTCTATTCCAAATCCATTACCCCATACTACATGCTGTCCCTTAAATCACAACAATGGTGGATCTAACAAAGTTGCTGCTTCCTCAACTGAAAATGCTTCCCATATTGACAGAAGCAAACAGACTGTTCAAATTCAGACTGCAAAGCCATCTGGTTTGCGGATGCCTTCACCATCTCTTGGATTCTTTGGTCAGGTATAGTCACACGTGTTGAGCTCTATCAACTGTTGTTATATGCAATCTAGATGAATGATTTTTTGAAACAATTTTTTCATATTAATACATGACAATTCTTTGTCAGAAAAAAGTTACTTCTTTGCAAGAGCCAGTAAAAACAAGTCATCAACAATACAACCTTCCTGAATCTAAGGTTTCTAATATGAATAAACTGTGTCCAATAAATACCACCCATGGACTGAGGCCCCCTATTGCACCTGGGAAATTAACCAAAGTGGCTAATGATGACGCAACTATAAGAAATGTCACGGTCTTGTGCTCGAGTTCAGAAGGTTCAGTCCCATCTTCAGTTAATTCTACTTCTCATGAGAAGCTGAAATCCTCCCAAGACGCAGAAGCAATTGCTAAGCAAAATGTGGAAATGAAATTAGCTACAGTTTGCCCCAGAAGTAATGATTTGAGCCTAGATGAATCAGAAAATCCCCCTTTTGTGTCCCATCCCGATCCTGGAATGCAATCTAAACAGCTTTCTGGGAAAAATGAAGTGACTGAGATTCATTTTGTAGAATTGAAAAGCTTACCGATCAAGAGTTGTGGTGATGTGGAAATGAAATTAGCTACAGTTTTCCCAAGAAGAAATGATGCGAGTCTAGATGAATCAGAAACCCCTTTTGTGTCCCATCCCGATCCTGGAATGCAATCCAAACAACTTTCTGGGGAAAATGATGTGACTGAAGGTCATTTTGTAGAACTGAAAGGCTCACCTATCAGGAGTTGCGGTGTCTCTGCTATGGTATGCCCTGGAAATAAAAGTGATTTTGAATTGGAGACTACATCTAGAGTTCTTATTGATCATTTAAGTAGTACTTATAATGGTGCTGCGCTCTCTCAGGAGCTACCTTCATTTTCAGAGCCTTCTGCTCTTATAGTTGATCAAGTTTCTCATGACACTGAGGGGTTACAGACACACCATAATGGGCCTCTCTGTGGAAACAAAACTTCTGAAGATTTTGAGAATATAAGTTGCATTGAGGTAATAGATATTGATCCAACATTCCAAGAGTATCATGAATCTAATGTAGAGCTTGAGGAAGATGCTAATCATAACTCGAGGTCACATGCAGGACCTTCACAAGCATCCTTCATAGACAGAAACTTAGCTCAGAACAGCCACTTCCCTATGATGGATTCTTCATCAAAAGTTAGTCTAGACTCTGTGCATGATGAAATGCCAGAACCTTCAAGCTCCTGCATTGAAAGAGAAGCGCATGATCAGCATGATAAATCATCCTATGTATTGCATCAAAAAGGTTTTTCTTCTAAGGACTCTCACTGTGGAAATGCCTTTCAGAGTGTCAAGACTTGTGTATCAGGAAGCAACAATGCTTGTGTTAGTGAATCAGAAAGGCCCATTACTTTGGGTCTGATAGCTAATCAAGCAGCAGATAATGGTTTTGATATGGCTAAAAGTATAGAACGCATACAGGCAGAATATACTCCATCAAAATCCTTGGACAGCCAGTTAGTGCTTCACAGTTATAACTGTTTTGTAGATACAGAGATAAAGCCTAATATTGAGCACTCTGGCCAAGATCCTTGTCTGGAATTGCATAGGATGGAAGAAGATCAACTTGGAGAGGAAGCAATCGGTATCAATACTGAAGTTGATACAATTTGCCCTAAAACTGAAGATTTCCGACAGAGCTGGGAAAATGCACTTATTACATCCCAGCCAAGCTTTATACTGCAGGATGGAGAGAAGGAAAATGAACATTGTTCCTCCCAAGTTAAATATGACAGTGTCATATCCAATTTACAGCATGCAGATTCTCTAGACTTTTCTTATGAACTTGATAATTCACCTGTGCAGATTGATACATCAAGCAGCAATCATTATGCTAGTAACTTAAAAGACCGAACTGATGTAAACACCGGGTCTTTGTATGAAGCTGATAGGGAAGCTTATGATAATCAGAATTCTAACACTAATCAGGGCAGCCTCTTTTCTTATAAAGACCATTTTCACGAAGAGCCAAAAACATTTGATAACTCAAAGGTCAAGTATATCTCCATAGGTGGGCTGGAAAGTCCTACTGTGCTATCCCCACATGATGTCTTGGATGAAGCAAACAACAAAGCTGATAGAGTTAGCAACTTGGTTGAGAAATCTATAGAAGGTAGTCTTAATTTAATGGGTGATGATGACAATCAACAGTCGGAAAATCCTGTGTTAGACACTTCCATGCGCATAAGTGACAATAAAGATGAAACAATGCAGCTGTAAGTTTCCTAAGATGAATTTTTATTTGCAAAGAAAAAAAAAATTAGGAGCTCGTTAAAAACTTTAGACATAAAGCTCTTAATCTTATTGTAACTGATTTGCAGCAAGCAATCTGACAAAAACTCAAAACAGAATGCTCTGGCTATAAAACCTCCCCCAAATGCTGTTCCATTTTCTGAGGAGTGGCTAGCTGCAGTTGAAGCTGCCGGAGAGGTGATATAAGTTAGATCATAATTTGTTTGCTCTGTGAATTTTATAGACAATAAGTTGGTGATTAATTTTTACCCAGTTATGCTATATAAACAAATTTCTAATAATTCAGGAAATTCTAACTAAGAAAAGCGGCGCTGTACAACATTCACCTCCAGACAAGTCTCAACCTGAACCCGGTCCATGGTCTCCGGTATGATGTTGTAATTTCCAGAAAATTGTGAGCTTCTACTTGCAATGAATTTAAATTCACTTTTGCAATATCTTTAAGATGACAGTGTACATTTAGGCGTGGACTTTTATTTTGAGTTTTTGGGGTAATTAATATTGGTCACCTGAGTTTATGCATTATGATGATTGGGGCCTAAGATGCTGTATTTCTAACAATTTTCAGGTGAAGAAGAAAAACAATCAAGGGATTGGACCATTTGATTGCACAAAATACACAAACACTGGACTGCCTCCTGATTCTGAGTAACCCAACTCAGGTTTGTTCAAAATCATTCTTTTGTCAACTAACACGAGACATCTGAAAAACACGGAATATGTAAGATGTTTTTGGGTTAAATAAAAATTGCTGCAATTCTATCATGTTCTATATCAAGCATCAAGAAAGAAAATCTTTTTCTTAAAGTTTTGCTGTCTCATCATTAGTTGGTCTCTGATCTAATTATGTACAATGATTGTCTTTGAAACACTGATAATTTTTTTATTCAAATTCTTATAATAACATACATTACATTTGCATTTTTGTGCTTTAAAATAATTTTACGTCTCTACTTAATTGTTGATTACAGGTTTTATGACCAAAAGAAATATTGAAAAGAAAAGGGATAAACTATAGGTTTTAAAATTAGTTTACATACAATATATAGTCATGTTAAACTAATTTAAAACATAGAATTAACACAATGCAAATCTTTTTTGTTTGTTTGTTGTCTTTTTTTGTTTGTTTGTTGTCTTTTTTTTTTTTTTTGCCCCTTTTTGGTGTTGAAATAAAAAACACAGGGTGATAGAAAGCATTATTCCCTCTCTTAGCTTGTCAATAGCCACTAGCTTCTGACTTCTCAGGGACAGAGCCACTACTAACATGGTCTCCCTCATCATCATCATTTTGATAGTTATAGCACATAGCACACCCCAAATAGTACCCAAAGTTCAGAACCCCAATCACAACTAACACCCAGTACACATTATCTAATCTCCCATCATTTATATCATCTGGCAACCAGTCTGTAACCCTCCTCGTTAGATCAATCAAAGCAGTGCTTAGATAAAAGGATATCCCCACTATCAAACCAATCATAGATGTTCCTGTGCTTTTTAGTGCCTTTGGAAATTCCTGATAGTATAATGCAACTTGTCCTGGAAAATGAAATGCTTCTCCAACTCCAACCAGAACTAGTTGTGGAAAAAGCCATAATCCTAACATGGGCACTATTGTTGAGCTGCCCGGGTGGTGGTCGGGCAGGTGGTTTTCATGGGCTATTTTGAGCCGTTTTGACTCCACTATTGCAGACACTATCATTCCTAGTAAGTTTAGAACATGTCCAATTCCTATTCTTTGGAGAGGTGTTGGAGATTTGCCCATGAATTTGATGTAAATTGGGAATAAGAAGCGGTCGATTAGGGCTAGAGAGATGGAGGTAGAAAGGAAGACTATGACAAGGAATGAGCCGGGTGGGATTTTGAAATATGGGCCCAAATGGGTGTCCATTGTTAGGGCCTGAAGTATTGATAAACTGGCTTGGATCCCAATTGGGGTTCCTAAGAATATACTTGATGACCATAGTGGTAGGATTCCCATTAGTCTTGAAATCTTGTGCTTCTTGAAAAGTGCGTAGTTTCCATGGTTTTGCATTTGACCCGTCCCTATTTATGTCTCCTTCTGTTTTGATCGCTGCTCTGTTGAGGAACCTACATTTTGCAAACTACTTATACTCCGAGCATGTAATTGGAAGTAACTCTTAATTACCTACATACCTGAAGATGCTCTTCTCGGCAACCACATTTCTTCTCACTCCATCCTTACCATACCAATAACAATCCTCACTTGTTGATGAGACCTTTCTTTTCCGAACAGCAGCAACTAAAACCCGAGCCAGAGCCGTAAATGGACTTCCTCGAGGCTTATCATTCCAATAAAACTTGTTCCCAGATAAGAAAACGGCTAACCCAACATAGTTAGCCACTAGAGAAATCCCAAAGCCCAAACCCCAATTCACATTGTCTTGGACATAAACAATGACTGTTGCACTCATTACTGAAGTAGAGTACAAAGTGATGAAATACCAGTTGAAAAAAAGAGTTTGGTTCTTTGGTTTTTCATATTGGTTTGCTCCCATTGTTGCAAGTGTATATCTCGTGCCTCCTATTCCAATTGATACCAAACCTAGGGATGCATATAGTACTAGATATTGGGTTGTTGTTGGAGATATGCATAAACTTGATGTTGCATTTTCACATGGTAAAGGTCTTAAGGATTCAAGTGTTGCGGTTAGGGTTAAGAGAATTATACCCTGCAAAATCAACAATGACAAGATGATAATTTCTTAGTCAATTTAGTTTCAATATTATTTATATCAATTTCGGAGAAGTAGAAAAAAAATATTAATTTTGACAATAGAAGAAAGAAACATTAATTTTTTTATTTTTATTTTTTCAATTAACTTGTTTTTACTATCATCATAGTGAGATATTTTTATATGTAATTTTCATTCACTTTGCTTAACCTACTTCCCACTAATTGAGATTGTGAAGACAAAACTGGTTATGATGATGGTGGGCCCCGCGGAAGGGTAAAATTTATAAAATTATATATATATATATATACTATGATTTAAATCATGTTACGTAATGAAGAAAACATGGAGTAAACCATGTTTGACTAATACTCATCACTTCTCGGTCGGCAAATGACTCGGTTGATTTCTAGTCGCTAATAAACAGAGTATACGTGTACTCTATTATTTTCTCTCACTCATTCTTCACCTCGTAGGACTAATAATTTTCTGCCACCAAAAAAAAAAAAAAAAAAAAAAGAAACTTTACCAGCAAAGAGATGCAGGAAGAGATGGAAACAACAGGAACAGATCCCCAGAAAGAATCGGCTAAGATTGCACCAAAAACTGGGAAGAGACTTGTGCAACCATTAACAACATTCGAAACCTGAGCAGCATCAATGCTGTTGATATTGAACTCTTTGATCAAATAAACTATCAAGTTTGATAAACAGCCTCCCGCAGCCAATGTTAGCCCTGCTAGACCTCCTGCTTCATATAATTCAAATTGCATTTTTTTTTTTATGGATCCTTTTTGTCTAGAAATGATACATAAGATCGTTATGCATACCGTACTGATGCATTTTCGATAGATCGATGAGTTTAAAATTTGAAGGTTGTGATTTCATGTTATGTATGTAACAAATATGAAAACTTAAGAAAATGAATCAGAGAGAGAGAGACCTATGATGAAAGGGAAGGTGCTCCAACCACCTCTTTTACCAGTACTGAGATCAGATGCTTTCCCTTCTGTATCAACCATGGAGGCTGCTGTGCCTTCTTCCATTTTTGAAAGCTTCAAGTATTACAACAACTACTACTCTGAAGATGTGTTGCTTTTTATAATATGCTTTTCTGTTCACACAATTCATTTCATTAAGTTTTTTAGATTTCACTATTGTTAAAGCATCTCTCTCAATGTCCACTAATAGATCGCGAGATATAATGCTCTCCGTCACTTCCATAGAGTGAAAGGACAGCCATCCTTCTTGAGGACGGATTATGTCTCTCGTTCGGTCGGTAAAAAAGTACAAGACTTATAGAAGTATCGAAACAATCACAATATACACTACTTTCAATTGAAAAATAAATTCTAGTAAGGAGTTTCACTCTCTATTTTTATGGGAGTTCCTAGCAGTAAGAAAAGAGAGTCCGAAGGTCTAAGCTATTTTATCAACTTTAGCTGTGGTTCTTATGCCGACGCGTTTCCTAATTATTTTCTTGTAGTGCTTTGACCCAGAGCGATAGCTTCTAGCTAGTAAACCGCTGTAGCTTTGGCAGCTGCATATGGCTTGATAGCACCTTACTTAGTAGTACTGAGATAGATGCAAAGGTAACATCCCCACCCCCAACATGGACACAGGCCATCGTATGGGAGGCACGGGTCCTACTTTAACACAATTTCACATTAGAAACTGTAGGGGGCCGGTCATTTGTGACCTTCACATTTTAGAGTGAAGCCGGGGACCGAAAGGTCGTGAGAGATTATTGGGGATTGCGGGATTGCTGGATTGGAGGAGCAAAAGTCTTTCAATCCATTAAGACATGATGATGATCAGAATGAACACGAGGTAGGTTGAGAACAATAGATAATGTTATAAAATAATATTATTTAATATAATAGTGAACAATGGATTTATCTCAAAAATTTGTTATATTATATATAATAATATTGTTTATATATTTATAGAACTATTTTTTTTTAATGATAACTAATAGTGATTACGTATTTGTAAATTATAATGATGTAAATTTGTGTTAAAATTCCTAAATATGAAGTAATTTTTGGAAATTATGGTCTATTTTACGTATAACCCTTTATTTATATATATATGTTTTATATTATGCTTCAGATTCATTATAATTTATCCCTTATATTAACACAAAATGGGGGAGAACTCCACTCCACAATTTATCCCTTACTTCTTGATTATTGAGTTCACTTTTTTATCTATGTCTAGCGCGGAACGCTAACTTAGAAAGCATTGTAGGTAGTTAAAGATTCTAGGGTTTATGTTATATATAATAATATATTTTGACATTCTAATTTTGACCATTTTCTCAATTAACAAACACTGATTTTAAATATTTTATATTAGATATAGAAGTTACATGCTTTATGAGTTTATGATGAAAAACGTTAATACGGTTTATGCACGGTTCTAAATTGATCATATAAGCAGATGAAGTTATGGGCCAAGCCTATAAGGTTATCAAAGATGATGGAGAATAATTTCGATAATTCTGAAATTCAAGAATCGAACTAGCTCTTAAGGCTGAACTAAGTCCAAAAGAAAAAACCGGGTCCAATGGCCAAACCATGCCTGATGGTCGAACCATGTCCAAAGGCTAGATCATGCTCAAAGGCCGAACCTGGTCCTTAAGCCAAATTGAGGGTCGGTATTAGAAATAATCATTTCAAAGGTCATCTTGAGTATCCGAGCTATAAATCTCTTTAGTGAAGGAAGATGATGAGGTTCATTAGTGGATTCATGATTACGATTACGGTGTTATAATAAAAATAATAAATACATCTTAATATCTTTTAGCATTTATGGTATTAAATGAGAAATTAATAAAAGATATACTAAATCAAAATATAAATATAATTCAATCAAGAGATGAAAAATACATTTAAAAGCTGATTTTTTTTTTTTACAAGCAACTGATTTCTTTACATCTTCGATATAGCCATCAACATAGAAACCAAAATAAATAAATAAACTTTATTGAAGAAACAAAAACATTATAGCCTAATGCGAGGAATTAGGAATTATATTCATATCATTATGTAAGCAAGTTTTAACATAAGAATAAGGAAAACTTACTATAAAATTACGTTCTCTCAACAGTACATGAACAAAAAAGACTAATTTTAAAAGAGATAAACCAAAAAAATGCAAAGAATTCCAAATAGTACTCAATTGCCTGGACACTCATTATGAATAGCAAGAACCACACCCTTGTTATCACTCCTTCAACTTCCAAGCGAAATGTTTCCAAGACATAAAGCTTGTTAAATTCCATTAAAAAGAGACTGTCAACCTCAACACTGAAACTGGAAGAACAATGCAAAGAACGGTGAAATGCATAACACACCCTGCCTAAATTGTCTCTAATAATACTACCACAACCAGACCACCCATAAGACGCCTTATATGCACCATCCACATTCAATTTGAACCAACCATAATTAGGAGGATCTCACATACAAACATGTCGATCTTTCCCAGATTGAGTTCTTGAGTTCCCAAAAGGTCGAAGGACATCTCAGACCGATGTCTCACATAATTCGCGTCTTTTTGAAGGATCGAATGGCATATCACATGTCAGTATGAGATGCACAGATCAACATCTCACATGCCGATCTGATATTCCCAAACCGACATCTCACATATCGGTCTGAGATGCAGAGCAATATAAATCAGATTTCATGTCAAGCTATGGTCGAAGAGTCGATGGGCATCGCATATAAATTATAGTTGAAGGGTCGATGAGTCGATGGGCATCTTAGACCGACAACATAATTCAAGTCCCTTTGAAGGGTCAAAGGGCATCTCCCATATCGGTTTGAGATGCACAGACTGACATCTCACATATCGATCTAAGATGCAGAGCGATACAGACCGAGATCTCATGTCGATCTATGGTCGAATGGCATCTCACATAAATTATAATCGAAGGGTCGATGGATCGATGGTTCGAAGGGTTGATGGATATCTTAGACTGACATCTCACATAATTTGAGTTTCTTCGAATGGTCGAAGGATTAAAGGTCATCTTAGAGTTACATATGAGATGCATATTTCACTTGTCGATCTGAGATGCAGAACGAGATCTCATGTTGGTTTGTGATCGAAGGTCAAAGGATTGAAGAGCATCTCTCATAATTTATAGTCGAAGGGTCAAAAGGTCGACTGGTCGAAGGTCAAAAGATTGAAGGTCATCTTTCATAATTTATAGTCGAAGGGTAGAAGGATCGATGGGTCGAAGGACAAGAGAGTCGAACATGTGATCTCGGTTCAGACCGACATGTGATTTCGGTACGAGACCACAGACCGAGAACTCGGTTATCTTTCTATTTTTTCTAGAGAACTCGATCTGGGAAGTATATATATTAGATCTCAGTCTGGAAAGGAAAAAAAAATTCTCTAAAAAAGAAAATGAAGAACTCGGTCTACATTGGTTTGGGAAGAGAGAAATTAAACTCAGTAAAAGATTTTGGTATATGAAAGAAGAAATTGAACCCGGTCTAGGAAAAGTAAAAGAGTTTTGTCTGTCATAAAATGATTTTGATGTATTGCGTAAAAGAAAAAATTATCGACTTTCATATTAATCGTATAAATTTTTATATTAATATAAGTATTTTTAACATGATAATTATTTTAGTTATTAAATTTATAAAAATAATCAAAATTTACGTACAAAAACATATAATAATACTGAAATAAAGACCGATTCCGATTCTCCGCTTCTCTTATAAATCAGCCTCCATTAAAATGCGGGCGGGGGACCAGGGATGATGCGATGTGTCTACGTCTACCATTGGCCATTCAGTTCATTTGGGCTCAATTATATCCCACTAACAGTGGACCGTAATCCAGCACTTGCCATGAGAGCCCAAAACAAACAATCATCATAATGGTTTGACTTTATAGAAGATGGTTTATTAGGGGGGGCGGGAATGGGTAAAGTGCACTGCATACGCTCGCACAGTAAACTCTCTACTCGTTGAAAACGCGGAAGGTGTCTCCTTCGGCCAAAAAGAAAAAATCTCATTCTTACTTCTCTTGGAAGAGTAAAAGATCTTTTAATATTATTTGTATTACAATAAAAATACATATTTTATTATTTTAATATTAATAATTTCTTTTCTAATTTAATTTAAAATATAAATAAATTTTTAATTTAAAATTTAATTATTTTTATATTTTTATACATAATCAATTACAATAATTTTATTTTCAATCAACACAGAATTTTTTAAGAATTTAAAGATTTTAAAAATGGCAAGGAGGATGGTTATTATGGTAAATAAGACGGTGAGTCAGTAAAAATAAAAATAATTAAAATTTATTATAAATAAAAATATTTAAAAAATTAAATATTAATATATATAAAAAAATTAAAAATTTAAATTAAAAATCTATTTATATTTTAAATTAGATTATAAAGAAATTATTAATTCATAAGTAATAAAAGATAAGTTTTTACTATAAATGATAATATTTAGTTAATAATTCGTATATGAATGAATAATAAAATATTGTTGGAATAATTACAAGAAAGATAAAAGAATTTCTATTAAAAAAATTATTTATTACAGCGGAGCAGATGTTCTAAGAACACCTAAAATGCCCCTATGAAGAAACATTGTTAATGTTAGAGAGCTTGGAATGTGGGCATAGATGGGTGTAGTAGTGTGTCCATTCATGTTAGAGAGCTTGGAGGACTGTTATAACTTCATCGGATACCTATTGAGCTTGATAAGTCTATTGGGCCTATTTTTGCTTTGAAGTGTTTCATGAAAAGGGTACTTGAAGTTTAGTCTGCCTAGTGGGCTACTTTTGCAGTTTCAAACTCTTAAAGAGAGAATTTGAGGATACGAGGATAATGTCATGTTTGGCAAATCTTTTTTATGCTCGGTTGAGTTTAGAGGGTCATAGAAAGCAAACCAGTTGAAAAGGGGTCGCCTTTTTGGGTTGAAGTAGCCACTACTTTGGTCGTAGTCATTTTACACACATAAACCCAGTCCACTTGCAGCATTGTTGATCAAAATGAAAAAGTTTCATAACTTTACCAGTAACTCGTTCTTGTATTAGAAGATCATCTCACCATGTGGTAGACATTCCATTCCCGTTGGTGCTCATTCTTCGATTTTATAATCTAAAGATAGAAAACCACAATGATTCCAAACTTAACTTACAAATTTGAGCTTTAATTTATTATTTTATCCCTCTAATTATCTATTTATCTTTAAGTACTATTAATTCACTAATAAATTGTCAATTTATAACTTGATTATAAATTTGATCTCAAAACCATTCAGTTTCCAAATTAACCCTTAAAGTAACCAATATACAATTTTTTATGAAAAAAATTTGGATTACATATCGTATCCATGTTGCCCCGACTCCAAACTCGATGTTTGTTAACTAAGCGAAGCGGGACATTCCATTCAAAGACTATACTATTATAATAAAAAGAACTTTAAAATTTGAAAAAGTAAGCGTTCATTCAAGGCATCTTCATTTGTAATCATATTAATGGACGTGAAAAAATTTTCACCAGCATTAATACCTTACTTCAGCTTTGAGAGGTAAAGGTTGCCAAGCTCGACTAATAGAATAGGGATAGACAATAATGACAAGGTTTTCAGAACAGTCAAGCTTTTGGATATCTTAAAATAAGTTTATCAACTACTAAATGAGAGACCTGAGGAGACACCTGTTGAAAAAGGTAGTTCGAAATCATGCAGCAGAAACGAACAATCGGTTCTAGTATATAATAAAATTTTTCTAAAAAAATATTTTAACGATCCTTTATATATATATAAATTAATTCTACATCTATACAAAGAGATCATACATTTATCTGCGAGAATCGATCGTCGAGACTCATATCATGATCTTCCAAGTCGATCCTCAACATAATAAGATATGTGTGGGTATATAGAGATGACAATATTTTTCGTTTGTTCTTTTTCTCTCAGAAAAAATCTTTACCAAAAAAAAAAACTTTTAAAATTAATTAGAATGAAATGTATTTATAGAACTTCATTCAGTATTTTGATTAATTTAAACTCTTTAAATTAATTAAACTGATAATTCAATCATGATAAGATGATTATCAGATGATATCTTTGATATGATTAAAACTTTTCAAATCTTATTTAAAATAAAGTTTTATCTATTTTAAATCACATCATCAGTTTAATAATATATTTGATAAGATCAAATCTTGTGAAATCTTATAAAATAAAATCTTATTTATTTTAAACTATATCATCTTTTTTATCATACATTTGATTTAGTCAAACCTATTTAAATATTATTTAAAATAAAATCTCATCTATTGTAAATCAAAAACATATATTATTTGAATTTTAAATTAGTTTCTCAAACTAATCTAAATTTGACTTATCTAGTCTTAATGTCTTATAGAGGCAATTTGGGGACCATGAACTTTTAATTTCAAGCTCCAATAAATTATATTATTAATCAAACTATTTGATCAAATAAATCTTAATTTATTAATCTCAATATTATTCTCTAAAATATGAGATTGCACTCTTGTAATTGTAGAACATATTTACTCTAGTAGTCTATTGATATAATCATTTCATACATTTAATCCTTCAAAAATTGATTCATAATTATAACTACTCAAATTTACCGTTTTACTCTTCTAATTATCTATTTATCCTTAAGTGCTATTAATTCACTAGTGAATGGTCAATTTATAACTTGATTATAAATTTGAGCTCAAAACCATTCAGTTCCAAAATTAACCTTTAATTGAACCAATTACAATTTTCTATGAAGAAGATTTGGATTCCATTATGCACATCCATTAAGATATTTATTTATATCAGTGATTCAGATCTAGATTACATGCATTAATAATGCTAGTGGACCGTACTAGCAGCCACTATATTAAAGATTTCATACTTTAATATGTTACATACAATTTAATTCATTATTTATAATCTTAGTGCTCTCGTTCTAATACAAGATCATAGTCACATTAATGAATTTGAATTTTTATTTATTTATTCATATTATTCGATAATAATACATTCACAACAATTATATTGAGATCAACAAGTTTGAAAGATCATATTTTTTTTTTTTTTTTTTTGCCGTTTTCGTGTTTCCATTTGTATGTAGATGAAGAATAATAAGAAAGTTGATAAAGAATAAGAAGACTGAGGAAGAAGATAATGATTAAAGAATTTTTGGGTTTAAATTTTTCATTCTCATATTATACTTTGCTTGTTGAAGAATTGATGAATATAATATTAGGAGTAAGAAGAAGATCAAATATATAATTTCATTATTTTATTTATTTTCGTAATAAATAAATAATGACATCTAACAAAATTTTTGAAAAATTAAACAATTCTCAAAATATTGCTCATAACTTATCTATCCGGTAAATCTCCCCAAGCTCTAACCCAAATCGAATGCGGCGATAATATATATTTATTTATATGTAAATGGACACAAACCAAGAAAGTGTCATGAATCACACTCATAGTTTATACAATTAAATAATAAAAAAAGAAAAAAGATACAAACAGAATAAACCAAATACAATTAGGATACAGGTAGAAGTTGCAATAAAAGGAATCGAGGACCATATATCTAAAGATACAAGCTGAAAATTATTCATGTACAATAGGCTGAGCTATTGCCGTCTCAACTTATGTCGAAACTCTGAAAGTATCCCTTGCATCTGCTGCATAAGGGGTCGACCAGCCTACAGTCACATATGCTTCATGCAGCTGATCCAGGAACTACTATTCTCGACTTACGAGGTTTGAATCAGTGCAGATCTTCTAAGAGTAGAATCTACCTATCCAGAAATCGACCCCGTGTATTTAGCTGGGTTACATTATACATAAACTCAACATGAGAGTTGAGTCTAATCAAATATCAAGCATATTCTGGATTGAGTGATATGGCTTCCTTGTAAATCATATCCTTCATCTGCTCTTCATCTAGGGCTTGCTTTTCGAACTCAAACGAGAATGGTTCTGAACAGATTGGCTCATCTGCTTCTTCGTGCAATCTTTCAAGGTAAGGATGTGCTAGAGCTTCTTCAACTGTCCATAGATAACAATTCACCATTAGAAGGTACTAAAATCATAATACAACAAAAGATGCATTCTCTGTAATATATATATATATATCCATCAATTTAGGTGGATCAAATGGGTTAGCAGATAATGAACTCACCAGTAATTCTTTTTGTGGGATCAAATGTCAACATTTTATCAATGAGATCAATTGCCAATGGATGCACGTGAGGGAAGACCTTGTCTAATGGCTGACGTGGATGTTGGGGTAATTGCTGGATATATCTTCTTGCATCGTTCCGAACAAACCCAAGATCAGACTCACTTGGTGTGCCAAGAAGCTAAGAAATAAAACAATACCCGTCAAACAACTCCCAAGAAGTTCATGTTAAACTAAAACTGAAGGGACTATTTCTGATATTTCTAGCAAGTCAAATAACGTTTCTTTTACCTCTAATAGTAAACGCATTTGATGCACGTGATCCTTGCCAGGGAACAAAGGCTTTCTGTTCATAAGTTCCATGAAGATGCAACCAACAGACCAGACATCAATAGCAGCAGTGTAATCTGAGGAATTCAAGAGTAGCTCAGGTGCCCTGTACCATCTTGTGACAACATACTCCGTCATGAACTCATTCTCTGAGGTCGGACGAGCAAGACCAAAATCACAGATTTTAAGATCACAATTTGCATTGACGACCAGATTGCTCGGTTTTAAATCTCGATGGATGATGTTTGCCGAATGTATGTATTTCAGTCCTCGGAGAATCTGATACAGAAAGTACTGCAAACCAAAGCAGATTTCAAAATCAATCTCAAGTTGGAAATATTTAAGTAAATAGAGAAAATAAGAGATTTCTCATAGTTTAGGAACTTAATTCGAGTATCAAAAATGTCACACCTGACAGTGCTCTTCTGAAAAACTTTGATTGGAGCGGATTATTTGGTGAAGATCTGTATCCATTAGTTCTGTGGCAATGTAAACATCAGTGAACTCTCTTTGTAGAGGTGGAGGAATTACATCTCTTATGCTTACGACCTGTTTTCATGCACGGCATATCTCAATGTCAAGAGTGAAAAACAGGTCAAGAAAGTATTCTTTATGATATTAAAATGGTAGCCAAGTAAAAGCCTTAAAAAAAAAAAGAAGGTAAAAGCCTAAAAGGGAAGGAAATAACTTTAGGCACCTAAAAATTCTAAATATCAAAATCGCAACTCTGCCCCCCCACCCCAAAAAAAAAAAAAAAATCACATTTTTAGGAAATCTCAAGTATAAAGCTGAAAATTGACTGCGCGAAAATCTTCAACAATCAAAAACTTGATGAACATTATTCTCGGATCAAAGCCTAAATATGCAGTGCGCTAGTATCCCTAACATTTTGAACAAAAAGATCAGCATGATAATGAACCAAAAGAAAAACGGATAAGAAATTTATCAAGCAGTCTTAATTTCTTTCGATAAACAAAAAGAATGAAAAAGAAATGAAAACTCACATTTTCATGATTAAGATGCCGAAGCAACTTAATCTCACGAAGTGTTCGCTTCGCGTCCATGTGATTATCGAACGCGTTGGCTATCTTCTTCACAGCAACCATCTCTTTAGTCTCCGTATTCAAAATCGAGCTGCAGAACATTAAAATAACATGGCCACAAAAAATCAAAACAAAATCATATAAAACAGTGATTCAAAAAAAAAAAACTCAAAATACCAGACGATGCCGTAAGCTCCACGACCTATCGGCATGATCGGAGGACGATACTTCGCCGTGACCTCGAACAGATTTCCGAAGATGTTGTACTCTATGAACTGACCTCCATGAGTCGGAAGCCCTGGAAAATCAGTATATTGACCTGGAATATTGTTGTGTGACAAATCCGCCATTTCCAAGCTCTGTTTCTGCTGCTTCCCAATCTCTCTCTCTCTCACTCTCTCTCTAGACTATTTCTCTAGTGTAAATTGCTAGTAACAATTTTATCTCTCTAGAACTTGGTTGAATATGAAAACCGAGACCGAGACGATGAGCTGTAAGAGATATTTCCTTTGCCATTTTTATAACGCAGTAAATGGGAAATGAGAAGGAAATGGACGGGAAGCGCGCGAGAAAGAGGAAGTTATGACTTCAGGGGAGAAGAATCTGACGGCTGAGACTAAAGCCGCCTGCGATCAACGGTTAATTTCCATTGCCTTCAAACAAGGGCATATTACTCTTGGACTTTTTTCCTTTCAATTTTGAAAAAATTGATATTAAGAAAAGAGGTAAAAGTATCACATGTGGGCGCGCGTAGTTTCAACAAATCGTACGTTGAATATCAGCCGTGAGATATATGATTTATTGGAAAAGGACGACGATAAACAGCTTGTGGAAAAAGTCAATAAGATTCTTGCTCAGAAAAGAAAAGAGAGGATTGTTTGTTGTAATAAAAAAAATGAACCATTAAGATAAGATAGCATAAGAGGAAAAAGTCACAGAGGAGCTCAATTATTCTTAGATGCAATTATTTATTTATTTTTAATCACACAGATCCTAATCCCCTAATCGTATAATCAATAAAATAATTATTATTTTGTATTAAAAAATAATAATAATAATAATAATTTGTAATATTATTATTATTTATTTATTTTGTATTAAATAATAAAAAAGAGAAGGCAAATTTATTTACTAACTTAGGATCTCTATACGAATAATCCGTACAATCTCACGTGGACGTGCCAAATTGGTTTATATTTAATTTATAGCCACCAGGAAATTATATGTATTAAATCTGGAAGTGACCAATACGTAAAATTATATTATATGCTTTTTGGGCCAAGCTCGAGTCACGTGAATATTTTTTAATTAAGGTTAAGTCAGTTATGTCTTTGATTAAAGTGTATGGTGTTTGTCATGCTTTAAGGTTAAATACATAAACCGCCACTTATACAATATCATGTATACGAAAGATTATTGATTAAAAATGAGTTATTTTTTAATTAATAATTAATATATCATATATTTAACTCTCGAATATGAAACGAATAGAATAGTTGAGATCTCATTAAAAAAAAAAAAAACATAATAAATAGTAGGTCTTGTTTATGAACTCCCAAACCAGAGCGAGAAAATTGAATTTCAACGATGACACAGGATGCTTTGTTTCGTGCATCCGTGTTCCTTGAATTTTTGTAAAGTCAAATGGCAGAAAGTTGAGCAACTAAGTTGTTTTTCGCCACGTTGTATATAAATAGAATGTTGACCGGTGAAACTAAGTCTCTTTTGAGCCAAAAGTGGGGAAACGAGTCTTCCAAGAGGACAAATACAAAAAATTGTCCACCTACAAAATATGCGAGATTTATTTGACTCGTACTATTTGCAAAATTATAGTGCAAAACAGAGAGATCACGTGTGAGGTGGACACCTTATTATTATTATTATTATTATTATTTTTTGGATTAATTTATTTTTTAATTTATATATTGTTCGATTAATTTAAGTTCATCTTTATGTATTTTTTAACTATTTTTTTAATTATTATATAATTTAAATAGGATTTTTTTGATCATATGACATTTTTTAAACATATTGTATTAGCATATTAATTATTAAAAATGAAAGTACAAACCCAATTCACAATATTTCAAAACAGAAGGAGATCGAAATAAAGGAATAAATAAATGAGTATTTAAAATTAGGATTAAACAAATTGATCCCAACTTGATAAATGGTTAATTTTCTCTTTTAAAAAAGGTATCTTGCAGTGCAATGTGATAATATGATTTAATAACTTATAATATTTATAAATAATTTTATTTTAATTACTTTAGTATTTTATTTTAATTATTCTTTTTATAAGAATTAAAATATATAAATAATTAAAAATATTTATATATATATATATAATAAGACCATGAAATATGATAAAAAATATAATAATAACCCCCCCGCTACACCGAAATTTACCAGTACAGTTCCCAAAAATAAAAATAATTCGGACCCCTAGCTTAAGCTATCATATTATTAATCTAACGGGTTCCAAACAGCGTTGCATTCTATTCAAAAGATTCCATTGATGGTATTTCCAACAATAACAAAACAACTTGGGCCCCACCTCCAACCCAAGCCCAGACTAAGATGAACCAAACTGGGATTAAACATACTAGTCTTATCTCAGAACAAAAGATAAACACAGCACGCACAAAGAAAGAAAGCATTCACCCCTCCCTCCTCAGCCCCATCGTTTTAAGCATCGGCAAATCTACAATTCGATGGTGGAAAAATACAGTAAGAAAAACCATATTTTGGAGTTTCGAATAGAAGTTCTAAAGCAAGTAAAAGACGAAAAAAAGGTACTATAAGCTTTACCCTAGCTCAGAGAGTTTGAGATGGGCTTCTGAATAATCTGCAAAGAAAACATCTTCATCCTGAACAAGAGGAGAATTCGAACAGCGTTAGAGAAACTATCAAGCTCTCCAATTGATAGAAAAGATATGGTGAGACAGATAAAGCACATACTGCAGCATATTTGTCGACAAGAGGGCGGAACACAGGATCAGACAGAAGAGCCTTGTCTGATGGCAGCTGAAGAAGGCCATCTTTCTCTCCGTTCAAGAGTTCCCTGATGAAGAAACACAATTAATCCGATTTTTAAATCATATTTCATTACTTAAATCAGTCTAAGCACAAAATTCACATTAGACGGAACTCACGTGAAGTAGGAGTTGTCAAAGATCAAGGGGTTGGGGGTCCAGGCTCCCTCAAATCCTGATCGCTCCTTGTGGGCCCTTCCCTGCAGAAATCAGTCAGAGCAAGCCACAACAGGTCAATGATCAAATCAAAAACATAATATTGTCTAAGATAACTATGAGCTTTATAAATGGAACGAACCAGTGTGTGGCCACCCGATAGAGCAACAATGTCTTGGTCACTGAGGCCCATTGTATAGAAAACTTGTCTCAGATGATCAGAACCTGAAAATAAATATACAATGGTGATGGGTAAGAAATAGAAACCTGGTTACTTCATTAGTAGACGGGTAAACCAATATTTATGCATTATATACAATAGATAGTATAAGCACAAGAATATACAGTATACTAACCCTTGGTAGCATCAGGTAGACGGCCTTCTGGAGGTGGCTCAGGCTTGTCCTGATATTTCGAATAGACACAGATTATCAGAATATTAAAGGATAATACTACATGTAATCAACACGAGTAGGATTGTGCAAAACTATCCATATCCGCCTGCCGGCAGGGCGGATCGGCCGGTTAATTTTATTCAAATTTTTGGGGCAGTCAGATATCCGTTAAAAAAAGGGCAGACAGGGCGGTTACCACTTACCCTAAACAAGAGGCGGATGGATATCCGCCTCGTAGTGCAAATACCGGATAGAGTGTGGATATCCACTATCCGCCATTTGCACAACCCTATACACGAGCATGTTTAGAATGCAACCAAGTTTAGAGCAAAATTTGTAATGCAATTGACAACCACAAAGATAAAATCAGGATTGAATGCCTTCAAAAATAACAGTGCATCCACACAGACTGACTGCAATGGGGATTTTAAAAATCAAGTGGAAGAAACTTTTAAAATGATCAGAATTAATTTACGTTTGGTCAACAGGATTTGAGATGCTTGTTCTCATAACAGTGTGAAAACAAATAGTTGGTTCCGCATAACATCATATATACAATTTATAAACAAGTGAAAACCCAGATGTTAGGAAAACAGTTGAAAAATAATAAAGGTAATGAAAACAAAGAGTTCTGCAATTTGAACAACAAGATAGGTAAAACAACAATAATACTTTTGACAAGCAAAATGGCCGCTGAATACATAATTCAAGAACAAGATCAGGTCAAAAAGTAGAAAACGACGACCAACTGGGAATCGTATATCCTAACCACCATACGCATTTCATTAAACCCAGTCGACACAGTGAATGAAGATAAATATAGATCATCTTACAATAGACGACTATTATTGAGCAATCGGAGAACGAGGCGATCAAGGTAACAAAACTATTCTCACCTCTCTACCAGGGTGAAAGGGAACTTCAGGCCCACCAGTAACCTCAACAGCTACAACTCCGGCCAACTGTTACGGAACAAAATTCACAAGTTACAGTTATTATTATTAAGAAAGACAATAAAGGACGAGGATAAAACATATTCCACAAAATCACAAACAAAAAATAGTATCTAAGAAATGAACCGATCAATATCTGTACCTGATAGAAGTCAGCGTAGGAGAGGATAGGGAACTGTTCCTTGATAGGCTCCAAAAGCCTCACAGCGATGTCAAGGCCATTGTTAGCGCCATGAGCAAGCTCAGCTGGATTCTTAATAGTTCCAAACGGACCTCCAGTCCGGCTCACCTTGTCAAAGGTTCCAGCCGAGTGCCATCTGGAACAAGAACACAACAACCGGTCATCACACTGAATCAAAGCAAAAATCAGGCATATCAGCTTAAAAAAGAAGAAATGGCGGAAACTAGTAAGTAGCTTACGCGAGACGAAGAATAAGAGGAGCACAGTTCTTTTCGGCGATGAGACCTCTGAGCTTCCTCCTAGCCTTCTCGACGGCCTTCCGGTACTCCTCGCTCACGGTTGGGTAGTTCTTCCCCATAGCTACGAGCACCCAAAAAAGTAAACAAACACATTCAGAATCAACATTTCTATAACAAAACAAAGATGAGTATTGAAAATATGACGCTCAAACCAGGATCTCAATCAGATATGAAAGAGAGTTGAAGATTCAGATCAAATCGAAATGAAAACAGATCTGAGGACTTGTGGTTAGCACAAACCTGTAAGTAGAGTGAATGTTGAAGAGAGAGAGAGTCTAGGGGCACGGGTAACGTTGAGAGACTGTTACCGGCGAGAGGAGAAGATATAGAGATGAAAATGAAATGAGAACAAGGAAAGTTCTAGTACCTCATTTTCAGCCGTGGGATGATTTCCTATCGAACGGTTGCCGTTGATTTTGGAATTAATGGCTGTGATTGGATTTTGAAAACTCCGTTCTTCCCGGGTAGGGTAGGTGAAGGAGGAGAAAAATATTGGACAATAAAGCGTTTGAGGGCCCACCATAAACGAAATGACCAAAACGCCCTCTCCATTTTAGATAAAAAGAGGTATAATTATATATTAGACAAAAATTACGGAACGGATGTATAAATTTTTTTTATAAAACATAATCCATTTTCTTAATTTTACGGAGTCTGTTAAATAGATAATTAACGTAAGAGTTTAAGTGATATTAATTTTAAGTTTGGTTCTTTAGATTTAAAATTTATAGATATTATTATTTGAGATTAATTATTAATTAATTTCCAAAATAATAAATATTAAATATTTGATATTAGTAATAATCTAAAAGTTAGATGAGAAATTAATTATTTTAATAATTAAGATATTTTAAATTAATTTATATACTTTCAAAAAATATCCAAAAAATATATACCATATCAATATTTTTTGTTATAAGATAATTTAGATCATATTATTATTATAATAATACATTTATGGAAAATAATTTTCCCTAACCAATGATATATTTTCTATATAAATATTATCTTTTTGTTTGTTTAATCGAAAACTATATAGTTAAATGAAAGGCCATTTAGGGTATTTTCATGTCTTCCTATTTTTCCGAATAAAGGAATAATTAGAATATATAAGTGTGAACGCATTGTGCTTTTGGAAGATTCCGATTGAGGAGATTATATAATAAACGACCTGGTGGTGACTGTCATCTTTCTTTCTTTCGTTGTCCTTTTAATTTTTATTTAGTAAAATATTATTATTAAATGTAATCACACGTCCAAGTTCGAATTCGACGTTGAGAAATAAATAAAATAAACCAAAGGAAAATTAAATATATTTTTTGTCAATAAATTAAATATATTTAATTAATTAATTTTTTTTTTTTTTTTTACTTCGGCCAAAGAAATATTCATTTAGATTCCAAATCATTATTCGATTATTCTAACGGTTGGATTATATATTAAGCATCATTTAATGACTCATCTCATAATTTAGATATCTCATCTTTGTAATACATGTATTAGACGTCTAAATTTTAGAACATAAAATATTATTCTTCATGTCCATTTTATTAGACATCAAATTCAACAAAGTGTTTCCAAATACATAATGTCAATCACATCAAAGGTAAAATGCGCATCTCAAAGGAAGCAAATTTATGAACGGAATTATTAGAAGGAGATTAGCTAATTACCTTTCTCTTAATTTTTTTCTTTTTTTAAATTTTTAATTTTTTTTATTAATAAATAACTTGATTTAAATTTATTATACTTTTAAATAGAAAATAAAAATAATCTTAATATCTTCCCTTCATTTATTCATTTATTTATTTATTTATTCTTCTCTCTTTTTCCCGACGTTATATAAGAAGACGAAAAAGACAATCTTACTTTCTTGATTTACTTTTGATTCTTACTCCTTCGAGTAACCTTCGATTTAGTCTCGACTAAGTTTAATTTTTAGTCTAAGATTTTGGTTTAATTTTCATTAGACCGAAATCTTACATTTATTTCTTATGAGATTTGTTTTCAAATATTTATCTCAAATTTCTCAACTTTTTTTTTGGTAGGAATAACATCATTTGTAATCATAGCAATATGTTTCGATAGGGAATGGAAGGATGATGATGATGACATTTCAAAATTATCGAAATCTCAGGCACCAAATGGCTCAGAAAAATGGAAAGCTATTCTAGTTGAAACAGACATAAGTTTTAGTGATTTGTTATAAGTCGTGTATAATAATATTCGCATTAATCTTATGGAGGAAGATGAAATGGAGGATGAAGATGACGAGTTTAGAAGAACGGAGGAAGAATATGATAATTGTCACAATAGTGAAATGATCATAATTTTTGTTTGTACGATGGTGATTTCTTTGATTGAATAATACTTATACCTTATGTTTTATCTCCTCCAAATAATACGGTTGCTTCCAATTTGACGCCACCTGTTATTCACGAACCGAAAAATGAAGACGAGGGCAATAATGAATGATTATGTCAATTTTTTCAAATTATTGGTTTTTTCGGCGACAATAACAGTAATGTACTCCCAATTGCTTCTTCTGAAAAAAGTGGAGATAAGTTTTATTGCACTCAGTTTTTTTATTCGAAGAACGACCTAAAGATGCGTCTATAGATGTATGCGATCTGATGGAATTTTGAATTCATGGTGAAGAAGTCATATATTCTACATATGTTGTTGGTTGTATATATTCAAACTGCAAGTGGTTGTTGTGTGCTACGTATAAGAAAGATTATTCACTTTTCCAAATTCGTACTTATAATGACCAACATACATGTAGTTTGGACTCCTCACATCACAAGCATCCACATTGGTAATTGGATGACACGTGATTAATAGTTTTAGTGGTAGCAATCGGAGTCATACTTTGAAAATGATTAAACGTTTTACCTAAAATAATATGATGGTAAATATTACTTATTGGAAGACATGGAAAATAAGATCTATTGCACATGATCTTATTCGGGGTACATCCAAAAATAGTTATGCAAGATTACCATGTTACTCTACCGTGATGAAACTCGTGAATCCTGATACTATAATTGCAATTCATACAAATGCAGAAGGAAAATTTCTTTATTTTTTTATGGCTTTTAAGACATCCATTAATTGGTTCCATTTAATGCGAAAAGTTATTGGGTATTGATAGAACCTTTTTTAAAGGAAATACATAGGGACACTTATAACCGTAGCCGCACGAGATGGTAACAATAACTATATCCGTTAGTATGAGCTATAATTGTTTTGGAGAACGAGACATCGTGGACTCGGTTCTTGACTAAGTTTTGAGAAATAATACATGATACCCTCAATTTGGTGATTGTTTCAAAACGAACACAGAATATTAGAAATGTTATACAAAGTGTTTACCCAAATTCAAAACATTGTGCATGTATTTGGTAGATCGAGCAAAATATTAAGTCAATATTTATGAGTAGTTAAATCACCTCTTTATTCAATGTAGTAGCCAAAACATATACGATATAAGATTTCAATAAATACTTCTTTGATATCAAAATAGTGCATCCTGGTGTGGTATCGTACATGGAGGATATTTGTTTTGAATACTAGTCAATAGCTTATTTCCATAATAGTAGATACAACATCATGATAAATAATAATTCTGAATCGCATAATACGACGTTGAAGGATGCGAGTGAATATCTAATTGTTGCTTAAAAGTATTAGGATGATGATGACGACTTGGTTTAACACTATAATAAATGAAATGAATCAGCATACCGAGCAATGCACTCCTAAGGTAGTGAAACTGCTAAAAAAAAAACACGAGAAATGTCGGACAATTAAGGTTGATAGTATGGATATTGATATATTTGAAGTGACAAGATATTAAAGTTGTTGTCAACATACGGGAAAAGAATTGCACATGTAAGATATTTTGACTTTGATAGAATTGTGTGCGCACATGTCATAACAGTTGTGAAATCTATAAGTGTGCGTATGTACTTATTATGTGATTCATTCTATTCCACTGAATATTGGAAGGCTGAATATGCATAATTAATTCATTATGTACCATCGTCTGGAGATTATAATATTCCGGAAAGAATCTGATCATGCATAAACAGACTAGAAGAACAAAAAATAAATATATATATACCTTCAACAGGTGAACAAACACGAAGGAGAAGAAAATGTAATAATTACAGATATTTTGGACATAATAGAAAGACTTGTATGAACCCGATTCCACTAGCACTCGTTGAAAACACTTCATAATATTATATTCATTCTTTCGTAAGAATAGTTATGTTTATTTGAGATATTTCTTTGTATGGGTGATATATTTATGAGATGTTTATTATTTTTTTTGGATGTTTATTTATGATGTATAGTAACTGTTGTTATGTTTTTAAGGTCAATTTTTTCTAATAAGAAAATTTGGAAAAAAAAACTAACTGTTTCGAACCGAAATCTTGGATTGAAATCAAGATTTTGGTCCAAATAATTATACCGAAATCTTTATTTATTTATTTTATGATTTCGGTTCGGACTCGGTCTGACCAAATGAGACTGAAATCTTGATTTCAGTTTAAATAGTCATACCGAAATATTACTTTTTTAAAAATTTAATTTAATTTTATCCATTAATGTTCTTTAGTTTTCAATTGCTTAAAACTTTTTAACTACTAGGTTTTAAAAGTTGAGACATGATTTTGGTCTGAATAAATATGTCTCATATATTTCTTTCATCATATATCTCACATATGTCTATACAGGTTAGTATATATTTTACGTCTATCTAACTTAATCCTATCATCATTTATATTTTGTAATGAAATTTCTATGATGTGAAACTCTATATATTTATATAAACACCATAATCTCTTTCCTTTTTATTCTATGATATTTCCATCATTTGTAAATCAAAATATTTCTCATTCCTATCATCATTTATATTTTGTAATGACATTCCTATCATATGAAACTCTATATATTTAATTATATAAACACCACAATCTCTTTCCTTTTTATTCTATGGTATTTCTATAATTTGAAAAATCAAAATATCTCTTATTCCGATTCTTGTGGTATTTATTCTTCAAATTTGAAATCTTATAGATTAGTTGAGGCAAGATCTTATATAACACCAGACATATATGAATAACTTCAGTTTTCTCTTGGATATCTACTTTCGAATTCATAATGTATAGAGTTCATGTGTGGAAGTTCACGAATAAGCCCACTCAATGTATATTTTTTAAGTTAAGCGACATGTACACACTGCATATATACTCCAAAACATGACTTACATGCCATTGTGTCATTCCCACTATATAACTACAACTCAAAAGTTAACCGCGTTAGGGTATAGTAATAAAATATAAGATACAAAATTTTTACATAAATATGATTTTCATGCATACCTACTAATAAGCAATGGGTCATCTACTTATCACTGACCCTTTGTCATCCCAACCAAAGTCAAACTGAATAAGTCGTTCAATCAGTTCATTAAAATTATGTTCCAAATAAAAGTATCTATGAATGTAAACGTAATGTTATTAAGTATTGGTTTAATAGAATGCATGGTTCGATTCAAGGTCTGTGTGCCTTATGGGTTTTCTCCAAATGCTCCCCAAAAATCTCTCCAGAGCTTGAAATTGCTTCAAGCATTCATACCTACAATAATTTTAAAAAGTCATAAAAAAGTATTAAGTAATAAAAACTAACTATAAATCAAAACTAATACTACTAATTACTTAGAAAGCGAACGGAAAATCGAGTGAGTCTCACTTAATAACCGTTTTTTCTCTAGTTGCAACTCTTACAAACTTCTCCACAATGTCATCCCTCTTGATGTTTTGAATAGTTCTCTCATGAATTACTTTACCCCAAAGATAATTATTGAAGAACTCAATATCCGAGACCACATATAGATATTAATGTGGTACTTTATACGACTCCTTCATAACTAAGATAACAACCACCAAGAAATAAAGAAGCTTTGACTTCACTTGTAAATTATCAATCTTTGTCATTTAATCAACATTTCCGTCATGCTGCTTTTTAATTATACTCTTCATACTTTCAAAAATCTATATAAGCTGACCATATATAATATCATAATTCCCTTTGAATAAGTAATTCAAAATTGTAGCATTTTTCTTAATTTCAACCAGTAAGGAGACTGGTGCCTTGTGATCTATTAGTGATGTGTTTATAATTAAAAAATAACTTAATTATAAAGAGTTGAAAATATTTAATAAATCATTTTTTGATATTTTTTAAAAATTGATAATAAACTTTTATTCTCCATCCAAATGAAAAGAATGATATTTAATAAAATAATTAAAATAATAATAAACACTAAAATAATCTTAATAATAAATTGCATCGAATTTGGACTGGCACGTTTTGCGGGGAATTAAGAGGCATTCTTTTATTTATGGTAATATTAAGAAAAATTAATTAATTAATTAATTATAAAAATAATTCAAACGAATATCGGAATATGCGGTTTTTATATGGGCAAAGTTTTCGTGAATCTTGAGCGTGGGCTGGGCTGTGGGCACTGGGTTCATGGGCCCACGCCACACCTTTTGTCCGATTTAAATTAAATGGATTGTCCAATCTCAATCAAACAAAGTGCAATGTTTTTAGTCTTTCTACATCCATTACTATAGATTATTGTTTTTAATCACTACAGATTATTGGCAATATTAGGTATGCGTTTTTTTTTGGGTATCCGTGGATCCATCCGAAACCAGATGGATTGATCGGATACAGGTTGGATCTTTTTTATCGGATTCCTATTTCGGTCGAATACTGGATTGAAACATATTTTTCGAATAAATTCTGTCGAGCACAGTTTGGGCACAATATATTAAATTTCGATAGAAATAGTACCTCGATTCAGGCAAACAATGTGACTTTTTAATTACAGTCGGTATTGGTATTCGACCTGTTTTTATGGGCCAAACGGCCCAAACCCGACAAAAGAAAAGTACCTACAACCTGCGCCGAAAAGAGTCACATACTGAGGTGGCAGCCATAGGCTTCCTGGCACGTGTGTTGCCTAAGAAAAATGAACACTTAGTACTTGAATTATTACTCATTTGACCATACTCTTAGTCAATGCAAACTGTAAAGGCTTGTCTATTACAGTCTTTCAGACATAGCATGGTGTGCACACAGTTTAAGTGCACTTAATCTGATAAGCATTATCTGAAAAGACATTTTCACTTTAGCATTAATGACTTTAATCGCCTACTAACTTTTACCATAATCATTTGGCATGTTCTCCAAAAATATCACCACCTCCTTCTTTCGCCTCTTTCTTTCTTTTCTTTCTTTTTTTATTTTTTTTTTTTTTTGTTTTTTTGTTTTTTTGTTTTTTTGTTTTTTTGTTTTTTTGTTTTTTTGTTTTTTTGTTTTTTTGTTTTTTTGTTTTTTTGTTTTTTTGTTTTTTTGTAATGTTCTTTCTCATTATTATTGTCTTCTTCATTGTCTTCATACGCAATTTTCTTTTTACTCGAATAAACTCACTAAACCAGCTCTATCACTTATTACTTAGCACATCTTGATCTAATCCTTGCCATTTAATATTTGTCAAAATTCACAATATAAAAAAATCTTTACATTCGAAAAGTTGTCTCTAAAGTATAATTTTCAAGTTTTGAAAAAATATTTATATAATAGATAAATTATATTATATATTATATAATTACGTTCACATATTTAATAATACCAAAATTTGGCACATTTTAATTTTTTTGGTACTACACTGACCTCACCATACTGGTGAATTTTGGTGCGGTAGTGAGGTAGTTTACGGTTTTCATTTTTATAAATATTTTACAATTATTTTTGTATTTATATAAAAAGATTTACTACATATACTACTTTTCTCATACCATATTGTTATTATTATTATTATCTCATCTACCTTATTTTTCTTCTAATGATCTTATTTCACATATATGTGCATCTCCTGAAAATAGACTTAAAATGCACACCTCTTAAGTTTTTCCGATAGTTTTTCATGTGCATTAAAATATTTTTAATTATTCACACATCTTAATTGTTATGTAAAAAAAATGATCAAAATATAAATATAAATAGTAGAAATCAAGAAAAATTCAAATAAAATTATCAAATTATATTTTCAAAATTTACAATCAAATAACAAAAAAATCACAAATTACTAACTCATATCATCAAAAAATATATCACATCAAAAAATATAAAATTTATATATCATTTTTAAAAAAAAATTATATTGTAGGGTTTCACACACCACATCACACCCCATCTCACCGCAAGACATTATATGGGTGGGTGCAGGACCCTATAATATATATTTTTTTGGGGAGGAACCCAACCACACCACATTGAAACATATGATTCGATCGGATTATGAACGACCTGCTCACTCTAATACTAGTGCCCGGAGAGGGGGGGTCCGGGTACAAAAACTGATAAGAATTTATTGGATCCAAACACGGCATATGTCATGGTCCGATCTGAGACACACCTTGCAAAAAAGACATAACTTTAACGGTCAGGATTCAATGACTACTCAAATCGAGCTCGCAAACCGGAATCCTCAGAGTCATTCTCGTAATTAAAGAAAAATCAAAGGGTAAAGATGAACAGTGAGATTATTTAATTGACAGCGATATAGAGAGAAGAGAGGCAGCAGCCAACAAAGCCAACCAGGCAAAAAGAGCTTCCCTACTTTAAAAGGTCTCCTTCCTGTGGTTCTCTCTCTCTCTAGATTTTGTTTCCCTCTCTCTCTCTCTCTCCTCGCGATTTCGATATCGTCTGCATTCTCCGACAATCTCATCCACACAGATTCGTCGCCTTTTCCGATCCCCCCTCCCTACTGTAAGTCTTTCAGCTTTAATCTAAACCCTAATTTCTCCGTCCGATTGTTTCTCCCTCTTCTTTTCAAGTTTTAGATCCCTAATTCTGTTTTTCCTTTAGTTTCTTAAAATTTCGTCGGTTATTTTATATTCTCAGTCTTTTGTTTTTCGTTTCGTATTGATTTGCATGTTTGACTTCGATATTTGTTCTGGTATGTAAATAATTTTAATCGAGTCTCATCTGGCTTTTTTTCTATATTCGATCATTTCTGGTCGGTTAGGTTTTGATCGGTGAGGTAATGATTTCGGCTTATATCTGAAATTTGGGGGTTTTATACGTTGTTTATCAGTAAAATGAGGTATAATTTATGTAGAATTTAGTTAGGGATATTGCATTTAGGTCTGAGCTCTATTCTGTGGAGATATGTTACTTAGATTGGGATCTTCATAGGGTTTTTTGATCAATTTTTTAGTGTCTTTTGGTTCATGCTGCTGGAATATCAGTAATTGATATGTTGCACATGGGGATTGGAAAGTGATCGATGTGGTTAGTGTAAACGTGACATTGCATGTCAATTAAAGGAATTGAGATTTCGGATGTGTTGATTCCAGTGGCTTGGTTGTGAGTCCAATTACCTAGTTGTGAGTATGGTATGAATATAAAGTGAAGATAAGAGAGGAATAATTAATGGAGGAAAAAAAATTTATTTTACCTAAAGGATAAATAGAGAATGGTGTGTGCCATGATACCTACGGAAATGAAGGTTTTGTGTGGATTTGAAATTTCAGAAACTTGTTGTTCAAAACTTAATGGTCATGTTTGTGCCCAAGAGACTTTGTTATAACTGCGTTAATTGGTAACTACGTCAGTCTCGAGTAATACTTTACAATAATCTCATAGGCAACCATGAGCGACGCAACAGAAAAGACTTGTCCACTCTGCACGGAGGAGATGGATTTGACAGATCAACAGTTGAAGCCCTGCCAATGTGGCTATGAGGTTTGGAATTTTTTTTTTTTTTATCGTGGTCTATCTATAATTTAAGCTAGCTTTACTTGTTATATAGAAGGTTTCAGTTGGTGATTCAGTCCCAAAATTATGACTACTTCATTTCAGATATGTGTTTGGTGTTGGCATCACGTAATGGACATGGCTGAGAAGGATGCTACTGAAGGACGGTGTCCAGCATGCCGTACCCCTTATGACAAAGAGAAAATTGTGGGGATGGCTGCAAAATGTGAAAGGTTTGCATTCTTGAATCATGTGGCAATTTGGAGAGAGTGATCTCTTATCCTACTTTCTTGCTTTAACCTTTTCAGTTATCTTATTTCTTTAATCAATTTATATCGTCAGATTGGTGGCTGAAGTTAACATGGAGAAAAAGTTTAGGTCACAAAAAGGGAAGGCCAAATCATTTGACGGACGAAAGCAGCTCACCAGTGTGCGAGTGATTCAAAGGAACCTTGTTTACATAGTTGGGTTGCCCCTCAATTTGGCAGATGAAGATGTAATCCTTCCTCTCTCTCTCAACCCCCCCACCACAAACCATCAGGCACATGTTGTTTGTTATATTTATTTTATAATTTTTTTGGTCAACTAATGTTGTTTTATCATTCCTTGTGCAGCTTCTCCAGCACAGAGAATATTTTGGTCAATATGGGCAGGTTCTTAAAGTGTCCATGTCTCGGACTGCAGCTGGTGTTATTCAACAATTTCCAAACAATACATGTAGCGTGTAAGTTCAAACAGCCTGAGATATTTTTCTTGTGCATTGAGATGGTAGATGTTATTTCATCAATGCTTGATAAATGAGTTTAAATCAGTGACACATTTTTTAAGCTGCTCTTGTTGCCTTCTTATAAGATGCACTTTTTGCATGTGCATGTGTTCATTTAATAATTTTTTTTAGTGCTGTCTGCTTCATGTTTTGACAATCACATTATTTCATTATCCCGCTTCAGATATATTACATACTCGAAAGAGGAGGAAGCCATTCGTTGTATTCAAAATGTACATCAGTTTGTCTTGGAGGGTAAACCCTTAAGGTACATTCAGGGCCACTATTATAAGAAAATGTTATTGCATTTAGGTTGAATGAAAGCAAATAACTACTTTCTTTTCAGATTCATAACTTTTGATTTTTGTTTCAGGGCATGTTTTGGAACCACCAAGTATTGCCATGCGTGGTTGAGAAATGTGGTATGGTTCAGTATCTATCGTATCTATTTTTATGGATTACAGTTGTTCGAATCAGACCTTTTAATGTAAGAAATGACTTATTTTACAGCCTTGCACCAACCCTGATTGTTTGTATTTACATGAGATTGGTTCTCAAGAGGACAGTTTTACAAAAGATGAAATCATTTCAGCGTTCACAAGGTACGATAATCATTTAACAATGGGTTTCTTTAACGCTGTATTTATTGAATAACAAAATCATTTTTTTGGGATCCGAGTTTTCTCCAATTCTGTAAGAAATTGGGCTCCTCCAATTCCTTCAATCCAACGTTTTTTGAACTCAGAATGTTATGATTATTTATTTCTCTCAACTATTGAATTTATGGATTTTCAAATTATCAAAATTTCTGTTGGCATCACTGAATTCCTTAAGACTACTAATTAGGGTTTACAAATACCAAAATTCAATGATTTTGGTGAGTTAAAACCCTACTCCATACTTTGAGGCTATAATGTGCAACTTTTTGAACAGGGGTAATATGTCATGGATGTATGCCTTTTTTATTAGTTGTGACTTTCTCTCTTTAATCTCGAGTAGATCTAATTCTGTCATGGCAGGACATTTATAATCCTTTAATTGTGTGATGCCAGATTGTGTGCCTCAATGTCACTGTCTTTCAAAGAAATTTTTAGTGTCGAGTTTTTCGTTATTTATGCACATATCTTGAGGCAACAGTCTTTCTTCTGTAAAGTTTTTTAGTTGTAAAAAAAATGTGTTATATTGGTACTTGGATATTTATTTTTATAAAGAACAGAAGTTATTATAGGTCTTAAAATGCTGAAAGACCCTTAAATGGAATGATACTTGGTCGATTGACCGTCTTGTAATTTCTGATTCTTTTGTTGATTGTATTTTGTGGCTAAGACGGCTTTCTCTTTTATGTCTTGCATTTTTGGGGATATTTAACTAACTTGTGTAGCTATTTTAAAGGAGTAGAGTTCAACAGATTACGGGTGCGGCAAACAACATGCAACATCGTTCAGGGAATGTGTTGCCAGTTCCGTTAGATGATTCTAATAATAATGGTTCTGCTACCACAGGAAAATCAGGTGTAAAAAATGCTCCAAGTGTAAGATTTTCTTTCTCGACTACATGAAGTTCTAACATATGATTCCATTAGTTGATATTATGCTCGTAAAACCGTTTACCAAAGCTTGGTTGAAATTGCAATTGTACCTTTTATGGAATAGATTGGTATTATATTTCACTGGTTGATTTTGTTCTCCCTAAGATATTCTTAGGCTTTATCTTTTGTGGAAAAGGTAGTTGAAATACTTGATGATTTTATCAAACAGCCAGCTGCAAACATTGTTAGAGGTTCTCCTCCAAATGGATGTTCTGGTAGATCCATTGCTCTACCTGCTGCAGCCTCTTGGTATGTTGCTATTTGCATCTATCATTCAGGTTTGTTTGTGATTTAGTCCTAAAGTTCTGGTTGGTTGTGCAGGGGTACTCGTGGCTCTAATTGTCAAACATCACCCATAGCATGCTCAGATGGGCTTGTCAAGCAGAAAACTGACACAGTTGGTAATACATTGGCATTCTCGTCTGCAGTTGCAGGGACCACATCTATTACATCGAATGGTGAAGAAGGAAAGACGCATACATTTGGAGAGGAAACCCATATTGCCGGTAATAAAAATAGACCGGAACCATTGAAATTAGATTCCAGATCCTTTCATACTGAGAGGCTAGTTGCACCCGAGGGAGCACCTGCATCCATAATTTCGGACAGTTATAAAGGCAATAATGTGTCACCAAACAAAGCATTAGTTGACCATAATGGGAATTCCTGCAGTTCCTTTTCTCAAGCAGAATCTGATACTTATAGTGAGGAACAGATCGAGGACTTGAGTTCTAATATCCCTTCAATGAGCTTTGGCCGAAGTATCTTGGATGAAAGCTCTGCTGTACTAAGACCAGGTACTTCAGTCTCTGAGAAACCACTAGGACTACCGGAATATTTTTCAGAGTGGTCTACTGAATCTATAGCCTTACAATCATCTGTTAAGCTTGACAATTCAATTAATGGTGGGCCTATCTTAAAAGAAAATTGTGATTGGGGATCAGAATCTCAATCTCAAAAATTAGGGCTAACATCTGATGTTGAAGAGGATGCAATTTTATTTGGTGGTCAAAGACTTCAGGATCCTGGAGTTGTGGGTCATCCAACTAGTTTGGCTCCCTTGGTTTTGTTGCCTAGCAGTTTAAATCAATCTGGGTCTCATTCTTTGCAGAATCGTGAGGCTTTTGGGGCATCTAATTTAAATGTTGACTCATTGTTTGTTGATAAAAACTTCAATGACAATTATTTTTTAAATGCACCCAATATATCACCTACATCTTATAATTACGCTGAAATCTCGGTCAGTCGTTCTGCGGCTTCTGATAGTCCATTTGAACATTCATTTTCGCTTCCTAATGAAGTGAGAGGAAAGAACACAGGTAGATTACCCGGTGATGCAGGTGATGTTTATGGAAATGGTTTTGTAGATAAAGGTGAGAGCAGCATAATCTCGAATATATTGTCATTGGACTTCGATGTGTGGGATAACTCATTAACTTCACCCCAGAATTTGGTTAAGTTCTTGGGTGAGACTGATAAGGAGTCAGGTTCCCTCAGTATATCAAGTCCCCGGAGGGCACAGAATAATAGTCAATCCAGATTCTCTTTCGCCAGGCAGGAGGAGTCTAGAAAACAAGCATTAGACATACAATCATCCTTTGAAGTCATTGAGAAAATGCAGAACAATCACCCTTTCAGCCACGACTATTCTCAGAATGGAGATGTATTCTTTGACAGACTTCGGATTAGCAATGGGTTCTATCCCACCAGTTTTGATGGACCTGAAAATCGTTCCAGCATTCATTCTCTTACCTCTTCCAATAAATTTTCTCGTGAGTATATTTATTCTAAAACTTAGTTACTTTTTCTCATTTTGTTGTACATTTGGTCTAATATGTTTCTTGTATCAGCTTCATCATTTTGTTTAAATAGTGATCAGGTTTGTATATGTATTTATGTTGGGAAGTTGGGGAGGCTGTGGGGGGGATGAAAACAAGGAAATTTTCTTCTGCTTATGTTTCTGTATCCGATGGTGACCCACCCACCCACCCTGTTGACGACATATTTTTTTGGAGGATGTGATGTGAAATTTTGTTTAATTGTGTATTTTGTGTAATTTTCCCTTTGCAAAATTGCTTATGAGCTGTCTACTGACTTCTTCATTCCTGTTCTTCAGCTGTTACAAGAGCTCAGATATCAGCCCCACCTGGTTTCTCTGTACCAAGCAGGGCACCTCCTCCAGGCTTTTCTTCTCATGAGAGAGCTGACCAGTCTTTTGACAATCTATCTGGTATGGCTATTACTTATTCGAGTACTTTCCTCCAAGATAATCATTACTCCAGTTAGAAATAAATGAAATCTGTTTTATGGTTTTAGGAAATCATCTACTAGACAATTCTTTGATGTTGAGAAATGCATTTATGTCGTCACAAAATGGAACTACTGTCGACACTGGGGATATTGAGTTTATGGATCCTGCAATATTGGCTGTTGGTAAAGGGAGACTTCACAGTGGGCTAAACAATCTGGGCCTAGACATTAGATCAAATTTCCCCCCTCAAATAGGTGCGTTTGAAAATGACCATGCTAGGCTTCAACTACTGATGCAAAGATCCATCACCTCACAACAGAGTCTAAGATTCCCTGATGTTGGAGATGGTTTTTCTCATCTCAATGATTCTTATGCAATTTCTTCAAGGCTAAGGGATCAATCACAGGCGGCGAACAATCTATCCCATTTTGCACAACTATCCCTCCAACAGTCTAGAAATGGGCTTTCAAATGGACACTGGGATGGGTGGAATGAAATTCAGGGTGGAAACGGCCTTGGCATGGCTGGAATGTTTCGAAATGATAGAGTGGCCTTTAATAATTTCTATCCTGTGTATGAAGATTCCAAGTTACGGATGCATAGCTCGGGTGATCTATATAACAGAACCTTTGGGATGTAGATTTGGTGAATGATATTTTCATCGGCTAGATCATAAATGATGCTTCAACTATGGAAAATGACCCTATTCGGTTTGGTTTCTTTGTAACCAAGAGGTCATGGCAGATCATAATTGGTCTTCTTGGGCAGCTTTGAGCGAGGACTTGCTCCCGGAAATGGGGTCGGGCACCCAGCAGGTAGGCACTGACAATTCAGCTTTTGGTAAAAAAAGTTTTAATTTTTTTTCCGTTAATGATTATAGATTTGTCCTTAGTGTTTTTTGTTCATCTTGAAAAAGTAGTTACTTTTTCATTTCCACCTTATTGTTTCCATCTTTTGTATATATTAGTTGTGATTGTCTAATGAATTTGTTTGGTTTCATTTTTATTATTGGGGGTATGTTTTGAAGCCAGGTGAAACGAGCCAGACTTCATTGTTCGAAGGAGATGTTCTGCAAGAAACTGTAATCGTGCGAAAACTGTATATGATCAAAAAGCTGGTTGTGGCTGTTTAGTATTTTGACATCCCATAGTATAACTGGAAGAAAGAGAAACTAAGTTTTTAAAATGAGATTCCAGATGTAGAGACAGATTGGGTAAGTGAGGGAGAGGGAGAGTTGAAAGATTAATAGCAATAAATATAGTATGAGTTGTCGATTTCAGATCACCATTCTTCATCGCTCTCTTTTTTATTTCTGATTTTTGTTTTGATCTTGTTTCAATTTTGCAAGTTTTCTTTTGTGGGTTGGTTTTTAGACTTGTGACATAATCGACAAGGGTTTCGAGGATGGTGATGTTTCGGGGAATTCGCATTTGGTTTTTAGACTTGTGACATAATCAACAAGGGTTTAGAGGATGGTGATGTTTCGAGGAATTCGCACTCGGTTTAATCGACAAGCCAGCTGTTTCTTATTGCACTCATGCCCTGTCTATTACTCCATTCATGATTGAGTGGTACAGTTACTATACAACAAGTAGAGTAGTAGTAACGTGGCCTTATAGCCTTGTTTGTGTGGTTCTAATCAAAGCCAAATTAAAAGAACCAAAGCCCCTGAATCTCTCCACTCTCTTGTAAACAGGTGGATTCTAAGTCTATTTCCATTTTTAATACTCGGTGATGATATTCAAAAGTGAATGCAACGTGCTCGTCTACTCATTCAATTTTGAAGATTTAAGATATGAATTGCACTTCTTTGGCAGAACCGCGTCTCTCTAGTGTCATGGTTTTGGGGGAATGGAGTTAATTTGAAGTTAATCTGTCTTATTAAAATTATTAAATCTTAAATAAATAAAATAAAATTTTTAGTTGGAAAGATAAAAAAATTACCTTATTATTATTTAATTAATTTTTTTTTTACCGTTTTGAGAATTAGCTATAGAGTTCTAACTTCTAATTAGTATTTGGAAATGTAATAAGTAAGATCCAATATGTGACTAAAATTAAGAGCAAACAGAATTATGTATAAGACAGATTATGGGTACATAGTGACTGTCGTCTTTATGAGAGATTCTAGATAAATTGGGGGGGGGAAAAAAAGACAATAAAGATATGATTATAAGTAAAATCCTAAATCTTTTTTAACGTGCACAGAATAATCAATTTAAGAATCCAATTCAAAAAAAAAAAAAAAGAGGAATCATTCCGTTAATGGAAAGAGGAACCAAGTCTCTTGTATCATTATTCAAATGGGCGAATCAAAATCAAAGAAAACTGTTTTAGGTCCTTATTTTTCTCGGTTAACTCGAATCGACTATATCACTGAACTATCTATCATCTTAATCTTTTTTCTTCTTTTTTTTTTTTTTTTCATTTTTTGGTATCAAATAGAGAAAAATTCAGATTCATTAATTAACACCGCACCCACGAAAGAGAATATGTATATATATATATATATATATAACAACATATCTATCATATAAAGGAAGGCTATTTTGAAAAGCTGACAGAAAATTTCAACAGTTTTGACGTGCGTCTTATAATTAACATTGCATGAATCTCACCTCCTCTTATGTATGTTTGCAACTTGCATCCTCAAGATTCCATCACAATTCATATATTTAATTAAAATAATAGATCTGCCCAATCCTCAATGTCCATTTACAATGGTGGCTCCATTCTTCACCGCTTAATATCTCTTTCCTGGCCAGGATAAGTCTCGAGTGGCAGAGAATGAACTAATTAAATTCGGATTAAGAACAACTTTTAAATTTTATAATTTATCTCAATCACACGTTAAAAATTTATATTAATATATATAATTAAATTAAATTAATTTATTATAAAAACAGTCGAAGGTTTCTCAAATCCAAAATCATACGTGAGCTGCATTTTGACACAACGTAACTATTAAGTGATTCGTCTTAATTCTAATTGTTTTTTTTTCAATCATTGAAGATGAAAGACCCCACAAACGGGCGTTTGAGGACTTAGACGCCTGTCCAAACGTGTAGTAAAATGACTTGCGTTTCTTAAAAAGCGTCACATTTCAAGCAAGGTTCGTACATCATAGTGCTTACTGCTTAATGCTTATTTGGGATGTACGGCTAGAGAAAGTAGACAAACCAACTATTATTGCTAAAAATAAAAATAAAAAGGTCAGAAAGTTTAACGAGAATAAGAAAAAGGGCTGGGTAGGGGAAGAAGAAGAGGGGACAGGCATTATGTACAGGAATCTCTCCTGAAAAAGAAATACTAGTAAAGAAAAGACCTAAAACGTTCATCTTAACCATATGATTAAACCGATCTTAACCGTGTGATTCAATCGAGTAGTCTGTGTTATGGTTAAACTGCTGTACAAACACTCAAGGGATCTTCCAAGGATTATGCCTTGGAGAGAATCTTTCGGGTATGGCCATCCTTGTGGGCTTAACTGCTTATCATTCATAGATATTTGACAACAACTTACTGATTTCTAACTATATCAGAACCTCAAAAATGAAGCGGTCAGTCATAGGGGAGAAGAAAAGGGGACTGAAAATGAGAGCTGGAATATTTAGCATTTCCTTATTATTAAGTTATATATTTGTATTTTTATTATATATCAAGCATACTATATAAGTAGTAAACTGGTATACATATCCATGCGTCAGAAATTTGATCATATATCAAGCATACTATATAAGTAGTGAACTGATAAACATATCCATGTGTCAGAAATTTGAGTTACAAGTGTACATAATGTATGATATATCACTCACATGTTCAATCATTCATACAAGGAATTACGTAAAAGAACAACATCCACCATTGTTACCGGGCAGCCACCACTTATGGCGGTGCCTGAGGGGGCTTCATCGGGTAAAGGTGGTGGTGGTATAGGGGTGGTTGGGCTGACATAAGACATAGATTTAGGGGGGCTGAGCTTGAAGGGTTTGACAGGTGGAAGGCAGCTGGTGAAGGGGGGTAAGGAGGAGTAGTAGGAGTAGTAGTTGAAAATGAGAATCCTGATGATGCTGCAGTAGAGAACAGTGGCAGTTGGGTAGAACTGACCTGGCCATGTTGTATTTTCCATGCCCAGTTGGGAATTACTTGTGAAGAGTCTATTGCAATTCTCTTCTCTGATGGTGATATTACTCTTTCCTGCCAAACATAATTGGGTGTGCACATCATTAGTCCAATGGAGGTATAGAATCTGGCGTATGAAATTGCAGGTATCATCGTTTTAAGGGATAACCATTCGGTTTAAGAGTTTATCTCAAAGTTTTCTTGTGAGCGACTCAGATTCAGATGCCTTATCATGTTTGCAAGTAGGTTATGGGAAATATCGAAATGATAATGTAGATGAAATTGATTCGAGACATCGTACTCAGCCAAAAGGGTAGTACGTTTGAGATGGAGAGACGAGATTTACCTCATTTGGGAAGAAATTAGGATATACACCATTCCACAATGTGGGGTTCTCTGATGTCTTAAATGGCCCTTTCAAAGGTGGATTGCCAGGAGTTGCAATTGTATGGTTTTCCATCTGAATCAGAAACAAATACAACATACAACTGATGATAATTTCATATAAAACGAATTGGTATTTCAGAACAGAGTAATAACTACCTGGGGAGTTCTGGTATTACAGACATAATAAGGACTGGGCGGGAACTGAACATGACCCTCAATTTCCTTTGGACCACTATCAAGGGAAGGGGGTGAAATCCCTAAATTCAAATCAAGAGCTCCTTCACGGCCTACATTAAGAAATTGTCAATACAAGGGAGGAGTAAATAACTAGTGAGGTTCCATAGCTCATAGTTATAGTCATTGAACAGAGAAATGATATAATACCTCCATTACTGCTTTCAGAAATCATCTCTCCTTCATATGTGCTGGGCTCAAAGTTGGTGACTGCCTCCTTTCCATTGCATTTGATCGCTGCCTTGTCATAAGCCCTGATTTCCAGAAAAATCAAAAGGGAGACAAGTGTTGGATGGAACCCTAATGAGGTTGAGAATTTTTAGGGGTAATAAAATCAGTGTCAGGTAGAGTGAAATTCATGATCTAGGACCTTGCAGCTTCTACTTCGCTGTCGAATAGCCCAAGATATATATACCTGCACGACAAGGATTGTAACCTCCATGATGTAAACACCATCCCTAATCATTTTTAGGCATCTTATACTTTTTTTCTGTTTTCCCAAGCGAGGAAAAAGCAGTAACGACCCATTGAGAGTTTATTTTAAACCAATTCCTATTTCATACAAATCTGTACTTCAGCCTTATCATATCTATCTATTCCTCAAGTATATGTGAACTACATTAAATTCCACAAGAATGATTCCTCACTTTTTTCCAAGGAGCTGCCCCATTCTAGCTTCCCATCGGCCACATTTGTGCAGTGTCACCCCCCGATATTTTGAACTCCCCCTGGAGAATCCAGTACTCTGGCGACGAAGTATATGAACAAATTCTTCCTTGGTCAGATTCTTCATCTGTCAATTAATTTTGAAGAAAAACATCAGAACAAATCTTATCATCTAAAATGTAATGACAACAGTTCAAAGAGCAGAAAACCCAACCTGCTTCGAATCGTCATCATAATCACTAAGGTTAAAATTGATGTCAGCTTCAACTCCCCTGAACTTGATAGCTGCCCGATCATAAGCTCTGGATCAAGAATGAATAACATGGAAACATTGTCAATTCACAGAAAACCAGTCTAAAACAGTAACGAGGGAGTTATTTCATCATCTTACCTTGCTGCAGCGTGGGCAGTGTCAAATCCACCTACAGAAAGCAATAACAAAACAAATTAATTGGTAGTATTGTGGAAAACAGGAAATATAACGATGATTACTGATTTCCCAGAAGTAACAATATTCAAAGTCAATCTAATAATAAGCAAGTCAAAAGTTCAAAACCATACCTAAATAGACTTGCTTCCCACAGTCCCTGCACCAAACCAGAAAAAATAAAAATAAAAATACATAAATAAATCAGATTAGGCGAAGAAAACTCAATTAATCATTCAGCGGACCCGACTTAATGAATGAAAACTAAATTAAATTAGGTCAAGCAGCTTATTTGAATTATAATATATTCCTTTAAGCGAACAAAAGATCACGAAAAAGAAATTCAACAGAAACTAATTCGAGGAGGAAACGGAATTCACTCACCAAATATGAGATTCCCATCTTCCAGTTCTCCTATAGAACGTAACGCCTCTGTACTGTGAGCTACGAGACCTCGGACCTCTTCTGCTTTTCTTCACCGGCTGCTGCTGTTGAGGCTGAACCCTCCTAACCTCATTGCCTGGGCCGCTCTGCTTGAAAGCCAGGTCGATCCAGTTCTTCCCCGGCGAAGAAGAGGCAGAGTTGTCCCCATGTCCGTTTCCGAAATCACCACCAGCTCCACCAATCGGAAAAAACTCTCGCGTAATGACGTCGCTTCTTCTCCCGTCCTTCAATATATCGAACTTGAATGTAAAGACCTCACCACCAGCGCGTGTAGAGCACGAGTCATCGTCACCTCCATTGCTCGAGGCCTCTGCATTGACGATCGAGGAATTGGAGGTCCCTGATTCGTCCATTTGGTTCCCCGAAGCTTGAGAGAGCTTCTCGAGGAGCATGACCGGTTCATCGTTCTGAGTCGAATCGGCCGAGGCATCATTGAGATTAAGATCTAACATACTTTTTTTCTTTTTCTTTACTCTATCCCTTAATCCTAGAAATATTTTTTAACTACGATATTTAGTTCGATTTTTCTAGCTATTCAGCATTTGAAACATTTATCAATGAGTTTGATCGGATAAGTGGATCCGATCAAAAACAATCAGATGTATCGCAGTGTACGATCAGAAGTCAGAAATTCAAAGAGAGGCAAAGTGAGCGAGGAATAATCAAGAGAGGAAAACTCGGAAAAAATCTGAGAGAAAGCTTGAAGGATGAGGAGGATTTTCAGTATCAAAAATTAAAATTAAAAAAAGTGAAAGCAGAGATGAAAACTACAAGTTCTCTCTCTCTCCGATTTTGAGAGAGAAAAAAATCCAGTGGCCGGAGAAATAAAATCAGGAGCAGCTGAAGTTGAAGCTAGCTAGCTACAAAAGACTTCGTACGTAGGTCTAGCGGTTTGAGCTTGTGAAACTGTAGCTCCTCATTCTACTCCAGCTTTTTACGGCCGGCCGTCGGACATTAATAATCGGCGGCGACAGGCTGATTCCATAAGCAGAGAGGAGGAGAGAGAATGAAAGAGAGAAGGAAGAAGAAGAAGCGAAGAAGAAGATGGGACGTGTGATAGAACATTTCGGACCCATTTTAAGAGGAAAGAGGAATATATAAACATTTTCTCTCTCATCCGAGAGGGTGTAACTCACCGATTCAGTCGGTTACCGGTTGGATCTTGTTAAGTCACCCAATAATTTTTCTATAATTATATGTATTTATTTTTATTCCCTTTTGGCTTTTTTCTTTTAATAAATAAATTATATTTGCATTTCTCTTTTGTTATTTGCATTCATCTATTTAATTATTCAATATATAAATAATTTTAGTAAAAAATTACATATGATAATGTACAAAAAATTAATTACATGATAAATAATAGTTAGTTTTTTGAATCTCAATAGCTGATCTCAATAGTTAGTTTTTTTTGGAAAAATTAATATTTTAATATATTATATTTATATTTGATTTTAAGTACGGTCCATTTCGTGTAAAAAAAAAGTTAAAATTGATTCAGATTCTCTTTTGTAAGAATTTTGAATCGATATATGTTATGTTTAAAATAATTAATAAATGAATGATAAATTGAATTTCAAAGTATAATTATTATAATAATTTGAAGTAAAAAAAATAATGAGAAAAGTTTTGTCATATATTGAAAGGAGAACAAATGAGAGAATATTTATATAAAATTACATATTTATTAATGGCTAGTAAAATATAAATTAGAATGTTTTATCTTGTACATGCCTGTAAGGAGTGCAAATTTGGATTGGATTGGGCTTAGTTTGTGTGTGCTTGCATTGAATGTCGGCCCGGACACAGCTAGATTTACCTTGGCCCACATTTTGTTTTCTTTTCTTGAATTATTATTTTTTCTTCTGCAAAAATGTATGAAGACGAAATGATATAATTTAATTTTCAGTTTCATTATATTAAAATTTGTATTGAACTCGGATTAAATTTTCATTAATTTCTTATTCTCTCATGAGCCTATAAATTGGCAACATTCTTCAATTTGAAAACACACTAGGAAAATGAAATCTCTCAATTTTCTTTCTATTTCTCTAGAGTTCTAAGTTTCCAGTGAGGTAGAGTTCAAATCATTTTTTGAGTTCACGGGATTAGTAACGATGGTATGCCGCTACTATTCGTCTTCGTTATATCCTAAGTTTCCAGTGAGGTAGAGTTCAAATCATTTTTTGAGTTCACGGGATTAGTAACGATGGTATGCCGCTACTATTCGTCTTCGTTATATCCTGAAAGATAGATGTCGTTATACTTTCAACATCAATGTGAGAGAGAAAATCTATTTTAAAAAAATTATTGCATAATAGGTTTTAATTTAATTCAAATCTTATATTCAATTATTTATTTAGTTTATATACATTTAATATTATATTTCTATTATTCTAATACATAACTTATTTATATTCTAATTCTGTTTATTACTTTATTGTTTATAAATTTTATTTATTATATTATTATTGTTTACTGTTTTCTATTTATTATATATATATATATATCATACAGTTTTTTGAATCATTTTATAATATTTAATTTAATTATATATGATAAATAATATATCAAAAAAATAAAAATTAATTTTTATTTAATTCTAACCCTAGATCTAAATTAATCTAAATTTAAGCAATAAAATATCAAACAGAAAATGCAAAAATACATGAACTTTACGAAAAGCCAAAACGATTTTCACCCAGAATGGCAAGTACCACGTTTGCAGTAAAAACAAGGACTCAGTTGTGAGAGTACTTCTACAAGCTCAGAAATAAATAAATTAATATTTGTAGTAATAAATTAGAAATGTCAGTTGAAGAGTGAGAATTAGGGAAAGGACCACCCTCTGATTCAGAATGCAGAGTGCAGTTGAAGACTCATAATTGGATGAGAACATCCGTTTCGGGTAGTCTAGCAAACACCTGATCTCGCCATTATTTTAACAAAAACGTGAATGTCGTTTTCTTACATTACATAACAGTGGCAGTTTTTTATTTATTACTACAAACAGTACAAGTTCTTTCCCTGTATATATAATTAATATGTATATTATAGATGTGTTAAAATGAGTCGAATTTTTTGGCTCCATTTATAGTTCGGGAGAAAAATTTGGCCCTAAGTTTAGCTTAAATACGAGTTTAGGCTTGGACAAATTTCTAAGTTTGGAGGGTCAGTCCAGCTTAGCCCGGTATATAAGTCCGGCTAGGCCTTGCTTGAAGAAATTAAAAAAAAAAAATTTCTTAATTTTTTTTTTACCTCACTCATAAAAATAATTTTTAAATTTTCCCTTCACTCGAATTTTTCCTATAAATATTTACTTTTTTCATTATAATTTTTTCTCATATTTTGTCACACACTCTCTCTCAATCTCTTATATAATATTCTAATAGTCTAATTTATAATTAATCTTCATTCTTCTATAATCTCTAGTTTTCTTATTATTAATCTCAATCTCTTATCTAATCTTCTAATAGTCTAATTTATAATTAATTTTCATTCTTCTATAATCTCTAGTTTTTTTTATCATTAATCTTAATCTCTTATCCTTATTTCTTATTATCTCTCTTATCTTTATTCCTTAATCTCAAATAATCTCTCTTACTTTAATAATAATTTATTATGAATATTTTATTTAAAAAGAGTCGGGCCTATTTTAGGCCCGATAAGACTCGGTCGAACTCGGCTTATTTTAAGCTCGGATGGACTCGGGATAAACTTAAAGAGCTTTCCAGGCCAAGCCAATTTTAAGCTCGGTAAGGCCCTATCGAACCTGGCCCATTTTAAGTTCGGATAGGCCCGGGATAAACCCAAAGAGCTTTCTGGATCGGGCTTGGACATATATTTTCAAAACAGGCCAAGCCCAGCTCGGTCTATTTTTTTTCCAAACCGGACCGGACCCAACCCTAAATAGTAAAAAGCCCTAAAAGAGCCAAACCAAACTGGACCAAGCCAGGCTAGGCCGGACGACCCATTTTGACACCTCTAATATATTATACTTACTATTTTACTTTAACTCAATCGATTTAATTAAAATTTATATTATTATTATTATTATTTATCTTTATTCATAATCATGGTTATAGATGGAATTAAAAATATTAACAACCTTTAACTTTTCAAAAATTCATATTTTAATTTTAAATTATAAAAATTATAAAATAAATATCTAAACTCTAATAAAAATTTAATTTTCTACGTCTTAATTTTTATTTAATATATTTTATATGATTCTGATTGCAATGTTTCTCAAAATGATCCCAAATTTCAAATATGAATTGTTTATAGCCCGAGGTACATACTAGCTTCATCATAGGCCTTAGGAGTTGGTTCTATATAGCTCACTGTAGCCCATCGTAGTGAGTTAATGCATTAAAATACCGTGGTCCTAACATCCAACGGTCGGGGTTATCACATCAAAATCCCTTGAAAAATCTACGATTTGTTTTTTTTTTGTTTTTTTTTTAATCTACGATTTGTTATTTACTTGTTTAAGTATCCCACACTGGACCCCCACTCACTTGATTACCATTATGTACATGCACGTTCATTATTTACTCTGATAAAATGCTTATCATATATTTGACTTTGATCTTAGATAGTTGGTACGTATCTAATCTTAACACGACACTAATTGTTAAAATTTATTTATTTTTAATGTCTTTTCCCTATAACATATCTATTATAAATGGGCCCATCAAATTATATTAATCATTCTTATAAATCCAATCCCATATCATATCATATATACATATATATATATAATGAAAGAGGAAAGAGGAAAAATAATTTTCAATAATTTAAATGAAATTTTTAATTACAAATTATTTTACCACCCCAATTTATAATTACAAAAAACTATTCTAAAAATAGTATAAAAATAAATTACCGAACACACTCAAAATTACTGTAGAGCACTTTGTTGCCCAAATGGACCCTCTCCCTCTCTCACTGCCACTCTCGACGCCGGCTAATGGCAAGCTCTAGAATAAACCACTCCTCCTCTCATCAGTAACACATGCTTTTTTCTCTCTCTGGCCGGGTGCGTTTTGCGTTTTGGTGTCTGTTTGCTGCTGTTCTTTTCACAGCTCGATTGCACAAATATCCCTTGACTACTCTGTTAGTATACATACAAGTACGCATCGGCATTGGCCTTCCTTTTTTTCTTTTTTTAAATATTTAATTTACATAATTTCTTCCTTTCTTGTCTCCTTTGTTCCTCGTAAAATACCTAACCTCATACATATATGTATTTTCTTGTCTCACTTTTTGAAAAAAAAATACCATTACAAAAAAATTTAGAGACAATATTTAAAAATTTTATTTACAAAGTTATGATATATATTATGGTAAAATTTTAATTTTAAAAAACTTGAGCGCAATCAATGCCCTCCCTTATCTAAAAATCCTCCATCCTGGCTAATATTGCATGCCTCTATTTTTCTTATATAACATATGAGTATCACACTCTCGGCCTACCTTACTAGGAGAGATCATAAATTTTTCCTAACACGAGCTATATATATCTATATAAGAAGGTTGGCTCGACACTCTCAGTTCTACTATTTCCTTTTATATTGGTTGAATTAGGCAAAAATTGCCCCCTAACAGCTAACCTCTTATTGATTTCTTTGAACATAGTTCGAGGAAAGTGGTATATGGAATACCTCGGCCGCCATGACAAGCTCGGACTCTTGTGGTGACATTACTCATCGTCCTTTAACACTTCTCTATCTCTCCCTGTCTTTTCAGCTTACTCCATCAAATCACACTCAGTTTTACATGCCATCCCTTCCTACATGTGGCAACTTCTTATTGGGCGTTGGTTTGGGTATAAAACCCTAATGTTTCTTTTTCCCCTTCAATTCTTTATTTCTTTCTCCTTTTCCTCCATTTCCTCCATAGCCAAACACCCCACAGAGCTATTGCATGCAAACACCTTTCCACTCCGATCCTTTGTAAATTGGCACAACTACCTAAGATCAATTTGCCTAACCAGAGTCATTTCCACGATTCCTTCATGATTTGTTCATCTCCTTTTCAAAAAATCAAGTAATTTTTCCCCTTGTTTTTCTAGTTTTATTCTTACTATTTTTTCTGTTCTGTACGTTTCTTCATGCCATTTCGATTTTTTTTAAAAAAAACTTCCAATTTTGATTCAAAATTCCTATTGTTAATTATAGGTTAAGTGTTTGTTAACTACTTCTTGTTCGGATATGAACTCCATACTTAGGAAATTTTTTTCTCTTTTTCTTCCTTAAGTCTAAGTACTGAGTAGATTAGGAATCTTTTGACTTTGCATTACTGAGCTCTAGCTACAACCAAGCTATTATCAGGTATGGTATCCTAAAAGTATGTAATAAGTATTATGTTAATAAAATTAATAAAAGTGATATTTTCTATATATAATTATTGTGAATATATTATTATCGAATAATATAAATAAATTTAAGAAAATTTTAAATTCATTAATGTAAATATAATATTGTATTAATATGAAAAAAATTAAGATTATAGATAATAAATTAAATTATCCGTAATGTATTAAAGTATGAAATCTTTAATATATTAATTATTAGTACGGTTCACTAGCATTATGAATGCACGTAATGTAATCTATAGATCCAGATCACTGATATAGATAGACATCTTAATGGAGGTGTTTTATATAATTGGATTATATATGACAAGACTCAATATGAATTATTTTGTTATTAAAATACCGTTTACTATAAATAATTAAATTTATATCAATAGATGATCATATGCATATCAATTTGAATCCAATCATGAACTTCTATTTATGTTAACCAGATCTTTTGATTCATTCGTCATGGTTTGTTTGTAAAACAGACTAAAGATTTTTGTTTGGGAGATTCGTTGAGATAAATGGCTGGAAACATAATTTACAGATATGGAATCCAAACATTCTTCATAGAAGATTGTATATTAGTTTCCTTAATGATTAATTCTGGAACTGGATGGTTTTGAGCTCAAATTTATAATCGAGTTATAAATTAACCGTTTACTAGTGAATTGATGGTACTTAAGGATAAATAGATAATTAAAGAGGAAAAACGGTAATTTTGACAAGTTCTAATTATGAATAAAAATTTAGAGGATTGAATGCGTGTAATGATTATAATAGTGTAATCTCATATTTTTAGTAGCATAATATTATTAATAAATTAAGATTTATTAAATCAAAAAATTTAATTAATAATCTAATTTATTGGAGCTTGAAATTATAGGTTCATGGTCCCCGGGTTGAAAATTTGATTTATTTTCAAGAAAATAATTTTATGGGAAAAATTCGTAATTATGAGATAATTAGTGTTAATGAATTAAAATATGTATTTAAATGGTGAAATTCAGAATTTTTAATTAAATAATAATATATTTGATTTTGAATTTAATATTAAGATTATTTAAGTCAACTTTAGATTAGTTTGAGAAACTAATTTAAAATTCAAATAAGATATGCTTTTGATTTAAAATAGATGATATTCTATTTTAAATCCTATTTGAATAGGTTTGACTAAATCAAATGTAATATTAAAAAGATGATATATTTTAAAATAAATAAGATTTTATTTTATAAAATTTGAAAAGATTTGATCTTATCAAATATATTATTAAACTGATGATGTGATTTAAAATAGATAAAACTCTATTTTAAATAAGACTTAAAAAGATTTAATCCTATTAAAGATATTATCTGATGATCATCTTATCATGATTGAATTATCAGTTTAATTAATTGTAAAAAGTTTTTTTTCGGTAGAGATTTTTCTGAGAGAAAAAGAAAAAGAAAAATTTTGTCATCTCTACATGCCCACACACGTATATTGTGTTGAGGATCGACCTGGAAGATTGTGGTGTGAGTCTCGAAAATCGATTCGCGTAGGAAAATGCATGACCTATTCTTATATATATATGATTAATTTATATGTATATAAAGGATCGCTAAAATATTTTTTAGAAAATTTTTGTTATATATTGGGACCGATTGTTCTCTTTCGTTGCGTGGTTTCGAACCGCCTTTTCCAACAATTTATTATTTACACTCTGCACCAGAATATCATCCATATAAACTTTCATTGTCTACCCAATTGCTTCTGAAACATCCCATTGACCAACCTCTAAAAAGTAGCCCCAACAATCTTTAACAAAAAATGATTTACATTGTAACAATACAACCCCTTACTAGTTATAAAAAAGGTTTTCTCCTAGTCAGTTACCCACCATTTAACCTTGGCAATATCTAGAGTAGACGCCCATAAAACTAAGCATTTCCTTCATCACAGTGGCATCAACCATCATGTCGATGCTTGGAAGAGGAAAACTGTCATTTGAACATGCATCATTCAAATTTGTGAAGTCCACAGACATTCTCTACTTCTCGTTTGACTTGGACACCAACACTATGTTTGATAACCATTCATGGTACTACAGCTCATTGATTGCCCATGTCGAGAGTAACCTTTTCACCTCTCATTCTGTAACTTTATTTATTTTCTCATTGAGTAACCATGCTTAACCCCTATATTACCCTTCTGAGAGTAACTAGACTTAGCCCTTGGCTTTACCCCATAACTTGTGGATAATTACTTCTTCCCAAATTTTGGTAAGCTCGGAAAGATCCCCCACAAAGAGGTCTAAATTGTTCTTTAGGCATTGGCTGATCTTGACCAGCTTAGCATCAGCCAGTCCAGCCCTGACATTTAGAGTCTTATTTTTCCTAACTGAGCTCAGGCAAACTAGTTCAGTCAGGGAAACCCTAACCTTCCTCTTCTTCTATTACCTTTTGTCCTTTTAATATGCTCTATCATTCTCCTCAATGTATTCCCTTATCACATTCACTAACCTAGCCCTCTCAACTTCTCCTCTCTTTACCGAAGCTAGATAACACTCCCTAGATTTTAATTGGTCTCCTCATAGTATGTCGACCCCATTCTTGGTGGGGAATTTTATCAAGTGTTTGGTGGATATTATGGCCCCCACAACATTGATTGATGATCAACTTAGGATGCCATTGTACCCAGAAATGAAATTCACTATCATAACTTCCCCATAATTGTTGTTCGACATGCCCCCTCTCCTATGGTCATAGGCAAAGAGATCATTCTAGCTAGATTCAATGACTTCTTCTAAGATCCGGTAAGGGGAGGAGTGTTCACTGGCCCTAACTTTACATTACTTATTCCCATATTCTTAAAATGACAATGATATCACGTCCAATGTACTTCCTGTATCGACTAAGACTCCATGGATGATCATGGTAGAGATATTAGCTGAGACCACCAATACTTCGTTGTGTGGGTAAATTATTCTATCATCATCCTTTCGGTTAAAAACTATGCTTAAGTTATCCTCAGCTTTTGATGAAAGGATTTATAGAGAACACCTTTGCCTGAGCCAAGTCCCGATACCATTCCTTCCTCTAACGACCACTGTTACCTCTTTCTGGACCTCCAACAATGACACAGATTTCTTTTTGGACCCTTTGGTTCTCAGAATTTATTTCGACCCTTGTCCCTCCGCCTCTGTCATGACTCTCTACCTTTTTATCAGTCTTATCATCTCTTCTTCTCCCACCCCTCTGAACAAAATTATTTATTTGCCCTTCTTGCTCCAATCTTTCGATCTCCCTCTTGAGGTGGAGACACTCATCAAATTTGTGGCCATGATCTCTATGATAATAACAATATAAGTTTCGATCATGCAAGCCAGGAGCAGACCGCATAGGGTTTGGTCATCTGAATAGATTTTGTCCTTCCAGCCTAATGAAGATCACCTCAATGCTTTCTGTCAAAGGAGTGAAAGTTTCCCAAACCGTGGCAACCAACTTCCTTATTTTTAGATTTTCTCTTTTAATTTCTTTCCTCAATTACTCCTCAAGAATCCTCTTTTCTCTTTTTTTTTATCACACCCTCCCTTAATGTATTCAGCCCGGCTATGACTCATTTTCACTTGTGCGGCCTGAATAGTGCTATTGCAAGCAGTCATCCTTGCCTCTTCTAACGCCTCAACAAAAGACTCAAAATGATTCTTACTAGACTTGAATAGCAAATTGTCATTAGTGGTATTACCAAAAAATGCATGCAATACCCCCGAGTCAGCTGGCCGGTCTACCCTCTAGGCTTCACTATTAAACGATTAGTATAGTCGCTTAAGAACTCATCAAGTCATTGTTTGATTGTGTGAAAGCTGACCAGAGGTTTCTTCAGTGTTATGGCCCCCGAGAAACTAGCCACGAATTGAGTCTTTAACTCATTAAAAGAATCAATTGTGTTGGGAGCTAAGGATCTGTACCAATCCATTGTTGGGTCGGCCAAAGTAATGTGGAAGGCCCGATACATCAATTCATCACTTAAATAATTAAACCTCATAATGGTTCTGAATGCTTTAATATGGTCTCTTGGATCGAAGTCTCCTCTATATAAATTGAATGAAGGTAGCTTATGTTCAAAAACGAGTTCAAAACTCACAGCGGAAGCATTAATTGGTCACAGTGTATAACAAAAATTTTCAGAAAAACTTTTAGCGATTCTTTATGTATATAAATTAATCCTACATTTATACGAAGATGTCATATCTTAGCTTATGCGAATCAATTGTCGAGACTTACACCATGATCTTCATGTCGATCCTCAACACAATAGGACATGTGTGAGCACACAGAGATGACAAAGTTTTCTTTTTTCTTTTCTCTTAGAAAAATCTCTTTAGAAAAACCTCTCTTGAATTATTAGAATGAGATGTATTTATAAGACTCTATTATGATTTCCATTTAATATTATTTTTGATGTAAACTCTTTAAATTAATAGAATTGACGATTCAATTATAATATTAAATGATAAGATAATCATTAGATGATATATTTGATAGTATCAAATCTTATTTAAAATATAATCTTATCTATTTTAAATTATATCATATCTTTTAATGATATATTTGATTTAGTCGAACTTTTTCAAATCTTATTTAAAATATAATCTCATCTATTTTAAATTAGATAATATCTTATTTGAATTTTAAATTAGTTTTTCAAACTAATTTAAATTTGACTTACCTAGTCTTAACATTAAATTAGTATCTTATATCAATTTAATATTATGTATAACATATCTTATTCAAAATCAAATATATTATTATTTAATAAATGAATTTCGAAATTCATGATCTAAATACATCTTTTAATTAATTAATTAACACTAATTATCTCATAATTATAAATTTGTCCCATAAAACTATTTTCTTGCAAACAAGTTATTTTTCAATCTTTGTCATTCTTACTATACAATATTTTATAGAGGCGACCTAGGGACCATAAGCCTATAATTCCAAGCTCCAATAAATTAGATTATTAAATAAATTCTTTAATCTAATAAATCTAAGTTATTAATCCCAATATTATTCCACTAAAATTCTTTTTGGTAAATGATATTTTAATAAAGAATTAATTTATACATGATCATGTCTTATATAATCTAATTATACAAAGTACTTCCACTAAGATGTCTATCTACATTAGTAATCCGGATCTAGATAACTCACATTAATAATACTAGCAGACCGTACTAATAACTATTAATTAAATATTCCATATATTAGTATGTTGTGGATAATTTAATTCATTATTTATAATCTTAATCTTCTCGTACCAATACAAGATTATAGTTACATGAATGAATTTGAAATTTTCTGATATTTATACATATTATTCAATAATAATACATTAAAAACAATTATATAGAAAAATATTACTTTTATTAATTTTGTTAAAATAATATTCATCACATGCCCTTTCAATATTTTTTGAGTAAAGGGACTTGCCCTTTCATCATTTTCTTGTTCTAGGCCACCATTCTTCAAAGTCGCTTCCAACATCTTAAACTTCTTATCGAACTTAACCCCCATGAACTTGATAATAACTTTAATTCGATTTATAGGATTATCCTTCACTTAGGCTTGAGGAAGTGAAGGAACTATAGGAAGGGGATGAGCAGGCTAAGCTGGAGGAAGAGGAGCGTTTAATGAAGCCTGAGGAAAATGAGGAATTGGCAGAGCTGTGGGAGGTAGAGAATGTTGTTGATTTCCAAACTCAATATGCAATTATTGCACAACTCATTTAATACTTTCATTAATGGATTAATTCATAGCTCTCCATTGACTCGTCATAGTCCTTCACATTTCTTCCATAACTTTAACCAATCTAATCATAACTCCTTCATTTTCCCCTACAACAGTTTCAGGAGTAGCATTTCCCCCTTTAGATCCTTCCCCCGTAATGAAACTCCTTGTCATTCTTCCATATACATTTTGGAGAGGGGGAAGAGGTTGATCTCCTTGGTCATTTTCACTAACTTGTTCCATTTTTCAAGACTTTTCCCTGACACTTCAACTAACACTCTTAGACGAACTTTCGAAAATGAAGACTAAAGAGATCTCCACGGTCAGTGCCAAACTTTTGATGCTCAGATCTGTCTCCTTCACTAACAGTATGTCCCCTAAGCCGGTTCTCTCTCCTGCACACACAAAGAAGGGTCGGTCGGGGTTATGTCCTACATATCCCTTCGATGGCTAAGTTAGCTTTTCATGAGAAACATATTTTGTCTAGAAAATATAAAGGAGTAGCTGAATAATAGTCATCCACCTTCGTCTAGGGTTCTTTTATATATATATATATTGCCACATAGGAGACAAGCCCTACTTTACCTTTATATGTGGCGCACTAGGATTGATATACTCTAGTAGTGTTTCAAGTCATTTTCTTGGTTGTACCCTGACACATAAGAGATTTGCTCCCCACTACTGGTGTCAGGAGACCCTTATCCTCCATATTATCACCTTGCACCTGTATGCTAGAGACAGAGCTGACCATGTAGTTCAACACCTCCTTCTTCTTGCCCTTAAATCTCCTTCTGAACCCTAATTAGCTGACCAAGCTCTTGTTATGTTGTGCCGACTTGACCTGACCTAGTCGGCACGGCTTCCTTCCTTCTACAATATTATGAACATAATACTCTCCCCGATCTATAGAGGTTGGCTCAGCAACTTGGTCCAAGTCCTTTCTTTATTATTGGTTGAACATGGGCTGAGAAAGATGAATATGCAGCCTTGATTAGTTGAAGATATTTGTCTCTGCAACGACAAATATGTCTTTAAATCTTTCCACATGAAACATGTTGATTGCATGTATGATTCAGCACATGACACTTACGTTGCATCTATCCCAATTCCAAGCCACTAACATATGTAATGAGCATAGTTCCAGTTACAAAGCCAACTTTGTTTTTTGCAATGAGTGAAATAAGCATAGTTCTACTCAATACTTCGCTATCATTTTTCCTATTCGATATATTTTTTATCTGTTATATATAAATAAACTAATGAAAAGTCTTATAGCTCTAAGAATTTCAGTAACTTGTAAAATAATCTTTGCAGTTGAACGAAATAATTTCGCATGCCATATATGAAAATGTTTGAATATAACTTAAAAAGAAAATATATATATATATATATATATATATCTTTAGATATGAGACTTCTTAAGATCCTAAGTTAATTTGCAAGTCAGAGAACTAACATACGCTACTCAAAATTTGTTATATCTTAAATGATATATATGATTATGAGAATGAAAAAAAAAAAAAAAAAAAAAAAAAAAAAATATATATATATATATATATATATATATATATATATATATATTCAAGCTGCAAAAATTGACTATTACCACCATTTTAGATTTTGTATCCAAAATCCTTCTGTTTTCGTGGGAAACGTCGAAACCGGCCAAGGAAATTTGGAAAAATGTAGTCTCTAAGTCCAACGACCATACATCAAACCGTCGAAAGTCATTTAACAATTAAGCACAATGTGTTTTGCATTTAATTCTTCCAATTGGCTTTGGAGGAGGTGGAACAATATTCTCGTCTTTTAATTTGAGTTTATATATATTTTTTATATATAATTAATATGGAGCATGATAATTAATTTTTAATTAAAAATTAATCAATTATAAATATAGTGATATATATATATATATATATATATATTATGTTTTTAAAATTTATATTTTCCATATGAAATAATATTCTTAATATTTATTTATAGAAATTTAAGTTTTTATTTTAAAATTAATTGATATTTTTTTAAATTTTATTTTTAAATATAAAATATAAATATTTTCAACATAATTTCTGTTATTTTGAATTATACATAAACTTATTTCTATAAGTGATATGAAGAATATGTAATAATTAATTAATTACGTATTAAAATTAAACTTTAATCAAACATAAAATATCAGACTTCTTTTTTAAAATCAATTTATATTTCCCAAAAATTTCTTTCCAAATATAAGAATATAATATTCTAACGTCACAAAGAAGGAAAACCTAACATTGCCCCCCATATTTGCTTGTAAATACAACCGTCCGATCAACATACAAGCCTCCCGACAACAACATACACGATGAATTCTTAAACAACTGATTGCTGGCTAGCTCTTGGTCGTGCCTTTCATTTAGCAAACACATGAAGCTGTATTAACACCGGGCACAGCTAATAGTATTCGAAACGCTATCAAACATTATCCTATCATATCAAAATACCTAACATTATTGATTATCCTTCCAAATCGTTTCCTTTTAGGTTGAAGATAAGGTAGGTCCGTACACCATCATCCTACATGTATACGGAATTAATGGTGTTTGGTCGAATCCTCTTTATGTTTCCATTTTGGGTATAAATTTGACTCTCTTTTTTTTTCACCCATATTTTTCACTTCCGTTTTAATCTTGTTTCAAACAACTGACTTAGATGTCCTTCAATTTTCTTTTAGGCAGAGAGTTCGGCATTCACTTTTAGACTCATCTATCGCCTATCGGTACCACATTTTGACTAGGATCTTAGCTATTGCAATATTAGAATTGCCTAATCCACCACCAACTTGAAACTAGATAGCTACAAATATAATGCAACAAACAAACTTCAATCTTCTAGGTTAACTATTACTTGACAAGTTTATTTTACAGATGCTCGATGTGAAATAGCGACTAATCTTTAGAAATCTATGTTGCAAAATGGCATGATGAAATGCTAAATTTAGGCTTAATTTTGAATGGGTTTCATTTGGTCTAAGTGAAAAGTAAAAGTGGATTAGATTCTTCCATGTGAGGACTTCAAAATGACGTATTATATGTTCAAAATGACGTACAATTTGAAAGAGAAATTGATGCTTAAAATGTACTTAGTCAATTAAAAAAATGATTGTTCCCTATTAAAAAAGGAGCAAAAGCTAAGATTGTTTAGATATAATACGTCATCACTTATATATATATCAAAAGTTGTTGTAAGTTAATCCGTTCAGATTAATGTCTAATTATTTCTCAAAAAAGTAATTCAAATTGAAGACACTATTAATCATAATACAGACTTAAAGTACTGCTTATGACACAAGTACTTCTATCATACACTTTAAAAAAAAACTGAAGAAAACCGACAAGTGGGCAATGTAAAGAATATTGTTTTTTTTTCTTCAAAGTGTGATACAGACAATTAAAGAGATGTTTCAATTCAAAAGAAAAAAGTTTGGCCAAAAAAAAAAAAAAGAAAAGTAAGAAGGAATATATGTATATTGCTCTTTCTTAATCACGCAATTAGTACCTTCCCCATAAGGTAATCCGTCCTACCTTAAAAACCCTTTTCGTGTTTTGTTTTTCCAATTTGGGATAACTTTAAATCACCAATCGAAGACCTTCAACCTTCAACCTTCACCCTTCACCCTTCACTCTTCACCCTTCACGACCATGACCTTTTAACTTGCTGTTGCCGGTTGCACCGGTTAACATGAACTCCAGCACACGGACATACCCAAGCCTTCACCCTTCACGACCATGACCTTTTAACTTGCTGTTGCCGGTTGCACCGGTTAACATGAACTCCAGCACACGGACATACCCAACAGCTGTCTGTCTATCATCATTGTCTGTCGTCTACCTACTGATAACATCACACGTGGCTTATTTCAAACCGTTGGCTGAGCCTTTTCATTTGGTACCATTGATATATCATCGACCGCATCCAACGGCTTTCATTGCTTCGAATTTCCTAAGGATGAGGAAATTGTTGACTTTCATTCCCTAAAAGAAAATTTATAATTTGACTTAATTTTTAAAAAATTACAAATTAAATACTTTATTTTAATTAAAAATGATGATATACCCATTGTAATTTAGCATGCTATATTATCACTTAAAAAAATTATGCGACAAAACCTTAATCTTTATCTTTTTCATATTACTCATATATTTATTTTTTAAAAATATTTTTCTTTTTTTTTTTATTCCCGATTTCTATAAGTCTATGTATGATGACGCATTGAAATTTTTTCTGATTTTTCTAATTTTATTTTATCATATATTAAATTTATCAAATTTAAAGTATTTTTAAATTAAATAATAATTTAATTATACATAATTTAACTTTAAGTATTCATACCAAAATTAGGTCATCCATAAAAAAAGAAGCATGATATTTTTAAAAAAATATTTTATAGTTACTATCATATAATTCAATTCATTAATTCTTTCAATATTTTAATTTATCCTAAGTTTTAATTTTACTGATTAATTCTAATAAACAATGTGTATAGACCATCATATTATTGAAATTTTTTTCATATCATATTATTCTGAAAGGATTTTACTATTACACTAAATATTATAATTCATACTGATTATTTTTTTTAGTATAAGAGTGATGAATCTATTCTTGAATACTTCCAACTTTCTTAGTTTACGATTTACTTTGTATCCAAATAATTTACAATTTATAACTTTTTGCGAAAATTTTCTAAAGTAATGTCAAAATATAAAATCTTATATTTAAAATATCATGATGATCTCATTTTTAAGACTAACAAGTATTATAATTATTAAATACTTTTCATTAATAAGTAGTATAATTATCATTAAAAATTCTAGAAATAGCCATGTTATTAATTCTATACCAGGCACCTACTTAGTTGTCTTGGTATTCCCTTAACATTTAGAAGCTATGAGATCAAACAATTCTTCATAAGAGATCAACTAGGTAATACTCTTATCAGATAATCAATACATTCTTAGTAAAATATGATTATGAACAATTTAAAATTTAGGCTTTACACTGCTTGAATATCAATTAGCATAATTTTTATCATAATTTTAGGTGCATAACCCAAAGTCTTGAACTCTCTTACAATGGACAATAACAGATATACAATATCAATTACAACAATCAAATAAACCAGTTAAATTATGTTTCGTTTTCAAACAGTTTTAAGACAAATAATTTTTGAAGAGGAAATATATATGAATCTTGAGCTGAAATTTTGACAATTTCTTAATAAGATATTGGCATACACATTTTCAAATTTTTCGGAATTTTATAAACCTAAGTGCTAGAAATAGATGTGGTAAATAATATAATTTTGAGCTGAAAATTTTATGAAACTCATATAAAATGTACAACTAAATGTGAAATTTTTTTCAGATTAATGGAAATTATGGTTTATGAGATACAAAAATTCAAACCTCTACTAAGTACTTAAAAAAGGGTTAGCCTAAATATTTTGTTTTCAAGAGTTAGCTAGAATGACTTGAATCATAAGATAAAAATGGTAATCTATAAGGAAAAATTTGAACAAAAGTTACTCATTTAATCAAACAAGTTATAATAAGAAAATATTTAGAACTAGATTCCTACAAATAAATGAGAAATGTATAATAAGATAAGTTAACTAAATATATAAGTTTTTATTAAGTTAAGTTACATTCTTAATTGGATAGGCAAACAATTGATCCGATGTTCGGGATGTATTCGAAACCCTTTAGGAAAAGTATAAAATCCAAGTAAGTACAAATCTCACCTATAACATGAAAACTATTTTTGAAACTCGATGAGTTGTTTCTAATGATTGTATGGTTGTTCACGTTATTAATTGATTTGTAGTCATAAAATGATTGACTATTTTGAGTGCTATAATTGTTACAATTGTTGTTTACAGAAAATTCTTAAACAACGTATGAACTCGTGAGAATTATACAAAATTTACTTTATATTTCATGTTAAAAAATTAAGAGGTATATGAAGATAAAAATAAATAAGATAAAATAATTTAGTATCATATCAATCTTTCAAAGGAAGAGCTGAACCTAATAAAGAGATGATTATTTAAAGCTATGCTAATATATGTCAAGACATGTAAGGAGCATGGGCAAGTTCGGTCCGGGTCGCTCCTCCCATTTTTAATTGGTCAAGCGCTCAACTGATACATACACAAGACTCAATAAAAGAAAATATAAGAAAGAGTAAAATGAAAGTATGTAATAATTTTTACGAAGAATACGAGTTTTAAAATTATTAAATAATATATGTTTCATATATTATATGTATTTATATCTATAACTGTTTGTGAGTTATATTTGTATTTACTGAATTTACATCTTACTTATTATGTAATTGTTACATATATGTTTCATATAATTGTTACAATTGTTGTTTACAGAAAATTCTTAAACAACGTATGAACTCGTGAAAATTATACAAAATTTACTTTATATTTCATGTTAAAAAATTAAGAGATATAAAAAATTAAGAGCTATGCTAATATATGTCAAGACATGTAAGGAGCATGGGCAAGTTCGGCCCGGGTCATTCCTCCGACTTTCAATTGGTCAAGCGCTCAACTGATATATACACAAAACCCAATAAAAAAAAGGTATAAGAAAGAGTAAAATGAAAGTATGTAATAAGGAGGTAGTGATACTAGAATTAAACTATGTTATAAGCTTATAATTTAATATCGTAAATAATAATAGTTATAAATATTTTGGTACATCGTAAAAACTCAATCAAAATTTTAAAAACTTATAATAATTTTATTATTAATCAATAAACCTTCTTTCAATAAATAAAATTTTAAAAAACTTATTTAAATCTAAATTCTTAATAAAAAAATATATACATTTTTTAAAATTACTCTATTTTAAGAAAAATATTTTAAGTAAAATAACATCCCAAACAATACGGATTGTTACGTTTAGACCGAGCCAAACTCAACTCATTTTTAACACCTTTAACAATAAAGTTGCAATAGTATTGGGCATTGCTGTCGGCAAAGGGTGTGCAATTTTAAAAAAAATTTGTAGAGAGGGACGTGGACTCTTTATCTCCTCTCATTTAAAGTCATTCATTTAAAATATTAATAAATTTATATAATTATTATAATGATCAATATCATGTGTATGATATTATAGGTAAGAGAGCTAAGTTGTTATATAAAAACATATAATTTTAATAACACCCACGACAAAACGAAATATAGAAAACATGTAAGCGAATTATTGTTAAGTGGTTTGCCCTGGTCTGGCCAACATGAGAAGACAAAAGTACTAAACTTTAAATAAAAATAATAATATTTATAAATAAATAAATAAAAGTAATACTAGATTTCGAGGAGATTAAGATGCCAAAAATGACCAAATATTTTGATAAAACAGAAGAGAGTGGCAATTTCCAGAACATAATCTTGATTAATTAATTCTTAAGTAGTGTGTACCTCTTTCGTTTGATTTTGTGTGTCTTGACTATGTATATGTATCTGTGGGCTTAAAATGTAGTGAATCACATGTGAAACAACAACCTAATGTTACATAGATTGCTATTCTTATGTGCATAAAACATGTTTAGAGAGAGAAGAGAGAGTTCTGAGTTTATCATATAAAAATGGAAAGCTAGAGAGAGAGAAATAAAACCTTAAAAACGACCTCAATCTTTGGCTTTTTGTCGCTTTTTTTTTTTTTCTTGTTTAAGAAAACAAATGCCAAGAAGCTTGTACAATAGTTTGTCCTTTTTTAAGCTAAAGCAGAAACAAACAGACTGGGTTTTCATTTCTTTAATCAATTAACGAAACCTCAATCAATATATTTTTTTCTTCTTTCTAAAGATAAGAAAAATTGTTCATGGGTTCTCCTATGTTTTTCTCAAGATTATGAACTTGAGACTTATTTCTCAGAAACTAGACGAACTTATACTTTTATATGAGAGAAGTTGAGATGAGATATTTATACATCAAATTTATTAACCTTTCACATACAAGATCTTATTACTGTACAACCATTTCTTTTTCAATTATCAAACACAACATAAAACGACTAAAAACACAACATAAAACGACTAAAAAGCTTCATATTAAAACCATTAATTTTACGTTTTTTCTCATATTTTTATTTATTTATGGTATTATTTTCCTCTTAATTTTAAAAAATTAAAAAAAAAAAAACATATATAATATTTATATGCACAATTGCTGGCATGGGTCGCCAGGCCACTGTTACACTCCTTTGTACCTTTGCCGTAGGATGATTCCACAAGGTTTAATCCTTTGAACCTTTTTAAATAAACTTTAGTCTAACGATAATTGGTAGATCCACATCTAGATTCCATAATGAAAAATAAATAAATATTGAAGGATTAGATGAAGCATTTGATTTATTATTTTATTATATATATATATATATATATATATTTATTTATTTATTTAAAACAGTCTTGCAACCAATATATCACGTGATTTGAAGATTGCTATATATATTTGCCACTTCCATTAGCCTTTTTCATTAGCACTTCGTGATAAAGCCCAATCCTAAGTGGATACTAGTAGTCCGTTATGGGACTAATTCCCGTTGGGCCAACTTTTCAGGCCCAACAACATTTTCCTACTGTGAACACACTGAAGACTCATCCTGCAGTATTGACAAACCTTGACAGTGAATGCTGTTTATTTCTGCTCCACTTAGTTCAACTCCATCATCACTTCGAAGTGAAATTCCTGATGTGTTTATATCGAAAGTGAAAGCTAAAGGTGGTGAAATTGGAGATTTCGCGACCTTGATAAACCTCCGACCTGCATATATATATATGTATGAACAAATGAGAAAAGGGAATGTCTGATATTTAATGTTAGAATAGTTCACGTCTTCTTTTGAATTGAAGAAAATATTATTATGATATACGGACCTGACTGTGATTCAAGGACAAGACGGATGGTCACGGCATGAGCCCAGTTAATGCCCAAAGCAGCAACAAGATGAGAATCATATCCTGCAGGACATTCTATCGTTTCTCCTCTGCTTTGTTCTGCAAACAGATGAGCTTCATTTAAGTCTATCTGTAAGTGGAGGTTTGCTGTCAACGGTTTGATAATGGTACTCTACCTTGGAAAGAATAATGGCAAAGATCACCACTGCTTTGGGATCTCACTTGGTTTGTCACTACAATTGGGATTCGAGAAAATTCGGCAATTGATCTTGACAGAGAAAGTAACAAGGGAATACGGAAAAAGTTCTATTAAGTATCAGAAGTTCTATAAACAGAAGAGAAAATATAAAATTATAAAATTTGGGCAGATATGATACTCACTTGAGAAAAGAAACATGCCATCCCAATAAAGGTAGTTGTTTTGGGGGCCCTTGCTCATTTTCCCTATGAAAAAACAGGTTAATATTTTGTTTGACTCTGCGATGGATGGAAAGTAATAACTAGATTTGCAAGAGTCGCTAGATCATGTTACAGAAACTAATGGAAAAATGTTACCTACCCAGAAACAAGAGCAGCCATGCTATCAATTACTAATAGCTTGACTTGATGTTCGAGGAGTGAAATCTTGATCTGTTGCAAACTGCAAAAAAAATAGACAACATAAAGTTGGTAAATATGGTCATGGTCATCTTTCCTTCAAAAAGATATGCACCACATAATCCAGTAAACAAAATCTTGAGAAAATAATGCATAAATTTCGAACCATGAAAAGGTTTGCAACTTTGCATAAATACAAAAAAGTGGAGGACATTTGATACACAAATTTTTCTAGGCAACATCTTGATCTCACCTCTCAGTGAACTCAGAGAGTGATGAAGGCTGCAAAACCAGGATCCTGCCAGCCATCTGAGATGTAAATCATCCAATGCTTGTTAACATTAAAGTATTTTCAAGGACGACTTGTAAGGGGGTAAGAAGTAATAACCGTTCTTAATACCTCTTGGGCCATTCCTTTCTTGTGAAAGACCTCTGGAAAGCTTTCCGCACCAATTTCAATCATCCTGAAGAGAAGAAAAAAAAAAAACCTGTAGCGACATAACTTAAATTAAACGTATGAAGGTTTTGTAATATAGCCCAAAGATCTATCTAATGGCAAGGGAAAAAAGAAACACTTTGAGTACCTTCTGGAATTGAATTTGGACTCTACATCAATATATATCACACGGCCATTTAAACCCCCATAAATCGGAGGCAGAGTTGCTAGTAACGAGAGCTTCAAGCAAAACTGCAATTCCATCCCACATTCCACCCTTAATATCATTTTTTGGAAAAACAGAAAAAACGAATTCTGTTCTTTGAAAGAGAGGATGAGACAACATACATATTAAACTTGAAATCATGAACAACTCCTAACATAAAACTAGAAAACAGAGATGTATCAAAGAATCCTACTTGCGTTTTACCAATTCCGGCAGGACCAACAAGCTCGGTCAAAACACCAAAAGGTATTCCACCACACAAGGCCTCATCTAAGCCTTTCAAGGATGTAGGAAGATGGCCAGAAAAGTGTTCGTTACGAACTCTTTGCTCCATCAATGAAAGCACCTAAGACATAGCCGAAAAACGGAAAATGAATCATATAGAGGAAAAATATACTCTAGATCCTCTAGGGTTTAAGTGAAGACGAGTAATTGCTTACAGTCTGATAAGGCGGAGAAGCAATTTCACTGATGTGCGTAATCGCAGATGCGACCTCTGCCAATCCTACATCCAACAGTTCCATCAACTCGAATTCAGTCATAGATAAAGCTTCCTGGAAACAAAATCGTTCCGACAAACTCGAAATTACAATTCAAAATCCATGAAATGCTTGAGTGACTATATGATCCGAGTGGGATGAATTCGGTTTGAGTTAAATTTCCAAGGAATACCTTGGCTGTGGTAATGTTACGAGCTGCGAAAACGTTGGCTATCGATTTCGGCAAACGCATCTCATTAATGGACTTGTTCGCCATCTCTCTCCTCCTCCTTTCTTCTTCTTTCCCGCCAAATACGAAAGCCCTAGAACGCTTAGCGTTCCTTGTATGTGTCGTAGAATGTTATATAACGACTTGTCTACCTACTTATGATAACCGTTACATTTACAGGAATCCAGCGAGTCCAATCTTTAGAGCCCAGCCCAATCGAATGAGTCCAGTCAGTGATATGTTGATTATTTTAATTATTATCGATGAGTGGATGATATAATCGCAAGGGAGATGACATCCTTTTGAAAGAAAGACTAATTGTGGGGCCCACAAGGATGGCCCACTGTGCATACCGTGGACTATCAAAATTGGAGTCATCCCGCGTTCACACTTCACTCTACATCATCATCTTCCCTTGATTTGTTGGTGGGTATATAAAATAAAATAAAGTATTTTTTATTATAAAGTTAATAAAAGTAGGTAGGGCCTACTTTTAATTTGGCTGATTTGTGTATCAATCAAATACATCGGAAACTCAAATTTCTACCATCACCAATGTTAATTTCTATATTTAATTAATTTTTATATAAACTTATTAAATAAAACATATATTAATTATTTAATATTTTACTAAATTAAAAAATATTTTTAATCTCTAATTTATTAATTTATTAAATTTTTATTATATTATATAAATAAGATCCTATATATATTGAGGAAACAAGCAATCCAATTATTATTCTTATGCAAATTAACTTGCTTCTTCGCTTTCACTTCATTCTACTTCATTTTCATTTCATTTCAAATTAATGTCACCTTGGTTTAGGACTTGTCTTTTATGCAGTGGACACACGTAACTTGTTGAGGAAGTAAACTCATTTTGCACAAATGGGCACACATAACTTCTATTTTGCACAATGAGACTCAAAGTTATCTAAATCATAAATTGGTCAACAGCCCCTTGATATAAACACCCCCCCCCCCTCCTCCTCTTTTCAATTCCCACCATCCAAACACAATAGCATAATTTCTCTCGCATAATTTCTCTCCTTATTTCCTCCCTTCACCTTCCCCTAAATTCCCCTCTCCCCACAAATCCGAATAAAGCAAAATCCTTCGCTTCTCAGTTCTCTCTCCTAAGTCATCTGGGTTTCTCTCTCATAACCCTTCTTCTCACATCCTCTGTTCTTACTCTGTTTTCTTTTTGTCACAGCCATGTCAAATTCTTCCTCAACTCAGCAACAGAAACATAGTTCAAGCTTTCCCCCTAAGCGTGGGAAGATCAAGGCTCAGATATTTGACAACCTTGTCAACTCTGCCTCCTCCATGGTTGGAGTTATGGTCGGAAAAATGAAGAAAAAAGACGGTGATAACAGCGGTGGCTCCGCCTCTTCAACTCCGCCCCCCAGTGCTTACAATTCCGATAGAAAAAGCCCATGATCTACGAAACTGGCCAAATGGGTATACAATGCGGGTATTACCCGACCCGTCACTATCATGCTTGTTTTTCTTGTTTTTCTTAGTGTTAACTTTCTAAGTAGGGGAGGAAGTTCAATAAGATGGGGAAGATCTTGTTCATTTTTTAATACAGGAGGCTGCTTTCACATTGCATTTTAGTTTTTTCTTTTCAGTTTATTTGAAAATTTGAGTGCTGGTTATTATTTATTACTAATGCTGTGTGTCCCCCATCTTGTTGAGTTAGCTCATGTTTTTTAGAGTTACTACTACGTCAGGTCTTTAGATTGATCTATTGTCGTCTACGTTGTAGGGAAAAGATGATTTGATTGGAGCGACTTGTCGTCTATTTGTTGTAATTCAGTAATTATAGAAGTAACTTTGTTGGTTCTGAAAATTACATTATCTTATTGTTTTGTGTTGTCCTGTTTCCTATTCTGAATCAAAATGCGAAGGCAATCGAATCCGGTGAAATCAATTATTATAATAATAATTATTATTATTATTTTAATTAAACAAAATTGGGTAAAGCCACTAAAAGAGGTGAAACTTTTCTTTGATTCCAATCTCTTAAAAGATAGGGTGGACCCAACAGTCCGATCAAAAGCGGAGCCTGAAAAAAAAATTTAGTGCGGGTACAAAATTAAAGAATTGTGTATAAATATTGAGTTTAAATAAAGAAAGAAAAAAAAATTGTATAATTAATAAAAAATAAAATAAAAAACTTTATGATTTATGATTTTATCTTTTTTAAATAAATGTTAAACGGTCCATTTTTAATAATTATAATACCTCATGATGACCCACTCTTATTATATTAATTTGGGTATATTTTATAGATATTGATGGATCTCTAAAATATGTAAAATATTACTTCATTCCATCTGCTCCTGGTCCCACCCAGCACTCGCCACCTCTTTTTATCAAATTGCATTCGGGGAGGAGAACAAAAATGTAAGATAAATTTTGAATTTTAATTATATATTATTATAATTAATTAATTAATTATAAATATAATTTATTTAATATATTTTCAAAATATAATTGTTATCGGCCATGATGATATATATAATTTACATATGTTTGCGTTGAAAAACTTGTAAGATTTCTAGAAAGATTATAAGAGTTTGTATGATGACATAACATAAAGAATAAGATCTAAACTCAAGAATTGAGTAAACATAATCCTAAAAGAGTTGCAGCCTTTTGCTCTTTTTTTTTCTTCTCCCCTGCCCCTTTTTGTTTCCCCCTTCTTTATAGCTTTGCTACTCAAGGTTGGAGATTTTCGCTCTCAAAGTAAAGACTTCTGCCATGAGCTTAATTTCTACAAATCCTTACCTCAGTCTTGTTCCTTACATAATAACTCACAGAGTCTGCTTTATGTTCACCCCTCAAATACACCCGGTCTCACTCTAGTTTCTCAGCAGCTCCAAGGCCGTAACAACAGTGACCTATGGAGTATGTCTATTGATTCATAATTAGAGATGGTCAAAATGACTGTTTATCTCTATAATTATTTTTTTATCTTTAAATTCCATTAATCTATAAGTGAGCAGTCGATTTATAACTTAATTATAAATTTGAAGTCAAAACCATTCATTTTCAAAATTAACCTTTAAGGAAATCAATATACAATATTTTATGATGAAGGTTTAGATTCTATATCTGTAAATTATGTTCTCAACCATTTATCCCAATAAACCTCCAAAACAAAAGTTCTTAGCTTGTTTTACAAATAAATCATGATGCGTAAATTAAAAAAATTCAATTGATATCCTATCATCCTCGTTTTACAAAAGTTTATAACTATTCAGAATTCAGATTGATCTGCATCCTTATCAACTATTGATATGAATAAAACTTTTTATGGTAAACGGTATATTGTTAAAGAATTAATTCATATCGAGTTCAATCCTATATAATTCAATTATATAAAGTATCTCTACTAAAATGTCGATTAGATGAGTTGAGTGGATGAGTTGTCCCAATAACCGCCTCTCCACCACCGAATACCTCATCATGCTCAGCCCCAACATTCTCTCATGAAGCTCTCGTAAATAATATATAGTTGCCCGCTCAAACACTGAAGCAAAATTTCGAGCCCTCACCAAAATCTAGTATTTGAACTCGCCCTCTCATCCCCTAATCCACCCATTTTATAGTGCGACAATATGGGTGTAACTTATCTCACTGCTAATCCCATCAATCACTCCCTAACCAAACATGTTGTTATTGATTTTCACTTTGTCCACGAACAAGTAAACAATCACAATCACAAGGATCCACTTCATATCTAGCAAATATCAATCGGCCAATATCCTCACAAAACCAGTAGTTGCGTCTCGCTTTCTCCAACTTCGTAGCAAGCTGAACGTTTCTCATCTTTCCTCCTCAAGTCCTCATCTAAGTCATGCTTAGATCTTCGACTATATAGGGTTACTCATTCTTACCTTCTCAGCTAAGTCTTTCTTTTACGATGTATCATAGTTTCATGGATTGAGATCAATCAATCTGAGGGCGAGCACACTCCTTGGTAAAGCCGAGCTGAGGTGGGACTAAAAATGCCCAGATCCCAAATATATAGTCAAAAAAAAAAAAAAACAGAATCCTTAATTCCTATCATGACTCATGCATGTAATGAATGATATTAATACCTTATAATAGTATCTTAATACTATTATAAAACAAAAGTAAAGACTGGTACAACATACAATATTCATGCATGTAATGATATAAATACCTTATAACTGACTATATAACCTTAAATTTTCGCTGGCCAGAAATGAATTCCACGTAATACATGACGATGACAATATGACGGTGGTATATATATATTTAAAGGAAGTGATTAATTTAAATAAATATAAATCATTTATTAATTATGTATTAATTAAGTGATTATATATATAATTATTAATATTAAATTAAATTAAATTATTTTATTTTATTTAAATTTAATCTCTTATTATTTATTTTTTTATAGAATAATAATATATGAACTAAAATTCATCTAGGATTACGTAATATAATAGGCTAGGATTGCAATTGTTGTTATCAGTGTTAAGAGTTTAGAGTTGAGAGTTAGAGTGGAGACAATATAGACTTTACGTGGGAGTGGGATTGATAGATAGCAAACCATTTACGATTTGTAAATCCACATAAATCAACCCGTTCACATTGTTGCTGAGCTGGATATTACAAATATTTATTTGAATATTTATGTTGGATTAATTAAATATTTAATTAACTAGTACTTTTCTACTGTATCATTTTCTCACGAATTTCTTCCACCTCTAACTCCATTTGCGCCTGCCTCCTCACACTTTTTTTCTCTCTCTCCATCAACATCTCTATCACACTTTAACCTCTCTCTCCATTAACGCCTCCCACCCGCAAGTCAATCAAGGGCGACAGAATCGCAGCAACGGGAGGGAAAAGGGAAGGGGGAGAGAGAAGGTGGAGTGGTGAAAGGAAAGTATTCGTCGAAGTGGAGTGGGGATTCTTGCCATGCGTCGAGGATCAATAAGATAGTGAATGGGTCTTCTTCTTCCATGGCGTAAAGAAGTGGGTTTCAGAGGGAGACCAAGGGGGAAGCAGTGGGTGGTTAGAGAGAGAGAGCTGAGCTCTTCTGCTGTGCTTGTGGCGACTAGGTCTACGACCGCGATTACCGGCCATGGACGCCAGATATGAGAGATTGAGAGTTGATAGGAACGAGTTTTACTCTAATAGAGGGTAGGATTACTGAATAAGGATCGGAATTGCCTTCCGAACTGCGTGGATTGAACAATTTGGAAAATAAGTGCTTCATAATTCGGTTCTGCAAGTATTGCTGCTACATACGCCACCATTGAAGAATTATTATTCTTGAGCGATAGGCAAAACTGGTAACTATGTCAGAGGAAGAAGAATGCAGGGTATAATGAAAGCAGGAAGAACCTGAATGGTAATGAGAACAAGAATTCGAGTTTTACAGCCCTGCAAAGTTTCTATTCAGGTTTGTTCTTTTTATATTTTTGAACTTCGAAATTATTTAAGTTCAAATATAGAGTTTGAAGGAACGTGGTACTTGTTTTTATTGTAGTTGGTGGTATCCATGAAAAGGTTGAGAGAAGGATCGATGCAAATCCCATAGTTTAGGTGAATTCCTCTGCGAAGAAGAGGAAGCAAGTGCTTTAATGGAGGTTGAAATGGAGGGGAAGAGGAAGCGAGTTCCTCTCTGCAACTCGCAGTGAGAAAGAAAGAGAAAAATAAAGACATTCAAACGGGAATGAAATTTGAAATACAATTTTTTTTACATGTCAAAACCAAATGGGATTTACTTCACAAAAAACGATTTTTATACTTTGACAGCAGATAAACTCTCTAACAACAACAAAAAAAATTGTTTTTTGAAAAACAAAAATAAGAAAGTTAATAATAAGAAGAAGAAGAAGAAGAAGAAGAAGAAGATAAGCCACGTGATCATCATCCAGTTTCCTTAAAATTTCTGTGGAAATTAAGGAAATCCCACATCATTAGGCACGTCAGTTTGACAGTCGTCTCTCCTCTGCCCTCTTGCTCTCTTATCTTCTAGAATCTTATAACAACTAACAAGCACCCCGCCACTCCGACAGTCTTCTCCGCGAAGCAACTGCATCTCGTAAAATACCCAAAATAACCCTCGCCCACTATAAATGTCCCATTTATTTTCACACGAACTCAAACAAAACACACAACAAACACACTCCAATAGCTCGATGGAAACTCTTCCGCCTAGGAGGGGACAGATCAAGCGGCGAATTCTGAAGAGCGTGTTCAAATCTATATCGTCCATGGCTAGTAGCCCACCACGGAACAAGGAGACAGCAGTGGGCCTTTGAGTCCAAACCCGACAACTCCATCTCCAACTCCAACTTCAACCGGATACAAGTCGGATATATGACCCTCCATTTCTGTGCGTAGAAGCACTAATTAATAATTGTAATCGATCTGTTTGTATCTCTAGAAACTACACTCTGTTTTTCTTTTTCACTTTCTTTTTATTTTTATTGTATATAATGATAGATGTTTCTTATTAAATCCAACGCAAGTTATGTATGCATCGGATATTTCATTCTTATTAAATTTATTTTATGACCGGTGAAATGAGAATAACTAGAATAATTGAAATGAGAAGATATATTTTAATATGTATATTTGGTTACATGAAAAATCGACATATTGATTCTTCAAAAAAGTCGATTCAATTATTTAATTGCATTAGATAATCATTTAATTATACTCAAATTCTAATAATATTACCAATATTTTATATGTCGCCCTGAGATTATAAACCGATATGTGAGATGTCGGTATGTGCATTTCAGGGCCGATGAGATTTTCGATCTGTAAAGTAACTCTAGTAACTCTAAAAGATTGAAAGGCTCTTCACAAATCGTCTATTGTTTTATATTATCTTAAACTATTACATGGTCAAGTTATGATACTCGACGAGTTGATAGAACCTTCGACCTGTTGAATAAATTAGAAGTTATGATATTCGACGGGTTGAATGTTCTATCAATTCGTCGAGTAAACAAAAAATTATGATACTCAACGGATCGATAGGGCCTTCAATCTGTCGAGTAAACTACCATCTGATATTGATATTGATTATTTTTTATAATTGAACGTGAAAATCATTACGATAATTTATGAACTATCTCATTAATTATTTCAAAAAAACAAACTCATATATTTATGAATCAACACATAATATACATATAAATCTAATACTTTATATTACAAAATATAAAACTTATAATCAAACAATATTTATTAAATTACAGTCCATGATATCTCAAATTATTTAATTTAAAAATTATCTAAACAACGTGAAACTATTAAACTTAAGTTTTGGATTCAATTTCAAGAACTAAAATTTCATTTGGAACTACCTAATTGCTACTAATCCACCTTTAATACTCCCAACTAAAACATAATCCCACTGTCAAAATCAATACTATAAATAAATATATTCTAGACCTAACTAAATGATAAAATAAAAATGATTCAATTTCTTAATTCCTCAAAAAATAGCAATCACACCTGGCATTTTAATAATCTGATTTGGTTCCCATCTATGGGTCTCTTAGATCACGTGACAGAAAAACAGGATTTGTAAGGAGATTTGCACACGTATAATATAACACGATAAGATAAGACATGCGATCGTTATTGAAATTTCCTCAAAATTTCTATTAGATAGTTAAACTTGGCTTCTGAGTTGTGGAATTGTCACTTCCACTTGACACGTCACTCCCATCCGCCCCTCTTTGTATCTCTTCTAGTGAATCTTATAACAAGTACCCCGCCTCTATGAAGTCTTCTCCGCCAAGCAACTGAATCTTGTAAAATACCCAAAAAAGCCCTCACTCCGCTATAAATAAACCCATGCTTTTCACTCGAATTATATTACGAACAAAAAAAAAAAACAAAAAACACCTAAAAATTTTATTGCTATTGCTATTGCTATTGCTTTGCTCTCTGTTTTTCCCCTGTTTTTCCCTCTGTTTCTGTTTCTTCCCTGTTTTATTTTTCAAAAACCCACTCCAAAAAGTTATACTGCCTTGCTCTCTGTTTTCCCCCTGTTTGTTTTTTCAAAAACCCACTCCACTCTAATATCTCAATGGAAACTCTTCCGCCTAGGAGGGGACAGGTCAAGCGGCGAATTCTGAAGATCGTGATCAAATCTATATCGTCCATGGCTAATGGGCCATCACGGAATCGAGGAGATAGCAGTGGGCCTTTAAGCTCAAACCCAATAACTCCATCTCCTTCTCCAACTCCCATCAGATGCAATTCGGATTGTTGACCATCCATTTCTGTCCGTAGAAGCACCTGTTCATTTTGGCCACCCCCCCCCCCAAAAAAAAAAAGACTTGTTCATAATTGTAATCGATCTGTTTGTATCTCTAGAAAATATACTCTGTTTTGCTTATTCTCTTTCTTTTTTCATGTCATTGTATGTAATCGTTGATAACTTTCTACCCACCCTGTATGTGTTATTCAGTTGAAGCTTTTTTAATATTATAGAAATTGCTTTTAGACGTCTCTTGCCTTTTCTACTGTTTTCCTTTTCCTTCAGTTTATCTACTAACAATCATAGGAAGTTTGTAATAGACACTTATCGATTTGTCGTCGTCGAAGGTTATCCTTAATCATGATGTAACAAGATTAATTTGCTCAATTTAGGGATCCCTTAATCAATTATAATTATTGACTATTATGCGCTAAGATCAACTTTCATATCATAACTCAAATTCTTCAAGGTTTCTACAAGTTTGGTTATAGTTAACCTCATACTAATAGTAATGGAATCAACATGACTTAGTGTTTAATAAGCACAAGATTCACTGTCTTTTTAATGTAAGGTTCATTAACACGTTTTTGTTTTTTAATTATTTTTTGGGTACAAGTAAATCATGCTAACACTTGATATTCCAGCACCAAAAAACCAATCATGGGAGTCAAAAAAGTAAAGAAGGGGAGAGAGAGAGAGGAGGGGAAGTGATTCTCTTCTTGACCTTTTCATTGGGGGGTTTTTACATTCTCCACGTGGGGGTCAAATTAATTAGTAATTTGCATTTAGAAGTAATGATTGTATTGTTTGTAGGCTAGATGCTTTAATTTGAATTAATAAATTTGATTTAGGTAAGTTTCAGGATTCCTTAACCCACTAAGCAAAAATATCAAGATCTCTTATTCCTCTCTTGACCTTAGTGGCTTAAATATGCTGTATTCTAATTATTGTTAGATTTTGCCCTACCTTTTTGGTATTTTCAACTTAACAACTAGATAATAGCTGTATACAACTATGATTCTTTATAAGTTATAACCCCAGTGTATAATTTATCATATTTATCTCTGGGCTCGAATTTGAGTTTAATCTGTATATATTGTATTTTCTTATAATTAAGGACAATTCTAGTTCTAGTTAGTAGTTAGGCTCAAACTCTAGTTTAGGTTCATAATATTTGTTGGCACACAAATTCTAATTAAAAGTAGATTATTCTTTTGCATTTCCGTACAAACTTCGATTAAAATATATATATATATATGATATGTTCACCGATTTTCTCCATAAATTTATATTGAAAAATAAAAATAACTAGACATGTGTCACACTTAAATAAGCTGTTGCGTAAATTTAATAATTAATTAATTATATTTAAGACTAAGTAAAATTAAAATGGAAGAATTAAATATGACTTTAAAACAGTTATGTTAATTAGATCAGGAAATAATTAATCTCGATCAACTGAATAAGCTTGAAGGAGAAGAGAGAGAGTTAGTTTGAACAACCCTGAACCCCATTTTGATCGAATTCAATCGGAAATGAGAAGAAAAGAGTCAGCTTGATCAAAAAGCAATTGAGACTCACAGAGTGGGGAGGTGGCCAAATTTTTAGAAGAAAGTTGGACTCCGAATTGAGTTAATTACAATTGTGTCATCAACCATTTACTTATAAATAGAAGGCATTGGTGAAAACAAAAAATATATCCCTTCGATCAAAAAAAGATATGTTCCATCATCAACGATCCACTCAAATACTCATCGAGCAACATTTGTGATATTCTCTATGCTCCGACGATTTTCTAACACTTGTCGTTTTTCTTCAGGAAATTATATATCCACTTCCTTAAGATCTATACTTATGAATAATGATTAGAGTGTTGGATTCTTATCTAAGTGAAAATCCAATTCGTTATTCACGGATTAGACGTCATTTTCTTCTTCTCTTGTTTATTCCTTTAATTTATTGCATATTAGGAGTATGAGTAATATAGATTTCATTTTCATATCGTAGCGCATAAATTATCGGTAATTTCCATTTTAATCAAAACTTTCCCGAGTTCATCATTCTTGCAAATAATTACTTTTAATTAATGGTCTTCTATTTATTTCAAGTGTTTATTATTTTAAAATCTAATTTCCATAATTGTTATCCATTTATTTTAAACTTTTAACTTAGTCCGCTCGTAAGTAGATACGTCGAAAAAAAAATAGTATCTAAATTAGTCTCAGATCATTCACCTATTCGTTATAGCAGCTAGATTTAATTTCTTTAGCAAAATAACAATACACTTATTATTTATATTTAAAATTGTAATTGATAATATAAAATTTATTTTAAATTTATGTTATATTCGTATTTATTATATTAATTTTTTAAATTTTTTAAATTTTTTAAATTTTTTTTATATTTATTAATTAAATATTTAAAACCATATAATATTTTGAAACATTTATTAATTATTATGTGACTGGCAAACTTTCCTGCCGTCAACCATTTTAAATTTTAACCTTTTACCAGCAGCCATGTAACAACCAGCTACTAAGCAGTTTGCCATTTCATATGGATCGTTCTTTTCATATTTTCTGACGGCACGTGGAACATCTAAATTAATAAAGTGTATTAAACATTAATGACTAAAAATGTAACTATTAATTTAATTTAAAATTTTTTAATGAAAAACCGAGTATAAATACCAGAGGTATTGACAAATCGCATGTTAAGATTTTCATGTCTTAAATGGCAATAATGTTTAACTTATAACCGAAAGAGCAAATACAGAGAAAGAAAAGAAAAGAAAAATAGTGATTAATTCTAAAAAAAAGGCAGTAAAATTATGATTAGAAATTATTCCCGTGACAAGTCCTTACAAAAACGGAAGTCTAAAAGTGTACGTAGCTATTATATCCTAAAAAAATTGATAGATGTTTTACACCTGCAAAAAATCCAAGCTAAGTTTTTGCGTATAAAATGTAGTAAAATATTTGCTGCTCAAAATTTGGAAAAATACAAATGAAAAATCCAAGCTCAAAGTAAGATCATTCCCAGCTGCTCTTTACACCAATCGAATCTAAGACTCTTTTCATATACTAATGTGAAGCAAAATGTAAAATGCAAATACAAATCATTTTTTGGAGAGAGGCTCACCATAAAGAAGACAATAAGCCGAATCCTTTTCACACGTGGATCTGAGGAATACGAGCAGGGATTCGATTTTTACATTTCCTTTTTAAGTCAAAAATCAGGCGAGCATATAAGTGTTTGATCCTCTGCCCGGCCAAAATGATTTTTTTATGGGGTGGGGGTGTCCTAGAAATTGTTAGTATTCAAAAGCCTTTCTCTATGGTTCAAAATGTTTCACAGCCTATCTTCTTCATGCTATATTTCCTGCAAAAAAGGAAAGGGGAGGGTATGTACGAACAAGCCTAATCGTCTTCATGGTCCAAGATGGAGGAGAAAGAGAAGGGCCGGAACTTGAAACCATCACCATAGTAGAACTTGTTTTGAAATTCGACCCAATGAAGACGCAAGGCATGAAGAAAGGCACTGAGTGTCTCCATCATGAGTAGTATAAAAGCAGTCGCAAAGGCAAAAACTGCTAACCCAACCAGTCGAATGATAATGTTATCGTACCTATTTACATAACAAATTATTCCTCAAAATTGAATTCTAATGCAAATAGATAGTGGTTGTTAAAATTTATTTTCCATTCTTCTTAGGAGGTAGGTCATGAAGCATTAAAAAAAAATAAAAAAAATCATGGCTTACCCCCAGGCAAGAAGGAGAACTTTCTCATAGAAGACAGTTGATAATTCTGAGTGGGCCAAGCTGTTATAAGTATCATTAGCAAAATGATCATTAAGAGTTGGGTGTTAACAGAATATTAGGATATAATCAAGGCGGCACCTTAAAGCCCAAAGTCGTAGATATGATGCTGTGTTTGAAACTGCACCCAAAACAAACTCTATAGAATGTATCATTTGGTGAACAAAGACCTCGCTGAAGTTAAAATCCTCTATATGTTGTCTTGCAGAATCGGGTTCTACATCAAGGTCCATCTCAGAGGTACCAAGCATCCCATAAGTGCGGCCTTGAAATCTCTGCAATGATTGTTAGAAAAACCTAAGTTTTAATATAATGGGTATATATTTTTATTGAGCACGACCACTATTCAGCAGATATCTCCAGAGTGAAATTTATTTTGGGTTCCCTTGTACCTTCTTTCTATAATGCCAGGGAGTCAGAGAAGAGGTAAATGTAGGGAAAGTCAAAAAACAGAAGTACCTCAGTATGAAGCTTCTTAAGTATTAAAGGTTTCGGAAAGAGCATCCATGGCACTGCAATTAGAGCCAGAATCAACAATATAATCTGCAAAGTTGAGCATAACGGAATCACGATTTGAACAAAATGTTGTGTATATGGTTGGTAACAATAGAGCAAAGGGTTGAGGTATAATGCCTGAACTCCTCTTTGGCCCCAAAATAATTCATTCTCGCCAAGAGCATCAGTGGGACTCAAAAACATGTAAATCATTACATGATAGAGATCTGCCTGTGAGCCGGTGCACCACTTGATGATAATGAGAAGAGAAAGATACCCAAAAAGGCAGTTCAAAAAGATCATTTGTGGCACAAATTGATACCTAATAATAACAAACATTATAAGTTTCCACTCTTGATCTTCAAAGCAATATACAGATTTCGGTCTTCGGAAGAGGGGTGGGGTGGGGGGAGATGTTAAAAGGTAAGATAAACTCACCTTATGTCAATGGAGCTGCCAAAAAAACGTGCATTGAAATAACTTAAAATGATTCCCACGTTCATCTGAGCTATCCCCAACAAGATCGACATCTTCATTTTAAGGGAGTTCAGAAAAGGAAGTTCTGTACGACTTCCACGCCAACTTGGGTCCACACCAAATGGATATGGATCTCGGAATTTTATTAACCCCACTGTCTGAGAATCACTGACAACAAGAAAAGGAAAAAAAAAAAATTTTGACGACAGGAATTACAAGCTACATAATATTCCCAAAAAGCTTCTTAACTGAGCCAATTAGAAAACTTAAAAAAGAAATACAACACAGCATGCAACTGATGCCCAACTACTGGAAAATTATATAAATTTAGAACCAACAGAGCATAAGTACTAAACTTAAATGGATTAGGTGACAGTTAAAAGAAGTGTATCTTGATTACTTTCAAAAATCAATGATCCCTCATTGAGGAGAATGAATCCTAAACAATAGGATCCCTCGCTGGAGTACTTGTACAAGACACGAGGAATACAGGTCCCATGTGGGATCCACAAGAGGGACCTGTCTCATTGTGTTTTGCTGAGTACATATTATGGTGTACCTGGTGATATTTTGACCTCACTATGGTTATTTGAGCGAAATCAAAATCATAACAGTGGATTTAAGTATCCCAAAAGGTACAAAATAAAGCTTACCTGCAAGTATCATCTCGGCATTTGTAAGCAGATCCACCAAATATGTGAAATGGAACAGAGAAGAATTCATTGTAAATCAACCCACAGTATATTGAAAAAAGTGACATCAAAAGAAGCACATAGCGCCCACCAAATAGCATCTCCATAAAGCTTCCCAATTTCTGACAACGATTAAATAAGTATATTGGTATTCCAAATTGAATCTCTTTATAGATAAATACAGTAATTATTCAGCCGATGATTGATACAAGAACAAATATTTGAAATGTATAATTTTCCTTTATAGGAGGAAATCTTTTATTTCTTGCAAATTAGTAATACTCAAACTCTATGCATGAATAAGAGAACCTACCTGATTACTGAGCTTACTTTCCTGAGCTATAAGAAATAAAGCTCCCACTAACAAGCATATTCCATGACCCCAGTCCCCAAACATGACAGCGAAGAGAAATGGAAATGTAATAACAGTGTAAACTGCTGGATTTGCTTCTCGATATCTCGCAACACTGCAAAATAGTTTCATCCATAGTTTTTAACTGATCAAACAAGACATAATAAATATGAAATAGCTTCTCAACTAGATCCATGCTGACAATTAATTTTCATTGGATCCTACTTATTACAATGTACTAATTAGTAACTACTCAGGAAAATTCTAGTGAAACATAGCGCGCACGCATCTTGCAAACAAAATAAATAGTAACTACTTAGAAAATTCGTGAAATGGACACACCTTGCAAACAAAATAAAGTTAATGAAATGATTACTAATTTGTACAATTTCCCTGATTTGATTGAAAAATAAATGATGTTATTTAAGGGAAAATCATGTCTCGTCTGTTGACCGAAGTAGGCAAACCTATCATAGACACCTGCTCAGAATTAGGTTCTTTCTTTATTAAGAATGTTGATATCGCTTGACACATATAAGAAGTATGGTGTATCAACAAACTACTTTTCAGTTCTTCAATTCTTCTAACAGACTCACCCATATGCATCAACAATTTCTTGAAATGCACTAGTGAAACGATTTGTCCTGATATATGTAGGCGGTGGTTCTATAGTGTCCATCACATGAAATATAATGCCCACTTGTGAACTACTATCAAATGTTGCCCGCTGCAAAGCCTCTCGAATCTGTCCAATCCCAGAACATATGCTCCTATTATATCAGTATGCAAAGGTCCGCAAAAACTAGAAAAGTAAAGTGCAACTGCAGATCACAATCCAGCCAACATGAAAGGGAATTCTGATAAGACAAGTTACCTGAGTAATTGCAAAAATTGGGCACCAACCCTCTGCCACAAGACACTTTTTCGTAACATCAAAGTTTAACATATTCAATGTATCATACACGGCTTTCTCCGTTTTAACCTATAACAGCATAGGAAACATGACAAAACTATCAGTAGAGGGACAAGTTAAAAATGCAATCATCAGAATGTAGGCTTTTTCAGGCTAGTACTGTCAAATGTTAGCTAATATATTTATTCACGTTAATATTTGCTCAAGCCAAAGAAGATAATAGTAAGAATTAGAACTAATACATCTTACCATATTCATCCACTTCATGAGGTGATAACCTATAGATGAAAGAGCCTTATTTCGGTGAAGGACCCCAGCATCCAAAGTTGCTTCCAGTTCAGAGAGTCGTGATGAGACCTAGAGTTAGAAGCAAATAGTTTTAATTTTAGTTAGAAACCATGAATTTCTCGTTGATATTATACAAAAACTAACACTGGCAAGCGTTACTGTTGCTCTAATGTAATGAAGTTTAGTTGAAATGAAATAGCTATTTCCAAATTGAACGGGACAGTAATGTTATATTAGTCGGCACAGAGATATTCACAAAAACAGAAAGACAAAGATGCAGACTATTTCGGCATTGGGGCATTAGTAGAGGTATAAGTATCTAGTCCAGAATGTTGTTGAGAAACAATGTGATCACCAATTTGAACCGGAAACTTTTCGAAGGAACCTAAAAACAAAGAGACAGCCCCATAAACAACAAAACTTACTTCTCTGGTTAATTGTGTTTGCTTTGTTATATCTTCAGGAACAGGATAACAATTTGCTCCAAAAGCCTCACAAATCTTCAGGATCTTTGTTCTGGCCTGCTGTCCTGAGAAAAAGACTACAAATACTGCTTTCTCCACCTGCAATAATTCACCACAAAAAAAAAAAACATGTTTACAAAATATGATATGAGATATTAGTGCTTAATTTCATTATATCTAACAGAAATTGATCTGAAAAAGATAATGCAGATATTTCTTGAGTCTAACTTGCTTTATGCAAATTGTTCAGGCACGAATTAGAAAGTCATCATCATCTAAACCTATTTCCGTTATTTTCGGAGTCGGCTACACAGATATTAGTTCTCTAAATTACGCGATCTTTTCACATTATCACTTAATTCAAGATCTAGGGTATCTTTCTTAACCACCTTCATCTAAGTTTTCAACGGCCTACCCTCTGTCTACACCCTCCACTTACTTGCCAATCTAAACTTTATCAAACTGGAGCCGTGTTTGGTCTTCTCCACATATGACCAAATCATATTAGACATCTCTCCCTAATCTTATCTTCTATAGGGGTTACACCTAGATAACTCCTAATCCTTTCATTACTAATCCTATCATTATGTATTTTACCACACATCCATCTTAACATACACATCTCTGCTACCATCATCTTATGCATATGTTGTCTCGTAGTGGCCTACCACTCCGAGCCATAAAGCATAGTTGGTCGAGCGATCATCTCGTAATACTTTCTTTTTAATCTCGTAAGCATCATTCCATCCATAAAACTCATGATGTCATCCTCTAGTTCATCCAACCTGCTTTAATCCTATGGTCTATATCATCTCGAATGTCCCCGGTCTTTTGGATAATAGATCCTAAATATCGAAAAGCTTCACACTCAGGGACCTCCCTACCGTCAATCTCAATTGGGTTACCCCTTTTTCGAGATTCGGGATCAAAATTAAAAGCTAAATATTCCCTTTTTCAGCAGCTAATTTTAAAATCCTTACTCTCTAGAGTCACACACTACCTATCTAATTTTCAATTTATGTCTTCTTTAATTTCATTTATTATGACGATATCATCTGCAAACAACATACAGCAGAGTACCTCTTCCTGAATATGTTTCGTCAGCTCATCCATTACTAAAACAAAGAGGTATGGACTTTTAAAGCCAACCCTTGATGAAGTCCTAATATAACAGGGAATTCACTAGACATCTCACCTACTAACCTAACACTAGTTACATCACCTTCATATGTATCCTTAATGATCTCGATATAACATTGAGGCACATTCTTCCTTCCAAGTACCCACAAGATTAATCCCTAGGCACTCTATCATAGGTTTCCTCTAAGTTGATAAATACCATATGCAGGCTCTTTTGTTTTTCTCTATATTTTTCTATCATTTGTCTAATCAAGAAGATTGCTTCCGTCGTAGAACTACCCTGAATAAAATGGGTTGTGACGTTTTAGTTGGTTGGTTGTCACACGCCTAACACCAACAATAACATGTTTTAATGGTGCTAGGCTGTCATCGACATTGCACCATCATTCCTCCTTTTTTTTTTTTTTAAGAATAAGAAAGTCCATTATTAAAAAAAAGAAGAAAAAAAACTGAGGACAGAAACTGTCTCTATAAGGGAAAATAGTCACTGACTTGGTTATAATTGTAATTAACTGAAACAGGTGGATCTCCAAACCATAGAGTACTACATGCAAATTTATATTCATATCTTCAAAGAAGATGTCTATGAGATTGGAAATAAAATGATTCTAAAAGAAGTAAGCAATGGGTGTGAAGAAAACCATTTCCGCAGATACGGGATCCATGATCTGTACATCGGAGGATGCTTGATTAAAAAGCATATTTCCCCTTGTGGCACGAAACAACATCCTCTCAAATCTAAGAGATTTGGATTTGCAAATTATCCCACTGACAAATCTCAAACCGGATTGGTTTGATGGTCCTGGTCCCAACTCCTGCAAAATGTATTCCCAGCCTGCCATGGTTTATAAAGAAGATTTTGCAATGAATAAATATACGACAATAAGCCATAAAGAGTACCTGCTCAAGTAATGATGCAGTCTCAACATAGTTATCATTAAGGTAGACATCCTCACTTAATTCTCTCTCTTCTGAAACTGCATGACTATTACTTGATACAAGAAAGCCACTTGCCTGAAATTTCCAAACAAAAGAAATCTTAAAGACAGAAGAAAAGGTCATATTTTTAGTTTTCAAAACATATGGTTAAGTGCACAAAACTCAATTAAATTATAAAATCCTGGATGTCAAGAGGAGAAGGGAGGAAAGAAGTAAAGGGGCCAGAAACTTGCCTTTTGTAATACCATCTTAAATTCTAGGAGCTCGTTATATGATTGTCGAAGTTTCTCACTGTTAGAATTCATCTCAATTAGCTCATGCTCATGCTCAGCTAGTTGTATCTGAAATTTGGATTAATATAGCACAGAATAAAGATTGTCAGATTTCTAGGAGAAAGCAAAGCATGTATGAATATGAGTTTAGTCAAGGCCTTCTTCAGGCTATAAGTTCAGTTTCATATCATTGCTAGCATACAAAATTGAAAATAATGCCAGAAGAGGAAGAAGATGAGGAGGTCCTTAGGCGAGCAATCAAGCGCAATATTACAGTCATCTACCTCTAAATCTTCCAACTCAATATCTCTTTGTGGAGCTGGAAGTACAGGAGAAACTATCCCAGCTTTATTGATTTGATCTTTGAAAAATCGCAGCTTTCTGGACATCTCTGCACATCGTTTTACCTGTGGAACACCTTTTAACATGAAAAGGAATGATATAAAATGGTAGTTGTTGATGCAGTTTACATCCTGAATACGCCAAAATCATATTAGAGGATGGACAGGTCAAAGGACTCAGTTTCAAAATAAACATCAAGCTACTTAAACCTAAACCACGTACCATACAGGATTAGCATTGGACGTACCAGGAAGCAGTAAAAGTCAAGTCTCAGGACTCCAATGACCAACTTATGTAAATAAACTACAATTTGTCTATTTTTTGGGGAACTGATCATTATTAGAGGAGCAACGACTTTGGAATTTGAGCTACAACAGTTCTAATCAGTATACAATAGATACCTGGTTAACAAATGTCCACTGGAAAGGGCTTTTATCAGCATTTAACTGCCAGGAAATATAATATAACCATGAGTTTTCTGATGATAATTACAACTTAAAGAGCTTATATTTCTCACATATCCACATCAATTACCAATCAAGGCCAGAACATATGTTAATTGGAACAAAATAGCAATAAAGGAAATACTGTTACTATTTGAAAGCAAATGGTCATAGAAAGGGGAGAAATTCACCCATAAAAGAAGAAAAAAGAATGGTATCACTGCAACACTCTACGTCTATTATAAGATTAAAAAAGAAGAAGGAATGTGTGGATCGTACATCAAGTTCTCATCTGCCACTGTATGGACCAAGAAGCATGGCCCTCAGGAATTGATAAGAAAATGCATACAAAAGGAACTAACAACAAAATCTCAACACACAGAGTTAGCATATTAAAATTCAGTTCTTGCAAGTCAAGTTGAAAGGACAACATATAAAACTGGCTTAAAACAGCTAGTAAGTGCCAATGAAATTTTGAATGAAAATTTGTCGTTCTCTCTCACAAAGCCTCTAGCAACAAATAGCACCAATGACCTTCTATGATCAATTAAAACGGACTAGACTAGACCAACTGAGTGCACTGCAAAAGAACATCCAACATTTACAGTCATAAATATGGCCATTCTGCAGCATAATGACACAACTCAATTCAATCACACAAAAAATCACAGAACGACTCAACATCGAATACGCAATCTATCATCTCTCTTCAACGCGATCCACTTCATTCACCGACACTTAAAACACTCCTAAATTTCCTAATTGGAATAAGTCAGAGCGAAATTATCATTCTTCGTTAGCGAAAACAATACAGAACATCAAGCTCCCCAATCAATTTCCATTTCTGTTACCTCAAGTCCCTAGGCACTCAAAAAAAAACATGAGAGAGAGATTCTGTGGACGGTTATAGTCAGATCTAAAGAGTGAGAAAGAAGACATACATCTTTAAATTGAATGAGGCCTAGTTCGCCTAGGTACGATACGGCACGATGAGCAGATTCGAAAGGGATGATAAGCTGGACCATAGTCATCTTCTCGGAACGCATCAGATCCATAGGCGGTAAGTTGTCTATGAACGCCATATTTTCCTTTCTTTCTCGGGAACCAAACAGAAAAATGCTCCGGATTTGATATAGATCTAACTGAGTTAGATCTGAAAAGCGTCCCCCTCCTTCTCGCTCTCTCTCTCTCTCTCTCTCTCTCTCTCTCTCGCTCTCACTCTCTCTGCCTAGAAATGCTGTTTGGTACGTTAATTGACGATGAAGCCTCAATGGGTTTCAGTTTTGTTTTGCAACTGCCGCTCAATGGCCTAAAATTCGTTTACTTTTCTGTTTTCCACTTTCGCAGTTTCTTTTTTTTTTTTTACAATTTTAATTCTATTTAAAAATTTTCTTTTTCTTTTTGACTATGAGAAATGAGTTCTAGAATGGTATTATTGTAGGAGTCATATGATATTGAAAAACCTTTTGAATTTAGTTAAAATGGATTTGATCCAAAAAAAAAAAGTAAAATATATTAGTTTGAAAAAAATAGTATAAAAATTTCATTACTGTATTTTTCTAAAGCAGAGGAATTATATTTTTTCTTCCTACAATTCTCGTATCGTTAATATAACTTTACGTACGTGAATATTACTACATAATTTAACTTCAAAAGTTAATTATAGATTTGACCAAAAAAAAAAAAAAAAAAAAAAGCAAAATAGATAACTTTCCAGAATTAATATAGAATTTCATTAGGTATGTATCTTTAGAGTCGTCGAATTGTATTACTCCTTCTTAAGATTCTTATATCATTAACCTAACTCATACGTATTTACTCCATACTCTAATTTCAAAAAGGTACGTATTTTTGAAATTATTTATGAATATAGTTGAAAAAAATATGAAATTAAATTAATTATTACATATTTCAAGAGTATTTTACTAAATTAATAAGAACTTGTTCATATCAGAATTTTATAAATCAACATCAAGTAGTAAATAGTACCTCCATAGACGTTGTTTATTGTTTTGCACAAATCGTATGTAAGGTTTGATGATAAGTGAGTCAGCTTTGCATTCATGGTGAAGACCTCGTAGTGCTTAAAACCACATTCCTCTAGTTTTTCTTTTACTCTTTTCTTTTTCCTCCTTTTAGATACTAGTCCAAAACTTAATCATTGAAAGCAAAAAATATATATATTTGCTTCCATCTTGGTGTTTGTTCTTTGTATGCATAAACGGTCACTTTAGTTCTTCTCACTTGGAAAAGTATGCGAGAGGATAGGATGCCTGTTGAGAAGTCAAACAACGCAAGTCAAAGTTTGATACTAAATCAAACTTTTTATCAATAGTTATCCATCATGTCTTTAACCAGTATTCACTTATTGGCCAAAAGATCTATATTATGGCTATTCCAATTTACTTCGGCTTATATTCTTCATATAGCATTCAAACCGAACGACTATGAAATTAGTCCGTTATATCTACATATTATAGGTTATGTAGAGATGTCATCTAGATTTAAGAAATAATTAACGTATATAATCCCGTATCAATACATACAAGAGAGCATAGAGATATAGCACCATCTGCAATAAATAAAATGGAATGATTGATAAACGCATCAAACACTCAGACTATGTAATTACATAGAAGCAATGAAAGAATAGCACAAATATGTTGACAAGGAAATCTTCCGATCTGAGAAGCATGAAGGACCAAGTAATTAAAAAAATATTTCAAACAGTCTCATACTGCAGCCTTTTGTATGACATCAATATTAGAAGTAGAATTCTTAATCTCTTACCCGGTTTTTTTTGTGTGCCCTTTCATATCATACTACCATCAACTGGGTAACTTCCTAGCACTCTCAAGAAAGTGGCAAATTCCTGAGAATAAGCGGCAGGTCAACTTACTAACTTGATTGTGCAAGGTAGATCGACGAGATAAGGATTGTCAGGGTTTGAGGGCATACCTTTAGATGCCCAAGGGCATTCTGTGCATTCTGGTCAGCCATTGACGCTTCAAAATCCACATAAAAGAGATAGTCAAAGTATCTGTAACATGTCAAAAACAATGAATTCTATCAGACCAGCTAATTTTTTGCATAAAGGTGGATCAGCATATACTTGAACTGTAATTTATACTTAGGAGACCCGTTATTGCCATCATCAGATGCTCTCAAAGGTTGTTTCCGCAAAGGGCGGCTTTCAATCTGGTTAAAGCAGTAAATTAGGGAATATCAATGGATCCATGACAGCAAATTTGAGCTTGAAAAGATGCATTCCGTAATGAAAGAATATGATAAGTAGAGACAGCTACCTTACCTTGGTAAGGTTAATTTGGCGCAGGGCAAAAACAGCAAGTGCCTTGAAAAGCGCTCCAGGACCCTCCTCTAAAGAGAAAACGATACTCGTCTGAAGAAGAATAAGCAAATTCACCAATGAGCTTGTCATGGCAAATAGAATTATAAATTATGTGATAACTGGAATGGGAAAAATATAAAATAAAATAAAACCTTGAATGGCTTATCTGTGCCAGGAATTATGGGTTCTCTTGCCAGCATTAGAAACCGAGTGACATTGTCAGAATCATCCTATGAGAAGAAAAATGAAATGGATGAACTGTCCAGCAATAGAGAACTATGGCTGACCCGAGAATATCGAGTCACTTATTAGATAACAACCTGAATATCTTGAGCAAGTATATTCAAACCATAGATCATTGCAGCAATAGAGCTAGCAACTGCTCCTGTATCTTTCAGTTTATGCATAGCAACATGCTACAATCACACAAAAAATTCAGGTCATTAGCAACAGCCAAGCAATGGAAATTTACAATTACTTAAAAAGTATAATAAATTGGTTTTTTGAACATCAAATTACAGAGACGCATGACATAAATACATAAACAACAGCTATAGAGGTTTCACAAAGATCTGATTCCCAATTATGAAAATTCCTGAGGTGATAAAGTGATACCGATTATACTTGAAGGGGCAAAAAGAGATTCCTATTTCAGATGTATTTATTTGTTATTTTTATTTAAATCCAATCAGAAGCCTAACTACCAATTTAAGGCTACCTTTGCTGCACCAGCAGTATCTTCCACTGCTTCTCTGACCAATCCCCACCGTGTTAAAGTATTTTCACACTGAGCAAGTGCCTGAAGCAAGAGTCATTTGAGTAAGAATTGCAAAAGACAAATAAAGAAATTCAGAGTTCCATATAAGATACCTGTGGATGACTAAGAACCCTTGATAAATCCTCAAGTTTAACGCCCTGATTGGCTACTAAGCAATGTCGAACTGCAAGCTTCACTTCCCCCACTATATGCAATCGGTGCCGGAGTAAGAGATCATAGTTCCTGTGGATGCTTCCACCAAGGGAATTCTCTATTGGTAAAACTGCTCGGTCAACAATCCACCTTTCAACAGCCTGTGTGGAAGGGAAACGAGCATAAGTTAAGTTATGTAGATTTCTTGACCAAAATAAATTATAAAATTAATCATAGAAATGAGAATAATAACATAAAATTATGATCACCCTTGAAATCCCTCTGCTACAAACGCTCTGTCCTATGTAATACACGAGACAGAATTTGTTTTTTGATACGGATGCAGGTAGTTTTTTGGCTGAAAATGAAGAGGAATTACAGAACCTTGCTGATAGTATCCAGTTACTAACTCCAAAATCAATATCAAACTTCTCAATGGAGAAAATCACGACTCTAAATAGTTCATCAATCTTAATGCCCAACAAAATTCTTTAATCAGTGTACGTGAATAGGAATATAACTTCTCAATTCAGTCACAGCATTGGATTCTTAAATAAATTTTGTAAGGGTCGAGGTCTTTACTTCAAATGCTGCATCGAATTGATCACAGGGTACCGCCTCGCAATTTGGATAAGCCTTCTCTGCAGCTGACTCGCTATATGCGCCACGAACTCCCTGTAGTTTCATTCAAATCATAAAAAATATACAGGTATTAACGCCAAATAGATACGTGTGATTAAAAATTCGAGGTGATTGATAAAGCCAAAGCTACCTGGTACGCAACACGAAGGCGGGGTCTATAAGAGACGGAATCTGAGATCTGTGTCGACGATAACGGTTCTGAAACCAACCACAACGAACAGAAACGATCAAATTGAGAAACCTAAAATCATAATAGATATAGAAACAAATTGAAAAAGAAATAAATCGTACTAGGAAGCGTGCTTAGATCTTTGAACACGACGTCGTATGGAAAAACGTCTAAAACATCCTGCGTCTCGACGGACCGAGCGTTATTGCTATTGTCTTCTTGAGAAACAGCGAGAACTGGTCCACCTGTTGAAGACCACCGTCGCCGTCTCATTGGAAGCTCTACGATTGCGCTTGACTTGTGAAAGGACGGCGAAGCTCTACTGGTACAGCGCGTCCGATGAGTTGTTATCGGACATCGTATTATAGATGCTGCCATTAATGCTTCACAGCTGAAGCTCCGTAACCTCTGAGAGAGAGAGGGAGATGAGTCGGAGAAGAGTCCTTTCGAACGAAAATGGAGATATTTACTACTGGATTTAACGGCCAAGATGACACTGAGCGAGATGTTTGACTTGTGGCAGTCTGTCAGAAATCGAAGCCTGGTAACTGGTAACCCCCGGATCCATGAATTAGAATTAGGGTATTGTCGCTTAGTAATTAATGATTTTGGGTTTTAGCGAGAGTCCAGCCCAAGTAATTTCCCGCCAAAGGGAAATTGGGCTGACCCAAGCTTGAGTGTAGAAATGGGCTACAACTAGATGACCGACAGAGTCTCAGGCATCAACATGACTAAAACGTTTCCAATAGTTTATTTATAAGGTACAAAAATTATAGAGTATAGACCAAGTCTACGTTATGAAAATTGTAGACTTGTCTAATAAGAATCAGTTACATATATAGGTTTTTCTTTTTTTCACAATTTTTAGCTGGACTACTTTCGCCCAAAAATCTCTTATTACTAAAGTGTACGTACATAGCATAAGAAGAGAAAATGATTGGTAGATCATATTTATAGTAAATATGTTCATCTTAAATAAATATGTTAGTTTAGTATTATTATATTATATAATTTAAAGGGTGAGCAACGGTCGGTCGGATATGATCTGACAATATCAGATGATAGTTGAATTGGATGGATGTCGGATCAGATATATTACGGTCGGATGGAAGTCAAATCCGATCAGACCAAAAAATGATCCGATTCGGTCGAATCGAGTATGCGACATAATCTTAATCGAATAAATCTTATCTGATCGAATAAAAATATAATCTAACGGATCGAATCGAATCAGATCAGATCACTATTAACTATTCCTATCATACATCACATTATTAATCTTGTGTATGGATCAAGTAGATCGACCGTAAATGCATAAAGCTAAAAACTTCTATTTATAATGTAATTATTATTCTTGTTTTACAAATAATCATTTGAATCTATTACCATGTATTGAAGTGAAAATTTAATGGATATTTATTTGATGACTTGAAAAAGGCAAAAAAGCTAAGCCAAGCTCAAAGGCTAAACTAAGCGCAAAAGCCCAACTGGGTCCAAGAGCTAAGCCATGTCCAAAGGCTAAATCAATCTTGAAAGCCGAACTGATTTCTAGTCTGAACTAGGCAGGGCGAGCCAATGAACCTATAATTCAAAGTCATACCTTTTTGCTCAAAGGCCCAAGCATGTGAAGAAGGAAGATTTAACTGAATTGAAAGATTAAGACCACTATAAATGAGATAATAAATGCATCTTAATTGTCTCGTAATTGAAGGGTAGCGGTTATAATTGGTTCATAACTCCCTCTGAAGTACAAGCAAGCATACGAAGTAGACAGTGACGATGATGATTCGAAGTATTATGACTGTTAGACCGTTTTATCATGTTATAAATGCACTTAAACTGCTATGTGAGGTGTAATAAATATACATTAATTGTCTTGTAATAATTGAAGGAGAACGGTAATAATTGGTTCACAATTCTCCTCAATGGGTACTATATTAGTGAGGATTCAAATCTGACGGTCGGAAAGATATAATTAAAAATAATTTTAATAATATTTTTCTGTATTTTTACCGGTGTTTCAATCCTACTATATAAATACTATAGCACAAATTTGAAATTTAACATCAACACCATACTTTATAATAATGACCCACTTCAAAAATTTCAAATTACATGCGTGTCTTTATCACATTAATTTATTAAAAGAAAATTTAGAAAAGTATATCCTAAGCAAAGATATGTACACCTAGGCATACAGCTAGCTCCCAAATTATGAAATAGTGGAGAAGAGAGACTTTGACTAAGACTGATTTGTAAGCATTCACACACAAAATTAAGAAATAGGATATAGTTTCCCACATTGGAGGTCATAATTAAGGAATTTTTATTTATTTTTTAATATAATTTTGGATACTTCGAGTTGAAGAATAGCATTTATTGCGCTTACTTATTATTAGCTTACTCGAACGTAGCATTTAATTGACAAAAATATATATATATAATATATGTCACACATTTGGTAAAGTAGAGGGTAGAGGCATAATAAACAATATACATAATTAATATTAATAAGAAAAATAATAGTAAAGTATAGTTTTGTAGCCCTAGATGTAAACATGTGGACCCTTCTACAAGTCTACGAGTTTCCTTGGTACGACCGTACAGACAATTTTCACTATCGTTTGAAATTGTGTTTTGTGAATCAAACAAGAACTTAGGTTAAAAGGGGTTTATGATTTTATAAATATATAGACGATTAAAAAAAAATGACTTTTTTTTTTTTGTCCATTATAATTAACATATTTCCAAAATAAATTATGTGGGTTAGAAATCTGATTGACAAGACTCATATTTATTTTATTTTATTTATTTATGATATATATATTTTTAATAGAAATTCAATCATATTAAATATGATGTACATGGTATTTTTGAAGATATCTTAATTATTTATTTATTTTGTAAAAAAAAACCATATAATATTATCAATTAATATTTAATTATTGTTACATATTTTTGAATCTCAAATAAAAATAAAAATAAAAATAAAAAACTCATATTTCTTTGAAAACATAATATTTTATAGTCAAGAGTCTTTCTTGCACATATTTTAACCTTGAAAGAAGCTAATAATTTTATTTTTTTGTTATGAAGCTTAAATTTTTCTTAGCTCAAGTCACGTTAGATATATGTCGGAGCATTGCTTAAGCATCTTTTGACGTTACCTCAAGTCCACAACCGAAAGTGGAGTCTAGCGTCTCAATTTCATGACGCTCGTCGCTCAAACCAACCTTCCTCAACTGCAAAACCGTTTCCCGTTCACCGCACAAAGGACTAAAAAAAATTGAAAAAAAGGATGGAAACACTGGGAAAAGCGAATCTAAAAATCTGTTATAAAATACCGTTTTCCTCTAACGTGTAAGAATCTTAAGAGAAAACAAAACTCGCATGTCCGGAGTGAGATCCATCATTGTGGCACGTGCCAAAATTCGCGATACTGGGATCGGAGGAATGAATTATCCCTTGCTTGTGGAGGGAGGAGAAGTGTTGTGGGGCCCACAAATACAAATAATCGCACTAGGATTTTCGGTTGACAATGGCTGGCTGGTTGGATTGGACTGGTGGTGGGCCTATGTGGGCCCCCTTTATATAATAACCCTATTTTTGTTGTTGTGGGTACTTTCCTCGAAAACCGAAATATTCGTCCCGCAGCCGCATTTTTCGTGCCACGTGGTCGGTCAGATTTATGGCATCATCAATGGGTCCCATGTCTACCAACCAATCACTTAGAGCTGTCCTTTCCGTTTTTTCCTCCACTATCTTTCTGCTCGTCCCGCCCCGCCCCCCCACATTTTTAAATGATCCGCAAATTCTCTCTCTCTCTTAAATATTTGTTGAGACTTATATATTTATTATTGATGTAGAATTTTATTTGTTACGAAAAATTTTGCAATTCATAATATGTTATAAGATTTTTATATATATTTAATTTAAATTATTATCGGCGGTAGTTCGTAACTCTTTTCGAACGTTCTAATTAATTTTCTAAAAAGATAAGAATATTATATTAAATGTATTAGTAATTTTTTTATGAATTTTATATTACATCTTACTGTTTTGTCTCTTAATTTTTATATTTTATTTAAGTTAAGAAGTATCCGACAATTTTATACATATTATACTTTCATTGCTCAACTGTCTGACTGCTCTCTGCTTCATAATAGTGTCAGCATCTCATAGTCTGGCGTAATAAGGATTTGTGTCCCACTCATATGCCCCCCTGGGTGGCGCAGCGCCATCCCAGTCTAACATCTTTCAGGACACCCCAATGCATAGCAGCGCCCCCTCTGTCTGACACACCAAAGATAGGGTATTCACTCAAGTGTCGGTTATATTCTACATGTCCACTCGTTCAGGATCACTATGCCAATAGTTGAGTTGAGCGATGAAATACCTAGCTCAGTCTTAGCGCTTTCTTAAGGCTTTTCACCTCATCCAAATATAGTTAATCAGACTGATGTCACCTTAGCCCTTCCTTATCTCAACCTCATTTATCATCTCCTCGCAGCGCTCTATTTCCATAATATCGGCTGACAATGTTCAGGCTCGGTCTCTGAGGCTGCTCAGTTAAGTCTGTCCCAGAATCGTGTATAACATCTACTATCTAGATTCTTCATGATAATAGTTTACAAATTAGACGGAAATCTAATTAGTATATGCCAAATAAAATGATGGATGTGTTTTATAATTTGTTGGGAGGATTTTTCTCTTTGATTAAGAGCATAAATTAATAGGCGACCAAAATTATGAAAGCTAAGCTGATGACCCATTTTATAAAAGACAAGTCTCGTCCACGAATAAGAGCTAAGGTATGAGCAAACCGATCATGTCAGGTAGGCCATATGGTGCAAACCATGTTCAGATGTCATTGTCTCAAAAAATCAGATCAAGGCCTTGTTGTCGACCAATAGTACTCGGCACCACGTTACTTGGACCTGGTCGGACATCTAATATTCTGATGGGAGATTTGAGGTCGTGAGTGTGAGTAGGTTAGACACCGTGATCGGACCGATGTACTATATATGATGTGGTAAGAGATCAAGGGATAAGAGCTTCCTGATACATTTAGTGGGAGCAAATCTCTAATTGTGTTTGAGTACAATCAGAGTTGCATAAGAAATATCGGGCCACTATCAGTCTATGCCAATTTGATCATGCTACGTGTAAAAACACAAATAGTGTGGTCCCTCACTTATATTGTATAAATATCAAAACCATAGTTGAACTAAATGTTAAGGTCTCTTGCTCTAAAAAACATATATGATTTTACCTTAGAAAGATTTTCTAAAAAAAAAAAAAAAAACGAATTTAGTCATTGAAGAGAGTATATCGAACATACCCCCGCCTACCCTTATCTTTCATGTGCAGGAAAGAGTTGCCGAACCTACTATTACTGCAGTGAGAATTATTTGCATATCAACATAACTAATTAAATAATTAGATATATTATAGTTTTTTTTTATAATAAAAATTGATGAGGAATTTTTAATATATCAATCGTTCAGCTTATAATATGAGAAGTTGATGACTAAGGACTCTGTCTGTGGTTATGAGACGGATTGGGAGAGGAGCTAAGAACATACACAACGTCGTCATTTGAACCTAAACTATAAATGAAGAATGTGTGTGACAATAAACTAATCGAGTGTGTACATATAAAGCTTTGAGTGGAGTGCTTAAGCCATGAAATGGATATGAAGTAGACCTCATTCATTCCTAGGGATCCTCCCCCCTCATGAAATGGAAGAAGATGCCGCTGCCTGTTTATTTGTTTTTTTATCTAATCTATTGTCTCTTCGTTCTCTTCGGCACTCTTCCCCATCCTCAATATTCTACTTTCACTTTATCATATTTCTTTTTGGCCCTTCTTCACTGTTTTCTTTGACTCATCTCTTTTGACCGGTCAAACATCATCCCCCCCCCCCTATTTTTGTAATCCCTAGGTATTCACTCATAGATGCGAAATCGAACTGAATGGGAGAAATTCAATTCATCGTATACCCATTATCATGAGTAGTGGAATCAATGATTATAAGCTGGTTCTTGCCACGGTTATGATTGATAGCTTATTACTTTTTACACCTTGATAATTAATTTTTGCTCGACTTATATTTGTCATTACTACCATTCCAAGGATCTTGGGCCACACATATATATATATACTACCATTCCAAGGATCTTGGGCCACACATATATATATATATATATGTATATATGTTGATGATGATCCATATGTCCACGATTCTCAGCACTTGCACCATTAAACTGACAGAGTAATGTCTGGATTTTGTCCGGTGAAATCTCTCTGATACAATTTTAAGATATAACGGCGAAAAATTCATTCAAGGTTTTTATTGTGTATCTTTATTGTATGTATATATCTTTATATATAAAACCTGTTAGGGTAAATTCATGAAAATTTTGTCGAATATTGATAAATAAATAAATATGCATAGCTCTTTAAGAAATAATATTAAATATTCGATACATAATATATATACATTCTTCCAAAAATCGGCCTTATATTAATGACGAGGATTATGAAAATAACCTCCCTTAGACTCCTTTATATATGATTTTATTGGTTTTTAGATTATAAGGTAACTTAGTGCTTCAAAATTTTAGAAGGGTTGAAAGTTAGAAAAATTTGTTGTCCTACAATAATTGATAAAAAATCTAAAAAATTATACGATCATGAATATATGGTTAATTAATGTAAAAAATATAAAAATAAATTAATATAATAAATGCTAACGTATTAGAAATTTAAGTGAATTTTATTCTATTAATTAAAAAATTAAATAAATGTAATAAATGCTTATAGAGTGACTATAGAAATGAAAATTTGAGAAGATAAATGCTTGAGATAAATAAAGAACTGTCAATGAAATAAATAACTTGAAAGAAAATCAAGTATAATGAAATAAAATCAAGAATATTTTGATAAAATTGAAATTAAATACAAATTATACATTACGACGTGAAATAAAATCTATATTATGCCTACTCTTAAGAGGTGATAAATTAAGAGAACGAATAAGAAAAGAGAAGAATGTGTCAATCTGTTAATGACAAATCGAGACTTTCACTCGGATGAGATTTCAGTACTCTAATCATTATTTCTAAAAATGAATCTTACGGAATCATAAGCATATTTTATGGGAGGAAGACGACAAATGTCATTTCAAACTTGAAGATGATAAATTCACTAGAGCGAGAGAATTTACGAGTGTTATTTGATTTTTTTATCGGTGACTATTTAAATGTTGTTGTTTTGATATGTGTTGATTGATTGTCCTTTTTGTCTTCACCAATGTCTTCTATTTATATGCAAACGAGTTGATAACATAGATGTAAATAAGTTGAAGTCAACTTCTCACTTCCCCATCTCAGGCGCCACTTCCCCACTTCATGAGCCCTAACCTCATTTTTTTGGTGGATGGTTGATTGACAAAGCTTTCGGTCGAGAATGAGTCCATATTCATTGAAACTGATTTCCCTCCACTTTCCACCAAATCCGGCCATACCCCCCTTTCGGCCATTCATCAAGTTGGTTAAGATTGAGTCGACTTCCAACCGTTTTGTGGGGAAAAAATTGTTTGGGCAAGTATCTCTATCGAAAATTTTCCTTTACTCCCCCAATTTTAGTTGAAAATGTTGGTTATTTCTCTAATTTCAGGCAACTCCTTGGTTTGGTGGAAGTTATTTTATTTTTTCTACAATCGGTCAAGATTATATTTTTCATGATTCTTATAAAGGTGACTTCTTGCATCGCATTATTGATCCATATAACTTATTCACTTTTATGCATATTTCATATTTAACCAAATTTTCTTAACTGAATTATATTCGATCGGCCATAATCAATTAATACCTAGTTTAATTAACAATTTGATTTTAATTAATTAACTTAGATGCAATCGATTCTCATTTAATCAGCCTAATTATCGCTTGACACGTGTCAAATATTTTATTAAATGTATCAAGACTGAGAAAACAAACTTTAAGTGCTTTTTTTTTTTTGGGTCTTGATAAAGAAGGATTAGTAAAGACTAAAGACTTCTATAAAATGATTTAAGCTTGGAAAGTTGTTTTCCAGTCGCTTTGTTACGTACAGAAATGCCTAAACATGGGTTCCTAGAATAAGTAATTGCATGTGATTCTAGAGAATTAAACTTTTGCTTTTTCGGTTGTATTGATTGAAAAACATGATCTATACTCAAAAAGCTGAGCAATAAGGATTGGTAATTATGATATTATATTATATAATTAAGTTATAAATTTGGGTTAAAATTTTAAAATTTAGATCTCAAATGCTTGTTTTATACTATTATCAATTAATTACACTACACATATAATCTGTATATATCATGTATATTCTAGGCGTTGTAATACATTTTTGGAATATTCTAGTATGCCAAGAAATATTTGGTCAATTCCAGATTATCTGAAAATTATGATGATCTAATCCATTACTTGTTCAAGTAAAATACTCAATGAATATATTGACAGTTAATAATACCATATTTGTACATTACCGCAATGTACAAGGATTTCAATAAATCAGTGAGATTTGGCGTATGATTACTCAAATAATTAATTAATAATTTTTTTTTTTTTTTGGAACACGAGGTAATTGAACTGTCTGTTGACCGAGGAATGAAAAGGAGACCGTGTTATAGATCGGCGAGGAAATGGTGTGGGCCCTCCTGTGTGAAGTGGAGGAGTACTAAGTAAGTGGGAAGTGGAAGAGGGGGGGGGGACCAATGAAGTGGAAGGGCTGGGTTTGGTTTGGACCTGGCCTGGCTGGCTGGCTGGCTGGCTGGCTGGCTGGCTGGTGTGTGTGTGTGTGGGGTCCATATAAAAAGAACTAGTTGCAATCCACGCGGATCTGGGTCCCACAGGAAGAAAACACATGCGCTTCATGGTCCGTCCCTCCCCTGTCCCCAAATGAAACCGCTACATACATACACACACAGTGAAACTGTAAATATTAAAAAATATAACTATATTAGTAATAAAACAACTAATGGGTTTTTATTTTCTTTTTAGAGAGAGAGAGGAGAGATTAATAAAACAAGTTTTTATTACATAAAATAAATAAATGCATATATCTGTCGTGCAAGCCAACTTCATCATCATCAGTACATCTATCTCTCTCTCTGTCTTATACTTTCTCTCTCCTGTCTTGTACTTTCTCTCTCCAGATGATGGATTACTTTATATATCTCATCTAGGAGGGGGTGGTGGCTCTTAAAATTTCCTTACTTTGCATGATACCATCATCTACTTGCTACTACAAAGTACAACCCGCCCTCTCCTTCCCTCATTTCTCTCTCTCTCTCTCTCTCTCTCTCTGTGTACTTCAACTTTCTCTTTCTAAAACACTTTCAAAGCAAAAGAAAGCTCTCAAATCTCCGAGTAAATTTACAGCGTGATTATTTCATGTTATAATGGATCACTCTCCTGCACAAAACCAGGTAATTAATCCACTACTTTACATATATATATACACATACCGATTCATATATATAAGCTTTGTTTCTTGCTTAGTTGCTTTATGAAGTTTGAAAAAAGAAGTCAAAAGATCAAGAAATTTCTCATGAAACTGATCTTCGATCTTGTTTTCTGGGAGTAATTTTGGATCGATCTAGGTCCCGTGTTATTACTCACATTTTTTTTTTCCTTTTTCTTCTTCATTTTCTACCCAGCCAAACGAGAAGATTAATTGGGTGGTTTTTGCAGATTTTTTTTTATAAATTAATTCTGCGAGCCTAGTTCGATCATCTTAATTTAAAATAAGACCTATATATAGATCCGATCAATTAACAGAGGCAAATAATTGAAGACAACTAATTAATCTCCCACTTTATAACAGTTGTAGTAAACCAATTAGGGTTTCCTCAAGAACATTATAATTAGTCAACAACAAACCCACTAATGATAAACAATTAACCTTAATTTGTACAAACTTGTAGCTTGTAGTGGTATAGGTAGTTACTAGTTCATCTTCTAATTAATTAATTTAAAAAAAAAATTGGCAGGAAATGATGAATACAAACTCACTGGAATGCATGTTAATGTGCAACACTCCAAAATCACAGCAAGTGCAAGATCCAAACAGTACAAGGAAGCCAAGACCAGCACCAGAACAAGCCTTAAAATGTCCAAGATGTGATTCCAGCAACACCAAATTCTGTTACTACAACAACTACAGCCTCACCCAACCGAGGTATTTCTGCAAATCCTGTAGAAGATACTGGACCAAAGGTGGGACCCTCAGGAATGTTCCAGTGGGCGGCGGCTGTAGGAAGAACAAGCGATCCTCATCCTCTGGTTCCACCCCATCTTCAAAAAAATCATCACCTTTGATCAACCCCAACCCTCTGATCACCACCGTGGCCGCCGCCACTACTGCTAATTCCTATGACTCAAATGACTTGACCCTTGCATTTTCCAGGCTACAAAAATCATGTACTGGCAGCTCATTGATCTTTGATCATCATGATCTTGTTGGGCCAGGTGGGATCTCTAGTTTTCTCCAAACCCAGAGCAATTTCATTCGTCAGAATCAGAATAGCATGTACACTAATTATGGGTTCGATGATCATGACGGGTTGGGACGGATCGAGATGGGGCTCGAGCAATACGACCCGGACCATGATCAGTTGAGTAATGCAACTACTCAGGCAGTGACTGTTACTACAATGAAGCAAGAGGTGGTGGGTGTTAATAGCAATAATAATAACAATAATGAGAGCAAGATCTTGTGGGGATTTCCATGGCAGATGAGTGATAACAATGGAGGTAATGGAGATATTAATATTAACAATACTAACAGTAATAATAATAATTATAGTTATGGTATAGGCGATCACATTGTTGATCTTAACAATTCAGCTGGAGGAAGATCAGAAAGGTGGATTAGTGGGATGAATTCTTCTTCTTCTTGGCATGGACTTCTTAATAGCCCATTAATGTAGTAGGTACCTATAATTAATTAATTAATGCATACTACCCTTGTAGTCTTTTTCTTTTTCTTCTCTCTTTTTTTTAGGGTTTTTTTTTTTTTTTCTCCAGAATCAAACAGTACTTAATTTCTGGTTTTTGGGTTTGTAAGGTGTAATTGGAGTTGTACTAATTATGAAAAGATGAATAGTTTGATTCAACCGGGTCATCGTTAGTTTCAATTTTCAATTTTTTTTCTTGTCCTTCATATTCTTATTTACTTTTTAATTAATATATCATTATTATCCATGCTACAATTAAATTATATTATTATATTATTATAAAAGAATAAGGAAAGGAATGGGAATGAGAGTGACATTTCATAGTATTGGTACAGTCTCAACTCACTGAAGCATTCAAATCTTGTAACCAAAAGGAAAAAAAATAAAATATATATATAAATAAAAGGGGGTGTGGACTTGTGGTTGTGTTTGTAGCTGTGTTTTTCAAGATATTTTGCCATCATTGGGGTCTAGTTTTCATGTAAATTCCTTCGTAATATTAAAATACAATTTGTCTAGTGGATATATATAACTGTAGAGGTCTGTTATTATATTATATAATATATTTATTTTATTAATTTACTTTTCATTGGAATAGAGAAAATAGAGCACCAATTTCGGTGTAGATTTGTATATACACACATTATCAGACACCAAATCTAACCTAAGATTTGAGCGTGAAGGGAATTTAGTCAGTGATCTTGTTTGAAAAACATTCACTTCTTTGCATATTTATTTATATATTTGTTTGTCGGCCCCACACACTCGTTAATTTATTTATTTATTTATTTATTTTATATTCTTAATTTTGTAATGGAGAGAGATTCCATTAATCGATGGGGTTAATTTGTTTAATTGTAGTTGGTAAATTTTTATTAGTTAAAAATAAAATAAAGTAAGATAAAATAATGTAAAGAAAAAGGACGTTAAAGACCTCTTAGTTAAGCAAGCACTAAATAACTTGTCATGTCAGTATTTTCTATATAGAAATCTAAGTTAACATATCTTAAGCTTAATCTTCATTTCGTTGTACTTGTTTTATATAGGAATTTCTAACCAAATTATCTAATTTTATCTCCAAAAAGAGCCTTAAAAGGGTTATCTATACTTTTTCATTTTGGAAGATTTTGAATTGCAAGCAAAATTTGCTAACTAACCTATTTCCAAATTATTTTTATAATTGGCATAGATAGCCTTACTTCTACTAATGTGGTTTCATCACACTTCCTTTTATAGGGATGCACAAAAAATCCAAATTTAATCCGATTCAATCCGATAATAATTTCGGATATTTACATTATAGATGAAATGAGATTGGATCGGATCATTAAAAAAAAAAAAGATGATATTTCACAATTTTTCATTATATGGATCAGATTAAATTGGATCTGGTCGGATAATTTAATTAAAAAAAAAATATATGAATTGAATCAGATATATGAGTGAAAATTTTTATTAGATCGTATATCTAATCTAATCAATTTCAATGAACATCCGATCGGATCGGATTAGATACGATGTTCATCCCTAATCTTTTCGGTAGCCTATATGGCAGACTTGAAAATTAAAACCACAGGTCATTTCCGTTAGAAATTGAACCCTAAACGAATAACTTAAAAGCCTTATTAACCAGAATTCCCTCTCTGATGCTCACTCAATTTTTTCTTTCTTCATCATTTCAAGATCACGAAATTTTTACATATATCTATATACATATATGCATATCCAGACCATAAAGAGGATTCTATATGAAAATCAATATCTGATTCTAGTTTGTTAACAAGCTGGCATATAGACCATCGAAAACCCCTCTTCGAATAGAGGGTCGATAGGGAAAACAGTAATCAGCACTAAGAACTATAGGGGAGAAAAAAAATTTCACCGACAGAAATCCAACACAATAAGCGAAAAATGAGGAATAAAATTTATGTTTAACATTTAGCAGAATTTCTTCTATTTAAAACACTAGTTTTCAACATATCTTAACATTTTGCTAAAACACTTCAAACACGAATAATCCAACTGAAGATCAATCTAGGATTTTCTTTGGGAAATGGATGACAAAACCGAACAGAGAAAATTGTTTATAACTTAAGATCTTGGCTTCTCCTTCTTCTCCTTGAAAAGGGCCAAAAGAGAAACGCCTGAAACTTTGACAACCTTAAATCTAACTCCGGGAATATCACCAACAGCATGACCCTTCCTACCGAATCCGGCAATCAGGACCTCATCCTACACAAGATGCCGCAAATTTACAAACAATGTAATCAAACAATAATATACATCCTACAATTAATTTTTGACAAAGTACTCACGTTTTCTTCAATGTAGTTCAAGCAACCATCATTAGGAACAAAAGCAGCAATCTTCTTCCCATTCTTGATTAGCTGCACCCGAGCACATTTTCTAATAGCAGAGTTAGGCTGTTTTGCCTCAATACCACTGCACAAGTTTAAAAGGAGTAATATTTATTACAACACATTTCGGTTAATAAGTAGAAAACATAGAAGAAACAAGTAAGGAGATTTGAAGCTACATTTTTTCAAGAACAATGCCTTTAGCATGGGAAGATCCAGCAAAGGGCTTCTTCCATTCGTTTCCAAGATGGGACTTCTTGTATGACTTGTCAGCCCACCTTTGCCTTCTACGGTGGGACTTAAGTTTACGACCAGCTCCCATTCCTCGTGTCTTCCTGTAAGAAATTGCAATGACTTCTAAGATTCATTGAATAAACGGAAAAAAAATACTATGAACTTGAATTCATATGGAATATAATGTTTGGAATCTTCTACGTAGTATATGATGACAAAACTTGCAGGGTCTAGCACAGTTTGTACATGATACTTTGGTAATTTTTATTACATTCATGATTCAACTTATTTTCAGGATAGTTCCAATTTCCAAACAATTGACCGGTTTCTTCAAAAACAATAGAATACAGTCGCAATGCATTCGATTGAACCATCGCTTTGACGAGACCCAAGAAAATCGTTCCACTCCACAAAAAATCACCGTAAATCATTCCAATCAAGTGATAATTCTCTTGATGTATACTACATTTCTAACCGCAGATAGACACATTCAGTCCTAACTAATTGAAAAGATACATATATTTTTCTTTCAAGGAAAGTTAATTCCAGGAACATTCTCCGTCTAACCAAACAAAAGTTACGAAAAAAAAAAAAAACGGGAGAGTGAGAACACTTACCCCATGGTGACTGTAAGAGGACTCTTCCACTTGCAGGATAGATTTCAGAGAGGTTGAGAGCGGCAAGAGGACGGAGCAGCAGCGAGAGAGTAAGGGAGAAAAAAACCCTAACTTTATTGGCATATTATATACTCTAATTTGGGCTTCTTAGAGTAAAATCGGGGCCCCATTTTTCTGTTTCTGGTTAGCCCAATTACGTCCGGCCCATCACTGTCCTTATTTCTAAAACTGTTGTTTTCTTTTTCTTTTATATTTTATTTTTATAAAATACAGTAAAATCTTAATAATTCAAATAATTTTGGGATTAAAAAAATGTATTAATTTTATAAAATATTAAATTATCGATAAATATATAAATGAATTTGTAAATTTTTAATTTTTTAAAAAGATTTATCAGATTCATTTAAAAATTAAATAAATAAGAAAATTAAAATTAACAAATATAGAATGAACGATCACTTTATTTTAAGTAATATAATTTTTAAATTTAAATAAGTATTAATAAAAATTAGAAATAAGATACAAGTTGATATCGTTTTATTAAGAAATAATCCGGACTCATATTTCTTAGAAAGACATGATACAACAACTATTATATCTTTCCAAATTATATAATATGCCTGAGATATATATATATATATGCTTTCTAACTTATTGAGATTGAATAATGATAAGATGATGATGAATCTAGAGAGCGGAATTAAAGTGGAGAGAGAGAAACCGTTTTTCCATTATCATCATTTTGCCGCACATTATAGTTAGCTGAACTAACTAATAACAAATTAACTGACGTTTAACAATAACAACCACATCATTTAACTAACGGCTGCGTCATCTAACTAACATCCACGTCCACGTCCACGTCCACGTCATTACTCCACCTCAAGGGGGAGGGGGAGATAAATCAAGAACCCCCCGCTTGGTTAGGAGGCGTGCATGCCGAAGCTTGCTTAATGCCTTCGTGAATATGTCAACTGGCTGAGCTGAAGTGTGGATAGCTATGGGTTGAATAATGCCCTGTTGAACTTTCTCTCGAACGCGATGGCAGTCAATCTCGATGTGTTAATGCGTTCGTTGAACACAGGATTGAGTACGATTTGTCTATCACAGTGCATTGAAACATGAGTTGGGCATGAAACAAAGAGATCATGAAGGAGATTAAGCAACCAGGTGATTTCGCATGTAGTTGTGGCCATGGATCGGTACTCAGCTTCGCAAACGAGCTGGAGACTATATTTTGTTTCTTTGTTTTCCACGAAATCAGAGACTGCCCAAGCATGATGCAATATCTTGTTATTGATTTGTGGGTTAATTGACATGATGCCTAATCTGAATCACAGTTGGCATAAAGCTCAAAGTTAGTGACAAAGTTGAAGAACAAACCTTGTACTAGATGTTGCTTAACATAGCACAGAACTTTGAAGGCAGCATTAAGGTGAGATTGCTTGGGCATGTGCATATGTTGGCAAAGTATCTGGACTGGAAAAGTGATGTCCGGTCGAGGCATAATTAAATATATTAATCGACCAACCAAACGTTGATACTGAGAGGGATCAAACAAAAGAGTATCAGATTTGTTGGAGCCAGTCAGTGTATCATGTTCAAAGGAAGTCAACTTGAGATTTTGTTCCATAGGGGACTGAAGTTGGTTTGGAAGCACTAACACCTGCTTCATGTATAAGCTCCATAACATATTTCCTTTGTGTGACATAGATGCCATTTAACTTCCGTAGGATCTCAAGGGCAAGGAAAAACTTGAGGAAACCCAAATCCTTGATTCGAAACCTTGAGTAGAGAAAGGATTTTGCAGTTGAGATGACAATAGAGTTATTGCCAGTAAGCAAGATGTCATCTACGTAGAAGAGTATAACAGTAAAAGAATTTGTAGTTTTCTTGGTGAAGAGTGAATGATCATTGGTTGATTGAGTGAATCCCTTTCAAGAAGAACTTGAGTAAGTTTGGAGTTCCATTGCATAAAAGTTTGCTTTAGTCTATAAAGGGATTTTACCAATTTACAAACCCTTTGCTCCCCCTTGCCTACATAGCCTTAAGGGAGCGTATACTTCTTCTTCTAAATCACCATTGAGGAATACATTTTATATATCTAATTGATATAATAACCAATTCAACTTAGTGGCAATAGCTATAACACTTCTCATAGTAAAAGAAAAACTTGTTGTTACGAAGGCAGACTATATGAACAATTAGAGAAATAATTAGGGGAGCGGCGGAAAGATAAATATATATTATTAAAAAAAAAAATAATAAATAGCATTTGAAAATAATATAGAATATAGATGTTAATTATATATTTAGTTATAAATTAAAAAAAAAGAAACAAAATTAAGAAATTAATATATCGGATAACCTAATTATGTTATATATATATAGAAATATGTAACTTTTTTTAATAGAAAAATATCATTTAGATCATAATATTTTGAAAAATATTAACTCAATATATTGAAATTTGTATCTAATGATAATTTAAATTTCATTAATATCTTATGTGCTGGACATGGTCTCTGAAAGCATGTGATGAATATTATTTTATGAAATTAATAAAAATAACATATAATTGTTATGAATGTATTATTATTGAATAATATGTATAAATATCATAAAATTTCAAATTCATTTATGTGATTATAATCTTGTATTGGTACGAGGGGATTAAGATTATTTTAGATAATGAATTAAAATATCTATAATATATTAAAGTATAAATTTTTAATTAATGGTTGCTAGTACGGTTCGTTAGCATTATGAATATGAGTGATCTAGATCCGGATTACTGATGTAGATAGACATCTTAGTAGATGTGCTTTATATAATTGGATTATATAGGACATGACCTGATGTGAATTAATTCTTCATTAAAATGTCGTTTGCCATTAAGAATTTTATTTATATCAATAAATGATCATATGCATATCAATCCAAATCCTGAATATTCATGAACTCATGTTTATGTTAACTGGATCTTTTGATTCACTCGTCACAGTTTATTTATAAAACATGCTAAAGACTTTTGTTTTGGAGATTCATTGGGATAAGTGGTGGGGAACATGATTTACATATATAAAATCCAAACATTCTTCATAAAAGATTGTATATTGGTTCTCTTAAGGGTTAATTCTGGAACTGAATGGTTTTGAGCTCAAATTTATAATCAAATTATAAATTGACCATTTATTAGTAAATTAATGGTACTTAAAGATAAAATGATAATTAGAGGGATAAAATTGTACTTTTGACCAACTCTAATTATGAATCAATTTTGAGAGGATTGAATGCATGTAATGATAATATCACCGAACTACTAGAGATTGCTTAGTAATTTGTTCTATAATTGCAAGAATACAATCTCATATTTTTAGTGGAATAATATTGAGATTAATAAATTAGATTTATTAGATTTAAAAATTTAATTAATAATCTAATTTATTAGAGCTTGAAATTATAGGTCTATGATCCCTAGGTCATCTCTATAAAATACTGTATATGGTAAAAATGACAAAGATTGAAAAAATACTTATTTGTAAGAAAATAGTTTTCTGGGGCAAATTTATAATTATGAGATAATTAATGTTAATTAATTAAAACTGTATTTAAGTCATGAATTTCGAAATTTATTTATTAAATAATAATATATTTGATTTTGAATTAGATATGTTATATATAATATTAAATTGATATGAAATATTGATTTAATATTAAATTAGATAAGTCAAATTTAAATTAGTTTGAGAAACTAATTTAAAATTCAAATAAGATATGATCTAATTTAAAATAGATGAGATTCTATTTTTAAATAAGATTTGAAAAGGTTTGACTAAATCAAATATATCATTAACAAATATTATATGATTTAAAATTGATAATATTCTATTTTTAATTAGATTTAAAAAGATTTGATTAAATAAAATATATCATTAAAGATATAATATGATTTAAAATAGATAAAACTTTATTTTAAATAAGATTTAGAAAGATTTGAGATATCAAAGATATCATCTAATTATTATTTTATTATTTAATATTATGATTGAATCATCAATTTAATTAATTAAAAAAGTTTAAATTAAAATTAAATAGAAATCCTAATAGAGTCCTACAAATACATCTCATTCTAATAATTCATGAGAGGTTTTTTTCTTAAGAGAATTTTCTAAGAGAAAATAATAATAAAAACTTTATCATCTGCCCACACACATCCTATTATGTTGAGGATCGACCTGGGATAGCGTGGTGTGAGTCTCGATGATCGATTCACATAGGCTAAGGTATGATCTTTTCGTATAAATGTATGATTAATTTATATACATATAAAAGATCGCTAAAAAAGTTTTTGTAAAATTTTTTTATTATACACTGAGACTAATGAATTGCTTCCGCTTTGAGTTTTTTAACTCGTTTTCCAACATTATGTTCAATAAATACATATTATGATAAAATTCAGTGACTTAAATTATGTACTTTGGAGATCATGATAGAGATCATGCTTATTAAGACTAAACTACATCTCATCCCACCTTCTCCTCCCAAATACATCCACACATAACAAATCTCAATTTCCATTAACAAAAAGTACAACTCTTACTCTCAAGAGAAGAAAAAAAGATGATGAGAACTAATAACTACTTGATAGAACTCCTAAACTTTGTTACCTTCCTCCTCTCAATCCCAATCATAGGAGGAAGAATATGGTTAAGCAACATGGCCAACAAAAAGGACTGCCTCAAGTTCCTCCAATGGCCGTTGATCGTAATTGGAATCACAATCACGGTTGTCTCATTATCCGATTTTTCCATGTTCATACCTATTTGGCTAATATGGCTATACCTATTTGCCATGTTCTTCATTATAGCCGCTTCTATCGGTTCATCATTTTTGCTTATGTTGTTATGAGTAAAGAGTCAAAGCCAGCCGTGACTAATAAGGGCTATTTAGATTATTATTTGCAGGACTATTCGGGTTGGCTAGCCAAGTGAGTAGAGGATAGTAGCTATTGGGTGAAGTTAGTTATTGTATCAGAGATTCTAAGGTTTGTAAGATGGGAAGTAGTAGTAGTGGTGCTCTAGAAACTGCCAATATGTTTTATCTTAGGAAGCTTAGTCCTATTGAGGTACGCATACTTTTTTTTTATATTTTAATTATTGTTACTATTATTTCTAAATTGTCTATAAATAATTGAAGAGTTGATATTTAAAAAAAAAAGATAAAAGAAAAAAAAACAAGAAGTAAATGATAAAAACTGATAAAATATAGAGAAATTGTTGAGTAAACTATAGATACGGTGGATCATTTATCTCAATTGTATATATCAAATTCGTACTATCTTATCATACATGGCATCAACTTTGTGTGTAGTTGAAATTGACTAATTCACTATAAACATAGACACGATTTTCTCAAAAAATTCTTCAAAACAGAAAAAAAATATATTAGTAATAGAGAGAGATTATAATAACGAAAAATTTTCAATTTATTGTTTGGTTCCATCTGAGATTTATGTTCTTTTCTCATTAACATTTGGATATTGCATTGTCATGTCCTCCCTTTCTGTCATCTTTTTTGGTTGGAATGGAATCTCACTATGAATATGTCATAGAGAGAGTTTTCACAACATTGAATTACTTAATAATGTACTACTTCTGTAATTTTGTGTATTTACAGTCTGGTTGTTCCAAACCACTGACGGCATGTGGTTACACGTACGTAAACAAGACATATTGGGACATCGGAGTTGGCTCAGTGAGGGCAAAGCTAAGCTGCAGCCAGTGGAGCAATTTATCAAGACCAGCTTTGCTATGTATGCTACTCTTGCAAGGTAGGGGTGCTTGCAAGCCTTAAAAAGAGTTGGAGAAAAGTGTCGGTAATAACATTGTGATGTTAATCATTCTGGTTATAGTTTACGTGATTAGTTATTCGGCATTTAGGAACATCCGCAAGATCGATAATGATGAACTATATGGCTATGCTCGAATGAAGAAGTCCCGGTCCACCATATTTGATACTTAATAAAGATGGTTAAGTATGTAACTGTTCTTGAAATAAGATAAGTGCCTAGGTTTTCAACATGTGTTTCTAAGGGTTGCATTTTGCACATTGATTTGGAGACATGAATTTGGTTGTGTTTTTTTTTTTTTTTTTGGTATTGGTGTTTTGTTTGAGAAAATAAAAAAAATGATTAATTATATTTTAGTATTCGTGTAGTTCGATTTTTATGAATTCGTCTATATGTAATCTTTAGCTAACATTTTAATCTATGTATTATTAAAATCACTTTTTACTCCTTTTTTTTTGGAAATCTAGAGAACTCCTCCACGCACCTTCGGTGATGTGATATAAACTCCGGAAGGAGTGGTTGGACTCACAACATTACCAGATAAGTTTAAAGTATAATCCAAAGTATTGAGTAGAGAATTTGAATCCAGGATGATCTAAGAAAGCTACCTCTGCTCAACCACTTGGGCAACCCCTAGGGGTGCACTTCTTCGATTGTTTTACGGCGACAATACTGACGTGATAATATTCTAATACATCAACACAAATGATACAATAACAATGTAATTATGAATTTTTAATGATACAATAACAATGTAATTATGAATTTTTATTAATATTATGTCAACAGTAAAAAAAATTTAAAATATAAATTCGACTTAAATTAACATTTTTTTTTAAAAATTTTGTCCTAAAAATTTATATATTTACTATTTATTCCCCTAAACTAATATTTTGTTCACTCGTATGGAGTTCAAACTCTATTAATAAAGATCAAACTCGACCTCTATCCCTTCCTTGATGGAGGGTTGTGATGAACAAAAAAGTTTAGGGGAGTAATAGTAATATATAAATCTTTAGAACAAGATTTTATAAAGAAAAAAAAAATAATTTGGATTGAGTTTATATTTTTAATTTTTATTATTATTAATGTGATATTAAAAATTTAAATTAAAATATTATTACATTAGTATCGTCTTGAAGAGATTAAAATAACCGATTTTAACAGCACGCTGACTAAAATATTAACCTGACACGATACACAAATTAATTCGTAAGTCAAATGAGAATAAAAGTGTAATTAATTAAAGAAAAAAAAAAAAAAAAAAGCGCGGAAGGATCAAACGCATAATCCAAAAAGAAAACTGATTGGTAACTGACGTTAACGATGGGCAATGGGCAATGGGCGGATGAAAACCCAGTTTTGTGTCTATCTACTTTAGGCCTGCCAGAACCCTCTAAAATCATCGTCCTCATCCCTACACACAAGCCGACAACGAAGCCCTAATAAGCAGTTAAGCAGTAGCTACTTTTTCATGCACTGCTTCCTCCACTTTTTGACAGTGGGCGGGCGCCATCACAATCTGTAAGAAGACAACTTGAAAGTTGATATCTCCACTAACTAGTCTCTATACATTTGCGGAAAATCCCTAACGCCTCTCCAAACCCCCCTTCAGTCACAACAGCTTTAAATAAGACTCCATTGTCGACTGTTCAAGCAGGCTCTCAGTCTGCAAGAATCTCGAGCAAGAGAATAGTGAGTGATTGACGGCGAAAGAAATGATGGCTTGCAGTTTGAATCCCTGCGAAAATCTCACATGCAAGTCGATTCTATCACAATCGTCGTTGAATCTTTCTTCCGCTAAGTCTCTATTCTACAGTCACAGCAGTTTCCGCTTCTTCTTCCACCGTAACAACAAGATCAAGCTCGGAGGAGGAGCAACAGCTAAGAGAAGCTCGACTCTTCCGCTCAACCTTCGCTCGCGTTTGCTGCGATTCAACTCCGTCCGGTGCGAGACCGGCGACTCCGAAAATGACGGCATTTGGAAACCTGGAAAAGTCGGTAAGAGAACGGACTTGAAGAAGATCATGATTCTCGGAGCTGGTCCTATCGTGATAGGGCAAGCTTGCGAATTCGATTATTCGGGTACTCAAGCTTGTAAAGCGCTCAAAGAAGAAGGTTACGAAGTGGTTCTGATCAATTCAAACCCTGCAACGATCATGACCGATCCAGATTTAGCTGATCGGACATACATTACTCCCATGACGCCTGAATTAGTCGAGCAAATTCTCGAAAAGGAACGTCCAGATGCTATCTTGCCTACAATGGGAGGACAAACTGCCCTAAATCTCGCCGTGGCATTGGCTGAAAATGGAACCCTAGAAAAATACAACGTAGAATTAATTGGAGCAAAGCTCGAAGCAATTAAGAAAGCAGAGGATAGAGAGCTGTTCAAGGAAGCAATGAAGAACATAGGGATTAAAACCCCTCCTTCTGGAATCGCAACAACACTAGATGAATGTGTCGAGATAGCAGGCACAATCGGAGAGTTTCCTTTGATTGTTCGTCCCGCGTTCACACTAGGCGGGACTGGAGGTGGCATTGCTTACAATAAGGAGGAATTCGAGTCCATTTGTAAAGCAGGATTGAATGCAAGCTTGACATCTCAGGTTTTAGTGGAGAAATCTTTGTTGGGATGGAAAGAATATGAGCTTGAGGTTATGAGGGATTTGGCTGATAATGTAGTGATTATATGCTCGATTGAGAATATTGATCCAATGGGTGTTCATACAGGAGATTCTATCACTGTTGCTCCAGCTCAAACTCTAACTGATAAGGAGTATCAGAGGCTTAGGGATTATTCAATTGCTATCATAAGGGAAATTGGAGTTGAATGTGGGGGTTCGAATGTGCAGTTTGCTGTTAATCCAAAAGATGGCGAGGTTATGGTGATTGAGATGAACCCTAGAGTTTCAAGATCTTCTGCTTTAGCTTCTAAGGCTACTGGTTTTCCAATTGCTAAGATGGCGGCTAAATTGTCTATTGGTTATTCTTTGGATCAAATCCCGAATGATATCACGAAGAAAACTCCAGCTAGTTTTGAGCCTTCTATTGATTATGTGGTGACTAAGGCAAGTAAAAATTCTAACTTGTTCATGAACATTATTTTGGTCAATAGTAATATTACCAGTTTACCTTGGAGCGTTTTGACTTTAGAAGTAGAGTTTTGTTATAGGATTAGATTTAAATTGATATGACATTTATTTTAGGAGTTTGAAATCTTAGGCAAACTGGCCCTAATAAGTACAACAACAATATTGCTCATTATTTTAAGCTTATTAAGATGTCTTGATCTGTAGGCTGTGCTGAAATTTAATATATTGGTTCTCGTTATTATTGCTGTTGCTACTTATGTTAATTCTGTCTTCGTGAAATGTGCAGATTCCTCGCTTTGCTTTTGAGAAATTTCCAGGTTCTCAACCAATTCTAACGACCCAAATGAAATCTGTGGGTGAATCAATGGCCTTGGGCCGCACCTTTCAGGAATCTTTCCAAAAAGCGGTCCGATCACTTGAATGTGGCTACTCTGGATGGGGTTGTGCAAAAGTGAAAGAGCTCGATTGGGACTGGGAGCAATTGAAGTACAGCCTCAGAGTTCCTAGCCCTGATCGAATCCATGCTGTTTATGCTGCAATGAAAAAGGGAATGAAGATACAAGATATCCATGAACTCAGTTTCATCGATAAATGGTTCCTCACTCAGCTTCAAGACCTGGTAGATGTGGAACAATACCTCTTGGCCCAGACCTTGTCTGATCTGACAAAAGAAGATTTCTATGAAGTGAAGAAGAGAGGGTTTAGTGACAAACAGATTGCATTCGCCACTAAATCGACAGAGAAAGAGGTTCGGTCCAAGCGGCTATCTCTCGGTGTAGCCCCGGCTTATAAGAGGGTGGATACTTGTGCTGCAGAGTTTGAGGCTAACACTCCTTACATGTACTCTTCTTATGATTATGAGTGTGAATCTGCTCCCACTCAAAGGAAAAAGGTTTTGATTTTGGGTGGTGGGCCTAACCGAATCGGACAGGGTATTGAATTTGACTATTGCTGCTGCCATACTTCATTTGCTCTTCAGGTCCGTTGATCATCTTTAACATCTTTAGAAATTCTATCTGTGATTTGTATGCATTAGATGATCCGGGTTTCTTTCTTTATTTTCTTTTGCAGAATGCTGGATATGAAACAATCATGATGAACTCGAACCCCGAGACAGTTTCGACAGATTACGACACAAGTGACCGTCTTTACTTTGAACCCCTAACAGTTGAGGACGTTCTAAACATCATTGATTTAGAAAGGCCAGATGGTATCATTGTCCAATTTGGAGGTCAAACCCCATTAAAACTAGCTCTTCCTATCCAACAATACCTAGACGAAAACAAGCCAAAATCTTCCAGCGGTAACTGGCTTGTTCAAATATGGGGTACATCTCCAGACTCCATAGATGCAGCAGAGGATAGAGAGAAGTTCAATGCAATCCTTGATGAGTTAAAAATCGAACAGCCCAAAGGAGGCATTGCCAAGAGTGAACAAGACGCTCTAGCCATTGCTAAGGATATAGGCTACCCAGTGGTAGTTCGGCCCTCATATGTACTAGGTGGTCGGGCGATGGAAATTGTGTACAGTGATGACAAGCTCGTGACTTACCTTGAAAATGCAGTTAAGGTGGACCCAGATCGACCTGTTTTGATCGATCGGTACTTATCCGACGCCATAGAAATTGACGTTGATGCATTAGCCGATTCCCATGGAAACGTGGTGATTGGTGGGATAATGGAGCATATTGAGCAAGCTGGAGTTCATTCCGGTGACTCAGCTTGTTCCCTTCCAACTAAAACCATCTCCTCTTCTAGCTTAGAAACAATAAGGGTTTGGACTACAAAATTGGCCAAGAGGCTTAATGTGATCGGGCTTATGAACTGCCAGTATGCAATCACATTGGCCGGAGAGGTTTACTTGCTCGAAGCAAACCCTAGAGCTTCTAGAACCGTCCCATTTGTGTCTAAAGCAATTGGGCACCCGTTAGCTAAATATGCTTCCCTTGTTATGTCGGGAAAAACATTGCACGAACTGGGATTCACTAAGGAGGTTATCCCGAGACATGTTTCGGTCAAAGAAGCGGTTCTTCCATTTGAGAAATTCCAAGGTTGTGATGTTTTGCTTGGCCCCGAAATGAGAAGTACTGGAGAAGTAATGGGTCTTGATTTTGAATTCCCCCTTGCATTTGCAAAGGCTCAGATCGCAGCCGGTAACAAACTTCCGCATTCCGGAACAGTGTTTCTTAGCCTGAACGATTTGACGAAACCCCATCTGGCTAAAATAGCTAGGGCATTTGTAGAGCTCGGTTTCAGTATTGTTGCGACTAATGGGACCGCTCGTGTTCTTGAACTGGAAGGTCTTCCAGTGGAGAGGGTTTTGAAATTGCACGAGGGTAGGCCCCACGCAGGGGATATAATTGCAAACGGGCAGATTCAGTTGATGGTGGTTACGAGCTCAGGAGATGCTCTTGATCAGATTGATGGAAGGCAGTTGAGGAGAATGGCTCTGGCTTATAAAGTTCTGATAATTACAACTGTGGCCGGTGCCTTGGCTACTGCCGAGGCGATTAGAAGCTTGAAGTCTAGTACTTTGAAGATGATGGCTCTCCAGGATTTTATCAAGGTTGAGACGAAAACTGGGTCTGGGAATTTGAACACCTTGCAAACTGCTTTGTGAAAGAATTAGACAAGTTTATCTGGTAAGAAATTCTGGGTTCTCTGCTCCGTCTTTTCTTAGTTTTTTTTCTTCAATTAGTCTGTTGTCTTATAGTTTTGCTTTTTTATTTGTCCTACTATAAGCATAGTGATTAAGCATTGGAAATGTACAGTATCGTGTGCTATGATGATGCCGTAATCAATGTTTGCTAATTCTAAAATCCCGTTAAAAGCAGGTTTTCTGATTTAAAATGCAGTTCGAGCCCGAAATTCAATTTGGGACGAGGATTCATTCTGGGTCTGATGTCGTGTGGCCTTTGCAGCTAGCTAGTGGATAATAATTGGACAAGGGACCGAGCTTGCCTCCTTATTAGATTATTACTTTAGCTAGCTTCTAATGCATATTAATTTCTAAAGGTTCATCAAGTAGTCATCATATCTAATAAAATGAGTTTTCTTGATTTTCATTTTTCCAAAACTAGTAAGGATGTCAAATTTGTTGTTGTTGTTGGGTTTTTTTTTTCCTTGTTTTGGAGAAATCTTTTAAGTGGATCGTATCCATGATTTGATCTTCTTGATTGTAGTTGAAATAGATATAAATAGAGAAATTATGATTTTCTTTTCAAATTTTAAGATAATTATAGTAAATATTTTTAAATTTTTATAATTTTAATTATAATAATTTTTTATAAAATAATTTAAAATATACTTAAATTAACATTTTTTTTTATTTTCAATTTAAAAATATTATATTTAATGTTTTTGATGTATATACTTTTTAAATCAATTTTCTTATGTTATATCCTTTCATCATCATCCCCCTTATTCTTTTGCCCCGCTCTCTCCACCGACTATCACTACCATAAATATACAATTTTAAGAAATTAACAAATTGAAAATTTTATATTTATTTTAAAATTATATTATATTTTTTTATTTTTAATTTCTAACTTTCTTTGTCAAAATAAAAAATAAAAATCATTTTCAATTATAACAATCTTCATTTTTTTTTCTCGAAAAATCTCTCTTTTTTAATATTCGGTGAAGTTCAAAAATTAATTTATAATATTACAAGATTAATTTTTAAAAAAATTAATTTTAATTTATCAAATTTAAAGTATTAAAATACTTCTGATAGTTGTAGTTGGAGGGAAGGGAGTAGCAAATGAATTAGCGAAGGAAAATTGATTTAAAAAATAAATAAGTCAAAAATATTAAAAATAAAACTTTGAATTTAAAAATGAAAAAAAAAGGTATTAATTTAGAAAAAATTTACAAATTATATTTATTTTATATGAAATTAGAAATTCAAATAAAATATTCATTGTAAGTACATAAATTTAATAAATTCATTATATTTATCTCAAAATTTTTTTTAAAAATTTCCTAATTTTCCCTAAATAAAAATCTACCCTAAATATTATCTTGTACTTAAAGTACACCATTGTCTATGCCCCTTGAGCCAATATGGGCCCACGTGTTTTTTTTTTCCCTTCCCTTATTTTTTGATTTTATATTTTTTTATTTTTTCTAGCCATTTTCGAAAGATCCCAAAATATATTAGAAACAAGTTTAAACACATAATTTGAATATTTATATTAGAAAATAAAGACGTTGCATATAAGTCAAGTATATACATAAGAAACATTTTTTTTCTTCTTATTATACTTTTAACCTTTATAACTTTATTTTATTTTATTTTCACATATATATATATATATATATATATTTTTTTTTTTTTTTTTTAATTATATTTTCCTCTCCTGTATCATCTTTACAAATCTTAATCACCGGTTGCCGCCGCCACCTCCTCCGAACCATTGCGATGCACAATCGCTGGCCCACCTCTCTCTCTCTCTCTCTTCCTCTCCTTCTCCCTCTCTCCAGCCTCATTCATGGCAGACTTGCGTGCATTTCTCTCCAGCCTCATTATGCAAATTCTGAGTTTATAGCGGTAATGTAATGTTTTGGGGGTCATGAGTACATTTTTGGAAAGTCTTGAATGTTTAAAGTAGTTTTTAATATGTTTTGGGGTTATGGGTTTTTTTTGGCTCTTTTCAAAACAAAGTTATAAATACTGCCTAGCCACTCACTCCCTTTGTATATTAAATGGCGGCGAACCCCTCCTTCCTGTACGACGGCGAGGACGACGGCGATTACCTAACTCTAATCTCTGAGCAACGCCGAGAACTCATGGACGCCGAAGCCCTAGACTCAGATCTCGACCTCGCCTTCCAACTTCAACTCCAGGAAGCCCTCACCGCCTCTCTCGCCTCTCAACCATCCACCACCTCCTCCTCCTCCTCCTCCTTCTCAATTTTACAACGAGAACGTGAATTTCATCCTCATCGCTCTGGCGACGACGATGTAACTGTCCTCAATTTCCTCAATCTCCAGTCGCGAGAACTATCCAAGTTAGAGCAAGAACTGAAAGATCGAGAGCAGAGCGAGATCGAGATGCGTCGGATGAGGGAGGATCTTAGCCGTAGACTTCACGACGAGAAGGTGGCGAGAGAGATGACGAGGATTCCGGAGGATGACTGGATAGAGTGTGGTGATATCTTCGAGATACCTTTCGGCGAGGGCTCATCGAAGGACGTGGAAAATAACGCAGAGTTCAGGCTTTATTTCAAAGGATTCTCCAGTGTGGAGTCGGTCAAGAATCAGAAAGTTGTATTGGCTGGGATTGGGATTGCGATTTGTGATTCGAGAGATAATTTGATTTTCAAAATGAGGAAGCCATTGATTGGACATGGAGTAAGCAGAAATGGTGCTGAAGCTAAGGCTTTGATCGAAGGTCTCAATGTTGCTCTTGCTTTAGAGCTCAAGCGCATCGTCTTTTACTGCGATTACTATCCTCTCTATCAATTTGTGAGTTTTCTCTTCTGTACTATTCTTATTTTCGATTAATCTAAATCTAGTATATCATTAATTGTTCAAGGTTTTGGATGCTTCTTGGTGGGTGTCATTCAAGCATTGTGTTATGGAAAAATGGGACTTGAGTAAGCATTGTGTTATGTTTCTTAATGAATGTCAGTAAGCAGATAGATAGATAGATAGAACTGTTTATATGCGCAATTGGGCAATATAGATTTCGTAGTCTTATTCAAAAATTTCCATCTAAAGGTTGCATTACGAGTATATAATTCGTCTCTTTCACTTTTTGGCCTCAGGCTTATAGAATCAAAAGAGATAGTGGACACTTTCTCTTTAATAGTAAATCTTTTTTCTTTTTCTACCAGACTAATGGAGATCTGTTAACATTACGTTTACAAATTCAGGTGATGGGGAGATGGCCAGCAAAGCAGCGAAAGATTGCTATGCTGATCAATCAAGTGACTCTTCTTCGAAGAAAATTCACGCACTGCATGCCCCAGCTAGTGCCACGGTACGATATTAAGTTTGCTTTTAAACTAGCCAGAGAGGCAATAATGTCTCAAACAACTGGTCCGTCAGATTCCAACCATGGCGACCGCAAACTCGAGTCTTGTGTTATCTGTCTGGAAGATTGTGAGATTGATAAGGTATTCTCAGTTGATGGGTGCTTACACCGTTACTGCTTTTCTTGTATGAAACAACATATAGAAGTAAAGTTGCTACAAGGGATAGTGCCCAAATGCCCACATGAAAATTGCAAGACTGATCTTAGTATCGAAAGCTGTAAAAAGTTCTTGACTCCTAAATTAATTGAGACTATGAGGCAGCGTTTGAAAGAAGCCTCTATACCCATTACTGAGAAAGTCTATTGCCCGTATCCTAGATGCTCTGCTTTAATGTCGAAAAGTGATGTTTTTCACTATAGTAGAGATATATTTGTCAATGGTGAGCAGTCTCTTAGGAAATGCATGAAATGTCATGGCCTTTTCTGCCATGATTGTAAAGTTCCTTGGCATAGTGGATTGAAATGCCCAGAGTACAAAAGGTTGAACCCTAATCCACCTGTTGAGGATCTCAAGCTTAAATCTCTTGCAACATGGAATCTATGGCGTCAGTGTAAGAAGTGCAATCACATGATTGAACTTTCTGAAGGATGCAATCACATGACTTGCAGGTAACTCAATCCTGCTTGTTATTTGTTTCTCATTAAAACTTGTTAATTTGTTTTAGTATGTGTTAGGAAAGCTATGATGGACTGACTATATCAATCAGTTTTCGAGTTTTCTGTGTTGGGGTTCACTTCTTAATATATCTTTTCATGCTGTGATTGGTTAAATGCAGATGTGGGCATGAGTTCTGCTATAGTTGTGGAGCCGAGTGGGTAAATAAAATGGCAACATGTTCTTGCCCGGGTTGGGATGAGGATAATATTTGGTACCATGGTAATGATAGAGACTTTGAAGAAGAAGAAGAAGAAGAGGATGAGGACGATTTCTATGATTCCGATTGGGATGACGATTTCTATTAGTTAAGAATTTTGAGAAATAAGCACAGAAATTCTAAACCTCCTCCTTCCCCTTACCCTCTTCTCTCTTTCTTGATATTTGTTGCCGTTCCCCCTGTACATGAATTATATAACTTGTAGAGTTTAGAGAGAATTTGATAAGTTGATTGACCTTTCAACTGGGAACATGCTTTGGTTAATAACTTGGTTTTGAAGAGTCTTTTTCTGTTTAAAATATTTTTGTATGTACATGGTCTATGGTTATGATTACGTGACATATTATATCCTATCCTAATTATAAATATCACGATCGTAACATTTATGATTGTGTTTAGTGTGTTTCGTAGCTATACATGCATACAAGAGTTTGTCAGTTGGGTCTCGAAATTGAGTTATACAAAATTTTGGGTTGATGTTCGAATGACTATAGATTATGCTTTGATACTATATATTACACCGACAAAGAGAATATGTCACTTGGATTATTTGCCATATTCAATCACCACATAAAAGTTATAAATTTTGAGTTGGTCTTTTATACGAGACAGAATCATTTAAATAGTTATTTGAGATATTTTTGGAAGTACATGGGGAAATCAACAGTATTCATAGATTAAGATCCTGTTTATAGCAAATGCAACATCCGAAGTAATTCTTAATAAATGACATGTATTATGTACTTGACATATAATGCAAAATGGGAAAACTGTTTAGGAAATTTGATGAAAAATGGGTTGTAATTTCCTTGTAGATTTCAAAGATTATATGTATCACTATGACGAAGATTCTGATTTTAATGAAACTTGGCAAAAATTGCTTCATGAATACCCTTTAAAAAAAATAATTTGGGTGGAGCATATTTATATGTTAAGAAAGAAATGGAATAAATGTTGTATGAAGATTGCATTTACTTTAGGCATTCACAGTACACGTGCAACTGAAAATTTTATCTCTGTCTTTGAAGAATTATGTAAAATCTACCTTGATGTTGTACAATTCTTCAAGAATTTTGGGAGAGTGATCAAGTGTTATAACGAGAGCCAAGCTGAAATTGTCCCCACGAAAAGTTGCAAAAAAATAAGTATCCTAAGTCACCCATCATGAGACAAGCCACGTAAGTTTGTACCCTTTTAATATTTGGGGAGTTTCAAGATGAAAATGGTTGGATTGCAGCTGCATATGTAAGGTCTTGAAATGAAACACATATTCCATATAGGCATGATGTTGCTATTGTCGATGAGAATGGTGATTTCAAAGTAAGGCTCAACCTAACATACCGTATAATTGATTGAAGTTGCAAAAAGTTTGAGACATTTGAAATTTTATGCGGTCAAGTTCTTTTATCATCTAGATATCAAGTCAATCTCAAAGATGTATATTTTAAGGAGACTTCCATACGAAGCAAGAGACATGATGTTCCAAATTGATGGGAAACTTTTTTCGGAAGATGTCAACTTGAATATTTTTAAACATTGTAGTTTTCTATGTTCGGTATCTATAAAGATCGCGAAAAAAGTAGCCGAGTCTAAGGAATGATATGATTTAGCATATAAGACCATCAATAATTTGCTTGAAAAATCCGTATGTTTTAGAATTGAACACGAAAGCTTGCAACATATAAATTATTAGGCATGAATAAAATATCCGAATTTGATCTAATATGATCGTATTTGATAGATTTGGATCAGATATCTAATTCAAAAAAACTTAAAATTCATGGAGATATAAGACGTAAAGAAGACACAAGACTTAAGAGGCAAAAATTATAAACTTAATAAGAACCATCATCATTCTTTTCCACTCCTTCCACCCCTCCTCTCATGCATAGCCTTCCCTCCGACTTTTCCGGGCAACCCTCTCCACCACAAAAGAAATTTCCTTCCGTTTATGACTTCCTCGTCAAATTCCAATATTATTTTTGAATATATTATTACTATAAATTTGTGATTGCGATTAATATGCACTCTGTATATAAATTTTAAATGGTAATTCGACATAATATAATTATTATGTTGCCCGAACTTTTTTATAAATCGTAACTTAATTCGTTACAAACGATTAAAGTATATCATCATTATATAACTTTGGCAATTACTAAAAAGGAAAAAATATAACAAATAATATATATAGTAAACATAAATAATAATATATTTCTATAATTGAGGTTCAAAATTAAATTTATGTCAAAAATTTAATCCTTAGAGAAAAAAAAAATCCAAAAAATACATTCAAGACAGTCTCTACAAACTTCACGTACAACACCCTCTAAAAAAGTTCCTTCTACGCAGCTTCAAGAACCAGTGCAACATACTAGCTTTAGTTCATTAATAATGATACTTTAACTTAAAAATAACTATTAATTTTTTTTTTTTCATTACAAGTTATTTACAAGTATTTCAAGCAAATTATCAATACAAATTACTTGATGCTCCTGTTGCTTGTTCTACAGGGATTCCTTCATCAATTACAATTTCTCATCTCGTGATACTAGCTAGAACCATCATGATAATTCATAATGAAGTAAATTTGCACTTAATTTAATCACTTTAAAAATGAAAATTTTGTGAATTTTAAAATTTATCACGATAGGAGTGTGAAGGAAACAATTGCTTTATTAATGAATATGTCGATCAAAGTCTTGAAAATTTCTTTTATATTAGTTTAGATGGTATATCTTATGCTTACTATATTATTTGCTTATTATTATTATTTATTTATTCAAATCTGGATAATAACTGACTGTAAATGTCACTATTAAAAGATGATTTTGAAGAGGTACGAAAGATGTTCACGAAGCTTTATAAATTTTACTTGGGACGTTAAATACTCTCCCGTCAATTTTTTTTTTAATTTTTAATTTCGGTTTAATTTTTATTGGACCGATGTCAACATAGTAGTCTAATGAAAATTGGATTGATATCGCTTTTTTTTGTTTTTTAATATTGATCTCAAAAATTTGTTTGTTTGTTTTTGTAGGAAGACTTGTTAAAATCTTATTCTACTGGTATCAGTTGAAAATACTTTATAATATTTTATTTGTAAGAATATTTAATATCTTTATTTTTATTTTATTTTTATTTTATATGAATATTTGAGGTATTTATCTAAGAAAAAAAAACTAAGAAAACGAATCGATATACATTGGTCTGGAACGAAATCTTGAGTTGAGATTATTAATATAAATTTGACTTTTAATATTAATTGTAAATTTTGATGGGGCCTTTGACTCTACAGATCGATAGGGTCGATGAGGCTTTCGACCCGTATAGTAAACTATCAGTTATGCTAATATATAGGTCGATGGGGTCGCAGGCCCATCGTTTGTGGATAGGGTCGATGGGGTCGTAGAGTAATTTTGTTATACGGCTCGATGGGGCCTTCGACCCATATACAGGCAGTTATGAGTATATGGGTCGATGGGACAAGGTGACAATGAAAGCGATGACTATTATGAAATTCTATTTATGTTGTGGATTGATTTTGGTTAATTTTCTTTGTGTTAATTTATGTTGAACATTTTTATCATATCCTAATATTTTAACATTCGACTTAGAACTATAAATGTTAAATATTTTATCATTCTACCTAAAAGTTGAACTCTTCTATTATAACATAATATTTTAAACTTTAGATTTAAAACCATAAAGGTTAACATTTTCTATCATAATCTAATGATTAAACATTAGACTTATAATCATTAAAGTTTCACCTTTCATCACTGGCCTATAAGTTGAACATTTCTATCATATCATAATGTTTTAACATTCGATTTAGAATCATAAAGGTTAAATGTTTCTTCATTCTACTTCAAAATCGAACTTTCTATTATAACATAATGTTTAAACTTTAGATTTAAAACCATAAAAATTTCACCTTTCATCATTGGGCCTAAAAGTTGAACATTTCTATCATATCATAATGTTTTAATATTGGACTTAGAATTAAGGTTAAATGTTTCATCATTCTATCTAAAAGTTGAACATTTATATTGTAACATAATGTTTAAACTTTATATTTAAAACCATAAAGGTTGACCTTTTTCATCATTCGACATAAAGATTGAACTTTTCTATCATGACCTAATGTTTAAACATTAGACTTCAAACCCTAAACGTTGAACCTTTCATCATTTGACCCAAAGGTCGAACATTTCTATCATAATCTAATGATTAAATATTAGACTTATAATCATAAAGGTTTCACATTTCATCATTTAACCTAAAGGTCGAACATTTCTATTATGATCTACTATTTAAACATTAGACTTTGAACCCTAAATGTTGAACCTTTCATCATTCAACCTAAATATCGAACATTTCTATCATAACCCAATGATTAAACATTAGATTTAGAGCTATACATATTTCACCTTTCATAATTTGACCTAAAAGTCAAATATTTCTATCATATCCTAATGTTGTAACATTCAACTTAGAATGGTTCCATTATAACTAAATGCTTAAACATTAGACTTGAGACTATAAAGATTGAACTTTTCATCATTAGACTTAAAAGTTAAACCATTCTTTCATAACTTAATATTAAACATTAGACTTAGAAACATAAATATTGAACCTTTCATCAATAGACATAAAGGTTAGACCTTTAATCATAACCTAATATTTACATGTTAGACTTAGACTCATACCGACACATCTCACATGTCGGTTTGAGATGCACAAACTGCGAAGGGGTTTGATAGTATGGTGATTATTGATATCTTTGATGCTCACAAAGGGGTTAGGGATAGGTAATATGAAATTACCGACATATTAGATGTCGGTCTATGCATCTTAGAATAATATCTCACATGTAACTCTAAGGGTCGAAGGGTCCCGACCTATGAATGGCCCTTCGACCCTTTTTCTATTCGACCTATCATCTCACATGTAACTCTAAGTTACTCTACGAGTCGAAGGCTAACGACCCGTGAAGAGCCCTTTGACCTTTAGAGTTACTCTATGGGTCGAAGAGCCTCAACCTATGAAGTGCCCTTCAACCTTTAGAGTAACTTAGAGTTACATGTGAGATGATGGGTCGAATGGTCGAAGTCACAAACCAACATCTCATATGTTGGTATGAGTCTAAGATGCACAGACCAACATCTCACATGTTAGTCTAAGTCAAAGAGTCGAAGGGCTTCAATTTGTGAAGGGTCTTTCGACCATTAGAGTAACTTAAAATTACATGTGAGAGATGACGGGTCGAAGGGTCGAAGTCTCAGACCGACATCTCACATGTTTGTATGAGTCTAAGATGCACAAACTAATATCTCACTTGTTGGTCTAAATCAAAAGGTCGAAAAGTCGAGGGGTTGAAGGCTTTTCACAGGTTGGGGCTCTTCGACCCTTAGAGTAACATGTGAGATGTCGGTTTGAGATGCACAGATCGACATTTCACATGTCAGTGATTTAATATTTCCTATCAGATCGAGGTTTTCAAAATACACTGAGTTTGTTTTCGAGAGAGAATGAGTTTATGCTTTTCAACGAGTTTGTGAGTTGGAATGAGTTTGTTGATAGAGGATAAAATGAAGTTTCGGAGATATTTTAATGGAGAGGGGGTTATGAAAGAAAGAAAAAAAAATGAAGAAGTTTAATAGGTAATTTCATTTTTGTATTTATTTTTTTTAATTTCGAAAGATAAAAAGTAAAAGAAAATATGGATAAAGGTATTTAACAAAAAAAAATATTAAGGGAAGGATAATTTTTTAAATAATCTGAATTTTAATAAATATTTATAATAGATATGATTTTTGTCCTTTAAATTTCAATTAAATTCTTTAAATTTATTTTTATCCTATATTAGTCCTTGGATATAAAAAGAAAAATAAAAAATAACTAAGAGAATTTTAAAATCTTCCCAATAAATTTAATAATACTTTTTTTAACCCCTCCTCTCCTAAACCCCCACCTCTTCCAATTATACAACTCCCCACCTTCCACCGCCACAATTAGTCCCATCGTCACCGCCCTCCGATTGTGGATTTAGATCCAAATTTTGAAGCCGACTTGGCTTGCTCTTCTTGGAACTTTGTCGTAGCCGACTTGACTCGCTCCGATTACTCCATTGAATCTCTTCAAGCTTTCTCTGTCCTCCTTCATGTGAGCTATGTCAAAGATCTCTTTCACACCCACCCATTCTTCCTTTTCTTCCACTATCAAATCTTGTTCGCTCTGTTTGATCTTGTTTCGGGTTAACAAACCCACCTCTCTTCTTTGTCTTTCAATCCAATGTTTTGAATCCCACGACGGTGAAAATTGAATGACGCACGTCTACTATTCGAAGAAAGTCCCGTGAGAAATATGGTTCGTTTGAAATTTGGATTTCAACCCAAAATCGGAGAACGGTAACGACAGGATAGATGCAGAGGTGGAAGGTGGTGAGATTGTGTAATTGGAAGATGGGCTAAAAATAGTTTTATAAAATATTTAATGAAGATTTTAAATTTCTTTTAATTTATATATATTTTAATTTTTACCCAAAAATTACAATAAGATCAAAATGAAATTTTAAGAATTTAATCGACTCATATTTTATTAAATTATAAGGAGGAAGGAAAAAATTTTAAAAAATAAATAAATAATAATAATAATAATAGTAATAAGCGCTCCGGTTAAATAGGTAAATTGAGGGGAGGTGTTGCCGCGAAAATAGGGGAATCTACTGTATACGATAAATAAATATAAGAGAGCAAACATTTCACTATTCAGAGCATACACTTTTCCAACTTTACAGAAAACCTTCCTTAGCAAGTTAGAAGAAAGTAACCGTGTTTTCATTCGTAGAGTACATCAAAACCTTAATCATTTACGACCGTTCATCATCTTAAAAATGACATTGGATTAAGATCTGAAACGGGCGATACCTCTTTCGGTCAAAGAAAGCAACGAGTAAGAATAAGGTTATACTATTAAGCAACTAATTGCGTTGCATCCGATAAAAAAGGAAACTCTATATTCGTACTGAGGTAGAGGGGAAATCTGCATACGGCGTCACTCTGTTTCCCACTCTCTGTACGTGGAACCTTAAAACGTCGGTATCGATGGACGACGACGACTACAACTACTACGACGACGTTTATGACTGCGATGACGGCGGCGCCGACGATTGTTACTATGACGACGACTGCGCCAACGACGATTACGGTTGCGACTATGGTAACGACGATTACGAAGTTCAAGTTCCCGTCATGGGTGATGCTTTCTTAAACGACGACTACCATAACGATGTCGAAAATGGCGAAGATATTTTAGTAGGTGAGGTATGTGAGGGCTTGGTAGACGACGAGGTGTTTGACGGAGACTTAGCTGGCGACGGGGTATTCGGCGAGAACTTGGCTGGAGATGAAGTGTTTGCCGAGGATATTTTCGGAGATGAAGTGTTTGCCGAGGATTTGGACGGTGATGAGGTATTTGGCAATGATTTGGCCGGCGATGAGGTATTTCCTCCCGACGGCGAGGAACTCGGCGAGGGCTTGTCAGATTACGAGTCCAATACAACAGCATCTAACTTCAATGACGACGTCAGTGATGAACTCCACGAAGAGTATGATCCTATGGCCTCTTATTTTGACGAAGACCACGAGTTTAGTCCAACGGCCTCTGATTTCTGCTTTAACGACGGCATATCGGACTCAATCGAAAACGATGACCGTCAATATTTTGAAGATGATGATGATGACTTCTTAGAAGATCTTATTGTGGAAGACATAGGGAGGATGAACCTGGAGGAAGACTACGTAGTGGAGAACAACGAATGTTTCAGATTATATTTCAAGGGATTGGTTAGCGAGGAGGAGGTTGGGGAGAAGAAGGTGGTTATCGCGGCTATTGGAGCGGCTATTTGTGATTCGAGCGATAAATTACTTACAGAGGTGAAGAAGCCATTGGAGGGGATTGACGGTGGTGAGATGCTGACGGGTGAGGTTGTTGAGATTATGGCTTTAATAGAAGGGCTTGAAGCTGCTCTTACTTTCCCTTCGAAGAGAGTCATCTTCTTCTGCCAGGACTATATGCTTTACCAATATGTAAGTTTTAAAACTTTTCTTAGTAACTCTACTTCAATGCCTGATTTTATGAATTATGCAATTGACTCATCGTTGAAAATCTTGCTCGCATTACTAGTCTAATAATATTAAGCAGCAAGATGCTGTTTCCTTAGCAATTTCCGAGTTGAATGTGCTTTAATCGGTCACGAACTCATGATCTTCGTACTTCAATGGGGGAAATCCTACTCTGAAGTAGACATGATCAGCTTTTTTTTCCTTTCTTGAACTGTTTGAGTTAAAGAAAATTCTAGGTGCTTTCTGTAATGTTAACTCTGTATACATCATTTAATGCAGTTTACAGGCAGACTGCAACCTAGACAGCGCAAGATTGGGACCTTAATCGGCAAGGTTGCTGATCTTCGAAGAAAGTTCACTCTTTGCCACCCCTCTCTTGTGACAGGAAACGACATGAAGTTTGCATACAGATTAGCAAGAGACATTATACTTTCTCAGATCAGCTTACAGGCAGAAACCACTGACAAGGGCAAGAGCATAAAGGCAACCTGCCAAATCTGTTTTGAAGACACTGATATTCACCATATGTTCAAGATCTCTAATTGCCTGCATAAATACTGCAAGTCATGTGCAAAACAACACATAGAGGTGAAGTTTCTCAGTGGAACAATCGCAAAGTGCCCTCATGAAGGATGTGAATCAGAAGTAGATATAAATTGTTGCGAGAAGTTCTTAGCACCCAAATTACTTGAATCCATAAGCCAACGCATGAAAGAATTATCCATACCTGTTACGGAGAAAGTTTATTGCCCCAATCCGAAGTGCTCTATCTTGATGTCAAAAGGTGAGGTCTTAGAATATTCCAAAGTTGTAAATATCAAGGCGGAGGAATCTGGAATTAGGAAATGCAAGAAATGCCATGAAATTTTCTGCATCAAGTGCAAAGTTTCTTGGCATTTTGGCATGACTTGTGATGAGTACAATGCATCAAGTAAGTATAAGCAAACAGAAGATGCAAAGCTCAAGTCACTTGCAACAGAGAATCTATGGCAGCAATGCACCAAGTGTAATCATTTGGTTGAGCTTAATCAAGGCTGCAATCATATTACTTGCAGGTAGCTCTATCGCTGTACTTGCCTTTTTTTTTAATAGTTATTGATCTTGATTTCTTTAGTTTCCTTACAAATAGAATAGCAGTTAAAAATGAATAAAAACGGTTGTACTATGTGGTAATAATTTGATGAAACTAGATTGAAGTTCTTGACATATTAAGATGCTGTAAACTATATGTGAGTTTATCCCCCGTCTTGTTTTTCTTTTCACAGATGTGGACATGAGTTTTGCTATCCATGTGGAGCTGAGTGGAAAGAAAAGAAAGCCACTTGCTCGTGTGATTTATGGGATGAGAACAACATTATATATGATTACTGATGGCGGATCGGCATTATAAACTTGTAAAAGAATTTGAATCGATCCTACCCAGCTACCCCCACAACTAGATATTGTGAATGATTTCACTTATGATTGTTTCTTTTCTTCTTTTCTTTTTTTCTGAATATAGAACCGCAGTTTGCATGAAACTCTTTTGCACACTGGGGAACTATCCTGTTTATAGAAGAAGCATATTGATGGGTGTTTCCTTTTTGGACTGGATGGTACAGATTTTCTACTTATTCGTGAGCTTTTGTTAGAACCTTCTTTCTTATATATACCTATATTTTCGTTTAGAATATATCGTAAAGTGAAATAACACAGCGATTGTTCTTGAATTATAAAACAAGATGAGATCAATCAAACTAGAAAACTGAATAAAATCATCCTTTGAACAAGAGTCTATGTTTCCTTTTAAGTGAACTTGATCGACATCAAGAGTTGGTAAGAATCCATAGCTTCACCTTCAATCACAAGATCCTCTAGCCCTTGATGCACTTTGTTTTAAACTTTGCACTTTGACAGAAAACACACAGAAAAACCCAAGTTAGAGAGAGTCCGATACAACATGATAATAATGGGAGAGTTTTTTGAAATTAGCTGGGCAGTTTTTAACTTACTGGTATTTGTTATTGTTTTGTCTTATATTAATTGCTTCTACAACACCATTGATTTCATCTCCTACATAGACTGGTAACTTGAAATTCAAGCTTTGAGAAACATATACAGCTCCTGGCTGCTAATTTTGATATAATATGATTGAATATAGATCATGCTCTTAGTATTCTTAGATAAGCATCTAGAAATGGTAACAAAATTATGAGAGAAATCCATTTGAAACTTACAAAATGGGAAGAAATGATGTGGGGAAACAAGGAAGCAACAAGAAGGCCATGAACAAGCCTATCTTGAAACCCGCAACTTCGAGCAAACTCGGAATCAGAATGGAGAGGATTGAGTCATGGCTCACTTGTGAAAATTCTTGTTTGCTTCAAGACAGCACCAACTTTAAGCACATTACAAGATGGTGAAGATAAGTTGAAACACACATAAGTTGAAAGTAAACTCCTGATTCGCATCGTTGAAGAAAATTATGTAAGAGGTTTCTGTTTTTTATTAAGTCCGCAAGTTAAATTTATCTCAGTTAGGCATTTCATCAAACATCTTGCGACGCCACAAAAAAGGGAAATTGAATCGAGAAAGGCGTTCAGTAAGACCAAGACAAAATATTGGGTTCGATTCACAATTAAAGATGTTGTATCTATCAATTCACGGTTCAGAAAAAGAGAAAAACATGTATCAATTTTACCTTCTTTTACCAGTAAATCTTGTATTTTGTTTTTCTTGCTTCAAAAATCTTCTAAGAGAGAGAGATGAAGGCATGCAACGTAGGAGCAAACTCAATTTACCCGGTTGCCCCAAGATCCTAATATTTTGGGCTAAACATAATTTTGCCCCAAAATCAAATTTAAAGTATAATTTAAAATACATTTTTTTGAAAATATAATTGACACCCAAACTTAAATTTATGTTTAACTCTTTCCAAATTTGACCTCAAATTAATTACTTCAATCTATTTTAAACCTAAAAATTTAATTTTTTTTATTTTTAATCCATTTTTTATTATTTTAAATCAATTTTTTTCTCTATATATATTTACCACCACATTCAGTTCACTAACCATTCAACCGTCGCCGCCAACCACCCCTAGCCTGCTGCCAACTATTGTCGTCCCTAAACCCTACCCTACCTACCACCACTGCCAATCCCGCCTATGCCGCCAACCACACCATCACCAACCACCACTGTCATTGTTGGCTGGCTCAACGATGGTGGTTGGTGGTGTTAGGGGTAGGCGGCTGTGGTTGGCAGCGGTGGCGGTGATTTAAAATAGCTTAAATTTGATTTTAAGCGGCAGCATGGATTGATGTTGCGGTGGTTGGCGAAGTGGCGGTGATAAATGGCGGTGGTAGAGTTATTTGTGAAGGTAGTGATAAATGAACGTAGAGAGAAAAATATTAATTTAAAATAATTAAATAACTTTAAAATATATAATTAAAATTTTGAGATTGAAAATAAAAAAAATAATTAATTTGCAGCTAATTTTTCAATATTAAATATAAAATTTGATTTCGGTTGTTTTTTATACTTTGTCAAAGTATTTGTATGAAATATACTTTAATGACACGTAAAAAGTTTGTGTGAAAAGTTTAATTTTAGGTGTAAATTATTTTATTAATATTTTTTAACAGATAATTATTTTAGTCATTTATAAAATAAGTAATTTTAAAATTGAAAAGTCTTAAATTAAAAACATAAATTTTACCGGGAAATATAATTTAATGGTAAAATAAAAATAAAAATAGAATTTATATAAAAAAAAAATTTAAAAGTATAAATTGCATCTAATTATATTATTTTCTTTTAAAGTTGACTCTAAATTAAAAAAAAAATTCTATATTTTACTTTAATTTTTAAAAAAAAAATATTTTTTAACTCATTTTATTATTTTAAAATATAATTAAAAATATGAAAACATAAGTTGATGATTTAAAATTAAAATTTTTAAATGATTAAATTTAAAATTTAAAATTATTTTTTGATGGTAGGATAGTGGAGGTGATGGTAAAAGATATAAATATTAAAAAAAATTGTTAAAATAATAAAATAAATTAAAAGGTATAAAAATGAAAATTGGGTTAAAAATTGAAAGAACTTTAATTTGGGTTCACTTTTTAGAAAGATAAAATTGGGTGTAACTTTTATTTTGAAAATAGTTTTGGATATAAATCATATGTTTATTTATATTTTGATACTGAAGTGTAAGTATAAGAACTAAATTGAGAATATAATGAAGTAAAGGATGAAAACAACAATTTAAACTTTTTGTTTTTGGTTTCTTCTGGGAGATGTTTAATTTTTGAGGTACGAAGAATTGGACACGGAATTCTGGTATTATCATTACATGCATGCATGGGAGTGAATATTGGTCAAGAATTTAGAGATGGAAGAGGGCAGAGCAAGATATAGACTCTGTTTCTGCCTGATCGGGTATTTCTCAATTTCTCAAATTCCAATTTTGTGTCCAGATTTCGACTCGCCAGCAAACCCACAATCCCTGCATGGAAGACATCTGTCTTCTTCCATCCCCTCCTTCTCTTCTTCATAAACCCCATCTCCTTCCTCACCAACCTCCTTAATTCGCAGAACGAAGAAAAACAGAAAACGGCATCAATGATGGAAAAGAAAGCGGCAGCCCTTAGTTATTTAGTCTGCCTGCTCGTGTTGAGCTATGGCGTTCTGGGTTTGATGGGAGTTGGGTTTTTTGAGGATGAAGAAGATTGGAGGAGAGAGAGGTGGGAGGAGAGAGAGGAAGGCAAGGATGATTGGTTTTTGTTGCAGGATTCTAGGCACGTCGTGAGAACTGAAGCGGGAGAGATGAGGGTCGTTAAGAGCTTTGTTTCTACGGTTTTGGAACGACCCATGCGTATTGGGTTCATAACGATGGAGCCTAAATCTCTGTTTGTTCCTCAGTATCTTGATTCTAGCTTGATCATCTTTGTCCGTAGAGGTATTGCAGACAAGGTGTTTGTTTGATCAAGTTACTGAATGATTTTTTTTTTCCCGTGTGTTAATAGGATTTTTTGTTTAATTAATTAATTTGGCAGGGGAAGCTAAGGTGGGATTTATATACAAAGATGCATTGGCGGAGAGGAAGTTGAAGAGTGGAGACGTGTATAGAATTGCAGCTGGTACTGCTTTTTACATAGTGAATATTGGAGAAGGACAAAGGTTGCAGATAATTTGTAGTATTGATCCGTCTGAAAGCTTGGGAATTGGTGATTTCCAGGTACTAGCTTTTCATGTATTTCATTTTATTTTCTTTTTTCTGCTTGTTCATGATGTTTAACTAGCACTTTTTCATGTGATAGTCATTCTTCCTTGCTGGAGGAAGATACCCAACTTCAGTACTTGCTGGGTTTGATCCTGATACGCTCTCTTATGCATTCAATGTAAGAAATTCAATCACTTATTGCTTTCTCTCTCTCCCTATCTCTCTTTAAAGCACTTCTAGTGTTCATTTGAAAATCCATTTTTGGTTTATTATCATTAGTTGCGATAGATTTGAATCACAAACTGGCATTTAGTACACGCCCAAATGAAGGTTGTTTACCACTGATATCCTCGAACAGGTAACACATTCAGAACTGAGGAGCCTCTTGACAAGGCAAAAACAGGGTCCAATAATTTACGTGACAGATACCGAGCCGGCGACAGTGTGGACAAAGTTTCTGCAACTGAAAGAAGAAGACAGACTACAGAACTTGAAAACAATGGTGGATTCGAACTTCGAAGAAGTTGATCAGAATGATGACGAAAAAACAGCATGGTCATGGAGGGAGCTTCTTCTTTCCCCATTCACAAGAAATAACAAAAGAGATGCTAACAGAGACGATAAGAAAAGGAAGACGACCCGTAAATCTCCCGATTCTTACAATCTCTATGATAGAAAGCCGGATTATAGAAACAACTATGGATGGAGTGTTGCTCTTGATGAATCCGATTACACCCCTCTTAAACATTCCGGCTTTGGCGTTTACCTTGTCAATCTCACAGCGGTAATAGAAATTAAATTTTTCTCTGCATTTTCTTGTTGTTCATACTTGTTTTTTTGCACATTCCGCATTCAGTTTGGGCCCTATCATGTCAATTTAGCCATTCTGGAATAAATTAGAGTTCTGCTCAAACTTTATTCTGGTGAGACGATAAGATAAAGTAGGCTTGAAGAATTTGGATCCATGTTTGAGCCAAAATTGAAGTTTTATGAGCTCAAATTGGTTGTTATTATTAGGGTGTTATTGGGTAGTAGTCAAGGTGGAATTTAGATAGATTTGGGATCAGTAATTAACGGTATCCTATTGAAGTTTGAAATTTTGTGGTGTCTAAACTGAATTTTACCCTTAAACTTACTACATGTTGTGGTTAATTTTTATTACAGGGATCAATGATGGCACCTCATGTGAATCCAACAGCAACTGAGTACGGGGTTGTTCTCCGTGGGAGTGGGAGAATCGAAATAGTATATCCAAATGGGACCTTAGCCATGAATGCTAGAGTAAAGGAAGGTGATGTTTTCTGGATTCCAAGGTACTTTGCTTTCTGCCAAATAGCATCGAGGACTGGACCCTTGGAGTTCTTCGGGTTCACCACCTCGGCTCGTAAGAACCGGCCTCAGTTCTTGGTAGGTTCGAGCTCGATCTTGAATACCATGAGAGGGCCTGAGCTTGCAGAAGCTTTTGGTGTGAGTGAAGACATGTTGAGAGATTTCCTTGAGGCTCAAGAGGAGGCTGTTATATTGCCCACGGCTGGGGTGGCCCCTCCTTTCAAGGAAAGGGAGAAGCAAGAGAGAGAGGGGAAGAAGAAGAGAGAGAAGAAAGAGGAGAGAGAGAGAAGGAAGGGGGAGAGAGAGTTTGATGAGGATGGTGTGCCTAAGGTTGTTAAGAATTTAGAGGATAATGCTGTTCTGGCTTTTGATTAGTACAGAGTTCTTTTAGGTGCCTGCAAGCTGCTGCAATTTTTAGGTAATTGCGGAGTTTTCTGTGTAGAAAGTGTGTTAATTTTTATCTCCAGTTCTTTTTGTAGTTACAGTTTCTTTGTTCATATGTTTCCAGAACATGAATAAAATCAACCTCTTCTCCACTAAATTTCGAGAAGTTCATACCTAGAATTGTCTTACCACTTTATTTCACATCTGTATTAAAAAAGCTGACCCAGCAAATCCATCATTTTCTATAATTTAAAGCCTACTCACGCAGCCCAACAACACCTTCAAGTCTCCAACCGTTTGCCGTCTTTCATCTATTTTATGGGTTTTCTGTACATTTATATTATTTTTTGTGTGCATTTAGAATCAGATGGGAAGATCGAGGCAACCTAGATCACATAGGGAAGCTGACTAGGGATCTGGTTATGTTGAAAAGATGTAGGCAACATCGTGCCCTTTGGTTTGAATTTGGGTTTCTCTGTTTCTTGTCCTCTCTTGCTTTGCTCCTCTGTTTCTCTTTTATCATTCTCTAATTTAAAATTCTTAGTTCGAGAAAAGGAATGCTTAATCATTTCAAATACATTGTCATTTACAGTATTTTCTATTAGTGAGATTGAACATCAAAAATCTCATCACTTCATTAGAAAGATAACTTGATGGTTGTTTCTTCATCAGAAAGATTGTAATTTTAAATCTTTTATAACTTGAAGCTGTTAATTTTGAGGGAGAAGCCATTAATGGAGGAAAATAAGCCTTTTTTTTGTTTTTGGGGGACAATTCAACTGTAGAGATGGGAGCTTGTAGGAGAATTAGTTCTAAATTTTCCCTTTCCCCATTTTTTGCTATTATGACGAAAAATAAGAATTATGATAAATAAATAAAAACGATTTCAATTTTGGTGTCTTTTTCATTTTTTAAAAAATTTCTAACCTTCAAGAGGATGAAAATGGTGGAAAGAATGGATATAACTGGTGGAAAGAAAGTGGTTTACCTCCGCCTCCGCCATTGTTGCTTAATCAGCGTTTTCAATTTATGTGTTCATTATCTATTGGGCAAAAAGTTCAACGGAAAGATGAATCAAATATTTGTTCATCGGCTATCTCACATATAAACTCATCCCATTGCTAGAAAAACTAGATAGGATTAATAAAAGGCAAAGGCCCATAATGGGAGAGCTGATACAAATAGAGAGGTCGTCCACAACACAAAACTGGTAAGAACAAGAGAAAAATAGCAATAGCAACAATATAGAAAGAGAGGGCCCGCATGACTTCCTCACTTCTTCTTGGCAGCAGACTTGGTGACCTTGGCACCAGATGGGTCCTTCTTCTCAACACTCTTGATCACACCCACAGCAACGGTCTGACGCATGTCCCTAACAGCAAAACGGCCGAGTGGCGGGTACTCTGAGAAAGTCTCAACAACCATTGGCTTGGTCGGAATCATCTTAACCATCCCTGCATCACCATTCTTCAAGAACTTGGGTTCCTTCTCAAGCTCCTTTCCAGACCGTCTGTCAATCTTGGTCAAGATTTCAGCAAACTTGACAGCAATGTGGCAGGTGTGGCAATCCAGCACGGGAGCATACCCATTTCCAATCTGACCAGGGTGGTTCATGATGATGACCTGAGAGGTGAAGTTAGCTGCCTCCTTGGCCGGATCATCCTTGGAGTTGGAAGCAACAAAACCACGCTTGAGATCCTTGACAGCAACGTTCTTGACATTGAATCCGACATTGTCTCCAGGAAGAGCCTCTTGGAGAGCTTCATGGTGCATCTCAACAGACTTGACCTCAGTGGTCAACCCAGTTGGGCCAAAAGTGACAACCATACCGGGTTTGATGACACCAGTCTCAACCCGCCCCACTGGTACAGTTCCAATACCACCAATCTTGTAGACATCCTGAAGTGGGAGACGGAGGGGCTTGTCTGAGGGCCTCTTGGGCTCATTGATCTGGTCAAGAGCATCAAGAAGGGTGGGACCCTTGTACCAATCAAGGTTGGTTGATCTCTCAATCATGTTGTCTCCCTCAAAACCAGAGATTGGGACGAATGGAACTTTGTCGGGGTTGTAACCGACCTTCTTCAGATACGAAGAGACTTCCTTAACGATTTCATCATATCTTGCCTTGGAGTACTTGGGGGTGGTAGCATCCATCTAAAGATAAGAATTCATAGCATTAATAATAAGCAAGATGATTATAACAAATAGGATTTTACAATTGTAGAAAGCTTACTTTGTTACAACAGCAAATCATCTGCTTCACACCAAGGGTGAAAGCAAGCAAGGCATGCTCACGGGTCTGACCATCCTTGGAGATACCAGCTTCAAAACCACCAGTGGTGGAGTCGATGATGAGGACAGCACAGTCAGCCTGTGAGGTTCCGGTAATCATGTTCTTAATGAAATCTCTATGTCCAGGAGCATCAATGACAGTGCAGTAGTACCTGGTGGTCTCAAATTTCCACAAGGCAATATCAATGGTAATACCACGTTCACGCTCGGCCTTGAGCTTGTCCAACACCCAAGCATACTTGAATGACCTCTTGTTCATTTCAGCAGCCTCCTTCTCAAATCTCTCAATGACCCGCTTGTCAATACCTCCTAGCTTGTAGATCAAGTGACCAGTAGTGGTAGACTTTCCAGAGTCGACATGGCCAATGACCACAATGTTAATGTGAACCTTTTCCTTACCCATCTTGATTCCTAAAAGTTGCTACAAAGGATAAAACATCAAACATAAAACATAAATTGAATATCCAACACCAAAGCCCCTAATTCCGAATAACAGTGAAAAAATGTGATAACCTGACCAAACATATACAGAACAAAAGCTTCGGTTCATTCTACCAATTCAGACTCATGTTTCCAATAACTATTATAAACCATAAACGAGCGGATGATATCCAAATTAAATATTATAATTCAAAATAAACATGTTAAAAATAATCTGCTTCTACAAGCTCAGAGAAAAAAAAAATCGAACCAAATATTCAGTCCTAACAAAACTCAAAATTCGAAACGCTTCTAGCTCACAAAAGAAAACAAATTCAAAGAAACGATATGAAGTCGCTAACTTAGAAAAGAAAACCATGAAAAGAAAATTTGATTCACAAATTTTTCTCGTTTAATAACGATACAGACATACATAACGAATCACAATTAAAACAAATAACAACGAAACGAATAAGAACGTGAACAGGATCAAGATCTAAAGATCGAAACGGAAATTTTCTCGTTCAATAACGATACAGACATACATAACGAATCACAATTAAAACCAACAACAACGAAATAAATAAGAATGAGAACAGGATCAAGATCTAAAGATCGAAACGGAAATATATCCACATCAGGTTGCTCACCTTAGAAGATCAAACCCTAGCCGCAAGCAGAGAGAGCAGGGCTGTAATAAGGAAATGAAGGCGAGTGTGAAAGATGGGCTGCTTGAAGCTTCTTACTTATATATATACTCGAGACACGTGAGTGGATTAGGGCTTCATACAGGGTTTTAGGACATGCGATTACCTAAATACCCTTAGGTATTATTTAATCTAAATTAAATATATTTTTAATTGACAAAACTAAAAATCCAGTTGGATTTGCGCAGAAGCCGTCTTTTTCGTTGATAAACGGCGATCGGGCTCCGCATGTTGGGTCGGTAGTTTAATTTCTAAAACTATAGGGGCTACGACCTTTATATTGTGATACTTGGAGTGAAAGCAAGGTCTGAGAAAATATTTCACGCAATTTAATTCTGTGTAATTTACGGTCATAATATTATTATTTAATTTTATTAAATATATTAATATTAATTTATTATATTTAATAAAATTGGAATTAATTTTTTTCGTATTTGAAAATCCTTACTTCAAATTGAATGGAATATTTATTCCGTCTTAACTCTTCATTATATATTAGACTAAAGGAGTTTAAATAATTAATTATAAAATGTGTATATATAAAAGGAATTATTATAACAAATATAATTTTTAATTTTTAATTTTTAATTTTTAATTTTTATATATAATTAAAATAAAATTAGATAAGGGTCATATAAGATAAATTTAAAATAATTAATAAAAAGTAAAATAGAGAATGAGACAAATTTTATTAAAATTATATCTGTGATAATATTATATCCAACCTTAACCCACCCGTCCACAGTTAAGATTGCCAAAACCGGTAGGTGGCGATTTTTGGATCATTTCTAGAACATCTTATAAGCTTGTTCGGCCGAATAAATTGTCGGATAAAATCCATACAAACCACCCAATTTTTTTAAATTAAGTTTTTTCATCTTTTTCAAATATATTAATAGATTTTCCTCTCATATCATATATTATATAATATGCAATAAAAATTAATATCATATAATATGTCATAATTTTTAACCAAATTTCTTAAAATATTATTATTTTATATAAATTTAATATTAAATATAAATTAACAATTACTATCTTATTTTCTTACAAAAAGGGAAAGAATAAAAAGCACCTACTTAATACAAATAAGTTATAAAATTAATCTATTAAATATTATATAATTATGTAACTTGTAAGTAATGGTATGAGATTATTTGACTTAGATAAGTTTATTTTATAAGAGAGTTTGAAGGATAAACCAAAATTAAAAAATTATATCTAATAACTCTTTATTTTTAAATGAGAAAATTTATATTTCAAAATATTCTTCATCTTATTCATCTTTTTTTTTTTTTTTTTTTTTTCTATTCTCCTCTTCCCCGTCTCTCTCATTTTCATCTCTCTCTCCTCCGTGATCTCTTTCATTCTTCCTCTCATTTGTGTCTCTCTCCCTTCCACAAATCCCCTCTCTCTCCTTTGTGAATGGTTTCTCTCTCCTTCTTCCATCAAAGCTTGGATCTCTGTTGCTTCATTAGATCTCGGTTGCTCCTTTTCTTTCTCTTCTTTCTCCTTTTTCTCCTTTTTCCCCTTTTTCCATTGGACCAAGATCCCGGTTCTAGACCAAGATCCCGATCTAAAATTAAAATTAAGGATAAATTAATAATTTTATATATTCAAAATTAAAAATAGAGTCATTTAATAAAAAAATATTCAAATTTAATTTATCCTTCAAACAATTATTGGACATAAACTTATCTGACGACATCTCCCTAATGGTATTCACCATTATAAGAGTTATAGTATGATGTTTTTCTTTTTCTTTTTTTTGGTCAAATTAAATGTTCATTGCGCATTATAAAGACGACCCCGTCTCAAAAAAAAAAAAAATACTCACCAAATAGGGGAAAAAACTGGACGAACAACAAAGCCAGAACAACAAGAAAACAAAGCAAAACATTCAAAAACAAGGAAACACGACCCGGATAAACAAACCAAAACAAGTTGAGAGAAACACAAAACAAAAACCCAGATCACCCACAAGCAGACAAAAACACAAATCAGCTAAACAAGTTTAAGTACAAACCCCCACTTAGCCAATCCTTTTGTCTTCGAACCCATCGCTAAGAAGAGCAAGAGAAGCCCCAGAAAATGAAGTCATCTCCGAGTTCAAACAGTCAGAATCCAGAATCGATTATAATGGGGTTGGGGGTGAAGTTACCCATCCAGCATCCGGGCACAACCCCTTCTCAATCAAGGACGCCACCAAATCTGCGGCAGCATTAGCTGAACTTCCGATCAGTTTAATGTGGAAAGGCTCACAATCCTGTAGCAGAGACCAAATTTCTTCAAGCAACGAAGCAAATTTTCAGTTAAAACACAAATTTTTTTTTTGATCTAAAATAAAAATTAATAATGTGACTTAGTTTTTAAAGGTAATTTCTCTATTTGTTGGCTCGATTGTGTATTATAACAAATACAATCATTAAAAATTATCTAAAAATATTATGTGGGATATTTGGTGAGCTCCGATTATATTCCATAAGGCCAATCAATTATTAGACTAAACCTGGTCCAACTTATTCTACCGACTCATCACTTAATCTGGAAGTATATATATACGCCTTACCCGGTTTGGTTAAAAGTTACGCTCATTTTTCTTTCCTCTTGGATTCTCTAAAGTTTACGCATGCTCTCTCTCTTTCTTGCGATTAGGGTTTGGATTAATTGGGTATGATTCTGACTTGATCTCTAATTTGATCTTCTTACTTCTGTTTGTATAAAAGGTTTATGTTTCCTTTCTTGAAAATCTGTGGTTGATTTTCTAGTTGATGTTTTGAGGGTTAGAAATCTATGTTATAGTCGAATCTATGTTGTAATTTGTAAACTTGTATTTGAGATCCTGTTTATAGTGTTATTGGCTTTTCGATAATCTTTCCGGAGTCCGTGGAGTAGCTTTCACCAAACCACATAAAAATCTATTGTGTTCTCTAGTTTCTGTACTATTGAGATTTCTATTGTTTAATATTTGATTAAAGAAAATGATAAATATGAATATGTACAATATGAATGTAGGTTTTGTATAGAAAGGAAATTGAAAGAAAATAAATCATAATTAAATAAATATTCCTAACAGTGGTATCAAAGCTAAATTTAGTAATTTCGAAACCTGATTCTTGTAATCCTCCTGATAATATACTGTGTGTGTTGATTGAACTTGTGATTGAGCAAATTTGTGTGTTAGAAGTCTCTAGAATCTTGTTCTGTATTTCTTGAATTAAAGTTTCTGTAATAAGCATATTTGATTTGTATTTCTTGGTTCAACTATAACATGTGTATTAAATAGGGGATTGAAATTTTTATAGAATTTATTAAATATGTATAATAAATTTCTGAAAGCTTGTTTATACATTGTTTAAGTACATATTCAACTGTTATTGTTTTGACATCTTTATTGAAATTTGTTGGTTAGATTATCTCTTATCATACTGTTTAGTTGGAATACTCCATGTTTTGTATATTTTCCTATTATTAAATATACTGATCCAAGGGAGAGATGACAACTACATGCATAGATATTCTCATATTTGATAGGAAGATCTACTTTAGAACATGGAGGAAAAAGATGATTGCCCTACTTTCACACAATAAGGTTTTTGATAGCACTTGAGGCAGATACTAAAAAGTGGTCTGCGACCCAGTTAGAAGATAAGGCCAACATAGATCAATAGGCTTACAATCTATTGATCTTGAACCTAATAGAAAAGGTTCTGAGGATTATAAATGATGAAGAAACTACTATTGCTCTATAAGGTAAGTTGATCTCTACCTCTTGAGTAAGATATGCACTTGACTTAGCTTATGCCAAGGGATCATTGTTTATCGGAAAACTGGATCATTCGAATTCACTAGATGATAATTTAGATAAATTTCTAAAACTAACTCTAATCCTTAAAGGTACAGATCAGGTTATAGATGATACTTTACAAGCTATGATATTGTTATAGTCTTTGAATGACGAATACTTAGTAGTTAAAAACTCTCTTAAGTATACTAGAATGGTCCCTAGGTTAGACTTAGTCATAACTGGTCTTAAAACTAGAGAGTTAGATATAAATGCATCTAAGAAGAGTAATGATAATCTGTTTATGAATAGTAAAACATATAAGAAGTATAACTCAAATACACCAAATAAGAAATTTGGAAAAAAAAAAGTTTGTTGATAAGAAATATAACAAAGATGAATATAGAAAGTGTTATTTCTGTAATAAACCTGGACATTTAGAAAATATTGTTATGCGTTTAATGCTAGAAAACAAGTTCAACTAAACTTAGAAGGAAACATAATAGCTATTGGAAATAACACTAACTGTAAAGTATTAAATACATCTAAATATATCACAGTAAATGAATAGATCATAGATTCAGGTTGTACATTCTATATATGGTCCAAATAGAGAATGGTTTCAAGATTTTATTGATAATGAATATAGTATTATGTTTATGGGTGATAATCATATTTGTAATATTTTAGGTATTAGAAATATATTATTGAAACTACATGATGGATTAATACTATTATTAGAAATATATATTATTAATACTAAACTATATTATTAGATAATCATATGGGTGATAATCATACCTATATATTAGAAATATATAGGTATTAGATTAATACTATTAACTAATGTTAGATATATTCTTGATTAAAAAAAAATATTTAGTGAGGCCCAATCAGGCTGTAAGGCTCAATTCCATAAGGCCAATTAATTATTGGGCTGAACCGCCTTACTCGATTTGGTTAAAAGTTACGCTTATTTTTCTTTCCTCTTGGGTTCTTTGAAGTTTATGTGTGCTATCTCTCTATCTCGTGATTAGGGTTTAGATTGATTGGGTATGATTTTGACTTGATCTCTGATTTAATCTTCTTACTTCTGTTTGTATGAAAAGTTTATGTTTCATTTCTAAAAAATCTGTAGTTGATTTTCTAGTTGATACTTTAAGAGTTAAAGATCTATATTATAATCAAATGTGTTGTAATATATAAACTTGTATTTGAGATCCAGTTTATAGTATTATTGATTTTTTAATGATCCTTCCAAAGCCGTAAAGTAAGCTTTTAACCTAACTACGTAAAAATTTATCTTGTTTTCTAAATTCTGTATCATTGAGATTTTTGTTGTTTAATATTTGATTTAAAAAAAAGATAAATCTGAATATGTACCATATAAATCTAGGTTTTGTATAAAAAAAGAGATTGAAAGAAAATAAATCCTGATTAAATATATATTTCTAACATTTTTTCTTAATATATCATATACGATCAACTAAAATAAATGAATAAACAAAAATATAGAACACCTTTAGAAGACACTATCGCAACCTAAAACCTTGGAAAAATAGACCATGATCCAAATCTCAATTTCGACATATTTCATCTAATTCCAGATTCCAAATTCCAAATTCCAAATTCCAAACTCCAGTTTGAACTCTAATACTTCAGTCTGAAATTGTATGTACAAACTGTTCCCCAAAAAATTCAATCTTAGAAGACGATTAGAAGTCTCATTTTCGCATTTGATCCTATCTTTTATTTTCTGGCCAAACGATCAGAGTTTCAGAGTACTTATCACGTGGCGAATTAAAACACGGATATAATCAATCAATGGTTTTATTTATTATTATTATATTATTATTTATATTACATATTTCAACTGGAATCCAGTAAATAATAAGTTTCAGATCATGTGTTTGACTCCAATATTGTTTTTGCATTTATGATCCGTGATGTATTTTCCAGGACCTCTAGACATACATTCGAGAAAACCAATCAAACAATAAACGTAAAGAGGGGAAAAATGACCCAGATCAGAATGATTAATACGATAATGACCCCAAAAATTGCAATATGTATAGTGGGAAGAGAAGATCAGAGCAAATCGAAATATAGAGCTTGTAGTTTTCATAATTGAAGAGAAACAAGGTCAAATCATGCAGCATAGTGGGGGCTATGCAGCTTTAGCTGAACAAGAGAAAAGAGCAGGAAATAAAGCATGCAAAATAGAAGCTAGATCTTCTTCTTCTTCATCATCAAAAACCTCAAAATCACGGATGATCTTTTCTTCAATATTACTAACAGTACGCAACTGATCTTGGATTTCAAGGAGACCCTTTTTGGCTTCTGATCTCTGCTTTTTCATAGCTTCTCTTCTGCGATCGTGATCTGCCATTCTACACAGCCACACACAAAAAACAGAAGATAAAAATGTTAATTTTTGTGAGAGAAAGTGTGGGTTTAGAGAGAGAGAGAGAGAGAAAGAGAGAGAGAGATACTCGATGGAGAGAGATAAATTGTGGGTAATCCCTGAAACACAGAGAGCAAGACCATAGCTTCCATGGATGTTCAACATGGACTGCATTTTTTTTTTCTGGGTTTTTGGTTTAGGGTCCTTACTCCTTAAAGGAAGACGATGAAGGGGAATCAAAGAGTGGGTTATGATTTTTTTTCTGAGTTTAGGGCATTTATGTTCGTAACCATAAATTGGTTCTCTCTCTCTCTCTCATTATAGACTCTAGACTAAAAGTTACAACTTTAAGAGTAGGTGATAATTTTGCTGTAATTTATTTATGTGTGAAAATATTATTTTGACACTAAACAAAATCAAAACCATCTTATATTTTACTCTCCTTATTTGATGGAAAATAAAAACATATAATTGTTATTTTTTCGATACACTTTGAATTTTGGAAATAGATGCAAGATATTAGAATAATGAGGGGCTGTCCTACAAAGTGTGTCTCCGGTGCAAGTTTTGTCTTATTCATTGTCGATCAATTAAAGATTTTTAATTAATATTATTTTTTATAAAATATTATATTATTTAATAAAAAAATATATATTTAAATTATTTAATAAGAATATTTCATTTAATGACATAATTTTTGATAATTTGATTAAATTTTGAATTAATATATTTAGATATTTAAATAAATTTAGATATATTTAAAATTGATTTATACAGATATTTAGATAAATTCATATTCATAAAGATGCTTCTATTTTGGTTGAACAATTTCTCCAGCTACGATTTCTATTGGGTACATATGGATCTGCTAAGCTTTGCAGATTGAATGAACATACAAAACTTTCGTTTTTTCATTAATTTCTTATTCGATATGCACACATATTCTTCGAAAGTGTATTATGGTCATCTCTATATGTAATTTTTGATTTTCTAAGGAGCAGGTAAGGGGGGGGGGGGGGGGGGCTACAGCCCCACATGCCCTGACTGACTCCGACCCTGGGTATGGATGTCAACAATCCGCACAAGATTGACTGAGCGTCGTCATGCATGCTATCTCATCATATATTAGAAATAAATATTCATATGTTAAGCTCAAAATTACATCATATACAAGATAGCGTGTTAAAAATATCATTCCGCTAGAACATTCCATGTTATGATAATGTCTATAAACCCATTGCCGTTCGATTTTAAATGGAATCAAAATGTAAATCTATGCGTGATGAACTTTCTGCCACATATGCTCTACTTCTAACTATATACATGTAAAATCGAGATATCACCAACCCAAGACAAGGAGGAGCAGGGTGAATTGGGTTGGTAGAAATAAATTATGAAAACGAGAACTTTTGTTGCTTCAATCGATTCAGATCAAGTCACACTTCGTATCCTTCTTCAAATGGATAACAAATATATGAAATATAAATAGCCCCCCAAAAACCCAAATGTACACATGAAAGTAAAGAGTGTAAGGGAGACAACAGAGAAGCAAGTACACGAATTTTTCAGTGTATCAGCTAAGCCTACGATCTATTCCATAATCGTCCCTTTGAAAAATTTTCACCATGATCACAAATCGATTGTTGAACGGATGTTTGCCGATCGAACCACGAAACTGATCAAAACCCGAGTTTTGTCCACAAGGTTTTGACGGGCTACCTATCTACCACAACACAAAGCAAGTACCCGTTCTACTTGACAATGACGAATTCAGAACACTCTCACTTCTACAATAAGCATGAAATTTCTCAGGGAGAGAAGAACAATCCTACACTCAACGATTCTTTGTAAGCTTGTACCTAACAAGTAACAAGTGTCGATATATATAGCTCAAAACATTGTAACGTAGGGTGTGTTGATTTTGATTATGTTTCCTTATAATCCCACTAAGGTCAAAGAGTTAGCATCTCACAAAGCAACAGTCAACAGAAGTAGGTGATTAGTGCCAATGCAAGAGAGAGCCGAACATTTAGAGCTCTAGAATGCGATTCTGTTTCAATTCAACAGACCTGAAAGATGTTTGAGAAAATTGAAGGGAAGAGAAGTGGAGAAGGCCAGCGGTGAAGGGAAGAAGCAAGTACCTTGTTGTAGAAAATCTGTCCGCTGGAGAGTACGATGTGGAGGAGAAGGTAAGCGGTAGGTTCGCGTCTCTCCCTTGAAGAAGCTCCCAATCGTACTCCGGTCCGCCATTGCTGCTCTCTTGCTCTTCGTGAGAATGCTTCAGTTAAAGCAATTGAATTGCGCACTGTTCAGAGAATTCATTATTAAGTTATATCCATTGCTATCGTGCGCTGTTAGGCGTTAGGTTTAAAAAAAGGTCAAAAATTATAAATTAATGGCTTGGTTTGAATTTTTGATACGAATGTAATGAAATTTATATTATATTTTATTATTTAGTTTAAAAAAATGATGTAATGAGAATGTTTTTTATTCTCACATAAATAAGTAAGTGTTTTTTATAAGAATAAAAATAAATATTTATTTATATGATATTTTTATTTCTCGTATTTTTTAAATTTTACTATAATACTTATATAATTTTTTAAATTTCGTTTTTGAACGGATATGGAAAAATATTATCATTCTCATTCATATTCATTCATTATATAATCAAATGGACATTAAAAACTCATCATTCCTAATTATATATATTTATCATATTTAACACTATTATAATAAGTGCATAAGTAGAAAGTATATGAACATAAATTATCATATGATACCTTTTTAGCTTGCTCTCCAAAAATTATAAGTAAAATTATTTATTACGTGTCATACATCTAAAAAAGTTCACTAAATATTATCAAGATTAAATATTATAGATTAAAGTTGAAGAATAAGGTAATAGATTAAAACTTACTTTCCAAAAACAAAATTATAGATTAGAACTTGAAAAATAAGAAGGTACTTAAAAAAATAGATATTATGTTTTAATATTTTACTTTTTTATTATTTATTAAGTGGACTAATTATTTTTTAAAGTACATCTTTTTACTTTTAAAAATATTATAAAATATTAAGACGTATGGAATAATATTTATAGAGCATCCCAAAACCAAGTATTAGAAAGTATTGTTAGGCATTATTTTAGCAGCTGCTGAAGAGTATATTGTCTGCTGCTAACAATCAAAGTACAATACATTATCTCTTTCTTTTCATTTTTAGCGTTTAATAATGTGCTTTTTTTTTTCATTCATTATATTACTGTCTGTATCTTTGATAATTGTGCTCACGGATGAGAAAGTCATTGTGAAAAGAGAAAATCTTGCACCTTAAGTGATTTACCGTAGTAAACCGATAGCCAAAAAAAGAAAAAAAAAAAAGAAAAAGATAATGGCTTTGTAATAATATGCATATTAAGTTTATGCAAAATTCTCTCAAAATTTAAAAGGGAAGATGTGCTATTCCAATATGGATTAAATCATTGATAATTCGACTGGCAAACTATTCTACCAATTTAGGTAATATAACTTGGTTAACACCAAATAGGAAAACATTTGAGGCCTAGGTAAAAAGTTTAGCTCTGCATTAGCTGAAATGATGATTCGAAACGCATTCTCGTCATCTAACCTGTATACACAAACTTGATCTAGATACTCACAATTACCAAGACATAATTGTAGCAGAAACTACATGTATTAATCAAAAGAATTCCAAATAATTTTCTCAGAATGCCAACATAACACAAGTGGGGAAGTAAGGCGCGACATAGAATTCAAGTGAGTAACAATAAACAGCCTTACAAAGTCGAGGTTTTGTAAAAACATAAAGGACATCATCATCTGCAACACAGGATTTATAAAGCTGTCTCGGATTCTACCAGGACCCTTCAGCACCTGCAGTTGGGTTCTGAAAAGCCGAGTAGCCCCAGAATGTCTTCAATGAGTATGGCTGGGAAATAGTTGCACCTTCCTCTGTTATCTTTGCAATCTGCAAATATTCCGAGTTCATGTAAGTTTAATAACATATATTGATTTGGATACAGATTAAGCATATTTTGCAAGATCCAGTACATAATGCAAACATAGCTTAATTAACATGACTCAATAAGGCAACCTAGAACCTTTCAGTGTAGCATGGAGAGCTTGAAAGAAAGTAATGAATAGCATATATGAAACCAGTGAATCAAACCTGAAGCTTGTTGACGGCAGACCTATCACGGTATAGGAGTACACGCATGCATTTCTCAAGTAACTTCACACCTTCTTCAAAAGACAGGTTCTCATGCCACTCATCCCGAAGAATTGGCCGCGCAAGATGATTCCCAAACCCAGTTGCTACATGGTTATCTTCAAAGTTCACTCCTATCATGTTAACCTGGGCGATATAGAAAATGTTGACAAAGTGAGCAATCTTTACATAGCAAAGCAGTTTAATTAAAGGTCAAGGATAAAAATTGGCCTACCGTGCCTAGGTACTTCTGTCCATTCTTTACCCCACCAAGGACAAGTGCGTTCCAGAGAGGGTTGAATTTGTTTCGTCTATTATACATCACACGGGTCAAATAGTTGTGAACTTCTTTGGGCCCTAAAGAGTTCCCATCATCCCACATGTTATCATACAGGCTGCAGCACCAGATTAGCAATCACAGGTTACCATAAGAGCTGGAATAATTATCTTAAATAGTTGCTCAGGGAAGTTACAAATCATACTAGCAACTAGCACTTTGACCCAGTCACCTATTCACCCTTCTACCAAAGGCAAGCAAAAGCAATAGTGTATTTTAGAAGAAATGTAAAAAAAAGGAGGCAGGAGAAATGTTTGCTAGGCTTACATGAGCTCGTCAAGATATTTTAGAAGCTCCTGAAAATCACTAATTTCTCCGCTTGCACCAAGAAGAGAATGCTTCCCAATCGGCTTGATTCGTTCGACACTCTTATATCGCAGGGTGGATCCATAAGAACCTGTAAAGAGCACATTGTTTAACGAGAGAAATTCAATGCAATAACGATTAGCCACTACAATTGACATATGAATTATTAACTTAGAGATAACATCCAAAGAGATGTGTGCGTTCCAGGAATCAACTGCTAGGAATGTAAACTAGCAAAGTGATGGGCTAATGCCAGAAACTATGATCACTGGGGACAGTGAAGTTTTTCTAACTTCCTGTGTAATAACTACTTATGAGCATGGAAATACTTGGAATGGCCAGTTCCATTGATCGGGAAGAAAATTATTACATCTCTGCTTGAAAAATAAAAAGAAAAGAAATTGTTTCCTCAAAATAAAAGAATCAGTAAATCAGAATCAAAGTATGAATCAGATATGATGTTCTCACTTTTCCTTCCCATATACTTACAGAAGACAAGTATCACACCCCTAAAAAAAAAAACCAAATATGGTAATGAGCTTCCCAAAATAACTGTTTCCCGTTAACCCAAAAAGTTAGAGCAAGCAACCTCAGGTCTCACTTTCAAGATGGTAAATTAATCTTATGGCAAGGTATACACTTATACTTGCAGGTTCATGTTGGCATTTGTTTCAAAATGTAGCAATCGATAAGTACTCAGCATAGAGTTTTCCCAATAAGTTACATAGTAAAGAGGAGGCAATGAAAACTTACACCCATTTGTAACTGAATATTATTTCCACTCCGAAAAGATAAAAAATTTCCACAACATAAAGCCAAAGATATTATATAGTCCACAAAATTCAAAACAATCGAGCACCCGTTTCTCGTTTGCACATGGTTGCTACATCACCCCAGTTCATAGGCAAAGAGTGATCAATTTCCCGAGCACAAAATAAATTTAACAAAAAGTGTATCAACTTAAGCTAGAGGATGAAAGTCCAAACCTCCCATATCAGCAGCCATGAGGATTCCATCTTTGTATTTCAGTGCAACGACGGATGTGCCAGTCACATATGGATACCTAATTTATTAAAAAGAAACACATAAATTAAAGACAAAAACAAAGGAAAAGAAAATCGAACAGGCTAAAACTATATTACTGAAACAGAACTCAGAAACCCTAGGTCTCTATTCAGACATAAATGCAATATTCGATGTAATTTCTGGTGAGAAGAAAACGTAGAGAGAGAGAGAGAGGACGAGGAGGATGAGAGCGCTTACAGGGTCCTCTCCGAGGCAGCTTGGGGGCAAAGTAGGCCGTGTTTCTCTTGATTCGGATCCATGGACTGCGATCTGAACAGTGACAGAGCGAGAGTGAAAAGAAGAAGGAAAAGAAATTGGGGGAGATAGCAGCAGAAAATGAAAGACTAATCCTCTTATTAAGGAATTTTCTTTCTTTACCCTTTGCTCAAGAAAAAGGAGAAGAAAACCTTTCCATACGTCGTCGTTTGTTTAACGAAGAAAAAGTGAGAAGATATATCAGTACATATTTATCATGTGTAAATTATATAAATCTTAATAAAAATGACTTATACCAAACATCAGTAATGCAATATCAAGTTATTATTGTTATGATCATCAATCTTATGTGTATGAAAACTAAAATTATGTTTTGCAAAATTTTAATTTACTAAATTAATATTTACCCCAAAATTTTAATTACATTTAATTTTTAAGATTTTTATATTCGTATTTTATACTAATTATTTAAATAATTTAATTTAATTTTCTCCTAAATATGTTATATTGTTATCAATTTTGGAGTCAACAAAAATTGGAATTTCTCAATAAACAATATCGGAGAAGGAAGTTATAACCTATACGCTTGGTTCCCCGGCGTTCTTGGAGATTACAAATATGAGATCAATATTACAATTAAACCAGGGACAGAATCTTATTCAAACCACTCATCCAAATTCTCTTCAGTCCAATTTGTTTATTATATATTAATGTTTTCGTATAATACATTGTAATACATACCGATAGTAATATCGATTTGGACACTTTGTGTTTAGGCCACCAAGAGTAGGACCCACACTTTGGGCAATAGGCACTTTTGATGGTACCGTTATTGAATTTTATATCTCAAGACTCTGTATTCAAAAAGTTCGAGACTATTTATTCGATAAGATAAGTTAATTTTTAAAATTTTCAATTTGAAAGCATTATGCAATAATTTTAGTCGGTCAATTACTTAAAAATTCTGCCGAAAATAGAAAAATAAATAATCTAACTTTAAAACTTTTAATTTGATTTATATCAAGGTTAATAATATGTGTGGTACGACTATAATTAACGATAATTAAATTATTATTATATAATAAATAGATAAGTTTAATAATTTTTTTTAAAAATTTTATAGATAAAAATATAATTTTTGACTTATAAATTAATTAAACATATTTTTTTTTAAATGATGTTGAACGAATTTCAATACTTTTCTTTATCGAAAGGCTGATCATTTCAAAAACTCAACTAATAACATAATAAGTAAAGACATTTGTTAATAAAAAATATATATATTTATTTAAGATTTAATATATATTTATATTATATCCCACCAATGATGTATACGGTTGGTATAGATGACTTCCGTAAGGATTGATTCTATGCTCCGATTGCAAGTTAATTTGTAATATTATTGATTCATTTAAAAAAAAAAAAACCACCTTAAGAGTAAAGATGTGTTGTTTCTGCTAACAAAATTTTATAATGCATTATAATAGGGATAGTGGAAATGGAACCTGGCAGATAAACTTTGGACTTGAAAATGTCGATTATGCATTCCTATTAGCAATAGCTGCAGCCTCTTATTCCCACTTACATGTACTATATTTTCAAACATTGGTTGTTTGGTTTATCACTTTTTTACATGTGCATTATTATTTGACCAATTTTTTTAATTATATGATGTATATATATATATATAAACAGTGTTGAAGGCAAGAATCAACAATCCGAATATTAGGAGACCACTTTTACATATCGCACTCCAGCTTAAATATGATAGTCCATTTATTGAAATCATGTACATCTTGAATCCTCCTCCTTGTAAATTATTAATTAAATAAAATATTTATATCAACCATCAATTAGTTTATGAATATTAAATTTGTAGCCAGTAAGTAATAACTTGAAAATTGAGTGAATGACAATCATATTTTAAATCTCGATCAATTTACTTCGATATCGATAATGAGAAGCTTATTATTTTTCCGAGATGGAAATTAGTAAATCTAGAATTACATTTTCTTTTTTATTATTTTTCAAACAACCCGACTTCTTAATTTTAAGAACTAACTACACAAATTGACTTCTCTTATCCAACAATTGAAAATTTGAAATACTCGTTTAGTTCGATTTTTTAGTGAGAATAAAAAAAATCAAAATTGATAAAATACTCGTTTAGTTTGATTTACTATTTAGTTTAAAAATTAAGTAGTCACATTCTTTATATTAGCTGTGTTGACTAAATTTACTTACTCCAATACATGTAACATTTTTTCGTGTACATTAAGAAAATAATACACTCTTAGAAATTAGTCAATGATTCACCTATAATAAGTACTCTTTTTATCTCAAGCTTTTCTTTCTCAATTGAAAAATATGATTTATATATATTTTAAAATTTTAAAAATAAATTATATTTATAATAGATTGATTTATTTTAATTTTATATAATATTTATATAATATAAGATAATATAAAATTAATTATATATTTAAAATAAATTAATTTAATATGAATATAATAAATTATAAAAGGAGAAAAAAATATCAGTACAAATTTTAAATAAACTGCTATCAGGAGGGTAGGAAAAAAAAAAAAAAAAGAAGAAGAAAAAAAAGTGCGAGGCAACTTGTATACATGCGGCCACCAAAACGCAGACCGGACCTAACCTCTGTCAAAAAATGGGATTGGATAATCGGCGATAGGTCCGAACAAAATTTGTTTTTTCGTTCTTTTGCAAATTGGAGGACTATTGATTTTTTGCTTCTGGTCTGGTTTGGGGTTGGGCGTCTCGATCAAAAAGCTACGACAGCGCTTAAAAGGAGAAAACAGGGCCAACAAGCTGGAGTTGTAGTCGGCGTTAGCACCCCCTCCTCTAAATCTTCCTTCCTTCCTCTTCATCCGTTTTCAATTCCTCCATGAACGCACGAATTCTCCCTCGATTTCGCTGGTTATTGCCGCGGTACTTAGGGTTTATGTTTAAGATTTCTTGTTGAATTTGTTGTCAATTGGATTATTGGTTTTTTTTCTTCTTCGTTATTGTTGTGGAATCTGATTGATTTTTCTTTTTTTAACTTTGTGATTAGATCGAACTAGAAGTCTGGATAACGATGCCTTGATTGGTTATTTATCAGCTAAGACTCTGCAACACTGTTATTTTTCTTTAATTTCCTGTGCTTCATCTTGGCGCTAATGGATTTGGTCGCCAGTTGCAAGGTATTTTGCTTTCTTTGTGGTGATATTTTCGTTTGCTATACTGCTGCATATGGTTTTGTTTCTCTTTTACTTTGAATTACGGTCTGGTGCCGTATCATTTTTATGTTTTGGACTCGTGGAAGTCACTGTTATGTGTACTTTGATTTGAGGGAAATTGAATATTCAGTGGTGGATTAACTTTATTTTTTGGTAACAGTGAGCACTGTAAGAGATTGGTTAATGGTTATTATAAGGTTGACTTAGGTTGCATATTTTTGCTTAGTTCGATTTTTGTAGGGATACGAGTGTTGTTTGCATCACTTTATATCTGCATAATACCAAGCATACTGGTTGTCGATTTTATAAGAATCCATTTACCATATTTTTTAATACGTATTGGTTCCGTTTTTGCTTCTCACCTTTTGACAAAGATTATGTTTTGATCTTGCAGGAAAAATTGGCATATTTTCGAATAAAGGAGCTCAAGGATGTGCTCACCCAACTTGGTCTTTCAAAGCAGGGAAAGAAGCAGGTGAATTGTCAGAATATTGCTTTCCTTGGTTATTATCTTGGTTATCTAATGCCCTTAGACTCCTCTCAGCTAATTGTTAGATCTGAGATTCTGAAGCTGATTGTTCTACCCTTCAGCAGTCTCATATTCTGCTGTATCGTGCAGGTTATATATTCATTGGAAGTTGTACTTGCATGATTTTGGCTCTCTTATCTAGTCTTTTTATTATTTTATTTTAATAACGACCTTGAGAATATGTATACATGAGGGTAAGAAATTCTTATGTAGATGGGGAATACATAAACCATTGTGGAAATGCCACATAGGATAATAAAGAAAGCAAAGTAATGTTCAATGTTTTTTACTTTTTATTTCTATGCCAAGTGGCATTTCCTCTGAGAGTATGAGGTTATGTACTCCCAGTGTTGGCAAGAAAGGCATTGGTTACTTGAGTTTTAATATAGTGGGTATCTTTCTGTTCATGTGGAGATATCCTGGGATTCATCTCAGACATCCTTATTCGTAATACTTATATTTACTTACCTGTAATTTGGTTGGTACTGAGCAGGATAGCTGATTTAGGATCAGCGGGGTTATACCTTATTACTTCATTATAAGCCCAAGTATCAAATGATTTTTTATATTAACCTTTCTACAGTATTCTTGATGTGAAATTGTGAATACCTTAAACAATACATTATTTTGATTTGAAAATGGTTTTATTTGCAGGATCTTGTTGACCGGATATTGGGTATTCTCTTGGATGATCAAGGTGAAATTCCTCATCTTTTCTTCATGATTAGATCGATCATAAGTTTATATCATACGATTTAATTCTATACTCATATTGTCAGCATCCAAAATGTGGGCAAAGAAAAATGCTGTCGGAAAGGATCAGGTGGCCAAACTGGTAGATGACACATATAGGTTTGTCTTTGTATTTCTTTGATTATTAATTTATATCGTTGTGTCAGTAATGTCTTATTATGTGGAAGATGCTATTTCACAGTTCACATATTTGATATTTAATATGCCAAATTGATATTTTTTCTTTTGTTGCTTAGTATATTCAAAATTTTCTTGCCAGAAAAATGCAGGTTTCTGGGGCCAGTGATTTAGCTTCAAAGGGGCAGGGAGTCTCAGATAGTAGTAATGTAAAAATTAAAGGGGAAATTGACGATTCCTTTCCACCAGAAACCATTATTCACTGTCTCTGTGGAAGTTCATTGGAAACAGAGTCAATGATTCAGGTAGTATTGGGGTCACTCACACACTAATGTTTATGTTCTTCATCTACATGATTCCATTATATCTCTTTCCTAAAATAGTGCTTTGGCAAACAATAATGGATTCATTTTTTATGTATCATTTTTTACTTGCAGTGTGAGGATCCAAGATGCCATGTGTGGCAACACATTGGTTGCGTTTTAATCGCTGAGAAACCTATGGAGGGAAATTCACAGTTACCCGATCGATTTTATTGTGAAATCTGTCGACTCACTCGAGCTGACCCGTATGTGTACTCAGTGCTTTCATTTACTCAAACTTCCTGTTATTAGAGATTAACTCTTAAGTATTCATTTGAGTATTTCAAGCTGGCACATATTGAGCTTCCAACATAGTGTTTTCATGAACACTTTCGTGTCTTCTTTAAAAGGAGTGTTTTGAGGGATCAAGAGGTTATAGATCCACAATTGCAGAACATGGAATGGTAAAACATAAATCAGAGCTTCTATAGTGCTTGAACCGCTCTCCATCATATTGATCCAGACACTATTTGGCTCTTCTTGACCAATCCTTAAATCTATTGTATTCATTCTGAGCATAATTAGTTAAACTTAGCGAGTGTATTTTTCACCTAATTGTGAACTGATGTGTATGGAGACCATTTGTTACAAAAAGAATGATTAAGGGAATTGGAAATTCTATGAGGAGGAATATTGAGGAAGAACCAAAGAGTGGAGAAATTGATTGGGCTGAGAAAAAAAAAATGAAATTTCAGGTCTTAGAAGTTTGTAACAAAATGAATTTTAGGTTTCTGGGTTCACTTGTATAATAATTTAAAAAGCAAGGGGTTTTGTGGTAGGTATAGAAACAACAAATGCTGTAGTACGAATATTCAGAATCCTAAAGATTTAATGGTAATTGGCATGGTAGTTCTTTTTTTTTTTTATAAATATTTTTTTATTGTTTTCTGTGATTTCTAACATTTTTCTTTGCATCCAGTTTCTGGCTTACTGTCATGCATCCTTTAGATCCTGTGAAATTAACTGTAACAAGCATCCCAGCAGATGGGTGAGTGCATCTTTCATTTACGCAGATATATGAATATTGAAATGGATTCTCAAATTAATCATATGATGATATCTCCATTTTCCAGTTCAAACCCAGTACAGAGTGTGGAGAAAACTTTTCACCTTACAAGAGCAGACAAAGACATGCTAGCGAAACAAGAATATGATGTTCAGGTTTGTCAAGTGTATTAGATGATGAGGGATGAATCTTTATTATTTAGTGTTGATTTGTTCATATCAAAACTGTCACCAGGCTTGGTGTATGCTTTTGAACGATAAGGTTCCATTCAGGATGCAATGGCCACAATATGCAGATTTACAGGTTAACGGTATGTAGCTAATTCTATGCTTGTTTAACCCCGAGTTTTTAATGATGGATCCAGTAGTTGTTGAGTCATAAACTATATCTGTATGGATGCAGGTATGCCTGTCCGTGCCATAAATAGACCTGGCTCTCAACTACTTGGAGCTAACGGTCGCGATGATGGTCCAATTGTAAGTTTTTTCTTTGATACTACCACTTTATTTCATTTGTAGTTATTGATACCTTTCTTATTGGCCCATCTACATGTTTTATCATTTCCTATGATCTGTATATGTGCATTAATGTTGGTGCTTCACTTTTTCTATTGAAGTTTCTATGGAATTGTTCTCACTAATGTAAATTAATTTCCTTGTTTTGTTTTATTTTGTTTTGTTTTTCTCTTTCCAGATCACACCATACACAAAAGATGGAATTAATAAGATTTCCTTAACAGGGAGTGATGCTCGCATTTTCTGTTTAGGGGTTCGAATTGTAAAACGGCGCTCACTTCAACAGGTACAATGCACTTCTTTCAGGATAATTGTATGGATTTTTGGTAAATGATTCTCAATCATTTCATACAGTGGTGGAGCTCCCTACATCTCCTGGGTTTCTTAGATATATCTAGTTATATTAGTATATTAATCTCGCTTTCCCTATAGATTCTAAACATGATTCCCAAGGAGTCTGATGGGGAGGCTTTTGAAGATGCTCTTGCTCGTGTCTGCCGTTGTGTTGGAGGTGGAACTGCAACGGATAATGCTGATAGTGACAGTGACGTGGAAGTTGTTGCAGATTCTTTCAGTGTCAATCTACGTTGTCCAGTAAGTTATATTGTATTCCAAGATGCAAATCCTCTTCTCTATTAGAGTTTATGCTAATTAGGAGGTTACAGCCCAATGCTTCTGATTATCAGTAAAGTTTCAGAGGCAGATTTCACAAAATTTTTTACTGGTTCTGAACATTATAATCTTTTACTATTTCACTATAATTATTCTCTTCTGTTTTCTGTTTTCGCCCTTCCTTGTATGGCGAACTCAGGTGGTTTTGAGGAGGGTTTCTCATTAATGATTGAAGTAGGACTTCATACTTCCAGTGATTGTTTACTGATTTACGTTTGGTTATGCTGTGCATGTATTTCCTAGATGAGCGGCTCAAGGATGAAGATCGCTGGAAGATTCAAACCTTGTGTTCACATGGGCTGTTTCGATCTTGAAGTTTTTGTGGAATTGAATCAACGTTCAAGGAAGGCAAGCTTCTAGAGAAGGGACGTTTTGGTTCTTCTAACTGATTCTTTTTTTTATTTGTGACTAACATTTGATTGCCTTTGCAGTGGCAGTGCCCAATCTGTCTGAAAAATTATGCACTGGAGCATATCATTATCGATCCATATTTCAACCGTATCACGTCTAAGGTAGTAACTTTTCTACCTTTATACTATTTATGAAAATTACCAACGTTAGTAGGATCTGGATGTTAGAAGAAGTTTGATAGAATTCGTTATGCTTTTATTTGTTTCTGTGGTACAGATGAGGCATTGTGGAGAAGATGTAGTGGAAATTGAGGTCAAGCCTGATGGTTCATGGCGTGTGAAGGCAAAAACTGATAGTGAACGCAGAGATCTTGGAGATCTTTGGTTATGGCATTTTCCGGACAGTACTCTCTGTTGTGTTGATACAGAAATTAATTCTAAAAAGGACATGCCAAAACATGTCAAACTGGAAGGTGTTTCTGATGGGCATACTAGTTTGAAACTTGGAATCAGGAGGAATTTCAATGGGTTTTGGGAAGTTAGCAAGCCTGAGGATATGAATAACTGTTCTTCCGGTAATAGATTACAAGAGAACTTTGCAGACTATGAGAAAAAGGTTATCCAAATGAGCAGCAGTGGCACTGAAAATGGTAGGGATGGTGAAGATGCAAGTGTAAATCAAGACGGTGGTCCTAATTTTGACTTCTCCACTATCAATGGGCTAGAGATGGATTCCCTTTCTCTCAATGTTGATTCAGCCTATGGTTTTCCCCATCGAAATCCCTCTTCAGCATCAGCAGCAGCAGCAACAGAGGAAGTAATAGTTCTGAGTGATTCAGAGGAAGAAAACGACATGCTAATTTCCTCTGGTAATATATATCAGAATAATCAAACAAATGTGGGTGGGGTTTCTTATACCGTGCCTCCTCCTGGAATCAACGATCCATTTCCAGAAGATTCCAATCTTGTGGCTGGTAATTCATGCTTGGGTCTTTTCAGTACCAGTGATGATGACTATGAGATGCCTCTTTGGTCATTACCTTCTGGATCCCAAGGTGGAGCTGGTTTCCAATTATTTACTTCTGATGCAGATGTGTCAGATGCTCTAATTGATTTACAACATGGCTCCCTAAATTGTTCCACGTCAATGAATGGCTACACAATCGATCCAGGGGCTGCCATGGGATCGGCTGGTCTTGCTCCAGATTCTTCTGCTGTTCATCCGGACACTAACATTAATGATGGCTTGGTTGATAATCCTTTTGCATTTCCTGGGGATGATCCCTCGCTTCAAATATTTCTTCCAGCAAGACCTCTAGCTGCGTCTGTGCAGTCTGATTTGAGAGATCAAGCAGATGTATCAAATGGTATTCGTACAGAGGATTGGATATCTCTAAGGCTTGGGGGTGATGCCAGCGGCAGCAACGGAGAGTCTACACAACCAAAGGGATTAAATTCTAGACAACATATACCTCCTAGAGACAATGCCATGGACTCAATGGCTGATACTGGTTTGTATCTTTCTTTATTATTGCTGCAGATTTTGATTTTTTATTTCTAAATCACTATTACTATCATTGTCGTTACTTTTTTCCTTTGTGTGCGGGGTGGGGCATCAAGTCCAGTTTAAGGCTTCATTTCAGTATTTGTTTTAGTAAGACTAAAATCCAGTTTAGACACAATATCTGGGTTAGACCCACATAACCTGACTCAAGACCATTATAATCTTACTTAGAAGTGATTCTAGCACACAAAAAGTTGAACCCATACATTGGGGTGTTACCACATAAGCCATTTAGCCCTCATAACCCGACTCAAGACCATCATAATCTTACTTAGAAGTGATTCTTGCACACTAAAAGTTGCACCCATCCATTAGGGTGTTACAACATAAGCCATTTACCTTTTCACATTATCAGGTTTCGTTTATGTAGCAGCATCCTAATGGCAGGGTGCACAGATTTTTGTGTACATATTGTGTGCACAAGTAGTTCTCCTCATTTAGATTCCAATTCATTTTTGTTTCAGCTTCAACCTCTCCATTTGGTTGTGTATTAGATTCTAGTTTGAGACTATAATCAGTTCCTTAGGCCCACGAAATCTGACTGAGGGGCCATATACTCTATCTAAAATACACTCACTTAAGGCCCCACCGAATCTTATCTAGAGTGCACTCAAAATTTCAGTTTCAGTTACATTCCGAAAATGAGCCAAGGCTTCATTTGGAAGCACTTATTTTTGTCATCACAATTTCCAGTATAAGCTCTCAAAATATTACTAACTCTACTATTCTAAATATCAGTTTCACTAGATATTTGTTTAACAAGTCTACCCAAATGGAGCGCAAGTGTTATGATAATAAGAAACTGGTAATGTTTTGGTTGTGTGTTGAGAGGGGGAGGGGCTTGGGGATTGTCTTTTGGGAAATTCCTCTTGCTATCTATTATTTGAGATCATTCCGAGAATCAGTGTAGTTGATTTTTTTACCTCGTATGCAGCTTCTTTACTTCTTGGAATGAATGATGCTCGCTCTGAAAAGTCTAGTAGAGAACGGTCAGATGGCCCTTTCTCCTTTCCTACACAGAAACGTTCGAGACCACGTCTTTACCTTTCTATTGATTCGGACTCCGAGTAAAGGGATTGAACGATGTGTCGCCTAGGATTCCTCACTTTGAATTTTCTTCCCAGGATGGAAAGCATATTCTGGCTTTATTATAATGATCTATCCTCTTCATTCTCCAGTTCATAGTTTTACAAGTCGACATGACATTTTTATCCTCCCATGAGAAATCAGTTGTAAAGGAATCCAGAGCAAACAAAACTAAGTTATTATCGCTGGTGTTACCGTGTACTGGTACCTCCACTGCCCCCCCCAATAGGTATGCTCTCTAAGTCCTAAGCTAATGAGAGTTCCATAATTGATCTTGCTAAGTTCAAATGCTTGAATATCACATTTGATCCTTCCCTATATACCTGATGCTTAATTTCCATGATTGTGACAGGGGAGGTCCAGTACCGGTTTAAATCTGAGCAGGAGATCGGTAATTGAATCTGGAAATTCTGAAAAGCCGAAGAAGGCTTTCTCTTAGAGATACAAATTCTGCCATTCTTTTTTTTTTTTTTTTCCGTTTCCTTTTTTATAGTTGATAGCAAATAGGTTGTAAATGGCATAACTTAGATGAGTTGATCTATAGAAAAAAAATCATAATTCTTCCAACTTCATAAATAATCTGCGTCTTATCTTGTAGCATTTTCAGCATTTGATGCCTTGAAATCATTACTGTCATTGCTATGATTTATCATGTGCTTTACAAATCCAGTTGTGCAGCAGATAATGGACCAAAAGCCTTTTCAAGATCATCGCTGAAATGCAAAACAAGAAATAGCAGAGAATGGGTGAGAAAGTGTAGCTACCCTAACAGTATCAGGCTTATTTATTCATGAACACTGCAGTAGGCGCTCTCTGTGTGAAATGTAAAATCGATTGAATTTAGTTTGAACTTTCTACTGTTGCTGGAAAGATTTTGGGGTTGATTTGATTTAGCTAAAAACTGTGAACCGAGTCCAATGGAAATCATCCATACATACATACGGCTTGTGCTCCCTGTTTTTTTTGTTACTTGTTAAACGGAAATTAAGGCCGAAAACATATCCGAAAATGTACTCGGATGTATACAATATTGTTTCTGTACACTAGTATACTAGGTACATCCCAGAATGTAACTTCTAATATTGTAGTCTTATGAAGTTTTAGATCCCTAATAAGAATAAACTTCTTCTGATACAAAGTCTTGAACAAGTTAGTGATGGGATGCAATCATAGAGCATGGAGATGGCACGAAAAAGGCATAAAAAAACCTGCAGGATATGGTTTTTTTTTTCTTGGGTTGCCATAAAGTAGATAAGTTCATCACGCTGCCTCATTATTGGTCTATGCTTAGTCACCAGTGACGCTTAAGGTCCCGGTCTCACCCATTGCATTCTATGAAACAAGACCTATCCGGTAGTTAGGCCGATGTGCTCAACAAGAGTGAGATGAGTTCGGACCCGTTACTGAATGGTCATTTCCAAGCAGGCTATCTTACTTGATTCGTTTCCCTGCTGCCACGTAAGTGAATTTCCCTTTATGAAAATGAAACGCGTAGCGGACAATCACAACAGCGGGAATTACAAAACTGCCTCATTAGTTTCATTGATTGTAAAAGTGACACCTGGGTTTTGTTTTTTTATTTCCTCAGTACGTGACTTACTAGTATTCTTCTTCTTTCATTTCTCCTTCTCTAAGACGAAGATGCAGATGCTCTATGCAGTAAGGTCTAGATGTGCTGCGATTGTTAGGACTCGATCACAATCTGCTTCTTTTTCCTCCGCTTTACTTTTCGATGATACTCAGTTGCAGGTATGCTCTGAAGCTTTTCATTTGAATCGCTCAGTTAAGTTATTGGTGAACAAAGCTTCTGTTTTCCTGCATGTTTACCTTCTTTCAAAAGTATGATCTTTAGGTTCATGTTTTCGATTGGAAAATATTGTTAATAAGCACGAATTGTAGTTTAAAAAAAAAGTTTGATTAATGACTGACACTGGCCTTTTTCGCTCTCCTATGCGTGCTTTTTGAAATAAAATCCAATCGAATGCATCATCCCTATGCCAAATTCAAAGCACATATATGTTTCAATTCGCGTATAAAATTGTTTAAATCTCATCTAAAATTGGAAATGCGCCGGTGTTAGAACTTGCTTAATTTCATTTTATACCATCTTATATTACGAAAATGGAATCTTAGTTGCTAAGAGGGGAAACACTAGCTCATAGTGGCAGAAGACAATTGCTGTATGAGAAACCTTTTTGTAAGACACTATCAGGGAACTTTATCATGGTTAGAAAATGGTATTTTTTCTCATTTTCATAGAGAGTAGTTGGCCTTTCAACTGTGTGTCTGATTTTCATTATCAATGAATGTTATGATCCCCCATTTCTCCAGTTTATGCTGAATTGTGCAGTTTAAAGAAAGTGTCGCACAATTCGCTGAAGAAAACATTAAACCTCATGCCTCAAAAATAGATCAAACAAACTCTTTCCCAAAGGTCAGCTTATGGCCCTATTTAAGGCTATATTTCCGAATTTTCATTCATCATAATGAAACTCAGTTATGTTGCTTTAGGACGTTAACCTATGGAAACTCATGGGAGAGTTTAATCTACATGGTATTACTTCACCAGGTAAAGCTTTCATGATTTATTAAATGCTTATTACTGCTTGATCTTCTTATGGATACTTTCAGATGGTTCCATTTGCCCCTTCTCATATTTCTTGTAATTTGATTAGTAATGAGTCAAAATTATATGTTTTAGTCAAAGCTCAAAGGGAAAGAGTATTAGTCACAATGGCTGATTGTTCTGGGATCTCGCAATGAAAATAACCAACTTTCAATCACCTTTTACATACATGTCCCTTCTCTCTGATTTTTTTCATGTAGTTTAACTGTCATGTTTTATAAGCTAGTTCACTTCTGATCTTGGTCCGTCAACCGAATCATTGAGAGTTGAGACGGTCGGTTATATAGCTCCTTCTTCCACCATTATAGCTGCCATTTCAGAAGTTAACCTAATTATTTTTGTAGAGGAATATGGGGGACTTGGTCTTGGTTACTTGTATCACTGTATAGCGATGGAAGAAATAAGCCGTGCTTCAGGGTCTGTTGCCCTATCCTATGGTGCACACTCTAATTTGTGCATTAACCAGCTGGTATGCATAAAAGGGTTTATATTTGTAGCAGTTCTATGCTGCCACTTAGCCTTAACAATATTCGTATAATTGTTGATGTATATTGTAGGTGAGGAATGGAAGTCATGATCAGAAACAGAAATACTTACCGAAGGTTTTTTTTTATCCTTCTATTTCGATGTTATCCACTTCCACTACCTTCTTTTTTTCCTATATGATGCTAATAAGTTAGTTATAATATGGATTACCAGCTTCCCCCTTCACAATCTTTCATTATTCCTGTATATCTTTTAGTGGTCTTTTGGCTGAACAAGTACATCTTCATTCTGAAGCTTATCAGTGGGGAACATGTAGGAGCTTTGGCTATGAGTGAACCCAATGGTAACTTCCTAAAAACCATGAAGTCTTTCTTGAGAAACATGAAGTCTTTCTTGACTGATGCATTTGTGTATTCTTTAGCTGGCTCTGATGTTGTTAGCATGAAATGCAAAGCTGATCGTGTAGATGGGGGATATATTATTAATGGAAACAAGATGTGGTGCACCAATGGTCCTGTTGCTCAGACATTGGTATTTTCATAAGCTATTTTTTTATTTTTTTGCTTTTTTATTTTTTCCGTAATCATTGTGTATAGACATTGGTATTTTCAAGTAGAGTCCACTGCGATTTGAGAATGTGTTGGTTTTTTGAAGTCATTATTCAAAAGTTAGTCTTAAGCATTGACTGTTGCAGTGCTACTCCCCAAATATGGGCTTAAAAAAAATAGATTCTATCCTGAACAAAAGTTGACAAGGCACCATTCTATTCAATGAACCAATTGATGAAAGAGACAAGCAACTTATTTTTGGTATGATGATGAAGCAACAATCTAGTAGATTTGGTTATATACCAGAAAGGGTCCTCAAATTTGTATGGCATATTCTTCTGCAATCTGAGGTACTGTCAGTGACTCAGTGGAACATGTATATGGAGGTTCTTTTGTCCTGCATAGAGTTTGTTCCCCTTGTAGTGTTGAAGTCTAATCTAGTAGCAGTAATTTGGTCTCACTGCATTTGATTTGTCTATACCTGGCAATCCTAAATGGCTCATAATTTTATATTTCATTCATCCAATTGGGTTGATATGTAAAATTGTGAATTTCGACAGGTTGTTTATGCAAAAACAGACATAACAGCTGGCTCAAAAGGAATCACAGCATTCATCATTGAGAAGGGAATGCCCGGGTACTTGCACAAAGTTGGTTTGGCTATTCATAACATAAATGTCGCGTGATATAAATCTGTTGCAAATTGTGATGATCTAGGCCTAATTGATAGCACATACCTCACCCGTCCCAAAAGGATAATCTTAAGATCCCCAAAATACTAGACCTCCATACTAGTCTGATCATAAGTATCTGAAATATATACCCATCCTATATTAATGCACTGCCTTATACCAGTGTAAAAGGAGTCTCAGTCCAACTGTAGGCTGATTTAAATATGGATTAAGCCTTAGGCATAACACATCCATAGTCACATTTGATTCTGTTAGCTTTATTGATGTAGTCTCAGACCCTTATTTTGTATATTGTCCCCCCCCCCCCCCCTGGTACGAAGAAACCTTTTCTTCCTTTTTAACCGTTATTCAGATTAGGGTTTTTTTTTTTTTTTTTTGTTAATCACCTCAATCTTGACGTTCCTAAAATCTATTTTAAGAATGAGATAAATGGGCTTGCTTCCGCTGACAATATGATAAACATCAACTCCAAAATTATTGTTGAACCTCTTCAATATCTGATTCTTACAGTGTGAGTGATGTCTGACTGCAGATTTAGCACAGCTCAAAAATTAGACAAACTTGGCATGCGAGGAAGTGATACGTATGTCAACTGTCCTTGAAGTAAATTTATATGCTGTAACTTATCTTTTCCACTTCTTCTGATGTTGGCTATGGTTGAACAGATGTGAACTCGTGTTTGAGAATTGCTTTGTCCCGGAAGAGAATGTTCTTGGAAAGGAAGGGAAAGGTCTTCTAGTATTATAACTTTACAAGTTTTTTATGTCCAAGTAAATCATAGGAAGGTCTCTCTATGTGCATTATTGCTGTACAATATTAATATAAAGCTTATTGTTTACTATCAGGTGTATATGTAATGATGTCGGGGCTAGATTTGGAGAGGCTTGTATTAGCTGCTGGTCCTCTTGGCATTATGCAAGCATGCCTAGATGTTGCTCTGCCTTATGTTCAACAAAGAGAGCAGTTTGGCCGCCCGATTGGGGAATTTCAATTTATACAGGTTCGTATCATTTGCTAGTGCATCTTTTATCTTGATACTTTCTGTGAGTTTACCATTATATCAATTATCTTCTCATGTTAATCACAGGGGAAACTCGCAGATATGTTTACTTCTCTACAATCCTCCAGGTACACCTTTCTTTTCGTTACCAGGACTGATATATTGTTTCTTCTTATCACTATTTTTCTTGACACAATTTCTCTCTCTCTCTCTTCTAGGTCTTATGTGTACTCTGTTGCAAGGGACTGTGATAATGGAAAAGTAGACCCAAAGGTGATTTTAATGTCTTTTTCTAGGTCTCATCGCTTCTCTTTTTCTTTTTTTCTCTTTTTTTTGTTTTTGTTTTAGTTTTATAAATAAATTGTGGATCATTCTTGTGATTCTTGGTCTGTATGATTTAAATGGATATTTGAATATTCAGGATTGCGCAGGAGTAATACTTTGTGCAGCAGAAAGAGCAACCCAAGTTGCTTTGCAGGTAAAATGTTAAACAAATGAAAGACTTGTTTGTTTATGCAAAACATAAAATGAATATTGATTGGTTTGGAGACATCAATTAAACAATCTTAAGCACAAAAGCCATTGTTTTATGCAATGGAGATTAACAATGAAATTATCTTTTGATCCTATGCTCAAACCTTTTCTTGTTTAGGCCATACAATGTTTAGGTGGCAATGGGTACGTAAATGAGTATGTAACGGGCCGTCTTCTTCGAGACGCAAAACTATACGAGATTGGAGCCGGAACGAGTGAAATCAGAAGAATGATTATTGGTCGTGAGCTCCTAAAAGAGCATTGAAGCACATGCTTTTAGTCACCATATCTTCCTGAATTATATTTTCCAGTAAATAAACTTTACTCAAATGTACCATACTGTGATTATCTCGTTGAATTGTAGTCAGGTTACTCAAAACTACAGTTTAGACCACAAATGCCAATCCCAAAAAAAGATGATGTTAACAAATCCAGTTTGTCTCACAAAATTATCCAAACTATCTTCCCAATCTACAGATTATCTTCTAGTTGGAATCAGCTACAAATAGCTTCTTGGATATTTGCAGTAGTTTAATATGTTGCTGGTATTCATGGTTGTAAGTAATGGATATCTAAACACACAGAAACCAATACTTATTTCAAAAATAGATTCATATTCATAGAATTACAAGTAACCTGTTTCAATTCTCATAGGCCATAAAAGAAGTAAAAGTACCCTGTTAAAGCAGCCGTTTCACGGCTGCTGTTACTCGGAACTTGAAAAAAGGCTAAAAATAGTAGATAAGTAATAATAAGTTCAAGCAATACCCCATTTCACAGGTATATTTGGCAAACACAAAACTAAGAAGGAAAAAAAATAAAGATCTTGATTATTAAACCCTTACTACTGTTGGAGAGCACTCGGGCTGGCCCACTGACGACGACTTGGACCCTTCAATCGTGACCTGGCCCTGGTCCAAACAGCTCTGAGTATCATCACTAATGTTCATTCCAATAGTCATCTTCTCCACTTCTTCTTGGGTATGTATATGAATTTTCGATGCTACATTACAGAATTCACTGCCACGGAAATGATCGGAAACAATGGTTAAGACCATGAAAAATAATAACTATAATAAGCACCTGCAACTTATGTCTGTATGAAAGAAAATAGGAGGGGAAAATTTGAAAATAAGAAGACTTACAGCCATGGGTCATCTCCAACAACCATGACATCATTTTCACTATCAGTGTACAAAATCCGCCAACCTTTATCGGGATCTCTCAAGAGCCCTTCCATGCCAAAAAGCCGCTCGAGTTCTATGAGAAGTTCTTCATAACCATTCAGCCTAGATAGATCAATGGCTCTTCCTACTAAGCTACCTTGCTTGTGAACCTTCACTCAATAAGTAGTTAACAAGGAAAGAGTCAAAGAAAAATAAATAAAAACTATATCACAATCTAACATATAGAGCTAGCTGTTTATGTGATCATTACCTTTTTACAGCTCCTCTTCCCTGCTTCTGCAGTCAATGAAAAACCAAAAAGCTTGCACCCATTTCCAATCCCATTATTAACATTCTTTTCATTTGAATCTCTTTGATCAGCAGAACCTGAGCTTGGAGAATTTGAAATACTTTCTACCAACTTATGCTCTATTTCATTCCTTACTTTCCCAACCTCTATAGAAGATGGTTCAAGTGAGAGATTATTCTCTCTAGGGAAGTAGTTAACATAGGTCCGCCTCATAGTATCGGGATAAGGAAAATACGCATTTTGAATCCCTTCAGGTGCAAGATGGTAGAAACCAGGCTTGGGGGATTGAAACATGTTAAAAGGGTTGGACCCGAAATTATTGATCTTTTCCCAAGGAGTGAAATTGAAGTCTCCTTTACAAGTTAGTGATCTCAGAGGGCATATTTCTTGACCTTGCAAGACCTTTGGACATCTATCAGATTCCGTTAAGCCAGTGTAAGGGGTGATGTTATGAGCATTCTTCACAAACTCATTGATATTGACTTTTTCTATTCCCCCTGAGCGCATCTCGAAATCCAGATGGTGGTTTGTGGTGGGATCACGCCTGTAGAAAGGTTGTGATGTTCTGGTAGAACCTAAATTTTCTTGACCTTGCAAGACCTTAGAGGATTTTATAGAGTCCTCAAAGTCCAAAAACACACCCTCACCTAAAAACAAGATAGAGTTAAGATTCAAGGATTAAGTATTTTGACTTATAAATTTTTATCCCAACTGAAAACTATATAATACCGGAAATGGGGTTGTTAGGGTGGATCGAAGTGAGATTTGTACGCAGTTTCTTAAGCCTCGGCGAAGATTGAATGTTTAATGGTGAAAGAGAAACTGAAGGATCAATTTCCCATGGAGAAACGCATTCTTGATGACCACTCACCGGACCTTCATCCCATCTTACCTGTTGTATTAGAAAACAGAAAGGGTAAGTAAAATTGGATTTTGACCCAACCTGGAGTTTCAAATGCTCATCAAAATGAACATCGAATATTGGGGTATTGCATTTCATAATATGCAAAGTGAAGTAATGAAGCTTACTATCAAGCTTTTCCATTTTGAATTGGGCCATCTATAGCGATCCATGTCACCAATTCCCATCACTACCCCACTAAACCTGCAAGAAATGAATAACCGTTATATACTTTTTTTTTCTTAACGAATTCCAGGAAGTAGAACATGTAGATCATATTGTTTTGACCCAAACTATATTACCTTCTTTCCGGTGAATCGTCCATTTCATATCTCATTTTGAATCTTGTCCCAATAGCCACTGGATTAGTAATGCTTTTCACATACTTCTGATATGGTATGACAAACTGTGCATGACTAGCCCTGCAATCCAGCCCAAATTTCAAAGATATTAGTTTTATTTATTTATTTATTTTCACAGACAATCGCTTTAAAAAATAAGGTTATATCGATTATAGGAACCTTGGATTGTAGAAGACATGAAACATGCTCTTGGAGGTTATAGCATTAGACACAAGAGAAAGAACGTTTGGATAAGAATTCTGATTGCCAACGGCTGAATCCGGAAGACCGCTTCTAGGTCGAACTGACCTTCTTATACCCAACCTTAGCTCCCCATTTTCACCCCTGCCAAGAAACATTAGAAAATGAATCACTGGATTTCTGTCATGTTAATATTATTGTCTATACTCGATATGAAATGAAAATAAACATTTTCAAATTTGTCAATTTGATACTCAATATGGCACCTTCACAGCAAAAGGATACCACCACTTGCAGAGGAACGATTATAACGAAAAGTAGTCTTCATATTGATTAAAGTATCAACTGAAACATACAAACATGGATTTGCATTCTTTTCTGGTCGAAATTAATGTAAATACTTCTAGATTTTGTCCAAAATCTTATTGCAAAACTCCATTTAAACATGAGTACCTCAAGAAGAGCACTGCATCCCCAGAAACAAGATTCTTTTGGCTAACAAATATACTCCATCCAGTAGTAAGCAGATGCCGCCTAGGCTGACCTGGCAAGTGATAAATATTGAATGTAATCAATTTTTGCATCCATCAAACAACAAATAAGAAAATAGAAAATGAAAATTACTAAATTACCTCTAAAGATATGCCGAAACCTCCATTCGATCCCATGTAGGTCCTTTGCTACAAGCTCCTGAGACGGTCTCTGCTGTTTATAATCCTACAAAAATTGCGATATCCAATTAACAATCCAAATCTTCCAGTTAGTAACTACAAAATTAAATAAATCTTAGAGAAGACATACCAGAGGAGGAAAACAATCCTCGGCAGCTCTGCGTGGGACCGAGAAGCCACCATGGGTGCTCGTATCAGAAGCCGTAAGTGTTTTACAAAACATGTGAGGTGTAGATCTTGTGGATACGCCTCCACCCATATCCCCATCAATTCCCATTTCTTCCAGTTCTTTCCCCTCTAAGCCCCCTCCTACCAACTATGAAAATGACTCGAATTAAACATCATAACCATCTTGAAAAACATGACTTTTTATTTTTTGAGGTACTTCCTACAATAATAGAAATTTAAGTTCAAAAGCAATAAGATAGCAAAACACCCACATAATTTTAAGCCTTCTCAAAACCAAATTGACACACAAGATCAAACTTTCTTCATGTTAACACAATTTCAAACAACAATTAACTTTTTTCTCACATTATGAACTCATACCTCTGGTTGGGGAAGCAAAGTGACTCTTGTATAGACCTCATCATTGTCCTTATTTGCCTGTATAAAAATTTTATTTAAAAAAAAAATATATATTAGGGGATGCTTATTCGTAGACAACACAAAACAATTGGTCTTACAGTAAAAAAGGAAAAAAAAAAAAGGAGGGGGGGAGGGAGGCATTGCTCACTAGTAATTGGACATTTAAGACCCTGCAGAAGATTTGAGGCTGAAGACCAAAAGTGGGAGTTTCCATGGGAGAGAAAGGAGAGGTGGAGAGAGCTTGTTCTAAGTGACCTTGTGGGAAGTAAACAACCACATTTCCTTTCTTGGGAAGTGAGGTGAGAGGACCAGCACAAGCATGCCAAAGCTCAAGAGAAGTAGAGGAAGAGACATGAATTGATGATGAAATTGAAGAAGAGGACGTTGAGGAGGACAGACAACAGCAAGCACAACTACTGTTCTTCTCACAATTCCCATTACAATAATACACATTATTGATATTATTATTATCATCCTTCTCCACCTCACCAACTACTGCATGGCTCAGATCAATTTCCATGAAAAGAAAGCCCTGTGTTAATTCCCTGTTGCTATGTAGCAGAGAGAAGTACTGCCAAATCAAACAACAACCGATACAGATATTAACAGATAATGAAAGTTTAAAGAGCGAGAGACAGAGAGAGGTTGAGGAGTAATCAACTGGCAAAAGAAGGGAAACCCAAAAAAATGAAACTTTAGTTAGAATTCAGGGAAATGAGATCAAATCATGATAAGAAACTCTTATTTTGAGAGGTGGCCAACAACAAAGCTAAAAGCCTAAAACAGGAGATAAGTGAAAAAAAATTGATAAAGGCAGGTGAGTAGAAAACAACAAGAAAGTCATGTTTGGAAGGATGCCAAGGCACAAGGGAAAAAGAGAGGGAAAAAAAGAAAAAGAAAAAAAGGAATCAAATAATAACAAGAAATTCAAAGTATGATTCCTCTCCCATTTGCAGGTACTGAGAAGAGGGAGCAGAAGCAACAGACATAGACAATTGATACCAAGCTCTCAGATAGAGAAAGGCAAAAGGCCAATGTGACTTTGGCTTTTGGACTTCTAAAGAGAGAGAGAGAGAGAGACAGTTGGGTGGGGGGGTAAGCCAAGACAGTACAGAACCCACACTCCCCACCCTCTTCTACTTTGCTTTTTTCCTTTTTTTTCTATTTTTGGGAAATTCTTCATGCGCTAAATCATAAATCTCGAAAATAACGATTAAATTCATAATATTATGAGATAAATATAAAATGTAATTTTAAATATTATATAAAAAAACTTAAACCTGAACCCAACTCATCAAGCTGCTCAATTACTCGAGTAACTTTTCTTTGCCTCTCTCTCTTCTCTATAACTTTATCTTCTTCTTTTCTCTTTTTTTTTTCCCCCTTCTCTTTATTAATTATCTTCTTTCACTGTGGAAGGAGAGTGTAGGTTAGGCCCTTCCACCTAAGACAAAAAAGGAAGGTCTTCATCAATTGCAACTCAAAAAAATATATTTCATTAAAAGAGAACCAAAAAAACAAAAAAAAAACACAATTTTCCTCCGGTCCTAATGATTAGATTAACCTTCCACATTATAATATAAAAATAGAGAACTAAAAAATAAGAAAACAAACAACTAGAAGCTGAATTTCACAATCTGAGACATATGCTATTTTCAATATTCATTCTTAAATTAATTAACAAAATAAAATCCCAATTTTAATACTCTCTTAGTGCTAGTACAATAACTTATCTTACCCTAATCCTTGTATGAAAAAACCCAAGTAGAAGCTAACTAAACCAGAAACACTCATTCACACTGACATCTTATTCATTCTGTAAAAGTCAACCCACCCAATTTCATTCTACTAACAAAACTATTGTTGTTTTCTTTTCTGTGAGACATTTAACAAACACTTAGATGCAGTAAATAAGAACCGACCCACTAAACTTTTTCTATGATAAAGTTAATGCTAGTGTCTACTATTTACTACTCACAAGTCACAATGTACAGTGGGTGATTTAAACTATCCAGGTAATGATCAATAAATGGGGACAGTATAATTTTTTTACTTCAGCAGTAATGGTGGCATTTAGTAGACGGCTTTGAAGATCTCAGACCAGGTTCAGACATTGTTAACAGAGGATCATTAAGAGACTCGACAGGAGAGAGAGAGAGAGGAAGAGAGAGAAAGAGATTCAGAAGAACTCGGAAGAGAAAGAAGAAGAAAGGAGTTGTCAATGTAAAAGATGGAGGAGGAAAGGGGAGGGGGGGGGGGTCCATTGGAGCAATAGATGGGAGTTTTGGCAGCAAGTATCGTGGGCGCCCAGACCTGCTTCTTGCCGGCCCCCCCCCCCCCCCCCCCACTCCCTTTATGTATTTCTATTTCCCACTCGACATCCTGGCGCGTTAGCTTCACGTTGTGAGGAGCACGAGGTTGTCTTTCTTTCGTTAACAGAGAAAGCCTGCGCCTTAAGCGCTGCCTCCTGCCCTACCATCATATACATTCCTCTCTCTCTCTCATTATCGATTAAACCGACCCAATTTGCCCTCGTTAATTTATTTTATTTACGATACTATCCCTCTCATTTTCTCTCTCTTTCTGATATCATCAACGTTTAAGGTTGGACCGTATGAAAGTTGCAGCAGCGCACGACTGCACGACCATTTTTTTGGTCTTCTTTTGAAGAAGCATATTTGGGTCCGTACGAACGGAATTGTCACAACTCCCGGGGGTCGCTCCTTCTTCATTACAACGCATCATCGCCGTTCGATTTCCACCAAATTGAGTTTGACCATCAGGTCACGCCTCTTTGACTTTACTATTTTAATGAGTTGACTCGCTCGTGTTGATGAAATATTACATATATGTTAGATAAAGCTAGAAACATTTTACTATTAAAAATTGATTGCTAGGTGAGACAAACATTTAGATCCAAATATATATAATCGATATTATTGTACACACAATATATTGTACGGATATCTCATATATTAAATTATAATTTTAAAGATATATATATTATAAAAAAAATAATATTTGTAATTATGATATAGTTTATTATATAATTTATTATATCACATGTTAATATATTAGATTCTAATTATAATTATTAAGTAAACTGAGATTTAAAAGTAATATAAATTGTTGGATAACGAATAGTTCAACAGCTTATTTTCAAGTTGCTGAATCCACTTAAGAGAGTCGATAAAGGATCCACCTTAGAATGGAGTTAGGGAGGTAAGCCGGCCTGACTGTTTGATGGTAAACGTCCTGACCTCAACCCCAACCATGAAGGAGGTCTAGTCAAAAGAACCTAGGAAGTGGTCCACCGAGGAGGGGGTTAATGATCTACCTAGATATGAGGTCAAGAACACTAGTGGGTCACCAACTAAAGGGCATACAACCGCCTAATAGATGAGCTGATACTGAGGGTTTAGGGGCTCAATTGGGATGAGTTCCTAGCAGTTTACATATGACCCCTATGCTAGCCCACTATGGTTTGTTCAAGGGAAAAACTTGTTAAATAATCTTGGATTGGAGGATTAAGGTACGCGTTGGAGGGTACATTGGCTGTCACCAGGGCAATCCCCTGTTGATCTATGCAAGTACATTTGACCTTAGAGTACACTACTGGTCGTGCATCCTTTTAGACAAACGAAAATCCGCATCAACAGTTTGACATCGCATGTGGGGATGATTATCTTCATCTTCGAAAGTTCCAATTGGTTGTATCTGATTGCCTAAATCCTTTACATGATACGAAGATGGAGTTAAAAGAACAAAGCGGAACATGAAGACATATATTATCCAAGCCATAGAAAGGATGGAAAGGAGCATGATAGAAAGGATGGACAAAATGATGGACAAAATGATGGAAAGATCTCTGGATGAGAGAATATAAGCGGCCATTGTGCGCGTTATGGCTGAGTTGAGGAAGAAGTCCTAACCAGGGAGTTGGCTGAAGGGGACCTTCGATTGACATAGAATCCATCAAATATGAGGCTGAAGGATAACCACATCCCTAGGGGGCAGAGGCCCATTCGAGAGTAAACCTCAGGCCGGCTGAGGGGGTGGCTAACTTTGAGAGACCAGCTCATGTCTAAGCACCTACCATTGCTAGGGCATGTCTGACTTAGGGTTCGCCCCCTAAGAGTGACAACAAGAAAGCGCTAGAGAAGAGGATCAATGCTCTTGAGAGCAAGATGAGAAATAACTCTGATCCATAGGAAAAGCAAGAGATTTCATTCACCTCGAGAGTGACGAGCACAAATCTCCTTTAAGAAATTTAAGCCTCCTATGATGGATAAATGTAGTGGGGTTAAGGATCCCTACGATCATGTTGAATCTTATTTCTTCTTGATAAGCCTGAATGGGCTAAGGGATGAGCTGATGTATCGAGCTTTCCACATCATCTTGAATGGGTTAGCTATGGAGTAGTACCGCACTCTGACTCTAGGGGTTGATCTATTCATTTGTCGAGCTAAAGACACAATTCATAACCAATTTCATGGGACCTAGAACTACTAGGCTTCCTATCATCAGCCTTTATACCTTGAAATAGTACACAAGAGAATCTCTGCTGAAGTATGTGGATAGGTTCCACGTTGAAGTTATTCATGTGGATCAGCCTAGGGACATCGACGTCCTACATGCTTTCATCGAGAGGGGGAGGGGGGACTAATAAGAAGCTCATCAGAAACTCCAGTAAGAAGCCCCTTAGTTTCTATTCTAAGGTCCTTCAGAAAGCCAAAAGGATTGGGGTGGCTGATGAAGTCCACTCCCTTCAGCTGAAGAACCAGCAGATGCAGCAGGGGACCTGTTAGGAAATGTATACAAGCATATAATAGAATAAATGCAGCAGAAGAAATATTTAAAAAATTATTTGGATTATATCATAGCATGCACAATTTCTATCTAGACAGATCATACAACAATTATATCACATATAATATATATACATATTAATGGGTATAACTCATAGATACTTAATCAACCCTTTGATTAATTTGGCCCACAAAAATTTAATTAATAATCTACCTCATTAACCCTTTAATATCTGATTATTAATACAAATATTTAAGACATTTTTATGTCTTATGAATAATAGGCTGATCATTAAAAAACTAGTATACACTACTCTTCACTTTTCCAAAAAGGGACGAGGGAGTAAGATGTTAGAAAAATATCACAGAAAAATGATCGATTAAAAAAAAAATTCAACTAGTGTCATGAGGCTAAGGCCTTACAAAAAGAATATAAGTTTAATGAGGCTGAGCCCTTATAACAAAAAAGCACATATGTCATCCTCAAATCTATAGATCACTTTGGGGAGATCGACAAACTCTAGAGGTTGTTGTTGCAACATTCTTAGCCGATTGAATGCCATCCTTAGGATAATTCGCTGGGGACTCCTCCTCAAACTCCTCCCTATCATCATAGTCGTTTGGGAGCTCCACATATTACATGTCCAAGTTTGGATGGAGAAGAGAGACCACCATCTTGGCAGCCATGTAGCTAAAGACCTTAGTGTTGTTAATCTCTCTCTAATAGGCTTCAACTATAACCTTCATGCAGATGCCCTATATCCTCCTTGGTCCGAGCAAGCTTCTTAGTAGTTGCTCTATGCGCCTCGACCTCATCCCGAAGCTCCTCTGTGAGGTTAGTTTTCTCAGCGAGGAGTTCATGAATTACTGAGCATAAGAGGAAAAACTCTTCCTTAGCTAGTCATGCTCTTGGCGGACCAAGAAAGAGTGAAGGCACCAAAAATTGAGCTAGCCATTTGAGCCTGTAAAATCGAGTTATAACATCACCAATAGAGGGTAATAAGGTGACTTTGACTAGTGTTTACCAGAGTTGAGCTATTGCAAAAGATGTTTAGCACCTTAAATGGGGTAAGCTGCATAAAGTGAAAAGCCTCAGGGGTCAGCATTAACATGGGGACTTGCTGACTAAAGGCACCTTATATTGAGGCTTAGTCGCCACCTCCGAACCACTACGCTTAGTCAGTGTGCTAGTGATGCATGACGTCCAGTCAGCCGGGCATAAGGCCTATACTGACAGGGTTGTTTGAGGAGGGTTTATAAAAGACTTGAAGTGAAGAGGCGAGCAGGGAAGAGAAGAGAAATTTCTCAGCAACATTTCTCTAGGAGACCCCGATAATGAAATCTTAATGGCTAAGCCTAAAGCGATGAGATCATGCCTCGCTTTCTTTATAGCAACAACAATGGATTTTGTCCTCAGCAGAGGCTTCTTGGACTTAACCCTCCGCTCTGCCCTCTGTCTGAGCTCAACCTTTAAATATGTAGCCACCTTTTGGCTTCAACCTCAGTTCCGGAAAACTTTGTGGAGAATAAAAAACTTAATCAAGCATAAAAATAGATAAAAACATGTAGGCATGAGGCTAAATAGTATACCCTCAGCTGGGGTAGGGAGCACACTAAGAGGACAAACCTCCAAAAGTGGCTATCGTCTACAAGACCGCATGCGATAATGCGAGATGGAGTGAGAACCACCAATACCGCTCATTCTCTAGTCTGGCCATGAAGACCTCCCCGACCAGCTCGTCATCCCTAGATAGATTAAAGGAAAGATTATGGGAACCTATGAAAGACATATAATCAGGATTGAAATTCATTTTTTAGACACAAACCAAGAAAAGGATAATGGTCTTACAAGAAGGATGGAAAGCTAAAGGAAGCTGCAGATCTACTAGAGAGCTCCCTTTAAGAAGGGAGGTGAAGTACCATCCATGGATACCCCAACTGAGGTCAATAAGAGAGAGGAAGAAGGAGATAGATGCTGACATCTGGTCTCTTCCCAAAAGAGTACATGTAACCCCATTATAGTCCTCTAGGCGTTGGGCATGAGCTGATAAAACAATATTTACCAGAAGTAAAGGAAGGCATGGAGGAATTGGTGAATAGAGGTGTGGAAACTAGCGGTGAACATCAATGGGTAGATAGTTGTTTCAGATGAGACGTTTGTCTCCATTTACGGTATCTGCTCCTCGGCATCAAAAACTGTAGATTTACGATATGAGGAATGTCATAATGTGTCAGAATGTCATCACGCTCAGCCTCATCAAGGATCGAAGGCACCGGCTCATAATGGTTTTTTGGAAGAGGGCAACTCGATCTTTTAGCGGCCTTGGGAGGGTACGAACTGGAAGTACCCACTACTTTCTTCACATTTGATCACGAAGTCACAAAGGGTAAGTCTCAGGAAATAGGCAAGTGAAGGACAAAGGTTGAACACTCTAGAAAACACACGGGGAGATGGTGAGAGAATGGTTAAAGCTGACCCAAACTTCGAAAACCTAACTCAGACCTCTTAAGTACTAAGTAATGGTCCTGAGGCAAAACATATGTCTTACAAAGAGCTAAAGGGTCTACTAACCCTATATCTGATCTACTGAACGGATGAGATGAAAACCCTAGGGGCAACTGCCTATTAGGGGCGAAGACCTAAAGGCATTTTGGCGGGAAACTCCCCAAACTTATATTTATGTATGCATTTTAAATCAAATATCTCGAATTTAAATAAGTTTTTGAAATCTGGAAAATGCGTAGAAAACTTCGAAAAAGCATCCATAGTGGAAATAACAAATACATAACCCCACGAAGAAGAAAACTTACTCGGTCAGTTTGACATCGTCGTAGGAAGTGACGAAAGAGCTTTGACAACATGGGGGACGCCAAAGAATGGAGGAGAGAATAGCAGGCAGGAATGTGGAAGTTAAAGGACTTAGAGAGGAAACAATGAAATAACAATGAAAGATGGAAAAATGGAAAGGATAGAGAGATAAAAAGGAAAAGTTAGGAAGAGGGAAGGTCATCTCAGAATACAAAAAGGCACACCATTTAATAATGGACATGTGTAAAGGAGTGAAGTGGGGGAGAGCAGTAAAAAAGACGTGCGTGTGCGCCTAGGCACCTACCTCCATACAAAGTGTAATAGGCAGGGGTCATCATTAGCCACTAGGTAACATACTGAAGCCGAGAGACAAGTGTCACGAGGCCCTCGAAATCTCAGACCACGTGTTAAGAGGGGTAACTGTTGGCTAACGAATGGTCCAACAATGCAGTCTCGGATAGCTAAATCAACTCAAGAGAGTCGGATGAAAGGTTCATTTTAGGATGGAGTTGAAGAGGTAACTCAAGCTAACAATTGGATGATAAACGCCCTGACCTCAGTCTTAGCTATGAAAGAGGTCGTCAGCATGAATAGGTCCCTATCAACTTGTAAATGGACTCCAATGACAGTCCTTAAGCTCATTAGCCCCTTAAGGTTTTTGTCTTTGGGCAAAACCCATAAAATAAGCTTGAATTAGAGGATTAAGATATGTGATTGTAAACTCTATTAATTACCTCTATTATTCTAAAAAATATAATTCTAATTAATTTGATTATCAAAGAAATATACGCTTGCCATCACCTCGACAATCCCTTACATCTAATTTATGCACATACATTCAATTTTAGAGCCCGCTACGAACCCTTAAAAATCTAAATGTAGGATTTATTTACACAATTTTTTTCCCATACTTTTTCCTCGTAGGAGTGTGCTTTCACGCACTCATAAGTGCACGCGGGGAAGACATATCTTTGTTGTTTCTCTTTTGTTCCAAAATAAGATGTCATATTGGCGAAAGATAAGTAACATCATGCTACAGTGACTGAAATGTCACACCAACATTTGTCGATATTTAATTTAATAAATAATTATAACTTTATTAAAGCCGAAGCCGATAACACAAAACTGTCCCGAGAGAGAGAGAGAGAGAGAGAGAGAGAGAGAGAGAGAGAGGGAGTTAAAAAGAAGCTTTGAAAACACAGCTATTTGACAGTAGGAAGCAATAGAAAGCAATATACTTTTAATTATTATTCGTTTAATTCGAATTATATTTTACTATTTTTTCGTTAATTTAGAATTATTTCATATAACATGTCTATAATATATGTTACACTAAGTGTATATTGTAAATGATATTATTTCTTATTTCGGGAGCATTTATTATCGATTAATGAGATTAAATATATCGATATTTAATAATAAATAGATTTTATTTGTAGCAGAATCAAGTCTTAATTATATATATATATACATATATATATATATTAACATTTTTTTAATTATTTATTTATTTATTTTTAAGTTGAGATAAGAGAGTGATAGAGAGAGGTGAGTGAGTGATGTGTTCAGAATAATGGTGGGTTTTTTTTTATTTACTCGGCGATGCTTCCACTTAGTGCGCGACAAACTCATACACTACACTCTTTCTTTCTTACAACTTTAATCAATTTGTGTTTGTGTCTGGTGGGATTTTGTTTGGCACCGTTTTTTGTTTCTTTTTTTTTCCTCTCCCATTTTTGGTTCATGTGTTTACTTTAATCGCCCGCATTCATCGTACTCTTTTCTCATATGTCCATTTCTCTCCCTAAACCCAACACTCTCACTCTCTCTCTCTCTCTCTCTCTCTCTCTCTAACCACACCAACTTGCTAACTATGCACACTCATGTTTGATGCCCAAAAATGTTGGGCTGCTATAGCTTAAATAATTACTTGAGGGGGGGGGGGGCGTCTAGAGATCTATTATTTTTCAAATTCCTTAATAGAATATATTAAGAAGTAATAATAATGAGATTAAATTTAAATAAAATTATTTTCAAAATAAAAATACTTTCAAATTAAAATAATAATATAAATAATTATCACCAACATTTCTTATCGAAATAATGATAGCCAAAAACCTATATTATCATGTTTGTTGAAATCTAAGTGTAAATTGGATTATGTGCCTAAAAAAAGGAAACAAAAAACAACCTATTAAAACATATATTAATTAATAGAAGAAAGCAACAAAGAAGACAAGTTGGTGAGGGGTCCCAGTCGAGGGGACAATTTGGTTACCCTATGATGACAAACTTGTAATTAATCTTAATTTGGTGCATCATAGGAATAATTTCTAAGTCTTTTTTTTTTCTTTTTTCTTTTTTTTTTTTAATATTTAATTTTTTTATGGAAAGCTTCACTAATGGACAACAGCCGATAAAGAAGTGGGCTTAGGCAAAAAATAAAAAATAAAAAATAAAAAATAAAAAATATATATAAATGGGGTCACTCATATATAGTTCTAATCTATTATTGCTAATTGCTAATTGCTAATTGCTAATTGCTAATTGCTAATTGCTAATTATAGATTTTAATGAAACATCATGCGTAGAGATTAATCTCCACTATTACAAATTGTTTTTTTCTTTTCCGAATTTTATAATAATTCAAAACTTTCCACCATTTGATTCTGTTGTTTTTGTTGACTAAGAGGAAAGAAAAAACATGACTTAACTTGGTGGAGGAGAGAGTATGTGGGACAAAGGAATGAGAGCAAGACATTGAACCGACACGTCGTTTTTTTTTTCCTGTGATATCTTTTCTATCTTATCTTAGTATAGTAACATGTGATGTCGTAGGGTCAAATTCTGTATGGGCCTTAGTTCCCTCAAAAAACCCAACAAAAGTGGGCCAACGTGTTCTTAATAACAAATCAGATGTGGACTTTAACTTAATCTGTGTTTACCTGTCATTCTTGTCCTAGTCTGTTTGATTTAACAGCGTATGTCTCCGGCCCAATCAGTAAACTTTTGATGTTGATCGGTGACAAACTTGGGCTCGTTTTCATGCTCGCTTTGAAAGATACTTGCAATGATTTGACGCTAGCCCATCAATTAAATACAAATGAATGATGGGTAGCAAGGACCTCGCTAAGAACAACATCCATTGTTCAGGCCCACTAACCCAAGTTACTCATGGTTGTACAAAATTAAGTAACCGCTTAGGGTGCGATAAATCCTGAGTTCAATTCTCGGAATGCCCCAAACAGTAATACATTTTTTTTAATGCATTACAGCTTTTGTGGGTGTTTTCTTAGTACAGTGTAAAAAAGTACCAGAGAAAAGAACCCAAAACGCAATCTTCTTCTTCATAAAGACTTAATTTATGTTTGTAACTTTTCCCAACTATTTTGACATCACCAAATTACCCAATTATCTAACAACAATCAGCTAACAAATCCTACACAAACAAATAAATAAGGAATAAAATTTATCATCTTTTTCATCTCACTGTTCTTGATGACAAGCTTTGTTTCCTCCAACTTCAGCCAGACCCACATCAGTTTCCCAGGTTTGATCTTGATCAACCGGCTCATTGCTGCTATTAGTCTCAGGAATCCTGGATTTCTCCGTTCCAGAAGAAAGGTGATGCTCTTCCTCTGAATTGCCATCCTTTTCTTTCAATGTTCCATAGCTAACACACACCTCTTTCCACTCTGGATTGTCTGATATGTTCTCATGTCTGCTCAAGTACTGCTTCAGCTCTCCTCGAAGGCTCCTTATAGGCTACAATAATAGAGAAGCAAAACACCCCATCATTATCTTAGTTCCACCATTGAAAATTATAATCTTTTTCAAGTAATTGGACATATAACCACTAATTCCTAAATTAGAAGATAATTCTGCAATACCATTTCGTTATCAAACCCACCATCCTCTAAAATAGTGCACATTGGAAATTAAGTACTTCATATCAAAGATTATATCTTTCTCGATTTGATGCACTCTCTTCTTGTCATTTCTATGTAATTCATTTCCATATGTATTGAACACCACAAATTAAACATATATGACGCTATTGAGTTTGAATTTTGCAAACCTCGGCTTTGGAGCACAGAGCAAGGTGAAAGAAAGCAGCCGAAACGAAATGCTTTCCAACAGACTCAGCCAACTTGATCTGGGTAAGCCAATACGATGCCATTTCAAGCTGATCACACCTGCATTTAATACACTTCTCCGCAGTATGGTAGGGTGTGCCTCGAGCAACCTTTGGCTTCAACAATGGTAGTGGAGTTTTCGGCTCGATATCAATACTGTTAAGATTAACACATCTTGGCTTCAATTTTGGCTTCAATTTTTCTTGTGATTTCATTCGGATGACCTCAATTGAGAGCTCCTTTGTGGTTCTAGTGGCAGATCGAGGCTTTGACTCTATAATGTTATTTCCCTGTGAAATAATCTTGGGAGTTTTTGCGGCAAGTTGTTCTTTGTGATCAATGCCTTTTTGCTTTGATATCGGGTTGGATTTTTCTCCAGATTTCTTCTCTGTTGCCGGAATTGGGAGCCTCTTATTGCTTCCACTTCCAGATTGAGTCTTTCTCTTCTCAACAACACTTTCATTTAAACTATTTGGAGTTTTTTGAGCAACTTGATGTTTGTGATCAACACATTTTTGCTTCAGTTTAAGGTTGGATTTTTCTCCAGATTTCTTCCCCAGGACTTCAGTGGGGGTCCTCTTATTGCTTACATTTTCGGATTGAGGCTTTCTCTTCTCAACTATACTTTCATTAGAACTATTTGGGGTTGTTTCTGCATGTTGTTCTTCTACAGAAACTCCTTCTTGCTCCAACAGTTTCTCCGCTGTAACCTCAATTCGGAGTTTAGTTTCTCCAATGGGGGATTGAGAATTCAGCTCATCAATGCTAGCTTCCGGCAACCTATTTAGAGTTTCTTCTGCAACTTGTTCTTTGAGAACATTGTATTCTTGCTTCAAATTTGGCTCGACCTTTTCTGGAGAAACCTTGTCTGTAACCTCAGTAGGGCGCTCCTTAATGCTTTTAATGGGAGATTGATGCGAGTTCGTCTCTTCAGCACTCTTTTCCTCTGAATTCTCTGAAGGTTTTTCTGTACCTTGTTCTTCCAGAACATCACATTTTTTCTCCAACTCTGACTTAAACTTTCCGTCCAATTTCTTCTCCGCAACCTCAATTTTCGACTTCTTACTGCTTCCAAGGGCGGCAGATTGAAGATTCCTTGTCTCAACCACTCCCGCATCCTGTGAACTCTTGGGAGTTTTTTCTGCAACTATCGGTTCTTTGGCATCAACGCACCTCTGCTTCAACCCAGGCTTGGCTTTTTCTTGCGATTTCTTCTCCCTAACATCAACAACTGAGACCTTCTTAGTCGCTCCAAAGGTAGATTGAATTTCTCTGCTCGATTTGAGTTGTTTCTGAACAACTCCAGTCGAGATTATTTTGCTCACAGGGTTTTCGATTGTAGCCTTGAGTGGTATGTTCGTATTTATAACCGTTCCAAACTCTCGCTTCAAGTTCATCCTGGAAAAGTCGACTTAAATGCATAAATCTTTTTTTCGAGAGAAACAATTAGAGCAGAGGAATTAAACTAGTACCTGGAATTTAAAGGATCTCTGCTATTGATCTTGTTTTTCCGAGCTTCTGAGGGTTTTCTTCCGGTGAATTTGGATCTGATCGGATGAGACTTACCTACTTGATTTTTGAAGTAATGTGAAGTGATGAGAAAGAGAGGGAGAGTAAGAGGCAAATATCTGAAATAAAGAGGAGAGAGGAGAGAGAGAGAGAGAGAGAGAGAGGAGTCGTCCTACCTGGAACTGGATTTTCTTGAAGAGGCTCCATTAATGAAAGGAGTCGAGAAGCTTTAAAGACGCAAATTAATGAAGCGTTTCAGGAAAATTTTGTAATTAGGGGCAGTTCGAATTCGATGATAAGTTGTAGTTCGCGGCAGAGACGAGTGATAAAAAGATTTTGAAATGGGCGGCAACGGTTAACGATGGTCGAGTGGGCCGAGAACTCGAGCCATCAATATGGGCCGGACCAGAAACAGTGAAACAGTGTTCCCTTCTTACAGAACAGATATTAATCAAAACTACAAAAGAGATCTTTATGTTTAGAACTAGAGAGTTCGATTGAAATTTAAAGTGCACTTTATGATAGTTTCACCGTCAAAAGAGGATACATCATTGGTTTTGAAATTATAGAGGATAAATCGTAGTTTACGGTATTATTTTAATCTTTATATTAATTAGCGAAAAGTAATCTGCTTAAGTCATTATGAACACGACCCTATAGGACTTGAATACTCAGCTCATGCTCCTATTAGGACTAGGAAACTGGCTCTAGTTATTATCAACTTAGAAGACCTAATTCTAGATGTAAGAAGCCAAGTGCCCTTCAATTTCATATATCACTTGACTATTTTACATTCTACAATCCTTGCAAGCGTAAACTAAGTACATCGTTCTTGAAAGTCGAATCTAATCGAGCAATGGCAATAAAACATCTCTATCCAAATCCGCATCAGCCTAATGTCGCTTGGAGCGGCAATTGCTGCCATGCATCGACGTCGTCCAACCTTTGAAAAGGGAGATGGCTTTAAGGAAATTGATCGGGGTATTCGAAAAGGGAAACGACTCTAAGGAAACTAACAGGGGCATTCAAAAAGGGAAACGACTCTAAGAAAACTGACAAGGACAAGTCTAAAATCCTAGCAACATCCTACTGTTCTATGCGGACGACACTCGTGGCTTGATGATGGGGTCTCATATATGTTAATGATGCTCTTTGATTTCTTCTTGTTGATATGCACATATATATATATATATATATTTTTTTTTTTTTATTGATTTGTTTCCTTATTTTAGCTTACTTTATTATAATTTACTTTTCTTATCTTGTGTTTTTTTATATATAACATACATCAACCCACATAATTTATGTGATGAATTTTATTAAATATTTACATGATATCAGACAAACTATTGGTTCAACTTCTCCTCCAATCTATATGGCCAAATCCTCCTCTTTCTCTGATGCCTCTCTGTCCCTCAACACCATGATTCACACATGATAACTATCCAACTATCCACATCCAATTACCTATTATGGAAGAGCTAATTGTGTCTCTCCTCTCTTACCAAGGCTTTCTCAATTTTGATGATGGAACAACCCTAGTGCCGCCATGCCACCATCGCCGGCAACCACATAAGCCGTACCCTAAATTCCTAGAATGGATTATAACATATCAACGTCTTCTCAGTCTTCTCCTTTCTTCTCTCACAGAAGAGGTCATGATTGAAATCATTGGTTGTACTTCGTCTCACTCGGTTTGGCTTGCCTTAGAGACTTCCTTCAGTAATGACTCTAAGAAGTGTGAGCTTCAAATTAAGGATGATCTTCAATTGATAGAAAAAGGGATCCCGTTCAGTTGCTGATTATGCTAGGTATTTTAAAGCATCATGTGATCAACTTGTTGCTATTGCTCGCCTAGTTGATGAAACCGATAAGTCTCACTGAATTTTACATGGACTCGATCCCCTCCTTATCTAGTTTTTTCGCCTCCTAAATGGTTCTCACACTGCTGCTCAATTTCAAGGATTTAGTTCATAAAGCTAAAAGTTTTGAGTTGTTTCAAAAATTAATTAAAGATACCCTTGAATCTTCTTATGTATTTTTTGTTAGTCATTCTTTTTCTAGTTCTCGTGGTAGGGGCTATAACAAAAATTATTGTGGTCATGGTTGTGGGTCACACTCTTTCTGTTCAAATTGTGGCCACTGTTATTCCCACCTCGCCTGTCAAATTTGCAAAGCTGATGGTCATATGACTGATCGATATCGCACGTAATATGAACAAAATGATGAAAGTGAAAATCTTGCAGCTGCCTTTACAGATTCGTGCAAATTATCCAATGCCACTCAATTTGATTGGTACATCAACATGGGCGCCTCCGCTCACATGGCTTTAAATCCTTCTACCTTTGACTCCACTGCATCATGTCACGGTAATGATTATGTTATTATTACGAATAAGGCTTCTCTTCCTATCTCTCATATTGGTACTTGCTCTCCTTTCCCACATGTTTGTTTATTGGATGTGCTTGTTATTCCACATCTCACAAAAAATTTGCTCTCTATTAGTTAGCTAACGTCAGATTTTCCTCTTAGTGTTACTTTTTCTAAGGACTCATTTACCATTTAGGATAAAAAAAATAAGCCAGGTAGTGGTGACAGGTGAAAGGCAACAAGGTTTTTATATGTTTGAGAATTGCCACTTAGTTTTTATTTCCACTCTTAGTAGTTCAGTTATACGAGTTTTTTTTTATTTGTGACTTGCAAGACATGGTCACATTAATACTTGTATTATTTCTTTATTGAATAAAAATGACATATTTCTCTTACTTTTATTCTTCTTACTCTTAAACTTTGTGATGTATGTCAACTTGCTAAAAGTCATCGGTTATCGTTTACACCTAATGATCGTTGAGCCGCTAATGTTATATTGTTCACTGTGATATTTAGGGCCTTTCGCCTATCATATCCTCACTTAGCTTTGGATATTATGTTCTCTTTATTGATAATTTTTCGTGGTTTACTTGGTTATATCCTATGTGGAGCAAATTTGATACTTATGATATATTTTTTTCACTTTCATACCTTTGTTGAAAGACATGCTTGCAAACTCAAGATTTTTCAAAGTGACGATGGTGCGGAATTCACAAGTAATTAATTTCAAACTTATCTTCGATCTCACATAATTCATTATCAAATCTTATCTCCATACATGCCATCTCAAAATGGATGGGTTGAATGGAAGCATCGTCATATTACGGAAATAGGCCTTACCCTTCTCTTCCATTTTCACGCTTCGGCCCATTTTAGGCTTGAAGCCTTTAGCTTAACTACTTACATTATCAATCGGCTGCCTATGTCTTTACTTGGCAATATTTCTCCTTTTGAAGTTCTTTATAGTGTGCCCCTACGTACTCTATATTCTATCTCTTTGGATGCTCAACATTCCCGTGCCCCCGTGACTATATGTCTTACAAGCTCTCACCACGAAGTATTCCTTACATCTTCATCTAATATAACACTACTTATAAGGGTTTAAGTGTTTTGATGTGGTCACTTCTCGCATGTAGCAGTTTAAAGAGTCATATTTTTCGTTCTAAAAAATCTCACTACTCGGCCCTTCTCCAATCTAGATTTCTCAACTTTTTCATAATCAAACTATTTTGGACAACAAGTTGGTCCCTTTCCAAACCCAATTATGCTCCCAAACTCGGTTCTTTCCATAAACTTAGTACATGTGCCTATAATAAGCTCCTACACAATTTTCCCAGGCACAAATGACGGCCTAAACCCCACTGTCCACTGCCCATACTAGGCCTTTATGCCTAACCCTATACAAAATATCCTTTACCTAGACCTGGTCACCAATACAAATATGGTTCTTCATATTCCAGACTCGTGCTGGTCTACTTCTATAAATTAGACCCGGCTACAAATTGCTCCTCCCACTAACCATGAAACCCATGCTCCGGCACCATCAACCACCTCTCATGGCCATCTAATGGTTACTCGTGCTAAGTTTGGTATCTTCAAGCCTCACCATTATGCATTGCTCACTAATATTTATCTTTCTTGTGTTCTTCACTCATTGGTCACTCATTCTTAGCCAAAAGGATTTAAATCACTTACCAAGAGTCCGGCTTGGATTTCCACTATAAACAACTAAATTCATGCTCTTCAATCCAATAGAACATGGACTCTTATTCCCCACCCCACCAAAATAAACTTTGTTAGATCCAAATTGGTCTTTCGTATAAAATATTTATCATATGAGTCAATTGACTGCTACAAGGCTCACTTGGTGGCTAAAAGGCTTCACTCAAATCCTGGGTCTCGATTTTACCGACTTGTTTAGTCTGGTCATCAAACCTGCTACCATTCCTGTGTTATTTCCATTACCATCACAAATCGTTAGTCTCTACACAAACTTGATATAAAAAATGTTTTTCTCAACAATTTTCTTCATAAGAACATGTACATGGAGCAACATCCCGGTTATATTGATCCTCATTTTTCGCACCATATTTGTACATTATAGAAAGCCCTCTATGGACTCAAGCAATCTATTTGGGCATAGTTTCAATGGTTTAGCACCATTCTTTCTCATCTTGGTTTCTCTTGTAGTTAAGTCAATATATCTCTCTTTATCCTCTACAAAAATGGTACTCTTCTATACCTTCTCCTTTACGTGGACGACATTATTATTACTGGTAATAATCCAACTCTTCTTAATCACTTTATTTGTCAACTCAATAGTGAGTTTGCCACCAATGATCTTAGCTCATTTATTATTTTCTTGGTCTGGAGGTCACGTCCACCAATGATGGCTTGTTTCTTAGTCAAACCAAATACACTCAGGACATTCTTGCACGTGCTCAATTGCTTAAGTGTAAACCAATCGGTACACCAATGGTTATTGCCCAACTTTTATCTCTTAATGATACTCTCTTCTCAGATCCTACACTTCACTATTCTCTCGTTGGAGCTTTACAATAAACCATTCTCCATCAGATAATTCTCACTTTGTGAACTTCGTTAGTCAATTTTTTCACGCTCCCATCGATGCCCATTTTCAAGCGGTTAAACGAATTATTCCTTATAATCAAGAGCACTATCACCGTTGGTCTCTCTTTTACCAGGTCTTCTTCCACCTGTTTGGTAGCTTACTCGGATGAGGATTTGGCCAGCTATCCGGACACTCGCCGACCCACCTCTAGTTATTACACCGACTAGCTCAAATCCCATCTCTCACAAGCATGCTAAATACATTGATCTTGATTATTATTTTATATACGAACTTATCGTTGTTGGCACTCTTACGACTCATCATATCTTCTCTAATCTTCAAGTCACAGACATCCTTACTAACACCATCTCTCGATCCCTGTATTCGATGCAAGCTTTGCATCTTCATTAATCCTATGCTTAAGGGGGTGTTAAGGATACTCCTTAATTTCTATCTTTATATTAATATACACATATATTCTTATTGATTTGTTTCCTTATTCTTATTATGTTTTATTAAAATTTACTTTTTTTATCTTATTTTTACTCTTCTGTATCTATAATACACAATAGATCACATAATTTATATGTTAAATTTTACCAAACCTTTACGGTACCGTTATCATCATGGTGCATCTGCTTCCTCGGATTCGTCGCTGCCCTGAATGTCTTTAGCAAGTTCTCTGTCGTCCAATCCGGCTAGAGAACATGATCATTTTCTACTGAATATTAGTATATTTTTAGGAGTTTAATAGACTTGGATATAAGGATTTGTATTCTAAAATCTGAGTAAATAAGACTATACTTCCCTGGATTTTACTTCTATAATACCTTTTGTATTCTTTCGTTTAAGGCGTCCATTAATTTCAGAATATTAGTAAAAATTAATCACAAGTAGTTAAGTACTATATAATGCTATTTCATAACGATCACCAGATAACCTTTTTTTTTAAATACAAAAGAAAAGATTTAATTTGAAAAAAATATGAAAATATGATTATAGATCTAAGGGGAGAAGGACAGAAGAAAGCCGGGTATAATGATCTGGTTTGAGAAAGGCAATTTTTTTGCTTCTTTTTATTTATGATTTCAATAAATGTGATGAAAGGAATTTTGCTATGGTTCGTGCATGATATTTCATATGCAGTAGATATGTAAGACATCCAAATAAGGCTTATTGGAATGACTGGATTTTTCATTATTTGAAAGACACTGCAGATATTAGTCCGGTATAAATATTAACGATAATATTATTAATTACGTAAATTCCGACTATACGGATGATCTTAATAAAAATTTAAGATATGTAACGGCTTATCTTAATAATAATTAAACTGTATACTTATAATATTTTCAGTGCGTTACATGTATCAAATAGATAGTGGCATTTGAATTCTTAAGGCAGCAGCACCTTAAAAGGCCTCAATTTGCAGGGCCCACCTAGAACTACTTAGACACACGATGTTGGATTCATCTCTTGCGGCAGTAGAAGCATATTCGAGAGTTGATCATCCAATGAGTTCTCTATATGTAACTAAACGTAAGAGTGTAACTTTTCAACACGAAGATAATGTTGAAATAGTAGTAGAAGAAGCGGATGATGTTCTTGGAGAACAGGAGAAGGTGTGCTTCAGCACAACGGTTGGTAAAATGCTGGTTTTCCTCCTCTCCTGCTCGTTAATGAGCTCTACTGCTAATCCCTCTATCTTTCCCAGATTCGTACACTCGACAACCTTTTTCCCCTCGAACAGTAAGGCCTCCACATTTTTCTGTGCCAACATGTCCTCTGCCATCTTCACTATCATTTCCGTACTACTTTTTCTGGTCTTCGCCAACTGCTTATCAATTTTAGCCCCAATGCCGCCATTACCCTGATTAAAAAAGGGATGAGGAATTAGCTCTCTTGCCACCAACCCAGCACTCAGGTTGATATTATTATTATTATTATTATTTTTTTTTCATTTCTTTTAGCTTAGTTCTTCCTTAATTAATAATTCTCATTATTGTTACTAAATTTCATAAGCAAATTACCTGAACACGAACATAATTGCTAGCTCGACACCGCCCGAATGCAAACGAAATAGCTTGGTCAACCATGTCGGAAGCTCCTTCTCCGGCAATCTTAGTGAACCCGGCAAGCGAAGATGAAGCATAATCTCCACAACTAAATACAGCTTCTCCGTTTCCGAGGGATGCTACCAGCAAACCCTCAACTCCTTTACAAAATGGAAATTCCTGCTTATTATTCAATACGTGTGTGATGGCAGCAGCGGTTGGATTGTTCATGATGATGCCCCCACTGACGGCCGTGACCTTTGTCTTCCGATCGACCGACAGCATTTGTTGCAGCGTCGAACAATCCGCACATGCAGTGCACACATCCCTCAGCTTGAAATCGTAGCTGTCCACCTCAGCGGCATCTGCGCGGGAGAAAAGGAAAGGAGCACGAGTAGAGAGGTCGTAGCATGGTATTAAAACCGCCTTCATCGTATCTCGTAGAGTCAGCTCGCCGAATGTTTTGCGGAACAACTTCTCTAGCTTGCCAGCCTTGAAGATACGCCGGTATATACCCGACGGGGCAGATGAGTGGAACATCTTACTGCGGTTCTCTATCATAAAGTTGAGAGCTCCATCGGCAGAGAGCATCGGCCTACCATCCTTTCCTCGTGCAAATAGTAGCGCAGCCAAAATGCCACCGGCACCGGACCCAGTAGCAACATCGAAATAGTCAGCAATACGCGCACGGTGGTTGCCTGATTTATCACAAAGGAATTTCTCGAGATGAGCAAGAGACTTAGCAGCGAGAATGCCATCGGTAGACGCGGCACCATCAATACATAGTATCCGGACCCTTCCCGTGGTACGATTGGTTGATTTTAGCATCATGTCATCATCACATTGGTGTAGTTGAGATGGAGTAGTGATGTTAATAACATCATTGGAAGAATGATTTTCGTCACCAAAGAGGAACTTGTTTTCCAAAACCGAGAAGATTTCGTAAGTGAGTTTATTAACATCGAAGCTTTCCATGCGATCAATGTTGTTGCTATGGAGAGATGAGGATAGAGCTTCTGCCATTTCAATTGCGATGAAGATGCTGATCGAAGGAGATGTATATACATAATGTAAAGATGTACGTATATATATATATATATAGATAGGACCCTTAACAATAATGAAGAGATAGAGACATAGTATCTCTTACGTCCCACCTTCCTCAAACCATCACCGACGCTGAAGTGGATGCATTCTAATGCATTATTGATCCCATTAATTTATGAAATAATTAGGCTTAAAGTACAATCCTGTTAGGGATCACGACACCGCAGAAATAACGCAGTGGATAGATGAAGATAGAAAAAACAAGTTTGTCATCAAATGTTGCCTTCTAAAAAACAAAAAGAAATTTTAAAAACTAGACCATACGATTAATGTATTAAGGTAAGGGCACTGTTGTCGGACGACTAGCTTGATGTTTAGGCTCCGCCACTTTAATCTATAATCATGTTTTAAGCATTCCTCTTAATCATTAGTGTTAGTTAAGCATGTATGGATATTTAATTATGACCAAGAAAACAGCATCGAGTTTAAGTACTTAATAGTGTCTGATGGTGTGTTGTAAACGGGAATGAGAATAATCTTTGAAGCTAAGCACTCTTGTCTTTTTTGTTTAACTGATTGATCGAGGGCATGTATTATTAGTTGTTGGATATCTATAGATGAACAATAGAAAAATAGGGGGGAGAGGTCCGTTGAAAAATGTTGTCGGTTTTTCGACCGATCATCCATTATTTTAGTTTTTAGTTTATCCATTATTTTAGTTTTTAGTTTAAAGATCAAATAAAATCAAGAAAATGTTATACATGTGTGAACAAGCGTGCTATTTGTATATATAAAACACTTCCATGTTTAATGTGTGAACAAGTGTAGATTAGGCATAATGTAAGTTCCGTTCGTAGATTATTTATAAAAATTTAAATTTTTATTTTAAAATCAATTAACGTAAGTAATTAACTTATTTTTTTTATATATTGATTTTTCAAAATTTTTTTTTTAAATATGAGATATTATATTCTCAATTTATCTTCTCATATATGACGTTATTTTGAGCATACACATAAATTTTTTTACATAAATGATGTGGAACACTGTGTAAGCACGTTGATAGACTTGTAACACATATCATATTATAACTATATTATTTATTTATTTTATTCTATCAAATATTTTTAAATTTAATGTAAAATTAATTCAAATCTAATTTAAAATTAAAATCTTATCTATTTTAAACTAAATCATATTTTATTTGAATTTTAAATTAGTTTTTCAAACTAATTTAAATTTAATTTATATAATCTTAATATTAAATTGATATCTCATATCAACTTAATATTAGATAACATATTTAATTCTAAATTAAATATATTATTATTTAATTAAAGTTATTTTCAAAATTTTATATTCAAATACATTTTTTAATTAACTAATTAATAAATTAACACTAATTATCTCATAATTATATATTTACCGTAGAAAATTATTTTCTTTTCAAATATTTTTTTTTTCAATCTTTGTCACTCTTATCCTATACAGTGCTTTATATAGACGATATGAGGACTATACTTATAATTTCAACATCCAATAAATTAGATCATTAATTAAATTTTTTAATCTAATAAATCTTATTTATTAATTCCAATATTATTTCACAAAAAATATGAATTAAACTCTCTTTAATCTAATTACACCTCACCACTATCGTCAACAAGAAAAAAAAGGGACTAGATTATGAAAAAAGTTTTGGTAGATTTTGTCTATGATGGACCGATCAATTTCAATCACATACAAGCTTGATGTGATGTATGATGAGTGGTGTGAAAGTTACATATAGGGTTGAAATAGATCAATTTACGTAAGAATTTGTCCTAAATTATTGTTTTCCACTAGTAAAAAAAAAATGGTTGAATCAATTTCTACATCTTCTCCTCTTCTTCGATGGGAACCGCTTTGTGGTGGAACTTTGCTTAAGGACATGTCGATTAAGCGGGATGTCTTTGGATATCTTCCGCTTCCTAACGTTGGAGTTTTCTGGTAGAAAGATGGTTGCTTCTCCTCCATTGCCAATATTGAAAGTTGATCGGTCAACACTTTTCCCTATCAAGGCCCTTGTAATGGTGCTCTCTAAAGAGGCATACTGCCATGAGAAATGATTCAGTCCCTACCTCATTCCTCAGGATTTGTCTCGATCAAGGGCGGACATTCATTTAATAGGAGATTCAGTCATCCTTAAACTCACATTCATTAATTGACGTGATAGTTTATGGACGACCATATTTCCTTTTAAATGAATCTAAGCCTTAGTCGGGAAAGTCTTGAGAAATGAGATCGGACCGAATCCTTTCTCTACCTCCATACTCATACCAGGAGGTAAAATGATAGAGGTAAGGTAAAAATTATAAAAGAGAAAGGGAAAACTAGGATTAACCTCAAAATTTTTACATAATTTATAATACACCCTCAAAATATTTTGTATTTATAATGACCACCGAAAAATCAAACCTAAAGTATAATGAGCTCCTATTTTTTTAATGGATCAATCATATGCCATTAATCAGAATTAATATGATCCGATTTGACTTATAAATTAAAAAAAAAAAGAATTTATTTCTAAAATAATCCATTCACTAATTTATTCAAACTTTCAAATTTAAAATGATCCGACACAATTTAATTTCTTCACACGATCCGATTTATTTGTAAGAACCCGATTAAAACGATTTAATTTTAGCATCCAAACAACCCTCATTTTCTTTTTCTATTTTTACTATTGCATGTGAATACCTTCCGCATCTTTCGCTACGAACCCTAAATTTTTTAATTTTTTAATTTTTTATCGTAATATTTTTCCTTTGGAATTTTCTTTTTCCCCTACAATTGATTATTTCCAAGGAAAAAAAAAGACCTTCATGGTTGTACGAAGCTTGAGCTCCAGATCCATGAAGTTTTTCTTGTTTTTTTCTTTTTTTTTATTTTTTGGATAATTTAGGAAAGTTTTGAGGTAAAAAAATAAAAGGAGAAAAGTAGAATAATAAAATAATTAAAGAAATTAGAGAAATTATAATTTTTTAAAATATTATGTGGAATGTCATATTAGTATATCATTTCGTTAGTATAAATTAGATTGTTTCGATCGGGTTTTCAGGAAGAAATTAGGATGAATTTTATTTTTTTGCTGGAAATTAAATCGAATCGAGTTTTATTTTTATTTTTAATTTTTGTTGGAATTTTGAGGAAAATTTGAAAAAATTATAAAAATTAAGGTGAATAAAAAAAGAAAATAAATTTGATTAATTAAGAAATTATTTTTTAAAAAATCATTTAAAATTTTTTTAGATTGGATCAAGTTGTATTGGATTGGGTTAGTGATTATAGACGGACTCATTATTAAAGTTGCGACTTGTTATAATTAAAATTTGAATTTTTAATATTTATTATAATTATAAAAGTTTTAAGTATTTGTTGTAATTTAATATTTATTATAATAATAAAATATTTTAAAGATTCAATCTAAAATACTACTTATTTATTAAAAAAAATTAAATTTAAGAATTTAAAATAAAATAAAATATATTTATAGACTAAAATGGTTAAGAAAAAAATTACTATGTTGATGTGGCTCGCTAGTTGTTAAAAAAAATCACTGTCATGTCATTATTTTAAATAAAAATAATCAGATTTTATGTTAATAAAATAATTTTGTAAAGTTTTGTAATTTTATAGGTCCTTTATTTATAATTTTTAAAATGTATTTTAAAATGTATTTATTTTTAAAATATATTTTAATATTTTATAATAAAATATTTTAATTTTTAATAATTAAAAATATTTTTAAATATTTAAAAATTATATTTTTAAATTTGTTTCTCATAACTCACCTTCATTGAGCCATGCTTATCTTTGCCACCGAAATATAACAAAAAAAAATCCATTAATGGATGTTTCTTTTTTCTTTTAGAGATGGAAACGGTGATAAAAAATTGAGAAAAAAAAATTGATAATATAATTTTTAAAATTTTAAAATAATTTTTAAAATTATTAAAAATTAATTAAAAAGTAAAAAATTAATATTATTTAATATATTTATTTTTTTTAAATCATAATATATTATTAAAATATAAAATATATATTTCAAAATGCGCAACCAAACAACTCTGTGTTCTAAATTTTGGCTTAAAAATAGAAGAAAAAAGAAACTTTATCCCCTCCACATGAAAAAAAAAAAAAAACAAAATTGTAAAATTTTTCTTCTCCCTCATTTGACTTTCCTTTGCAAAACTCTTGTCTCTATCCTCTCCCTTTAATCTCTCTCTTTTCTCTCTTCTCTCTCTTTTCTCTCTCGGAACTTCAGCAATGGCCAGAGGTACCTCTCAGTCCCAAACGGGGTCGGCTTCGACCTCGAGACCAGGCCTTACGGCTCCGCGCGGCTCCGCAGCCGCGACAGCTGGCATGCGCCGGCGTCGTCTCACATCCGGTAGCGGAAACAGTTCCGGCAGTATTGGCGGAGGCGCCGACTCCGGTCCGAGCAACATGCTACGATTCTACACTGACGATGCCCCTGGCTTGAAGATCTCACCAACCGTCGTCCTCGTCATGAGTGTCTGCTTCATCGGATTTGTCACCGCCCTCCACGTCTTTGGCAAGCTCTATCGCTACCGATCAGGCGACGCAGCCTGATTTCTCTTCTCTCCGATTCAGGTCTTTCCGGTATCCGATTTCCGACAACCGTTTGATGGAAGGTATAAGTATCGGATCTCGATTCAGCTCAGCTAAGCTTTTGTTTCCTCTTCTGTAATTTTCCTGGTTTTGTTGTTGATCAATGATCACTACTTTGAAAATGGAAAATCGAGATTTTAGGGATCTCGATTCTCTGATGATCTTTTTTCTGTACAGTCTTGTTTGAGATTTCTAATACTATCTATTAGTATTGTTTTGTTCAAATCGGTAATCGTCTCTACTCTGAAATTTCAGCACTGTGCTGTAATGATTAATTCTAGAGCATCAAAAGTGATAAGAGAAAAGATTTTTGTATAAGACAAGATGCTAAAAAGTTGAGATGTATATCCATTAGTTTAAATTTATTAAACTGCAGTTTGAGCGTTTAAAAAATGCCATCCAAATTAATAACGGTAAATGATATATTGGTCCCTTCGATTATCATCCCGTAAGATTTAGCTCTCAAACACCTTCCTTAAACTATGATCTAATTAAACTTAATCCTCCTTAAGTACCGAATATTAGAAATTATTATGATATTAGTTTTAGCTCCTTTTTCGCTTTAGAGGACTAAGTCTAATAAATTGATAATTTAAAGAGGGTATTCTAATTTGCGATCGATTAAGGAACTAACTAATAATTAATAGCAATTTAAGAGTGCTAGATTATGGGGCTTAGTCTAATAGAATGATAATTTAAGTAGGATGTGCTTTAGTAAGATGGCTCGGATTTGAGTAATTTCCGTGATTCGATTATGATCGGTTTTTTAAATCTTCACTCCTTGCAAACTCAAAAATACCTTAGAAACACCTAGCTAAATTTTCAGATTTGGTTAGACATAAATTCACGGGTGATTAGTTTTTTGAAAATAGGAAAAAAAATATAAAATAAACTTAATGTCTCAGTCTATTTCATACACAAATATTGTTGAATGAGGCAATCAAGAGGCTATTTTCGAACACACTTATTATAAGTGAAATTAAGCATTAATTTAAAAATAATCAAGTAATTTTTGTTAATATTATATAAGAGATATATATATATATATATATATTTTTTTTTTTTTGGGCTAATTTTTATAAAATTTATTTTCCCATTAATTTTTTTGGATTTAATTTAGACTTAATCCTAATCAACTCAATATGCAAATTTTGAATAATCAATTTAATTTCCGATCTGATTCAAACCGGATGAATCTGATGTATGATTGCAACCCTAAATTTAAGCATGGCCAAGTTAGTCTAACAAAATATCATTTGGTCAATTTTACAGATTGAATAAGGATGGCCGATGTGTCGTCTCACAAAATTATAAACCCTGGAACGACATGCGGACAATATCCGCGAGTGAAAAGGGAAAACTTCACCTAAACGGGGCAAAAAGACCGTTATGTCGTTGAAGGATTCCACCTTCTGAAATCACTTTCTACGCTTCACCAGAACAAAAGAGACGGACAAGACCTCACCTGATTTTCTGTTTTAACTAAACTCATTACCCAGAATCGTTCTCATCCGACATTATTTGTCTCCGTGCTTTTTTCTTTTCGCTCAAGAAAGTGTCAGAAAAAGATTTTTAAAAAAGAAAAGAAAAAGAAAAATGAGCGTGATCAACATTCTGTTCCGAGTCGATGAAATCTGCAAGAAATATGACAAGTACGATGTCGACAAACAGCGCGAGCTCAATGGGTATGGAGATGACGCCTTTGCTCGTCTCTACGCAGAGGTTGAATCTGAAATCGAAGCTACTCTTAAGGTCTCTCTCTCTCCCTCTCAAAATTTTGTAAAAAAGGATGCATTTATGAGAGATTTGAATTTTTTTTTTGGCAAAAAATAAAATGCAGAAATCTGAGGCTACTTTGATGGAGACGAACAGAGCATCTGCAGTTGCGATGAATGCCGAGATCAGGAGGAAGAAGACTCAATTAATGGATCAAATTCCTAAGTTGACGAAATTGGCTAAGAAGAAGGTCGCATTTTCTTTAGACCACGCACTTTTTTTTATTACTTAAAATGAAAATTGTTCTTCAATAAAGGCATGTCATTTTTGCAGCTATATATTAAATTTCGACTAAAATCTGAGTGTTGGATCATGAAATTCAGTAATGGAATCCAATATATTATACTTACTCGTAGTATTTTACTTAGATTCTAATCTACTCACAAATCCAGTTTCAATAATATACCTAAATTAAGCAGCAAGCAAAACTGCAGTTTATGTCTAATATCGATCCACTTGCAGTTTAAAGGGATCTCCAAAGACGAAGAAGAATTCCGAGGTGATCTTGTTCTTGCACTAGAAGAGAAGATTCAAACAATACCAGATGGAAGTACAACTAATTCAGCAGTAGCTAAACAACTATCTCACAAAAACATCAAGTTTGAATCAGGAGGTGATGATTATCATATAATACTTGTTTAAGTTGATACTAATTCCTAGTTCATCTTTAAATTTTTCTATTCATGGAAATTTACTCTATCCACTGTATTAATTAGATGGGAATCCGGAAAGTGGATTTTTCCAGCAAAATGAAGAATCGAGTCAGTTTAGACAAGATTACGAAATGCGGAAATTGAAACAGGCATGTAAGTTTTCTTTCCACCTTAAATATTTGGTTTAATAATTAGTTGCTCATTTCTTTTCCTTTTCACTATTTTTTTTTTCTTTTGTTGATGAAATGGAATGTCTGTGTTCATATATAGGATGAAGGTCTTGACATAATAGCAGAAGGACTAGGTACACTGAAAAGTTTGGCCCGGGATATGAACGAGGAACTGGATAGGCAAGTCCCCTTAATTGATGAAATTGACACAAAGGTAAGAAAACATGTTTGGTTGTTACTTGTTAATTCCTACATCCTGTAAAAATTTGTCCGAAATTAGATCTTCAGCATTTTTAATCTTTATCCGATTACCCGGTTTCTGTTAGGTGGATAGCACAACTTCTGAGATAAAGAATACTAATGTTAGGCTAAAAGAAAATCTTCACAAGGTAAATTTTACAATAATTTAGTGCACTTTTTTTTTCCTTTCTAAAGAAAATAATGTGTTGATTTTCTTTCCGGCTTAAAAAGATGAGATCAAGCCGAAATTTCTGCATCGACATTACTCTGCTCTGTGTAATTCTGGGAATTGCTTACTACATATATAGGTTACATGATATGATCTCTCCCTCTTTCTCTGTCTATCTACCAGAAAAAGGGTTCTGATTTTTTCACTCTCTCTGTTACTAAAAAGGCTTTCATCTTGCTCTTGTTCTGCAGTTTATTGAGATGAACCCGATTAGAGAAAATGAGAATAGGGGGGTTTCTTCCCTGAACCAACTATGGGATGCTTATGTTATGAGGTATTAAACTATTGTCACGCATTTCAGTACCTAATAAGGTTCTTTATAGTTTTTTGGGCAGGTTGAGGTTGACTATTTAAAAACCTTAATTGTGCTTTGACTCTGAGAAAGGTTTGACGTATAAAAGGTCAAGATCCTATGTCTTTAATATTTTATGACAACCCTTTTGTACCACAAAAAATAAAAAATGAAATGTCTGATGGATTTCAAATTACATACCCTATTGACATGATGAGAAGAGAGATGATGTTTTTCTTCGCGATTGCTACTATTTATCAAACAGACAGATGAACATTAAACATTCAATATTTACAATAACTAGATCCTAAATTATAGACAAAGATGGATTGTTCAAGCTGTAAGTAGACATATAGAAAGCGAAGATTGACATGAAAACGATGAACAATGGTATGTACCCCCGACCATTAACCTGAAATAATCAAGCTCCTAGAAAATACACGATTGGATCAATAATGTTGCTGTTGATCATCTGCATGTTACTAGATTGACAAGACTCGATATTATTTGTGTTCATGAAACATCGAAACAGATCGTCCTCCTCTTCTTCTTCATTCTCTTCATCTTCTTCAGTTGATTTGCTTTTCATTTGGTTGACATAATTGTCAAGAAAGGAAAGTTTTATTGCAGAGTCCTTCACTTTTCTTGAACCGGTTTCGTTACTTGACTTGATGATGTCAATAAGACCCTCACCTTGACCTTGATCAGATAGAATAGAAGCTAAGACAGGGCAGTTTTTGTATAAGTACTCATATTTGGTACTAGTAGTACTGGTATTGTTTGAGTAAGGCTTAAGGTTTGATTCATCCGAGCTTGTTTCCATTACAGCCTTTGACGAGTTGATCACGATCATATCAGTATTTACTCTGCTTCCTCCATGATTTTCTTGATCATGAACTTCACATTTTCTCCTTGTGATGATTCCTCTCTTTCTCACCCGGCATAGCACCCAGTCATCCAACTGCATATGAACAGAAAAGACTTGCAAATTTGAAAAAAAAAACAAAAAAAAACAAAAAAAACAAAAAAAACAAAAAAAAAGCAAAGAAATCTTGTTTCATTTTCTTAACAAGAATATTAATTAGCATGTATATGACATCCGAGCAGCCTGATATTAACAACTGAAACTGTCAGTTGGACAACATGGCCGGAGAGTCTTCTGCATAAGTTAATAATGACCCACTTACTCTCATGAACTCTTTTTTTAACCTTGAGGGTTTGATCATAGTGTGAAGCAATCTATACTCAGTCATGATCCAATCTGTCTTGACCCTTTTGCTAGAACTACTAGTACCGTTGATGTAGAAAACCAAAACTTTCTTCACTCCAATACTTATCTTCAAACCAGTAGAGTTGAAGATAGGTTGATCGATTCCAGTTGCTTTCCAATAACCTGATGGTGTCATTCTATTAGGCCTCACTCCTTGAGGATATTTCCTCTCTCTCGGGCTGAAAAAGTACCATTCATCCTCTCCAAATAAAGCCATCTCTGTGAAAACAAAAACAAAAAGAATGAGATGTTATAAAAATTATCAATAGTCTCGAAAGCTTAAGGCGCTGTTAAGAAATGGATGGAGATACAGGAATCCGAACACAAATACATTAAGAAGGAACAAAAAGGGAATTAGAAGGCGATTGAAAGTGAGGTGGGCAATGGAGAAATTATATTTAACTAGGTAGTTGCCATGGATTGAACTTATAGAGATCGATATCGGCTATTAAGTTATCGGCAGCAAGCGGAAGCGAAGTGACTTTGTTTTGCAAATAATGAACAATAAGCTCTTCATCTGAGGGATGGAACTTGAAACCAGGAGGCAACTGATGGAAATTAGTTGAAGAACTCATTAGTGCAACTAATCTCATGCACAGCAATATAGATCAACTAATAATGTTTGAAAATGTCATCGACATGAGTAAAATGTACAAATACTATAACATGTCGAAAACTGTACCTAAGAGAGCTCAGTTTCTACGCATTTTATGGGGCCATTTTTTATTTATTTTTTCATGCAAGATGAGTTTTTTTTTTTTTTTTTTTAAATTAAATAAATAATTGTTCAACTTATTGTAACACGGCTAAATTAGAGAAAATGGATGAGGGAAAGCAACCATTTTGGATTTAATTAATGAAATGATATTGACATTTGTATTACGAGCCTCTTGGAATACATGAGTCGGTCTAGCTAGTTGCAGTTGTTAGTTAATTAGTAAAAAAATTGTATGTACATGCATGGCCATATGCCGCACTAAATTTCAGCAATAAATTTCATTACACTCATAAATATTATAATTATAATAAAATTTAGTGTAACAAATGATCATAACTATATTTATATAAAAAATATCTTGTATAAATTAATCCATTGGTGAGGTTAAGCAGAAGAATATACGGATTAGAAAAACCTGCAATTGCTAACTAGCTAGCTGCTTGCTTGATTCATACTAAATATTGTTTTTCTAGTAAACTGCAGTTTTCTCCAATTAGATTAATCAGATAAAGTTAGAGAAAACTAAGCAATTAAGGAAAGGTGCTAAGAATTCCTTCTTAGCTCACGATGAAACCCAGGTTTTTCTTACGTATATGTACGTAAAACAATGCATGAAGCCTAGTTCAGATCGCGGTTGTTTTTGTTTAAGGAATCCTAGGTGCATATCCTTGTCTGTTCATACGTTTGGGATCAACAAGTTTTTGATGCTCGTCTTAGTTATGATCAACGTGTTTGGACTGATATAGTTATAGAATGAATGAATCCAAACGCTAGTAGATGAGCAGAGATTCTATATACTTAACAACAGCTGTTAATTTAAAGGATGAGTATGGTTTAATTATTAGAAAGCTGATAATTATGATGTGATCAATCTACGTACCTATCTGTTTCATGCATGCAGTTTCAACACGTGGACTTTTTTTTTGGTGAGAGACAAGGGATACGTCATACAACTCAAAGCCTGCTCGAGATGGTAAACGCAGAGTAGAAACTTGTGGCCTGCCCCAATCAAATACTAACTCTCAGTTAATTCACCTAGGAGAGCCTAAAATGACTGAATAATCGACTACCCAAACCGAACTGAACGTCCCGAACGGCACCCAACTTTCCCACCGCCCGACATGCCCGAACTGCGGCTTGTAACCGAACAACACATCGGGTTGGATCGGTTATTCACAAAAACTCGAGACATGTGACGTCATATTGTCACTGAGTTTCGTTATCGGTAGAACCACTTTAGCTAGTCCAACATAACAGGACAAGTTATACCATCAGTGATGCGATCGTATGAATATTACTCATACACTAATAAATACAAATTAAGAAGTCAACAATAATCTGCAAGTATTCAAATTAACGCTTCGTTAATAATGAGTTTGGTTCAAATACACAGTCGGGATCCTTGCGTTGGAAAGTAGTTAATCTTTTAACACTGCATGTTAAATCGTTAGATAAACCCAACTAAATAAATGATTATGGTTCCGGACTTGCAGAGTAAGCTAACAATCTAGAGGTATCAAAATGGGCTATCCGGTCCGGCCTTCTCCGAGCTTTTCATTATTTAGGGCCGGCCCGGCCTGAGTCCGAAAAAAAAAAGAGCCAAACTGAGTTGAACCTATTTTGAAAATATATGTTTGGGCTCGGTGTGAAAACTTTTTGGATTTATCTCGAGTCCAGCTAGGCCTAAAATAGGCCGGATTCGATCAGGCTTAAAATGAGCCCAACATTTTTTTAAATAAATTATTATTAAAGTAAACTAGTTAAATAACTAATATTTAAATCCTAAAGCTCGAAGTGCCTCGAACCTTTCTATTTAAACTTTAGCTAATGTTTAAATTTTTGTAAAGTAACGAATTTTTTTCAATCGTGAAGCTCGAAGTCTCGAACCTTTCTAATTTCTATCATAATTCATAGAGCATAAGCTAATGTTTAAATATTCGACTTATACCCATAAACCTAATGATTAGACATTAGATTTAGAACTAGGTTGAACTTTTCAAAATTGGACCTAAATATTAGATATTTATATCATAACCAAAGTCAAAATGTGAGATGTATTTCGTCCCATTGACCTATCGACCCATCGACCCCTCTACCCTTCGATCATAGGCCGATATGTGAAACGTCGGTCTTTTCATTTCAGGGCCTCAAGGCTTTCGACCCTTCGACCACAAACTAACATGTGAGACATCGGTCTGTACATCTCAATTCTCAAGACCTCGAGGCCTTTGATCCTTCGACCTTTCAATCCCTGACCACAGATCGACATGTGATGTGAGATGTCAGTTTGTACATCTCAATTCTCAAGGCCTTGAGGCCTTCGACCCTTCAACCCTATCGACCCATCGACCCCTCTACCCTTCGATCATAGACCGATATGTGAAACGTCGGTCTTTTCATTTCAGAGCCTCAAGGCTTTCGACCCTTCGACCACAAACTAACATGTGAGACGTCGGTTTGTACATCTCAATTCTCAAGACCTCGAGGCCTTTGATCCTTCGACCCTTCAATCCCTGACCACAGATCGACATGTGATGTGAGATGTTAGTTTGTACATCTCAATTCTCAAGGCCTTGAGGCCTTCGACCCTTCAACCCTATCGACCCATCGACCCCTCTACCCTTCGATCATAGACCGATATGTGAAACGTCGGTCTTTTCATTTCAGGGCCTTAAGGCTTTCGACCCTTCGACCACAAACTAACATGTGAGACGTCGGTCTATACATCTCAATTCTCAAGACCTCGAGGCCTTTAATCCTTCGACCCTTCAATCCCTGACCACAGATCGACATGTGATGTGAGATGTCAGTTTGTACATCTCAATTCTCAAGGCCTTGAGGCCTTCGACCCTTCAACCCTTCGATCCTCGACCGCAGACCAACATGTGACGTAAGATGTATGTCTGTGTAGCTCAGGGTTTCGAGGCCTTCGACCTTTTGATCCTTAAATGTAAGAAACCAAGAGGTCAAAAAAAAATTCAAACAAAATTATCAAATTGTATCATCAAAGTTTACAACCAAATAACTAAGAGCATCTCAAATTATCAAATTATCAAATAACTAAGAGCATCTCAAATAAAGAAATAAAGTTTTGGTCAAATAAAGACTTTATTACGTATTATTAAATAATGGGTCACTCAGAAAACCTCTCAGCCTTAAAGATGAAAAATTGGACCTTACAATAAAACCATAAATAAAGAAAAATAAATAATAATAAAATTTTGCTAATAAATTATAATATATTATCTATTATCTATTTATTAATGATGGTTGGTCATTGGTAAACAATGAAACTGCTTCTCGCTGCAAAAGAATCTTCATCGAACATATTTTGAAAATATTGAGCCGAGTCTTCATTATGAGTTGTATGTTGATTTTGATGAGCTGCATGCTCCCAATCTCTTATGCATAATAATGCTTCAACCAATTTTGACTTTAACGAAGTCCTCATATTTTCAATAACTCTCCCACCTATATTGAATGTTGATTTAGAAGAAACTGTTTAGATGGGAACAATTAAGACATCTCGAGCAAGTCGTGCTAGTATAGGAAATCGTGTAGAACTTTTCTTCCACCAATCCAAAAGGTATCATAATTTTGAATCATTTGCATAAAAATAAAAATTAAATGAGAAATTGGTTTCACGGTATTTCTGGGGTTGCATCCCAATAAAATTAGAATTAAAATTGGAATTGGAACTGGAACCGCTAACAAAATTATAACTCTTCCTCTTGGATCAAATCTCTTATTCTCGTGTCTATTGTCGTAAATAGTTGTACTTATTATCATAAAGACAAAACACTTCATATAACTTGTTAGTAGCATTAGTAATGGTTAAAGAATAATCAACATTTATTTGTTGACTTATAAATGTAAGAATATTTGTTAGATCATGTAACTTAACCCTGAGATCTAATATAAAAATAAATGTATATAAAATATGAATTTTCTTCTAATATTTTTAAAATTTTGAAACTATTTTTTGAGCAACTGGTTTAAACACTTCATTATTCTCATAGATCTGAAACAAGCTAGTTATTTCAGCAAGTGAATGCAAAACAATAAGAGTTGTAGGGTAATAAACAACTAAAAGTCGAACAATAGAATTATAAAATATTTCTAAAAAATATGTAAATTTTTTAGGTATATCTCAATGAGAACTATTCAACATAACAGAAAAATCACAAAAAGTTTAAAAACCATTAATTATTTCTTTATATGGGAGAGAACTTTTCAGTGTTAAATATGTGAAATTTCACCTTACCGGCATATCAGTTCCAAACTTTCGAGACTTCATATTGAATTTCTTACAATATCTTTTAAACTTAGCTATTCTAGAATTCGAACTAGTAATCCAAGATAATACCAATTGAATTTTATCAACAGAACAATTTACCTGTTATTCTTTCATACCTAATTTTATAATGATGTTTATGATGGTCACATCATAAACACACAACGTTGATGTGGGAAAACTCTACCATTATATTGGCTAAGCTGTGATTCAAATAAAAAAAATGGCTCTTGTGTTTGCCGCAACATTATCCGAAATTATGGATATTATACGATTTTTGATATCAAACTCACATAAAACTTTCATTATTAAATCACATATATTTTTACTAGTATATGCTTCATCTATAACTCTAAATCATATTATTATTTTTTATTTAAAGTCAATTCTAAATCTAAGTAATGAATATCAACACATAAATAGTCTTCTTTAGAACATGCATTCTCAATATCAGAAGTTAAAGCAAAAGTCAAATTTAAATCACCATATTTTAATTTTAATTCATCATGTTTTTTTTTTTTTCTGAAATATGCAAATATATCAGATTTAGTAATATTTCTATTTGTCCTCTTATATTGTGGGTTATGTGTTATTCTAATATGCTCTTCATAATAGACATTATCACAAAAATTAATAGGTAAATCAGTAGCAGCAATAAGTCTAATTAGAGATTCTCTAGTAGCCATTGGATCATAAGTCCACATACCAATTATACCATTAATATTAAAATTCAGTTGAGTTTGATTCATATCTGCACCAGCTTTAGCCATGCATTTTTCTTTATGGCATTTCAAGTGATTAGTTCCATTATTTGGACCTGCGACCAAAATACTTTTGCAATACTTGCACATTGCACTATCAATGTTCTCACCTTTCTTATTTTTGTATGGAACTATGTCGAATGTATCAAAAATATCAGATATTTTCTTATTACGTCTCTCTGGGGGCAATTGTGCTTGCGATAGTAGTAATATCGGTATTAGATGAATATGATGGTAGCAGTAAACCTGATAATATATTCGATTGTGTTGGAACTGATGGTACCAGTGGTGAATTTGAACCAAGTTCGATATAAAGATTTTGCTTATATTCATTTAGAGAGTTGAAGTCATATTGATGATAATTCATTTCCTATAAGAATTTAAAAATAAATGATTAATCATAAAAAATATAAATAAATAAAATTTTAAGTAAAAAAGTAAAGCATTAACATTAAGTTTAAGTATAATAATAATAATTATAAACAATAATATTGTTAACATTAGAAATTAATTATCTTAGACTTTGGTTTTATTTATGGAAAATAGAGGATTATAGTTTGAGATTAAGGAATAATGATAAATGATTGAGATAATGATAAGAAAGTTATGAATTATGGATGAATGAAGATTAATTATAATTTAGAGTATTAGAAATTAGAAGATTAATTAAGAGTTTGAGAGAGAGTGTGTGAGAAAGAATTAGAATGAAATAGAGAATATTTATAGAGAAAATTCGGGTGAGAGAGAATTTAAAATTATTATACGTTGGGGTAAAAATAAAAGAAAAAAAATTAAGGAGCAAAAAAAAAAAATTATCCTACTAAAAAAATTTGAAAAATTTGAGTAGGATACAAGTAATTGAATTTATTAAAATTATATCTTATTATATAAGCAAATTTCAAAAGCAAAATAATATAGATTTGGGAATTAGATTGTTTTAAAGTTTAATCCATATTTGAATCGACTATTGAACCTTTTTAAGCGCTATTGATGCATATGCTTGCACACTTTAATTATACTCGTTTTTTTGTTTTTGTTTTGGTATATATATAACTGCAATATATCATTCTTTAATAATATAGAATTGTCAAAATGAGTTAAGTCTAGCCGTGAGCTAACTCGGCATGAGCGGATTTTGACTACCCCTCTCAATTTTCTATTTCCACCCATTTTTACATATAAATACTCTCATCTCCTGTACAATTTTCACACTTTTTATCCAAACTCTCTCTTTTTCTATCTCTAATCTTTCTAATTCTCAATAATTATTATTCTTTAATCTAACAATTTAATACATAAGTTTTTAATTCATTAATTTTTTAAATAATTCATTAAATAATTAATTAATCACTAAAATTATCTACACAAATAACACACTCTTAAAATAAATAAATAAATAAACTTAAACCCGTTCCAAACTTAGCATGCAGCCCTCAGAACCTGCCGGGTCCGAGTTTTCGGAGCTCGGCACGAGACAAAACTGCGACGTACCGGATTGACCCGTTTTGACACACTGCGAGTGTTCTACATAGATTTGTTCCAGGCCGACCCGTTTTGACACACTGTGAGTGTCAAACGTGGAGATAGATGGGCCAGGCCCAAGAAAAGAACTGCGCAAGCACAAAAAGTCTCACCTTCCTTTCATTAACCAAACCAAATGGTCCAGTCCATTTCACTTAGTAGATTACAATAGATCCAGAAGCATAGAATTCCACCTCCTGGAGTCCTAATCAACGCAGCAGCAGAAAAACTAGAGGAAGACGAAGAAGAAGAGAAACAATAACTCGAGAACGGTCGAAGATGTTTGCGTTTGTTCTCTAAACGAGAGATTTCCTTTTTTTTTTTTAGAGGCCATGAAGATGACGAGCAACGGTTATAGCAACAGCATCAGCAGCAATTCCAACGGCTTGATTTCGCATCCGACGACGTCGTCTTCAACTCCAACTACGGGGACGACGACGGCGACGGGGAAAAACTCCCAATCGCAAGGGCTCAAGACCTATTTCAAGACTCTAGAGGGAAGGTACAAGCTCCATTATGAGAAAACTCATCCGCCTGGTATTCTTCCCTTTTCCCACGGCAAATCCGTCTCTCAGGTACTTTCTCTCTCCAATTTCTGCTTAATTGCTGATATTGTTTAGAAAATTGATCGAAGTATCGAATTTCAACCCTAATTTTAGTGTTTTGAGTTGGAAGATTATGAATCCTGTGCTTCTTTGCTTTCAAAAGGTGACTCTAGCGCAGCTCAAGGAGAAAACCGCGCAGACGGAGACAGCACCGAGTTCCAGCTCAACTGCGAGCAGTAGCGTGAGATATGCTGCGGCGAAGCTCTTGGGAGTGGGAGGTGGTAATGGTGGAAGAGCGCTTGGTTTTGTGGGAGGGAACGGTACAAGTAAAACTGTGAATGGAAGTACTCGAAGTGGAACTTTGGGAGGATCGAATGGGAGTCATTCTATGCTTAATCACAACTATGATGGTAAAGGAACCTACTTGATTTTCAACGTTGGGGATACTATTTTTATTGGTGATCTCAATTCGTCTGATAAGGTAATCTTTGGCTATTAGAGATTAGGAGGGATTGAGATTGGAGAATGGAGATTTTAAGAATATTTTGTTTTCTTGGCATGTAGGATCCCATAAAGGCTTTACATATAAGCAATTTGAACCCTGTTTGTCATGCATTTGATTCTGAAGCTAAGGATGGGCATGACTTTCTTATTGGATTGAACTCTGGGGATGGTAAGGATTTACTTGTGAGTCATTTTATTTTGCAGCGTCCTTGGAATAAGTGGATTTGCTGAGTTGTTTGTTGTGTGTGCCGTTGTGTGTGCTATTGTAGTGTACTCAGCCTCTTTAAGACAGCAATTACAAGATGTGGGGAAGAAACTCGTTGGTGCCCACCATTATAACAAAGAGGGTTCTGTCAATAACAGGCAAGATAAGCCTCAGTTTCAGTTTGATTCTTCTATCTTATTTCATCATCATGTCTGTTTGCTTAGTGCAGAGTGTTTTGATTTTGACATTGCTTGATAATTAATTGAAAACTGCATTAAACATTATTGGTAGAAGACGAGAATGTAAAGGTGTACCGAGCCCCAACTCAAATTGCTTAGAGTTAAAGGTTTCTCTTCATGAGTTTCTTTGTCTTGGTTTGCTGGTCTAGGATTTCCATCAAGTATATTGATTCTGAATCAGTGAGAAGTTAGGGCATAAGCTTCCACTGGCCAACAACTTTTAAATACATTGATGACTTTCCAGCTGGGTTATTTTCTGGGGGGAGTTTCTGATATTGTAGGGACTTCTACATATTGTTATAAATTCTATTTATGCAAGCTAACAAGTTGTTCTTCTCAGTCGATGCACCAGTATTGCGTGGGTTCCCAAAGGTGATGGCACTTTTGTTGTAGCTCATGCTGATGGAAATATATATGTTTATGAAAAGGCAAGATTTGGTATTCCATACTATTTCCTTTTCTTTTATTCCTCTGAACAAACTGTATTCATTATTACTTGGTTATTTCCAGGACAAGGATGGTACTGCTGATACACCCTTCCCAGCTATAAAGGATCCATCTCAATTTTATGTGGCACATGCAAGATCCAGCAAGGTACTTTGAACTGTTATTATTCTTCGTTTTTCTGAATCTATGGTTTTATCAAGTATTTTAAGGAGTAAGTATTTTAAGTGCCATTCTATTATATATTGCTTGTTTTGAGTTTTCTGATGGGAATTAAGAGAGAAGTTTGATATGGATGATTCTGAAAATCCGGCAGAATTTTCAGCATAGATCATTTGATTTTGAAACAGAAAACATAAAAGCACACTATGTTTAGATGTAGGTGACTTAGAGCAGATGAATTTTTTTTTTTTTTGCCCCCCAAATTTTTCTCACTTATCTTCCATCTTGTTTAAACTGAAGAGTAATCCAATTGCTAGATGGCATATCTGCCAAGGCTCGCTCAACAGTGTTTCTTTCTCCTCTGACGGATCATATTTGGCTACGGTTGGTAGAGATGGTATCCAATGAACCTATTGCCCTTGTAGTTTTATGGATACGTGTCTTTAGTTTTGGGTGCTAATATCAAAAATAAATTACAGGGTTTTTACGTGTATTTGACTACTCAAAAGAGCAATTAATATGTGGTGGCAAAAGTTATTACGGTGCTCTTCTATGTTGCACATGGAGGTAAGAAAAATGAGGAAGAAAAGCTTTTTAGCTGCCCTTTATTCTTCCAAATATTCGACTACTTGTAAGAAATTTATTAAATAGTGACCTTTCCCATTGATGTTTCTCAGCGGGGATGGGAAATACATTTTGACTGGTGGTGAAGATGATCTAATCACAGTGTGGAGTATGGAGGATCGGAAGGTAGTAGCATGGGGCGAAGGCCACAATTCATGGGTAAAGTTTCTCCCAAATTCTCATCATCGCCTATTTTCACTTTTCTCTTACACTAGCATTTTGTTCAATTTTGTAGTCAAGTTCTTGATATGGCTTAAAATCATGCCATTTTGACATATTATGGATTAAACTTCAGGTTAGTGGTGTGGCTTTTGACCCGTATTGGTCCTCGCCCACTTCGGATGATACAGAAGAAAATGCTGTATACCGTTTTGGTTCTGTTGGCCAGGTAAATGCTATAATTTCTACCCCATCCCCCCCCCCCCCCCCCCTCCCCCCCCCATTTCCTCCTGAAATGGGATTTAGTTTTTAGCTTGTTCTGGATTCAAAATTGAGAAATTTTTTCTGCTATATGATTTCCAGGACACACAATTACTTCTGTGGGACTTATCAATGGACGAGATTGTAGTGCCACTTCGCCGGTGCCCACCTGGTGGGCCCCCCACATATAGCACTGGGAGCCAATCATCACATTGGGATAACACTTTCCCCGTAGGAACCCTCCAACCAGCTCCAAGCAAGAGAAATGTTCCCAAGCTCTCTCCAGTAGTGGCCCACCGGGCCCATTTTGAGCCCCTTTCAGGCCTAATCTTTACCCCAGAAGCCATTCTCACTGCATCCCGAGATGGCCCCGTGAAAGTTTGGATGAGACCGAGTGGCCCCAATGAGAACCCATCAATCACCACCAACTTGGAATCACATCTTGGTTCTAGCTCGGAAGAGCAGTCGGTTTTTCCTGGGAAAATTGGAGCCTCTAGCTATAAATAAATAAGCCCATCACTTCCGGAAGGTAAATTTTTCACAGCAATATTGATAAGTGAGCAAGTACTATTCTGTTCGTTTCTACCCACTCGGCTCCTTTTAGGTTTATGTGTTCTTTCATTGGGAGTATGTTTGCAGTCGGATTTCTGTATATACGCCAGTGCTCTGACTTGCCTCTGTGCTGCATAGAAAGAGGGAGAGAGAAAGAGAGACACTGTACAGGTAATTATTTATATATAGAGAGGCTAATATTTTTCTTCAACAGAGTTGGGTACCCTTTATTTTTTTCCTAGTAAAGACAGAGCTCTAATACAACTCTAGTAAAGGGATCTTGAATATTTCTAGTTCCAACTCTGTTGAATGCTTGAAAAGCTCTTCTTACTACTTGATTCGATTACTAAGTTAACTTTGATTGAGCCAAAAATACAATGACTTGATTTCGATTATTAGCTACATTGTTTCGTTTTCTTTGTTCGAGCAGGATTTCAAACTCCATCCCGGCCCTTCCATCTGTCAATGCATCCTCTGCTTAACTCTCCAGAACAAAATCTAAAACCAATTGTTACAATATCACCATTTGGATCGATGATCATATTACAGAAACAGTAAAAATGGTTTTATTTTTTTTATTTTTTAGTACTTGAAAGAGTCGTATCACCGCTGAGTAGAAACTACGGATGCTGGAAAAAAACAGAAAAATCTTAGCACTTGTATTTTTTTTTTTACTGGCTGTAATTTTCTAAGTAGCTGTTGCTTCTCTTTTTTAACTTACCTAGGTGATTCTGAACACAGCATTCATATATGCATCTTCGCTAAATTGATCCAGAAATTTCTCCTGAGAAAAAAAAAAAAACCTTATTAATTACAGCCCAAAGAACCCTAACTCCTTTTTTCCCAATTGTAGCTGAAACAGAGAGATTTGATCCGAAGAGACGTACCGTAGCTTTACTGACGAGAAAAATAGCTTCCTGATTGATGCGAAAATCAACTTCTTCGCTCCTGATTATCTTGTTCACACGATTGATTTGAAATCTGTAGATTCCCTCATCTTCTCTCTCTTCGTAGCCGTTTTGCTCATCTTCTTCTTTGGCCAGCTTCCTTTTGTATTTCTTACGATTTGATTTTCCAGCTTCTCTGCTCGTTTTCTTAGTCCTTGAATCTTCGGCTTTGCCGTTGCGAGCCTTGGTAAGATTCTTCGAGACGCCATTGCTGATCTCATCACTGTTGTTGTTGTTGTTGAGGTGGTTGTTCTTCTTTGTCTTCGTCTCCATCTCATCCTAACTGACTGTTAGTAAGCTGCTGGTTCTAGATTTTGATCTTGATTTTGATTTGGTTTTGGTAGGTGTTTTTATGGTTCGAGCATCTTTGCTCTTTGTTTCGGCATTTGTATTTTGATCGACGCCATTGTTTTCCTTCTGTTTTTTTTTTTTTTTGTCAAACGGTTGCTCACTTCAGCTCCTGAAACCTGAAGAAGAAGCCGAATGCGTTTTTTATTTTTTCGTGGGCTTGGGTCGGCCTGCCTTGGATGCTTTATTGGGCTTCAAGGACTTATCTTCACTACTCATCATAGGCATAGGCGGAAATGGGCATACATATCTAAAGGCATGTTTGTTTGGAAAATTATTCAATTCTACTGTTTTATTCAAAATATAAAATTGAAATGAATAATATAGTTAATAGATTTTATATCAAATAAAATTTTATGAAATGATTTTCTTTTTATTCACTTTAGTAAAAGATTTTTTTTTATTACATCTTTATATTTAATTAATAAAGAAAATAAAAAATAAAATTACACTTTTACCTCCTCATTCTTCTCTTCCCCACCTTTTTCTTTCCCTCCTTTCCTAAAAAATGCAGCTTGTATGTTCAACCGGAAAAAAAACCTAAATGTCGAAATCTAAAAAAATGGCTGTCTTTACTCTGATTTGCTCTCATTACTTTGATTTGCTCGATCCCTCATTAGTGAAGAAGGATATGTATTTTCGTTGTCCTTCACGGAGAAAGAGAAGTTTCGTTATTCCAACCCATAAAAAAATCAAAATTTTAGAGGTACGTGTTCTCTTTTTCACTATGTTTTTACTTTTTCTTTAATGAGTATATGCATGTGTTTGTATTTTAAATTTTGGTCTTTTGATTTCAAAACGAGGTAGTAATATACTCATTTTCCTCCATTCGCATTCATTCTAATGAATTTAGTATGACAATAATATACAAGTTGTTATTCTTATCAATCACTCATCCAAAATTTATAGAAAATGACGTAGATGTGAAGCCGTATTTAATCTATGCTTGTTCGACAACAAATCCATCTCCACTGTATGTGACGTTGATTCTGAAAGGGATAAGTGGTATTCATATTCCAAAGCGACTTCAAGTACCTGATATTGGTAATCATCAAAATAAGAATTACATGAGTTATGATAATGGTGGTGATGAATATCTAAATGATATCTCAATGTAGAGGGAAATGTTATTGAGAATGAGGTTGAAGATGACAGGGGTGGAAGAACGAAGGAAAAATGTGGTAATCGTTTAGTCTAGGATGACTATTTTAAGGGAGTAGTACTTACTTCTAATCTACCTGATTTGTTATCTACCTGAGAATCTAGATCCAATACCGGTCCCTGACTTGCCGCCACTTATTTTACCACAATCGGAAAATAAAATTGCAAACGAGGGCAATGATGAGTATGCAAATATTTTTCCTATTGTTACTCAGCCCAAGAGGTCGAGTATTGATTTTTCCTACAACAGAAGTATTTACCCCTGATTGCTTCTTCCCAATCAAGCGGAGATGAGTTTTTTCACACTTACTTCTTTAAGTCAAAGAATGAGTTTGAGATGAGTCTATAGATGTAGGCGATTTGATAGAATTTTGAATTTAAAGTGAAGAATCAAGTAAAACTACGTATGTTGTCGGTTGTGTAGACCTAAATTGCAAGTGGATGCTCTGTGCTAATGAAAAGAAAGATTGTTCCTTTTTCAAAATTTGAAAAGATTGTTACTTTTTCAAAATTCGAATTTATAAAGATCAACAAACATGTCATTTCGACTACTTGCATGAAAAATATCGGCAAGCATCCACAATGTTAATTAGAACACATTTGATGAATAACTTTAGTGAGAGCGATGAGGGTCCTAACCCGAAAATAATTGAAACTTTAGCCCGTAATGATCTCAAGGTAAATATTACTTACTGGAAGGCATGGAAAGCAAGGTCTATTATACATGAACTAGTTCAGGGTATGGCCGAAGAGAGCTATGTGAGGTTGCCATGTTACTCTGTTGTGACGAAAGTAGTAAATCCGGATACTGTAACTGCACTATTAATATTTGATGGCTTATATGACATCTATTAAGGAGTTTTGGTTAATGTAAAAGGTTATTTATATCGATAAGACCTTTTTGAAGTATAGATATAAGGGCACGTTTCTAACTGCAACCGCACACGATGATAACAATCAATTCTATCCGATAGTATGGGCTATAGTCGAACAAGGCATCCTAGACTTGTTTCTTAACTAGGCTTCGAGAAAAGATACATGAGGCCCTCAATTTAGTGTTCGTTTCAGATCAATTACAGAGTATAAAAAATGTTGTACAAAGTGTTTGCTTAAATTCAAAAAACGGTGCATGTACTCGATCCATCAGGCAAAATATCAAGTCAAGAGTGGTGGAATGGTCTCTCTATTCAAAATGCCAGCCAAAACATATAGGTTATAAGAATTCAAAAAATACTTCAATGAGATTAAAGCATCGCATCCTGGTGTGGCAGCGTACCTGAAGGATATTGGTTTTGAACACTGGTCAAAACTCATTTCCAAGATCTTAGATACAATGTCATGATAAATAATAATTCTAAATTGCATAACGTTGCATTGAAAGATGCACATGGTTATCAATCGTAACCTTACTCGATAGTATTAAGAAGATGATAACGACTTGGTTCAACGCTAAAAAAAATGAAGTCAACTAGCATACCGATCGATAGACTCCTAAGGCAGTGGAATTACTTAGGAAAAAGATATGATGAATCATTAACAATGAAGGCTGAGAGTGAGGATAGTTGTATGTATGAAGCGACACAATGTAATACTAGTATTGTTGTCAACTTAACAACAAAGAGTTGCACATATAGGGTGTTTGACTTGAATAAAATTACGTGCGTGCATGACATAGCAGTTATGCAGTCTAAATGTGTGAGTTTGTACTCATTATCTTCACCATCATACTCCACTAAAAATTAAAGGGTTGCATATGTAGAATAAATTTATCATGTACTACGAACTGACGAGTGAGATTTTTTGAAAAGGGTCCGATCAATTGTGGTTTTACCATCCATCATGCGTAAATATAGTGGAAGACCAAAAACTAAACGTATATCTTTAACTGGGGTACAAACGTGGAGGAAAAGAAAGTGTGGCAATTGCAGCAATCTTGGATACAATATAAGGACTTGTCAGAACCCGGTTCTACTAGTACCCATTGAAAACACTTCATGATATTTTATTGTGTGATATTATTTTTATTATATGAAGAACTATTATTTCAGTAGAAACTATTATGTTTATTATGTGATGTTTTATTACTGTATAAGAACTATTATATTTCATTTTTGTCTATTTTCTAAGTACTTTCACTCTACTTTTAATTTTTTCTTTTTCTCTTTCTTTTTTTTTACTACTTTCCCATTCTGAAATCATAGACTGAAATCTTGTGCTCCATGATTTCAAATTATCACAGAACATAGACAAAACCACACTTTACTCTCTAGTCTGAAATCATGATTTCAAACTGTTTGTTCAATATGAAATCTAGGTTAGCATGTTTTTTTTTATTTTTTTTTTTGTATATTAGGTTTAAGGTTTAGTTTATGGTTTAGGGTTTAAGATTTAAAGTTTATGTTTAGGTTTTAATTATAAGATTTAAAGCCTAAGTTTAAAGTTTTAGATTTAGAGTTTTAAGTCTAAGTTTAAGATTTAAAGTTCATGTTTAGGGTTTATGTTTAAGGTTTCTTGTTTAAAGTTTAAGGTTTATATTTAAGATTAAAGTTTAAATTTAAGGTTTTAAGTCTAAATTTAAAGAAGAATAAAAAAACGTACCTTATTGTTCCAGTCTGAAATCATGATTTTAGATTAGTTAGTAGGGTGTAATTTTTTTTCCTTGTCTTTTTGTTTGATTTATTTCATTGTGTAAGAAAATAAAAATAATATCATATGAAAGTTAGAGTAAACAAAATAATATTCAAATTACCATATATTATAGGAAAAATAAAAGGCGATCTATAAGTCTTACACATGTCTATATATGTCAAAAGTCATCTTACGCCTATATAACATAATCCTATCATTATTTACATTCTCTAATATAAATCTCATCATATGAAACGCTATATACTTTGTAGTTTAAACCCCACAATCCTCTCATTTCTTACTCCCATTTTGTGGCATTTCAAATTTTTCTAGCTTGAAGTTCGTCTTCATTTTTCTGTGGTATTTTCTATACAATATTCTATTAAGAAACATGCTTTATGGTAAGATACTCTGCATACTACCCTCACACAATCTTATTGTAGTGACTCTATTAGTTTTCAGGTGATCCACCTTTGAATTCATACTATATATATAGTCCAAGAGTGGAAGTGAAGCTAAAACCCCCCAATGATGACCTTTAATATTGAGCAACATGTACACAATATGCACATTCTCCCAAGTGGGGTTTACTGGCCATTATGTAAATACAATAAAAAATTAAACAATGTTAGGACATAATAATAACAATTAAAATATACAAAAAGTCACAACTTTTATTTTCATGCATACCTTTTGATCAATGGATCCTCTAACTATAGATGGTACCCCAACCATACTCGAACTGAAAATGTCATTCATCATTGCTACTAGCCTTTCTGCAACCCATTATCAAGGGAATAATTAGGGGAACTTTTCTAATCGCCTTCAAATCAACAATAAAGCTTCATTGATATGTTACCAACAACATAATATTAAAATAATAGATAAATAATTTTATTACAGTATAACTCAAATATTTAAGTAAAATTGGATAATATTTACCGCACTTTCCAACCACTTCCTTTTCTTTTTAATTTATGAAAATATTCCTTATCAACTTGAATGTCATTCAACAATTTGAAGATCAGCTTATATTTGTGTTCGGTCCATTCCCTTGCAGTGTCCAATGCGGCCCCATCTGACTTTCGAAATGGATTAAGTGTGATATTATCTTTTTTTCTTTTATTTTCAGATGTGATCTAGATTTAAGTATGGAGACAATATAGCATAACTTTGCTTCTTAATCCTTCGTGGAGTCTCTAGCATCTTATAGGTGGGGTCGCTATTATTACCATCTCCAGCCACTCGATTCTCAATATTTAGAGGGGCACCAACGACTCCTACAACAATCAAAACTTAAGCCTCAATAGTTGAAGGAGAGGGACCGGTACCTATAAACCTTACATAGCAAATGTTAATTTTATTAGTATCATGAAAATAAGATATTAAATAAAATTAAAAAGTAATTTTCTTACCATCACTATTTTAACCTTTCAGATCATCACCTAATTCGTCTCGTGGTTGGGAGGGACCAGCACCAAAAATACCTACATAACAAAATGTTAATTTTATTAATGTGATGAAAATAAATCTACAATGTGAAATTACGAAATTTAAAATTAGTACCATCTCAAGCTAGCTGCATTTGCCATGTGACATATATACCATGGTCATGTGAGTCGTGCTATGAAATTGCTTCGTTGTCTGCACCAAAAGGTTGATTGGTTGCACATGATAATTTCTAACTCTTTCTTAGTCTTTTCTTCATCCTTCTCTTTGGCCGAGTCTGACTCCTCTTCACCATTATCTGAAAAATACGTATTTACAGAAGATTCTTCAAAATAATATGCCTCCTATATGGTCGTATCTAGTAAATCCTCTACATGATCAACTGCAACATCTTCAACCTCATCATCAAATGGGTCAAAGTTGGTCATCTAAGGGGTGCACTATTTTCTCCTTAACGAGCATAAGATTTCATATACTCTAGCCTACATCATTAAAAGAATGTTAGATAGATACTTATAGTTTAAATAATTAGAGTATAAATAATTATTGATCACAATAAAAATTAACCTCTTGATTTTATAGAATATCGAAAGTTCTCGAGTACTTGGGTTTACTAGAATTTATGGTTCAATTCAGGATTTGTGGCCTATTGATTTTCTTCAAACGCTGCCTAAACTTCTCTCCAATGTTAGAAATCATTTTAAAATCTCATACCTACAATAATAAAAAAATATATTAAGTAATACAAATTTATTAGAAATCAAAACTAAGAGTACTAATTATCTAGAAGGCCAGCGAAAAACCGTGTATATTTCACTTCTCAATAGCTGCTCCACCTGCACCTCATTTTTCTCTACTGGCAACTCTTTTGTACCCAACTATTTTTTCTCTACTAGCAGCTTTTTTGGACCTCATTGGGTGGTCGTCGATATGGATATATCTAATATTTCTCTCATGTACTACTTTACCCCAATGATAACTATCTAAGAACTAAATATTCGAGATCATAAATAGATATTAAGCTAGTACATTGTGCCTCCTCACAATACCTAAGAGGCCAACCAACAAGAAGTAGAGCAACGCTTACTTGAACTGTAGATCTTCAACCTTTGATGCTACATCATGATCTTCATCACGCTTTTTAATTCTACACTTGGTCCATTCGAAAATCCTCAAGCTCACTATATGTAAACTTATCATTCTGTTTGAACTAATACTTCAAGAATTCTATATTTTTATTTACTCTGTGAGGTAAGGTCGGTGGCTTATGACATCTCAGTCTAGTAATAAGAGCAAACTATTTCATGAAGTAACAAAAAGGATGACCATTTCTGATGTACCATATCTCATACTGCTTTATAGACTTAGCCTGATAGAGGACCAAAGAAATATGTACTCATTATTTTGAACTTAAACTGCAGTTCTGAAAGCCTAAACGCATTATTTTGAAGGCAATTACTAGTTATGTACTCATTTTTCTACTCATAAATTTCCCTCACCTTCACATCTATCTCCACTAACCGCCCACTTACATTGTTCCTCTCTCATCCGACTTCAAACTTGCAACTACGGTCAACGTGGCAGGCCTTGACTTTCTTGTTCTTCTTGGGCTTTCGGACATATGAGTATCTGATTCAGTGATTCTTACGGTGCCCTTTTGATTTGCAAACAGCTCGTTGCCGCCCTGCCTCCTCTGCCTCTTCCATTTCGTAATTCGTCTCATCTTTTCCTTTTTACCAGACTCGCCATTGACAAGTATGGAGCCGATATTATTGACGTCTAAGATATTGCCCCCGTCTAAACTGTCAATAGCTCCACTAGACCGGGCAATGACTCACTCCGATACAACCTATCTATAAGGTATTTCCATTCGTGCAAAATGTATTGTAAGATTGCGGGGTAATTTTTAGAGTCTGCACTTAATATGACGTTTAAGATTTAAAAATTTTAAAAAACCTATAATTTATAGGTCCCATATACAGACTAGATTTTCAAAGGATGAACCAAATAGACACTCGACAATGTTCGTGAAACCGAAATTTAAAGAATGCATAATCAACATTAGTTGGTTTCATAACCTGCCATTTATTTTCCTCCCAAGGAAAGTCAAATGTTTTTAAGTTACTTCCCTAAAAAAAAAAAACACTGGATTTTAGAAGAAAATAAATGTCTTCTTTCAACTTTATATATACATACACACGCAGAGACTGACAGACAGTCTGAATTTTCAAGTAAGAATACTTGCTTGAAAGACATCCTTGCATTGAGAGAGTTATGACATTAACCTACTGCTAGGAAAGGGCCTTGTATTGTTACCGTCACTGGAAAATAGGGAGGTCTATTTTTGGTCTTTCGTAACTTAAATCGGTTCCTCCTACAGTGACAATACTGGTAGAGGTCCCTTCTCCATCTTCACTTGCCATCTTTAAGAAGTAACTGTGCCTGAAACAAGCCTGAATTTTTAGAATCCAATAGGAGATGATAATGGCATAAGTGGTCAGTAAGAAGTTCAAACTACATTTTTACCATCGAGTGTCTGCCGTTAATTCTGGGTGAAAGGCTGTTGCCAAAAGGTTGCCTTGTCTAACTGCTACAATCACTGTCTGTTCGGACTTCTTGCTCTCCTGAAATACATGGCCAAAAATAAGGAGAAAACTAAGCAAGATATACTTGATTCCCTTCTATTTGAGTGAATGTATGAATTTTACATAATCAAAAAACAGTCAGATATGATAAATCACAAAGGGGTTTCAAAGTTCCTATTCTTTCATGCAGTGAATTGACCAACAGCAGCAAATATGCCAGACAGAACCATAGAGAATAAGTTCTGACATGATAATTTAAAATTCAAGGTTTGTAAGATGTTCATTTTCATAAAGTAAAAACATACAATATGAAAGAAATTTTGAAGTGATCGTTTTTCATCCACTGTGTGTAGTTCAACCTTTTTTAGCTATCTATTCCGATGACACTGCAAATCATGAACGCTACTAATTATGTAATCTCTGTACATAAGAAGCAAACCTGTTGGCCTTCTTGAGTTGAATTTGCATCCGACAAAGAGTTAGAAGAGACGTTAAAGTCGGCCAGCACTTGGACTTCTGGCCCTACATCAAGAATTGCCGGAGCACGGATGAAAACTCCACGAAAAGTCTCAGGACCACCCTCCTTGGAAGCAACCTCTGGTATTGAGACCTCTGCCTCAAAGCTTTGGAGCTAAACAAACATCACATCAAAAGTGGCTAAGGACAACAGATTTTCATCCCAAAATCATGCAATCAGAAAAGCTCTCAAGTAATAATTTCACATAGCATTCTTTCTTCAGGAATTAACCTGAAAACAGTAGGGAACATCCATGAAGGATGCACTACATGATCGATTGTATGGAATATGTCGTGCTCAAATTTGCATCTTTATGTTAGTGAGAGGAAAATTAAGCTAGTTTCATAGACTATCATATGTTAAATTGTTGATTTCTGCAAATCCCACATAATTCTCCAATCACTTTTGACCATATATCCCAACATTTCACTCGCACAATTTTCTGATGATATATTGGAAACTTGGGATAGTCTGGCAAAGCAATGGAATCACTCAGTCTACGAGAAAGAACACTGCCTCTCACATATTACTATGATAAATGAACTCCCAAAAGTTGCAAAATCTATACCAAGTTCATCAAAGATAGATTGTTAAGGATGAAGCGGCCAATTGAGCATCAAACTTTCAAAACCTCTGTTACTATTTAAACATATTCACCTGACCTCCAAAGAAATTCCTATGGACAGTACAATCTAGCCCACCAACTAGCTCTTGTCCTCCTTTTTTCTGGCCTGAAGGTAATAAGAACCAAATTAAAGCCCATGAAACAACTTTCATGTGAAGAGCAATTCAGATGAAATCCATAATAACTTTTACCTGTAGCATTGTTTGCCAAAAAGATAAGCCCTGCACAGGTGCCCCATACAGGCTTCCCCATTTTAACAAACTCCCGTAAAGCAGGAAGCTGCAAATGAAGTATAAAGAGTTGCAAAATTAAACTCTGTATTAGTTCCAGAGAAAGCTTTACGACTGAAATTCATATATGCAATAAGCAATCCAGTGAGTTACGAACTACAAAAACATTTTAGAGTGAAGAAGAGAACGAATACCAGTTTATGGTACTCGGCAAGCTTGGCCATGGTGGTGCTTTCTCCACCAGGAATGATAAGAGACGCGATGTTCTGAAGCTGTTCTGGCTTCCTTATCTCCATTCCTTTCACGCCTAGTCTTCTCAGTGCTGCGAAAACCAGAACAGTCTCAGCTTAACCGAAGAACATTCATGCATACTGAATCAATTCGTCATTCATTCATCGGTACGATTAACAGAGAAGTAGACTTAGAGAGGGAGAGATAGAGAGAGTGTGTGCCTGTGATGTGTTCGTTGAAAGATCCCTGCAAAGCTAGTACGCCGACAACCGCCATGCTCTTCCGGCTGGTTTCGCGCACGTCGAAAGAGAAAATGCGAAAGCCCCTGAGAGAGCCGTGTAACGATGAAATGCCCTCGAGCCTCTTGTTTAACCGAGGCGCTATTTATTTATTTATGGATGGATCTGTATTTTATTTACTCCTAATAAAAAAGAAATCTGGAATAAAATATAGAAATTGTCAATGATATTTCGTCAAAACAGAGAAAGATCAAAATTTAAAATGCCATCTCATTGTCTCGCCGAGAACTTATAAAATATCGTCTCCTCGGTTTACCCTTTTTCTCCCCATCCACTCAACCTTCTCCTCTCTTCTCTTCTTCTTCGTTTCTTCTTCTTCTTCTTCCAGCAGAATCGGCTCACGTTGAATTTTATTCCGATTTTTGTCCAAGTACCAGACGTCAGAACACACTTTCCAAATTTATCAATCGTTTCTCTTTTTCGTTTCCGTTTCCCAAAATTCTTAACTTTTCTCCCTAATTTATACCATCCTCTCTCTTTCATAGCCTGTAATTCATGCAGATTGTCGCCTTCCCATTTCCAGTCAGCACACAAATTCCCAAATTGTGTTAATTTTTTTGGTCTAGGGTTTTCTTCTTCTTCTTCTTCTTTTTCTTTTTGATTCCCTCAATCTTACGTCGAGCCGCAATCCAATACTCCTTCTCGTGAATTGTAGCTAGGGTTTTGGATTCGAAAGCTACATTTTCCTAATCGAAAATTAGGATGAACGTGTTGTTGGTTGGGGAATCCAGCCGGCATTGATTTTCCTATAAAGGAGCTGGAGTCGGAGCCGAAGCCATGTACTTTCCGAATCTTAATGGCTGCGTTATCACCAGTTTTTTTCAGTTGGCTGAGTGGCATCCCCTCCAATAACGACCCTGATTTGGGCCTGCGTCCCTCTCGTTTATCAGCAAATCAGGTTTGTGATTTATCCCTCTCTAAAACCAGTACGAAATCCAATCTGCATTAGATCGTATATTTTTTATTGAATTTTTTTCGTTCAATCAGGAACTCTGGGAAATCCATTGAAGCTTTAGTCAATTCATCTTTTTTATTTTTTCTGAGGAAGCTTTTTTATTAGGTGGGCTAGGAATATGTGCTCTGTTAACTGAAGTGTATCCTTTCCTTTTTCTTTTTTTCTTTTTGAATACAGGTTTTGAGGATTGTTTCCTTTGTTGCTGAGAATTTTAATTACTATATCAAAGCTTAGGTTTCTTATGTTTAGTAAAGGTTGGATTATTGATAAAATAATGGGCTGTTGCGGTTGCTTTGGATTCTCTCGAAGGCCCAAACCAAGGTCAAAAACAGCCTATGGCGTCACTAATCACCTTTCTCAAGAGTTCTTATTGGGCGAAGAAGACATGGAAGATGATGATAATTTCTCATATAATGGTGAGGCTACTGGAAATTCTCAAGGGGATGAAAGTGAGCCACAAACTCGAGTCAAAAAGTCTGAGGAGATTCTGAAGTTTAGAATGCAGCATGGAATAATATGCAGGAAATTTCCAGTTAAGGAAACTCACAAAGCTGTCCGAACAGAGGTACACGAAGTACTTGATCTCTTCTTCTTCTGCTTCTTCTTTTTTTTCTTTCAATAGAAACCTTGAGTACATAATTGATGTACAGGATGAAGATGGTAATAAGATGGTCAATGAATATGTTCGTGATTATAAGATTGGTTCTGGTAGCTACGGTAAAGTGGTAAGGACCGCCCATTCCATTATTTTGCTGCTTTGATCAATTGCTATCATCCCTTGATCATTTTTCTTACTCGCATGTGCACAGGTCCTATATCGCAGCCGCATTGATGGGAAACATTATGCAATCAAGGTTCTATTCTGTTAACAAATTACATATAGATATATATATATATATATATATGCTGTTGTTGTATACATATTCAGTCTAAGCTGCACCGGAAGTTTCACTTCAGTTATCATATTAGTCAAATTATTACATGCAGGCTTTCCACAAGTCTCATTTATCAAAGATGCGTGTTGCACCTTCAGAGACTGCTATGACTGATGTTCTCCGTGAGGTACTTGGTGTTGAATTATTTTATTGTTTCCTAGGTTGAGATTGTGCAACTACATTTTAATTAAACTTTTGAACTGTTATATCAAGGTTTAAATATTTTATTTCCTGCTATATGCAGGTCCTAATCATGAAAACAGTGGAGCATCCTAACATAGTCAATCTTATTGAAGTGATTGATGACCCAGACACAGATCATTTCTACATGGGTATAAATAGTTTCTTTTCGAATTGAGATTCCATTGAGCTCATATGCTTGAATTATTGCATATCACACAATTTACTGAAGCCTGCCCTGACTCTGAGCTCCTATCTTTTCTTCAGTTCTTGAATATGTGGAAACCAAATGGGTGTGCGATGGCAATGGTTCACTTGGCAGTTTAGGAGAGAATACTGCACGGAAGTACTTACGTGATATAGTTTCTGGGCTCAAGTATCTGCATGCTCATGTATGATCTTTAAAATCTGCTTTTCTACCATATATTTAACTTAACTGTGATCTCTATCAACTGAATCATTGATTCTTCATTGCTAGGATAATAGGTACATGCTTATGGGATAATAAGCAATCAATACTTAATGGAAGTTTCTCTTGTTGCTTAAACAGAATATAGTGCATGGGGATATCAAACCTGATAATTTATTGGTTACTCATAATGGCACTGTGAAAATAGGAGATTTCAGCGTGAGCCAGGTTTTTGAGGTAACTCTTGGCCTTCTTATTTAATGCACAACCACCCCCCCTCTCTCAAGGAGACAATCTTTCTGATGTTAAAGTCTTATAGATGATGTCTTATGTTTGGGGTTCTTTTATGCAGGATGAAAATGATCAACTTCGCCGTTCTCCTGGGACTCCTGTTTTTACAGCGCCAGAGTGCTGTTTAGGTCAGAATCATAGATAGGCATCGTCAATGCAACCTGAAATGCATACAAAGTAGGATATTGCTCTAATATAAGCTTGGCTTTCTTATTCTTAACAGGTCTAACCTATGGTGGCAGAGCTGCAGACACATGGGCAGTTGGAGTAACTTTGTATTGTATGATACTCGGACAATACCCATTTCTCGGAGACACTCTACAAGATACATATGAAAAGGTAACTAAATTTATTGTATGCTTTTATTTTCCCTTTCTTCTGATTCACTCTTACTTGTAATCAGCTCTTGAGCTCTGTTTCTATCGTATTGTCCAAGTTGCATACATTTTCTTATTCAGATCGTCAGCAACCCAATAGTACTCCCTGATGATCTGAATCCACCGCTGAGAAATTTGCTGGAAGGAATTCTCTGCAAAGGTACAAAAACATTTCAGTAGTCAGTATTTTTGGTCTTTGAGACAAACTTCTAATCTTATGAGCTCAAACTGGAAATTTTGATTCAAAATTGGAGTTTTCTGTGGACCATAATATTTTTATTATTTTAATTTTTAAGTAATATGTGTGGGATTGTTTATTTCAGACCCAAGGCTTAGGATGACATTAGATGATATAGCAGATCATAGCTGGGTAATGGGAGATGATGGTCCAATCCCTCAATTTTCATGTTGGTGCAAGCGGAAACATTTACAGGGAGAAGATTTAAGCTTGCAAAGTGAAGAATAAACCCGGCAGTAAATGCTATTACTTACACAAAATCTACCCTTTGATTTTGTGTGCTAAAAATAGTGTGTTCTTTTCTTCCTTTCTTTACCTTCTCTCTTTTTTACTCGGGTTTTTGAGCGTTTTTATAGTTTTCCAGTGTTGCTGCTTAAAATGTTGAATCCATCCCATTGTAATAATATACCGCACAAGGCTTTTAGGGTTTTTTTTTTTTTTTTTAATTCTATTTCTGATGGAAGAATTTTATCTGAGTTTTTGTTTAATGGCTCATCTGGTGATTATCATTGGATGGAAATAAAAATGGGTAAAATTGAAAATAAAGAAAACAATAATAATAAATAATAATCAAGTAATTAATTACAAATTAAAAATTTCGGCAAAATAAAACTGTAACCTACTTTTACACTCATGTTTATTTTCGACTCTGATTTCTCACTCTAATGGCGGCATCAACTAAAAACGAACTCTCTGTAACTGAAACCCTAAACCCTTCCTATCAAAACCTCCAGCCTTCGATGGAGGATCCCGCTTCTATCATTCACTCCTCAGAAGCTGCTGCTGTACAAAATCCCGATCGAGAGCAGTCCAATCCCCTGCCGGAACCGGAACGGGAACTGGAGCCAGAACCTCCCATGACCGGCGAAAAGCGGAAGAGAGAGGAATCGGAAAGCGATACTACAGACCCGAAATATGATCCTTCATTGAATCCTCTATGGAAAACCAGTCTCTGTTCCTACTTTAGGCGTCATTCTTCGTCTTGTAGCCATGGAAGTACGTGCCGGTATGCGCATAGTGAGGAGGAGCTGAGGCCTCGACCTGATAACTCGTGGGACCCGACTTCCGAGCGGGCTAAGAAGATGATGAAGTCGGATTCGGAGCAGAAGGAAGAGGAGGTTATGATGACTGAGGCCGTGGTTGACGATAATGATGACGACGATAATGGAATTAATGGTGGTACTGAACTTAGCAAATGCTTAGTTCATTTACCGAGGAAATGGACTTCTGAGAATTTGCAGAACTTTCTCACTGAGCAGGCAAGTGTTTTTTTTTTTTTTTTAATTCACATTTTTAGCATGTGATGCATAGTTCAGTTATCCTCATCCTTCTTCTTCTACTTGATCCTTTTTGCAGGGAATTCTTCATAAATCTGCAAAGAAGAAAAAAGGCATGGTGGTTGGTTTTGTTATTTTCGAAAGTGCAGAACAATTGAAAACGGCAATGGAGGTAAACTCCTTGTTTTAATATGTATCAAATTTCATGAACTTGAATTAAACTTTGCTTGATTTTTTTTTTTCTTTGTTCATAAAATCTCAATGCAATAGGGACTAGAAGGAAAATCCATTGGGAAAAACAGGGTGAAGGTCGCAGATATTATTCCCCGGTCATTTGAGAAAAATAAAACCAAGTCAATAGTGATTCTTCCTCCAAACATTGAGAAGATGATCAATTCTTCTCTCAATGGGGAGAATGAAGGGGTCTCTGTTCCTTCAAATGGTATTGAGGATGGTGACATTAATGATGAAAGTTTGACACTTGACGGTGTGGTCTCAAAGGGAAAAAGTGCCTGTGATGTAGTGACTCCGCTAGCTCACTTGCCTTACAGTGATCAGTTGGAACATAAAAAGAATTCTTTGACTCAGATTCTCAAGAGACTCGTTAGTCCCTCCTTTTTTTCTTATATGTTAATGTGTTATCAAACAAATGTCATTTCCCAATCTCTTCAATTTTGTGCGAGCAGACTAGGCATGCGCGTAAAGCTTGTCCTAATGGCGTCTCACTTCCTGAATGGATTCAAAGATCAAGGGAAATAGGTAGTTCACTTACCTTATCTAAAAACTTCTGGAAATAACCATTGCATGAGGAATGGTGTGCTGCCATTTCCCCTCTCTCTTTCCTCGCTCAATTAGGTGAGACTAGAGCATCATCATTTTCTTTTTCAAGCCCTGCAGGTGGTCTTCCATGCAATTTTGAAGGGGTGCTTGCATCACCGCTTATAAATGGGTACCGCAACAAGTGTGAGTTTTCTGTCGGAAACTCTCTTGAAGGAAAACCTACTGTGGGATTTATGCTCGGAAACTTTAGGTAATCAGCAGTTTGGATTTTAAGAGGTGATTATATGTCCTCGAGCTGATTGTCAAAAAAACTTGCTATTCTTAGGGAGGGTAATACAGCAGTTGAAGAACCTAAAGACTGTCCAAATGTTTCAAAAATTGCTTGCAAATATGCTTCGATCTTCCAGGAATTTCTACAACATTCACGTTTACCAATTTGGAACAGATTTAAAAACATTGGATGTTGGCGCCAATTAACTGTAAGTGTTCTAAATGCTTTCTGTGCTAATCAGAGTTTGTAATTACTTGCCCATGCAAGATGCAACTAGAATGGTTGGTTACAACTTTATTTTCTTAATGCAAGGTTCGAGAGGGAAGGATGCCAGGGAAGTGCATTGATGTTGAAAATCCCGAGGCCAGCATTTCTGAGGTCCTGCTTATGGTTCAGGTCAATATCTCGAACTTTAAAGCTTATGGTTCAGTTCAGCTGGAGATTAGACTTTCTATTATGAGACGATGTATGGATCTTGTGCCATTTTTGGCTTGGTGCTCTTTCTTTTCTGACTACATTCTTTCAGGTTTCCTCTCTGGGTTTTGACGATGCTCAAGTAACAAATGAATTTGAGAGGCTTTCTCAAGCTTTTGCTACAGGGGCTGCTGCAAGTTCCCCTCCCTTGCCCCTAACAGCTTTAGTCATTCAAGTATGTAATTATCTTTTTGGGTCATGTATAACCCAAATTGGAATTTATGTACTGAATGGTCTCTTACTCATTCAAGGTGCTGCTTCATGGTAGCTTACACTGTTCCCATTTTCTAGCTGTAACCCTTTCTGTATTGCAGGATCACCAAGGAATTTCAAATGCAGCACCAGCTGATGCTCCTTTACAACAATTACCTATTCCCAAAGTAGGCACTGGTGAATTGCTAGCAACCAATGATGTTGTAGAGCCAAGAATTAATGACTATATTAGCAATCTTCAGTTCTGTATATCCCCAACAGCTTTTTTCCAGGCTAGAGCATCCTTCTTTTTCTCCTTACTTTCTTAGAAGAGAGAATTTGATTAGTGATACTGAGTAATTTCTCCTCACTACAGGTGAACACACTTGCTGCTGAGAAGTTGTATTCACTGGCTGGAGATTGGGCTCAACTAGGCCCCGACACCTTGTTGTTTGATATTTGCTGTGGAACTGGAACCATCGGGCTGACTTTAGCACATCTTGTTGGTATGGTAATAATCATGAGTCTCTGTTTTTCCTTGAATTGCTCTGCTTGGTAGGAATGTGTATTTCTATATTTAGGATCATAGATTTGTATCATAACATTCTATTTGGTGTTGTTCACTTGAATGTCTTCTGTTTTTGATTCTTTCCTTCCTTTTATGAACTCATCGATCTTGCTTTCTTTCATTTGAATTGCTACCAGGTCATTGGAATTGAAATGAATGCTTCTGCAGTTTCAGATGCTCGGAGAAATGCAGAAATTAATGGCATTAAAAACTGTGAATTTGTCTGTTCAAAGGTGAGATTCGAATTCTCATGAAACTTGAAAATCTTAACTTGGTGGATAGAATGCACGTGAAAAGATACCATGAAGTAAAAATAAATGATTGCTCAAAATTCTTAGGGTCATTTGGCCATGAAATTTGCATTTCGGCATTTAAAAATTGATTTTTGTGTCAGAGGCAAAAATGAAGTGTCAGAGGGCAAAAAACAATTTTATAATTCAATTTCTGTTTGGCTATGGTCCTTCCAAATCTGGGTTTATAATTTCATTCCTGTTTCAAAAAGAGGAAAATCGTGTTTATAATATTGAAAGCCACTTTTTTATTTTCAAATTTTTTTATTCTGGCTGTTGAGGACCTGATTATAATAATATATCAGTTTTAAAAAATTCAGACGCATAATTTCATAGCCAAACGGATTGGTCCCCCGCTGAAAATCGGTTTTTGACATTCAAATTGCATGGCCAAACATACTTATTAATGTTTTTTGTTATTGTTATTGGTGTATTTGGATTGGGCGGTTAACCAAGTTTGTAATACGTCACACGCGTGCATTTTCTTTTTAATGATGAATCAGGCGGAGGATGTGATGGGATCTCTACTAAAAAAGTATTTAAACGTAGCTCAAATGCAAGATGTGATTGCCTCTGAAACTACCAACAAAGAAATCCCTTCTACTGAAGAGAAAGACGCGCCAGTGGATGATGGTACACAGGATTCTAAAGAGTCTGTCTCTCACAATCTTGAAAATGGCATGAATGTACCTGAATCTTTAGATATCAAAAATCAAGAACTGGGGAATCAGCGTCAAAGCTGCACTTCTGAAAATGGGAATTCTTCAGTAAAGCAGTTCAGAAACGTTGTTGCTATAGTAGATCCTCCGCGGGGAGGACTTCACCCCATAGTAAGCAACCTCCTCTTTATTTCTATCTAAATCTTCCTTGCCCTTTTTTTTCTTATAAAGTTTTTACCATTGCCTTATAAGAATTTTATCAATTAGGTTATAAACTTCTGATTCCAGTTTCTTTTTCTGCCATAATGCAGGTGCTCAAAGCTCTGAGAACTCATTCACGGCTACGTAGGCTTGTGTCAGTTCTCATGCTATATTTCCTGTTTCTTCTTTTCTTTATTGGCACTATTGTAATTCTCCTGCCATTTTCTTGATCGAATCTAATAGACCTTTTATTGGTGTAGTTATATTTCATGCAATCCTGAAAGCCTGGTAGCTAATGCCATAGAGCTATGTACACCATCTCCTGAGAAATTCGAAAAGGGAAATAAGGACAATAGGGGATGGAGGAACATGGGTAGTGCTGGTCTAGCACGGCACAGGCTCAAGTCTATGCCTGTTTCCGAGCATTTTCAACCTGTCAAAGCCATGGCTGTTGATCTCTTCCCACATACTGTGCACTGTGAAATGGTCATGCTACTCGAGAGGTAAGGTATTAAGCAAGTTCGCTTTTTTCAAATAAAAAAAAAAAAAAGTGGTTTTTTTAAACCAAGAACTAATGGTTTACCCCGAGTGTACGAACTTTGATGTTTCTGAAAGGGATTTTTGGTAGTATTAGTTTCTGAAAAGGGGAATTTTTGTATTATCTTATGATAATTTCTATTTATTGTTATCAGTATTGAAAGTCGAAACATGATATTTGTTACCGAATTTTGCTCTTACTGCTTATCATTACATTGTTCATTCATAATATTCATTCATGTTGATTATCATTTGCTTAGTAAAGACCCATTTAGCATCACATTGAAAGTGATGCTCCAAGCTACTGGGTTGGGCTTTCTTTTGGGCTTAAAGCCCAGAAGCATTGGCATCTCCTGATGAGTTGATGAGTTCTTCTCTATCGCTGTCAATGTTCTCTTGTTAAGTGTTATAGGGTTTTTATTTATTTATTTGTATTTCCTAATTATGAAATGGAATCGCACTAAGTCAGTAACCTGCACTAACTTTACTTTTGCGTAGATTAAGATGTATTCCCTCCATTACTATCGATTTTAGATGGATTCCCTTACACACGTCTTTACTTCTTTAGGATTACTTTTTGTTTTAGTTATCATCAATTTGTTTGAAAGATTAACGTTTAATGAAACTTCATCTTGATCTCACTTTTGCTGCGACTGAATATATTCCTCTACCTCCTCTAATCATTTGAATCTGTGTGTGCGCCCATTTTATCTTTAGCTCTGCATTTTGGTCATGCATCCTGGTTTACTGATGTTTACTTTCACTGTACCTAGTTGGGTACTAGTTTTCATACAAGTCACATGGACTTTTTTTGAAATGTTGAATGTTCATCATTGTTGGGTTGGACAAGGACTTCAGCATTACTGTTGATCATATTTGTGTCTCATATGTTATGATGAGACGACGTGGTAGTTTATGATTGATTGTAGGGTGAAATTTTGTAGTTTATGGATTGACTATAGGTCTAAATTCATAAGCTTTTACAATAATTTTTAAAATTTTATTTTAAATCTGTCTTGAATCTGTTAAGTTTATATTAACTTTCATCGACTCTTAACAATCCTTGCAACTACCACCACCCTTTTGGCCTACCAAATCTTTTCTTCTGCCAAACTAGGTTTTTTGAAGACCATGGGGAGGATATTCATAAATGTAACAAAAGGTAGCTGCCATTACTATAAATTATTATATGTACATAATATATAGTCAATTAAGATATATAGTGAGTTAAGTTATGTGATATCAAATTTTATTATAATTATAAATGTTTTTTCTATATATTATATTACTTTTTATATATCGCTTATAAGAGAGACTAGATTTAATATACACCCTTGATATATCACTTATAAGGGTGACTATGATACGCCACTATACACGCATATACGAAGTTTTCTATACTTTTACAGTGCTGTTGGTACGATACTTGCTCCCTGCTCCCCTATTCATCTACCACGCCCCAACCCTACCTGTCTGACTGCTAGATGTTGCGCCAAAAGTCTGTCCATCCCTTTAGCTCGTGAGAAAATGAGATTTTGTTCCTTTCTGCACTAATTAATATCTTCTATTAGCCCACACAAAAAAATTATTCGTTGGTAATATAGTAACATAGGAATACGTCAATAATATATTTATTTCTTAAAAATCATGTTTGCAGATGATACCAAATGGGTTATTTATTTATTTATTTATTTATTTATTTATTTATTTATTTATTTATTTATTTATTTATTTATTTATTTATTTATTTATTTATTTATTTATTTATTTATTTATTTATTTATTTATTTATTTATTTATTTATTTATTTATTTTATCTATTTATATTTAAGCATATATGCCTCTTAAGATTACCTGTCTCATTAAAATACACACTGCTTCCTCCTTTTTCTGCCTCTTCAGAACTAAGAAATGTCATTTTTAATCATAATGTCATCTTGGATACTTGATAAGTTAATTACTACTATATGATCTTTTTTTTCGGTTTGTCCTCTATGTTTAATCAACAATGATAAATTGGGGTTAATTCAACTCCTACTTTTTGGCCAAAAAAAAAAAAAAAAAACTGGCCACCTATTATACCTGCTATTATTTATACAAGGGAGGTCAGGAGTTTGAATCTCATACAAATATTTTTAGAGTTCAAATTTTTTTAAACAAAAAAAGAAAAATGTGGTATTTATAGAGAAAAAAAAAAACTTTATTTGGCTTGAGAAGCTATGAACACAACAAGTATAATGTAATTTGTTAAATAACTTGATAATCAACATTTAATGTCGCATTTTCGACTTCTAATTATAATTATAATTGTTTTACGAAGACTTAAAAAAAATAAAATAGAAATCATTCATCCATTGAAATTTATTACAAATAAAAATTGACAAGAGAAGATAAAATAATTCCTTTTGGAAAAAGAGCCTTTTATTTTTTTCTGTCTTTTTCGTGAGAAATTAAGATGTAGAGCAAAAACTCGGGAATAAGATTCGTCAAAGTTTGGGTGAGTTTAGGATTTAGCAATGCCCCACACTTCGCGCGCAGGTGCGAGAGGAAGTAATAATAAGAGAAGAGAAGGGAATGGCAAGTGGCGGACAGTGTAGCCCGCACACCCCCACCCCCCCTCTTTTCCCACCACTCTCACTCTCACTTCCTATAAATTTCAAGCATCTTCAATTTTTATCCACCCCCCCCTAACCTTATTGTTATCCCTTTTCTTATATACTCTCCATACTTCTTCTTCACTCAACTTCTTAAAAAAAGGAAAAGAAAAAGACTTCATATCCACCTTGTGACTTGTCATAATCATAATAACTTGTCGCTTGAACGATACTAGTTTTTAATTTTTTGAGGATTTCTTGGCATTTTGACTTCTGGGTTTTGTTTGAAATCGTCGTTTGTGGATAGTATGGGAACTGAGGAGGAGATTTTAGCTGAAAAGAGTGATGTGGGTTCTTCTCAAGGACCTGTTATTGCTCCATTTCAGAAGGTATTTCTAGTTTCATGCTCTGTTTTTTCTTTTTTCTTTTTTTTTTTTTTTTTTTTTGGTGATTTTGATTTTAAATGATGCTTGTTACTTATTTTGTTGTTGATTCCGATTCATGGGACTTACCAAGAAACTTTTATGCTGTCATTAATTTTTATGGTTTTAAGGGATTTATTTTTCATGGTTTTTCATGAAAAACATATTCAGTGAATCAGTGTAGTTGTAACATTATGATTATAATGCCAGTTTGTTTATATATACGTACAAGTAAAACCCATGTTCTATGTACTTATTCAAATCAAACAATCTCAAGAATTCTCCAAAAGGGGTACTATGTTTTGTGTTTTGTAGTGAATAAAGGAAAATAGAAATGGAAATCTGTTAGTTTCTTCTTTCAGTAAAATTATAATTTCTCTGTTCTTTCCCTCAGGCTGAGGACTCAACCGAAACATCGAGCGAAACCCGAAATGTTCATAATTGGAAGAGACAAAATCTGTTCCTAGAAATACCTTCTAGAACATTACAACTCGCCTCTAAGGATTTTGTAACTGTAAATATTCCTCCAACTACCCCAACCCCCACCCCTCGGAAAGTAAACTTCAACCTGACTCCAACCTCCTTAGATCCGAGAACTGTAGGTGGGCCATCTCTGAGCAGGCCGTCTTCTGCTAGAGGGAAATCGTCCATAAGAGGCATCTTTCCTAAACTAAGCTTCATATATCGAGCTTCTTCTTCGGAAATTGAAAAGACCCCTTCAAACCATGGATCGGAATCTTCTTCATTAGGGACAGATGAAAAGATTATAATCTCAAGATCCTTGTCCTTTTCGAAAATCTTCACTCCTCGGATGAAGCGAACATCATCACTACCTGGAACTCCTATTGCCACTCCAAGATCAACGGTAAGTAAAAGAAAATGCTAAGTTGGAACAAAGAAGATCTTAAGGGTCAGTTTGCCTTGCCTTGACGTATCTCTTTGAAAGTTTGAAAAGTTGTTACATTAAATTCGTTAATGGAGTTTTCTAAAATCAAAATTTGGAGTTTTGTTGAATGAAGTTGATATTTTTTTTAAATCTTTTATGTGACTGTTGCAGAGAAAAGTAGCCCAAAATCGGATATCTCGATCCCTTTCGGTCCCTATCATTGTAAATAACAAAGAGAGGAGAAGTCTAAGGAGGATGGATTCTTTTTTTCGTGTGATTCCTTCAACTCCTCGAGTCAAAGAAGGGATTGCTAAGTCGAATTCTTCTCCAACAATAGAAGCTGGTATTTCATTGTTACATTTTCATTTCTCCATATTGATTTCTCCATGTGTGTGTGTGTGTGTGTCTCACCAGAATTTAATGGTTCTAGAAAATGAAGAGGATGATGCTGGGGAAGACATACCAGAAGAAGAAGCAGTTTGTAGAATCTGTTTGATCGAATTATGCGAAGGAGGTGAAACCCTAAAGATGGAATGTAGCTGCAAAGGGGAACTAGCCCTGGCCCACCAAGAATGTGCTGTGAAATGGTTTAGCATCAAGGGTAACAAGACATGTGATATCTGTAAGAAAGAGGTCCAAAACCTACCCGTCACTCTCTTACGGATCCAAAGCATTCGACTCCGAAACACTGGACCAAGTAGGGCTCACCAGGAAGATTCCAACAGATTCAGGTCAGCAAAAATGCCTTAATCCATTTGAAAATGACAATGTGGTTAAAGAGTTGGTTAGTGTTATTTTGTTCCTTGTAACTAATTTTTGTTTGTTTGCTTCGGAAAATTCTCAGGGTTTGGCAGGAGGTTCCAGTGCTTGTAATAGTGAGCATGCTTGCCTATTTTTGTTTTCTCGAGCAACTTTTGGTAAGATTTTAATAGAAATTGCGAATCCAGGTCTCTCAAATTTAGTCGTTTTTTGTGCCATTAATTATGTATTTAATTGTCCTTGGGCAGGTTGGAAAAATGGGTAGCAGTGCAATTGCTGTTTCCCTTCCATTTTCTTGCATTCTTGGTCTATTGTCATCTATGACCTCATCAACTATGGGTAAGCCTTATGAAGTATACTAAAGTGAGGAATTATAGGTTACATATGGAGTGACATGATTTGACATCATGTTTTGACATCAGATGCTGATGTGACATGATTCTGGTGGTCGGGAGTATATAATACCATGTGTAGCTTAGAATTTCTCACAGTAAAGGATGTTCTTGTAGAGTTATATTTAGCTCGTTCCCAAATTCAAGCTCTCGTCAAAGCTCAAATTTGAGTTAGGGATCAATCTTGAGTATGTTTTGAGACATTCATTTGTTGATATCAAGCCTTGACCTTTTGAACTTATTTGTTTAGTGAAAAGTAGATTCGTCTGGGTCTACTCATCATTCCAGTTCGCTTTGATCGTTCTCTCAGCACATATATTTTACAGCTTGGTAAGAAATTAAGAACATATTTCTTGTTTATGGAATGAAATAATGTAACTAGGAAACACTAACTAGTTAACTGCTTGTGTTTGTGGATGGGACCCTGCCTGGGCACTCCAGGTTGGTGTGCAGGCGATTCTGTCGATTCTTCTGGCTACTGTAACTGGGTTTGGTGTTGTTATGACTGGTAGCTCTATTCTCGTTGAAATTTTCCGTTGGAGAAGAAGGAGGATTGCATGGTTAGAGGAGCAGCGTCTTGGTTTGGAAATTACGGCACAGCCGAACCGGTTAGCTAGAACCGCAGGTTCACCACTGGTTAGCCTTCCGGGTCTACATCGATCTGAAGTTGTTAATCCGGAAACATTTAGTCAGAGCTGATAATTGTTTCTTAAAGAAAGTGTTTCTGACTGAGACTTCATGTAATCTGTTAGATGTGAAGTCAGACTCTTCTTCAAAAAAAAAAATTTTCTTCGTAAGAATTATATCTATATATATGACAATAGGCTCAACTTTGTGTACAGGCTTTGTGATTGTCAAGAGAATTTTAATCAAATTTTGAAACGTATTATCTCCGTATGTATTTTCTCTATACATATATACTGTATATAAAAAAAATAGTAAATTTGGCCCTGGCCGTCAGCAATACTAATAGCAGATTGCAGATCGGTATCGTCTAAATTTGTCCCAGACAAAAAAACAGAGAGCAGATCAGGAGCAGCAGATGGGGGCCTGAAGTAGTTGACTTTATATAGAATGAACAATCTTATTCCGACAAGGCTGGTCGTTGACAAATTTCCTCTTCTAACTAACCCACGCTTCAATCCCTTCTTCTCACCAGAGGTTTCCTCATCTTCAATCTCAACCACCCTTCTCTCTTCTCGCTTTCCTTTTGACAAATTTCCTTTTCTAACTTCATGCTGTTTCAGGTGTTCCCAATTCTGATTCTCTCCCATTAGTTACGAATCCCCTCAGCAGGAAACTACTCACTATAAGCTTTCCGAAGAAAATGGCTTTGAACTACGTAAACAAGTCGGACCATGTTCATCCCGCTATAGAAGCCATTGAAGCTCTCAAATCCGGACACGTCATTGCTGTTCCCATTGATACACTATGGATTCGCTTGTGATGCATGGTCAGGGGTTAATTTTCCTCTTTGCCATATTTCACACAAGTTGTCCGAGACTTTTAAAATGAAGGTATATATCGCATTATCATCAGACTAAAAGGATTAGACAAAAAATAAGGTCAGACCAAAGTGATTAACAAAACTTATATATATATATATACCCGAGATGGTCTTGCTATTTTGCAGGTGATTCAAGTATACCTGAGAAGTCATTGAACCCGGGATTAGACAGTATAGGGGTCCGGGTACCGCATTGCAACTTCATAAGGATTGTTGCCCATGGTTCGGGCAGTGCACTGACCTTACCAGTGCTAATCTGAGTGGGCAGTCGAGCAGTGTTTCGGTCAAGGATATCGAGAATCTGTGGGAGCACTGTGCTTATGTGTATGATGGTGGGGTGGGGTCCTCCCGTCGGGTCAAGTGGGGTCAACAATTGTTGACCTCACCCAACTCAGGAAGTTCAAGATTCTTCGGCCCGGAAGGTGAGAGAGGTTTACAAATTATGCTCAAGTAGGTTCATGGGGTTACCAAGTAAAGTCAACTCAGTTTTGCTTTGGCTTTATGTTTGTAGCGCGAAGGAAGAGATTGTTAAAATCCTGGAAAAGGCATTCTCTACTAGAAAGCATCAACCATCAACCTGAGCTGTAATACTGTGCCGTTTCAAGAATGTATTTAATGCCTCAAATTTTACTTGATTTTTTATTATTATTAATTTTTTTTGGTTCAAGAATGGCAAGTTATAATCCAAACTACATCTTTGGCATTGGTTTTAATCATAGCATGTTTATAGTATATCTGATTGGTTGGAAGAGCTTCTAATAATTTGTCTATATTTATGGTATTAAAAAATATTTATTTAACATCTAATAATTTTAAATAAGATAAGATTTAATTTATTTAATAAACAAGAGATTAGTGACTTTGTTCCCATAATTGCATTAGTTGGTACTTAAGCATTCACGCGTATGAGGTCCGCGGCAATTTCGTTTTCCTTGTTTTTCCGTTGTAATGTTCTTTTCTTTGAAATTTTTTTTATTAAATTATCATTTTTGTTCTTTAATTTTTACTATTTATTTATTTTTATTTTTGAATTTTAATATTGTTAAATTTCATCTTTAAAAATAATATTTGTTAATATTTCATATATGATTAATAATATAATTATATATAAATAATTTTTTTTATTATTATAATAAAATTTAGTATACACCATATACACCATATACACCATATACACCATATACACCATATACATTATACATTATACATATACAAGGATAGCACTCTCTCTTTTCTTGTAACTTTGTGACCCATTGACATTGAGGCTTAGTTACGAAACTTAGCGTCGTACAACACATCTCTTCACACATAACTTTAGGCCGTCAAGACTCGTCTTATATCATTCATTCGTCATTTGGACCACTTGAACGACATGCCGAATACGTCTGTCATTCAGCAATCTTTAACTTACTTTAGTAGGAGGATTAACGACATGTAGTTAATCACTACAAGGGGTCGTAATAAAAACTAAATTACTCAGAACAATACGTTTTAAGAGAATGCACACACACACAAAAAAAAAAAAAAAAGAAACGAAAAGCTGATACACTATTTCTCTTCCATCGCTCCACACTTTCTCAGGATGGATATTGATCTTGATCTCGGTTTCTCGATCTCGATTCACTTTACTCTACTTATTTTCCCTATAATTAATATAACTACCCAGCTATTCCATCCTACCATGCTGCTACTGATTGCACATAGAAAGATGACATAACTTAAAATCATCAGAAAAATATTATAAACTTTACAATTCATCCTTAACATCATCCGTGCTGCTCTCATGGTTCTCCGTTTTGTCATCAGAGGTCTTGCCTTTCGGAGATGAAGTTGGTTTCTGGAGCTTGAAAGGAATCGCTGCATTCTTCTTCAGGAACTTGTACAGGGCTACAACTGTACGATCTGTATCGACAGTAATCTGACAGAGATCGAGCATTTTAGATCATTAGATCTAGTAACTAGCAGGGTCAAGTTAGATATATTTTCCAGCTGGATCTAGTCATCTGAAGCACAAAAATGCTACTTACTGGATCAAAGCTCTTGTTTCCAGCTGGGAAAAAGAGAATCGTTGGGAATCCATCTGACTGCAAAAGTAAAAAAATAGATATTCCTTAAACCCCGCTCTCCTATCATGAGTTAGGCAATAATCAAATGTATAAATTATATATATAACGACTATGTTTGAATTACCTGAGCTCTGGGATGTTCATTTGTGGTTCCATCCATCTTAGCTATAACCATAGAATCAATGCCACGTAGATGCTTGGCTAGCTTGTTGTAAGCGGGCTCCAGTGCTTGGCAATGGCCACACCAAGGAGCATAAATCTGGCATTTAACAGTAAGAATGAATACAGTAAAAAGAAAATAGATTAATAAAATATATTTGGTAGTTCTAGATTGCTATACTACCTCAAGGAGAACATCCTTGGATTCATCCAACACAAGTTGATCAAAGTTATCTCCTACCACTATTTTCACATCCCCATCATTCTGCAATTACCAGAAAAAGTAACCTGTTAATAAAGTAAGACTAAACGAATGAAAATGAAAGATAAATTTCTAAAAAAGGAAAAAATTTGGTGAACTTACAGTTTCAGGAATTGGGTCTGACTTAAAAAAGGGTTTTAGCTTATCTTCCAAGAAATTAGTGCCAAAAGTCTGAAAATAAAGGAACAACATTAGGATAGAGGCGGAATGAGAGAAACAGGAAGAAATGGTGAGTGATGATGACATTTCCAACCTTAATGTTATCCACGGACACTTCCCCATCAAGCACAAATTTCTTGGAATCATCATTTCCGGTGTATCCAAGAACCTAAATGCAAAGGAAAGAAAATCACTTCTTCTGCACCATTAATAAATCCTCATTGAATATAAATAAAGAGGGAAAGTTACCATAGGAACATCCCCAGTTATGCCAAAATACTCTGAGACAGGCTTTCCAACTTCTTCATTGTCCATTTCCACGAACACAAAGATAAGCTGCAGTGAAACCATAATGGCAGAATTTAGGTATGAATTATGAATATAAATTTACTAGTTTCTTCCAGAAGACTGCAAATAGCTATGGTTAGCATAACCAAATAACTGGAAAAAAATAAATAAATAAAGGCGCAGGAGGATGCATGCTGCACAATACCTTATCTCCTACATGGTGGAGCAATTAATTTCTTTAAATGTGCATTTTGAACTTTAATTTCTTATGCAATCCAATTAAATCTATGCTAGGTTCTTCAGTAGAGACAGGTACAGCTGTTAAACTTTAGTTATTTATTAATTGTACCTTTCCCTTGAAATGTTTTGCTGCCTCATGGAATACTGGGAGAATCTTCTCCGTATCATTTGAAATCGCAAACAGAATTATCTGAGAGCAGAAATTAAATGTATGTCAATAACAGCATGACATTGTTCACCTTACCATGGAAACAATCAAAACAGACGTTCACCGACCATTAAAAAAAAACCCAGATCAATATTTACCTGCTTCTTAATTGAACTTTCAAAAACCAAATGGGCAGTTTCCCTAGTAAATATATTAACTAGCGGAAGCTTGTTGGCAAATACAAATTCTGCTATTGCAGACTTAACAAATTGACCCTCTGCAGATATGAGAAAGTGATTCAGAAATAGCACATGGAAAATTTGAATGATGACCAAAAACACACAAAGTCACTAACCAAAATAACTCAATTTCTCAGCCTCCTTCTTAATTAGGACCAAGGCAGGACGTTTAGCATTAGAGTCAATGTGGAAAAGCTTTGCCACTTCAGGATTCACAGTCTGGTAGAAGTTAACATCATCTTCCAATCTTGAAGCAGCCGCAAGCTCATTACTCTCTGGGCCCTATAAAATGGTATCATGAAACCATAATGCATATGTAAGAAGCTCCTACATTTTTAAAACATCTAGAAATTAAGAAAGATAAAATTCATAAATCCACGCAAGCGGTGCCCTCTTTAATTTGAAATTTGGGTATATTCATCACTCATCGAAACTAGGGTACTTGATATAGGTCCATAACTTTCTGGAATTTGTCAATCTGAATTCAATCATCTCCCAGAAACTATAAACATTATTAAACAGCAGATCAAGACGAAGATGATTAATTGTATTATTATTCTACTTTCCAGGGATCGTAAGAATTAAAGCATTGACAATAGAATGAAAATATGTAATAAACAGTTCAAGACTTCAAAAAGAGATGCAAAGGCGAACCAACGATCATGTCACATAGTCAAGCTCTGGATTTTCAAAGCATATATCCCAGTGGATGGGAAACAAGGCAGTATATTAAAGAGAATCATATACAAAAATACACGAGAGAGGAGCAACAGAAGGGACTCGAGATAAAACATACCACCAAAGAGTTCAGGTATCCGAGCACAACTTTACTTTCAGAAGTCAGTATCTTTTCCGCATCTTCCAATGTTGTTACGTTGTATAAACCAGGACCAATCTTCTTCTTAATCCAGTTCACTATATCATCCCTGAATTGTAAATTACCATGTTCTTAGTGCCAAACTAAAAAAAAAGGAGAATATGTCGCATCAAAGTCCCAAATCTCATTTCCTTGCATTTTACAGGCAGCCAAACAGAAACTGAGAAGCATATAAAAACGGTAGATGAACGCTTACTTGGTCCTCTGGCCAGTATAAGGCTTATGATCACCATCAACAAAGAAATAAACAGTAGGAAACCCTTGCACGTCATATTTCTGAGAAAGCTCACTCTCCTCCGTCGCATCAACCTTGGCCAAAACAACATCCTCACCCTTCAAAGCCGTGGCTGCGGCAGCATACTCCGGCGCCAATGCCTGACAGTGACCACACCACGGAGCGTAAAACTCCACCATCACAAACTTCTTCTTCTCAATAAACTCGCTGAAATTTCCCTCCTTCAAAACGACAACGTCTTTCTCATCAACCCCGGGCTCCTTAAATCCCTCGTAACTTGCATCCGAATCGTCGAAATCCGACAAGTTCTCAAAATCATCGTCTTCCTCGGCGCCTCCATCGTCGAATTGATCCGGATCTGAGTAATGGCTCGTAGAGTCGCTTTTCTCCTCAGGCTCTTCGAGGAAACTGAGATCTTCGTCGTCGTCCTCGAGGTTCTTGGCCGGAGAGCCTTTGCAGAGGAAGGAATTGGAGAAGAGAAGGAGGGCAGAAAGTGAGAGAACGAGAAGGAATCGAGTAGCCATTGCAAATTGGACGAAGGTGAGCGGAGACTGAGAAAGAGATCTGGTTTGTTGAGCTGCAGAGTTTATAGTGAATGCACAAAAAGTCAAAAAGTGTTTTAATACGACGTGGCTTTAGGTTCATAGAATATTAATTTAAGGGTTAATTCATTTTAAGTTTATCTAGTTTCAGTTCTTAAAAATAACTTTTGGTCAATTATTTAGTTATTATATCGTTTAATTAAATTTTTTTTTTCTCTATTGATTTTTATTATTTAATTTATTTCGCTATTAATTTTTATTATTCTTTTTAATCTAATTTGTAACTTTCATTTTTACTCGAGTAAAAAAGATATAAAAAAATTTCAATATTAAAAATATATCAAAACGGTTTGATTTATAAGGAGAGATCAATCAAACGATTCATCTCTATGTGAAGTATTCAAATCATATTGTGGTTCTTCATGAGAAATTCGATTGAATTGATTGAATCTTTTATGAAAAATAAAGTCAGATCGATCTAATTCTTTACATGAAAAATTGAATTAATCGTTCAAGAGGAAAACACAAACCCATATCTAGGTTCGATTAGTTATGCATCGCATCTAAGCTCGCTTGACCTCAAACAATAGAGGTCCTATTGGTCTTATGAATAATAAAAACCCAGATCTCTGAGATCTTCGTGAAAAAGAACTCGAACTTAGATCTAGTTCTTCTAGTTTTTTCGCAAAGAAATCATCTTTTTTTTTTCCCTTCAAGATTATGTTTCGATCAGAGTTGATTCTTCGTAAGGAAAAATGGAATGGATCCAAATTAGATTTTTACGAAAACTCGATTTAATTTAGATAACCAAATAAATCAAATTGTTTTGATCAATTTTTTTCTAAAATTTTTTTTAATTATTTCAATCTATTTTTTTCCAAGAAATTGAAACTGATTTCAATTTTTTTTAAAATAAAAATTGAATTATTAAAAAAAGGAGAAAAGTGAATAACACTTGATTTAAGGGTAAATTACATGTAAATCCCTCAAGATTTGTTAAAATTACAGGTGTATCCCTTAATGTTTTAGAAATTATAAGGGGATCATCTTATATTTGTTATACATTATAAGTGGATCACTTGAGATTTTGAAATTACAAAGCGATCCCTTCATATTTCTCTTAAGTTATAAATGGATCACTCAACTTTGAACTAAATTACCAGTTTAAGTTGTAAAAATTAATGTAAAATTCGGCAATCAACCAATTTTTATAATTTACCAGAGTATTGTATTAATAATATTTGTACAAGCTCTTTAAAATTACATTTAAAAAATATATAATTTATTTATCAAATATATAATTACTTGAGATAAACATATTTTATTTTATTAAAAACTTTAAAAAAATGTAATTATATTATCGAAAAAAATTGTAAATAATAATGATAATAATAAAAAAAAACTCATTTATCATATCTAATAATGAAAATTATATCAATATTCATAAGAATAGTATGACCATTAGAAAATTAAGACTTAATATTCGATCATTTTAAATTAGACTTATAATTTATGATAAATCTAAAGAGATATATTTATAATTTAAGGCAAATATGAGGGATCTCATTGTAATTCTAAGACATTAGGAGATCTTATAATGTTAGATAAATTTGAGATGATTCAATTATAATATAAGATAAATATAAATGAATCTACTTATAATATAAGATAAAATTTAAGAGATTTATTTATAATTTTTAAAATATCAAATGATCTAATTATAATAATAAATCTAAAAAAATTCACCTATAATTTACTATTAATTTAATAGGTGTATATAGACCAATCTTAGATCAACTTTTGGATTAATTTTTGAAGTAGGCTAATAAAGACGAAAATAAAGATGAAAACGAAGGAGAAAACTAAAAATTTTATGATTAAATTATATATATATATATATATAAAAGCCGACATATTGGATACGTATACAAATTTATGGCTCAAATCTAATAATTATTATGGCATGCTATTTTATCTAAATTTTGTCGTGTACCATTTTTCAATTTTGCGGGGGAAAAAGTTATAGCCTGGGCCGTGGCCCAATGTGTGACCAAACACTTGCACTGCATATAATTTCTGACTTTTTGGGCCAACCACTGAGGAGTCCAAGCCCAAAAACCGTTTCCCCCCACCCAAAAAAATTGCGGGTAATAACGATACCGACAAAATGACCCCAAAATAAAGGGCAGAGAGGCCACCACCATGATTAGCGTTCTCGCTCAGGTAAAGGAAGAAATTAGGTTGTTCAAATTTCTCAGATTTTACATATTCATCTTTGAAATTCCTCTTCTGAAATGATATAATCTCTATTCTCTTTATCAGGAGCGGTTTTTAGGAGCTGCGCTCGGAAGCGTCTTCACTGGAATCTTCATTTTCGAGCAACGAAAAAGCATTTACAGATCGATTTCCGAGAACCATCCTCATTATCTTCCTACTCAATCTCCGGTATGTTGATTAATTTTTTGAAAAATAAGTTTCTCGGCTTTGATTTTTCTCTTCTGAATTTGAATTTGGAACTCTGGAATTAGTTAGATGCATTATTGAACAAATGATGGAGAATTTGAACAGGTGTTACACGGTATGAACGTTTCCCTAACTATGATTTTGAGAAATTTGGAGAAATATTTACTCAACTCAAAATAAAACGAGGCTATTGTATTAGATTATCATGGTTAAGTTGTGGAATCTATTGCTAGTTGCATTTATTCTGTTTCTGCTAAATGAAGAAAGAGAATTTTTTTTAGATCTTGCATGCATTTTGTGTCGATTTAGCACGAGATTGGTACAATATTTGGAAAACTGAAGTTTGGGTACATTGGAACTTGGTAATTCAGTTGGATAAAACTGGAGTTTGGGATAAAACGTTTGAAACAAGGATTTTAGCTGTTTTGAACTTTGGAAGATAGATAGAACAAGCAGAAATGTTAAACAGAACACCATGCCAAAGCCAAACAGATTGCTTAGTAACATTTTAAGTTTCCATACAGGCATTCTAGATCCTTATCACTCCCTCATGTTTCATTTTTTTCACTTTTCCTTCTTTTCTACATTTCCCACTGAAAGGAAGGGGGGGGGGGATCCAGATTCCAATAGAAATAACTAATATAAGAAAGAATTTTTTTTTTTTTTAAATTTTCCAAACATATTTGTTTAGAAAATGATACATATGTCCACATTGCTAGAACATTAAACTTTTGGGATAGCACCATTAGGTTCACCAATTCCTGACAGGAATTCTTTCTTCATAACTCCTCAAGGGGTTTTCAAACTGAAAGTAGAGAGAACTATTTGATACTGAATGTACAAATTGTTCACCTTTGGATCGAACTTCCTTACTTGCGGTATATATCATTGAATCTAAATGGTTTTGTCATGTTAACTTCTTCTACCAGGCGATCGAACCCATATTCGGAAAGAAAGCTCGGTCACAATTAGCTCACCTATGGAACAAATCGGTTGACCAGACTTTCGGACCTGTGATTGAGGCTCTAAGTTCTCGTGGGTGGTAGAAGAAATTTCTTTTATTAATTTCACCATCCATGGTATGAATATCTCTATAAATATCATTTTACACACTTCTGTTTTCTTTTACTTGTTTGTGAACTAGCAATTGCATGTTTTCTCTATCGCCTTTTGGCAACATACAATGCTTGTTATATTATGAATGTCTACATCTTTTTTCCAATGGAGAACTTTTTTCTCTATGCATCTTTTTTGTTGGCTATTTGGCAGGGGCTACATTAATGATTGTGAATGAATGAATGTCTATTATGATAAATTAAGGGAAGGAATGTATGGAAGAAGAGGAAATTCTTGATCTATCTGGAATGGGCTACATTCTTGTTGTTTGAATTATGTTCTAATAAAATTGAATGCTTGGACGAGACTTTTCTATTTCCACATGTACTTTCAAATTGATAGCCCAAATCTTCAAATCTCGAGTTTACCATGTAATTATCATCTTCGGTTTGATCAAAAGAGTAAATTAGATATACCTCCCATAAATTTTCAAATAATTAGGTTAAGTCCCTTCATGTTTTGAAAATTACATATACAACCCCTTCAACTTATAAAAAAGGAAAACAAAAACAAAATTGGCATAACTCTATTATATAAATTATATATACTTAAAGCTTATACTTTGTCATTGACTCCCAATTGACCAACTTTTTAATAAAAATAGTTTAAAAAAAAAAACAAAAAATAAAAAATAAAAGAGGGTGGAAGGAGTTCAATAGTTGCTGTCAAATTGAAGCCACATTTAAGGTTAAGTCTAGTTGTTTAAAAGTTGCGGAATGATAAGTCGAGTTTACTCTTAATCAAACTCTAATGATGATATTTTTATGCTCTTTTCCAAACATCAATAGATGGTCTCTTTGACTTGAATATGATTTTTATTTTTATTTTTTACTTTTTGGCCAAACACTATATCATGATACATAACCATTAAACTATTATTTTATTAGACTTAATTTTCCTAAACTATCATTCTTTATAAGTAACCTCTTAAACTATTTTTAGGTTGAAATATACCTCCCTTAAATTTTTTATTTATTCCGAAATTATCTTTTTTATTTATTTTGTGACCCTAGTAGGTTATATTTTCTTCCCCTCAATTTTTTTTCCTTTACATTTTTATCCCATTGATGGAGAGCTTTATCAATGGAGAAAAAATAAAATTAAAAAATTAGGGGAAAAAATTAAATATTTTAGGGTCACAAATATAAAAAATAATGAATTCGGGGTAAGTAAAAAATTCAGGTAGGTATATTCTAACTTGAGAATAGCTTAGGGGGGTTACTTATAAAGGATTGTAGTTTAGGGGATTATGTATGATTTGCCATTTCATAAAGTCTTAAGAGTTCTATTTCTATCATTTTGGCTAAACACTATATATTTCATAACGTCTTAGAGTTCTATTGAATTGAAAAGGGGGAAGAAGTAAGAACTATACATAAGCATGAGGTGGTGATCATAATAGAATAAATAGCTTGCAAACTAAATAGGAAATAAACTATCAAGTTTCAATACAACACATATATAACCAAACACTGTATTTTAAGGCTACTGATAACAATACTAATACGTCAAACATCAGGCTTGACAGAACTATCTATGTTCATGTTAGCATTCCGAGTGACAAAGACATAATAAACACCCATTGCAGAAACCACAACAAATCCAACACCAAAAACAATACCCAAAACCCCACTTGCTCCAATCTTCTTCTTGGTCTTAAAAAATCTGCTCTCATGACCTTCACTAGAGTGAACTTGAGCAGCGATCAACAATGGCGAGCGATTCGCTTCGCTACACGGTTCTTTGATGCTTGGGTTCTGTTTGGTTGGATGGAAAAAATCATAGGCAGATGGAGGAAATGCCATGGGAGATTCTTGAGCTAAGCCATGAGGGGCTCTGTCTTGAGCTTTGGAAATGGAGAGAAAGGAAAGGAGAACGGTGATTATGAAGAGTAGGGAAGAGAGTGGTGTAGTAGGCATTCTGGTTTTGAGAAGTTGATTCAATGAGAGAGAGAGTGTGAAGTTGTTTGAGGCTAAATGAAAAAAGAGTCATGTTCGAGGTTTTAATTAGGTGTGTTTGGGATGTGGTTGTTGTTTTGGCTTTGAAAATTGGGGAGGAGACAAGAAGGATAGGGAACATAATCATATGGATCATTCTTACTCTCCCGTTCTTGGTCTAGAAATACCTCAAACTTACTATATTGCGCTTATGGAGGTCAGCCAAATGATGGGTTTGGAAAACTGTTTTTAAATTATTTTTTGGTTCAAATTCATGTCTTAACCGATGTGACAACATTAGACGAGATCAATTGATGTTGGAAACGTTTAAATCTTAGAACAAAGTCTTATCAAAACATCTAAACCATGGGAAGTAAACTTGTTCAAAGGGTATAATTGTCATTCACTCTTTTATTAATGTGTTTTTTTTTTTTTTTTCCTTCTTCTTTGATGTGAGTTGAAAAATTAGGTTCCCTAATTGAGTGCCTTCCAAACCAAACATGTTTTGTTGCACTTGATTACTCCAAATACATAAAAACTATGGATAGATAATAATGAATGATATGATGAAATGTTCATCATTATCCATATACATCATTAGAGCTGGCGTTTAGACAAATCAACTAATTAACTTTGTTGGTATATAAACTAACTGCATTTTATGAATGTGAGTCCAAAACGAAGCTAAAACACTCTCGAGTTCGTCACCACACATTTAACGAATTCATTTCAGCCATTCAATATTTGGTTACTTATATAATTATTGTGATTTTATTGTAAGAAATGAATTTACTAAAGAGATTACGAGCTTTACATATAGTTATATAGATCCAGAAGAGGCCAAATGTTTAGTATAAAGCACAATCCAGAAGTGGTTTTTTGTTTTTGCTTAACTTAGAAGATGAGCAATGTGATGAAATGATATGAGCAAGAAGGGGGTTTGTTCATAATTGCATCGCATGCATCTTCTAAATCAGTGACATCCTTACAACCCCCCCCCCCCCCCCCCCCACTCAAAGGAGCACTCTTTTTTTAATACCTCCATGCTTCTACTTTTTTCATTCATCTCTCTGTCTGTTTGTCTGTCTGTCTGAGTGTCAGATGCCCATTTAACATGGGCGCACAAGATTCTCATTGGGCCTCTGAAATAATGGGCCAGTCATTACATGAAAGTTTCACATGTTTCGGCCATTCTCACCCTCTTATGTCATAACACCCGCCTTTAAGGAAGAAGCAGTAAGTAGTGCCCCCAGGCTTCAACAAATGTGAAGAGTTTGGGCCGAGGAGATGATGATGGCCCATTAGTAAAGTTTGGGCTGACAGATTACAAGTGGTAAACTGATTGTGACTAGGAATTTATTTATTTATTTATTTTTAAATGAGAAAGTGAGAATAATATTATTCCCTTCTTTTCCAAGCAAAAATATAATATGATGAAACTAGTGATTCTCTTATAATACAACAAGGGGAGGTAATAGCATCTTTTCTTTTTTCTATGTGCTAACTGCAAACTACCTAAATTGGTGGACCCAACCAAAACGATGGGAACGTTGCTCCTTAATATAATTGTGCAAATGTCTAAAATATCATTTTTATGAAATTTGGGCGGTTATACTAACAACAAAATTTTCTATATTTATTTTTCATAATTTTTTTTCCGAAAAATTTAGAACCGCATAATATAATATTTGAAAATAATATTTATATTTATAATTATATTTAATATATCACGTGATTATATACTTAATATATATAAAAATTTATCATGATTTTATAAATACATTTTAATTAATTTTAGTCTAATATCATCATTGCTACACCGGTCCAAATGAAAACAAACGGTAAAGAAAATGGAATGATGTTATTATACACAAAATTGGAATTATAGACAATCTCATATATATGTCACATGGTTCATGGACCATATTTTAATGATTGAGATACCTTGGGCATAAGAACAAGTGGGCTCTCTATAACATTTTTGTTTTCTTTTTTTATTTAATTTGGGTAGTTTCTCTTATCTTCTTCTTCGACGATGGATTGTAAATTTTGAGGAAAATGATTGAATTTATAATATTATTAAATAAATTTTAAATATAATCATAAATATTTTTGAAAAAACTTGAATCCGAATCAAATTCAAAAAGTCATTCAACCGTTTAGACATCCCCTAAAAAATTGTTATGGTAATATTTATACAAAAGTCTGTCACTTTCTAGCTCTAACAATGCTCTACTTTTATATATAATATTATGTAAAAATATAGGATAACCACAAATTATTTCTCTAAGTTGTATTTAAAGTCAAAAGTTTGATATTATTATTATTAGGCTACCAACTAAGTTAGCATTATCTTCTCTTCTTCATAGCAAGATAGAGACAGAAAGAGGCTTAAGTGGGGGCCAATTTGCCAAGACCCATGTGCCATTGTCTCAATTCCAACGCATATTCTTCTTTTCCTTATGGCCATGTATTTTGTAATACAATAATGATAACTAAGAAGAGAAAGGAAAGACTTAGTAGTAGAATGATCCCTTAGTTAATGAAAGATAAGACAGAAAGATAAGATATTCGATTGATTTATACTTTAAGAATTTTCCCTTCGAATCTTAGTTAGATTATAAGTTTTTTTTAAATTAAATTTGAATTAATTCCAATTACAAATTTCATTTACAATTTTGTCTTTTAAAGAACACGGTCGGTTCACTAAAAGTGAAGGAACACAACACCATAAGTTGAATTCATCCCACAAGAAATATGAGGAACAAAAATAGAAGTAAAAAAGACAACAACATACACAATCAAAAGCAACAAACAAGCAAAGGTGGGGGAGGAGGGTTTTACAAAACAAGGCAATTTTTTTTTTCTTTCTTTTATCTACAACTTTAGGTTCCATAAGCCCCGTTAATCAAGAAGGAGGCCCACTCTCTTCTTCTTCTTCTTCTTCTTCTTCTTACATGCATATTATTATTATTATTATTATTATTATTATTATTAATTATGCATTGCTCCTGAAAGACCCAAGTGCCTTAATTGCTCCTGCTCTCAATATGTATTGGTGATAGATTGCAGCTATTGCTGCTCCAATAAATGGCCCCACCCAGAATATCCACTGCCAATCACACAAAACAATAAACCACATAAGAATTGCACATGAGCCACCCCAAACTCTACAAATATATACATACATATACACAGTTAATATATATATATATATATATATATATACACATACTTGATCATCCCAAGCCTTCTCTTTGTTGTAAATCACGGCAGCTCCAAAGCTTCTGGCAGGGTTGATTCCAGTCCCAGTGATTGGGATTGTGGCCAAGTGAACAATGAAAACAGCAAATCCAATAGGAAGTGGGGCCAACACCTTTTAAAAAAATATATTAAAAAAACAAGTAGTTATTTTAAAATAATAATTTTGAAAATAAATAAAATTGGAAAGAGGGGGGTTCAGGTGCGTACGGGAACATGGGAGTCTCGTGCATTCCTCTTAGGATCAGTGGCTGAGAAGACGGTGTAGACAAGAACAAAGGTTCCGATGATCTCAGCCCCTAAACCAGTTCCTTTGTTGTATCCAGGCGATAGCTCGTTGGCCCCACCTCCATACCGGTCGTAGTACGACTTCTGGAACGCCTTGACCAATCCCACACCCGAGATAGCACCTAAACACTGTGCTACCATGTACAAGACCGCACGGATGAGTGACACCTTGCGCGCTAGAAATAGCCCGAAAGTTACAGCCGGGTTAATATGCCCTCCTACAATAATTACATTTTCGTGAAGATTAAATTATTTACTTCAGCTTAGTCGTTAAAAAAAAAAATAAAAAGGACATGAGACGACGCGTCGTACCCGAAATACCGGCGGTGCAGTAAACGAGGACAAAGATCATGCCGCCAAAGGCCCATGCAATTCCGAGGATGCCGACTCCGGCGCAAGGATCGTTGGTCGGAACAGTCTGACTTTTGTAACCAATAACGGTCAAAACGGTTATGTAAAGGAACAAAAGCGTCGCTATAAACTCTGCTATCAAAGCTCTGTAAAACGACCACTTCGTCAGCTCCTCCACGTCGACGAGCGGCGCTGGCGGCGGGTCCTGGTAGTCCTTCGCCGCGTACTCGGCTGGCTCTGTCACCTCTATGTCTTTCGCCATAGCTAAGGTTAGCTAAGGTTACAAGGTAGGTGGAGAGTGTTCTTCGAAGTATCAAGAGGATTGTCTGGGTTTGTGTTGGGTTACTGGGATTGGTGATTAGTGTAGGGTATTTATTGAGAGGGAAATGGAGAATGCTAGAAGTGCTAGAAAATAATCAGTGTGATTAATAACTAAGCTTTTTTTTTTTTTTTTTTGCCGCCCAATGACCTTGATTTCGCTTGCACTGGGCCCACCTTACTATCCAACGGCTCTGGATTGATTTTCGCTTTCCTCCTCCTTTTATTTTATTTTATATATATATATATATATATCAGTTTTTATATTAATATTATATATAATAATAAATTATTTTTAAAAAGAAAATTTATTACATAATTTAATTGAATTGGTATGAGAAATGAAGTAGCAACGGGTCTAATAAAAATTAGTGTGTTTAAGGTTCCATTTATATGTATTTAAATAAATGATATAACCTATGGGAAAATCTCAAATTAAAAAGTTTATCTTAAGGATTAGAATATGTTTGTGTTTTTGGTAAGAGAAGATTATTTTTCACTTCAAACTCTTTAACCAATGGCAGATAGCCAGCTAGATATGGAAAAAAAAAAAAAGGGATCAACACTAATCCCATATTTAATTAGATAAAAATTAATTGAAAAATTAAATGAATTATTGGTGTTGTGACGAAATCGATGGATTTGACAGGTGATCAATCTTACATGATTTAATTTAACACAATCTTTACAATTTTTATTTTACTTCTTTTAGTTATTGTATTAATTAATTAATTTATTTATTTTTTAGAATATAATCATAATAATAAATATTTATTTATTTATATTTTATTTGTATATAGACACGTAAGACTGACTATGACAACCTCATTGGTCGGTGGTTCTTTTCTAACTTACAATCCAAATTCGTATCCTCTTATTAGATTTGTGATGTGATGTGATGTGATGTGACATAAATTAAAGAACCCAGGATATAGTTATTGAAAGTAAATAGGCCCAAATAGCCCATATATATATATATATATGTATATAATAACACTAGACATAGGCCCAATAAATCAAACGGACTTAACAGAATACGACGGCCCAATTAAATCATATCCATCAAACAAAAATCTTAACAACTATGGATGATTTCGAACATAACATAACCCTAAATTTAACACATTTGTTATTCCTCTCTTTGAGCTAAGTTTCAAAATTTTAAAAATTTAGTTCCTTTTTTATTTTCAAAATTTTAATAAATACAATAATTAACTTAACACTTAAACAAGTTAATTTGAAATTTCATATTAGATAATATAATTTGTCTCGTTTTTTATCTGTTCGAATTTTTAAAATAATCGGTAACTTAATATGATTCACGGTTGTTCATCTATTTATTATTTTTATATATGATATATATTTCTTAAAGTTTATTTATCATTTATTTATACATGCAACACTCATATTATTACGGGCTTACCCAAAAAAAAAAAAAGTGTTAATAGTCTCAATATATATAATATAATTAAACTCGTTTTCTATCAGTTTAAATTTTTAAAATAATCGGTATAACTTAATATATAATATATGTATTTGAAGTGTATAATTTTGTTTTGAAATGAAAGAAATAAATTCTTATAAATAGCAATACCCAATCAATTTATGATATTTCTATTAAAAAATAATAGCAACTATCAAATTACACATGAAACCAGAATAGTAAGAGGTAATTATAATAGCAACTTGTGGTTTGGACAGCAGCTATTAGATGCCAAGGATAATGAATGCTCTATATATCATTAGCATATTGAGAAAATGTTTCAAGTTCCAACATAGTGTGACGACTATCATTAGTAAAACAGAGAAAGAGACCCGCCACTCTCAGATCAAGTAAACTCTTTTTTTTTAGATTTGAATTGGATATTTCAGTTATAATAAGTGAATAAAATTTAATATTATATAATTATTATTATTTTGATTACTTAAGATTTAAATGTAAAATCTTAAGCTGGTTTTATACCACTACAAACCATGGTTTGATTGATATTTATAAGAGTCATATGAGTCACATCCCAAGACATCAAAAAGTATTATTCAATAAAACTTTATGCCATGAAAGTCAAACACCCTTTTAGGAGGGCCACCCAAAATTTGCATTAATTTCTACTACTTGCCTTTTCATAAAACATGAAGCCACAAAGCCAATTCATTTCTCCGTTTTTATACTTTTTTGGGTGGATATGGAATTGGTAAAGATGGTATTTTTAAAATAATTAATAATAATAAGTATTATATTAAGAAACTTTTGTATTTATAATTATAATAAATTTAATGTATCTCTAATTTTATTTATATATGAATTTTTTTTTTCTATTTTAAGTAAATACAATAAAATTATAATATTTTAAAAAAAAATATTTTTTTTTTAAAACTAATTGTCAATTTAATAAATGAATTGTATTTACTTAAAATATGAACTAAATTATGATTAACACTTTAAATTTTAAAATAATTATATATATATATATACATTATAATTTTTTTTATAATTATAATAAATATAATATTTTAAATAAATAATTATAAAAATTTATCTTAATTATCTCAAGATTTATCTTAATTTCCCTGTTAAACTTAAATCTTATCCTATTGTGCATACAATCAATAATAGATCCATTTTCATTAATTAGTATAAATAAAAACAGATCAGCCAATAAAAAAAAAAAAAAAACAGTAAATTGTTCCCATATAGGGAGAAAATTTATTTTGACTCTATCTACCATGCAATAATCAAATGAGAGCTGCTCTTAATTACGCAATTAATAAGAATTAAATATTCACATTATTTGCTTCATTCATGCTAATTAATTATATCCTAAGTATGATTACATTAAATAAATACATGCATAATAGAATATATAAAAATAAAAATAATAACAGTACGTGATTATAATTGGTTCGCACTATTACCTTATCCAATTAATTACAACACCCTATGCATGTACGAATTACATGCTTCGATGCAAAGATCTGGATTTTGAAAGTCTCAAATATTGTACTACTACTCTCAGCCTATAGATTCCAATGCATATATAAAACCCGTTTAAAACTCATTTATGTGTATTATATATATATATCACTTTATTCTAAAGTAGATTAATCATACTCATAAAATTTTATTTATAATCCACAATATTTAATTAAAATACACTTTAAGTTAGTATATAATTCCATTACTAAAATTTCAGGGATTAGTGGGTAATATTCTTCATCATTATTAATTATACTTATATATTACGTCATTTATTTTATTAAATTATTAAAAAAAAATACTGACTTTACCCATATTTTTCTTACCCAAAATATTAATACAAAATAATGAAGAGTTGGAATATGGAATTTCTTCCGACCAACTTTTGACTCCACACATAACTAAAGAAATAAAGAATAAAGCTACTCTCGTTAATTATAATGCCAACATAATTAAACAACTCGAAATCTTCATGGTCATATTGTCATGGAAGCCAGCAAGATAAACCTAATTAATTCATTAATTAAAACGTGGGGTAAATTAAATTAAAGAAACATTATAGTTGGATAAGTTAATTTTCTCTTGATATTTATGATTTATATATCACTTTCACGAGTGAAGCATGATGATGTCCGATGCAACAATATGCGTGGCGTGCTCTCTCAACTACAGCCATAAAATCGAAAGACATTCAATTTATCGCGATACTGTAAGTTTGTAATGATATTTTGAAGAGTGTCGCTTGTGAGAGGACAGGAGGGATGGGAGAGCCAGCTGCCAAGGGGGGGGGGGGGGGCGCAGGTACACTACAATATAAAGGTTGGATCGCACTTCACGTGTGTTCACGGTGTTCACCATTTCCTGATATAATTCACTTACACGTGTAATATTGGACACGTGTTGAGATCTTAAGTGATCTAGAAAGTGGACCGCTTTGTCGTGTTTCTATGTAGTCGGGTCAGTGAATGAACCCCCTCTTAACTCCATGTCGCGACAAAATTTTGGGACTGGGTTTCTTTACACGAGAGTCGAGAGAGAAATATCGGTTTGCCCGAAATGCCCCTGCTCGAATTTCGGATTGTTGATCTGATACACGTGGCGTCTACAGCCTTGAAAATGGCTTGAAAGTTTGAAACAGTGACGACTCACGCGCTTCGGTTGACAGGACAACAAGAAGACCATTTCGATAACTACATGCAACTGCTTGTAAGCCTTATATATATATATATATTACTTTTTTAACTTATTAATTATTGTATTTTATTTTATATTTATTTTTGAGCTTACGCGGCGACGATAAAAAGAGAGAGAAATGAAACTAAAGGTAAAATTAGGTGCCAAGACTTGGGAATGAAGAAATCTAATCCAAACTGGATAAAATTTAATGGATAAAAGATTGACTATATGTCTTGTCTGTTCAGTTGAGTTAAAGTTGTTACGCAGTGTTTTTTTTTTAATTCTCCACTAAAAACGCAGGGCTATTTTAGTAACTTCGGGCTAGTTTTCCCAAGAAAATAAAAAAATAAAAAAAAGGGGAGAGAGGAGAGAGAAATAGAGGAAAGAAAAAAGCCTTATCCATTTTGCAACCCAGACTTTATAAAAGCATCCCAAAGTTCGTATGTCAGAAGCCAAAAATCAAACAACCATTTTTTGAGAGAGAGAGAAAGAGCGCTTTATCACTCAGGGAAAAGAAAAGAGAAAAAAACCTTACCGGTTCTTTAATGGCGACTAGTAAAAGCCACTACGCTCGCTCAAACTACCGATTCCTCAGCGGCGACCACAGCCACGCTATCACTTCGGACACGGCGGCATTCGAACTCAGCGAGTCTGACATCTTCAACGCAGGCCGATCGAACTCGCCAGATCAGTTCCGAAAACCTGCACCGACTAGTTTCATCTCGAAGAAGCCGTCGTCGAAGAGATCGGACGCCGGTGATCGAACGATAGGTTCTCCGGCGTCGCTACCGGTCAATATCCCGGACTGGTCGAAGATCTTGAGGGACGAGTACAGAGATAACCGGAGGAGCGACAGCTTCGACGACGACGGTGACGTGGACGACGTGAATGACGGTGGCGAGGGAGGAGGGCGGGTCCCACCGCACGAGTTTTTGGCGAGACAGATGGCGAGGACGAGGATCGCTTCTTTTTCGGTGCATGAAGGAATTGGGAGAACTCTGAAGGGGAGGGATCTCAGTCGGGTCCGAAATGCTATTTGGGAAAAAACTGGATTCCAGGATTAAATATATCAGAAGAACAGGGACTAAGCCGCAAAAATTCTAAATAAACTGAAAAAAAAAAAAAAAAAAAAAGCATTCGGCATATTCATCAGGATAATACATCTGTAGTTTTGTTCCTCCAGAGGGGTATAATCAACTTTTATTTATTAATATTTTTTTTTTTATATCTTTTTCCTGCCTTTTTGGCCTATTTTGCTGATAGCCACCTGGAGGTTTCTATTATTACCGCCTGTTATTCTGACTCTAGACTCTTGAGAGTTTCTGTAATCAAATATCCCCGACTAATATATATACTAACTTTTTTAGTATGATTTCATGTACATCACTCATTTTTCTTGCTATTTAATACGATAATAATAATTATAAGAAAAAATAAATAAATAAATAAAGAAGTTACATCTGGTTGGATTTGGTATCACCAAGTAAAACTAATGGCTTCAATTTAATGATAACGGCCCGTTTTTGCGAAAGGTATAGAGAAAATGATGCACCAATTCTCTATACTCTTCTTTACCTTCTTTTTTTTTGGAGTGGGGGTTGGCTCCGTCCTCTTTCCTGTACGATTAGATGTCATTTTCCCAGTTTCAAACTTTACTCTTTGACATCTTCGTCGTGAGGGGTACGTGATTAGTTTTCCTATTTCTGTCACTCTCATGGTTTTGGTTTTGAACTCTCATCAGAGTTGGATCTCAGTTTGGGATTAAATTCAGTCTTTATTTCAGTATTTTTATTTGTTTTTGTATGTAAATATCGATTATTTTTATAAATTTAATAGTTAAAATAATTATCGTATTAAAATTATTTATATTGATATAAAAATTTATATGGTTAATATAAAAATCGAGAAATTTTTTTTATACAACACATCAAAATCACTTTTTTTTTACCGAGCTTCTAGACTGAGATCTTTTAACGAGTTTAATTTCTCTTTTCCTAGGCTGACCTATCTTTCCAGACTGAGATCTCAGTCTGTTCTTTATTTTCCTTTATAGAAAATTTTTTCTTCCTTCCCAAATCGAGATCTAATGTAATACACTTTCAAGACAGAGTTATCGATCTGGACTGAGATCACATGTTCGACCTTTCTGTCATCGACCCATCGACTCATCGACCCATCGACCTATCGACCCATCGACCTATCGACTCATCGACCCTTCGACCTTTCGACCCTTTGACCCTCCAACCCTTCGACTATAAATTATGAGAGATACCTTTCGACCTTTCAACCTTCGACCTTCGACCCATCAACCTGTCGACCCCTTTAACCACATACCAACATGAGATCTTGGTCTATATCACTCTGCATCTTAGATCGACAAGTGAAATGTCAATATGTGCATCTCACATGTAATTCTAAGATGCCCTTCGACCCTTCAACCCTTCAACCCTTTGAAATGACTCGAACTATGTGAGACATTAGTTTGAGATGTACATCGACCCCTCGACACATAGACACATCGACCCTTCGATTATAATTTATGTGAAATACTCATCGACCCATCGACCCATCGAATCATCGACCCATCAACCCATCGAACCATCGACCCATCGAACCATCGACCCTTCGACCCAACGACCCTTCGACCACAGACATAGAAGATGCCCTTCGACACTTTGAAGGAACTCGAATTTTGTTGTCGATCTAAGATGCCAATGGACCCTTTGACCATAGACATGAGATCTCGGTCTATATCGCTCTGCATCTAAGATCGACATGTAAGATATCGGTTTGAACATCTGAGACCAACATGTGATATGCCATTTGGTCCTTTGAAGGAACTCGAATTCGACGTCTCAAATGCCCATCAACCCATCGACCCTTTGACTATAATTTATGTAAGATGACTATCGACCCTTCGACCACAGACCTGTCGACCTTTCGACCACAGACATGAGATCCTGGTCTGTATCACTGTGCATCTCAGACCGATATGTGAGATGTCGATCTATATATCTTAGACCAACATATGATATGCCCTTCAATCCTCCAAATGAACTCAAATTTGATGTCTTAAATGCCCTTCGACCTTTCGAAAACTCGATAACTCAATCTAAGAAAGATCGACATGTCTGGAACTTGAGAACTCGATATGAATTGGAAACTCAATATGATTTAGATTTCAGACTGATAACTCGATATAGACCGAAAACTACATATAGAATATCGCTCTCCAGATTTCATATCAGATCAAATACTGGTCTCTTGATTTCAGATTCAGATTTCATATATTCAGATCCAATATTGATCTCCAGATTTCATATATTCAGATCTAATATTGATCTCCAGATTTCATATTTAGATCGGGTGTTAATAGTCATCGTCATTCATCAACATTCAAAGAAAAAGAGAGAAAGAGAGAAGTCATAGATGTTAAGAAAATAAGAGAGAGAAATAATTAAATGCGGCTAATTAATTAGCCGTATTTCAGTCAGCTTGTATTTTTATCTTTTTCTTATTATGTGACACGTGTTTAAATCATTGGATCTAAAAAGACGACTGAGATTTACGCACAAGAACAAATATGGAGAGATAAAATAAGAATTGAATCCGCTCTTCTAAATTCGATATGTATTTATTAACGAGGATCTTACCTTACAAAATCCTAAAGTTGAAAATATATTCACATCATTGTGATGGGCAAGGTATTGAATTATATACCAATATAAGCATAATACAAACCATATTTATTACTTGCCCAGCAATATGATATGGATATATTTTCAATCTTATGAGCTTGCATGAATCATTTTCATTGATGAGCACGCTTTGACGCATATCGATAAAAAGTAAGCCTCAAATCTTAATTTAATTCATGCAACCTTATTTAGGAGTACGCGTTATTCTACTACATAAATTTATTATTTATTATTTTTATTTTTATTTTTTGTCAATCATTTACTATATACATATATATATATATATATCTAAGGATAATTTTGGTAGGAAGAGCCTGAGTCACTGCACGAGTATGGTATTAACACCAAGGAGATATTCTCCAGATGCGATGAAACTGAGACAAACAGGTGAGGGTGCCAAGTGTTGACCTTGGCCTCGGCCTCAGATTCGAACATCGTCCCTCTGGTTTCCTTGCTTTCTCTAGAGAAATCATACCAGTCCAAAGAGGGTGAAGTTGAGGAGGATGAGACAATGATAAGATACTTTGATAGACCGTGGAAAGTAGATGGTTTATTTTGACATCGGAAGGATCATGGAGCACATTCTCCTCTACATCGGACAGCATACACCAAACGAGGAGAGGCCTCATAGGCAAGCAAATTATCAGTGTCTGTCTTCCAATCAGTGAGTATAAATACCCCACAACTAATGGTGAAAAATCTTAAACTTTCATTGTCCTCTCAAAACTCTGTTAATTTCTACTCGCATCCATACTAAACTAACTTGATTGTCGAAGGGATTATGCCAATTATAACCTTGACCTTACCGTCATTTGTTTTCTCTACAGTTTGGAACGCATAGACGGACATATTGTTGAACATTTACATAATCAACCGAATAGAGCATAATCCTACACCAACCTACATATTAGGGCACATTTAAAGAATCAACCGGATAGCGCAAAATCCTACACTATTATATATATATATATATGCATGTTGGGCTGACAAATTTTATGAGCAATAATGGGCCACTATTTGTTGATATAACCTCCACATGATAGAGTTTAGTGATGAATGTGGTATAAGTAAAGTGTCGTGTATAACACATCTAAACTTTTGTATAAAATTAAATGTTTGTTTAGTGCTAAACGTACACCCACTTGTAAAGATCGCAAGAATCAGATACTACAAGAAAAACTACATATACCCCAACAACAATAATATATGTCACAACTACTGTCGTCTACGATGTGTGTATACAACCGATTTAGAACAATACTCTTATGTAATGACCATTTCTTGAACCACCCATTGATTTAGAGATACTTGAAAAGGTTTTCCCATTCATTTAAAGGCATTGTTGTATGGACATGACATACCATTATTGCAAATATTCATCACAATTACTAGTATCATCACTCTTTTGTGTATTCAATTTGAAATATCACAAATCTTAATAATTACGGCTTGATCACCAAATTATACCCACAAATCTTTTTTTGCAGATAAATTAACAGACAACTTTTCTTTAGAGGTAATATTTATATTTTGATGAATTAGTATCTAACCATCTCTTTAATAATTTTATCATGTTCGAAACCCATCTTAAACATTAATTAGTAATAAAAAAATTCCAACCAAACAGAGTCGGTTCATGACAAAACCATTTGGGTTATCATATTATCAATGAATTTAGTTATATTTATTAATTATAAAACATTAGTTAGATATTATAATATAAGTTGTATTTTCTTTACTTTAAATTTATATTTATAAATTATTATTCTTAGAGTAAATACTATATAGTTTATATATAGTGGCGAATATTGTAGATTGGGAAGAAGAAAGGTTTACCAATTAATAATTGAATCTTCTATCTCAAGATATTAAAATGTTTATAAAATAATTTGAGTGCAAGTTTATCCTCAATATGATATTGTAACATGCACATGCTCCTTGTTTTAGATTCATATGTTTGTCTTTCTTTTACACAAATTTGGCCTAATCTGAAATCCTTCATGTGCCATTTATACTAAACCAACAAACACTACATATTATAAAAATGATGGGTTTTAGAGTATGAGTTACAGAAGAAAGAAACCTACAGTTAGAGAACACTACATGTATAAGTTAGGTATAATTTTTTTTTTTTAAATAAATAATTTCTTTGTAAGTAATTTTTTTATTCGTTGGAAAATCACCAAATCTAATTAATAGTATGATGCGCTGTCATGAGTGGAATCAGGAAAAAAAAAAGTTTAGAATTTAGTGATCAAAAATTTAAAATTTTAGGACTAAATCCTAATTTTAACAAAATTCAGGATAGATAATGATTTCCGCCGAAATTTAAATGAGTGATAATTATTTTTTAATAAAAAAGATTTTATCTGAATTTCTGAAAACATATGTGTATGTATGGCTAAAGTAATAACAGGTTATAAAATTTGTAATTATTATTTTATTTTCTTCATTTTTTTTATTATAATTATTATTTTATTTTCTTCATTTCTTCAAAATTAGCTTTATTTGGAAAATGACTATATTAAGTAAAAGCTAAGGACAGTTTTGTCATTACGTGAGTAAGCAAAAGAGAGTGGACGTCCCGAAATTAAAAGCAACTAAAAAGACGAACTTGATTTATTCCTTGAACTTGATGAGAAATATGGTTACGTATAGACCCATAATTGGAATTCTAGACCGTTTGATCTGGCTGTGGGGCCTAATGATGACAAGGACCGTTAGTTGATTATTAAAGTTGGCCCAATGGCCCGCAATTTTAATTTCAGAGTCCAGTCTTTTTCTCATTTAAAAGCGACGTGCGAAAAATATGAAGTTATCGATAGGCATGATATGATATGACCCCTTTCTCATATCCTTACCTTGAAATCACACAACTTACGGTGCCACTACAATTTTAGTTGGAAAATATAATATGATAACTAGGGTTGGGTAATGGTCAGATTGATCGGATTGGATAAGATAATTTTTGGATTGAAATTAGATCAAATTTGCTATTGTTGAATAAGTTAGATTGGATCGATTTGGATATTTTTTTAAAGAAAATTTTTAAAAATAACTTAATAAATAAATAAATTTTAAGAAAAAATTAATGTAAAAATCAAAAATTAAGAACCAAAAGTTATTTAATTAAATTCATTAATAAAAATTTTGAAAGGAAAAAATATATTTATTTAAAGAAATACCGGAAAGAAAAAAAAAGTCTTAATAGAGAAATAATTAAATTAAAATTTTATTAAATTAATATTAAAAAAATATTAAATTCGGTTGGATCAAATATCTGACATAATCTTGATCGGATATCTGATCAAATCAAATACAATTACCAATGTGACGGATCGGATCATTTTTGCTCATTCTTATTATTGGATACGTAATGAGAGAAATTTTATCTCTTCTAGAAAATATTAATTGTATTTATATCCCTTAAATTTTGTAATAATTATATTTAATCTAATCACCTTTAAATAATAAGAAATAAACCCTTAAATAATGCAAAACTAGATATAACATTCTATTAGCCAAAATTTTGAAGTATATATTCTTAGAACTATAAGTATATATATGAATTATAAGTTAGTAAATTCATTGGCAATAGTTTTAATTATATATATTACAAATATATAACATATGTATAATACATATAAATGAGTACTCGGGATCGGGATCAGAATAAAAATCAGGGCCGATACTAATATCTTAATTAATATCATTACTATGACTCTCATTGAGATAGAGAATTTTGTCCATTCATATTTTTGCATACATGATATTGTCTAATAAATACGTTAATGAATAAAATTTAATAATCAATTTCATTTTTTAAAATATTAGCATCTTATATGAGTATTATTATTTTATATATTTTTTAATATTATTATTATTATTATTTTTTAAAATTTCACCTCCGACAAGAGACAAGAGACATACCGTGAACATACAAATTTTACTAATATGATTTTACATCGATTATATCTTTTATAAGTAAGATATGGTTCCAAAGCCTTAGTGAAGAAAGTATGATTAAAAAAAAAAAAAAAAAGTTTCGATTAATTTATCCCATTTTTTAAGATCCAATAAATTAGGTAACGAAAGTTGAAGTAATTATTTAAAATGATGTTCACTATGTTTTGGTTGGAGGTTCATAAAGTGCATGCAATGGGGACATTAGCAATACTTAAGAAAAGAGGTGTCTATGAACCACACATTCCTATCGTTTAGTACATAACCTACAGTTTTTTTAACCTATAGTTTTGATACAATAAATTAAATTAGCTACTCATATGAACGTCGAGTTTAATCTTGTTCCAATTTTATTTAATAAAATGTATTATCTAACCTTATATTAAAAATTCAGTTTCCGAAATGGGTACCTAATTATGGATTAAATTTAGTCTAGACTTCTTCTCAGGTAACAGCATTTTGCTAATTCAAAAATGTGGGCTGGTTTTAATTGGGCCTAATTCATAGAAAATGAATCGATTTCCATATTGGGCCCATCATATATGGAAAGAATTAAACGATAACCAGACGAATAAAGCTGGGGCTCGACCTGCAATTAAAACCTGAGAGACATGGGCTCTGACTCAACCTACTTACTCGCTATTCTGCCACTTCCTAGCGACATGTCGTTTCATCTCGTTAATTTCTTACTGTTATAGATGGATGAGTCATCCTTTTTAATAAAGTGGAGATTCGCCATCATTACGTGGAATATGTGAAATTAGGGGTTTTCGTCAAAGTCGGACAATTTTGGAGATTGAGAGTGGTTCAATCTGTTCCCCCCACTACATGTCCCATCATAATGATTAGCCACGAATCCTATAAATACTGATTTCAACCCTTTATAATTACTGATTATATAATATTACATTTTTTTTAATAATTATAAATTTATTATTAAGTATTTTCAACAAAGGCAAAAATAAATAAATAAAAATAAAAAATAAAGTAAATATATAGTAAATAAAAATGGGAAGACTTAGAAAAAGATCACATCCATGCATATATAAATTGCAAGCCCAACGTTCAGTTGACCCTCCCGCAATAAATCAATTAACTAATATATATATATATATATATTAAAATTTCCCTCCTCTTCTGCTCTATCTTCGCTTTCACTTTCAGCTTCACTGCCATTCTCTCTCCTCTCTTTCGCTCTCTCTCTCTCTCAACCTGGAAAAAAGGACGAATCGGAGGGGAAAAAAGCTCCATTGAAGAGGAGATCAAATAACAAGAATACTTCACCTTTCTCCGACCTCAGTTGAGAGAGAGAGAGAGAGAGCGAGAGAGAGTTCTGTGGAGAAAATATCGGAGCCGGAAATGTACAGCTTCAAGAGCTGGCACAGAGGAGCTGCTTCAATCTGCCTTCTGAAGAGTTTACTGCAGTGTTTGTTAGAATAATGTCCTAGTCTTTAGGGATATCTACTCGTATTTGAATTGTTCCAAGATTCTGATACCACTTAGCTTTATTTCTGCTAAGTGGGCTGTTTTTTCGTTTCTGTTAAGATCGTGTATTGAATAGCTATTTAAGCCAAAGTTATTGTTAATAAAACAAGGTCATTCAATTCAGCTTGTTGTGTTCTTGTTCTTAGTTTCTTTTCAGATCAAAGTTCCCAACAATTTGGTATCAGAGCCAGCACTGGGCCTGACAAATCAAAGTAGCAGTCTTTGAAGTTATTGCAGCAGCACAAAAGATGACTTCAGAGGGGAGTTTTATACAGCCAGCCATTCCTCGCTTTGACGGTCACTATGACCATTGGAGCATGTTAATGGAAAATTTTCTACGATCTAAGGAATTTTGGGAGCTGGTGGAGCCTGGCTATTTTGAGCCAGCAAGTGAATCGATGCAGACAGATGCACAACGAAAGAAGAATATTGAGATGAAGCTGAAGGACCTGAAAGTGAAGAACTATCTCTTCCAGGCGATCGACCGGACCATTCTTGACACCATTCTCAAGAAGGACATTGCCAAAGATATATGGGACGCCATGAAGAAAAAATTTGAAGGAAATGCTAGGGTCAAGAGGTTTCATCTTCAAGCTCTCCGCAAAGAATTTGAAACTCTTGAGATGAGGTCCGGTGAAGGAGTGACAGAGTACTTCTCTAGGGTCATGACAGTAGCCAACAAGATGCGAATTTATGGAGAAGATATGCAGGATGTTAAAGTGGTGGAGAAAATTCTACGCTCTTTAACTGAGAAGTTCAACTATGTTGTATGTTCTATTGAGGAGTCAAGGGACATTGATGCTCTTACTGTTGATGAGTTACAAAGCTCATTAATAGTGCATGAACAGAAGTTTCAGAGACGTAATGGTGAGGAACAGGCTCTGAAAGTGACATTTGAAGGAGGAAGAGGTCGTGGTCGTGGTACCTACAGAGGAAGAGGAAGAGGGAGAGGGAGAGCAGACTTCAATAAGGCAACTGTGGAGTGTTACAAATGTCATCAACTTGGACATTTTCGGTATGAATGCCCTTCTTGGAACAAAGAAGCAAATTATGCAGAGCTAGATGAGGAAGAAGAAATGCTTTTGATGTCTTATGTGGAGTTGTATGAGGCCAGAAGAGAAGATGCATGGTTCCTTGATTCAGGGTGTTCTAATCACATGTGCAGCGATCGAACTATGTTCAATGAACTCGATGAACAATTTTGACATTCGGTAAAATTGGGAAACAACACTAAAATGGATGTGATGGGAAAGGGAAGTGTGAAGCTGCTGTTGAATGGAGTCAATCATGTTGTTGCTGAGGTGTACTATATTCCAGAGTTGAGAAATAATCTCTTGAGCATAGGGCAGTTGCAAGAAAGAGGCTTGGCTATTTTGATCAAGGGAGGGATATGTAAGATTTTTCATCCAGAGAAGGGTTTGATAATTCCAACCAACATGAGTACCAATCGGATGTTTATCTTACTGACTCAGTCTCAAGCTCCCTCTCAAGTACAATTTGATCAATGCTTTCACACAAGCGGTCAAAACTTGTTTCATCTTTGGCATCAGAGGTATGGGCATTTGAGTTACAAGGGTTTGCGAACCTTGCTGTACAAGAACATGGTATGTGGACTTCCTCAACTCTCTGCCTCAAGTGAGACATGTATTGATTGCATCAATGGGAAGCAACACCGTGACCCTATTCCAAGGAAGAGTACTTGGAGAGCAACTCAGAAGTTGGAACTTATTCATGCAGATATTTGTGGCCCGATCACTCCTACATCTAATAGCAACAAGAGGTATATTTTGTTATTCATTGATGATTATAGTAGAAAAGCATGGGTGTATTTCTTGGTAGAGAAGTCAGAACTTTAAATTTTTTTAAATGCTTTAAGACTATGGTTGAAAAGGAAACCAGGTTATTTGTTAAGTGTTTTCGCACTGATAGAGGAGGAGAATTCAACTCAAATGAGTTCAATGATTTTTGCAAACAAAGTGGGATCAAGAGGCAGTTGACCACCACTTATACTCCGCAACAGAACGGTGTAGCTGAAAGGAAAAATAGAACCGTGATGAACATGGTTCGTTCCATGTTATCTGACAAGAACACTCCGAAGACTTTTTGGCTAGAGGCAGTGAACTGGACTATTTATGTCCTAAACAGGTGTCCTACATTGGCAGTCAAGGATGTTACACCAGAGGAGGCTTGGAGTGGAGTGAAACCCTCAGTAGATCATTTTCGGGTCTTTGGTTGTATAGCACACGTTCATGTTCCAGCAGAAAGGAGGACTAAACTTGATAATAGAAGCATTACTTGTGTGCTATTAGGAGTTAGTGAGGAATCAAAAGGTTACAGGCTATTCGATCCTGTTGCTAAGCGAGTTGTTGTGAGTAGAGATGTAATTTTTGAAGAAGAAAAGCAATGGGATTGGGATGTGAGTTATAAAAAACAAATAGTAGTAGACTTAGAATGGGGTAATGGTGGTGGTGAGCATGAAGAAGGGGGGAGTGAAAATGGGAATGGAGAAAATACTAATGGAGAGGTAGGAGAGACTCGTAGAGAAGAGGAAGATAGTTCTAATGAGGGTGAGGAGAGAGTGAGGGAGTTAAGGCAATCTCGTGAGAGGCAACCAAGGGAGTTTAGGCAATCTCGTGAGAGGCAACCTCCTATGTGGATGGGTGATTATGTTAGTGGTGAAGGTCTATTTGAGGATGAAGTTCATATGGCATTAGTCGTGTCAACTGATCCACTATATTTTGAGGAAGCTGTGAAGAGTGAAAATTGGAAATTGGCCATGAACAGTGAAATCAAATCCATCGAAAAGAACTAAACATGGACACTCACTGAGCTGCCAGCTGGGGCCAAAAGAATAGGAGTGAAGTGGGTTTACAAAACCAAATACAATGAGCATGGAAAGATTGATAAGTACAAGGCTCGTTTGGTTGCTAAAGGGTACTCTCAGAAATATGGAGTGGACTATACAGAAGTTTTTGCACCAGTGGCAAGGATGGATACAGTAAGGATGATTATTGCTCTAGCTACACAGAAGAATTGGAATATTTTTCAGCTGGATGTCAAATCTGCTTTTCTTGATGGTGAGCTGAATGAAGATGTTTATGTGGAGCAGCCAAGAGGATATGAAAAAAAGGGTAGTGAACATCTAGTTTACAAGTTACACAAAGCCCTGTATGGATTAAAACAAGCTCCACGAGCTTGGTTTAGTCGAATCGAAGCACATTTCGTTGGTGAAGGTTTTCGGAGGTGCGATAGCGAGCAGACATTATTCACAAAGAGAAGCAGAGAAGGAAAAATCGTCATTGTAAGTGTTTATGTTGATGATTTAATTTTTACAGGTAATGATGAAGTTATGATGTCTGAATTTAAAAGCTCTATGTTAAAAGAGTTTGATATGTCTGACTTGGGGAAGATGAGGTTTTTTCTTGGGATCGAGGTGCTACAAAAATCTGATGGTATTTATATATGTCAAAGGAAATATGCATTGGAGGTTTTGAGAAGGTTTGGTATGATGGAAAGTAATTCGGTGGGCAGTCCAATAGTTCCAGGTTTCAAAATGAGCAAAGACGGAAATGGAGACCTTGTTGATGAGACGTACTACAAGCAGCTGGTGGGTAGTTTAATGTATCTCACTGCCACAAGACCTGACATGATGTTTGCTACTTGTCTCATAAGTAGATATATGACAAAACCAATGGAGATTCATCTACAGGCAGCTAAGAGAGCACTTCGGCACTTAAAAGGGACTGTGAACTATGGAATTCATTATAAGAAAGGAGGAAATGAAGAGTTGTTGGCATTTACGGATAGCGACTATGCCGGAGATATGGACGACAGGAAGAGTACATCTGGTTACGTGTTTTTAATGAGTTCAAGTGTTGTTTCATGGTGTTCAAAAAAGCAGCCTATTGTGACTTTATCAACTACAGAAGCTGAGTTTGTGGCAGCTGCAGTCTGTGCTTGTCAAGGAGTCTGGATGAAGAGAATTTTAAAGGAGCTAGGACATTCTGATGGAGGCTGTACTACTGTGATGTGTGACAACAGTTCATCCATCAAGCTGTCTAAAAATCCAGTTATGCATGGTCGCAGCAAGCATATTGATGTGAGGTTTCATTTCTTAAGGAATCTTACTAAGGAGGGAACAATTGAATTAGTTCATTGTGAGAGTCAGGATCAAGTGGCAGACATAATGACCAAACCATTGAAGCTTGACGTTTTTCAGAAGCTTCGAAAGCTGCTGGGAGTATGTGATATTTCTGGTATAAACTAATTGCTTCACAACATTTAGTTTAAGGGAGGGAATGAAGAGTTTACTGCAGTGTTTGTTAGAATAATGTCCTAGTCTTTAGGGAAAGTCCTAGTCTTTAGGGATATCTACTCGTATTTGAATTGTTCCAAAATTCTGATACCACTTAGCTTTATTTCTGCTAAGTGGGTTGTTTTTTCGTTTATGTTAAGATCGTGTATTGAATGGCTATTTAAGCCAAAGTTATTGTTAATAAAACAAGGCCATTCAATTCAGCTTGTTGTGTTCTTGTTCTTAGTTTCTTTTTAGATCAAAGTTCCCAACACCTTCTTACACGTGCATTCGAGAAGGTCCGGACCACGCTCCGAGATTCAAAGCAATCGTCAACTTCAACGCAGAGATCTTTGAAAGCCCGAGCTACTGCTCCACTCTCCGGCAAGCCGAACACTCCGCCGCCGAGGTCGCCCTCAACTCCATCTCTCACCGCACTCCCTCCCTCTTTCTCTCTCGCTGCTCGAATCCTGGTAACTTTAGTTAATTTTTTCGGTTACGGTTTCGATTTTCTTTCTCTCCCCCTAATTGTATTTTCGTAGAACCGCATTTTGCTATCATACGCTGTGTTCATTCGTGCTGTATCCTGCCCTTCATTCTGAACCTTTCTTACTGAAATGGCGAAAAGCCCTCGCAGGTTTTTTAGTGAACTTCATGTGGTATTAAAGAAATTAGAAATATTTTTGTTAGGAACTAGATTGAGATGTAATGCTGTGATTAATTAGTGCGAATAAGGAGGGTATATTGGTAATTCCAAAGTAATTTTGGTAGCTTGGACTTGTTAGTTTTTATTTATTTATTTTGCTTAATTTCCCATTTGTATTCAACGCTTGATTGGTTACTGAGAAAATGGAGGAAATGAGTCAACTAACTTGAATATATATAACAACGATGATCAGGACGAGACAGGAGTTAACAAGAACCTCCTACAGGAAATTGCTCAAAGAGTAGGAGCTCCATTATTACCTCACTATACAACTTTCCGATCCGGTCTTGGACACCTTCCTATTTTTACCGGAAGGGTCGATTTGGCCGGAATTGTTGTCACTGGTGAACCCGCCAAGAATAAAACACAGGCCGAGAAGAATGCAGCTATGTCAGCTTGGTCATCTTTGAAACAATGTAAGAATTTGTATATTGCTTTTCTCTTTTCTGGAAATTATTTTTTGCTTCCAGTATTTAACATAGGTTAGATTTTTCTGTTCTTTGCAGTGGTTAAAGAGTCAGCGAGTTCGTCTGAACCCGAGAACAACGATGAGACGGAGCAAGTTACGATAGCACGGGCCTTACTAAAATATGTACAGAAGAAAAAGATATCATTCCGAGCGAAGCTGAATCCGGTTCAAATCCCTAGAACAATTAGTAGTCCACAGCATCCCGCTACTGCTACTACGGCTGCTCCTACTGTGACATCCAAAATCCTCCCCTTCTTCAGCCGAAAAGGCCGGCCCCGAACAAGCCTGACATCTAGACCGACCGCACCTTCTGTCCCGGTCCCACAATTTTCGACCACCACTTCCACCTCCACTTCCATTGTCGAAACCGACTTGTATTTCTCAAGTGATGCGGCCACCACCACATGTAAAAATTGCTACGCCGGTTTCTATTAGACAGTGCACTCCGGTTTTTGCGACCCCACCTGTACGCAAAGAAGAAGATCCTCTTACATTTGCCTCCTACTAAGAGTAGCGGATTATTGAGCCAAGGAGAGGATAATGTGAGTAAACCCGGAATAGATGTGAAAGAAACTGGGATGTTGGAGAGTCTGAAACAGCTCAAAAACGGTTGAGACATTTTTTGGGCCTATTTTGCTAGAGTTTCTTTCTTTCTACCATTTTTGTTTGGGGCACGTTTTTGTTACCTAGATACTGAGGAGTGAGGAAGTCAAGTGAATGGAGAGACGATCTTGGGCTGGTTCTAAAGTGATGGGAATGGGTTTTTTTTATACTACAAATTTATCTCTTGGGCTGAGTTTGGGAAGCAATAATGGGCGGGCTCTTATTGATCTTTGTGAAAACCCACCTAACACAGTTCTAAAGGAAATTTAAGCACGTGCTCTAGATGTTACCTGTGTCTCCTTGTTTGCTCTATGCAATCAATGTTATTAATGATTTGCTTTTGAAAATCAAGGGGTCCTCCTCCAAGGCTGAATGATGAGAGTAGGTTCCCCTCATTTCCCCAAACAGAGGAACCAAAAGATTAGGAGAGGACGACATGATTCAAACACCCTTGTGTCTTGTGACTTGAAAATGATCATATATTATTCATTTTCTTCTTCCCCCTTTCATTTATTATGATTGATTTACGACCCCATTCCTAACATCTTATCCATTAGAGCATGTGAAATGTGAAGCATTGTAATCATAATCCATAACACACACATATCTCCACTGAAATAATAGTTATGAGTTACATTTTTACTCTTGTAAGAGTCTTTAAAGTCAAATTACATCCCTTATTGTTTTAGGGTTTAAATAATTTGATCTTCTGTTTTACTCTCATATGATTTAACGATTATATAAAAGAGTTACGAAGAAATTTGAATTGATACACGATCATAAATTATACCCATATAAAAATCTTTCATTAAAAAGATGCAAAGAAGATCTATAACTTTAAATCCCCAAACGGTCCCACATACATAAGTGCACACGCATTAATATAATGTAATTCTTCCACGCTTGCATACCGAATGAAACGGAGAAGAGTTGTATCCAAAAACGAGATTCGAGGGGGTACAATGGTAAAAAAGAAGGTGAAATTTTTTAAAGAAACCATGGAAGTTAGTTAGAAACATAAAATGATGAAGTGGGAAGAAAGATCAAAATTCATAATTGAATAAAACAAAGTTAACAAACTTTTTCTGTCCTGTCATGCTGTTCTTGATTACGGACAAAGAGAGAGAGGGGGGGGGGGGGGGGGACCCACTCACTGTAGCCAATCAAAAAGTTGGCTTTCTTATTTTTTATATTTTGCTTCGGCAACACCCCTAACTACCAAGCGCGGCAGATCCATTTCTGGTATTCAATAGCATTTATGGTGAAAATAACAGAGAAAATAATTATTTATTTATTATTATTATTTTATTTTTTTTAATTCTCTTTAAAGTCAATATACTTGGATTTAAATGACTCGACCAAATCAATTCTATCTGTCTAATCGTTTTGAAATAAATTTTATTTTTATTAATGAAAAATCAAGTTTAAATTCATAAAGCCTAGATTTATATTCTAAAGTTTAAATTCAAAAGTAACGCATAAATTTTAACTAATATCTCAAAGTCCGAATTTAATATTTAATATTTAATATTTATATTTAACATTTATAAAATTTAGCATGCAGGGAAGTTTATTCGAGTACATATTTTAGATAGTTATGATTAAATTATATCGATATTTAATAATAAGAAATATTGGTATAATTTAATTTGAATGATTATAATATTTTATATTTAGAATATATTAATATATTTTTAAATGAGATAATTCTTGTAGATTAAGATTAAAGGTTGAATAATATAATCATGATCTTGGATTATTTATTTATGTTTGATTTAATAAAATTTTAATTCAAAATTAATGAATAATAAATTTATTTTATATATATTAAATTCTCAAATCTTATTTATTTTTTATTTTTCAAAAATATTCTTAATTTACATTTTATCATTAACGAAAAAATATCGAGATTTCTATTCAACTTATTTATATTATGAATCATTAGTCTTTTTCTATTAAAGAAAATAACAATAATAATCATTCACCCAACTATTTTTTATCAAATTTTGGACTGATATAATAGATATATTAATTTGACACCGGATGAAAAATTTTCACACGCACATACATACATACATACAATGCATACATACATACATACATACATATTTGATTTGACCACGAATATAGCCGAAACCAACCCCAAAAGGTCAATAGAGGCATGATACCATACACTAAAAAATGTTATTATGGTTTACAAATTTTATCGACTCCTAATTTGAAATTAAATCTCGATTTAGAAAGGGAGGTGGAATACTACTTTCCTTCGACTATGTGTGAGAAACAAGCAAAGGTAGGAGAGAGAGAGAGAGAGAGAGAGAGAGAGAGAGAGTAGGATATTTGGGTGGGGGTCAAGTCACCACTTCAACGACAACCAACTCCTCAAAGCAAATGTCACCTCCACCTCTACATCCAATTCTCTACTCATTTACGCAACAACATTTCTTTTCAACTTTCAAGATGTGGGTCCATATGGAATTGGCCCATCTAGAGTGGACCCAGTTCATTTTTGAACCTTAGATGGGGACCCATCTTGTGTTTCGGAAAAAACATGTCCGTCCATTTGAACTATTTTCCCCTTCCTCGGAGATATAAACCTCAGCTTTTATATATATTGGTAATATTTCATCTCATTGTAAATGTCATGTGACACTATCTAGAATTTAATCATTACTATATGCTAAGATTTATTTTATTGTTTTTATTACGCGACAGAAATGGATAATACACATAACGTTGTATCAAAAAGTCAATAACGTTTTTTTATTTTTAAGATTTTTGAAATAAAGGAAGTCGCCATCCATCAATCAAGATAAGAATTGCAAATTTTCAAGGAGACAAAGTGGATGAATGTATAATTTCTCAACTTTTAAATATAGAAAATAAATATCTTTGAATTTATTTATTTAAAAATTTCAAAATATATATTTTTAAAAATAATTTTTTTGATAGATATAATTAGATATATTATAATAAAATATTTTAATTTTTAATAATTATATAAAAAAATATTTTAAAATATAAAACACTTACTCAAACAATTTCTATACTTTTTTTTCTTCTTAATTTTTACTTTCTTCTTGCTGGTCATGCAACGTTATTATAATTTTAGTATTTATCTAAATTTATTACATGATTTATGAGTTGTGCATATGATATGGACATACATTCATGATTTTCTGTCCATACTTAAAAAGTAATTAGTACACTAAGTAAATTTGATCACCCTGTAATAGTTCTTGATAGATTGATTACTCAATCCTAACATCAATTATGTCCATCTCATTAGTTCACTAATTCAATTTGATCACCCTGCAATAGTTCTTCATAGATTACTCGATCCTAACATCATCAATTATGTCTATATCATTAGTTCAGTGGTTAAAAGCATAAAATGAAATTGTTTTGTGGGGTCATCCATTAGTCACTCTTAAAAGAGTTAAAACATTAAATCTTCAAAATCAAAGGTGACCTAAATGTCTGAAGATCATAAACTTTAATCGGATATTAATAGTCGTAATATTATAAATTAACTTAGATAATAATTAAAAATATGCTACTTTCCAAAAGAGTTAGTTAGTTATTTTTTTTATAATTAACTTCAATATCTTCTTTTTCCTCTCCGATGACCGAAAAAGAAACCCTCCTCTCTTCACCCTCAACTCATTCTCCCGCTTCATTATCTTCATGTTTTGTCCTAGGCTGATCATTCTCTATTCTCTCTCATTTTCTTTGGTTTCTCATTCCAATAAACCTCCATCTAGGTCTCTTTCTTTTTTCAACTAGCCCCTTCTTCCATACCGATCTATGACCTTCATCTCTCTCTCTCTCTCTCCATATCGATTTGTGCACAATGTACCTTTCCATTGCCATTTATGTTCTCTGCTACATCAAAGGTTCCTTTGGTTAATGAATTTTCTTCCCCTCTTATACTTCTCTCCATGTCACTACTTATACCGACTCTAATTGGGCGAGTTACCTTACTACTTGTCGATTTACTTTTGGCTTCTTTATTACCCTTAACTCCTTCCCTATCTCTTGGCGTACAAAGAAATAAACAACAGTTGCTCGTTCATCTAATGAAGCCAAAAATTGGGGTATGACCGTTACTACTTGTGAACTCTCACTTGGCTTTTACAACTCCTTCTTGATCTCGATCATGATCTATTCCATCAATTCATTAGCAAGTTGGAAATTCTCAACCTCCATGCTCCAACTCGAGAGGGTGTGTTAATAGACATAACTTTCGTAAAATCATGCTTCATTATTATTTCCCTTCTTATATAATTGTAAATCCCATAATTCTCTCTTTTTTATATTCTATATGTTTCTATAATTCTCTCCTTTTTATATTCTATATGTTTCAATAATTCTCTCACTTCCATATTTATTGTGTTTCCTTTTATTTTCCTACCTATTGTATTATTTAAGCGAGAGAACGTATGAATAAAAATAAGAACTTTGTTTTCTAATAATTTAACAATAATAAGAAATCTCAAACAACCACTTTGTTAGGAATATAGTTGAGCTGCTAATAGTGTTTCATCCATGAACTTCACACACTTCTTCATCACTATTATAACCCTTCACAAATATCATTAGTACAATTCGTTAGATCTCCACGTTGTGTTCCATTTTTTATGCAAAGTTGATGGAGGAGTGACACCAATATAGCACAGATGATCAAAGGAGAGTGGATTGTGAAAAGGTTGAAGAAAAAAAAAGAATGTTAGGAAAAGAAAGTGAGGAAGAGAGTATGAAGTCTTAAGTTCTATAGGATCTATAGCAGGTAAAAAATGCTATCCACAATTTCAAGCAAATTATCATCAAATTATAACTATCAACTAAATTTAGTATCACCAAAAAAATACTATCTAACTTTAAAATAATTAACATTCTTACAAATTAGAGTTGTTAAAATGGGCTAGACTTTTTAGCTCAACCCGACCCTATTTATGGGTTGAGCTTTGGCATACTTTAAAGCCTGTCGGGTCGGGTTGGACCTACCCAGTGTTTGGGCCTCGCCCGACCCAGCATGTTCTGACCCGTTTAAGCTCTTTAAATTTCAATTTTTTTCCTTATATTTAGGTGGAATGGGTCATGAGAATATTTCAATTTTTTTTTAGTCCATATAATTTTTCTTTATTTTATTTTACCTCATCTTTCATAATAATTTTTAAATCTTCACACTCGAATTTAACCATTTATATATTCTTTACTAATACATAATAAAGTCTGTATAGGCCCGTCCCCATAAGCTCAACTCACCCCATGATAAATCCAATGGGCTTCCCTAGCCGGACCTAAACATATATTCATCAAAATGGTCGGGCCAAGCTCGACCCTTTTTTCAAGGATTGACTAAATAGTAAAAAAAATTGACTAGGGTAAGGCCCGGTCGAGCGACCCATTTTGACAGCTCTACTACAAATTATTATATTATAAAAATAATTATAAATAAATGTTAAAATAATTAGATATATAAGATAAAAATGTAAATAAATCGATAATTTTATATGTTAAATTAGTGTTTTTATCCTTTTATTTTTAAGCTCTAAAACTATTAGAGAAAGTTTGAAGGTTAGTATTTATTTGGATTACTTTATAGACCGACTTTGATAATTTTTGTCAACTAGCTCTCTTTTTTAAAAGAAAAAATAATATCATTCTTCATACTCATTCTCCTCTCATTTTCGTCTCCTCATTCTTCTTCCCAAATTGCTATCTCAACGTATTCTCCGCAATCCTCTCTCTCTCTCTCCTTCGTGATCATCTCTCTCTCTCCTTTGTGATCCCTCATTCGGAATCAAACCATGATCAAGATTTTGGTTGCTCTTCAATAGATTTAATTAGTTGCTCCTGCTCGAACAACAATCTGACCTCATCTTTGTCGAACTACAATCTCAATTGCTCATTCTTAAATCAAGATCTTGGTTATTTGTCCCTTTCCTACCTCATCCTCTTTTTGTCATGTCTATATATGATTTCAAGATCTCAGTCTGGCTTGGATAAAACCAAGATCTTTCTCCTTCAACATAACTAAAATTAGGATAAATTATTAATTTTATTCATCAAAATAAAAAAAATTGAATGATTTAACAAAAAAAAAATCAAACTTGGTTTATTTTGTCTTTTTTTTTTCTATTAAGGTTAAAAAAGAGTGAATTTGAGAGTAAGACTAAGGGTTAGTTGATAATTTTTTATAACTAGCTCTCTTTTTTAAAATAAAATTTTTAAATCCCAAAGTACCATTCTTTCTCCTTATTCTTCTCTTATTTTTGTCTCTCTCTCATTATTTGTCCCAAAATCATATGCAGACCTATGATCTCAACTCCTTTCTCTCTTTCTCCTCCGCGATCCTCTCTTTAGTAAGTCGGTGGCTTCCAAATATCAAATCCAAACTGAATACTCAAGATCTAAAATTATACACAATACTTTTGCATTCAGATGACCCGGTTCATAATTCCTAGATTATAATCAACTAAAAATTATACTAAGGGAAAAGGTATAGAAGGAGAATGAAGAGTTATATTGAGCAAACCATCCTCCAAAGACTGGATGGTTTTCCATACTTTTCTCTAAAGCTACCGCTGTAACTTTCCGCCGTTACGGACCGTTGGTCATCGCCACCGTCGCCTCCTTGATCGAATATGAAATAATCACTCATCTCTATCGGTATCTACATAGATAACAACTCAATGATTTTCTCTAATTTGATTCTCAACTTATGATAATCAAATCACATGTAATGGAAAAGGTTTAGAGAGAAAAATTAAGAACGCTCTTTCACTTTCTCTCTCTTCATGGGCGACACAACCATATCGTGAACCCTGCGGTTTTTAATGTCCATTTTATAAAGGACAATTAAACTTAGGCCCTAGGCCCAAGTGGACTTATAAGATCTGGTACCCTTTAAACTTATGTTCAGGTTTCATTATTCGTTTTATTTTTCGGTTTCTGAAAAATTAAAACTCACAAATATTTTTAAATTAAAATTAAACTTTACCATGTAAAGTCCAAAACTTTTAATTTAGGCCTTTTCTATAGTTTCTCATTAGCACTTTAATATTGAAGTGAGTTTTCCTTTTGAACAAAAAAATATTGTTTTATTTAATATTTATTAAATCTTCATTTAATAAATATATTGAGTCAATTTATTTTTTTTTCTAAATAATATTTAATTTCAAAATAAATCCAAATCACACTTTGGACATGTTAATAGTGTGGATATAATCTAAACTTAATAAATTAAACTAACTAATAATTTAACTCTTAAATACAGTTCTCTAAGAACGAGTCAAATATTTCAAGTTAAGATCTCTAACCTTGATCACGTCATCCTTTATGGTGTGACCCAATATGTTTTACGTTGCGTTGGTAGGTGAGTCCCACAAAAATTTGTGGATTTTATTCATTCTTATGAACAAGCAATTTGAATCTTAAAATCCCTTTTAAGTCAAATAGTTAATTTAATCGTCATACATGATTAATTAATTTTAAACCACCAGACTCACATTGGCCTCTAGCAAGACGTATGTATCATTATATGATGAGAAATTCTATGAACCTTATAAGAAATTGTAGTGACTATTACCGTACTAGAATGATCCTTTCATCTATGCCAAAATCTTGGTCAATTCTAGAGAATAGTTTAACTGCTAACTCCCAATAGACCTGATCATATGAATAATGTGATTTCTTATGCAACTTAGACAATATATCCATGAAAACTGTTTTTTCCAACCATTATATTTTACAAAGATTCCTTGTTGCATAAGGGATATCACTTATATGATTTATCTTCTTAATTATGATGCAATGAATCTCATCATATACCCTACAGATTGTACGTACAATAACACATGCTCAATAGTTCATCATTTTGGTGACTCTTAGTTAGAGTCATTCACGTTGAATAATATCAAAGTATGATATCTCACACGCTTGTATTGTGGTGATCTTAAGTATGAGAATCACAAGTACCATAGTCATTTGACAAATCTCATTAATCGTTATTATCATTATCATTAAGACTTGTTGAGTGATCACGCTCAGTGAATGATATTATATTACTCACATGTATGTATATCCCAGTATTATTCAATACTGATGAGTATGACAACATTATTCTTCCTATACATATATCATGTCAAACATATATATATATGTTTAATCAAATAATCAATTTCACACATATATTTTATTGTCCATCAATGTTATCTAACTTTGTATCATGCTCATGTGCTCATGTGCTCATGGATTATTGATTATTTTCAATTTTGATTTTTTCATTAACCGAAAACTTTTGCTTGTTGGAAAAACTTCTTCAAATTTAGAACTATTTATAAATTAAAAGACTAAGGCATCCAAGAATGAAATCAACATTCAAAATTATAAAGACTCACATTCACCTGTAGAATATAGAATCAAGTTCAATTATCATGAAAATTAACATTTTGCATCTTATGCAACATTTAATTTCCATATCAATCATATTCAATTCAATTTAAATTCAATTTTATTTTATTTATTTTCTTGTAAGTAAACCATAAAGATTAAATTATGTTAATTTTAATTTTCTAAATAATCCTGATTTTTTGAAATTTAAATTTAATCATCTCTTAAAAAGAAATGGCCCAAACCAAGCCTAACTCAATGTGTCAAATACATTAGGCTCGATTTCAACCCAACCGAATTAAGCGCACCCATCATCAATATCGAGTAAGGGAAAACTCAATACCTTCCAAGAAGGTGCCATGGCAAACACCTCAATGTCGTCACTGCGCTTGGGGGAGCGGCTGCCCCATGCATGCTGCAAAGTGACACCATGCGTGGCGGTCGGCCGCCTCACATGATGGCGATGGAGCTATGTCTTGCAATCGTATCAGGTTGTGGATTTTCCTTTTTTCGGGTCATGAATCTAGGATCTCATCTTCGGGACACTTGCCAGGTCACTTTCCAAAAAATTTCAGTAAGTTTTATTCATAAAAAATCCCATGTAAATAAAAATATGAGCACAATAGAATCATAGATAAATCAATCAAACAAAATCGGACATTCTAGCATATAACTAAGTTATGATATTACTATAAATCGGTGGATCTTTACTTATCCGGAGCTAAATACTATTTTTGAATAATGACATTTGAATATCTAATCCAATTGAATACTCAATATCTAGAGTTGTACGCAATGCTTTTACAGATGGATGATCTAATTTATAGAGAGGAGAGGGCAGAACGATACATATTCTGGCTAAGAGATTAGAGAATGAGTAAGTTTGAAATATTTTAAATCTAAAAATTCTATATTTGAAAGAGAGAGAGAGAGAGAGCGACGTAGTGACTAAAAGGCAAAGTGACATCAACAGCTACAAAATGAACATTAGAAGTGAAAGAGGTGAAAGATAACGTTAGGAGGCTTAAATATGAAAGTAAAGAAAATTATATGATGTTTGATAAAAGTGTACTTTATTTTTAAATTTGATACAACATTTAAAATATGTGAAATCGGAATAAACTTTCAAAACTTAGTACAAATTATAATAAATATCTAAAATTATTTTTGTAATTGATTAATTTTTAGTTTAAATTATTATTTAACCATTTTAAAACTAAATAAAATGTAATATGTATGTCAGTTAAGTGATTATTAAAATTCTAAATGTAACCAAATTTCAAGTTTTTATTTAAATTTTATTCAATTTAATTTAAATTTGATTTCTTCACTGACTCTATTTCTTTATTTCTCTTTTTTTTTCTCATATTCACTATACCGGCTGCCACCATTCTCTTCTGCCACCACTTTCGCTAATAACCTCCACCGTAAACATAAAAGTATGAAAATTTTCATTATTTTCTCTCACTTTCTCTCTATCTCTTAAATATTAAAATTTAAATTAATATGTTGGCGCTTTGCTATTGCTACCGCAACCTTTACTACTGACATAAAAATATTAAATTTTATACAATGTTTAAAATGTTTAAAATATGAAAAATTAGAATAAACCTTTAGGTATAAATTATAATAACTATTCAATTTTTTTTTTGTAATTATAATGAATATATCTAATTTTTAGTTTAAATATAATTAACCATCAATTCCTTTTAAAATGAATAGAGTAGTGATGTACATGTCGCATGACCGTTAAATAATTATTAAAATTTTAAATTTGATAAATTTAAAGGTTTTATTTATATTTTTACCTAATTTAATTTAATTTTCATTTCTTAATCCCTTTATTTATTTATTTCTTTTTTTTCTTTTCCATTTTCACCGTACCCACAACTACCATCTCCTCTGCCGCCACTTCCGCTAACCTCCACCTTGAATATAAAAGTATGAAAATTTTCATTATTTTCTCTCACTTTCTTTCTATCTATTAAATATTAAAATATAAATTTATATGTTAGCACTTTGTTATTATTCCTGCAACCTCTGATATAAAAATATTATTTTTTTAAAAACTTTTTTTGAATATTAAAATAATTATTTTTGTAATAAAAGTTAGCAATAACTATAATAGAGAGGTTGATTGTAGCTGCGGTAATAGGAGAAATAATAAATTTTTTTAAAAAATATATTAAAAAGATGGAATTTAAATTATTAAAAATACAAAAATATTTAAAATCAAATTGAATTAAATTTAAAATTTTAATAATTATTTAACGATATAATTATTATATTTTATTTTAAAATAAATTAAATATTTATTACAATTTAAATTAAAAAAAATTAAATATGAATTAGAAGTTCTACAAATTTTAGATATATTAAATTTTTTAGAATTTATCTTAATGATTCCACTAAAGTATGATAAACAGGTTGAGCCAAATGAACCTAAAAAACGAAACTAGAAAGTGTTAAGAAAATTAGAGTAGAAAAGAAGGAGATAATATAATAAAATATTATACTTAGTTTTAAAAAAGAAGTAAAGTATAAACAGTGGAGCTAAAAGCTAATAAGTAATTTGTCAGGTTGGCAAGACAGATTTGACCGGAAGGGTCCAGAGCCCTATGCCCTCTAACGGGTCATTTCACATAAACAGTAGGGACATAAATGTAAATGCACCGAAAACTCATAAAAACAAGTTTAAATTCCTAATTATTTATTAATTAATTAAACAGCTCATTTATTATATAAACTTCATTATTACCCCAAAAAAAAAAGACACAATTTTTGGGCCAAAATACGCGGCCACGCCTCAAAAGCCCGTACCCTTGTTTTGTACTTTACTTTACATTACGTTACCTGATTGGACATTAGTTTTTGACTTTTTTTTTATTTTTATTTTCTTTTAAGTAGAAAAACAAGTAAAAATGACTAAAATTTTCGTATTACCTTTTACAGTATTTATTTCAATATGAAATTAAAATAAATAATCTGGGTTAAATATATATACGAGGAGGAATACTTCAAGAAAGAGAAACTTAACTCGTGCAGTTTAGTGTAAAGTATAAACCCGGAGAAAGTTAATCATGTTGCGACAAAGTATGAAGTATCATCCGATTCTAAGTAAGTATAAAGTATAAACAAATTTGTTTTTGGCTCACTAGTTGAGCTAAGATCACCGTCTGTACTCTGTACTCTGTACTCTCAGCTCTCTACTCTCTACTCTCTACTCTCTCTCTCTCCATAAAGCTTCTGCTATGATTGAGATTAGGGTCTCACTATCATGACCTCTTCCTTTCTCATGGTTAAAGAAGAAGAAGAAGAACTCTATCCGACGTTGGTCCTGATCATCATCACAGGGCCGTATCCCATCTCTCCATTTCATTCAATTTCGTCTCCAGAAACTTCTCTCACACATAATAATTCTTGACCTCGTATAAAGGAAGAAACTTTAACACGCTAGATTGAAGACGACGAAGATCCAGCTCCAGATTTCTCAGAAAACAGAAAGAAAGAAAGTAGGTTCATTTCTCTCTCTCTCTCTCACTAAACAGTTTTGGAATTTTCTCGGGAAAGCGAGAGAAAGAAAAAAAAAGCATCGTCCTGGCCAGCCAATAACTGAATTAAAGTTTCAGAAGCGAAAAATAAGAGGAGCAAAGAAACAGAAGAAATTTTGCTCAGCTATTTTTGTTTTTTCTCTTTTAATTTTTTGTTCGGTGTCTGCTTCTGGTTAATAATCTTATGATTTTTCTTTTATTTCAATTGCAATTTTTATTTTAGAGAGAGAGAGCAAGGGGGGGTGGGGGGAATGGCGACGGCGTTAGCGCACCACAGGGAGAGAGTAGATAATAGTACTAGTGGGAATATAAACAGACACATAGACAGCAGCGGAAAGTATGTGCGTTACACGGCGGAGCAAGTGGAGGCGCTGGAAAGAGTATATGTGGAGTGTCCAAAACCGAGTTCTTTGCGCCGCCAGCAGTTGATCCGGGACTGCCCTATTCTTGCTTCTGTCGAGCCCAAACAGATCAAAGTCTGGTTCCAAAATCGCAGGTATATAATCTCTCAGAACTAGGCAATTCTATGAGTAGGGATATTTAAAGGAAAATTATAAGGTGGAGAGTAAAATTTATGGTTTGCAGGTGTAGAGAGAAGCAGAGGAAGGAGGCTTCTCAGTTGCAGACGGTGAATAGGAAGCTTTCTGCTATGAACAAGCTGTTAGTGGAGGAGAATGATCGTTTGCAGAAACAGGTATCTCAACTTGTTTGCGAAAACGGTTATATGCGCCAACAGCTGCACACTGTAAGATCACCTCCTCTTCTTATGCCAGTTACTTTTATCCACTGTCTTTTAATTGTTTGTCGTCCTGCATTATAAGTATAAAATGAATATGTGGACAAGGCACTGTAAGCGTGTTTGTCCTCTCTATTTTGATCATGAAATTGAAAGATGTTTGTAATTTGCAGACACCCGCTGATGCAAGTTGTGAGTCAGTTGTTACTACTCCTCAGCATTCTCTCAGAGACGCTAATAACCCTGCTGGGTATGGTTTCTCAAAGACTAATACCACATCTATTTACCTTTTCATGTTTCTTTGGCCATGCTGTTTCTGCAAGTAGCATGGTTTTTGTTGTTATGCTCATTGATAAGGCATTGATAAGGTCACATGGTCTTGCAGACTTCTCTCCATTGCAGAGGAGACCTTGGCGGAGTTCCTTTCCAAGGCTACAGGAACTGCTGTCGATTGGGTCCAGATGCCTGGGATGAAGGTTTTCTTTCTTTTCAGTTGTCTTTTTTCTAATGTTCCATTCATTAACTACTACAATGCTTCTCTTTACCATAATGTCATGTTCCATTGTTGCAACCTGTGAATTGGGTTCAGTGATTGGAACTGTAGTTTGGGTAAGTTGGATTTTGCATTGGATCAGTGTTATTGACAGAGTGGGGTCTTTTTTATTTCTGTTTATAATTGATTATAACCCTGAAACTAGAGTTCACATGGATACACAATCTAATCTGTTCTTGAACAATTTTGTTTGGGCAGCCTGGTCCGGATTCAGTTGGTATCTTTGCCATTTCACAGAGTTGCAGTGGCATGGCGGCTCGAGCATGCGGTCTAGTAAGTCTTGAACCTACGAAGGTAATTAAGACTGCCTTTCTAACTCAAAAAATTTTTTGGTTAAAATCTTTGTTATCTGTTGATCTTTGAGTTATTTAATTAAAAAGATCATGTCCAATAGATTGCAGAGATCCTTAAAGATCGTCTTTCCTGGTTCCGGGATTGCCGGAATCTCGAGGTTTTCACCATGTTTTCTGCCGGAAATGGTGGAACAATTGAACTTGTCTACACACAGGTAATGAAACATTTGTTCTTATATCTATCATTTCTAGAATCTCCTATGGTCTACTATGAATAACATCTAGGTGGTCCGTTTAGGTATATGCTCCTACTACTCTAGCTCCGGCAAGAGACTTTTGGACTCTTAGATACACCACAAATTTGGATAACGGAAGCCTCGTGGTAAGTTCAACAAAGCCTTTTTGAGGGCTCCACATATAATCCCCATTTTGGGTCCACTAAGTTGAATTGTTCTACTAGGTGTGTGAGAGGTCGCTTTCTGGGTCCGGAGCAGGCCCGAGTGCTGCAGCTGCTGCTCAGTTTGTGAGAGCTGAAATGTTTCCTAGTGGGTATCTAATCCGACCATGTGAAGGTGGAGGGTCGATTATTCATATTGTAGACCACCTTAGTCTTGAGGTCAGGCTCTTATGAGTAGCTTTTCTAATGGTTCTTCTTTACCACTTGTCTTGAAATTGAAATTCTTTAATGCATTTTTCATAGGCATGGAGCGTACCAGAGGTGCTTCGACCCCTTTATGAATCTTCAAAGGTTGTGGCCCAGAAATTGACGATTGCAGTAAGTGAATAAATCTTAGATTCTCATTGTCTATATTATTGATAATAATAATACTAAACGTTTGACATGGTAGTCTCTGAGATATATACGGCAAATAGCTCAAGAGACAAGTGGAGAAGTTGTATATGGTTTGGGAAGGCAGCCTGCTGTTCTTCGGACTTTTAGCCAAAGATTGAGCAGGTTTGGATTTTTTGAACTTAGTTGTGACGAACTCAGTTGCAACTTTTTTCTTTATGGGATTGGTATTGTAATTTGTGTTGAGTTAAAACTTTGCATTTGTTTTCAGAGGCTTTAACGATGCAGTCAATGGGTTCAATGATGATGGGTGGTCCTTGATCAACTCTGACGGCTGTGAAGATGTGATTATAGCCCTTAATTTATCCAAAAACTCAGTTGCATCTTCTAGTTCCACAAATTCACTAGCTTTTCCTGGTGGGGTTCTTTGCGCAAAGGCTTCCATGTTGCTTCAAGTAGCTAACTCTCTCTCTCTGTCTTTTAGTTTTCTGTCGAGGTGTATTGTTATATTTTTCATTTGTTTTGTCTTGCTTAGAATGTCCCACCTGCTGTATTGGTCCGGTTCTTGAGGGAACACAGGTCGGAATGGGCGGACTTTAACGTGGATGCTTACTCAGCTGCTTCTTTGAAAGCCTGTTCATATGCCTACCCCTGGATGCAGCCTACAAGATTTACAGGGAGCCAAGTCATCATGCCACTTGGCCACACCATAGAACATGAAGAGTTACTTGAAGTTATTCGACTTGAAGGACATTCTCTTGCGCAAGAAGATGCCTTTGTTTCGAGGGATGTTCATCTCTTGCAGGTTTCCTTCCTTTATTCATGCACTTTATCGATCTAAATATTTACTTTTAACTAGCAATTTCGGTCTTCTTGAAATAGCTTTTATTCATTTTTTGTATTTCAGATATGTACTGGAATCGATGAGAACTCTGTAGGAACCTTTTCGGAACTTGTTTTTGCTCCCATTGATGAAATGTTTCCGGATGATGCCCCTTTACTTCCCTCTGGCTTCCGTATCATCCCTCTGGATTCCAAATCAGTTGAGTGATAATAGTTTTTACTTTTTTGGGTTTTTTTATTTTTGATTTGTTTGTTTTTACTTTTCTTATTTTGGAGTTTGCTCGATTGTAATTTACCACGTAGAATAAAGGATCATATACAATTTACATAGTGCCAGCTAATTGTTTTACTAGTTTATTTTAGCTAGGTGGGTCCCACTGAATTAATCTGATCTCCGTTTATTTATATATTTTATTTTTTTAATGTATTCAGGGAAATACAAAGGATACACTGGGGACGCATCGGACTTTGGATCTGACATCCAGTCTTGAAGTGGGCCTGGCGACTAACAACAATGCAGATGGGTCATCTTGTCAGAATTCTCGATCGGTTTTAACGATTGCCTTCCAGTTTCCATTTGAGAGCAATCTTCAGGAAAATGTTGCCACCATGGCACGCCACTATGTTCGTAGTGTAATTTCTTCGGTTCAAAGGGTTGCCATGGCCATATCCCCATCTGGGCTTGGACCGACTCTTGGCCCAATGGTGTCTCATGGTTCTCCTGAAGCACTTACCCTAACTCACTGGATTTGCCAGAGCTACAGGTAAAGAAAATGTACCCTTTTATTTCTTAAAATCTTAATAGATATATTTGGACTTTCACTTCCTAAATTTAATAAATTCAAAATATCGGAAATTAAAGTATTTTTCTCAATCTTTCAGTTATTATTTGGGGGCAGAACTGATAAGATCTGGTTCTCCGGGTGGTGGCGATTCCATATTGAAACATCTTTGGAATCATCAAGATGCCATTTTATGCTGTTCACTGAAGGTAATGAATTACATTTTAATACAATTCAAACTATGGAAAAAACTAAAGTTCTTGTCATGATGATATACGGTCCTTTCTTTTTGGTAGCCACTCCCTGTCTTCATGTTTGCAAACAAGGCCGGGCTCGACATGTTGGAAACAACTCTAGTTGCTCTACAAGATGTCACATTGGATAAGATATTTGACGAATCTGGACGCAAGGCATTATGTTCGGATTTTGCTAAGTTAATGCAACAGGTAAAAATCCCTTTCATGTGATTTCGATCCGGTGAAAGTGTTTTTAGCTCAAATCGGTTTCTGTTAGAATGAGAGTTCTAAGTCGAATAGTTGGACTTATTATATAGGGTTCTGCTTATTTGCTGCCTGGAATCTGCATATCGACAATGGGTCGTAGAGTTTCATACGAACAAGCTGTTGCATGGAAGGTGCTTACCTCGGAAGAGAACTCTGTTCATTGCCTTGCCTTCTCTTTCATAAACTGGTCTTTTGTGTGAAAAATGTTTCCATTTTTTTTCCTTTTTTTTAGAGAATCTTTAAGCTCATTGTTATTTATTTAATTCATTTAGATTGTTATTTGATTTTGGTCAGACACTTTTTGTTTGTTTGTTTGTAGATAGTCTTGCCAGTCAGTTTCTTTAAAATTTGCCGTAAGCCTGTAGGGAATAATGTTCAGCAGTAGACGACAAATGGTAGTCAACGGTTTCGTTTAAAAGGACACTGCTGCTGTATTACCGTAGTTTTCCAGTGCATTTGCCCTATTTACTAGGGCTTCCCTTTTTTTTTTTTTAACGAGTAGATTAAAAAGGGTAGGGAGGGAAAATATTTATCCGGATAAAAGACCACAAATTCTTCAAAATCACAATTTACTTTTTCTCAATAGAACTAAGTATACACATTTAACTACAATACTTGGAAAGATACAACACAGCTTATCATTAGAACTACTTATGTCTTCAGTTCACTAAGAAGAGATCCAATCAATCCCAATCTAGAGAAGTTTAAACAAAAATGGTTATACCCACCTGTATTCACAACCTCATCGGTTATGCCACAAGAAAAAATATTACTTGAAACAAAAGCCACAAAACAAATACCAATTTGATATCATCTTATCTTTCTCCAGATATGGGAGCAAAACGGCGTTTGACATTTTGCTTTGTTATGTTCGTCGAGTTGCAAGGGACCAGAAGTTGATAAAGAAGGAAGGTAAAGCCATGAACCAGCTTATAAATGCCATGGCAGTAGCTGTTTCGAATTGTATACAATGATTCTCCAAGCAACTACCCAGATCGTTATCTATAAGGACTGTGATTCCTGCTGAAGAACAAGCTGCAGCAAAAAGAAGGGTGGATGTGATCTGCAAGGGAAGGGAAGATAAATATGTATTAACATATGAATAAATCAATAAACTGTGCTAAAGGGAGCTTCATAAGGTGATTGGTTGGATTCAACCCACTTACTCCATCACCTATTGTGAAGAAGGCAACGATTCGATATTTTTGTAACGAGCGCATTACCAAAAGGGCGTAAATGTCAATAATAGCTAATGAAAGGCTCCAGAAACACTGCAAACTGGCAGCTGCAACAAGGTAGCTAATAGGAAAACATATATTTCAGGATTTTGATCCAGTATATCAACAGAGAGAAGTATGCAAAGTACATGTGTGCTTGACTTGAACGATTACTCCCAAGCATAATGTATGAAATTATCTATAGCAATTCCAATCACATCTCAACAAACTAATCTGTATACTCGCGGGGGGGGGGGGGGGGGGGAGAAGTCAAATCAACTGAACCACTAAAGCTACTATAATCCATGAAAAAGCTTGGTATATTCGAACCTCTGTTATGAGCCAAAGAGGTCATTACAAATGATTAGTATTATTTAGACTCCAATAAACACACCTTAGAATTGAGTCCAACTCAAAGCATCTAGCAAGAGATCAATATATTTTTAATCGAACTAAGATATTACCGGAAGGCAGTAACAGAAGGAAAGTCGCTGGTTGTAGCCATGATACAAAGAGCAGCCGCCGCAAACAAAAACTGAGAGAAACGCAAAGCGAGGCCTCCTCGCGTTCCTGGCATTCCTTCTACATCCTTCATCCTCACCCTCGGCTCGTTCCCTCCCTCAGTCGTCGTCGGATCTTCCACCGGATGAACCGTCGCATGGCTTATGTTCATCTCTCCACCGCCGCAACTTCACCGATCAGTTCATTTCTCGTCCTCCAACAAAAAATTTTTCAATCACAAGCCCTCCAAAATTCTCGGCGATCGATCCGCGTCCCGATTGGGGACAGGTATAGCTTGTGGATGCGCTGCTAGATTTCAGCACTTACAACTTGGATTTGGATTCCTTTAGTTTTCCTTTCCTTTTGTCGGGTAACAAACAGAGTCCCGATTTTGGTTGAGAGTTCGAAAACCCTAACACACTGATTTGCGCTGTCGAATAGAGAGAACCGCCGCGGTTTTGTGATCGGCGAGGAATATACTTGTACGAAAAAAATGAATTTCTTATTAGTCGCCGTCTCACATTGGTTAATCTCGTTATTCTGTTTTTGGTACACCTAACACCAGTTAAGAACCTTAGGCCTAAAAAATAAAAATAACATCTTTACTACTATTTTATATTATTATTCCTATTATTATTATAAGAGTAATCCAGACTTTAATTCTTTTACATTTAAAATCTTATATATAAGAAAGACTTAATTAAAATTCAATTTTTTTTATAAATTTATCACTTATTATCTCCGGTCAAATTTTTAATTCATGTATAATTTAAATGAGATTTTTTAATTATTATTATTAAATTTTAGATAACGATAAATTTTCTTTTTTTTTTAAAGAAAAAAAATTAGAGGAAAAAAAATTGGATAGAAATAATTCGACTTTTTTTACGAGAAAAATCGATCGAAACAATCAAATCTCTTCATGATATATCCAAATCAAATTAAGTATTCGTGAGAAACTAATCGAATCAATTATGTTCTTCATTAGGAAGATAAACTAGATTATTAATAAATAAATGAAAAGGAGGGTTTGAGGCAAATCTCCATGTTGGAGTCCTGATTGCTCGAACCGACCTTCATGGAAAATCTCATTTTTTTTTTTAATTTGGTTCATCAAAAAGAACCAATTGATTCAATTAATTTCTTGTGAAAACTCGATTTAATTTTAGATATCTCGTGAATAAATTAGATTGTTTCAATCAATTTTTCCTATAAAAAATTTGAATTATTTCGATTCATTATTTTTCAAGAAATCGAAATGGGTTTCATTTTCTCCCCTTAAATTTGTTTTTTAAGAAATTGGATAATAAAAGAAAATAATAAATTATTAATGAATGAAAATAATAAAAGATTAATAATAATAAATATAATAAATATATTATTTTATGACGTAAAAAAATAATAGATACATTATTTTATAATGTGACATACTATGTCAATGTGTTATAGTCTTAAATCTGATTATAAAAATTAAAAATCACATTTAAACTATACAACAACAAAAAAATTTATCGAATACTACACATAAATAAATTTATAAATATTTAACAATAAATAAAATAAAAAGTGAATTAAGCTTTTAAAAAACTAGTCATGCTTCCCTTAAAATTTTAAAATACTAAATATAAGTATCCATCTCTCATTTTACTTATTTTTTAATAGGTATGCCTCATTAGTCAAATTAGGTTAAAGATTGTGTCTTTTACTACTTTTAGCTTCGTACATTACACGGTTAAGGGAACATATAATTTGTATCCGACTAAAAGCGATTTGTCTCGATGATCCTATATATATATATATTAGTTTATTAACTTATGCGATGCACGAAAATATTTTTCAATAGTTTTTAGATTAAAATAGCATATAACATGTATAAACAAGTTGCCATGCACGTTATATGATGCTTCTCTTTGGGCTATGATGGCTCTACCCTCTTTTCGAGGCACGGGCTCAAACTTCTATTAAAGACGATTTATGATTTAGGATTTAGATGAAGAAAACTTTTAATTATGAAGATTTCATTCTATTATTCAAAGAAGATAATATTTCTTATATTTCGGATAATTTTAATAATTTATTAGAAGTTAATTTTAAATAATTTCAAATCCTTCAACATGATAAATTGTTTCATTGAAATTAATTGATTGGATACGGTTGTTTATGAATTTTTCATTGGATATAAGTGATGGAATTAATGGTTTGTTATATTAATTATTTTATGAAGGCCTGGATTTAAAATGGTTATTTGAAAAGATATGCATTAAGCGAGACAAGCATATAAGAAACAAAGTTGTATATTAACTTTAAAGTATATTCGTATTTCATGGAATGTACATGGATTCTTAATAAAGATATGAATGCGTCATATGGTTGATGATAGATATGTTTGTGCTTATTATGGAGATGAATGTGATATGAATTTGTGTATTATTTGATTGTTTAAAAGTCTTCAACATGATTAGAGCTATCAGCAGTATTGATAGCCTTAGTGCACCTCGATTTATTATGGGAGCAAAGTGCCACTAGATCTACCGCTTAGGTCTTGGAAGGGAGCAAGTTACCACATGGGCCATCTTTTGGGTCCCAAATCTTTTATTGTATGGTTACGAGGACTTATCTTTTTGGCGGATATGATTTGGTGTGTGATGATGTAATTTGCTAATGTGCTAATAGTATGAATTTATTATGGTTTATCATGCGATTGTTATGTTTGATCTATATGATGCGATTTGGCGTTAGAACGATGTTCGGAAGCGTGAGATTGTTGAATTATTAATATGAGTTTTCTTATGATAAAATTGACATATAAATTTATGATTCTGATAATTAATTGTCTTATAAAAATGAGATTTTTTTCGAAAACGTAATTATATAATGTTTATTCACAGAGTCTTGACTCACTCATTTATCTTAAAATTTGTCCCTCTCCATATAGTTGATCGTGCTTAGTTCGACATACGAGATATTCATTGGAAGTTGGCATTCTTGTTTGACCACTCCGTGTCAAGCTGCAAATATTTTTGAATCCTTTTGTGGTCCACTTTTGAATTTTGTACTTAGAGCTCATGTGGACTGTTAAGTTTCTCCGTTGTATATCTAACTAGCTTGAACATGATCTTTGAGCGTAGATGATGGAAGGGTTGTAAACATATATAACTATGTAATCGTTAGTTCTTAGAAACAAAAATATATGTTGTTAAGTTACATGAATTCTCTTAAAGGCTTGCATGGTCCTATGGAATCTCTTATAGGATCATGTGCCTGTCATGCCCAGTTTTGGGTCGTGACATCATGGCCGGCCATAGGGATGGATTTTGACCCATTAGTCACTTAATTGGATTAAGGAAACCTTTGACTGGACTAATAGTTAACTATGTCAAAATAGTAGATTAATTTTATGGTAACTTAAAACCTAATAGAGCTCTATATAAGCATTATTAGTGATGACCAAAACTCAAGTCTTCTCCTCTGGCCGAAATCCTAGTGAGGAAACACTAGATTTTTTGTCCATTTTCCCCAAACCTTTTAATTCATGTATTAAATCTTAACATAGAAAATTAAATGTGTGAAATAGATAGTGTGGATGATGATTAGATGACGAACATGTAGCCGTCTATTCTTCCAACAACTTGGATTACAAGAGAATAAGAAGTTGTTCATCTACCTCGCTTTACTCATTAAAGATTGGTAACCCTTTCAAATTTTGAACTTTTATTTTTTTAGGATTTTCTGTATTTTCTGTAAAATCAATATAATATGAGATATATGTTCATTGTATGATTGTTCTTGGCTTGGTCTTATATTCTATTTGGATTAGATACGAAAATTTTTAATTTACCATTTCCGCTGCCTCTCGATATAAAAACCTTACAGTGTTATCCACCTTACAAGGAAGTCCTCTAACTATTGTCCATTGGTTTTTATCTATTCTACTTTGACGTATAATGGTCCTAGGCTTTTTTGAAATGACAGCATCCCTAGCATTATACATCTCATGAAGGTTCTTGATAACTATCAGCAATCTTCTGGTCAGTTATTTAATACTATGAAGAGTAACTTCTATACTCATGCTAGTTGTCCTTAACTCGTAATGCTATGATCCATAATTTGACTTCTTTTCAGAACGGTAGTTTCCTTTTACTTATCTGGAAATTCATATATCTTATGGTCATATATGGATATCCTTTTATGATAGTTTGATTGGGAAATTTTCTAAAATGTTAGATGGTTGGAAGGCCAATTTGCTATCTACTGGTGGTAAACTAATTTTATTCAAGCATGTAATTTCTTCTATGCCGTTACATATGTTAGATGCGGCTTGTATTCATAACAGTTTTGGACACACCTGCTGGTACTATGTGAACTCTGGAGATTTGTAAGCAAACATGGCATTTGCAACGACATTGGGGATGATTAGAGAGTGAGAGCCATAATAATCACTGAGGATAGGCTCATATTCGTCATCCAGAAGTACATTGGTCGACTTGAGATTACCATTACAGGAGAGAGGAGAAGCTATTGGTCTCTGAATACATCCCAAAAGGCAGCTTGTTGTACTTATTGCAAGGTGATCGTGAGATTCGTCATGCAAAGCTCAGCTGGCCTACTCGGTTAAAGTTAGAACAAGGGATAACCGAGGGATGGAGTTCATTCATACCGAGTTTGGTACAAGTGAACTACATGAAATTTGGAATATGCTGCAAGGTAATTCCTTATGATGTGATTTTATGATATGTATTGAAGTAGATACACCAAGTATCTTCCTTTAGCTTTATGACAGGATTGTTCTAATAGCTCTAGGGCATGGAAAGATATGTTGTTGCTTAAGGAAACCCATTTTTCTAAATGGGTAATTGGGGATGTGACTAGTGTTGATTTATGGTATGAAGATTTGGGATATGAATTGTTAGCTGACATTTTCTCTGACGATTTTTCTATGAGCACTGTGAAGGATACGGTTTCTGCAAAGGCTTGGTTAGACTTGAGTTTTCAGACGAGGAGATTTCTTTTATTGAGAAAATTTCTCCTTCTTTGAATTCTGAGAATGATATGTTGGTTTAGTTGCCTAGTAGAGAGGGAAAATTTTCCATCAAATCTGCATGGCAAGGTGTTGTTCATGACATTATGTGGTAATACTATAGTAAACTTTGGTCTTTAAAACTTCATTTGAAGATCCAAGTTTTTTAACTAGAAATTATTTAGAGGTGCTTTAGCCCTGGATCACAACATTAGATTCGTTAACCATTATTAATTCTTTACATGCTATTATTTTTTAAAGGGAGAATTCTCTTCCTTCCTCTATTAAGATGTGCTTACAGAATGATAGGAACATAATCCCTCGTATTAGGTTGTAATGCTTCTCTTCTTTATCCTATTAGTCTTAATTTATTTTATTCATAGTTTAGTTATTAAATTTTAATTATATGAATCATTATATCTCATACAACTTAGATAATGACATTAACTGTCATTATTTATAGGACTTACCCTCTTTAACTAAAAAAATGATAGATTTCGTTTTGATCACACATAATCTTCATACATGATACAGTATACTCAATGGTTCATCCTTAGTAATCCTTTGTTATTATCATTTTGAGTGATCTCAAGACATGAAATCTCACATAAAAGATTCTATGATGATTTATGGTCGGGAATGACATGTACTATGTCACTAAATAAATGTAATTTACAATTAGTATTATTATCATCCAAATTATTATGTTACGTGAATTTACTTTGCTAAATATTTACATAATTATTTTAATATTTTTTTATAACAATTGTTATGAGAATAATTACTGTAGGTTGTAAAAAGATAAATTATATAATATAATCTTTTCAAATTATCAATATTTTATTTTGATAATTATATAATTACGAAGAATTTAAATTTTAGATGTTAAGCTACTTAAATCTTATCTAGTTGATTCTTATCACGGTTCAAGTATATAATCTAAGATCTTGAATATTTTCATGTTATGTAATAAATTAATATAACTTATAATATTATTTTCAATAAAATAATAAATATGAGAAATAAATGTCTATTTTAATTAATTAAGAAAATAACATTACTAATATTCATAACCAAAAGATTATTTCACACAAAATATATACTTATCTAATCTAACCTTATTAGTTTAACAGACATGCATTTTCATATAAGACATCCTAAGTATTTAAGACGAAATTTTTCATATTAGAAACCGGTAGCATTTTCAATTAAAATATTCATATCATATCAATTGCCACCATCATCTCACCGCCCCCTATCACTACACCCATCATCGCTAGCGAATCCTAAACCACCACTTCCGGCCTTAAAAAAAGTCTTAAAAATCTAAAAATTAAAAAGAAGAAAAAAAAAACAACCAGCTTGTATGGTGTTGCACCCATATCAACTCCTAAAGAACTTAGATTGCTTGAGAACTTATCACTCAATCAAGTTGTTTTTCTTCTTCTAGGTTTTTTTCCCCTTTTTTAATTGGTGCAATGGTGGTGGTTTAAGGGTGGATGGCGATGGCAATAGGCACGAGTGGAAATCTTTGATAGATCCAATCGGATTATGATCCCTTACTTTCATTTTGGCCGATAATCTAGCTTAAAAGTTGAATTTGAACGAAAGTTTTTTATCCAACCAAATATTTAAGGAAAACAAAAAAAATCATAATCCCTCCTCCTCCCATGACAAAGAAGCTTCTTTCTATTTTATAGGAAGCGGCAGTATTATATGAGTTGCAGCGATCCTCTACACGAAAGAATAAATAGTTGGATTCGGACGACTAATCTACCCGACCCCATTGACACTAGTCAAATGGGGATCAAATTGGATCAGATTGTCGATATTGGAGAAAAAGTCAGATCGTTTGGATATAATATTGGATTCAATTGTATATGACTGTTGCTCTTACTTAAGTAATGAATGAGACGATGAGTTAAGTGAAAATGAAAATAACTAAGATTAATTATGAATTAAAAATTATGTAAATCTAAAGATTCACAAATTATTAATTCGGAGTATTAATACAAACAAGTAAACATGTAAATTTGACTTAGAAAAAAATAGCAAATTATAGTTAATTATAGGTTGAATGGAGCCGAGTCACTTTCAAGCCTATATTTTGATTTTGAATTTGAATTTGAATGAGAATCAAACTCTAAACCATATCCGACAACATGAAAAAAATAATCTGGCTAAAAACAACGTGAATCCTCGCACTTTTGAAATCTTCATATCTTAAGACTAAACATAAAATTATAAAGTGACGTTTTATTCATTAAAAAACAAAAAACAAAAATGTCAACTTTCCCTTTCGGGGTCTGATTTTACTACGATTCGAAATGACATCAATTATTACAACTTTACAACCTTTGTCACATTTTTGACTTGCATGTATCGTTGAAGTTTATTAGTTCATTTTCTTTCTCAAATCAATTCTTAAATATATTTTGGTTAAAAATAAAAAAAATAAAAAAAAAATTAATCACTATCTAAACAACTTTTGAAGTTAAAATCTTTTAAGCATAAATTTAATATTTCGAACCGTTCGAGTCATATGTTACATCTTTGATTATTAAAATTCATGTACCTCAAATTTTTATTTACATTAATTCAAGAGTAAATTGAAATTACCTCTTAATCAATTTATTAAATTTAATCATATAAAATAATTAGTTTAAGAAAATTCGGGTATGAAAATGAAATAAAATTAGGGATGAGTAAAAGTTCTGGATTGGTATTAGTCCCGATCTTGACTTTCTCGGATCTAGAATATGTTCATGGATAAAAAAAAATTTATTTTTCCTAAAGTTAAACTCATGAAAATAAGAATAAAAATATAAGTGAAGAATAAGAGAAAAATAAAAATACAAAAACAAAGAAGAAAAAAGAAAAAAAAAGCATATATATATATATATAATATTTTTTTTAAATATTAATCGAGACTTAAGATTAGAATTAATTTAAAAATTAACCCATCATCAATTATTTTAATTTATATATAAAATTGAGATAATTACTTAATCCGATCAAGACTTTTGTCAATATGTATCTTATTACTTGATATATTTAAACTCATAAATATTACATAATTATAAATATTATGTAATCATAAATATTTAAACTCATCGTCCATTATGTGCAATTTAATTGTACATAATATTAAAAAATATATTTTTCCTTACATCAAATAATACACAGTTAATTATTATCGTTATTATTTAGTTTGTGTGGAAAATAATATTATTGTAAGTCAAATGTACGTTTGCTCACTCAATCAAATCATTCCTATCAGCAAAAATTTACACTCCGTTGGCTGCTGCCTGATTCAGATTATTTAGGTCCTCTTTCTCTCTCGATCTTTTCCGATCTCTCTCTCTGTAATAAAATTAGGGTTCCCAGATATATGCCACGTCTCTCTCGCGCTCATCTGCTGCAATTTGTTTCTTAAACCTGATCTCGTCGCTCTAGTTTTTGTCTGTTTAGGGTTTGCAGATCTGATCAGTTCTTGTCTTCTTTTTCCATACTTCGTTCAATTTGTCGATTTCTTCAACATGTTTTGGAGGCTCACTGCTCTTTCTGCATCGTCTCCTGTAAGTTGCGCTTTCGATATTTATTGCATTCATTTTTTATCTAGGTCTCCTTTCAATTGTAGCTGGATTTTGCATTTCTATCGTTACGGAAATTCGTCATTTGTGGCTTTATGAGCTAAGTTACTTATTTTTAGTTTCATCATTACTCGTTATCCATATTATGTTGTGTGAACACTATAATTGCGTTGCTGTTTTGTGATTGCTAATAATATTCTCTCGAATCATTTGGAATGATATACCTGAGCTACTTTCATTTAGTGCTCATTAATGTTTCATAAATCGGAATGGACTGAATATGGAAATATAGGAATGAATTTATGTTTAATTAATGATTGTGTTAATTACTGTTGCTGGTCTTGATGTTATTCCTCCTCTTCCGAGATTTAAATTGCGCCAATTTCGGGTTTTCGGAGCAACTCGGGGCCGAGTGCGGCTTCATTCATTGCAGTGTGGGAAAGATCAAATAATTTTTACCTTCCATTAAGATGAGCTGCCTATGATGTTGGTTTCTGAGAGATTTGGAAAAGGAAATGGGGAACACTAAATTGATCTAATCCTCTCATCGCCACTCTCTGATTTCAGATGCAATATTTTTTTATATTTTTGTACTTTGGTTTTGTGGGTTCATGTGGATGGTCACAGTAATATAGTTCTGGGAATGGATGGATTGGGTGTATCGTTACCTTCACGATTGTGATAGTCTTTATTTTGTTGAGATTATATTGACTTTTCTCATCCTCTTAATCTCTGTGTAACAATTTGCTTTTTATTTCCTATCTCCTTCTTATATATAGGTGGAATCTCTGCTTGACAAGGAGAATTTCACTTTGGAAGAGCTTCTTGATGAAGAAGAAATAATCCAAGAATGCAAATCCCTGAATAGCCGTCTCATCAATTTGTAGTGTCTCTTGACCTTTCTACAAATTTCTTGTTACTTTATATTTACGTGATAAATGCAAGCAAGCAAGGTAGCTGCTTCAATAGTTCGTTACTTTATATCTATGTGATATCATATTTCTCCTCTTTCTTGATTACCTGTTTATGAACTTGGTATCAGCTGAAAGTTACTTCATTGATATGAGCTGGAATCCTGGATCAAATAATACAGAACTTGATTATTGAAGATAACTGTTTAAATTTGCCATTTCAGTCTACGGGATAGAGCCCAGGTGGAGCAGTTGGTGCGCTACATTATTGAAGAACCTCCTGTGGATGTTGAAAGCAAGCGGGCCTTCAAGTACCCTATTCTTAAACAATGCTATATGTTCCTGCCTTTAAGCTACTTAGGGTATTTGTTTTGATTCTGATTGTTTTAGTTTGATTTTGTGAACTAGGTTCCCATTCATTGCATGTGAGATTTTTACATGTGAAATAGATGTTATTTTGAAGACTCTAGTTGAGGAGGTGGAGGTAATAATTATGTCGTCATATTTGATACATGCTTCGGTAGTCAGTTTTATTTATTAAAGATAATAAAGGCCGCCGATGCTTTTTGCTTGTGATTCCAGCTAATGGATTTACTTTTCTCCTTCCTGGAACCAAATCGTCCTCATAGCGCCCTTTTGGCTGGTTATTTTGGCAAGGTATCCTGAAATGACTCAATAGAGATGACTTCTCCTGTTTCCACATTTCTACGATGGTTACAAGCATTTGATGATGCTAATCTACTATAATTTTAGGTGGTTATATGCCTCATGATGCGGAAGACTATTCATCTTATGAATTACGTCCAGGTAAGTTAGTTTCCACATCTCTTCATGCTCTAATATATTGAGTATGACTTTATTTTTCATGTGCGTGCCTTCTAAGAACAGAACTTTGTGGGCTCCACTCACACCCAGCACCATCTAGCTGTAACCTAGTATGTTGCTTAGCTTTGTCAACAGTACTTGGACATCTTGCTCATGTAGTCAAATTTGTTCCACAAACTGTCTCAGTTTTGGTACCTAATGTGGTGGTTACATTTGGGCAAACCATTCTAGTATATATATACATATTTTCTTGTCATTTTAATATGACTGGTACATGTCTCTCTTACTTCTTCAAATGCATTATTGCAAGGATATATAATCACACAATGAAGCCAATTAGCTATTAAAGTCAGAAATGAGCATGGCAGAACACCATATATTCTGTAGAAGAAGAATGTATGATGATTTATTTTCCTTTATTTCTTGTATATTTTTCCTTGATTTACATTATACAAGTGATTTTTTCAGGCCCATCGAGATGTTTTCCGCCAATTAGTTGATTTGATCGGGATCACATCCATCATGGAGGTATATGAACATTATATTTCAGATGATAATGAAATAGTGTATTGTTTTGAGTTTCTTTTAAGTGATGTGAACTTTTTTGGTTGCATTTTTGCAGGTTTTAGTTCGTCTTGTAGGTTCTGATGACCATGTGTATCCCAATGTCAAAGATGTAATACAATGGTTGTCAGATAGCAATCTGCTAGAAATGATTGTTGATAAACTGAATCCATCAGTAAGTGCATGTTTTAAGAAGATGTGTGATGTGTTATTTCTGTTGTCTCATCTCTAAGGCGGGTTTACTTGATGAATTTTCTGACAAATATTTGGAACAGTGTCCTCCAGAAGTTCATGCAAATGCTGCTGAAACACTCTGTGCTATAACTTGCAGTGCCCCTTCAGCTCTTGCTTCAAAGCTATCCAGCCCAAGGTTGATACTAAGACTACTACCTAGTTTTTCAATAACATATTTATGTTTATGTACATCTGTTTATAACACATGATAATATACTCTTTAATTGGCTTTGACCAATTTTCCTTGCAAAATATTATGCAGTTTCGTGGCAAGGATATTTGATCATGCATTGGAAGATTTACATTCAAAATCTGCCCTTGTGCACTCGCTCTCTGTCTGTATCTCATTGTTGGATCCAAAAAGATCAACTACATATTCTCATTTGTTTCATTCTTTCCGAAATCATCACATGTATGAATGTCCAATCTCGGTTAATACTGAGACTATCGCCGCTATGTTCCCGAAACTTGGTTAGTCTATTCTATTGCAATTGTTTCTTGATTTTATCAACAACAACCTCGTGTACCTCCACTTGATCAATATCTACTAAAATTTTGTTTAATGAATTGCATGTGGATCTAAACAGTAGTTTATATATATATATATATAATTGAGAAGTAAAATTTCCATTTTAATATTGAACATCTATTTGAGCAGGTTATTTGTTAATGCTCTTGAATATGCCTTCTGATATGAAGTCATTGCCGACAACATATGGAGAATTAAGGCCGCCTCTCGGAAAGCATAGGTTAAAGGTTGGTTTAGAATCTCATGCCATGAAATTGAATAGTTACATAGTCCAGAGATTAACAAGATGGTTTGCCTTTTCTCTGTTAACTCCTAATGTTTTCTAATGCACAATTTAGAATTATGAGGAAAAAATAAAATAAAATATGATATTCTTGAATGTCTCAAACTCTTTTGTTAAATATTCTGTTATCCAATGTAGATTGTGGAGTTCATTGCAGTGGTACTGAAAACAGGCAAGGAAGCTGCAGAGATGGCATTGATTAGCTCAAGCACTATAGGACGGATCATCAATCTTTTCTTCGAGTAAGTTAAACTTCGAAGCAGTTTCAAAAGTATAAATATAGTTGTGGAAATATGTCTAGAGGATAGAAACATTGGGTTGGTATCTGCTTAAGAATCTTGATTGTTAGAAACTTAACACGGGTTATCAACTAATGCAGGTACCCATATAATAATGCGTTGCATCACCATGTGGAAAGTATAATTTTGTCTTGTTTGGAAAGCAAGAATGATGCTATTGTTGATCATCTTCTTCAAGACTGTGATTTGATTGGAAAATTTCTCCGAACGGATAAGAATCCCATCACTCTGGGTGAATCTAACCAGGTAGAGTTATTGAGGGTAGTTGCTAATCATTTTACGTATGCAGGAGGAGAAATGTATAGTGGGAAGACACGAATTGTGTATAAATATTTTCGAGAAATAACTAGTTATTATCTACTTGTTAGATGTTATGGAGTCCTAGATAATTTAAGGATTTCCTTGATCCTGTAGCCAACAGTACATGCCAGTGGACGACGGGCGGCACGGGCGGGTAATCTAGGACATATTACGAGAATTTCTAATATGCTCATTCAGTTGGGAAAAAGCCAAAGCCGAATTCAGGCATTTCTTCAGGTGGGTGTTGCTGGCCATAATAGATTGCTAGGTTTCTCTTCTGTAAATTCAGGCATGTCTTGTATATGTTCAGCAAGATGATTTGATAAATCACAATCAAAGGGATACAATTTTTGTCACCATTATCTTCACAAAGTCTGACTCGATTTACTCTCTCTAGGACAATACTGAGTGGAATGAGTGGCAAGCTACAGTTCTACAGGATCGTAATGCTGTTGAAAATGTCTGTCGATGGGCATGCGGGTATGCCTTGCCATGCTGTACACCTCTGGAATGTAATTAAGGGTCATTCTAATGAGTTCTACATCTATCGTTAGTCTTATGCCAGTGGATGTATGCATGAAAGAATTATCTGTAGATATATTTGCAGGCTATAGTAAATCTTCATAATTCTGCTGAACTATGTGTTGATTATAGTTACATCTCTATATATAACAAAATGCTGCTTTAAACCCCCCCTCTCCCCCCCAGTTCTCTCTCCCTCTAAGTTGGTAGGGTAAAAACAAAGACATCAATATTTGTACTTGCACATTATATTTCCTGTAAACATATCTTTTGTTTTTTGTAATGTACAGCCGTCCGACAGCATTGCTAGACAGAACAAGAGATAGTGATGAGGATGATCTTAACAACAGAGATTATGATGTGACAACACTAGCAAATAATCTGAACCAGGCTTTTGGATTCAATATGTATGGGAATGAGGATGCTCAGGAGGTGTGTAATTTACGGGCAAGTTTTTTGACTTCATTTATATCCTTTTCTTTTTTAGGGTGGATGGGGATTTGAGGAGGTGAACAAATAGGGTGTGCAGAAAATCTAAGGTCAGTAATATACTTATGTGCTGTCTTTGTTGCAGGACCATGGAGCTCCTGATCGAGATGAGGAGGTAAATTATTTGAACACACTTGGAAGCAAGCTGTAAAGTGGTTACTTGTTTAGAATAACTGAGTAACATATTAGAGGGACGAGAAAAAAAGGCTCACCTAGTTTCATACCTCTTCTAAGGGAAAGCCATGATTGTCCTTTTTAATCCAAAAATTTGTTGCATAAGTAACATATTAGAGGGACGAGAAAAAAAGGCTCACCTAGTTTCATACCTCTTCTAAGGGAAAGTCATGATTGTCCTTTTTAATCCAAAAATTTGTTGCATATTCTGCTTCATTATATATGCAGGATGTCTACTTTGACGATGAATCTGCTGAAGTAGTCATTTCGTCCCTCAGGCTTGGGGATGAACAAGGGAGGTATGTTTTTAGATAGTACTTTTCATGATATACAGTATGTGTATATTGTTGTATGACCATGTAGTGACTCTGCTTGGATTTCTATTTGGGCAGCAGTCTATTTACAAATTCCAACTGGTTCGCTTTCCAAGATGACAGAAATAGCAGACAACCTGTGGGGCCCTCCCCATCTGAGATGATGGACAGCGTGAACTTGAGTGGGACCCCAAATAGTGGTAGCAGCAGTAGTGACGATGAAATGGTGTTGGGTGAGGGTGAAGACATAACTCCTAGTAAAGATTCCAGGACCCACACGTCCAGTTCTACTACAAACCTTCCCAATGGATTTGAAATCTCAAACCCATCACCCAATGAGCCAAGTGGGTCCACCCAAGATCTGGGTTTCTTCCGGTTTGAGACACCGGACAATGAGGATTTATTTTCCGATAGGCCCTTGCCTGACTGGGTTGGGTGGATGGAAGCATCAGATTTGCAGATTGGTGGGTCCAGTATGAATCCTTTTGAAGATCCAGTCAAGGAATCAGGTCAAGCTGAAATTGAAGCATCTAATATGGATTCACTTCCAAATGGATCTTCTCCTTCAACTGCAACCGATTCCAGTGATGGAACCACTACAGGCAGTGATTTGAGTCAGAAAACTTCAACTGGGCCTTCCTTATTTGAAGAGGATGTTGAATTTGTAGGCGTGGAACTAGAAGGGACAGAGAAGGCCATGGAGCAGGCCCTCAAGGAAGGGATAGTCGGAGAAGCTGGGCCTTTGAAGAGGAACATTGTTCCCAAGGGACCTGAAAACGAGAATGCTGATGGGACCGGAACTGTAATTAAGGAGTTTAATGATGCGAATTACTGGAGAGTCGATCAAGAAGTTGCTGTTCTGGAGTGAGAATTGTGGGTTTTGATCCGATCTTGATAAGAAATTTGGGTCTCGACAAATCCATGTATCCTTCCCCATTTTTGGTTGGAATTTTAATTTTTATGCAGCAGACTGACTTATGTACAGTATAATTTTGTATTTTTGTCGTCTTAATTTGGGATGGTAGATTGTGTTGTGGGGTAATCTTTGTTTATTTTTAGCCACTCGTATTGTCGATTATTGTCAAGGTTTTGATCCTTTCCCTGTGACTCCGATTCGTATCGCTTGCCCAGAACATTTATATTGCTAGTCTTCTGTGATAAATTATTCTTGAAACCACAAGGACGGTTTTGACCTGTGATGATTTTTTCATCATTATTATTGTCAGTTACTATTTTCTAATTCAGTGGGAAGTAAATTGAAATAGAAAGTGGGTTTCTTCTCTTACAAGTGGATGCGATACGTACAAGGATCAAAAATCACATCTAAGTAATTTGTGGAAGCAAAATCATTATGTTATCAGTATAATAATGCAGTACACGGGTGATTATGTTTTTTATGATGATGGTAATTTTGACCTAATAATCCCATTTCAATTGGCGAATGGAGTAAATTCCTCATGTTTCAACAACTTTCATCATTGCAAAAGCAAAAGTTCATTGGATGTCTGTGGGTGGTTTGGTTTGATTTGGTTTGGTTTGGTTTGGTTTGGTTTGGTTTGGTTTGTACACAGATTCTTAGATTCTTCTTTAGCTTCATTCATTTTGCTTTCTTCGTAGATCACCATCTATGTAATTTTTGTTTGGACTATGTTCTGGGCAATTTTAGTTAATACAATTTTAGATAAAATCTTATTTTTATTTCTCAGCTCAGGTAAAGAAAAAAATAAAAATAAAAAATTGGTCAGTCAAATTTATTTGTTTGACTTTATGAGATTACAACACTTTCAAATAAATAAATTTAAAAAAATTAAAAAAAAACCTTCCTCAAATCAAAATCATAGGATGCTTGTGAGTCATGTGATTCTTCGCCAATTACATAATTTTAGGCCATATTAAATTATAATTTCATAATAATTATTAGATTTAAAAAGTAATTAGAATAAAATTTTGTAATTGATCTTTTACTGTTTTAAAGTATGATGAATTAGTTAAATATTATTTTAACTATGAAAAAAATAATTATTAGTTAAATAGTATCTTTATTAATATACTAAAGTAATGATTTTTATGTAATATTTGTTAAGCTTTTTTTAATTATAAAAAATAATTACTTAATTTTTTTTTAAAAAAAAGTTGAAATATGACACTAATAAATAATACTGTCAATTTCTTTTTTCTTTTTTTGATTTTAACTTTTTAAACAAAATTTGTGTCTTAATTTATCGAGAGTCAAAATATCACGAGAAACTAAAATCTCGTCAAGATACTTTAACCTTAACCAGGGTTTAAATGGAAAAAAAAAGTCTCCCGAAAGAAAGCAACGCGGCGTACGGAGCGCGGATCGCGATTGATAAGCCAAACAATCAGGACATCGTGACCGTACACGTGGGGGAGGTGTGGGTCATTCGTCACCACTCTGTGACACCTCGAGAGGCGTGTCCGTTAAGACTGAAAGACTGGAAGGATGTCGGATTAGAATAGAAACTGAGGTAGGGTCCACCGCACGGATGGGGTTTTTCTCCAAGCCACGTCAGCATATCTCTGTCGCTTGTGCCTTGTGACATTTTTGACTCAGCTTACGATAAACTCTTAAACATGGACGTACGCAGTGAATAGTTCCCTGAATCGATCGGTCAAAAATAAAATATATAGTTTTTGTTTTTAACCAAAAAAATCAACTTATTTTCTACTATTCTTATATAGTAAGTTAGTTTGAAACGTGTCCTTATCAAACTTATATTTACTTATTTTATTTATTATTTTTTATTACTAAATTATAATGATGATATTAATATATAAATATTTAATATATTTAATATTAAAAGAAATAGAGATTTAATCTCACCATCAATTACAATTCAATGGTAAAAAATATTGGATAAAATAAGTTTTAAGTATAAAAGTGGTAATGAAACAATTCAAAAGATTTGTATGATATATCACAATATCACTTGATAGTGATATGGTGATAGGAACACTAAGAGCGTGATTGGTTTTCTAAAAAAAATTGTATTAATAATATGAATGAATGATGATAAATGAAAATTTTAAAGAATTAGTTAAAATAATTGAATTTTTATTTTATTATTTAATTATATTAGAGAATGATTTATTGTATTTATTATTTTTAATTATTTTACTATTTGATAAATAAAATTTATTTTAAGAAATAATTTTATATTACTATTTTACCTTTAATTTTAATATTATTTTACTTTTTAAAATTTATCAACTTTTTAATATCTTTTTCTCTCCTTGGATTAGTTTTCTTCTATCCTTTACTAATTTTTAAACCTAAACTTATTATTTCACTCATTTATCCAGACAAGGGAAACTTGCACTATAAACGATTCTTTTTACGAATTTTTAAACCGAACTCATTTCTTATCTATTTCATCTAGACGTGAGAAAACTTTGATCTCATTTACCAATTTTCAGAAAGATGAACCTCAATAGCCATAAACTATGTGCTTACGTTTATTAGATTATTTTTTGTGACTAAAAAGAATAAATTGTTATGATTCTTATCTAATGTGTAGTGTAATGCACTTCTTATAGTTGTTTGTTATATTTCTTGTAGTGTTATGACTTTTTGTAGTGTTATGACTCTTATAGTTATACATTTTAGATAATGGATCAATATTATTTATACATTTTTTAAAAGATAATGGCTTTCATGTGCTTAGAATTAGGGATGCGTATATATTATTTAATAATTTATTTTAGAGTTACATTTAATTAATATCATATTTGATAAAAATTTGACATTATGACAACTAAAAAAAATATTATTTTATCTTAATATCATAATCAAAATAATTTTTAAATATATCATATATTTATAGATATTAATCAATATCTAGATGTATGGAATATGGATTGTGATTGTGCATGAGACGAAGGCCCCATCGTAAAAGTAATCAATATTAATATCATATACTACTTTTCTCTATGGGTTGATGGGGTCTTTGACCCTTAGAGTAAAGTAGTAAACTAGCAGTTATGACTAATTTATTATACGGTCGAAGGCTTCATCGACTCATAGATTAAAGTAATAAACTAGCAATTATGACTAGGTTATTTTACGGGTCGAAGGCCTCATCGACCCGTAAAGTAAAGTAATAAACTAGCAATTATGACTAGTTTACTCTACGGTTCGAAAGTCATATCGATCCGTAGAGTAAACTAGAAGTTATGATACTCCACGTGTCAATGAGCTTTCGACCCTTAAAGTAAATTAGTTATAATTGCTAGTATGATTTTTTTTTTGCTCACCCCTACTTATAATGAGTAACATGAAATTATAGGAAAATATTTGGTTTATTTCGCTTATACATCATTTGAGGCTTGTATCCAAATTATTCATTATAAATAATAGGGGAGGAGGTGAAATATAGTAAGAATCATGATAACTTGATATCAGCAGCTGAAATTTGCGATGTTTACAAATCATCCAAAAAAAGTTTGAACGCAAATATATTAAGTCCAAGAACAAAAAAAAAAAAAGTAACGAATATTAAAAACAAGTCTTACTGCCGATATTAAAAAACATTCTTAATAATGAAAAGTTATTCATAACTATTTACAGATGATTTCCTCTTAATATCTCATTCACAAACTCAACCTTAACATCGTCTTCCTTGAATGACTTGTAGACGTTCATCAATCCATCATCCGTAGCTAAGAGTCGAGCCATCTTCATAGCTTCACTAAATGTGATTAGTAGTGGCCAAAGCTCATTCGTAACATCAGCCCTCTTTTCATGAAGCTCGTCCTTGGCTAACAGTAATAATGCATTCTCAATTTTACCCATAGTTGGCTCAAACCTCACACTCGCCTCGAATAAAGTACTCAAATTTATGTCATGTCGTGTTAATTTCTTCTTCTTTATTGGTTTGCTTGTTTCACCCTCCAGATCTAGCAAACTTGAAGGATATTGAAACAGAGTGAGCTAAACATAATTCTAGCTAAACCTAATCACAATTGCATCTAACCCTAAATCGAGCATATCTAATATTGCAGATCTTAGAATAATACATTGCAGATATAAGAGAAGAAGAAGAAAAAAAAATACATACATAAAAGAAATAAGCAGCATTGAAGAATGATATCAAAGAAGAACTGAACATAAGAGGATTAATAAGAAGAATATGTCTCATGGTGTGAGTAGAAGATGATAAGAAAAAGGAAGTTGAAAAAAAAAAGGTCTTTGCTCGGGATAAAAGGCGGGACCTTATTTCACCATTTCCATTCCTTTCGTATTTTTAACGACGAAAGGGTAGGAATACTTTAGTCCAAATTTTATCGATTCCCATCTATTACCCACTCTCCCCTTATCATCATCATTTCCAATTTTTGGCATTTTAGAAAATGAAATTGATTCTTCAAATTGGGTAGTAATGAACTAAACAATGGAAGTGGAATCAAATTGAGTAACCCTCATATTCTCATTTAGACTTATTTTCATTAACCAAATGACCCGTAATTTTTTATTTATCAAACTTGTTTGCATAAAAGGCAACAAAACAATATTCTCAGGTGAAGAGTGGGGATAGGGAGTGGGTGAATAATAAGGAGGACATTTTTGGGGAATTTGAAAGTACTACGGGAACTTGTTTACTACATGGGGTAAAAGGATTGAGGGGGTATATTGGAGTGTACTGAGGGTAAGGTGGATGGGGAAACCAATGAAGGATTGGTTAGAAAAGTTATTGATGATGAGATTAAGAGGGTTGTGTTCCAACTAGGGGCTATGAAGGCTTAAGGTATTGATGGTTTGAATGGATTATTCTATCACAACTTTTGGGTACAGTTGGTTTGGAAGTGGGCTCATAAGCCTTTGTTCTTTTGTTTACAAGATTATCAGTAAAATTTTAGTTAATAGGCTTAAGCCATGTATGAGAGGGTTGATTTCTCAGGAGCAAAATGCCTTTATCCCAGGAAGATTGATTCAAGATAACATACTTATAACTAATGAAGGTTTTCATTATATGAACTTGAAGAAAAAAAATGAAAGAATTCCATTATTGGGCTGAAGATGGATATGGTTAAGACCAATAAGTTGGAGTGCGACTTTTTGAATGGAGTGTTGGAGAATTTTAGCTTTGATGAGGTCTTTGTGAGGTGGAATATGAAGTTTGTTACCTCAATGGAATACATGTTGAAAATAAATATGCAGTGTAAAAATGAGTTTGTGCCTTCTAGAGGGTTGAGGCAAGAGGACCTACTCTCGATGTACCTTTTTCTATTTCTGAACAAGGTCCTCTCTAGTGTCATAAATAGGAAAGTTAGGGATGCGAGTTTTAAGGGATTGAAAATGGGGAAAAGAGGAGTAATTCTTACTCACTTGTTATTTGTGGATGACAATTTATTCTTTCTAAAAACGTGTCTTAGAGAACTATTTAGTAATAATGAAAGAGATTCTAAATACCTACTATAGAGCTTCGTGGTAGATGGTGAGCTATGAAAAGTCTATTTTCATTTTTTAACCTGAACACTAGGAATGATGATACTAAGCAGTTGATTCTGAAGGGGTTGAATATGAATCCAGAGGTGGTTTATTTGGGGTAAATCTGATTTGCAACGTTTAAGTACCTGACGGAAAGAGTTATTAAGAAGATTAATAGATGGAAATTGATTGTAACAATTTGCAAGGATGGGTGGAAACACCTTTATCACCTTTGGCTTTTTATCTTGGAACAGGATAACCACCATGTTTGTGATTATCATCACAATTTGTTTACTTCATTAAAATTTATTTCCTTGTTCACATGGTCCTATAATTTATATATACAACTACCTAGTAGACATATAAACTCAAAACAAGGGACAAGTGCAATTAGGTTGGCATTTTGTCAAGTAAAAGTAATTTTTCTTTTTAAGACAAATTTGTAGTATGACTTTGATTGAATTGTTTCACATGTGGGTTCTTGGATCATGCGGAAAAAAAAAAACATTAATAATATGTATATATATTTTTGGGTTAATTTTATTTAATAATTTGTGTTTTTGATGAAAGGACAGATGACAACTTGAATTGAAAGAGTTTAAAGACACCATTATTTATGTGACTTTAGTCCCATTAATTAATATGATGTTGATTATGAGGCATGATGTTTGTAACATGTAGACCATTAGATGTTACGTCACTTGCAAATTTGCATAGTTTGATGAAAATGTTTTTTTTTTTTTTTTTTTTTTTTTTTTCTTAAAGAGGGAAAATTTTGAGAATAAGATGTATTTAATATTTTAACTGGTTCTTTAGAACAGGCTGTCAAAACACAAACGAGGTAGATTACGTATTGAAAATTTGAAATTACACTCTTTCTATGTCGTGTTATTTGTGTACACTACCAACTTGACATTATGAGTCTATGGCATGCCACTGTACGACTACAATATAGGATGGACTTTTAAGTTGTTTGAATAAATTGTATTAAAATGTTAGATATAAATTTGAAAGGATAGAATTTTAAGATGTTTGAATAAATTGTATTAAGATTTTTTAGATGTAAATTAAAATTTTTATTGTAATATAAATATATATAATTTAATTATTATATAAATATTTAAAATAATTATAAAATAATATACTTTATTAAAATCTTTTGATATAAAATATTTTCACATATATAATTGTTTTTAGAATAAATAATAATTTATCATCATATTCTAAAAAATTGTAGTTTATTTTTCTTATTTAATTTGTAATTTTCAGATAAAAATAATTTAACAAAACGTAGACGTGGGAAGGATTTAATTACACAAAAAAAAAAAAAAAAAAAAAGAAGTATATAGTTTAGAGACATTTAAACAACCTACCTTTAAAATACCGTTTTATACCATTTAAAAGTATATAGTTTAATAATAAGTTAGAAATCATATTTGTTTTTTCTTCCAAAAAAAAAAAAAAAAAATGTGACAAGAGGTTTTTCTCCATCTCAATCCCAATAGAAAGATTACAAGTCCAATTGAACACAATTGAAGGTTAAAAATCAAAGAAGAAAAATTAGAAGACATTATAGTTATTTGCTTTGAAAGAAGTAAATTAAGGTGTTTCCTTTGCATGTAATCCCATAAATTTTGCTACTTTGATGTTATTTTATTGTATTTATTTGTTTATTATGTATGTGGAGTAAAGAGGTGGCTCCAGCTTCAAAAACCATTGACTATATGTCTATTTGACTTCATTACCATTTGCCAACATTGAGATCTTCGTATGGATTTGGATCTCAGTAAAGCTTTAAGTATATAATAATATAGCATAGTTATTTGTGATTATTACAAAATAACTATAAATAATTTCTATAATGTTTTGAACTTTAATGTTTAAAAAATATTTAAACATTTAGAAAATTAACATTATTAAAGAGTTAAACTTCAGTTTGACAAACGTTGATTCAACAAACTCCAGTCCTATAGAGACATAATTTTCTACAACACCAAGCAACTGTTATAATGTTATTCTTAGTTAAGCAGATAAACATGCAGCGGAAACTCTTCAATCACTTCCAAGGTTTTCAAAGCCTTAATGCAATTTGGCGTCGGATCCAACTCCGACGCATGTGCTGTTTTCTTCTTCTTCTTCTTCTTCTTCTTCTTCTTCTTCTTCTTCTTCTTCTTCTTTATTATTATTATTATGAGATTGATCATTAATATATATAATTAAGGTAGACAATAGCATTGGTAATAGCATTGGTAACAGCCTTGGCTTGCCCATCAAAACAGGTTGAATTCTTACTTCCCAGATCATGTTTTCTTGAATTTCAGATCCCTAAGCTCCTGAGACTCTGCTCTTTTTCACTTGTATTCATTTTTTGCTTCCTTTGTGGATTACCAACATGACCTCACTCTTTCTAAATGATAAGATTAGATTAAATATATATATTTTTTATCACTACATAATTTCATATGCAAATCTTCACCATGTCTAAATGTTTTTAAGTAATCTTGAAAACCAAGGCAAAAGTCAAAAAGGTTCTTAGAGAAGATGATGCTAAATCCAATAGCTTCATTTTCATATATTTTGACAGAGACGGATATCGCAAGTGTTTGACTACGTTACATTCATGTGATGAGTGACAGATATTGGCATAGGAGAATCCTGCCAAAACAACGAATAAAGACTTACAGGGTCGTCGGCTCATGTATGGAACGATCGTCGGCTCAATCAAGAATCCTGAAACATTCCATATGTATATTACAATTGCAGTTCAACATTACAATAAAACATAACATGACAGTTTTGAGACATAAAAAATGTTCAAGAAACTGAAACACACAAACTGAGAAACCTTCGCCGCATATATCACGAGCTTATTAAGAATCTGACATTAAAGTTCTTTACTTAACACCCATATATAAAAGAAACCAACTTTCGCAGAACATTAAGCAAATATGCTCAAAGCCGGCCCTGTCTTGTAACTCTTGTTCGATGCATTTAGCCCATTTTCAGCTCCCCCCATTCCCGGAATCCATGTCCTGAAGAAAATAAGGTTTTTACAGCTTTCATTAAAACCCCAAACAACCACTTTCGAAAGCTATATGAGAAGTTTTATTTTCGGTTTTTCCATTACCTCAATATCCTGTCCCTTCCTGCGCCAGTCAAAATCGTAAGCTTCTTAGCCACGTTCATAAAATCACTGCAAAATCAATTAAAGAAAAAAAAAATTAGGAATCAAAATTAAACAAAAGAAATCTAAAAGAAAAATTAAATTAAATTTGCAATACCCGAACGGCTCATCTCCAATATGTTTGATAGCACCAGTTGCATCTTGGTACAAAACACGACCAATCATGTCTGATCTTTCAATCCCAAACATTTTGGTTAGCTTCCGATACAACTCCTCGTATGAGTCAAAACCTGACAGGTCTATGTTCTGACCTACATCTTCAGACTCCAAAAACACCTTACAATGACCTGTATCCATAAGACCAAGCTCGGTCTTTTGGTGATGATACCACAAAAACCCTATGCTTGGGGACTTGTCAGGCGAAATCCGTTGCTTGAGTGTGGAGCCTGCGGAACCGTCCGAAAGGAAGGGCTTTATAACCCCTTCAGAATTCAAATCGGAGGAGCTTTTTCCGGAAGAACTGCGAGACATTTGCTCTTCGGTTAGTATCGGTTGACCGAAGAGAACAAACCCATGTTCCTTCACATTATCGGGTTTCTCCGTAATTTTTTCTAGACTGGCGTTTCCAATTGTTAGCAAGCAAGATAAGTTGTTGTCACTATTGGGCCTTGTCTTGGGTGTGAATGTGTTGTTGGACATCCGATAAAAACCAGAAGATGGGAAAAGCCCTAGCTGCATTTTATTGTTGCTGTTGTTAAGGTAGAGCTCAGATGGTGAGAAAGTTTTAGGTTGGGGGAATTGAGTATGCCTGGCTCCCTGTATCCCTACGATAGGAGAGTTGTTGTTATCGGAAAGACAACATAATGGGCTGCTGCTCGGCCCAAAGCGTGGAATATCGTTTAAAAAAGACGGCATTGGATATGGGCTGTCAGCAAAGGAGAAGTCCGGGTGCTGGCCTGGAATCCGCAACTTCTTTCTCGGAGGTGAGAAAGGTGATGTTAGGTGAATAACGGGCATGTTTGAAACCACCTCAACCAACCATGGACTCACGCGCTTCACATTTTGGAGCAAATCCGGCTCATCCCATGTCACCTATAGTTAAGGTCCCAAATCACATACCCGAAAGTAAGCAACAACACCATAGAGAAACCACAAAAAGGAAAAAAAAAAAAAGGAGTGAAGGATGGATTTATCCATTTTGTTTATTGACAAGATGATGCATGTGGTTTTTTGACAAAGTATCCAATGCATCAAGTGTATGCAACAATTGCAAGACAGCTGAGGTAGAGCCCACCACATGGGACCCACTATACCATCTCACATAGATATATCCGATGCATTAGACAGTTTCTCATGGCTTTCCTCCTTAAAGGTGATTTTGGTTAGCAGTTTGAAGCGTCGATAAAGATCAAAAATTGATTTTGAAACCACAAAACTCGATCATCCAAATGAAAATTCAGTTATCCAAGCAAAAAATCAAGAAAATTGTTATCCAAATGGATAGAATTAGGTAACAAAAGAAATTACCTGAAGAAGGCGCCATGGAGAATTAGGCCAATAAATAGGGTCGGCAACTTGGACCGAAGCAATAGTTCCCATGAACCAACTAATCCTTGAAGAATCCTCAGTTTCAAAAGCCATCTTAAACCTCATCCCCGAGCACCATTGGGTCCTCATCGCCGTCATAACGGACCCCGCCTTCACACAAAACTCTGGCGTACCTGCCCTCGGGTAATAAACAACCTCAAAGGCTTGCCCGCTGCTCGCAAGCACCCCTGCTTCAATAACCGCTTCTGCCCTAACCCTTCCTCCTCCCCCTCCCTTCCCCCTACTCATCAAATTCACATGAGAACCATTTCTCATCATCATCTTACTACTCTCATCATCCCTCAAATACATCGAAAATCCACCACCACCACCACTCGGGTTCCACCCCGTGGGACCTTCCAGTGCACCCCCAATAACCCCCCGCTTGGTCCGCCGGATCCCAATCCGAAGTTCTCCATTTTCAGCCCGAAAAAACACGATCGAATCCCCTGCAATCAACTTCTTCTGATTCACGAACGAGCTCCACCCGGTAGTTAACAAATGGCGGCGGGGTGTCCCACGATAAATGTGCCGGAACTTCCAAACCTCACCATGAACATCCTTGGCCGTGACAGTTTGGACAGGCGGGTCCGCTCCATAATCAAGGCGGGGGAATATTGTCTCCGCGCAATATCTGGGGACCGAAAACCCCCCACCATTGTTAGCATCAGATTGGGTTAAGGTCTTGGAAAAGTTGGTGGGTTTTTCAGGATTTTGCGGACCGGAAAGGGGGGCCTCATCATGGTGGGCAGGATCAAAATTGAGGTCGGTTTTGGGTAAAGGAAGCAATTTGAGCTTTGCAAAAACTTCATCGGTTTCTGGGTCTGCTAGGAATTTGATGGAGAGGACACGGCAAGGGATTAGGGCAGGAATTTTGAGGGATGAGGAGAAATCGACAGGGGATTGGGAGTGTTCTGCATGGCCTTGAGGGAAGTAGAAGACTTTTGAGTTGAGAGAAGGCATTTGGACCATCCCTCCAGCACAAGCATGCCATAGCTCAGGATCTAAGCTCTTTCCTGATTCGTTCATTTGGCTAGGGAGTTTTTACTTTCTTTTTTTTTCCCCAGGAAACAAACAGTGTCTTTCTTAGGTGATAGAGATGAGACAAGTACTACTTCACGGTCCGAAAGATTCCAGTAAATGCACTGAGAAGATAAAAGATTGAAACTTAAATGAGTAATCGAGAAACCCAGAAAAAGCAAAAGAAAAAAAAAACAATTTAAATGAATCGGGATTAAGTTTCTTACCTTAATGTGGAGGAAAAATCCAACTGAGTTACTTGACTATTTGTTCTCAGGATTAAATCTGCAATTTTCTCAGCGTAGAAGAATTTTTGTTCAGCTTCCCACCATGGATTTCTTCATATTCTCTTTTCTCACTAGGGGAAATTCTGACCCCAAAATCACAAGATTCAAGTCAACAACTTCAAAAGAAAGTTGAAGAAGAGGACCTCGATAGATTTTTCAGCAGAGAACGTGATAGAAAATTAAAAGCCCCAAACCAAGAATCAACCAGAAAGTTACACAGACAAAGAACCAAACAAGATAGACCAAAATCTGATTGTCTTCTTCTTTTCGTGTAATGGTGATCAAGTTTCATAAATCTAGCTACTACTCTTCCTTCTCCAATCAAACCTTTCTTTTAACATAAAGTTTTTGGAATAGAAAGGAAAACTAAAAAAGAAAAGAAAACAGAGAGAAGAAGAGGAGCCGGCTGAAACTGTTACAAGCTACCATCACTGGTCTGGTCACAGAAGTGGGGGGTTTGAGGGGTGCCTTTAAAAATCTCTGTCTCTCTCTTACTTTCTCTCTCTTAAATTCTTTTTGTTGTTATTATTTTTGTTTTATTTATTTTCCCTTTTCAGATCTCGAAACTTTGATCGCCTCTCTCTCTCCAAACGGAACAGAACAAAACAAACAGCAAGTAGATAGATATAAGAGTCAACAAACAAATGAAATATTCTAGTGAATCAAAAATGTCAAGACTTGGATTAAATCTTTTTTACTGTTCTTAAGGAAAAACACACGAAATATCCGCTAATTTGCGGATGTTCTCCCGAGATTTACTAGGTGAAAATCGCGGGATCGGACTCCCGACTTTATTTAATAGGAATAAATAAAGTAATAATATTTTATTATTTAATTATTATTATTTTTTTCTTTCATCATCTATTCACTCATTACTTGCATGAATATGTTTTCTATTGGCATGTCTACGATTGATTATATCTTGATTAATTAATAATTTTGATTAAATTATAAAAAATAAATTTTTATGATTACTGTATTTTAAGAGAGAAATAAATGATAGGATAATTAGACTAAAAATAATAAAAATAAATAACTAGAAAAAGAAAGATGATGAAAAATACATAATTCTTAATTTTTTATAAGAGTCCTAATTTCAGAATTGGTTTTTGATATCATTCTCAATACCAATTCTATTATTATGGATTAGGATTAGAATTATGACCTATTTTTAATTACAACCACAGTTCTAGGTCATTAAAAAAAAAATTATATGACCGATTTTTTTAAATAGTTAGACTTAAAAATTATATTTTTTTTCATATGAATGAAAGTCCCAATACCATCCCACAACAATCGGTGTCAAGCTGGAATTGATGGCTTCATTCTCGATCTCAATACCAATATCACGATAGTTAGGATCAGATTTTGCCCATCCGTAATGGTAAATCTGTAATGGTGCCTAATTATCGTTTGAATTAATTAATTAAATTTTTATTAAACTCACAATTTGGTAAATTGGCTAAAACAATGTTTTGATCAAATTATTATTATTATTATTTAATTGCATTTGGAATAAGGACCGAATGGAAGAATACGAGGTATTATGAGACATGGATAATCATGTTATCTTAGACTTGAATAATCTCATTTATCTCATGACATATTTTTCGGATTTTCTTTCTTATGAAAGAAAAATCTATATATATTTAAACTCCAATACACACTTTCTCTGACTCTTTCCCTCTCTCCTACTAACCTAACCGTGTCTATCACCAAACAAAATCAACCAACAAAAAAAAAAAAAACAAGTACCTCCAACTTTCACTAACCATCCAAGCTGGAAAGAATAACAAAAACTCGTGGTGGTATCACACAAACTAGAAGAAGAAACTCATCATGCGCTTCGTTGCACCACTTAGCTTGTAGAAGAATCCATCTCCCGATCGAGCTCATGGACGTCCTATTCTCCAACACCCTTAATCCCCTGAGACGTTTAAAGAAGATGACCCCGTTCCCCGGCTGGGGTCGAAGAATATGAAAAACTAGTTGTGTAGAGCCCATTTGGTTTGAATTAGGTACTCTGAGCACTTGAGGTAAAGAGCATTCATTCGCGAATGGGAGATTTCTTACGAGCAAGCGGCTTAATCTCACTTATCTTAAGAGCAGAGGACAAGCAGCTAGACGAGGTTCAATTATCTGGACACCATTAAGTGAAGCTATATATATAGAGAGAGAGAGAGAGATTATATATGTTTAGTTTGGTCATTAACTGTTGGGTTTGGACTGTGTTGAAGCCCAAACTTGATGTGAGCTTTTAATAAGCAACCGGGTAAGGCTTTGATCAGTCCAATATCCTAATAAACAAAACCGGCTTGCTACCCTCATTCAAACAGATTCGGAAATCTGATCCTTAATCTTCTCTCTCAAGTATTTTGGGTTTAGGGTTTCTCTCTTGATTTCTCTGTGATATGTTGATTCGATTGTGCATGTTTGATCAAGATTACTTCCATGGATGTGTAGATCTAAGAGGTGTGATTCTTCTGGTATGAGATCTGTATCATCATGATTTAATAGTTAAGATTCTTGATTTGTGTTTGCTTATATAATGAATTTGTGTTTCTATATTGTTGATCTTGAGATTGTTTGTAAAGAGAGAACTATCATTATAGTGCATAAGGGTGTCTGATTGATTGCAAGAGCCTCAAGTGGATGTAGCCCTTTGTGGTGAACAACTATACGTCTTTGTGTTCTTTACTATTATTGTTTATGAATCGAACTCTCAATCATATAAAATTGGTAAAAGAATTAGGGTAAAATCATTATAGTGGTATCAGAGTTTTGTGAATAAATATTCTTATCTTTACTAGTTTAATGTGAACATATATGTGAATAAACTGATTTGTGCATATTGAAGTGTATATACTAGGTTAGCATATTTGTATATATATAAAGATATACATTAATAGTTTGATAGATTATGCTAATATGGAGTTGTACTATATGATTGATATTTGTGTTCAGTGTTGAATAGATTGCAATATTGATTGACCTAAATCTTTATGCCCGAATAAAAAGACAAATAATAAGTACACTATGATTGAATGAAATTGTGATTGCGAAAAATGAAACTGTTGATAACTCTAGTTGTGACATTCTTGTTGAATATATTTGATTACCTCTGTGTTTGATTGATTGCTCTCAAAATATATATATATAACCTGTGGAGTATATATCTATTGGGTTGAGAGGTGAGGATCAAAAACAAGAAAGATGAGTTGTCTAAATTCTATAAGAATGGAAATTCTCATGTTTGATGGGTCCAATGACTGTGTCATGGGCCAAAAAGATGCGAGCACTACTGTCATAGAATAGAGTACTATGAGCATTGGAAGATGATCTATCAAAATGGCCTAAAGCAGACCAGGCTAAAAAGGCTCAAATCGAGGAGGATGCATATAACTTAATGATTCTCAATTTATCAGAAAAAATACTAAGAAAGGTTGATGGCTATGAAACTGCCAAGACTCTGGGATAAGTTAGACTTTATCTTTATAACTCGTAATGCTCCTAATCTAGCTTTTATTAAGGGTGAATTATTTGCATGGAGAATGGATTCTTCTAAAAGTCTAGATGAAAACCATGATGAATTTTAGAAACTAGTAATTGCCTTAAAATGCAACTGATCAGGCTATAGATGAATCTACACAAGCTATCATAATTTTACAAGCACTTAGGGAAGATTATGAAGTTGTTAGAGACTCACTGAAATATTCTGGAATTAGTCTGAATATGGAATTAGTAATTTCAAGCCTTAAGTCTAGGAAGTTAGAATTTAGAGCAACTAAGAAGTCTAATTCTAGTATGTTTGTAAAAGGTAAGAAAGAGTCAAACTTTATAATTAACACTGGTCCAAAGAAACAAAAGAAGAAAATGTTTGATAAGAAAAATGGTAAGAATAATGACACGCGGAAATGCTATCATTGTGGGAAGTTAGGACATATTAAAAAGGATTGTTTTGCATTTAAAAGAAAATATGGTCAATTACAAATTGAGAATAATCTAGTACATAATAGTAACAATGTAATATATTGTTCTGATGTATTGAATGTGTCTGCTTGCATTGAAATAAATGAATGGATATTAAACTCAGGATGTTCATTCCATATGAGTCCAAACAAGCAATAGTTTAAAAACTACCAGGAAATAAATGATGGATCGGTTTACATGGGCAATAATCATAAATGCAGCATATTAGGTTTAGGAGAAATCCCTATTAAACTGCATAATGGAAAAATTATCATTTTAACTAGAGCAGGACACATACATGTCCTAAAAAGAAACCTCGTCTCTTTAGGAACTCTAGATGAACAAGGATGTGTATATAAAGCAAAAAAAGGAAAATTAACTGTGCATAGAGGAAATAAACCTATTCTTTTAGGAACAAAAAGGCATGGCTTATATATTCTATTTGGATATTATTTTGATGCTAGTACTAATGCTGCTCTTGAATCAGAAATTGAAAAGACACATATATGGCACTTGAGGCTTGGCCATGTAAGCCATAAAGGCTTACAACTCTTGTGTAAGTATGGTATGTTGGGTAAGGACATAATTATTACACTTGAATTCTGTGAGAATTGTATTCTTCGTAAACAACATAAACTCAGTTTCAATAAGGACATACATTTAGCTAAACATTATTTAGACTATGTACATGTTGATCTATGGGGGCCTGAAAAGGTTCCATCTCATGGTACTAATAAGTATTTTCTATCTATAATAGATGATTTTAGCATAAAAAGTTGGGTATTCTTATTGAAATCTAAAGATGAAACTTTTGAAAAATTTGTTGAATGGAAAACCTGGTTGAAAAACAAACTGAAAAAAGAGTTAAAGCATTAAGAATTGATAATGACATGGAATTATGTAATCATCAATTTAATAATTACTATTCTGAGCATGGTATACTTAGGCATATAACTGTTGCATACACCCCACAATAGAATGTTATAGCAGAACGTATGAATAGAACAATACTAGATAGGGTGAGATGCATGATGATCACTGTAGGGATCTCAAAACATTTTTGGGGTGAAATTGTTAAAATTGTTGTTTATTTGATTAACAAAACTCCTTCTTCTACCATTAATTTTAAATGTCCTGAGCATATTTGGTCTGGAAACTTGCCATCATTAGAACATATTAGGGTGTTTGGTTGTGCAGCTTATTCCCACAAATCTGATGACAAGTTAGATTCTAGGTCCACAAAATATGTTTTTTTGGGATACCAAGAAAGATCTAAAGGTTACATTTGTAGGGTAGAGATCACCGTACTGTTTGGCGGTCGATTATTTTGGTCCCATTCAGTTATAAATTTCCATTGGGCTTATTGATCAGTTTATGACAAACTGTTTGCTTCTTTAACGTAAGTGTGATATGCATTCAAGTGCAGTGGTCCTTTCCGCAAACATGCATGTGTTTAAATTTTAATTGTTTTATTAGCTAATAAATGATGTGTCCTCATCACTAAGTAAAAATGTTGGTAAATCATACTTTCTATATATTTTAGACTAAAAGTTTTTCAAATAAAAAATTACGTGTATGACGTAAAAAGAGAGGTATATATATATATTTTTCCCTCCATTTTACGACATAAACAATTGTAAGTATCACGAGAATTTTATATACAAAAAATATGATTCTTTTTCCTTCTCTCAATGTAGTATATATCAATTATTTTATTTATTTTCTCTAAAATCAATCTAATAATATATATATATATATATATACATATATATATAGGTGTTGATGCCCAAAATATGCTCCCAACTATATACCATATCTTAATGAATCTTCTTGATTGTAATACATGAAATCACATAAAAATATAAATGGAATCACTAATCAGAATATTAATTATATACATTCTACCTAGCATTAACATGTATTTGTAAGTGTTTGTGAAGAGAATCCTAATTAAGTTAGGTGTCTCTAACGAGTTAGACTCTTTTGGGCTCTAGGGTCTAAAGTCTTTTTATTTATCTGCAATGCATTTTAGATAAATAACTATTGTTGGGCTCATTGAGCTTGATATCGTATCACTTCTATGTTGGGTTGTAAGGCTATAAATTGTTGGTTATTGGTAAGCCCTATTTTGGTGCTAAATTTGTCCCCATTAGTTGGCCCCTTAGGATAAGTCGAAGACGTGTTTTGAGTTATGTCAAATTTCACTCGATGTCTTGACATCTTCATGTATTAGCTTATCTGCAATGAAGTTGTTTGAGATTCTTAGCTTCACTTTGTAGCTTTGCTATCATAATAATATTTATACTTTAATTTCTTTTCACTTTTGCTTCAACGCTTCCATTTATTTTGTAGTTTTGATAACTTGCACTAGTAGGTGCATCAGAAGTTGCCTTGGCAAACAATTTCATTTTGCTAAGGGTCGAATAAGCCTTTTAGTCTATTGATGGTTGAAACCTGACGGAGCTTTTAGGGGTCTACAAAGACTAAGATTGTTATGTTAAGAACTCGGTAAGCCCCTTTAGTTTTAAGAAGTCTTTTGTAGTTTTTCCCTTTATATCTTAAATCTTATGTGTGTCTAGTCAAACACTTTTGATAGCCCGCTATGACTCTTCCCAATTTTCATCTAAGTAGTCCATATGTTAAGTGGGGGGGGGGGGGTACTTGGTCTTCGATTTTGATTGGGCTTAGTTAGACTAGATCATTGCAACATTTTCCGACCCTTCGCTTTAAGGATACTTCCCTTATATGGGCTTTCTTTCTTGCTTCTTGTAGAAAGGATAACGCTTCAACACTTTGACCTTGGAGCTTTTTTATTTAAATTTCCAATGTTGTCTCTTTATGGAGATAGTTTGTGTTTAGATGGGGGTTATATCCTGCCTTTGAGGCTTGAGTAGGGCGATGTTGAACTCTCTTTTATGTTTGTTGTTGTCATACCTTTAAGAGCGTGATAATAGAGTGCTCATGTCGGAAGTGAGGATCCTCGGTTGGTCTCTTAGCTTTGATCAATATCCCAAGATGAGTAAAATGAGTCACTATAAAAGTTCTCCATATTCGTGAAGTGGCTTTGCGAGATATACTATTGAGCTAAGGCTTAGCTACTTCTTCTTCAACATGAAACCGAACACGCCTGGAAGTTTATTTCTTTGAGGTTTGTTAGGTAAAGTAGCCTTGTGATGTTTTAGTATCATTTTTTCTGTTTGTAATCTTCTAAGCTAAACCTTTGTTGTCATTACTTTCTTCGGTTGTTGTTTTTTTTTATACATATATGTGGTTATGCTTTTTAGACATCTTCTTAGAGCTCGGTTGATAGAGCGTTTGTTTCCCTTGTATTGGATGGATAGCTCTTTTGTGAATGCACTTCTACGGTGCTTTTGAATTATATGGATGAATACTCTTAAGTATTATTTTAATCTTTCCCTTAAAAAAATTTGGCCTTAGTCATTTTTGGATGAGTCAATTCACTTTAAGTTGAGGTGTATATGTTTCAGAGTCCTAAGGCCGCATCTTAGTGCCTTATCATGTTGTTATTATACTCAAAACTTCTCTCCTTTTGGCATTTTATTATGTCAATGTGACTTTTGTGGTGTCTCAGCATGTTGAGATCTTCTCCCTTTTTTGCACCTCGTCATCCAAGATATCTTTTAGAGCGCCTCAGTATGCTGACGTCTTCTTCCTTTTTTATGCCTCTGCATGTTGAGGCATCTTTTGAGGTGTCTTAGCATGTTTAGAGGTCTTCTTCCTTTTTTTGCACCTCATCTCATTAAGGTGTCTTTTGCGGTGTCTCAACATGCAATATTTTCCTTTTTTTTTTTTTACGTTGAGGCGTCTTTTAGAGTGCTTCAGCATACTGAAGTCTTTTCCACCTTCTATGCCTTGTTACGCCAAGGCGTCTTTTGAGGTGCATCAACATGCTGATATTTTCTCACTCTTTTGCATCTCCGCATATCGAGGCATCTTTTGGGATGATTCAGTATATTGAAGTCTTATCTATTTTTTACGCCTCGTCACACCGAGGTTTCTTTTGGGGCACCTCAGCATGCTGATGTCTTCTCCCTTTTTTAAGCCTCAACGTGCCGAGACATTTTTTTAGGGCGCCTCAACATATTGAGGTCTTCTCCCTTTTTTGCGCCTCACCGTGCTGAGGATCCTTTTAGAACACCTCATCATGCTAAAATATTTTGTGGGTCTTACTCGTACTGAGGTGTTCTATTATTTTCGGTTGATATTTATACCGAAGATTTTACCTAAGGATCTATATGGATTCCTTCGAGAACTCTTTGACCTTATTTTGTTCTAAACCTCAACTAAGTTCCTCAGTAATTTTTTTTTTGCCCTAGCTCTTAAGGGCTTCATATCATATTTGGTTTTATTGAACTGACTGTCTTCTTAAAAGTTAGCTAAACTCTTCAGCAATGGCTTTTTTAAGCTGTATTTACTTCATTATTTTAAATCAATTTAGCTGATGTGGTCGTTTGTGGCTAAGGGTGTTATGGTCACATGGACCTAGTTAGATGTTTCTAAAATATGATGGTCACATAGATTTGAGGACCCTTATGATGTAGATGGTCTCGTGGGACTGTTAATGAACAAAGCATCCTTATGTGGTCGGTGGTCGGTGGTCTCGTGAGACTATAATGAACTGATGACCCTCGTGGAGCCGATGGTCTCGTGAGACTACAAATAAATTGAGGACTCTCGTGGGGTCGGTGGTCTCATAAAACCACTGATAAAGTGAAGACCACATAGGGTTAGTGGTCTCGTGGGACTATATACGAAGTGATGACCCTCATAGAGTTGGTGGTCTAGTGGGACTACTGATGAACTGAGGATCCTTGTGAGGTCAGTGATTTCGTAAGACCTTTGATAAAGTGAAGACCCTTATGAGGTCGGTGGTCTTATATGACCACAAATAAACTAAGGACCCTTGTGGGGCCGGTGGTCTCATAAGACCACTGATAAAGTGAAGACCACATAGGGTTAGTGGTCTCGTGGGACTATATATGAAGTGATGACCCTCGTAGAGTTGGTGGTCTAGTGGGACTACTGATGAACTGAGGATCCTTGTGAGGTCAGTGATTTCGTAAGACCTTTGATAAAGTGAAGACCCTTATAAGGTCGGTGGTCTTATATGACCACAAATAAACTAAGGACCCTTGTGGGGCCGGTCATCTCGTGGGACCACAAATAAACTGAGCACCTTCGTAGGGCCAATTGTCTTTCTTTGAATCCTACAATATTCTTGAAGAAAATATTTTTCTCCTTCAAACATGTTGAGTTAGTATGAAATATTCTTAAGTTATCAAGAATCATGCGTAAGTCACATAGCATAGCAATATATGCGGATTGAATAGATGTATTCTTGATAGATGATTTTTAAAATATGTGCAAAATCTAACAAAATTTAGACAATCAACTCATGATGTGAAACTAAAAAGTAATTAAATAATTATGTATGCATGCATCCATATTGATTGATGTGTTCAAGTTCAAACAGTTTGCTAACAATAAGCTTAAATGTCAATAAAAAAGATAGCAAAAAATATGCAAAAACGTAGACCACCATTCATCCACATTTCTCTTTTAGGAAGTCATTTGATCAAATTTTCAGATTTTGGAGTAATTTGGTAATTTAAGATTGATGTTTTAATAGGGTGCCTTCAAATTATTACATGGACTATAAAATTATATTTTTAAATATCGAGATTATTCTAAAAATACTGATAGATTAACAAGCACGCATTTTGTCACTTCGGCCGAGATCTAAAGGACCCATTCACCGCTCGTTGGTGAATTTAAACCCATAACCGCCACTATTTTGTCAGTGGGCTTGAATGCAGAAGTGTCGTCGTTTTAAAGTAGGCACACTTACTCTTAATCTGCCGCTATTCGGATGGGGGGGGGGGTTTGTACCCTTAATCGCCACTTACTATCATCAATGGGAGGTCCCAACGATTAGTGCAGATGCCGATTTATTATGATAAATATTATCTTGTGAAATTCTTTTTCATTTATATATGTTTAATTTATTAATTTAGACTTTCGATAATCATAAAATTTGACGAGCGTTAAATTATTGATATCAAAATATGCTCCCAACATTTTGTCTAGATCTAAAGGAATCCGTTTGATTGATTAATATCTTAAATTAAAGAAAAATATAAAAGAAATTGTAGTGTTATTAAGATAGTAATATTTATCATATTACTGAATATTAATTATATATCCTCTATCTTACATTATTAATATATAGATAATATTAATTATTGGAGAACCTTATCCTAATGATGGTAAATTTGTCCCCAGGCAAATAGCAGATATGAAGATTGTTGATTCATTAAAGCGAATCAATGAAGAGAAAAACATAACACGAATTTTACTATAATGTTTTGTCTTGAAATGATAATGATAGCTCCTTCGGTTACTCTACTCTACCAAATTTTGGCCAACCTAAAAACAATAAAACCCTAAAAAATAATAATAATAACTAAAGGAAAAAAACTATAATAATCTGGCTAACTTTCACAAAATTATGTCCACTGATAGGATGATTTTTTATTTTAATAAATATTTAATACATTTCGTTTAAAATTAAATTGTTAGATTTTAAATTTAAAAATTAAGGATTTTAATTAAAAATAAATTTAATAAATAATTTTTTACTATTTTTTTACCATTTTGATTAAATTTATTTTAAATTTAAAAATTTTAAATGAAATAATAATTCATTTAATAAAATAAAAATTACCCCCGAACTCAACACGCACCAAAGCCAAAACTCGCCGATTTAATCGGACCTAACCGGCATATGCTGGTAGGGCCCAACCTTTAGCGACAACCTGGCTGACGCGTCTCTGACTGTAACCAGAGACACCAACTGTTCGGCTAAAGTTACGAAAGTGGGCCCCAGGTTATAGCCCAGATACAACCGAACTTATAAAAAAAAAAAAAAAGTGGTGTGTGACGACCCGATTGATCATGATGCCACGTGTCAATTAAAGGATGGAGTTGATCTTAGTATGATTATTTATTTTCACTCTGTGATCTGTGGGACCCATGAGTATGGGAGGGTGAGGAGGGCCCATGAATCTCTGTCGTTTTTGTATCTTCGTCAGTGATCAGGCGGGGAATGATCGAGTCTGGTGCATTGCAGGACAAGACAGAAACAACGCCAGGTGACTTATCTAACTAAAGAAGATTGCTGTAAAATTTAATTTGATATATAATAAAAATTATATTTATATAATAATGTATCGTTATGTTTTATAAGCTTACATTAATTTTTCTTTTTCAAAACACATATTTAACTTTCGTTCTATACGTAACTAAGTATTTTATTTGACATAAGAAAATGGTCGTATTTTTAAAATTTTTAAATTGAATAAATTTTTAAGGAAGGCACAAAGACGACAGAAGATTTTAATGACAATGAATGGAGCTGTTAGGCCTGTAAGGTGTAGGCTTAGATTGGGTCGGCATGTCGGCACACTCAACAGTGACGTGACTACCCGTGTAGCTTTATGCTTTATAAGCCGTGTCGGTTTTGGGTTCAGGGTGTGTCGTTTTAGTTTTACTCCGACTCTGAGAATGTCGGAACTCTTTCTGAAAGGCCGTGTTCGAAAGTAGAATCTGCTGTGAATACAGAGAGAGAGAGAGAGAGATGAGAGGGTTCATCTAGAAGGAAAAAAAGAAAGAAAGTCAATGCAGTAACCAATACCAATACTTTGTTGTTTTTCAAGTACGACTGCACGTGAACATGCAAAATCCAACTGGTCCAGACTGAAAGAGCGGGTAGCTGTTAAACAACAACACATAATAATGATATTCATAAATCTCTTTTTATCTTCATTATTATTCATTTACAGAAACGTGACGATACGTCAGCCCAGACGGCTCTCCCATTCCCATTCCCTTTCCGCTGCCGTCGCCTGTGCTTTTCCTGTCGCCCCACCTCTTTGTTCATTCATGGTTGCCATTGCCCCTTTTATTGCTACAGTTGATTTCCTAATTACGACTCCAGTTTTTTTTTTTTTTTTTAAATACAAGCTGGTCCCACGTGGGACACCTCTAGTTTCTATTGCAGAAGGTGACAGTACAAAAAGCTGGAAACGGCAGAACATTATGCGTATGTCTAATACCAAAACATGAGATGTATGTAATTGGATTAGCTCAGTTCATTTAAATCTGGATAATTGTTAATTAAATTCATATCATAAATAACATATTTGAAAATATAACGAATATGAAATTAATTTTTATTCAATCATAATTGTGAATCTAAATTGTTCGGGCCCATTATAGATTACCGAATCCCAACCGTATGATGATTCCCTTGTACTAGACTCACCAAAGCATGAATACACATAGATCATCATCATCTATACATGCAAGAAGGTGTTAATTCCATGTTAGTGTTCTAACATTGTAAGAAAAAAGAAACCGACAATTTGACGTTAAAAAATATCCATTGAATCGAATCCTCATTACTTAAATAAACATAATAATCATAAAAACAATGAACCTGTGGTTCATGCCGAGTAAATTAATTGACTTTCATATTTTAACTTTAGGTGTTCTTCTTTGGGAATTTGCACATATAAAAAAGAGTATAAAGAGTAAGACAGCAGTCATAACCACCGAGAACACTTTCGAGAGCATAATGCTGTAAGAATAGTTGAAGCTTCCCCACCAATCCTGCAAGTCATATGAACAAAGTCTCCGATGATAAAAGATCAATCTGACCATGTTTTGTTAAGACATCTCGGGGATGTAGAAACTTACTTGGACAACAAGTTTCTGTCTTGCATGTTCATGCTGCTTGGCAAAGATTGCCCGAGCATGCTCGTAAAGCTCCAAATCAAGGTAATTCAATGATCTAATCTGCTGTAGAACCACTTCAGAGACCTTGAGCCGCGCCTATAATTCAGTTACCAAAGGGTCGATTATAAATAGTAAAAGAAAAAAAACCATCTCTGATTCTCCACATAACTCAATTTAGAGGCTGTGACTTTTTTTTTTTTCCGGTTTAAGTTTATGATTTTACCTCTTTCGAAAAGTTTGCAGGAGAGATTCTCTTTAAAGAAGCGGTGCGCCTCTGTGATTGGCTCTTTCGTAAGGAAGAAATGCAGCCTTCATAAGCTTTCATGAGTTCTTTCACAGTCATCTAGTATAGAGAAGCAAAGTAGCAAAGTATCAACCCAACATCTTCATTAACAATAATAGACATTTTACATGTAAATCAACAACTTACATCTTCTTTTCTTGCTCCAACGTCTTTGGAGACGGTGGTATTTTGATCCAACATGCCATTACTCTGTCGCTCAAGCAGAAGACAGTAAGGAAGCCATTTTAGTAGATATCTTGTCTTTACTTAAGATCAGGATTTTTCCACTGCTTACCTTATCATCTTGATTTGCAAGATCAGGATGAGAAACCAAGGAACCCTGATCTGTAACCCAAATAGAGAAATTAGATAAAAGTCTTGATTAACCTAAATAACTCGAATATAAGTGTTATATAACCCATATATTATTAACAATAAATGGTTTACAGACCGTAGATGCCCATAGAAATAACACTCATCAAAATACATATATAGCCATCATAATGGAAAAGAAGCACCAGGAAATAAGTGCTCGTTGGAAAAGAAGGAAAATCCAATCTGTAACCTGATTTGTTGTCAGCTACACTGTCCACACTAACATTTGCTTCTCTCAACTGTGAAATCACCTGAGCACCTACCATGTCAGCAAAGAGTGTTGCAGATTCACGGTGTTCCTCTGTTAGACCAACATATAACATTTCATCCAACCTCTTCTGCAAAGATTTACAAGTATCTACCGTGATTGAAATCATAAGGAAGAAAAAACAAAAAAAACAAAAAAGGAAGGTATCAGGCACAATAATCTGTTAAACAAATTCACAACTTTTCGTAGTCTATTTACCTTTGCAACTTGAAGAACATGTTGGCCAAGAATCTTATACTTTTGAACACAGTTACGAACTTCATGTGATTCTGCTAGGTATGAATTATTAGTCAATCCAGCAACCTGATATTTCTAACTGTTAATAGAGATTTTTAGACAGTGAAGTAGTGACTGATTGATAGAATTCAAGCAATACTACCTGGAATGTAGCTCCATTGTGAACAATCTCATGAGCTATGGGATCGTTAATGTATTCATGTAATGGCATAGAAACTTCATCCATATCGTATGAATCATTGTCCTTAACTTCAGTTAAATGACTACGTCTCCTAGCATCTCTCTGTCCATAAAAGTCATGATGAGTAATAAAACTACTAACAGATCAGACTATTAGGAAAGAGATGAACTAAATGATACCAACAACACATACTACAAAAGAGGGCCTGATTCATTTACTTTCCTGAATCAATGAAATATAATGAAATGTCCAGCACTCCAGACTCGTTAATTTATTAAGCAATTATGTGAGTTCAATTAGAGTTTCTAACTCTTCCAAACAAGAGACTTCGAGATCATGCATTATATATTCTCAAACTCTGGTATGAGCCTTTAATACTAAATAAGAAAATTCATGAAGATTGATCGCTTCTATTTATTTATATTTTTCCATTTAGTGTAATCTATTATATTATATTCTGGCTACATCTCAAAGTAGGGGCGTGTAGATACATACATCATCCACAGTTGGAGATCTAGAGACCATAAAGTACAGAAAATCAATAAAAACAATGACCGTTAGATACAAATGCAGAATAGCACCAGATGCAAACTGAAAACTAATTGAAAAATTCCATCAAGCAGTTTCTGAAATACATACTCGAGCAAATAGGTCTTCCCTCATCCAAGGAACCAGATACTTCCATGGCCAAATATCCAGTGTACTCACTCCTTTAGACTTGCTACGCAAGCGTCCAGCCATTTGTGTTGCAGAAGTTAAGTTAGGATGCATTAAAAACCTTCCAGCTACCTCTATTGAAAATTCATAAGTACTAAACACACGGTCTACTGGATTCCTAAGTATTGTCACCATTGAAGTTCTCTCCTTGGGGAGTTTGTACATCATGCTATAATCATCATGAGTAACTAACAATCTGCACTTTGTCTTGCTGCCAAAAAAAATAAGCAGATATCAGGTCTCTACTCTAATTCCTTACATTTTCCATGAACAGTTAGTAGCATCATGGTGCTCCAAGCAATAAGTTTACTATATTCACCCAGCTGGGAAACTAATAAATGATAACAGTTTAAATTCAAAAGTGAGTGTGTGAATAAGAGAGACAAATGAAGGAGGAAGGAGGGGTTGGGAATGAGGTGTCATGCCGCATTTTCTTGACTGGCCAACTCTCTTCCTAATTTTTTTTTCAACGATTCTTCTGGAAAATAAGTTGTATATGAAGTCAGTTAGTCCAAGTTTTTAAATCAATGAATTAAAACATAATCATCAGCTACCCATATTGAAACTGCCAAATTTTTGTTTCTACTATTACCCTATCCATTCGGATTACGAAAATCTCAAAATTTTAGTTCAATCATCAAGTCTGCATAAAAGTAAACTTATCACAGCACAAATTATGTCGCAGCTAGTAGTGATAATTTGCAACTAAATCTCAGAATGTTTATGATCATATATTCCCACGAGTAAAATGATATTGGAAAAAAGAATATATAGCACAAATGTAGCGCGACAAAAGATGATACTCCTCATAATCTTTATATAAACAAAAGACGAATTATACCTAGGATCAAAACGAAGCCTGTCATAAGAACGGGGGCATTCCTGAGAGCTTGGATACAACTTTCTCAAGAAGCTACGAGTACAAAAGAAAGACAGAAGTATGGATTTATATGTATTTTTTTTCTAGAGAAAGAAATTCTTGAAAGACTAGTCTGCAAAAGAATTACCAATGGAAGTATGTTCTTCCTCCTGTTCTAGGGACGTGAAGAAAAAAAAGCAAGTCCTGCAATGTGTGTTTGTCTTCATTACCTTTTCGAAGAAGAGAGGAGAATGACCACTTTTTTACAACTCTTTCACAGCGCCCAAAATCGCTTTCACTAGCGCAGACATTTACTAGCAAGAAAGCTGTTGAATAATCGAGAGAACCATAGGAATCAGTTCTACTTAGCAGTTCAAGAAAAATCAAGAGGGGGAAACAGTGTAATAATAAAATTTCCCATATTACAGTTTCAGGACATGCCAGTGTAAGGTTCCAATTTTGTTTTTTTGTTTTTTTTTTTTTTTGAGGCCATAGGTTCCCATTTGGTAGCAACCAAATTAAATGTCAAGGGTACATACCCAATCCAAGAAGTATCAAACTCAACACAGAAAATTTTGGGGCAGAATCCATATACACCTCGGCCCTGAGAAACCACATCAAAATAACAAGGTAAAATATAAACGCAAACAGTTACAGTATCAGAAAACGCGACAGAAAGTACTCAAAGGAGATACTGTTTTATTAACCTTTTATATATAAAAAAGACTCCGATTGAAAGAAGTGATTACAAAAAATTTCATGTGTAATAAAACAATGATAAAAGAAATCTCAACAACCAAAATTTCCAATTCTCAGTTTAAGCTCCATTAACTTAGAGAAGTAACATTAGCTCATTAGATCAACTTAAAACTAACTTAGAGGAATGTTATCTCTTCGATTAGCTTATCAAGCCAAGAAAACCACTTTACCGGTGAGGGAAAAAGAAAGTCCAACAATCAATTTTCCATCGTTAAGAAATTAGAAAAGAAATTTCAAGCAATTCGTACAGAAACTACTATCAGCAACAACAAAAGCGAATACCTTCAGAAAACGAAGGACGACAACCAGAGATTCTCAAATTCACGAACCGAGAAAAAAAGAAAGCGCGACAACGGAAGGGAGAAATGGGAGCGATTTCGGTGATCTCGAGCTCATAAATGATCGAAATCCAGCAGGCAGCAGATACCCAAAATTGTACAGACCTCGCGGTGGATCAGAGGCCTCACTCCTTAAAAGACACTTTTTCCGTCCCAACAATTTTCTCGGCAACCAAACGCGCATAGAAAACAGTAAAAGATCGTTCGTCTTTTTTCTTGAATTTTCGCGGGGGTTTGAAATTGCCTCTAGTTTTCGGGAGGGGCAAAAAAGTTGTTTGTTTCATGCTCTTGAAAACAGAGCATTTTGATACAGAGGGGCAAAATAGTAAAATGGGGAGAATGAAATTAACCCAAAAAAGAAAGTAATTAAATATTAATAACTATAATTAAATACAATACAAAAAGCCACATAATAACACAATATAAATGTTAGATTCCTTAAATATAATTTTTTAGGTTTTTTTTTTTTTTTTTGGTAATATCAACTAATCACAATCTAAATATTAGATTCATATATTATATTATCATCACATTAAACATATATATATATATATATAATTATAATCACTTAATAATATATGATAGACTTGAGTAAAAAATATTAATGTAGGAAATTATGGAAGCACTAATTAAAAATAATAAATTAGTATTATTATAAGGATTAGTGGTGGTTCCACCACTTCCCCACTATCAATATTCACGATTTTCAATGGCCCAATGGGTGTAAAACCCATTACCACTGTGGTTATATGCATGCATGTGACAGTGTTGTCCGAGGAGACCTTGTCGACCTGTCGTGTTGATCTCTCTCTCTTACTTTGTTCTTTAATGCTCTACAACCGTGTATTGTCGGATTTTCTTTTATAAATATTTTCTCTGAAACAAAAACTCATCTTTATTATTATTATTTTTTCGTCCCTAAAATTTAAAAATGTTACATTTCATTTTTTAAAGTTGATTTTAATCCCTAACAACTTACATTTGATTCATTTTCGTCCACACTTCTCTGCCGTTTGAGAGATGGAATTATGTTTATATCAAAGAATAAACATTAATAAGGAATGAATGGCATTCTTTACAGTCATGGATTCTTATCAAGTATTGTGATTTTGTTAAAATTAAAATTTCAACCCCTGCAAAATTATTTGCACATCTTGCAGACCTAATAGAACTATCAATAATTCTTATGATAGATAGTACGTATGTTTTGCAAACCATACCCTATATATTCAAGGCGGAAACAAGAATCTACATATTTTTCAAGTCTTTGACTAAAACTGACTTCGATGCATCTAGATGATTGAGACGGCAAGTTCCCAGAAGATACTCCGGCAGCTCCTCTGGCGTGTTTGCCTGTCCAGACAAACATTACCCAGTTTATGTGAAGGAAATATCAAGACATGTTTTAAAATACATTTTCTAATAGAAATAATAATAACAGCAATAATGATCATGATAATACGTTTTTCTTTTTCTTTTTTTTTTCTTTTTTTTTCTCTTTTTTTTTCACCTGTATTAAAAAGGCCATTTCAATCACCAGATTGTTAAGATATCCGAGAACGAGATTGACCACACCCCGTGCCACTGTTGATGATCCGATATCAACTCCGAGCTAGCAAATATTAGCCATACATCTTATGAGCAAATATTTTAGTTCATAAATACTCACCTTATAAAGTAGATAAAGTAACATTAACAATGTGTACAGCTTAAGGTACATCCTAATTCACTTAAAATTAGACTTTTAATAAAATTTGGCCCTAACGAGCTTTTTATGAGCCAAAACTGGATTTTGTGTGCACAAATAAGATTTTCTATCTCAAACTGGCATTTGTAACGCATACCCAAATGCACCACTAGTGCCTTTTTTTTTCTTTTTTTCAAGCCAAATGCACTAAAAGAGGAAAACTGAATCTTAGAATGGAAACAGAATTTCAATCGCCGAACCAACCGGATCCTATTCAATGAGAGTAGAATTTAGAATGGGAGGGAGCATAAAATCTCAAAACCTTTCACAAACTTACCTCTATATAGTTCTTCCCACAAAAATAATTCATTTCTAGCGCTTGACCGATAAGGCATGCTTTCTTTCCCACACTCTGCTTAACTATCCATGAACCCTACAAAAAGGAATGTAGACACTTGAGAACCCTCTTGAGACATGAATAAATCTTTTTATTAACGGACTAACCTTGGATATGTAAGGTATAAGCTTAAATCTTGAATTTCTAAAAGCATCGTCCCCATTGATAAAACTCTCGAGCAAGGGTGAATCTTTCACAGGAACAGTCATCATGTAATATAACACTAGGCTATAAGTCGTTGAACCTGGGACCTGAGTTCGTAGAAATGATGATGAATATTAGTACATGTTAAAGGTTAGTGTGAAAGGGAGTTTAAAACTTCAACATGATCGAATGAGTAAAGGAGTGCAGCTTTTCTTTACCTGTATGTTTATGATGAAGAAGTATTCCGGCCCACCTTTTGCTGCATATTTCTGAACAAAAATGCTCATGAACAAATGTTTTGAGTTAATTTTTTTTTTTCTCGCAATCATAAATTTGAAGACTAGATCAATGAGAAATGATGATAAACCTGAACAAAGCTTCCAGGGCGGCCTCCAATATCATCTTCACGCTTGTTAGATTTTAACCAATCAGCAGCAACCATTTTCATCAAGGTGCCTTTTGCCTTGACCTAGAAAGGAACATCAATAAAACAATCATTGTTAGAAGACAATAATATATTAAGGCCACTCGGTCAGAAAAGAGAAAAAGAGTAGAAGGGTAGTAAGCTGAGTAAGATATAAATAAGCTTAATCAAGTACTAATAATGATGTCATCTGTAACACCTTTTTACGGTCTTCAAGATAATTATATCCACGGATTAGATAAGTAGAAGGGTCTGAAGAGGTCCAACTACAAGGTAGTGAACAGGACGGATCTTTTACAAGAGTGGACCCACAGCAGCAAGAGAGGTTATCCTCCCTTGCCATCTCTTGTAAGTCCACATATCCCCTCTTATGAACTGCACCAAATCAAAGAAATTTTAAGAAAAGAAGACAAAAAAACAAAAAACCCCACTTGAAAGCATTAATTCTCATCAAGATTTTAATTCCAGTGTTCAAATCCTAAATTGATATTACCGGCAAGATCATGCAATCGTTTCACAAAACCTGAACTAGATGATTTTGATTGTCGTGTATCCTGCAAAAAATAAAAAATATAAATGAATAAATAAATATCCACTTTAGCAAATTCCAGTTTGACAATTGCTTGAGCAAATATTGGATCTAACTAAGTTTTAAAACAAGCATGCACCTGGGTATACTCATCTGGACAAAGTTCTGGGGTCCAACTATTTTCCATACGATCACAATCGGAAGACTCTGGAACATCAAAGAACTCATCAGCTGCATCATTCAAGCTAGCAAGACTTGCCCTTTCAGAAGGCATTTTATCTTCTTCTCTATCTACATTTTCCTTAGTTCGAGCCTCAATTTTGTTCTCCTCGTCATTCTGGTGTACCTTAGCATTCCTCGTTAATTCTATTGATGAAGCATTAGAAGTTGTACAATCTCCTGCTTTTGCGCTAAACATTTCTCGCAGCGCTACAATTATTAATAAAAAATATCAGTATGAAGACATGGTAAATCACAAAATAAGGATGAAGTTCTAATTAATGAGTATAGAAATACCAGCAACTCTTCCAAGCATCTGGATTGTTATGGAACGGGCCGAGGAAGTTATTAGATAAGATTTCCAGAATTTCCAATCTATAGCAAGCATGTGCTTTACAACTGATTGTTTTCCTTGATTCGTTGGTGATATAACATACCCTCCACCTAGACAAGGTAGTCATTTTCATTCTCTTATTAGCACACTTCAGTGGCTTTTTAAAAATAAATAGTGCTAAGATCAGAAGCCCGTGTAGTTGACGAATTTATATTATCTAAATTTAAGCATACATTACTTTTGAGGCAGGCACGGATGTAGCCCTTTTGAGGTGGGCACTTCTTGTGAAACACAGAATGGTACAGAATAACTGTGGCAGCAAAAAATAATAATAATAATAACAAGAATAATATGTTTATGATAAAGATTTCCTCAATGATTCTTCTAATATTACAAACCATATGTTCCACCATCTTCCCTTCTCCAATAACGCTGCAATAACAGATCTCTTCGTTTCATCCCCCTGCATAAATAAAACAGGCGAAAAAAGAAAAGAAAGTTAAAAAATCTAACACTTTGAAAGGTGAAGCCCAAAATCTATTATAGATATAGAAGTTCGATTCTGACCAAGGTAACCAATCATGATACAACTGCTTATGAATGATATCCGTGTGACCATCAAGATGCTCCACCAAGCTGCCCTTGTAGAAACAGAAGTCCCATCTGCTTTTTTAAAAAACAGGATTAATATATACATATCTAGTTTTTTTTCCCTATTTCCTTACTTTGTGAAAAATAACTTGACAGTCTAAGCACAAATTTGGAAAAGACAAATAAGAAAACTGCAGTTTAGAGAGACTAGTCAAACTTACTCTGATCTTGAGGGACCAAGTGACATAAGAGTCCGAAAAATAGCTTCTGAAGTTCCCTCGACAATACCCACAGCCATTACAGCCGGGTGATCATCCCACTACACAAAATATTGGGAACAGACTTAACACAAACTGTGTTGACATTTTATCAAAATGTCATTAAACATAAACCCAACCAACCTTCCTACGAGAATCTCTATCTTTTGCTTCTTTAAATAGCCTTAGACCTGCACAAAATCCACGGTCTCAAATTGGTGTTTAAGCTATAGAGACCCATAAAACATGCAAGTTGATGAAACTTACCATTCTGGCAACCAAAGATCGTCCAAGAAGAAGGTGCGACCACATCAGATGTCCCAGGATCCTGTGTGGAGGAGCAACGAGTCCAGTCTATAGAGCTAGAGTGACTTATCCTACTAGAACCAATTAATCTGTATGTAATAAAACTCTTTTTTTAATAACCAAAAATCAACAATTAGAAAAAAATCACAACTCTTCATCTCAATTTTGGGGGCGGTGCATTTTGTTCATACTTTGAAACATGTATTTTAGTTAAATTACGAAGTAAATGGGATCAATGTTCTAGTATTATGGACCCAAACTGGAGATTCAAAAGCTTAACCAGACGAAACCTCATAATCAGATTAGCCAAAGGAAAAAAGAGAGTGAAAGTGAATAATGGAACATACCTAAATGGCTGCCATCTATTTTTTGAACAGCTCAGCACATTGTCTCCAGGATATGGACCATCCTACATAAGTCACCAGCGTCATCATCTTATCTTAGTATTGCATTTCTATGAAACGAAAGATGAATAAATTTTGCAGTTTATCAACCTTTAGAGCTGCTTCCTGAAAGGATTGGATCCATCTCGCTGCTTCCTCAGGACTACTTGCTCCTAACTGTAATTGTTAAGAAAAATGCAATATCATCTCATTCCTTGCTTACTAATAAGCCCTTTTTCAGCACATTATATAATCCTAAAGAAATGCTAAGGACTGAAAATGTTAACCAAGAAGCATAAGTTTGAAGAAATTGAGGACCAGTGTCACACCTTAAGCTGATCATTGTGATTTGAAGTATTGTAAAGTGTGAATATGAAGAAGACCTGCAAGTTTACATACATGACTTGTGTCAAACAATCAGATTGATCGCAAACTAAATAAATAAAATAAAAACATAAAACCAAAGAATTACATTCAAAGCATGATATGTTCATACTTTTCTATGAATGCTCTCTCTCCCATTGTCCGTAACTCGAATGCATGAGTCCAGAATTGCGCTTTTCACTGGATTCTGACAAAAATAATACTAATAATAATAAGTAACAATAATCATTTCATCACTAGTGATGACTAAAATTAGAAAACACGATTTGCATTTCATAGTAAACAAAACAAATACGAGTGAGATTGCGAAGCATTTAACAAACTCCAGTTTGAATCAGTTTTAACAAACCATAAATCTGAATTAAGCAGTTTCTTAGTCAAGCCCAAATCCGTTCAAAAATCAGTTTGACACACAATTAAACCAAAATTCACTTCCCCAAACTGAACTTTCTCAAACTCGTCTGAGAAACACTAACACAACGCAGCTCAAACCCATGCACTTAAAAAATTCCTTAAAACCATGAATTGAGAGTTCGATATTCCTTAAAACCAGTAATAGTTCTAAGTAGTATACATCCACCATTAAAAAGCAAAAGCATAATCAGTAGACAAGAAGGGGGTTATGATTTAACGAACCTCATTATTAGAAACGGGAACGGACTTGAAGCATTTGAGGTGATGATCTTCTAGAACGAAGTAGCGTTTACGCGAGTGCTGCAAACCGAACCTGTAAGATCGCACGAGGTGAAGCCACCCCTCCATTCTTCCTTCATTCTCAGAACCACCCATTCAAGCTAACCTAAATTTCAAAGAAACCCACTTCTCCGGTCGTCGCTTTACCGATTTACGAACACGAATCCATTACGAAACGGACTTTCAAAATTATCGGCACGGGTTATGGATGGGATAGAGAATTTTATTGCACGCCCCTCTAAATCCAACTAAAAGGATAGAGAGAGAGAGAGAACCACCATGCCCTATTGTGCTTCAGAGAGGGATGCAAAGCCGCTGTTAAATTTCAGAGGAAGCTCTCTCTCTCTCCTTCTCCCCCTCTCTCTCTCTGGGAATTTCACTTTTTTCTCTGGGAATTTCCTCTGTTAAAAGCAACTGAATCGGTGCCATATTTGCGACAGAGATTGCCAGGCCAATTAATAATATAATAATAAATGACTTTATTACCCTTTCATTTTAAGCTTTCACTTATTCTTTTTTCCCTTTTTAATTAAGACTTTAAAAAATAAATAAATAAATAAAAAACCTTGTTTTAAAATCATAGTGCGAGAATATTAGAGTGTCGCTTATTATTAAGATGAATTTTAAAGTAGTACGTAATGATATATTATATTATTATTTTATTTATTTTTATTTTTATTATTATTTAATATAAAATTTAAAATATTTTTATTTATTATATTTATTCAAATTTTCACGATCTATATATAAATATATATATCATTAAAAAATAATTGGTAGATCTTATTTTCTTTAATTAAGATAATTATAAAAGTACTGAATTCGCTTTCTAATTTTTGATAAATTTTTTAAGGAATATATATATAACGTCATCGATGTGGTTATGAAATCAGGGGTAGTATAGTAAATACTGAGTTTATATAAGACCATAGTAGAACAACAACTATAACAAAATATATTAAAAATAAGATGGGACTGCGCATTGCAGACGTGCAGTTGTGGTCATATGGTTTTAATATATATAAAAAAACAAAAACAAAATAATTATTTTAAATGGGTATTATTTTAATATGTATATTTTATTAAATTAATTTTTATTATAATTATAAATTATATTATAATATAACTATCATTTTCAACTTTAGTATTTTGATAATTTTATACGATACTCTTAATTATTTATTTATTATCAATATTTTTAAAATTATATTATTTTCTCTAAAATAATTTAAGAGATTCTCAATATTTATTTTATTATAATAATTTAATTTTTTTATTATATTTTACAAATATTAAATATATTCATCATTTAATAATTCATTTAAATTATTTAAACTCATGTAAGCTAGATCTTGTAGTCAAAATTATTAAATAAGTTTTTGGTAATTAATATAGAAAAATTAACTGATGAATATGATAATAATTTACTTAAATTTGTAATTTGTATTATTATAATTAAGATATATAGGAATTCGAGAAGATTGTTGGCATTATTAGAAAGCAATTGAACGTTGAATTAGCATGCATGAACATGAGCAATCATGATCAAGCTTACACTTTATTTGTGTTTCTGGGAGTTTTTACTAAAGAAAGTTTGGTGGGACTTTTGGAATTTCAAACACTCTTAATCCGAAGTTAGTTGAATACTATTTTGATTAATTAATTATTTTAATTAATTATATTTTTCATAAATTTTGATACTATTTTCAATAAATTGTAAATTCAAGTGGAGATAGCAAGAGTAATTTTAGGTAATTTAACTAATAAGTTTTTGCAATTGATTGTGAGCAGATGATCTATAAGAACAACTCTTTACTAGAAGATCGAAGCGATAAATCTAATGGTTTATTTGATTTGATTATTTTACATGAATGAGAATAATAATAATAATTAATATAAAAAATAAAATTGAAATAAGAATGATTATTTTTTAGTATTTGTTTGGTTATATAGTGAATGAATATAAATAAAAATGAGAATAATGATTTTTTTTTTCGTATCTGTTTAAAGAATAAATTTTATAAATACCGTAATAAATAAGAAAAAGATAATATATAATCCTAAATTTCTCGAAAAAATATAGCATATAAGAAAAGGACTAATTAATCTTTTTTTAACGAAATGATAATGACTTGTTTATTAAATTATAATTTTTGATCGACATTATTTTTTATAATGATTTATTCATTATTAAATATTTTTTTATCTTAAATTCTAAAATCTTTTTAATATCCTAGAGAGAAGGAGGAAAAAATTTGTAGAAGGAGGAAGCTTAAGAGAGAGATAGAGACAAATATCCTAGAGAGAGATTAGGCTAATACTTCTTCATTGCTTATATAATCACATATTTACATCATTAGTAAATGAGGCTAATTGGTCAATCTTTACAAGTTCACCCATGCATAAAAATACATCTCGTGAAGCCTTAATCAAATCGAAATTTACCTAACCAAATCGAAAAGTAAGTGACTTAAACTTCAATAAATTAAAAGTATGGCCATAAACCAGCCTTAGCATGCAAACTTCTGAACATGCCGAAAAGTACTGCGTAGTTGTAGCTTTTGGTAAGGAGGAAAGATGAATTTGCCTTTGCATAATCCAGATTCTCATAAGCTGCTCCAAACTTATTTCTAACACTTTGAACACCTCACAAGTGTTAAAACTAAATTGGTTTTGACAGTTTGAGATTCCAATTCGAACTCAAAATTGCAGCTGGTCATGAAGCAAAGCAGCCTTCATAAACACATTGTCATGCAAACAAGGGACTAACTTTTTTAATTCTTGTTTGATTGACATGAAACCAATTTAAGCAAGTTTGATTCGTTCAATCTAACTGCCTACATGAAAGTCAATGACATCAAATATGAAACACGAAAAGACAACCTGTGAAACCTAATTTCTCATACGTACAAATACTTCACATTTCACAATTATAACATTAACTTCTAATTTACACGTAAATTTAAAGTAATCTTCTACTTAATATGTGCATACTGGTCTCAGATACTACGAAGAATAAAACTACGATAAACTTGAACCAAAAATAAAAAATAAAAAATTTCGCCAAAGGAACAAGAAGTTCGACAACCTAACCAGCAATAGTTTGGCTCTAGATGAGATGTAATGAGGATGGAAGTTTGCTCAAATAAGACCATTAATTATCTCTCTATTAAAGTAGATATTATAGAATATAAAATGGTACTGTATATACTTATTTAATCCAATGTAAACAATGCACACAACATTTACGTAAAACCTATTGCACATTTACATTTATTTTTGGGTCTAGTTAGGTTAGACGGATTCAGTTGGAAGCCAAAAAGGATTGGGACGGTCGGATCTAGTGCCAGATCCATTGATCCTGACTTGATCGACTTTTGCTCCACCCTACAGTATGATCTCGCCTACCAAACCAAGTTAGAAACACTCTTACCAACTGTATATTCAGGGCGGAGCCAAGAGATATATTTAGGGCAGGTAAAAAAAAAAAGTATTAATACATATACATATATAATTATTTTATAATTTATAATTTTTTAATAAGTAAATTTTTTTAAAGATAATTTTATAAATATTTAAATTATTAATTTAAATAAAATTTGAAAATATTAGAGAAATTGGATTAAAAAAAAAGAAAAAGAAAATACTTTTAATTCACAATTTCTCATTGAAATTAAAATTTAAAATTAATACATTTTATTACTAAGTTATTATATCTTTTCATAAAAATTATTTGAATTATAAATTTTAAATAACTTATCAACTTAATTACTAAAGTTATCATTGGCAGTTAGGTTAGGTAGAGTTTATATAGACAGGTAGGTAACCTGACTATTCCATAGAGATTAGAATGTAACACATGTTACCCTTTTAATATAATGTTTTTTGTTTGGTCCTACTAAATTACTAAATTCCATAGAGCACATTAAACCTTTTTTTTTTTTTTTTTCTTTCCTTGGTACAACTAATTGAAAATGAATTATGTAGACAGATAGATGGTGTTAACTTGGACCAAAATGAGCTTGTCAAATGGAAAATAATCATATAATTGCATATTATTTTAATCCACTTCACCCTTTCATTATGAGCACTGATCTTGCTAGCCAATTGATGCTTACTGATATAGTGGTGATTAGTGACGTTTGAAAAAAGAAAGAAGGAAGCAAAATACTGTTGAAAAGAATGGTAATAAATTAATGTGGTATCTTAAAATTATCAGCCAATCTATTACAAAGAAAGATATGAATCTAAGAAAATTTCTCTCATAAACACTACTAATTTTTCTATAAGCCCTGCGGCCTTGAGAGAAAGCTGGGGCAAACACCTCTCAAAACACTGATCAAGTTCAGACATGTATAGGAGGAGGAGCTGTTGTATCTTGTTTTTTTTTTTTTTTTTCTCTTCTTCTTTTACCTTTTTCGGGAGAATTTTTAACCCTTGCGTATTTTAGAGAGTTGTTCGGCGTATGCCCTGTCAGCCTGGGTAAGCCGGGCCTGGAATTCGGCCCATTCGCTTCTGCACCTTGCTCTTACCTGCAAGCAAACAAAGCACAGAAAGTTCTGCAGTTAATACTAAAGAGTTCTTACCTTTTCTCCATTATAAAAACTGTGAAAATGGTGGAATTCAGAATGAGTAATAGAAAGAAAGCTATAAGGTTGCTATTGATATGATGGATAAGAAGATTGAGAAACTTTATACCCCCTCCCATGGGGCTCTTCCGCTGTCGGATTTACCCTGTGGAGAAGAAAATAGATTCAAATACGAATATAAAAAAAGATGGAGAAAGCAAGATGAGGTAAAAAGAAGAGCGCTAGCAAGCTGACAGAGATACTGTTTAATGAAACTGGAAAACTGTATGTATTGTAAATTGAAGATGCACCTGACTACCAAGCGTAGGTATTACTTGGTGAACAATCCATTGGGAATCAACTACACCGATTTTGTCATGTGCAGGCTGTTTGAGATCCAATAAAAAAGATGTGATGAGTCAGAGAATAAGCATATCAAAATGATAGGAGATATCTAGTCAGAGTATTATGCTAAAAGAATATATAGTGTTTCATTTTTGATCCAGTCATTCGATTGAAGGTCGCTAGCTCAATGGTTTGTTTGTTTAAGATCTAGCATTATTAAATGTTTAGACACGAATTTTTGTTATTTATATTCCACCTTGGTAATAGCAGCAGAAGGAAACCGTTAATTACCATTTGTCTTAAAAAGTCGAGCTATAAAATACGATAAAACAATTTATATTATATTTATTTAATATATATTTTTTTTTTTACATTCAAATTCCTAATATAAGAAGAGAAAATCAAATATCTTAAAATTAATAATTTAGAAGATAGCATGATTTGAACTTGAAACCACTGCTAATATTATATTACAATGTAAAACGAGAAAGTGATCTTATGTTATTTACTTACTAACTAATTACAATGAATACAAACCACTTATATAAATAACTTCCCTACTGATGTGGAATGGTTTTGTCTTAAGATTGAAAACTTAATAGCCTTTCTCTGAATAATCCATGAAAATAGGAGTGAATCTGTCTGAGAATTTATCGAGAGGAATGGGCTTTTTGACAAAATATAAGCATCCAAAAATCTTGAGACGATCAATGGAAGGTGGATGATGAAAAAAACTCTCAAAGGGAGATTTATGATCAAAAAACACAAAAGTAATTCTATTAATGATATATGTTGCAGTTTGGATGTATTATCCCCAAAATTGAGATGGAACATGTGATTGAATTTTTAGTGCACAAGCAACGTCTAACAAATATCTATATTTTCTTTCTGTAATACCATTTTATTGTTGGGTATAAAGATATGAACTTTGATGGGTAATATCTAAACTTGAGAGAAATATATTGTAATCTTTATTAAAAAAAAATTGTGTCCTTATCACTTCTGATTTGTTTTGATTTAAATATGAAATTGTATTTGAACCATCAGAATAAAGGATTTGAGGAAGGAAAAAGTTTAAGCTTTGGATATCGTAAGAGACGTCTAAAAGGCTTTAGAAAAATCATCCACAATTATAAGGAAATAATGAACACCATAATAAGAAGGAATATAATATGGATCTCAAACATCTAAATGAATCAAATAAAAACATTTAGAAGATTGAGATGAATTAACTGGAAAGGGCAGTTTTGATTGTTTAGCACGAGGACAAATTGAACATGATTGAATATCATGTTTAACCAATTGATTGTGCAGATTAGCAATAGGTCGTAATTTGGAAATAAAAATATGTCCAAATCTATTATGTGCATTGAATTACCATTTATTTTAAAAGCTCGAGCTGATAGAATAAAACATAATAATTCATATTATATTTATGCCTAACACGATCAATGACTCAAATTCAAGCTATGAACCAAAATTTGGTTTTGAGGACAAAAACCTACCAGAATTACAAAAAGTTATCGCTACAAATATGGAGGTTTTAACATAATGACGAGTAAATTTCAATGAAAAGAGCAACAGAATAAGAAGTTCTGACCTCTACGCATCTTCTAAGAGCAAAATCTAATCCCCATCCATGCACCAGATCGTTCTACAAGATCATTATTTAATTTCATTATTTAAAGTTAGTATACCACTGAATCATTAAACTCAGAATACCTGAACCATATGCCAAACGCATCGCCAAGCTTCACGAGAGAAGACGGGGGCCATAATTTCTACAAACCTGAAAAAAAAATAATGATTTTAACAATCATCTGACAGTTCTTGGCTTCTGATTCTGCTTTTGTTTAATATATAGCAAACTTAACCGAAACTTTAGCTGGCTAAGACTAATTTCTTTTAAGACCGAGCATATCTGGCATTATCACTCAATTTCTATACTACTTCTCACCCTATTTTGGGAATTATTATTAGAAAGTATGTCTGTGTAGTATGATTGAATGACGTAATAAAAGAGTCAGACTAATAAACTTCCTAATTGCAAGCATGCTACCAAACATACACACACAAAGTACAGTAGCTTACGCAGCGCAAGGAGGTAAATGTGGATCACTACACCAGCCCGGTTTCTCTTCAGTAGCCCTGATTGCAAATTAAGACATACACTATTATAACCAATTATGCTGAGTGCAAAGTGATGATAGATTAACTATATCCGAGAGAAAGAGAGAGAGAGAGAGTTTACTTGTGAATAGCTTTGTCACCTCTCCTTTTTGTCATCTCCCATGTCAATCCACTATTGGGATCAAGACCAGGCTGAGAAATCTCTAACCCATGTTTCTTCACTAATTTAATATACCTGATAGTTCAAATGAGGCTGAGAAGTCTGTTACAGTAGAATCGACCGTGTACATAGCTGATAGAAGAAAAACTTACTTGTCCCCGTTGAAGTTCTCGAGTCCAAGATCTTCGTCCCAAATGAATATATATTCATAGGATGAAACAATATCAGGATGCAAAAATCTTTTTGCATACCACCTACAAAGTATAAAAGGAAATCAAGAATAAGAGTTTGGGTTGCAGAAACCTCATCTTCTGCACGAGCACAAGTTATGCTCAAACAATGAACAAACACTACACTATAATGCAGAGAAGGAATAAAAGTAAAATACTTGCCGTATCACCTTGCTAGCTAATAAAAGAGATAAAAACACACTCACACAGCTATTTTAAGTCTCACCATTTTGTTTGTTTCTTCACACTAACATGGATTGCATTCTTTGACCATTCAAATTCATCCCACTCGGTAGTCCGACCATCATAGTGAAAAAGCATAATTGTGAAATCCTTGGAAAACTACCAAAACAAAATGAGATGAGCCTCAGCATCCTTGAACCTTGTAGAACAGTTGAAAGCTGCAATGGTAAAACAATGTATAACCTTTCTAACAGCTGCATCGATATTGTCTCTCTGTTCTATACCAACAGTGAATGTTACCAAATACTTTGGAGGTCTTTTCTTCAGATCCTGCAGATTTAAAACTTTCAGTACTTATAAATCCCAACAGTGGGGCAGCTAAGTCGTAGAACAATTTCCAAACACCAGATAAAAGAGGACTACTAAGTGAGTCAGCATAAGTCTCACATATATGCTGCATAAAGCATATCTGTACAAGTTCTGCTAATCAACAATGACTATTTAACTCCAACTATATTATACCAATAGACATTTGCCACTTCACCTCTTTAACCTTGAGGAAAAACCTGGTCAACATTATAACATCGTCTCATTGGTGATACCATTTCTGATTTCTCATTAAAATCAGTGTGCATACCTCACTGGGTTCTCCCCATAGTCTGCGTAAATGCAAATCAGTTTGTGATACAACAATTCCTGGAGGTAAAGTCTCTGCACCACGAGGATTTGATGGAACATATATCTGTCATAAATAACAAGCCACAAGATATTATAAGAAAAATGTTATTTTACTTTTCTATCCATCAGTCACGGATGCTTGACAGATAATTATATAAAGAAGATGGTCAATCCGAAAATGTTTGGTTCCAATGCAGTTAACAAAAGTACCTGGCGAACATTGTCTGATCCAATCGTTTCAAGCTGTGTGGAATCTTCTGATTCGAGATTATCTAGAATTTTGTTTCTAGCAGGTCTACGCACATCCATTGCTATATCAAGAGACGATGTGAGGCTTGGACGTAAGCTAATCTGCAAAATATAAAAATAGACAAATGAATATAGATAGGTGTATGGTGCATGCATAAGACATGCTGGTAGAATTCAATATACCCTGTCCAGTGAAACTGAAGGAAACGAAGCACCAATAAAAAATCCAAAGACTATTCCCGTTAGTATCGTCATGACAAGCCTCACGCCATCATTTCCTTTTGTCATAAACCCGCTGCAATTAAAACATGTATCAGATCAAAGGATTATAACAAAATGGGCCTTAATGATTTGCCTGACAAGAAAATCTGTGAAGTAAATTGATACCTCGAATGTTACTTGATAAATGACGAGGAGACATATAACTAATAGATTGAATCGATAAGAATACCTGCGGTGTGTTAATAACCCCATGTTGTAAATCAATCAACTTAGAAGGTTATACCCACAGAAAAAAGCTCAGCTCCTTGTGCGACTTGATGAAGAAAGCACTTCATTCTACTCCTGAGCTACCTGTAGCAGATAATAGATATGTCCCCAAAGATCAATTTTCAAGAAAGGAAACTTGGTCTTCTGAAAATTGACTTGGCTGACAATCTGAGGCCAATTAAGAAACAAAAAAACCAGTGCATTTACCCTTTTCTCACAAAGGTAACCATCCTCAAAATTAATCTCCCTTTAATTAGCAAGCTAGATAATATATTTCTTCCTAAGAATGCCCGCGAAATAATAAGCAACAATACGAGAAGAAAATGGAAAACTGAAAAAAGTAAAAAAAATTGTGCAAACAGAGTTGACCGCTCTGAAAACTACATCCGCCTATTTGATCAGACCATAATGGAGTTCAAAATTACGGAACAAATCGTTATAAATCAAAATAATTCAATTTCCATTATCGCATTTGAAAAACAATCAAAACCAGACAAACCATGATACGGATTACGGACGATTAATCATCACCGCAAAAGAAACTTGAACCAGACACGGATTAAAACAATGTACATTTTGATCAGAAATATTCCCAAATATCCAGCTCATCGAAACAACAAATCGCATTTCGATTGCCAAGAAAGGGAAAAAAACAAAAAAACGTAGACGTGAATAGAAGGAAAAACGATCTAGTAACTCCTTTGATACTAAAGGCTCCAATGCCGCATTATACAATTTGAAACGAAAGAAATTAATGACGAAAACAACAATAACCAGAGAATTAGGGTTCGGAGTTTCACGTACTTCGACGACGTTGCTCTCGCGGAGGAGAGAGGGAGAGAACTTGAAGGAAGTTTTTAGACAGAGACAGAGAATTCTGTTATTGGACAACTGAATTTGATGAGACGGGTCTGTTTTTTTTTTCCTTCTTATTTTATTAAATTTGACCTAGCCAACCTCGCCTTCTATCAATTTTACAATTCACGGCGTCGTTTGCTAGATTTCGTTTCACCAATTAGCATCCGCCACGTGTATTCAGGTGCAAATTAACAATCATAGTGATGTGAGCGTTTTTGACATGTTCTGATTGTTCACAGGTTGTAGTAGGTTTGTACAATACAAAGCAGCATCTCAAAGAATAAATCATCAACTCCGGGGGTAGGTTTGTACAAGACAAAGCAGTATCCATGAATGGAGCATATATTAGAAACCAAACTCCAAAATTAATGAAACTACATACTACAATATCCGTTAAATATATAGTTTACACTAGAGAATTGATTGTCACTTGAAGAAAAATCAGTCATCTAACAAATTAGTGCCCTTGTTTTTTTTTTTTTTTTTGGTTATTGACAAATTAAGCCTCCTCTTCACCTTGAGATATCACACTTGGGAGTATTACATCCAAATTGTTCACTCTCCCAACTAAGCTTTGAAGCAACTCTTTCGTGGCGAGGAATGTACTCCTGAAAAGACAATATTGTTATAATTATCCAATTCTAAATATAAAAATATAAAATATTTTATATTTAAATTATGAAATTAATTAAAATACCTCCAATTTTTTGACCAGCTCCTTGGCCGTGGGAGCGGAGATGATGATGTGGCGTGCGTTAGGACAAATAAAGCCCTCTTCTACTGCTTTGTCAATGAACGACAATAAGGAGTTGTAATATCCATCTACGTTTAGCAATCCAACCTGCAAAACATTGATTTTTTTTATTATTTTTTTATTTTTATTTTTTTTGTTGCAAAAACTAATCCTTGACTTAAGAAAAAGTAGGACGATTCTGAAGTTGAAAAAAAAAATATACATATATATATATATTAATAAATAAATGATTACGGGTTTGTCATGGATGCCGAGTTGGGCCCAAGTAATAACTTCTAGAAGCTCTTCAAGTGTTCCATAGCCGCCTTCATCCACAAAAATCCAATCCAACTGAGGTCGATATATATATATATATATATATATATATATATATATATGGAAGGTGCTTGATAGTGGAATATTAGTGGTATAATGAATGGATAAATGATAATAATAAAGGAATATGGTTATTATGTATGTATAATTATAAAACGAACCTGGTAATGCAATAAAGGCATCAGAGTGCCTTGCCATTTCAGCCTTCCTTTGATGCATGTCTGCTACTGCCTTCACTTCCCCCACTGTTTCTCCTGTTATCTGTACCACTCAATTTTGTATTGAAAATTAATGCAACAACTTTAGCTTATATGAGATAAAACATATTAGAAATTTTCATAATTGAGCTTATATTATACAGATGTGATTGTTGATCTCAGACTTAAAGTGCATTTTAGTTGGATTTTTGATATGAAAACACGATAATATAAAGCTTGTATGGCATTTTAGTTGGATTTTTGATATGAAAACACGATAATATAAAGCCTGTATGTATCTAATAGCGGCTCTCGTAAATAAATGCTAAGTCATCATTCAAACTTTGTAAATATTTTAGCTTGAAGACAAAAGAATCAAATGAAACTTCTCATATTCAATTTAAAATATAAAAAAATTTCATTACTAGCAAGTAGCTACTACCATTCATTTGTTTAATTGTTAACAAGATGTCTGTCTTCCTATAAATTAGGTTAAATGAAAGGTCTAAAAGCAAAACCCTTAACAAAGAGATATCCCGATCTAAATTACACAATAATTCTACTTGGAGAACCCATTTATATTTGGCAAAACAAAAAGTGACATATTGACTATTGAGACTTATAAACGTGATTGAGACGTCATGGTGTTCATTTTGGTTTGAAAGTAATAAAAGGTACGCTATCTTAAGCCATGATCCAAGACATCTACTAGCTACAACTTTATAATTTGCAAGAAAGTTATAAAAAAAAAAATGGTTCAATGCACTGTTTGTTATAAAAAGTAGAAAGCGTAGCGTACCTCTCTTGGCATGAGTGTCTTGGGAATCACTCTACAACACACAGACATGACAAACTATCAAAACACTTGAGTTGTCGAGTTCCAATTCGCATGGATGTAAAACCTAATAACATGTACATATATATATATAGAGAGAGAGAGAGAGAGAAGCTAACCCAATGACATGGCGACCACCATTGTAAACAGCTTGAGATATCAAGCCCATCAGTCCCACACTTCCTCCTCCATATACCAAATCAATATTCCTCGACACCTTTGACAAAGCATTCCTCAGTAATTAGCATGAGAGAACAAGAGGGGTAATTAGAAAATTAAAAAAAATTCCGAAATGTTTACATGTTACGTGATAAATTAAATCTCGTTACGATCATAAACATCACCTCTTATTATATTCATGAAAAAGATTAAAAAAAAAAATCAACATAAAATTAGATAAACTAAAATGATCTTTTTAGATAATGTGTTATTTCTACTATCTACTTCACCCATTTAGAGACATCTTATTTTTATCTTTCATTTAAGTTATAAAGTTTTTATTGGAACATGCAATATTTTATTTAAATTCACAAAATATGACTAGAATATATATTATTTATCAGTTTCTTCAGTTTAATAAATCTACTTAAAATTTATTTAATCTTTATTTTAATGATTTAGAATCTCTTAAAAAAAAAAAAAAAACTTAATATAAAGATGTGGTCAACTCGTTGAATCCCAGATTAAAAGACAAAGGAGAGTTGAATATGCATTTTGCAACCTGTGAGAGAGATGGGAATATGACATGTAGTTTAAAGAAAGACAAATTGAGAAATTTCAGGAACAGAGCCAGAGACATGGAAACATTCAAGAAGAAGATGCTTCAATTGGATTCTATTTTTCTTTCCAACCAAACACCTTGGTGGAGACAATCACATATACACCCCTCCAAAACCCAATAATCATGAAAGAAAAAAAAAAAAAACAAACAAACAAACATACAGAAAAAGAAAGAAAAAAGAACTCTTTTTAAGAAAGCAAAAATGGAGCAGAGACATTTACCAATTCTTTTCCAAGCTCAATAGCAGCATCTTTGTAGCTACTCTTCTTTCCTTGGCTACTCCCACAAAACACACAAACTCTTTTGAATTTTGATACCTTCATTTCTTTCTCTCTTTCCATCACTTTCTCTCTTTCCAAACAGAGTAGCACTATGCCCAAATAGTCCCCTGTTTTTTGTTTTTTTTTCCTTATGATTATGATTATTATTTTTAATAAGGTGTTTTGAGAATTAGGAATTGCTGTATGGGTTTTATGTTGATATGGAGGGGCAGGGGCAGAGTGATGTGCTCATATATATAAAGGGGCACTTAGGCTTCGCTCTCTGTGTCCAAGCTTTATAGACAAAGGATAATGACTGCAGTCAAAAAGCTTGGATTTTTATTATTTTCTTTTTCATTTCTAAATATTTTATAAATTATTATTATTATTATTATTATTATTATTATTATTATTTTAAGTTGCAATATCTAAAATAAAAAACTGATGATATAAATAATTCAATTAGTTATTCAATATTACTCATAAAATTAGTACGAATCATTAAAATGATTTTTCAGATTTAAACTTTTATTTAAAATATAATAAATAAATAAAAGTAATAAATAAATAAAAGTTGATGAAATGAATGTAATTATGATTGAGGGTAAAAGGGAATTAGGGAGTAAGGATGGGATGTTGAGGAAGAAGAGCCCATGTTAAATGTAGGGTCAACTACCCTCAAATTGTAGACAAGAGATGTAGTATGTATAGGAAACACTTTGATTATTTATCCCTCCATTTCTCTCCCGCCCCACATTCTCACTCTCTTTCGACCAAACCACACTGTCTCCCCTTCCCTTAGTCCCCCCCACTCCTCCCATTTTCCTCAACAATTTTCTTTTGTACTTTATATACACACTAATAGTGTTGATGATGGAACTCTTTTTGTAATAAAACATGTTAAGAATGTCCCTAAGGTTAAGCTCAATTTTATAAGGTTAAACCCGATTTCATAAGTGAGAGTAGTATTCAAGATTCGAGTATGCAATGTATACATAATTAAGTGAAAAACAAAAGATACAAAACAAATGATCATAGCCATTACTTCTTAACCGAGAATCTTTGTAGCTCTCTTTTGATGTTAAAACTTTTGTTTTGCAATCTAAGCACCATGCACGAGTACTTAATTTAAAGGAAGGAAAACAAGCGAATTAATAATTTAATGTATGATAGTAAAAATATAATTACATATACATAGACAAGAACAAAAAGTTGTGAAGGTTTTAAGTATGTTTTGTCTTTTTCTCCATGTCTATATTAAAAATGCACTACATAGACATGTAGGTGTTGAGCAAGTGTGGGAGATTTTCAGTGCTTTTTATCTTTATGTTGCAGCTCTGTCCCTGATAAGCTTTGTATCTATATGTACATGCATAATGTTTCTGACTTTTACCATGTAATTCAATTTTTGTTTTTGCCTTTGTTTTCTGATGGATATCTACTTATCTCACCTACAACTTGAGTAATGTTTGAGAGTAACTCCCAAGTACAATATTTAGAATTATATTTTAAATTTATTTAATAATATCGTGGGTCTAACTGTTATTTTCAAAATTTATAATCTACTGTTAAAAACACGTGAAATAGTTTTCTAAATTTTAAAAAATATTTTTAGTGGCTATAATAAGTTACAATGTGTTATTTGTGATCATATTATATATATATATATATATATAAGAATATAAATCTCTTAAAATACTTAATATATTTAAAATTTAAGGTATTATAATAATAATAAAAGAATATATTTAAAATTTGAGATTAAATTAGCAATTAAAAAAGGCATAGGAGAGTGTAGCTATATAGTAAAAAGAAGGGTTGGACTTGGTTAGCCTGATTCAATAATTGTCTTGTCTTTGAGAAGAGCAAGATGTCATTGACCTCCCTAATCAAGTAACTAAGTGATTGATTAATGATCAGTGTCTAGATCGATAAAGAGATTAATCACAATTTATGAGGTCAAATACGAGTCACTTCAAATTGATTAAAGCCATGCCTCTATAAATATTACTTTTTCTAAATTAAAATTTGTTGTTTAATGATGTTTTTGTTTAAGTTGCGACATAAAGTAATTTATTAGGTATTCATATCAATTTTTTTTTTTTTTTATAAAATTCTTTAAATTTAATTAATATAATTTTTTAACTAATACTTTTTCAGACGATTTATATTAAGTTCTTTATTTTATTTTTTTTAAATTAATTAATTATAATTATTTATTATTATTAATTTAATAAAAAAATTAATATGACAGAATTATTTATTATTATTTTAATAAAAAATTAATGGGAGAAAAAAAAAATACTATTAAAATAGTCTTAACTTTTTAAAATGATTCTTCAAATTTGAAAAACTTTGACAAACTTAAATTTAAAGTTAAATATAGCTAAGTTTTTTTTTTTTTTTTTAATACAAAAATTGTTTTTTTTTTCTTGAAAATTATAACTAATATAGATATTTAATTAAATTGATATGAATGCTCTAAATAAGAAAAATAAGGTCATCGTTAATGTTGGAAGATATTTAGAAAGCACTTTTTTTTTCTTCAAACCCTACTACCACACACCCTCATACCTTCTCTCTCACTTTTCTCTCTTTGTGCATTTCTAAGAAAATATATGAATTGATTTCGTGAATAATCAAATCTAACCAATTTGTGGGATTCGAATCGATTGGATATTGTATTCGAGAAGAAACTAAAATGATCCTAATTTAATTTAATTTATTTTTAATTTTTTAGATATAAAATGGAGATATATATTTGTATACACCGACCTTGAGAGGTGCAACCTACAATGGTGGGGATGTGGTAGGAAAAATAAGAGATTCAAACAACCGTTTGTCAAGATTTTAGGTCGGAGCAAATAAAAAATTAATTATTTAATTTAATTTTGATCTGAAAATAATAATAATAAAAGGGTAAAATAGAGAATAAATTGTAATTTAATTTTTAAAAATACTAATAGAAAATTTATCTTCGTATACATATATATATATTTTAGACACAATATCCTAATTCACCATACTCTTAATTAATGTTATTTTGATTTGTAATATATTTAATGAGGTCGTGTTATATTTACTTATTTTCTTATTCTTATTATTATTATTATTATTATTATTATTATTTCTGTTTTTTCTTATCGGTGCGTTCTTTTCTGAAATAGAGAATCATAAAATCTAGAGGACACCAATGATGCCCATGCTAGTCATTAGCATTCAAGGTGTCAAGTAAACGAAGGGTTCAAGTACCAATTTTATTTTAGGCCCCCCCCCCCCCCCCCTCCCAAAAAAAAAAAAAAATACCAAGTTTTAGGACATCATGAATTTCCTACGTGCTTTTCTGAAAAAATAAAATTGAAAAATAGAGAATGAAATTTATGAGGAATCCCTTAGCCAACACGTGTACATCCCCTTCCAGAAAAAAAAAAAAAAAAAAACCCCTCAAGGAATGGAGCAATATTGTGCTAGTGTCTGAATGTTATTTGGCAGTTTGTAAGTACATACCTTGAAGCTCAATCTAAGGCTTTTTCCAAACATTGAACCAATCAGAATTCAACAGCTTACATAATCTTGTCCAAATAGGTTTCTCCGAATACGGTAACGGGGACCACCACCAATTCATTCTATACAAGGTTGTACCAAAGTTATGTACATTCATAGAAATAGCCTTGGTAAGCTTACGGAATGGTGCTTTTCCCTTTCCCATAAACAGGCATGGTATCATTACAACACATGAAATCTTATCTTTCACCAATGAATTGTAACCTTTCATATATATGATTGAAACAAAATTGTATACACCTCATATATGCAAGTAATTAAAGGAATTTAGAAAATTGACCATCCAATTAAATGCCACAAAAATTTAAATCAATTACCTAAAATCCAATGGTTTAAAGTACAGTAAAATTTAGATAAATTAATATTATTGAGATTAGAGAAATTTATTAATTTATTGAAATATTACATTATCAATTAATTATTAATTTATTAATTTATCAATATATTTTTAATTTATTCTTTATTTATAAACAAATTAAATATGGAAATTTAGTTTAACAAATATAAAAAAAATATTTACCATATCTTAATTATGTCAATATAAATTCCAAATTTAAGCAAATTATCACACTCATCTCAAATGTTAATTTTTTAATATTCATTACAAAAAACTCATTTCAATAAATTAAACATAATTTTTATTACATACATTTAAATACATTGATTTTAGTGCCCCTAGAAAGTTAAAGGAGAAACCTATAACTTTTATGTTGACAACTTTGGTGACAAAAATCGTTCTTATGGACGAAATTGCCTAGAAAGTTATAGGTCAAAAAAACTTTAGGAAATAAAATTATAAGTCTTTTTTACTCGCTCAAGAATAATAACTAAAGCGGGAGATGTTATTCTTCATTTTGCAAAAGATGGCTTTTCATATGGCTGATGAAATGCGCAAATTATTATGCGAGTATAATAAAGAGAATCAATATAGTATTAAAAAATAATTACAACAGCGAATTTTAGAAAATTTTCACTTATAGGTGAGTCAAGAGACGATATTGAATACGATAAAGCGATTTTCGGAGTATCTCTCGGCTGCTTTTGAAAAAGGTGATGTTAAGCAACACAAAACAACAAAATTCCTTAACCTAGAGAAGACTCTCTGAGTGTTTTCTTGAATACCATGAACGTGTGAATATGATTGGACAATTAATAATAGAAAAGGCAAAAGATTTTCTAAAAAAGATGTTTTTTTCAGGATATTTCAGAATTTCATTTTTCTTAAAGTTGACTCGAGCACTTTAAATAAAAACATAGGATAAAAACTATTATTATTTTGGAGAAAGTGGATCAATTGATGTTGATGGAGAACAATTTAATTTTCGTAAAGGAGAAACTGTATCAATTTAAAAATGAAAGATATTTTAAATATAGATAAAATAAAATTATTTTTTAGACTAAAACCAAATCATTCTCTTATAATAAAGCAACTTGAAGAAAATAAATAAAATAAGAAAATACTTACTATTATTATTTATAGCAAAAAGGATGATTAAGAGAAAATTCCTTATGAATTATTGGAAAACATGTTGAACCATGGTACTTTAAGAATGTAAACTTACTTAATATTAATTGTGAGTATCAATCATGCGCCAACAAACAACAAGCATATACGATGACTATTTGTTATTTGAAGAATTTACAAATTATTTAAAATCACCATTAAAATATTTAAAATATGAACCTTATCTCAATTATAGTAATGACCTTATCATGTTAGTAAAAACAATTAATTATTTAATTGAAAACAGTCGAACTATTTGAAATGATTGATGTTGACACGACATTTTACATAAGCTAAATTATTGATAATTATATTCATATATATATATAAAAATAAATAGGTTTTAATTATTCTTTATTATATCTCTTTATTAATAAATAATTTTTAAGTTAAAGGTAAGGACTTTATTATTATAAAAAGGATGCTTCGGGAAGGAAAAAAAATTCCGGCAGAAAAATAAAATTAAAAAAAAATTTCGTAAAAATAAAAGAAAAAAAAATACAGACGTATTAGAAAATCTTAAATAAGATATACATTATCTCACAAGACTCACAATGCAATGATGATAAAAATCATAATTAGAAGAATTCAAGCATTATTTAACATAAGAGTAACTTAATAATTAATTCATTAGAAGGGTAAATTACAAATGATTGAGTTCCACTTAGGAAAATGGTGGGATTCCTACATATGAAGTGATATATCCACCACCTCGTTTGAGAGTGGACAACCCTCCGCCCACTACCTTTTACTCCATGCACGCAGCATTATATAATGTACTCATCTTTTTCCCCATTCCACTAAGACGTCTTACTATGTATCACGTTTTGTCTCTGCCTCTTCTTTTTGAATAATTTCCTTCTTGAAATATGATAATAGAGTATTAGGTTTAGATTCAAATTATATGCTAAACTTCTCATTCTATTTATGCAAATGATGTTGTATGTTCTACTTTTGCTAAAATTACAACAATCAAGGGAGCATCTTGTGATCATTGGCATTTAAAACGTATTAACAACATGAAAATGTTAATTGTAATATGAAATTCTTCGATCTAATGCATGTTCATCAAATCTAATATTCTTATTATAGATATTTACTTAACTTCTTCTTGATCTCGCACTCGTCTTTAATCTCCATACACTTCATATATAATATTTATTTTTATGATCACAACCTTGTAAATAAAGATATTATAAAAAATGAAAGAAATAAGTAAAAAGATGAAAACAAAAATTCATTATCTCCGAAATTCTCTTATTCTTATTGTTTTAATTTTTATTTGTTCTTATATTAAGTATAATGTATAATGTATGCTTTCCTCTTCAATGGAGCACAAAGTTTCATAATAGAAAACTGTTCTAACTAATTACCATAGTATTGGACTTCTTCGATATGATCCTCACCTGAGGAAAAAAAAAAAAAAGGAAAAAAGAGGTGTACTTTGGCTCCAATCAGCAAAAGACAACTTTCTAAGGCTTTTGCTCATGTTTCGTCTTTCCTTTTTTACTTCATGTTCTTGTCGTGGTATATAAATATATACACGCACACGATGCACTATATTACATAAGAATGTACGACGTGTCGGTTGCTTTAATTTATCTACTGTGGAGAGTCTAATCGACATGTCCAATCCGTGAATAGTTGCCACACTAGCATAATTAATAGGAGTTGTATGGTATGATATTGGATTGCATCCACGTTCATATAAGTTACATAATTTGAGTCGAGTCGTAATTTAATATTTTTGGATAAATTATCTCGATAAAATGAATATTAAAATATATATATTTCCGTCCTCATTCTTTATTCTTTCTTCTTCTCTTCCCCTTTCATCTACTCGTTTTCTTTTATTTCTTGTATTTCTTTCATATATATCTCTCTATTAAAAATATAGTATATTTTGAAAACTCCCGATATGTGAGATATCAATCTAAGATACGCAGACCGATATCTCACATTTAATTCTAAGTTACTCTATTTATCGAAAGACTTGACTTGTGAAAGATCATTCGACCTGTAAAGTAACATTAAAAGTCGAAGAGCCCTTCACAAGGCTGAAGCCATTTGACCCGTACAGTAACTCTAAGAGTCGAAGGCTTCTTCACAGGTTGAGGCCTTTCGACCAGTAGCATACTTTTAAGGCCCTTCGACTGCGATTTTTTTATTACTCCCCCCTCTTTCCTATTTTTGGGTTAATTACGTCGTTTAGGGATGAAATTAATATTAAAACACTTGTATATTTTAATTTTGTTTTATTCCGCCCTCATTCTTCTTTCTTTCTTCTCCTCTTCCCCTTTCATCCACCCATTTTCTTTTATTTCTTTCATACCCATCTCTCCATTAATGCACCTTTGACACTTTATATTACCCTCCATCAACAAATCCATTCTCTCTTGAAAAAAAACCTAATACATTCTGAAAACTCCCGATATATGAGATATCAATATGAGATGCACAGACCGATATCTCACATTTAATTATAAGTTACTCTATGTATCGAAAGCCTTGACTTGTGAAAGGCCATTTGACCTGTAAAGTAACTCTAAAAGTCGAAGGGCCTTTCACAAGGCTGAAGCCCTTTGACCCGTACAGTAACTCTAAGGGTCGAAGGCTCCTTCATAGGTCGAGGTCTTTCGACCAATAGCATACCTTTAAGGCCCTTCGACTGCGATTTTTTTATTACTCCCCCCTCTTCCCTATTTTCTTTTACTTTCTTTCGTCCCCCTTATTCTTTTTTTTTTTCTCTCCCCCCCCCCCCCACCCAATTTTTAATAGTAAATTCAAAAAATTTAGGGTTATAGTAAATTATAAAAATAGAATTAAAATAATATATGAAAATATAACAAATTACGGAAAAGAACAGTTCAATACTATATGAAAATATATTAACCACTCTATGACCTTGAAAAGTAGTTATTTTAACTCTCATATTATCTAGGCTGTGAGTACAGATTGTAGCCATAATAAGCATTCATGTTTCCACTCAGTTCCAACTGTGAGTTTAGATATTGCCTCACCTATATGGTCGGATAGTAGTTATTCATTATGACACTATGTTCTCCACTTATTGATCATTTGAAATCTAACTTAAGCTCGTTGTAACGCAATTCATTCACAGTATTCTTGAAATGCTTTAAGAATCGATCCATATTCATCTCAGAATTCAAATGACCTTGGACATGAAAGTTGAAGCTTTCACTCACTTGTGTGGTCCTTTTACTTGCACATAGAATATTTCTCACATTTGCCTATGCCCACTTCTCATGCCTCTAGTAATCTTCTACTGAACTATTAAACAAAAGTCTCTCCTAGTCTTTGTTGAAAGCTTTATTCCCTAATAGTCCATTAAGATTTTTCTTCGTATTTTGTTTTATATGCCATACACAAAGGAAGTGATGTGTCTTTAAAGCCGGTGGGGATTACATCCAACATCAATGTGTCTTGATCAGTGAATAACGACAGTGGCTCCTTGCCAGATATACATTCAACAAACGTGGTTAATAGTCATTGGAATGACTCAATCATCTCATAAAAAAGTAGACATGCCCCAAACAAAACTTTTTGCCTGTGGTGGCTTAGACCCACAAAAATCCCAAGAGGCTCATTATTATTGTTTGTCTAGTATGTTGTATCGAAAGAGACAAAGTCTCTGAAAATCGCATAGTTATTCCACATACAGTGGTCTGCCAAAAAAGTATTGGGATGTAATCGTCCTCATCAAACTATTGAGAATTTTGAGATTTTTTCTCATATTGATTGTCGAACCAATTTAGAAGGATGGTGCCCATACCATACTTTATATCCAAGCTCTGTCGATTCCTGAGATAATTTTTTAGGTCGGATCGCGTGAACTCCACCTGATTTCTTCCACTAGCTGTAGCAATCATCGTATCATGAGCCTGTTTCGGGCGAATGATAGCTCCATTCATAGCATCGATCTCAATCTGTTGGAACTTGTTTATACCTCTTTACAACCGGAGCAAATGCTTTTTGGATGGTGTTGTCATCTCACGGTTATGAACCGGGTTCCAACTTAAAGAATAATACTTCTCATTTGGTTATAGTCGAACTTGTAAATGTGTTGCATAATCACACCTTGTCTCTCGTCGTTCCCGCATAACATTTGTATGTAGATATCTTCGCTCTCTTACCCCTTCCTTGTGGCAGAAAAATCTCTTATTCGTCAATCTGTCATTGCTTACACGTTGGTCGCCTTTGCAAACGTTGAACCTTATATTACTTGTATTACAACCGGAGCAAATGCTTTTTGGATGGTGTTGTCATCTCACGGTTATGAACCGGGTTCCAACTTAAAGAATAATACTTCTCATTTGGTTATAGTCGAACTTGTAAATGTGTTGCATAATCACACCTTGTCTCTCGTCGTTCCCGCATAACATTTGTATGTAGATATCTTCGCTCTCTTACCCCTTCCTTGTGGCAGAAAAACCTCTTATTCGTCAATCTATCATTGCTTACACGTTGGTCGCCTTTGCAAACGTTGAACCTTATATTACTTGAGTAGTTGTTGGACCAATCAAAGACATCTTCGATGTTATCCCGCTACAATGCCAACCATTTATGCCTGGGGGCATTGCTTTCTCAATATTTCCTCCATAAGTCAAATTGGCTATATTGAACAACAAATTTATTTGCAAAACTATATCGACTACATAAAATATTTACGGTAGACACCAACCTTCCAAGATCAAGGAAGTATAAGAAAATATTTGTGGATCAATGTCTTGCCTTAATGCCATTTGTTTGGGAACAAATTGGAAGAAGTGAGAAAAAATTAAGAGAGCACACAAGTTTTTTTTAAAGGTTTCTGCTAGCTTTGGGATATAATGTAGGATAGTCTTTAAATATTCATTATAGATTTGGGTGGGTTGTGAGGGATCTAACCACTTTTGACCGACATCTGACCACTTTTGACCAGTATTTGATTACTTTTGGCCAACATCTGACCACTTTTGACAGTCTTTTGACCACTTTTGACTCTCTTCTAACAACTTTTTATTTTCTATATTGTAATACTCTACGGGTCGACGAGTGTTCAAAAGACCCATCGACCCATCGAGTATTTCAGTACAGAGTAAATCTCTCTGATCTGAAATACTCGACGGGTGGTCTAAATACCCATCGACCTGTAAAGTATTTCAGTACAGAGACTAAAACTCTCTGATATGAAATATTCAACTGGTTGACGAATGTTTGGAACACTCATCGACTTGTAGAGTATTTAGATTAGAGACTTCCCAACAATCCTAAATAAATTGTACATGTAATTTGTATATGTAATTTGGAAATTGTATTGTACATGTATTAGATATTTAAGATGGTTATATTCATAATATGGATTGTACATGTAATTAGACTAAAACAATAAGCATCAATTTGCAAAATTATATAAGGATTAAATTTCCATTCATGTACTAAAAAAAGTTGCAAGATTACAAATCTATATAGTGTTGATAAATCTGACATGCTATTTCACGAGAGAAGATATGCATAGTGTTCTCACAAATTAGCATTAAATCTATATTGCATGAAGATACTCTAGATATTTCAACATATACACACTATAATCCCCTTTCATAATCCCTACACCCTCATTTAAGCGGGTGACCACCTCGATCTGAAATGGTTGAAGACCGCAGTCCATCCCACCGCTCCCCAATAGATACGAGAGTATGACGCTTCAAGGTTTAAGCAAGTCATTAATTTTCTTGCTATAGTACTTGCTACTGGATAAGTTGTGCAGGACTTTGATCTTCCCTTCAGTAATGTCTATAACCAAGGCAGCCTAATGCTCATTCTTGATATTGAAGGAGATGTAAAGTCGGTTCATATACTTCTATGAGATATCGCCAACTAGGTTATGTCCCTCAACATAGTCCATCATCCTCGAGTCAGTTTCCATACATGACTTAGGTGGTCCCCCTCCTCCAATTTGAAAAAGGTAACATTCCAATAATTTTTTAAAAACTAAGGAAACACTTGTTCTATGCAAGTGGTAGACTGGTCGAGTGATTGATTAAACTTATGTTGTCTCCTCCGGAGCAAGAATATATACTTATCGATGTGCTACAAAGAAAAAGAAAATCATAAGTGAAAAAAATTAATTGTTAACAAATTCATCCATAAATCCAATCGGCTTTGAATACTTACGAAACTATACAACCACGACTTAAGTTTAAGTATGTCCTCAAACAATTGTCTATCTAGGTGTGTTCCATCAAAGCCTATGATAGGTACCTGTGATGAGAAAAATTAAGATTACTATGTGATTGACATATCTACATACAACCAAAAATAACTTAATTTAGAGTAATGCTATGGATTTATACTTACGACTCAGTTTTTTTTTTCCATATTCTTCTTCTTATGTGTTTTTTTTTTCTTGTTCTGATCCTCCTTCTTCTTCTTCTTCCAATTCATCTCCTTCTTGTTCCAATTCCATACTCAACAAATGTATAGCTTCATCATCCTCATCCGTGAGAGGTACCAAAGTCCATACTTCAGATGCTTCTTCCTTGGTTGGTTTCAAGATTCCACGAACGATGAATTAGATTAAATTAAGATAAAAGTAATTCAATACTTAATTAAGATAAAGTAAAATAGTTTAATTAATTCATTAAAAAAATACTTACATGTTTTTTCTTTGTCCATGTCTCAATATTTTCATGACTTATAGGGTGGTCTCCTAGATGACCATCTTATAATATGAGGGATATGATTCTGTTTACTCTACACCGCAGTTCACTTTCTAAGATAAGAAATGGCTTCGTAGCCAAATACATGCATGCATGGTAATGGTTGGCTAAGCAAATATAACTCAACAAAATGAAAGCCAAATAACAAATTAAAATATAAAGTGTAACCTGTAAATCTAATGGAAACCCTTCTAAGGTATATGTTTCATCTTTATCCTTCTCCGTAATCAAAACTCTCTGAGTGAGAGCCTTCTCCTTAATATTCTTCTTAAGGGCCAAAATGGTCTTCTTATAACTTGCTCTACCCTAAAGATAACGAGATAACTGGTTAATATTATTGGCGATGCGCAACATAAATTCTCAAATCTTATTATTCTTCCATTGGGCCCAAATGACTCCCTCAATTAAATAGACAAGAGTCATCTTTACAATTTCATTATCTTCATTGGTCCATGGTGCAATATTTAATTTGAATCTCCGTGGAAACTCTGAAAATTTTACACCCTCCAAGATATTTCCTCAAAAGATGATCATCTTTTTCTATTCGCTTGATAATGTGGTCAGGAAAGTATTCATCATATTTCAGCCCCGTCGACGTTGCGAATTTCCCTAAGACCAAACCGTAAATGCTTGTTATGATACTTAAACAATAACTCATACTTCTTCTTCCACTTGACTCGTCAAAGAAGAAAAATATTTATAACCTGGCCACAATCTATAAGATCCGCCTTCACCTCAAGAAAGTGGCCTAGGTAAGTTGCTCTAAACAACTACAACTGCCTATGATTGAGCTTCGCTTTTATATCGGCGATAATAGCTTCTTACTTTACTATCACAGTAGTACGGCACTTGAAGCAGAAACCATCGTCAATTATGAGTTTAATCTGGGGACGGATTGGAGGTTGATCACCGTAAAAAAAAAATAAATTAAAAGAAAATGTGCTCGATGGGTCGATGGGGTCCTCTTCGTAGGTCGAAGGGCTTCGATCTGTGAGGAGCCTTTCAACTCTTAGGGTTACTCTATTTGTCGGAGAGCTTCGACCTATTAATGAGCTTTTGACCCGTAGAGTTACCGGAGGGTTTTAGGCTGCTTACCAGATTACTCGGAGGAGGGTTTTCTAGCGTTGATTCAGGCGCTGCTTTCAAACTCTTAGCTTCCCCTTGAGGTGAGATTGAAAGATCATCTTCATTCATTCTTTTTTATTGGTCTTTCTTCACATTCCTACTAATTTGAGCCATTGCTGATAATCAAAATGCATGTTTTTTTTGAAAGAGTGAGTTTGTGACTTCTAATGAGTTCATGAGCTCGAATGTGTTCGTTGATGGAGGGTAATATGAAGGGTCAAAAGTGCATTAATGGAGAGGGTGGTATGAAATAAATAAAAGGAAAGGGGGGGGGGGGGGGTGAAGAATTAGAAAAATACCCATATTTTTTAAGATTCATTTTATCTCTATGCGACGTGGCTTGCCTATAGATATTGGATTGAAATGGACAACCCGAATTACATGAACTGTATGAACGTTATATAACTCTGTCTAGTTGGAATATCACACTTTTCATGTAGTTTTATGACTAAAATGTTAGAAATTGCCAGTTGACAGGTATCGACAAGTAACACAAACTCGTTTTCCCTTTCTTTTATTTATTTATTTATTTATGACAAATTATAAGCTTAAATGTCTTAATACCGGACCTTTTTTTATTTATTGATCACATTTACAGATTGCAAAAAAAAAGAAGTAATATTTATAAAAAGAAATATTATAGTTGAAAAAATAAAAAACATTGAAAACAATATTCTATTTTTGTTACCGTTTATATTTTTTGAAAAATCAATGTGATTAACCCCTTTTGAATGTATTATCACCGGGATATACTCGGCTGGTTGGAGCGAGCAAGTTGGGAAATGGAAACCGAGACCAACTAGTCGAGGGCAGTTATCTGATATCTAGATGGTTGTTCTTGCCCATAGCCCTTAATGTGCTTCGATTCTGTATGCCAGGAAATCTAACCGCGTCCTAATGCATGCAGTGCTCCATTTTGCTCTTCATCGAAGCTTTGATTTTCAGAATCGCCTGGTTGATTTTGCTAGCGGCGCTTGTGCAAGGGAGCTTGACTCCAAAAAATAAAATTGAACGTGACAAAATCTACATTTTGACATCATATTATATAAGAGCAAACACTAATTTGTAGAAGGTACTAAAATAAACCTAATATGATATGTAAGAGACAGAGAGAATGCAAATAATTTATTTGTGATTATCGTTTTGACCCCTTAAGAACTGAGATCATTCTTAGAGCATTGTAGTTGTATCCTCTCCATGGAATCATGGACTTGTTTTGTCTAATTTGACTTGCAGTTTCAAACTCAAGATCAGTCATAAAAACTAGAGAAGCTTTTGAGTAGAGTTATCTAGACCTCCTATGCATAAGTGAGTTAAATCTGATATCATGGAGGATTTTTAGATGTGGAAGTTCCGTTACAAGATTATGTGGAGCCAATCATGGGACTAGGATAATATAAAATGAATTCTTTACAGAAATAGAAATTAACAAAATATATAGAATCAGAACATAATGGAGTAATACATTAAATAATTAGCAAAGTAGAGTCGGAAAAGAAAATTTTGAAGTAAGTTAAATACAATTTTCGTAAAATAAATAGGCAGTTTATGTTGATACTAAAAGATATACAATGGAAAATAAATAGAGTATCAAGTTATTTTAAGTGAATTTCGAGAGGGTCGGAACTATACCACGAGAAGCTTAATGTTAGGCCTCAATCAGTATTGAAATCGTTAAGATAATGTATATTTAGTGGGTTACGTTACACATACAGTTCATGCGTGTTTGGGAGGGGGGTTAATGTTATTTCCTTATTTTGTTAAAGTTATTTATTTCCATTATTCTTATTAGTCTTTAATTTCCTTATTTATTTTAGGGTTAAGCCTATAAATACTTTTGTTATTATTGATGGAGGAGAATAGATTTACTTTTTAAAAGTATTGGTCTCTTGGCACTATGAGTCAAGAATTGGTCTTCTAACACTGTGAGTTAGGAATTTGATTAGCTTAATTAGCTTAAGCCTATCAATTGGTATCAGAGCCAACATGTCGTAATGACGAACCGAGAGCATTTTGAACATCTTGAAGGAGGGATGAAGGATCTTCGCAACAGCATTGGCGAGACCATAAAATCATTTTAGCAGTATGTAGAGATGTCTGCACGTGAGTAGTGGAATCGTCCATTACGGCCAAAAGGGAAGAAAATGGTTGCATCGTCCGAATCAGATTCATCCTCAGATGGGCAGTTAGTTTCTTCTAGGGCGAGTCTAGTAGTCGCATTAGCAACAGTTCATCAGACGAACGAAATCAATCAGAGGAAAGTGTGTGTGCCTCTGACGATGTGGCTCGACCGAATATGTCAGTATTTCTCCATACAAGGGATCCAAGGTAGCAAGAAAGTATCGCTAGCATCATACCATCTATAAGGGGACGCTAACCAATAGTGGCAATGGTATTTATGAGTCACAAGTAGAAGGATGTTACGTGGAGGGTTTTTTTAGAAGGTCGTGCTCAAGTGATTTAGGCTAATTGATTTTGAAGATATCAATGAGTCACTGTCTAAGATTAGAGAAATACATTCCTTTGACGACTTCCTTTGGGAACTCAAATGCTTATCTAACCGGGTTAAAGCCTGGCCCCAACAATTGGGAACCTTCTTAAGGGGGCTAAAGGAGGAAATTACAGCCAAGGTACGCATGTTTAAGCCCTAGAAGTTGACGAATGCTATTGACTTAGCCCGAAGGCAAAATGATAAGCTACAAAGAATGAAAGAGGAGGGGGGGGGGTCTGCTGCATATTGCGGGCCAGCGAGGTTGACAACGACTATACTTCCAGTCGAGAAGGATGGAGGAATTAAGCCACCAGTCGGACAGGTTACTAAGAAGTTGACATTCAAAGAGATGAAGCAACGAAGAGACAAGGGTCTTTACTTCAATTGTGATGAGCAGTTTATACCCGAAAATCGTTGTCAAGAGGCACAAGCACTACTCATGGAGGTGGGAGAGGAGGAGGATAACACTGACCTCGATGCTGAGGCTAAACCTGAAGAGGCATCAGGGGACCTGGAAATCTCGTTACACCTACTATCGGGAGGTGCTGGTCAACACACTATGCATATGAAAACAACGATACAGAGTTACCTAGTGAATGTGTTGATCGATTGCGGTGTTAGCCATAATTTTATCCACGATCAGGTGGCGAGTAAGTTGCGGCTTGTTGTCACTCCAATCATGCCATTTAGCATTAAAGTGGCAAGTGGGGATCGATTATTATGTCGACAATAGTTAAACGAAGTAAAGATTTGCATTCAAGGTTTCGAGTTCGAAACCTCACTTTCTCCCTTCCAATCATAGGTATGGACATCTTCCTTGGAGTATAATGGCTGGCAGAGTTAGGGCCGGTGACATCATATTACAAGATGATGATTGAGTTCTTGGTACAAGGGCAGCGTCATAGATTGGCAACATATTTTGTTCCATCATTAATGCACTCCTACACGAGTGGAGGGTCGGGGCGGAGCTATTTGCAATTACAATAGCTAGTTCACCATCGAATGCTGAGGTAAAAGCATATTAACCGACACCCATCAACGATCTGCTTCTGGAGTTCACACAAGTCATGGCAGCCGCCCATCACTTACGGCCGAGGCGACTATGGGACCATTGGATTCGCTAAGGGGGTGAGCGACCAAAAATCAATGTCATGATGTATCGATATGCTTATTTTCAGATGGGTGAGATTGAACAACAGGTGGTTGAAATGCTGCATTTAGGATTAATATGCCACAGTACTAGCCCATTTTCATCACCGGTGTTACTCGTAAAGAAAAAGATAGATCATAGTGATTTTGTGTAGAATATCAGGCATTAAATGAGGTAAAAATAAAAGACTAGTTTCCTATTCCGATGATTGAGGATATGCTAGACAAGCTATTCAGAGCTCTCTATTTTAGTAAGTTAGATCTTCGAGCAGGAATATCATCATATCCCTTTACACCCATATGATATTCATAAATAAGTGTTCTGAACCCATAACGAGCACTATGAATATTTGGTGCCTTTTGGACTTTGTAATGTACCTTCGATATTTCATGCGACAATAAATGATATTTTCCATTCTCGCCTTCATCACTTCATATTGGTGTTCTTCGACGACATTTTGGTCTATAGTCAGAATTAAGAGGATCACTTAGAGCACCTACGGTTAACCATGAAGATTCTTCAACAAAATCACTTCCATATTAACCTGTCCAAGTGTGATTTTGGCTAAAGCAAGGTGGAGTATCTTGGCCTTATCATTATAGTAGAGGGAGTTCAAGCCGACCTGAAGAAGGTAGAGGCCATAGTTCAATGGCCGCGACCAAGGAGCGTCACGTTATTAAAGGGTTTTCTCAGTTTAATCGGGTACTATCGCAAGTTTTTCCGCCACTACGGGTTAATTGCTCGGCCACTCACTTAACTATTGAAGAAGGGGTTGTTCGTATGGTCGGACGAGGCAGAAGATTCCTTCCCAACATTAAAGAAAGCCAACTACGATGCCAATATTGTGCCTACCTAATTTTTCCGCCACATTCACTATTGATACATATGCATCTAAGTTGGCATTGGAGCAGTTCTCCAAAAAAACATGTAGTTGATTGCTTATCTAAGTAAGGTTATTAGACCCACAAAGAAATGGTGGTCTACATATGAGAAAGAGATGTTAGTGGTGTGGCAATTTCAAATTTGAACCGACTAAAAGGCTCTATGATATATGCTAGAGCAGCGCATAACTACACCCGAGTAATAAAAATGGTTGACGAAATTACTTGACTTCGGTTACGAGATAATCTATTGTTCGGGCAAAGAAAACAATGTTAGAGATGCGTTATCACGCCGATCAAATTTTCGGAAGTTATCGACAATCTCGAAACCTCTTTTTTGGGGCTAGAAGCGACTGAAAATAGCAACCAAAATAGATGCAAGGGATTTTAGTTGACATGTTACAGGAGGGTAGATGTGACAATGACTGGCACGTGGTTCGATGAGGCTATGTGTTTTGGTGGGGTCGAGCGCTAATAACAAACAACCCTACAATTTATGCAAAGATCATTAAGGAGAGCCATAATTCCGTGATTGAAGAACACTCAGGTAAGTTGAGGACCTATCATTGTTTAGGTCAGTCTTTTGCATGGACCGGAATGCAGTGAATAGTAAGCATTTCGTTGCTCAGTGTGATATGTGTCAATAGAACAAAGTTGTACCTTGATCCCCGGTAAGTCTATTGAGTATGTTATCCATGCCCTCAAAGATTTGAGAAGATATTTCAATGGATTTTATAGACAGTTTACCAATATAAGGAGGCAAAAATTCAATTTTCATGGTGGTCGATCGATTAAGTAAGTATGCACACCTCATCTCTCTCTCATCCATATACAACTCATGTGGTAGCATATGTATTTTTGCGTCAGCACGTTTTGGAAGGTATTATTTTGTTTGCACAGAACACAACTCAAACATAGCTCAGCATACCATCCGAGACAGACAAACAAATAAAGGTGGTGAATCGTTGTCTTAAGCAGTACCTTCACTATTATGTGGGCATAATCCGAAGAAATGGGAATCATGCCTAGCATGGGTTGAGTACTAGTATAATACATCATATCATAGGTCGACATGAATTACTCCTTTTGAAGAACTATATGGCTGCTTACCACCGGGACCTCTAGGTTATGATGAGGATAGCTCACCGGTCGACAAGGTCGATCAAATCCTTCGTACAACCTTAGTCGGGCTCAAAATTGAGTAAAGCAGTATGCGGACAAACATCAAATAAGGGAAGAGTTTAAGGTTGGAAGTTGGGCCTATTTGAAGCTACAACTGTATCGGTGAAGGTTCATTTTTAAGTGGGTATTTCAGAAGCTCGCAAGTCTGTATTTTGGGCCGTATGAGGTAGTAGCACGAGTGGGTTCAGTAGCTTACAAATTAGGACTACCGGAGAGGACGAAAATCCACCCGATTTTCTATATCTCTCTATTGAAACGAAAGGTGGAAAATGAGGGTGTTATTCATCCCACGGCACCGTCGTATGACGATGAGGGCACACTCGTACTTGAGTTGGATGAAGTGTTAGATTTCCAATCATCTTGCAATAATAGAGTATGATATAGATCTACTGGAAGAGGTATGCATAAGAGTATTTGCTGCAAGGGGGAATCCTAAAATTCCGTCTGTTTTCTGTGTTTGGAAAAGCAATAAGAGGCGTTGGTGAAGTGGAAAGATTTTAGTTGGGATGATGCGACGTGCGAGCCGATGTTAACAGTACAATAGTGTTTTCCATCTTTGAACCTTGAGAACAAAGTTCCTTTTTATAGGGGAGTAATGTTGGGCACCAGCACTAAGGCCGAGGAGGAATAAGCAAGTGGTTTGTCAAGATAATGTCATTTAGCGAGTTACGTTGCACATACAGCTCATACACGTTGGGGGGGGGGGAGGGCTACTATGTTATTTCCTTATTTTGTTAAGGTTATTTATTTCCTTTATTCTTATTAGTCTTTAGTTTTCTTATTTATTTTAGTATTAGGCCAATAAATACTTTTGTTATTATTGATGAAGGGGAATATAATTATTTTTTAAAAGTATTGGTCTTTGAGTCAAGAATTGATCTCCTAACACTATGAGTTAGAGATTTGATTTGCTTAATTATTTTAAGCCTCTCACTTAAGATTAGAGGGGAAAACAAATTTATGAATAGAGAAGGGATTGGTTTTCGATATTGTAATGGTTAGAGAAATATCAATTTATAAGCTCGTAAGAGAATGGTTGTTACATGTGAAATTAATTTGGCAATTTAAGCCAAATTAATCTGAATTTAAACCCGATAATAAATAAAAATAAAAAACATAGTCCCAATCAATTGAGCTTAATTTGAGCCGATATTCATGTCCATAGGGCGTGTGTACACGTACGACCCAAGCTAATTTGGGCTAAGATTTGCACCCTCCGCACAAACGCAATAGAGATCTTTTCTTATTTATAATTAGGTGAACATATATAATAAACACCCTCAACATTTACTTTCTTTCCCACGTGAGACAAGAATTATTCATTTTTTTCAGTTCAATGCATATTTTTAGTATCAATTTCTTATTCACCCGTATATTATATTAAGTATATAATATATCATTTCGAAGTATTTGCAAAGATAGAAACTGAATTCACCATCACTTTTACATAGACAAAGTGTATCATACTAAAAATTAAGCCTAAACATGATATTTTATCATACCATTTTCCAACCAGTTAGCTTAGAGAATATCTTTAAGTCTAACATAACTTATGGAATATAATGGTTATAATAAGGAATTCAACATATTTATGTCTTTTAAGAGGAGCACAATTCAATTTTTCAATTTTATGTTCAAAATTTCTGGGAGTTGTATATTGACTGAGGGAGTTCATCATGGATCCAAGCTGCCCTCACAATCTGCGACAGTCCACACCCTATATTTATCCCTGGGCCGGCTCATCACTACTAAACATCAAACAGGGAGATTGATAATAAACAAGTTTCCAGGGATAGTACAACCACATTAGTTAAATGACAGTAAATCTTCATCCGGGATAAAATAGCACTTCATTTCAAGTTGGGTTGGTAAACTACATGTAGTCTTTCTTGTTTAAGGACACGACATGTCGTGAACTAAGCAATCCATTGATAAAAGGTGAAGCAGTTCTCCCCTCAAAAGGTGAATGCCGTGGACTTTGTTGTCCTGATGCTAAAGCAAAGCACATGTATGATATATTGATTCAAAATAACATTAATTGAACCAAAAAAAAAAAAACACCGAGCCATGATCTGTTCAACTTAAACTTCCTACTCTTGTGGAGTGGTGGCGGCTTCTTTAAGGCAAGACCTCATTATCTTTGCAAGCTCAGAGCAAGCATCCAAGCAAAGCTGCATTGCCTGTACAAAATTACACACAATTACAAACAGACGTTTTATGGTTTCAGAAATTGCAATTTCGGACTGCCCACTTTGCAGAAAAGAATCATACTGATCCAAAAGTTGCAAAAGGAACAAAGCATGGACTTTTCAGATGGTTCCAGGTTGTGTCATACCTCGATAATTTTGGGGCTTGACCATTCCCCAGTAAGAGTGAGCTGAGTGACCTCATAACGGGCAGGCATACAAGCAATCATTATGCTTCCATCTTGGTAGCTTTCTTCTTCCCAGATAGGATCAATGACCAGGTTCTTACCAAGACAAGACTGGCATAAAAGAGAAGTTTTGAAATAAGAACTTGAGGATGAAACATGAGGATATGTTTAAGAAGTCATTAATATGATGGAAATGTGAAAAGGGAGGAGAGAGAGAGAGAGCGAAGAAAAGAGACGCATAACAGATATGGACATACTACTGAAACTGAGGTTATGAGGTCGTAGATCATTATCCCAGCATCTGCTAGAGCAAGACTAGCACATGATATCACAACAGGCAGATCACCTGCATCAGGAAAAGAAATATTAAGCTGAAAACATGAAGAAATAAAAAGGACGTGTTCATCTTTTGATTAGATTAAAACAGTGTTTGACACAAACTAGTGATTAGACTCAACTGGAGTTTCATACGCTTTAATGTATCCAAATTTATATCTTTATGAACTCATTTATTAACAGTGTAATCTAAAAGTTTATACTTAAGAATTTACAAAACACAGACCAAAACTTAGTACTTACTCCCTCCGGATTCCAAAACCAACGCAAATACATCAACAGTAGTTTTAGGGAACGTTTCCAGCATTATTGCACCCTCCAAAGCTTTATGTAGCATTGTAGAATATTCTTTGTGCTCTGATCCCTAACCAAAAATATTTGTTTCAGAAGAAAATCTTTCTTAACAAAATCTATATATATAATCTTCTATACCTGTCCACGAACTGAAGAGGCAAATGTTGTAAAGCTGACACAGCAATTAAGGCGGCCTATATCGCTATACTGCATTGCTTTCTTACTTTCTCTTGGCCCAAATCTGAATCGTGTCAAGACGGAAACAAACTTTCAAGGGAAAATAAGGGTAATCATGATACAAGACTAACTGCGAAAGAAGAGACATATGCATCCAAGACTAGTAGTAAGGTAATACTCACACGGACACAATGACCTTGGTATTTCCGAACTCTGCATAAGCAGACCCTGAAGCGGAATTTACAGCCCTGGTCCTGAAAACTGGGGGGGGGGGGGGGGGGGGGGGGGGAAACTAAGAGCTTAGTTTTACCCACCAAAACAATTACATGAGGCTATTGGATTTCAGTTTGCTTTATTGCAATTTAATTGGCTCCTGTATTATTCGACACGACAATACTTGAGTGTGTTCAAATGTATGAATTATGAAACCAAAGCACAATTTCAAAGAAGCAATGCTACAATCTTCTGTTTTAGTACACTTCTATTTTCTCACACATAACAGAATAAAGGATCAAAATTTCTACAATCCCTGATAAATACCAAAACCAACCAGCCATTATCTGAAGACGAAAACCACATAATGTCTTCTAAAATATAAAGTATTACTACCCCCCTTCCCATTCTCACCCAAAAAAAAAAAAGGAATGAAAACCAAAGAAACATTAGGACCCTAAAAATGAATGTTTGATATAAGAAAAATAGATTGAAAAACGAGGAGAAAGAGATTCTTATTACAGGCAGGTCGGCAGTGGTGGAAACCGCGTCCATCTGGGCGGACCCAATCGACGTCGTCGTTCCCGAAGATGGGAGGCCGAGTCTTTGTGATGTTTGGTGACGGGGAATATGTAGATGAGGTTGCTGCTGCTGCTTTTCCGGCCATCATCTACGGCGACTATGTCTTCCTTCGCAGAAAGCTCAGACTCTTCACTTCTCAAGTCTAGACGACGCTGTTTTCTTTTCTGCGGGTTCTTTGCCGGCCCGGGTCTATTTTCCGGTTCACCCACTCCTAATTTTTTCCTACATACGTTTTTCCCACCAATAAAGTTTGGAAAAAGCTTTTCCTTTGTCCGGTTCACACCCAATTTTATGAGCTTTTCCCTTTTTATTAATGGGAAAGTATAATTAATATAAACGCCCTAAAATTATAATTATCTTTTTTTAAATTTGAAATTTTAAAACTTTTATTTTCATCCCTAAATGATCTTGTTTTCATTTTAACTTGACCTCCAAATCTAGAGCGAGTTCCATCAAGCTCCATCAAAAGAGGTCGAGTTAAAATAAAAAAGAAGATAAAGAGATGAAAATAAAAATTTTAAAATTACAAATAAAATAAAAAAGATAATTTACGGATTAAAAACTTTAAAATACCGATTATGTGGTGTTATATTAATAAATTTATTAAAATAAATAAAAATATAATTATACAAAATTTATTATAATTAATTTTTATATCGAAATATTAATTATAACCATATAAAATTTAGGGGATTAATTATAATGGGTTAATTTTGAAGATTTATTATATTTTTTCCTTATTAATTTTTATAAAATTATTTCAAAATATCAAAAATAAAATTATAAAATCTTAATAAATTAATATTATTAAAATTTATTAATTTAACGAAATATTAAATTATAAAAAAAAAATTAACATTTTATTTTCACACCTTTTGATTTTTGATTTTTATTTTTCTTCGTCATATCAAAATGTATTTAAATTAGTTAAGCAAAGTATGTCGTCAATATCTAATTGGTTCCCTGCCAAGCACTAAACCACTGCAGGAACATACGGATCTAACCGATCGCTGATTCAATTAAAAAATGTCTATTAAGGGGTTTATTATTATTAATTTTTTTTTTTGGAGAATATTATTAATGCCAAAAATTATGATACAAAGAAAGGCTGTTGACAAGACACTAGGCGGTGGTGGGGGCGGCAGCAGAGGATCACTAGGCGGCAGGGGCGAATCCATCACAAGACACAACCACAAAATTGAGAAGACAAAGTAATGATGGGGTCTAAGAGCTAAGATTAGAGGAGAAAAAATGGTTTATATATGTTGACAAGAATGGATCCATACTGTCAAGTCCACACCTTCATCCACCATTCAAAATGGGTGAGCGCTCAACTAGCCCCCATTTATAATGTGCAAGTTTTAAAAGGAATTATGACATGAATCATGTCCTGTTGCAAATTTTAAAAGGACCCGCTTTTCTTGTAATTTCTAGTAACTACTTCTGTACATAAGCAATCATATGATAAGAGTACAACAAAAATATATTGACTCTGTCCTTACAAAATATCCTCTCGATTCCTTTGCTTTTCTATCTCTCTTTTCATTCTTGAATTGATTAAAAAAAGGGGGGGAAAAGAGGGAGAATAGTCTGTCTACAGACACAACAGCAGATCATTCATTCATCATGAGGCAGACTTGACATCTGAAATGCAGAATGATTCAAACCGAGGCTCGGCCAAGTCCACTATTTCCTCCTCTGGGGCGTGATGATTTCTAGCAGTTGAAGTCATTAGTAATAAGCTATCCATATATTCAGCTGAGACTTCAGGCAATTCGCAAGATGGGACCCGTTGTAGCATCTCTTCATCAATCATGGGTTTTTTGTCATCCTCCACATGGTAGAATTGTTGTCCAGAAAGAGGAGGTAATTGGGTTCTTTCCATGTAAGGTTCACTTGACTTCTTCAAACATGAAAATATATTAAACAATCAGCATTATGTGAATTGGGAAAAAATTGCATGGTATTATACAAGCTATAAAATTTCTTTTTAAATGAAATGTATCTAGTAAGTTCCTAGTTCTTTTCTGATAGCAAATATAAATATTAGCAATAGTGGCAAGGAAATGTACCTGAAAAAGATTTGAGGGGATGCTTCTCCTTCTGGAACTATCCGGAGCAATAGTTGAAAGGATTTGAACGACTTCTCTCATGGTTGGTCTAGAGTCCGGATCCAACAGAAGACACTCCTTTGCTAAATAAGCCATTATTTGCATCTCTTCTTCTGGGAATTGTCCCTTTAAACGCGGGTCTGGCAACTCTTTTATAACTCGTCTGCTATCCTGTAAGCGAGGGGTCGCCTATAAAACAAGAAAAAGTAATGGAAATGACCCGTCTTTACATACATGTCAAAAGATGAATCTTAATAAATAAAAAATTATGACCAAATCACTGATTTCAAAACTAGCATGATAGTGTACAGATTCGTTTTACCATACCCAGATAACAAGGCTTTGTTCTCCTTTGCTGGTTGATTTTTTAATCGGAAGCTGGCCAGTGATAAGCTCAAGAAGTACTACACCGAAGCTAAATACATCAGATTTAAGAGATGATCTTCCAACAATTGCATATTCTGGTGCAAAATACCCAAAAGTCCCCTGCATTCTCGCTGGAGAACTAGAACAGCTAGGGACACCTTCAGCTTTTAATCTTTTAGCCATGCCAAGATCTGTTATCTGCACAATAGAGAATTAGGTTACCTCAAGTAACCAGGAAACAAATGACCTCAAAAGATGAGCAACTATGTCTAAAATTAGAACACACCATTGATCAGTGAGTTTTCTTACTTTTGCTCTCAAATCTTCATCTAGAAGAATGTTTGTTGACTTGACATCTCTATGAAGAATTTTTGGAGCAGCTGCTTCATGGAGATATTCGAGGCCTCGAGCAGCTCCTATTGCAATTGCAACACGAGTAGCCCAATCCATGATTTCCCCTGCCGTATTATTGTCCAAGCAATCTCTTAGATTACCCTTAGACATGTATTCATATACCAATAGCCTTTCGGTATGTTTTCCCCTGAATTCTGAACAGTAGCCTAGAAGAGGTACCACATGACAGTGATAGAGTCTTGATAACAATTCTATCTGAGAGGGATAAAAAAAGGTGTGCATTTCCAAGATTCATATGGAGGAAAATCTAGGCAGTATAAGAAAACACAAAAGGCAAGTTAAGGAGGTACCTCTGTTAAAAATAAAAAGTCTGAATCGGGCCCTCCCTGAGATTTTAGTCTCTTAACCGCCACAATTCGGCCATCTTTAAGCTGACCACGATAAACAAAACTACTGCCTCCAAGTCCTACAAGGTTGGCCTCTGAAAATTTGTCAGTTGCATTTTGCAATTCGGTGTAGGAGAATGAGATGATAGTTCCAATTATTGTCTCAGCTTTGCTCCTAAAGAAGCACGATGACATGTGAAAGCATCCTGTAAAGTAGAAGATGGAAATTTATCAGAATAGTTTTAGATAGCAAAACTTCGACATATAAAGAGGTGTTAAAGTTGAGACACCTTATCTTTAGAGAAGGCCTACCTGCAACATTGTTAACTTTGGAACCTACAGTAACCCTGGTTTCTTGAATCGAGGAACTCTTGTGGCTGATTAAGTTGGTTAAGCTGTTGAAACTTGTTTCTCTGTCTGTCGAGAATACTGAGGATTGAATAGGGAACTTCCTTCTAAACAAAAAGCATCCAACTGAGGCTATAAATGCAAAGGTTGTAAGTGCTATGCATAACAATACAATGATCACCACCACTTTGTTTGAAAATTGACTTTTTGAGGCTGCAGGTGCAATCAGCAATCCTGTCAGGAAGCAATAAAAAAGTTCTTCCAAGTAAGCTTTTGTTCATTTTCATCTAAATTCATCTCACAACTTTCCTTTGGACATTAAGCCATCTAAGCAGACAAACAATCTACCAAAGAGAAAATCAAGATTCCCTTAACATGTAGCAACTAAATGAGTAAGGAAGAAAACATTAGTAAGAATATAATGTGGAAAGAGACAAGTATACCAGAAGTGCAGTTGCAGGCTGTAAAACAATTAGAATCTTGACCATCAGCTACCACCTTGGGAAAGCCGCCAGGTGCACACATACAAGTCCAGATCTTGTTGCCTCCTCCAGTATCTGCATTACAGAAAGACATAGTTCCTGTATAAAATTTTTAACTAACATATTGTTAAAGCTAGCCCACGGCTACAGCTTTCAAGATACGTACCTTGGCTGCAATCGCAGGAAGTAGAACAGTTAGCTCCAAGGGCGAAGCTTTGGCTTCCTTGGTATGAAGAACATTTGCATGTCCACTTGTCTATGCTAGAAGGATGAGAAAGTTCATCTACCACAAAATTACCCATAGAAAAATTTAGCATAGTAGCTAATATTTGAATGTTGCATGTCGCTGAAAAATTAATACAGATAAGGAGTGTTTCATATATGCAAGTGCTTCAGATGGTTGCCGAGTAATGGTTTCGGCAGCTGTGCCGTCATGTTATCAACCATATACTTATATTGCTGGAATATCCCCCCAACAAGATTTACAGACATCCTTTAACAGGAGTTGTCAGACAAAGTACGGAATTTTAAATGCTAAAACATACAATATCGAGGAAACTCATGATCTGTGAACCTGATCTCACATGTTAAATTTGGAGAATAAGTTAGTCAAAATGATTACCACATGAGCTTTGTTGAATCCAGATCAAGATGATGAGACAAGCAAGGATGGCAGCCACTTGGAGCTTCATTTATTTCAACTCCAACACTAAACATAAAGAGCAAAATGATGACAACACAAAATTAAACTACAAGAGTAAAAAAAAAAAATTCAAACTGCTACTAATTTAGGAAATGAACTGAAATTATGAGCAACTTTTTCAAGGCAATTGTAATCAAAATAACCCAAACGTAATAACAACTCAAAGTCAAGAATTTCCGAGATTATACTTTAAATAAGTGAAATCAAAGTCGCAGTGTAGCAGCAACAAATAACAAATTGTTCCTGATGTCAAAGCTTCCAGTCTCAGTGCCTCATTGCAGAATCAGAGAGAATCCGAAAGAGAAAGAAAGAAAGTAAAGGAATCAAGGATATAGCCTTCATTTGTGGAACGAGTTCTATATGTGAAGTTCCTGATCTTCAAGCATCGAATCTGTCCCAAACCAAAATGGTTCATCGTTACCTCCATACAAGTAGGAATATGCATTTCCACATGTACAAATGATAGAAATTGTATAAAACAAACCAACACACGTAAGCACATCAAATATATCAAATAAATTGAAATCAAACCCATCACTTAGAAGTCAAAAGAGAATGCATGAGAAAGATTAAATGAAAAAACAGTAGGTAGGATTGTGGATATATTCGTCAGGGGTGGAGGGAGGGAGGACAAGGGCGAACCCGCCGTCACCTTGGAAAAATTAGAAATTTACCCCCAAAATAATAAAATCCTTGAAACTTTGGTTAAAAATCTACTTTTTTCCAACCTTACATTCGTACAATATTTTTTGCCTCCCCTAAACTTTTTTCAGCCTCTGCCCCTGATAGTCATGGTTGGCCAACAAAGTCCTGAAAGCTTAAAAGTTAATTTGAACCAACAATACGAAGTATTCAAACAAGATACCCAAGACGTAGACTTGGATGAATAGTACAGATATTTTTCACATGCCAAATCAACTTTCATTTACCAATGATAGCTACACCCAAGGAGATTAAGACAGACACCTAAGAATTCAACAACTGCTTAATGTTAATGAAACAGCCAGATTTTCACCAGTCAACATAGCAGCCACTGTAATCCCATCTTAATGATAAGACAAACCAGCTACAAGGGAGCAACTCTCTTGAATTACGTGTCATCGGAATGAACGCCCTCAGGTCCCACCCAAACAAAAATGCTTCTTTGCATTATTTCCAGAAAACAATATTGAACTTGGAAATCGAGCATTATGGAAGAATCAGTAGAGATGAGAGACTATTATGTAATTACAAAAGAAACCTATATGAACAGCCCGTGAGCCGACAATATTTGAAGAGTACAAAAATGAAAACCAGCCAAAATACTAGAGAACCTATTATTCAAATTTGAAAAAATGTTACATAGAAAGCCATACCTGGATAATGAAAAAGATTAGATACTTCTCAACACCGGTCACAAACAATGAAACCAAAAGAACATAAATGAAAGCAAATGAAACGGATTAGGACCATTCGAACTAAGAATATAATTGAAAAGGGAACGTGGCTGAAAAGAAGCTCGTCAACCACCCCATAGAAAGCAACCCATTCGCCAATCTGAAAGAGACTGCTCAACACACCAAAAAAATAAAGAACCTAGAACCCTGTTTTTTTATTCTATCTAGTCTCTATTAATTAAACAGGGTTTTGGACCCAAGAAGAACTGTTAATGAAAAATATACATCATTTCCAACGGTAAGAACATTATCTCCTAAAAAGGAATAAATAACGAGCATAAAACAACTGGTATGTAACTTATTTGTTACTTTGCTTCAAAGACATACATACATTTAGATTTTGGACTATCCAAGAAAAAGGAAAAGAAAATTACAAAAAGAGAAGAAAGGGGATGGGTTTCGAGTTTTCAACTGATACCAAATCTGGTCCTACCAAACTTGGTGTCGGCTATAAAGACATGGAGAAATCATCATGGTGGACCCACTTTATCGTCTAGAAAATGACTGAGCAGCTCTCGCCAATTACTCACTACCGTGAGTACCGTCCGATTAAATCCAACGGTCCAAATATAAGATATTTAGACTTAGGGGGAGGAATCTTCTCCAGCTCGTCATTGATAATAATTTAATTTGCTAATCAATGCTTCCTTTTCCTATTTATCTTGTTTAATATTAAACACACTAATAATCTTCGAAGAGAAATCAATTTTACAATATGTAATTATTTTTTCTGGTCAAATGATTATACCTAATTCATAAAAATTCCAATTTAACACACCAAAAAGAAAAAAGAAAGAAAAAAAGAAAAAAAGAGAGGGTTTGCATTTCTTACCTGCTGAAAGGAGGATTGAGAAAACGAGGAAAATGCTGTCTCCTCGAAGCTACAGAAATTTACAGAAAATCACAAACCTCTAAGAAATCTGCTTTTCTTCTTCGGTAGTGGAACCGTTTTTTATTTTTATTTTTATTTTTTCAGACTTCGATATCGAGCTCCAGATCTCCCTAAACGGAAACCAGCAAAAATGGAAATCAAAGAGCTCGACGAGAAGAAGAAGAAGAAGAAGATCGATAACAATGAGCTTCAGCGAAAGAAGTGATTAAGAATTGCGGATTCCTCTGAATTCATCAGGTTTCTGATCGAAGAAATGCAGAGAGAGAGTGAGAGGAGAGGTCTGAGTCCGAGAGCTTCAGAATGTGAAAGAGCGAAGATGAGAGAGATTGAGAGAGCCCAGAGCTCGAGAGAGCGAGACAGAGACGGAGATGCTTTTAAATTTTTTTTAGAGATGGTCCCCAGTTGGGCCCACGGTGCTGATTCTGATGAAGCTCGAAAGCCACGTGGCAATACCCCATATGCTGGGGCCCACCGTTTTATTTACTGCAAATATAAGAGGCTAGAGCAAAAATAATTTACATCTAAACTTAAATATAAATGATAATTTATATTCCGTTTCTAATCGATGGAATTAATTATATGATTGTTAACTTTTGCCAAAGTTGATATTAAATTAAATATTTATTTTTATTTTTATTTTTAATTCTAAAATTTTAATTATATATATATTTCTTAATCCATTATTATATATCAAAATTCTCTATTAATCACTCTGCTTATACAGTCAACGAATCCGTCAGCAACATCTTTTTAACCAATTTATTATACTATGTCATCATTTTTTTTTATTTTTTTTTTTATTGTAAGAATTATTTTATCCACTTAAATTTATTTTTTATTTATTCAACTTTTATTCATAATATTTTAATCTCAATTAATATTTTTTGTTCCAACCAATATTTCCATTGCAGCCGCGGCAACCGCATCCATCTCTTTGGCACATCTCTCCCTTTCTATCTCTAAACTAGATTTGAACTCAAACCTCGATCAATCCGGGATTGAACCCAAATCTCAATCGATCTAGGATTAAACTCAAATATCTTAATTGTGATCTAATTTTCAATTAAAGATCTAATCGAGATTGGGATTCAATCCCAGATCAATCAAGATTTGGGTTCAAACCCAGATCAAAGAGAGATAAGAGAGAAGTGTCAGAGAGATGGGTACGACTAGGGGTGATCAACAATGATCTGACCCTACCCGAATCGGTCGGATCAGATTCATCTGATTAGAATTATCTTTGATATTCGATTCGACTGAATCTAACTGTTTTTTTTTAATGTAAAATATTTTAAATTAATTCTTTTTGAAGATTTTTTTTTTCTTTTCTGTATTTCTTTTAATGAATAAACTTTTTTTTTTCATTTAAAATATTTTATGAATAAATTTTCATCAAATTTGATGAAATGACTCTTGACTCTTAATTTTTTTTTTATCAAATTTGATAAAATGATTCTTGACTCTTAATTTTTTTTACTTTTATATTAAATTTTCCTTAAAATACACTTTCTCATTTATTTATTTTCTTATATAATTTTTCATTATTATTTTTCTTTAATAAAATAATATCTCAATTAAATTTAAAAAAAAAAGTATTTTCAATTTTCCATTTATTTTGTCAATGTACTATTGCCGAACAATGTAATTTACGTATACACGTTCTATTTTGGTAATAATGAGTTTATCTGGTTTACTGGTTCAAATTATAAAACTAAACAGCGTATAAATGAAATTTACGAACACATATCAGGGATATAGGATTCGTCCAACTTCAGTTTAGATCTAAATCCCATATGTTTCAGAATGTGGTTAAGAACGGTAATTCAATCTCACAACTTATAAAAGCACATTTTTTCAAACTTCAGTTTACAAATAATATTGATAAAAATTCACCTCAAGTATCCACAGAGTTGCAAAGCGTATACCTCTCCCCCCACAAAAATAAAAGACTTTAAAATATTTGTAGATTTTACATTTAAAAGCAAAGAAAAAAAGAAGCATATGAGGTTCCCACAAGAAAAGGTGGGAATTTCAAATTACTACATCAACGGGCTAACGGCTACTGTGATTGTGTTCGGCCTTGAAAGACCGTCCTGCCTTTAATGTTCTTTGAGGCAATGGATTTCCAAACACCATGGTTTGAGATCGGCTCACCATATCAACCATTGTCGGCGTCTGATAAGATTGCACGAGGCTTCCACTATCCGTGGAATCCCCTCTAGCAGTTGCTCTTTGCCATGAATGAGAGCTCAATCCAGACAAAACATAGGCCCGGCCCGATGCCTCGTAGGCCCGACGGTTCACCATCCTTTCCTGAATCTCCTTCAACTCTGCACAAAGCGAAGCACATAGCCGGTCTCCCGCTCGTGCTGAGGCTGTTTCTGAAAGCATCTTACGGCACTTTTCTAAGACCGAGACCGCCTCGGTTAATTCGTCCCGTTCAGCTAGACCCCTAGCCTCAGCCATAACCTCCGCGGCTCGAAGCCGGTTCATCTGCCGATCCACTTCCAATGACACGAGCACTTCTCCCCCAGTCGAAACCGGACGGTCTATTTTCACTTCACTTGGTTCCGGTAAATTCAACATTTCATTCGTGATTGGATCCTGATATGTGCATGTGACCTTCATCAACGACATCTCACCGCAACCAGACACATCAGGCAGAATATCGACCATCACAACAAAATCCCGTTCCTCTTCCGCATATAGATCTCCAACATATATAGACCCAGTTCGCAAAATCCTATTTATGGTAGATTGATAACTCCCAGCCCTAATCGACCCAAGTCTCAAACCTGGATGAACACACTCCAGTCCAACTTGAAGCTTCTGAACGACGACACTCAATAGTCCTCCAATGCACTGAGCGAATGCATCTTGAATAACACTTTCGGCCTCTATGAAAGAAAACGTTCCGCCTGAGAGCTCAGAAATAGCATGCATAGAGTCAGCATCATGGTCCATTCCAAACCCGAATGAATGAACAGGAATCTGCAACCCTGTTCCGTTACTGTTATAAACCGAGACTGGAAGAAGGGAGCGGTAGTTTGTACGGGGATGAGAACCATTCGGGCTGTTAACAGTATAAGTGTCCTGGCCGTCAGATAGTAATATGATACTACTAACCGGGTTTTTCGATGTCCGGTCTGACAACACTTTTGCGCCTTTCCGTAAACCTTCCGCAATGTTGGTCCCACCGTTGGAAACCAGAGCGTTAACAGCCTGTAAAGCCTCTTGCCGGCCCGTAACTGTCATTCTACGAAGATTGAATAAGCGGCGAGCAGTAGAAGAGAAGGAGATGACAGAGAGGCGATCTGACGGGCCGAGATTCTGTATCACAAAGCCCATGGCCCGTTTGAGCAAAGCAAGCTTGGTTCCAGCCATGCTCCCACTAACATCAAGCACTGTAACAAGATCGACTGGAGCACGACAATTCCGAGAACGGGTAGTTTGGTCTTGTCTTTCACTTGTAAGAGGAGCCTTGATGTGAATTAATATGTTGAAGTTGTTATGAGAGACCAATTTTGGAACGGAAGAAATTTCGGGATATGTATTGACTTCTACTGTGGCATTAGAATTGTTATCAATGGATGTATTTCTTTGAGCGGTATTGAGCTGAGGATCTGTTATGAGTTCATCATCGTCAAAGAGAGCCTGTTCGGGCCGGGATAGCTCGAGGTTGCGGGGAGATGGTAAGGCACGGAAAAGGGTAGCCCAGTTTTCATTTTGGGCTGGAGTTTCAGGCCTAATATGGGAGAGATCGGAAGAGGGGCTTTGGAAGGGGATTTCTTTCCATCTGGCTCTGCAAACGGGGCAAATTTGGTTGCCGTGCTTGACATTAGAGGTGATGCAATGAAAGTGGAAAGAATGAGAGCACTCTGCTGTGAAAATTGCATGGCCTTGACCGGCTTTCATGGTGGTCAGGCATATTGCACAGATCCTCTGCAAATGAAGAAGAAGAGATGATGAGTATGAAATAGGAAATAAAAATCAATGTAAAACAATCAGATGTTTAGTAAAATCGTTAAATGTTTTAAATCAAAGGGACCATGGACTCTTCAAATCAATAGATTTTGGATAAAATTTGGGGAAAGAAGACCTTGTCAAGGCAAGGTTAATCCCACCAAAAAGAAATAAAAATACATAATTCATGTGAAAAGCAAACAGTACCGCCCTATCCTCCCATAAATAACCATCTTAACTTGAAAAAAAAAAAGGGTCACAAGGACCCTATTTTCCAAGCACTGACATATTTCTGTCCTCCACTGCTGTTGGGTCTCTGTTGGGTCTATGTGCCTAAAAAGATGAAAAAAGATAACAAAACATCTACTACTATGAATATGCCATTGTCCCATTAATTTCTCTTTAATTACATCACATGCACCAACGCTTTAAAGAATACTAGTTTAGTAAAAATTCAGCTTAATACCCATCAAAAGAAAAAGAAGTCAATATTAAGTAGTCAAAACATAGAGGCCGGCGAGAGAGAGAGAGAGAGGGGGTAAAAAAAAGAAACTCCCAAAAACAATCTCAAGGAGAGGAGGGATGGCCTTTTAAAAAAAAAAAAAAAAAAACAGAAGTTAGAAGCAATTAGCCAACCCTCCTCAAAGGTATAAATGAGTAAATAGTAAATCCCCATCTAAAGAAGAGGAAAATCATGATTTGTTGTTCCAAGACTCATCTTTCTTCCCATTATTCATATAATTTTTTTTTTCCTTAAATCTCTCAATTACCCCCATAAACATAACTCATAACCCCAAAGAATTGTCCATCAGCCATTTACACTTTACACTACTTAAATAAGATTCTGAGTTCACATCTAAATATCACTACATTTATTATTATTATTATTATTATTATTTTTTAAAAGGAAAAGTAAGTACGGGAAGAGATAATATATTGCAGACAATCATGGGTTCATGGGAGTTTCAAGGATCACCATGAAAAGGGGAGAGAAGAGAGAGGGGGGTCGAGAAAGAGGGAAAATTGGTGCTGACCAGGAAAAGCACTTTTCTCTTCTTCAAGGGGAAGGATAGGGGATGATCAAAAGGGGGGTGAGAGTAAATATTGGTAGTCCTACTTAGTGCATTGCTTTTTCTAGCAAGAACCCAAATGAAATGAAAAACGGTCCCACAAAGCTAAAAATTTGACAAATTGACAAAACCATTAACATCTCATCTCATCCTCCTCTTTCTTCGCCCATTTCAGTTATGTCATATCACTACCAGGTTACCACACCCCCACCATACACCCCCATATGAACAGTGAAAAAAGGAAAAAGAAAGATAAGCGTTGGTATTAGGCTACTAATCTGCAAACAAACTACCAATTGGTAAAAACCCATTTGGAATTTAGGATCGGGTTTAAAGCTCTATATGAATTAGACTAATTAGAGCTTTAAAGCTCTAATGGTAAAAACCCATTTGGAATTAGTCTAATTCACTAGAACTGCTTAGAAATTACAAAATTCAGAAGATCCTTAGAGTAATCTATCATTAATATTCTGATAGAAACAAGTAGAAAACAGAATATATTAGTCAAAATGAGAAAAGAAAAAAAAAAGCCCAAAACTTTCTTGTCACAGAACAGAGACAAAAAATGGCAATCAAAAAGCAGAGATATTATAATAAATCCAAAATCTTCCCAGAAACTAAATTCAATAATAACTAGAATGGGTTGGATGGAATTCGAACCTTTGTGGAAGATATGGATCCGGGTTTGGCGACCCGGAGACCCGACGAAGAAGGAGTCGGGGTGGTCGGGCGGCGGACGGAGCCATGGCCGGGCGGAGAAATCAAATCGGACGGCGAACCTGCGTCGGAGAATCTCGCACCGCTGCTTCTATTATTATTGTTGTGGTTGTTGTTGTTGTTGGATGAAGAGGAGGGAGAATCATGCAGAGTAGGAGGAATATAGAGGCATAAATTTGAGCCAAGAGCAGACTTCACTTTCTTCCAATTACTTCCCATTTTTCTCTCTTTTTTTTTTTTTCCTTATTTTTGATTTCACGCAGATCTAATAAATCTCTGTATCAGATTTCTAGACAACGACTCATCAATCTCTGTCGATTAGAAAAGTGGGTCTTAATTCAAAAATTTCTAGATGAAGATGTTGTTCCAGAAATACTGCTGGAATGAATATCATCCAATAAGAAGAGTAACAAGGAAAACAGAAGTGGTTAAAGAATGTCAATGGCGGCTGAGAGAGAGAGAGAGAGAGAGAGAGAGAGAGCGAGAGGTGATTTTTGCTTTATGACTTTGTTTTAAGGGGGAGGGGGAGGAAGGAAAAGGAAAGGAATGGAGAATTAGTCAGAGAAGAGATGATGAAGTTGTAAGATCATGGCCTCTCTCACTCTCACCAACTTTAATATTACTCTTTTTTTTTTTAATAAATAAAATTAATTTTGTATATATTTAAAGTGAAGATATCTTTCTATTAAGAGAAATTCTGTCTTAGAACATAATACATTTATTATTGTAGAACAGGTCCATGTCTCTTAAAACATATTTACAAGACATGTAATAATATATATAGAAAAAAAAAGGTGTATTTTTAATATAATTGATCGAAATAAAAAAAATATATCATATTATTTATTATATCAAATTTTCAATAAATACTTTTCAACTTTTTAATATAATATGTCTCATATGTAATTTATTAACTATTATTATAAGTAAATTTAATTGAAGTAAATCTGAGTAAATATTGTGAAATTAGATTAAAATTATTTTTTTTTCATTATTTTTTTTTTTTGACAAATTTCGAAAAAGATAGTTCCAACAACTAAACCACCTGATAGGTGGATTAAGTTAGACCGTAAAAAGGTGATAAAGAGTTGATAAAGTTGACTATCAACAATTCAAAGCATAATAAGATCTTGGTTTTGGAATCTTTCAAAGAAACAAAACCCACATTTTTCTGAGGCATCAAATTTAAATAATATTTTCTTTTATTAATTTTAGAATATAGGGAAGAATAATTTTACGAAGAGAAATTAATTTTTTTTATTTTTTGTTTAGATAAAAATAAAATAAAATAAAATAAAAATACAAACGTTGTTTATAATATGGAGAATTATATTTTGTATTGCTTGATTTGTATTCTGCCTTGTATAGAGTTTATATAGGAGCTATTACAATGCTCGCAATATATGAGTAGGGAAATACAATCAACAATAAAGAGAGAATAATTTGTGGAGATAGTCGTTGGTTGATTTGTGAAAAAATGAGATTTTTTTTCCTTTTAGGTTGGTAACATGAAATGATTTGTGGACTTTTTTTCTATGGGCCCCTCAAGTTCAACGGTGCGGAAGCGACATTGAGCTTGTCTTGGAGTGGCTTTGTGAGGATGTCAACCGGTTGATCCTTATCGGAGATAAAACGAACAATAAGTTGCTTTTGACGAACATTTTCGTGAATGAAGTGAAAATCAATGGCGACATGTTTGGTCCGAGAGTTATTTATCATATTGACGGCTAGATAGATGGCGCTAAGGTTGTCATGCTAGAGAGTTGATGGTTTAGTTAATGGGACATGTAGTTCTTGAATGAGGCTTTGTAGCCAAAGTAGTTCAGTGCTGGAGTTAGCAAGAGTACGATATTTCGCTTCCATTCTAGATCGAGCAACGGTACACTATTTACGGAATGACCAAGATGAAATAGTGGGGCCAAGAAGTACAAGATAGCTAGTAGTTGATCGTCGGTCGTTGGGCCAGTTGGCCCAATCGACATTAGTGAAAACGTGAAGATTGAATGAGGTATTTAGTTGTATGAATAATCCGAGATGATATGTACCTTTGAGGTAGCGCAAGATGTGTTTCACAACAGCTTTTGCATGAATTGACATACTTTATTAACTACAAGAGATCAGGTCGAGCTAATAATAAATACTGAAGTGCACCCATGGTACTCCGATAAAGAGTAGATAACCGAATGCATCACTATCAAATAAGGTGAGTGCGTGAGAGTTAGACATTATACCAAAAACTGATTTTGAGGAATGCATATTAGTGCGATGTAATAAATCATGAATATGTCTTTGTTGAGATAAGTGTAAACCTTTAGAAGAATATGTGCTTCAAGGCCCAAAAACTAATGAATAGAACCCATGTCTTCGAGGGAAAATAGTATTTGGAGTTGACGGATGATGGATTGGATTGCATGAGTCGAAGAGCCGGTGATAAGAATGTCATCAATATAGACACGGATCATGATGTGAAGGGTACCTGAATGAATAATAAAAAGTGAATTGTCAGCTTTAGAAGCGGAAAAACCAAGGCATACGAGGGAGGAGCTCAACTTGCTAACTAACCAAGCGTGAGGGGATTACTTGAGGTTGTAGAGCAATTTTCGAAGACGACAAACATGATGGGGGAATTCAGGATGAACGAAGTCGGGTGGTTGAGCCATATAGATTGTTTTATCAAGATTGTCATGTAAGAATGTATTTTGAACGTCTTGGCGAATGAGCCATTGTTTAGAGATAACTAGAGAGAGAACAAAACAAATCATTTTGGACTTAATAACGGGGATGAAAGTTTATTAATAATCAAGACCAAATAGTTGATGAAAACTCTTGGTAATAAGATGAGCCTTGTAGCGGTCATAGAACCATTAACTTTACGTTTAATGTGATAGATCGAATGACAGCCTACAAGATTTGCACCCTGAGGTGGAGGGACGAGATCCCAAGTACGATTGTGGAGAGCACGTCAAATTTGAGATTCATAGCCTGACACCATTCAAGATATTTGATGGCATGAGTAATACATGTGGGTTCAATTTTGATATGCGAGAACGAGGCAGCGAGTGCACGTCCATAAGGTACAATGCCATCTGTACGAATTTTGGGGAAACTAATTTTATTTTGTAGCCGAGTTTGATACTTTAGGGGATGGATTTCATAAATTTTTTGCAGATGATGAGGGTGACCTGGATTTGTTGAGCGTGGGTCAGAGAATGAGTTAAAAACATGTCGGCGAGCGCCACCCAGACTCCTTGAGAAGTCTCTTGTCCAACCCAACAACGGAAGTAAGAATGTCGGGAGAAAGAGAGAAGTTTATGCCACTGATAATAAGCTGATCTTGTTGATACCAATAGGTATATGCAGTTATGATTAATGTTGGATTTGTGTCTGATTTAGGGATAGTGGTTGGTGGTGGGGGGATTTATGCCATCGACATATCCAAAGAGTCGTTTTATGGAAGTTGAAGTAGAGTAACAGACAGATATGTATCTTATTTTATTAATATCACGTGTAAGAAAAGTAGCAATATATATATATATATATATATATATATATTTATTTACATAAAATAATATATATATTTTTTAAATTTTATTATAATACTTAAAGTAATTTATTATAAAATCAATTATTTCAATTATTTTTTAAGTAATCAAACATATGATTTGGTGAGAAATAAAATCAAAATCAATCAATCATTCTTACTAATTTTCTATGTATGTATATATTAAAATCATAATTTTCATTCTTATTTTATTATTATTTTTATTTTTAATCTCCAAAAAAATCAAACCGAACATGTCCTTAATTTACTTTGTAGGGTCATTAAAGGAGTGATCCCACATATAATAAAGGGATAAGATAATTATTCTGTTAATTAGTATAAACCATTTTCATCCGAATAAGAACTTTAATTTCTCTAGAAAAAAGATCATAATATATAAAATTTGAAACACCAATTTGTGGAGAAAACCAAATTAGAACACGTAACAATATGCTTAAATTCATGGTCAAAGCTCTTAATTAATTTTTTTCTGATTTAACATATTATATATAAACTGTCACTTTCTTTTTGCTTTACTCCATGGAATACTGCGTTGTCTTTTTTTATTATTTTAGTTGTTAAGAACCATTTTCTTTACTTTATAATTTGACCCACAAAAGCAATACTATACCTTATCTACCCAATGATATTTTGGAGCTTTCAAGCTTCAAGTAACAGGGAATATCACACTCAAGAAAGAAAAAAAAATTACACTTTACACCCCTAACTATTAGAATCCCTAGTTCTCTCCTAAAATGTTTTCTTATTCTGACAAAATCACAACTAGATTGAAATGTAAATGCAATTTCTCATCCCGGTTGAAATTCAAATGCGATTTCGCTTCTGGACTACACATTTAGTTTTGCATTTCCAGATGCGAAATGACATTTGGATTTCAATCGGGATGCGAAATTGCATGTGGATTTTGACCTAAATGCGATTTCATATCTGAATTTAGATTTGCAAATGTGATTTCCATTTCTAGAGAGTTAGCGTACTTGGTAGTGGAGTAGATTGTGTGATCTAAAAATTTAAATGGTAGCTCTCCTCGTGATAGACTAGTTAGAGTATACAAAAATATCTATACCTATCATTACCGCCCAAGCCGCCCGTTGGGAGAGAGGATATGATGAATATTGTTTCAATTTTTTTAAGCGAGCAGATATCCGCCCTGTTATGAATATATGTCGGATACTTGGATGGATATTTAACGGATATCAGCCCGATTTAATTTAAATAAAAATAATAATGAAAGGGCCTTACCTTTGTCGCCTTCAAACCTGAATAGTCGCAACTCAAAAGCAGATCCGATCCTTCTTCGCCTTCAAACCACAGCACTGCAACTTCCTCCTCGCCATCCACCATTTGTCATCGGTGACAATCACTGCTGCTAGACAAATCACCACAATTATGACATATATATATATATATATATTAATATAACTGCAAATTTATTTGACGGGTCGATGAGGTAAAAAACTTTAGACTCCATCGACCCGTAGAGTAAATTAACAGTTATAATTTATAAGTGTACTAGTATAACTGCTAGTTTACTCGACGGGTTGATAATGTTGAAAACTTATGAGTATATTAACAGTAATAACTTACGAGTGTAAAGATTTTCAAATCATAACTGCTAATATACTCATAAACCATAACTGCTAATTTAATCTACAAGTCAATGAGATCGATGATATCGATGAAATCAGTGAGGTCAAAGACCTTCGCTGCGTAAACCCAACCTTGCAATTCTGATCAATGTTTTTTAATTGATTCGACGTAACCTTGGTCATTGTTACTTCCCTAGTTAGAGACCCAATATTTTCTATCACCTAAAAAACTCTATAAAATGTAGCAGCCTATAAACTTCATCTGCATGGTTCCATAAATTTTCACTTTCAATCTTGCTCTTTTTTTTTTTTTTTGCCAAATACTTTCAATCTTGCTAGGTAAGTAAATCTAACTAATATTATCTGAGAAATTCTTGAGTGGATTCTAAGTCTTTCTAAGAATAATAGACCAGTTCAACAAAAAAGAGAAGCAGCTGCTTAAAGGGTTTGAAAATTATGAGAATGAGCATGATCCAACTAGCATCAACGATCACCATTCAATCCCTAGAGATAAATGGCCTTAGTTTGAGTAAGAATGGTGCTTAAAAAGATATATAATTAATTAGGACATGTTTACAAAAAAAGATAAGTGTGTTTGTGGGAATAAAGAAGAGAAATTTTTTTGTGATCTTATCAAAGATCGATTTATCTTAATCAAATATTATATTCATATTATTATTAAATTTATATATAATTAAGATAAATTATTCTTATCATATATATATATATATACATTTTTATGTCGTGGACTAAATTTAGGTCAAGATTATCAAAATGTATCATATAAATAAGACGATGATTCGAATTATGAGGTAGAACTGTTTACGTAGATTTGGTTGAACCGGATGAATTATTGTCTTGTGGATGCGAGTCTATAACCAATTAACCTTTATCATGGGCCAACCTTATAGAAAAAGAGCCCAAATTACTATGGATTGGGCTCGAACTTAATTTGACTGAGTATTTAGGTTTAATCAAAATGGATTTTCATTAGTCTCTAGACCCCTTCATTTAATCCACCATCTCATCTCATCTCATCTCATCTCATTCTTAAAGAGTGGGACCAAAACTATAAATAGTTGGGTGGCAAAAAAGAGTCGAGGCACAACAAAAAATACATTCTCAGGCAGAGCCGCAAAGGTGTAGCCTAACCAAAGTCAACTAGACATATCCCTGTCCTTTTATTACATGTATTAGTAATACTAGTTATATTTTCTTTGATGTTTACAGAGAAAAGTCAAAACGCTTCTACATATTAAAACGTTACGTCCTGGATGAGATCGCATACTTTTCAGTTCGAAGGAGCACGTGCACAGTGCATTTCTACTAAACTAGTTATCTCCCCCCCCCCCCCAATTCTGTATACGAGGTTGACAGGTTTAACTGGCAAATGGTTTGTTTGTTTTTTTTTTTTTTTTTTTTCTGTTGAAATAAGGAAGCAAGCGCCATGACTCGTAAGTTACAAATTTGTAAAAGCGGAAATATAAATTTATAATTATAAATATAAACTTATAATTATAAATATAAATTTTCGCATACATTATCCAAATATAAATAAATAAATAAAACAAAAACAAAAAACATGTATCTTTTTACCGACCTAATAAAGACAGACAAATGTAAACGTCTCTACTCTCTTCCCCACACACACAAACAAAAGGGAAAATAATAATAATAATAATAATAATTATTATTATTATTATTATTATTAATTAATAATAATAATTAATAATGAAAGAGATGACAGACATGAGCCATTATTGGCCTACACTTGTTGTACTTTTTCCAAACGGCCTTTTCTTGGCCCTCGCCTTTCATATTTGATAATACCATCACGCAGTTCCTTCCCTCTCCATTTCCAATCCAACACGCCCCTGCCTCCGCTGCGGCCGCCTCCGTCGTCTAAGTATACTCCGTATGTGTAAAACTAAAATGGCCATTGACGCCGCCGAGCCCAACTCAACCCCTCGCACATCTCGGGCTCGAACCCAACGGTCCAACCCACCCCAATCTCCTCGAACCACAAGACGGCCCAAATCGGATCCACCAACGACAGCCACCACCTCTGCCTCTTCATCCGCCTCTGCTTCACAACCCTCCACCTCCACCGCTTCAAGCTCAACATACAAGTTTTCCACCGGAACGACCTCCGTTTCGAGCCGAAACTCGCTTCAGAGCTTCCGTCAATCCCTCCCCGAAAGCCTCCACATTTACGATTTCTCTGAAATCTGCTCTGCAACTAACAATTTCCTCGCGAAACGCTTCGCCACCTCCTCTTCCACACCTTCTTGGCGATGTACACTTCGCACCAAGGAGGTAATCGTCTTCCAGCGAAAATTCCGTCGCAAAATCGAATCCTCGCAGCTTAGAGAACGCCTCTCCATCATCTGCCGAAGCCACCACATGAGCATAATTAAACTCCTCGGCGCTTCGATTTCTGGAGAGCATATCTATTTAGTTTATGATTTCGTGAACGGAGCTAACCTTTCCGACTGTTTGAGGAACTCTAGAAACCCTAATTTCACCGTCTTATCTTCCTGGATTTCCAGGGTGCAAATTGCGACGGATTTGGCTCACGGTTTAGACTACATCCACAATAATACAGGTCTGAACATGAGTTTGGTACATAATCATATCAAGAGCAGTAGTGTTATAGTAACCGAACCTTCCTTCAACGCTAAGATCTGCCATTTCGGCGCAGCTCAACTCTGTGGCGAGGTCGATGAGAACGAAGGTCTGGTTAGGTCATCTTCTCCTCCGCATTTCGAAGGCGTAGTCAACGAGATTACAGAGGAGAAAGAACCGGCATCGAAATCGAAGGAATTGACGCGATCTTCTAGCCTGAGACTGCAATTCGAAGGTGTGAACGGATACATGTCGCCGGAATATCAGGCCACCGGCGTGGCGGCTCAGCCGTCCGACGTGTACGCCTTTGGAGTGGTGATGTTGGAGCTCCTGTCGGGCGAGGAGCCATTGAAGTACAGATTTGACAAGAAGAAAGGTGATTTCGCGAGAACTTCGATTATCGAGACCGCAAGTGCGGCGATCTATGGCGGATATTCTGAAGATTCGCCGGAAGGTGGAAGCAGCGGCGGAGGCGTTGAGGGAAGGCTGAGGAGGTGGATTGATAGGAGGCTAAAGGACTCGTTTCCTGTCGACGTGGCAGAGGAGTTGACACGTATTGCATTAGAATGTGTCGAGGTGGACCCAGGGAAGCGGCCAAATATGTCTCGCGTGGCAGGGAAGATTTCCAAGCTGTATTTGAAATCCCGAATCTGGTCCGATAATATGAAAATTCCTACGAATATTTCGGTCTCTTTAGCTCCTCGCTGACCGAGTTGCTGACGGGGATTTATATATATATATATATATATATATATATTTTTTTTTTTTATTAATTATTTTTTCCGACAACTAACATTTATTCTGATGCGATTATCTTAGAGAAGTCTTCGATGATTGTTCTTGGTCTGTGTCTTGAGAATAATTAAAGAATAGATTTATTACAGTACCAGGTAGGAAGTATATGAGTTACTTAATTTAAGTATTCTTTCTTCTTTAGTGTATTTTCATAACGTGATTATTTGTTTGACCCGATCAGTGTGATTGGTACTGATGGATAACGACTAAAGTATACAACGAACGGACAATGTATTTGATTCTATAAAAAATTATTTAACATATTTAAACATATTATAGTAACTTGATTTGACCGACATTATTTTTTAAATCACATGTCTTGTTTATGCGATCCAATAAAACTACTAAGAACTAAAAAGAATTGACAATTACGATTATGTTCACGCGTACGTACTGTTGAGTTGACTTTTAGGTCTTAATTGATGACTGGACGTAATCCGGACCGCCCGGAATGCATCCTCCGAAAGCACCTCAAGGTGTTGTAATTTGTAATTTGCTACTAACCAAATGGTGTCACTTTGGATACCCATTTTCACATGACACAAATGAAGATTTACTTCGACTTCCCAAATAGGATACGAAGTGAGATGTGGATGGAATGATAATGAGAGAAAGTGAGAGAGAGAAAGAGATGGGCAGCATACTTTGTGGTTGGGAAGACGAAAGGCCAGATTGTAAGACGCTCATGTTATACTTAAGATAAATTAACTAACACATAATAAGGTTTAAAAGGAATATACCCAACTTCAAATCCCTTTCCAGCTACTTGTTTCAAAAGAATCAGACAAATTATCAACCCACTACAGAAAAGGTAGAGGTAACAACTTCTTTCAGAAAACTAGTACCATAAAGTAAATAAATAAATAAAAAGTGGGTTGCATTTTTCATTAGTTAAATATGACTTCCACATCTCTGATAAAAACCTAAGACTAGTTTTGCTATATTACGAACAGTTACTACCTCGATCAACCTCAAACAACAGTAGACAAAGGGACCAGAGCATTACTAGTAGTTGTCGGAAATGGTGAGACAGTGGGGCCTGCACACAACAACTTTGACTTGGTTTCCCTTGGATAAGGATAGATGGTCGCCAATTCCTGTACTCGCCGGAGAACTGAATCGGGCACTTGGTGTGATGCTTGCTTTCGCCCAAGATCAACCTACATTGGGCCCACAAGAACTTGATAAAGAAAAGCTTTACTCAAGGTTTGCAGAAAACTAAAGAAGACCATATCTTGAAATTGCATCAAGTTATTTTAAAGTTACATTTAAAAGCAAAACAACAATGAATGCCTAAACACTAGAGATAATCTTTTAGAAACTATTTCACTTCACCACTGCAAGAACCTAATAAAAAGTATTAAAAAAAGGGCAATATCATACAAATATACCTTTCTTTTGTTTCGTAATTGTGTGTCACTGGCTCTCAACAAATTTCGCCACTTATCCTGAAAAAATTAAATTAAATATAAAAGTAATAGATTTTTTACTAGAAAGGGAAAAAAAAAAGGGGAATAAATCACTTATGTAGTGGAAGAAATACCTTGAGATCGACAGATGTACGGTGTGAAGATGAACAAAACTGGAGCTTTTTTATCTCGGTCCACCTTCCAACTCCATACCGAGACACACCTTCAATCAATTTCATAACCTCAGAAAGAGTCCATGATATATGATGCTTTCTCCGACTACTGCCTTTTCCACTATTACCCTTTATGACATGCTCATCTTCAGTATTTTCATCGTCTGACTCAGCTGAAAAATACTCAGCATCATTTTTCCGCTTTGGTAGTACAAGTTTACCCTTCGGGATATCTTCAATACCCTACATTACAAATTAAACTCTTTAAAGATGACCACAAAGTATTAACATTTTCGTGTATGGAAAAGGAAAGCAGTAATAGCCTTACCAGAGTCGGTTTTTCCTTTATAGAGAGACAATCGTCATCAACTGGAAGTCCAAAAGGAACTTGAATACAACCTCCTTTAAAAGACTCGTCTTGACAAACCAACATTGTTGATGCAGCTTCAAGTCGCTTTTGCAAGTGGGTCGGTTTGTGAGATTTCTCTTTAGTGATTCTGTAAGATATTTTACATTTTTTTGGATACGATCTTGACATGTAATCTAGTGATAATGCTTCACTGTATCTTTTAGGAGGCTTTCTTAATCTCTTTTGGTGCACTAGTGAGCCTTCTTTATTCCGTCCATTTGAGAAACTGATTCCAACTTCACTAACCTTCCCATCTTCCAAGGAGATTGAGTGAGAAAGCCTCTTCTTCTTTATCATGGGCCCATCTCCTGATGATTCAGTATTTGAAAAGAACATATTTCTTCCATCATTTTCATCAGAAATAGTATCAAATCCGAGGTCATTAAAATTTTTTTCAACCTTATGGCAATTTTCAAGACCAAACAAGATGCGTCGTTTCAGCCACTGTTTGTCCATTACTAATGTGTCTTGTCCAAATGTTCTCCTAAATGTCTCTTGTAGTTCTTGAATTGTCATCTGGTCAAGCACTGGAGAAGGCGGGTTGGGAGTGGAGAAATCTGAACAATTGAGACTTTGTGGATGGCCTTCAAGAGCCACATTGCTCTGATAGGATTCTTTGCATGAAACAGGGATGAAATCAAAGACTTCATCGAAAACATTAGAATCTGTTATAAAACGAGTGGTCAGGGAATTTTTTTTATAATGAAGCACTTCTAACATGACTCAACTTAAGAAATGACTCAACTTAAGAAACTGGCTTACCTTTGACAGGGTGGCTGTTTACACCATGAACGGTACTACTGTCTGATTTGAACTTTGCATCACAAACCTAAAAAGAACATAATTACATAAAGATAAGCACATGATTGAGAGGGAGATGCATTGGACACCTATATAATAGGACCGACAAAATTGGTATAAGACAAATTACTGAACTCTCACTATGCTGAAGCTACAGTTTTTGCCACACTGTAAGAATCCGAGTCATTTTGAACAGAAAAACTTCATGCTTCTGAGAAAAGAGATCAGATACTATATATGGAACATAATTGACAACATAGTTCTATCCCAATTATCATTCTATCCTAATTATCAACAACCTTCTTCTTTCCTCCTTCCTCTGACTATTGAATCTTTAATCTTTTCAGCCTGATTCAGGTTCATGTAGTAAGTGGGAACAAATAAACTACTGTGAGGAAGGCCACCACAATAGAAGAATTTAAAAGGAAATTATAGTTCATATACAAGTGGAATGCAGATGGGAAGTAACTAACACCTAAAACAATAAACACTGAATGATATTAGCTAATTTTAGATCTCGACCTCCATCAAAATTAATTCTTCAAGCAAGTCCATATCAATGCTTAGAAAAACCAATTACAGAGTATTAAACAAATTTAAGAGGCATACTTCTGGCTTGTTTTCTTCTTCCTGCGTAAGATCGGAATGCATTGAATCTGCATCAAATATTAAAAAAATAGAATGATAAATCTTGAGGAACTAACAAGGAAGATCAGCTCAAATTAATCCATGAAGATTGAAAATAGAAATCCAAAAACCATTCTCATCCATGCATTAAGATGTTGAACTGCCCTTCTCACTAACACACAAGATTCATTGGCTTTAGAATTCTTTTTTTTTCCTTTTCTTTATTTATCAACTCACATATGGTGCAAAAACGGTTCTAATCTGGCAGTAAGGGGAAAGTAAGTATCATATAATTTGCACAGACTAAAGAGTTCACAGTAATTTATTATTTTCTCCTTCATCATTCTTTGTTGAAATAAGTAACACAAGTCAGCCAAGCACGCCCGATTTTCATTTGTTGTAATAAGTAATACAAGCTGGTATGGCAATTTGCAAGCTTTCTTCCAAATGTTTGTTCCAGCAAATATCTAACCACAGTGAACAGAGCCACACTATGCAGAGGAGTTCGAGGCAGGAGAAGTTATTCAGATTCATGACAAGGAGAAGACTTTCAGAAGATCATGATGAACATCCAAATGCATGTAGAAAGTACAAAACACGAGAGAGAGAGAGAAAGGGAGGGAGAGATAGAAAGAGAGGGAAAAAAAATCAAAGCAAAATGCAATAAATACCAGTCTCAATTTTTATCTGGTCATATTCAACAGCAAAAGAAAAGTTCTCAATGTTGAAGCAATTCTGTGAGTTGAAAACGTTGAAATCAAGAGCACTGTCAGTAAAGCTTTTGTTACATTCATCCTCTAAGAAATGTTCTACCCCAAGGGTTTCCCCTTCCAGAACAGAGAAAATGGATAAGTCTGAGTCGACCTACAAAACAAACAAACAAGATTATAGCAACCAAACGAAAAATTGGTTTTCATAGTAAATACAAAAATGGCAAGCAAGAAAAGTCAAGTGAACGGTAGATTTATCTTAAGGCGCTACTGGACTTCACTTCAAGAATACTCCGTTCTAGACTCTAAATATTGTTTACCCTTCAACCTCTAAGCAAGGTAAAGACCAAATGAGGATATAGAGATATTAAATCTAAACTCTTATTTATCAAACCCCATGAGAGGGAGACCCTTCAGCAGACAAGAGTAGCTTTAAATTAACCAAAATTATATTCGGCTTGCACCAATGGCAATGCACATTACGTGCCATATATAGTTTGCAGAGACCCATTTAAAACTTTTGGTGAGAAGTTACTAGTTCTACAAACAAGCAATTGGTTGGACATTTCAGCATGAGATAACCTCTTGAATAGAAAGTAACTCATACCGCAGGAAATTCATAAGTGAACATGCTCTTGCTCTCATTCGAAGTAATCAGAGTTTCATTTGATGTTGCATCCATTGTGTAGAGGAGCTCCCCAAGACTTAAAAAGTCAGTAGTGCTACGAATGAACACCAAAATGTAGAGATTGATTAGAAGAAGTTATTTACAAACGCAATATGCATACCAATAATTTTCTTACCAGTCCCTTCTTTCTCAAGGAAACACCACTTTGACAAGAAAAAAAATATAAAATGTAAAAATGCATACTGAATTTCATGCACACTAAGAAACAATGTGAAAAGTACTAGCAATCAACCTTTACAATTTGCATGCTAAAACGCTAAGAAGAAAAAAGATAACACGGAAAAATGGCTCTAAAAATCACCAAATTGTTCAAGAAAAAACCAGCAGAGGACATTATGCGTTAAGAAATGTCACGAGCCAACCACCATGCAGCAAATTACCACATAATCTAACACAAAAACTCAGCAAGTGAACGAAGAAATTAAGTCAAACTCATTATAAAATAAAATAAAAAATGAAGGAAATCAAAGAAAGTTGCAAAAAAAATAAAAATTCCAGACAAACAGACACACACAGGAAGGGCAGCGTTAAGCTAGGCGGAATAAAATAGAAGAAAGTAAAGAAGCACCTCCAACGAAGAGACAAAAACTGCAAGTTCTGCAAAGAAGAAAACGATCTCAAAATTTTATGGAATCAACTTTCTCCAGAAACAAAGAGAGAAACAGTCACATTGTAGGCTCAGAGATTTCAGAGAAAACCTCCGGTGAGAGGTCAAGTCGTCGGCGAGAATGAGCTGAAGAATCTTGGAAGAGAGAAAAGAAGGTCAAGAGAGTAGAGTCAAGAGTGAGTAGTGAGAACGGGTGGAGTGAGCGGGCAAAGAAAGAAATTTGGGGGAAAGACGGATTTGAAGGGGAAGGAATAAAATTGGATTGAAATAGAAACGCGTTTCAAGTCCGGACTGAAGTGAGGTGAGTGATGACACGTCAGCGTCCTTTTGCCGCCTTCAACGTTCGCAGTCCCCCATGACGTTGGAAAGCGTGCAATAAAAGCTTTTCCTCACGCGCTCTTCACCCTCACGCCCCACTACATGCTTCGTCTTTTTTAGGAGTGCTCTGGTCATTTCTACTGTCTTGGGCCATAGGATAAGAGAAAAGTGTTGAGGGGCAAGTTCGTAATCTAATTTGATCCAATCGGAAGTTTGGGCTTTGGATCAGCCATATATTAAGTACAAGACGTATATATGGGTCGGGTCTCTTTATTTAGGTTTTTCTTTCTTTAAGGAAAAAAATTAGGCAAAATTGTCACTAAAGCATAATATATAAATATGTGATAAATATAATATAAATTATTATATTATATTTTGAAATTTTGAAATTTTAGGATAAGTAGTAATTTTATATGATGTCAGCACTAAATTTAATATATAATTAAATTAATCGCACATATTTTATATTATTTATATAAAATATTTATATATATATTTAAAATAATGTTATAGGTAAGAAAGTGTGTTGAAAATATATTAATCTCAAATCTAAAAAAAGTATAAAAAAGCTAAAAAAAATTTATAATAAATTAATTTTGAAATGAGAATCCAGATTCTTATATTAGATATATATGTGATGGGGTTTTAACTATTAAACAAACTCTATGATGGGGTTTTAACCATTAAACAAACTCTATTTATGCCTAAGAGAGAATGCTTACAATGTCACGATGAAAAATACTAATTCAACCCGAGAAAAAAGGCACAAATCCAAGACAACAATACTACATTATTTAATCCATTTTTCGTGATCCAAAAGAAAATGTCAAATTAGAAGTGTCAAAATAAGATGGTCAGCCTAGCATATATTGAGTTTTTCACTATTTAGGATCGGGCTAGACTGAACTTAAAAAAAAATGAACCGGGTTGAGCCCAACCTATTTGCTAAATATATGCTCAAATTCGGCCCAAGAAGCCTTTTAAATTTATCTTGGACCTAATACGACTCGATACTTTTCTAAATAAAATAATAATAATAATAAATAAATAAATTTTTGATCAAATAACGATTTCATTGTGTATTATTAACTAATATATAGATGATTAAATTATTATAATTTAAATATCATGGTTCCGTCAAAAAATATGAGGGAAAAAATATAATGAAAAATTAGAGTGAAAATGAAATATTTATAGAAAAAATTCTAGTTGATGGAGAATTTAAAATTTATCATGTGAGATAAATAAAATAATATATATATATATATAAATAAGGATGAAAAAAATAAATTTCCCATCAAAAAACAAAATTAAAAAATTAAAATTTGAAGGATCCGATTGGACTGATTTTGCTGACTTGAAAATGTGTCCAATGTCAACCTAAACATTCGAATCAGACTTTTTTATTAAACCACGAGCCAGATCAGAAAGCTCAGTCCATTTTAAAAGCTCTAAGCCAAATACTAAGAGCCCTAATAGAGTGAAATCAACAAAACTTCAACTCAAGCGCTATTTAATGGACAAATTGGCCAAAATTTGAAGAAATAAATGTACTTGGCAGCAAGGGAAGCGACCATTCGAAGAAGGTGGTGTCAAATCCTAAGCTTCCAAGCTTGATCGCAACGTTGGTGAGCTTTATGAGTATTTGAGGAAGGTGGTGAGCTTTCGAGAGAGAGAGGTGATGAGGGAGGGAAAACGGCAAGGAAAAAAAAAAGTTGGGACCATTATTGAATATATCAAAGTTCTCGAAATGGGCGTTTGAGCTTTACGATTAACATGGTGGAGGAAGTTGAGAATATGATAATCAACCGATACTCAATGCTTACAAAAAATTTTGGATTAGAATTTTATTGTCTTTACATATATCACAGCTTGAGACTCTTCGAGCTTCATCAATGGCGTCGGTGAGGTAACAACTGAAAACGGACAAAAAACAAAAAAACAAAAATGAAAGCGGATGAGAGGGAATGAAAAGTAGCTTAAGGGTATTTTAGTTCTTCCATTTTAGAATCTTTTTTATAAAAAAATTTAGACATTTGTTAAAATCATTATCTAAAGAAGCCTTAGGCCAACATCAATTTTCGAAAATATTTTTCATTTATGTAAATATGAAAAACATTTTTTATGAGAAGACAAACTTGTTTGGAAATGAATTTTGTTTCAAGGCTATAAATTATTTTTTAAGAATTGGTAAAAAAAATAAAAGTGTTAAAAATAAAATAAAATAAATAAAAATTAAAAATTATAATTTTCTATATTTATAAAAAAGATTTTTCAACTCGGTCTCTAAACTCCTAACCCACCCACACAACTCTATTTTCTACGGAAGATCTAATGAGGATGAGCCCAAAGCTCTTTATTCATACAGATTGAGCATATTTTGTAAATTGATCAGATTTTGAAAATTGAGTAGATTCTTGTCCATGAAGATCTAGCAAGTATGAGCTCAAAATTTTTTATTTACAGAGATTTAGCAAATTTTGTAAATTGAGTAGATTTTTATCTACGAAGATCTAGCGAGGATGAGCCTAAGGACTTTTTTTTTTTCATAATTCTGAAAATTGAGCAGATTTTTTAATCTATGTATGAGCTCAAAGTTAGTAATGTTGCTTTGAGTGGAGTTCTAGAGTTTATAGTGATTATTATTGAAGAGTTACACGTATAATTATGGAGAAATTATTATAATTTTAAATCTAAATTTATAATATTAATATTAAGTGTTAATACATCGATTAAAAAAAGTCAAATTAAAAGATCGAAGATGTCAAATATATCTTAAGAAATATTTTTATATATCTAATATGATTTTCTATAATCATTACAAAAATTATTTTTGTAAATACAGAATATAAAAAGTGTTACCAAGTATAGTCTTAATGATCCAATTCTTTCTTCTTTTTTATTTTTCAGTTTAATTGTTTAAAAATTTGAACAATGAAACACACCTAAAAGCCCCTCTCCCCACAATGTAATCAATCGCACACACAGTAATTACTTAATCTTAACATCGATCAACGTTCTAGTGGAAGTAAATAAAAAAGACTTGAATATTGGAAATGCAGCAGCATCCAATCCTCCTCCCATAACAACATCTTGCACGGCACAGAGATCAAATAGCTAACAAATACTGAAACTCGAAGTCATAACGTATTGTCTCAATAATGGGCCTAGAGATCTTGTTGTTATTATTGCCTCTAAGACATTCCATCATTGATTTCCTCAATGACCCAGATGAAGGTAGCTGTTGGCATATCCACTCCATCAATGAATGTATGTCTGATCCTGCAAAATCATGAATGTTTTGAACTACAAGTTCTGGGATTGCAATGCTCTTTGAACTCGTAACCACCATTGATGCTTGCAAATACTCTAGTTTTGATTTCTCTAGCTCAGATGCAACACCTTCTGCTGTATATATTCTCACCTATACATCCACATTTTAAGCTTTTCAATCTTAAGTTATCAATGCTTGAATGAGAACTGTTTTAACTAGTACATACAGAATTGGAAGAGCTTAATAATGTAGGAAATGTGTCTAAATTTCTATATTGATTAGTAAACATGGGAGAGTTGTGTTTTGGGTCTTACAGCAGGAGAAGAACGAGTTCCGTAACATAGAGCGAATGTAATGTTAGGATCAATCGACTCGAGTCCATAAAGTTCACGGAAAACGGTTTCTTTGTTTTCCAATTCACTCTTATAGTAATCCTGTCATCAGAAACTAGACAAGTTATTCGAAGGCTTCCTCTCATTTTCGTAGATAAGTGTAATAGAATAAAGTTTATCTTACCTCCTTCATGTTTGAATCTCTCGGCTTTCTTAGAATGTAATGCTCTATGGCTTGGGCATTTATAATGTTGCCTCCTACGTTAATTGTTGCCTGTTCAAATTTATGATGTCCAAATCTTAGAGATCATACTAGTTACACTAAAAGTGAGACATTCATAACTACCTTGTTCATCAATGAAAGTAATTTTTCGGGTGATGAAGGCAAGCCGTACTCGAGGAATCCCTGAAATACGAAATGCCAAATTTGGAAAAACATTAGAAATTCATCAAGATTGCCCATTTGAGTTATGGGTAAATGGAAAAATAATAATAATTGAGACATAGCCTGTTGCATAATATACATGCATGATACAAGCATTGTACATGTTGATCCAGAATGCTAGCTTCTGCTGGTAACTCATGGATCTCAAGTCCACGTTCTGAAGATTATTCATTAGTACCCTGAAACAAGAAATAGAAGGGTTACAAATGTACAATTACATAAGAGTGAAGAGATAAAGAGAACATAAACATATAGACAATCCATATGTTGGAAGAAGGCATACCTTAACTTCTTCAATAATGGAATATAACTAGGACTTGATATGGATTGTGTGTCCATAGAAGTTGATGTGAAGATCGCCAAGTTTTTATAGGGACCGATGTCTCTGGGAATTGATTGTTCCACATTGAAGATTCCGTAAGGATCTTGTTGCTTTGATTCCTTTTGTAACAGAGGGATCGAGTTTAATCCGGTCTCAACATGGAAACTCCTAGAGCTTAAGGAAGAATGCATGGTTCTAGAGACGGGTCCTGATTTCTCTAGCTCCATTGCCCTTGATGTCCTAAGAAGCCTAATGTAAATGAAGTTCAAACACTTCAATATGTTCTCTGATAGCCTGTTGGGTTGCAAATTTTGGTTGTCTTTATCTTGTTGAATTGGAGTTGGTGGAGATTTTGGGAGGTGATCTAAGGATATCCCTGGATTCATACGCTCCCTTGTCTTAGAAAAAAAAGGGCAAATTATAAAATTATTGATCCTTAAGAAAGAAAAAAAGACAAAACAAAGAATGAGAAAAAAGAGATACCTTGGGTGAGAAATGTCTTGGGTCTCTCAAGGGCGACGCTGATGGCCTAGAAAACAATCCACTTTTTCTTGGAACCTTACGATCTTGATTAGCTTTAGCCTCTTCATGGAGCATAACTTGATCATTTTGACCTTTCCGGTTGGAAAATTCTCTCAATAGTTTGAAGTCATTAGGATTATAATCACCTTTTATGGCTTTACTAATAAAGTGCAATGCCTTTGTCTCAAATGACATTCTTTCCGGGACAGGACTCGCACTGATTTGGCTCGAGTTTATTGCGCTTTGCCATTGCTTGTTGGATCTTGATGCCTTTATAAGATCTTGTTCACGTTTCAAGCTGCTTTGTAGTTGGCTTATTTGGCTTTCAAGTCTAGCGATTTCACTTTCCACCATTGCTAACTCTTCTAAAACTTCCCTAATCTGCATGATTTCATCAATATTTTGGACTTTATTTATATAGATTTACTAAACTGTTATGAAGTCTGTAAGCAACCAAAATTGAGTTAACCTTAGGAGAGACGTAGCTTGGGGTAGACAGTGAAGAACAATCACGATGATTGTTGACGAGCTCCAAAATCTCATGCACATTTTTTTCTTGATTTAATACATTTTGTAGCATGGAGACCTGTAAATAGAGAAATTGAAAATTTAACGAACAGGACACCAACAAATATTCTACGTATATTCTTTGATTCCTTGTCACATGCACACACACTTCAAAATAAGTAACTATTAAAGTGAACATGCTTCTATTTATATAGTACTAGCTAGTGTAGGTTACCATATCTATAGCTATATATCATAATAGAATTGTTATGGTACAATTTCCTCTTGACCATCACCATGAGCTAGATACCCTCAATTCGTGATAGATAACTTAGGTAGAACTGACACCAAAAAATAAAAAAATTAACTTAATGGAGGAGAGATTTCAAATCACATATAAACACGATAACAATCCAATCAATTTTTGACGCGGGACAGATGCAAACAACTCTAATAAATAATTGCAAGATCAGCATAGGCATATATAGCTTCATAGAACATGTATAGACCATGCATACCATTCCCTATGGTTTCCTAAAATGGAGTTTTGAGTTTATTTATTAATATTTTCATTCTTCTCAACCATTCGTTAAACATAATTACGTACATCAATCAGGTATTTAGTTGGCCAGAAGATTGGAAATGGGATCTTTCATATTTATACCTCCTTTTCAAGCTCCTCCCTCTTCAGCTGCCGGCTAAACTTCTTCTTTTGCTGCATCAAATAATTACAGAAAAAAAAAATGATTGACAAATAATTAAATAAAGGAACATCAATGAAGATCAATTTAAACCAAAATCTACATGTACACCCTCATGCAAAGAATGAAGAATTATAGTTAACTTACGATCTCATGAGAGCTGCGAGGACTACTGGTATGAAGCAAGAAGTCACTCTGGATGGCCGCCATTGATGAAACAAATAAGATCTTCCCTCTTGTCGAAGCCTTAAGGGAGCTAGCAATAATAAGAACAACAAGAAGATTAATGGCACGTAAGTATTTTGGTAAGGCTTAGATTGAGGAACAAAGGGTTGGTTGGAGAAATCAAGATTAAGCTTGTAAGTAAAGGAATTGTGTTCTAGCTTAGCTATCAAGTACATACAATATTATTGTTTTTGTAATTTGGTGCTAGCTAGCTTGAGAGGAGGGAAAGAAGATGAGAAGTAATTTTCAGGAATATGATAAAAGATAGGTTTGAGAACTACTTGACCAATCCGTGATTGGTTATGCATACCAAAAAAAAGTAGTAGTCTAATAGTATCCCTTGTTTTTCCTTCGCGTAGCTTTTAATTCTCGTTTTGCAAAGTTGATGGGTTATATATAAATGACCAAACATATTCTACCAAATTCAACAATATATTAGGCTTTGTGTCAACAAATTATATATATATAGATATCTATGTATTGTATGAGAGTTCAATTTAGATGATTAGTATAGTATTAAGAAGATAAGGTGTTGATTAAGTATCATCACTCATATTAGTTTTATGAAAAAAATTTGTATACATAATATAGTGCACATAATATAATGCGTGCACATTATATTTATTATAATTATAAATATCATTTTTATATGATAGATAATATAATATATATATTAAAGTGACGTTGTTACGTGGCTATCTCCTCTTAAGAATATCTCTAATTATATTATATGGCTTGTGATACCTGAAATGTATATCATTATGTGAAAAATATGAGGTGAAACCTGTAATATGGGATCCATTATCTCCTCTCATATGGGTGGTATGCACTCAGGGTAGTTACAGATGAGTCGTGTTAGGTGGTGTATCCATTCCAATATTGCATAAGATCAAAGGTCTTTTTTTTTTGCTTGTTCATACAGGAATAAAATTTCTTATAAGATAAATTGGGTAGAGAAGGTAGTTATGGTTGGATGAATTACAAGCACTGATTATGATTTAGGGAATGTAATTGTGAAGTGTATATATATATTGGGAGCTTGCTTTGCTAATACATCATCTACCACCTTATAAAAAGGAATTTGGTAATAATTGATGGAAAAAAACGATAAATTTATGATTGCATTAGTAAAAGAAGTTGAAAATAGTGCCTCTCTCTCCCCTCCAGGTATTCGTTGAATGATCCTTCTTTGCCAATCGATTTTATAATCCACTTCACATGGGTTAATTGGCCAATTGCCTCTGTGATTACTGGGCCTGAAGATCCATGGCTCGTTGTCACGTTTCTTCCTCATACATAAGTTTTTTTTTTTTTTTGGCTTAACCGAAGCAGATGTGTTGCTTAACAATTTTTTTAAGCGTTTGATACTCTTCGTTTTAAGATTTTTAAAGTAAGTTTGAATATTTATTATTATGCAAGTATATGATATAATAATGTAGTATATGATCTGATTAGTTGTAGAGGCCTTTTTTTTTTTTTTTTTTTTTTCTAAGTTTATGAATATCTTTTTATAGTTTATATGATTCTAGTAGTACCTGATCGGTGTTATCAAGCGAAGGATGCCTCTAAATATATCCTTACAATTTGCTATGTCTTGAATATAACTTCCCTATTAACATTGAATATTCCTTCATCAACCATAAAATACACGACTTGATTCACTTCTCTAAAAACATGCTTAACATAATCTATAATCAAGTGGAAAACATATCGACGTTTAGAATTCATTATTTGTCCTCAAGCAAAAGAGGAAAAGCTATAGCTGTAACTAAATCCTTGTGCTTATTTCCAAGAAGAGCCAACCTACTTTTTAAAAGGATTTTCGGTCCATTAGCTTGTGCAATTTTTGTTATAAAGTTTTCTCTAAAGCTTTTTCCCCTAGGTTGGCTACTTTACTTCCTAACTTGATTTCAGAGCAATAACATGGTTTTATGAAAGGGAGATCCATTGCCGAGGCCATTGGTATTGCTCAATAACTGGTCAAAGATCTTGGTAAGGAAGTTAGTGGTTGAAATGTTATGTTTAAATTGGACATGATGAAAGCCTATGATAAGATCGACTGGGGTTTTGTTATTGAGATGTTGAGACATTTTGGTTTCAGTTCCACTTTCCTCAAACCATTCGGAGTTGTTTTAGTAATGTCTCGTTCTCATTGGTTTTCCAGGGAGGTTATAAGGGTTGGTTTCAAACTTTGAGAGGGCTTCGTCAAGGAGATCCCATTTCTCCTTTATTGTTTATTTTAGCTGAAGATCGTTTTAGTAGGAATCTTACGAGGGCTATCAGGAAAGGTTTGATTCAACCCTACATCTCTCAAAGAGGTTGTCCGATCATTTATCATCTTTTATTTGCGGATGATACTATGATTTTTTGTAATGGAATCCTTACAAGAAGCATAAGACAATCGATGCACATCATTGAAGATTACCAACATGCTTCTGGTCAATTGGCTAGTATCTCTAAAAGTAATTTTTATGTTCATACGAATTGTTCTATGGCTAGGAAAATTATGATAGGCAACACTACGGGTTATTTGCATGGTTCCTTACATTGTACTTATCTTGGTGTTCCTCTTGCGTATAGCATCATTTAAGCTCGAGATTATGATTTTCTTTTGGATAAGATTTCTAAGAGGATGTTGAAGGTTGGAAAAGCCCCACTGACTGTCTAGTGGAGGAAAATTGATCTTAATTAAGCACGTTCTATCTTCGTTCCCTTTGCACCTTCTGGTTTCTTGTTGTGTTCATAATGGTGTTCTATCAGATATGAAATCCATGTTTGCTAGATTTTTTTTGGAGCTCGAACAATAATGGTAGTAAACGCCACTGGGTGTCTTGGGCAGATTTGTGTACTGGAGTGGAGAGTGGTGGTCTCGGCCTGAGGTGTCTTTGGATATGAGAAAGGATTTTTTGTTGAAAAGAGTTTGTAATCTTATTACTGGATATTCCCTTTGGTGCACTTTCATGCGGCAAAAATACTCTAAGGGTCTACCTCTTTCTCTTTGGTCTAATTACAATGGCAGTCTTAGACTTTGGAAGGATATGTTAGCCGCTCGGTATAGTTCCTAGAGTTTTCTCGTTGGGAAGTGGGAAATGGTGATTCTATTAGCTTAGGGTTTGATGACTGGGGTAATGGTGTCCTTGCTGATAATTTTCTTGATATTATCTCTACTAGTTCTATCTCGAAATGTTTGGCTAATCAGGATTGGCTTGATCTGGACCTGGAGGATGAGGAGTTGCATTTCCTGATGAATTTCTCTTCCCCCCCTTCTTTCAACCCTGATAGATTGATCGGGACTCCTAGCTGTGATGGGTCCTTTTCTGTCAAGTCTGCTTGAGGGCGTTAGGGGACCTGAGGTGGTGGTTTTGCATTTCCAGATCCATTGGCATCTTAGGATCCCCCTATTTTCGCGGAGGCTCATGCGGCGTTGCTTGGCTGTGGATACTAACATTCAGCAGATGGGCATTTGTCTTCCCTCTGCTTGTAGGTGCTGCATCTACCGTGCTTGTGAGGATGCATATCATCTTTTTATTGACGGTAACATTGCTAGGGTTGACTCCCAGGGGTTGCCAAGCAGTTGATAGGGCGACTCTGAATTTGGCTCGTATTCAAGTCCCTATATTTGTGATTATATTTTAAATTTATCTATGATATTGTGAGTTTAACCATTCTCTACAAAATTTGTATTTCATCACCAAAGACGCCTATACAAGTTTCCCGAATTTCCAAAAATAAAAAAATAAAAAAAAATTGCTAGGGTTGTTTGGCGACATTTCATTGCTTGATTTAATGTTCCTCTTTGGTTTCAATCGTTGCTTGATCATTTTAATCTTTGGTGGCGAACTCTTAAGGGTCAATCCCAGTTTTTCTTGATTGGAACCCTGGTTCCTTTCTTGATTGTTTGGGAAATATGGTTAACCAGGAACAATACTACTTTTGATAATAAAGCCATGCATTTGAATTGGGTTATTATAAAAGTCAAGGGCTGGACTGTGGAGCTGAGTTCTAACATTAAACCTAAAGTTGCTTCTTCGTTGTTTGGCAGGCAGATGCTAGCTCAGTTAGGCTGTTCCATTCATGAGTTAGGTGTCCGTTGGCCTATTGTTTGCTGTTGATACAAGCCTCCGCCGAGATTCTATAAACTTAATGTGGACGAAGCTCTAAAACGCTTCACCATGATTTCTAGTTGTGATGGTATTATCTGTGATGAGATGGGCGATATGGTGTTTGCTTTTTTGTTGCTGAAGTGCATGGTCTCTTTCTTAGTATCCAAAAAGCTCTTAGGTATGGTTTCTTTCCGTTGCTTATGGAGTGCGATTGTTTAAGCCTAGTGTTGCCTCTTAACAACCCCTGCCCGGTTTGGTTTATTAGCAACCTCTGGGAACATATTCAGTGTTGAATAAAAAATAAAAGAGAACAATAGATCTATTCGATGGACCAGATCTAATCGAATGAATGAGAGATAAAGAGAGTGTTGACGAATGAGAAGATTCCTCGTGGCAAATATAAATTTTGTCTTTTTATTTATTTATTTTAGGTTTATTTTATTTTATTTACTCTGGAGCGCTAAACAAAACCCGCTCGTGACTTTCCGTCGTTTTTTCATCGTACCAAATAATTCGATTCCTGTTCCTCACTCCTTACTCGCCACACTCTCTTTCTCTCCCTCTTTCTCATTCTGTGGCGTCTCGATCATGCTTTTTCTCAATCCTCTTTCTGTTTTTATGTACAAATTTCTTCACATTTCCATCTCAATCCATTACTATTCTTAGTTTTTCTTTTCTTGTCTGGTTTTGTTTTGTTTATTGATGATATGATGGAAGAGTAGTGCAACTTTGAAGCTTCTTTATTCCGTGTCTCGATCTGATTGCAGGTGAGTAATGTGTTTTATGCTCTCGATCTCTCTTGCTTTGTTGGATTATTATTATTGTTTCAGTAATTTTTTTTGTAACTTTTTAACTTTTAATTGCTTTAAGCTTTTTTTCTATGAAAGAAAAATGAGATTAGGGATCTGTTGGGTGTGATTCGGAGCTCTGTTTGGGTGCTGAGAAAATGCTGGTGAATAATTGCAAGCATTTTTCATAGGATCCGCAACAGGAAAGTTACTTATGTAAAAGATTTAAAAAAAAAAAAAAACTATTTCTAGTTTTTCAGTCAGAAATTTGTACAAAGGCTAGCAAATGTTAAATGCCTCAGCATCTTGTTTGTATTCCTCCTACATTTTGACGAGCTAACAATGTGCTATTTTTTTTTTAAAATTTATTTTCCGTTCAATCTTAATCCTGGTTTCAACTTTCGGTCCTTTCATTCCCCCTCACTTCCCACTCTATTAAGATTTGTAGAACGAGTAAAGACCTGAGAATGTACAATGTGGTTTCTATTTGCCTTCATTCTATACGTGAAGGAGTTCTTAGTTGAGTCTTGAATTTGTGTGAATGACTATATCTGAAAAATTACATGACGGATTTCTGCAGGTTAAAGGCCACTTGATTGTTTTCCCTAAATGACAAACTGAAGGGATTTAAGAGCCTTTGAGTAAGTAGCTTCATTCCCTAGAGGCTAGTTATTTAGTAAGATTGGTCTGGTTGAAACAACAAATTCTGATAAAGAAAAGTCATTATATTTAGAGATGATTACATACGAGCAAGATCCTGATGTAGTTCGATGGGGCCTCCAGCTCTTTGATGGAGACCCATTTTCTAATTTTGGGTATGGTGGCACTGTCACTCAATATGAGTCGGAGTACTGTCATGGCCAGTGTTTTCAGTTAGATAATTACGATACAGAATGCTGCAATGTAGAAAATGATGAGCTTATTGCCCGGGCCCTACAAGAAAATCTTTCACTCACAGTTGCGGAAGAATCGGTATCTCAAAACAAAGAGGTGGAAAATTTTCAAGTGTCTGCATATCCACATAATTGGACTGATCAATCAGTGGATAACTACAGCTTGGGTATATGACCAAATTATAGATTTTCTAGTGAGTGTTTGCAATGTGTTAGTTGTATTTCTCGCTATAGTATGTCGTGGTTCTTTTGCTTGTGCTTGTAGTGCAGGAATGTGGTCATGAAGAGGAATATGATATGGGTTCTTCGAGTTTATGCTCTAGCCCGGAAGAGATATTATACAGTGGGGATTACTGGTCATATTCTCCAGAGCAGGCTGATGAGTATCATCTTGATGGAGAAGTGGGGAAAAGGTTGAATCAGATGGTTCCTGTTCCTGTAAGCTACCTGTGAAAGTCTTGCTGATATATGCATATAGAATGCTTCTTTTTTTTATCCTTTTATTTTCCTCTTTCTTTAGTGTTATTATTAGGATCTGATGTTTTAAATCCACAGCATATATGATCATCACTTTTTCTTCATTCTTGATAGGACTTGTTTGCTTAGATTAAAAATAATAAATTCTCCTGAAACTTTAAATTTGAGGTCCATGATTCAAGGTATACACTTCAATTTGTATGTATACTGGTTTTGTGCAGCATGTTCCAAGAATCAATGGAGAAATACCATCACTGGATGAGGAAACTTTAGATCATCAAAGGCTACTTGACAGGTATTTTTACCATGTTAATTTGATATGTAATGCCTATCACATGCTTGCCTTTTATTTTCTTCATTTAGATTATTTAAGGCTCTAGCACTTTAGTATTGGTCCCGTACCATGGAGAGAATTTACCATGCTGACCCATAATGCTAGTAATTTGAATCTGAAGATGCATTTTCTACTGTAGGCTGCAGTTGTATGAGTTGGTTGAGCTCAAAGTTCAAGGAGATGGGAACTGCCAGGTTAGCTCTTTCAACTGTCATTTACTTAAGATTTCAGATCTATACAACCATAATAAAGAAAAAATTGATTTTGTGCTATATCAGATAATAATATCAATAAGCTGTCTCATTCTTTCCACATTTCCCAGTTTCGTGCTTTGTCAGATCAAATTTATCGAACCCCTGAGCACCATAACTTTGTGAGAGATCAAGTTGTAACTCAGGTCTTTTGCGTCTGCATTTATTCCTTAGTCATTAATTTGTGCTTACGATGACTTTAATATTGATGCTCTGTATGTGATTTCTCATTATCAGCTTAAATCATGTCCGGAGATTTATGAGGGATATGTTCCCATGGCTTATGTTGACTATTTGGAGAAGATGTCCAAGTACTTCTCTCATACTTTTAAATTACTCGGCCATTTTAGTTGCTTTCCTCTTTATAAGCGTTGAGAGGGAATGGTATGATTCTGATGCTGTTTTTGTCATCATTTTGGGTCAAAATAGGAGTGGTGAATGGGGTGATCATGTCACATTGCAAGCTGCTGCAGATTCAGTATGTTTCGACCTACTTCACTTCTGTCTTATTGTGATTAGGATGATAAATTTGATGGGTTAAACTTTCTCTTTTATTCAGTATCCTCGAGCAAACCTAATTAATGTTACTGTTATGGTTCAGTATGGTGTAAAAATATTGGTCATAACATCGTTCAAAGACACTTGCTACATAGAGATTGTTCCTAGTATTGAAAGATCAAAAAGAGGTACATTTGTTTCCTCTGTTTTTGGCGATTTGTATTTTTTTTTCAGGAGGAAGAGAGAGAGAGAGTGAGAAACAATCAAGTTCAATGTTTTGTTTATTCATGCTCTGTATTTATGTAGATGAAGCTTTCTTTTGGAAACCATTGTGGCTGTTTCTGATTAATAGTAATTTTTTTATGACGAGATGCAGTAATATGTTTAAGCTTCTGGGCTGAAGTTCACTACAACTCAATATATCCTGAAGGAGGTAAGCATATTCCCCAAGATTAGAAATCTTGCTTGCAAACGAGATTTTCTCGGATTTAGTCGATAAAAGGAAGAGTAATGGATCTTGCTTGCTAATAAGATTCCTTGGCTCTACCTGATTCTAAATTTGTTAATCCCCAAGATTATATGCATTTCTTCCTAAAACGCTCTTAATTACCTTACGACTTGTATCCAGATGTGCCGATGTTCAAGTCTAAGAGGAAGAAAAGATGGTGGATTCTTCAAAATGAGCGTCGAGAACTTCTCAATGATTATGAATGACTGAATAATGGTAATTAATCAGATCACTTGACATAAAATCTAAATAAATTATGCTCTTCGGTCTGGCTTTTTTTTTTTCCTCTTTTTGTAACTGTAGATTTTTAGTGCTACCCCGTTCCTATCTCTTAGTCCTTTGTTTTTATTTGTTTGTTTGCTCTTTTGTTTTTTAATGCAAACTCTTCTTCATATCTTTTATATATATTTTGCTACTCCATGCTTTCATGCAGTTTCCTCATCATTGTGCGCAAAATTCTCAACTCGACCATCATTGTCTTAAAATGATATATTGGCCATTTGATTCAGATGATAGATAGTATGCTAAAATTATGATTAGTATTGAAGAAAAATCAAACCCCTTTGTCGGAGTGGGTCCACCTTTTGACTACATGAGTCATGGAGTGGTGGGCCTTGAATGCGGCGGAAGGCGATGGTGGTGTACCGCTGGATAAACTCTTTTTATAGTGAATAAGAAGCGTATAAAAGTAAAATTAATTAATACGTTTCCATAGTAAAATGGTTGATCTCAATCGTTTTACTGATTTTTCAATTTGAAATAATATTATATTTATTTTTAATCGGCTGTAATTTTTTCTAAAATAGTCAGGCACTTGACTTGACTGTAAGAGTTTCTCTTGCGACTTTGTAAGAGATGCTTGGTTTGGTGGTTTGGTAAGGGATGTTTCCGGCATGATGAAGGTAGCATTTTGCTGTACTCTCAGTTGCCCTAATAGCTTTTCAAACGGAGGTTTTTGCGTTGTTCTATGGTATCTACCTCGCCTTGAAACATGGTTTTATCCCTCTCCATGTGAAAACAGACTCTAGAGTTCTTTCTTAGGTTATCCAAAAAGATTGCATTGACCGGCACCTTTCTCAGATCTGGAACATCTTTCATTTTTGATTTCTATTAAACATGGAATGCAATTTTGTAGCAGATTCTCTAGTTCATGATGAGGAGCCAGTTCATAATTCTGTTCTTAAGTATTTCTAGAATGACAGGAACAAAATTCATTTCATTAGGTTGTAAACTGGTATTGGTTTGGCCAAAAAAAAAAAAAGAAATTTATTTCATTTTATAGATCAAAACTCTTAAGCTGTAGTAATTATCTCGGAAAGAAAAAAAAAACCGCTAAGGCTTTATTTATTGTTGTTGTTTTTTTTTTTTTAATTATTATTATTAAACTGCAAACTTCACTGATCACTCCGATTGATCTTAAGTCATCGCCTCCTCATCAGTAATTCCGCCCGGATGTGCCGTCACTTCCTCCAACATAGCAATCTCACTTGGAGAAAACTCCATATCAAAATTTTGTAGAAAATCAAATTCAAATGGAAATGGAAAAGATATCTGCTGATCATTGTTAAACATCTGTTTTTTCTTTCCATTAGCATGACTATTATTATGATCTTCCTTGTGAGAATTCACAGCCGGCTCCGGTGACAAGCTTGGAATCAGAGATGGAGGTTTACGGCGAACTACAATAAGCACGTTGTTCGGAAAAAAAAAATAGTTATCGAACATTAAAGAGGAACTATAAATACTACATGTATGACATATAGTCGAGGTATGAGAATAATAAACATGTTTGTATTGTATGTGCATGCATAGTAGATGAGCCGGTCAAGCATATGAATGAAGAGAAATATTACTTGAGTTTGCCGCGATAATGGAAGGTTCGGCTTGCTGTAGGAGCCATTCTATGGTGTGACCATTGTTTTTGAGGTCAAGCTCACGAGTGAGCTGAAACACACGGGCCGCACACATAGGAGGCATGCGGTTGCGCCGGTCGCGTCCATTATTCTTAGCATGGCGGTCTTTTGCTGCCTTGCAACTCACACCTGCTTTGATTTTCAAGGGTTTCGATGAATCAGATTTCAACAGTATTGATGATGGCGAGGTTGAAGAAATATTCATACAAACCCAAAACTCTTGACGCAGGTTTCTTGATTAACTTTTAACCACAAACCCTTTTCAAGTACTCTTTCTTAATTTAACTGTTAAATTTTTAATTTACTTAAAAACAAATAAATTAAATAAAATTCTTCCTTTTTAACTTTCAAGAGAAAGCACCCTCGCGTCTCAATCTTAACTGGGGACAGCCTGATTCATGTACACAACATTCGGCCAACAGACTATATAATGAATGAGAGTTACTGGAGAAATAGCTTCCCGATCAAGTTGATAAATATAAATGACCCAATGAATAATGAATCTTATATAATAATAGATAATTCAAATTCCAAATGGTGGTAGTTTCTTGATTGGTACAAAAATGCAATAGTAGTTATGTTCTTTCCAACTTAAGATGTGAATAAATGGTAATATGTTTGGTGAGGCTGTTTTTCTTGGGGTGTAATTTAATTGCTAAGTTACAAAATCCCACCCATATTGAGTCATTGACCTTTGGTTGTCTATATAAATATAATAATTAAAAAAAAAAAAAAAAAAAAATTCCTATATCAGCCTCTCCATTTGACTGGATTACGAAGTTAACAAATTTGTATTGTATGGTATGTGCATGCACGGTAGAGGATTTATATCAAGTTAAAACTAGTAGTGATTTTTAAAATTTAAACTGTTAAAAGATGTATAAAATAATTTGTACGTATATCAAGCATATGAATGAAGATAAATAATTTTTAATTTAATCAAAGTTCTACTTGTATTACCAAAATTTGCCACGATTATGGCAGCTTCGGCATGCTCTAGTAGCTACTCTATGGTGTGACCACTGTTTTTTAGCTTAAGTTCATGAGTGAGTCGAAACACACAATCCGCACACATAGGTGATATACGGATGCGCTGGTCACGTCCATTAAGCCCAGCATGGCGGTCTTTTATCACCTTGCAACTCACAAATGCTTTTGGTTTTTAAGGGTTCCGATGAATCAGGTTTCGAAAATACTGATGATGACGAACCTGAAGAAGTGTTCATATTCTTCAAAATCAAAATTGGTCTCAAGACTTTGCAGACTCTTGCTCGGGCCACAATGGAGTATAACAATTGTCTTATAAAGGAAGAGTTGTTTTGGAGACAAAAATCACGTGAGCCAATGGCTAGCGGAATGAGGCAGTAATTCGAAGTTTTTCTATGCTTTCCTTAAACTGAAAAATAATCATCTTTGCCTCTCCGAAATTCGACAAGATGATGGATCTAGCCTTATTGATCAAAATGAGTTCCATAAGGCTGCTATAGACTATTTCGCTGAGCTTTATTCGGCCGAACAAGTGAGTTTTTCGGATTCTACTTTTAATGTCATACCAGCGGCAGTTAATGAGGCATAGAATGATATGATGATGGCGCCTTTTTCTTTCGACTAAATCAAAGATGCTCTTTGGTCCATTACCGTTGACTGGGACATTGTTGGCTTTCGCCTATTTCTCCGAGTTTAGACCCTTTCTCTTCCGATTTTTATCAAGTTGCTTGGGACATTGTTGGCATGGATTTATTGGAAGTAGCGAACGACTCTCTAAAGGGTGAGATGCTCCCTATTTCTTTCTCCAGCACCCTCCCTGAAAATAACGTTGCAATGTGTGTTATAACATATTTTATGAAGCCCTTTCCACTAGATTGGCTTCTCTTCTTCCTAAACTGATCTCTAGCCAACAATATAGTTTTGTTAAAGGGAGATCCTTAGAGAAAGCTATTGGTTTAGCTCAAGATTTGGTGAAATATTTAGGAAAAGGTGTTCGAGGTCGTAATGTGATGAGTAAGCTTGATATGATGAAGGCGTACGACCGATTGGACTGGAATTTTTTAATCAAGGTTCTTAGGAAGTTTGGCTTTTGTTCGGCCTTTTTGTCCACAGTGAGAAGTCGTTTTCAGTTCGCTTCGTTCTCTGTGATTTTTCAAGGGGTGTATAAGGGTTGTTTTAATACTACAAGGGGCTTGAGACAAGGAGATCCGATCTCTCCTTTACATTTAATTTTGGCAGCAGAAGTCCTTAGTAGAAATATTCATAAAGCTATGGAAGTGGGAAGGATCCAATCGTTTGTAACAAAGAGAGGCTGTCCTCTAGTCTCACACCTTATGTTTGCAGACAACACTCTTATATTTTGTAATGGTGGTACTAATAGTATGAGAAATTTGATGAAAGTGCTAGGAGATTACCAAACTCCTTGGGGACAAATGGTCAGTGCTCCGAAAAGTAAATATTATATGTATAGTAACTGTCTTTTTGCTAGATGTGTGGCTATAGGTGCTGTAACTGGTTTGAATCAAGGCAATTTTCTGAGTATTTATCTAGGGGTGCCGCTTGCTTATGTTCTTCTTAAAGCTAGGGACTTTGGTGGTTTGATTGACAAGATGTCGAGTAAAATTGAGGGTTGGAAATCTAAGCCTTTATCAAGCGGAGGTAAGCTTATTCTCTTAAAACATGTTCTCTCCTCTTTTCCCCTTCACTTTTTAGCTTCTACATGCATTCATAATAGCATTTTGGAGGAGATGGAGTCCTTGTTTGCGACATTTTTTTTGGGGTTCCAATTATTCTGGCAAAAGAAGGCGTTGGTTTTCTTGGAATCAAGTTTGCCAGAGTGTTGCAGCTGGAGGACTTGGTTTGAGAAAATTAAAGGATATGAAGCTTGCTTTTTCTTTGAAGCGTATATGGTCTCTGATGACAGATAATTCTCTTCGGTGTCAATTTATGCGTTGCAAGTATACCAAAGGCCTTCCTATTTCTCTCTGGGAAGACCATTATGGGAGTTCAAAATTTTGGAAAGATATCATGGCTGCTAGGGAGTTGTTCTTGCAGTTACCGAGATGAAAAATGGGAGATGGTGACTGGGGTCTCGGTATTCTGGAAAATGAGATTTTTTCTACTATTCTTCATCCACAGTTAGTGTTTTCATGCAGGATTCAGAGTGGCCCAATATGGGCATAGACGAGGAGGTGTAAGATTTGTTGCACATATCTCTTCCGGTCCTTTGGTCGGAGTCTGACAGACTCATTTGGCTTCGTAGTGGTTATAGTGAATTTTCCATTAAATCTGCATGGAAGGAAATTGTTGGAGATTTTATTTCGGTGGAACATTTCTGGTTCCTTTGGGACATAAAACTCCAATTGAATATTAAAATTTTCATGTGGAAGCTCCTTCATAACTGGGTGGCAGTGGATAAAGTGGTTTAGAAAATGGGGATTCACGTTGTTTCTGAGTGTCGTTGTTGTGATACCAGATCGTCCGAAAGTATCCAACATCTTTTCATAGACATTGAGTTGGCTAGGAAGGTTTGGTCATCTCTTAGTGCTTTCTGTAACACCCCTTTCATTAATCAATCTTTATTAGATATAATCAAGTTGTGGTGAAGTAGGTTGAAGGGTAGTTCTCAGTTTCACAAGATGTGTTCTATTGTTCTTTTTTTTAATTTGTTGGGAGATTTGGTTAAGTAGGAACATAGCTTTTCTTGATGGTGTTTCCATGAGTGCTATTTAGGTCAATGTTAAAGTGAAGAATTGGGTTAGGGAGCTTGGTAAACATGTGCATGTCAAAGCTATTTCTTCTTCGTGCGGTCTGCATTCTCTCTCTTTGATGGGCTATCCGATTAAGCGTATTCCGGGGAGACGTCCTATTCCCTGTCACTGGTCCCAGCCATCGGAGGGTACTTTCAAGCTAAGTGTGGACGGGGCGTTGAAGAGATATTCTTTGCAGTCCTTGTGGTGGTATTATTTATGATCATAGTGGAAACCTTTTGTTGGCTTTTTATTCTCCTCTTACAGTTGTCTCTAGCTTTTTAGCCGAGCTCCACGGTTTGTTTCTAGGGATCCCAAAAGCTTTATTGTTAGGCTATAAACCTCTTCTGGTTGAGAGCTGTTCTTTGGCTCTAGTTCAAGTTATCAAGAAGGATTGTCTGATTTGGTCAGTATCCTATTGGTAGAATACCACCGATTTTGGGGTGTTTTTTTTTTTTTTTTGATATTATAGTTTTTCCTTTTTTTTTTGGGGAAAACAATTTTGTGGCAGATGTTTTTACAAATATTTGTTCTAGTTGTTAAGGAATTTAGGGTCTTACTATTTTATTATTTATTAAAAGTATAAAAGTCGTTTCTGTTTCCTTTGTTTAATATATAAAGGAATTGATGCAATATCAATGAAATCATACTTTCCGTTTTATTTATTTGGATTATTTAATATGATATCAGAGTTAAGTTTTATGGGATGAGACTTAAATCTTGAAATTTTTGGAGTGATCATATAATTTCGAGAAGTATTTATCCAGTTTCTACAATCTGGTATTTTGTTTTTTTTTTCTTTCTTTTGCGATTTGGTTTTATTTATCTTTTTATTATGGCTGCTGAAAAGGATGATTCGCTTCAGTCTGTGAGTATGCGGTTGGATGGAAAGATTATCCATATTGGAGTTATGTTATGAGAAATTTTCTTAAGGGTAAAAAAATGTGAGGATGAAGTTGGAAGGAAGGATTATTCATATTGTGAGTGTGCTGTTTGTGGAAGGATATATTAGTGGAACTTTTGTGAAACCTAAGGATACTGATGACTTTGATAGATGCTTGGGAAGCAAAAAATGCAAAAAATCATTACTTGGATTAACAATTCTATTGAGTATTTCATAGGTACACAGTTGGCAAAGTATGAGACAATAAAGGAGTTTTGGAATCATCTACAAAGGTTATTCACTCAATCAAATTTTGCAAAACAGTATCAATTGGAGAATGACATACAAGCTTTTTAGTAGAAGAACATGAGCATTCAAGAGTTTTATTATGTTATGAAAGATTTTTGGGATCAATTGGTTCTTACAAAATCGGCAAAAATAAAAGCATGTGGTGCCTATATTGATCGTAGAGAGCAGCAATGGTTAGTACAATTTTTAATGGCACTTCACAGTGATTTTGAAAGACTTAGAGGTTCAATTTTGTATTATTCTTCACTTTCTTCTGTTAACTCAATTGCTAGTGAGTTATTGGCTGAAAAAATACATCTTAAGTCTTATTATGAAAAAGGAATTCTTTTTACTTCTTATCCTTCTGCGTTGGCAGTCTCTTCTAAGCTACTCTCTAATAATCAGAATAAACCTGACATAAGGTTGCCTTCGACGAGTACAGTTTTTGTAACCAGAAAAAGTCATTGGAAGGCTTTGTGTCATAAGTTGCGATAGCAGAATCAATTGAAGTAGCAATCTCAAACTTGAAAACCTGGCAACTAGTCACAATCTAATGCTTATAGATCACCTCAGGGTTACAAACCACCACAATCTAATATTGTAATAGTAATTTCATCGGGTCCTTTCACCAATCCTAGTACTTTGGCTAAGCAATTTCAGAAGTTTCCCTCCTTATAGCCATAAGCTTTGTCGATCCTAATATTGGATTCGAAGCAATGTGAAGAGCAGTAAGATTATCGTAGGGAAGGAAGGCAACAAAAGTGAGGAATTCAAAGATCGGTAAGTAGATACTAAGCCATATCAATTCACAACATATATGTTTCAGCTTCATCCGAGGAGCACGACACAATTGCTTGATTTTGGATTTCTGGGAAATGAGAGAAGAACCAAGGAGAACACATAATTAGGTGACAAAGTGTCTGGTGTCTAGGTAAAGTAGCCCAATTAGAATCACAATAAACACGAAAATTTTTCTGTAAATAGATGGATCAGTGAGAATGGTACCATCGTCTTTACTGAATTTGATGTTTTGATCCATAAGAATTTCCACATGTTTGATATTTTGTAACTGTACATCATGTCAGAGATCCAAAACATACTTTCTCTAACAAATTTGAATTCCGTTTATAGATCTAGCAATCTCAATACCTAGAAATTAGCGGAGACTACCTAAGTCCTTGATTTTAAATTCACTTATTAGGAAGACTTTTAAGCTGTTAATAGAGGAAGTATATGTACTAGCCACAACTATATCATTTGCATGGACTAGAATGGCAGTGAATTAGGTTGATGTAGTTTTTGTAAATAAACTATAATAAGCCTTAGATTGAGAGTAACCAAAAGAAATCAAGGACTTGGAAATTTTGGCATACATTGTTTGGATGCTTGCTTGAGTCCATAAAGACTTTTAAGTAACTTGCAAATATGTGGTTTAGAAGCCTTTGTATATTCAGGGGTAATTTCATGTAGCCATCTTCATCTACTTCTCCATGGAGAGAGATATTTTGGATATCAAACTGTTGGAGATGTTATCCTTTAATGGCTGCTAGAGCAAGTAAGCAAGGAAAATTTTTCATTTTAGCAATATGAGAAAAGGTCTCCTGATAATCTATTCCATTTTGCTGGTTGTACCCTGTAGCTACTAAGCGAGTTTTGTACCATTCCAGAGTCCCTCCCATATGAATTGAATTTGAGTTTGTAAACTCATTTGAATCTAAAGCCTACAATTCAGTCTGCATAGCCCTGATCCAATTTGGATCTGTGATGGCCATTTTGTAACTCTTTGGTTCCTTTAAAATGGTGATAGAGGAACTGAATTTTTGATAAGAGACTGAAAACTTGTTAGAAGATAAATACTTAGAGATAGGATGTGGATTACGTGATAAACCTATTGGACTGAATTAGGAAGAGGAAGAAATGAAAACACTTGTATCAATTTTAGTTACAAAATTGGATACATAATCAGAGTAACGAACATGTACTTTCTTAATCCTTTGAGAATGTTTGACTGTGGGTTGTAGAGGTATAGAATTTGGTGTAGGTTTGACTATGTGAGTTGAGAGTTTTCGACTATGGTCTGTGGAGATTTAGGATCTGGTGGAGGTTGTGAGATTTACGGTCTGGTGAAGGTTTGACTGAAGGTTGTGAAGAGTCAGTAAGAGGAATTGGTGATTGAGAATCTGGTGGAGGAGAAAGACTCTTTATGGAACTAGGGTCATTATGGGAAATAGGAATCTATGAAAAGGAAGGGGATCATCTTTAGTGTCAGAATCTGAATATGAAATAATATAGGGGAGTGAGGTTGAAGGATTAGAATGATTCAGTGAGGTAAAGAGATCCATGTAAGGAAAAACATTTTCAAAGAATTGAATATATCTAGAAATTATGATATAATTATATTTGAAATCTAAAATTTATACTCTTTAACCCGTCGTGGATAGCATAGAAAGATACATTTTCTAGCTCTAGGATCAAATTTCTTTCTGCCCTTAGAGTAGAATCATAACAAAGGCAACCAAAATCTTTTAAAGAATTGTAGTCAGGTAGTTTGCCAAACAGAATTTCATCTAGAGATTTATTGTGAAGTCCAATTGATCAAAAATATAGTAGTAAGAACAAATTATTCCCAATAGAGTAAAGGACGACCTAATTGAAATAGTAGGGCTTTATCAACATTTAGAATATGTTGATATTTTCTCTCTATAATATGTTTTGTTGTGGAGTTTCCACATAAGTGCATTGATGAATCATAATGTCTTTTCATTGTAAAAGTCATGAAACAAAAACTCACTCCAATTATCACTTTTGAGTTTTTGAATATGTATCGCAAATTGAGTTTGAACATATGAGTACAAGAGGGATTGAATGCATTGTCTTATTTCTAATTTATTTTTCATCATATAGATCCATGTATTTCTAAAATGATCGTCCACAATAATTAAGAAATATTTAGTACCATCATAACTAAGCACAGTGTTAGGACTCCGAATATCATAATGAATTAGTTTAAAATGCTTAGTAGACCGAGAGGGAATATTAAGAAATGGAGATCTATGGTGTTTAGCCAAAGTACAAATATCACAATGATAATATTTATTGGAAACATAGAGAATATTTAATAATTAGAGTCCATGCAAATATTTATGCATGACCAAGCCTAGAATATCATAATTCAATAAAGTCATTCTTAAGAGAATCAAATATTTTCATCAAACTAGTAGGATAAGCATATGTATGCAATTTATTAGCTAAGACAATATGATATGGGTCTTATGTCAAGAGATGATAAAGACTATTCTTCCCTTCACCATTCCTAATCGTCCTCCAATTTATCCTAATAGTTTGATGAAAATATTCGATTCTCTTAACAATCCTCCAATATGATATGAGTATGAACCAATGAGTGAAAAATCGAGTGTTATTTAAGGGAGTCTGCAATTTTTCTAGCTAATATGACATTAAATGAAAAAGATGGAACACAGAGCATGATGTAGAGAAAGAGTCTTGGTGATTTGGACAAAACCAATGTGAGAAACAAGGGGTCATCTGGCCATTTGGCAATTACACAAAAAAATTTGATGCTGAATCAATCTTAGTAAAACATGAAATGTCACAAATGTTGTGTTATGTTGCAGCAGTGTCCAGGATCCACGGTACAGACTTAGAACAGATAAAGAGAGTAGGTAGACTTGATTGCTCAGAAGAATGAATGGTTTGAACCATATTGACCTGAGGAGTAGATGAGTGAGATTACCCCTTAATGAGAGAGCCAAAAGCTGCTGGTATTCATTTTTCGAGAAAGTAAATTGATCATTTAAGATATCTTCTAGTTTAGGCGTTGTAGAGATAGCAACATGGTTGACAGTTTATAGTGGATTATAGAGTTTGTGTCCTCCTAGGTGACCAACTAACTTGTAACATCTGGATTTGGAATGTCATATCATTTTAATGTTTTGACAATTGGGTGCTTCTGCATTTCCATCTTTGAAGCAATTGTCTAGAGTATGGCCACTAATTTTGAAATGAGAATAGAAGGTTTTCAGTTTCTCCACTTATTCACCAGATTTGTTGAAATAGACAGAGTTAGTAGGAGTATAATTTTGAAATTTATGAGCTAACATAGCTACTGGTTCGGGAGTAGTAATTTCAAAATTAGCTATAGCATGAATTCTCTCTTAATCTTGTATCTTATTGTAAATAAGATTAACCTTATGCATGGGAATCTGTAGTAAAATTGATCCCTAGAAGCTGAAAATGCATCATTGAGACCCATAAGAAATTTAATGACCCTGTCTCTATGAAATTTGTCTACCAAAATCTTCAGATGTCCACATGTACACTCTGGTGTTTGTTTAAACCCAGCTAGGTTATCCCAAAGACTTTTATTACCATAATAGACCACAATAGTATCAACACCTTGTTTAAGATCTGCTAATTGATTCTTTAAAGCAGACTCGTGTTCGTTCCATCTTGGTGGACTAATCTTTCTTTTAATTCTTCCCAAAGTTATTGGGAATTACTTATATAAGAAATGCTTGATCTTAGTTCTAAGCTTAGTGAATTCGATATCCAAGATACTGTCATATCATTGCATTGTTCTCAAGCGTCAATGAGAATGTCTGTTTTATTAAAAAATAGTCTCTTTTCATTGCTCTTGACCAAACTTCATAGTTATCTTTAGTTAAGAGCTCAGAGACTTCAAGTATTTTGAAGATTATCCCCACGATCAAGTCTGTAAGGGTTTGTGGGTTTCAAAAAATTTGTGAACAGATTTGATTCACCATCATTAGAAGTTTGGGAACTAGATTGCTTCATAGATTGTTTTGAATTAGCTCCTTCTTCAGCCATGAAGGATCTGATACCATATCACAAGGTATAAACTCAGGTCTGACATTAATATAAAGGGCAATAAGAAAATAGAATTGAGAAGAAGAAGTGTAACTAAATGTTAAAGAAATTATTTACTTGATAAATGAAATTGTAACCCCATATTGCCATGTGGTATACGATTTTTGCGCCTCCTCTACTAAGTTTTCCAAAAACTTACCATTTGATCAACTTAACCCTCTGTGCTACATTCTTGATTCTGGATAGATGTTGTTTATGCACGATCGTGGACTTTGAATTTGTCTTTCTCAGGTTAAGTGAGCTTCCTCCCTCTCGCGCGATCTTTTCAGGAAGCCTTACCCTTTTCTCCTTTTTGTCTCATGATCCCTCTTCCACTTCACTCTATTTGCTCATTCAATAAAGTAACTGAGTCCACCGCCCCACTTATCTTATTTCAATCATGAACCACTTCTGGACCCTTATGTGGCAGCCCACATCCCGACTTATCAGTGAGTCCTCCACAACCTTTCTCAGCAAGCACATCAAATTCGGGACCATATAAGCCTTTGAGTTTGGCCAACTAAACCCATTTTCTTTAATGTTCTCAGTCAGCCCATGCTGCATGGGAGTTTCCTTAATTGTGCCTGAATGTGAAGATTCTACATGGGAACTGTCAAATACGACCATCATTAAATCCCCCTTAATCTCCGCCCCCTTTTTTCCATTCCCGCCCATATTGCTTCCATTATCCTCGATTGTCTCCCATTGATCTAGCCTTTGAGACCCCCCATCCCCCTCTTCTCTTGGCATTGAATGCCCCACAGGAGCAATGTTCCCATCATCAAATCCCTCTCCCATTGTACGCCGGGGAGAATTTCTGGCCACGCCCGCACCACCGCTCCTTTTCTAACTACCATCAGCTTGTATGACTGATTCGGCTTTAATCCATGATCCATAATGAAAAGGCCCAAACCCTTCTTCCCCTAGGATCCTACTTGGGCATTCTAGGAGTGGATGCCCGATAATACCACAATTGTAGCATAAATCTAGTAGGCGTTCATACCTAACCAGTACCTTAAACATCTCCTCATAACCATGTACCTCAAATTTAATGATTTTGGTAAGTGGCCTGGTGATATCTATATTCACACGAACCCTTAAATATCGACCCCCATCGCTCCAGATTCTCCGCTATTAATCTCTTCAACAATCCCGATTTTTTTCCCAATCAATGCCCTCACCTCTTGGTTCATGTATAGCATAGGAAAATTATGAAGTTGAACCCAGAAAGATGCTCTATTGAATTTCATGTCAAAGAAACGTCCTGCTCCTTTAGGTTCCTCTAAAGCAATAAGCTATTGATTAAAAGACCATGGTTCCCCAGCAAGCACAAGACGTTTGTCCTCTTCTGTTTGGAAACAAATTGAAAAAATATTTCTCCCGATTGGTCCTATCTTAACTTTCTCCACCATACGCCATAGCTTTGGCATCCAACCGCTAAAAGCCTCTCGATTGATGACTCGGGTTGACAGTACCTTCCCTACAAGCGAGCACGCCTCTTTCCTTTCAGTGACTCGAACAACACTTCTTTCCGCCTTCGGAACCGGAACGTCCTCTTCAAACAAGGACAAAGACTTGCATAGCTTTGAGATTTTATCCATGATAAAACCTACCGACCCCGCACTCTAGGAATAACTCAACGCGAACAACAGGACATCCACTCTACAGAAAAACCTAGAGGGAAGACTTTGTGTGGTTTTTCACTAATCTAATTGACAGACTTTGGTTAACACTTTTTTCCTCCAATTCTTTATGTCTCAATTCTTTATGTCTCAATTCTTTTAAAATTACCATAGTTTTGAGCGAAAATTTTTCAGATCGGATACACATTGACATAGTACGACTCGTTATAGAACTAATTCAACTCCCAAATTACTCTATGCAATCTCAAATTATTATATGTAGCCGTTGCAATGTGCCGGCACTACCTATATCTACTATTTAGAAATACATTAATTCAGATCAAGGTCAAATTCTATTTTATCGATAATGCACTAATTTGAATATTAGAGACTCGAAGAAGACTCTAAAAAGGAGACTGCAAATTCCAAAGGGTGGTCCATGGTAGTTTTTTTATTGGTACAAGAATGCAGTAATAGTTATGTTCTTGCCAACCATAGATGTGAATAAATGGTAACATGTTTGGTGAAACCTTGGGGAGTAATTTAATTGCTAATTTACAAATAATTTCCTTTCCTTGCATGAATCTAAATAACCTTCTAGAACCTTAGTGTATGGAACAAGGAATACCTAGATATAATTATAATTTCTAAAAAATAAAAGGAATAATTCTATATCATCATCCATTTGACTGGATCAAATCGGAATTTAGCCAAACTATAATATTAGATTGAATAAAAAAACACTTCAATATTAATATAAACGACTGATTTGTACACGAACTCGGCTCGATACTAATTTGAGTTCTAAAACCATTGCTCAAAGTTGAATTCATCAAATTGGTTTATATTCTGATCCAAATCATTTAAATACTCAAAACTATTGCGAATAGTTCTAAAACAATGTAATTCCGTGTTCTTATTATAAGATTATTCTTCTTTCAAACTATTCGAACTACTCGCCAATAAAGGGATCATACTCGTAACTGTATACAATTCAAGTCAAAGGTTTAACAAGTCAAGCCCAAACTACCCTTTACTAGTAGCTCTGCTCCTGGGCAATCATAAGTTACAAGAATAAGAATAAAATTAGATTTTCCTCCCCTAAATTTCTAGTTTATTAGATTTATATCTCTTAAACTTATAAAATTAGATTTACACTTTTTTAAGTTTAATAAACTATACTTAAATATCTAATTTTAAGATTTCATTAAAAAAATTAACTAATTTTGTTAACAACATTATAACAATCTGACCCATATTTATAACCTATTTTTCTTTTTCTTTTATCTTTTCATGATCATGAAAAATAAATAAGTAAAAAAAAAATTAAAGATAGAAAAAGAAAAATGGGTATTAGACATGAGTCTGATTAAATAATGGGCCAGATTGTTATTATGCGAATAACAAAGTTAGTTTTTTAAACAAAATTTTAGAAACTTAAGTCTAGTTCATGATGATGTATGTCTAATTTTATAAATTTGAGGGGTTTAAATTAATAAAATCAAATTTTAAGAATATAAAGTCTAGTTTACTCAAGTTACAACAATGCAATGAAACTTAGGTGTGACAGTCCCGTGTCCCACGTCCGGTTCAGTGTCGTGTTGGTGTTAGCTAACTAGGGGTTCTTAACCTAGGGATTTTTAAGTAGGGGTTTAGATATACATTATTATGCGTGTAGTCTGATTGGTCCAATTAGCGTACTAGTTAAATAGATGAACGGATGCGGAAATTCTGTGGTTCTCTACTTTGAAACAGACTAGCGGACCGTCGGTTGAAGAAGACAATTGGGTGCAGTAGAGATGAAGAAGAGGCTTACATAAAAGGATAATTGCATGTACTCTGTACTACGCTTATCTTTGTTGTACAAACGTGAGTGATTGTTTGCATATCAACTACTTATTATGTTTGCTAGAAATAATTGCATATTTTAGAAGTATTCTACTCCAATACTCCAATCAATGAAATCATGCAGCCATATCAGCATTTGATAGAAAGAAATGCTAACGTGGCTTGATTTGACTGGTTTGAGTAAAATACTCTCGCTTACCACTCACGTCTTATGGTCTTGCTAGCTTGAGTTTCTCTTAGCTTACTAGCTCACTTTTATTGGCTTCTGTTTTATTACCTTACTGCTTCAATATTAATAGTAAAGAGCAGTACATGATGATGGATAAGTAATGGGTTACTAAACTATATGATCATCATTAATCTAATTATTTCATTAATCTAATTATTTCCTGTGTATGTTTGGAGGCGAATGACCTAGATACCTTGAAATTTGAGCAGCTAAAATTGATCATGTACCAATAAAACTAATTGGGATGTTAATTAGCTTACAAAACACTGATGGAGAAAGAGTGAAGATTAGCAATGTGAAAGTAGAGAATAGGCGAAGGGAGAGGAAAAATGAAAGGAAAGATAAATATAAAACAAATGTTACTAGATAATAGGAGGGACATTATCAGGCTTGCCCCATGCAAATTATGGGCATAAAAACACATACATACTTATGGAGTATGGCTGGGATGGACCGTATTTAAATTGAACTAATTTATCTTAAATATATTTAAATCATTATAATATATGATGTGACAGTGTGAATCTATTGAGATAGATTTATCCGCCAAAAAATGTCTCAGAATCGTAGATTAGACATTGTATAAGAAACTTCATATAAAACATAGCCGAAGTAGAAGCATTCACATAATGGGAAACGACATGCATATTACATACGCAAACCGAAAGATCCACCACGATTCATGATCATCTAATTATAATCTAATTCTCGAATTTCATCATCTTCACTATGACTTGTTCAACATGAAAACCTTTTTGTAAAGGGTAAAAAGGAAATACAGAATTCACTGACGCATGTATAGGCACGTATACTGTTCATATCAGAAAAGGAACAACGATATATATTTCCCTCTTAGATATTGGTCGCTTCACAAAAAAGCAATTTATACACTTGTCTCCAAAAGCCCGACATGAGAAACACTCATCGTATGTTGTAGCAAAAGTAGATATAAACAATATTTAGTTTGAAAGAAAGCAACCATCTTCAACAAACATATATCTAAGAATTCTAACCATAGGATAGCGAAACACATATGCTATTATATGTGTTTACATACTCACTCTATATCATCATGCTTTATAATCTTATCATTAGGGTGTTTTTACTAGTTACCTTATTTCTCTTGTTTCTAAATTGACAGTACTATTTTCTCAGACAACATGATTTTCAATTACAATTGCATGTACAAACCAGTAGAGACGATAATATTTGTCTATACATATATAGTTACACATACCGTCTTACAATTGATGGGCTTGATTCCGGACACCATGTTTGGCAACCAAATTCTAGCTTAAGGGCAACGGCTTCCCGAATGCGTACTTTGGATACTGAAATTAATTAAACGGATTAGTTTCTTGCTACGTAGAAATTTAGAGGATCTTAATCTGATGATCATAAAATAGAACCTTGGGGAAATACAAATAGAGGCAGTAGTACATATATTCTCTATTTGAAGCATAATATTGCACAACATACACACTATGACTATCATTGCCCACATTTTGACAGCCAATTTTGTGGGGTGAAGGAGGAGGAGAAAATGTGGGACGTGCCAAATCGCTTGGGCATTTATGAGGATGAAAAAGTTTTTCTTGGTGAAAGAAGTGATTGCTGATCATGAAGAGTATACTTCTTAGAGGGGAGGGGAGGGGGGGGTGTTATATCAGTGACGAAAAAAATCTTGTAAGTATAATAGTGTATGGCCACATGACAGACTGAACTCCATCCTAATCACAACAAATATTACAACTACAAATGTCACTCTCATATTTAGTGTAACATATACCCATACAAACTCATGTTTGGTAAAAAAATTACAACACGTTGGCAACCATATACCCCACCATGTGCAAGTAAGCATGTCAAAAGAATAAAATAAAATAAAAAATGGTCAATACAATGAATTCAATTTCAAACGGTCCATAGATACATGTGTATATACGTATGTATAGCTTCCTGCTGGAATGAGTGAAGCACACAGATCTCCATGATCATAAATGAGCAATAGTACTGAAACTGAATCATCATCATCATGATGAGCAGTTGTCAGCAGAAAATAATGGAAATGATTTTGATGTAGTATTTACTTGAAGAAATGGAAATTATAATAACATGTGGACTGAAAATTTTCTGCAGAAAAGAGAGATATACAAATATGAGAAATATGAGTACCATAGAAAAAAAGAGATTTCATTTATCAAATAATATAAATTTTATTCATACAATAACTTCTAAAGAACAAAAAAAAAAAAAAAACATCAAAAGGGTCACTCTCATCAATATTGTTTGCCCCAACGGATTATTGTTTTTCCAATACATATCTAAACAGTAAACAAATGGAGGTTAATGTTTGCTAAACCCACATCAATTAATGCGAAAAGTCTCCTTTCTTCACTTCACATAGTATCTAAAGTATCTAATTAGTAATTAGCCAGTACTCATGAGTTCTTAAAACCAAACATGTAAGAGAATGCATGTAACCTGAAAGCCATTTTGCTCTTTCATGCTAAATATCTCTCATCGATCACTTATATAATGAGTTAGAGTTTGAGCAACGAATCAAGTCCCCCATAAATCTCATATCTTAAATTTTGCCCAATCACAGATGTCACTGAGGTTTCAGAGATTGATCTAACTTAAGGTTCTGAACCCAACAAAATACGTTCAAAACAAACTGAAAACAAATATAATAAGAATTAATAAGAATCGAGTAAGAATAAATGCAGTGGAGGAAGATATTTCTCCCTTCCAAAAAAAAAAAAAGTAAGTAAATGAATAAATAGGAAGCTCGCTCCTGCAACGCCATTATCAAGATTCTCTTCCTCACGGTGTCTCAGTTATAAATGATGTGATCCAATCACCGAGAAACTCAGAAAGAAACAAGAAAACATTATATCGTTTTGATCCATAAAAAAGAAATCTTAGTTTCCTCAGAAGGAAAGAATAATATCAGCTTTAGCTAGATCTGCAATTTAGACAGAATTGACAATAAATTGACCATCCAAAATAACTGGCATGCAATACCCAGAATATAATGTAGCACATTAAATAACTACCAAGAAAGTAAGAAATTAATTAAGGAAAAAGGAAAAACACTATCACCTTGACTTTTCTTGCTTTGGTGACTGAGATCGGAAGCCTTTCATCGTGCAGAGACGATTATAATCGCCGATGCAGCATCATCAAGATTCTCATTTTCCAAACACTATTTTTTTTTTTTTTTTTGGATTTTCATGTGAATCTTGAAGATGCTACACCCGCAAACAACGTCTGTAAGATCTTTAGGTTATCAACTTTATATATTAATTTCAAAGGAAAAATAAAAAATAAAAATAAAAAGAGGAAGAAGAAATAATGAGTCAAAATATTTCGTGGGGAAATTTTTCGACAACAAATATGAAATTTCATCTAAAAAATAAAATATTCCTGATGGAAAAACTAAAAACTACATAAATTATATAAACAAACAAAGGATATTTGGAGACTTCCCTTTGGCTCGATTGGATTCAACTGATAACTATTAAAAACAAAAAAAACAAAAACCCCTAGTTTTAAGGAAAATTTGTTTTTCTGAAAAAGAAGAGAATAAGAAGTAAAAAACCCATTTCTGTAGAAGTGAAGAGGGAACCCATTTCTATGCAGAAAATCGGAACTTCCTATTTTCTAATGCTCGATTCGGCAAAAAAAGTACTTTTGAAACAATACCCAAGTCGGAAATTCCGAGAAAACAAACAGAACTCAAAACCCAGTAGGAATAGATTTATAGCTAACCAGCTAGGTATAAGGAAACTGTACTGAGAAATATTAAAGCCGAAATAACTGCTAAAGAGGCAAAAAACAAAAGGCTTTGGACGAGAGAGAATAATAAGATGGGGAGGGAGACAGAGAGAGAGAACGATTAGGAGACTCACACACAGAAAGGGACAGTGATAGGGATATAAGATTGTTGACGCTATTTGGAAGCATATTTATATAATAATAATTCTTATATAACTGTTAAAAATTAAATAACAAAAATTAGCATAATTTTCATTGGCTATCAACGTTTCAGAAATGTACTCGTTGTGGATTGGGTGATGCTCAGCTGTATCGACAGCTCCACGTCTCCATCTTCCCCCACAAACCCTAGTTTTTTTTTTTTTTTTGGTGTAGATATTTATTTTTAACTGAGGGCGAGTTCTTGTTTACTCATTATGACAATATGGGCCACTTTTTTTTATTTCTGATTTTTTTTTTATTTTTTTTTATTTTAAACTTTCCTTGAAGTAAGTTGTGGGTTTGGAAATGTAGTTCTAAACAATTTTAATTATAAATTTTTTTAGAAAAATGAGAGGACAAGTTGTCATGTTTATATATAGTTTATAATCCCAATCTCTTAAACTCGTGCTTTCTCAGACACATGTTATCATGTGATCTTATATTAAACTTGAATAGAATCCATCTCTTCCTTCCTCCGAGGTAATTCCATTTCACACAAACCCCTTATTGCAATGCCCAATATATGTATCTTTGTGTGTTTAACACGATGTCAAAAGTAGTCGAGTATACTTGGGAGCTTTGGATATAAGATCATGAACATATTAAATATACGTATCTTATATTTAAAATGAAAATTTTAAAAATTAAATATCTAAAAAAAGTGAATAATTTTCTCATCTTAGATTAAAATCTAGATTTCTACGAGATATAACTAAGTTAAACATATGATTCGATTAACTGTCAAAACATGTTAAGAGCTTACTATCATTCACTTACACGATTACAACAAATTAAGATGTTGATTATCAATTTAACCCAGAAGACACTTGAAAAATCTTAATTTCTTACAATATGGTGTTGATTTTGCATTTATATGAGAAAAATAATTAAACAATATAAAGTACAAAAAAAAAAAGAAAAAAAAAAAGAAAAAAAAAAGAAAAAAGAAAAAGAAATTTAGAGCATGTTTGTCCAATTTTCAAAAAATATGAGGAACTCAAATATATATTTCAAAAACGATACATATTATATTTTCCAAAAATATTAGATATTAGATATTGTAAAAAATATTACTATATAAAATTGATATGTTAACACGCCGGGTGATGTGCGAAACCCACATGATTTTGTACGTGAATGTCTTTTTTTTTTCTTCTCAGCATCATCTTGTCCTTGATGACAAGTATATTTGTGCAATTTTGGGTTAATTATCCTCAATATTTAATTGTGTTGCTGCGAAAAAGATGCTATTTGTTACACCATATCTATATAACATGTATTTTATACGATGTTTTTATCTTGTTATAAAATAATCAAAAAAATATTATTTATTTATTTATTGGTGGCACATGAATAGTTAAATAATATAAACATATTTAATTACTGCTAGCTATAATGTGACACGACGTATATTTATGCAGACAAAGAAATTTGGATCTGAACGTTTACCCTCCATTGAAGAAGAAGAGTACTGTTATAATAATGTTAAAAAAAAAAAAAAAAAAAAATTACAAATGTTAGCGGAGGGTCGGCTTGGCCTTTAGGTAACTGAAGGAATCACTGAGGATTTCACAACAAGATTACAAAAAATGGACCCCATATTTTAATAGTAAATGTATATATTATTTAGTTTTAGAAATCAATAAATTATAATTTAATCTAGAGTCCCTACGAGACAAAAGCTGCCACTGATTAGTGAAAATTAGTAAGCTTAATTGTAAATCATTAAATGGGTTGCTTTTTTAACTAATAATAATTTAGTATGATATTAATGTAAACAAACCTTTTAATCTTCTTTTTATATATTAATTTCACATACAAACCCGATAGTGTAGTTATAGCATAGAAAATCTTATTAATTCTAAAACAAATATAACCTAGATAAGAAATTTGAGTGTGTAACTCTATTCCATCGACTAAAATAATGCTCATATATATATATATATATATATATTAATTATGGGCATACTCACTTTCGAACTATGTCTCATTCTTTTCTTAATGGGTTTATGTCATTCACTTACATTTCTATATTTAGCAAGCGTAAAGATCAACAACACGTATAGGCAGTCTATAGGTACTAACTAAGGAAATACTTATTTTATAGTTACGTTCCATTTTTAATGCTTTATATCATTCCCTTTAAGTTTTTAGATTCTCCATTGGCAATACCCACATATACTACTTAGGGATGCACTTATACATACTAGTTATGAATATACCCAAACTAAATCATAAGCTGAACAAAAGTAAATTGAAACAAAGAAAATAAGATATAATATATATATATATAGCACGATATAAGTTCAAGTTTATTTAGAATACTAAAGAAAGTTTTGTTGATGTGAAAGTCTTTTTATTTGACAAATCAAATGATAAGATTTGAGTGCTTGGAGACTTGTAGTCCTAATCTAATACACGGTAAAAAAATGTCTTATAGAGAGATTTTCTCACTAAAGAACATGAGATTTTCATCATGCTAAGTGATAGAATAGGTCTCGACTTGCTCTACGCCAAATTTTCATGTTCTAAATTCTTTTTCTCTCCCTAATCGTCTTGTTCTCTCTTCACTTGATGATTAAGGAAGAAAAAAAAAAAAGAAGATCATATTTCTTTTGACAACGTCAAGTTGAATGAAATATTTCGTTGAATATAAGATTATGTAATTAAATTAATATTTAAAACTTTAAGGTTTAGATTTAAACATCAAATGGGATTCGGCTGTCAATGAGTTATTGATATCACATAAATTTTGAAACGTAAAAGACAATTTGGCAAAGAAAAAAATATTACGTAAGCAACAGCTTCTCGATTTCTGTCCAACAAAGCCTCCACCTGATGAAGGGTCCCATGTCCGTACAACATGGCGTGTCCGGTTCTCATTTTCTTATGAGAAAGTTGGGGGGGTGGGGGGGAAGTAGCTTCTGTTTTAAATCACTTACAAAGAGTTCAAATGACACAAATCTCCACAAGAAAATGAGAAATTACCAAAATATATATGTTCGTTTAATAGATAATCTTGTTCAATTTAGAAAATACTTAAATTTTTTTTTTCTTCTAATTATTCTCTTTCTTTTTCTAAATTCTATAAATTTTCAAATAATATATAGAATTTTGAAACAAATCTTCTATATCATTCTTAGATAGATTGCATTTTCAAATTAATTAATTAATTATAATAATAAATATTAATTTTATATTAAAAAAATATTCCTCGAATTCATCGAATTTAGGAATCTTCATTTCAAGAATGTCGGTTTGATTTTAACTCCATATAATGAAAGTGAACTATTACAGGAATCTTAAAATGTCAACAACTATCAATCCAATGAATGAGAAGAAGATATATATGGAGTCTACAATAAACAATAACGCGAAGATTAAGGAAAACATTAATGGACAAAGAGTGAGTAATGGATCTTTTGTGAACCTCGTTAGTGTCTTAGCTTCCTACCTAGAGCAAGGTCCAGTAGAATCAAAGCATAAAGCTAATGTAATGTATTCACATTATTAGCTGGTGGGTGTGGGAATCGGGGATATGACGATTTGGTAAAAGAGAGTTGGCACTACACACGAGTTTGTTACCTTGTGAGTAAACGTTGCAAATTGGTTTGTCCATCATATAACAACAAGCACAAATCAATCAAATTTATTTATTTTTTATTTAGATAGAACCAAATTATTTAGAGGAGATGATTGCTCCCTCAGTTTCTGACATTCATTAGACGGTGGCCGACTATTTATTATTTAAAGTTCTTGTTGTAAGAATTATGTAATGGAAACCTTAATTACTTAAATCTTAAACATCTAACGACAATGTAAAATTAACATTTGAGAGTAAATTATTGTTTGTTGTTGTTGGTAGTACAAGTTCATGCGGTGGAAGTTGATGTTTCATTGACTTCTTGATGTGCGACTGCTACCAACTTTATTAAAATGTAGTTCAGGTGGGAACTGGGAAGGTTTATCTACAGGGAACCCGATGAAAATAAATTTTAAGTTGGAAAACTATATATATATATATATATATATAAGTAAATCATACACGTTTTTTTTTTCTTTTTTAATTATTATTTTTATATTCATCTGGCTCAAAAGATACAAATTTACTCTTATATTATGTTAATTATGACAGACAAAATAGCAGACAGGAGGAGGTTAGAATATAAAGGTTTGAATCAGACATTTGGTGAAGTGTCATGATCCGCAATGTAGGTGTTATGACCCCATGAATGGTCCTTATTTCTTTGAGCTCGTTTAGGTTTGATTTATTGAGTAGGAATAAAAACAATAGTTTGGTATATAATTTTCAAAATTTAATATAATTAAATACATAATTTACTTAAAAACCAAATAAAAATCTATCTTTATTACTCATTCAATATAAACTTCTATTCTAAATTGTTTAGGTCTAACTTTCTCGGCTTTGAAATGCAGTTTTGATATCATTGTTTGACTTTCCAGTTGGATAAATAGAAAAAGCACCATGTGTCTGTTAGATCGAAGTCTTTTAGTAATCACATGGAGTATATATATATATATATATATTTTCCTACTCAAATCAATCGTATTGAAAACACATCATCCCCCTATCATTCTACTGGAAATCGATAAGAGTTGTTGTCCATCCATTTTCCATATGTTGGTTAATTATTGTCTTGAAGCATAATAAAGCGGCATGTAATTGATCTCAAACAAGATCGATTTTCAAATATTATTTTCTTCAATCTCTTTTTATATAGTGAATATATTAGATGATCAATATTGATTGGTTGCTATTATTAGAGATCTGTAATTACTTCTTGACAATAAGACTCCCCGATCTGTTGTGGTCACAGATCAATGCCGAGTGACTAAGTCCACCCATGGGAACATCACGAATGTAAATAAAGAAAGCTACAAGTCAGGCACAAGTAATTGCCAACTGTGATGCAGGAATTCTTCTCGGAAGAACATCAAATTCAATCCCATGATTGAAATTTGTGTCACAAATGAAGAAGCCAATCAAGGTGATCGGTGCAAACCTTGGAAACCCTAGAAGAAGGCTAGAAATAGGAACATTAGGACAACATTGGTCCTCTCGCAACGACAAACACACGAACTACCTAGCACATCCTAATACAACTATCCGTTTTAGGCCGATCATTTTGACGGATGATATCATTTGTTCTAAATAGTCCAAATATCCAATCCATCTATAATTAAGGATATTTACACTACCAAATCTGTTTTTTTTTTTTTTTTTGGGTTTTTAATTCATTTTTATTTATTTATTTCCCTGAATAGTTTTTGTAGCAAAAGTATTAGCACAAATCCACATTACTTTATATTTTATTTAACCCCATCACACGAGTGAACTAGATGTTGTTTGTGGTTATCAGAAAATAAGCACCAATACAAATGGATAAAATATCAAATAAATAAAATATTAATAAACAAATTGATTCTATATTTCGATCCTCGACTATCGATAAATAGAAAGATTCATGGGAGTGGCCATGTTTTTTGTCTTTCTACGATATGATGCACGTGCTGAGTGAGGTCTTTCTTGGATTGAGTATGGGCTTTTATATCATCATAACAAGATGGGAGTGGACAGCCACTAAACAGGGCCATTCTTAGATGTCGGCCCATGAAACACGAGATGGTGTTAATACTGGGGCGAGCTAATAATAGCTGTCAATATCATGGCCAGTTCAAGTTTTATAGTAGTTCCGAAAGGCCTTTGTGTAGAGTTCAGTAAGTCTCTGCTTTGTTCATTTTTCGTTGTTTTATTAGTCATCATAATCTTGACCATAAAAGGAAGAAAATCACATGCATTGTAATCAATATTTTGATTAATTTTTCATATGTCTATATATTTTGTAAATCATATCTTATTATAGTAAAAAAAAAAAAAAGTCATTTTTTTAGTTGCCACGAAAATAGATAAAAGTAGATTTAATAAGATTAAAAAACAAAATACTCTTCGTATTTTTTATTTTTATTTATTTTACCCAAAAATAAAATTCAGGGAAAAAAAAAAACAAAAGAAAAGAAAAAAAAGAAAAGCAAGAGAGCTTATGGATATAAAGGGCATGGACAGGGATCGGCCTTTTGCGTCACCGAATCCTTGTCATTTTCCCTCAATGTATAAAGGGAAGAAAAATAAATAATATTTAATAATAAAATTAATAATTAAAAATATAACACAAGTACAGTAAACATATTTTTGTTAGCATATTAGATTGTGATTTAACATCGAGAAACAGTCGTTTTTGTTGCTGGTTCCTCCTCGTGTCCTCGACAAGCAATTACTATCATCTTTTGCTTTCCACACCGGTCAATCTACGTTCTCGAATTCCTCGAAAAAACAGAAAACACAAGTAAATTCTCTATTTTTCAGGTACGAACCTTTTGATTTCTGGGTTTTCGATGTTTTAGGCTCTCTGTCCTCTCCACTCCTTCAAATTCCCACTTTCGGATTTTTCATATCTTTTTCCTACAACGCAATTTACTTCTTAACCCTCTAAAATTCGAGATTTGGGTTCAAAGTTTGTAGGGTTTAAGTTGTTCAGTACCCTTAATTTGCTGGTATTTGTTTTTCTTTTTTAATCGAAGAAAGGGGAAGGGGCCAGACTTGGAACTTCATCCGCCCATAGCGAAGGTTAGTCTACTCTTTAAACGGCATGATCTCTAATTTTCTCTCTGAATTTATTGCATATTGTAGCTCTTTTTGAATTACTCGAGTAGAATTTCTCTTCTTGCTTCTACTTTTCTCTCTTTGAATACAAGTTTACATATTGCATGTACATTGTAGAGTGTTGAGGCCTATTTATTGTTTGAGTTTGTTCAGTTGTATGGTTTGTATCAGTTTCATGTCAATTTTTTTCTTTTCCTTTTCTTCTCTGTTAAAATTCATGTGGAATTCAAGCTTTCTGTGATTCTATAGTACTTGGATCTGTTACATCTGTATAAACACTGATATAGAACGTGATAATTATGAAAATATTCACACTCATATTTTATCAAGTGTGTCGTAGTATGTATGACTTGTGTGTTGAATCGATTATTAACAAATAGAGTATATTAGGGAGAGCAACTTGGGGTGAGTGATTGATGATGTAGCCGTTGCTTACTTTGGATTTGGGTATTGATTGAGAGTCCTCATGGAGAGGGGATTCTTTCCTTGTAGGTGTATCCTTTATACACTGCAACATCGCAATTTATTGATAACCAACTAACTAACTAGATATATATATGAATATGCGTCGTAAGTATGATGGTAACTTGCATTAGCGATGGATTAGTTCTCCTTTAGCTTCTCGAAAAAGACAAAAAAAAGAAGATAAAAAAAAACATAAGAAATAGAATTGTTGATGAAGTTAATGTATTCTTATAGTCTCTTTAAGATTTGTTAGTGTTTGACTTTATGACTTCGCTTATTTGAGAGTTGAGACTATTATAGATCCACACTGTTAGTTATTGATAAGTACATTTTATTTCCCTGTCTAATTAGTTCCGGACAACGAGCATACAATTCTGGTACAGGATAGTCCTTACGTTTCTCACACTAGTTAAAAATTAATATCATGATGCTTTAAGTCAGTGTCAAGATTATTTATTTGCCCTACTAGGAGGGTTATATTGATTGATGGAATAGTTGCTTGGAACAAATTGACAGAGAAGTCGGAAAATTTAACTTATCGTATTGGATTCAATTACTACCTTATTCGTCCCTTCCATAAGCTATATCTGAAATAAAGAGGGGTTCATTATCTTTCATAATAACTTCTCTACTATTTTCTTCTCCACTGGAGTTAAAAGAAGCTTGCCAAGGATCCTGGTGATACTGAATTCTGTCTTCTTCTTTTTTTTTCCCGTTTATGTTTTAGTGTTAGGGATTGAAATAATGACCCTGAAAGAGATGATCATGAAAGGTGAGGTCTCGAACCTGAATAGAGATTTTGATTCTGATTTTAGAAAGCTGAACATTGTAAAAATTAGAAATGATAAATTTTGGGAAATATTGAAGAGGAAAAATGTGATAAAAATGTTGAGATCAATTCTTTATAGCTAAAATTAAAATGCAAAACATTTGAGAGTATGAAAATCATCTCATATATAACTATGAAAACAGAGGTCCATAAAATTCATATGATGATGGTTTTTAGACCAAGAAAATATTAGTAAAGAATGGTATGCATGAATGGCTATTTAGGTTAGTATTCAATCCTACTAACTCAGAGTAAATACATTCGAATTAATATCCATCTCTCCTTATCTTAAACAAGATTACTTCTAGTTATATCATGTCATATATAGGTATATATTGCGAGAAATTCGATAACTTTTAAAACTGGTTACGGAAAATTTGATTATTTTGTGTATAGTATGATTTAAATCGATGTAACTTCCTTGCTTTAGAGTTCATTAAAAATTAGATAAATTATATGTTAACTTTTGATTTAAGCTGGTTTTTTCAAATGATAAGGCAAACTGGCCCTAAGAGTATCCATTGTGAATAATACTCTAGGTCCAGTAGCGGAAGAGTATCCACCTCATACTCATGGAAGAAGGTTGTGCTTATTTCAGGTTCTTCAGCTTAATAACTTTACCTCCATTGATGACTTTTGTGCTGCTAGGTTAAACATATTGGGTCTCAACATGAACCACTTGTTTGGTGAAGAAAAGGCAAGTCCACGCAAATGTGGTAAATTGAATCAAGTTGACCCAAAATGGGAGTTTAATAAAAGCATTTTTTTTTTCCTTAATAGGAAGAAGTAACTGTGGCCGGTTTCGAAGTTCCGAAATCGCCAGACTCATCCTACAGCAGCATATATCCGGGGAACGAAGATGAAGCACGGGACCCACCTATGGTCCCACCACATCTCCAGCACACCTTACTTGGGCACTCAGTGAGCCGAGAGGAGGATGGAGCGGTTCCTCCACCACAGAATGTGATCCTCAACCATCTTTACATTGAAAACCGGGAGGCCCCACGATCTGTCGTGGCCCTTGGGTTCACACATCGGTTCCGATCAAAATTTGTTACTGTCGTGCTTTACAAACCGGTTCAAACAAGAGGGAATTAGTTAGCTAGCTAGTTAGTGATTGGACCTCCCTTCATTAGAACTAATCTTACAAATTATTGATGAGTCAAAATTATGTCTTGGAGAGAACCTATTATTGAACAAAGGTTTGAATTATTTATTCAAGTTTCAGATAGGTGGATATTTATATTGAAGGGGGTATAAATGTATATTTTGAGAATCTATTTGTGTGCACATTGGATCACAGGAATCTCGAGAAATTAATACAGTTAGAATCAAAAAATATATATTAATTTAGTGAAATATTAAATTATAAAAAAAAAAATATATATTATTAATAAAGTGAAGATAAAAAAAAAATTATTATTTAATTAAAATTATTAATTTATCCAGATTTTAATCTTAACTCTTAAATATCAGGCTTTTCAGATTCACCCATCCTCTTAAACAGAGGGATTCTTCTCATATAATGAAAGAGTACCCAAAATGTAAATGATTAAATCAATAAATGATCCTGATCTTCTCATAGAAAAGCTTCTATAGAGAATTATTATAGGTTGTATTTATTTACTTCTTCCAAATTCTAGATTTAATAGCAAGAAAAATAAAGATGAACAAGAAAGAAAGAACACGAGATTTATCCTAGTTCATATTTTCAGAGTAAATTAGAAAAATATTAAATCAATATTGAGATCTTACTGTACTATGATGATTTAGTATATGTTACAAGTATTACACAATCTCAATTAAATCAGAAACAAGAACTATGAGAAGATCATATTTCAACCGAAATTCACACCAAAGAAACTCAATCAGGAGAAAACACAACTCCATATTAATTACAATGATCAACTAGAAGTGAGAGAGATTAAGATTAAGATTAAAACCCTAAATCGCAAACATGCATAAGTGAGAGAGAGAGAGAGAGGCACTCGTTCAGATCCATCTAGGGTAGAGAGAAAGATAACTATATATATATCCGGATAATATTCAACGAATTGGGTAACAAAATGGGTTGGCATAAACAGGCAGAAATGGTTGGGCTAAATGGTTCAACATAATAACAATCGGGCAAAAGTTCGATGGGGTTTCACCTTGTGAAACCTTCCCTTCCTCTGTATCTCCTCATCAGTATAGTATAATAAGTAACTTGATGCTATTGCCTACATTGCCTTAATTGTTACTCAACATATAACAAATTTAATCAGTGCTTAAATTTAGCTATAGTAACAATTTTTATTCCCACATTGGTTGGATTCTCTTTGGTAGGTATCTTTGACAAATATACTATACCCGAAGTAATATGATCTCTGACAAAATGGTATTTGACATCTATATGCTTAGTTCTCTTGGTGGATTGAATTCTTATTAAACTGAATTTCACTTTCACTATCAAAATAGACTATGCATAATACATCATATATCAATCCAACCTCGTTGAGCAAGCCTTGAAGCTAAACACCTTCCTTAATTGTGTATGTCATTGCTATTTATTCAACCTCAATAGATGACAATGCAACTAAAGGCTGTAGTTGAGTTTTCTAGCTTATACAGTTCCCATCCAATAAGAACTGGTAGGAAGTTGTAGATTTCTTTAAGTCTCTATCCCCTACAAAATCACTATCAGCAAAACCAATTTGATCAAGTTTGTTAGTCAATAGTCTTTATAATTTAAACTAACTGAAATAATACTGTTAACATATTCAAAACCTATTTCAAACCTCCAATGTTCATAACCAAGATTAGACATATACCTACTTAATAGACATATAGCATAAGCTAAGTCTACCCAATGCTTATCATAGATCACATGGTGGATCCTATAGTATTTGAATAAGGCATTTGTTCCATTTTTATCAATTCTTTTTCATTTTTAGGACATTGAGCTTTACTTCACACAAAAAAAAGACTAGTGCATGTTCAAAGTCTTGTAAGCCTACATATCAAATTTAAAAGTTACTTTAGTTAAGTAAGATTTTTTGTGTAACTTTAAGAAACTTCATTTTCTCTCTCTACATATTTCCATAACTAAAATATTCTTAACTTTCCCTAAATTCTTTATTTCAAATTCAGAATTTAATTTTCTTTTTAAATCATTTATTGTTGTTTTTTTGTTATTGATTGATCATCAACATAAAATAATAAGTACACAGTAGCAACATCATTATTATAGAAAAAAAAATACGCGTCATATTTACTTCTAATAAAACCTATGCTAGCAAAAAAAAAATGTTAAAGCCTTGATCACTTATGGCCATATAATGATTTTCTTAACAAACAAACATGGTCAGATTTTGATTTATCTATAAATCCTATAGGTTGTTTCATATATGTTGTTTCTTCTAATTCTCCATGTAAAAAGACTTTTTATATTCATCTGTTCTATTTCTAATTCTAGATATGCAGCTATAGCTATGATCATTCTAATGGTCTTAAACGTCTATACAGGTAAACATATCTCATTAAAATCTCCTCACTTTTGGGTGAATCCCTTAGCTATTAACCTAGCCTTATATCTAGTAGAATTAGATGACATGCCTTTTTTTAGTTTTAAAAATCTACTTACAATCTATAAACCTTTGTTTTTCAGGTTTTGGAAGCAGCCTCCACGAGTTGTTCTTCATAAAAGACTCCATTTTCTCTTTCATAGCTGCTCGATTTAACTAAACCCTTGGAATTCACCGCAGCCTCATAATCATTTAGTTCACTATTTTGAACCTCGTGACCTACATCAAGGCGGTAAAAATTAGGTCCACATAAGAATACCGATGATTAGGTTTTATTTATCGTTTTTCTCTATCTCTAGCAAGTTGATATTCAACTATATCATGTCAAGTTCATCTAGATATGTACAATACATGTTCTTGATCAAGTACATCAGTACTGCTTCGCACTTCATCATTTTTGATTTGATCATTGAGATGTGAGCCTTCCAACTGCTATATAGTTGGATCACTAGTGATTGTTGCCTCCACCTAAATTGAGATACTTTTAGGGGCATCATTAGTCTTACAAGAAAAAATATTTTCATTGAAGATAATATCTCTACTTATGATTATTCTAATACTACTAGACTCCTTATCCCAAAGTCTATGACTCTTAGTTCAATCTTGATAACCTAGGAACACTCAATTATGAGACCTAGGATCAAGTTTACCATCTATTTTATGCATGTCTGTAACACATCAAAAAACTTTTAAATGGCCTAAATATGGTTTTCTATTATTCTAAATTTCTTCAGGACATTTAAAATTTAGGACTGTAGAAGGACTTCTATTTATTAGATAGGCTGTAGTTTCAAGAGCCACACCTTAAAAAGGCTTTGGCAAACTAGATGTTAACATTAGACATCTTATCCTCTCAAGTAAGGTTCTATTAATTCTCTCGGTCACACTATTTTGTTTAGGTGCCCTAACTACTGTCCTATGTCTTTCTATTCCATGTTCATTACATAATTCATTAAAATTAGTAATGCAAAATTCTAGATCATTATCCATCCTATGTGTTTTCACTCTCTTATTTATTAGATTTTTATCTATAGACTTTAATAGATAAACCCACACTTTCCTACTAAAGGCATCAATAATAAATAATAATAATAAATTATTTCCATGACATAAAACAATTTTAGGACCTCAAAGATCAGCACGAACATATTCAAGACAAGATTTAGCAAGAAGGAGGAGTTTTACCTAACAATCAATGTTCATAAAGAATAGTTATATTCTTGTGGTTTATGTGACCCAACCTTAAGTGCCATTTATCTATTTTATCAATTTTCCAAGACACAAGTGCAAAATATGTCTTAACAGTCTTATCACTGTCATCAAATACATTTATATAATTTATTCTAATAGTTTTATCTAATACAAGTATAAAATCCGTCTTAGTGGTTTTATTATATACAAGTGCATAATCAGATTTTCTAGCTTAGTAATAACTACACAAAACGTTCAAAATATTCAAAACATTCTTTTTTAATCATTTTAATATAGGTTTGTCACGTTTGTAAACAATATACATCCATTTACATCAATATAAGAACAACTTATTTCATTTCGAGTTCCTAGAGAGATATGGTTCCTTTTAAGTTTCAGAATATGTCTTACTTTGGTCAACTTAACTACATTACCATAAATAAATTTTAAACCAATGCTACCAATTTCATGAATCTTACACATAATTATTTCCCATAAACACAGTTTCCTCATTTAACTTTACATAGTCATGAAATTAGTCATGTTTAGACTCATATGAAATGAACATCTTGTGTCTAGTATCCATTTATTTACATATACATTTTGAGACATTCAATACTTCAGATTCACAAGCAAGATTAGACACTCTTAGCACTACATTTCCTAGTTTATTGTTTGAGTTATTATGTTTCTTAAGAGCATAACAACTTTTCTTGAAGTGTCTCGTTTATTACAAAAGTAACATTTTCTAGATTCTTCTTTACTCTTTTTCGTGTTATTAAATTTCTTTTTAGCAGTTTTTACAGTGTGGTTTTGTTTCTTCTCAAACTTAGCCTTAACAAATAGATTGTTATTTGACCTCTTAGTTACATTTAATTCTAACTCTATAGAGTTCACACAAGATACAATCGAATCAAAAGTAGGTGTAGTTTCAATATATTTCAATAAATTTCTAACCATAGAATATTCAGGACATTTTGTAATAACATCGATAGATTGGATAATTCCCTAAAGAGTTAGAACCATTTTCTGAAATTCATCTAAGTTATCAGTTATACTCTTAGAACCATCCATTTTCCAACTAAACAAAGAGCCTTTCAAACAAGCTAAGTTAGGTGCATTTTGAATAGCATAAGTTGAGTTGAGTCTACCCCTACATAGTTACACCATCTACCTTATGAAGTACATTGTCCCCAAGATTGAGGTTAAGTAAGTCGTGCCTCCTAATTGATTTCATCCTTCTTGACTAGGGACACTTCTTTCTAGTTTGAGTCATGTGATTCCAGAGTATCTAGGACTTTATTGTGAGACAACAATGCCATCATTTTATTTTTTCCATGTATTGAAGTCACTCTTCCCATAAAAAATTGGGATTTCTAAACGAGTGGTTGTCATCCTCTCTCTCACAATAATAGTTCAAAAAAGATAAGTAAAGAGTCACAAAAGAAAATTTGTACAAAGGAAGATTTTAAAACTCAATTAGAGAGAAAATTTGGAATAAAACAAATATAAAAAAAAATTACAGCACAAAAAGTTATTTGATGAGTTGAGATTGTTTCACATATTCATAAAGTACATATAGGCAAGATTCGTATTATATTATGATCTCAACTAGATTAGCATGAAAAAGATTCACAGAAACTCTAATCTAGATGGATTTTCAAATTTCATATCAAGAAACCCTAATCTAGATGCGAATCAAAAAATCAAGTTCAATAAGTTCACGATCTAGCACAGTTTCACAAAAACCCAAGATCTAGTACATAATACAGTAGCATTCGAATCAAAACACTAGATCTATGAAATCACACCAACCTATGCTCTGATACCACTGCTGTATTTACCATTTTTATTCCAAATTCCAGATTTAAGAGCATGAAAAATAAAGGATGAACGCGAAAGAAAGAACATGAGATTTACCATGGTTCATATTTCTAGAGCAATATCAAGAAAATACTACATCCACATTGAGCTCTATAAAATCGTACAAATCTCACTATACCATGATGATTTAGTATTTGTTACAAGCCTTATGCAATCTTAATCACACCAAGTTCTGTTATGAACTTTTTTATCCAAATCGTCTCTTTTACTATTTTTGAAGTTGCATTGTATTCAATCTCGGTAGTAGATTGTGTTTGTTTCCTATTTAAAACTCTTTCAACTAACCGCTCAACCATTAAGTATGAAGATGAAACTTGAAATTGATTTACTATCATCGACATCTTACTAAAAATTAGAGTTTGTGAGTCCCTCAATTTTTAAGTCACGTCTTCCATAAATAAAAAATATTTCTTCAGTCATTCTTAAGTACTTAAGGATGTTCTTGATATCAGTTTATTGCTTTTGTCTCAGATTGTCTTGAAATCAGCTTGTAACACTTATAACATATGAAATATCCGATCTCGTACATAACATACATGATGGATCATATTACCGAAACATAGGGTACTTTATTCTTCTCATCCTTCCCCAATAGTATCTTAAGAGACATATTCTTGAAGAGATAGATTCCATGACTCATTAGTATTTGTCATCTATTGAAATCTTTCATGTTGAACCATTTTAACACTGTCTATATATGTTGACTAGGTCAAACCAATCAGTCTTTTAGATCTATCTCTATATATTTTTATTCCTAAAATATAGGCCGATTTTACGACATCTTTCATGGAAAAATTCTTTGATAGCCATAGCTCGATAGATTATAACATTCCTACATCATTGCCAATGAGTAGTATGTCATCTACATATAGAATGATAAAAGCAATAAAGCTCCCACTAGCTTTTTTATACACATATTGTCATCTTCATTCTTAATGAAATCAAACGATTAGATCATTTCATCGAAATAAATGTTTTGACTCCGAGATTGTTATTTTAGTCTGTATATGGACAGTGCACCTTACACAACTTGTTTGTATTTTCTTGTTTGTGAAGCCCTCGGGTTGTATTATATACACGTCGACCTTGAGGTATATGTTCAAATAGGCTGTCTTCACGTCCATTTTTCAAATTTCATAATCATGGTATGCTACAATGGAAAACAAAATTTGAATGGATTTGGTTATTGCAACCTATGAGAAAGTTTCTTCATAGTCAATCCCTTCTCTTTGTCTATACCCTTTGCAACTAGTTTAGCCTTATATGCTTCGACCTTTCTATATGCTTTAGTTTTTCTCTTGAAATTCCATTTGCATCTTATAAGAACTTTTCTTTTTGGTGCATCCACCAAGTCCCATACTTGGTTAGCATATATATAATCCATCTCGGATTTCATGGCTTTTAGCCATCTTTCAAAATTTGGGTCATTAATCCTCGAAATAAGTCGTAGGATCATCATTTATGATCGATCAATTGTTAGGATTTTATATTAGAAATTTGTAATGCTCTGGCTACTAGATATACGAATTTGCAACATACTATGAGGTTTCATAGTATCCTCTTTTAGAGGTACCTCAATAGAAAATTGTGAGGTAACATGATTTTTGGCCTCTTTTTTTTTTTTTTCGAGTCTTGAACTTCATCAAGTTCAATCATACTCCCATTATTCCTTTCAAAAAGGAATTATTTATCTAAGAAGATGGTGTACTTGGCAACAAATTTTTTTTGATCAGTGAGATGATAGAAGTAGTATCCTACAATTTTCTTTGAATATCTCACAAAATAATATTTTTTGGACCTTGCCTCCAACTTTTCTACTTATTACTTCTTAACATTGGCACAACAACTCCATATGTGAAGTTGGTTAAAACTCTTGCTTCTGCATTTTCTTATCTCATATAGTGTCGTAGAAACACACTTTGAAGGAATCTTATTTATAATATATGCATAGGTTTCTAAGGCATTTCCCCAAAATGATAATGTTAGATCGGTAAAATTCATCATGTACTGAACCATCTCTAAGATGGTTTGGTTTCTCCTATCAGACACACCATTTAATTGTGGCATTCTCGGAGGAGTTTATTGTGAGATTATACTGTTCTCTTTAAGGTAAGCAAGAAACTTAGAGTTTAAATACTCACCAGCTCGATCTAATTGAATTATCTTAATACTTTTGCCTAATTATTTTTGTACTTTATTCTTATATTCTTGGAATTTTTCAAATGATTCATATTTTTTGCTTTCATAAGATAAATATATAATATAGAGAAATCACATGTGAATGTAATGAAGTATGAAAAATCAACTCTGGTCAGAGTTGACATATAGGCCCACATACATCAGTCTATACAAGGCCTAATAATTCGATTTGTCTTTTTTTAGTTCCACTAAAAGAAGATTTGATCATCTTGCTTAACAAACATGATTCATAAGTCAACATTGATTTTAAATCAAATATTGGATCTAAATATCCGTCTTTATGTAACTTATGAATTCTTGTTTTGTTAGTATGACCTAATCGATGATGATTTAGGTATTTTTTTTATTAAAATCGAACTTTATTTTCTAGACATGTTCAATATTGAGGCAAGTTTCATAGTTTAAATTTAAGATATAATCACCATAATTTAATGAACCATTTCCATAAAATAATCCGGTTAAATGAAAACTCAAAATATTTTCATTGATGGAAAAGACAAAACCTTATTCATCAAATATGGAAACAGAAACAATATTTCTAATAATAGTTGGTACATAATAACAGTCTTTCAAATTTAAAACTAAACTTAAAGGTAAAACTAAACTATAAGTTTCAACAACTAAAGCAACAACTTTTGGTGTATAATAACAATCTTTCAAATTTGAAACTAAGGCTGAAGGTAAAACTAAACTATAAGTTCCTATAGCTAAAGCAACAACTTTTTTGCTCCATTTCAAGCTCATAGGTTGACTTCTCCTTTTTTCAAGATCGACTACTTTTTATATTCTGCATATTATTATAAATATGAGAATGACATCTAGTATCTAATACCTAAATAGAATAATCATTATAAGAAAGATTAATCTTAATCATGACTATACTTAAGGTAGCATAACTATGCTTTTTCAAATTTGCAAGACACTTCTTGCAATCTCTTTCCCAATGTCTAGATTTTTTACTATAGAAACAACCTCTTTACTTTTCTAGATGAACTCTTCTATTATCTATACGCACTCATGCAACTCTTGCAAGTTTATGTCTATTTTAACCATTCGGTAGTTGCATACATACAAACTGAACAAATCAGGGAGTGATTGCAACACCATTTAACCATTATTTTAGTGTCTATTTTTTAGCCTAAACATTCTTGCTCATCGATATAAGCAATCATCTCACGCACATAGTCACTAACATAAGTGCATACGATTACCTTTGTGCAAAATAACATCTTAGATATCTCAGCTTTAGTTGTGAGTATCTTCACCATAAACAGTCTTAAGGTCATAGATAATCTCGATAGCATGGAACATTTCATAGTGCTTTAGAGCTCGTTATTCATCGATGCAAGTATGATGCATTGTACCTCATTATCTCGGTCAAGGCACTTATTCCATGTGGCCAGTATTTTAGTATCTAATCCCTCATGTGGGATCTGCATGACCGACTGATTCAGAATATCAGACAAACGTTCATATTTGAGAACAATTCTTAGATTTCTAAAAGTTCATTTTTTTTTAGACATTACAGACTACAAAACACATAAAAATGAAACACAATAACATAAGCAAATAAAACACAACAACATAACTACCAAAAGTTTCAAAAATCACATAAATTTTTTGGTATCTCCTACTATTTTATTACGAAATTATATTCACCTTCTTAATATTAAACAAGAAAAATGATTTTTCCTCGTAGGAAACTGATCCAACTATCGGATATTATAATCTCACGTGTTCGTTGTAATCCCCCAATATCTCTAGACTAGGTATAGTAGTGAGAAAATAAATTTAAAGTGGACTTATTAGTAAATTTTAATTTCCACCTATACCTAATTTTAATAATAGAAATAATTAATGACTTTTTTATAATTTCAAAACTTAATGGGGGCTTAAGTGTAAAAAAAAATTCTTACTGCATGTTTTATTGTAGACACGTTTTTTTTCATCCTTAGTCATTTTTTAGCAAAACAATTCCTAGACATGTGGCCCCCACTTGTCACTAATTCAAACTAAAAGAATGAGTAGGCATTCTTACTTCATGCCTATAAAAGGCTCCTTCGCAGCATGTACTAGCAGCAAAGGGAAAGAAAGAAAGAAAGGAAAGAAAGAAAGAAAGGAAAAGGAGAGAAAGGAAAGAAAGGGAAAGGAGAGAAAGGAAGGAAAGGGAAGAAGGAAGGAAAGGGAAGGAAAGAGAGAAAGGAAAGGGAAGAGAAAAGTCAAAATCTCCGATCAATCAAATTTTTTCGTAAGTATAGTCTCACTGTAATACCCGGATATTGTCTGTTTATTATTATGATTATAATTATATTAATTTAGGATAATATTAATTATTAAGCATGATGACTTGGTTATGTCCGCGTTATGATTATAATTATAGCATGCTAAGTAGAAGTGAAATACTATGATTACCATGCTAGAAATAAGGATTATAATTAAAATGAACATAATGTAGCAGGATGGTTTGAGGAGAGTACAAACTTTAAACATTAAGTGCATATGTTCATATTTCCATAAGTTAATGTTATTCTAAAATAAATAAAAGAATAAGCATGCATAATATTAAAGTGAGGTGCTACCGGGTCAAAAGAAGGATCGTTTGTCGATCAGAAAGGACCCTAAATGATATTAAAGAAAAGGTCATAAGTGGATCGTTGCAACGATCATAAGCGGACCGCTGATTAAATATCAGTTGACATGCCGGTGGTAGCATCATCAGGACTTAAGTATATAGAATGATAGGAATTTATGCATGTTAGATATAGGTCATAAAAGCACTAACTCACGATAATCATAAAAAGAATAGCGATGTGAGTAGGACACTATCCTTACTGAGCTTCTAGCTCATAGATGTCTACTCTGTGTTGTAGGAAAGTACAAAGGTAAGGCGGTAAGCTAAGGAATAGATGAATGGAGGCTATCAGTCCATGAGATTGTATATATGAGACCTGACCTCTGTAAGCAATGAGTTTAAAAATTTGCACTTTTTATGTATATGTATATTCAAATAAAGAATAAAGTGTTTAAAAAGTTTTGAGATTTCTTTTCTATGACAAAGGCTTCCGCTGTATTTTCAAATTATTATGTATATCATTCAAACCGCTTTTGGGAATAAAGTTAATTTTAAGGAACAAAAATTTTTATAATAAAAAGGAAAAGTAACACAACCACTAGCTGTATATGTTTTCCTAAGAAAAGTATTTGATAACCTAAACAGCTAGTAGGGCGGGCGTTACATCCGTAGCCAATTATAGTAAACATGTAAAGTAGAAATCTCTTTTGCAATTATATCTCATACAATTCCCCTATCTTACCTCGCCAGGAATCTGTGGCAAGACTTGGAAGACATATCCAACAAAGTAAATAGATTAAGGATCAATTTAATTCAGAAGGAAATAACTACCACCTCATAAGAAAATTCATCAACGGAGATGTATTACACATGATTGACGATCCTATGGGATGAATACTCCACATTGGTGTCATTACCAAACTGTGATTGTGCATCTTCAGTTTCATACACTCGAATTAAACAAAAATGGCTTATACAAGTTTTCGTGGGGCCTAAATGAAAGTTACAGCCATATCGAACCCAAATACTTATGATGACTCCATTACCATTTGTTAATAAAGCCTTCTCTATGGCAAATGAAGAGGAAGGTAACCGTGGCATTTTTTCCACCCTCCCTAGCTCATTTGAAACCATAACTCTTTACAGCAACACCAACACAAAAAACTAGAAAGCCAAGCATACCTTTAGCAACATAAAGAAGTCAAAATATGAATTTTTCCATGTCATAGGCCACAAGAAAGAGAACTGCTACGGATTAATGGGATTTCCTTCTAATTTCAAGTTTAAAAACCAGAAACATACCTACAAACAACAAGCTACATTCAATACATATTCTAGTGGCAATGCACAGATAGAAAACAATATCCAATCCAACATAGACACTAATCCCAACCCTCAACCCAATATTTGATCCATATAATTAGATACTTAAGCTGCTCAATCAAGATGTTTCAACCATAACACCTTCCACAAATGCAACAAGCGTGGTATGTACAAACTCTAGCTTGTTAACTAAAAACTTTTCTTCTGATTGAGTGATAGATATTAGAGCTACCGGTCGCATGACATTTGACTTTCATATCTTAAGTTCACCAAAATCATGTGCACATGATCCACGTGCGTTTATCCTCTTACCAAATGGTCAACTTACATCATCAACTCACATAGCTTCAGTTTCCCTTTCCTCACAGATCCATTTACCCAATGTCTTATATGTCCCTGAATTTCAATTCAACCTCATTTCAGCTTCCAAACTCACATCTGACCTTAAATATTTTGTAACCTTCATCCACTGTTTTGCCTTTTTCTGGATCAATTGACTGAAAATATAATTGGGATTGGTAAAATGAATCAAGGCCTCTACTGCTTAATATCTTCTTCAAATAAATCAAATTATTTTCCTCTGTTTGTAATCTAATTTGAAGTAACTCAGCTTGTAACACAACTTCTACAATGCATAATGATGTCTCAAATCTTTGGCATCATAGGCTTGGTCATCTCTCATTATCAGAAATGAAAAATATTCCAGAAATCAAACACCAATTCAATGAGCATGATATACATAATTATACTCTCAGTCCATTATTGAAACAAGCTTGCTTTCCATTTTCGCTAAGCTCATCTAAATCATCACACCCTTTTAACTTAATCCACTTAGATATATGGGGTCCATATAGAATACAAACTCATAAGGGATCAAAATACTTTCTAACTATTATAGATGACAATTCTGGAGCTGTATGGACTTTCCTAATACCTACCAAGTCAGAAACTTATCCCAGTTTGAAGTCATTCATTACAATGATTCAAAGACAATTCAATTTTCCAGTAAAACAAGTATGTTCAGATAATGGGACATAATTCATCAACACAGATTTCTCATCTTTTCTAACAAACATGGGCATCATCCACCAAACCTCATTTTCTTAAACTCCTCAACAAAATGACATAGTTGAGAGGAAATACATACATATTCTTGAGAATAGCAAGATATTTAAGAATCAAATCTAGCATTCCTTCCATATTCTAGGAAGAATGTATTCAAACAACGTCATGCATAATCATTAGACTTCCAAAAACAAAAAAAAAAAAAAATTAAACAACAAAACACCTTTTAAGTTAATCTAAAAAAACAAAAAGCCGGTTTCTTTATCTCAAATGGAATTGCTTATGTTTTGTCAAAATTCTAAACAACAATAAAAAGTTTCATCCTAGATCTATCCCTTCCATATTCCTTAACACAAAAAGGCTACATTATCTATCACTTAGAATATAGATATTTTTCTGTCAGTCGTGAAGTGATCTTTTATGAACACATTTTTTCATTCAAAGATGCACATGCTAATCCATCTATATTTCCAAACCAAGAGGTCCATTTCACTAAAATTGAGCCCATAACTCCTAATTTTCACCCATCCACCCCACTTACAGAACACACATCAAGACCCTATCGTATAACGAATCACTACAAAGCCAAAAATATCTACCCTTCCTTCTCATACTATCATAGAACCACTGAGAAAATCATATAGAGCCTCCAAACCATGTATCTAGATAAAGGATTACATATGTCCAACAATTCCAAACAAATGTGCCATTTCTATAGTTAAATATTCAATATCAAACTCCTTCTTCTATTCCAACTTATCACCTAACCATCAATGTTTTTTATCCTCTCTTGATTCCCTTGTTGAACCAACATCATACTCTCAAGCCATTTAAGATACGTGGATGTTAATTCTATTACCACTTGGAAAGAGGACTATTGATGCAAATGGATATATAAAATCAAACTAAAATTGGATGGTAATGTGGAGAGATTTAGGACCAGATTGGTTGCAAATGGATTAAATCAAAAGGAAGATATAAATTTCAATGAAACTTTCAACCCCATAGAGACGATGGTTACTGTGTGAAGTGTAATAGCCATTGTTGTGAAGTCAACTAGCCACTATACAAATTAGACGTGCACCTCTCCCTCCCTTAAGGCTATAGAAGCAAGAGGAGAAAAGAGTTTGTAAGTTGGTGAAATCACTGTGTAGACTCAAACAAGCCTCTAGACAACATCCAAGGAAGGGTTTATACTTCAACTATGTTAACAATTTTGAGCTTCATGCCTTTTGTGATTTAGTTTGGGTATCATGCCCCTTAACATCCAAATCAATGACCGGCTATTGTGTCATGCTTGGGGGGGGAGGGTGTCCTTGATTTTGTGGAAAAAAAAAAAAAGAATATAGTTTCACGGTCCTCAGCTGAAGCGGAGTATAGTTATGTGACCACTATTACATGTGAGGCCACTTGGTTGATCAATCTCCTATGTGATCTCTCTATTCATAGCCCTATTCATATTTCATGCACTGTGATAGTAGTGTTGCCAGACAAATCGCAGTCAATCTTGTGTTTCACGAGCATACCAAACACATCGAGATTGGATGTCATTTGATTATGAGAGAAAGTTCAATAGGGAATGATCAAACTCGTGGACATTCATTCTTCAGCGCAGCCAACTGAATTGTTCACAAAGGCATTGAGTAAACTTCAACATACAAATCTCCTATCCAAGCTGAGGGTTCTTGATTGGTTTCACCCTCCACCTTGAGGGAGAGTAATGGCGTGGCAATTATTGTTAGGAGTTAATTTATTTGTTAATAGTTTGTAATTCATTAGTTAAGCTTAGTTAGGCTAACTAAGATGAGTATTTAACTCAAAGTCTTTGCATGTATGATGCGCGACATTATGACGATTAATGCATAACCTCTTTCTCTCTTATCTCTCATACTTTCCCTTTGCTGATCAACATTTCTCCATCATTATTCAATCAATTTTCAGTCGATCTCAGTTAGCTGATAACTGTAGCGCAAAGTGAAACTTTTTAGACTATTTGATATATGTGGGTATCTGGTCAGGTTCTCTCAGATGAAGGTGGTGTTCGGATAGATATCCACCCGGACAAGGATATTCAAACTTGTTCGGATACAAATCGGATCCAAACGACGGATGCATTAGAACTCCTTATATATGTACACACACTTATTATAGGATCTTGACACACACTTATAAGGGCTCTTGGGCAAAGCGAAAAGGCCTTTAAGGCTATACACTGGATTTTGCTGCAACAGATCAAGTCATTTTCCTAATTTGTTTTTCGACAAATATATATTAACAATAATACACTACAAACTCATAAGAGCCCTAACTGCGCATGAAAGGGTAACGAGGAAACCATATAACATATTGTTTTGTGTCTCCGTCAACCTTGTTACTTATAAGAACTAGGACCAAAAAACAAGTTGATGTGTACTTAGCTAGCGTACAAGGAGGATTGACCTTGTACAATTGTTTGGGTTTGAAATTGATCGAAATAATGTCATTTCTTTATAGTAGAAGCCAGGTGAGTGCAGAGTAGGCACCTTATTTTAAATATTATCTGAAGATTTTAAATAGAATTTGGAGAAATTAATCAAGTCACAATAATGTCGTATATAGAATGATATCCCACTTTTGGATCTAAAATTGTTTTAAAATATGTGGTTTGGAATCTTCCCAAACTTGCGGTCTAGTTTTAGACTTTTAGTTGTACAAAAGTAGCAATTATGGGCACAACTTTTTAGTTTAAGCAATATTCATTAATTAAGGATGATTTCGTTACATTAATTTGTCAAACTTTGACTTAGGAAGAGATGTCATCAACAAGTTTGAAACATGAAATAATTATACCGGTAATTTACCGACATAAAGGATTATCTAAGAAAACTATAGCTTCTCTCTTTCATTTGTCTCATCACAGTTTTAAAAATACAAAAGGTGAAAAGAATCACATAAACAAACACCGCCTTAAGTTCAAATTAGTTTGAATTGAGTTTTCATGCATTTTAAAGGAAAAAGGATCGTGTTTCCGAAATTCTATTGATTTAGTAAGATCAGTTTGTAAGAAGATTATATATATATATTAAATGAAGTCATGATTTCAAAATTTAAAATAATATATTTTCTTACTTATCGGTCTTACCAAGTTAGTAATATATATATATATATATATATATTATTTTGGAAATACAAGGGATTGTTTGGCTAGGCATTTTTTAATATTTTTCGTATTTTAAAATGTATTTTGATGACATATTACGATTTAAAAATTATGATAAGATCTCAAATTATGTTTGATTTTTATCTTTAGATTAATATTTAATAATTATAAAAAATATTCATAAAAATTTAAAAATTATATTTTCAATTTCTTTAAATTCTTGTTGCCGTCTCCGTATCAACCGCCAAAAAAAAAAACAGCATCGCGAAGCTTCAATAATGGAGCTTCGAGATGCTATTTTTTTTTCCCGAAGTGATAAATTGTAGAAAATTTAAAAATATAATTTTTTAATTTTTAAGAATAGTTTTTATAATTATTAAAATTAAAATATTTTACTATAACTTATCAAATTATATCTATTAAAAATATATTTCAAAATATATTTTAAAATAGGGCTTAAATCTTTCTAATTTTGAGAAGATTCCAATTTTAAAGTTCGGGGTACCCTTTTCGAAATCGTCAAATTAATGGTTTTACCTTTTTGTTACTTGTCATCTAAAATAATTTTTGCGTTCATCGATACTTAATTCAAAGTAAATAAATATTTTATCACTCATCTTTTTTATTTTAACAAATTTAGAGTTTCAATTCGTCATATTTTAAGCTCATTTTTTCCTGAAAGGTTATCTGATCCTTTGGGATATACGATGAGACCTTTTTCTGTTCATTGGCTTAAAATGTAGATGCGGCGAAATGGATTCCATATAATCTCATTTCTTTAATAGAGTTCCAAACTAGCTGGCCCCCTTCACATTACTCCAAAATGTCAACCCCCTTCACACTATAAATACCTTCACTCTTCTTCTCTCCGCATAAATTAACCCAACACTCAATTTTCCCGAGAAGAGACGAAAGAAAAAAAGTCATCAAAATGAGCAGCATTGAGAATTCTCCAGGAAGCTCCATGCATGGAGTAACAGGCAGAGAGCAAACCTTCGCCTTCTCCGTCGCTTCCCCGACAGTCCCCACCGATCCAACGGCTAAATTCTCTATCCCCGTTGACTCCGAACACAAATCAAAAGTATTCAAAATCTTCTCTCTACAAAACCCTCATATGCGAACCTTCCACCTTTCATGGACCTCCTTCTTCACATGTTTCGTCTCCACATTCGCGGCGGCCCCGCTAGTTCCAATAATCAGAGAGAATCTCGATCTCACCAAAACCGACATTGGGAATGCTGGCGTGGCTTCCGTTTCTGGAAGCATCTTCTCTCGTCTCGTAATGGGGGCAGTTTGCGACTTGCTCGGACCACGTTACGGCTGCGCCTTTCTCATCATGTTGTCGGCTCCGACAGTGTTTTGCATGTCTTTTGTGTCATCGGCTGCCGGATACATCACCGTGAGGTTTATGATCGGGTTTTCTTTGGCGACGTTTGTGTCGTGTCAGTATTGGATGAGTACTATGTTTAATAGTAAGATAATAGGGTTTGTCAATGGGACGGCAGCAGGGTGGGGAAATATGGGAGGTGGAGCTACTCAGCTTTTGATGCCTTTGCTTTATGAGGCTATTAAGAAATGTGGTGCGGCGCCGTTTACAGCTTGGAGGATTGCGTTTTTCATTCCCGGTTTTCTTCATGTCATTATGGGGATTCTTGTTTTGACCTTAGGACAAGATTTGCCGGATGGGAATCTTAGTGCTCTACAGAAGAAAGGTGACGTCGCTAAGGATAAGTTTGGCAAGGTTAGTTTGACCAGTCCATTCGTTTTAGTCAATTGGATTCATTTCTTAAAAATTGACTTGTTTGCTCGTGACTTATACATATATATATTCATTTCTTGTGTTTTGTATGTAGGTGTTGTGGTATGCTGTTACAAATTACAGAACATGGATCTTTGTCCTCCTTTATGGTTACTCAATGGGAGTAGAACTTTCCACTGATAATGTCATCGCTGAATATTTCTTCGACAGGTCTGTTCCTTAAAAAGAAAAAAATATATGCACTAGAATCATTGTCCATTTTTCCTTTTTGTTTTGTTTTTATTTTTTTCCTTCACATATCTTATCGGGAAATTTCCTCACTCTTTAAAATAGGTTTGATCTAAAGCTTCACACTGCTGGAATCATTGCCGCCTCATTCGGCATGGCCAACCTCGTAGCTAGACCCTTCGGTGGCTATGCTTCAGACTATGCTGCCCGATATTTCGGTATGAGAGGTCGGCTTTGGATCCTTTGGATCCTCCAAACCCTTGGCGGGGTCTTCTGCATCTGGCTCGGCTTAGCTGACTCCCTTCCATTAGCTGTACTAGCTATGATTCTCTTCTCAATCGGAGCTCAAGCGGCTTGTGGAGCTACATTCGGAATAATACCCTTCATTTCTCGGAGATCGTTAGGGATCATATCCGGGTTAACTGGGGCTGGCGGGAACTTTGGATCGGGTTTGACCCAGTTGGTTTTCTTCTCAAGCTCAAGGTTTTCAACAGCAACAGGACTTTCTTTAATGGGAGTTATGACTGTTTGTTGTACTTTGCCCGTTTCGTTGGTGCATTTTCCACAATGGGGGAGTATGTTTCTTCCACCATCTAAACATGTTGAGAAATCAACCGAAGAGCATTATTATGAATCTGAGTGGACGGAAGAGGAGAAGAAGAAGGGTTTGCATCAGCCAAGTCTTAAGTTTGCTGAGAACAGCCGGTCGGAACGTGGCCGGCGTGTTGCTTCCGCTGCGACTCCACCGGACTCTACACCTGCCCATGTTTGATTCTTCCATGGGAATATAATAATGAAAGGAAGTTTGTGCACTTAACTGTGTACACTTTCACCTACTATTATTTTGTTTTATATAATATCCTTATATTTGAACTGTGCTTATTTAAGGTGGGTTATTTTGTTTAACTACTTTTTGTCCAATGTAATTGTTGTGTTTTGAGCTTCTGTTTGTACTCAAGTTAAGTGGGACTCTATACAGTAGTTAATGTAAAAGAAAGCTTATATAGAGAATGCGACAAGTATCTTGTTTTATAATAGTCCAACTATATTATAATAATATTACAAAATAATAATTTCAAACCCTTTCAGAAGAAAACACACTCTGTCCTATAAGTAAATATGTATCATTATGGCTCGTCCTACTGACCAATCAATATACAGAGATATTTTCTAATTTCCATCAGCCATTGTTATCCTTTTTTGGGCCACCGCCACAACCTCTTTGGGCGCATAATTACTTTGGATCTTGGATCGTATAAATCATTAACAAATTGGTTCAGATTCTTCATGGATGACCCATTGGGCGCCCATGCATTTTCCAATTTATTCCCTACTTCTCTAACCGCAGTCCTATACTCTTTCCCTGAACTCTCACCCATCAGACGGTTAATATTCTCCAACCACCTCCTTCACTATTGGCCTCCAATCATCAACTACTAGTTCTGATTGGTGAATGGATCGGTGTATAAAGGAAAACATAGTAACGATAAACTACACCTGAGAGTCTCCAGTATCGAATTCCATCCACAATGCGTTAAGAACCCTCCGATTGCGAGGTGGGCCAGGGTTGCATTTTAACAGCACCAAGGTATGATGATCGAACGGTCAGAAACCTCCTCTCGATATCCAACGGGTAGCGGATCGGTACCTTTTGAGCTCACTATATCGGGCCTAAGTACCCAAACAAAATGGATTTTGCTAAGTGAAAGCCCATGGGCTATCTGATTAGGTCCGATTTGGTGACATAGGCGTACTGCCGAATGAGACGTATGGAACGGACCCATTGGGCTTGGTGTTGAGCCACTGGGTGCAGTTTGCTTGGGACCAGAGGCTCGTTTGACTGAGCTCTTGGTGAATTTAGGTGGGAAAATGGGCCCAATTGAGTAGAATGGTTTTCAAGGCTGATGCGGGGTCGTTTGCTAGCTCCTCCACCAAGTTATAGAGGACAGAACCTGCTGATTTAACATCATGAAAGTAATTGAAGATAATCTGGTGACAAACTGATGATGTATCTGCCGCTTGCAAAAACGACATCATATCCTTCGATTCAATAGATTTCACACCTGGAATGTAATCTATAGTCTTCTCGAATATCTGATAAAACAGCATGGACAAAGAGTTATTTATTGAGTCCAACTAATAAGATGAGACACGATGTACAATAAATGCTAACAAGATATCCTCATCCTTCAGGTTTCAACTCTTTTCCCCGTGACTTAAAAAACTTTTGGGAGTATTTTTTTACTAAACATAGTTTCCTTTTCATATGGTGAATCAACAAAAACTTGAAATTTAGGAAGGACTGTGCTGATGTTGAGTTGAATATAGTTGGATGCGACTAACTTGTTTAAAGATTTTAATAGGAACCCACTTTTTGTTTGTCTGGTAACTGAGTTAATGAATCTTTGTTTTAGTGTATTTGGGTAGGAATGGAGTGTATAAACATAATGATGAAGATCTACAAAGAATAGGCGAATTGCAGTAGCCTTGAGGAAATCGGGTTGTTGAAGAAGAAACTAGAACTGGATGCACCAAGAATGGAATCTGATCCCAATTCGGTTGTACAATTCAAGTCAACGAGAGATGTTCATGATCTACATCAACGTCTCAAGGATTTGACTGTTGCACCAAGAATGGAATCTGATCCCAATTCAGTTGTACAATTCAAGTCAACGAGAGATGTTCATGATCTACATCAACATCTCAAGGATTTGACTCTTGAAGTGAGGGAACTTATTGCTCAAGGCTCGTTTCCTGAAGGGATCACAACCGATGCCATTACTATCTGAATAATGTCATGTATGAGAGAATAAAAAGCCTTATCACTACAATGAAGGCCTCAAAATGATGTATCTTCAATCTTCATCACAAGTACAAATGACTATGTTGGATATTTGGTGAGGCCCAATCAGAATAATGAGGCTCAATTCCTTGAGGCCAATCAACCATTGAGATAAATTGGGTCCAACTCATTTTGTCGGGTCATCACTTAACTCAGAAGCATATATTATTAGGTATGCTGGCCTGAAAACATGTAATGAATATTGTTTTAATAAATAATAAAAGTGACATTTTTTTTATATGTAATTGTTGTGAATGTATTATTATCGAATAATATGAATAAATATCAAAAAAATTATTAATGTGATTATAATCTTGTATTATAGATAATGAATTAAATTGTCCACAACATATTAAAGTATGAAATCTTTAATACAGTAGTTGCTAGTACGGTCCTCTAACATTATAAATGCATGTGATCTATATCCAGATCACTGATGTAGATAGACATCTTAGTGGCGGTATTTTATATAATTGGATTATATAGGACATGAATCAATATGAATTAATTCTTTATTAAAACATCGTTTATCATAAAGAATTAAATTTATATCAATAAATGATCATATGCAGATCAATCTGAATCATGAGTAGTCATGAACTCATGTTTATGTCAACTGGATATTTTGATTCACTTGTCACGGTTTGTTTGTAAAATAGGCTAAAGACTTTTGTTTTGGAGATTCATTAAGATAAGTGGCTCGGAACATGATTTACAGAAGTTGTATATTGGTTCTCTTAAGGTTTAATTTTGGAACTGAATAGTTTTGAGCTCAAATTTATAATCAAATTATAAATTGACCGTTCACTAGTGAATTAATAGTACTTTAATGATAAAGAGATAATTAAAGGGGTAAAACGGTAATTTTGACCAGTTCTAATTATGAATCAATTTTTGGAGGATTGAATGTAGAGATGGCAATCCGAGCCGACCCGGCCCTACCTGGCCCGACCCGTATTAGACCCGAGCTCGTTTAGGTCGAGCTGGGCTCGGCCCGTTTTGATTTGGGCCAGGCTCGGGCCAGGGCGGGCCTCAAAAGTCTAGGCCCGACCCGAGAGCCCGGTTAAAAACGGGCTTAAAAACAGATTTTTTTATTTTTGGATAAAAATAGCTTTATGCAGCAGGATGATACTGTTCACTGCGGGGGGTACTGTTCACTATGGGTAGCCCGTATACCCACGGGCTAAATTTGGCCCTTTTTAAAAATGGGTATATAATCCATGTCCGGCCTGCGCCCGTGTACGGGCCGGGCCAAGCCCATACCCGCATATTGCGGGTGCGGGTCGGGCTTTAAAGGGCCGGGCTGAACGGATTCAGGCCGGCCCGGCCCAAATTTCCATCTCTAATTGAATGCATGAAATGATTATATCAATGGATTACTAGAGATTGCTCAGTAAATATGTTATATATAATTGCAAGAGTGCAATCACATATTTTTACTGGAATAATATTAAGATTAATAGATTAATATTTATTATATCAAAGAGTTTGATTAATAATCTAATTTATTGGAGTTTGAAATTATTGGTCCATGGTCCTCAAGTCGCCTCTATAAAACACTGCATAGGGTAAGAATGACAAAGGTTGAAAAAATACTTGTTGGCAAGAAAATAGTTTTTTGGGGTAAATTCATAATATGAAATAATTAGTGTTAATTAATTAAAAGATGTATTGAAATTGTGAAATTCGAAATTATTTAATTAAATAATAATATATTTGATTTTGAATTGAATATATTATATATAATATTAAATTGATATGAGAGATTAATTTAATATTAAGATCAGATAAGTTAAATTTAGATCAGTTTGAGAAACTAATTTAAAATTTATATAAAATATGTTTTTGATTTAAAATAAATAAGATTCTATTTTAAATAATATTTGAATAAGTTTGACTAAATCAAATATATCATAAAAAAGAAGATATAGTTTAAATAAATAAGATTTTACTTTATAAGATTTGAAAAGATTTGATCTTATCAAATATATCATTAAACTAATGATGTGATTTAAAATAGATAAAACTCTATTTTAAATAATATTTAAAAAGATTTAATCATATCAAAGACATCATCTGATGACCATCTTATCATGATTGAATTATCAGTTCAATTAATTTAAAGAGTCTAAATTAATCGAAATACCTAATGAAGTTCTATAAATACATCTCATTCTAATTAATTTTTTAAAAAAATTTGGTAAAGATTTTTCTAAGAGAAAAGGAAAAATAAAAATATTGTCATATGTACGTGCCCACTCATGTCCTATTGTTTTGAAAATCGTGGTATGAGTCTCGACGATCGATTCACGCAAGTAAATGTATGACCTCTTGGTAGAGATGTATGATTAATTTATATGTACATAAAGGATAACTAAAATGTTTTTTAGAAACTTTTTGCTATACATTAGGACCGATTGTTCGCTTCCGTTGCGTGGTTTTGTACTGCCTTTTCCAACATATATATATACCTTGCACAGTTTGGTTAAAGGTTACGCTCATTTTTCTTTCCTCTTGAGTTCTCTGAAGGTTACATGTGCTCTCTCTCTCTCTCTTGTGATTAGGGTTTGGATTGATTGGGCATGATTCTGACTTGATCTTTGGTTTGATATTCTTGCTTCTGTTTGTATGAAAGATTTATGTTTCCTTTCTTGAAAATATATGGTTGATTTTCTAGTTGATGCTTTGAGGGTTAGAGATCTATGTTATAATAGAATTTATGTTATAGTCTGTAAACTTGTATTTTAGATCCCATTTATAGTGCTATTGGCTTTCCGATGATCCTTCCAGAGCCCGTGGATTAGGCTTTTGCCGAACCACATAAAAATCTATCATGTTCTTTAGTTTCTGTATTATTGATATTTATGTTGTATAATATTTGATTAAAGAAAAAAGATAAATCAGAATATGTATAATATAAATCTAGGTTTTGTATAGAAAAGAAATACATATATTATATATTTCTAACAATGGTATCAGAGCTAGATCTAGTAATTTCGAAACTTGATTCTTGTAATCCTCCTGATGATATACTGTGTGAGTTGATAGAACTTTTGATTGAGCAGATTTGTGTGTTAGAAGCATTTAGAATATTGTTCTGTGTTTCTTGAATTAAGGATTCTGAAATAAATATCTCTGAAATGTATTTCTTAGTTCAACTATAACTTGTGTATTAAATAGGGGGTGAAAATTTTCTGGAATTTATTAAATCTGTATAATCAATTACTGAAATAAAGATACATTGTCTAAGTATATATTCAATTGTTATTCTTTTGACATCTTTATTGAAATCTGCTGGTTTGATTTAGAAGGTTTATGTTAAACCATGGTGTTGATCATTGAGTAGCTTTAAAATGGTTACTCAGATATTTGAACTGTACTATTAATACTGGTTTAACTTTTATGAAATGGTCTAATGATTTCTCTCTAGTGGGATTTGTAGACTCAGATTTTGTAGGTGATCGTGACGCACGCAAATCCACCACTACTTATCAATTTCTTCTTCGTGGAAATTGTATAAGTTAGAAATCATAGTTACAGCCTTTAGTCGCTCTTTCATCCATAGAAGTAGAATATGTTGCATTAACTGATGCCTTTAAGGAGGTTGTTTGGTTACAAGGTATTTTAAAGGAAATTGGGACACTTAAAAGAGTCATGCACTATCTATTCAATTAGCCAAAGTGCAATACATTTAAGCAAGAATCCAGTCCATCATGAATGAAAAAAACATGTGGATGTGAAATTTCATTTCGGAAGAGACCTTATTGCTAGTAACACTATGAAGATTTCTAAGGTTCCTACCGAACAAAGTATATCTTGACCGTCCCCGTCTCAACAGTGTCTTTAGAATCAGCCTTTAGCATAGGTGGGAGAATCATTTCTGATAAAAAAAACTAAATTAACACTTGAAATGGTTGATATATTATCATGCATTAAAGATTGGGAATGTGTAAATCAGCAAAACCAACATCAAATGACGGATCAAGAAAAAATGTACGAAACATTTGATAATTTATATATCGAATTTGAATACGAAACTCTTAATTATGGGATAGGAAGTAGTTCAACTTCCCAATAGAAATTATTGATTATGATGTAATTTTAATAATGTATTTTTTTTCTTATTTTTAAGATTTTATTGTAAGTTCTGTTTTTTACTCCTTTAGGTCGGAAGATTTTTTTGACAAAATTATCTATCATTATAAATCACAATAAAATTATTTGTTTAGCTAACTCTTTGTTAATAATATACTAAATTATAAGTCTTCAATTTCCAATGATGTTCCTCCACGTGGACGGAGCAATTTTTTTCAACAAACATATAGTATTTAGATTTTAGAGTGCTCCATTTTTCTCCTTCTCTCTCAAATTTTTGATTCCCAGCAAAATTCAAAAATTCTCTATGCTCATTTAATAGGAATAAATTACTCAAGCCCGGCTAGGGTTCGAATTCAAGCTACTTAACTTGTTTAAAGACTAAAATTAATCCAAGTACTCGTGAAATTATCGAACCGAGTATCTTATACTTCGAGCTTGTCTAGTTTATTCATTCGAGCTCAAAACTTGGATCGAGCTTGTGAATGGACAAGCTCAATCCAAGCTCAAGTAGCTATATTTGATTCCATCGCTAAACTTAGGTACCTTAATTGACTATCAAGTTAGAAATCTTCCAATATCTTTTAATAATTTTATTTTTAATAAACTGGTACAGGTCTGCCTTATGGAAAATATTTCTCTAAATCAACAATCAATGACAAAATATACTCAAAAGGAAAAGCCACCTAATGATCTGATCACGTACATTCTAACGAGTCTCGGCTTCGATTACGACCCTCTCGTCCTCACTCTCACCACTCGTTCAATCCCTAGGAGCTCTAAGGCCACATGCTTAGCTACGAGTCACTTCTTGAAGCCCAGCACCAATCCCTGGACCTCTCGCCACCTTTGCCAATATTGCCTATAAGAGGTCATAGCACCAAACCCTGGACCTTTCCACCACCTCTAACAAACCAAACAGATCTATCAAACCTCCCTCATGCAGTCGCGGCTCTTAGACCACTAACGGCAATAAGACCCACGCACCGACAACCTTCAACACTTTGGCGGCAACCACTCCAACAACCGCTCTCCCTCCTACTGTCAATGGTGCAAACACATGGGCTACATAGCAGCTCACTGTTATGCTTTGGTTAAGCCCAATGTTAGTACTAATCCCTTTTCTACAAGCCCATCAAATCAGACCCATCAACCACAAGCCTATATGGCCCGGTTTGCTACATATCTCAATTGGTACCTAGAAACCTGTGCCTCTCGTCACTTGACATCCGATCTCAACAAATTGACTCTCTCAATGTCGATGAATATTCTGAATCTGACATGATCCAAATTGGAAATTGTGCGGATTTGAAAATCTCTCATATTGGTTTATCTAATTTAATTACCCCTTCTAAATCATTTAAATTAAATAATATTATACATGATTTCTAACATTACTAAACAATTATTATCGATCTCCGAATTTATATGAGATAATAATATTTATTTTAAGTTTCATCTTCTTTTTTAGTTAAGAATCTCAAAATAGGGACCATCCTCCACTTCGCACTAGCTAAGAATGAACTTTACCCTTTTTTTTCTAGTCTTCCATCATCAAGTAGCAGAGTGGCATGCATTGGTGAACGGACTGATCTTCACACTCGGCATTCTCAGCACGATCATCTCTCACAATAGATTGTCTGCTATATTTTAAATTCCATTAAATTAACATTTCTTGTTTTGAATAATCATACTTTTTGCAACTCTTGTCAATAAGCAAAAAGTCATAATTAACCTTTTGAATGCTCCATTTCTCTTTTTGAAAATCCATTAGAACTTATTTTTGCTGATATTAGGTGACCCACACCGGTCCCATCTATTGATGGATATCGTTACTACTTTTCCTTTATTGATCATTTTAGTAGGTATACTTGATTTTTTCCCTTCAAACTTAAATCTGAAGTCGAATTAATTATTTACTCGTTTCAAAAAATTTTGAAACATTTTTTGATAGAAAAATTAAAGCAATACAAATAGATTGGAATGGCAAGTTCCGCAAACTCTACAAATAATTTCACGATACCGACTGCCTTTGTTACTGCAAGTTTTCTTGTCAACCGGTTACCCACTCCTACACTCCACAACTCTTCACCTTTTGAAATATTATATAACAAAAAATCGGATTATTAGGCACTATGTATGTTTGAATGTGTTTGTTGGCCTAATCTTCGTGCCTACAATCATATCACAAGATGGACGATCGTTCGGTACCTTGCATTTTCTTGGTTATAGTCTGTCACATAAGAGTTACATTTGTTTTCATGCACCTACTGATCGTACATATATTTCTCGTCATGCTCTATTTAATGAATCTCATTTTTCCTTTTTCAGAAATCTCAACATCACAGTCTTCACCCTTTAATTCATCAATACGGGCCTCCGCTACTCCTAATTATTTTTTTGTCCCATGCCTTCTAGCTCTTCTTTTGAGTCAGCCCATAGTCCCACCCCATCCTCTTTGGCCCACTTCAACGCCACGGGCCTAGGTAAGCTTGCCATCCATTTAGCCTACACCATTTCCTAACTCTCTTTTTCCATTGCAGGTTACTTCACGCAGTAGTCCAGCCCAACCTACATCCCTGGCCTAACTCGTGCATGCACCAGTCTCGCCCTAGAGCTTTTAGACCCATGAGCCAACCCGTGCAATAGCTCTACACCGCTTCGACCCTCCTCCAGCCCACTCCCTTTTGCTGGGCCAATTGGCCCACATCTTCGACTCATTACCTGCAACCCCATCAGCGCAAACCATGCTCCCATTTCTCTTTCAGCTCTGGTAACATCTTCTTTATTTTCACCCTACACTAATTCAACTTCCACTGTTTTGTAGGATCCATCAGCACGCCCAACACCCTTTGCTGCACCTTCACAATTGCTTAAACAATAACATCTGACATCCAAAAATTTACATTGATGGAACCATCCCTTATAGCCATCCCCTCACCACCACCATCTCTGCCGACCGTGAGCCATCATGCTTCATTATGGCGATCAAAATTCACGAATGGCGTAATGTAATGAATCTTGAGATCGACGCTCTTCTCCACAGCTACACCTGGGACCTTATTCCTTCACCAGCTATCTATAATCTTGTTGGTTATCGATGGGTGTTTCATATTAAACAAAAATCTAATGGCTCCATCGATTATTACAAGCTTCGTCTCTTTGCGAAAGGATATTATCAACAACCAGGTCTTGACTTTAACGAAAATTTCAGACCTATTATTAAACCTCAATCCATCTGACTCATCCTACCTCTTGCGGTCTCTCCCGGTTGGCCTATTCGCCAACTTGACGTCCAAAACGCACTTCTTCATAGAGATCTTAACGAAATTGTTTTCATGACTCAACTTCTCAGTTTTGTTCATCCAGACTATCCTCATCACGTTTGTCGGCTTCACAAATCCCTATATGGATTTAAACAATCCTCACGAGCTTGGTTTAGCAAACTAAGAAATTCTTTGGTAACTCTAGGGTTTGTTGCTTCCAAAGCTAACACATCTCTTTTCCTTTTGCCTGCAAGTTCTTCTCAACTTATGATTCTCAGTATGTCGATGAAATCATCAATACCCGCTCTTCCGCTATGACTATTCACCACATCATTGCCCGCCTTCAAAATCTTTTCGCTCTCAAGGACATGGGCCCTCTTCACTTCTTTCTTGGTGTCGAAGCAACACGCTCCAAATCCGGCCTTCACTTATCTCAACAGCGCAACATTTTTTATTTACTTCATCAAACTCATATGCATTCTTCTAAACTTGTTTCTAGTCTTATGTCTAATGCTAATGCTCTTACTCTTTTTGATAGCATCGCAATTGATGACCTCACCGTCTACCGAAGTATAGTGGGCACTAGACAATACATTCTGCTAACTCGTCTTGACATTTCTTTTGCAGTTAATAAAGTATGTCAATTCATGCAATGGCCGACGGTCAACCATTGGACAGCTATCAAACTAATTTTGCGATACCTTAAAGGCATCTCCAATCTCAGTCTTCTCATCAAACCCAGCACCGACTTTGACCTCCACATCTTCACCAACGCCAATTGAGCTAGTTGTCCCGACGATCGACACTTCACTAAATATCTCATTCTCCTTGGAGCCAACATCATCTCCCAGTCTTCGCACAAACAACGTACTATTGCTCAAGTACAGAAGCCGAATACCATGTCATGGCAAATTCAACCGTCGAACTCCTATAGCTCCAAAGTATTATTCACAAGATAGGCATTCAATCCAAATCATCTCCGACTTTATGGTGCGACAACCTCAGTGCAACTTACCTTGCAACCAATCCGGCCAACCATGGTCGTACAAAATACGTGGCCATTGATTTCCATTTTATCTGTGAAAAAATTACCCAAAGGTGTCTTCGTGTTCGCTTTATTTCCATAAAAGACTAACCGGCCGATATTCTCACGAAGCCTCTTATTGCATCACGATTCATCCAACTACGAATCAAGCTCAACGTTGCATCTTCCCCGTTGATCTTGAGGGCCTATGGAAAGTATTTCTATAAATCAACAATCATTGACAAAATCTACCCAAAAGGAAAAACCTCTAATGAACAACAATTACAACCAACGGCTACTGATTAAATGGAAATAATTCTTTTCCTTCTGAATTTCCATCGTTTACGGAGATTGAAGGAGGGATAAGTGTCCAACTTCGAGAGGTAAGAAATTAGCGAGGATTAATCGGACTACATTCCTCATCTTTTTTTAATTTATTCGAAGAATTTAGATATGCGATTTTATCCTTGTATTTACTCCCCATTTAATAAATATATTTTTTTTTTATTAAAAAAAAAAATCGGACTACAATAATCATTTTAGGGGATAATACTTACAGGATTTATAAGAAATTCTATTTGGTGGTTAATGCGCGAGGGATTCGCTCTCACTTTTTTTTTTTTTAATTAAGATTTTAATTTAAAACTATTAATATTTAATAAAATAAATCTTTATTTAATTAAAATTTAATTTTACCTACCCTAATAATTATATTATATATATATTTTATTACCTCTAATTTTTTTTCTTGTCGCTAATTCCTGGTGTATTACTATCAATCTCTCGACAACAAATCAAATAAGTAAAAAATTGATTAAAGCGGGATCCAACTTAAAAGATTGCCTCGATAGAAAGAGTTATCCATCAAGTATATTCAATACTTTACTTGCTCTTCTCTTCACAAGACACACAAGGAAAGGGGAAAGGACATAGGCATCAATATCTCCCCTTTATAATATACACGTTCTCGTATGATCTCACATATTTCTTATTGAGGCCTCCTCTAATAATACCAACTAATATAAAATGGGTTCTAACCTTAATAACTGACATGATAGAAAGAATTATCCACTAAGTATACAAAACACCAAATAATATGAGACATAAATAAAAACAGTTACCTTCCAAAAAAACATCTGCATTCAAAATATTTTAAAAGACTGGTACGTTGCTCATTCAAGTAGTGATATAGACCTCTAATATTACAAGATTTGAACGGTGGTGCAAGAGAAAACAAATGGGATCTGTTCCAATTAAAGATATGCTTCAACATAAATACCTTTTTTTTTTGTCTGTGAAACATAAATAGAATTGAGTGCCAGAGAATTTTCTTACACTCTACATATTAATCGAATAGCTACAGATGTCTACATTTAATGTTTCATATTTGAAAATTTTGAACTTTAGAACATAATAAATACAAAATTCGACGACAAGATAAAGACATGAATTAATTCATATCAGAAGATGTTTGATCTTTTATGTCCTCTTCTCTCCATGCATTTCTATCTTCAATTTTTAATCTTATATGATGTTTATTATTTATGATTGAAATGAATTGGTATATCGTAAATATAATTATTCCAAAAACTCTTTTGATAAACGGTTCGACTTGATATGATTATGCAGTTTTCATGATTCAAAATAACTTTGCCATGAAAATAAGATTTCTTTCTGACATGTAACTTGAGTCTCGATCTATTGTCATAAGCATATATTTGTCAAGATTATGACTGAGAAAAGAGGAGAGTGAATGACTCCTTGTTTTCTATTTTTTGCAGCACTCACTTTCCTATTATAGTACAATGAAGACTCGAGAGTGAAGACATTCGCTTGCCGGTTGATATTGTGAGTTAAGAACATGTTTGAATCTGCATGACCAAGTCTAAAATGACCGTGGGTCAAAAGCAAATGCGTCAGATGAGAAGCGGTCCTCTGCCCGCCCAGGCCGAATCTCTGAATGTGCCAACGAAGGGTTTCGGCCTATCACAATTATAAGAGAAGGTTGGGCCGAAGAATAAGCTTCTGTCCCATCGTGAGTTCAAATAAGAAAAGGGAAAAGCCCACCGTTGAGCCCTAATAATCGCGAACTGTTAAAAATATTACGTTCTTTATCTGATTATTTAAATTTAATTTAAATTTAATTATTTTTAGATATTAAATAATTAAATTTAACAATTCTACATCCGGTTTTTTATTTTATTCTTTATATTAATTAAATATTATTTTAAATTATTTTTTTTTATGAAGGGAGAGAAAATATTAACATAAGAGGAGATATAAAATTAATGAATGTCTAGTGCTAACAAATTATAATATTAAAGCCCGAAGAAGGAGATTAAACCCTAGCAGATATTAGCAGATGAACTAAATTTAGTACATGACCATTAAGTCTCACTATATAAATAGAGACCTTAGGATAATGTTAGAGGCTCACCACGACAAATACACAGACTACCCACCGCAATCTAAACTTATCACTACACACTAGTTATGCTCAGCCGAACCTTTCCGACCATTGTTGTTATCTGTTCGAGGTATATTCATCTATATATAATTAAGGATTGATCATAATCCTTTTGTTGATTGCAAAAATCAACAATTGCAAAACATGGGGAGATAGCACATAACTTTTTGACACATGGGAACTGGGTCCCATTGGACATACCAATTTGTTGAAGTGCAAATTATACAAATGTATAGTGAATGAGGAATTAGCATTACAGAATGCAATCATTCTATTCCAATAGAAAGTGTAGAATGTGAGCGTACCAGAAGTACAGAGACTTCGAAGATGAAAGAAATGTAATTTAAATTACAATAAGATAAGGTGTGAAATAATCAAAGACAGAAAAATAAAATGCAGAAAGAAAAAGCAAGATAAATAAAAATATGCATTAATTTAAATGGCGAAGTAAAATAGATTCATTAAATTAAATTAAAAATATATTACAGTAATGGAAATTAATCTGACTTGATTACAAAATGAAAGAAGAAGGATAGAATGTTTAACGGGATACACTAGTTTTGGATACTAAGTATGTTGAACGACAAATTAAAAATTGGATTGCGAATTTCTATGACGAGTTGAGGATTTAAGTATCATGTAGACTTGATGAATCACGCATGCAATAGGCCTATGAAGTAATAAGAAAATCCATTGGATGATTATTTTCTAAGCTTTAAACCTAGAGAGATGATCAATATCGGTTGAGTTGTTGTTCCGTGTCTTTTTCTCTTCAACGAAGAGCTCTATTTATAGGCTTAACATACTTGAGTGGCAAGTTGCTTTGCTTGGTCAGCAAGACTCCTATTGTTGGAAAAGTCTCTTCCAAAAGTCAGATTTATCTCTTTGTTAAATAAGGTACAAGGCTTCTTCCCTTTGTAATCTAACCTTTAGATTAGCTGAACACTTCCTTGAATCAGTCAAATATCACTTCTTCTTTACGGAGGAATCCCTCTATTTTGATGAAATACTTCTAAATTTGGTAAAAGTATCTTTCTACTTTGTTAAAATACCCTTGAATCCAACAAAATATCTTCCTCCTTTGTGAAAAATTCCTAAAAACATTAATAAAAACAAAAAAACCTGAAAAATAAAGAGGAAACACGGCCGCACAACCAATTTGATCATTCGACCACATGACCAGTTAGACACCTATTGGCCGACCGGTTATATCTTGGTCAGCCTTGGCTAATTGACCCAAGAGGTTTGCGGCTAACTTCGTGGCCTTCTTTGGTGTATTTCATCTTTTCCTTAGCTAATTCCCTTTATTTTTTTAAGGATTTTTTCCACATCATTTGATTTTCTACCAAAATGATAATTTTGGTATCAACACTTTCAAAACCTTGGATGATATAAAACTATTTGTTAACGAGATTGGTGACTCAGATTTAATAGTATATCTAGTCCCACCACTTGAGAATTAAACATGTAAGAGCTTACTTTTCTCCTTCTCAATTAGTTTCTTTTATAGACTTTAAAGAGGTGCCAAATTCCACTTTGGATGTGGACCTCGTTCCACGATTCATCCATCATGGCTTCATTCATCATGAGTTTTTTCCTTCTTGCCGGCAATGAGAAGCTATCAACAGGCCTCAATAGGCTTTGCATTAATGAGGGATTTCTCCATTCAAACTTGTGTCTTTCTTTCATTAATGGTGATGGAAGTTCCATTAATACCCTTAATGACAATTCATATCTTGTCTGGGTAATTATGTTATTATGGATTAATTCCATTGGGTGAGCCTTAGATATACCGACCAATGAGGCCTATTTAGTTTTGGGCTTAAAATTAGTCCTAGAATTGAGATCTTAGACTAACAAATAGTCTCCTTGCCAACAATGCATTTTACAACAATGCATGTGGTAATTATGTAAAATCCTCTTGATTTTCAAATACATCCATCAATTATTATGCTTCTTTGGTTTATGTGAGAATTTTAGGAAGACAAACTATCTTTCTCTTTCCTCCCTTAGGTATTGGGTGCTTACACATCCTTCTTCTCTCATTTCTCTCTTTTTTTTCCTTTTTATTTTCTCTTCTTCTTTTTTGCTTCTGACTTCTTATTCAAAGTCACCGAGTCTCTTTTCCATTTGATCTCGTGCGTGGACATCTAAGGTACTCCTTTTCTTTCTCTCATTTGCTTTCTTCTTAGCATGTGTCGTACTCTTATGTCGTGATTTTTCTTGAATTCTTCTCTCTTTTTCTAGATTTATTTGTAGAGTTTTCTAAGGTTGAATGTCTTTTAAACCTCTTTAAATCATTCATACATCTTCTACTATCAATATTAGTTCTGATTCAGATTCGGCCAATGAACCCCCTTTTAACATTTATCGGTACAAGCCTCTTATGCGTCAATCTAAAAAATCAAACTTCGGCTTACCCAACAACCCTTCCCTATATTTGTCTCCAGTACAAGGAGGTGGTCCTTTTGTGAATAGAATGGCTAGGGATCCTAACGAGATCATATATGTGCTTGATGAGTTAGACATTAAGGGCAGTAGGTATTTCTGTCGCATTCCTAACTCAGTCACCATAAGAATACCTCACTTTGAAGATAGGCTTGGTTTAGTTAGAAGCTTAGGTCTAGGTAAGGTCGTCTTATATCGAGATATGTTCAAATTAGAGCTTAGGCTTCCTTTATATCCCTTTCTTCATAGGTCCTTATGTTTGCCAAAAGTATCCTCGGGGAAATTCTCCCCTAATTCATGAAGGGTTATGTTAGAAACTTATGTGCTATGGAAGTAGTTTTCCAACAAAAAGCCCTTAATTGATTTTATGACTAAAGTCTATAAAGTCAGCTTACAAGTCTCAATATGGATGGTACAATCTCTCCATTAAGGAAGACAAGCCCTTAATCGCTGATATGCCCTAAGCTTATAAGTTTTGAAAAAGATCGATGGTTCATGGCAAGTGGTGCTTGGAATCTCATAGAAAATACTCTTTCTAGCCTTGATCTGATGTATACCTCTTTTAGGAATGAGAGTAAATTCCTTTTTCTTTTCCTTTTTTTGTTCTTGGGTTCTTTTTCTCTCCTTATAGGCTAACTCATAAGTTCTCTATTATTTCCATGTAGAAGCTTTAAAAAAAAAAAAAAATTCACCTTTCCAATAATGAGAGGAATGTTATGAGTAGGATTGGGTCTATTCCCAAAAATAATTTCCATCATAGTATGATCTTTGATCCTAAGCCTTTGTTACGTGTAGTATGATTTTAGAGATTCTTCCTAATTCTAGTTGCTCTAGATTGCGAACTCTTAGCATTCCTTCTTCTGGTAGCTTTTAGCTTATCCTTACCTCCATTTTTATTTGGTTCGGTTTCATTTTCTCCTTTTTTTTCTTACCTTGATCTTTTGCTTTACTTTTGTGCCAGATATATATCCTGAAACCCCTGCTCAAGTTTCTCGAGAAGAGGCTAAAGAGGAAAAGTAATGGCTAGCCAGGGCGGCTCGTGCTGTAAAAGGGGGAGAAAGCTAAGTCTATTATACCTCAAGCTTCTAAAGGTTGCCTCAGCCCTTCATCCACTATTTATATTTTGCATGTTAGTGCTTCTTCAGTGCTTCCCCCTAAGAGTAGGATGAAGAGGGGTCTATGGCTCATGAGGACAGTGAAGGGTCTTTTTCCTTCTAACCTACCTAGTTTAAAATTGAAATTCCTTCTAGTTTGTCTTGGATAGAGAAATTTGAGTATACTTTGGTTTATCTCTTTCTAAAGAGGTTTAAAAGTGAAAGTGATAGTTATAAATTTTATTATGGCTTTACTGATGCTTTAAAAGCCTTCACTAAGGATCTTCGAAGTAGATTCTTAGATCTATTTATTCCAATGTCTTTATACTACCTAAGGAGGAGTTGGTGAATGTTGCCTTACTATGGGCTTCTCAAGTTTGCTATACCTCTTTTTTTCTTGTAGCTTAAATTTATTTATCTTTCTATTCTAGCTTGTTTTCTTCTGCATAGGTTGTTATTGATGAAGCCAATCTTTGTGCCATGGTTACTTCTTTATCAGAATATAATAATGAGGTACAAGATAAGGCTCACAAGCTAGAGGTGGATGTCAAATCTATAAAGGCTACTGCTGAAGATATTCCTCTTTTGAAGGATGCTTTTAAGGTTAAAGAATTTAAGAGGATGTTGGTTGAGCCTGGGGTTGAATTATTGTGCCAACAGGTTGAGGAGGCCAAGAAGGAGATGAGCTCTACCTTAAATCTCAGAAGTAATGCTTCTTTGTTGCTAGGGCTCGTTTTCGTGAAGTATTTCCTAGTTGTGATCCCATGAATCTGAAGTTTGGGAAAGAGGCCGAGTCTAGGGATGAGAGTGAGTCTGAGGGTGAGAGGGATACCGAGGATATTGTCAAAGAAGTGAAGTATTTTCCTCCCTATGCTAACTCAAGTCCCCCTTCTACCACTTCTGATATTATGGTCCCTCCTACTATTTAAACTTTTTATTGCTCTCTATTTTTTAGTTGTTGTTATTATAACCTAACTTTTGTGAACCTCTATAGTTTTTGGATGTTGGATGTTTTGGTGAACCTTTATATTTATAATATTCTTAGGCCCTTCAAGGATTTAAACTTACTTAGAGCGGTCACTCCCATTTTGTTTATTAATTTATTGCATAATTATGAGGTGAATCTAGACTCAATATTAAGTGTAGGACGATACTTAGATTGAACCAAGACTTTGATGTAAGATGATGTGGTGCCTTCAGTTCTTAGTTGGTTTGTATGGCCTTTTTAAAAAAAATAATAAATCAGTCTAAGCCCTAAGGGAAGAATTAGACAATACTTGAACAACTTTAAAAAATGAATTAAAAAAGTTTTGAACTCAGTCCTACCCCAAGTGTAGACTGAAAAATATAGATTTCACAATGATTGTAGGTTCGGTTCACATAGACTGTGCCAAACTGTTAACAAAATTATCGACTTAGACTTTACAATGTGTCTGCTCTCACCACATAAGAATCAAACACATAAGAGCCACCCTGGGTTAGGTACCAACGGGCACCCTATGATGATAAACATTAGCATTCATCTTTGAGGCCTCTTTCTTCTCATAATTTATTTGATTGAAATCTACTTACCTTTTTCCTCTTCCCCTGGCTCTTTTTATAGACTTTAGAAAGTTGCTTGATTCCACTGTGGATGTGGACCACCTTCCCTTGTTCATCCATCATGCCCTCATTCATCATGAGTTTTTCCCTTCTTGTTAGTGATGGGAAGCTAACAGCATGCCTAGCATTGATGAGGGGTTTCTCCATTAAAGCTTTTGTCCTTATTTTATTAATAGTGATGAGAGTTCCATTAATGTCCTTAATGAAAGTTCATATCTATTAAATTTTTAAAGTTTAATTATTTTTTTTCTTAAAAGGTCCTATAGAGAAATAATGAACTTTTTAGTTATAAACTAACTAAATATATTCTCCTAAATATTGTGGGATAAACAGTCCTCCCTTACTTATATGTTGGTCATTCCGAAAGCCTGACGAGTGCATAAAGGAACTTTGTAAAATGGAACATAACATATCTACTGAGTTTAGCTCTGATACTATATTAAATTTTTAGAGTTCAATTATTTATTCTTCTAAAAAATATTATAGAAAAAGATATAATTTTTTAATTATAAACTAATCAAACATATTCTATCTAAATAATACGAAAAATTCTAATAATATATCTTTGGGCAATCATATTATTATGAGTTAATTTTATTCTCTGGCCTTGCATGCACCGGCCGATGATGCATATTTAGTTTTGAGCTTAGAATCAGGGCCATAATTGAGATATTAGAATAACAACTATTATTTAACTGTTACTATACGATAATAACGCTCAGTTTTGGTAGTGTTTTTGTCCCACCAAAAATATCCCAGCTACTGTACATAATATCTTAAGAGGACAACTAGATAAACGATTACAAAATGTGTCTAGTTTTTTTCGATTTCATTGAAATTGACCATTCAGAAAATTGAAGTTGACGAGTGCTTTCTTTCCATCTTCCCTTATCTTCCCCTACCTTCCCGAAAACCACCATGTAAACCAACGAATTTGTGGAAAGGAGGCCCCCATGCATGCAACCACTGTAGAGAGTTTGGTTCCATAATTAATAATTCATTCTTCAAGTCATCCGACGTACCATAATGTTTTAAATTACAATGTCGGCTAGAGGCTACATAGATTTATTTAGAATAGTACGTTTTAGTTGTGTTTTATAAATTTATCTGAAAATTATAAGCTGAAACTAGACTTCCTATCTAAACTAGACCAAAACAAGTCCTTCCAAATCAGGCGAAGATAAATAGACATGATGACCTAACTTATACTATTATACTCGATCACCAGTGTCCGGTGATATATCGCTAACTCTAGATTGAAGCTCTTGATCGCCGGAAAAATAAAAAGTGATAATTAAATCGGTTTTTTGACGTAGTAAAAAAACTCTCTAAATTCCTTCTTTTTTTTTTGCCAGTTTTTCATTTAGCGATTTTTTTTAAAAATACAAAAACAAAGTGGGACCTTGTCGGTAACTTTTCAGAGATTTTTATCATCGAAAACCGAAACATGTTATAAAAACCTATACCAAACGTTTTATGATGCCGGGAAAAGAAGAAGCCTATGTTCACCAAACGTAAAATGGCTTTTCAATAAGAGAAATGTGGGCTAGTTGGCTAAACATCAAAAACTCTCAAGCCTAAATCAATCTGTTGTAGTCTTCTGGATCTATCATGATCATCTATCTATATATGATCCCCATGGAAAACACTACTCGGGTCAAGCATGTTTCATAACCAACTTCTTGCACTTTGTACTCTTTCCACGTCAGTTCAATGACGTGGAGGGAACACTTGGCCACGTTGATATATGTCTCAGCTTCATGAAGGGAATCAATCCCATCCGAACCTAGACGGCTTGCTACCTGGATGGACAGTCGGAAAAATGAAAGAGTTATATATATGTAATTGTGAGGGTTTATAATTTTATTATTTGAAAATATATACAGTCAAGTTTCAATTAGTGCGAGAGCAGCAAGGTTTTAATCCCTAGCCTCATCTCTTATCGTTTTTTCTTCTCTTATTACTTTTTCCTTATAATTTTTTTCTTGTAATTTCTTTTTTAATTTAATAAAATCATTTAATTATTACAATTTATTGTCCAATTAATCATCAAGAACGTGGTTTTTTTTCTTTTTTTTTGCTTGCTTCTTCTTTCTTTTTATTTTTATTAATGAATTACATAACATTCACCACTAGCCATATTTATCTCTCACTTTTTTTTCTCCACCTCTCTCATTTTCTTATGCTTTCATGTAAAGTGCGAAGTACTTGTATGTACATTTTGAGGACATTTTAATCCTAACCGTCCCTTATGGTTAGAATTGTTACCAATCCATCTTATATAATAGCGAGAAATTAGTATATGTAACTAAAATATATCGGATTTTTTTTTTCTTAACTAGTCTCCTAAAAATGGTTTATTGTCATACTTGGGAAGTATTTGCATATTAACCTCTTCAATCTAAACAAACAACATCATACAAAGTAGGGATGAACATGGTGCAGTTTCGAGGTCACACAACACTGAAATTTTGGAGTGTAAAGATCTAAAACGATACTACAATTTTATAATTTTGGCACCCCAATTTTTTTGTTACATTCGAATTTGATTTCACTTAATTATTTAGACGCACCAACTAATTATGAAATCAACTTAATAGCCTCTACTCATGTCATAGCTCATCTAAGAGCTACATTTGCCTCTATTGTTTATCTCTTGCCTTCAGCTTTACTTTAGTTAGCTTCCGCTATTTCAAGAGTTTGCTGAGCTTCTTGTGGATCAATATCACTATCTTTCTCCGCATCATTTACTAAAATAATATAATCTTACTATTTCATATTCTAGCAAAATCATACATTAAAGTCATCGTTAACCATTAGTCATTAAGATGTATTCTCAAAATACCTTTATCTACAACTATGGTCAACTAGATGAAAACTTCTGACTTTGTGGCGTTGTTTGAAAGAGGTTGGGATGCTATAACCTTGCTTCTGAAATCAACTAGATTGACGGGTTTCACAAATAAAATTGGCTATAAATCTCGAATTGGCGTTTCCCCTTACCATAGAGGTCTAAGATACAATGTCATTCCAAAACGATTCCCTCTGAACTAACCTATCCTCCCTATACACAATAGAGACCTAACAACTCCAATACCTGACAATGCATGATCTGGCCGCTTTGATTCAGAACGGTGCACTGCAAGAGGATCAACTTCAACTGGATTGATTTTGTCTGATGGATCTCCTAAGCTAGGAGAAGCTTTTTCACTTGTTCACTTTTTTCGTTTGGTAGGATGACGAAAAGCTAGGAAACAACCATAAACTTGAGAGGGTTGCCTTTGGAAGCATTCACCGGTAACCAAAGCGTCACGACATAATCAAAACAAAAGGCGTAGATTAGTGGAGAATCTAAGACGCATAAATCTCTCTTGGTAGGGGCTGTAGGTCTTGAGCTCATTAGGGAAGGAGTTGGCTAGCATGATGATTGGCATTCGGTGTTTCTTAACAAAGGTCTTTGAGTACTTGCCATCGAGCCGGCACTCGCGCCCGTCCAAAACCGGAAGCCATGTGTTCCCCGCAGACGAACCAATTTCTGAAACAAAAGTTGAGAGATTCACCTACACCTGCAACGACGCCTCTAACTGAACCCAATCAATGCATTTTAGGACTATGTAGGGCAGTGTGGTTCGATGACCGATTTATTTTTTATTTTTTTTAAATATCAAATTATTGTTTAGTAACTAAACATTGTTAGTTATTTAGCATCAAATTAAGATATATTTTTTTTGAAAGAATACTAATTTGTTAGAAATTTGATAAACATCAATTATTTAGTATTAGTTTGGTTTTTATTTTTTATATTTTTGGTATGTTTATAGTTTTTTCTTAAACATATTTAAGGGGCCTTCCACACAGCACAAAAAAGTACTGCACCATTTTGGTCAATGGCAGGGCTTTGCACCGTAAATTTTTTTACCCTAAAAAATCGATCGAACTACATTGAAGTGAAGTTTGGAGTGATCTGTTCACCCCAAATAAAAAGTGTATTTTTAAGTCTATTGTACACTTCATTACTTCGATTTATTTTCCTTTTTTTTGTGTTAAAAGAAAGGAAAATAAATTATGGCTTATTAGTGTTGTAAAATAAATAAACAAAATATGAAGCGTGGACAACAAGGAGTTGAACAAAAAAAATTAACAACTAATTTATCAAAAATTAATAATTTTATGTTCAAAATTTAATTTTAATTTTAATAAAATTAAAAGTGAGTAATCCCTTTTTACTCTCTTTTATCTTTATTTAGATAATTATAATTATAATTTAATTTAATTTATTACACGTACCTTAAATCTTAGGAATAAATATTTTTAGAATGTCCGAATCATTTAAGTATTGCCATGCAGCATTTTTATTTTATTGTACGTTGTCCAAAAATTTATAAACCGGCCGATATGTTTTTTTTTTATAAATATATATATATATTAATAATAATAGCATATTTATACATGAAAAAGTCAGGAAAAGCCGAACCAAACCCAACTGAGGAGCCCTCTATAATAATTTTGGATGATGCAGACATGACAAGCCCAAAGGGGTCAGTTCATAGCATTGACCCCTCCTACTCACATGCCTTGGTCTTCCAAATTTAACTCGCAAAATCCCTAAAATCATGTTGCTTCCTCTTTTCTTAATGCACTTGGAAACTCCCGTCTAAGACCCAAACTTCCTTTTTGTTTTATACTTAAAATATCCCAAACATCATCAATGTCACCTCAAAATCTTATCAAACTTCAGTTTTACCAGGTCAAATTCATTTTCTCTTCCATATAATTTACTGAAATTCCAGTTTCAAACTCTTTACTAGATAAGACGCTTAAAACAAAATCCTTGGAAAAACTCATTTCCAAACGTAGACTAGTCATTTCAAATTAAGCCCACATGCTTATCAATTATCAAACAATCCTTCAATCTTATCTCCAACTCTAGCATCAAACTCTCAACACTATAAAAACACTCGGGGAACATGCTAAAAGAAACCCACCTAATATAGACGTTCAAAAAGCTCCATATAGTAATGGCCAAACTACTTCGCAAGAAAAGAAATGGGATTGTAAATCTCATATATGTGATTGAAAAGCTGCAAAGAAGCCTCTCATTAGGCCGATCAAACTATTCAGTTCCACAAGATGTTAAAGAAGGACATTTCGCCGTGGTAGCCGTAAAGTGCGAGGAGCCGAAAAGATTTGTGGTTCCATTAGGGTTTTTGAGACACCCAACTTTTCTAAGATTGCTTGAGCTTGCAGCTGAAGAGTATGGATTTGACCATGAGGGTGCATTAGCTGTGCCTTGTCAGCCAAGTGAGCTCGAAAGAATATTGACTAAAGGAGGTTGATTCCGGGCTCGTTCAATTGTACGGTTCGTATTAACATTCTTGGAATTATCCGACGGTGAAGATTTGATGGGCAGGTTGAGGTTGCATATTGGATTGTTCTTGAAAAGCTAACTTTTAGCTAGCAAGCAAGCAAGCCATGTCGAAAAATTTGTAGTCTAAGCTCGTCAAAATTCCATGTGTTTTGTTGATATGATATATTTTAATCATAATCTTCTTCTTGTGTTTCAGAGTTTGATTACCCAACTTTTTCAATCTGCTTTTTCTTTTTCTTTATCTTTAGTGATAATGTTTATTTTATTTTTTCTGAAAAAGATGAATTTTTTCGGAGTGGAGCCAACGCTGACCTCTATCCATTAAAGAGTTTACTAAAATCACCTAGACGCAAGATAGAAGTGAAGTACCTTAGTAACCTTACCAACCCGACTACTCGACTCTGCGCCTCTCAATTCCCAAAGTTTACAAAGAATCAAATAAAAATAACAAAAAAAGTTCCTCTTTTTCTCCCTCCCTCTCTCTCTTTCTCTCTCTGTTGATAGTTTTTTGAAATTGAGATTTGAAACATGTAATAAATATATTTTCCAAAAAATAATATTTTTCACCCTCCCGGATTGTTTTAGGTTACTGTCAAAATAATTTTCAGGATATGACAAGCTTTTATAAAGTCTCACAAGCAATAGTGAAACTTTATTCTGAAATATCGGTATTAGTTTGTATTTTTCTGAAAATACATATTTTTTATATTTATAGACAAAATTGGCACCTATTCGTGAAATAGTATATTGTTTCATGAACAGTCGTACACCTTAAAAAAATAGTTAAACTATTTTAACTGTAAAATATTTGAATTCCTAGAATTCAAATTTCAACGGTAACTAACCATTTTAACTATCAACCGTTTTAATTAAATCGGTCAATCATCGCGCGTGGCGGTTGGCCACCACATTGCAAACATGCCAAGTGCCAAGTGCACCTAATAAGTGCCTCACGCTCACGCAACGTGAGTGTATGCAAGTGCGAGTTCCAGTTAGATCCAAATCTTTATTTATTATTACAAATACTCATTATTTACAATCACTTAGAAATGTTTTGAAAACTTTCTCACTTTCCAATGTGTGATGCATTTATGAAGCATTTTTTGAGCTTGGACTTTTAACTCAATTTACACTCTTAACCATTAGTATGAAAAAAATCCAACACTCTATCTCTCTCTTTCAAAAACTCTATTTTATAAAATTTTAAGCATTATTATTATTATTAATTATTTTTTATAAAGAGATTTTTGAATTAAGGAAAATGTAGAATTTTTGCTTGAATAAAAATAATTAACCTTTACAGCCTACACGTGTATAGAGTCAGGAGTGTATCTATCTGTTTAATTTTTTCCGACAGAAACTAAAAAGACATTGTTAAAATAATATGGAGAAATTGTTACATATAATTTGTTAAAGTTTGATAACATTAACTATTGATTTTAATTTTTCCTAAATAAATATGCTAATTAATATGCTAATAATATTAAATTCTCGATTATAGTGTTTCCTAATTAAATACCAAAATAAAATAAGTTAAATTATTATATTAATCCCTCTATTTACATAATTTACCTTTTTTAATTTTTTAATTTTTGTATGATTGAATTATTTTTCACTTTTATCATATTTTAATTATTTATGTAGAAAATATGTTAAAATATTCTAAGCCTCCACTTAATTTTTATAAAAGAAAATTTTACCTCTTCATCTTGCTTTTGCTTTCATTTTCGTAATATTACGCCACCAAAACTTTGTTGCTTTTGCCGCCACCATTCCACCTCCGCCGCCCCGCCTCCAACTTCTTTTTTTGTGCCGCCTAGAGGATGCAAAATGGATCGTCGTTGATGGGTAGTCTCAGATCATGCATTTTGACTGCCTTCAGCCAAGACACGTTGGCATGGCACAAATAGTGCATGGCCAGCACGAGCCGTGCCATCCATCAAATTCTAATTGTTTTACTTCCGCCCCCACCTTCGCCTTCTTCGCTTCTGCCACCTCGGTCGCCCCACCTTTGCCCCTTGTAGCACCAATGACGCCACTGATGGAGGTGAAGAAGCGGCAGCGACAGGGAGTTGAGGTGGCATTACTATAGAGGTGGTGGGGTGGTGGCAGCAATTACCGCGGTGAGGCAACAGTAATAACACACAAATAAAAGCTACTGGAAGAAATATAATTTTGTTTAATAAAAGTTAATATAAATTTTTAGAAGATTTTAATATTTTCTTTTATCTTTTCTCTACTTAATTAAGTCAAATAAAAATTAAGAGACAAACAACGGAATATATGAAAAACGCAAATAAGTAGGTCTAAAGTAAAATCTTTTGAAGTATCATCATACCATGAATTGGTTGCTAGCTTTAGATTTCCCTTTTTCTGACACCAGGTGGTCACCAAACAAAGAAACATCCCGGTGTTAGAAATGCTTTTCCACACCGTGCCCACTAGTGTATAAAACACAGTTTCTTGCATTATTCTTATACCAAACCTCTCGGGCAGATTCAGAAATAGACAGCTCACACCGAAATTAGGTAGCAAAGTATATGTTTGGGAGTACATACCATACCTCAATTAAATAAAAGCACGAATACAATATGGTTCTGAAATACACATATAGCCTAGAATATAATAAATAAGTAAAGAGTTAATCATATCTATTCAATTGAGAATCAACTAGATAGAGAGACAAAACCTGAATAATGGAAACGTATGTAATCGAGGACCAAAAACCCATTACCTCTTTTACCAAATCTTCAAAGCTATGGTTGAGAGCACTATTGTTCTCTAGAACTCGATTTGTGATACGCATCTATGGTCGGAAACTTGGTATTATACCCATCAAGAAAAAAGTCCCAGGACTTTCCAGCACTTTCTCAATTTTCTAATCAGATAAGCCGGATTTCTTCTTTAGGTGTTGCTTGAAGTCCATAATGTCACCTTCCCACCTGGTCACAGCCTGGTTTTCACAAACCCATATCTCGTGGGCAACTTGGTTTATAAGCCTGAAGTCGTGGCTGACAAGGACTAAACCCCCATCCCATTCATTCAACGCTTCAGCCAATGAGTCAATCGTTTCAATATCTAAATGGTTAGTGGGCTCATCCAAAAGGAGTAGCTGAGGCTGCCTAAAAGCTAACCATGCAAATACAACCCGGCTCCTCTGCCCATCAGATAGGTTTTTCATTGGCATTACCTGGGCCTTACCAGAAAGGCCGAATTTTCCAATAGCACCTCTCATCTTCTCTTCCTCATTTCCTGGGTACTCATTTATCATATACTGAAGAGCAGACACATCCATGTCCAGTTTATCAGCTAAGTGTTGATGGAACTGGGCGATTCTAAGGTGGTTGTGCCTACGCACCATGCCATCCAGAGGAGATAACTCCCCTGTCATCAGCTTCAGTAGAGTACTTTTCCCGGCCCCATTTGGTCCCACCAGAGCAATCCTAGAGTCCAGATCTACTCCAAAGTCTATGTTCTTGTAGATGAGATTTTCCGGAGTGTAGCCAAAGGTCACTTCCACAAACTGGAGGACTGGAGGTGGGAGTTTTCCAACATCAACAAAGCGGAAGACAAGGACTTGGTCTCTTGAAACCTTTTCTGTAAGCCCTCCTCGTTCCATCTTGGCCAGTGTTTTCTCTTTGCTTTGTGCTTGCCGTGCCAGTTTTGCAGACCCGTGACCAAACCGAGCAATATATTCCTTCATTGCAGAAATCTGATCCTGCTCCCACTTGTACTGCTTCATCTGATTCCCCTCCAGTTCAGAACGGGTTTGGACATACTGATCATAGTTACCTGTGTAAATCTTCAGTTTCCTGTTCTGCATGTGGATGATGTTAGTGCAAACCCCATTTAAGAAATCCTGGGAGTGTGAAACCACAACAAGGATGCGGTCAAAATTCTTCAGAGTTTCCTCCAGCCAGACGCAAGCTTCAAGATCTGTGTTCCGAGAAGAAAAGCCAATCTTTAACATATGATGTCCAAATTATCTTAAGAACAATAAGAAAACCCTAATAGAGACATCTAAAAACAGCAGTCTGGGATAAGGAATGGATCAATCAATCACAACTGCAGCCATTATTTCAGATTACAAAGACATCCTAGTGAATAGCAACAAATGCTCTAATCATATTAATGTCCAACATTATAATCTAAAATTTGAACTCAGGAAAAAATCACAAGCCACTTTTCTACTCGAGAGAGAGAATGTTTTTACACAAGTGCATGGAAAAGACAAACAAACTGCAAGGATGTAGAGCAATTAAACATACCCAGATGATTGGTTGGCTCATCCAACAGAAGGATGGTTGGGTTCATAAAGAGTGCACGTGCTAGCGCAATCCTCATCCTCCAGCCACCAGAAAAATCTCGGGTTTTCTTCGCTTGCATCATCTTATCGAACCCAAGCCCAAACAAGATTTCAGCAGCACGCTTCTCAGCAGTTGCTGCATCCATTGCTTCCAGACGCTCATAAATGCGTTCAAGTGCTTCTCCGCCACCGTCATCCTAGGGCCCCAAAAAAAAAAAAATCAGAAGACACTCGCAAAGTTAAAAAAAAATGAGAATTGGTATTATTTGCACTTGCACTTGCCTGTGCAGCCAAGGCTTCAGCCTCTTTTTCCAATTGCAACCTCTCCTCATCACAGTTTATGACGGCCTCAAGTGAAGACATGTCAGATGCTTCAATCTCTCGGGAAAGGTGAAAAATATCCATGTGCTCTGGGATTGGAAGCTCTCGACATCCTATTGCAGCAAGAAGTGTAGATTTACCACACCCATTTAATCCAAGCAAGCCATAACGTCTGAAAAGATAAAAGGTGTAAGTACACTACATCACTCAATACTAAAATAAGATTACTGACCAGAAGGCGACCCAACCTGCCATAATTCAGCTCCAGCTCTGAATCAACTATAAGATCATGCCCGTGAAAAGTGACTGATAGAGACTCTATCTGCAATAAGAAGCAAAATACATCATTAGTATCACTCACTACTGTTGATGGATTATACATGCGATATCCAATAAGTAAGAACTCTTATGAAGCTTTTGATGAACCATTTGATCCAAGGATATATAACTTGATACTAATTAAATTCTATTGAAATTATGTACGGATCATTAGGTAAGGGCAGTAATAGCACTCTCTTCCCTTACAGCCTGAAAATGAAATTTATTTCTGTAAACAGAAGATCCCCCAATGTGATTGAATTTTTTTTTCAATCTCTGACTCTCAGGGAAACAATAAAACTGCGCTTTCCCTGCTGGGGCAATTTCATCAGGCTAGATCAATCATCACCCCCGGGATGTACAACAGATTGAATGGATGGCAGTTATTAGAAAATTAATAGCTCCCTAAGGCCTCCTCGGACGAAAAAAAATATATAAATGAACAAATAATGACCAAAAATACTTCCTATATAAATACAAAGCAATTTTTTTTTTCTCTAAACAGAAGGACCATAGAAAATGTCATTCCCAATCTCGAAATGAATACACAGAAACACGTCCACATGTACATACAAAAAAAATATAATCTGATATACAACAAAACAAAATCGTAATAAGAACTCACTCTGATATCTCTGGAGAGAGGATGCGAGCAAAGCACGCCAGTGCATGTCCGATCCGATATATGAACCGCACCGACTCCATTAGCCAACTTATCAACTCCGTTTTGCGAATCCTCAGCTGCTGCTTTGGAAGATGCAGAAGCCGCTGCAGCTTTCCCTCCTCTCTTGGCCGCCGCCGCAGCCTTCTTCTGTGCAGCCTTCTTCTTGCTCGCGTCCGAAACCATCTTTCACCTAAAACACACCATCAAAATCGTGAAACCAGAAATCCTAGAAATCACTCCAATCTAAATCCGACGTAACCCTAGAAGCTCAAATTACAAACCTCAGAAAAGGGAGCAGTAGATCAGAGGCAAATCGATGAAGATCGATCGGTCGATCGAACGCGCGAGCGGGAGAAAGAGAGGTAGAGAGGAGTGGGAAACGCGGATCTAGGGTTTTCTTTTTAGTTAGGTCAAGTGAATGTGCTGTTGAACTGGTTCTTCTTCGTGATTTTTTCCGGGGAGGCTTCCTTTCTGGGCGTAGGGTGTAGATTTCGAATTTATAGGAGCTGGTGATATGGTGAGGGCTGCCACGTGTCCTGGAGTTCTCTAGTTACGTAGCGGACTTTGGCTGCTATTGTTTCGGCTGTTTTGTTAGTGGAATAAAAATTTATTTTTATTCTCGAAAAAAAAAATTAAATAAAAAAATTAAAATAAGTATTTATTGATATTTAAAAAAATTATATTTGTTTAATTTTATTATGTAAAAATATATTTATATAAATTTTAAATTTTCTTTTTTTTTAAATGGATAAAATTATTTTTATTTTTATATAATGAAATAAATAAATAAAAATTATTTTTATTTTATTTTATTTATTTATCATTATTATTTTTTATTCTCATAAAAAATGATCGCCGGATTTTGAAGGATACATATTTTGGGCTATGTCAAAAGTATTGGCCCAAATAAAAGGAAGAGAATTGGGTCGTTTTAGCTCATTGTTCTCTTTCCTTTTTCTAATCCAAGACTAGTCGAGCGTTGAGAAGAAAAGGATAATGGGCCTGCCAATGTATTCCATCAGGGTTATAGTATATGGGCTCTTGTGGACTACCAAAAATTCATTTTTGATCTGTCAAACTGAAATTACGATGTAGTTTAAATACTACATATAGATCCAAATACTGTTTTTGAAACAAACCAAGGTTTGGAATGGGAGGTATATCCGTATATATATACATACATACATACATATATTTGCATCTATACATACATGAAGTCTTTATGATATATCTTGAATATACTGATCAGAAATGCAGTGAGATAGTGTTCCCAATAGGAGAAGACAAGGAGGATTCCTTGTTTCCTCCTTGCCTCAAGCACAACCTTTCAATCTAACCAAATTCATAAGTCAGTGCGAATCCAAATATGGCGCCGTGCCAAAGCCTCGTTGGTTGGGTGACGACTTGTTATGGAGGACATGTACGTACGCCATTATTTATTTATTTATATTTAAATATATAGCTATTATATTATTAATCAATGGTGACGAAAATGGATATTGCAGGATATAAAGTTGATTCTACGTAGCTTTGCTTCTAACATCATCTTCTCAAATGGTATTAAAATGGTTTGCTGTTACCGCCACTCACTCATGGTGAGCACTGTATCACTAATCAATAATCTCGTTTTCATTAACATGCATTAATTATGTTTTAAGATTCAGTCTGAAAGAAATCTATTTTTCAAATGATGTCTTGTTTTGTTTTTGAAGGTACTCACTGCTTAGACATGTATTTTTTTCCCAAACGAGCGATCCAGAATGGTTAATGATGCAAAGGAAGATTGAGGTTGATATCATCAAACGCCAATTAGTCACTTATCAAGTTGATATTTCTACATTCGGTCAGTAATATAGTAATAACTCATTATTGTCACACACAAAAAAAAATAATAATAATAATAATAAACACATATATATGAAAAATGACGTATGTATTGGAACGATCGTAGAAATAAAAAATTATATTTTGCCCCTGTTATAATCAATTACTATAAGTGTGTGCAAATAATTTTCCAAATCCAAGTTTTAGCAGGGTTGATGAAACCGGAATTGCTAATGGGCCTATGTGTTATTGAGAAACATTCGTTAAGCCCATAAATTAAGAAATAATAATGGGCCTCTATATAGCCCATGCCAATGTATTCCATCAGGGTTATAGTATATGGGCTCTTGTGGACTACCAAAAATTCAGTTTGGACCTGTCAAACTGAAATCTTAATGTAGTTTATACTACACAAACATCCAAATGCTGTTTCTGAAACGCCCGTTTATAATATTAAAAAAAAAACCTTAGTGATGTACAAAATCCAATTTGAGTATATCAGCTGCTTACATAGTCCGACTTAGATTTTACTTTTCACGAACTCCAGTTTGATTAGTCTTTTCTTGCAGAGCACGTAATTCTAGGTCCTGGGTTTTGCTGTAATTAAATTAAGACCCATTAAGCTTCGATCTATATATGATTAGACCCATCATGGCAGTTGAAGATGCAGTGCATGAATGCCCAGTTGCACTTGCACAAAAATGAATGTTTCAATTATTGACCCACTCACAGTAAAAATTTAAAAAGTATCCCACTTCTTTTGGCTAATTCCATTCGCCTACTTTTTCGAAAGGTAAAAAAGGAAAAGATTGACCCAAACGGAAAAATGAAAGGATCGCTCTGCATTTGTTGCCATCACTCGAGTTGTGGTGGTAAGGGGGTAAGATTTTGCACAAGGATTTTTCCTTTCTTTTTTTTTTTTTTTTTCTTTTCCCCTCCTAAATCCCCTTGGCTTTTTTACCTATTACAGTAGTGTGTTAAAATGACCCTCCAGGTGTCACATGATGGACTTCAAACAAGTATATGTTTAAGTTTATGAAATTTGTAAGGGCGAGAGTTTTTTCCATTATGATCAAAATTAGACATTTTTAGTTCTTGTTCCGAATCCCGATATTAGAATCGAGAATAAAATATAATATTTTGATTTATTCTTAGTAGATCGGGATTTTTAGATAATTTTATTTATTTTAAACTAATTAATTAATTTATATAATAATAAATTTTGAGTTTATAATTTATATAATTTTAAAATATTATTAAGAAAATTATAAATTAAGAACAAAAATTTATATAAAAATTATTAGTAAAATTAATTCAACATTTATAAGTATATGATTAGAAGAAAAAAAAAATTTTAAAGTTTTTTTCTCAATGTTTGACTAGGATCGGGAATGAGATGGAATATTGTTTTTATTTCATGTAAATTTCGGAGATATTTTTTTTGTTCATGTAAATTCCAAGAACGTGGTCAATATAAAACCAGTTCTCATCGGGATCGTGAAAAACCCCAACCCTAATAAATTTTTGAAACATTTAATATAAAATTGCATTAATTATACATCTAACAAAATATCACAAAAACTTTAATTAAGTAAATCTGATTTACTCGGAGTTGATGAGTAGTTAATTTCTAAAATAGTATGTGAGATTTATCTCGAGATCTTAAGTTCGGTATTACATATAACATTTTTTGATAGCTCTAAAGAGATAGAGATCTACAATTTTCAATATTCGCGATAATAAAATGCAAAATTAGTCCAAACTGAAGTATAGGGATCCATTTAATAGTTTAGCAACGATAAAGTATTTGCCAAGAGTTGAATTTTTTAGTCGTCTTTTTTTCTTTTTTAAGGCATACATTGATTAAGTGTGCATACACTGTATAATGTATGAACTTAAATTGGAAGGTACATAGGCTGTAAGACTTTGTGAGGAGGTACTATTAGCATCATTCGAGCCTAGTGGGGTAAGAATAGTAGACCCGAAGACCCGTTTATAAGCTTTGGGTCCAATCTAAGTGAAGAAAAGACACTTAAGATGAAAGAAGAAATCCCTTAATTTGATCATTAATCAAAGATCACGCTCTGACATAGAATAGGTAGTGCTAATTGAAGCTCATACTCATTAGTAAAGCCTCAAACAAGATCAATGGGCCGAATCCGGCAAAGATAAAGGCAATTAAGAGGTTGTTGTTAATCGCTATCCTTCATCCAACAAGAAAAGTGACAGATACTTGCATAAAGCATCTACGAGCGAAGACAAACCAATATTTCTCATTTCGGAATGAACAGCTCCTAAAATCCAACGTTCCGGAGCCGAATCATTATGATGTCTACTTACAAAGCCATTAGTCTTTAATGTAAATGGTTTAGTCTTTGGCTTGGAAATGTTACCAAGCTAAGGCTTTAAAATGCCTGCCTTTTCATTACAAAAAGTCAAGCAAGCTGAACTTCACCAAGTAAGTGCACCTGAAAAAGACTCTACTACCCAAACAAAATAAAAATGAAAAAGAAAAAAAAAAGGAAAAGGAAAAGAAGGAAAAGGAAAAGGAAAAGGAAACTACCCTTTGATTCTTCTTTAATCTACTTTCTAACATGGCCTAGAAATATGCACACATGGGATTGAGTTTCATGCAATCATCACTCACCCTTTGATCACGTGCTACTTGGAATCCCATTTTCTCAACCACTTATACTTTTGGTTTAGATCATTATTAATACACAAGGGAAGTAAGATTCGGTTTATTCCAACCTCTCTAAAGCCCTTTTTTTTTTTCTTTTTTTTAAACCTAAGCTATTGTTTGTCTTATAATTGAGCAGTAAAGCCACTTTTACCTTATTCTAAATTTCAAATATTTTATCCCTAATCTTATTTTAGTCGTTCGATCTATGTCTACATTATAATAATTGAAGCACTTTTATTTTTGGGACCAAAAATAAAGGAAAGATTTATGTCTTCCCGAAAAAGTGTCTTGCTCATTATTCACAGAAAAGAAGTTTGAACTACTAGGATTAGAGGAACTTTGACTCATGATCACAATTCAAGTAGTATTGTCCCCGTTAAATCCCCAACTACGCCTTTTTAGTCTTTTAGTTATGTCTAATCAATTTTGTTCTCTTCTTCTCAAAATTAATATATAAATATATTATTATTATTATTATTATTATTATTTGTAATTTTGGACATTTCCCTCCCTCATAAATCGAGGAAGGTTCGCGTTGCATTCTTAAAGGGGACAGAAAAGGAGAACGGATGATTTGAGGGAACGCGATGTAATGTAACGTCATGTGGCGTCATGATAAACATCACATGCATCATGTATATACATACATACATACATACATACATACATGCATCCCATTCCATCTTAGTAAATGCCTCACACGTTCTGGTGTAAAATTAGGCTTGTGAAGATGTGAGAATAATGATGTGCAGCACAAGTCAGTTCATTTTTACCCTTTTTTTTTTCAATAATTCTAAAATGTATCACCCAATTCAACAAAGCTTTCAAGAGCTTCTACATTAACCCTTTCTTCCGAATTATGATTCTCTATGAGTAGTACATTGTTATTATTATATCCCGACAAAATAAATAATAAAATTCCTTGGCCATTTGTTTATACTATTTGAGTTAAGAGTTAGAATTATCATTTATTTCAAGATGATATAATATAATAATTTATATTATATTTATTAAATACTAATATTTTTTTCGTTTTTAAATTTTTAATATAAAAATTAAAAAATAAAAATTTTATATATAAAATTAATAATTTGAGATATAATATAATTTAAACTTAAAATATTTAATTTAATATGATATTAAATTATTACATATTCTAAAAATTTAAACGCAATAATTTATAATTATATGGTGCATAATCTATTAGAATGTACTGCATATGTGTTATATTATGTTGCATATTCTATTAGTTAGTTGTGGTGAGTCATTAGGTGACTCATCATATCTTATTGACTATATAAATAATCGTACTAACAAATTTATATAATATAACATAATGCGATTTCCTTTCTCTCTCTCGGAGCCAACATAGCTCGATATGACTCATAGATCATCTTTTCCGCATGCTTATGCATCAGTGTTCATCATATCGTCTTTGTGTGAGCTGGATTTCTCATTATCAAGATCACATCTCCTCTGAAGTTTATTTCAAGTCTTCAATGGCGACTCATCCAACTGCTCTCACAGTAGATAACACAGCCTCATAATTCAACAGTAATCGATTTCAATAATCCTTTATATCTATATGCATCAGATACATCAGGTACTCCTCTGATTTCTTTTCCGTTAATTGGTAGGTAGAATTACTCATTGTGGAGTAAGTCAATGAAACTAGCGCTCCGAGCTAAGAACAAATTCGGATTTCTGGATGGTTCTGTTCCTCGACCTACTCAGAATCGAGTGTTGATCAATCAATGCGAGCATTGTGGTGCGATCATTCTTTCTTGGATCATGAACAGTGTAGCCAAAGGTTTGGTGAAGGGAGTAGTATATGTTGAAAGTGCTTCGTCAATTTGGAAGGATTTAAAGCAGCGATTTGATCAAATTAATGGCCTTAGAATCTTCTTAATACATATGGATATTGTTACAATCACACAAGGAACCAATGATGTTGCTTCTTATTATGATCCATTGAAGGGCATGTGGGACGAATTTGATTCCATGGTGATATCTGAGAAGTGCGCAGACTATGTTCGATTAAATGCCGCAAATGAAAGTCATCAACGACTCCTACAATTTCTTACTGGTTTTAATGGAAATTATGGAAGAATAAGGAGTCAAATATTATTAATGAAGCCACTTCTAGATATAAATGCAGCCTATGCAATGGTTTGCTCTGAGGAGAATCAAAAAGGTTTGAGTGTTGTCTATATTCTTGCTGCAAATGTTAGTGATACAAATGTTTTCTACACAAATAATTACAAGGAAAATCAGTTTGGGAAACATCCGGAATGTGATAATTGTCATATGTTGGGGCACAAACGGGACACTTGTTATAAGCCGATTGACTATCAGCCAGGCCATAGACTTCACAGAAAATAAAAGAAACAGAACACGCTATATAAGCCTTCAGCTAATCAATGGTCTCACATACATTCACTCATGAATGATGTTACTAATTCTAGTGTACCCCTAGTTGCTTCTCCATGTCTTGTCCTAAGTGTAGACCAATATCAACAAATCTTGAAGCTTTTGAACGAATAAAATGTTGTTGTCACTCCTACTATAAACTTTGCAGGTACTATAACTAAATCCTATAGATATTAGAGCGAGGGAGTATTGAAAGTGTATGTTCGTTAAGGATATCAAATTTTGATCCGATGAGATAAATATTTTATGTGATATTATTTTTATTTGATATTAGTAAGATATTGTTTATTGTCATTAATAAAAGTCAGTTACTATTTAATATGTTTATTGATTTTGTTGGACTTAATATTATATGTTACATATATTCATATCATGATAAAGTTCAATATCTTGAGTTATGTATTATGGAGATCATGATAAAAATTATACTAGTAGAGACTCGAGTCGCTTAAAACTCTTAAGATATAAATAGTTTATTATCATAAGATCTTGAGAATGAATATCAATTAATTCGGATAAACAATCATATAATTCATCACATATTTGTTAGGATAGCCGATCTCACAGCCAATGGTGTTAGTGAAATATTATGATAATTGTGTGGGTGCTTAGTAGAGACTAAAAGTATTGAGTGTGATACTTATATAATTCTCAATGGTAATTAATACTGACTGTTAATGAAAATTATCTAGTGACTATTTTACATGTGATCCTTTAACTTGAGACATTATGGTTTTCTTGAATATATGACTTCATACTTCGACATCATTTCTATTAGTCCTAGCCATGGGTGAACACGGGGTGAACCATTAGGTATGAAGTATTGTGCAAGAAGAATTATGAGCAGTCGAGAAGAAATTCATCGCTTTCGTATTTGGAATAAGATTCTATAGATTATATACTTTATTGAACAATTAATTTTTGCAGAGTAATATGATTTGAAATGAGCTTCTATAAATCTAATATTGATGTTCAATAAAAATATGATGGTTCATATGATTTTCTATTAGGGTTTACGGTTAAACCGTGCCATAGGACGAATCAAGATATTGGCGAGATGAAAGAATTGTTATTATATATATACGATGGTCACAAACAGGTTCTTTTGAAATATGGTACTTCTCATTTCCTACGTAGTTTAGACACTTTGCTAGAAATCAATCTTAACTTGGTGTATGTGTATGAGTTTAATCAATTTGATATATATTTATATGATAGATCTTGGTGTATGTCTATGATTTAACATTCCTTCATAACTTCTCAACGATAACCTTTCATTCACCCCGACACTTACTATTTTGTATCCTTGCTAAATACTTCTTCTAACCTATTCGCTCTTTAACCCCATAAGGTCAGACTCGTCTCCTCGGTCGTTCTTCCAAGTTTTCATAATAGAACCCTACATTCTCCCTTTATCCGATCTGAACTTTAGATTTAAAAAGATTGGACCAAAATGATGTACCAATACACGTGATCATTTTTATATGATTTTATAAGAGTTTTGTTGATTTAAATGTAATATCATATAGTATAATATATAATAAAAATTGAGTTTAAGCATGAAATTATGCCATATGTGAATTTTTACTTTCCTACAACACTCTATATGGTAAATTTTACAACTAAACTGCTTAAAATATCATCATTCCATATTTTATAATCTAAATTACTAAAATACCCTTATTTTTTAATTGTTGAATGAGTTGCGTAATTTGATTACACCTAAAATGATTTAAATCCATAATAACTTAATCAATAATTAGATTGAACATACATCATAATGAACTTAGAACATGACCACCTACATGTTTATAGTTATATAAACCAACATAAATTAACAAAAATAAAATTAACCAATATCAATCCACAATATAAATACAATTTCTTAATAGTTATCACTTTTATTCCCACCTTGTCTAAAAAGAGAATCATCATATTGTCCCAATTGAGAGTAATATATATGATAGGCATCCATACTATCATCATGCTCGGTCTATAAGTAATTATATTCCTTGTTTATAGGTTGCTAAGAAGGAATATAACACTACAAATAAAAAAATATAAAAGTTATAAAAGTTATGGAATAATAATAAATGAAAGTGTTAATTTATTAAAATATATATATATATATATATATATATATATATGAAAGCATTATTGAAGGTACCTCTTGGTCGTCATGTAAGTGAAGTTCTCGAGCAATTTGTTGGGAAGAGAAACCTTCACCCTAACATGAGGATGACCCACAATCGCCTTTCCGTCCATCGCGTGAAGGTGTTGTATACCTCTACTACAATGTGTAACCAATTCAATATGTATACCTCTACTACAAATAGGCGTACATCTTTGGTGTATAAACATTGCAGACATGGATATGGAAGAGGTCATTTTCTTTCAGAATTAGCAAATTATTCTTCATTTTAAAGTCTGAATGCAGCTCTCTATACCAAAGGGCATCAATAATTGATTGAATTTTTTTTAGGAACCTGTTTATGTCCATATCCGTCTTTAAGAAACTGAGAAGGTGCAAGTTAAAACTATCATTGACTAGAGTGGTCCTTCATCTAGCACATAATGCATTCCTCACATATGTCTGAACTTACTTATGTCGCCTCTCATATATTCTTTGGAGTCACAAGTTGTTGTGGAGATTATATTCCCTTTAGCACATGATACCATCCGGTCTCAAAATCTTCCACCTCGGTATTGAAAAGAAGCCTACTCCAGATATTCTTGAAACCTTTATTTTGCAAGTTATGGCCAATATTCTTCAAGGCATTTTGAGATATATGCTACACACAAAGGAAGTGATGTATGTTCGGCAGGACGATAGGGATTGCAGCGAACATATTGATTTATGAATAAAGAGACTGATGCATTGCCTCCCATACACTAGACAAATGCGCGAAACAACCACTGATATGTCTTAGCTGTTTAATCAAACAATAGATAGGCCCCAAAACAGACTCTCTTTGTGGTGGTTCAAACCCACGAATGTGCCTAACAGTCAGTTTTGATCATTCGTCCGGTATGTTGTATCAAATGAGATGAAGTCTTGAAAGATTACGTAGTCACAACGCATGGAATGATCTGCCCAAAAGAGATTGGTTAGAAGCTTGTGCTCGTCTGTCTGGATCATGACAAAAAATTATGAGTCCCTCCTTTGCTCAACTCTAAATCAGTTGTAGAGGGCAGTAGCCACCCCCGTGACCCCCGTGTTCCATGATTTTACTCTTTCAACCAGATATAAAATTTTTGTTGTCCCTGTGAGTATAGTGCAAATTATCTCATTCACCAACTAAAGTCACCAGCATTTCGTGAGCTTACTTTAGTCGAATATCGGCTTTACCAACTACATTAATCTCAACACATTGATCCGTTGTTATTCTCTTTTTGGAAGGAGCAAGTGCTTTTTTGATGGTGTTATCAGCTCGTGGTTATGCTATTTGTTCCATCTGTAGGTATAGTACACCCTGTCATCCTTGCATTGAATAGTGAAATAAGCAGCGCATCCACATCTTGTTTCAAGTATCTCCTTTATTCCCACTTATGTGACTGATTATTTAGACTTCCATTTCCCTTTCTTGTTATAAACAAACTTCTTACTAGTCACGATTAATGTACCTCGGCATAGACGTTCATCATAAACTCGGACACTAAACCCAACTTCATCGGCATAATAATTATATCAACCAAATGCATGGTCAACTGAGCTAAATTGTAGTTTATGCACATTAACCAGCGTGTGATCGTCTACTTTCACGACCAGAACCTCTAGTATGTGTTGGGATGGTGATGAATAATAAACATTATGATAAATAGCTGCAATTTAGAGTGATAGAACGAAATATGAGTTGAAGAAATATGGATTTAAGCTAAATGACTATTTTCATCGGTGAAGTTAAAAGAATTCTAAGAAGGGTCTTATGTAAGGAAAGAAGAATTCTCAAATGGGGTCTACGTGAATAGTGAGTGGTTGCATGTACTGCTCAAGTACAGCTTCCTATGTAGTCACATGTGAGGATGATTTCTCAAGTGTAACTTCTTGTGCAATCACATGTGAGGATGATTTCTCAATTGCAGCTTCCTGTGCAGTCACATGTGAAGGTGATTTTTCAAGTGCAGCTTTTTGTGTAGTTATATGTGAGGGTGATTTCTCAAGTGCAGCTTCATGTGTAGTCCTAAATTCCTAGCAGTTATGCTAGTATACTAGCAGTTGAAGACCCAATCAATCCATAGAGTATATACTCAAGTTTACTTTACGGGTCGAACCCCTTTGACCCAAGAATAATTCTAGAGTCGAAGGGCTTCACATGGAGACATATGAGATGTCGGTCTGTGATTATATTTTAAGTTTTTTTATGATGTTGGTTTGTTATAAGCATATTATGATGTATGTTATACGCCCAATTTATATAATTTTAGGTATAATCAAATTACGCAACTCATTTATCGAAAAATAAAATAGAAGCAAAATAAAAAATTATATAAATTCAGGATTTAATTCAAAATTCACAATTAATACTAAAAATTAAACTTGTATTAACAATCTCAACTTATTTAATATTTACATTAGGATTATACACAAATATTTGCATCTGCTATAACCGCTCGGATCCGCCTGCCGACGGAGGGGATATGGCGGATAATTTTTCAAAATTTTTTTGGGCGGGCGGATATCTGCCCTGCCATGAATATATGTCGGATACTTGAGCGGATATCCACCCGCTTTTATTTTTTTTAAAAATAAAAGGTCTTTACCTTCTTCACCTTTAGGCCTAAATAATCGCGATTCAGAAGTAGATCTGATCCCTCATCACCATCAAACCGCAGCGGCACAACCTCCTCTTCGCCATCCACCATTTGTGATGGGCGACAACCACCACTGCCAGACAAACCACCACAGTTATGACTTATGAGTATACTAGCAGTTATGACTTATGTGTAATCTAACATTTATGAGTCGAAGACATTCATACTCATAAGTCATAACTGCTAGTCTTAACTTATTTAATATATTCATATTTTTTCATTAATTAATGACGATTAACTCAACTAAAATAAGTCAAATCTTTAATTAATATGTTCACAGTTGAATAAAAATATTTATTATACTTAAAAATAAAATAAGAAATTAAAAAAAAATAATTAATAAAAAAAAAAGTAGGCGGGCAGGCAGATAACCCCTGTAACCTCCTGTCATGGTGGCGGCGGATATCCGCTCACTCCATAACAGAGCGAAGAGGGCAGATACTAATAAAAGAAATTTTAAAACGAGCAGTCAGTTGGTACAAATAACAAATATAATAAATAGCGGATAGTAGATATCTGTATTCGTCATTTACACAAATCTAATTTATATTAATAACCTAAAAATCATATGACAGTATTTAAGACATCTAATTTAATCAGATGATCTGAATACCTATACAAACACCATTTAATTTAATTAGATAGCCTAAATACTTAAAGAAATACGCGCAGGCAGAGGTGCGCACCCCAGCCGATCTCCACCAAAGTGGTCTGTAAAACTGTAGTGGCCTCAAGGAGGCCAGGGGAGGTGAAGCAGAAGTACGGCAGACAGTACGCGTCGCTTTTAGAGCAAAGTTGACGGTTGTTGTGGGTGGAGCAGCTGGCGAGCTACATGTCGCTCCTTTCTGTAAATGATTCTCTAATGGGGAAAAAGCCCACACTAGACGACATACGTAACATAGGACACATTGTACTGTTTAAAACAAAAAACAAAAAAGAAAGTTGAAACCATTACAAGAAAAAAGTTGTAAAGCTATTCGTAGGTACCATTCACTCATTATTTGATTGGTGGGCCCCACCTCTCGATTCCTTTTTTATTTTTCTTCTTCTTTTTCTCGTGGCTCTTATAAAATATATTTTCTCTAAACTATTTACGATATTATCTGTTTATTTAGAATATGGTCGACATTACATTCATAGTTTTTCAATTGTTATTTATTATATAATAAAATCTGGTTAAATTAATAATTTTAAAATTAAATATTTATCAAATACGTGGATTAGGTCCGTTGAACTTTTATATTTATCTAGTTTTTATTTTACTTTATTATATTATATATATTTATATAAATGTGTATGTCATAAAATAATAAAATTGCCGACTTTAAACGGACCTCTTAAACTTCAGTTCTAAGTGGAGTTATTAGGTGTTGTTACATTACATTTATATATATATATACCAAAGGCTTTTTTTTTTTATTTTTAATTTCATAAAATCAAATAAAAAACGACAAAAATAGAAACAATAATAATTTTAATAATTTTAAAGACCAATTTTACAACCAATGAATTTGGTCAGTATAATTTAGTTATTACACATTATATGTTTTTGTTTTCTAATGACAAGCCAATCATAATTTGGAGCAGAAGAATCTTCCAGATCTTGGAGAAGATCAACAGCTGGAGAAATAAAATTGAGAAAATGGTGGAGGGACAGAGAACTCGATGGAGATGTTGAAATGGACTTGACTCTTGAGCGAGGGCCTGAAGGTCATTTTCTAACAGGTTAGAAGTTAGGCATAAAGAACTATTACATATATACATAAAATATAATGTCAAATCTTAATGTACAAAATGTGTTGGAACATGGAATCATTACACTTTTGTAATGTCTATGCCTTCCCATACAAGGTATCTTATAATGTTTATGTCCATCTTATAACCTTTATATCTCATATGAATACTACTACTACTACTACTAATACTAATAATAATAATAATAATAATAATAATAATAACTAATTTCATTTCTCATAAAGAGAGAATATATTTTGAAGTATCAAAACTAAATATTAAAAAAAACAAAAATTAATACAAAGAAAAAAACCAAGTACATTCCTACAAATCTGAAACCCATTAAAAAACCCAACCGATTGTATTAGCTTTTTTTTTTTTTTTTTTGTTGGCCAGAATTCCATCAGCTCTTATTTACATTTTTGTTTTTTTCCTTCTCACATAATTGAACAAGCATTTGGGTTTTCATCACTAAACATCTGAGGTGCATGATATTGCTCCCCAACATGTCCAACGGGCGGTCCATACCCGTGTGGAAACACGGGTGCATATCCATACCCAGTTGGTGGGGCCGGTGCCATGCCCATATAACCGGGTGGTGGAGCCATGCTCATGTACCCGGGTGGTGGAACCATGCCCATGAACCCGGGTGGTGGAACCATGCCCATATAATCCATCCTATTTCCCTCCATTAGCACTCCCCCACCGCCACCATTTCCGCCATCATGACCTCCGTCTCCTCCACCACCGCCTCCTTTCTTCTTCCCTCCGCCACCACTACCGCCACCAGTGTTCTCCTTCTTATCACTGCCGCCTTCTTCTTTTTCCTTTTTCGGTTGGACAATTTCGACCTGCCGCTTCAGCTTTTCGGTTAGACTCTGAGCAAGAGCCTTGGCATCCATTGTTCCCTTCACTGTCACCAACTCCTTCTGCTTGTCTATGCTCACTTCCTGCACCCCTGCACATCCATAAACAAATAGCCACGTTGAATTAAAATTAACCAAAACCCCATTAAAAAGCCCCAAACAGTAGGGGGCAAGAGGGAGAGAGAACTGAAAGTCTTACCCTTGAATTTTGATATTATCTTGTGAATCTTCACCATGCAACCTTCACAGTGCAGTGACAATTTCAGCACCACAGTTATCACCGGAGGCTGCTCCACCAAAATATAAACAAATACGAAAAAATGAATAAAACTGGATTTAAGTGGCAGCTGATTCTTTATATTATTTTATAATAGATAATGATAGTAAGTGATTCTTGAAGCAACCAAGACAAGCCAAATGGGGAAAAACGTGTTCAGTAAGAACTAAGCGGTGGAATCTCAGGGAGAAAGAATCAGAGAGAGAGACAGAGAGTGTGTGTGGGAGATGTGGGCAGGATAGAGACAAGCGCACGTTAGTGGGAACCAGCAGAATACAAGTAGAAGAAATTGAAAGGCAAAACTGTAATGAAAAGATCATACCTCTTTGGGCTTCTTCTTCTCCTCTGGTTTTTTACTATCAGATTTATTATCATTACTATTAATAGCAGAGGAATCATCTGGTTTCTTGTCGGGCTTAGCAGAAGCGGCGTCCTTTTCCTTTTCCTTCTCCTTGTCTTTGTCTTTCTTAGCGGGTTGAGGAGAAACCAGATCGACTTTCTTCTTCGTCTTCTCTGCGACCTTCTCTTTAAGGCTTGATGGGTCCACTTTCCCGACCACAGTCAACTTGTTTGTTTCAAGCTCTGCTTTTACCGAATCCACACCTACATCAACCCAAAAGAAAACAGAGCATAACAGAAACAATAAGTGAAAGCCCAGATCAACACTAGAAGAGCAGATCCAGTTTAAGGAATATACTATCTTATTGCTTTGGAATATAAACCAGAATATACTATCTATTCTCTTTGGGTCATGAAAAAAAATAAAATAATGGAAAGCAGAAAGAAAGAAGAAGAAGAAAACATAGATAGGAATAAGTTGAATGTATACCATCAACATCTTTGACGTATTTTCTGATTTTAGTAACACATCCTTCACAGTGCATGTCGAGCTTGAGCACGACAGTAATGGGGTTCTCCTCCTTCTTCTTATTCACTTCTCCTCCGTTTTCATTCTTCTTCTCGCCGCCGCCGACGTCGCCGCCACCTCCACCGCCTCCTCCGCCATTCTTCTTCTTCTTCTGCGAGTAGAAAAGAAAACCGACCAAACCCATTAGCGCATAGACCCTATTCACAAGAGATCAAACGATTTCAGAAAGAAACAGAGAGAGACAGAGAGAATTTAGAGAAGGAGGAAGGAAAACTCACCGCCATTACGATAGAAATTGGAGCGGTAGTTTCCAAATTCTGAAGGTTTCCTAAAAGAAGAGTGCAAATCAGAGAATGAAATTGCGGTGGGAATGCGGGAGGGGTTCCTTATAGTTGAGGGAGAGAGTCTTAAGGGGTTTTAGGAGGGTACTTCAGGTATTTCGTCCGATTCAACTTTGCCTGCGATGATGGATGGATGGATGGTAACCGTGATCATGTATATGGTGTTATGTACATGTGGAATGAATGAGAATGGGCATATCAATTCAAGTGTGAAATTGTGAAGGAAATTTTGATGATCATTTAAGTTGGAATTTTTATGATTAAAGTAAATTTCATTCCACATGGTAACCTGATTTTTAAATCTGTTAAAAAAAAAAAAAGAAAGAAAAAAAAAAAAAAAAAGAAAAAGAAGGAAATTGTCGGAGTAACCGTGTGTAGGAAGTAGGAAGGAAGTTGAGTGAAGTATTTTGGTTGGTGGGGCCAGGCTGGGAAAGTTGGTTGTGGGCTGTAAAGGTTAGAGGCCCAGTAAATGGTTCATGGCGCTAGTGCTTTGGTCTTGTCTTCTTGGACCTTTTGTTTTTACTCCTAACTCTTGGACCTTCTCAAAGGGTTGAACTCTCTTACTTCTATCGCCCCACACGGTCAAGAACCTGTTCAACCGTTCATTCTTTAATCTGAATTTAGTTTCACCAAGGCATAATCTTTTCAAGCGGTCTACTATTTATTATTTATTTATATATTAAAAAAATTAATAAATAAAAAAAGAATGAAAAAGAGAAGATGCTTGCGTGCTCCAATAGAGAGCTAGATGATGAATTTAATGACATATTATAATTATATGCTTACAAACTATAATGTATAATATAGGCATAACTAACACAATGATATAAAAAGATTCTGTTATAATCCTCTTCGGCTCAACAACCTTAAATACGGACAAAATACTTAAAGAGTAAACCTTCCACGACAAGTGTAAATGTGAGGCACTTCTGAAGTTGATATACAAAATGGTGGGCTGGCCCAGTTCAAGGTTAAGTTGAAAGCCCAATATAAACTAGAGAGGAAAAACTCTTGCTACTCATAACTGCTCAAACCCAAAATCATCACCATTTAAGTCGGTCATGACCGGCCCAATAAACTTAATAAAACCCAGCCAGAGTAATCTTATTTATGGACTTAGACCCCACTTCTTTAAATTTGCCGATAAAGATGAGTCCAGCTCAAGTGGACAGCTCTCCATATGAAGTATGAATACGTGGCAGACTGCTAGGTGGCTTTTCATCACGTGGCACACTGCATTAGAAGTAGAACTACTGTATTATTAGTACTAGCTTGTGAAATCCTTATCCCTTAATTATTTATTCATTTGAATGCATTTAAATGGTTACAAACTAAGCTGGTAATGAATGATGCTGAAGTAGTAGTAGAACTCATGCCGATATGTCGGTTTGACCTGCATTTGCACTTGCACCTGCACCTTTTTCCTCCTATTTTTGTCTCTACAAACTTGAAAGAGGAGCAGGTGCACGTTCATCTGCAGGTGAACTTCATGAATTGGCTGTCTCGCTTATTTCTAATAACCGCCTTGGACTGGTTCTATAATCTATAATCCATACAGTAAGGTCCCACTTATACAGTATATATATATATACTACTTTATTACTTCTCTTCTATTCTTGATGTAGATTCATGTAGACGTATGTGTGTATATATACTCCTCATATGTGTGTGTGTTTCTAATTGATATATATAGTTTTGTTCGGTGAACCCGATCATAATCTAAGTAGAGTTAGTAATGGCTTTAGAAACCAAAGAATCTGCTTTAAACAATCCGGGTCTCCAAGCTTGTCCTGATGATGCCACCAAGCTTTACTTTGTGTATATATACAGATTCTTTGGGTATATATAAAAAATATGGAATTTGGTTTTTGTGGTTGTAATTTGGACAAGTGCAGATGTTACGAATTAAGGATACGAAAGTCAATCTTGATTTTTACTTTCGTGTGTGTTAGGAGGCATGTCGTCAGTTTTTTTTCTCCTACAATTTAACGGTTTCTTTAATTACTAAATTAAACGTTAAACTTTTATTTTATTATATTGAAAAAAAAATTAATTTATCGAATAAGACTAGATCCTTCTAAATTTATAAATTAAACTTAATCTCTCATCTCAAGTTTCATTTTAAAAAATAATTAATTCTTTTATTTATTCGATTTTAATAATCCAACATGAAATTTAGTGTTAATTTCTTCATTAATTTTTAAAACATAAGAGTTAGTGGAACTCTTCCAAGTTAAATAGTAAACCAAAAGAGAGACGAATTCTTAAAATTGAATATGAGTAAACTATATTTGTATCCCTTTAATTATGCAATAGGGTGATAATTATGATGGGTCTTATAAAGATGTAATGAAGATAAAATCGATATACATGTATATACTACTAGGAATTTATCTATTTAGTTTTATTTTTATTTTTATTTTTTATCTAGATACAAAACTTGGATTCATTTATATATATTTCAATTTATTTTTTATTCAATCAAAGATTAAACAACCGTAGAAATCATAAAGCAAACTAAAGAATATGATATATTTTTTATATGGTTCGGCAAGCCTACTCTATGAGCTCTAGAATGATTATCGGAAAACCAATAGCACTATAAACTAAGTCTCACATACAAATTCACTTATTACAACAACAGATTTCATAATAACACAAATATCTAACCTTCAAAGTAGTATCAACTAAAAAATCAATAACAGACTTTCAAAAAAGGAAATATAAAACCTTTCAAACAAATAGAAGCAAATAGATCAAATTAGAGATCAAGTTAGAATCATACTCAATCAACCTAAACCCTAATCGCGAGAGAGAGAGAGAGAAAAGCCACACGTGAACTTGAAAGAACCAAAGAGGGGAAAAAAAAATGAGCATCTTAGCAAGCAAACGAGGTAAGCCAATATATATACATCTGTGTTAAGTGATGATCCAACATAATAAGTTGAACTCGGTTTAGCTTAATGGTTGATTAGCCTCTTATCTAAATAATGAATTGGGCGATACATCTTGATTGGACCTCATCAAATATCCAACAAACTCCATCTTGAGGCACCATCAACCCTTTCATACGTAAACTTTCATAGTGCTAAGGCCTTCATTAGATAAACTGTCCCTCATAGCCAGGTTTTTGAGTAATCAAATTACTCAAGGTATGACAAGTACAAACAGTGATTGAACTTGCCAACTATAACAATTTTAGTGCCTATATTTGCTAGATTTTATTCGGTAAGAACCTTAGAAATCTTCACAGTATCAGTAGCAATAAGATCTCTTACAAAATGAAACTTCACATCAACATGCTTTGTTCATTCATGATGGATTGGGTTCTTGCTTAAATGTATCGCACTCTGGCTATCATAATAAATAGTGCAACACTCTTCAGGTATCCCAACTTTCTTCAGAATTCTTTGTAACTAGACAGCCTCCTTAAAGGCATCAATTAAGGCTACATATTCTGCTTCGATGGATTAGAGAGGCATTAAAAGTTGTAGCTGTGATTTCCAGCTTATACAATTTCTCACAAGAAGAAATTGATAAGCAGTGGTAGACTTGCGTGAATCACGATCACCTACAAAATCTTGAGTCCACAAATCCCACTAGAAAGAAATCATTAGATCATTTCATAAGAGTTAAAACCTATATCAACAATAGAGTTCAAATATCTAAGTAACCATTTTAAGGCTACCCAATGATTAAAGCCAGGTTTTGACATAAACTTACTCAACAAAGATATTGCATAAAGCAAATTTGGACGAGTACTTATCATAGAGTACATCATAGAACCAATAACATTGCAGTTATCTTCCATTCTCAAAGTTTTAGTTTTTTTTTTAGGACATTCTTGTTTACTAAAAACAAAATGACCAGCTAAAGGAAGACTTACTGGCTTACTATTTGTCATGCCAAATCTAGATGCAACATTTTTTAAATCAGTAGTTTGATGCAGTTTCAATAAATTCTTAGATCTATTTCTAAAAATTTCCATTTCTAGTATTTTATTTGCCTCTCCTAATTCCTTCGTATAAGATTATAAACTCAGTTTTACTTTTATGTCTTTTATTTTAGATGTAGACTTACTTAAAAACAACATATCATCTACATACAAGAGAAAATAAACATGATCATATTCATGCAAAGAAAAATATAAACATGTATCAAACTTACTTCTAACAGAACCAATTTTTGTAATATAAGTATCAAATCTCTTATGCCATTGCCTAGGTGACTGTTTCAAACCATAAAGAGACTTATTTAGTAAATATACATAATCAAGATTTCTCTTATCTATAAATCCTACAGGTGATTTCATGTAAATGGTTTCTTCTAGTTCACCATGTAATAAAGTAGTTTTTACATCTAATTATTCTAGTTCAAGATCAAAATATGCAACGATTGATAACATCATTATTCTGGTCTTAAATTTTACCACTGGAGAGAAAATGTTTTGATAGTCAATTCCCTCTCTTTGGCTAAAATATTTTGCCACTAACCTAGCCTTAAATCTAATAGGTTCACTAGATACAATTCATTCTTTCAATTTATAAATCCATTTACAATCAATCAACTTACGATTTAGAGGCTTTGGAACCAAAGTCCAAGTATTGTTTGCCCAAAGTGAAGTCGTCTCTTCTTTCATGGCTAATAGTCACTATTTACTATTCTTTGACCCTATGGCAAATTCAAAATCTGCAGGTTCAATCCCCTGCATATCTAAATATGCAATTAGTACAATATATATTAAATCATCATATGAAAATCTGGGATTAGAAATAACCTGTCTTTTACCTCTATCTCTAACTATTTGATAAGCAAATATATTTTCATGATTAGAGGGTTCTAAAAGTTGAATTGCAGCAAATTCTCCTCTTTAACCCTCAGTTGTGTTTTTTACATCCTCATCGGTGTAAAAATGATTGAGAGGGTAACTCTCATGTTTCTGCCCAGATGAACTTACAACGGTTGCATACTTCACCTTAATTTGAGCACCCTCATTTGCAGTTTGTAATGTGGAAGCATTACTAGATGTACCTGCAAAGATATTATTAGTTTTACAAGAAAACTCACATTCTCTAAATACTACATCCCTACTTATTATGATTCTAACACCTATTGCTTCTTTATCTCATAACCTATATTCATTGGTCCCTTTTCATAACCAAGAAAAATACATTTTTGAGATATATGATTTAATTTTCCATCAAATTTATGTCCATATACTAAATATGCAAAAACCCTTAAGTGACTCAAATTAGGTTTTCTATTTTGCCCTTTTTCCATAGGACAAACTAAGTTAATTGCACTAGAGGGACTTCTATTTACCAAATAAGTTGTTGTCTTAACAGCCTTTGCCTAGAATGTTATAGGCAATCCATAAGTGAATAATAGACATCTGAATTTATCTAGGAAAACTCTATTAATTCTCTCAACAACCCCATTTTATTTTAGTGTCTTTATAACTGTACTATGTCTAGTATGACTTCTTTATTACAGAAGTTATCAAAAACATGTTGCAAAATTCTAGATCATTATTAGTCCTAAGAATCCTAACCTTTCTATCTATTTGATTTTCTACCAGATTTTTTTCAAGTCTTAAATCTTTCTAAAATTTAATCTTTAGATTTAAGTAGATATACTCATATCATCAATATATAATAAAAATCTATTCCCACCATGTGAAATGACATTTTCATGTCTCCACAAGTCAGAATGAACATATTTTAAATAGTTTTTAGACAGATGCATGCCCATAGATAAAACTTTATATGTGTTATTTACCTAGAATGCATGTTTCACAAAATGATAATGTAAAAAAATAAACATTTTCAAGCAGTCCTTATTTACATAAAACATATATATATTTTTCACTCATGTGTCGTAATCTCAAGTGTCAAGTATTTGTCTTAATAGGGTTGGCTGAGATCATGTTTGTATCTGTTCTTGAGTGAAAATAGAATCCACATAACACATATAAACCATTTTTCTTAATGCCATTTAAAACATGTTTCTTATTTCTATAGATAGTCATACAACCATTTTCAACAATATAAGAACAGTCAGAATCATCAAGAGTATCAAGTGATATTAAATTTCTTTTTAAATCAGTAATATATCTAACATTTGTTAATAGTACTAATCTACCATCATGCAGTTTTAGTGATAGATTTCCAATATCTAAAATATTACAAATATGATTATCACCTATAAACATAGTACCATATTCACTATCAATAAAATCTTAAAACCATTCTCTAGTTGAATACATATGAAACATACAACCTGAATATAGGATCTATTCAGTTACTGTAATACATTTAGATATATTCAATACTTTATAATTAATGTTATTTCCATCAGTTACTAGGTTTCCTTCTAAGTTTGGCTAAACCTGTTTTCTAGCATTAAAGGCATATCAATCTTTTTAAAAATATTCAAGTTTATTATAGAAATAACACTTCCTAGATTCATCTTTGTTCTTCTCCTTGTCAACAAATTTTCTCTTTCCAAATTTCTTATTAGGTGTATTTAAATTATACTTCTTATCTGTTTTACTCTTCATAAATAGATCATTATTATTCTTCTTCTTTGATGCATTTATTTCTAACTCTCTAGCCTTAAGGCCAGCTATAACTAAGTCTAATCTAGTATACTTAAGAGAGTTCTTAACTACTAGATATTCTTTATTCAAAGACTGTAACAATATCATGACATGTGAAGTGTCATCTATAGCTTGGTCTGTACCTTTAGGATTAAATTTAGTTTTAGAAATTCATATAAATTGTCATATAGTGATTTGGACTGATCCATTTTTCAAGTAAACAATAATCCATTAACCTTAACATAAGCTAAATCAGGTGCAGATCTAACTAAATAGGTAAAGATCAACTTACCCCATAGAGCAACAGTAGTTTTCTCATCATCTATAATTCTCAGAACCTTTTCATATAGGTTCAAGATCAAAAGATTGTAAGCCTCTTAATCTATGTTGGCCTTATCTTCCAACTGAGTTACAAACCACTTTTTAGTGTCTGCCTCAAGTTCTATCAAAACCTTATTGTGTCATAGCAAAGCTGTCATCTTTTTTCTCCGTGTTCCAAAGTTGATCTTCCCATCAAATATAGGAATATCTATGTGTGTAGTTGTCATTTCTCTCTCGGATTAGTATCTTTAATAATAATAGAAAATATACAAACAAAGAGTATTCCAACTAAACAGTTTGATAAAAAGAAAATCAAACCATCAGATTTCAATCAAGATGTCAAAACATCAATTGAATATGTATTTAGACAATATATCTACAAACTTTCAGAAATCGATTTTTACAGTGTCAATAAATTCCCAAAAAAAAAAATTAATCCATTTTAAATAAACAAGTTATAGTGAACTAAGAAATATAAATCAAATATGGTTATTACTGAATCTGTAATTCAAGAAACACATAACAAGATTCTAAAGCTTCTAACCCATATATCTGCTCAATTATAAGTTCACAAGTTCACAATCACACACATAGTATATTATCAGGGGGATTATAAGAGTCAAGTTTAGGAATAACTAAATCTAGCTATGATACCACTATTATAAATTTATTTATTCAATTTTATTTTTCTTTCTTATCTAGATACAAAACCCATATTCATTTATACATTTTCTAATTTATCTTTTCTTTAATCAAAGATTAAACAATTGCACAAATCATAAAGCAAACTAAAGAGCATAATAGATTTTTTACGTGGTTCGACAAGCCTACTCTATGAGCTCTAGAAGAATCATCAGAAAGCTAATATCATTATAAACTAGGTCTCAAATAGAAGTTTACAGATTACAATAACAAATTCTACAATAATACATATCTCTAACCTTTAAAGCATAAACCAGAAAGTCAATTGCATACTTTCAAGAAAATAAGTGGAACTCAGGTTAGCCTAATAATTAATTTGGCCTCTTACCCGAATAATGAATTGGATAATACATTCCTATTGAGCCTCACCAGATATCCAACATATACATACTCATGAATATCATTGTCAGCATTCAAAGAGAGAGAGAGATGTATAGAGTGACTGTGACTGTACCTTGCAAACAGAGACGAAGACGAAGAGAGAGACGTAGAGAACGGCAACGAAGACAAGTGTTGCCGGGATGTCGCTTGAAATCGAAGCCTTTAGAACCAAATATGGAGGAAGACGATAAAAGTTTGAGCAGAACTAAATGGTTCGAAGACGAACTTGAAGCAGCGGAAATGTGGAGAGACCGATATTTGGGAATTTTGCTCTAATTTCGTAAGTCTGCATGCAATGATGCTATTTTTCAAGACATTCGCTGTACAAAAACTAATTCAACGAGACTTCAAAATTTAATTTTCACAAAAAATGCCAAACATGTTTCAAGGCTAAAAGGTATTTTATTTCAGATTTTTTACCAACATGTTTTAAGGCTAAAAGGGTTTCTACTCTCTGATTGCAAAAAGCATTTTTTGAAATTTGATTTATGAGATTTAATGCCAAATAGAGCCTAAGCTACTCATGAACAAGTAGTAATAAAACTCATGCCGATATGTCGGTTTGACCTGTGCCTTTTTCTCTTCTATTTGTCTGTATTGAAAGAGGAGCAGGTGCATCTGCAGGTGAATTTCATGTTCGCTCTGCCTGGCCTATTTCTAATAACCGCTTTGGACCAATTATATAATCTATATAGAGTAAGGCACAATGGCATATATATATATATATACATACTATGCTATTACTTCTCTTCCATTATAGACGAGCTTGATGGAGATTGTAGACGTATGTATATATATATATATATATATATATATAACATAAGAAATGCCGGCCTATAGTTTCGTTCGGTGAACCTGATCATCATCTAATTAGTAGAATTAGTAATGGCTTTTAGAACCCAAAGAATCTGCTTCAAATAACCCAAAGAACCCAAAGAGCAACTTGTAAGCTCTTCTTCTATTTTTCACACGTGTTTGTGTGTATATATATACATACATACATATATATCTATGTATTGGATTTTGATAGAATTTGATTTTTTGTGGTTGTAATTGGTACGAGTGCAGATGTTACGAATTAAGGATCCGATAGGCGGTCTTAATTTTTACTCTCATGTGTTGGGCATGTCGTAAGTTTTTCTCCAGTTACACTAAGGTTTCTCTTTTATATTTTAAATAAATAATAATAATAATAATTATTATTACTATTGAAAAATATGAGCTAATATTTTAAAACTAATTAACAACAATAGAGACCTAAATTACTAATAAAATACTGTTTTTCTTCATTATATGTTGGAATGAAGAATTAATTAATTAGGCAAATATAAAACAATAAATTTATATAAGAGTTAGTGGAACTCTCTAGGTCAAACAATGAACCCTTTAGGTCAAATAATTTATATATTGTGAGATATGGTATTCTCAACATATTTTAATATTTTTAATATATATTCGTATATGTAGCATTATTTTGAGTTTATACGTAAATATTTGTTATATGAGTTATGCAAAGTACGTATAACGGTTATTAGTTCAATTAAGTATTGGACGGAACTCTAATATTATGTAAAAATTTGAACTTTAATTTTAAAAGTAATTAATTATAATAAGACTTGATACATCTCTTTTATATATTAATTTTTTAAATATTCTTTTTCAAATATAAAACATAATATTCTCAACATTTATTAGCTTGCCTAATGGTTTGTGATATGCTAAAAAAAAGTTGTAGGTGAAGAAGAAGGTAAAGGGCTTGCATTCATTAAAGATCCCGATGGCTACTGGATAGAAATCTTCGATCTTAATACTATTCAAGAACTCACGGCTAATGCTGGTTAAGCAAAGAATTCAGAATAATTTATGCCTTTATAAATGATTATATATTTACTACAAGAATTTATTTATTGAATTATTTATATCAGATGAAATCATGTGAAATATTGTGTTGGAAAATTATCATCTCAAGATATTATGTTTATGCTTTATTTTAAGTGAGGCTTATTTTATATAAATAAAAGGTCAAAATTGATTTGAGTTTTTCCTTAATAAGAGTTTCGAATCAATATATGGTATGTTCAAAATGATTAATAAATAAATAAAAAATTAAATCTCAAAGTGTAACTATTTGAATAATTTAAATTAAAAAAAATAAAGGAGAAAAGTTTTATCTCATATTGAATATGAAAACAAATGAGAAAGTATTTGTATAAAATTTAATATTTATTAATAAGTAATAAAATATAAATTAAAATATTTTCTCTTGCGTATACTTACAAAGGGTTACAAATCAGACTTGAATCAAGCTTATCTCACATGCACCCGTATCAAATATTGTGAAAATAACTTATATTTTATTTTATTTTCACCTAAATATAAAAAAATAACGTTTAATTTTAATTTCTTCGCTTAAAAAATACACCAAAAAAATAAAATATCTCTTAATTTTCTTTCATTCGAAATTTCATATTCTCTATTTATTATATATAAATTCATACATATTGTACCTCTTCTCTTCCTAGGCACCTAGGCAGTGGATGCCAGATGTTATTGTAATATAAAATGGACTCTGTATATATTACAGATTATATTAATCCATTGACTTATGTTTCAATAGACTAGGAATTGGGTAGGGTCCAAGGGCAGCAAATTTCTTCACAACTTTAACGACCTTATGGGAAATTCACCTTCTTCTACATGAAGAAAAAACAAAATCAATTTGCTAGAAAGTCAACAAAAATTTATATATATATATATATATATATATATATATCATCGGATAGGAAGAAATGTCAATAAACAGTAACTTACGTACGTCAGTCTATTGCCTTCATTCACTCAAGAAGCAAGCATAGCTACTCATCACATTTCTTGTACGTAATGTCACATTTATTCCGGATTTGTTTTTTCTTTTTTCATCAAATATATTTTCTTTATTATAAGTAATGAGTTATGGATATAACTTATACGAATGAAAGAAAAAAATCCTACTAATAAAGTGATAAGATAAAAATCCAACCTCAAATTCAAAATTTTAAAATAGAATATTAATTATTTTACAAAAATATTACTATAAATATCAGATCTCTATATTAGTTATAAACTAAGTTTTAGAGCATAACTTTTCCTATCTTAAATATAATGTCATGAATCATTATGCATATCAATTAAAGTAAAATAATATAATGTACATAATGAAACTACTTCCCCTTAACAGTGATGTTGCAGGTCATGAAAATTTAGACCATCTTGAGACTCCGCCTTAGGGATTCCCTGTTAAACTCATTATTGTATTTTCCTAATAATATATATATATATATATATATATATATATATATATTTCGTTATCAATATTATATATGTTTATTAGGTACAAATCGGTGAAAATTAAAGGCATTTAAAAAAAAAAAAAAAAATTCAAGTCGGATGCAGATGTAAGTCGAAATAAGATGCGTAGCTTGTTTTTACCACTTGTATGTCAAATCGCCCACCTCTTCTAATTAGTCAAATGTTTTATGACAAAACATGCACTTTGTCTTATTATAGTGTTTTGGTTTATGTTTTTCTTTGAAGACTGTGTTTATTATGTTAAGATACATTATTAAATAACAACTCTACACAAAACTCCAAATCATCTGCCACCATCATCTCACTCTTCCTCATTTGTTTATTTCTCAATTTCGTACGCGTCTTACCTTGTTTTCAAAAGATTCTAGGACTTAAATATACTCTGCTATTCCTAGCTAGCTACTTAGATCACTAATCTAAATAAGAGACATTCTTAAATATATATTTATAATTAATATAAAAATTTTATATCAACGTATAAAATGTCAATATAAAATAATTTTCAATCTAATAAAAGCTTCATCATAAGCAGCTCATTCATCTAAAATATAGAATTTATGCTTTCCATTATATTATTTATTTATTTATTTAGGGATTGACAGGTGATGTTCGATTACCGTTAGTAACTTTGTATTGCTAATAAAGCAAAAAAATAAAAATAATAATAATAATAAATAAATATACGAAAGATAGTACAAAGTATATCAGACTGGACAGCATGCTTGGTTGGTTACTCTTGGTATTATCGTCTAACGCTGGTTCTTGAAATATATCATCAGCATGTTAATGTTAAGAAGGTGATTCAATCTTATTTCATTGTCCTTATTTATTAATATTTTTAAATTTTAATTATTATTATAGATTTAATAGTTAAAATATGTATTAGATTAAAATTACTTAAATTAAATTTATATTAATATAAATATTTTAAATAATTAACATATATAAATTGTATAAGATATTTAACAGATCGAATTTTTCTTTTAATGCAAAATATTAAAAATATTTTTAGATCGAATTCTATTATTTTTTTTAGACATAGTTCAATTTCTTCCTTCACAGACTGAGCTCTTTCTCAGACCGAGATATGTTACTTTTCCTAAACTGAGTTTAATTTCTTATTTCACAGACCGAGCTCCCTTTTCAGACCGAATTCTTCATCTTTCTTCCCTGACCGATTTCTTCATATTTCTTCCCAACCTGATTTCTTCATTTTTCTTTCTAAACCGATACATTTTTATTCATTATCACACCAAGATCTAATATAATATAATATTTATCGATTTGGGTTTGAATTCCCAATACAAACCGAGTTCTCGATCTGGAAAGACATAAATATGACAGAGTTCTTGGTCTGCATGTGAGATCTCGGTCTATGGTCTGAGACATAGATCTCATATGTTAGTTAAGATGCATAGATCAATATGTCGGGAACTCAGATAGAAACATGTTTATATCTAGATCGAGAACTCGATTTGGACCGAGAACTCGATATGAGTTCCCACCTACAGATTAAATATTAGTATTTAAATTTCATATTTAGATCGAATATTAATATTTAAATTCATATTCAGATTTCAAATTCAGATCAGATATCAATAGTTATCATTATTCATTAACATTCAAAAAAAAAAATAAAAGAAATTAATTGTAACTGTAAAAAAAAATATAATTTATAAATTAATTATATTTTAATCAACTTATATTTTTTTATTATTTTTTTTATCATATGATATTTTTTTAATTTTAAATAAAAATAATTAATTAAAATATTATTACAAAAGACATTTATAAAAAGAGTTAATAAAAATTGAATTCGCTCCCACTCCCAATATACCATATAACTAGTATAGATTTCGTAACGCTGTTTCTGATTAGGGTTACTGTGAAAAGACAGGATTACAGAACAATATAATCATCTTCTGCATCTCCTAATCCCAATAAAATAAAATTAATAAAGTACGGATATAATTTAAAAAAACTATGAAAAGTATTAGAATATATAGTATATGCTATGTGCTGTCAAAAGCAGAAACGTTCTGGTCAACATGTCTTTAATTAATTAATTAATTAACTAAACAAAAAGTTATAATTTAATAACCATAAAAATAAAATAAAAATAAAAAGAAAGAAAAAGATCCTTTCTTTCCCCCATACCCCATCAAATCTCTCTGATCCTTTGTTCACTTATTACAGTCAGTCTCTCTCATCATATTTTAGTACCATTTTCAATAGTAGTACATGAACTTATCTTCTGTCTTGTTTTCTTCAATGCAGCCAATACTATTATTATAATTATTACTACGATTGCTGCTTCTTATCAACTGCTTGATTTCCTCAAGATTATAGTCTAATGGGTTTTGTCCAACATACCAATTTGGCTTCTGATCTGAATTGTCACCTCCATTGTTGCCATAATTATTAAGCATGAACAATTTCTTGCTATGATCCTCATCCTGAAACACTTCCGATATGCAGCTCTGGAAACTCTTTTCTTCAGATGATGTAGTAGTACTGCAACTTGCTTTATGATCATTTCCAAACACCAGAAGATTATTATCATTAGGATAAGCAGTACTACTACAGTCCATCTGGAACATAGAAGAAGAAACAGTGGAGGAAGCTGGGAGGTTTAAGAAATTGGAGGGGATATTTGAATTAATGGATGGCGGAACATTAATGATTGGAAAAAAGTTGGTTGAGTATTGTTGGAGTTGTTGAGATGTTGAAAACGATGTTTGGTTTGGGTTTTGACGATGGTGATGGTGATGAGAAGAAGATAAAAAAGGTGGAGTTTTTGATAGTGATGATGATGATGATGAAGAAGATGATCTTCCAGAGCCTGATCCGGAAATCATATTTAGAAGCTTCTTCTTCAGCTTCGTGTTCCAGTAGTTTTTTATGTCATTATCTGTTCTTCCCGGCAATTGAGCAGCTATAATTGACCACCTATCATGAACCATCAACAATGTTAAAGAACACTTACAATATTTCTCAAAATTCTGTATCAATATATATATATATATATATATTAGATACCCTCTTAATGTGACTAGCTAGTATCTGCTAGGGGGACTATTCATGATTCCAACAAGAAAATTTCAGACTTTTCCCGATACATATCATTGAACTATCCAAAAACGGAAACATATATCTTTTCATGAACATATATTTCATTTTTTCTTTTTTTTTTAGACAAGCTAGTTTCAGACAGTGATCCTTCTTCATATGATGTAAAGAATGAAATATAACTAAAGAAGATAAATAATAATAATAATGTATGACACCTTGGGGAAAAAAGAAGAGGGTAACATGGGAAAATAAGAGTAAATTCATGCAACAATGGAGAGGAAAAAAAAAGAAATAAAGCTATCGATCACTTGACGTTATGTTTACCTGCTTCCAATGGTACCAACGAGAGTACAAATGTTTCTATCTTCCTCATCTGAGAATTCACCATGCTTAATATTTGGCCTCAGATAGTTTAGCCATCTCAATCTGCAACTCTTCCCACATCTCCTTAGACCTGCAGTTTCGAACCACAGCCAAAGTACCAGTCAAAAAATCAGAGAGATCAGAGAGAGAGAGAGAGGAAGGAGTAATGAATGAATTGACCTAATAGGTTAACTACCAGCTTTTTGAGGAAGAGCAATCCAGTTGCCACCAGTTCCATATTTCTCTATGTAATCTTTAAGCTTGGCATCTTCTTCAGGTGACCATGGCCCCTTCTTCACATTTGCTTTGTCACAACAAGGAGCCCTACCCATCTCTCTCTCTCCTCAACCTTCTGATCAGTGAAAATTTGACCTTGAGTATGTCTTATAAGTCCAAAGCTAGCTAGGGCTTGGGATTAGTACTCTAGTATTTATAGTCAATTAAGTTTCTTTTTATGTTTTTCTTTTAACCTCCTACCTGTCTCACCCTCACATATATGTTTGTCTAATTCTGAACAGTTTAGAAAAATAAAATGATAATTTGTGACAAGTAGTAGTGCTAACCAAGCAGGCCATACTGCTCTAGAACTTTCCATCAAACACCCTTTGGCTTTGCTTGCTCTGTCAAAACTGAAAAAAGCATGGAAAAAGTCTCGTGTGATATGTATGTTCTGATTGTGACACTCTCCAAACCGCAGACTAAAGCGACATAGCTAGATGGATGATGAATAATATCTTTTTATATATATATATATATATATATATATATATATATATATATATATATATATATATATATATCTATTCAATTAATTCACTTTACCTAAACTCCCGTTTTAATCGTGTTAATATTCTCCTAGTGTAAAAGTTAGTTCTACCCTCAACTACATATGATGTCTTGATTAACGATTAATGATTAATGATTAATGATTAATAATTTGTAATGAGATTTTTTTTATACAGATAATAAAATCTTTGTATAAACTATACATAACTATAATTTAATGTATAATAATAATAATATAAATTTGATATATATAATTAAGATAAAATATATTTATTAAAAATATATTCTATTAAAACTATACATGCATGCACCATTTATATAATTTTACCTATTTATTTTCTATTAGATTAAAAAAATGTGATGTAGTTTTTCTCGCAGCCAATCAAGCCAATGACGAGAGGAATCTGGCAGGAAATTAATAAATTCATATGAAGAGGATAATGTAGAGTAAATTAGGTATCGATCTATACTCTATATCTTATTCATTAATATGTGATATTATGCAAATGCAAAGATCGAGATGCTCACTTTTCTTCAATACAATCGAATCATTGTCTTTAATAACACCATTATATATTTCCGTTGACCCATGTTTTAATATATCTACTTCAAAATGCAATAATACATCTTACCTTGAGCAATGTACATACATTGGACGATATTTTTGGTACCACCGGATAGGTGTAGGGACCCTATCACGTGGTGGCAAATTTTCGACTATCACAAGAACTAATAACTGACAAAGTTAAATCTACCTGACAAACTTGTGATTGATTCCTTTTTGAAGAGTGTTTGCCTTGAGTATTCACTCTTGTTTATGACCATTTTGAGATTTTTTTGGCCAATATAGATTATGTATTAAATGAAAGGTAAAGAAAACAAACTAGGTCTCGGTAAAGAAAAAAAAAAAATCCTCCCTAGGAGAAAAATGGAGCCATACCTATATTACATGACCTTTCGCTCTGTCGTGATTACCCGAACGAACTCTATTGTTCATGTAAACATGTTTACAAGGGGAGGAAAAGCAGATACAATCATTAATAGAACTCTACTGACCATTTTGAGATGTTTTGTGAGATTTTTTTTCTGTAATTTTGTAAAGGCATCCAATTAGACCAATCGTTGTAAAATCGTAGAGTTTTCGGGAATTCCTTTTCAGGGAGCAGAGAAGTAAAACAGGACCTGATGTTTTTTGAAGACGGCATGTTGCATGGAAGATTTAGTAGGTCCATAACTTCGTTTTCAATCGACGAATTAACAAAAAAGGCCAGGGGATTTGTTCGCATTGCAACTTCTTACCGCCACTCTACTTCCTCTTCCGCTTCCGCTTCTGAAAATGGCACTTTTAATTGGACTTTTTGAGCTGGACATATTTGTTTAAAGTCTAGGCCATTAATCATGTCTGGACTCATACTAACGCATTTCTTGAATTTTGATTACTGAAATGTTCAAAAGCAGCTTCCTTTGGCGTTGGGATTAATCCGACCAAAAGCTACACTAAAACTTCTCCATAATCAAAGAGTTAATGAAGTATTCTTCATTGGAATAAAGACAATGTAACATTAGAATTTTTGGGATGGGAGTTAGGGAAATATTTATTTGAACTTTGTTTTAGTGGACTAATCTGAAATAATTTATTATTTTGTGGAAAAACATATAAATACGTAAATAGTTATCTAACTTGTCTAATTACTTTAAATTTTTGGTTCATTTGTGTTATAACAAAATGGTTTGTTTCCCGAAGTAATTACCATAAACATTTTGGCACGAAATGAAAATAAGGAAACTTTAGGGGACTTTCATAATTTCCCAAAAAAGTTGAGGTAATTTTGTCGGGAATAATACTTTTGCTCAGAGAAATTTTAATCTACGGCTGAGTATTTACCCACTTCCTTAAATTTTAAGACCCTTAAATTTAGGGAAAAAAACGGTATGTTTAGTCCTGTGGGAAGGCAACAAGTCCAAAGGAAGGTTTGGAAACTGATTTGAAAGGTACAAATTCCCCCCTCGTATTTCTAATTTTCTTTGGCGTTTATATAGGTAATGTCAGTGCCAATAATAAAGTCGAATGGAGGACAGACTGCCCTAATGTGGTCCTCATTTCCTCAGTCTAATTCTTCAACCTGGATTGAACCAAATGAATCTGCAAAGAATGGGATTTATCATTTTATTTTATAGGTAAAGACACATGTACAAAGTCTAAACCCTCTCCGAAAATATCTCGTCTTCTGACACACCAGAGCCAGGATTAGCTTGCATAATCCTTGAAGTATTATTATGTTCAACATTTCTCATCACTAACGGCAAGACCTCCTTTTGATCAGTTGTAACCACATCGCATCCAAGCAATGCCATGCCTTGAAAGACAAGTCTCATATCAGACTATCAATTAGTATGGATTCCATAAAAGTTAGTTCCTAATTAAAAGTTTTTAAATCGAAAAAAAGACATAAGCTTTACCGAACCCTGCAAGTCCACAACCAGCTCAAAGGGACAGCTCCAAGTTCAATTACGCATTTCCCTTTGAGCTTGGAACGGCTAAACCGTCCTTTCCGACAATTCTTTTCCTGAAAAGAAAGAAGTTGTAGAATTCCAACAAAGACAAACAAAATTTGAATAAAAAAGATGCAAATCCTGTTTTCTTTAATTTGCTTGAAGAAATAGAGCAGGAATTATTACCAAATATTTGACAAAGGCAAGTGAAGCATCCCAGATTGTTGTCCCTAAATGCTTTGAATTTGGGAACTGTTAGACGGGAACTTGAAAGATGTAAAGTCAATTAATATATCATAAAATCAGACATATCTGAGATAGTATACATACCTGAGCGAACTGTAAATTACATCCCAAGACTTCCATGGTCATTATAAACGTACTTGGAGAATTTAACCTGATAAAGATTGATAGTAAATACTTAGCGAGAGAGAAACGGACGGATAGACAAAGAGAGACTAAAGATTCCATATACCTGTCAGGCTCCATAACATTTATGTTAAGTTCTGAAAATTGATATCTAAAATCGTTGAACTTGATCCGAAATTAGCAACTGCATTACAGAAAAGAAGAAAGACGGAGGTCAGCTTCATCTGCTAATGAAATTCTGGAAGGAGAGTTGTTCAGGATGACATTATCGAAACCGAAGAACGGTAATGCTCAACATTTAAGAGTAGTACAAGTTCTTCCTCTCAAATCTGGTTTCAGGCCTGCAATGGAGATCTTGAGGGAACTGTATAGGGCAAGAAACAACTCTTCATAGTCATCGAAAGACTTGTGATTCTTCTTTAGAGTCATTCCGTAAATGAATTTTGTTTTCTTCAATTGTCCTTATGCTCTCTATAATTACTCAAGCCTTTGGATTGAACTTTGAAGAATCTTAAATGTGTTCTGTCTATGAATCTACTCCAGTTGTGAAATTTTATTTCTTTTAGACCTTCTTGAATTGCAATAAATGATACTGAATTGCATAGTCAATGTCAAACATTTTTTTGGTTGATTTTCATAAATGACTATCAATAATGAATGGACTTTACAAGCATCACAGGCGTTTTATAGTCAAAAGTAGCAAATCATGAGGGTGAGAGAAAAAAAAACTTTATATCATATGAATACATGGTGTTTGTTGAAACCTTGTCGACCCCATTAGATGAGTATATGCGATGATGGTGAAGATGTTATTTTGTAAACTGGTGTGATGTAGACATTGCCAGATCGAGTTGATAAAAATGACTTTCACAGAGGTGCTATTGGTTCTTCTGTCTCCTTCGTGGTAAGTTTTCCCTGCATCCAGCCCCTTAACATGTTCAATGCAGCTTTAGACTGATCCATTGGAACCATGTGACCAGCATCATGGACCTGTAGATTGATTATGTAGGATCTATATATATAATAAACAGGAAAATGGTGAACGGTAAATAAGAAAATAATGATACTGTAAACAGAATAGTATCTGTAAAATAAAATAAGATATATAGATACAGAAAGTTGAACAATATATATCTCTCAAAATATAATAGAAATAAACAGTAATAGAACACCACCGAACTATTCCGGCGAACTAAAATAGTGGCTCAAACTCTACCACACTAGGCAAATCGGATCATAACTGACATTCGACATCCTTAGGTGCGAGTGCATACAAGAGAGCATTCTAACTTATATTTTATTACTCATTAATAGATGTGCAATTCTATATAAACATTTTTCTCACTTATTCCCCTTTTCAATGTGAGACAAAATTTCATTTTTTAATTTTTCTACTTCAAACTATTTCAATAGTTGTATTTTTAGATTTAATTTCTCAATCACTCATTAATCATTTTGAACGTACCATATACCGATTCGAAGCTTTCACAAAGGAGAACCTGAATCAACTTTGACCTTTCATTTATACAAAATGGGCCCCACTCAAAATATATAAACATAACATGTTGAAATATTAATTTTGTAATGGATTATGCACAAACCAAATGTGAAAGTCAGCATCATGGACCTGTAGATTGATCATACACAAACCAAATGCGAAAGTTTAGTCTCTAGGAGAGATACCCACTAGTCTGGTTAGTCCAATGAATATCTCAAGGCTCAGCCCAAGAGTTAGAGAGAGAGAGGCCTTGAGGAAAGTAAGAGGCCATGGCCTTTTAGTTGTCCTTCTTTCCCAACTACTTCAAATGGAATAGTTTGAGATGCTTCAAATGCTTTCTGACCTGACCATTCCATAGCGTGAACCCACCTTGAATTCCCTGCAGATTTAAGACATTTATAAACAAAACAGTAATAACTGCTCGGTCTCTTTAATGGCAAAGAATTAGTCTGTGAACCAACCATGGATCCTTACCAAGCCTTGCATATAAGATCGTCTTCCCCGGCATATATCAGCACTTTGATACCATCTTCTAGAAGGGCAGGGATACCCACTTCAAGGTTTCTCATCCAGTCCATCAGCATAACATCATACACAGTATAGCTACAAGAGACAAAGTCTATGTCCCCAACTCCTAAGGCATCACGGACTGGTTGCTTATTCAAGAACGTCTCCATGTTTGAGAAGTCATAACAAAGGTTCCCTCCGCACTTCTTTCTGATATCATAGTACTGTACATCAAAGAAGCATGTAACATATTCCTTAACAAATTTCAAATGGTTGTTCTGTTACCTTTCAATAGTTTAGTCTATGCTTGCTTACATTTATATCACCAGCAATCTTCATGATTTTATTGAATATGCCATTGCATAACATATATGAAGTCACACAGGCATTGCCTCCTTTGGTGCCTGTTATAGTTCCAGAAAGTTATGGAAATAATATATCTGATAAACATAGGAAGGATCGGAGTGGAGATGATATGAATCAGAAAATTAGCACAAGTTTTGATTGCCTGTTCACATGCTGGGACCATCTTGTTAATATTGTCATAATCAGATTTGGTTATTATACCATTCTCTAGCGCAGAATCAGAATATGCTTTATACTGAATTTCAGGATTGGTTACTCCATTGCCAATAACATATCCCTGTTCATTGATTCAAGTAAGAAAAATTGAAAAATGATGAAGTATAAGAAAACAAAAATGTTCCTTTGGCAGAGTAAATCTTTGAACATTACCTTAAGGTTTATATGTATTCCCTGCTTTGCTTATTTCCTTTGTGAACCCGAGCAGCAAATGCAGGAATGTAGTGGCCCGCATATGATTCTCCAGTTATGTAGAAGTCATTTTGGCAAATAGGGGATGCTCGGCAAAGAATGCCAGGAAATGTTAATATTTAAAACCAAGATCTTTAACTTTTCATATTATGTTTTGACTAAAACTTTTGTTCTATACAGAGTTATTTGCAGAAATGTGAAGGAAATCAACCTGCAAGAAGTCCTACAAGTCATTGCTTACACCCTCTTCATCGTGACGAAGATCATCACGATCTGAAGTATAACTGAACCCGGTACCGGTAGGCTGGTAGACAAAGGGAAGATTTGAGGCCTACAAATTGACCATTTAAAAACCATAAATGGAAAATTAATCTCAGGTAATAGATTTTTTCTTTTCTTAGAGCGCTTTTAAAGCTGAACATCAAAATTACTACTCGATAGTTTATTAGTCCAGATAGAGATAAAGTATATGGTGTTATAATGGAGAAGAACAAGCTCCAGAAGATTTATTTATTTATTATTATTATTTTTTATCTGATAAAAATCCACAACATTGGGAGATAAGATAATAGAAAACACCAAAATACCTTGTCCCAGCCATAATCGTTCCAAACCAGAGACGAGTTGTTTGCAATGTGAAAAGGACCATTTTCAGAAAACACTGCAAGCTCACTGCTACACCCTGGACCACCAGTCAACCATATAACAACAGGATCATTATTCCTAGTTCTTAATTCGAAGAGACAGTCGAACATCCTGAACATAATTCATGGTGGAAAAAAAAAAGAATGAAGGCCAAGTATTGATCAAAGATTAAGAATTTTCAATAGATTTTAAGACGATATGTTAATGTTAATTAAGCGATTTACCTTGCTGCTTTAGTGCGACGAAGACTATAGTACCCTGCATGGTGACCAAGCTCTTCAACAGATGGTTTAGAATCAGAAAGAAGAGAAGGAAAATGTAAACGCTTCTCAACAATTTTTGAATCTGAAAACAAAGGGTCCGGTATCGATGCTGTGTTGATTGTGCTTTTGGGGAATAAATAGAGATCTCTTATGAACTTCTCTGCCTGTAGTTTAGGTAAATAGGGAGATGAAGAATAGGTAGGACAGTCATTGTTGGTAAACGATGTTGAAGATGAAAATGGTAAAGCTAGAAGAAGAATGAAAGGAAGTAAAACGTTATACAGAGTTGATGCCATAGTTCTTATTTGTGTGATGAGAAGAAATAAGGGAGTGTTTTAGATACAATGTCTAACTTTGCTGATAAAGGGTAGATAGGATGACAGAGTACATAGTCTAACTTTCTTTCCTATTTTTTTTTGGGGGGGGGGGGGGGGTTTAATCTCACAAGTGTCACAATATACCATGTAATGTCCACCTAAAAATGTCCAAGTCAATTTCAATGAAACAAAGCAATAACTGGGGCCAGGAAAAAAATAAAAGTAAAAAGGAAATTCTAACAAATAGATGTAGCATACAGGTAAGATGTCTTGTCCCCGAAAAGACTTGGGTCTCTACATAAAAAGATTTATTTGACACAACCATAAACATCTGTTGCGATAGGAAGAACGAAGAATATGACTTCAAAGATGAAGGCCCGGTTTTATCGACAAGACATTAAAGCATCTACCAGTATCAAGCCGGACTAAACAATTCAAGCCCATCTTCGAGTAATGGTTATGCAATAAGCTAATAGCAATCAACGCACGTGCATGCTTAGGTAGGATGAACATTTAAAGTATTTGGCAATTCGTATTAAGATTTTGGAAGTTGAATGTAAGTTTGAATTTCATTTATTATGTAAGCGATATGATTTAATCATGTAATATGTGACTGCGGTGGTTTATATGGTAGATTTCATATTCAACTCAATTTGTTGTTCGTGAATCAAAACCGAAAACAGCCAAAAAGGGAAGAATAATCAACATAAAGTTTACCGTGATTCACCACAATACGGATATAAAAATTCAGGAATGTTGGAGCTTCGGCAAAATGGAGGAAGGCACTTCTACTAGAATAATAGTTTACATATTACAACAACACATAAGCACCCAACCAACCAGAAGCCGTAAATCTTAATTTATAGGATTTCTTAGAGAAAATCAATAAGGATTTATCTACCAGAGAATAACTACTCTAAATGATCACTAATATATCATAAGCCTCTGAAGATCAAGAACTAAAAGAAATAGAATCTCAAAGAAAAAACTCTAAAGAGAAAGAGAGAGAGGAGAGAATGAGAAAATCGGCACTCATACCACAAAAAGAATCACTCAAATGAGCCATGGCTGGTAAGGTGATATTTATATCAAAGGTTACAAGGCACTTTAGCTAACAAGGAGAAATGGGTCAGTCATTTGCTTAGCCCAATAGTAACACCAACATTTCTATTGGGCATAGAGAATATAACAATTCTAATGACGTTAGAATAGTGAATATTTTCTATTTTAAAAATATCTTTGATTAGTTTTGGAGCATTTATCTTTACTCAAATTAAAAGTGATTAATTAGAAAAAAACTAACAGTCTTATAATCGTTAAATTTGGTTAAATTTCGATACAGCCTTCATCAAATAAGATGTTTGATGCATCTTTAAGGAATCAAGACAATCAAACCTTGATCTAACCAAGAAGTTTCAAATCTAATGAAACCAACGGTGGATTATCATAGAAAAATCTACACACGCGGATTCAATAAGACAAACATATCTAATGAAATCTCATGCATATTCAACAATAGAAGTCAGATCCATGAAAAACTCAAGTAGTTACAAATAATAAACTTTTAAATCTAAAGAGAACTTTTGAAAAAAATTAATCAAACCGTTTGGATTCAAAATAAGAACCGAGGCCCTGATACCACTTGCTGTGGTTTATACTGTAGATTATAGATTCAACTCGATTTGTTATTTGTGAATTAAAATGGAATACAAAATATTAAAAAGAAAAATCAACACAAAATTTACTGTGGTTCACCACAATATAGATATAAATTTAGGAGTTACGTCCACATTAGAGCTCCAAAAAAATGGAGGAGCTCACTTCCACTAGAGTAATAGTTTACAGATTACAACAATTACAAACCCTAAATCTCGATCTATTGGATTTCTTAGAGAAAATCAATAATGATCTACCAACTGGAGAACAACTACTCCAAATGATTACTAATATTTCATAAGAAACTATACATGAAGATCAAGAACTAAGAGAAATAGAATGCCAAGAAAAATTTCTAGAGAGAGAGGAGAGAATGAGAGAATCGACACTCAAACAACAAAAAGAATCACTCATTGAGCCCTATGTTACAGTGATATTTATATCATGGGTCGCTCGGCAGTTTAACTAACAAGGAGAAATGGTTCAGTCCTTAGTTCAAGAGCAACACCAATATTTTTCTATTGGGCTTTACAAATGATATGACTCAGCAATGACCATATTCAGCTGCTATACAAACAATCAAAGAAATTTTCCCTAAGTTCTACGTACTTTGTCCCCCACGGATTTCTAAACATTTTCACATGTTTAGAGATATTGAAAGAGTAGTTAGAGCTCGTTAGGATTGAAAATCTTGTAAGAGGGAGAGAGAGCATCCAAAGTGTCGGTAGGCTAATCCTATGCAGCCTGTTGCTCTTCAAAACGACATTGTCATGTTGTCAATTCTATGAATCTTTCTAGGAAGTTAATGAAATTCGTTGAAAATTTTAGTTCCTCATGTTCAAAGTCAGTAGTAGAGTAGATGTGATGTATAAATTATAACGTATACACGGTGAAATACTGTCGCATATCTGGAACGTTCAATCTGGAAAAATCAACATACAAAATTATTTAAGTTAGAGGGATTGTCAATCGGTTTGGCCCCCAAGACTTAAACACATTAATCTCATTGACATATACAGATTCGGACAAGTCATGTGATATGAAGTTTGTATTATTGTTAATGCCATTATTAGCAGTTGGGATAGAACATCAGTACGTTGTGTACATCCTTGTCTGTTTCTCCAAAAGCTATTACCCATGCAATCTTGATAAAAGATAACATGAAATCAATGTATTTAAACTAGATGCTAATTCCTTTTCATTTAATTAAATTTCCTACTTAATTAGATTAAGAGAGCCTAACGCTAGCTCAATAAAATTGTTATAGTGATCATTGGCCCACGTGCATGAATGGTGGGATTATTCTAATTTTAAATTTTAATATATTTCTATATTTTATATAATTTGATATTGATGGGTGTACGGCCTTACCGACAATATCAAATCATAGTAGTTAAATTTTCCCACCTTCCAAACAAAAATAAGAAAATGGGACGAAGCCAAATTAATCAGACCGAGTGGAGGATGTTATGTTAACTTAATTTGGAGATTGCTAATTATTATAAAATAAAATAAAAGAGGGAAGAAAAATTTTAGATGTGATCTAAATTAAAGTAAAATTTGGTAGACAATAATCCAGATTGAAGAATATGATGATGCACTAAAGAACATAAGGCAATGAAGCTATACATGATCAGTTAAATAGGCAGGACTTGTAATTAAATCAAGTCAGATATATATATATATATATATATATATATAATTTTTTTTAAATAATTATAAGCAATATTTATTTGTTCGATCGTAAGCACGGTAACATCTCATGCAAAGGTAGCTTCGCCTTCATTTTCATTGTCGGCCAATACTAAGATAGGAATTGGGCGGCCGGCCAAAAGTACTACTAATTTCAGTCTACAAAAGAGGCTAATATAATTATGAAGAGAAAATGGTATGAAAGATTCCTTTTCCTTTTATTTTGAAGAAAAAAAATAAAGTCATCCATTTTTCTCCTTTTTTTTTTTTTCGATTTCGATTTATGAATGAACGAGAATAATTAGAATGAGAAATTGAATGAAAATTATTAAAATAAAAAAATGAAATGGATTGATAAATTTTAAAATTTAGTAATTCATCATCAAATCTCAATATTTTCGTATGAGAAATTAAAAATAATTTTTAATTATTTTTATTTAATTTATCTTTTTAATAACCGAATCGTGAAAATAAAATAAATTTATTATCTTAAAAAATTAATTTTGCTGAGTTTTTTTTATTTCACCTCATAATTAATATCTAATTAAAGAAAAATTATTTCTATTTTCTTATTATCGAAAAATACAAATGAGTTTCATTCAAAAAAATATAAAAATAAGTATTTATAAATAATTATAAGTAGGATAAATCCTACACTCCAAATTATTTTTCTACCATAATAATTTATACTTAATCTCTATTACAATGAAACCCTAATCCGGCCGGCACGGCCACATATTGTCCGAGAAACATATGCTGAAGCAAAGTTATAATTAGCATGCATATATTAACGTGATCACTAAAGCTAAATGTTAAAGTGAGCCTACTTATCATCAAAGTCAATTATTTAAAATTATTTTGGACAAGTTAGTGATAATTTTAAAAAATTATAAACATTATATTAAAGTCTCGGATATAAATCTGTCTATCTTGTCTCCCATTAATTTCGGTAGCAATGTACCAAATTACACTCTGACATATATATATATATACAAATATATATGTATGCATTTAGTTCGGAATTTAGGGAAGTTTAGGTGTAAATTTGAAATAATCAAAGAGACAAGATCTTGGTTTCTTGATAGACACGTTAATATTATTACATTCTGAGTTCAAACAAGCAAAAGAGCAAAAGTAATAATACATATATCGAAAAGTACTTCAAATAATTGAAGGGCTCTTTGAATATGCTCAAGTAACTACCTGATCGAGGCATCAACCTCCTCTATGTTTCATTTGTTGTTCTTACTTTCAAGTAATCCATCTTTTGTTCAATCACCTGACCACTTGCCTTCTCTCTCTCTCTCTCTCTCTCTCTCTCTTGCATGGATCAACTAATATAATTTGATTCAATAATAAACTTCTTTTCTTAATCCATTGGTGTCTTTGATAATGACATCATGACAATAAGGAAGATTAGAGTGGATAAAAATAGATTTTTACTTAAAGTTTTAGGAATATATATATATATAATTATAGTAATTTTATATTAAAATATTAATTTTCTAAGAATTAAAGACAATAATGCACGCCTCTAATTCCTCCAGTCATGTAACTAATAACAATAAGACATTTGTAAAATTTAAGTTATAATTAAGTCTTATTAATCGGAGGTAAGAAGAGATGATCAATCATACATTGAGTACTAGATTTGCTTATTTCGTACCAAAAAAGACCCCCCAAAAAAAATTGTTACTAAGGAAAAATGAGTAATTAGATATGAATGATTTCAATAGGAGTCCATGCTTAAAAGAAATACTTATAAATATAAATATATTTAAAAAATATTTATGAATAAAAAAAATACTTATAAAAATAAGTATTTATAAATATTTATAAATATTCCCAAACGGCCTCAAAATGTAAAAATAAGAAAGACTGTAGTGCCTACAAACATGCTAATTAGTCAAATGTTTTTTGTTTTTCTTAATAAGGTAAAGTGTATATAACAAAATCTAAACCGGTTGTTGATCAGCTTTAGATTCACATTACCTACCCCCACAGTTTTTTGTAACTACTTTATCTCGTAATCCTCAATATGTCTAAGGAGTAACTATTTCATTTAGACTGATTTAGTAGAGAGCCAAAAAAAAAAAAAAAGTCTATGCTCAAAGTCAACTTTTTCATGTATTGAAGATGCAAACGATTAAGCGACAGTTATTGGTAGTTAAATTTAGTAGAGCAAAATCGAATTGAACATGTGTAAAGATCTAAAAGGTAGTAGATGCAAATCTTAGCGATGCCCTATGGGTCCAATAACACCAACGAAGAAGATAGACATAAGAAATTCTTATGCGTTTGGTTTCAAGGAATAGTATCGTAAATATAATTCGGACAATAAATTTGTAAATGGGTAGAAAAGAGTATGAAGAAAGTCAATTTATTTATTAGTATAAAAATGAATTAACCATTAAATTGGGAAATTTAAGATAAATATTAGTGAATTTAGGTTCTTGGGATTCATAAAATTCTAGAAAGTATTTTTCAAACTATTATACGAAATCTCTTAACACAAGCTTACTCGCATACTTCGCATTAATTATGCATATTTTAAAACTAATAATACCAAAGTTTGGTCAAATTTTTTACAATTTCCATATCATCTCCAATTATACAAACTTTGTCTACTATATATAACACCCCTTCTTGATTACATTTATAGACCTAACTTAGTATTTTATTTGTCATGTGGGGCCTCTATTATCCCCTATTTATACCCCACCCATAAAGCCACCCTTCTTCCACAAACACAACTATCCCTCAACAATATTGCATTTAAGCTTAGTTAGCTCCTAGTACTTGCTAGTACTCGCTCCATCTCTTGGGCTACATAAATTATTTGACTTCTTCTTGTTCTTCATGTCTCCTTTCTTCACCATTGTTTCCTTTCTAATTATTATGCTTTCTTCAAGCACCACTTCAGCTCAAGGTGGTCCACCTTCACCTGGCTACTATCCAAGTTCCAAAATCACGCCCTTTGGGTTTAACCAAGGTTTTAGGACTCTTTGGGGTCCTCAACATCAGAGAATTGACCCAAATTCATTAACTATTTGGCTCGATCGCAGCTCGGGTAATTAATCAAGCAATCTTCATGACTAACTAGTCTATAAACTTAGAATTTCTTTTATTGAGTCAAATATCATATTATATTCTTAGAAGTTATAATTTGCCACAAAATTTTTGTCTGAAAACGAAACAGGTAGCGGGTTCAAGTCGCAGCATGCATACCGATCGGGTTACTTTGGAGCAGACATTAAGCTTCAACAGGGTTATACGGCAGGAGTCATTACATCGCTCTACGTAAGTCCTTCATAATAAACTTCTAAATTTATAATTTGGTCCTTTTTAAATAAATAAATAAAATTATTCTGGGTTATTGTTGGATAGCTTTCAAATAATGAAGATCACCCTGGAAACCATGATGAGATAGACATTGAGTTCTTAGGAACAATTCCTGGGAAGCCTTATACTTTGCAAACAAATGTGTACATTAGAGGAAGTGGAGATGGCAACATAATTGGAAGAGAAATGAAGTTTCATCTTTGGTTTGATCCAACCCAAGATTTTCATAACTATGCCGTTTTGTGGAACCCCAAAGAGATCATGTTAGTACTATACTTTCACAAGCTTCACTTTTTTTTTAATTTTACTTACTTAATTTTTTAATATTTTACATATATGTAGTTGATTGTAAGTTTATATTTATTAACCAAATTAGTGTTTATTACTAATTACAATCTTTCAAAATGGAATCTTCAGATTTCTAGTGGATGATGTACCCATTAGGAGGTATGGCAGAAAAAGTGATTCAACATTTCCGGTAAGGCCTATGAACGTATACGGTTCTATATGGGATGCATCATCTTGGGCAACAGAGGATGGAAAATACAAGGCCAACTATCAGTACCAGCCGTTCGTGGGCCAGTACAAGAACTTCAAAATCCGAGGCTGCTCTGCTGACGGACCCGCTTTTTGCAACCCCCCATTGGCCTCAAGCTCCTCCCTCGGCGGCCTGAGCCAGCTGCAGTACGTTGCCATGAATTGGGTCCAGAGGAACTACTTGGTTTACAACTATTGCAGCGATCCTAAAAGAGACCACACTCAAATCCCTGAATGTTGAAAAACAAAAATTGTTTTCATCCAAAGTAAAATTTTTTTACATTGGTTTTGTTTTTATTTTCCTTACTACAACTATACGTTCATATCCATCTCAGATTGTTGAAATTTTTAGTTACAAATTCCTGTTTTCAAAAAGGAAAACTTGGTTTAGGGATGGCTTGAGATGAGTTGAGGTGACTACTACAAAGGGCATTGAGTAGTTGAGCGTCCAAGTCTCCCCACCTGTGTCCTTACAGATTTGAATGACCGTTTGGCATGTATTTGGTCTTTGGCATGTATTTGGTTTTTGGCATGTATCATAGTTTTTTGCTTTAGTATTATTGTGGGAATAAAACAACATGTGGGCCTTTGTGTAGAAGGTGCACCATATTGCAACACATTTTCTATGATTTGGAAAGTGATGGGTGTTTGATTGTTTGTCTTGATTATGTATATATATATATCATGCTTGACATTCAGGCTACAAGTGCTAAATGGACCACGACATTTATTCTAAGCCTACCCTATATCATTTTAGTTAATCAAATACCGTTTCAAAAGTTTAAGCAATTAAAACATAAATCTCTTATATATAGAATGTTAATTATTCGTTTCACGTGTAAGCTCATAAAAGTTGATGAAAGTTGGGGTTTATACGCGTAAATCATTGGCAAATAAGCATTGAGAAAGCATATAATAGCAAATGAGGAAGAAGCATAATTAGAACCCAAAATCCGATACTTTGATATCATGTTATTTTAAAATTTTGAATGGTTATAAAACTAGTTTAAGCTTTTGGGTTTGCATGTGTAAGACTGAAATGGCTATTGAGATTTCATGAACTGAATGTTAGTACTTGGGTAATCTCAATGTTCATTATATACTCTTGACCTCATTCTTTAATGATTGAAACTTCTATGACGATTATTAATTTCATATGATATTAGAACGCATATCTGTGATACCATAAAATTTTGAAGTCATTCTAGGGGTTAGTTTTTTCATTTTTCTGTTTTTCATTAGTATATGGGTCTTCTAGTAATTTCTTTAATTTTAAAATTTATGGTTATTTTTCATTTGGTATTAGTACAAATATTGTTATTTATTTTCAGCAGCTTTTGAATAATAAGAATTTGGGGGTTTTTTCTGGTGAATTCTAATGTTATCTTATATTTGTTCGAGCGACTATCGAGCAAATACTCGTTCGTGTATTTACAAACAAGAACTTTATCTTTGTTTGTGTTTCCGTTCTGTATCAGGTGGTACCAAAGCTATAATTGATGATCGTGACGATCGGACTGAAGCTGTAGAAGTGAAGCTTAAAGCAGTTGAGCTGAGTCTGCAAGATATCAGTAACTAATTATGGGATGTGTTAGCTACATGTACTGCCACTTGTAAAGATATCAATATTAATTCATAATGACTCAAAATTAATTCAAAATGGTTTGGAATTAATTCGTAATAATTTAAAATAAATTCGTTACAGTTTAAAATTAATTCATAATAATTCGAAATTAATTCGTTACCATTCGAGTAGAAGAACTAATGGTTAGACTTTGAATCTAAGAAGACAATAAATGTTTTGATGCAAAAATAGGCCACATCATGTGTGAAAGAAATGCAAATTTCCTATCATCATTCATAATATGGTTTGTAAATTCTAATTTTCCTTTTAAGATTTTATATTTTAATATTTTACATGTTTATTATTATATGGTGTAATTACTTGTTATTAATCTACTTATTATATATAAGTAATTTTACTAACAAATTTCTAAGACATTTATGTTGCGAATCTTTTTAAATATATTGTTGATGAAGATGATTTACTTTATCTTGATGATAACTCGGAGTTGAGTTATTCTGACGTGGAAGAGAATGATATGAAATAGTTAGAAGAAATCTTTATAGAAGAGTTCGAATACCAAGTATTTGAATTAGGCAAGATTGGACTTTCGGAAGTATTTTTCAATTTTCTACATTTTTTACGGAGTAAATTCTATAGTTTAGGAATACGTTTTTGTATTTTTTTTATTTTTTGTAAATGTAAAAGTATTTTTTGTAATTTCTTTAATTTTGAAGTTTAATATTTTTTTAATATTTGATATTAATATGAATATTGTTTTGTTTGTTTTTAATAAATTTGAATAATAATAATAATTTGAGATATTTTTTCTAATAGATTTCAATATTATCTTATGCACGTTTGAATGATTATCGAGTAAATACTTATTTATATACACTATTTATTTGCGTTTTTATATTTATTTGCGTTTTCATTGTGCATCACAAATCACGGAATGGGAGCTAATATATTCACTTATAAGTATAACGGAATGGGAAAAAGATGTATACATTAGATAAGATTATGTACGTTCGGCATTTAAACAGAAAAACTATTGTGTAAGTTTGTAATGATGTCTTGTCAGTCGTTATGGCCATGATTCAATTTTCAACGAGCCATACAGCATTTGCAAACCGGAGAAAAGACGTATTACATATTATTAAAAGTGGTTTTCACAATTCCATGGTCGCTTTCAATTGTAGTATTACGTGTTGCATGCTTTTCGTTTTTGCCTTTGGGATCTCACATCACATAACATCACATCTTGGAAATTACTCCGAGATTTGTTTTCCAAGTAATCATTCTACCATTCTCTCAAACCATAAACGCCCGAAATTCTCATGACCGTAAACCCATATAATTCTAAGAAAGAGAGATAAAAGATGTATAAAATAATCAAGATATAGATTTAAGGGAGGAAAAAGGTATTTTTTTTAAAGATTTTTATAACTGTTAAATTATATTATATAGTTAAATTATACATTTATATAAAGAGGGAATTCGAATCTGCACCTAAATTTTGCTGTGCTTATAAAAAATAGTGGCTCATCCTACAATCGATATTATATGGGTTATATGGATCGATTCAAACTTTAAATGCAAATCAATTAGATACAAACTAAAGTGAGTAAAAAATTGTGTATATTGTAATGGATGTGGATTTAGATATATAATAATTGATATATTAAAATAAATAACGGATCAATATTTTTTTAAATCGTATATAACTAACACATCTGGTTTAGTGCTGTACATTTAACGATAAGAGTAGATTTACGATGTTAAATTTTATCACTTCAAATTTTAGTAATAAATTTTTTCACTACAAATTTTTTAAAATTTTAAATTTTACCCTTATTAAATTAAAGTAGAAATTAATTTTATACAATTTTACTCCCTAATTTTTTTTATAAATATATAATTTATGTTTATCGAATAAAATTTTATAAATTTACTATATAGTCTGCCCTCATTGTATTGAGATTTTGGATCCGCCGCTATTTACTAGGACTACAAAAATATGCTGCTAAATAGTCACTTTATGCAGTACTCAGAAAGAATGTCGCTAAATTACACCGGTAATGAGAATGGGCATCAAAATGTCAGCTACTGTGTTTCACCATTAGTACCACTTTAAGCGAGGCCGCTAAACTAGCTTCACAGCTTTTGAAGTTAATACAAGTATGTTGTTTGTAGGAACTCCAATCAATCGAGTTTGGACCAAGGAATATGATGAAAGCTGACATACATATATGATCGACGAGATTGTCAACCAAATCAACATCGAAATAAATGGTGAAATTAAGGTTCATAGAGCGACGAATGAGTAAACCATACCAATGGTGTCTTTGATGTACGAAGAATGTGCTTGACAGCGGTCCAATGAGTAAGAGTAGGATTGGCCATGAATTGAGCAAGTCAGCTCACCGAAAACGTGATGTGAGGTCGGGTAAGAGAGAGATATTTGAGGGCACCAATTGTCTGATGATAGATCGTGGCATCATTAGGTCCGACATTTTCAATTATGGACAATGGGATAGATGGGGCCATTAGTGTATGGAGGGGACGGGCTCCCTCTATATTGTGCTGAGAAAGAATTTTTGAGATTCACTTTTGCTAGGTTAAAAATAGCCCTTCATGACAATGAACAATTTCGACATCGAGAAAATAATAAAGGGAGCCAAAATCCCTTACCGAGAAGTGAACAGAGAGTTGAATTAATCTTGGAGACATGAGCAGGATCATTACTGGTGATGAGAATATCGTCCACACAAATAAAGAAGTAAGTGCATGACGTACTAGTGTGCATAACAAAGAGAGATGTATCAAAGCGTGCCCGAGTGAAATCAAAAGCGAGGAGAGCAAAACTGAGGGTTTGGTACTAAGCTCAAGGAACTTGCTTGAGGCTGTATAGTGATTTCTGAAGTTTGTACACATGAGTTGGGTGGGAGGGATAAAAAAAAAACCCAGCAGGTTGAGCCTTATAAACTGTCTTCGCTAGAATGTCATGAAGAAAAGCATTATTGATGTCGAGTTATCGAACTGATAAACCTCGCATGACTGTAATGGAGAGAACTATTCGGATAGTAACCAACTTGACAACCAAACTCAACGTTATATAATAATCGAGATTGGAGCATTGATGAAAACCCTTCACTACGGGATGAGTTTCATAGCGACTAATGGAGCTATCAGTTTTTCATTTTATCTGAAAGACCCACTTGCATTCAATATGATTCCAGAACAAGATCTCATATACCGTATCATTGGAGAGCAGTGAACTCACTGGACATAGCTTGACGTCATTTAGAGTACTTCATAGCTTGAGAGGCACATGTGAGTTCAGCCTCACGTGATAGGGGATGATTAGTGACAAGGTGCATCACATTCGCCTTATAGATATTGTTTATAGCTCGAGTTGTCATGTTGTGTTGCCATGATGGTGGGGGTTGTAATGGGGATGCATGCTAGCGTAGACGAGGCGGTATGGAGGGAGACTATGTGGGAGAGGCGAAGATGGGATCTAGAGAGGAGATTGCATAAGGAAGAGAGGGAATGAAACCAAGAGAAGAGAGCTCAGAACTTATGATGAAAGGCGGCCCAGGTAAAGAAAACCCATTAGGAGTTAGCCCAAGTGAACATCCAGGTGGAGATGACATTTCAATGAGATCCGTGGGCAACACGTCGGATGAGGTAGAGGAGATCCGTGGGCTGGGCACAGGTGAAGGCACTGGAATGGGCCTACCAGCACACAAAAAATGGGCCGAAATTACTGGGCCTGATTAGTTGGGATAATGACCATGTAGATTTGGATGTAGATAAGGAAATGTTTCCTCATTAAATTCGACATCATGTGATATAAACATCTAATTAAAGACAATATCCAAGCATTTATATGCACTTTGGGAAGCGAAATAACCGTTAAAGATGCAAAGACGAGATGTTGGCTCGAGTTTATGAATCTTGTACAATTTTAACCAAGGGAAACAGAGATACCTGAATACCTATAATTTATGATAATTAGGTGGTTGAGAAAAGAGACATTCATATGGATTTTTTTCCAACAAAGAGAGGTATAGGAGTTCGGTTGATAAGATACGTTGTTATTTTAAAAGCTAGGGCCCAATATGAGAGAGGAAGGTGAGCTTTGTGTAGAAGAGTAAGTCTGGAAGAGACAATATGATGTGACAACGTTCAATGGTACTATTCTGTTGAGGAGTGTATGAAACAGTGGTATACCAATAGATGTCATGTTGATTTAAAAATAATCGAAGAGATTGAGATTCTCCCTCATTATTACTATAAAAATTCTAGATTTTCCAAGCAAATTTCGTTTCAACCAGAATCTTAAATTAAGGAAATAAGGCGACAACCTGTGATTTAGCCTGAAGTGGGAAAAACCAAGAATATTTAGTGTAGTAATCAACAAGTAGAAGATAGAATCGGTACCCATTAAAAGACATAATCTGATTAAGACCCCAAACATCAGCATATGTAAATTGGAGTGGGTGAGTAATAATAAGAGAAGTATCCCGAAATGGCAAACGATAACTTTTATTAGACTCATAAGCAGTATAAAAATCAGAAATTGTAGAGTGATCCTTTACAATGGGCAAACATAATTTATTAGTGATATAAGAACTAATTTTTTAAGGTGGGTGGCCAAGGCACCAATTGCCAACTAGAGAGAGAAACACATTGACTAAGGGATGTCGTTGGTTAGGAAAGAGAAGATGGCCGAAGTAGATATATTTCATTCTCACATGATCCGCGAAATAGAGCCACTCCCATAGTCTGGTCCTTAACAACAAAATGAAAAATGATGAAATTCAAGTAATACGTTATTCGATTTCGTAAAACCGTTAACGGACAATAACTTTCTATGGGTTATAAGAAAGAACATACAACACATTAGACAGTTGAAATGTACGAGAATGAAATTTAAGTTGTGAATAACCAATATGGGAAATATGCAGGCTTGTACCATATGTTATGTGAACCTCATAAGTATCATCGTATTCCAAATGAATTGATAGATTCCCAAGATCAGCGGTAATATTATGAGAAGCCCTGTAATCTGACAACTAAGTCGAGTCATCACGAGCTAGGGTATGAGAGGTAATAAAGGTGTCAAAATGGGCCGAATTTTTTGGCCCGACCCATAGCCGGGGGAAAAACCTGGCCCAGCCCATTTTAATATGGGTCGGGGTGGCCTATCCTAGATACGGGCCCGAGCTTGGACAAATTTCCAATCCCACTAGGCCAGCCTCGCCCAGCATATGAGCCCGCTTAGGCTTGCCCCTGTAATTTTTTTTAGTATTATTTGTTTATGTCTTCATTGTAAAGTCTGTTTTTTTTTTCTTAAAGCCGAGATGTGTTTTGACAAACCCATTATTTAATAATATGCAATGATATTTTTATTTGACCAAAAGTTTATTTTTTATTTGAGATGTTCTTAGACTCTTAGTTATTTGATAATTAGACAATTTGATAATTTGAGATGCTATTAGTTATTTAGTTATAAACTTTGATGATACAATTTGATAATTTTATTTGAATTGTTCTTTGGATCTCTTGTTAATTGGATTATTTTTAGGACTCAAAATCTTAAATAATTTTACTTATTTTAATAATAATTTATTATGAATATTTTATTTAGAAAGGATCGGCCCCATTTAAAGCCTAATAAAGCCCAATAGAACTAGGCCTAGATAGGCTAGAGATAAAGCTAAAGGGCTTTCCGGGCCGAGCCCGGACATATATTTTGAAAATTAGCCAAGCCCAACCCAGCCCTTTTTTTCGGGCTCAGCCTGGCCTGGCCCTGAATAGATAAAAGCCCTGACTGGGCCGGGCCGGGTGGCCCGTTTTAACACCTCTAAGAGGTAACGGTAAAATTTTCTGTGGCTTGTCGTTTATGGCAAATATCAGCGGTATGACCACAGTAACCACACCGTTAATAGTAGATAGTGGAACGGTCTTAAGAGGAGCCGGTATTCCGATTATTGTGACGACCACGGCTACCGTTGTTAATGGATTACCGGGAAGAGGAGACATACCCTCTATTTAAGCCGGAAGAAGAACGAAGGAAGAATCTCATGGACGATGAGCTGTAGCATGATTAGCAGTGGCCACAAGAGAAGCCATTGTGTCAAGGTGGCTAAGGTACACCTCGTGAGCGATAAGCAGGTCGTGGAGCTCTTCAAAAGGATAAGGAGTACCACGAGCACGAATCGGACCAGCAATGTCACGATAGGTAGCACCGAGCCCATTAAGCACATATAAGGTAATATCATTATCCGAGAGTGGACGATCAATGGTGGCTTATTCATCCTTGATTTGCATGACACAGGTTTGGAAACGGTTGGCATACAGTTGAAACAGAGAGTTCCATTCAGCCGCGGTGGTTGTGGCTATTGCAATGAGAGGCATGACCTCAGCGGAAACATATCCTAATATAGCGGATCAAATGAAATTGTCTTGCCAAAACCACTGAATAAATGCGGGTGAAAGAGCAGCTGCAACACCTCTAGGTGGAGCAACAGTGGTCCCAATTAGATAGCTGAGAAAGTCGTAACCAATGAAGAGGGCTTCGACTTAGGCTCGCCACAAGAAGAAGTTGCTAGGTGTCAACTGTAATCATAGCTGCTGGTGGACGTTAATGGCGATGAGCGGGAGGCCTCTGAGTTATGGAAATTTAAAACCGATGGTTTCATAATTATTAGACTTGCGGTACTGTAAGTATTCGGAAATTCCATAACTAGCAGAGTTTCAATTAGCAGTCCATTTCATGGTTTTTATTTGTTCATTTAGAACCTCCAAACAGACCGATAGGGCCACGTCGTTACAGTAAACATAAAATCTAATCAATTACAGCTCTAAAATACGTTTTAAGGATACTAATATTTCACTTATTAGGTTTATAGGGCCACGTAGGAGTAAAGTGGGCTTCTATGATATTGGTCCAAAGTCCATGTTCAAAGTAGTCGGCCCTGATTGATAAAGGCCTGTCAATTTGATCTTTCTTTATCACGCTTGCTCAAATATTACAAGGCTTTTTCGTCGCTTACCACTTGGTTTGAATGTTCAACCCAAATGGCCGTGTAAATGCTTCAAACTTCTTTTTTTTTTCTGTCACTGACAAATCCCTTCTTTCTCTCCTCGTCTTCGTCTTCCCCTTCCTCTTCTTCTATCATGCATGCCCTTTTTTTAATTCCTATTTTTCTTGTGTTTCAAAAATTAATTAATTATTTACATAAATAAAGAAAATTTTCACTTCTCCCAATATTCAAACTGATTATATTTAAATTTTTTTTAATTTAAAATAATTATGCTATTTACAGGATTACATAATTCTTATAAAAATCATATTTTCTTTTTTTCATGTACACAGTTTCCAGCTAACTAATGATGCCAATATTCCCCGATCCCTATTCCAGCCTACCACCCAATCAAGCCCTTCCACGTCATAAACCCACCCACGTGACCATCAATATTCTGCCAGGAGTTATTACCTATCCCCTTATCCATGGCCCCCCCCCCACCCATACCCAATTAAAATTCCAACTCTCATTCACGAGACCAAATATCTAGCTGTGCCCCATTTATGTCCATGCAAGCACATCCAGTCAGCACTCAACTCATACCGTTCCTTTCCCAAATGTACAAACAAATCCATGACGTGGCACTCCCTCAATGGCTCGAGACCATTGACCGCCTGTACGACCTATCCAGCTTCTGAACCAAAGAACGAACAACATGCCATGTGGCGTCGCCTTCTTTGATAGGATCATTAAACAGTAGGGCTCGCTTATTCCTCGGGTCCCGCAGGTTTTTTTGGATGGTGGTGAGGTTGGTCCTTGCCACGTGTTCAAGTATCTTCCCCAAGTTCCCAACATCCTTCTCCGCCACCCTCAACGATATCTCTGGCCACCGCACCACGTGGGATAACGGCAACCGGATGCCGTCCGCTATAATCACCGGCACGCAACCCAGAACAACCGACTCAACCAGTCTCGGACTCCATGGGGCCCACCCTAGAGGACACAAACAAAAAACAGACCGTAGAATCTCTGACTGGTAACCGGCAAATCTGTGCCTCTTCAAATAAAACCTCCGGTCACCGCTAAAATTCCTCCAAATCGCCGTCCTCACCTTCCTACACACCAATTTGCCAAAAGGTTATTTTCGTAATTTCACAACTTAAGGAAAAAAAAACCTATTCTCATTGATTAATTAATTAATTACTTGCTGTAATATCGCCCGCTGATGTTTTTAGGATTAACCTCCATTTTCCCTCTGAAGAAAACGAAAATGTCCCTCCGAGCATTCGCCGGCCAGCTCTCCACGGTGGCCCGAACAGCTTCAGGAGAAATGTACGGCGGAATAACCACATGCTCCACCTCTTGACAAGGGTGGTTATATTTTACCCCAAATGTCTGTAATATTACAGACCTCTTCATAAAATCCGGCACCCCATTTTTTACCGCTACCGCTTCCTTCAAAAATCAGAAAGAAGAATATAAGAAAAAAAAATAATAAAATAGAACTGAAAATTAAATAAATTTTATTCAGTATTTACCAGGGCGTGGAAGCACGCGCCGAAATCGTGGGAGGCGACGAAGAGGTGGTCGGAGCCGCCGGTCCGGTTCCAAAATGGGTGACCAGTCGAGATGAAGCGGACGGCAGAGGAGAGAAGAGAGCGGGCGTGAGCAATGGCAGGAAAGCCATTAACAGTACTGAAATTGCATGAGACGTAAACGGGTACGAAGAAGAAATCCGCTTCGTTCGGGTCGTAGGTCCGAAACTCGCTCGTCAACAACGCTCTATGAATAGCGACCTCTGACGCGAACAAGTGTCTGCTACAACGAGCGTTTGAAAGCCAGTCTGCGTTGAAATTTCTCGGCAAGTCGTAGACGTAGATATTTATGTGTTTAATATTCTGTTGACTTTGACTGGTTTTTTGAGGTTGTAAGAAATGGCTGCCGTTGACGGGTTCGAGGAGAGCTCGAGAGATGAAGCTGGATTTAGAGGGAGAGGAAAGGTGGGTTTTGGATAAGGAGGTGGCGACGCCGCCGCCATTATTATGGCTGATGAAGTAAGAACTGAAGAAATAGAGGGCGAGAGTAATCCAGAGGATAAATTTGTGATATCTTAAAAGGAAGCTTTTTTCTTGTGATGATCTGCCATTTTTGTGGTGTGAGAGCTTCATTCCCACGTAGAAGCCTCTGTTTATCCTCGACGCTTTTGAAGCTCTACCATCTCAATAAAACAAAGAAAATAAACATCTCAAGAGTAGTTAAACTGGAGCTTCCTTTTTTCTTTTTTTTTTTCCTTTTTCTGAAGTATGGTGGAAAGAACAGAGATTGAAGAAGAAGAAGGAGATGGACGAAGAAGTGGATTTGTTGGTTGGGGTTGTAAAACTTATTTTGCTAAATAATTAAGAAAGAAAAAAAATTATCTACATATATTTTGAATCAAGTTGGTAACTTTATCTAGATTTGCTTAATGGGTTGGGTTGGATTTCGTTTTGATGATTATATAAGAAAAAAAACTTAAAAGAAAAGAGATCCGAAATAGAAAGATTTGATCTATTCTATTGCAGGGGGGAGAGGGAGAGGGAGAGGGAGAGGGAGAGGGAGAGAGATAGCGTTTTTTTTTTGGGTAGGTTTGGCAGGGAATTCACATGGAGGGAGATTTGGAATAGAGAAATGATGGAACAACAGAAGGCATCGTTTTTGTAAATTATAGTACGGAAATAGAGTTTTGTTTTTATTTTTAGTAATTAAATAATAATATCTGGTCTCTTTTTATTGACTTGTCGTAACAATAATGTACATCTGTCTGTTAATTTTATTATAAATGTAACAGTTGAGATCATGACTAATTAAAGCTTTGTTTGATTAATCAAATATTTGTGAATGCAACATGTCATTTAATGATGTGTTTAATGGGCCTCTTTAATTGGTTCTGTACTCGTGTTTGTTTTAATTATTTAGAACTACTTAGTTTCACATTCTTCCATTTCGATAAATGTTACATACTTATTATATATTTAAGTTTAATTATTTAATTATTATAAATTTAAATTGAATTCATTTAAATTTTAATTATATAATAATTTTTTTTTTTAATCCTAATTTTTCAATTTTTTGATAATTATATTATTTTTCAAATTTCTTTTAAATAAATTATATTTACGATACATCAAATCATCATAATTATATATATATTTATTTATTATTATTATTTTTTTTAATTAAAATATATTAAACCCGATCTCAAAAAAATTACTTCTATGTCCTTCCCATGTCTCCCCTCCTTTTTGTAAGTAGTGCCAAGTTGACATTAGTCAACTAAACCGTACTTCTTAATGGAATATCATGATTATTATTATACGTCAATTAACTATCGATGAATTAATTTTGTTGAAACTATTACATCTTCACGTTCACTTTGTAAATCGAATGAAAGGTAACTATTTTACCTTCTTTTTTTTTTTCTTTTTTTTTTTTTAATAAGAATAAAATTTACTATATTATAACTGTATGTTGTATGTTTTCGTTATCGGAATTGTCCACGTAGCTTCGAGGTGAAGTAAAATCTCGTAATATAACTTTTAGTTTTCCTTAAACTTGTTCAAGCATCCTAATGAATCTCTATGGTGATTGGTGGATATGATTATTAAAAAACAAAAAATTTCATAGTTTGACCGTAAATTAAAATACTTGTAGATTAAGTTTGTTTTGGTGGTATTAGTAAGCAATTAGCAACATTCTTCAATCTCATTGATCCATGGGTCATTATCTCTCTCTCTCTCTCTCTCTCAACTCTCATTTATGATTATGCTCATCATCATATCATTGCTTTCTTTACCAATTGGACTTTGTTTCAAGGAAGCTACTACTCTTTTGTTTCCTTCTTTCTTAATGAAGGAACAAACCAATCCTACTCGCCGAGAAAAAATAAATAAACATGAAGAAGAAATAAAATAAAACAAAACAGAGAAACGAAACAAGACCAAACAATTGAAAGCCCACCTTTCACAACACTAATTCACTTGGTTGGATTGAGTATTGCATGATTAGTTTAAAGAGACAAGAGATTGATAATCAACAGAATTTAGAACACATAATTATTGCAATATGTTGATTAATATTTTAGGGGTCCCAACATCACCAATGTCTTCTAGTCATCATTTTCATTCTACCTCATAATTAAGCTTTGATGGTTGTCTTTGTCCAGAAAATTTAAATACCACGCATCACTTGTTAAAAAATAATATCATAATTGTGTCTTATTTGAAAGTTGATTATACGTTCCATATCTTATTTTCGGCCTCTTTTTTCTATTCTTTTCATTCATAAGTTATTGAAAATGATAAATTAATTAAAATATATAATTATTTTAGAGAGAATTTAGCCGGTAGCTCAATTGAGAAACTTTTTTAAGGGTCAAACATCATGAAAAAAAAATTATTACCTCCATTAGTGTTTTTTTTTTTTTTTTTGAATTTTGTAATACTAGAAAAATAAATAATGAATGACATTCTTACTCTCAATAAAATTGAAATAATAAAAATAAAAAAATAATGAAATCCCAAAAAATGGCACTCTTTTTTCACTTCGTCGTCTTCCTCCTCCCCTTCGACACTAACTGTAACCAATCTAGAGAACAAAAATCGCTCAAGCTTTTCTTCTTCGAATCATTTCGTCTTCTACATTCATTCTAGTTCAACTTTTAATTTCGAACCGGAAGATTCAAGTTTACAAAATGAATCATAGTTAGGAGGTTTTCTGAGATGAAAAACAAAGAGAAGCGACAATGAAATGTGGAGTCACCGAAGGCAGTCACAAATGATCTGAAACGTTAAAATTTGTTCTTGAAGCAATATACGAAGGTTCATCTAATTCGCCAGTGCGGGTAAGTCCATTTCACCCAACTAGTCTTTGAATTTCAAAAATTAGGGTTTTTGTAATGTGTGGTTTGAGATTGTGGATGATTTAGTAATTAAGATTTTGTTTAAGATTATTTGACTAAAATTTGTTGGATTTAGATAATGAAATTAGTTAGATTTTGATTTTGAGCTTTTTTTCTCGATTTCTCGATATCTCATTAGTAAAGGATATTGTTAGTGAATTGTGTAAGGTTATGTAATTAGGGGGTTTTTTATGGTTATTTGACTGAAATTGGTTGGATTTAAATGTTGGAAATAGTTAGATTTTGATTTGTGATTTTTTTTTTTACTGATTTCTCGATGTTTCTTTTTTCTTTTTCTTTTTGATGTTATCCATACTAAAATATGTTAGTTTTGGATGATAAAATTTGTTGGATTCTAATTTGTGATGTGTGAGTCTTAGTTCCCAATTTCTCGATGTCTTATTAGTATAGGGTGTGGTTATTGAATTGTGGATGGTTTGTGCAATAAGGATTTTGTTTGATGATGATTTTACTTAAATTAGTTGGAATTCGGTGATGAAGTGAGTTGGATTTCTAATTTGTGCATTTTGACTCTTAATTCTTAATTTCTCAATGTCTCATTAACATTGTGTTGTATGTTTGTATTTCAGGTGGCATAAGGTGCAATTCATCATGCCCTTACACTCACTCATGGAAGATTTGTATTACAAAACTTGCAATGAAAAAGGTATCCAAGCATGAAGTAGTTATTGCTTATGTAAAGAGTAAGCTCACCAAGAAAAAGTTGGCGGTGTTTAGGAAAACTTGTCTTGGGAACCTCCTAGATTTGGATCCGAAGATGGTGAACTCTTGTACGCTCGTAAAATGCTTGATTATTTGACTAGCGTAGTGTGAGAAGGAAACTGAGATGTGGGTTTTGGTTGGCGGCAAGCCTATGTGGTTTAGGTTGAGAGAGTTCTCATTGATGACGGTGTTAAACTAACAACTACCCTAGCGATGAAGAGTTTGAGCGGTTGGGAAATGACAACCCACTTTTGAATAATATCTATGTGGAAAAACTTATTTACCTACAGAACTACAAGGGAAGTTTAGAAAGCACGATAAGAAAAACAATGATATCATCAACAGAGTGCTTGCCTTATGTAGCCTTATTATATTCAAAAACCTCACATTTGCTACACTTATTCCTCTTCCATGGAAATTCACCCATCAAAGGTATATGTCGCTTCTTCGGTCTCCCGCTTTATTTACGAATTATATTCAAAGATGAATTCTTTACGAATTAGTAGAAAGTTTCAGTCATCTTTTGATGGTACATAATATATTGATTCTGCATATGCTTGCCTCAAGTTATAAGTCATGTAGTGTTCTAAACCTAAGGGTGTGAAGTTGAATCACATGGCTAGGTAACTCAAAATTGCTAAGCCCTGAACGCACGAGAACTTATCCACGTGGAAAATACAATATGTGTAACTCTTCTTATTCAAGGCAACAGACACATTAGTAGTAGAACCGTCGATCACCTCATACATTGAGTTATTCATGCTACGAACTTTCATTCATAACAATTCACTATATCTTTCCGTTAACTCATTATCCACCTCATGAGTCAGTGAGTTGTTTGTTTGATTTGCCTCGTGTATGTGATTAAACCAATTTCTCATAATCCTTCAGATTTTATCGAGCAATACTACAAATAGATACTCATGTGCATTTTTCAATGAAACGTTAAGTGATTCTGAAATATTATTAGTCATTATATTATACTGTTTACCCTATTTTATCATAATTTTATCATAATTCTTATATAAATTTATGTAACACTTAAAAAAAAAAAACTACTATATTATATACATGTGTAAATTGAGTAATTGAGATAACAATAATTAGAATAACGATGGAATTGTGAAAATTTTAGAGGCAAGACGATAATACTAATAAAGATAATAATAGAGATCTAAATCAAGAATTTAGTTCCTAAATTTTATGTTAGCTTAACTAAATTTCTTGAAATTATTATGTCTAATATTATAATTATATTTCATTAAGATTGTTTCAGACATAATAATTGGAACTGTATCAATCCTAATTCCAGCAATCAAACATCACCTAAAGACTTTTTAAGCTCAAGAAGACTATTATAATCAAAGTTCAACATTAGTTTTTAAATATAACGGACGGACCCACTTGAAACTTTTTTACCCCGCAACAAAATTGATGAAAGCGTTAAATGAGGTTAGGATAGCTCATGATGGAAGAGAAGCTGCTCCTTTTAGGCATAAACATAAACCAAACTAATCATACATTCGGACAAGTAAGCTGTCTCTAAAAAAGGACATTAAAAAAAAAAAAAGGGTCCAATTTCAGATGTTTTAATGGATCCTACTTGTATGGTTTGGGCACATGAAGGACTCAATAGTGAGAGACATGTCCATGTTCATAAATTCAATTGAAGAAGTGGGGTATGTGAGCGACCCACCCCGCAAAGGAGGAACTTATGTTCTATTTGAACTGGAAAGGGTGAAGCAGGCACTTACCCTACGAACTTTGAATTATAGGACCTGTGAGCTGTCAAACCACATGCGCCCAAGGCCTTTTTATATTTCTGACACTCACACAGAGAGAAACAGACATCGAATTGAATGAATGACTAGACATGTTTTCACTGTCCTCACTTGCATGTAAGAGGAGGACAGTTTTGTTTTAAACTAAATCTAATAAAAATAATATTTATAATTATTATAAGATTTAATATTATAAAATTATATAGTTATATATATATATATATAATTATTTTATTTTATTGAATAATTTTATGTTTTTAAAATAAAAGGACTTATGTAAATTTGCTAATGACCTTTTTTTTATTTTAGATGTATATCATCAAATTGTAATCGAAGGTAGTTAGACTAATAATAAATTATGATTAAGAACTTACATAATTTAATTAAAATGTTACTCATTTAAGCGTACAAAATCTTATTTAAAATTCAGACCCAATGTTACTCATTAAATTTTTAGTATGAGATACATGTATTAATGTAATGTAATGTATTGTAACTTATTTATTTAAGAGTTTGAAAATTAAAATTTGAACGGAATTTTAGAAACGCCTAGGTAAATTGGGCCTTACTTCTAAACTATATGGAAGCCCAAGTAAGAAATTGTACTCTGAATAGAGTTTCGTGAAATATTTCTGAAAAATTTGTGGTCCAATCCACAACGTTTGACGGCCCAAAAAACTTTGTCCTAGAACGTTTAAAATCTCTCTTACTGCCTCACCGGTTCCCAAACAAACCAGTTCCAGTTCAGACTGGCCGCACTACTTGAAGTAAATGAAAAATGGGCCTTTAAGCCCAAATTAGTTTGACTAGACATCGTATTGCTACTATGTCGCTGCTCCCAAGACTCCTATCTTTCTTTCCGGCCTGGTTATGATTTGGGCTGGGCCGACCTCATTTTCGGTTAAAAAAAGATATGATACGGAAACAGGGGCCCACGCCTTTTTTTCTTTTCTCCTTCCGTGTAGAAATCATGAGTCAAATATATCTGCTACTTTTAAACTACACTTTAGCATAGATATGATAATATCCTCATAATATTGAATTAAGAAATAATGGGCTCTTAAAATTTAAACATGAGAATTTATGGTTTGATCACGGCCGTCGGATTAATAATTGAATGTTCAAATGTGGGGATTGATGATGAGCTCATGACTTTCACACTAAACACTGTTTCATTTTATTATGTAATTTTGCCATAATTTTTCTTCTATACTTTGAAATGAAAATTTATTATTTGTATAGTCTCAAATCACATCAAATTCTATTATAATAATATATATTATTTTTATATCATATTTAATAAAAAAATATAAAATATTATTTATAAATATGACGAAATTTATATTATTATATATCACATATATAATAATATAGATATTTATATATGTTTTGTAGATGATAATTTTGAATATTTTTCTTTATATATATCATTAGGTCTAAAAAGCTATTGATGGAAATAGCATATTATTAGCTCATAAGCATTATTCTTATTACAAGCTCAACTTTATAAAAAGATACAATTTGGGTTACTAATGATGATAAATTAAGTCGTATCTATACACTACAGTAAAATATAGTACCCCTATTCTTTTTAATTTGGTTAGATATATATAATTCTTTAAACTTGACTCGAGTTTAAACTTCCTATATAATATTTAGAATTATATTTTAAATTTACCTGCTGATGTTATTGGTATCACCGCATTTCGTGAATTTACAACTCATCATCCAAGACGCATAAAAAAGTTTTCCGGATTTCAAAAAAAAATTAAAAAAAAGACTCCCCCTCCCCCCTAAATGACCTAATATTAGAAATATCACCCTTATACTACCATTCTATTAGACTTCTTAACATCATTCAACTAATACGTTTTAGAACTACCTCTCCTAAATTGTCATCATGTTAGATCGATTTTCTCTTACATTTCAAAAGAGCTAAGTTTAATAAGATTATAGTTTAAGTTGATTGATTCTAATTCGCGATAATTTAGAAAAGTAAATCAAATATAATAATAATTTAAAAGAAATATTTTTAAAATACGGTAATTCAAAATAGTTATATTTAATAAAATAATAATTTGTAGAAAATTAAATTAAATATAATAATAATTTAGAAGGAATATTTTTAAAATACGATAATTCAAAATAGTTACATATAATCAAATAATAATTTGCAGGGACAAAAAAATAGTAGTAGGCCTATAATTTATTCTCTCACCTTTTGTAAGAAAAGGAAATAGAAATAGGAAAAAAAATAAAATAAAAGGAGTAATAGAAATAATTATAGCAAAACGCATGGTGATGTTGGTAAAGTGGAAAGTAATGATACAATGTGTCCCCTACTTTTGTCAAGTAAAGAACAACTTTTTTGAATCCATCAATGCATGCATGCCAGCCAAAAAAAGAGCAACTGAAAATGTGTCTCAATAAATGAACTATATAACTCATATTTTCCCTCGATGCTACTATTAGATTCTTGTAACATTGATATTTGCTTATTATGATTAGGGTTTCCAAACAGTTAGGGGGTAGATTTAATACACTAATAATGTTTACCATAACTAAAGTTTAGACATCTATTTTTTTATTTACATTTTAGTATAATAAAATAAGTATTTTATAACTAGTTTGAATTAGTTTAGCATTTAACTAAACTATAAAAGAATAATAAATGTCTCCCGAACCTCAAGTAGGCCCCCATATCTTCTTTTTTCAAAAATTTCGGTAAAGAATGTTAGTGAGAAAAGTTTGAGGGGCAGCTTCTTTTCTTGACCAACGAGCACATTTTCAAAGAAATTAAGCTATTATTATTTTTTTATTTTTATTTTTTAATAGATCGATAAATTAATTTATCTTAATTATATATATATAATTATTATAAATAATTTATAATTAATAAGTATAATTAAGATAATTAGTCCATCTATATTTTCTTTTCCTTTTTCTTGTAATATGAAAGATAATTTGAACTATATGCTTGTCGAATTATGGCCGTGAGTGTACACACACATACCCCACTTAAGAATAATTAGTGAAATAGTAGAATCTGCGGATTGAATGTAAAAGGTTTTGATAAGATTCTACAAGAATCTGAATCGAGATAGAGAGAGAGAGAGAGAGGAGAAAGAAGTTTGTTGATTTCGTATTCAACTTGTATGTTAATTACATTGGGAGCTGTATTATATACTTGCATATATAAACTAATTTACTTGACAACTAACCTAAACGTCCTTAACTAACTTGACTGATTTAACCAAAACCCGTGTAACTGAGTGTGATAAAATGGACGATCATATAATCACCAATACCCACCCACCCCCCTCCCCTCTCAACCAAGTGTGAGAAAAACATATGATACCAAGTTGAACATGATCACAAACAACATATAGATCAATCTCTATATGCTTTGTTCGTTCGTAAAATATTGGATTGCTAGCAATATAAACTGCAACCTAACTCTCATTGTGTAGTTGAATGGGAATCAAGATCCTTGAGAAGTTGAATGAGCCAGACCAACTCAGAAGCAGTAGCAGCAAGTGATCTATATTATGTTTTAGCATAAGTGCGAGACACAACCGTTTGTTTCTTAGACTTTCATGAAAGAAGAGAGCTTCCAAGGCTAATGCAAAATCCAGTTGTTGAGAGACGGGATATGGGACATGAGGCCCAACCACTATCACAAAAGGCCTATAAATGAAAGTTTGAGGTAGAAGAAAGAAGAATCCCATGACCAGAATTTTCTTTAGCGTATCTTAACACACAATTAGCAACTACAGTATGTGAGACTTTAGGCTTTTGCATGAACTGACTGAGTAAATTACAGAATATGAAATATCAGGACGTGTCATCGTTAAGTAGATGAGGCGACAAAGAAGTTGCTGATAGGGTTGAGGAGATCAATAAGCAAAGGATATTTGAGTAAGTCTTTTAGAGAATCAAAGGCAAGAGCAGTTAGCTGAACATGATGAATAGGGTGGAAGTAGGTTTGGAAGCTAAAAGACTAGAGTTTGTAAGAAGCTCTAGAGTATATTTTCTTCGGTTGAGACATAAACCCTTGTCTGATCATGTAATTTTAATTCTACAGAAATGCCTGAGTGAGTCTTTCATGTGAAATTGAGAATGCAAAAAATATTTCAAAGAAGTAATAAGCTGATTGTTACGGCCTGTGATGATTATCGTCAACATTGACAATGAGTAAAGTTGTGTAAGCTTTATCATGTTTAAAAAAGAGGTTGTAATCAAAACGTGATTGTTGAAAACCGGCAAGAAGAACAGCCTGAATGAACTTTCGATTCCATTAGCGAGATGCTTGTTTAAGCCCATACAAGGACTTAGTGAGCTTGCATACTTTTGCAGAAGACTATTTGGGACAACTAGGAGGTAGTAGCATGTAAACATCTTCTACTTAATCATCTTGAAAAAAGGGGTTATAAACATTCATCTGATAGAAATCCCATTTCTTGATAGCAGCTAGGGAAAGAATGGATCTAACAGTCACCATCTTTACAACTGGGGAAAAAGTATCATGATAATCAATACCTTCAGTTTGTGTGTAACCCTTTGCTACAAGGCGTGCTTTGAATCGTTCTATAGAGCCATCAACCATATATTTAATTTTGTAGACCCATTTGCGTCCAATGGGAGACTTATTTAAAGGCACGTCCACAATCTCCCATGTGTTATTTTTTAGCAAGGCTTCCAATTCTTATTCCATAACCAAGAATCCTTAGATGCCTCACATAATGATGTAGGCTCAATTTCATTAGCAATAGATGTAAGAAATGCATGATAAGGTACATAAACAGAGGAATATGAAATGTGAGAAGATATAGGGTACCTAGCAGGTTTAGCCTTGGAGCTTGTGGATGAAGCATGCTGCAAGGGAAATGAAGAAGCAATGGCATTGGAACATGCATAGCCACTTAACCAAAGAGGAGGATGAGAAATTCTGGAAGACCTATGAGTAGGAAGAATAGGAGTGATAGAAACAATAGAAAGAGAAACTTATTGAAACAACAGAAATGTCATTAGAAATAGTTGAGGGAGATATAATAGGAGTTGATATATTATTATAGAAAATATCGTATAAAAACATTTCAGATGGAGGAGGATTATATGAAGGATGAAATGGAAAGATGGACTCAACAAAGTGAACATCATGACTAATTATGAATTGGTGGCTATGCAAAAGTCAAGAGTCTATAACCCTTCTATGATTGTGCATATCCTAGGAATACACATGGAGATGAATGAGGACTGAATGTGTCATGATTATTAAGAATAGAGGAGTAGCAAAGACAACTAAACCTTTTTAGATGTGTAATTGAAGGAACTTTATTGAAGAGTAGTTCATATGGAAATCTATTTTGAAGAAGGAGTGGGCATCTTATTCAGGAGATAAGTGGCCATTAGAACATAGTCACCCTAATGATTGCCTGGAAGAAAAGGTTGAAACTTTAAGGCACAAGCAATGTTAAGAATATGGCAATATTTATGCTATATTTTCCCATTCTGTTGAGGAGAGTACGAATAGAAAGTTTCATGCAGAATTCCTAGAGATGTAAACAAGTTAGAGCAATGGGAGTTATGAAACTCAATGTCATTATTCGATCTAAGACGTTTAACAATGGAGTTAAATTGAGTTTGAACCATCAATATAAAGGCTTTAATATAATATTACACTTAATATTTGAAAGTCATGAGATAGACTCATGTCCCTCTAGAGTAATCATCTACGATAATTAAGAAATATCTTAAAGATGTAAGATTTGGTGTTTTATATGGACCCCAAGTGTCTAAATATTTAAGATCAAAAGGTTTAAAAGAAATGGAATCACTAGCATAAAAAGGAAGTTTTGTCTGTTTAGCTAAATTGCATATTTCACAATGTGGAATATTAGCTGATTTTAAGTGACAGAATTGAAGAAGAATAAGCATATGTGAATATGAGGGATGCCCCAAACGATAATGCCATAGGAGAAAGTCTGAAATAAGGATTTTATTTGAATGAGAGATAGTCGAAGTACATAGTATTGGTATACTATTCTTAACAAAAGATTTAACAGCAGATGAAGGATGTGCTATTATTGAAGTATCTTTGGAAAAGTGAAGAAGATAATACAATCCATGACATTCTTTAGTAAGCGAAGAATACACAATTTGAATGTATCTCTTAGTAAGGGAAGAAACTGATAGGAGATTATGATAAAAGTTGAGTACAAAAAACACATTATGAAGCACATGATGAAAGTTGAGTACATGAAAGTTGGGCATGGTGTCCTGAAAATATGTGATGAGTATTGTTTTAATGAAATTAATAAAAGTGATATTTTTCTATATAATTGTTTTGAATGTATTATTATTGAATAATATGTATAAATATCATAAAATTTCAAATTCATTCATGTAACTATAATCTTGTATTGGTATGAGAGGATTAAGATTATAAATAATGAATTAAGTTGTCTGTAACATATTAAAGTATGAAATATTTAATTAATGATTGCTAGTATGGTCTGCTAGCATTATGAATGCGAGTGATATAGATCTATATCACTGATGTAGATAGACATCTTAGTGAATATACTTTATATAATTCGATTATATAAGACAGGACCCGATATGAATTAATTCTTTATTAAAATGTCGTTTGCCATAAAGAATTTTATTCATATCAATAGATGATCATATGCATATCAATCAGAATCCTAAGTATTCATGAACTCTTCTTTATGTCAACTGAATCTTTTGATTCACTTACCACAGTTTGTTTGTAAAACAGGTTAAAGACTTTTGTTTTGGAGATTCATTAGGATAAGTGGCTGGGAACATGATTTACAGATATGTAATACAAATATTCTTCATAAAAGATTGTATATTGGTTCCTTTGAAAGTTAATACTAAAACTGAATGGTTTAGAGCTCAAATTTATAATTAAATTAGAAATTGACTGTTCACTAGTAGATTAATGATACTTAAGGATAAATAGATAATTAGATGGGTAAAATGGTAGTTTTAATTAACTAGCTCTAATTATGAATCAATTATTGGAGGATTAGATTGCATGTAACGACAATATCAATGGACTACTAGAGATTGCACAGTAATATGTTCTATAATTGCAAAAGTACAATTCCATATTTTTAGTGGAATAACATTGAGATTAATAAATTAGATTTATTAGTTTCAAAAAGTTAATTAATAATCTAATTTATTGGAGCTTAGAATTATAAATCCATGGTGCTCAGGTTGCCTATATAAAACACTGTATATGGTAAGAATGACAAAGGTTGAAAAATGACTTATTTGTAAGAAAATAGTTTTTTAGAGCAAATTTGTAATTATGATATAATTATTGTTAATTAATTAATTAAAGATTAATTAATTACAAAATGTATTTAAATCATGAATTTCGAAATTCATTTATTAAATAATAATATATTTGATTTTGAATTAGATATGTTATACATAATATTAAATTGATATGAGATATTTATTTAATATTAAGATTAGGTAAATCAAATTTAAATTGGTTTGAGAAACTAATTTAAAATTATAATCTGATATGATATAATTTAAAATAGATAAGATTTTATTTTTAATTAGATTTGAAAATATTTGATTAAATCAAATATATCATTAAATATATTATAAGATTTAAAATATATAAAACCATATTTTAAATAATATTTGAAAAGATTTGATCATATCAAATATATCATCTAATAATTATCTTATCATTTAATATTATGATTGAATCATCAATTTAATTAATTTAAATAGTTTAAATTAAAAATAATATTAAATGAAAATCTTAATGGAGTACTATAAATATATTTTATTCTAATAATTCAAGAGAGATTTTTTTTTGAAGATATTTTTCTAAGAGAAAAGAAAAAAAAACATTTTCATCTTTTTGTGCCCACACACATCCTATTATGTTGAAAATCAACCTGAAAGATCGCGGTGTGAGTCTCGACGATCGATTCACATAAGCTAAAATATGACCTATTCGTATAGATATATGATTAATTTATATACATATAAAAGATTGCTAAAAGTTTTTCTGAAAATTTTTATTATACACTGTGACCAAATAATCGCTTCCGCTACAAAATTTTGAACTCATTTTCCAACATATAAAATTCATCCCACAATTCTTTCAATAGATTATAATAACCTGATATATCATTGCTTCTTTGTGTAGTATTAACAATCTTATTCTAGATTGCAAATTTGTGTGTGTCATTCACCTGTTCAGATCTCTTTTGGAGATCTTTCCAAATAAGATGTGCATATGAGAAGTATACTATGCCATTATACAATTCTTTAGTAATAGTCTTGAGGATCCAGTTTATCACAAAAACATTCCAGCGATCCCAATTCTAAGCCATTATTAAGTCATTTATTGGTATTGTGCATGTTCCTATAACAAAACATATCTTATTTTTCGCCATCAAAATAATCTTCATAGCTCTGCTCCAAAAACTAAAGATGCAGGTACAAAGGATGATTGTAATCCATGGGAGTTTGATTCAGTCCTACAAAAATAGAGTTGGATCCTGCCAAAGGATTATTTGCGCTGATTAGAGCTGGAGGTAAATTTTCTTCATTAATGGTAGACATTTCTGAAACTCTACAAGGATTTGTCGTATTAATGCGTAAGAATTTTGATTGAAGCGAGAGATCAAATCTCTAATTACTTTAATACCATGATAAGATTCACAAGAATCTAAATCGAGCGAAGGTAGGGAGAGATATAGGAGAGAGAAGTTTGTTGATCTCGTATTCAACTTATATACTTGCATGTATAAACTAATTTACTTAACAGCTAAATTGCTTACACGCTATAACCCATACGTCTTTAACTAACTTGACTGATTTAACTAAAACCTATGCAACTGAGTGTGTTGAAGTGGATGGTCATATAATCACCAATAGGTTTATTTTATATTCACGTGTTTTGTAAAGTATAAGTCAAGCTGTATATATATACAACATCTAGGATTTGTGAAGTGTAAATAATGTGAAATTACTAATATATCCTTTCATCCTCTCTCAACCAAAACTCGTCTGGTCATAGTGAGCTTGGACTGCAGATATTGAAACCGAGTACGTAAGAGACTTTTAGTGAGAGCATCATCAATCTACTCGATTGTAGATAGGTAGCGGACAGTAAAGAGACGCTTGGAGACAAGGTGCCAAACAAAGTGAATATCAATTTTATTGTGCTTTATGCATGCATGAAAAACTGGATTAGCGGCTAAGTAGGTGGCATCAATATTGTCACACCATAAAGTGGGCAGTGCAGCCTTAGAGATATGAAGCTTGATTAACAGGAAGGTAAGCCAAGGAAGCTCACCGGCTACCAAAGCAACCACCTGATATTCTAATTTGGTACGAGAACGGGTGATGGTTTGTGGCTTCTTAGAGACCCAACTTACAAGATTCTTCTCTAAGAAGATACAGAAACTAGTGGTAAGCTTTCTATAATATGGACAACCAGCTCAAACATCGTCAGAAAAGGTTTCTAATGTAAGAGATCGAGATTTGCTAATATGAAATCTATGTGTGGCATTTCCCTTTAAATAACGAAGAATACTTTTGACTGCAATCCAATGAATATCGATTAGTGAATGAAGAAATTGAGATACTTTATTGTTCGCAAACTAGGTGTCAGGTCGAGTAATTATAGCATATTGAAGAGCACTAATAGTGCTTCTAAATATAGATGGATTAGGTAAAGGTTCCCCAGATAACTTTGAAAGCTACTAACCCGAAATGGCAGGCGTGGGATAGCGTTTAGCCTCTGATAAGCATGTACGTTGGAGCAGATCACTTATGTAGCCTTGTTGCGTTAGTAAGAGTCTCGTAGGAGAAGGCAGTGCCTCGATGCCAAGAAAATAACTCAATTTGCCTTAGTCCTTGAATTGAAATAAGTGATTCAGATCCATGATGTGCTTAGTAATAACTGAAGCATTGTTGCCGGTTGTAAGAATGTCATCATCATAAATCAAAATATAGTAACTATCGTTACCATCTTTAAGAATGAACATAGAGGAGTCCAAGCAAGAACTGAGAAAACCAAGATCAAGGAGGCAGTGTGTGAAATGATGAAACTAGGCACATGGGGTATGCTTAAGGTCATAGATTGCTTTTCGGAGATGACAAACTCGATTGGGAAACTTTGAGTCAACAATCTTGGAAGCTGGGACATATAGACTTCCTATTCTAAAGTGCCATGAAGAAAAGTATTATTCACATTTACTTATCGAACAACCTACCCATACGTAACAATAATGGAGAGAACAACTTAGACAATGGTGGGTTTCATAACGGGACTAAATGTTTTGGAAAAATCGATACCTTCAAATTGGTTATAATCCTTCGCAACTAACCAAGCTCTATGACGAAGAATTAAGTCATTTGAGTTTCGTTTTATATGGAAAACCCACTTGCAACCAAGAAGGTTAGCACCGGGAGGTAAGTCAACAAGAGACCATATGGCATTCATATGCAAGGCCCGAATTTTCTATGTCATAGCCTTCCGCCAGATCAGACACTGGTTGGCAATGGTGAAGGTAGTGGGTTCAAGGTTATATTAAGAATAGGTGATGAAGGAGAAGATGATTTAGTTGGGAAAGTGTTTGGGATGAAGAGAATTAGTTTGAGTGCAGGTAGTTATGGTGTGGGTGCATGTGGTGGAGGTGAAGTGAGAGAGGCTAAAGATGAAGACTAGTGCAGAGAAGGGGCATCGGGTTGCAAAGAGTTATGTGGAAGGAGAGGGTTGGAGGGGGAGGGTATAGAGTGGGTTGGGTTGGACAGGTTGGAAGGGGAAGGAGAGTGTGTGATTGTGGGCTGAGAAGGATTGTTGGGCTGGGAGAAGGAAGTGGGCACAAAGGTAAAGGATGGGTGAAATGGAGAGGTGGGTAGTAATAGATGAATGGATTTGGGGTCACGTGGGTGAAGATTAAGAAAGAGGTGGAAAAGTGGAAAAATGAAATGTGGACTCGTCAAAGCGAACGTGTCGAGAAATGTAGACTTTATTGGAGAGATGATCAAGGCATTTAATTTCCTTGTGATTGAGAGTGTAACCAACAAATATACATGGACAAGATTTGTTGTTCAATTTAGCGAGGCAGGTAGAGTCAAGAAATGAAAAACATTTACACCAAAAAATAAAAAAATTCGAATAATCGGGTTTTTTATTAAAGAGATTTTCAAATGGAGATTTAGATGAGATGCTAGGAGTGGAAAGACAATTTATGATGCAGGAGGCCATGTAGAGAGCTTCATACCAAGGAGTCTTAGAGGCTCGAGATTGAATTAACAAGGAAATAACCATCTCGGTCAAGTGACAATTTTTCCGTTCGGCAACCTTGTTTTAGTGAGGGACGTGAGGACACAAAATGTGATAGGAAATACTGGAAAAATTGAGAAATTGTTGGAAAAGACCCTTAATAAGCACAAGAGCACCGTTGCATTGAAAAATGTTATTGGAGAAAGATAAATAATTTCCAACACAAGATTTAAAATGCTTAAAACATGTGATAGAATCAGATTTATTATGAAATGGATAAAGCCATGTAAAACGATTGAAATCGATAATGAAGCTAATAAATAACAAAAATCTAAAGGAAATAACACATGAGAGGAATCTCAAATATATCAATGAATCATAAAATAGTGGAGCTGTACTACGAGTAATATGAGAAAAATGTAAATGACAATTTTTAGCTTGATGGCAACTATCACAAAAGTTTGCTCACATTAAGAAAATTAGAAAATAAATGCATAATCGAGGAGCAAATTTGAGCAAAGACTAATAAACATGGATAACCGAGACGATGATGCCAAAAAAAAAAAAAAGCAGGGACATGGTGAGAGAGATGACCAGCAGTGATGGGGAGAGAGGAAAGAGATTTTCAAGAGCTTGACTCGAAGAATAGAGACCCTAAAGTTGAGATCCTTCACACAAAATCAGATTGTGAGAATTTAACAAGACATGAATTATCACGAGTTAAATGATCAATAGATAAAAAATTACGAGTTAAGTCAAGAATAAGGAGACATTATCAAGATAGAGTGATCAAGAATTAGCAGATAGGAAAGAAGTACCGATGTGAGTAATAGGAGGGAATTGCCATTACCGACAATAACATTATTCAATCCAATATAGGGTTGAGATGATTAAAGAAGTCTCGGATCGGGAGTCATGCGGGAGGTTGCGCCATTGTCTGGTAACCGATCAAAAGTTACTGATGGTGAGTATGACGCGAAGCTAATGAAGGGAATAGGCTGTCTATGCTTGGGTCTTGAAATGTGGAGACTGGAGAGTGGAGCCCATTTGTGAAGAGAATCCCAAGTGAGTGGAGGAGCCCAATTGATTAGTATGAACCGGACCCACAGAAGAGCCCATGAGTTGACTCGCGTGCTGACCCAAGAAGGGTCTGCATGCATGAAAGGGGAACCCGCGTGAGGATTTGGCTGTTGCCCCGAAAAATACGCAGATTGAGAAGCAGATCTTGGATGGGAGAATTGCGATGGGAAAGAGTTGGTGGCTCCACCATTATTGCGAGATTCTGCGTAACGGAAGCTTGTGAGGCAAGGTGACTGAATTGCTTGCAGATCTGACATTGAGTCTCGGCAGAAGAAAATGAACAGCCGCCGCGAGTGGAGGAGGTGGGTCGCTGTTGAAAGGAGCCAGGGTGAGGTCCATAGCCACGGTTAAGTCTGAACCCCTGTTTAGTTTTGGATTGAATGGAGTTCGAAGTGTTGATAGAGAGCATAGCCATGTTGCTGGTGAGAGCGGATTGGGTTGCAAGATTGTGTTGATGCAGCCTTTGTTCGTGAACCAGTAGCTTCGACCGAAGTTCAGAGAATGATGGAGGTGTGGGTCGATTTTCCATTGTAGTGACAAATTGGTGGTATTCCAGAATTAATCCGTTCATCACGTGGGAAACAAGGTCGAAGTCAGAAATGGTATCTCCAAAAGCATTAAGAGAATCAATGATTTTCTTAACATTGATAAGATAATCAGAGATTGGAAGAGTACCTTGATTGATGGTTTGTAGTTGGAATTTGAGCAGGGATTTCTTGGCCATGCATCGATGCATGTATTCATCTGCTAGGGTGAGCCATAGAACTCGAGCAGAGTCGTACCCAAGTGCGAGATGGGCGATTCCCAGAGATAGCGTTGCGTTGACAACTGAATATACAAAGCGATCTGCTTTTCTCCAAGCCAAATACTCAATGGAAGGCCTTGATGGATCTGAAAGTTGTGGAGGACAGAGGAAACCATCAATGTGTTGAGAAGATCAGAAATGTGAGTATTGATTCCATCTGGAATTTCCAAATAAGGTAGTTGTTTCCATCTAGATATGCTGAGATAAAACTTGTTGTGTTGAATCGGAAGTAGGGTAGCTAGTGTAGTGCCGATAGCATTTATGGAAGATGTGGCAAATGTGGTGGATTCAATGATGGTGGCTGGCAGTGTGGAAGCGGCGTTAGTTTGTGATTCTGGGGTAGTCATAGTTGGGTAAAAAAAAGGGAGTTAGCCTATGAAAGCTCTGATACATGAAATAGTAGAATGTGCAGATTGAATGTAAAAGGTTTATTCTATATTGACGTGTTTTGTATATATTATATACAACATCTAGGGCTTGCTAAGTGTACATATAATGTGAAATTACTAATATATCCTTTCAATTAGTGACTGAAATCAAATTAGAGTTAAATTCACATATTCAATTATATGCTTTCATCCTTAAACCACTTTTTATAGTTTAGGTTTTAATCATTTTCAATTATATGCTTAATCACAAAACTTAACATTCCTAATGTTGTTAATCAATTTAATTTTATTATTAGTCATTAGCAAACCAATTAAATTGCGGACTCCTCGAGTGTGAAAGAAGGGAAAAAAAAAAGGAAAAAAAAGGGTAGCCCATTTGTGAATTTGTCCAACCCCAAGGGCCCAGCAAAAAAATCCAAGTAAACAACAAAACAAAAACAGTGTCGAAAGCTTATAAGACCCTATTAGAGCCACAACTCTGATCCTCTCACCCCAGATCTCCTTCCCTCCCCCCCACCCCCACCCCCACCCCCCACATTGCCCTCTCCCTCTCTCTCTCTCTCCCTCACGCATATAGCTGAGCGCCATGGAAGACCAAAGAAGCCCTCTTCTAACATGGGCCCACTTTGGCCAGGGAAGGGTAACTAACCAAAATACTTTCTTCATCCTGCATCTTTTTCCCATATTACTAAGGTAACTTATTTTCATAAAAAGGTATAATGTATCTAATGGCAAGTGCCTTTTACACCATACAGAACATGGAAGAGTTGAAGCATTCTGTACTGTGCACAACTCTAGAGTTAGAACAAACATGGCTTGCAGTTCAAGAGGAGCTTAAAAACAGAGACAACCAGCTAAACCATCTCAGAGGCTTGCTCAACAAAGCCATTAGAGAGAGAGATGAAGCTAATCGCAAATCTCAAACCTTCCTTCTTGAAAAGCTGTTACTTCTTCAACAGAAACAACAACAAACAGCTCACCACTCTAATATCTCAAGCACTGAAGATGATAATGGCAATGAACCCAGAAGGGTAATTGAGTCAATTGATTTCTCATCATCAGACTGTGAAGAAAGCATTCTCACATCTCCTCCACCGCCACAGGTGGCGGGTGTGGAGGTGGAGGTAGAAATGAAATGGGAGGTGGGTGAGAACGCATTGCCTGAAAAGGGGAAACTTTTGCAAGCAGTAATGAAAGCAGGGCCATTACTCGAGACTCTACTTGTAGCAGGACCACTTCCTCAATGGAAGCACCCACCGCCTTCTCTTAAGTCATATGAGATCCCTCTAGTCACCATTACTCCACCACAACTCCACCACCACCATGACTACTTTCTGGCCAACCATGGCACAGCCAACAGCAAGAGAGTTGTTCCCTCTGAAACAACCACTGAGTCTCCTAAACAAAGCAAGTGTCCAAGGCTTTTTCTCCAATAATTATAAAAACGGTCTTACAGTAAAACCCCCTTAGCTTATCTAGAAGAAGTAATGAAGGATAGTTTTGATAATTAAAAAAACCCTGATGGTTAGTAGTGAGATGCAAGAATGGTCAGTGACTAAGGATGTAGCTTTTTGTATACAGGGTTTTGGGTTTTTCTTTTTTTCCTGTATTTTCCTTGACTTGACAATTGAGCAAGCTTTGGGCCTATGATGAGGAGGATGGGAAAGGTTGCGGATGCAACTTCTTTCACTTTTACTGTTTTCTGGGCAGTGTGGATTAGATTATGAAGACTTGGAAAAGGAGTGTGTCAGTGTGAATGGCTTAATGCGTGGGGAGAGAGACAGAGAGAGCAGATAGAAAGTTGAGGAATAAAGATTGTGAGTTGAGAGTTGTTGATGGTCGATATGGCACCAACAAACTAGAAGGTCTGAAATACTCGTAAGAGGGCCGGGTGGATCCCACAGATCAGAAACAAGATCTTTGTATTGGGTGATGTCTACATTTAAGTTTAAAATATATAAAAGGCTTAGGCGGGAGACGTAAGAAATGATTTCTGATTAGACCCACAAATTAAATCTACGGAATAAAACTTGAATAACAGACCCGCAAGTAAATCTCAGTTTGAAAATTCTAAGTATCTCGAGAGCTAAGGGCCTTGCCAATAGTTTACAAATATAAAAATTAATTTTTTATCAATAACTAATTATATTTATCAACTGATTTTTTACCTATTTTTTAAATTTTATTTTTTTTCAATGATAAAAGATTCATATTAAAAAAATATAAAAAGTAAATTTTATTTTTTTAAATTATAAAAATAATTTTTTTATAATCATTACACAATATTTTTAAGAAATTAAAATACATAATATTTTTTTAAAATTAAATTTTAAAATACATTTTCGAATTTTAATTATTCCTACTTTCTTTTTCATGTAAAAAGAATAAATCATTGACTTGGTAGAATTTCTTAATAAGTAATGAGACACGAAAATGTTAAATTATATCATAACTATAAATATTAATTTTGTATAAAATATATTTTTTATATAATAAAAATATTTATAATTGTGATAGAATTTAATATGTAATTACATATCATGTACATAAAAAAATTTCTGATAATAATACGGTGGATGCAAAAAGTATGGATGATGGAAACTAAACTCTTTCCTCCTCCCTTGTCTCCTAATTAACTACTTGAAGGTTGATTATGTGCAACGGATATAAAGATACATTGAGCATATAAATATACCAATGCAGCAGATGCAAAAGAAATTATTTGCAGCATCCTATGTCAACGTATTCACTCTTGTTAATTCGAACAATTTCCCGGCGAAAATATATTTATCCGACCTGTTAATGATGCCATCCTCACAAATTGACACGGGTCCAACAAGCTCCAAGCATTGTGATTGGGGTACTAATGTTAAAGCTTTTCTTCTCCTCAATCATCTTCATTGTCATCTTCATTGTTTTGATGATTGTGTGCTTTTGAGCATTATACATCTCCGCAACCTAAAAGGTAAACAATAACTCAAGCTTGTTAGAGTGCGCAGATTAATCAAAATTCAATGGATCAAAAAACAAGGGGTGAGTTTTTTCACCCGCTCGGATGATGAGGCTTACTCTGGGGTCTTGTCTTCTCTTACACGAACAATACGTGGAAAGCGAAGAGAAATGCCCTTTTATCAGAAAGCATGAGAGAATTAGATGAAGAAAAAGGGAGAATTGAAAAAGAGAAGTTAGTAGAGTGCATAATAGGGTCGAATTAAAATTAAACCTTATTGTTATCCACTATGCCCACTCCCGCTCTATGAACAGGGCTAATGGTCAAGTCTGCAGCTTTAACCTCCCAAACCTGGACTTTTAAATACAATATATGCAGGGCTTCCTAAAAAAGGAAAAAGTATAGGGAAACAACGGTAGCATTACCTCAGTGGGCTCAAACCATACATCTGCATTAATTGCTCCACACCAAAAGTATGGCTAAGATCGAGAAAATAGAAAAGATGAAAATTAGCCAGTAAAATTAACTAAAGAACACATTTTTTCAGTAGAAGCAAAAATAGAATGAGATAAAAGGAAGACCTTTGGTTCTGGAATCACATTAGAGCGGAGACTAGCAGAACGTTCTTCAAGCATTGCTTCCGAGAACCCAGTTCCTATCAATGTTCATGTTTCAATATTTGGCATAAACCAAGAATAGATCCTTACAATATATAAAGAACCAGAAGAAACAAATATTTCAAACATTGCACCCACCGATCTTGCAAATGCTCTGAAATTCTTCATTGTCACTGTCATAACACGCAAGGAGAAATGCTCCATAGACACCTAAGGAAAGATATTATTAAAATAACTAAAAAAGCTGGCATTTATGGTGCTAATACTTGAGAAGATGGAACTGTAAGATAGAAAGGAAACACACACACACATATATATAAGGTAGAGAGTAAGAGACATATATGTAAGTACAATTTTTACATGCAAGTACTTTGAAGTTACCTGTCCGTTTCCCACGGCCATGAAAAGCACCAATTGGTACCAGATCTAGTGAGTCTCCTATACTGTAGTGTAAAAACACCAATGTAATCCTTTTTCACCTTTAACCAATTAAGTGACCGTTTGGATGACTCATAGGTAGCATCTCTATCCAATGTCTTGATAATCAAACCCTCACAGCTACAAACAAAGAGGAATTGTTGATTTAATTGATATAATGAGGAAAGCATGATATGAAAATCTCGGGGGAAAAAATTGGAAAAGAAAAAGAAAAATGGAAGACCTCTGATCAACAGAAGTGTCAAGAAACTTCTGTATCTCTCCAAGATCATTTGTTGTGATTGCTGTTGCAAACTGAAAATATCCAGGATCTTCCACAAAAGAGTTATAACGGTGCTGCAAAATGCAAGAGGTTCACAACTACGAACGAATGAATAGAGGCGGCACGTGATCAATGTAGCCTTAGGCTAAATTAAAATTTGGGATACTTTTAATATAAGGATAATGATTATAAATAAGGAGTAATAATAATTTTATATTTTTTTAATTGCTTTTCACATTTCCCAGAAAAAGTCAATAACTTTTTGGACTTTTCAAATTTCAACACAATATAATATATATATATATATATATATATATAATAATTATTTGCTGCCCCACAACCCCACACATTTGTGGGGCCCTAGGCAGTGGTCTCTCCTGCCTATATGGCAGAGCCGGCCGTGTGAATGAACACTCATAGAAAAATAAAAAAATTAGGATGGCAGAGGCGAAAAAATTGTACCTCTCTACGAACTTTCAGTTGTTCCTGAATAAGTGCCTCCCATTGAGATATAATAAATCAAAAGCAAATATGCACACTTCAAACTTGATGTCACTCACAACCACATTCTTGTGAGCTCGAGTACTTAGGACCTGCACGAAACCCAGGGATTAATGAACCTTGCTATCAATCTGAAGGACCTCTAACACTAAGAACTATGGGTAATGGAGTAATTAAAATTGGATAAACTCTTTGAAACGCAGATATTCAATCAATATATAGCATATTTCGCCGGAAATGCATATATCGGTATGAAAGTTATAAGAGAATGAGAAACAATGTGATCCAAAACGATAGTGTTCTTTTTAACTTGCTTAGGGAACTAACTAATAGTTATAGAATTCTACCAGGTGCATACAAATATGGAAAATATTGACCCAGCTCTCAGAAAAATACAAGAAAACAATTAAGGATTCACTTGAATAAATGTAATAACTTCACACTCCATCACAATTTCGCATCATCGATCATTTCTCTAGTTGTAACATGCCGTTAAACATTTCAAAAATAAATGCTCTCATAATTTTCAGAATAATGCGATTTGAACATTATGTATAAAATATGAGAGCAGTTCTCTGCTATTTTTCATTGATTTTGACGGCATACTATTACCTGAAAGGCAGAATCTTCTGTTTTACACGATCATAAGCAACAAGTTCACCATCCAAAATAAATGAAGTTACAGTAGGTTTCTTTAACCTGCAGATACAGTAAATTGAGTAACTATTAATGTAGCTTAGACATTAGTTAATTAATTCAAAGAAATACAATCAAGTTGAAACCTGCACTTTAAACAGGGCTTTAGAACTCTCTGAAATAAACACTTCCAAAAGATGAGAATATTTCATCACAAAGCTAGGGCTCCTATTCAAGCTATGCTGAGAATTTTTTAAACAAATAATGGAGAATAAAAAACTAGTATGTATTTTCTATGTTTGCAAATGTACAGCCTAAGTTCTTATATAGACTAGATACAATCTTAGGAAATCTATAGAAATCCCTGGAATTAAGGAATCTGTTATTCTAACCCCTAAAAATTAGGTAGAAAATAAACTCTTTAATATACACAATTTATCTCTTTATTTTAACATTCCCCCTCAAGCTGGAGAATAAATATTTTTTAATCCCAGCTTGCTAACCATTTTATGGAAATGATGACTGGATAACCTTTTAGTCAATACATCAGCTAGTTGTCCTTCTATCAATACATAAAGCATGCAAATAAAATCACTATCTAGTTTCTCTTTTATGAAGTGTCTATCAACTTCCACATGTTTAGACTGATCATGTTGCATCGGATTATGAGCAATGTTAATTGCTGACTTATTATCACAGTACAACTTCATTGGTTTTTCAATTGGAACCTTGAGATCTTTTAGTATAATTTCTAACCACAGTAATTCACAAATTCCTAACGCCATAGCGCGGAACTCAGCCTCTGCACTTGATATTGCAACCACCGCTTGCTTCTTACTTCTCCATGTAATTAGATTTCCACCAAGAAATATACAATAACTTGAAATTGATCTTCTGTCTACCACCGATCCTGCATAGTCTGCATCTGTATATACTTCTAGGTTCATTCTGGACCATTTCTTAAATAATAACCCTCGTCCGGGACTAAACTTCAAATACTGTAGGATTCTATACACAGCATGAAGATGTACTTTCTTCGGATTGTGCATGAACTGGCTTACTACACTCAGTGCATGTGCTATATCAGGTTTAGTATGAGTCAAATATATTAGTCTCCCAACAAGCCTTTGGTACATTCCCTTATCCACCATCTCATCTTCAACTACTTCCCCAAGCTTATGATTTAGTTCGATGGGAGTCTCGATGGGGTTGACTCCCTTTTTTCCCAGTTTCCTTTAGTAAGTCCATTACATACTTCTATTGTGAAACAAATATTCCCTCCTTCAAGTGTGCTATTTCAATTCCTATGAAGTACTTTAACTTCCCAAGATCTTTTATTTCAAACTCCCAGGCCAGTTTTCCTTTAAGTGACTCCTTTTCTATTTGATCACTCCTGGTAATGATGATGTCGTCCACGTATACAATGAGAGCTGTGACTCCCCCTGAAGCAGTATTCTTTATAAATAGTGTATGGTCCCCTTGACTCTGTTTGTATCCCTAAGCTAACATAGCTCGTGTAAATCTTCCAAACCAAGCTCTAGGAGACTATTTTAGTCCATACAATGCCTTCCTCAACTTACACACCACATTCTTCTTTATGTCAAAGCCCGATGATGTTTCCATATAGATTTCTTCCTCGAGGTCTCCATGAATAAATGCATTCTTCACATCGAGTTGTAGCAAGTTCCAATCAAAATTAGCAGCTAATGTCAATAAAATTCTTACTCTGTTCATTTTTGCAACCGGGGCAAATGTCTCCTCATAGTTAACACCAAACGTTTAAGTGTACCCCTTTGCTACCAGTCTTGCTTTGTATCTTTCTAGGGATCTATATGCATTATATTTTACTGAAAATATCCACTTGCACCCTACTGGTTTCTCACCTTCTAGCAGTTCAACCAGCTCCCAAGTCTTATTCTTCTCGAGTGCCTATATTTCAACTTTCATAGCCTGTTTCCACTCTATACTACTTAATGCCTTAGTTAATGTTTTAGGAATGTATATAGAGTTGAAGTGAGTCAGAAAGGCTTTATGTGAAGGAGAAAAATTGTCAAAAGTGACAAATGGTGAAAGTGGGTATTGTGTGCATTTTCTAGTACCTTTTCGAAGTGCAATAGGTAGGTCTAATTCACCCTTGTCAGGTAAGGAAGAAATAGTTACCTATTCAGTATCCCGTTCCACTATAGTTTGAGGTCCTTGTTGCGGTTCCAACTCTTGGACAAGCATTGGATCAATCTGGTATCCCTTCTTCCTTGAGTAGACTTGGAGTGGTTTAGAAATTGTAGGATCAGGTGCTGGAATTGGTGGTTCAGGTTGTGGAGATGATTGTGGAATTGGACTTACTAATGATGAAGGTTGAGATAATGGTAGTGGAAGATAGAAAAACCAGTCCAACATGTTCCTTCTCCTCTTCAAGTAACGTTTCCCTTAGAGGAGAATAAGATTCACCTTCAACAAAAGTGGCATCTATTGTAATGTAGATTTTGCGAGTAGGCGGATGATAGCACTTGTAGCCTTTCTGAGTAGCTGAATATCCAATGAATAGACATCAAAGGGCTTGAGGATCTAATTTTCTCCGATTCTAAGAATGTATATGGACAAACACTGCACATCCAAACACTCTAAGGGATAGTTGGTTTGGTAAATTGTACTCTGGAAAATGTTGGGAAAAGACCTCCCATGGGCTTTGGTTGTCTAATACCTGAGTAGGTACTCGGTTGATAAAGAAGGTAGCAGTAAGTACTGCTTCTCCCCATAAGTATTGAGGGACTTGTCGCTGAAATAGTAAGGCCTGAAAAACGAGGTTAATGTCTGATTAAAAAATTATTTTCCATTATCTGACCTCAATCTTTTAATTCCTACACCAAACTGTGTTTTCATCATTTTTAGGAAGATAGGAAAAATGGTTGTGACATCTGATTTTTGTTTCATTAGGTAGACCCATGTAACTCGAGTGGAATCATTAATAAACGTGACAAACCAATGTGCTCCCAAAACATTAGCCACCCAAGAAGGACCCCACACATCACTATGTATCAAATGAAATGGTTTTAATGATGTATTGTTACTTGTAGGAAAAGACACTCGTTTGTGTTTTGCAAATTCACATACATCACAATGTAATAGTTTCAAATCTATATTTCTAAATAGAAAAGGAAATTTGAGGCTAAGGGTTTTAAAGGAAGGGTGGCCTAGTCGTAGTAGATGATGGAGGAAAATTTGGTCTTTAGTTGTAGAAGCAGCTGATAGTTGCAAGGCTAGATGTCTGGTCTGGGCAGTTTCTTTACCACCCTAAGGCTCAAGATAGTAGAGACCATTCTTTTCTTTGGCATGCCCAATTGGCTTCCCCGTAGCTTGGCCCTAAAACATACATGAAAATTAGGAGAAAATCAGTTGACAATTTAGATCTTTAGAAAGTTGTTTTACTGATATAAGGTTTGTTGTAATTTTTGGTACATGTAGGACATTTTTCAATGTTAGGGATGGTCCTCAGGATATATTCCCTTGACCTGCTATAGTGATCTTTTTATTACTAGGACATGGATTAGAGGTAGAGAAAATATGGGAGGAATGGGTCATATGGTCGGTTACTCCTAAATCTATTATCTATACTATTTTTGGGTCATTTGTTGAGGCATTAAGAGCATAAGAGTTAGAAACCATACCAAAGAAAGCTAATGAACAAGAAGAACCTGATGGTTTTTCAAGAGAGTCAAGGAGGTTTCTGAGGCGGCCAATATCATCTTGACTAAAAAATTTCTCATTGTGCACAGATTGCTCACTGTGCAGTAGTCCATTCTGTGCAATATAGGCATTATGAGCTTGCCCTTTATATTGGGCAGTTCTGCCCTTATTATGAGCAGGATTTTGAGGCTTTCCGTGTAATTTCCAATAGTTATCTTTTGTATGTCCTACTTTCTTGCAGTAGTTGCATACTAGGTTTCCCTTTTCTGCAAATCTGGGATCAAACCAACTTTCAAATTTCCTATTATCTTTTGCTACCACCATAGCCCTTTCTACAACTTGTTCTAAAGCTCCAGTTGTGATAAGGGCAGATCCTTCTACCAGTTGCACTTTCAACATGACTCCTCTCCTACTTTCCTCCCCACGAACAATTGAAATTGTTTCTCCCAATGTTGGTAATTCTCTTCCTAAGATCCGAACCCTTACTGGGTCAAATTCTGCATTTAAGTCTGCCAAGAAATCGTACATTCTTTCCTTTTCTATGAACGTTTTCAATGTAACAGCATCCTCACCATTGGTCATCTTAATGACTTGATAATAATCCAACTCATACCATAGGTTTTTCAAATGGTTGGCATATTCGGTCACTATTTTGTTCCCTTGTTTCGCAGCGGCTAATTTTGTTTTTATTTCATACACTTGGGCTGCATCGGCTACCTTTAAGTAGGATTTTTGGATTGCTTCCCAAATTTTCTGAGCAGTGGTTAGGAACATAACAGTATCACTAACATAACAGTATCACTGACCTCTAGTATCATAGAATTCCACAGCCAAGACATAACCATTAAATCCGCTTCATCCCACATAGGGAACCGCAGGTCCTGCTTCTCTGGCCCTGTGCCGAGAAGGTGATTGATATTTCTTTTCCCTTTCAGATAGGTCTGCACAAATTGAGACCACTTTAGGAAGTTATTTCCGTTCAGCCTATACATGGCTTGAATGTTTTGTAGATCGCCAGAACCCTGTTGGGTTATGGACTCCTCTACCGAAAGGAGGTTAGCGGTGGTTGAACCATCAGACATCTTGATTTATGAAAAAAAGAACCTAGGGCTCTAGTACCATGAAACAAATAATGGAGAATAAAAAACTGGTATGAATTTTCTATGTTTGCAACTGTACAGCCTAAGTTCTTATATAGACTAGATACAATCTTAGGAAATCTATAGAAATCCCTAGAATTAAAGAATCTGTAACCTCTAGAATTTAGGTAGAAGATAAACTCTCTAATATACACAATTTCTCTCTTTATTTTAACAATTTTGTTGGAACATCTCCACAAGAACATGGACAGTTTTTGGTACACAATGAAACTGAAACGTTAAGTTCTACACACACAAACACAAACACACATATATAAAAATATATAACATTAAAATCTCGTTATTAGATTTACCATGCATAAGCATAAATATATATTGCATAAAAACAATGACTAGTTAACCACCACAGAAAGTCTACCTTGACACTGCAAGGAGAAAATCAAGAAACTTTCCGGTATTTCATTCAGCATTTCAACTGTATATCTCAACAGAACTGTTCTCCATATAATATATCTATTATCAGCGAGAAAAGTTATGGCACATCAAAATATATAACTAGCAGGAAATAGTTACCCAACAGTGTTTCAGTAGGTAGAGTCACCTGGGCACGCTTGCCGTCATACTTGTATTCACAGGTAAATTCTGTATCCTGGAATTTGTTAAGGATCTCAGACACCCCCTTGGTTGGTTTGGCTAGCATAGGTCCAACTGGAACACCAGGTGTAAAGCTACATGCTGTTGGGAGATTCCACACACCGCCAGTGAGAAGTGCAGGGACTATTTTATCATAAAAGGGAAGTACAAGGTACACTTGTTTAACAATCTTCGCAGCCTGATATAACAATAATGTTTCAGAATCTTCCTTTAAAGAATATTCAGGCCCAAAAGATGAGAAGATTTGGGTGAAAGGCTACAATTTACTTTCTTTTGGTAATTTCTGCAGCCAGTATATGAACACCAAACTAATAACCAAAACAGAAGTAGAACACTACAAAATTAGACGTGGATTCAGTGAGGAGACAGTCTAGAGTTGTGTGAGGCCCATGCCTTCAAGATGAAAACTTTTCTTATCAAGTAACTAAAAATTTAGAATGGCCTTTTCCAAAAATTTTAGATACATGACTTGAGTTAGAAAACTGCAACAGTTTTTCAGCACTACAGAAAATTAACTAACCTCTTCTAAAGGAGATTGAATATGAGGAGGTGGGGCAGGGTGCTTTTCTGTATAAACAGCAGCTTGCCCCAGAGGCAGCTAAAAGAGTCTGCTCAGCCAATCCAATTCGCAACTTTGTCTACCAGGGGAAAAAAAGAAAGAATTACTTCTGGGCAATGAAGACATCACTTTGTATCGAGTATATCTGAATTGCAACCTGTAGTAGTCGAATGAGATAGAGAGGCTCACAGTCAGTGGCAGAAACAACAAGTGACTTGATATGGTTCTTCTTTTTTTCTTGACTATCCTTTCCAGATTCCTAGAATGGTTGAGAAATGATGGTTAGAACCCTGTCAAATTAAGAACTACTGTAAAATTGGATTTCTTTTATATAGAAAATAACGAAAATACACCTTGGCAATTATTTGAAATGTATCGAAGACTTTGGCGACGGTTAACACATCAGGTTTACACATTATAGATTGAGATGAATGACTTGTTTTTGCAACGAGACCCAAATCACCCAATTCCTATCACGTGTATCCAAGGAAATATAAATCAAATGTTGGTTGATTCAAACAGTGTTCAATAATAACATCAAGCTGAATCAGAGAATTTTCTATTCCTTTTCAAAGGAAACTAGTACTCGTGCAGATGACAAACACAGAAAAAATCAGAGAATTCACTTGGTGAAAAAATTGTATCACTGATAAATTGAGGTAAAGCAATCAACTGACTTGTTAAATATAATCCAATATATATTATTTTCTTTGGCTTTATTGTTAATTAGAGAGCAGTATAACCCGTTTTCCATTAACAAATTAATACAAGGCACATACCTTGTATTGCTTTTTAACCTGTACTTCAGTTCTTCCAAAAGCCTCACCAAGAGCTTTCATAATCGAAGCATCCCCAATCCCTAGCTCCAACCCTTCATGCGAGGGACGGAACCCCAATCAAAAGCTAAGCAAAGAAATAGAAACGGAACCCCGTTCGCCTTGGTTCCAGCATGCCAGTGATTTCAGCTTTAAATCATTTGCCCTCTCCTTCAGTTCCGAAATGTTACTCTTCAATTTTGCGGTCTTGTCCTGATCAGTAACGGCACATTGTTTCTTAGCCGCGGGCACATACTCAATTTAAAAATAGCACCATTTTCGTCACAATCTTGAGTTTTCAGATCGTTCTGAGTTTCACTATTGCTTCGGGATTCGATTTTGGGAGTCGAATTGGAATCTTTGGAAGAAGAAGTCGAAAATAGGGGCGGGGTAGAGGAATCTAGGGTTTTACGTTTCTTGGGAGAGGAAGACGATTGGGGGGACTTCTTTTTTGATGCGGCGGCGGCGCGAGCACCGGAACATAAGAGCGTCGAAAGCTGAAGGGCGAGAAGATATTGCTGCGAAATTAGGGCTCGAGGAAGATGAGTGGGTTGAGAGAGAAAAGTTTGGCCGGGAGGAGAGAGAAAGAGAGAGCTTTGGTGAGCTGGAAGCAGTGGTTGCGGCGGAGAGAGAGTGGAGAGTGGCGGAGTAGACAAGAACATGAACTCAGTGAGAGCATCAAATTTGCAGAAGTCGCGGGAACGACGAAGAAGAGATTTTGGTTTAGCGCGGAAAATGTCAAGGGAAAAAGGCGGGAAGATTGTAGGGCAAGAAGACGGATGATTTTATTACACCTCCGCCCCTCCTCTCCGACATCTCACCCTCTGTATGTTCCGACGTGTCGTGTTACATTTGAATTCTCATATCAATTCACTCCTCCATCGCACTGATTCAATTAACCCTGTACAAGGAAAATCATGAAAAAATAATTAATTTATTGGATTTATTTTTATTCATATGATTATATTATATTATATTATATTATATTATATTATATTATATTATATTATATTATACTATACTATACTATACTATACTATACTATACTATACTATACTATACTATACTATACTATACTATACTATACTATACTATATACTATACTATACTATACTATACTATATTATATTATATTATATTACATTATATTCTATTCTATTATATTATATTACATTACATTATATTATATTACATTATATTATATTTGTTTGTTTTAAAAATCAACATTTGACATTTTTAACGAGTATAAAGAAAATACTAATATTAATGATCACTATAATAAGTAAATAGACCAAATAGTTCTTACTTTAAATTAGATTATACCTAAAATAAAGTTAATCAATGAAAATTTACTATTTACCATTAACTAAGCTTTTTCTTATATATACATTAGTATCTAAAATATTTTAATGGATTACCATAAGATCTTAAGTATAATCCATATCAAAAAAATAAAAATAAAAATAATAATAACATTTCTAATTCCCTCCACAATAATTAGAAAAAACAGCTTCTGAGTCCTGCTTTCAAACAAGAGGATCTCTTCTTTGAGGATGACGAGTGTAAGGTAGATTCATTTCATGGTTTGTTTTTGTCGTGATGCTCAAATCCTTAAGGAGTCATGGTCTTGACGATGATGTTGAGTATTGGGAGAAAAGAGCAAAAGCGGCTGAGAAGGTTGCAGGCAATAATTACCGATCCGATCCCTTCATCGTCACCTCTCAGTTGGACTCTCAAGTTAACAAGTAAAACCCTTAATTAACACCATTTACTAATTTAGCATCGATGTTACACGATATACTCATGATCAAGAACACATTGCTACTTGCAGGGATATTGATGGGATGACTTAACAACACAAGAAGAGGCGTGGGCCAAAATCACAAAACCATGGGGCCGTGCAAAGCCACGAAACCTATTGATAGGTGTTGGCGGTGCGACCCGAATTGGGCCAACAACCTGAAATAACTAGCAAACTGCGTGTTGGGTTTTGGTCGTACCCCCGGAGGAGGCGAAAGAGGTCAATACTACATGGTTACAGATTCTTCGGATGATGACTTAGTAAATCCAAAGCCGGAACCTTATGTCATGCCGTGATTCAGACGGAGCCACTTTGGGTCACATTTGCACGTAGCATGGTGATTAAATTGAAGGCAGAGCTTGTCATAAGTACTACCGACAAGACCATAGACGGACGCAGAGCTAGTGTTCACATAGCATATGGTGCCCAAATTACAGCTCAATTTGCAGAGAACATTATTATCCACAGGCTTCGCATACATCACATTATATCTCAAAGTTGCGGATCATTTTGGCACGAGACAGCGGACTGATGGAGACGGGATTTCTATATTTGGATCTAGTAAAATTTGGATTGATCATAATTCTCTATCCTTTTGTGATGGACTTATTGATGCCATTCAAGAGAGTACTGCAATCACCATCTCAAATTACCAAATGAACCATCAGAATGAAGTAAGTATCTTATGAAAAGAAGTGTATGTTTGCGTTCTATCTGCTCGATATGCATTTCCTTATTGACTTTAAACTACTTACAATAAATTACCAACAAAATGCATGTGGACACAGGTAATGTTGCTTGGTGCACATGATTCATACTCTCAAGATGCAAGAATGCGAGGAACAATAGCATTCAACCATTTCGGACAAGGCTTGGTTGCAAGAATGCCGAGATGTAGACTGGGTTTCTTCCATGTGGTGAACAATGACTACACACATTGGCTCATGTATGTGATTGGAGGCACAGCACAAATACTACCAATATAAGCCAAGGCAATCGATTCATTGCACCACCCGAACCCCCATGCAAAGGTCACTCATAGGATCAATGCGCCTGAGAGCACGTGGAAGAGTTGGACACGGGTGTCTGAAGGAGATTTGATGGTGAATGGAGCATTCTTCGTTGAATCGGGAAATTCAAGAGAAAGAGCTATTTAGGAGGCTTGGTGTGATCAATAATAGGCCCGGGACCTATGTCACGTGGCTTACATGCTACGCCAGTGCACTAACCTGCTCTGTTGGTAAACCCTGTTAGAAAATGATCAGTTCCAATGATCTCAGAAAATTGCTCGGGCGTGGGGTTTTAACAATTACGAACTAAGGCGTATAACATATATGTATTATTGTATAGATTGATTGCTTCCAAGGGTATCTCAAGTCCGTAATAGTAGGCGACTCTCTGGGTGAAAATCGGATTCAAGCTCCCAAGCACATCATTATAGAGCATCGGGATAATATTACCAAACGCACCTTTTTTTTAAAAGTATTGCTCCCACATTTTTGATACTTCACCAGAGTGCACATTTTCTAATAACCGACTTATCGAAGAATGAAAGAATAATATTATTTATTATACAGGATACATGAAAAGATTCAAACTCCATTGTTTCAAAGCGAGATTTTGGCATGGAACCAACTTTCTTTTTTAACAAGTACAATAATTTATCAACCTAGACCAAAACCATGACGGACCAGGCAGGCAGGGTGACTCAGAACATGGGTCATAGATTTATCATCAAGTCATCACCTCGGCCGGTATCATAGATGAACATGAAGACGTAGGGCCACCTCGAGTCCGTCTAGTATTATAAGAATTGCAGTCTGGGCATTTGAGACCAACAAGGTGAAAAGATACTTCACAGTTCGCTCCACAATCATTGCACAGGATCCACACCTGTTAATTTGTATGCACAGGCATAGATCGTGATCAGATCAGCAGAATATAAATCTGGAATCTAGGTAAGATTCTGTAAGCTCTAGTTGAGTGTATACCAGTCAGAATTATGTGGATTTAAACTGGATTTTAGTCTTAAACTGACGCTAAGATTCCCTAAGCTTTAATGAAGTTATTAAAACTTCAAACTTCAAATAAGGAGTTCAAAAAATCTAGTTTTCCTCATACTCTAATCAAAATACAGTTCTCGAGCACTATCAAATGAAACTTCAGTTTACAAACCTTCTTGTTTCCGTATATATCAGGCATCGGACTTGATGCAATCTGCATTGATGATTTAACAAAACCCAATTAATATATTTTAATAATAAAAAATGCTCACTAAGTACTAATTTTGTTAACAACATTTTTGTTCGTAAAATAGAATATAAAATAATACAAAGATATCGTCTTAAATTACCATTCGATCAAGCTTTTCCCACAGACTGGTCATATCACATATCGATTTTGAGCAAACCGGACAAGAGTACCTGTCACGTACGGAAACTCATAAATCAAAACTTTCAAATCTTCGGTTTTACCAAACTGCAGTTTAATGAAAATACAAATTCACTTACCGGTAATGTTGAGTCATCTCCTTGACACATTCTAAATGTATAGTATGCCCACAAGGCAATATGTTAAGATCTCTTGTCGTGTCAAAAAGAAACTGCATATATAAAATACAAATCATTAGAATCTAAATAATAACAATTACAAGCAGAATAAATCCAAAAAACACTTGCCTCAAAGCAAACAGGGCAATTATGGTGCATGGCGTTTTCTACACAGCGGTGGCCGTTTTTCATCGACTTGGGATAACAACATCCTGAAACAAAAATTTTATCACCTTCAGATTTGATCAATAGAAAGTAAAAGTGGGTTCTTTTATTTTATTTTATTTTAATTTTCATCATCTCACTCACCACAAGTCTTGCAGTGGAAGAAATTTTCACTGCCTCCAGTCCTGCAACAAATAACAGATACAAGCTATGAAAAATCATTTCCCAGTACATCATATAGACAATATGTGCTGATTGCATAGAACCACCTAAACTATGGCTAATACCCATTTTCTTCATACCCAATATGTGCTAATACCCAATTTTCATAGTTTAAGGATTTTTTTGCAGCATTTTATTTTAAGTAAGGGAGATGAACGGTTTTGCGATAGTTCAAGGGGGTGCCGTGTGATTTACCCAGAAAAGGGAAAAAACTAAATATAGACCTTTACCTGCAAATTCCACATTCATCACAGTGGTATTGATTCTTAGAGACCTGAGGAATAAAGAATAGATTCTAAAATTAGAGAAGATAACAAAGAATGAGTAGGATCACAAACTCCAAAATTACTTACATCATTATCAAAGAATTTGCAGATGGAACAGAAGTAGTTCCCCATACATACTCCACAGTTTGCACAATATTGCTGAACCTGATTGGATTACAAGAAAATTAACAGGGAAAAAAAAGAGGTCAACAAAACAGAAAGTTCACTCTTTTGGTATATAATTTTGATTCAATTTTAATTGTTAATAATAAAGTGGGAACTCACATCTTGTTCTGTGTTGCAAAGGGAACAGATAACCTGAAAATTAAAACACGGTAAGATACAATTATAGACCCAATTATAAGCACTTACAATAAAACCTCGTCTTATTTGTATTGTATGTATACTCAATACTCATAGTATATAGTATAGTTCCCTAATTCAATACCCTCAGTCAGAAATTGATTACATGACATAAAATTTTTCTCTCTCTCTAAATGAGGGCATCTCTCTATCATGATCCTATATATATTCAGATTAATCAAGAATATCATGATTAAGAATATTTGCAAAAAAAAAATTGCTTAATGCTTATTTTTAAAAATAAATAAAACACTTTTTCTGCTTATTATGATAAGCATATCAAAATAGGCACTTTTTCTGTTTTTATTTTATTTTTATAAACAAATTTTAAGCACATTTCTAGTTATAGGCCACTTAATATTATAAGCATCTTTTTTTTAAGCACTCCCAAACGGGATCTAAGTCCCTCTACAAGACTATAATCTATCAATATTACATAATTAACTGAGGAAATTAAAGTATTAAATCAAAAATCAAGCAGCAAACCTTTTTCACTTCATGGCGAGGAACATCATGATCATCAAGAGGATTACTAGTTTCTAAGGAGTTCTGTTCACAGAGAAAATAACCAAGAAACAAAATAAATCTTTCGTCTCATATAATTATCAAAAGAGCAATAAAAATTAAAAAAAGAAAGAAAAAAAAAGTTTAGAAATACCTTAGCTTCATTATGGCAATGTCTGCAATCAAAAATCTCATCACAACAAGGTGCTCTGATCTTGCATTTCCTTCTATAATGTGAGCACCTAAAAATCACCCAAAAAAAAAAAACCCATTACAGTTTTCCCCAGAAAAACAAAGCCCCAAATCTGAATTAGAAGTTTTCTCGAGAAAATAAAGCATACCCAAAATTCCCAGCCTCGATATCTGTCAGAGGAACATCTTCATAAAATTCCAATCCAGAAGAAGAAGAATCAGCTTCAGTTTCAGTGTCCACCATCACCTTCCGATTGAGAAAGAACAAAAAATGGTGCTATAATCTTTTCTAAAGATTGAAACCCAGATTTCACCAGGAGAAATGTAACGCGTTGTGGTAATGGAATTGGTTTGTTCACGTGGGATTTATACAAGAACGAAAGGGAGAGATGGGATGTGAAACAGAAAAAGGCAGCTTTTTCTGAGTTGTGCTAAAATCTACGATGGATACAAATCTCTTGATTTTTTTACATATCCGCTAGTTAATTTAAATTTTCTTTTATTATTTAATTTAATTTAATTTAATTTAATTTAATTCAATTTAATTATTTTTCTAACTCCAGGAAAGGAAAATTGTTGATAGTTTACTTGTATCTTCTCCTATTATTATTATTATAAAAAAAAAAAATTCTCTAAAACTCTCCTATTTCTTAAACTATAATTATTATTCTTTTTTTTTTAAGACTCAAGATTTAGATTTAAAGTAGATATTTAATAGTTAATATTATTTAAATTTTCTCACGATCAATTTATATAAACCTAATATATTTTTATTTTGGGTTAAATATTGTAATCATTATATATTTATATTAAAATCATTATCTTAAAAATATGTCAATATTAAAATGTACAACTGGTTTACACGCCCACACAAGCGCGTAAGGTAAGTGAACACACTACATAAATTTACTACAGTCTCCGGGTTTGAAAGAAACAGCTGGCTGCCGTTGAAATCTCAGGATAGGATCTGACTAATTGCTGACTCGTCTTTGGGCCCCACCGTATCTACTGGCGCTTTTATTGGACGTGCATTTGGCGCAAAGCTAGAGGAATGGAACACGTGGCGGTTAAGCAGTGGGCCATGAGGTGTTACATCTAGCAATCTTGCTGTGAGGCAGCCACTTTTGGGCTGTCACTTAATCTTAAATGGGCCACTAGAGCCCATTATCCACTTTTTATGGAATATATATATATTCCATCCAATCTTTCCTATCTCAATAGTCAATAGTAATCGTTCTTTTGCCAAAAAAAGAAAATATGAAAAAAATAATAATAATAGTAAAAACTCTCGGTCTATAAAAATGTATATAAAAAATATATATTGGGCCTTGACCCCTGAGGCCCATTTATTGGACCGGCCTAGGGATTATTCGAACTTAGAACAAGGGTCTCTATTCTCTATGTCGTCGTGTGGGCATCCCGGCAAGCTCAATTTGAGCCAAGCCAGGTTGGGCCTACTGACATCAAGTTTCTACTTGTGATTTTTAAGTGGAAGGGAAGCAAAATTTAAAAGCAGAAGAAGGCACGTGGAATCCAGCTTCCCCACGTGCAATGTTGGTGCTAAACACAGTCAGTTATATTAATATCTTGCGTGACATAAAAAAAATTACATTTAGCTTGCTTCTAACAATAATTTAATCAGTTTTTAAACATCTTTTATAATTAATTACTTCTCTAATCATTAAGCGCCACCTTTTATAATTAATACAGATTTATGATGCATTAGATTCCCTAATTAAGACCAAGACAAATAAAATAATAATAATAAATGAGAGAGATTCAAACATCATTAATAGCATCTTCTAGGCATCATATTATTATTACATTGAGATGGATAACATCGTGACATGAAGTTCGGAATTACAAATTTAAAAAATAAATAATTAAAGCACAAATATTGGCGGTAACCGTTGTAGCGATGGGATAAAGATTGGAATCTTCTTCAATATTTTTAAAAATAATAATCTATAAATATTAGAAGTAATATACATGAACTTTGTTGTTTTAAAACTCGAAGATTTTCTCAACATGGGGTTGCAAATTTTGATAGAAGCGATTGAACTCATAATATCATTAGATAAATTTAATATATAAACTTCATTTTGGAGAAGATGGGAGTTCCGATCAAAATTTGGGAGAAAGAGAGAAAGTTATTTGAACGAATCTAAACTTCATTTCGATTGGATTCAATCGAAAACTTAGTAAATTAAACACTACTCAAAAATGCGATTGGGGCTCATAAAATAGGAAAGTAGTCAAAATTTAAGGGAGAGTCAGGATTTTAAATTGATTTAATTATTATCATACCATCAACTCTTTATCTATAAATAAAAGGTTTTTAGAAGGCAAAAATCATCATCAAATCATCCAACAAATCAACCGATCATCACAAATCATCGTCAAATACTTACTAACAAAAAATTGAAAAACACTCATTATTTTCTCTATGCTCTATCTATTTTTTAACATTTGTTGTTTTCCTCCGAAAAAGTATATATATGATTCCTTAAAATCAGTTCTTAAAAACAATAATTAGAGTGTTAGATTATCATCCGAACGAAAATCTCACTTCATCGTTCACAAATGAAACATTTTTTTTTCTCTTTTCTTATTTATTATTTTAATTTATTAAATTTTAGATGTAAAAATAATATAAAATTAAATTTTAATCTATCAAATTATTATTTCATTAATCAACATCCTCTTTAATTTTAATCCATCGAGTTATTACATTATACACATCACCATCTCAATTTTGTCATATCCACTATCTTTTTCTAAGAAATTTAAAAATAAATTTAATGAGTTTTTCTCCTATTTGTATAATTGTGTATAAACATATATTATTTTTTTCGTCGTTTATATAGATTATAGACCACTACATAGAGTGGTCCAGAAAATCTAGATTATAAATTTTATGTTGATAGGGAAAATAAAATGTTTTTTTTTTTTTGGTTCTTGCTTGTAATAAAAAAAAAACAAAGTTCACTTACTAAATAGATTCAACAAAATTGACTAGTTAGTACAAGTGTAAATAATTCCTCTAACGAATGTTTCTTTAAAAAAAAAAAAAAAATAAAAAAAATAAACCAAGAATATGTATTATTGTTTTTGTTTTCTTTAGATGAATTATACGTAATAAATTATTAAGCTATGATGAATACCTATTTGATTTAACATCATATAATTAAAAAAAAAAAGGATTATTATACATAATTCGCATTAATTGAGTACGATGGTTTGTTAAATAAAGAATTTTTTCCTATTTATCACGCTAATCTTATAAATTGAGATATTATCACGCTAATCCTTTTTTATTTTATTTATTTTATGACATATTAATTAACTCAACATAGAACAAACATTTTAAGAGATGTCGTACTCTCACACGGGTGTTCTATGAATGAAACAACCGTGTATTATTGCAATCTTGAAATTTAAATAATCATTAGAACTATTTTATTAAAATTATTATACATGTCATGGCTTATGACCAATCTTATTTTCTAATATTAATTACATTATTAAAGATGTTATGGCCCAGTTCCCGCCTTCCCTGGACGAAATGCTTGAAATCATTTATTGGGTGGGGGAGATCGAATGGATGTTATTTAATCTATTAGGATATTTTTCGTAATTATAAAATAAATAGGGGATGCTTCGTAATTATCAACATCAATTTTGCACTTATATTTTGAACTAATGTAAAAATTTGATATATTATTCATATTAATTAATTTATATAAGAAATTAATTATATCATAAATTATCCATATTTTAACTTTGACGAAGTTTTTAGATCTATAGAGCTTTAGCCATTAGAGCTTTGAGCTCCATATGGAAATGGGAGGAAAAAGAAAAAGAAAATAAAAAAAGGGAAATAAAATATAAAATATACAATTTTGGGACATTTTTTGAGGAAACAAAAAAATTAACCGGCCGATAGTGATAATCCGATTGAAATAACCCCGAGACCGAATAACCGAACTCTAGGGCCACGTCAGAGATGCCCACTTTGGATTCTATTCACACTTGATGATACCTCTTCCTCCTTCTAGTTCCACGTTATATTAAACCGCATAAGGCAGCTTCCTTTCTCCTTAACCTCTCTTCAACCCCATTTCTTCTTCTTTCTTATTAACACAACCATTGTTCCATATGGACCCGAATCAAAACCCTCTAATGCAACTTCACGATTTCGATCCACAAGATTTCGCTGCTGATACAACCCATTTCGACCACCAATTCGTCGACCTAATCCGAGGATCCGAGCATGAAAACCCAATGCTCGATTTCGATCTCGAACTCATCAGTGGCAGCAGCTTCGTCGATTACCCGCCATTTTCTCACGACCCATATCCGTACATGTTCAACTTCAACCCAATCAGAGCCCCGGACCAGAACTCCACGTTCAAGACGCTTGGGAGCTTCGATGAGGAAGAAATGAAAGCCGCGTTAGATTTGGAAGATGACGATGGAGAAGAAGGCTCTTCTGGAACGACCATGAATACTGCCACGACGAAGAGACGGAAAGGTGAGAGGTCAAGGACTTTGATTTCTGAGAGGAGGAGGAGAGGGAGAATGAAGGAGAAGCTTCACGCATTGCGTTCTTTGGTCCCTAATATTACGAAGGTATAAATTTTATAATTCTTTAGAAGAACTTGTTATTATGTCATTTTTTATATACATTTACACTTTTTTTTTCTTTTGGTGTAGATGGATAAAGCTTCGATTGTTGGAGATGCTGTGTCGTACGTGCAACATCTTCAGTCACAGGCCAAGCAGCTTAAAGCTGAGATTGCAGGTCTTGAAGCTTCCATGAATGGAGCTGAGAAGTATCAAGGCTCTACTAAAAACCCAAACAAGATTCAAGTACGCCCAAACCAATTAATCCCCAAGAAAATAATTCAGGTTATATTAAATTTCATTACTCCCCTCATTAATCTGAAATTTGGCTCCAACCTGCGATTAGATTTAAAAAATTTGTACAGTCCTTTATATATATATATATATTGGTGCAGATGGATATCTTTCAGGTTGAAGAAAGAGGGTTCTACATGAGGCTGGTTTGCAATAAAGGGGAAGGAGTGGCCATGCCCCTTTATAGAGTTCTTGAATCTCTGGCAAGCTTCACTGTCCAGAGCTCCAATTTGGCTACTGTTTCTGAGAATTTTGTTCTCACAACTACTCTCAACGTAAGTTTCTAAAATTAAAAAGAAAAAATTTCCTTTTCTATCATCTATTTTTTAATTTGGGGTCAACTCTATATGTGGAGAATGGATAAACCATATAGCACAGTTTGACTTCCTCTGAATTGAAAATGTCAAAGACTAGTAATTAGAATTGTTTAGTAATTAGAAGATGATTATAACATATTTGCAGGTAAAAGATTGTGAGCAAAACCGGGACTTGCAGAATTTGAAGCTGTGGGTCACAGGGGCTCTCCTCAGCCATGGCTTTGAATTCGATTCACCTTTTGCTGCTGCTGCCTAGTCATCTCTCTCTCTCTCGTGAAGAAGAGCACTGGGATGTAACATGCTAGCTCTAGGCTTTTGCTCCGGAAGAAAGAGTATGTAAAACTGGAGTTTTGGACAAAACTGTGAGATACGCCTGCAGTTTGGGCTTTTATATGTTTGGACTCGTAGATCAGGAAATTTTTTGACCATCTGCAGGCCCAAACAAAGGTTTGTGGGTATCCACTACATTACCACTTTAAATACTTTTCTAATTTCGAAATTGTGTAATATAAATAAATAAATGAGTGTTCTGAAATTTACGTTCCGAAAGATTCATGTCATTTCATGATTGATTGATTGATTGGCAATATTTTATGCCTCTCTCCATACATGTTTGCCCCGCTAAAAGTAAAAGGAAGTGTAAGTTAGTTCCGACCCTCTTAAATTTTTATTTTACTAAATTTATTTTCTCTCAAAGTTATTACATTAAATTTATATATTTTTAACTTTCATAAAATTATACATGTCTCTAATTTTTTAATTTTTTTTGAAGAACTAAGTAGATCTAGTCACATGTCACACTTCGAGCTTTTAATTAAACTTACAAGAGTTAATACTCCCGCTCTCATAAATATAAGTTAAAAATATTATATATGAAATTAATAATTAGTAAGTTATCGTGATTTGAATTTCAGATATTTTTTTTTTTTATATCATATTGAATTGTCGCTAGTTTTAAAAGCTTAAACTAATAAAAAAAAATGGAACAATAATTTAATTAAGTTTATCAAGAGTAAGTAAATAACTTATTTTTATTTGGATTAATTCAACTTTTAATTTTTGTATAGTTCAATTTTTATAAATTCGTATATATATAATTTTTGTCCAACTTTTTAGTATTATGTAGTTTAAATAAAATTTTTTAATCCATATATAATCTCTGTATAATTTTTTAGTCCCTCTGTAATCATTTGTAATTCATATATAGTCCAAATAAGATTTTTTAATTCATGTGTAGTCCAAATGTTAAAAAAATATGTTCATATGTCAGCATGCCACATCATTAAAAAAATATTTAACATTCTTTCGTCTTTAGTTTTTCATTATTTTTACTTTTCTCCTTTATTTATGTATTATTTTCTTTTATAATCCAAAATGAATAAATAAAATTAGGAGGAAAAATTGAAATCGGTCCTATTTCTTAGGAAAAAAACAATCTGACTATTTTACAAGAAATCGATTGAAATTATTCGACTTTTTCGCGAGTTATCCTAATCGAATCGGTCTGATTCTTCGTGAGCAATTTAATCATATCGATCTATTATTTCACGAAGAGCAGGGTTCGACCGATTTAGTTTTTCCTCGTGAAGAACCGAATCGATCAGATCTGTAATGATGGAGGTCTGCTCTTTTTTTTTTTCTTGTTCCTCATGAATAAGATGAACGAATCTAATCGATCCGATTCTTCACGGAGAAAAAAGGGAATCGGTCAGACCGAGTCTGCGTGAAGTATTAGATGGTCTGATCAAATTGCTAATGAAAAATCTAACTGATTCGATTTGGATGATTTACGAAGAAGTCAAAATGTTTCAATTGATTTCACATGAAATAGTCAGATCATTTTTTTTCCCAAGAAATCAGATTGCGTTTTATTTTTTGCTCCTAATTTTTTCATTTTTATCTAATTTTTTATCGTGAAAGAAAACAATAAATTAATAAGGGAGAAAAATGAAAATTATAAAAGATTAAGAATGAAAGAATATTAAATATTTTTGTAATGATGTGGGTTGCCGACACATGGACTACAAAATTTTATTTGAACTATACATGAACTAAAAAGTCTCATTTGAACTACATTATAACTACAGATGGACTAAAAAGTTACACGAAGACTACATAGTGACAAAAAAATCTCATTTGAATTATACAGAGACTAAGAAATTAGACGGAAACTACATATAAACAAATTGGTAAAAACCGAACTACACATAAATTGAAAGGTGAATTAACCATTTGTATTTTTGACCCAATTTCAAACCAATTGTAAACGGGATCAAACTTATTAAAATGGAACAGATTAAGATAACGTGCCATGCACTTGTTAAAGTTTTAATAGAATTTAAAAATTTGAGACCTAAGTCTAATTATGAAAAGTAGAAGGATGTAAATCTAATTTTATAAATTTGAGACCTAGATCTCATAAAATAAAATTTAGGTGTTTCAAGTCTAACTTACTTTAAAAAAAAAAAGTAATGAAATTCCATATATATATATATATATATACATACATATATTTTAGCTAACACGTCGGGGCACCCCTCTAATCTCACTCAATAAATCATCTCTCCTTCCCTCTGTTCTTAACATGTTATGGGGATTGAGGACCATTTGCAAAATCAACTACTCCTGTTTCACGCTTCTACTCTTATTCTTATTATAAAACTTATTAAGCTTTAACTGTTTTTTTCTCTTGAGCAACTTTCAACCCATCTCTATGTTAATTTCATCTTAACATTTTCAATTTTATATCTTTAAACTCATCTTTACTCGCTTTAATAATTTACCACCTCTTATATAAAGTGAAAATTCAACTATAAAAACTTTTGAAACAACTGATAACTTTGACGACTTTAGAAACATATTTCATCTCCGGGAAAGCAATTCCGGAAAATGAACATTAACCTAAACCGAATCATGAACACAGATTACATAATCAAGAAGTAGTCAGCCAAGGGTATTTAAAGCATATACACAAAAGGCTGAATCTTTATTTATAGGCACCTCTTTTCACTCGTTGCATATCCAAACTAGTCTCCTTCCAGATTGAAATGCATTTGCCGCGAATGGATTTCTGCACGTTTTGTATGTTTGGACGGAAGGAAAATACTTTTCATGATTGCAAGAAAACAGGGGCATGCTTTCGCTTCATATGCATCTTTGACGGGTTCAATAATGCTGTCACCAGAAAAGAAAAAATATTTCATATCAGATGAATAATAAGATATATAATGACACAATCCATAATCAAAAGGGAGGTATTTTATGTTTCTCCAATTGTTTATTCTGTTTCCTCTCTTTTGAGTCCAATTTTCGAGGACTGAGAAAAAGCCTCGATTCGACCGAATTCTGTATAACAAAAGAAGGTTTCAAGAAAAGCTCAATACCTGGTCAATCACTGAAAAGAGTTGGATCATCAAGACAGATATTGCAGCTCAGAATCACCAAAAATGCAACATGACAATTCATGATAACCTTTATTAACTGTAAAAAGGGCACTTCAAATTTTTGTGGGAGCCAGATTTATGTAAAATCTATCTAAAGTTACAGGTGTAAGAAATTATTTTACTTATACCAGAGTTGAAACTGAGCCGATGAGACAAATTTCCACGGGATTAAAGATGTTCTCTCTGTTATTACAGAGCCGAATTCCAAGAAACTTGGAACTATGTCTGAAGTCCTTCCTCATCATGATTGCCGGGTTTTGACAAGACCTGAAAGGTTGTCCCACCAATAACCCATGCAGTTGATTCGGGTTGATGATTAAATGCATTGAGAGGGTGTGCACTTCCATCTTCTAATTGTACGCCATAAACAAAGGGAAGCCTAAGGGTAATGAAACTCTCTGGTGGTAAGATTACTGGACATCCCAGACTAAACTGCAGTTTCTGTTGCCGTTCCAGAACTGATGCTGGAAGGCATGACTCCTACAGTACCAGTTCCCAAACAACTAAATAAATATATAAACAAGCATTATGAAACCAAACCAAACCAAACCCGGGTCTATTTGACTGAAATTGGTTCTCATTGGCTGATCTCTAAAACCATTGTATGAAATTTTAGTTTGACAACATACCAAAAGATATATATGCATATACATATTTAAGAATTGAAAAACCAATAATGAAGAACCGAGGCAAACCTCAAATTGTATGACTGGAGATGCAGCTAATACGATAGGAAATGGGGGTGTGACCTGTAAGCAAATTACAAGTATAAAGTGAAGGAAGTCGAAAAAAAAGGAACATTTCGGCTCCATTTGAGAACACTTATGTTTTGCCCAGTTTAGGCCTATAGTATCTAGTTGAAGACTACAAAATACAAATGGAGCCTTAGTGAATTATGAAACCAAGTGCAAATAAAGAAAACAGCGAAGTTATCATCAAGACGGCGGAAACTAAAGGAATCATAAAAAAAGACCGTACCACAAAGATTCTTTGAAGCTGAGATATGGTCCCGGCAAACTCAGTCTTTGGTTGGTCCTTCTTGTTCTTCTTGGAGAGCTTGCAATGTGGACAGTTCATGAAAACTGGTAAATTCTTGTTCAACAAGGAGAAAGCATACCCACCACTCTCATCAATGCTACTACTCTTAACAGGCATCCGGTTGTTTTCAATCCCAGGCCCAGATAAACGCGTGGTGGGGCCATCTAAATACAGATTACCATTATTAGTCAGTACTATCTCTTTTGACTTGTTCCCATGTCTCTCCCTAAAGTTTCTATGACGAACATGCTTACTTTCTACAGAAGAAACGATTTGAGATTCCCCACCCAATGAAGAATATGGAGTCTCAAATCCATTGAGATGTTCGGAATTTAACTGAAAACGATGTCCATGAGGGCACTCATGCTCAAACCCAATATAAGCAATAACATGCTTCAGAGAAGTGTTCTTAAGCTTATCATTACTACTCACATTCATGGGGACCACATTACTACCTATCCGTAGAAAGGAGTCACCAATCTCATTCTTAGCTTCTCGTGGGCCCCTTGGTTGGTCAACGGTCACACTCACTGGCTGAAAACTCCTATTTGCTATTACCTTACTTTGTTTCATATCCGTTTCCAAACCTGACACAGGTTGTTTCCTCTGTTGAAGAGGTGGAAATCCTGAATACGGAGCTGCAGACCCCGCCACGACCTCGGAAAATGGCTTTCTCATTGTAAAATTTGAAGAAGGATCTTTTCCTCCTATGCTTGACTTCTTCTCACCACCTGGCTTGATATTGTCAGAGATTGATATCTGTTTCTCAACTCCAATCTGTACATCTCTCTCTGTATTAGCATCTACCTTGAGTTCAGCTATTGATTCATAATCTCTCTCTAAACCATTTGGGTTCTTCATTTTCCCAATAATAATTTTCCATTTGGAAAGAAACTTGTGAGCAGGAGAGAATCCGCTCTGAAGCAATCCTTTCGAAGGCTCGTAATACTTTGCACCCCCAACTCGAATCAAGCTCCACGAAGAGGGGTGGATGGGACCCACTTTGCTTACTCCTCCAGGTAATTGGAGCAATGGGAGGAGCTTATCACATTCTGAAAAGCAGTTAAAATTCGCAGATTGGAAGTCAAATGGATCAGGCCGTAGTTGTCTAGAACGGCCACAAGCACAAGCATGGAGAAACACAAAACCACTAGAATGAGGCTCGGAAAAATCATGTCTTTTCTTCACGCAAGGTTGACTGGTCAAACTAACTGCATCACATAGTTGCCGCCCAGCCGTCCAGATCGACATGCATTCTTCCTCCAACTTTGTCGTGAAATATTGCATGGCTGGCCCCTTGACCATGGAACGGAAAGCATTCAAGGCTTTATCAAAATGGGCTTGGTGTTTTGAAGTGGGGTAATAAGCAGGCAAGTCTTTTAAGTACACCTCCTTGGCAAAAGGAAGGGACTTTTCACACCATAGAGTCGAGAACTTTGTATTCAAACCTTTACCATTTTCCAACCAAGACACAGCGATTTCAAACGGTTCTGTTGTTGTTGTTGAACGTGGTTTCCTTTTTGCGGGGCCCACTTCATCAATGGACACACCTTTGGAAGAAAGAACACCGTGTAGAATCATTCGACTAGAAGACAACCATATCTCCATATTCGGAAGTTCCGGAGTTGTAAATGTTTTTCTGGAAGCGGCTGAGGCTGAGGCAGAGGCGGAGGCAGCCGCAGCCGCAGCAGCCGCCACGGCAACCATGCCAACTCCAACAGCCGAGCCACTGTTTGAATTCCCAACTTGCCCCCCTCTACCTCGTAGAATTTCAGCCTGCCGGAAAATAAAATCCTTTATAGACAGTACATCCTCTTTGGTTCCACTCTGGCCATGACTTTCATGCAGAAGAAAATCTGAGGTGGCCTTACCTTCAAGAATATCTTCCACAATCCTGGAAGCAAAATCAAGAGACTCACCTGGCCGATTTGTCAACTTATCAACCAGTACAACAGCTCTTGATGAATCGAGTGAGAATAATGGGGAGGAAGAATTTGAACCAGTCCCACTTTTAGTAGCTCCCGCAACATGTCCTGTTTCAGTAAGTGTTCTACACCGCTTAATCAAAAGCCGAACTTGTGTCTCTAGAGATGTCTGAAGTTTTTTCCTAAACCCACCTTCGGATCTACTCACCGGACGAGCAAGCACAATAACAGGCTGTGGCCCAGACCCTTTACCCGGCAAGCTGGGTTGAGATGAACTATCTGTTGAATCCTCTATATTAGAGCTAGTGGAGGTTGAGATTTCACTTGAGAAAATATCATCGATGAAAGCAAAAAGTAGGACCGGAGTGCATTGTCCAGGAAACAATGAGGCATAGGAGCCTAAACCCGACATGGGAGAAACAGATGAGGAATTGCGAGCCATAGTGCTGCTGCTACTTCTACTACCCGGAGATGGATTGTTCGGAGTGGTTGATGACATGGTGGGCCGAGATGATGATGAGGAGGTGGAAGAGGAGGAAGAAGGGTGGGAGCGAGATGGCAATGGAGGTGTGGTTCGAGATCTTATGAAGGGAGTTAATGAGTGCTTGGAAGCTTGTAAGACTCGGAATTTCTTTAGGATCTGAGTGTCAAATCGCATCCCTTCTTGGATGAATATGAGTACATGGCAAACCTGAATTTACTAAGTTCAATTGCTAAGTATTTAAAAGAAATCTCTAAAATCCTATGTAAAGGTTGATTTCTACTCCTCCCTAGGTTAAGCACAATTCCTAAAATATGCATCTACCCAATTCAACAAAATCCAGTTTCAGAAATGATAATCCAACCTCAACTCATCTAAGTTATGTCTATTCAAACCAATAAAAGAGACTAAAAGATGAAACAATTAGCTCAAATTCAAAAGAACTTACAGAGAACATGAACAGCAAGCCCTGCAGATCTCTAAGCTCATTCTCTTCAATGGCTGAGTCAAAACCCCAAGAAGACCGGGAATCGCAAAACCCGTCAACAAGAGAACAATACTGCAAGAAGATAATACCCGTTTCCTCGTCATGGTAGTAACTGATTCTCCGCCACTCGAACCAGTCTCTAATCCCCCCATCCTCCTCTTTCTCAATGCTTAAACCTCTGTCCAAGTTTCCGGACCCGAACACGTTCGAGTCGAGGATCCGGTTGATGAGATGGGCCGTGTCTTCGGGTCTTGTCCCGATAAAGCCCACGACAACCACGCCTTCGGACGAGGTGGGTAGTGAAGAAGACGACGAAGAAGAAGGGGGATCTATGGAGGGAATGGGAGGTGGGTAGGAAGAATGGAGAGAGGGGGAAGGTTTCGGGTGGGTTAGGACCCGCACCGAGGTTGCGTGGGAGGAGGTGTTCATCAATGGAGGTAAAGAAACCGGAGCTTTCTGGGTTACTTAGGAGTTTGGACTGCTCTCTCTATGGAGGGAGAGACAGAGAGACAGAGAGACAGAGAGAGAGAGAGAGAAGAGAGGGAAGACGGGTCGTCGGGCTCTCAGGTCGGGTTTTTGGAGCTTTGAAAACAAAAATCTTTTTTTAATTTCTGGTTTTGACCATTTTTGTATCATTTGTATTACATATTTACATGGGAATATTCCAGAAGATGGTAAGGGTTTTTAAAAAAAGAAGAGGCCGCATGTAAACCCAGAATCTCATTATCCCCTTTAAATCTCATCCTCAACTTCTCACCCAAACAAATTCTTCCACCAAAATGCAAACTGCTCTGGCAGCCATGGCCGCCCAAACAATCCTCTTTGCTTCTCCTTCCAATCACAACCTTCTCTCCGCATCTTCAAACAGCATTTCCTCCCCACTTGTCCACTCCTCCTTCCATGGCGTCTCCTTCAAGCTCCCTTGCAACTCTCTCGCCCTTGCCGCCACCATCACACCTAAGCCTCTTACTATCGTCGCCGCCACTAAGAAAGCCGTTGCTGTTCTCAAGGGCAACTCCAATGTTGAAGGCGTCGTCACGTTGACTCAAGAAGATGACGGTCTCTTCTAAACTACTGCTGCTTTTTCTTTTCTTTTCTTTTTTTTTTTCCTCCAATGATTTCGAATCTTCTTATTAGGGATTTGATTTCACAATTAGAAATTGATTTTTTGAGCTTGTCAATTTATTCGGTGCTGAGACGGCCGAGGAACTGAGACTAGTTAGAATCAGGGGTTTAGGGTTTTGAGTTCTGAAGACTCGAGTGTGCATTTAGTTCAGATTTCGAAATTGAAATTTAGCCAAACTAAATTCCCATCAGCTTATGAGATTAACTATATTTTGTATTTGGATACCAAATGGAGCTTTATAGCTTGTAACTCTAAACTGGATTTGAAGTTACACGATTTTACCTGGCATTGCATTTTCATATAAACATTTCGATTGTTGAGATTGCTTGAATTACACAGAATCGAAATTTTACTTGAAATTTGTGTTATGTTCTTGATTAGCAAAGTTTACTATAGATTAACAAAAGAAATATACTGTTATTCCGAATGAGGAATTATAGTGCTGTCAGGTCCTACCACTGTGAATGTTCGTATCACTGGGCTTACTCCTGGTCCTCATGGATTCCACCTTGTGAGTAATTTTTTTTTTCTCTCGTGTGTTACTAATTGAGTTTCTATCTAGTAAAGTCTCTGAATCTTTGTGCATTTTTTTTCCTGTCTAGCACGAGTATGGCGACACAACAAATGGTTGCATCTCAACTGGTAGGGGTTTAATTGCATTTTGATCTTTCAGTGTTGAGAATGTTCTTACAAAATTGTTAATTTTGTGGTAGACCTCCTAGATGTGATAATGTCAGTTGTTGGATTGTAATTTTATTTAATAGTTTTCCTTCTGTTCTTTCAAATTTGAATTAGGACCACATTTCAACCCTAATAAGTTGACTCATGGTGCTCCTGAGGATGATGTTCGCCATGCGGGTGACCTGGGAAACATAATTGCTAATGCTGATGGTACTGTTCTCTCTCTCTCTCTCTTAGTGTTCACAAACTATCTAATTATTAGCTCGGAATTTGTTTGTTCCACAGGAGTGGCAGAAGCAATCATAGTAGATAGCCAGGTACTTATCTTGCACATTCATTTTGATCATTATTTTTTGTCTTAACTTTTTGCTAGCATATTGTATATCCATTACTCGATTTAATCGTATGGTTGTGGAATATAAAGCTATGTGATTTACACTCTCAACTAAACTCGAGCAATCTTTTATCACCTACTTCTTCAGATACCCTTGACAGGTCCTAATGCAGTAATTGGAAGAGCCCTTGTGGTCCACGAGCTGGAGGATGACCTTGGAAAAGGTAATTTTATTTTCACACTTCGGCTTGCGGGGTGGGGGAAGTTAACAGTGTTCAGTTTATTTGTGAAAGCAACTTGTTCTTGTATGCTACCTTACCTCCTTTGAAATTATAACTAGAAGATCATGGAAAGAGGCTTTACTATTAATTATCAATAATTTACAATAGTTAGGTTAAATCTCTTACAAAATTGGGTATCTGATTTTCTAATGGATGGAATATTTTGCCTTTCTTACTAGGTGGGCATGAACTCAGTCTGAGCACTGGTAATGCAGGTGGAAGATTGGCATGCGGTATAGATTTCCTTTCCATTCCCTTCTAAACTCACAATGTTACTTTGTTTACCTGTTTATATTTGATTTATTTGCTCGCTTGATCTAGTAAATTAGTAACAAATATATATATATATATATTGGTTGCCAATTGACTTATCTTTCTCGAGGCCTATTGGCAAAACTGTTTGCCACATACCAACTTATTAAGGCATAAGACTTAAGTTCCTTTCGTAACTTGATACAGGCTTGTTATTATGTAAATACTAATAATTATCAAACTTGATTAAACTCTTGACCAAATGATCCTCTCTTCTTGAATGTCAATTGTGCAGGCGTGGTTGGTCTGACTCCAGTGTAAATATAATTCTTTACCATGCTACTATAATTTGTAATAATGGCCTTCCCGGGTTTCATCAGTTTATCAGCGCTAAGACTGTTGTAATTTTTTATGATGTTATGTACTCTGGTTATTGTGCTACATTATGCAACTGAAGCTACATTTCACGTGTGTGTTTTTGGTTGTATTTTGTGAAGTATAGGTTTCATAACGTTGGCCGTATAATTTTCAGCTCATCTAGGTCACATACTCAGCAAGCTCTATCAAAGCCGAGAGTGCAAGTTTAAGCTTCAGGTCGACTAGGATCTTGGTCGCAACATACACTGTGATATACCAATCTTGTTATAGGTTCAAAGGAAGACATACTTTCATGTTTCATGCATTTTAGTATAAAGATAGAACAAATTTTGAGAAATGGAGTGGGATGAAAATGACCGGAGTAAACACTGAGTAACTTTGTATACCAACTAATTTTCCACAATCAAGAGGTTGCTTAGTCCATCGGTAACATAATGCTCCTCATCCTCATTGCACTATAATGAATTCTTTTAGTTTTCCCAAGTGGGTGATGAATTGACTTCACTTAGAACAATCAGCACGATTCATGGATCCCACCGTTCATACTAACACTTCAAATGGGCATTGGATAGTTGTTTTTTTTTTTGGCCAAATTTGGATGGTTGTTGACTGTCTGTTCATTTAACCTAAATTTTTTAAGTGTTCGAAATTATTATTTATAACTTAATATGGTATCAAGTAAATATAAAGAAGGAAACACGTGGAAACAAAAAAAAAATAAAGATTAGGCAATTGGATTTGTGATTGTTATTAGTTTTATTAGTTACGAGATTTGATCTTCTTTAAGTAGGTTCCTAAATCACACTAAAATAACTATCAAAACATGTGAGAGGTGCTAATTAATGTGATCATGCCATCAGTTTAATTTGAGTGGAGTAGCTAAGAAAACTGTACTTTGCTTTAAGTAAGCAACCTAATTAGGTAAAACACTCATTCCCCCTACCATATACTAAATTCTCAAGTACCTAAATGCTATCAACTAAATTGAACAGATTACCAATAAAAAGACTTAACAATAAGGAAGCATAAAACACTCTCCAAATCACATTTTTCTTGTAATTCAATGGACCCATTCTCCTCTGCCTAAAACAAATATTTCTCTCATAGTACAAGTTCCATGTGATGTCGTTAGTTATATTCCGGTTAGAGCTACCATGTCGATCCCAAAGAGAAATATCAGTGTGCATAACTATTTGCCGGGTCTGAATTTGGTGTAGATTGGATTTGGACCGGTGTTAATGATTCATTTTATAGTATATTGTTTAATATGAAGTAATGCAATGATTTCAACTTTCGTCTGTATTAATTTTCTATACTGAATATATATAAAATCTATCGAGACTGTATGAGTCCAAACAGATCCAAATACACTATTGAAATGGAATAATAATCGATTCCAATTATTATTATTTTAATCTAACACTGCGTCATTTTATAAAGAATATGAATAAATAAATTTTCTAACTCATGTAATAAATAACTCATCAAAAATAATTTATCTCATCAGTAAATCTGAATCAATCCACCCAACTAAATTTAATTTTTCACTTTTTCTTAGAAAGACTTTAGGTTGGTTTCACTTTCTAGTTTGATTGGGAGATTAAAAGTTCACTAGGCATGACTCATGAGTGAAGTGAGTAAAGGAACAAAAGAGAGAGAGAGAGAGAGAGTAGTGTGGACCCAACTTTAAGAGCCAGAATTAGAGGTGTCAAAATGGGTCGGGTTTTTTAGCCCGACCCATAGTTCAATAAAAAAATTCGGCCTTAAGCTCGACCCAACCCAAATACGGGCTCGGGTTTGGACAAATTTTCAAACTCACTGGATTGGCCCAGCCCGACCCGATATATAAGCCCGGGGCCCTGCTTGGCTTAGCCCAAATGAGTCTGGCTGGGCCTAGCCCGACAAATTTTTATTTTTATTATTATTTTTTGTTATGTTTTTATTGTAAGGTCCGTTTTTTCCTCCTTAAAGTCAGAAGGTTTTTTGACGGACCCATTATTTAATAATATGCAATGAAGTCTTTATTTGGCCAAAAATTTATTCTTTATTTGAGATGCTCTTAGACTCTTAGTTATTTGATAATTTGAGATGCTACTTGTTATTTGGTTATAAACTTTGATAATACAATTTGATAATTTTGTTTGAATTGTTATTTGGACTTCTTATTAATTGGATTGTTCTCATGACTCAAAATCTCAAATAATCTCACTTATTTTAATAATAATTTATTATGAATATTTTATTTAAAAACGACCGAGACCATTTTAGGCCTGATAAAGCCCGATAGAACCCAACCTATTTTAAGTCCGGATGGGCCCGAAATAAACCTAAAAGACTTTCTAAGCCCGACCCAAATATATATTTTAAAAATGAGTTCAGCCCAACCTGATCTTTTTAAATATTATCTATCTATTTACTTTAAATAATTTGATTTAAAATCTCTCACAATTTAAACCTTAAGACAATTTTCTTAAGAAAAAAGCTAGTTTGATTTTCTTTATAATAAACTAAAAAAAAAAGGGTAAATTAAGATCAAATACATTACCTCTAAGTCAATGTATTTTAATTTAAATAATTCATTAAAAAAAAATAAAAAATAAAAACCAATAATATAGTAAATTAAGCAAACAAATCACACGATGGGAAACATTGACTTGTATGCTCATAGCCTGCCCAATTGCCATGTTCCCCATGTCTAAATATGATACAAGAAAAATGTTGAATTTCTTTATCTTATTATCCCCACACACACGATGCATGCGTAACTTATTACTTTATGCTACGGAGCATTTTCGAAAAAGTATAGTAATTAATTTTTATTATAATTATTTAAATTATAAATATCATATTTATATATTTATGATAAAATAATGACTTATAAATTAGAAGTGATTTTAGTTAAGGTGCTAATTTATTTTAATTAATAAAATTATTTTTGCTCTATTTTAAATATATATATAAAAAATAATGGCAACCTTTTCTATGCTTGAGAAATGATGGTGACATAAGTACACATCTACTTTCTAGAAGTAGAGATGTGTTTAAAAGTTTTTAAAAAAAAAAAAAAAAAAAAAAACGTTAGTTCACTGACCAACCAAGAAAATTAATAATACTATATGTTAGTTCACTAACAAGAGAGCAACTAGTAATTACCTAATCATTGTATTAATTAAACACGTTCAACTTAATTAGTGTGTTTATTATTAATTAAACATAATTATTATAGAATTGAAAGAGGAAGAATATATAGTAGTTTGATTACAATTGAAGGGCGATTTATTTCTATTTTACTTAAATAAATTTAAATTAAACTTTAGTCTTAAAGTAGATCTACACATCTATTTAAAAAAAATATATATATATAATGATAAAAATAAAGATACAAAGAAAAAATAAAAATTAATATTTTAAATTTATATAACAATTAAATTATATCATATATATATTATATATTTAATTAATATAAATTTATATTTATATTTAAAATCTTAATATAAATAATTAAATATTTTTAAAACCCATCTTACTAACCACCTACTTAGCTTGAGACGTAATAGTAAGAAAAAAGATACCAAGTATAATAAGTAATAATGATAGTGGAAATATTTAATGGGTGTAGTTGACTTGTGAGTATAATTGTGTAATTTATACGTATGTATGTATGTATGTATGTATGTATAATACATACGTATGTATTAGGATTAGGAAATTGATCAAGTGGAAACTGGTTATATATGTTGGTCGGTTTTGTGTTTCCTGTGGACTTGTTTCTTGAAGACAGTGAACTCAGTGACAGCCAAGAAAAATTTATTGACAGAGAGAGAGAGAGAGAGAGAGGGAGAGAAGAGAGTTCTTGGTTACAAAGAACTAACTTGTGAATGATGAGCGGGCTATCAACCATTTTTTTCGATAATATATTTTTTTTTTCATTTTGGAGTGACATGTGAACGGTCACTTTAAAGGGAAAAGGACACCCTGGGCCCATCTTTCTAATGATATAACTAATCAAAACCCCACCAATTTTAATCCAAGAAAAAATAATATACATGTTGAAGCAAATTCATATATGATGGAATTAGAGTACTTATAGAAATCTTAATGTATAATACATTATATATATATATATTAAAGTATATATATTAAATCTTTAAAGTTTTTAAAAAATGATGTAATAAATACTTTTTGCATGAACACGACTTGATATTTCCCTTACGTGCTTCACACAACTACAAACCAATTTTAGTTTATTACGCCAAGATTATGCTTTTCACTCCCCTCTCTTCATCATTCTTTTTCTAAGCTCACGCCCAAATCAATTCTCTTCCTAATTTTTTATCCTTAAGATTGAATTAATTAATTAATAATAATTAGAATGATTTATCTTTTTTTATATATTTTAATTTTTAAAACTTATATTTTAAATATAAGACGAGATTCTTAAGATTAACTTATCAGATCAAAATAATCTTCTAAATGACATATATGAACTCTATCTTAAAATATTGAATCATTGAGAAATTAATGTTTATAAACATGGTAGATCCATATTCTTTGCTAATAATTTATTTCGTAGAAATGTTTAACCGAATGTTAATTAAATGGTTATTGTAATTACTAAGAAATCGATCATCTCTTCTTCAAACTTTGATTGACACACACTCAAAGCAACCAATGTTTATGATCTATATTTTGGGCTTTCTTGAATTATTGCCGATCTAATTACTTCAACATAACTTAATTATATACATAAGGTCCCATCTTAGTTGCTAGAATTCTTAGTTGCTTTGTACACATCATGCATGAGCAACACATGATGGAGTCATTAATATATATGTTATTCAACATTTTAATATAAAAGAATACTTAGAATCTTAGATAATCTTTTGCATACTAGTTTGAGTTGGTGTGTATGAAGAAGAGGTTGTTTAAAATAATGAGTAGGTACTTTCGATCTTCAAACGATCTGATTAGGTTTAATTTGGATGAATTTGGAATTTCGGACTAGCTAAGGTTAAAGGTAGTTCCTGCCCTTTCCGCAAATGAGTTCAATCATAAATTCATCTGGAACTAAAAAATCCGTGAAAGGATTCAATTGGGAATTATGTACTTACTTGTTTAATTTGATTGATTTGTAAATCCATTTTCAAATGGGGAAGAATGATCGTCTCTGTATTCAACTTCATATGTAGTTAAACAGACGGATCAACTAATTTATTTATTTTTAATTAAATAAACAACCGGATTAAAACAGGACACTTAATCAACAACCGGAACTCTACTAATGTAGCCGTGTCCCTTCCTTTTTCATGTTGAGATGGTGTGCTAGCTAGCTAGCTCCAACCTCCAAATGAAACCCTAGTTCCCACAAACTTTAGGTAAGAGAGACAATATAGCTAGCTGTGGGAAATTAAAATAAATAATTTTCTATAGTTTTATTATTATTATCATCTATGTTTAAGTAATGGACAAGCCACCCAGAATCACCCTCTCAATATTTTTATGATTGGCGTTTTTCTTACAGACATGAGGTGAGTGAGGCTGGCCGGCATGCTTTTCAACGTGCAATCTCTCTCTCTCTTATTTGCTTTCTAATGAGGTTTGTGTGTTGATGAGTGTGAGAGTGATGTAATAATTGTGATCAAGATTGATTTTTTAAGACGCTTTCAAACCAAACCAACTCCTCTTTATCACTTACTAATTACCATCCCTCTCCTAATCTTCACCTAATCTAGATCTCTTTCTTTCTCTTCTTCTTCCTCTCTTTCCAAATTAAGATGGTTTCATTTCATTACATGAAGATCCCATGAATTATAAACCAAACCTCTAATTACAATCAATTACTTTGCACGACACATGACAAGTTGCTTTCTTATTTTCTCAATAATTCAACAAGGATTTTTATTTATTTTTTTCAACTAATTAAGGCATGAATTAATAATTAGTACAAAACTATAGTAAATAAAAATTAATGAAGTTACACGCCTATTTTATTTATATTAAAATCTTAATAAATTAATAATATTAATTTATTCCGATTTTACTGTAATAGTTTAGAGGACACGTTAAGACAAATTTATGCACGGCGTGTGCGTTTGAATGTTGAAGTTAAATTCAGCACCCAAAATAATAATATCCTAAATGTGACGTCGTATATAGTACGCACATTTACATCCTATGTTATACTACCTAGCTACCTAGAAGGATACGATATGCAATTATCTTACAATCGAAGGGTTGCGAATAAGCAATTAACACCCCCCCTCCAAAAACAAGAACTCCTTTTATGTATATATGTATATATATATGCATGTATAGCATTCCCTATATATAAAAACTCCTTCACTCCAACCTTTGCTTCCTTCATCACTCTCTTTCTCTTGGCAAACTCTTCAAAATTTTGATTATTCATGGATGACCCAGAAGAATTTATGGGCTCCAACAACAACGATCATCAAAATCATCAACGAAATCAGATAATTCATCATGTCAAAGGCAAGCGTACGAAACGGCCGAGATCATCGCTTTCTTCCTCTCCTAATTGCGGCGGCGTTGCCATCACTTCTAGCTCATCGAGCGGCGGAGCTTGTGGAGGGGATGGCAGAGGTAGAGGAGGAGATGATTTTGTTTCGATTTCATCTCCGACAAGTAGTACTACGACCGCTTCTGAGGAAGAAGAAGACATGGCTAATTGCTTAATTCTATTAGCTCAAGGTGATTCACCAAAACAAATAGTTAATCATGATCACGAAGATGATGGAGAAGAAGATCGTCATCAAATCAATTGCAAGAGTAATATTATAATTCATAGAGCAAAGGCCAATAATTTATTTGTCTATGAGTGCAAAACATGTAATAGAACTTTCCCTTCTTTTCAAGCACTAGGTGGCCACCGTGCAAGCCACAAAAAACCGAAATCCATCGTCACTGCAGCTCCCGGCCCCACCCCTGCTGCCGCCACTACGACGGAGGAGATTGTGAAAAGGGTACCAATTTGTATGCCCAAAGGTGAAGTAGGAGAAGCAGTAGTAGCACCAAATAAGGGTGCTACTAGTACTAATTTAGTACTTGATGGTAACAATAACAAGGGTACTACTAGTACTAATTTAGTACTTCACGGTAACAATAACAAGGGTACTAAAATTCACGAGTGTTCCATATGTGGGTTGGAGTTTATGTCCGGTCAAGCTTTGGGTGGTCATATGCGGCGGCACAGGGCAGCTGCCGCCACTAACATTGTTCGGTCAGGTCCCACCATGGACACGGAGATCAAGAGGACGAGGAATATTTTGCAGTTAGATCTTAACCTTCCGGCACCGGAAGATGAGCTAAGCAGTCGGGAAAGCAACAAGTTTCAGTTAATTACATCATCACAACAACAATCAATTGTATTCTCTTCCACCCCTACTTTGGTGGATTGCTATTACTGATATTCCACAAATTAAACAGGAAACGAAGAATCTATATTTGGGAAGAAAATGACATAAATGTGAATTATTAATTTTTGAATTACAATTCTTGATGATAATTAATAATTCATTGACTAATAAATCTCTTTTTCTTTTTTGGCTTATTTATAATTATCACCTACTTGTTGAAGTTGTGAATACTGAATACTTTGAGTATGTGGTTAGTGTTCTTAGTTGCCTTTCATTCACGAAAAGTGAGTGATGAGAATATTTTCTTATTTATTTAATTTTATTTTTAAGAGTCATGATCAATCTAGATCTAAACATTTAATTTTGAGGACATGTATGTAGGTAGATTCGACACTTGTGTATAGAAAGAGTCTTACAACTTACAAGATTAAGGTGCGATTACTACTAGTCCACTAATACACAATTTCTATCCGAATCATCATTGAATATCTAGAAAGTTTTTCTCGAAAATTGAACCGACTCTAGTAAGAAAACCGACCAATAATTCTCGTGTCTTACTCACGTTTTATCTTATACTTTGTTTTGTTATAGTTTCATCCTTTCTTTCCCCTTCTTTTTTGTTCTGGGAGAAGAACGTGTATGAAACATTGGAAGAGAGAAGAAAAAGTAAGAAAAGGGGAATTGAAATAGCTGGTGGCATGACTTAATTAATGTTTGGCAAGCAGCATCACCACCACAATCAAAAGTAATGCATTAACTTCTCTTAAAAATTTTAAAAAAAATCGAAATTTGATAAATAAATTTAGATAGAACTCGGTTTTAAAAATTAGTTTAATGTCGAAAGAATCCAAGTAATGCAAAAGTCTAACGAAGACAATATTATAAGTACATGAAAATTAAAACACGCAAACAAATTAAAACAAAATGTTGTTGTTGACGATGTAAAAATACAAAACTTACAAAAACAGTGTTTAGAATTAATCTCACACTTCACCCTATCAAATTGATAAAGAATAAAAGAATAAATGGACAACAAAGCTCGTGAGTTGGGTCACTGGCCATGCCACATGGATCCGCATCTGTTTCTCTATCCACCCTCTTATTGATTTTATTTATTATAATATATACTTTTTTTTAATGTCATTTTCATTTTTTGTTTAATGGTCCACCTCACTTGGGCTCTAATGCCTAACAGTTCACCTAATTTAAAAACCCATTACTTCCCATTTTGCAAGCTACTTTTTAACTAATTAATTAGTATTATAGTTTAATTAATAAATTAGTTAACATAAATAGCTTGTGATAGGCTCAGATCCAGACCCTAAACTCTTATGAAGCACAACTACTTTATCCTGAGTTATCCTAAATATCGTATCAGAACTCGTAGGTTCTAACTAAATCCCCATTGTTGCTCCCAACTTACTCATTTTACGCAAGTGCTTAAAATATTTAAAATTTATTATAAAAATCTGAAAAGAAAAATGAATATGAGACATTATCAAGAATAACATGTTTATTCTTTAATTTGTATTAATTGGTGAAGCCAAAATAGTGAAGTGCTTAGTAAAAAGATACTCAAATTCACACCACATGTATAGAGCTCAAACTTATAAAGATCAATAAGGCCCACAATCCACCCTTTTGTTGCTTATCTGAGATAATATTTTGTATCTCATGTGATCATGCACTATATTAGGTATAAGCATTGGTTTGGATAATATTGTATCCGATCCGAAATAAATGAATATCAATTTTTATTTATCGGATCAAATACCCAATATTCATTTATATCGGATCAGATACTCAATCTAATAGATAAAAATTAAAGAGGATTTGATCTGATTTGATCCAATTCGTATAGGATCGGATTAGATCCTACGAATATTTGATTCAATTTTTTTTTTTTTTGTAAATTATTTTATATAAGGTTTGTAAATATGAAGTTTGTAAAATTTTATTTAAATTTTGGGGACCATTTTTAAATATAAAATCAAAACTCAAACTTCGAATAATCGTAAAATAATATTATTATTTATATATACCATTTTAGGTTATTTGTTCTATTTTTTCTTTCTTTAGTAATTTTACTGACTTATAACAAACTAAGTTACATTTTATGAAGAAATTTGGTTAGCATAATGGAGGAGTTACATCTAATTACCATTTAAGACTTACAAGCAAAGTGCATATAAATTACAATTACAAATTCATAATGACATAGTCAAAAGAAGTTCAATAAATATCAAGAACAATCAAATTATATGATATAATTCACCAATGATAATTCAAGAACGATCTGAAAATAACTAAACAAATTTAAACACAATTAAATACCATCGGGAATCAACGTCTACTTTATTTCTTTGAGTCCTCACCTATTGGTAGTGTTAAAAATTACAAAATTCAATGAATATAGTGAAAATATAAAAAATAACTAAATAAGTAATTAAACTGGTATAATAAGAATATCTCTAGCTATTCGCTACAGTATTGAGCATTAATACTCATTCACCTTACACCACTGTAGAATATCGAAGCCATCTTGGAATTCAACAAGACCATCAATATCCAAATACTGCTTCACCTCCATAATTTATCGAGTAAATAACCTCGAACTATGACTCGCATAGAAATCTTTCCCAAAATTATTAAGTCCATGAAAAGGTCGTGCCTTTAAATATGATTGTGCTGCGGATGAGACATCAGATCCTATGAGCCTTATGGACGACAATGCAAAATCTCTCTCTTTATATAAATCATACAATGACTATAGACAAAATAAAATGATCCATTCGGCTTGTTCCTGAGAATCGGCGTTCTCATAAAGGTATTCAAGTAATCTCATGCCAAAATAAAATGTTTGTTTTCCTTAATTCAACACATTGGATCCGAAGAGAATCCAATCCAATTGAAATTTTGAATGTTAAGATCCAATCCAAATCCATTTTGATACGTCGAATTCGGATTGGATCAGATTAAAATATTTTGCTTATATCTATACTATATATATGCAAAAATTTATTATTAAACTTATAGTTTTGAAAAAGGCAAAATTGTACTTATATTTTTCCATCACTAACATATTATAATCTTGAATTCAATTTTGTTTTTCTTTAGTTTTAAGTATTACATCAATGTTAAAAAGTAGCCAAAAATAAATGAAAAAAAAAAAAAAGTGATAGATCTGAATACCAATTTTTTTTTTCCCGAGTGAGAGGAAGTATGTGAGTTTGTTGTTTGCACGTTTTGGTGAACAATGTTAGTAAGTTAACCATGTGGACATATTGCGTGAGTTGTCTAAATATATCAAAAACTAAGAGTAGGATATAATAATTACACTAGCACATTATGTATTTTTGTCATATATATGTGTTATCTTATATTTGTATATTTTGTGATATATTGTATATTGATTGTATCGTTGGGAGTGTATAGATGAAAAAAGTTTAATGCAAAATTATTTGAATTTCGACATTGATTGTTAATTGATTTTGAATTAGATCTTAAATGTATATATATATATATATATGTGCTACCAGAATGTAAGGCTCGGTATGATGAACTAATCATTAAGCTAATTTTCAAACCTTATTATGGGAGGGAAGGGTTGTAAATTAGTTTTTTTGTTTATAAATATTTTTATGTTGTTAAAATCGTATTTTTTTGTCGGCCTTAAATTTTATTATATATTTTCAACCACTAATTGATATAGATCATAAAATTAAAATAAGATAAATATATAAATTTTTTGTGACATAAGAATATCTGTAAAATTGAAAAGAAAATATTACAAAATAATCATTCAACTAGTTATATTTTATGGTTCTAAATGTTGGGTTCTTATTAAACAATATATGTATAAGATGGCTACAACAAGTATTCATATATTAAGATGTATGCGTGATAAAATTTGCAAGAATAAAATTAGAAATGAAATGATAAAAAAATACTTAGGTTACGTAGTTTCTATAAAAAATAAAATTAAAGAGAGATATTTAATATGATTTTGATGTATGGAGGAAATCAAATATAACCCTAATTAGACAAATTGATTGGTATTAAGTAGAAAGTTTAAATAGAAGAGTAAGCCATTAAAAATTATAATGAAATACATCTTAAAACTTATATTCTTCGATTATATATAAAAATATCACACATATTTGAGGAAATCATATCCCTATAATTGACTCCGCCCTTGAACCTAATCATACTCACAAATCACAACCCAATTGCTTGCCTCACAAGAACACAAAATTTTATCAATCTGGCTTACTAACTAACCCGATAAAGCAAATTGGGTTTGGTGCATCAAATAACAACCCAATTTTCATTCTTAGGCCTCATTCTGTTTACCACCATTATTATGATAATCAAATTTTGGGGGGTTATTTATTTATAAATATGTTTGGTGCGTTTCATTTTGGTAACCTAATTGGAAGTGGGCACCTAATGTGATGAAGTCGAGTTATTTTCAATTTCTTAATTTGCCAAAATCAGTGTGACTTGAAAGAGTGCTACACTATTTCCAACACTCGTGCCCAAAGATTTTGATCACTAGGAAAAAATAACGAACTCATATAGCACTCAACCTCTTCAACATACTATTTCTCTGAAAGAGAGACAACTCATCTAGCTCTTCCTTTCTTATATGATAAAGAAAATATAGAGTTCTTTAATGAGGGGCTACATCTTTTCTTTCCAAATGCATATTAGAGCACTCGTATCTGGTTTTATACAATCGCCTCCGCTAGCTATAATTTTAGAGAATTTGAATAAATATTATAAAAAAATGTCATATTATCTATATTTAATATCTATTCTAATGTTATTATAGTATTTCTCTAAATGTGTATAATTATTTTATTATTAATTTTTATCTCTCCTCCTGCTTTATTATTATTATTATTTTTTATTAATATCATTACTTCACCTCTTCTTCTTTCTTTCGTCCAACTCATATTCTCATCCTGCTACTCTCCTTATCGAATCGTCTTCTTAACCAAATTTGACCTCTGAATCTGCATTAGGTAAGATTTGTTAGATCTTCACTTTCTTCATCCCTATGATTGTGCGCTACATTTGAGTTTTGAAGACCTTTTGATTGTCGTAGTTTCTCCTGAAGTAGCATGTCTCAGCACAATAGACAGGACACAGTTGCTTCCGTGGAAAGCAATGGCGAAGAGAAGGAAGAGAGAGTCATTGGTGGTGGTAGAGGAAGGCTCCCTCCCCTTTTTCTACCTGTGAAATTTCACGTCGGCCTTTTCCATCAATTTTCAGGTTCGTTCACTTTAGTGGAAATATTGAAGAATTTCTGATTGAATGAAGTTCAAATTTTTATTACGTAATTTATACTATGAAGACTGTAAAAAATACACAGCAGAACACTCTATTTATTGAGCATCTAATCCTCTTCTTCTTACACGATTTATTGTTTTTATTGGTCTCTTTTACATGATTCACTATTAGGTAGTTTTGACTTTTGAAATTTTGCTTATGATTTCTTTTTTGTCTTCATTCTAGAGTGATTTCTTATGATTCTTTTTTGTCTTAATTTCTTATGATTCAATGTTATGATTCCTTTAATTGCTTATGATTTCTTTTTTGTCTTCATTGCTTATTATCTTTAGTCGTGGTTATGTAAATTTTGTGCAATTCAATATTTGGTGTTCATTCAATTTAGTGTCTGCTTGTATTCTGTCTTCATTTCCAATTCACTATTTGGTTTCTGCTTGTATTCTGTCCACTTGTGTCTCAATTCACTATTTGGGGTATGCTTGTATTTCATGTAGTGGTCTGCTTGTATTCGTGGATGGATTCACAAATGCAAGATAGATATATCCTTTACTGCTTTGTTAGAAGAAGGGCATGGAGGTCTCCAAAATGAAATATTACCACACGTAGTTCGTGTTGAGGATATCCCTTACTCACCTATTATAGGGTTTACTAGTAAAAATAATAAATAAGGTGATAACTTCTCAATATAAGAAGATAAGTTATTAGTGGAGTGTTGGGAATGATTAAAAAAAAAAAATCACAATATTTAGGAAAAGAATTTTTGATGAATATATGAATTAGAAGGATATCGGTCTCTTTGATTATTTGCAGTTCTCTCTAACTAATCGATGAATCAACTATTCAACAACGCATCAATAAGTTTTGTGGGTATCTTGCCCAAGTTGAATCAGCACATCCAAGTGGAATGAATATGCAAGATATGATATGTACAACTTTACTACTCTTTCAAAAGTTTAATATTTTATCCACTTATTTTTCCATTATTTTTTAATGTTTGTATGCATCGGATATCAAAGGCAAAAAAAATGTATTTTGCTTTTCAAAAAAGTTCATTTCAACTTGATCATCGTTGGGCCTTACTAAAGAATCAACCTAAGTGGCATGCATTCATGACACAAAAAATAGGAGGGAAAGGTAGAAGAAAATCCTATGGACCTGATTCTCCTCTTACTCCAAATTCTATTCAAGTAGGCGAGGATATGAAGTCTCAATTTTAAGAATTGGAGAGACCCCTAGAGAATGAGTAGTAAAAGAGAGAGCGTAAATGAAAAGCTGCTGAATCGTCCACCTCGAATATGGTGGAGTTACTAAATTGTCTTTGAGAAGACAAACATAAATCACATGAGAAGTTCATTCACATTGACGAGAGAAAATGTAAAACATGAGGAGTTGATTTGTATTGAAAATTAAAAGTTGGTCATAGAGCAAGAAAGACTTGCTATGGATAACGAAGAAAATGAAAAGGAAATTATGTTGATAAATACAAATGGTTTATCTGAAGAACAACTAAAAAATATTAAAAATCTTCAAATAGATATTAATAAGAAATTTTAAAATGATTAACAGATGAATTGATAGACTAAACTTTTAAAACATTTCTTTATAAGTTTATGCACTTTAAAACTGGATACAAAGGATTTTTTTTTTTTTTCATTTTATAATATGCATTTTATTAGAAGCTGAGCTCGTTCAATTTTTTGTGATAGACATTTCTAGTCATTTTGGCCATAAATATTCCATAAATTATCTATGAGATCTATTTGTAGTTGTGTCTTTGTCTCTAAGTTGATGATGTCGTTGAATGAAGTCTATGATTTCAAGTTTATGATTGTTATGAATATATTATTGGAAACTCTCATCAATATGTTCGTAATCATTAGCATCTGGTTGAAGGTATACATGTCTCTCATCTTCAACAATCATGTTATGTAATATTATGCAAGCCGTCATAATGTCTTTGGGTACTTCTTGCTGAAAAAAACATGTAGGTCCCCGTACAATTACAAACCTTGCTTGAAGCACTCCAAATGCTCGCTCTACATCCTTCCTGCTGACTCTTGAGCTGCTGCAAATTTTTTTTGCTTTCTACCTTGTGGATTAGGAATTGTTTTTACAAATGTTGACCGTTAAAGATACATACTATTTGCTAAATAATACCCCATTTTATACCATGTGGCCATTAATAGTGTAGTTGACCCGAGGAGCATGTTCTTGAGCAAGTTTCGTAAAAATATTAGATCTTTCTAACACATTGATATCATTATGTGACCCTGGAAAAGAAAAAAAAAACATGTCATATATAAAGTTCGTATGATGCTACTGCTTCCAAAATAATTGTTGGTTCATTAGAACGACCAGTAAACATACATTTCCATGCACTTGGACAATTCTTCCACTTCTAATGCATGCAACCAATGCTTCCTAACATTCCTGGAAAACCCTGGCTTCGACCATTCTCTACTAATCTTGCAATGTCATTCTCATTTAGTGATCTTAAGTACTCTTCTGCAAAGATTGAGACCACCATTTTTACAAATCTTTTCATGCTTTGTATAGCAGTACTTTCTTTGTTGCACACATATTCATCCATTAAATTAGTCGTTACTTCATAAGCGAGCATTCGAAGGGCGGCTGTCATCTTCTGAAGAGATGAGAGTCCAATGTGTCTAGCATTATCTCTCTGCTGGACGAAGTATGTATCATGACTTCCACAATAGATTGAATACAAAGAAAAAGATCATGAATCATTCGAAACCTCCTGCGAAATACATAAGGTGGATATATTGGTTGCTTAGCAGAGTAATCATTGAAAAGACTTTGATGGCCTTACAAAGGATTACGGCTGATTGAAAAGACTTCCTTCACTTTCCAGACGTTCTTCTTCTATAGCAAGAACTGTAATTATTTCCAACTCGTCATCATATGCGGAGTCTTCAATAACAATGTGAGAAGTGTCATCAAATATAACACTCCTTGTTAGACTTGTCATCGTAAGAAATTGGTAAATGAAGATCAAGACAAATTGGAGCAAAGAATAATTTTGGAAAGAAAATAATGTTTTGGTAAATCTTGTTTTGTTTTTGCAGATTATATTGAAGAAGAAAAATACCCGTTAGACAGATTGGGATCAATTATTATCATTCCATTTTGCAACAAAAAAGTGAAATCTGCCCCGTTGCAACCAATTAATATCATTTCATCTACAGTAGTTCTTAATTTTAATAATTTCAAAATACTATTGCAACGAAAAAGGGAAAGAAAAAAAAAATCTTCCTAGTGCCCATCAACTATTTGTTGAAATAATAAAAGAAAGAAAATAAGTGGAAAGTTGATCTTGTGAACAAAAATATATTGACCATATGAGGTCATAGGTCATATAAAAATAATATTTAATTAATATAAAAAATGGAATAAAGAATCGAATACAAAGTTAAGTTAAATTTAGTTACCTAAAATAAATAAATAAAAGTGTCGTTTTATGTAAAACTAAAGTAAATTTGAAGAATCGGGTACATAATTTGATGTAACTACTGCTCTTTTATTATTATGTAGTATAGGGCACTAGAAAGTTAAATTCTTTTGTACATTTTCCTATTCGCTCTATCTTCGGCAGGTGAATATAATATACTTATTGTACTGAAAAGAATATACGTATGTGAGGGAAGATCTAACTAGCTTACATGTAGTATGTATTTGTTCTTGATGAAACATGTTTTCCAAACAAGATTAGCTTATCGATCACGTTTAGATGTGTCAATATGGATCAGGCCGGTATGTATTTGTTCTTGATGAAACATGTTTTCCAAACAAGATTAGCTTATCGATCACGTTTAGATGTGTCAATATGGATCAGGCCGGCCTGATCAAGCCTGACCTGCACCTGCTTGATGTGGGTACACAGTTAGCCCAACCCATATACAGATGCAGGTCCGGCTTGGAAATTCAGGCCCGTGGGTATATAAGTAGCATGCGGGTATATAGATAGCCCGTAGTATCTGTTTACTAATTTTTTTTATAATTCAACTTTAGTTTAAGTCCCCCCCCTACCCCTCCCCTAATTTTTTTCTCTTCTATAAATACCTCCTCATATCTTCACAAATTACAACTCAATTTTTTAATATCATCTTTTTCCTCTCTTAATTATTTTATATTCTCTAATAGTTATTTATTTTTTCTACTATTTTAAAGTCTCAACTTCAAAATCCTGATTCTAGTCTAAACTCTTAATCTGAAGTCTAAAATATCTAGTATCATTGACTCTTAAGTCTCAAATTCCAAATCAAATTTAATGTTGATTAAATTTTTTATTGTATTATAATGTTTTTTAATTTCTCTTAAAAAAAAAATCCTCTAACTAATTCTAATATCTTTTTCTTTATATGTAACGTAAGAAAATAAATAACTTAAGTAACACTCACAATTACGGAGGCTAACTAGATTTGCCATTTTATAGTATATAATATATGGACGATAGTCATTTTCCAGATATAGATGAGGGTGAGGTCGATTTCGATGTCGACAACAAAGTAACAACTATGTCAAGTACAACTGCCTCTGCAAAACGTAAGAAGACAAGGTCAAAAGTTTGGCTTTATTTTGATGAGTTGTACAAACTAGATGAACCCGGTAAAATTTAAAAATATCCAATATGTAAGGTATGCAAAAAAACTCTAACTACTGTCGAAACTAGTGGAACTACTCACTTAAAATATCATAAAGATAAATGCATGCTTGATCCAACAACTGGTATAGGTACGTCACAAACTCAATTAAATTTTCAGCGTAATGGTTCAATCTCTATATGATTGTATAACGATATGAGAGCTAGAGGGAATCTTGCTAAGTTGCTTGCTTATTTTGATTTGCATATTGGGTTGCTAACTTTGAATATTATGAAAACTTTGTACGAGACTCTTATTATTCTTACTATAAGAAAGTAAGTAGAAAAACAACTAGAAGTCATATAGAAGCATGTTTTAAAAAATCACGTGATGCATTAAAAATAAAATTAAGTTCACCTCATGTTAGTATTGCACTAACATCTGATATTTGAAGTGCAAGATCTAGGCAAGATTATTTATCTATAGTTAATCGTTATTTAGATGTTGACTGGTCTATGAAAAAAAAAAGTTTTAAAATTATTGAGACTCTACATAATGCTGAAAATATTTGTGATATTATTATGCAAGTTTTGAATAAGTTTGATATAAAACAATGTATAATATTAATCATATTGAATAATACTTCTGTAAATACAAAAACAATATCTTTGTTTGATGATAAGTTTAGTGGGCACAATTGTGAAATATTTATACATCAGCGATGTGGTTGTCACATAATAAACATCATTGTTAAAACTTGTATGAAATTGGTAACGAATGAGATCATAAATATTCAAGATGCATTAGCTTTCATTGTTAGCTATAATCCTCGTATAGTGACATTTTTACAATTATGCAAGAACGTGAGTAAGAAAACTCAGAAGTTTACACTTGATATGGAGGTAAGATAAAATTCGATTTATATTATGTTACAACTTGCTATTCCATATAAAGATGATATTACTATGTTTTTACATCTAAAACAATGTATATTTACTGTATTGCGTGAAAATGATTGGGATACTACTGAAAAATTTAACAAATTTCTATAATTTTTTTACGAATTTACTATGATTTTATCTGATATTTATTATTATCTTACTTCATTGTTAGTTATTACACAATTTGTTAATATTGTTAAGATATTTACTGCTTATGTTGATGATGTTGTTTTTAAACTTATCATAGAAAAAATGAAGATAAAATACTCAAAATATTAGAAATAAATTTTAATAAAATACTCAAAATATTAGAAATAAATTTTACTTTTGTATTGCTTTGGAATTCTATTGGATCATAGACTTAAATATGACAGTTTTAGTAATGTTGTTTCTTTTATAGGAAGAGAATTGAGTATTTCTTATAATGAACTAATCACTAATGCAAATATAAAGTTTCATGAAATTTTTGTTATTTATGAAAATAAGTACATCAATTTGCGACCTTCACGACCCGATCAACAAAATGAACAACCAAAAAAGGCGATATGAAATATATACAACAAGATGAAGAGTTTTTCAAGTAGTGGTATTTCAGATTATGGAGAGTTCTGAAATTACCTTGAATCCTCAGATGATGAGGATGAAAATAATTTTAATATTTTGCAATTGTGAAAGTATAATTCAAAAAAGTTTCATATATTAGCTCGACTTGCATATGATATCTTGACCGTTCTTGTCTCTATAGTATTTTCAGAATCAACACATAGCATAGGTGAGAGAATCATTTCTGATAGAAGAACTAAATTAACATCAGAAATGGTTGAGATACTATTATGCATCGAAGATGAGGAATGTGCAAATCAGCAAAATCAACATCAATTGACAGATAAGGAAGAAATATATAGAGCATTTGATAATTTATATCTCGAATATAAATACAAATATGAAGCTCTTAATTATGGGATAAGAAATATTTAACTACTCATTAGAAATTATAAATTATGATATAATTTTAATAATAAATATATATATTTTTTATTTTTAAGGCTTTATTGTAACTGTAAGTTCCATTTTTTCCTCCTGAGGCCAAATTTTTTTGTTGACGGAATAATCTATCATTATAATTTACAAATCACAATGAAGTTATTTTTTTAGCCAAACTCTTTATTAATGATGTAATAAATTATAAATCTTCAAAAATAATAAAATTAGAAAAAGAAATCACAACTCACAAATAAAATTATAAGTCTTCAAAAATATTTATTTCATCATTTAATTCAAGTCTTCCTATTTATCACTTTACCATATCTCTATTTCTCATTTCACTTATTTTCTGCTTATCTAACACACTCTCATTTATTCTTTTATAAATATCCCTTCCTCCCTCTCAAGTCTCACCACTCAATTCATCCAATAATCACATTTTCATTTAACTTTTCTTTAGGTAATTAATATTTATTTATTTTAACTTTTTATATGTAACTTTTTTTATTTAATATGTTTAATGTTCTAACTTGTTATATTTAATATAAAAAATGGATGATGCTGGTCCTCAACATCCAAGACATGCTATTTAAAACTATTTTACCGAACTGTATAGGACAAATTAGGAGACTGAAGTGACACAATGACTAACACAATGTTTCATGTGCACTAAAATTTTTGATAGAAGTCTTCAAAATGAAAGTGACAATTTACGCTGATATTTCCTAAAACACTAATTAGTTATATGTCCACCTACTTCATCAAAACAATATAATTACATAATATCGTGATTGCTAATTAATAAATAAATGAAAATATGTACTCCTTTCAATTTATAATTATTAATCATAATAAAATTTCTTTATTAAATCATAAAACTTATTTAATATATAATAAGACTATTTATATTTAAAAAAAAAACCTATTTTAACCCCTATTTCAATTTTGGCTCAAGTGAAAGCCGAATGACTTATGACCAGGCCAGCTCCGACCCAACTCTGACCGATATAAAACGAGCTGAACTAGCCCGAATTGCCAACTATAATCACGTTGCTTTGTTCGTAGGTCGGTCACAACCTTTATTCAGTATTTTCTTGGGAGAGAAACAGTACTTCAATTTTAGGTCATATAACTTTCCATTTTTTTGCAATATGTTCTGAGTTTATTTGATTGGAAATAAATTGGCAAATGAGTCAATGGAGTTGCAGCAACTACAATTTTAGTCTTTCAAAATTTCATCTGCATTTTTATTTTGCCCCGCGCGCCTTCATGTCTACGCGCGCAACTTGAAATTCCCGACCAGAAAAACAAAAAATTCAAATTCGAAAATTAGAGCATTAAAGATTAAACTATTCCTCTCCGTCCATTTCCACAAACACCTCATCCAACCGTCCTTTTCTTCGATCCGCGTCACACTTAAACCAACCAATCAATCTTACCGTCACCCCTATATATAAAATCCAATCCACCATCATACATTTATCCATTCAATCACAAAGTCCCTCTTCCAGAAATCCGATTCTGAAATCTCAAATCCTTAAACACCAACTTAATCGCAATCGTATCAATGGCACCAAAGGCAGAGAAGAAGCCCGCGGAGAAGAAGCCAGCAGCGGAGGAGAAGAAGGCGGAGAAGGCTCCCGCCGAGAAGAAGCCACGAGCGGAGAAGAAGCTCCCCAAGGAGGCCTCCACCGAGAAGAAGAAGAAAAGAACGAAGAAGAGTGTCGAGACTTACAAGATCTACATTTTTAAAGTTCTGAAGCAGGTTCATCCCGATATTGGAATCTCCAGCAAAGCCATGGGGATCATGAACAGCTTCATCAACGACATTTTTGAGAAGCTAGCTCAGGAGTCTTCTCGCCTCGCTCGATACAACAAGAAGCCGACCATCACTTCTCGGGAGATTCAGACCGCCGTTCGCCTTGTTCTTCCCGGTGAGCTCGCTAAACATGCTGTTTCTGAAGGCACCAAGGCTGTTACGAAATTTACTAGTTCTTAGGGTTCTAATTTGTTGGTTTAGAACCTTTTTGGGAAAATTTAGGGTTTGCATGTGTTTCTTTTTTGTCCTATTTATTACTGTTTGTTATTTGTAAAGAATCGGTCTTTTGATGCTGGATGAAATGAAAATTATTGTTAATTTTCCAGTTATTCCTCTTTTGTTTAGTCTTGCCTCTGTTATTTTTCTAATACAGTAAATTGAAAGACTACTTTTTAGACTGATATGTACTAATTCGTCATGCCGACCCATTCTTGTGAATCCGACAAAAGCCTGATGACGATGGAAACACACGATTTGACATGTTCTTTTTCTTATAAACAAGAAACAACCATTCCTGCTGTGTGAAAACATGCATCTCTGTTTTATGGCTTCTCGTCCGTAATTTAGGCCGTGGCTTCTGCTTTCAAGCTTTTTAGTCTATTCTAAAAGGTGTCTAAAACTTAGATGACGGGTCATATAAGTGCTAGGAGTGTCTCTATGTACTCTGAATCTATGTGAGCACGCAGAGGGGGTTGGTAAAAAGCATGAATATGATCTCTACACTTGCAAATTCAAGAGTTTCGGAGAAACTGTCTAAATGCAAGAGCCTTGGACTGCTTCTTTTGTAGCATCAAAGTAGAAATCATTTTGAACAATCTGTAGATATCAATCACTTCCCTCCCCTCACACCATAGTCGGAAGGGATTGTGTATCTTTGTGTTCCAATAGAATTCTTACTGGCAAAGTGAAAATAACTGGTCATCCGTCTATAAACCCTCATTTCTTGTGTCCGATAATGAAAGATTCCAAACACAGACAATATGTAGCAAATAGAACACCTGAATTACAAGTCTTCATTTTTCTAAATTTACCTTTGGTAAAGTAAAAAATGTGAGTAAGAAAAAGAATAATGTAATACAAAATCTAGACTGACCAACAAAAGGAATGATAGCAGTAGCTGAAAGTCTACTCCATAGCATAGGGGTCTCTTCTTCAGAGTTTCAGTCTCGAATTTTGTTATCTTTTTTCATCATCGATATTTAACCGACGCGTGCCCAGTTTCTTCCAAATGCCCATGCAATTTATTCCTGAAAGTACATCTATCACCATTAAGCCTTGGATCTACTAGGAAAAATATATGAAGTAAAAAGTAGAAGCGAGGATGGAAACCATAATAATACCTTGATTCAAACTCTTTCCCACATGTATTGCATAAATTACCAGCATTCTTCGATGTTGCCTGATTATTCAGATCATTTTATCAGATAGTAATTCACATCATCAGGTTACATCAAATGGGAAAAGGATATATCTGAAAAAACAAGCTCCCAATATACACATTGGCTACATAGTGCTATACTAGCTCTCTTTTTTATAACATTAATGGTTGGTCAGTTTCTTACTCAACTCTCTTTTAAAATGTAACTCATTCCTGGAAAAGAAAAACAGGCGTGCTAAAAATGGTAATTTACCTTAGATTTCTTGCCTCTGGCTGAAGCTTTAGTTTTCATCTTTGCCTCATTCTTCATGGCCAACTCTTCTTTTCTGTCTGACATTTTACTAGAAGTTTTCTTCTTGTTCATCACTAACTCACCATCACCCCCTTCATCAACATTCTCTTTATCAGCTAAGGAACACGAAGACTCCTCCAGCTTTCGTGAATTCTCAACATCTCCATTAGGTTCCTCGGTTTGAGCATTACTTCTATTTGTATCAACCTTTGAATTTTCTTCCCCATTTCTTTTAGCCATTCCTTTCTTAGACTCTCTATTCCTTATTGTGCTCTTCCGGTTATCATATTCCATGAAGCTTGTTGTATCTTCACTATTGTTATGAACATGAAGCTGGTTAGCCCTAAACTCCGCTTTTCTCCGATTCTTTCTCCCAGACAACATTGCTTCAAGGACACCAATTTCTTCATCTTCATGATCCAACCCAATTACCTCATTAACCCCTTTCTCCACCCTGTTTATATCACTAACATCATTAGGCCCACTTTCATTGCCCACTTCGGGTGCAATCTCAATCCCAATATTACCCTCCTGAAAACTCTTTGATAATTCATCAATACTGACATCCACCCGCTCCTCCTCCTTCTCTTCCTGCTTGTCCTCCTCCATAGCTGTTCCTTCTCCTTCTTCATATTCATCTTCCTCATCAGCTATGGAATCTCTGAACTCAGCAACCTTCTCTTTATGTTTCTTAGACTGCTCATGATTCTTCCATTGCTTCTCACTCTTAAATTTCTTCCCACACACCACACAGTACAACTCTTTCTCCTCACTCTTCTTTCTCTTCTCCTCCTCCTCCTCCTTGTATAGCGAATTATAATCAACACCATCTGCCTCTCCGACCTTCACCCAGTCCGGCTCTTCATATGCCATAGCCCTCTCCAATCTCTCCAATCTCTCCCTTTCCATCCTCTTCTTTCTCTCCCTTTCTTCCTCCCTCTTTTTCTCCATCTCCAAGTTCCTCTTCATAGCCATATCAATCACTCTCTTATCTCTCTTCTTCACAAACTCGGCCAAGCCCCTTACAGTCTCATTATAGTCCTTCTTTGCCTTCTTCCTCAGCTTCTTATTCTCCTCTTCCATCACTCTCCTCGATTTCCTATTCGGACCGGCCATGGAATCATACATATCCACCCAACAAAAGTCCATGATCGTAGCAAACCCTAGCCAATAGCTATAAAAGGCAGTCACCTGAGTATAAGGACTATCTAAATTCCCCATAACCGGAGCTTCTCGAATCAAATCCAATCTTAACCCTAATTTCCTAGCGAAATCAATCTCGTTCGCATAAATCTTATTGAAAACGTCAGAAAAAACTTTGTAGAATCCCTTACCGGTGTCGGAGTATCCAGAAAAGACGGTCTTAGAGAAGAACGAAAACAGGTTGGGGATGACTGAGTTAGGGACGGAATCAGCAGAACTAGGATCGGAGAAGAGAATTTGAGAGCGGTGAGAATCGTACCAGGCGCGCTCTTTAGGATCAGAGAGGACCTCGTAGGCTTGTTGAAGCTCTTGGAACTGAGCCGTGGCATCTGATTGAGCCAAGCCGGATTGCACGAGCTTATCTGGGTGGCGCTGAAGAGCCAGCTTCCTGTATGCCGTACGGATTTCATCGGCGGTGCACTCGAGGGATAGGCCAAGAACCTCATAGTGGCATCGCTTCTCCGACGCCATTGTTAGGGATTTCGCTCCTCTTTTGTGTTCTGGTTCAGCTGAGAAAAATACCTTTTTTTGGGAAAGTATATAATACTAGTTAGAAGGAGGGCGTCGTATAGTATACATATACAGGCATTGTTTGTTTGTTTTAAAATGTGTTTCGAAAAAAAATATTTATTTGGTAAATATAATTTAATATATTATAATAAAACACGAGTTCTTAATTCTTTTGCAATTATAGTTGTGATTTTTTTTAAGTGCAAGTAATTTCTCCTTCTTTTCTATTAATATAAGTATACTTTTTTTTTTCGAGACTTTTATCGAAATATTATAATTTCTTAAATAAAATATAAATAGTATTAAGCCAATGCTTCGTACTCTTTTTTGTTAAATTTTTCATAAGGGAGAGAGAGTAGGGAAAGGCGAGGGAGAGTAAATGAAGTTTTATCTGATATTTGATCACTTGAAATCAAAAAGAAAGGAAAATAAAGAAATGAAAAAATTTTAGAGAAAAAAAATGTATTTTTGTCGCTTAAACTTTATTATCTAGTAAAATATTTAATTATTAAATGATGTAAGGTTAAATATGTTAACAAGTCAACTTTCCCTCTATTATACAATTATCAAAATAATGGAAAGAGTTTAACTTTCTTTTTCTTAGAGAAAAAAATCCAATTAAAAAAGAATTTATGTTATTTTCCTTCACTTTCACTCCCTTCCTTCCAATCAAACATATTGTAATTGACTTAAGAATATTAAGGGTGGGCAAGAATTTCATCGGATTTGATATATGGTGATACCAGTCTCAGTCCCGATATATTCGATATTGATACCATCCCGACAATAAAACTCCCAAATTTTTAAAAGTAATTAGCATTATTGATGAATACATGTATTCGTTTGAGCAACTATATACATTCTTTTGAAAAAAAAATAAGGGCTAGAGGTGGTGGCGCAAGAGAACCAACACTAACAGAGAGAGGGCGGAGGCTAGAGAGAGAGGGCGGGGTGTGAAAAGAGCTAATAGAAGGGTAGCGATAAGAGAGAAACTACTAGAGTAAAGAGGAGAGAAAAAGTCGTGAGGTTAGAGAACACTAAGGCATCAATGAAGGGAACTAAAGAGAAAAGTAAATGAAGAAGTTAAAAAAAAAAAGATACCAAGTAAACCAGGATCGTTAGAAAAAGATAAAGAGAGATAAATAAAGAGATTAATGGCAGAAGATGATAGAAAATGGAGAGTGTAAGGAGAGCATATAAGAAAAGATTTGGATGAATCAGTAAACAAGCAAAGAGAAAGGCAAAATGAAAGAGGCAGGAGATAAACATGAATGTCATATGTCACACTTTTATTTTGTCACACTGTTGAGAGAATTACAGGTTCTGAAATTTTTACTCTAAAATTCGATGATCTCTGAGGGGCGCGCAAACTCCCTTTTAAACACGCTAAGCAATACAGAGATCCCCTTCGGATAACTATTCGACAAACTTTTACAAAAATAAATAAAATAAAAACAAGCTTTATTAAAGTAAAGATAAAGTTGTGGGAATATTATTTCCGAATAAAATAATTCACCTTTAGAAAAGCATATTCCTGTTGTCGGGCGTGCGAGTCTTAGATGAGTTTGGAGTCGAGTGTTCTTGAGACAGCTACGGCAGAGCAACTAAAGGATCATTTTTCCTTTCCCTTTATCACGTCTTTTTTATGGGGAAGATTCCTTTAGAGAAATATGGGTAAATCAAGTAGAAAGAGTCATAAGTCAGAAATGGTATTTACCTATAACAATTGTGGTCAATAGAAAGTTTTCATTAAAAACTAAGGCTTTAATTGATCATGGAGCTGATTTGAACTGTATTAATGAGGGGATATATATATATATATATATATGAATACATGAGTTGATACTTTTACTCTCTTCCACACTTGAGCCGTGTTGGCACATTTTTTTTACTTCTTTTATTTAGTATATATTTTTATATATTTAATTGGGATTTAGAGTATAATTAAAATTAATCTTAATCTTGGTCTTTAATTGTCATGAATTAAGATTCGATCTGGATGGATTGTGAACAAACCAGTGAGAAATGAAAAGGGAAAGTGACGAGAGAGAAAGTATTTTGTATTAATGATTGTGTACGAGAATACGTGCAAGACTTACCTCTTAAATACACGGTAAACTTATAATAACAATCATAACTAACTGGTGTGAATTTTTCATCACAATTATAACATAATCTCTTTTCTTATTGAGCGAGCATCTTGGCTGTAGACAGCTTCTTGATAGTGGGTTCGAATTTTTTAGAGCTCCCGGGACCCCATAGAGGTCGTGGACGAATTTGGGGCTGAAGTAAAGGGAATACTTGCTGATTTAATTCCAAATGCCAGTTTGAAATTCCAAGTACGATCAACCCACGATTTTTGTGGACGCTTTTAAATCAGTGGCTTTATCATTGTAAAGGCGAGAAAGGCCCATTGTTTGCACAAGGGTAACGGGCTTGAAAACTTGCACGTCTTTTCTCAAGTCATTTTTCAATTCGGAAATAAAATAACTAACCAACATATGTTTGGGAACACTGAGAATCTTGTTTAATAAAAATTCAAACTGAAGTTGAAACTCAGAGAGAGAACCAGTTTCAAATTGAATAAGCTTATTCAAATAATCTTCGTATTCCGACGGTCCAAATCATTGCTCAATGGCTTGTAGGAAAGCCATTTAATGGGTGATAAGGCGATTCTTATTCATCCAATCATACCAATCCAATGTGTCGCCATCCAAATGGAAAGGTGTGATCGTCAAACGTTGTGGATCTGGAGTGTGATAATAATTGAAATAATGTTGAATTCGAGAAATCAAAGTAGATGGGTTATCCTCGGAAAAAACGTGGTACGTCCAAACACATTGTTTTCATGGGAGGATTTTGGCCCTGAAACTGTTCCCGGTGGGTAAGAGGAGTTTGCATCAGAAACTAGTACTGTGCTCGTGGGTCTAAAGCTGGTGGAAAAGGTATGTTCAGATAGGGTGGAGTGTGAAAAAACAGGGGTGGTTGTTGATGCAAAAAACTTGGTGGAAATGGTTGGTGCATAGGAGGTTGTTGATGGGGTGTCACTAACTGCGGCGCGGAGGCACCTGGTGGCGGTATGGGACACCAAAGATGTTGCTCGCTCCTCTTTGCCGTCAAAAGTTTGAAGACCAACAGTGAGTTCCCATACTGACGCAACAAGGTCTTCTATCATTCCGGCTTGTTAAGAAAAACACCCGTTTTGTGTGTCGTTGGGTTCTCAGATTTATGAAATTACCTCCTCCAATCGAGGTTGATGAGTACCTTCTGCCAATTCGAACTAGAAAAAAAATGAGAGCACTAATGTTAGAGAAGCCTCTTTAAGCCGCTTGAGCTCCATAAATATAGAAAATTAGAGTAATTACTGGAAAAAAATAAGAATAAAAAAAAAGAGTATTTCATTGCTTCCAAGTTTTTCTCCTCAAACTATTGTATATACTCCTTACCATTCTTACAAATCTTTCCCTCCCTTCTCACAACCACAGCATCAACACACATAACAACATACACACAACATCATCACTCAGTATACACACCACTCACGACATTTCTTTTTCTCTCTCTCCAGCTGGCCGAAGCTGCATGTAGTTTTGTGTACCATCAAACTACACGTAGTCCTTAAGATGGGCTGGAGACTTCACATTTCTTTTGGATCGATTTGCATAGCTAGGGCCCATCTCCATATCAAGGTAAGGGTGCTGAAGTTTTCCTAATGGTTTTGTAAAAAGATCAATTGGCTAATGATAAGTATGAATGGCCATTGTTTAAAGCAGCCCATATCGAATTTTTTTCCCAGACTACGTGGATGTTTGGTCCTCTCATAGAAGATCATATTCTCTGCAATTTGTCTTGCGAAACTACTATCACAGTGGAGGGAGATTGGAGTGGGGCAGTGAATAGAGAACTCAAGCAAAAACTTAACAAGCTAAGTCACTTTATTGGTGGTCATTGCCATAGAATGGTATTTTCCCCCTCTAAGCGTGAAACCATGTATTGTTTCTTTGTTTTCCAAGGTATCAAGGAACCTCCTAAGAGTATACAATAGCTAGACACAAAATTTATGGTCATTGGCCCAATCCGAGTCACAGAAGGAAGTAAGTTAAAGGATTTAGAAGTATTAAAGAATAAACCTTCATCATGATTAAGCTTGACATATGTGAGAAACTTTAAGGCAACCTCAAAATGTGAATGTTTGAGCTTGTGCACATGTTGATTTAAAATTTGAATTGGAAAGGTTATATGGTATGGTTATGGTCAAGTAAAGCAATATACTAACTGATATTTGATATTAAGTTGAATCCTTCAACAAGAAATCAAATTTGTTTAAGCATTTCAAGTGGTCATGTTCCACTGATGTTAACTTCATATTATGATCAATAACGATAAAGGAGGGTTTAGAGGATCCTAAACCAGCTTCATGTATTAACTCCATTACATACTTACTTTGGGTTATACATATGCCAATTAGGTTTCTGAGAATCTTAAGGCCAAGGAAGAGTACTTCAAGTGGCCGAGGTCTTTAATTCTAAATTTGGATGATAGAAACTTATTAGCATCTATGATACCATTTTGGTTATCGCTAGTAATCAAAATTTCATTCACATAAACTAACAATACTCTGAAAGTATCATTAGTTTTTTTATGATGAGTGAATGACCGTGTTGAGATTTTTTGAACCCTCCTTATATAAGATCAAAAGTGAGCTTAAAATTCCAGTGTCTCGAAGTGATAAGGTCTTAAAATATGTCTGAGACAATAATTTATTAAAGATATTTCTCAATAAATGAGGCTTATTGTGATATTTATTTAATTATTATTGAACAAATATTATTTTAAAAAATTACTTTCTTTTGTGTATTTTCAAGCCATAAAAACAATCAAGCTCAAGAGTTTAGGCCCCTCCAAGTTGAATATAAAGCCCATAACATAAACCAACTAATTTTAGCACAAATAAAGCTTTAGGAGATCATGATAAGTTCTAAAATGATTTGGTTTGATTTCCAAATTTCAAGGAAAGAGATAGAGATTTGACTTTTGAATTTAAATTTTTGTTGATAAAAAGATGAGTTTGTAAACCATTATAAAAGAGAATGTAGTAGTACATATAATTCAAATTTCAACTGCTAAATATTTCTTCTCTCAAGAGATCAAATTAGTGGAGATGGGGTTAAGTCAGATTAAGTTACAAATAAGGCTAATGACGATCTTTCAAGTCTAGTATCCTTTGTTTCAAGTTTTGATTCGCCTATGTTCTGACATATTTTACATTTGTTTATAATTGAACTCTTTATTAGATAAATTCTCTTAGCACCAAAATAGGGAATAGTAACAAAAGGCCACATCATATTATTTCTTACATTACTATCAATTTGAATAGTAAAACAAAAGTTTTTTTTAATCATTTTTTATCCTTCTTTACCCTATAGCAAAATTGAATAGAGGGAGTTATTTATTTTTCCACTTTAAATTTTAAAATAAAGGTTTAAACATCCTTCAAAGGAAGTAAATAGATTTGAATAATATAAAATGAAATTAATCCTGTTGTGGTGTAGGCTATTATTAAGAAAGTGAATACAACCAACTATCATTAAGAATTTCATCTTTGGACCAAAAGCGGAAAGGGGTAGAATACCACAAAGAGAAAGTGTCTCTAATGAAAAAATCTCCTTGTGCTTCAATACCCCATAGTAACAATAAAGAGTGCTAAATTATTATCAGAAGTAGAAACTGCGGCAGTTAAGAAGTTGCAACTTTCCAAATAAGAACTTGCCAATCCATGAGAATACCACAAAGTTACAAAAGTTGTACCTATAAACCAACCCCCTAAAACAAAATAGGCACAAAGAAAGAGCGATAGACCGAACTAACCTATATATTTCTGTAGGTGAATGATTTTTAAGGAATAATTATTACTAGTGAGTTTATTTTATAAGTTGATATTTTATTGCAATATTATCATAGGATATATTATCGATTTTAAATAATTCATAAGATAGATTAGAGTATATTTTAATTGAAAAGAATTTAATTCTATCAAATATATTTGTAGTTTTGTAGTTTTTAATTACATGTTTTCTGATTGTCTGTTTGAGATGTGAAATATGCAATTGAATCAAAGTAGAAAAATAGTGGAACGAAGCTTAAAATGGATTCCTAATGCTTTGTCACTTTTATAATTAAATAATTTACTTTATTATCATATTATTAATTATCATTGATTGTTTTATTTCGATAATTCTTATTGTACGATACTTTCTCGTAGGATCGATATCTCAATCTATATTGCAATTACCCCATGTATATTTACCGTAATCATGAAGTCGCTTGAGGACTCAATCTATAAAGGGTGTTGACCAATTTGCATACCCTTTTATCTCCCTTGTTGGCATAACCCTGAGGAAGGGACATCTACACTTCTTCTTTGAGGTCTCCATTGAGAAATGCATTGTAAACATCAAGTTGGTATGAAGGCTTAGTTGACTTTGGTAGCAAGTGCCATAATTGTCCTAATTGTGACAATTTTAACCACGAGGCTAAATATTTATGTGAAGTCTATCCCTTTTTTTTGGTTGAAGCCTTTTGCTATAAATCTAGCTTGAAATCTCTTTATAGTTTCATCGGATTTGAGCTTTGTTTTGTATACCCACTTATATCTTATTATTTTCTTTCCAGATGATAGAAGGACCAATATCCAAGTGCCGTTTGATTCTAATGCTCTAAGTTCAGAGTTCATTACATCAATCCAACATCCATGAGTGATAGGCTATCGCCTATGAATAGAAATGTGGTTCAATGATGTGATCAAGTTTGGAAAGAAAACATTGATAGGAGGAAGAGACAATGGAATATGTATGGTTAGGATATATAGGATATTTGATAGTGGAGATGACACAACTAGAGTTAACAATAGAGCAAATGTAATCTTTTGTCAAAGTAGAAGGTTTGACTATCCTAGACGATTTTCTAATGGGAGCCATGGGTTCTGAGTGAATCAGGGGGTTGTATAGTTATAGAAAGTGAGGTGTGAGTGGTGTTGTGATGAATAGGAAGGATTTGAAAAGAATCAAGAAAAAGTGAATTTGGAATTGGAAATAGGGGAGGACCGTTTGTTTCAGTCTTGAAAGGGAATACATGTTTATGGAAGATTACTTCTCTGCTAACATAGAAAGTTTTTCACTCAATATCATAGATGATCTATCCTTTCATAGTTAGGGAGTAACCTAAGATGACATAGGAATTGGATCTATGATGAAATTTGTCAATTGAATGTAAGAATTTTACAAAATGTAGATATCCTCCTCATATAGGAAAGTGATGGTTCCTTTTTGTAGATTATCTCAAAAAGTGAATTATTTTGTAAGATTTTGGAAGGAAACCTATTTCTCATGTTAGAAGTTGTTTGGACACACTCACCTTAAAAGATGGAAAGTAAATGAGAATGAAATTTTAAGGCTTGAGCTATTTTCAGAAAGTGTCTATGCTTCCTTTCAACAATCTCATTTATTGAGAGGTGTAAGTACAAGAATTTTGGTGAAAAATTCCTAATGAAGATAGAAGTTTTATGTAATTATGATTAAATAATTCGGTGCTATTATCGGTCCGTATTTGTTTCACATAAATGTTAAATTGTTTGTGATGCATAATGTGAAAAGATTTGATGGTAGGGAATAAGTCTGACTTGGTTTGTATTAGGTATGTCCAAGTGGCCCGTGAAAAGTTATGTAAGAAAATATTTTGAGCTATTATATGTTGATGTTTTGTATCGACATGCAAGTAAAAAAGGTTATGAGATCTAGTTGAGCTGTTAGAAACTTGAATACGGGCTTGTTTTGCTAAATGACAAACTGTAAATTTTTTGTATTTTTTTAGAGTCGAAAGAACTATCAATGTTATTTATGAATTTCAATTTTGACAATGATACATGACCTTGCCTATAACGCCATATAGAAGGTGAGGGCTTATTGTTTGAGACAGAAGAACTATTACAAGCATGAGATGAAACACTGGAATTGTAAACAGAAGGATAAGTTGTTGTTTTATTTGGATGAGGTATGAAAAGGTATAATTCATGATACTATCTACCAACAACCCCAATTATACTCACAGTCAATTGGTCATGAAACAAACAAAATATGGGGTAAAAGATCACAACACAATTGAGATTATATGATATTTTGGACACTGAGAGCAGATTGTTTTAAAATGAGGGACAAGTAGAACATTCTTAAGATTGATGGTTGGAGATAGGATGATTGAACCTACGTGTGTGGATGAGGTTGTTTTGCCGTTAGGGAGGATGAAAGATGCATGAGGATCATGAGCACAACTAATTGGTTAATTTAAAGAAGTAAAATCGTTTTCATTTGGCTAATACCCCAGTATCTACCACATAGTAGAGTTATGTTTGTACCTGAAACATTGGTGTTGGGTTTGAAGTGGAAGGCACTTGAGATGTGTCTTGGCTAAGAAGTTTGACAATATGTGTATATTGCTCCGGTGTGAGCTTTGTATTAGCAACAGAGCGAAAATGAGATTGCACATTGTTGGCTACAGCTTCGACAGAGGCACTGTGGGTTGCTTGTAAGTGGATTTCTCATTCTTGAACTTAAAGACTAGGAGGGAACCCAATCAACCTATAGTATTTTTCTTTTCGATGTCCAAGATCATGACAAAATTCACATTCCGGTTGTTTAGGATTGCCATATTAATTTTTGGGGTTGGAGCCCTTTATATAAGTGGAACTGTAAAGAGGAGTGGTATCCACTGAACTCGGACATGGGCGGTCGAGACATTCGATTCTTTATTCAAAAAGAGTTGTTTATGTCGGACTTGAAACCTAAACTGGGTCGTTTCTCAATCCCTTACATTAAAATGGTCACAGTTTCTGACGAGGATGAAGAGAGGGTTTTGAATGAGCGTGTGAATTATATAAACCGGTCGGGATAGAGGACGTGCCGGTTCTGGATCCAGGTTTGAGGGAGTTTAAGTTGTGTTTGAGAAAAGGGAGATGAGAAAGAACAAGACGTTGGTGAAACGGTGCAGTTATGGTCGTTTAGAGGGTTTGATTCTAAACTGTGTTTTGCTCTAGTTAAAGTTGATCGAGAGGATCAAGATAAGAAAGAGGTGATTAGTACTAATGGTGATAGTGGTAATGATTCTGATCATGGAAATGTCGTCACAACGGCTTGATCATGATTCGCTCAAGCTTTAACTTCTTTTTTATTCATCTTAATTAGGATTTGATCAACACTAATTATGTTCATGAAGAAAATTTAGAGTTTATTGCTAAATAAAAGAGAGGGACTAATTATGTTCTTTGATGACTGACTAATTTGGTTTCTCTAATGCTATTATTTTATGTTCTTTTCTCTACTGTTTTTGATTTGTGTTAATACTGAAATGATATATGTGACTGTAATAATGCATGCGATGGAAAAATTCTTGCACGACAGTTTGATAAACCGTATAAGACAAATTTGCTGTTGATATTGAAATCTAGATGACAGTTGGATGTACTGTCGTCCAAGTATGTGGGCTAAAGATGAATTTTGTAAGCCCAAACTGGTTTTCTGGATGCCCCAAAATAAATTTTTACTCCTAAACTGACATTTAGTGAACCAAACCAAATTCAGTTTATTTATTAAACTGTAGTTTAAGGAAACTGGAGTTAAGCTAAAGGGTACCCAAAACAGATTATTTATCTATATCAACTGCATAACTTTTACATGTATAGCACTACGACGAATTCTAGGGTTACTAATAGCACTACGAAGAATTCTCTCTCTCTATTTCTAAATTTATAAATTTCTAATCAATTTCTGCATGTACATAATCAACAAACACAAAATTCTTGTTTAGTTCATAAAGAGTATAAGCCCCCAAAGCACTTAGAACAGCAACCAAGCTCAAAAGAATCTGAATCTCTAAAACCGAAGGGATCCCGGCTGTTGCAGAGAAAATCACGAATGCACCAATCAAAAGCTTTTGTAACGTCTGGAAGGTTTCATAAGCTTTCTTACATGACGAACATTGTAGCGTGTGTTGTTCGAATCTATCCAACATCTGCATTTGTTAAAGAGAGATAAAAATAACAAACATAATTAGTAAGTGCCAATCTGGTTCAACGTTTCCAAATGCCAGTTTGGAAATTTGATAAATAAAATCCAAACGAGGTTTCAAAAAATCTTATGCAAACCGACTGTTGTTAGAAACAAAATAGACTTTTTGGAGCCCAAACGAAAGTTTGGATGGCCAAAATAAACTAAAAAAACAATTTGCATAAACTCTGGTTCTCAAATGAAGAATGCAATGCGACCTAAGACAAATTAGAAACATTCAAATAACTAAGAGGACCATGAAATTTTCGCACCTGTCGTTTCGATAAAATTGTGGACGGCAAGGGTTGCTGCTTGTGGGCAACCCCAAACCAATCGGGTTGGCTATTTCCATGCCGCCTGAGCCAATTCCGGAAAGCCAATACGAAACGATCAGCTTGTGTGGGCGTAAAAGTAATTTTCGTATAATCCTTATTAACATCTACATCTTCTCCCTCCATTGATTTTGACTGAAATATCTTCTCTTGACCCTGTAGAACAATCATGTCTCCATCATATACTTTGTTTGAAGTCCAATGCTCATGCCAACGAGGAACCACCTGACCCGATCACAAAAATCTTTGTAAGCCACATTTTGAAAAAGAAAAAAAAGAAAAAATGAGAAAAGAAAAACCAAGAGTTTTCTTACTTGCCACCATGCAGGTCCCGGCATTGTGAATTGGAAGAAATTCCGAGCACTACAAACGATAGACCGGGTCTTCCCAGGAGCCATGGGCACATTGAAGGAACAAATCCATATAACCCATTTTTGATCGCCTACTAGTGGAAGTTTTGTATCTATCTCTATTCTAGGGAAGAAGAGGAAAAAATTTTGATTTCAAGTATCAACTCAATTCCGAAAAAGAAAGAATCTATAAATCACTAGTATTTCTTACTTGTTGATATAATAACAAGGAGCTATGAATTCTGCAGTGATTCTCGGGTTCCCGTCGTTTTCTCCGGTGAAGCCCCAGGGCCCACTTGAGTCCAACTTAAAAGTCAACGGCTTTGCTCTATCTCTCCTTCCCGTAACCTGTTCTTCCAAATGATTTTGTCTTTAACAAGGTATAGGCAGCAAATTGTTCAATAACTAGTATAATAATATTTTTACCTTATGATGAGCAAAATCAATATGGGAAGGATCTGAGACATTCTCCATGAGAGTATCATAGCCATAGAATAGATCACGTTGAATCGTTACAGATGAAAACTCGGGCTTGTCAAAGTCGTCTGGCAACCTAGACTTACATATATATACATATATATAAAATATAATTCCAATAACGACAATGTTTATCAAGATATTCACCCTAATAGAAAAAATAAACAAATCTCAAGTATGAAAATTTTAATCAATCAATCTTGTACCTATAATAGCTTTAACAGAGAACTAGTCCTAACATATTGGATAGCAACGATTGCCTCCACTTGGCCTAAGCGTTTTAGAAATCTAGTGTAACTAATTTATACATTATTCAGTTTCCCAAACTCTGAGGCATATGCATACCATCAATTAGATCTTACACTAATAATCCAATTTAAAAATCCAATTCTAAAACCGTTAAGGCAAACGGCACATTGCTAGTAATCAAAGTGGGTATAAATAAATAAGTGAGATGCACATTTTTGCTTATATATTACCTAGGAGGTTTAGTGGCATTAGCTCTCTCCAAACCATTTGGATCAGGCCATACAAAGAGTAGACCTTGAGAAACCATTGTAGGGAACCTCGTGGCACAAGATCTCGGAGATCTAATGGCTCGAGATTCAGGTCCTTCGGGGAATGCTTGTGGAATCCGAACACAAGATCCGCACCCATCAAATGACCATCCGTGGTATGAGCATTGTAAATTCCCCCCTTCATCAATCCTCCCTTCCTACCAAATAATTTAAAAAAGAGAAGAAAATCTAATCAAAATTATTTCCTTTCCCAGAAACCAAAGAGAATGAATTAGGAGAAAGCTTACAGATAAGGGAGCAAGGCGATGAGGGCACTTGTCATCAAAAGCGACCCATTGGCTGTTAGATTTATCGAACCAGAGAACAAGGTCTCTGCCCAGAAGCTTAAATGGGGTCGGCAATTTCGGGTCTAAATCTTCGATTAGGGAAACTGGGTACCAATGATCTCTCCAAATGAACTTGGAGCTCTCATCGGAAAACACGCCCTCTTCTTCGTTTTGACCCGGGAAGGGTCGGGTTGATTGATCCTGGTTCGAAACCGGTGATGGGTTCGGTGGGGCAGCTACACGAAGAGGAAGAACACTGGTTGCTCTTCTCCTACAAGGTTTCTTTGTAGTAATAGAAAGAATTCTAGGTGGTAACGATGGAGATAGAGAAGGAGATTGCGCTGCAAGAAGTGTAGCAGAAGGAGTGGTGGAGAAAAATAGAGCCATATCAACGAGCGGTACTATATCTCAACGCAACACCGATCAAATTCCAATTACAAGAAAAATAGGCTCATGAAAATTCATTAATTATCAGCGAAGAGAAAATTCAGAACTTTACGTGTAAGCATGAATAACTCCCTTGGCCATTTTCTGGAAAACAAAGCTTGATTGAAAATCTTATGCTAATCGATCGACGTGGCGTAAAGCTACTGGAAAACAATGGGAAATGGGAAAAATCACGTCCACAAATTTAGAGAGAGGTAGTTGAACGACGAAGAATTAAGCACGACATCGTTTGGAACTACATGTTTGGTTCTAGAAAATTAAGTTCACTTTCAAATTCGGTAGCAGCAAGTGAGAATCAGTAAATATTCGGTTAAATTTGTTTCGAGAATGAAAATAATATTAAAAATTATTTAAGCGCGTTTCTTATAATTAAAAAAGAGAGACACGCATCAACTATTAAAAAAAAATGTGTTTTGAAAACATATGGTTGCATAATAATAACACATCTGTTGCCATGAGCCTATAATTAGGCCAGAATCTCACTTATTTTTTCCTGTTCCATGTTCTAACACAGCAAAAAGACACTACTTTCAATTATTATAATACTGGAACTCCATGTTTCAAACTAGAAGCATGTTTTGATGTAGATCATCAACCAGAAAAAATTTCACAAGCATGATTATAATATACAGTATACATGATCTCAAGTTAAAAATATTTAAACAAAACAAAATTCACTTCTTTGAGTAATGTCGCTGGTCAGGTCCCACGTCATGCGAACCTGTGTTTATGTAAGGTCCTCGAAAAGTTGCCTGAGGTGGAAGCGGTTTTGTTGGATCGATAACCGGCTTTTTTGATGATCTGGATGGTAAACACTTAAAGATTTAAAAGAATGGTAGCATAAGAATATCACCAATAGCACACTAATCGATTCCAACAGAAAAAATAGTCAAATCAACTTACGCCATATAAAAGGGAAATGCCAAGCCTGCAGATGCAAAAGCTAGTAACCCAGCAGCAACGATAACATTACGAGCTCGGCTCATCGAGATTGCTAAACAATATTACAATTTCGACCTAATTAGATCAGTCGATTCCGTTATCTTTCAACATAAATATTAAAAAACTCAAGCATGATCCCACAAAGCCCAAAAAGACTAATATGAGTAATGCATAAGTGTGCTTGAGATAGTATTGACACATAGAGAGACAAGAAAATGTCAAGACCTGGACCTTGATAAAACCAAAATTGAACAAACCATGATAAAAATTACATTTGCAATAATGATAGGAAATTTCTTACTCACTACAACACTCAGATTTACGAGAATTTCTTGTATGATTATGACTCGTGCATTATTGCCATAGTTTGACAAATGGGTAAAATAGAAAGGATTAAGCAACTCATAGTAACTAACAGTGGTTCTATAGCTGTGATGAAACTAATGCAGCAAAATTTCGAATCGAATTCTGTGGAAAAATTGGAACCAATGTATTCGCAGAATAATAATGCAAAATAACACACGAGATAGTTTGGGCCAAAATCACATTTACGATTCATCTTCAGAGATTCTTGTAGTACTAATCAAGTATAGAGAATTCAAAGATTAAAGTACAAAATAAATATTGGAAATCGCCCTAGTGTACAAGAAGTTGAAAGAGTAATTAGCTGCTATCATGACGCAGAAGTGGGAACCCTAAAAAGGAAACACAGTAGAAGTTAATGAGTGAATTAGGGCAAACCAGCGAATCACCTGATTTCTGTGGAAGAAAATCCAACCGGCGGCGAGTGAGCCCGCTTCCGATTGCCGATGAGTCGGCTTTCTATTTCTTTTCTTTCGCCTTCAGAGAGAGTGATAGAGCTCTACTTTGTGCAGAAAGTTGGGAAAATTAAGGGGCTAGAGCTTAAAACCTCTGTATTTTCATTTTGGGCTAAGATCCCTTGCATTTTCATTTAAGGTTTAAAAGATACTAATAATATTTAACAAGACCCCTGTATTTTAGTTAGAGGGCTGAATACCCCATACATTATTTTAATTATACTAAATACCCCTTCGCTCTTTGTTTAACTAAATTTCTTTCTAATAGAATGATGACGAGACATCCAATTTAAATACCCCTTCGCTGTCATTTAAAATTTCAATTTCTCATCTAAATTTGTTTTTTCTTCTACTTTCCTCCCTTAAAAATTCTTTTTTTTTTTATCATACCCAAATTTATCTCTAATTATCTAGAAAAAGGAAAGAAAAATGTGAAATTTTGGCATTTGGGTGATCGAACTCATATACATTTTCGCATATGGGTGATCGATCTTGCGATCTAGAATTTTTTTTTTCTTTTTTGGTAACCAGATTTTCTTGCAAAAATTTGGCTTTTTCCCAATTTGTTTGAAACAAATCAGATTGTAAGGAAAAAAAAATTTTTTTTTTTAAGGGAGGAAAGAAATAAAGACATTAAAGTTGAAAAATTAAAAAAAAATTCTTAAAAAAGTTATTTTTTTAAAAAAATAATGTGATATGTCACATCATCATTCTATTAAAAAAAATAAAGTAAATAGCGATAGAGATTTTTTGGCATAATTAAGAAAATTTTAGGATAAACAGTAATTGTAGATAATATTTTTTATAATTCCTTAAATTAAATTATATAATTTTTCCAATCACTGATTAAATTTGAAGGGTTTGAATTAAACTGATTTTTAATCTCAAACTGAAATTGAGCAGCTGAAATTTTATATAGTTTTTGCATATGGTTGAAACTCAGTTTGAGTAAAGTAGAATCTTTGTAAGATTCTATCATCTCTACTGGATTATACTTTTATTAATAAGCTCTTTCTTTTGTTTATTTTGTTATAAGCTCTGATTAAAGTTGTCATTTATTAATAGAATACTCAACTTCAGTTTGACCGGTCAACTTTGAATTCTGAAACTGCAGTTTACAAAATTTGAAATCAAAATTTTTTGCGATCAAATTGAAAACCTCTTAAATTTCAATTTTACCGTACATTAAAAGAAGTGCCCCGTATTCCTTCAAGCATTATCTAAAAACTTCCCCAGATTTCAAATATAACCACCATGTCAACGACCCCCAACCGCTCCTCCACCGCGACCAGGCGGACCAGATCAGCCTCCGCCTGCACCACCGCCTCTCCTCAACTCCGCCACCACCGCGAATCCGAGTCTCAGACGAACTATTTTCAACGCCTCTTCACCGACGAAGATGAGCTCCTCCTCCTCCAGAGTTTCTTCAAACACACCGATCCCGCCACATCTACCAGTAATAGTAGCTCTCAACCTCCTACGATTGATTCTCCAACCCTAGATCACATCGAAGCTTCTCTCGGCCTCAGATTCAACCACACGCAGATCGTCGATAAGCTACGGAGGTTACGACTCAAGTACCACAAGCTGGCGAGAACGAAATCACTCATCAAAACCACTCACGACCGTGAAATTTACGAGGTCTCGCGTAAGATCTGGGGCAAAAGGTTTTCAGAGAAGAACGATTCGAATTCTAAACCTAAAACTAAGAAGAAAAAATCAGAGAATTTGGAAACTCCAGGTGATGATGTTTGGCGCGCGAGAAAATCGCCTAGAAAGGCGAAACAGTCTCGAAAAACAATAGAGATTCGAGAAGAAGCTTTAGGGCCAGGGGAGGAGGATGTAAGGCTTGCAAGGAGATCGGTGAAGATTGAAGAGGAAACTCCGGCAGACGTGGATTTGGAAAAGTTTCCTGCTCTGGTGAGTGAGCTTTCTCGGTGTTTCTCGGAAAATTGGGGGTGGAGGAAAGGGTTGATGTGTTTGGGGGAAAAGAAATTGAAGGAATTGAACCAGAAATGGATGCTTCTAAAGGTTGAAGAAGCAGAGGTGAAGGCAAGGAGAGCTGACCTGATTCAGAAACACATTAAGGTTATAGTACATGCCGTTGCTTCTTCTGACAAAACAGACTAGGGTAGATTCTAACAAAATTTTAAGGAAAAAAAATGTAATTGCACTCGTAATTTTCTGGGTCTGACTATGTTCTTTTCACTTTTCCCGATTTTTTTTAGAGTAGTTAGGTTTGATTTGTATTTGTAAATTGGTAGGAATTTCGCTATTCTGGGAATGCAATATGACTCTTTCTTGCAAAACAACAGAAGGGTTAATATATACAATTATAACCATAGACAACAGATCAAGAACAAGAACAGAACAAGAACAACAGCATCCCATTTGACAGTTCTTAGTCAAGTAAAAGTATGCAACTGAGAATTTTTTTTTCTTTTCAAAGACTATGTCATGTAGTAGTAGATTTTGGTTTGATATATCATATCACTTAGCAAGGACGTTTTGTTGCTGAGCTTCTTGTTGTTGGGTCTCTTGCTGCTGCTGGTAATTCAAAGGTCTCCTGAACAGCATTATGTGCAGCTCCAGTCGGTGAATCGCGTAGTGGACCCATCCACGACTCTCCGCTGGACCCCAATCGCCCGTCATTCGTTCTATATAGTGATCAACAAAAGCGGGGTAAAAGATTTAGAAAGATTTAGAAAGATTTAGAAAGATTTAGAACTACTTTCAATAATCTAAAGGGGTTACAACTTAATCAAAGCCTAAGTAAAAATTTGTCATGGTTTTACATGTTCGAAGTAATATCTTATCACTTGAAAAGCAAGCAGAAAATTCTTTCTTTCTTTCTTTTCTCTAGGATCTAAGATGAGAGCCATAAAATGAAATCAACGCGATATGCCACAATTACACACAAATCTGAGAATTAATAGTATCCTTAGTCCAACCGTGCCGTTCTCTTTCCCAGTAACCAAACATGATTTAGAATAGAATTGGAAAAATAATATTAATAGAAAGGAATTACATACTTCAGAGAGAAGGCGATTCTTGGGAAGAAGCTTCGCCATTTCAGAGGGACGCACGACGTGCCTGTAAATTTTAAAAATGGATTAAAATCCTAAGAATATGAGGGAAAAGAGCATAGAAATGGATAAGAGGAAAGGGGAGGGAAGTAAGAGTACCTGTACTCGTAAGTGTCATCGGAATACTTCTCGGAGTACTGGATCTGACCCATCTCTGTCACTGAGACACGACCTGAATGTAGGAATTTCGCGGGAAGAGAATAACTGGCTAGGGTTTAGATAGAAAGAGAGAGGGGAAGTGAACAATAGAATGGAGATGATTCTTCTGGCTCGTTTTAGGTAGTTGGGATTTTTGGAAATTTTGGGAAAATTATAAGGGAGCGAAATGTAAATTTGAATCGCAAAAGCAGGTTTATCGTACATAATCGATTAATTCTAATATTCTAAGGGAAATATTATTTTGAAATTCTAATTTTAAAAGTGAGAATTTGGGCCTATAATTTATTTAGAAATGATATTTTAGGATTTAGGTATATTATAAAATTTGTTAAAATAATAGTCATATTTTTTTAAAATTTTTAAAAATAAAAATTTAATAATTTATTAAAGTACCCTTATATGAACATGCACACAGAAAATGAAAGCTCAAACACAAAACATAGAAATTATTTAAAACTTAATTTTCACAAATTCTCCTTTTATGAACACAATTCGAATCGCAAAAAACGGAAGCTCAAGCCCTTAGTTTTGCAAAGGTTAGCAGTCGAAAAATTCTATAAAAAAAATTTGAAACAATAATTCGCAGTCGACAAAATTTGAAGAATAAATCCAAAAAAAGATTGAAAGTAGCATTAGAATGACAATGAAATATTGCTTTCATTTTTTTTAGAGTGATTATATTCATTTTGAATTGAAATTTGAAGTATTTACAAGGCTCGGATTATGGAGCAATTTATAATGACTGCTCGATGGCTAGACAAGAATATTATTAATGTCCATCAAACCATCGAACAAGAAGTTCATATGCACTGCTATACAAATTACCATCAAGCCATCAGATAATCGAGCAGTGCATATGAACTTCTTACTCGATGGACATTAATATTCGCATCGAGCAATCGAGTAGTACAATCTTGATGGTCATTCATATGTTCATCGAGCCATCGATTAGTCATTATAAACTGCTCGATAGTCCCGCAGTTTATATGAACAGCTCGATAGCTCGATTACCGTTTATATTCTCATCGAGTATTACAGTCTTGTTTTGAATTTTTTTTTAATTTTTAATTTAGTTTTATATATTTTTGTTTAATTATTTTTCATTTCAAGTGGATCAAATTCCTCTATATCGTGAGTTAGAACTTATAATTGATCAAAATCTTTGTTTCAAAATCTGCACTACTGTGATATCAAAGCAGGAATTGGTGATTGCTGATATAAGGAAGAAGTTGACCCTAATATAGTTAGAGTGTTTTAGGCCTATTGGTCTGGGACATTTTCTGAATGTGAGTAGTCAACTTAAGAACTCGGGCCAACTTATGATCTTTTTCATTCTTCAGCGAGTAGAGTGCAAGAAGAAACATGAATTGTGGTTTACGCACCGCAAGAAGCCTATGCGGTTTGGCCTGAGGAAGTTTGCATTAGTGATAGGATTAAAATGTCATACAAAACATCTAGACCATATAATTAAGCGGATAAAAAAAGACGAGCACTTATTGAATAAGTATCTTAGTGGGAGGCTTGTCTATGTGTCAGAGCTAGCAGAGAAATTTTGAAGTGATGATGAACCATGAAGTAACAAGGACGATGAGATTGTGAAGATGGTTGTTGTTTACTTTATTGAGGCAGTCCTTTTAGCATAAGGGCGGAGAAATAAGATTCGGCCATTGACATTATCTATAGCTAACAATTTACGCTGGCTCGAGCAATACCTTTAGGGTAGACGTATTTATGAGCTTACAATTCAATCTCTGAAGAAAGATATCAAGAAGAAGGCAGTTGCACATAGGGATCAGCCATAAGGGACGAAGCTGAAAGAAGAAACCTATGACTTATACGGATTTCCACTTGCTTTATAGGTTAGAGTTTATATTTAACTTTTACCGTATTTTGGTTTATGTTTGATAATAGTTAATTCATAATTGTATAGGTATATGGTTATGAAACCATTCTTTATCTTGGAAGAAAAGCTCAAGTTTGAGTTAATGATAATCAAATGCATCGGATTTTAAATTTGTCATCAGTGGATCCACTTGTCAGTCATGAAAATATCGAGTCGTGGTTTAGGAAAAAATAAGTAATATTTCATTTCTTTAATTCATCTAGTACTTTACTTCATCATATTGATTGAAATTAAACTGATTTTGATATTTATTTAATATAGATCGTCATCAATGGAAGAGATGGATAAGATGTTGAAAGAAAATGTTGAGCTAAAAATGAAAACGGTGTCGAGGTTGGAGGATCTTATTGGTGGTTTAGAAAAGAAGATTATAGGAGAGATGGATAAAATGTTCATAGAATTGAACAGACGGATGGGAGAGACGGAGAAGATGATTATAGTTATCAGAGATGGGATGGTTCCCTCAAAATCTCTCTCATTCTCGCCAATATCTATCATATCTCCAATGGTCCATCAAATGTCGGCGCCTTTAAAAGAGAAAGTTACAAAGGAGTTGGCTGGAAACGTATGTGACCTCGCCTATCATTGAGATCAGACAGGGTCAAAGGATAAAAAAGCATACTCCGGCCCTCAGCTCTCCCTTTATAGACATCGAGAAGAAGCATAAATATAAAAAGAAGAAGGGATTATCGGTGACTCCGCTTCTTACCCTAAATAAGGACAATAAGATAGCCTTAAAAAATGGTTAGAGACTGACACTGTGAAGTAAATATTTTTTTTTAAAAACTTTAACTTCATTTAAGATTTATTTTATTTATTACATTGTTTGCTTATGAGAACTTGATTTTTCTCTATCAGGGACCCAATCATAAGTTTTGATGGCCTAAAGTACGATAAATAATTTTTTCAGACGATATTGCATCCCTCGTCATGGCTAGACAGTTTTATAAGCATTCGAAACTATTTCTGAAAACTATTGTTTATACATTAATAAATTTCTGAAAAGCTACTTATACATTAATAAATTTCTGAAAAGCTATTGCTTTACTTTATGATTGTAGCATGTAGATGAGTACATGTTTCTGCTATGGGCGAATGACGTGCTTGACCAAGCTGCCGCTTTCTTAAATCAAGTATTCCCACAGTTCCTACATATATATTGAAATGAGACATTTAAGAACTTGAAGGAGGAAGATCGAGAAAGTTATGCATTTTCAGATGATTCTTTGATAAAGTCGTACGTTGATGGTGAGGCACCAGTCTCCGAAATTGCATGGAGGCACGTAGACCATTTATACATCCCTTACAATATCAATGATGAACATTGGGTGGCCTTGGTCGTGGATATTTATAAATGTGTGATTAGGGTCATGCATAGCATGTCAAGAAGCAATTACTATAGGAAGAAAATATTAGAATTGTTAATTCTGATAAGCATGATGATCCCGTACTTGTTAAAGAGCAGTGGGTCTGACTGCAGTCTTCAGCCATTCGAGATCGTCGTGGTCACCGAATTGCATGAGAATAAATCAAGAGTAAAAGGGGATTGTAGGGTGTATATGTTGAAATATTCAGAGTATCACCATGCAAATTTAGATGTAAACTTAATTTGAAATGACCGTATAAGTCTTTTATGTCGTCGTATAACATGTGACATATATCAAAGATATACATTTAATATATTGGTATATGAAATTTTAATTTTGTGATATTTTGTGATATATGAAATTTTGATTTTAAACATTAAACCACAAACCCTAGACTTTAAACTCTATACCTTAAACCCCAAACCTTGAACTCTAAATTTCAGATCTTAAGCCTTAAGACCTAAAACCATTAAACCTTAAACCCTAAACCTTAAACTTTAAACCCTAAACCTTAAGCTCTAAACTCTAAATCTTGAACCCTAAACATTAGATCTTAAGCCTTAAGAACTAAAATCTTTAAACCTTAAACTCTAAACCCTTAAACTTTAAACTCTAAACCTTAAACCCCAAACCTTAAGCCCTAAACCTTAAACCCTAAATCTTGAACCCTAAAATTTAGATCTTAAGCCTTAAGACCTAAAACCTTTAAACCTTAAACCCTAAACCCTAAACCTTAAGCCATAAACCTTGAACCATAAACATTAGATCTTAAGCCTTAAGACCTAAAACCTTTCAACTTTAAACTATAAACCTTAAACCTTAAACTCTAAACTTTAAACTCTAAACCTGAAGCCCTAAACCTTGAACCCTAAACCTTGAACCCTAAACCCTAAACCTTAAAACATAAACATTAATGAATCATACAAAAAAAAAAAAAAAAAAGAGTCAAAGCCATAGAAAACAAAAGTGAATCAAATTCATTGAATATAAAAGTGAGTCATAGTCATTGAATACATAAGCGAATCAAACAGATTGAAAATCACATGAAGATATATCGTATATTACAGAAATTGCAAAATAATTATATCAATTTGGCAACTCTTAATTATTAGGAAGGGTAGTTGCAATTGGATTACGACATGTGCTCTTGTAATATCCAACACCGTCACACTTGCTACATTTATTTCTCTTTCGTGGTTGTTCCTCTCTTGAATGTATACGTCTTTTCTTAGGTCTTCTACTTTGTTTACACATTACGAGAGGTAAAATTACAAGCGACCTAAGAGTTTCCAAAAATTCCCAATTATTGGTCGCTAGTATAAGATAAATTGATTTTGTATAAGCTCGCCTCCAATTTGAAATTATGTAGTATTCTACACATAATGTGTGGTGTAGTATTTAGGTAGCTCGAAGCTGCTAAAGCATGAGTGCACGACAACTTATCCAATTGAAACACCCTACATGTGTAACTCATATCCCTTAAATTCACCGAAGCATTAGTTGAAATACCGGTCACCTCAAATGTATTTATGTTCACTCTATAAACTTTCAATATTACTGATTCATTGTGTCTTCTCTATAGTGTTTTCTTTACCTTAGGTGTCAATAGTGTGCTTGTCTCATTAGCTATACTCCGTCGGTTGTAGAACCAAGTAGTCATTATCTTCCTGATACTATCGAGCAAGACTATAATTAGATAGTCATGCGCATCCTTCAATGAAGCATTAAGAAACTCTTGCCCAATGTTCAAAACTAGCAGTCTCAAGGTATGTTGCCACACCGGGTTGTTGCAGTTTTATCTCATTGAAGTAAGTATCAAAGTCGCAAACCTTGTACGCTTTGGCCGCCTTGTTGAATAGATCGAGAGTCCTACCACACTTGAATCTGGTCTTGATGTTTTGGTCGAGGTGCTATGTGCATGCACCATGTTTCACATTTGGGTAAATGTTCTGTGTAGCATTATTAATACTCCTTGCCCAATCAAATATGAAAACCAAATCGGTGGTATCGGGGATCAAACCCTTTAGTCTGCTAAAGAACCAAGTCCATGATACATCATTCTCTGAATCAACTATAGCCCATGCTAATGGATTATGTGTTTGTTACCGTCTTGGGTCATAGCAGCCAAAAGAGTGCCTTTGATTTATACTTCAAAAAGGTTCCATCGATATAAATAACTTTTTAAAGAAATTGAAACCCTTTGAAAGATGCTCCAAAAACCAAGAAAAATACAAAAATCAGTTATTTCTATCTTTCTGGAGTGTAGTCACATAATTTGGATTAACCATTTTTACCATGCCTACCCATTATGCTAATGTTTGTAATTATACTCAGTCGTATCCTGAATGAGGTCATGTGCAACTGATCTAGATTTTCATGCCTTCCAATAACTAATATGTATACCGAGATCATTCGAGACAATATTAATGATAGATGGTGGTTTAGGAGTTTCGTTACACCCTTTGTACTTAGCTATCACATGTTGTCTAATCATAGATACAGATGTTTGCCGATGTTTGTCTTGCCTGAATAAATGAGAACATGTGTGCTCATCTTTAAATGTTTGAATTTGGAAAAATAACGAATTCTTATTTCCCATAGCACAAAGTCGCCACGTGCAATTTGGATTTATGCACACGTCTATAAACTTAGTCTTATTCGACTTCTTAACCCTGAACTCAAAATTTCGTTGCACAGCGAGCATATGTAGGTTAGCCTTTAGTTAGTCATTCGATGTAAAAAATTGTTTAATATAAAACACACCTCCACTAGATTGAGAAGAGATAATCGAGATTGAATTGCTTGCAACATATGTGGAGTCCTGGGTAGCAATGAGGAGACTAATATCATTATCTTCAATATTATTTACAGATTGTGATGAATGTGGTACACGCAATGATGGAGGCATCTCGTCAATTAAATGCGGTACACGCGGTATTGGACGCATCTCATCAATTAAATGTGATGATCGTGGAGGCATCTCGTCAGTTATATATGGTACACACGATGATGGAGGTTGCATCTCATCGGGTGATGCATGGGCTAATGGTGGGAGTAAAGTCTTGGTCAGTATTACTCCCATGACGAAGTCATCATCGTACCCTTAATTCGCAAGATTGGCCTTATTGTCGTTATTAATACCACGTTCTATCTTCATTCCCTCACACTCATCATGATCATCCGCATTCTCAGTCTCTTCATCATCACTTTCTTCTACATTCTCAATCTCTTCATCATCACTTTCTTCTACATCCTCATCCTCAATGTCATATATGTCATTACCTTGACCATTCTAAAAAAAAAATCATCATGATTAGTAGTAGCAACCACATGTATATCACTCCTATAATCCTCCTAAGGATTATCAATATAAGGCACATTACTCCTATAAAGACTATGAACATTACAAGGGTTCGGAAATTGATGATACTCTCCACTACATGAATCTCCTCCCACCTTCAGAACCAACATTACATATAATGGAGATTTTTCCTCTTTATATTACAAGTGTCGGATAAACCCTTTCATGTTTTGGTCATTTTTTATATATAACGACGAAGACCACATTGTACAAACATGTTTCTATAATAGTTTCAATCCAAATTCATTCCGATCAATGTCGATATAATCGTATACGATATCTAACAATTGATTGTAAATAATATTATATTCAACCAAAGCTTCAGTCGACCTCTTTACAATTTGAATGCCAATACCATGAATTTTGATTCTGATTTTGGTTCATACTCTCCTTCCATTCACCATTGAAATATATAATAATGAAAAAACTCTCCATTTCTGTAAAAAAAAAAAAAAAAAGTAAATTGAAATCAGTAATCTTGAATTAAAAGAATAAAAAATTGAAAAAATAAATATAAGACTTGATGGGCTCGATGGATCTGATGTACCTGATGGGGTCGAGTACCCGTCGAGTCGTGACCCATCAAGTACCTCGAGCACTTCACCTATTGAAGGCGTCGAGTACGTCGAGCACTCCACCTGTTGAAGGCATCAAGTACGTCTCGATGACCTGATGGTAAATCATACCATGGAGTACTAGATATAGATTATTTTATGCACGTTGCAGAATAAGATTCACGTACAAACATAATACAAAGAAGAATATACATTTTTATTTCGATTATGAAGATCAATCCGCTATTCAAAGAGAAATCAACAACAAAAAGTTTTAAACTTGCCGATTCAAATTGTGTTTGAATTAGTAAAATTCTAAAGTTTACCGATAAAATAAGTAAATGAATCAAAGTATGATTGATTCGAGTAAGGTCCTAAATGTGAAATATGGGTTTTCGAACAAATTGTTTAAAGGGAAGCAAAATTGGTTAGTTTTTTTAGCTTTTTTTTTTCCCTTAACGTTTGAATGAATCAGAAGTTAAAGATGAGGACAATTTTAGAATTTCAAATTTTGTAATTAATTTTTAAAGAAAAATAAAATATGAAGGCTACTTTATCAAGAAATTTTTTTTGAATACTTTTTGTTAAACAATTTTTTTTCATAAGCCCCATTTGCCCATTAGCCCATTAGCCCATTTTAAAAAACGAAAAATAAAAGGATTAAAAGTCCAAAAACCCCTTATATTTTGTCTAAAGGGCTAAATGCACCCTATATTTAATAAAAGAGGCTAATAAGCCGCTATATTTTAAAAAATATAAAAGACAACTTATATTTGATGAAATAAGTGAAGAACCCCTTATTATTAACATTTTCCGTTTGTCACCAACGGAAAGATGATGTGTCGCTAATGTGGCATGCACCACACTAGCTTGCATTTAAAAAAAATTAATTAAAAATTTTATATCTCTATTTTAACCTCAACTTTTATTAATTTTTTTTCTATCATAATTTATTTTTTGTTCTTTTATTTATGTCCTTATTCATTATATCGACCGCGGCGGGCAAACCGATCACTGCTACTATAGACAACCACCTCCTCATATGGGAATGGATCCTGTACAATCGAAATTCCACCTCATTTTCTTAGGTGGAGAGACAAACAATGAAAATAAAACAAGAATGAGGCAAATTAAAAGAAAAAAAAAATCAAATTAGTCCTTCAAGTTTTAGTCATTTAAAAAAGACCCCTTCTTCTTCACCAACCTGTGATCTCCATAACTGGCATTGTTTCCCTTCCACCATCGACGTTCATTCGAGATCATTGTGCACCCCTTCAGTAACTTAGTTTAGAGCCATGAACTAGATCAAAATCGTGAAATATTTTCTTAATGTTCATTGAAAGTTTACACCCATCAATCTAATCAAATTTTGACTTGATGAGGTTAATATTTTATGTAATACTATCTTTATGCAGATATTAGTAAGACATCACTTATTATCATTAATGAAAGTCAATTATTATTTATCATATTTATTGATTTTGTTGGAATTAATCTTATATGTTTTATATATGCATATCATGATAAATATCATTATCTTGAGTTATGCACTCTAGAGACCATGATAGATATCTTGCAAGTAGAGACTTGAGTCGCTAAGAACTCTTAATATATAAACAATTTATTGTTTAGGATCTTCAGAATGGGCATTGATTAATCTAGATAAACAATCATGTAGTTCATCACCTAATTGTTAGAGTGGCCGATCTCACAGCTAGTGGTGTTACTGGAACACCATGATGATTGCATGAATGCTTAGTAGAAATCAAGGGTGTTGAACGTGATACTTAAATAATTTCAATGGTAATTAGTACTGACTATTACTAAGAATTATCTAGTGACTATTTTATATATGATCCTCCGACCTAAGACATCATAGTTTCCTTGAGTACAAAACTTTATACTTTGATATCATTTCTATTAGTCCTAGCCATAAGTGAATACATAGTACACTATTGGATATGAAGTGTTATACGAGAATGATTATGAGTGGTCAAGAAGGAATCTATCGCTTCCGTATTTAGAATAAGGTCTTATGGATGATTATATACTTCATTGAATAAGGAATCTTTGCAAAATAGTATGGTTTGAAAGGAGTTTATGTAAATCTATTTTCGATATTCAATAAAGATATGATGATCCATATGATTTTTCTATTATGGTTTAACAGGTAAACCATACCTTATGACGAATCGAGATATTTGTGAGATGAAAAGATTGTTATTGTAAATATACGATGGTCATAAGTAGGTTCTTTCGGAAGATGATACTTCTCATCTCTCAGATATATTTGACACTTTGCTAGAAGTCAATCATAACTTAGAAGTTTAAAGTTATTTAATTGAGAAGATTAAATTAACTGTTAATTTAAAAAGTTATTTTAAATTAAATGAATTTAATTTGAAATTAAATAAAATCATAAAGGTATTTATAAAATCCTTCTGCCAGCGTGATGTAGAACCTAATCAATCACACACATAAGGTTTATAGTAACTTAGTGAAAGTTTCGTAAGAGAAGAAGAAAAAAGGGAGCAAAATCAATTTAGGGGTAAAATGATAATTTGACTTATAGTTTAATAATAAGGGAAAAATTGTAGTTATTAATTTATTAATTCAATATCAAACAGCTCTACTAGCACAACTAAGTATGTCATTAATTTAATTAGAAATTAATAAGTTATGGATAAACTTTTATTTAATTATAAATTATCATAAATGTTCGTATTAATAATCAAACTTAAATGGTTAACGGGCCGGATTATTAATTGGATTTTTTGTGGGCCAAATTAATCAAATGGTTGATTAAGTGTTCATGGGTTATATCCATTATAGTAGCCGGCCATATAAGGATGGGTTTGACCGGATTTTATCTTTTAAGAGTTTTAAGATAAAAGACACCTTAAGGTGATGAGAGTTGTAAGGAAACTAGAAAACCTAATGTGATTAGAAAACTATAAAACCTAGTTGTTTTCATAATAGACTCTAAGGCATTGGCTGAAATTATGCTCCTCCATAAGCCTCTTGGCCGAAAATCAAAGAAAGAAAAGGGTATTTCTATCCTTTTCCCCGAGTTTATTATCTTATGAGTTAAGTAGAAACTTAACCATATGAAACAAATCATGTGGATAACGGTTAGAGGGTGAACACGTGAGTGTCTCCCCATCTTATTCAAAAAGAGTTCTGTAAATTAAAAAGGGTATTCACTTTCCCTAAACTTTGATTTAATATTGATAGGATTTACCATGCTTTACTAAGCTTTCTATAAAATAGATTATATGTGATACACTTGTTGTATGATTAGTCTAGATAGAAACTGTGCATGATCCAAATAATACTTGTTATATGTGATATACTTGTTGTATGATCCAAATAAATTTTTTAATATTTATTACGTTGTGTTTATTATATTATATATTTGGTTGCCTAGAGAATCGACATATTGATTCTTCAAAGAAGCCGATTCAACCGGTTGGTTACGTCAAAGAATCATTTAATTATACCTAGACCACATACCCAGAGAATCATAAACTCCCGCTTGTTAATATTTAATCTCAATTCAAGAAGAAGGAATAGTTTTTTGTTGATACTAAGAAAAATCGCAATCCATCACATATATTATTAGAAGCACATAGAAGAGGATTATTATTTGATTCGAACAGCTTCAAAGCTCCATACTGCTTCAATGGAAAAGGAGATGAGAGAGATTTGTCATGATGGTTGAAAGCTCTAGACTAGGTCATGATGGTTGAAAGCTCTAGACTAGGTCATGATGGTTGCAAAGGGGGGAAAAAGAAAGATAAGGCTATCTAAGACAGTAACCTATTCGTTTTAATTTTTTATAAATCAGCGTCAAATTATGCGTGTTTATTTCTATGTGTTTTATAATTAAGAAACAAACCACATTTCTCTGTCTTAAATTTCTGATTTCGATCCTCCCCCCCCCCCCCCCGCCGATAGAGTGGATGCCTTTGGCGCTATGGCGGCAAACAATTGATTTACCAGTAGCGGTCGGTATAATAGAAGGACATAAATGAAAAAATAAAATGAATTAGGGTAGAAAAAAATACATAACTAAAAGTTTATATGTCTAAATTGAAATATAAATTATTTTATCTATTATTTTTAAAATGAGCGTGGCATGTCAGCATTCCGTTAATTTGAAATAGATTATTAGATAAGAGGGGGTTATTAGCATCTGTTCCAAAATGCAGGGGATTTTTTCACTTACTTTAAAATACAAGGGGTCTTTAGCCCCTCTTATAAATTGTAGGGGATTTTTGGCCTTTAACCCAAAATAAAATTAAAAAAATCCCTGTTTTTTTATCATATAATGCTTTATATCATCTTTTACTTTTAATTTCTACAATCACATATAAGGACTGCCCACGATTCGATTTTCGATTTCGGGTTAATTACTGGGATTCTTAGTAAGTTCATGAGTCTATACTCTAAGCTCAAACCTCTATTAATGAATGTATGAGCTCAGATTTGTGTTTGGATGATAAGAAAAAAGAAAAATAAAGTAAGGGTAAAAAAAATTATAAAATTATTTGGCTTAAAATTATAAATAAAATAATTAATTTGGAGCAAATTTATAAATTTAATTTTTTATAGTTAATGTGGTATTATTAAAATTACGGATTTACACATGTCATAATTTGATATGTGCTGATGTGTTAAAATCTTACAACGTTAGTAGTACCGGTCATCTAAAAAAATGATCAAAATGACTAAAAGTTTTATTTAAACTAAAACATTATCCAGAGATTATACATGAATAAATTTATAAAAGTTAGGATTATATAGAAACTAAAAGGTGAATCAACCCAAAAAATATTTATAGATGTATGAGAAAAAAAATTCATAAATATTAATACCACACAATTTTTGGTGAAGCATGGATGATAATATATCACACTTAAAGCATGTTTGATGAATAACTTTTAAAAATTATTCAATTAGAATTTAAAAATATATATAAAAAAAAACTTGTATAAATGTATACTTATTTTGATTCTTACCAAATACACATACTCACGATAAAAATGAAATAGTGACTTCGAGAATCAAAGATTATTCCTACTTTATCATTCCATCTAATTAAACAGTGGAATGATTTTTTTATTATTATAATTTTATTTCCACTAAAGAATCAAACTAAATATACCATAAAGAGATTTGTTTAATATTCATAAATTGATCTACAGTAATAGGACAAATGGAGAATATTGGGATGAACATAAAAAAAAAGTTTGGATAAAGTCGAATTTAACTATTAGCTAGGCACACATGATAAACAAAAATTATTATTCTTTCTCATTCTAATATATTTCAAACTTCCATATATAATTGATAGATGCCGATCATTTGATTGTAATGAAATTTGAAATGGGTATATTTGATAATATGAATTATTTAAAAAATAAACATATTTATTCTGTATCAAATATTTTACAAGATGATCAAGATGCATGAGGATTGTATACATATAATTTTTTACTTCTCGGGTAATGAAGAATTTCCCATTCTTACTTTTGAAAGGAATGAAAGGCTTTTAATTTTATTTGTTATATTTTATATTATTAAATAAAACGTAAATATAATTGATCAAATTGGGTTAAGTAAAAGTTTATTATTCATCATCTATAAATATCCAGATTTGTATGGAGAAGAGTCTCTCATCCATTCCTCTCTCTTTTCTCTTCGCTCTTCTTTCTTTCCCTTTTCTTTTTCTGTAAAGTAGAATGAGTTATCTTGAGTGTTCTTAAAATAAAAATGATATTTCTATTTTAACTATTAATATTATGCTACATAATTATTTCATTTTAAATATTAGTATTAAAAATAAGATATTTAAAGTGATTTATGTTATTGATTGGAGTATATTCTATTCCAACCAATCAGGTTGATGCATGTTAGCATTTAATAGTAAGAAGTCCTCACATTACTCAATCTTATTGATTGGAGTAAAGTGCTGCAGGAGTACCTAAAAATGCCTCATTCAAAATAATTATAAGACTTAATAATAATGACCAGAGATTTATATTCCTAGAGCCCCTAAGAATACCTCGTAGAATAAGTAAAAATTGATATTATTAAAAACTATATACTAACAAACATTAATATGTGAGGTGATTTAAATAATGGACCTTCTTTTAATATTTGATTGGCTCATCAGACTAAGTTTCATTTTTTTTTTTTTGTCAAATGACCTTAAAAATTATAATTAAATAACTTAGAATAAAAATTAAGAAGGATCAAAAAACCCTTATACCCAATTGAAGAACATAATCATCTTCTTCCCTCCTTTTACCTAAGAAATATTTTGGTCCTCTCCTACTTTCACTTCTTCATTTGTGTTCTTCGGATTGCATGACATTTCTTCACCAACCCACTAGCGAATCTCAGTCTTCTTCTTCATCAATCCAACAAAGGAGAAGATAAACCTCCAATCAATCCATAAATTGAGATGGAAATCAGTTTATAATCATGCAAATTGGTTTTCCAATTCGCGATCTAGATTTCAGACTGGTTCCAATCGCTTAACTTTATACATTAATTGCTAACTGATTCCGAATGTTATAAAATTATAAAAAAATATATATAATAAAAATAAACTTTTAGAGCTTTCCATAGAGTTTAAGAATACTCAAATCAGAGTTATATAAGTCGAGCCTATTTTTATGACTTGTTTTTAGTATAAAAATTATGATTTGATAACATCATTGTTAGAAAGAAAGTTTTGGTCCAAAATATTTTAGTCAACTTTAAGAATTTATATCTCGGGTTATATAACTCTGATTGAGATATTTTTGGACTTTATAAAAGCTCTAAAAGTCTAGTACTATGATATATATTTTTTTAATGATTTTATAAATTGGTTGTTGGACTGAAAGTCCTAGTCTAAAACCTCATATCGAAATATTTTAGTCAACTTTAAAAATTATATATCTCAAGTTATATAATTTTGATTGAGATGTTCTTGGACTTTATGAAAAGCTTTAATGGTCTAGTTTTATGATATATATATTTTTTTATGATTTTAAAATATCTGAAAGTAGTCCCAAATACCTGGATAAAAAATTCAAATTGGACTAGTCTGAAATCATGATCATGGTTCAATATTGCGGTCCAAAGTTAGTCCGAAATTTTAGATTGAAAACTCAAAATTTCAGACTAAAACTCAAGATTTCGGATTGAAAACTCAAGATTATTAAGTCAATTCAAAAAAATTTGCCTCGGATTATGTAAGTCTATAAATCTGATTGAACTGTTCTTAAACCCTATAGAAAGTTTTAAAAATCTAATTTTTTATTATTATTATATATATATATATATATTGGTCATTTTCTTTTGATGGAATGGTAGGGATGATAGAGTAGGAAAGTAATTTGCTATTAAATAAAATAAAAAGAAAGATTAATTCATGCGAGTCTATGCTGCAAAAACTATTCCCATTTAATCCCATTTAACTAATCATCCCTTAATATGCGTAATTAAAAACGGGAGAACAAATATATACACTAAAACATGATTTCTTAACACACAAAAGGAGAGGGAGGGGGGGGGGGGGGGGGGGGGGGGGGTCACTCGGGGGCGGGAAAAATAAATTTAACCAAATCTTTCATAAGCTTTAAATTGAATTCTTCACAAGGACAAAGTAATAGAGATGGTATTCATTCTATTTCATTACTAGAAACATCTTGGAATTCAAAAGAATCCAAAGTCAGAAAAATATATATATATATATACAAAATTTCGCAAGATTTTACACAAAACGCTGCCCCCTCAATCTTCATACTATCTTCAACTTTTTCTTCTTTTCCTGTATACTGCAAACACAAAAACGGGGACCCTGTACATTTCAAGGAAAACGTTCTCTCCAAACGTAATATCACCTTCCCTCTTTCTCAACCAACCACTAACGCAAAAACAATTGAAGTTTGCAGAGCTGACGTTCCAGCTTTGGGATTTGGGAATCTACTTGATAACTTGGCAAGGGGGCACCGGCTTCTGCAAAACCGGTGTCCCTTGGAAAATCATCATTTGGTAATATTTCTTGTACTCATTTATCTGCAATAGGGAATGTCATGTTAACAGTAAATAAGCTAAAGACAAAAATAATGCATAAAACCCTTTACACTACTCCATAAAAAAATTTACAAATTTAGTGAAAATTGTGAGGTCTTCGAAGTCTTTTGTATAACAGGGGCTACACAAATTCAACTAACCCATATAATGCGACAGATACGTACAAGTTTTGCCTCACTCACCTCTTCAGGAGTCAACTTGCTAAAACCGAATTTCTTTATCCATATTGACTCTGCTTCTTCAGCAGCTGGAAGAACCAGATATCTCACTTTCAAAAATCCAAGGAACCTCTCAATGCATGAAAATAAAGATTGGAAGTAACCCTATAGAAACCAAAAATATCTCTTGCCATAAGAACCCGGGAAAATGCCAACATTAAAATTGGATTCTGAGTGATAGTGAATCAACGTAATTAAAATAAACCTGTCCTTGCCAGTCTGCACTTGTCGCCACTAAAGGAAGCTCTGCTACTTCTGACCCAAAAATCCGAAACATTCCCGCCGAAACAACAGTTTGGCTACATAATGAAAATACAAATTTAGTATGGTACATTAATTCTACATGAAAATTCTCGTTAAGTAATGATTCTCACTTGACGGTGAGTACGGCACAATATATTCCCCCAAATTCTTGACCCCTTATGTTCCTTCTGCAAATCAAACAGAAATACTCACACCGAAGATAATTAAATATGAAAATAGAACCATTGATAAATAACGGGACAGTAGTGTGGTAGCGAATAATTATTAATATTATACACGGCACAAACTAATCTCTTACCCATAAATCATTGAAGGTATGAAATCACGGCCAGAAGCTGCATCAACAATAGGATCAAAATGGTCCTGAGCACAAAAACGAAACGGAGATATTCTTAGTTCTTCTCAGAACACCTATTATGTGAAAACGTTTTATGAATGATCCTAAGATATCTGAGTGTAGCCTATCTTAGCCTACCCTGCGTTCAGCAAAGTCACTTACATGGAAAATAGAAACAGCCCTTGAAAGCAAGGCTCTAGTTTCATCAGAAGAAGCCATCTTCCAATTAAGAACACGCCATCTTACGTCGGGGTTGCCTCTGCTATCTGACCCCTTCTCTTCAAGCTTCTTCCGAACAGCATCCAAAAACGAGTCTGGAAGTTTTTCTTCACCACGAATAACCAATTTCTCCAGAGCTGCATGGATCCTATTGCAGTCTCTGCAACAAAACCACTTCCCTTTTGGCAATTCCTGCAAGATATGTAATGTCAAAAATTGAACTTCCAAGTTATGCATAAAATAAATCCAGAATTTGAACAAAATATAATGTCACCTCACCTTTAGGTCTTGAGTATAGTGTTCCTTCAAACAGCCAACGTGGAACTCCTTCTCACACTGAGAACAGAACATATATGATATGGAAGTTAATAAAAATATTTAACAAAGTATAAACAGAAAGATTTGATTGATAATCAAACCTCAGCATTCAGAACTGACATTTCAAGGCAAATTAGTACCTGATCACAGAGAATAACAGTTCTAGGACCAAAACCGGATTTGCTGAAGTCATGGCCTCTGCAAATAATGGGAGTATAGGAAAACATATAATGATATTTTTTCTTTTGCAAGCAGAAGAAAAGAATACATAAGACATAGGCCCATTAGCATGTAGTCATTGCCCCCAAGACTTGGCATTATACTTTAACTCTACCCATAGCAGATCCCAAGCACCTAAGCACAGTGGTTTCTAAAACTTTCCAATTATAATATGAAGACAAATAGTTATACACTGATTGAGACAGCCAACAATTTGAAATACTGACAGGGAAATGGACACACCACCACCCTGTGAGTGAAGAGTAATGGGCCAAGCCACCACTTCAATTGGTCACAAAAAGATTCTATGAAGGAAAAAAGAAAAAAAACACATTACTCTGATGCATGAAAAAAAAAAAGAAAGCGGACCTGCATAGTGCACACCCGCCAACATCAACCTCTATTGTCTTGACAATACGAATACATCGCTTAGTTATCTCCTCTATCGGATCAACTCCGGCTACTCTTCCAGCCGCAACAGCATTGGCATTTCGCTCTACTGCTTTATCATTCTGGAACAAATTTTGGCAATATTTACAGTACCAAGTGCCAGTAGGGATGATTGGTAAAGGAACACAATCTACAATTGGCAAAAGAACATCAAACATAACATTCATTGAACAAGTAGAAGGTGATGTGGTGAGTTATTCAAAAACATGCATGCAGTTCAATGTAATTGCAGATACTTTCCAAGAAATTGCAAGGCATAACGATTAACTATACTTGCATATAGCTTCGGCATTAACCAACTAATCAGGTAACATAATTTATGTCTCGGTCTCTAATTTCATTCAGATCCAAGTATTCTACCCTTAAATACCAAATCATGAAGTCCACGTATGCAAACCACATCAGAAAATGGGTCTTGCAGTTACAGCCTGGAAAGGGTCAAACCACCCGAAATATTAAAATAAAACTGGACTCACCTGTGTGAAATGCCCTCGGGCATCCATCACAGCATAAAAGATCCCCTCCATCTGCACATATGCTGCAAAGGTCATCATTATCTTTGGCAGCAAACTTTCGACCTTTAGACATTAGAGATATGGACAATTCATGGAGAGAGACACCATTCGACGTGTAGATGTGTAAGTATCTGCAAAAGTTGTCAACTCCATATTAGTAAGACAGGCTTGTTAAGTTATAAAAAACAAAATGAATATTTGTCGAATGCACGGGATCTTGGGCCAAAGTTCAGGATAATCCCATTTAAAATATGCAAAGCAAGAAAAATATATAAAATCACCGAAACCATTCGAGAAATACTCACGGCTTGCGACGGGATGCCAATCCGGCATGGGCTTCAAACTGTGAGGCACTGACCTGCTCATGAAACACAAAGTACATCAGCCTTCTGCTGATAGAATATCTACGGTTTACATTTTATCACCAAATGAGATATACCTCAGAGCTGCAGCAACTGCAAAAGATTCCATATCCTTTTTTATAGCCAACCAACAATTTCTGCCAGACACAAATGGCAAATCAGAACTCATATTATCATGTATTAAAATTAAAAGGTTCACTACACTACAAGCCAGAGACCTGTCCACGGGCATAATATGCTACTTCAGTTCCATCTGGCAACACATCATCCTCAAAAACTAATTTATGCAAACGCAGATCCCTGTCAGAAGGACATCACAATAATATATATGAAACAGTATTCATTACTAAAACATATCGCATAATACACATCAACATACAGAACAAATATAGAACCTCACCAAAGGAAAAGGCGTACTTACTTTCTGGTTATTCTTCCATGGCTCTTAGATCGTGATGAGGTACCACTCTTGGTCCCTTTGTCAGGTGACTTTGGATACAATTTTGGTTTTGAGGACCTGGACAATATCTCAAAAAAAAAAAAAAAAATCATTCATAAACACTATTAAAACCTAATTTATGACATGTGTTTGTGCACATCCGGAAGAGAGAAAGTTCTTATTCACATTTTGATGCATAGATAAGCCAACATGGAGAAGAACAACATCTTTTGTTCAATCCCATTACTAAACAGTAAGAGCAGTAGTGTCCAGATCTGGTCGTACTAGTCAGTAAGAACAGTAGTGTCCAGATCTGGTCGTACTAGTCAGTAAGAACAGTAGTGTCCAGATCTGGTCGTACTAGTAAATTGCAAATATTACATAAAATTCCAACCACTAATTCAACCTTGATTATAAAGAGAGAGGGAGAAAGAGAAAGAGAAAGAGGAATATAATAGCATGTGATGAGCAAAAGCAACAAGACAAGCATATCTACAAAATCTGTCTCTCTGATTTTGTTGTTAATCAGGATTAACCAGTTTCAATGAAACAGAATTGATTTTTCCAACTAGACAAAAGATTTTCATCTCATTATAGTCCCTATTATGTGTAGGAGTAATTAAAAAAAAAACAGTCAACATATAATACTCGTTAACTTCTAATAATTAACAAATGAATCTACTTCAGAATATTGAGACCAGTAAAGTATAATAAATACAACGGTCGAAAACTATATGATCTAGTAGAAAGATGAATTTAATACATACTTTTTAATCGTAGAATTGGAAGATGGAGTACTGATTATTGGTGTACTGACTGTTGAAGTACTGGCCGTTGGTGTACGCATTGCCGGAGGACTGGCTATTGGTGTACTAACTGGTGAAGTAGTGATTCCTAGAGTACTGGTTATCAGTGTACTCATTGCTGGAGTACTGAGTGTTTGGGTATTTATCATTTGGACATGGATAGCTTGGGAGTCTTTCAATTCTATGCATGAATTACAAAGCATTAATGCTTTCTCATTGCTAGTAGCCTTAGGAAGATGTCCTATGATTCAATTAAACATTATTAAATCTCCACTACAGTTATCATGCAGAAACAGAGGAAAAAATTAAAATAAAATAAAAACTCAAGGGGGGTATAGAAAATAATATAACTAACCTTCGCAATTCAAACAGATGGTTGATTTACTTATTGAGGAGGAACCAGTAACGCTTCGGATAGCTTCTTCTAGCTTGTCCATAGGAGAATTTTGGCACACATTCATTACATCTCGAAGAGTGTTCCCATTTTCCAAGAATGTGTACTCTGGTGGACGTTTATTAGAACTACCGGCATGTAGTTCAAACATAGCAGGGGCAACCACCTAATTAATTAAATAAACAAATACAACTCAGTCATTTCTGAGTGATACTGCTTATCGAAACATTTAAAGACAAATCTGCAAGACTCACTTCATTTCCCCTGCAAAGAGGGCAGTAACATCTAATCCCAGAGCCTTTAATAACTCCCTGAAGCCCTGTTTCTCCTGCTAATTTCGCCTAGAGTAAGGAATTCAAAATCTGAAACTCAGACTAAACAAAGATACAAGTCTACTGTAACGACATTGCTTGTAAAACAAGAAATGTTACCTTTGCACCTCGAACATATTTCACTCGAAGTCCCTCCAAGATTCCTGTGTTAAGAAGATCTTTCAACTTTCTGGGAAACTTCTTGGCTGTCACCTTTGAAATTGTTAAGCCGAGCTTCATTGGTGGACTAACTGATTGAATAACCACACCTTCCACTTTAGTATCATTATTACAATTTGTGGTGGACATTTCTGAAGGTTTTCTCCCCGGCTCCATGTTTTCTTTCAACACTGATCGAGTAAAATGCCTTAAAGGCTTCTGAACCATTGTTTCCTCCTCCTTATCTCCATCAATCAATATCAATTCATCCCCACCCTCCTTTGGAAAATTTTCATTAATGAACTGATTTCCATCCTGCTTATCTTCATTTGCCAACTGAAGACTCATCTCCGGCCCACCTGCTAGAATTTCCATGATATCTGCCTTAACATTATCAACCAATATCGCCTTGTCCTCCTCATTTGAATCTCTATCCTCCTCCACCAAATCTTCATTGCTTAGCCTTTCTCCATTCTCCTTCAAATCTTCATTTTTCGGCTTATCTCTGTTCTCCTTCAAATCTCCTTTGCTTGGCTTATCTCCGTTCTTTAAATCTTCATTGCTCGGCTTATCTCCATTCTCCTTCAAATATCCATTGCTTGGCTTATCTCCCTTCTCCTTCAAATCTCCATTGCTTGGCTTATCTCCATTCTCCTTTAAATCTTCATTGCTTGGCTTATCTCCATTCTCCTTCAAATATCCATTGCTTGGCTTATCTCCGTTCTCCTCCACCAAATCTTCATTGCTTAGCCTTTCTCTGTTCTCCTTTAAATCTTCATTGCTGGGCTTATCTCCACTCTCCTTCAAATCTCCATTGCTTGGCTTATCTCCATTCTCCTTCAAATCTTCATTGCTTGGCTTATCACCATTCTCCTTCAAATCTTCATTGCTTGGCTTATCACCATTCTCCTTCAAATCTTCATTGCTTGGCTTATCACCATTCTCCTTCAAATCTTCATTGCTTGGCTTATCACCATTCTCCTTCAAATCTTCATTGCTTGCCTTATCACCATTCTCCTTCTTTAAATCTTCATTCCCCAGTTTATCCCCATCCTCGTTCTTCAAATCTTCATGAAGACTAGTTAATGGACTTTCCCCACTATCTACCTTAATGGGATCTACAGGTGAAGTATTTTGTTCCAACTTCTGCTTCAATGCCAATCGAGTAACACGTTTAAGTCCAGTCACATTCTCCTCCACCGTACTATCTTGATCCATTCTCAAATCCTCATTTGCCATCTCAACCCTCATTTCTGCAGATTTACCAGCCTCATCAAACTTTCGTTTCCAACCCCATCTGGTAAACCGCTTCAAAGGCTTCTCAATAGTCATTTTCTCCTCCACCTTATCCCTATCAACCTCCAATGTGGATTCCACATCTTTCTTCTTCATATCACTCGCCAAAGCCAACTTTTCTTCTCTCGACGGATCCTCATTTTCCACCACTTCCTTGGATTCCTCCTCACAAGTGCGCATTATAGCGATCTCATCCTTCGTTTCTGTGCCGCCCATAGATTCATCCACCTGACACTTTGGGTCAACGACATCACTCTTCGCCTCCTCTTCACTCATAGCATCCACCATATCTCCAGCCTCGCTGCCGTTTAATTGTGCGGCCCCTTTTAATTTATGTTCTTTATTCAATCCTTTCAACCTCTTCGTTTTTGGACTCTCGTGAACTGCATTACGTGCATTTCCGGCCCGAGTCCGACCCAAAGAGCCGGAGATCTCTCTCTGAGCTTTCATGGCGAATGCAAACTCGCGCTTCAGGCCAGAACGAACCTGAGAATGGACCACGAACTCATCCGAATCCGTGCCGTTCGCCATAGACCATACAGATCGATTCGAAACCCTAAGACGTTTTTATAGAACCTAATTCCGATAATAAAAAAAAAAATTATAAAATATTGTCCAGACCTTTTAATCGTGTGCTTGCCTGTCCTTCTGGATTTTTGAAGATTTTATAATTAAAAATGCAAACTGATTGGACTGGGATTTATATTTGCGAAATATAACAGCGGAAGCAAAAATTAGGGTTCATGGAAATTTCGGGAAGATTTGGGAAAGGGAACGGAACAGGTCAGTTTCTTGGAAGAAGGCGAAGGGAGAAGGTTTGAGATGCAGAGAGAGACCCAATTTTATGTAAAATGTCCAAACTAACCCTAAGATATGAAATACGTAGGTCGTTCGGAATTTTGCTGTTTTGGCCCTTAGTATACCTATTTGTTGAAATGCATACTCAACCAAAAGGATTTATCACTTTGGATCCTTTCTTTTCATTTTTTGACCAAATTTTTTCATTAACGATTTAGAAACAAATCAAGTGTTTGTGCAAAAAAAATATTCTAAGCATCTGTGATAGAGGATGATTATTGAAACATTTTTCTATTTTTGTTAATTTTTAAGATATTTTTGTAATTTTTATTTTATTTTAAATACAAATTATAATATGTTAAAATTTTTAATTGGTAGGATCTTCATATTAATTATATTTTAATTATTATGATTTCTTATGTTATTAGGGTTTTTAGTCTTTTATCTATAAATAAAGAATTTGTAGTTTTGAAGAGTATTATTTTGATAAATAAAAATAAATTTTTGAATTTTTAGTATCTTTATTCTCTTATGGATTTCCAAAATTACTAAATGAAAAGAGTGGAATGAAGTGTCGCTTTAGGAAACATGAGCAACGTACATTCGAGCGAATTTCAAATAAATACTCATTCATCAATTTATTTTTTTCGCACTTCAGTTCTATGTCAATTTGTTTCTAATATGAAAATCCAATATTCTAAAAATTTGTTTCTTCTTTCTTATTTTTTCTTTATCTCTGGTTGATGATATAATGCATATTTTTTAAGTTCAGCGACATTTATACATTGGATATATTCTTCCAAGTAGGGCTTCGAGACCATTACGCTATTCCCATTACGTAACTACAACTCAAAAGTCGATCGTGTTAGGACATAATAATAAAAATCTAAGATATAAATTTTTTTACATAAATCGGATTTCCATACATGCCTAATGAGTAATGGATCATCTACTCGTCAATGCCCCTTTGTCACCCAAACCAAAGTCGCACTGAAGATATCATCCATTATTGTTACGGGCTTTATTTTAATTAAATAGAATAAATCAGGATAAATTTCTAGCCGTATCCAGAGCAACAATAAACATTTATTGATATACTATCAATCAGTTCATTAAAATTAGGTTCGAAGTAAAATTATCTATAAATGTAATTGTAATTTTTAATTAAAATTGAGAAATTACTTACTGTACTTTACAACCACTTCCCGCAAAGTCTTAATATCTTAAAAAAAATTATTGTCGACTTAAATTCTCGTTACAAGTTAGATGGTCGACTCATCTTTTCTTCTCTCACATATCATTGCAGCCCCTTCTATGACCTTATTTACGATATGGATAAACATTTATTATATCGTATTTTCGGAGTAGTTTTGGATTCAAGAATGAAGAGTTGAGTTCTTCTGGATCATGAATAGAGATTTGAGAAAAGTGCTAGGCTTTCTTATCTTCATAAATTGTTGTGGAGTTGGCATTGCATAGGAGGCGTTATCAACTCTAACCACCCATTCACAAACAAAAAAAGATATAAGACTTAGGAAAATTTAAAAGTTATTTTTTTAACTAAATTTTTAAATAAGTAATATTTATACTTGATCTCTCTCCTAGATCACCAGAAAAATGGTGTGAACCTGATGAATACCATGTGGCGTATATAGTATGATCACTCATAGATAGGATGCAACCCCTATTTTATCTTAGATTAAATTGACTTTACATTCAAGCCCATCGAATCTCTCCTCCAGCTCACCAAATCTCTTCTTCATCTTCTGACCAACAGCCTCAATCTTCTCTTACATCCTTTGCATCATATATCACATATTGCGATCGATGATCGATGTGGATGGAAAGGCTCGATCAAGGGTTGGTGTCTCATCCTCCACCTCCAAAAAATCTTGTGCCTGCTCCATATTTATATTCTCCACCTTCTCCTCTTCCTCCTCATCCTCCTCATCCTCCTCCTCCTCCACCATGACGTCCTTGTCATATTGAACAATATATACAAAAAAACTCTTCAGAATAGTTTATATCTTCGGTGGTGGGATCAAGTAAAACCGTCACATAATCAATGACATCATCTTCAACCTTATCGTCGAATAGGTCAATATTGACCATATAAGAAGAGCATTCTTCCCTCCTTGACGGACGTAAAATTTCATATAATCTAGTATACATCAATAAAAGAAATTTACATAGGTCGGTTAATTAAATAGTTATAATATAAATAATTATTGATTACAATAAAAACTAATATCTCGGTTACTCAAAACTTTAATGATTTTCTTAAGGATTGGTTCACTAGAATGTAGAGCTGAATTTAAAATATGTGGCTTACGAGTTTTCTCTAAACGCTCCCCAAAAGTCTCTCCAATTGTTGAAATTGCTTCAAGCACTAGTTACCTAGAAGGCGAGCGGAAAATCGATAAGTCCCACTTAACAGCCGCTTTTTCTCTATTTGCTGCTCTTACAGACTTCTCCACAATGTCATCACTCTTAATACTTTGTATAATTCTCTCATGAACTATTTTACCCTAAGGATAATTATTGAAGAATTACATATCCGAGACTATATAAAAATATTGATGTTGTATTTTATGCGACTCTCTTAAACCTAAGAGAGCAACCACCAAAATGTAAAGAAGCCTTAACTTTACATGTAAAACATCCATCTTTATTGTTTTATCAACATCTCAATCATGTTGTTTCTTAGTTCTACTCTCATTATTTTTAAAAATCTCTATAAGCTGACCAAATGTAATATTATCGTTTCTTTTAAGCCAGTAATTCAAGAATTCAAAATTTTTCCTGACTTCGACTAGTAAAGAAGCTAGTATTTTGTGACAACTCAATCCGGTAATAAGAGAAAACTTTTTTATTGAATAACTGAGAGGTTGATCATTTATATTATACTATGACTCATTTTTGTTAGTGTGACGGATAATCAAAGAATTAACTACTTAGGCAGAGAATGTAAGCCTCTCATCAACTTTTAAGAAATATCGGAAGCATGAACATCATGCAATTAAACCTTCTCTTAATCATACTAAAAACATCGGGCAATTTCGATTGAACAGTAATGAACGATGAAAAATGTTCCTAAGATTTAGGCATGAAAAAAAGTCTCACTGACAGCTCACCCAGAAAATAAAAAAAAAAAAAATAATTTCAATTTGTATAAAAAATAATAATAAAAAGGAATAGAATTGCACGAGAATCAAACCGACATATGTGACTGGTCTGAGATGTCACTGGGCACTTGCCTTCTTACTGGTCAAAGTTAAGAAAAATGTTGAATTCATGAAGTACCGATTTAAAGGGAATGATGATATTACATGTGGTAAGCTTATGAAGATTTTCGAAAGTATGGAGAGAAGAACTAAAAAGCGGCATGACAGATATGCTGATGGAACGACAAAGATTGACGATCTACATGAAGTTAGGCTTTATTTCTTGGTGGTTGTCCTCTTATGTATAAGGGAGTCACACAAAGTAACACCTCAATATCTATATATGGTTTCCGATATTGAGTTTTTCGATAACTATCCTTAGGGTAAAATAGTACATGAGAGAACTATTCAAAACATCAAGAGAGACGACTTTCTGGAGAATTTCATAACAGTTGCAACTAGAGAAAAAACAGTTGTTAGGGTTGCTTTAAGGCATGGGCGCTTAAAGCAATTTCAAGCCTTAGAGAGACTTTTTGAGAGCATCTGGAGAAAACCCATAGGCCACAAATCTAAAATTGGGTCATGCATTCTACAAAGCCAATGCTCAAGAACATTATCAAAGTTTTGAATAATCGAGAGGTTAGTTTTTATTGTGATAAAAAATTATATATATTGTAATTATTTAATTAATCGACTTATGTAAAATTCTTTTAATGATGTAGGCTAGATTGCATGGAATCTTACGTCTGTTAAGGAGGGAAGAATGCACTCCTTATATAACCAATACTAACCCGTTCGACGATGAAATTAAAGATGATGTAATTGATTGTCTGATGGCTTTACTGGATCTAATCATAGATGTGGCAGACTATTCTAAAACGTTTCTATATCATTGTTTAATGTGAGAAGGACATGAAGAAGGATGAGGAAAAGAATATGAAGGAGTCAGAAGAGGGTGGGGAGTCTAATGAGCATGTAAATATGGAGCGGTCACAAGATTTTTTAGAGGGGGAGGATGAGACACCAAATGTTGATTGACCTTTTCCATATACACCGACTGTTGAATGTGGCTTGCGGGATATGATGCAGAGGATGGAAGAGAAGATTGAGGTCATTAGTCAGAGATAGAGTAAAGATTCAGTGGACTAAAGGATAAATTCGATTGGCTAGAGCGTACAGTCGGTTTAATCTATGAGAAAATAAGATATGCATGTACGAATGTTTCTTTATTTAAGAATTTTGTTAAAAATAACTTTTATACTTTACTAGGTCTTATATGTTTTATTTTTATGAAGGGGGGGTTGGAGATGATGAGGATGGCAACCCCGCCTATATGACACCAGTTGGTCAACGATTTATGAGGCCTATGTGATGTCGTTGGTGAACGATTGATGAGGATAAAGAAGCCTAACACTATCCTTAAGTCTCCATTCTTGGATCCATAACTAATCATCTCCATTCTTGGATATAGAACTACTTCGGAAACACACGGTTTTAATAAAACTTAATCCATATAAAAAATCAGATAAGGTCGCAGAGGGGCTGCAATGATGTATGAGATAAGTAAAGACGAGTCGACCGTCAAACTCGTGATGGGCATTCAAGTCGACAATAAATTTTTTCGATATTAAGACTCCAAAGAAAGTGGTTGCAAAGTTCAATAATTATTTCCCAATTTTAATAAAATATTTCATTTACATTTATAGATAATTTTACTTAGAGACCGAAATCTTGATTATAGTCTAAGATTTTGGTCCAAAATAATATGTTTTTTTTTTCCTTCTTACACTTCCCACCTTTAAACCTAAACTTTAACATAAACATAAGACTTAAACCTTAAAATTAATAACCTAAAACTAAAACAGTAAATATAACCTAGACTTCAAACATAAACCTAAACCTTATAATTAGACTTTAAATATAAACTTAGACTTAAAACATAAAGTTCAAAACTAAATTTCAAACTTATACCTAAACCTTAAACTTAAACCTCAAATCTCGGAATTAACACTTTAAACATAACAACCTAAACTTAAGAGTTAAAAAGTTTAAAGCTTGAAACCTTGAAAAGTTACCCTAAGAACATTAATGGATAGATGGATAAAATGAAAACCTTAAAACTAAACTTAAAACCTTATAAAACATAGCCTTAAACATTAAAGTAATAAAAAAAAACTCAAGACTTCGGTATGTCCTATTTTGACTGAAATCTTGATTCTGGTCCAAGATTTTTGTCCGTAATAATTAGACTTCAAACATAACAGTTCTTATACATCCCAAATAAACATAACATTCCAAATAAACAAACATCCCTGTAGACTATTTGAGCTCAGAATCCTCGTAGGCCCGTAGACCTGTAGACCCATAGAGTTTTGAGTACAAAGACTTTTTAGTCAATGATATATATATTTGTAATTGTATAACTTTTTGAATATATGAATCTGATTTATTCCTTATGTAATTTTGAAGTATGAATGAATGTTTATCCAATTTGAAAATAAACCATCTAAAAAATCTCTGAATATAAATTATCTTGAAAGACTAAAAAGTCTTTACACTCAAAACTCTACAGATCTATAATTGTGTAACTTTTTGAATATATGAATTTGATTTATTCCTCATATAATTTTGAAGACAGAATGAATGTTTATCCAATTTGACTATAAACCATCTAAAAAGTCTTTGAATATAAATCATCTTAAAAGACTAAAAAGTATATATACTTAATACTCTACATGCCTATAGGTCTATGGGTCTATGAGTTAATGGGTCTACGGGTCTATGGGTCTATGGGTTTATGGGTCTTAAACTTTTAACCCTCGACCTGAAACATCTAACCCTATACCTTAAACCGTAGACTTTAAATCTTTAACCCTAAACTTCTAATCATAGACCTTAAATCTTAAATCTTAGACCCTAGACCTTTAACCCTAACTCCATAAATAACCTTAAAGTTTAATTGACCAAGAACTCGGTCCAATATTCGATTAATCGAGAATATTAGACTAAAATCTCGGTCCAAAAATAACAAAATCGAGAATATTGGACCAAGTTCTCGGTCTAGAAATAACTTAACCTTTATAGGTCTAGTGAATTCTTGATCTAGATCTTTGTCTATAATTTAATGGATCGATAATATTGGACCGAAATCTTGCTCCATAAATAATTGGATCAAATTCTTGGTCAAAAATTCATTGGATTGAGTTCCCAGACTAGAAATAATTGGACCTATATAGGTTTAGTGACTTTTGGACCAAGATCTCAATCTAACTCAGTGATTTGAAAAATATTGAAAGAAATATAGAATGTAAACTCATAATCTCGTATATTCGGTTGAAATGTAGGGAAAAAAAAAAGAAGAGAAGAGAAAGAAATGTAAAGGAGATGTAGAAAACATTAAAAAGCATAGAAAGAAAAGAAAACTTACCAAGAAAATCTAGATAACTTGAAAATGTATAAATCTGACTAAAATATCGAGTAAGGATCAATGATCTACTAAACATGGATGAGTTTATGCCATCATAGATCAACAATGCAAAGCTTGTGTTGACGTTAATGGAGTTTCATTTTTTTTTTTGGCCAAAAAAGAATGATAAATGTGAGAGTATTTGACTAAAATGATTATTTCTTTTTAAATAAATAATAAAATAGAGCTACTTAACCAAATTTTATAAAAGTTGACTATTTTATAATTTTTTATATATATTAAAGATATTTAATTACCCCCCTCAAAAAAATAAAGATTCCAAATAAACATCCAAAAAAAAATAACAAACTTCCCATAAATATAATAGACATGATCCTAAATAAACATAAATGTTCTTACGAAATAGTGAATATAACATCATGAAATGTTTTCAATGGATGCTGGTGGAATCAGGTTCCAACAGGTTTTTCTATTGTGTCCAAGATATCCGTAATTACTACATTTTCTTCTTTTTTATGTTTGTTACAAGCAGAAGTTATATGTTTATTTTTGGGTCATTCACTCTGTTTATGCATGATGGGTGATAGAATGACAATTAACCATATCTTTTTTGGAATATCCCATTCGTCAGTTGATGGTACAAGATAAATTCATTCTGCATATGTGGCACTCTAATATTTCGTGGAGTAGAATGCATCGCATAATGAATACACACTCACATTTATAGACTTCGCAATGTGTGCACGAAATTCTATCTAAATCAAACACACTACATGTGCAACTCTTTTCCCATATGTTGACAACAATTCTAGTATCATATTGTATCACTTTAAACATATTACCATTCACACTATCAACCTTCATTGTCTGACATTCCTAATGTCTTTTTGCAAGCAGTTTCACAACCTTAAGAGTGCATTGCTCGATATTTTGATTCGCTTAATTTCTTCTACTATTGAACCAAGCCATTATTATTTCCCTAATACTTTCAAGCAATGCTATAATTGTATATTCATGTGCATCCTTCAATGCAACATTATCCGATTCAAAATTATTATTTGTAATGATATTGTATCTAAGACCTTGGAAATGGGCTCTTGACAAGTGTTTGAAACCAATATCCTCCACGTATGATGCCACAATATGATGCGCTCTTCTAATATCAAAAAAGTATTTATTAAAATCTTCTATTGTATATGTTTTGGTTGCCACCTTGAATATAAACGTCATTCCACCATTCCTAAATTTAGACTTAATATTTTGCCCGATGTGCTAAATACATGCACCATATTTTGAATTTGGGTAAACAATTTTGACAACATTTCTAATACTCTGTGCTCGATCTGAAATGATCACCAACTTGAGGGTATCATGTATTATTTCTTGAAGCTTAGTTAAGAACCAAGTTCATGATGCCTCATTCTCCGAATCGACTATAACTCATGCTAACGGATATAGTTGCTTGTTACCATCTTGTGCGGTTGCGGTTGCGGTTAGAAGCGTCCCCCTATATTTACCCTTCAAAAATGTCTCATCGATATCAATAACCTTTCGCATTAAATGGAACCAATTAATAGATGCCATAAAAGCCATGAAAAAAATAAAGAAATCTTTCTTCTCCATTCGTCTAAATTGTAGTTACAATATTAGGCTTCACGAGTTTCATCATGCTAGAGTAACATGGAAACCTTACGTAACTATCTTCGACCATACCTCGAATAAGATCACGTGCAATAGACCTTGCTTTTAATGTCTTATAATAAGTAATATTTACCCTTATATTATTTTGGGTTAAACCTTTAATCATTTTTAGGGTAGGACTCTGGTTGCTATAACTATGTCGATGCTTCACTCTGGTTTTAAAATCTCTTATGTCGATGCTTATGATGCAAGCAGTACAAATTTGGAAAAGTGAAAAATCTTTCTTACACATAGTATAAAACATCTACTTGCAATTTAGATCTACACAACTGACAACATATATAGTCTTATTTGACTTCTTCACATTGAATTCAAAATTACGTCGGATCGCATATATCTGTAGATGCATCTTTAGGTAGTTCTTCAAATCAAAGAACTGAGTGCGATGAAACTCATCTCTGCTCATTTGGAAGAAGTAATCGGGAGTACATTACTTATAATGCCGCAAGAAAAAACAATACTAGGAAAAGTATTAGCATAATCATCATTATTGCCCTCATACTATCGGGAGCAGTTGTATTATCGGGAGCAGCCATATTATCTGAAATAAATAAGGTATCAGGTATGTGTACTATTCCATAAAAGAAATCACCCTCATATAAATGAAAAATTAGGATTCATTTCATTGTTGTAATAATTATCACATTCTTTCTTCATTCTTCCAAACCCGTCGTCTTCATTCTCCATCTCATACTCGTTCTCTTCGTTATCCTCAACTTTAATCTTGAAATCAATATGTTTGTCCATATCTAGATTCATACCCTCATTTAGATATTCATCATTACCATCAATATAACTCATAAAATTCTCATTTTCATTGTTACCAAGATTGGGTACCTAACGTCGCTCTCGAACATGCATAACACTTCTCCCCTTCAAAATTAACATCACATACAGTGGAGATGGATTATTCGAACATTCATTATATAAAAACGGCTTCATATCTCCTTATTTTTTATAAATATTGGATGAGTGATCGATAATAATAACGACTTGTATTCAATTTTCATACCAAATTCACTAGAATCAACACGAATAGTGTCGTAGATGACTTACTCACTTAAAACTGACGTCTATTTCAACCAGAACATCCTTCTGTCCTTATGAGCCTTTTGCTACTCGAGGTTTTGATGATTTTGAGGTGTCATCATCATTCTTCTATTTCCCATCAAAACATACAACTATGAATACAAATGATGCCATTTCTATATATAAAAAAATCATATCAATATTAAAAAAAAAATCATAAAAAACATTTAAAACGATTTCGAACCTGGACCGAAATATGCTTCATATCTTAAAAAAAGAAGATACAAAAACCAGAACACACTTACCTCTAAAATCATGGAACTTCTTTGTATTCTTCAATATCGAGCAAAAAAGGAGAGTAAATCAGAGTCAGGAGTAAATTGGAAGGGTAAAGGATGGTTTCTTTCTTAGGTTTTCTTTCTTAGAGAAAAAAAAAGCAAGAAGAAAGAATGAAGAAGAAATGAAGGCAGAGGGTGGTGTTAAGGTAATTTCAAATTTTTTTATTAAATATTAAAGTAAAGTAAATATAAAATAAAGATATTTATTAATAAAAATTAAATAAGGAAAAAATAAAAAAATAAAAATTTGAGGCAAAGGTAATTACCGAATCATCTCTTAAATATATAAAATTTTAATTTTGGAGTTGAAACTAGAAGTGTTCAATTTGAGGTCAATTTTTGAAATAATTAAACATAAAATTTGATTTCATGTATTATTTATATTTTCTAAAATTATTTGATATTAAATTATACTTTAAGTTTGATTTTGAGTATAAATTATCTTTAGCCCATTTTATTAGTATATAGTTATGCCACTACACATGTGGGTGGGGGCTCGACATGCATTAGGTCAATAGTATTAAAAAACCGTTTATTATCCCGACTAGACATAACGACGAATTGCATAGTGTCTCTCGATAAAACTCACATTTCTACATTTAACCTTTTTTTTTTTCACCCTCCACTAAAAAGAATATGAAAATATTTCATATGTATATGGTATATGCTTGAGTAACACCAAATTTTATTACAAGCACAAATGTCATTTTCATGCACGATGATTTATAAGGTATAAAAGTGATATTTTTTGGTTGTAATAATAATTGGTGTGATACATAGTCATACATCCAAAGTTGACCCAACTATTAAACAAGTTAAGTCTTTGTTAAAATGCTCGATAGAAAATATCCCTTAATTAAAAAATAATAATAATAATTTTTTTTTAAAATGTGGAAAGTTACTGGCTTTATGAGAAAAAAAAAAAAGAATAGAATGAAAATGGTGGAAGGCCTAAGGCCCTCTGCCAAATATATATATATGTTTATTATATTTTTAATCTATATATAGTTTGAGTTTTACGAATTCGATTATGTATAGTTTTTGGCTAACTTTTTAATCAATATATAATTTAAATAAGACTTTTTCGTCCCTTTGATGATTTTAAGGTTATTGGTGATGACGTACATGCCACATCATGAAAAATATATATTTATTATTTTTTCATTATTTATCTTTCATTATTTCTACTTTTCTCCTCAATTAATTTATTGTAAGAAAAGAAGAAAATTTGGATTAAAAAATGAAATCTAGCTCGATCTATTAGGGAAAAGCGGATCAGAATAGTTTAGCTTTTTAATGAGTAAAATCACTCATTCTAATCTAATTTATTCATCAGATATCCAAATCGAATCAAGTATTCGTGAGAAACCCGATAAAATCAATTTTGTTCTTCCTCGTGAAGAGCCCAATCGGATTGATGTAAGTCATCTTTTACGTTAAAAGGTGTTATTGAACCCAAAAAAGAAAAAAAAAAGAGAAAAGAAGAATCGAACCAAACCTCCATTAATGGAGGCTTTGCAAGCTTAGATCGACTTCACGCCTCCATTAATGGAGGTCTAGTCCGATTCTTCCTCTATCTTTTTCTTTCTTTTTTCTTTATCATTTTCGGGTTCAATAACACCTCTTTAACGTAAATGATGAATCAGATCGATCCAATTGAGTTCTTCATGAGGAAGAATAGAGTCGATCCAATTAGATTTCTCATGAATACTTGATTCGATTTGGATATCTCTCGAATAAATTGGATTGGAACGAGCGATTTTACTCGCCAAAAAGCTGAATTATTCTAATCCATTTTTTCTCGAGAAATCGAACTGAATTTTATTTTTTTTCCCAATAATTTTTATATTTTTCTCAAAAAAAGAAAATATTGACTAAAAATAATAAATGAATATGAGAAAAAGTATAAATAATAAAAGATGAAAGATGACAAAATAGTAAATATATATTTTTTATGATATGGTAAACTATACCAATGGCATGTCATCACTGATGGCATACACTACGTATATACAATATCTCGAAAATACATGTTCAATTTATTTAAACACAACATCTTAGATAAAAAATGCATTTTAGACGATTAGACGAGCTTCTCATTTGGTAGTCAAATTGAACATGATGGAATATCATGCGATGGATGAGAGTGCAAAATAGAATGCATCTAGAATTTGGAATATTTGAGTAAATGACTAGTACAATATAAATTATATTTAGAGGCAACCTTACATTGTAACTAATCACCAAATTAGATTAAAACTTAGAAGATTAATGAATAAATAATCATTTGGAACATACCGTCAGGGTGAGCTAAAATTGACCGTGTTCATTTAATGCACTTCTCTAAGGTGTCACCCCATGTGCTTTTAGAATTGCCCAACTTCATACAGGTCTTGGGTCGGGCCTCCCATCTACTCATCAATTCTCTTGGGCTCGTCTCTCGTCTACCACTGTCTCACTTGTATAGGCCTCTTCATTTACTCCTAAACACTTCCAAACAACTTTCTGCAAGTTTGAGAACTCATATTAAACATTTAAAGCCCAAAAGTTAACTCACCGGAAAAAAGGAATAACGTTCATATAGAACTAAGCTAAATCCCCTTACTATGTCTCCAGTATCCTGCAAGAAAACAAAAAGTGGAAGAAATACTTATTAAAAAAATGAAACACAAAGTTAAGAATATTCTCTCGTGTCACTACTATATATATCCATATGAAGAAATTAAGCATACACCATATGAAGAAAGCATACACTCTCCAATGGCTGGTCCTCCATCCGAAGAAACCTCTCAACGACCTGTCATCACCGCCATCTCGGCAGACAAAAAGAAACGCTTATCTCGCATTAAATATTCTACCTCTCAATTTGCATTATAATCGTCTTTCTAGTTCTAATATTCCTAGCCGGACTAGCTGCTCTCATTGCTTGGCTACCAATCAACCCTACATGCCCGGCCCGTCTACTCGATCGAAAATGCTTCAGTTGAAGATTTCAACCTTACCAATGACAACCATCTCGTAAATACTAATTTCGATTTCCTCTTCAGATTGTGCAATCCGAACAAGAGGGTGTCTGTTTATTATGATAAAATCAAGGTTTATATTGTGTTCAATAATCAGAATCTTGCGTCTACCGAAATCCCACATTTTCGCCAACCTCATAAGAACGTGACGTATATGGAAGTGAAGTTAAATGCTCAATCGGTTGCTCTTCCTGGAGATGTTGTTAAGGATCTTAAGCTTCAGAAATCAAATGGAGATATAGATTTTAATGTTTGGATTAGAGCAAGGATAAGGTTTAAGGATGGTGCTTGGAAGTCAAGCATCGACATATGAAAGTTGCATCCTATCTAAAGATAAAATTGACTAGACCTAAGAGTTTTGAAAGTACCAAATGCTCTGTGAAAGTTTGAGAGTGATGGGGTTGGATGATTCATTTAATGTTTCTAAGTTTAATATTTATTTATTTTATTTTTTTGGGTTAATGCCTAACTTAAACGTCTCTTGTATCTTGTGAGAGTGGCCTAAAACCCTTATATTTTGTAACATAAGCTAAAATCCTATTCTCATATAATATTTTATTTTTCATTAATGGATTGCTGTGCTAAATTAATTAAGCGTCAATTAATATTTTAAAAAGAAAATTATATTATATTTTACAATAAAAGATAGATTCCATCAAAAAATCTAGTTTTACATTTTCTAATTAATCAAAGAATCAGAAAATGAATCAAGATGAATATTGAAAGGATCTAAGGTTAGAAGAAGTTTACCTAACAAACCACTCATTCAAAATCGAAAGTTTTCTCCGTTTGATTCGATCGGCCACCCTGAGCTACCGTACGCTGCTACGGGTCACCACCGTTCATTGCCATGCACCGCCCAATGCCATCCCTACAAAACCACCACAAAATTGTAAGTATTCTTTGTATGGATCCAAGTGGTCACCTGACATCTAATAGTATCCACACAAACAACAAATATCGGTTAATCTCTAAGTTGATTCTTAACACGTGAGATTTCAAGCTTTAGAAAGGGAAAATTGAAAGTGTATGTCTATCAAACCAATCATATTTTGATACAATGAGGAAAATAATTATGTGATATAATATTTATGCGGATACTAGAAAAATATTATTTATTATCATTAATGAAAGTTAGTTACTATTTATCATATTTATTAATTTTATTGGAACTAATATTATATGTTCTATATATGCATATTATGATAAAATACAGTATCTTGAGTTATGCACTTTGGAGACTACGATAGAGATCATGCTAGTAGAGACTCGAGTCGCTAAAATCTCTTAAGATACAAACAGTTCATTGTCATAGAATCTCGAGAATGGACATCGATTGATTCAGATAGACCATCATGTAGTTCAATCATCCAGATAAATAATCCAAATCTCACAGCTAGTGGTGTTAGTAGAACACTATGATAGTTGTGTGGGCGCATAATAAAGACTAAAGGTATTGAACGTGATACTTAGATAATTATTAATGGTAATTAATATTGACTGTGAATGAGAATTATATAGTGACTATTTTATATATGATCATTTAACCTGAGACACCATGGTTTTCTTGAGTACTAGACTTCATACTTTGATATCATTCATATTAGTTCTTGCCATGAGTGAATATGGTGTGAACTGTTCGATATGAAATGTTGTGCGATAATTATGAGTGGTCAAGAGGGAATCTATCACTTTCGTATTTTGAATAAGCTCCTATGAATTTTATACTTCACTGAATAAGAAATCTTTGAAAAGTAGTATGGTTTGACAAAAGTTTCTGTAAATCTATTTTCGATATTCAATAAATGTATAATGATCTATATAATTTGTCTATTATGGTTTAATAGTTAGACCATGCTCTAGGACGAATCGAGATATTGGCAAGATGAAAATATTATTATTATAAGTATATGATGGTCACAAATAAATTTTTTTGGAAGATGGTACTTCTCATCTCCCAGGTAATTTTAACACTTTTTTAGAAGTCAATTTTTGACTTGGAGGTTTAAAGTTAATCATGAGATGATTAAGTTAACTGTTTAATTTAAAAGGTTATTTTAAATTAAACGAATTTAATTTAAAATTAAATTAAATAGGTTTATGAAATTATCCTACCGGCATGATGTATAATATAATCGGTCACACACATAAGCCTTGAAGTAACACAGTTAAAATTTTGTCGGAGAACAAAGAAAAATGGACTAAAACCATTTAAGTCATAAAATGGTAATCTTACATGTAATTTGACTGTAAGGGAAAATAGTAATTATTAATTTGTTAATTTAATGTCATATAGTTCTGCTAATACAATTAAGTATGACATTGAATTAATAAGTTACATAAGAACTTTTATTTAATTATAAAAGGGTCTTAAAGGTTTGTAATTAATAATTGAACACTAAAGGGTTAATGGGTCATATTATAATTGGATTTTCATGGATCAAAATTAATCAAAAGGTTGATTAAATAATTCATCGGTAGGATCCATGGGTGGCTGACCATTGAATGGGCTTTAGCCCATCTCACTTTTGTGTTTTAAGGCAATAAAGATTCCTAATGAGATTAAGAAAGTATGACCTAACATTTGCCTATAAATACAAGGCACATAGTGCCTGAAATCAAGAAGTGCTCACATAAGCCTCTTGGCTGAAAATCAAAGAGAGAAAAGCGAGTATTTTTCATTCCTTTTTCTCGATCTTATTATTTCATGAGTTGAGATTTTAAGTAAAATTTAGTCGTGTGATTAACCATGCTAATTGACGACATGCTAAGGATAGAAAAAAATACTCACTTTTCAGCTAAGTGGGGGAAATGTCTTTTTTGGAAATGATAGAAAAAAAAGACATTTCCCCCATCGTCTAACTGGCCGACCTTGACCCCTGTTATTTTGAGGTCATATCTAGTATTCAGAGTTTGCCTTGATTTGGTACCGTTCTCGCGGCCCGCACCGAAACAATGCTTTACCCCTAGAAAACTTCATTCTCGATTCTACAAGAATTTTTATGAAAGCCTTTCATTTGCTTTTCTTTGATGGAAGTTTTATTTTCCCATAATGTATCCTAATTTTTAGCATGATTCTTCTTCTGGTCTATGAATCTAACTAATCTATGACTTCTCGACTGCTTCATCGGAGGAAGAATCTGGACGGTGGGTGGAACATCCCTCAATCTCTGTCATTTGGTGAATACATTTTGAACGAATATAGGTCGAGGTGGGGATTAGCAGTAGCTCCACGAGTCTGCTCGGAAACTATTGATTCTGGTCAGAGGGCGAACACATAGGTGATTCCTCATCTTATTCAAGAGCAGCTATGTAAATCAAAAAATGTATCATTTTTCCCTATACCTTGATTTAATATTGGTGGGATTTATAGTGGTTTTGTAAAATATATCATGTGTAATATAATTATTGTATGATCGGTTTGCATAGAAACTATACATGCTAGGATAAGATTCGAATAAAATTTTAAATATTTCTTCTGCTTTGTTTATTCTATTATATGCATGAATCTGTTTCTTAACATTGGTATAGAGCCTAGATCATACTAGAATGTATAGTAGTTTTATATTTTGATACGTTTAACAATTTGTTCATGAATTTCAGAATTGCCTAAAGCGAATAGGGATGAATGTTTGAAAAAATCAAAATGACGCTACTGTTTGGGATAGCCACTACCGCCGCTTGGAGCTGTGGATCAGGAAAAGACCATCGTTCGTGTCGGCAAACCGCTATAGGGTTGTTGTATAGTGAGTTGGATGTACTATGCATTGGCACAAAATTTATTATATCTAGAGCTCCAGCTGTTGGATCATTTTTGAATTTTTAGAATATGAAGATAAGACAATTTCAAAGCAAACCACGAATGGATCGCCGATAGCACACCCGATTACTGGTTTGTGCTATGCAGTGGCTCCGAACTGGTTGCTACGACAAGATGTGGCGATTGCTGTTTGTCACGAAAAAAACCTAATTAGATTAGGTTTTTTTTTGTTACTTTCCTTAAATCTAACCTTTTTAAATTAATTGATTAAAATTTGATTTTAATTGGACAATTATGATTATATATGTTTGATTATAATGCATGATTATATAAATAGTTTATATATGTTTTTATACTTATCAAACTTGAAAAATTAAAATTACCTTCAATAGTTTTTTAGTGAATTTAATTGAAAATTTATTTTGGCATGCTTCCTTAAGTTTAGAAGATGATCTAAAATAGGAAACTTTCTGAAATAATAAATATTATTTTGGAAATAACTTGATTAGGAAACTTTTCAAATATGGAAAGTTGACATTTTTGGCAAGTATTCTTAAAATTTAATGAAATGTAATTATGATTATTTGCTTGTGCTATTGAATAATTAAAATGAACTAAACAAGAGTTGCCTAGTTTGAATTCCATGAACATGCATCAAGAGATAAAATAAGAAGTAATATATGAATAATTAAAATTGATTTAACATATTCATGCTTTAGATAAATGTATATTAAGGTGTTAAAATGTGCATGTATCATAATATATATATATATATATATATATATATATATGTGCTTAGTTAAATATGTTATCACATCATATTTTAAAACTATGAGATATGGCCTGATATATATATGTGTTGTGACGATATTGTTTAGTGAAATATTTCTCTTGATTATACCGAGTTGAAATTGGTTGTGAAAATTATTTCATAGCTTATATTCCAAACATTATAATATGTGTGATATTTATATGGATATAGGAAAGCCATAAACACGTGAGGATTTATATTACTGAGAGTATACATGTATGTTATTATTGCATGAGATGCATGACTAAGTAATGTTGTCATTCTATACGTAGACATGGACATATGCACATAATGGTTTAACACTTTATATTTCATAATAATATTTGGGTTAAACTCAACTAAGCAAATATAATTGGTTACAGACCAATGTGATTATATTTACTTAGAGGTAAAATAAGGAAATTATATGAGATGTAATTGCAAATGTGTTTACTACCTTTCATTTTATTATGATCGGTTAGAGACACGTAAGAGTTATAATAAGATGATTGGATCCTTCTCTTACTAAGGAAAATTGTTTTTTCGTCTTATATTAAGCAGATGAATATAATTCAAAATAAAATAATGGGAGATACCAAAAATTTTATGTGACTCTTAAAATTATTGGTAACTAGTATTTTTTGCACATTTTTTTATGCTGTTGTGTTTTACTTCTATGTTTTTTGTAGTTTGCAATGCTTGAAAACTTGAAATTGATTATTGGACAAAATAAATTGGTTGGAACCAATTTTAGAGATTGGTATAGAAACCTGAAAATTGTTCTCACGTATGAATGTTTGTATGATATATTAAATTAGCAAGTCATGGCGGTCCCAACTGAGGGATTAGATCCCAAAACAATGGCTGCATAGAACAAGTGGTTGGAGCAAGATAACAAGGGGCAATGCATTATACTTGCATCTATGAGTAACGAGCTCCCAAAGCATTATAAAAAGTTCAATGCTTGTGAGATTATCGATAACCTTAAATCTGTTTATGATGAGGATACTCAAAACAAAAGCTATGCGATATCTAAGGCATTGTTTCAGATTAAGATGGCTAAAAACACCTCAATTAGTGAACATGTGTTGAAGATGATCACCTATATCGAACAACTTGAGAATCTCAGACTTGTTATGGATTCTAAGTTGATCAATAACTTGGTGTTGTAATATCTTCCTTATTCATTCTCGCCATTTATGCTCAAATTCCACATGAATAAAATGGAACCCAAGCTACATGATTTGCACAAGATGGTGCAAACGGATGAGAAATCCATCAAGAAGAATAAACCTGTGTTGCTTATGGAAGGTTCTTCTAGATAGAAAGACATTGTTAAACTTAAGAAGCAAAGCAAGAAAGAGACTCTCAAAGTAAGGAAGGGTGATGGAAAGACAAATAAGGGCAAAGGTGGAAAGTGTTTCCCCTATGGAGAAATTGGACATTGGAAGTAGAATTATAAGGTATATCTTGTAACTCTAAAAAAAACATTAGTGATGTTGCTTTAGGTATGTTCATGATTGAAGTTAACTTTTCTTGCAATGATTCATCTACTTGGGTATTAGATACCGATTTCGATTATCATATTTGTAATAATGTACAAAATCTAAAAGATAGAAGAATTCTGGAGAAAGGTGAAGTGGACCTACGAGCTGGAAATGAAGCAAGAGTTTCTTCTTTAGTTGTGGGCACTTATAATTTCATTTTGCCTTCGGGCTTAGTTTTGAATTTGAGACAATGTTATTATGCACCATCTTTGATTCGGAATATTGTTTCTATTTCTAAACTTGATAATGACAGATTTATCTTCTCCATCAAGGATAATATTTTAAGTCTTTTTATGAATACTTTATTTTATGGAAGTGGTTTCTTAAACAATGATGTATATGTCTTAAATTTGAAAAATAAAACTTTCCTCAATATTTAACAAGTCAAGAGAAGAAAGTTTGATGTGAATCAAACATATATATAACATTGTCAATTAAGTCATGCCAGTTAAATAAGGATTCAAAAGTTGCATACAAATTGATATTTAGATCCATTCGATTGGGAATCAATAATACGGTAATAGTCATGCATGTTCTTTCGAAACATATTATATACTTCTCGTCTCACATGTAACTTAACACTTAGCTAGAAGTCAATATTTGTTTGGATGGTTTAGTTAAGTTAATTATGGAGATGACTAAGTTCAAATATTTAGTTTGAAAGGAGTTTCATAGTTTAACTAGTCCAGTCATTAATTGGATAAAATCATGAGGAGTCTTAAGTTCCATCCTACTGTCAAGATTTAAACCTAACTGGTCACACACAAATGACTAAAAGTAACTCAAAAGGTATGTTTGTAAATTGGAGGAAAGACATATTATATCAATAATGAGATTATAAATAGTAAAATTGAATTAATTTGTTAACTCATGTCATACAATACTACTAGCATAACTAAGTGTATTATATCGGTTAATTGAGAATTGATTGTTTACTATAAGATAATAAATTGAGTAATTAAATTAATTTCTCTATTCATGATTATATATATTAGTATTAATTAATGAAATTGATTAATAAACTCATATAGGATTCGTTAAGGTTAAAATTGATTTTAAAGAGTTAATGGCAATTTAGTAATTTGATAAATTGAACTTTTATCAATTAATTACAATTAATTGAAAAGTCAAAATTAGTCAAACCTACCCTAATGGTTGGCCACATGCATGAGATACATGTGACATAGTTCTTAATTTAATTAATATTAATTGTAGTAATTAACATTATTAATTAAGTAAATAAAAGTGAATGAGTGTTTTCACTTAAACCATGAACTCAATTGGTCAACCCATAGTCGACCATCATCACCCAATTCCATAAGGTTGCTTTTGTGTAATTAACGATTGTTATAGGCAAATAATGTAGCTACTGAAAGCTAGTCATCAAATAAAGCAATTAGGATTTTTTACTACTACAAAAGAAGCTCCTCTAAAAGCCTATAACTAAGACCCGAGGGGCCATGAAAAAATCATCATCTTGTCCTCTTTTAGTGGCCAAAATTCCTAAGGGAAAAGTAACACATATTCCTCCTCTTTGGAGATTAGATAGTTTATAACGTGAACGCCCTAAGTGAGGAAGGACCTTGGCGAGAAATTAGTCTGTGTGGATTAAGATTAAAAGGAAATACACTTGGATTGCTTCATAGTTCTTCTCGGAGGGCTCTTTAATCACCTATAACATCAGTTGGAGGAGAAGATAACATTTATAAGATCTTGTTCTATAAGCATAAATACAGGATGTAAGTAAACTTTCTTCTTCAAGTTCTTATAATTGTTTCCTTCTTAGCTAACAAATCGGTTCATACCGTATCAAAATTTTTAAATTACCATTTTTGCTGCTAAGTCTCGTACGAACTAACACTACATTAAGGGTTGGCTGAAACACCCTAGTTTTGTTCTTCTCCTTGGGCTAAAAATTGCAAGAGAGAAAAGAGAGTTTTTTTCCTCTTTCTCTTCCTCGAACTTCTCAATTCATAAGTTGAATCTTGAAATATAAAATAATCAAGAGAAATCGAACTGTGTAGACTACAATTACAAAGTGAACACTGGGGCACGACAGCTCATCATTTTCTACATGTTGAGCACTTGGAGCTAATGTTTGGTTCTGTAATTAAGATTTTTGTAAGTACTATTTCAAGATCTTAATCCTTTACTTTTCTTGGGAGATTTCTGCACTTTTTATAATATATATATATATATGTGTGTGTGTGTGTGTGTTTTTTATACATATTTTGTACGATTGGATCTTGTGATGCTTATGTATCTAATCCATTTATTGGATTTGATTCGAATTTTTTTAATTTACCATTCCACTGCAAATTACACCAGAAACTAACAGTTTTTAGCCCATATTATAATACATGTGCTCTTTTTTTTTTTTCGTTTTAATAATAAAGGGTTTTTTACTCCTCTCACAAAATGCAAGGGATATTGGCCACCTTACAAATGTTGGGGGGTTTCAGCCATTAAATATGATTTATTTATCATTTGGTTAGGAGATAGTGCATGCAAAATGGATTGTGTGACACGACACGACACGACACATGCACTATTCGTACCATGTCGGGCGGGCTAGTGGCGGGTCATGCTCGCGCTGGTCCATTTTGCCTGCAAGAGGTTTGGGCATGGCATGGAGGCCTAGTGAGCCTTCTCATCTGCCATGTCATGCTTATTGGGTTGGTCCAAAATAGGCCTAGTCCAAGGGCCTTCTATATATATATATAATAAATATATGAATTAATATAAATTTTTAATAGTTAACTATTAATAATTGAGAAATTAACAAACTAAGTATTACAATGTAGTAATTAGAAGTTATAACTTTGATTTAGAAGTTAGAACAAATATTTTAATTAGAAATTATAAATATATTTTAAAAAATTAAGATATAATTAGGTGGGCTAGCACGCTGGGTCCAAAGAGCAAACCATGCCCCATCTTGTTTGAGCACAGCCCAAGGAAGGGCTTAACCCGACCCACAAATCACTAGAGGGTCTTGATTTATGTACTCAAACTCTATATAACTATATAAGAAAATATAATATATAAAATTAAATAATATTAAAAAATAAAAAATAAGCTCTCTCTATAACTAGTAATTAATATCTAATCCTCTCTCTTAAGTTATTAGTCATCGTTAGAGCTAAGCTATTAGAAAACAAGTACAACCATATTCTTCTCATAATTATATGCAAATGCTTGACATCCTATGAAAACTGTAGGGCATATTTGACAACACTTTCTAAAAATATTTTTCATATTTATAAATGCAAAAACCAGATTCTTCAGTTGGTAAACATATATATTTGGCAAAATATTTTATTGTCTATTTTTAAAATTAAATGGTAAGAAATTAAAATTAGAGATACAAAAATTGATTTTCATTTTTTACTATTATAAAAAATAATTTTTTTTTTGTAATAAAAAATTAAAAAAGAACTTTAGTCCTTAGCCAAACAGGACCTTACATTTTTTTTGTACATGAAATATATGAACTAACTCACACTCTTATGTTAGAATTTATTGAATGAGCTTAATTAGTCCAGTCGGCTATATATCCACTTTCCAGCATGTATTAGTTAGATCAATGGGGAAAAAAAAAAGGAATAACGTTCATGTAGTACTAAACTAAACTCTCCTTAGATGTCTTGAGTGTCATGCAAGATAACAAAAAGTGCAAGAAATGCTTATTACAAGAATGAAACCCAAAGTGAAAAATATTCTCTTATGACAGTACTATATATCCATATGAAAGCATACACTTTACCTCCACATCACCTCAAAACCAATGGCTGGTCCTCAATCCCGACATGTTGCCACCACCAGAACCACCACCTCCACCCCGACCCAGAAGCCAAAACTCTTAACCTATGTTATATTATTCCTTCTAGTTCTTGTATTCCTAGCCGGACTAGCTGTCCTCATTGCTTGGTTAGCAATCAACCCTAAACGGCTCGTCTACTCAATCGAAAATGCTTCGATTGAAAATTTCAACCTGACCAATGACAACCATCTGGTCAACACCAGTTTTGATTTCTTCATCAGATCGGACAATCCAAACAAGAGGGTGACTGTTTATTACGACAAAATCGAGGTTAATGTTGTGTACAATGATCAGAATCTTGCGAATACCATTATCCCGCCTTTTCGCCAACCTCATAAGAACGTGACGCATATGGACGTGAAGTTAAATGCTTCGTCGGTTGCTCTTCCCGGAGATGTTGTTAAGGATCTTAAGCTTGAGAAAGCAAGTGGGGATATTAGTTTTGATGTTTGGATTAGAGCAAGGATAAGGTTTAAGGTCGGTGCTTGGAAGTCAAGGCATCGACATATGAGAGTTGCATGCTATCCAAAGGTAAAATTTACTAGACCCAAGAGTTTTGGAAGGACCAAATGCTCCGTGGAAGTGTGAGATCTAGTGATGTCATTGAAGATGATCCATTTGATGTTTGTGAATTGTATTGATTTGTATTTGTTTAATTCTCATTTGTTTGGGGAATGGTGATTTTTCTTTTCTTTTCTTTTCTTTTCTTTTCTTTTATTTTCATTTTCAGTTTCAGAATTGTGTTGTAATTTGAATGATTGATTGTTTATCTTGTTGTGTGTAAGTACGATAGTTAATTTGTTACTGAAACTTATTTATTTAATTTTGTATTCGTTGTTTTAATTTGAGGAGGAAATAAATGCATATGATCAAATTTGTAACAAGTCTGAAAAGATCTCAAGATGCTAGGTTTCGATTTAGCGATCAAAGCGAAAAGAAGTCGAGTTTAATAGTTTCATCAACCGTAAAATTGATTGAGTCGACAAATTTTTTAAAGGTTAAGATTAAGATATATATATATATTGACTGTAAGAAGTAGTTCATGTAGTAATAGCTCTTAATTAATTTATAATAAGATTTATTGCTTTTTTTAAATTTATATCCTATTATTTATTAAAGGTGTGTGAATGAATTCTCCAATAAATAAAAAAAGGCAAATTATCAAAATTGTTAAATCTAAAGAATTTTTCTAATCTAAAAAATATGATGCATTCTCTTATAAAAACAGAATATTATTGTAGATTATAAATGAAAAACCTTCTGTCTCTTTTTAATTAGGTATCCAATACTTAAAAAGAAAAAAGAAAAAATATTGAACGTAAAGAAAAGAGGGAAAAGAAGCAACATTGACGTGTAAAGGGAGTTTTGCATTTGTACATATTATCGAATAGTTATTTTCATGAGCTTTTGAAGAACATCTTATAAGCATACTCACATGAGAAGAAAAGAACAATAATGGAATCTCAGTTAACTCTCACATCTCTACAGTCGGGTTCAAGAGATCATGTGATCAGGTGCTTAAACTTTATACACTCCAACAATTATTTCTCTCTCCCTTTCTTTTTTTTTTTTTTTTTTTAAAATTTTTGCTTTAGATGATTAGCAGTTTCCTGGAATGAAGGTAGCCCACAAAAATCCAAAAATAAGACCAATAATTTTGTGCAGGAGGTACGGTGTTGTGAATGTTCTGTCTCTCTGCCATTACTGTCCGAATCTTAAAAGACACATCTGCTTTTTTTCCCCTTTGTCTCTATGTTTGACCCAACTCATCCACCTCCAGTCCTCCATTCCTGAAAGTGTACTCTATCTACGACATCTCCATTTTGTCCTAATTTCTCTTGAAAGTAAATCAATGTTAATTATTCACTTCATTAAGTACTAAGAACGCAGGTTCGATTTTTAAGAATCATTTTAATTTTTAGGAATCATTTTAATTTTAAATCAGTTGCTTAGTTCTATTCACTATTTGCATATGAAATGGTTTTGATGTCACGATCAAATAAAAAGATGACTTATTTTTTATTGAGCGGACCGGAATGATTCACATAAGGACAAATTTATATACCCGATTTTTTTTTTTTTTTTTTGTATTTTGTATTTTGACCAAATTAATATTTTATCCCTACAAATTAATTTTTTAAAGTATTTTTAACTAACCAAATAAATAAATTGAATAAGATATAAACATCATTTCTTGCTTTTTAATACAACTAAATTCATATTATCAATTAATTTATTTTATTTTATTCCCCACAAACTTTTTAATATTTAGTTTTTTACTCTTATAAAATTAAATTTGATAAAAAAATTTATATAATCTTATCTCCATAAATTTTTATAAATATATAATTTAAAATTAATAAAATTTGAATTATTTTTAAATGTAGATTTTAATTTATTGAGTTAATATTTTTCAAAATATTATATTCTAACTGATATAATTCATAAAGAAAGAGGTCTATTTCTTCATATATAGAATATCATTGAATTATATGTTATATTTAATTTCTTAATTTTAAGTTTATTTTTATTTTATTTATAACAAAATATAAAATTAATATTAATATTTTATTTTATTTATTCATTATGAATTTTTTTATAATATATAATTATTATACACATGAGCTTCATCCTGCATCTCAAATTATTTCTCTAATTATATTATATAATTTATCCCCACTCCATCAATTTTATGGATCTACAATGATTTATTTCCACCTACAAAACAAATCAAACGAGCCTTAAAGATAATTTATGCAATATGTTTAACTACTTGTTAATTATTTAAAAATTTAGAAGAAGACTCTTATGTAGTCCGAATGAAGGTGGTGGGTTCATGGTGCTTGGTATCAGAGAAGCTTATGATAGACTCAGCAGGGAGAAGGTGCTCTCCGTGGACCGACTCGAGGTTTCCACCTAGTCAAAGTACTTGAAGCCCTTTTGATTTCGGTAAACTGGATCTGAAAACAGCATTTTGAAAGGGAAACTAAATATATATATATATAAGTTTCTGAGACATCATCATCAGCAAAAATAATCGCTTACCAAAAAAATAAAATAAATCTAACCCAGAACTATTTAAATTTACTTTTTTGAACGGCAGATGAATGCCCAAATGGGCCAATTTAGCCCACACAAAAAAAAAAAAAAAAAACCAAATGGGACCCAAATGAAAAGGAGATGTCGGGGGGTGGGGCCTCTCCTATGGACCTATAGTGTAGAGTGTAGTTGACAATTAAATAGGAAGTAGGTGTGCCATTTAGAAGTCACGTCGTGCATGTGAGTTCACTTAGCGATCAAATTTTATGATTTGCAACTTATGAATATGCACATATTCAATTAGCATTACTGAACATCTCCCCCATATGCTTTCTTTCTTTCAATAAACCAAATGATTACACTCTCCATAGATTAAGATTTAAAAAAAAAAAAAAAAATTATAAACAATGTTTAGGAGAGAGAGTTAGCCCATAACTAAAAGGTGGGAAAAAGCTATATACATATATGGGTGTTGTTTCAATTAATAAAACACAGTGTCATTATCCTTACAAATATTAAGGTATGTGAATGGATGTAAGAGCTACATAAATTAAAAAATAATTATACTAATTAAACAGATTTTTTTCCCATTAATATTATGTAAACAGCGTGCTTTGTTGTTTTCATTAGCTCGGGAATAAGAAAGATTAACCTATAAATCCATTAAATAAATAACGGAAAGCAATAGTTGAGTTTTCCTTTTATTTATTTATTTATTTAATCAAGGAGAATATTTCATTTCCCAAATAGTAAAATTATAGACTAGATAATATTAGTTTATAAATGGATATTTTTATAAATAAATTCAAAATAGATGGTGACTGTATATACTCTTTAATCATATTACTTGAATCTTGATATTTATTACAAAAAAAAAAAAAATATATATATATATATATAATTATATATATATATATAATACTTTATATGAGGAAATAAATATCTACAAAAATTATCTAATCATCAATTTAGAAGCAAAACCTACAAAATCCAATACTTGTACTAAATCAAATACTAGCCAAATAAAAATTAGTAAAATTACAATCTTCTCTATAGTGCTCTAGAGGACGATATCAAAATCTTTCAAATTTAAGAAGACCCATTATATTAATGGAATTAGAAATTAGTTTTGACATTAAAAAAAATCTTTAAATATTGAATTAGGTTAAGTAAATGAAATCAAATGACCATTATTAAAGACCGAAAATATTGAAAAAAAAAACATTAAAAAAACTTTAATAAAGAAGAAACAATTCTCAAAGAGATGAAAAGTAATCTAGGTAATTGCTAGAGAGTTAAAATAGAGAAAAAGGGGAGGGGAGAGGATTATGCAAAAGTTGAGTGTCGAAAAGTAAGTTAATTATGTTACTCATAATTAAGCATCTCTTTTTGAAACAAAAAAGAATGTTGAATAGGTAGGTAATTAAGCATTAGTTTTATCATTACTTTCCCTAGAAGTACATAGTTTAAGATAATCTAGGCTTTATACTTTAAGATAATATAAGTAGATAATTTCTTGATGCTTTCATAGATATTAGCATTTTAGAGTCGATTAGCATTTTAGAGTAAAATGCATAATTTATTATCTCAGTTAAAAAAAAAAAAAAAAAAAAAAAAAAAAGCTGTTCTTCGCACTAAAAAGTAATAACTCATCTCACTACTTACAATATTACATAACATTGTCGTGGACTCTCTCTTCAATGCGCCTTCTGCAAATTTGCAAACTTGCAAAATGGCAAAGATAGACGTTATTCTTACGGCAATATTTTGCTGGGCAAGAGCCACGAATCGAAACGGTGACGTGTCATTATTCGTTAATTAATAATATTCATAAGTCGCCTCTCTTCCCTCCCACTGTCACCGTCTCTCCTCTCCTCTCTCTCTCTCTCTTCCGGTCTTCCGCTCTTCCGCTCTTCCATTTCTACACGCCCGGGGTTTCGTTGCGTTTACTTCGAGACGAAAAGGCAGAGAGGAGCTGCTTCACTGGTACGTTTTTTTTCCCTTTCTCGTTTCCTCTTTAAGCAAGGTCCAGTTTGGAGTGCATGTTTTGGTTTTCGAATCGAATTCTGTGCTCTTTTTTGCTTTTGAACGTTTTTCTTGACGGGAAATGTTTTGATCATTTTTGTTGATTTGAGTAATCTGGAAAAATCTTGATGCGGATTTGGTGTTTTGCTCCGATTTATTGTTTCACCGTTGTTTGGTTGCCGGGAAAGATGAGGAAAATGAACAAGAGTGAAGATTTGGTTTCTCGTTTGGATGGGAGGACTAGAATTGTTGAATTGACTGAGGGGGAATGTGGTACAAGCGACAAGAATTTGTTTGTTGGGAGATAATTCTCTCTGAGATTTGAATCTTTGAGAGATCTCTCTTGCTGTCGTTTATTTGATTTTTCTAGCGCTTTTCATGAGGAAGGAAGTGTCGGAAAATTGAATGTTTTGTAATTCAGCTGTTCTTGGACTCTTAGGTTTTAATTTATTCTCTCTCTCTTGCTTGACTGCTTAGGCTTTTTGTTTTTGTTTGAACTTTGACCTGAGTTTAGAATTAGAGAAGGTGACTGTTTATTCATTTTTAATCTTGATGCAGCGAATTCAAGGAAGCTATTATACTTCCGATGAGTTTTACGAGGGTTGATAAATCATAGGCTGATAGATCTAATGCTGAGAGTATTTGCTGATTGTACTGTAATATTCTATCTGATTGTTTTCCTACATGATTACAAATGGGATTGTTTATCAACATGAGGGTGTGAAAGTGATACATCCATGTACAAATCCGACAACCCTATTTGTGTAGATTCATTTGATCTTATTCCTTGAATAAAATGCGCTTTGTAAAAGAAGGGTATAAGTCTTAAGTAATTAGCTTAGGGAAAAAATGGCCATTGCTAGTCTACATGGTGTCTCGGTGCTTGATCCTTCTTTCATTAGGGGTTCTCAGTCTCAAGCATCAAGGCAATTAGGTAATGAAGGAAGAGCAAGCACACAAGCATCCCCGCTCCTAAGAATGTGGCGCAGGCTTGAGGATGAACATGTTGCGAGCCATTCACAGCAGAGAGTTGGTGAAAGATTTTTGCAAGAAAGGAATGATGCATTGATTGCTGACCAGTCAAGGAGTGATCTACCTGATAGCAATCATAGAGAGCACATTGGTGGTTCTGAGAATGTGAGTTGTATGGGGGAGAATGATAGTGAAACATGGTCGGAAGGGCAAACTGGGTCACAGAATGAAGATGAGGATCCCAGCAATTTTCAATATGAGCTTAGACGTGATTTTGGGGAAATTGAGAGAGGAAGGGTAAGGCAAATTTTTCGCGAATGGACTAACAGTGGTGTGAGGGAATGTTCACCCAATGATTCATATGTGAACAATACTTCCAGATCAGAGTGGCTTGGTGAAACTGAGCAGGAGAGGGTACGGGTTATAAGAGAGTGGGTACAATCAAATAATCCGCGGATAGATTCTTGTGGTGATGTTAGAGATGACCAAGGTTCTAGAATCAGTGCTCAAATTGATCAAGTTCGAGATGGCTCTGTAATTAACCAGATTGGAGCCAGGAATGAGCGTTCTCGGAGGGGCATTCGAAGGTTATGTGGCAGACAAGCAGTGATTGACATGATAAAGAAGGCTGAGAGCGAAAGGCAAAGAGAAATTCAGGGTTTATTGGAACAACAGGCTGTGTCGCACTTTCCTCATCGAAATCGAATTCAGGTTAGCTGCCGCTTGCATTTTTCTTTGCTTTGCATCTGTCGGTGATCTTGTGTGTGTGTGATTGCAACAAGTACAAGGTGTTTACTTTATGATTGTGTATGACTATACTGTTCATCCGTACTAGATATTTTTGACTGTAGTGACATGGTTTTCTGTATTGTCTCTTTTGTGGTTTGAGTTAGCATTTTTAAATTCCACGATAATGATTTCACACCCCCCCCCCCCCTCTCCCTCCTTCCCTTTTTTAATGATTGTTGTGACATAATTTTCTGCAGTCCTTACTTAGAAGTAGGTTCTTGCGAAATGATAGATTGGTTGAGAATGAGAGACCTGCTTCTGTGGCAGAAGGCGAATTAGGCCTCTTGAGGCAAAGGCATACGGTCTCGGGTCTAAGGTACTACTTGCTTTTTACTATTATAACAGTAATACTTCTTAACTAATCATTGTCTATATAAATGTGTGTGTGATTTTTTCTTTTTTTCTTTTTGTTGAAACTTGGGCATTTTGCCTCTTGAGGCAAAGGCATACGGTCTCGGGTCTAAGGTACTACTTGCTTTTTACTATTATAACAGTAATACTTCTTAACTAATCATTGTCTATATATATGTGTGTGTGTGATTTTTTCTTTTTTTTTTTTCTTGTTGAAACTTGGGCATTTTGTTATCTAGAACTACTTTTTTTTTCTATTTCGTAGAACTAAAACTTTTGGTGGAGAATTTGAAGTTTAACCCTTTTAAGACTTCTTGATAATATTTTGCTGAGAAATTTTTTTTTTTTTTTTTTGTGGGTGGACAACTTGGAAGTATCTAGTTATCAGGGATACTAATGCTGTTTAGATTACCAATAAGTTCATCGATCATATGCCTTGAAAGATGAGCTTTGATCTTTTGCTCCATGGTGGGCTTATCACATTTGATGGTCTTGATGCTGCTTGCCTGTTTTCTCTGCTTGTTCATTCTGGCTTTATGATAATGACATGTTTTTTTTGAAGCAGGGAAGGATTCTTCTCCAGATTAGATAATTCTGCTCGTCAAGCTAGCAGTGAAACTAATGGTTCTGTAGCAGCACAGAATGGAACAAGCAGCTCCAATGTTGTAGGGGTTCTTCATGGACAGTCTGTGCTCATCAATCCAAAAATTCATAATCAAGAAGGTAATTGCAGTGGGCTATCTCATGGTGGACATGATTTGGAAGACAACTTTGTTGAAGATAGGCCAGAGTCTGCTCATGATTTAGAAAGGTGGCAGGAACAGGTATTACACACTGAAGAAAGAGATGGGCAGTTATCAGAGAGTGTGGAACTAATCGATAGAAGTGATTATACTAGACAAAATGTGGACAGAACTTTCCATGAAACTACAATTGATACATCCTTAGAAACTATACAAATTCAAGCTGAAGAGCATTTGGATACGCAAGATGAATTAATTAATGAACTGTCTGAGCAAATTAACGAGGAACATGTCTTACATGTATTACCTAATGGTACAAATAATTTAGAAGGCATTGTCCTTGGAACTACAAATTTACAAGGATCTTCAGTTGAGGCAGAACAGGTTTTGCAAAACGAGCTTAGTGACTGGCAAGGATCTGGTGAATATAATGGGTGGGGGGAACAGAGTATGATAGAAAGTATGGATGACAATCAGTTGGAAAGTACTTTTGATTGGGCCCAAGAATTCTTGGCCCAAGAAAACAGAGAAGATTCTCATCTAAGAAATGCCGCTGAAGATTGGAATGAGCGGGACAGTTTTCAAGATACTCCGCCCAATTGGTTAGAAAGGCCCTCTAACCAGACAGCCGTCCCAGGAAGGTTAAATCCAATTTATTTCCCTGACGATGATAACTCACATAGCATGGATATCAGAGAACTCTTACACAGGTACCAATTAAATCATGGCTTTTGTTTCTAAGCCTTTTGATGTATCCCATATCAAGTGATCTTTGCATAATTTTTCAGGAGAAGTGTCTCTAATCTTCTCAACAGTGGTTTCCGTGAAAGTCTTGACCAAGTGATGCAATCTTATGTGGAAAGGCAAGGGCGTAACTTGGATGATGGGGAGGAACTGGATGAAAGAGTACCTCCTTTGGAATCTGTAGCACAAGGTCTTGATAGGCATAGTAGAGACCAGAGTTCTTTAGGGGATGCTGTTGAGAGTACTCCACTTGTCCTACCTTCATCCCAAGTACCTCCTTCTCAGCCATTTTGGAACCAGGAGCTGCAAAATGATATGCATCAGCGCTTTGGGATTGTGCGTTTCGTTAGTCCCTTTTTTTTGGATCTTGATTCATTACGAAGTTCGTTATATATATATAAACAAATACACAGATAAGTCTTTTCATGCATACTTTACTTTAATACATTAACAAATTGTGAAATTGTCACTAATCATTCACCTCTCAACCTGTGGACATAATTTCTTACTGATCAGAATCTCTCTAGCTAGAATTGACCCCCTACATTGACACATGTTTATTTCTTGATGCTGTTTTCTAACTTAGAATCTGAATCTTTAAATACATGTTGATTTGAAGGTTATAATTTTGACTAGAATATGCTTCTACCATGGTATAGGACTGGGAGATATTTAATGATTTGAGAATCGACATGGATAGGCTACAACATAGGATGAATAACTTGCAGAAAATGCTTGAAGCTTGCATGGATATGCAACTGGAGTTGCAGCGCTCAATAAGGCAAGAAGTTGCCGCTGCGCTGAATCGGTCGGCTTCTTCAGAAGGTTTGTCTTCATTCCTGATGGTATTACTTATTTGCAATTTCAAAAAAAGTTGTTACCATGGCCTCCTGAAATAATGTAAGACATTCTGATTTCTAACGTAACAATGATCTTCCTTGTGATGAAAATTTACAATTGTCCCCTTGACAGAAATGACTGTGACTGTAGTTGATTGTGTTAAGAGTAACAAGCTAAATATATATCATGTCAAGCAACCAATTCACCAATTTAAAAAGCTTTATATGTTAGGAAATGACCCAATAACATATATCATGCATTAGGAACCTAGTAATACGACAATAAAATTCTTAATAAAATTCTTAATAAAATTCTTAAAATTTAACTTAATTTTAGCTAATATGACACTTTAGCTAATAGCTTTTCAGACAACTTCATATCAGGTTCTCTTTTCTATTCCTTAAATCAGTTAAATATTATTATTTATTTTACTATTTATTAGTTTTTTTAGTAAAAGAGTTAATAGAAGAGGGAAAATACTAGTAAAATAAGTTTTAACTTTGCGAAAGTAATTCTTCGAATTTGAAGAATCACCTAATTGGATTCTTCAAATTTGAAAAATGAGTAACAACAAAAGTAAATTTATCTAATTATTATTTTCTCTCCCAGTAACACTATTTTATCAAAAAGATAATAAATAATGCTCTCCTATTAACTCTTTGATTACAAAATTAAAAAAATAAAAAAATAAAAAAATAAAAAAATAAAAAAGGTATTTAATTGACTTAAAGAATGGATAAAGAACTTGATATTGAGTTGTCTGAAAAGTTATTAGCTAAAGTGTCATATTAGTTAAAATTAAGTTAAATTTGAAGAAATTTATAAAAAAACTGATGTGAATGTTCTTATAGCAAAGTTAAACTTAAAGTTAAATATAGCTAACTTGATGCGAAGTATATTTTTACAAAAAAAATGTTCATATATAGACATTTAGCTAATCTGATAAGAGTGCAATATGTTACAAACATTGTACAAAAATAGATGATTGTGACACCTAGCAATATAGTAAGATCTACTAAGATAATCAGCTGCAAGAATATTCTAAATTAATCAACTTATCAGATTAAATAAAAACATTTCAAAACTGTATAAGCGATAGCAAGCAACTGAGAGTTTTCTAGTCTTTTGAAATAATTCATTGCTGGAACCCCATACATGGGCTGGTAAAAAACTGAAATCCAAACCAGACCAAAATGAGTAAAAAACCGGTATATTGTAACGGATATAGATTTCAAACTATATAATAACCGTTATGTTGGATTAGATAAAAACATTTCAACGGATATCATATTAAATAAAAACATTTCAAAACTGTAAAAGCTATAGCAAGCAACTGAGAGTTTTCTAGTCTTTTGAAATAATTCGTTGCAGGTAGGGGTGTACATGGGTCGGTAAAAAACGGAAATCCAAACCAAACCAAAATGAGTAAAAAGACTAGTATATTTCAACTTTATGATAACTGGTATGTTGGATTGGATAACAGACTAATATTTTCAAAACCGTGGATAACCAATCCAACCCATTATTCTTATATTTAATTTTATAAATACATATAAACGCATGACATTTGTACTTATTGTAATATATGCATGACATTTATACTTATATGTAGTAGATCAAATTGTCAATTATGTATGCTTTAGCTTTAATTATGTGTTTGATATCATTTTAAAATATAGATACAAGTGTATATAATATAATATCTTTGTTGGATTGGTAGTCTTTTTGCTTAAATGAGTTAATTTTTTTTTTTTTTTTTTTACTTTAAATATGCATGTGATTTTAAATATTTTTAATTTTTAAATAGCCGGTTAAAAGACAGCATCCAAACCGCTCATCTTAGATGGATAAGAGTCCGGATATAACCTAGTTTAATTTGGTTTTGGATTGATAAATTAAATGATTGCATCTTCTGAATTGGGATAACAAAAATAGCAACATTTAATCCATTCAATCCACGTATAACTCTAGTTGCAGGAAACTCTTATAGTCAACTAAAGAAATTACGGTCAAGTATCTAAGGGTCTAAGCTAAAAGACCGTAGTTATTCCACACATACCTGTTTTCCTTGCTTCTTCAACATTGTATTGCACTCATCCTCCTCCTTTGAATTCGTTCCAGGGTTAACCGAGGATTGCTTGGCAAATGATGGATCTAAATGGGATTATGTGAGGAAAGGCATTTGTTGTATATGCTGCAATAGTAATATTGATTCTTTACTGTACAGGTATATACACCATCCAAATTCCGAACGGAAATTATCTTTTTCTCACAGAACACGCTCCATCTTAGGATCAATTTTATACCTTGTGGGTCTTTCTCCGATAGAATTTTATACCCTACTCACGGTTTTCTATTTAGTTACCAGCATCTCATTATACATGCAGTTGCTTCAATTGCTTTCTGTTTTATACTTTATCACATCATGTTATCTTTGTACTAAATTTTGGAATTGAAAAATATATTATGATTAGAACAAACTCTTCCAAGACTAATTTGAAAGTTGAAACCGTGGTAAAATTGCCGGGAGGATGAAAAAAAATAGGTTTTATTTTTCCTCTCTCAATTTCTGCTTTCCATTGAATCTATGTTCTTTGTTAGTAATATATATATATATATGTATTTTTTCGTTCCACAGATGTGGACATATGTGCACGTGCTCAAATTGTGCAAACAGGTTGGTCCTGGTTGGAGGGAAGTGTCCTATGTGTCGGGCACCAGTGATCGAGTTGCTCCGGGCTTATTCGATCTGATGATTTGGACATACACTAATACAAAGAAAAGATTAAAGAGAAAAAAAGCAAAAGAATTTGTCATTAACAACTTTTGATAAATATTCGTCATCTTTTCTTCTCCCTGGGGGGTCCCTTAAGGTGTGTTATCTAATTTGTTTCCTCATTTTCCATAGAAAAAAAAAAATTATATGTATATATATATATATATATATGATTTATTTGGTGAATATTTTTATATACATACATATATAGAAACACACATGGTTGACATAACAAATAGCCGCCTCGTTTTTGTTATTCCTTTCTCTGATTTGAATGAATATGGGTAGTTGGATTACTTTTTTAGTCAAGTTGTGGTGGGTTTTGATCTCACTTTTTTTCTTTTTTTTCTTTCTTTTCGTTTTTGGATTCGAACTCAGGACAGTGCGATTAGGAGTGATCTCCACCCTTGGATCCTCATGTAGGGATCCGGATGAAGGGTGGGGTCCTCCCAAAAGTGGTTTAATTATTATTATTTTTTTTTTTTAAGGTTATTATTGTACTTCTTGTTTAGCATTTATGTAAGTTGGATACCATAAAGTTGCTTTATTGATAGATAAGAGATGAATGATTAGCCAATTATGAAGTGCACATTTAGAATTAAGAGTGTAAAACCACATGATAATAATTGTTTAGAATTAGGAGTGCGCCTTGATTAAGTTCTGAGTTGTACATGCTTTTGATCATTCAATTATAGCAACACATGGTTTATTATAATCGTATGTTGTGTATGACAAGAAAGGATCTAATGCTTCGACGTATGTCATTCATAGCTCTTTTCATGTGTGTCATACAGTCGATGCACTTGGATAGTCGATACTCCCTCGTGTCTGACGTGTCTGACATGTCTTGGACTCTTGACATGATTGTTCGGACCGATAATGAGATGATAGTTTTGATATTATTCATATTAAATATATTTTAAATTTACTATATGATTTTGCAAAGGTTCTTACGTTTGTGCTGCTGTTAACTTAGTCGGTAATTATGTACATTTTGGTATTCTCTACTTTTTACAAGTATAATGTAAAATATTTAAAAACTCCACGTCCTACTCATCATCGATACTCGCCCTGTAAAGCTACTGCAACTACTGATCCTCCTCATCACCACCCTCCCCACCTCTATACAAGTGTCATCATCCCCAACCGTCGATCTCCCTTCCGACTCACTCACGACCATATGTTCATTTCCATCGTTTAGAAACCGGATGGACCGGCAGACCGGACAAGACACGTGCGAGAAAAGCCACTTGTCAATACATTCAGGGTGAAACATGTGCTGGCAAAACGGTATCACTTTAACCCTATCACTCTCCTCAAACCCGCTGAGGCAAATCGCGCAGTCCGCGATCTGGTACTTGGCGTCTCCACACGAGTAAGCGTACACCGGCAATGATTTAACGGTGGATCTGTCTAGACCTGAAGATGATGATGAGGAAGAGGACGGTGGAGATCGGTGACTCTCGCCGCGGCGGTCGGAACATCTGCGGATGTAGATGGAGAAGAGGCAGAAGCAGAAAAGAGCGGCGATGAGAGAGATAGCTCCAAGCGCCATCGTTGAGTCTAGCATTGGGCCTTCTCGTAATTTCTGCGATGTGGGGGACGACGTATCGGCCATGTTGTCGTCGGACTGGATTAGTACTTGTAGTTTACGGCTTTGCTTGTGAAATTTCATTGTGAGCTTGTTAGAGAGAGAAACAGGGAGAGAGAGAGAAGTGGAAACGGAGGTTGAAGAGCTTAGGAGAGTGGAGAAGGAGGAGGGGATTTTAAAGAGGGGAAGAAGAGGGGATTGGATAAGGCAAAAGTGGAGTGTTAGTCGGTAAGAGATGAGGTGGGGTGACGTGGCATTTGAGTGGGTCCCAGAGACTTTTTCGAAAATTAAAATTATATATTTATATATCATCTAGTACAATAATATTGGGTACGAATTAGATGACTAGATTCCCATTTTCTCGGACGCGAAGGATAAAAGATCCTGTCGGCTTACTTTTGAAATTTTGGATTAATTAATGGTGTCTTTGAATTATCTATTAAGTTTTGGAGTAATATTTGAACGATTTTATTTATTTTAATTTAAAGTTTTACCAATTCTTTGAGAGAGAGAGAGAATGGTTAATTTCTCTGCCCATTAGGAAAGTTTAAAGACAATTATTTGAATCAAATTTTAATGTGCGATTATTCAAATTAATATAAACATTGAAAATGTATACAATACGCTATTGGGTAATATTTCTCAATATTCAATCTTATATTATATGATATTTATAAAATATATTCGCATCTAGATCATATTTTAAATATTATTATATTATGTAGTATGATAAAAAGCAAGTAAAAAATATTATATGATCCCAAATTACACTATTTTCTTTACCCAGCTATATATATTAAAATGAGAATCTTGATAATTTAAACTAAAACTTAATTTTCTATACCCATTTAATGCATCAATTTTTTGAAATTAATTTTTAACTTTTACAATATCCACAAAATTAAGTTTGAGTGTGCGATTTTATATTAAAAGTGTACTTTTTTAACTTTTAACTTTTACAATATCCACATTCGTTTCGTGCTCGTGCTCGTGTTGTCCCGTACGTGCTCGTACTTGCTCGACCCATTTTGTCATTTCTAATTCAAATCATCAACGAAATTAAATCCCTCTCTACTCTCTCTCATTTTCCCTCTCTGAAATTTCTATTTTGTATGAGAAATCTGGAGCAATACTTTAAAAATATGTCTTGCATCCGATAATTTCCATATAATTTATTGGAAGGTTTTAACTGTTGATTGCTAAGAGTCGACGCTTATTAATCCAGTGCACTTTATTAATGAAATTAACTTTTCTTCTCCTTGTATTGATTTTTTTATGACATGCTAGATTAGGTCGTACTAATCTTGGTTATATTAAAAGAATGAAACATTTAGATTTAATAAGAAGATTAGAAGCTCAAAATTTGATAAGTGTGAAACTTGTTTGGATCTCTTATAAACATGTAGCTAGAGAATCTCAGCTTTTGTCTCTTATACGTAGTGATATAGGTGATAAGAAATTTAATGTCAAGATGTGGTAATAAATATTACATAATCTTCATAGATGATTATAGTCAATATATTATGGTATATATGCTAAACTCAAAGGTTTTCATCAGTTATAAAGCTCAAATGGAAAACAAATTAGATAAGAAGATTAAAAGGCTTAGAGCTGATAAAGGTGGTGAATGTCTCAAGCCCTTTTCAAGAGTTTTGTGAAGAAAATAGAATTATCTATGAAGTGACTACTTCGTACTCACATGAGTCCAATCGAGTAGCTGAAAAGAAGAATATAACATTGAAGGAAATACGAACTCGATGTTGATTGGATCTAGTACACTCTTGGCTTGTGGGAGGAAACTATTTTGTTTATATGTTATATTATTAATAGAGTACCCCATAAGAAATAAGGAAAAACTCCTTATGACTTATGGAAGGGATACTCTCCTAACTTCAACTATTTGGGAGTATGAGGATGTCTAGCTAAGCTAAGCTAAGTCTTCCATATATTAAGAGAAAAAAGGTCGGTCCCAAGACCATAGATTATATATTTAAGGGTATGCTGAAAATAGTGATGCCTACATATTCTTAGTCTTAAAGTTTATAGATGATACACTATCATCAAACTCTACAATAGAGTCTAGGGATGCAAATTTTTTTAGGTGATTTATCCTTTGAAGAAAAAATATGCCAGTGGTTCGGATGAGATTTCTACAAGCCAAATTAGAGAAATTAATCTTGAACCCCATGATAAGGATGAATTAAATCTTGAAATCAAAAGAAGCAAAAGACAAAGAAAAAGTATTTGGCAATGAGTTTCATATTTCTTGTTGATAATGATCTAACAATATTGATGTGGCAATGGCATCTCTGGACGCTGTGTTTTGGAGAAAAGACATTAATGATGAGTTGGACTCCATTACAGCTCGGATGAGATTTCTACAAGCCAAATTAGAGAAATTAATCTTGAACCCCATGATAAGGATGAATTAAATCTTGAAATCAAAAGAAGCAAAAGACAAAGAAAAAGAAAAGCATTTGGCAATGAGTTTCATATTTCTTGTTCATAATGATCCAACAACATTGATGTGGCAATGACATCTCTGGATGCTGTGTTTTGGAGAAAAGACATTAATGATGAGTTGGACTCCATTATGGAAAATCATACTAGAGAACTTGTTGATTTGTCTCATGGTTCCAAACCCATAGGTTTCAAGTGGATATTAAAAATGAAATTAAAATTGATAGTTCTGTGGAAAAATACAAAGCAAGACTAGTTGCTAAGGTTTTAGTAAAAAAAAAAAGACTATTTTGACACCTATGCTTCTATTGCTAGAATAATCACAATTAGAGTATGGATAGCTTTGGCTGTTATTAACAATTTATCTATTCATCAAATGATGTTAAAACGACCTTTTTGAATGGAGATTTGGAAGAGAAAATCGACTAACATAACCTGAAGGCTTTGTTGCTTCCGACAAAGAGGAAAGAGTTTTTAGACTTGTAAAATTACCGTATGGTCTTAAAACAAGCTCCTAAATAATGGAATTTGATGATTTCATAGTTGAAAATGGATTTCGTATTAGTGATTCCAATGGATGTGTATACGTTAACTTTTCTGAAAAATCTAATGTCATTGTTTGCTTGTATGTTGATGACATGCTCATTATGAGATCTGATTTAGACATAATCAAGTCTACTAAATGATTTCTAACTTCTAGGTTCGAAATGAATGACTTACGAATGGTAAAAGGGATTCTTGGGATTAAAATGTTTTGAGAGTATGAGGGAATCACTTTGATCCAATCTCACTATATTAAAAGAATATTGAAGAAGTTTAAATATTATGACTCTAGTTCTTTATCCATTCTGTTTGATGCTAGTGTATACTTGAGGAAAAATGATGGTGATAGTATTTCTCAAATTGAATACACTAGAGTAATTAATTAGATCTATGATGTATCTGATGAACTGTACCATACCATATATAGTCTATGCATTTAAAAGATTAAGTAGATATAAAAATCCTAACTATGAGCATTGAGAGGCTTTAGTTAAAGTATTGAGGCAGCTCCATGGTACTATGAGTTATTGCTTGCACTATACAAGTAACCCTACTGTACTTTAGGGTTATTGTGATGCTAACTGGGTGACGGGACTCGATGAGTCAAACTCAACCAATGGCTATATATTTTTATTAGGAGGATGAACTATTTCATGAAAATTTTGTAAACATTCCTATAATGAGAAAACCACCATGGAATTCGAGTTCGTAGATTTAGAACTAGCTGGTGGAGAGGCAGAGTGGTTGAGAAACCTTTTGTATGATATCCTTTTCTGCATGAAACCAATTCCTCTCATATCTATGAATGTGATAGCCAAGCGCCTATCGAAAGAGCTCAAAATAATATTTATAATGGGAAACAAAGACATATCAAATTGAGGCATACTATTATACGAAAAATTACTAAGTGATGAAGTAATAACTCTAAAGTATGTGAGATTAATAAGGAATTTAATAAATCCTCTGACGAAGCCTCTAAGCTAATGAAACATTGAGGGGGATGGATTTAAAACTCATAGAAATGAACCATCAATGACGGAAACCCAACCTATGTGAATGACGATCCGATCCCAAGAAGTAGGCTCAATAGGAAAAACAATCCATCCGAATTGTTTGTTAAAACACTAACTTTCTTCTTAAGACGCTTATCCATATAGTGTACATAATGTTAAACTACAAAGAAATTGAGAGTTGAGTCTTAGATTATTAATGATCATTATATCTTTAATTAAGGTGGTTAACACACTTGATAAAAATTACTTATATGAATGTTGAGGTAAAACTGCCTCTATGGAGAATTGAGCTAATTCTCCAAAGCTCTTACCAGTCCAATATAATTGTATGTGTGCTATCCTATTAGATTTTACTTAAAGATATTTTAGTCATAAATATAGTCAACTTACATTAAGAGATTATGTTTTAAGAATTTATTCTACACAAGTATATGTATCTTAAGTGTTGGTTCTGAGTTCAAATGACACAAAGATAATTGGTACATTAAAATCTTAGTTGCATAGAATTCTTATTTTCAAAATTTTAACTTATTGAACGCGTAGATAATTTAAGACTTATGGAGGAAATTATTGTAAAAGTCTTCCTTTCATGCCCTTCAATTAAAGGACTTGGTCAAAATGTCAGAAGTAAAGAAAGTAAAAATAAATAATAAAAAAATGAAAAAGAAGGTTTTGATTTTACCTGGTGGTTTACCTCCTTTCTTCTCGCGCGACAACTTCTCAATGGTGGTAAGATACTGCGCGGTATCCATGAAAGATGGGCTGCTAGTTGTTGAAGAAAATCGGAAGCAAATCTGGAATATTCTTTGCCTAACAGCAATGAGGATCCTTATTCCGATTTCTTAAGCCTAAAAAATCACTCTGTAGGTTGAGTTTGGGGCCTATAAATAGAGGGACTATTCTTGGGTTCAGATTATCAAGAAATTAAATCCCTCTCTGCTCTCTCTCTCATTTTCCCACACTGAAATTTTTATTTTGTGTGAGAAATCTAGAGCAACATTTTAGAAGTTTGTATTGGGTCCGATAGTTAACGTACAATTTATTGAAAGGTTTTAACCCTTGAATAATGAAAGTCAATCTTCGTTAACTCAGTATACTAAGAAAATTATTTTAAAAAGGGAGCGAATTAGACTTAAACTTTACAAGGAATTTTTCTCATCTCGATTCATCATTATTTAGTCATTTCATTTGTTTACATTTGATCATTGTTGAAATTTATTAATACTAACAATGTATTTAGTACAAGGTAACTCTTGAATTGTTTGGGTCAATTACAATTTTCTTTAAGGTGGCTTAGGTTTTGAGGTTGCTGTCTGGAACTTTTTCAAGCGATAAATCATCTCTTTAAAGCAGCTTGATTACATTGGGTGATTGATCTTAGGAAAGGTCAATTTTGATATTATGTTCTACCCTCTTGCCTATTGGTTTGTGACTTCATTAGGTATTAATTGGAGATTGATAATTGATTGTTATAGATCCTTTATAACAAATTATAATTACTAGTCAGACTTCAATTTTTTTTTTCCTTCCATCAAAAGAAATTTTTAATTCGTGAGATAAAATATATAAATATGTGAAAAATTCTAAACTTGATACTTTTAAAATAAATAAAAATAGAGATGTTGATTGAAAATATTCATCTATTAGAATTATATTCTTTAAATTTTGATAGTAATTTAAGAGAATAATTATAAATATTTTAAATTTTGAGAATGAACTCTTAAATTTTTTACATGATCTATATATTATCCCTATAAATAGTAACATAAGTTTTTCATGATATTTTAGAACTCACAATTATTATGATTAAGAATTTAAGAATGATCATGTATATTCAAAGGATGAAATAGTTTGAATAATAAAAAAATGAAGAATATCTTTATTACAAAGCTAAAATTATTGATTAAAAAAAACTATTTAAAAGGAAGAAAATAAATGTCAAAAATAAGGTAAGATCCAATAAAGATGAAGAGAACTTAGATACTTGCTTGAGAACATGACCCGAGCAAAATAGGTGGCGACTGAAGAAAAAGGAAAGTGAAGCTCTCTATTTCTTTGACTAAATCTATAACTAACTTCAAAAGATGATAAAGAATTTAAAAAATCTCTCTAATTTGTACGTTACATTTTTGACCTGGTAAAAAACAAATGACAGCATGTGTCAGGGAAAAATCATAAGAGGAAGAAAATAAGCTTTTTTTTTTTTTCATTATTTTATTAATTTCTTTTCCATTATTTATTTTATTATCGTAATTAAGTTTTTTATAACAATTTCTCCCATAAGTCTTTTGACCTAGTCCTTTTAATGAAAGGTATAGATGATATCCCGTAGGTCTTTTATTGATAACGGATTTATAGCTTAAAAATTTTAAATTAGAAAATTGGAGCAATTGAGATTTTAATGCATCGTAATATTATTATCTTCTGCACTTGACCCAACATTTAAGATATATAAATTGAAACCTACAAATATTAGGTAGAATAAATTTTCTTGAGCTCTCACTAGTTTAGTTGACATATAGGCATATGCGTGTCATCCTATTAGAATTTATCTAATTCTCGAACCACATCTCTTAATATAAGTCGGTTACATTTATGTCTAATATACTAAAATATATTTAGATAAATTCTAAAGGAGTGACACGCATATGCCTATATGTCAACTAAACTAGTGAGAGCTCTAGAAAATTAGCTCAATTATTAATAAAGGCGGCTCCACCTCAATAATTATATATGTAATCTCTATCAAGTATATAAGCTATAACTAAACATACCATCTTAATTAAGACTATAAAGATCATTAATAGTATAATATCCAACCCTCAATTTCATTATAGTCTAGCACGTATATACATCATAGGGATAAAGTCTTTAATAAGAAAGTTACGGCTTTGACAAACAACTATGATGACTCATTTTTCCCATTAAACATGCTTTCTGAGATTGTCATTCATGTAGGTTGGGTTTTTGTCATTCATTTCTTTGTGCTTTACATGCATCTCCCTCGATGTTTCAGACATAAACTTCTTTCTCAGAGGCTTCGTCAGAGGATTTGCTAAATTCATTTATGACTTTACATAGTTTAGAGTTATTATTACTCTATCACTTAGTAATTACCCTATAATATTATGCCTTAGTTTAATATATATTTATTTCCCATTATAAATTTTATTTTGGCCTCTTCCGATAGCTTGGCTATCGTATTTCATGAATACTGGAGGTACCAATTTCATCCATAAAGGGATATCATATATAAGATTTCTCAACCATTTAGTGTCTCCACTAGCTAGCTCTAGAGCTACAAATTCAAATTCTATGGTGGATTTTTCTTTACAGGACTATTTATAGGATTTCATAAAATGGTTCCTCCCCAATGTAAATATATAACCACTAGTTGAGTTTGTGACTCATCGAGTCTCGTCACCCAATTAACATGACAATAGTCATCAATTATAGAAGGGTTGTATGTATAGTGCAAATCATATCTCATAGTACCTTTAAGATACCTCAATACTATAACTAAAGCATCCCTTTTTTCCCAATGGTCATAGTTAGGATTTTGAGTATATCTACTCAATCTTCCATTGCATAGGCTACATTTGGTCTGATATAGTTCATCATATATATCAAAAACCCAATTTTTATAACGTATTCAATTTGGGAAATAATATCAGCAACATTCTTTCTCAAGTATACACTAGCGTCAAATAGAGTGGATAAAGAACTAGAGTCATAATATCCAAACTTTTTTAGAATTTTCTCAACAGAGTGAGATTGGGTTAAAGTAATCTCCTCATACTCTCATAGGATTTTAATCCCAAGAATCAATTTTGTCTTTCCTAAGTCCTTCATTTTGAACTTAGAAACTGTAAATTGTTTAGTAGACTTTATTATGTCTAAATCATTTCTTATAATGAGCATGTCATCAATATACAAGTAACAATGACACCAAAGTTTTTAGAAAATTTAAAATGTACACATTTATTTGAGTCCCTAATGGAAAAATCATTTTCAAGTGTGACATTATCAAAATTTTCATGTCATTTTTTGGACTATATAAGGATTTACAAGTCTAAAAACTTTTTCCTCTTAGCCAGAAATTGAATATGTATACTCGTCAAGCTAATCAGATTTTGGCTCAATGAGGCAAATACCTTTATATGATACTATATTTATACGAATATTAATAAGACAATAAATATTATTATTATTAATTGTCATCAAGAAAAACATTTTTTATTATCATGTATATTAATATTATAGGAATTAATATATTATATTCTATAATACATATCATGATAAAATCTAGTATCTTAAGCTACGCACTTGAAGCTATGATAGTGATAATGTTGATTGAGACTCAAGTAGCTTAAAGCTTAAGAATAAATTGTTCATTGTCATAGGATCATCAGAAATGAACACTTAGATAATTTTTAATGGTAAAAATACTAACTATTAATGAAAATTATTTGGTGACTATATATTCCATGTGCTCCTTGATCTGAGATTACCATGATATTTTGTGTGTTAGGTTTTATGTTTTGACACCATTCCAATAAGCCCTAGCCAAGGGTGAAAACTAAGTGAAACGCTAGATATAAGATGTTGTACATGAAGATTATGAGTGATCAAGATGGAACATCACTTCCATATTTGGAAATAAGTCTGATGAATTATATTTTTTATTGAATAAGAATCTTTGCAAAGTAGATGGTATGAAAGGAGTTTTAGTAAATCTATTATCAATATTCATTAAAGATATAATGGGTCATATGATTTATCTATTAGAGTTTAACAGTCAAATTATGCCTTAGGACGAATAGGGATATTGTCAAGATAAAAGGATTGTTTATTATAGTCATGACGGGTTATTTTAGAAGATGATAACTTCTCTCCTGTGTAATCTTGACACTTTTCTAGAAATTAATATTAACTTGGAGGTTTAAGTTATTTAATTATGAGATGATTAAACTAACTGTTTAATTTAAAAGGAGTTTTAGATTAAATAAATTTAATTGTGAATTAAATAAAATTGTAAAGTGTTATGAGATCCTTCTACTAGCGTGATGTAAGACCTAATCAGTCGCTCATATTAAAATTTAAAAGTAATTGATTTATATTCATCGGAGGAAAAGAAAAGTGAACCATTTCTATTTTAAGGGTAAAATGGTAATTTGACTTATAATTTGATTATAAAGGTAAAATAGTAATTATTGATTTGTTAAATCTAATGTCATGTAGTTCTGCTAATACATCTAAGTATGACATTAATTTAATTGGAAATTAAATTACATACAACTTTTTATAATTAAAAGGGTCCTAATGTCCGTATTTAACAATTAGACATTAATGGATTAATGAGCCAATTTGTTAATTGGATTTTCTTAGGCTTAATTAGTCAAAGAGGAGGAGGGGGGGTGGGGGGGATCAAAATACATGGTCTTATGACCCATGAAATGGTCGGCCATATGATTGGGTTAAAATCGATTGTTTCCCTAATCGGATTAAGGAAATCTTAGAACAGGTTAGCAAGTAATCATGTCAAAGTAATATTTTGATTATTAGGAAACCTAAACCTAATGGAGCATTATATAACATCTATTAGGGTTGGATGAAATTAAGAGCTCCATCTTGTCCTCCTTAGCCGAAATACTAGAGTGAGAGAAACACTAGTTTTTCCTATCCATTTTCCCCAAGGTTTTTGATTCATGGTTGAATCCTAAAGTAGAAAATTAACTGAATAAAATCAATCATGTGGATAATAATTAGAGGATAAACACATGGGCATCTATTTGTCCCACAATTAAAATTGATAAAGGGAAGTAAAAGGTTAAAATATCAACTCAGTTAGCTCGTCAAAATTAGAAATTATTTCAAATTTTGAAATTTTGTTTTAATGAGATGTTACTATGCTTTCTGTAAAATTGATATATGTAAGATATATATTTGTTTTATGATTGTTCTTGGTGTGGATTTTTGTTATAATAAGGAATAAATGTGAAAAATTTTAAATTACTATTTTCGCTACTTGTATGCATAAATATGAACAAAAATAACAAACCCTTTAGGATTTGTCATGTAGATTCCTCTTACAAATTTCCATTAAAAAAGGATGTTTTAACATTTATTTAATGAATAACAAATTATTCATAGCACCCAAAGCTATCAATACTCTAATTATGTTTATTCTAGCAGTGGGAGCATAGTTGTTAAAATAGTATATATCTTTCTTTTGGCTAAAATCTTAGCAACTAGTTTTTCTTTTTATTTTTAATTTCTTTTTTAATATCCACTTGCAACCTATGGGTTTGAAACCATGAGACAAATCAATGAGTTCCCATGTATGATTTTTCACAATAGAGTCCAACTCATCATTAATGCATTTTCTCCAAAACACAACATCCAGATATGTCATTGTCTCATCATATGTTGATGGGTCATTATCAACAAGAAATGTATAAAACTCATCACCAAATACTTTACCTTTTGGCTTGTAGGAACCTCATTCGAAGCACCGACAGATTTTTTCTTCAAAACGCCTAAAACAAATTTGCATCTCCTATACTCTATTATAGAGTTTGTTGATATCATATCATCTACAAATTTTAAGACTAAAACTCTATAGGTGGTACTATTTTCAGTATACCCCTATAAATACACAGTTTATGGTCTTGGGACCGATCTTCTTTCTCTTAATACCTGGAAGACTTACCTTAGCTAAATATTCACATACCCTCAGATAGTTGAGGTTAGAAGAGTGCCCCTTCCATAATTCATACAGAGTTTTTTTCCAAATTTCTAATGGGGTACTGTATTAATAATATAACATGCATAAAAAAATAGCTTTCCCCCACAAGCTAATAGTGCACTAGATCCAATTAGCATTGAGTTCATATTTCCTTCAATGTTATATTCTTCCTTTCAGCCACTCCATTGGACTCGGGTGAGTACGGAGTAGTCACTTCATAGATAATTCTATTTTCTTCACAAAACTCTTGAAAAGGGTTTGAGACATATTCACCACCTCTATCAATTCTAAGCCTCTTGATCCTCTTATCTAATTCATTTTCCATTTCAGTTTTATAAATGATTAAAACCTTTTTGACTTCATCCTTTGATTTTAGTAGATATACCCTAATATATTGACTATAATCATTTGTGAATGTTATGTAATATTTATTACCACCTCTTGATATTGAGTTTCTTAATATTTATGAGGTTTTTACTGAATTTTGATTCCGAACAAGTTTCACATTTATCAAATTTTGAGTTTCTAATCTTCTTTATTATACCTAAATCTTCCATTCTTTTAATATAGATTAGTATGACCTAATCTAGCATGCAATAAAACAACATAATTAATATAAGTAGAAGAAGAAATTACATTAACTTCATGAGAAACAACATTCAAAATAAACAAATCATTCTTAGAATTTCATTTTGCTAAAAACACTCCATGTTTAAGAAGGACAATCTTATTAGATTCTATTACAATCTTCATTCCTATTTTGTTTAACATGTTAGTAGAAATAAGATTTCTCCAGGGACATGAAAAACTCCGGTTAAGGCTAGCCGTTTTCTAGAACTCAATTACAACATCACATTTCCCTTCCCAAAGACTAAGTATCCATGAGAGTTTGCAAGCTAAACTCACTCTCCCTCAATGAGCTTGTACGTCACAAATAAGTTGCGGTCTCCATAGATGTGCTTGGTGTCACCAGAGTATATGGCCCACTCTAAGGCCTCATTATTTGTTACTTGATCATTATCAATGAAATATGTAAAACTAATGGCCAAAGACTTTTCCTTTCTTTTATCTTTTGATTTTTTTGATTTCATTATCTTATTCATCCTCATTATGAGGTTTAGGATCAATTTCTCTAATTTTGGCTTTTAAAAGCCTTATATGAACTACTGGCATATTTTTTCTTTCAAAGATAATTCACTTCAAAAACATTTGCATCTCTAGACTCTGTTTTAGAGTTTGCTGATATTATATTATCTATAAACTTTAAGATTAAAAATTTGTAGATAGCACTATTTTCAGCATATTATATAAATGCATAGTCTATTGTCTTGTAACCAATCTTCTTTCTCCTAAAGTTTAGAAAACTTAGTTAGTTAGACATCCTCGTACCCTCAAATAGATGAGGTTAGAAGAGTGTCCCTTCTGTAATTCATAAAGAAACTTTCTAGATTTTTTGTGGGGGTATCCTGTTAATAATATAACATACATAAAGAATAGCTTTCCCCACAAGGCAACAAGTGCACCAGATCCAATTAGTATCGAGTTTATCATTTCTTTCAGTGTTCTGTTCTTTCTTTCAATTACTCTATTGGACTCAAGTGAGTATGGTGTGGTCACTTGATAAATAATTCCATTTTTCTTCACAAAACTTTTGAAAAAGGTTTCGGACATATTTGCCACCTCTATCCGTTCTAAACCTTTTAATCTTTTTATCTAATTTGTTTTCTATTTAAGTTTTATAATTGATGAAAACCTTTGCGGCTTTATCTTTTTACTTTAGTAGATATACCCTTAGTATATCAACTATAATTATCTATGAAAGTTATATAATATTTATTACCACCTCTTGATATTGAGTTTCTTAAATCACCTATATCACTACGTATGAGATATAGAAGCTCATATTCTCTTACTACATGTTTATGAGACTTGTTAGTGAATTTTGATTCCAAATAAATTTTACACTTATCAAATTTTGATTTTCTAATCTTTCTTATTAGGCATAAATGTTCTATCTTTTTAATATAATCAAAATTAATATGGCCTAATCTCAGGACCGACGCAGGTGTAGCGCCCCACCTGAATCCTTGGAAAATAATAAAAAAAAATACACAGATAAAATTATCATAATAAGTTTCGTAGAATGTATGTGCATTCTGACTACTCCCTCCCTCTCTTCATCTCTTCCTCTTATGGTTGCTCTTTCTCTCTTCCTCTATTCTGACTTCTCTCTCTGACAGTGCGCCTTCAATACATGGCTGTGCATTTTTGTCCTATACCTCTTTTTTTCTTTCTTCTATTTTTAATCATAATCCTCTTTTTCTTTTGAATTTACCATATTAGCACTACTCTTTCTTTTTTTTTTTTTTTTTTTATGAAAGCAGTTATTATATTGCTGCAGAGGTGATAGCAAAGAGGTGGAAAGAGATGAAGTGTAGGAGATATTGAATTATTACATTTTACATTTTACTTTTTTTTATTTATTTTATGTTTTTGTTAGATGAAAGTTAAAATTTTCTATTTTCTATTAGCTACTTGTGATAGGGTAAATGGGTATAATTATAAATCTAAGTTAATAAAATTTTTCGTTTATAATTTGAATTTTCACAAGAAATTGTATAATTTTTATGAAGGAATAATTAATATAAAAAATAATAGAAAGAATAAGAAATATTTGAAGTTGATATATTTTTTTTATATATATTTAATATTACAAACTATTTTAGTATACATACACCGTAATGGAGCGAAGCACCCGTACCCTTAATATATTTTTTCTTCATATTTTTCATGTTATAGGAGCATCATCTTAGCTTAACCCACGGTAAGGAGATCCTGGCTCCGCCCCTACCTAATCTAACATGCAATAAAACAATAAAGTCAATATAAGTAGAAAAAGAAATTTCATTAACTTCATGAGAAACAACATTCAAAACAAATAAATAATTCTTAGAATATCATTTTCCTAAAAACACTCTATGTTTCTTAGCTTAACCCCCACGGTAAGGAGATCCTGGCTCCGCCCCTATCTAATCTAACATGCAATAAAACAACAAAGTCAATACAAGCAGAAAAAGAAATTTCATTAACTTCATAAGAAACAACATTCAAAACAAATAAATCATCCTTAGAATATCATTTTCCTAAAAACACTCTATGTTTGGTAATGACAGTCTTATCAGATTCTATTACAATCTTAATTCCTACTTTGTTCAATAGATCAACATAAATATAATTTCTCCTCATTTCCGAGATATTGAGAACTCCGGTTAAGATTAACCATTTTTCATAACTTAATATCATCTTTCCCTTCCCAGAGACTGAGATTCCACGAGAATTTGCAAGGTAAACTTGTTCCCCCTAAATGGGCTTGTACGTCGCAAACGAGTTGTTGTCTCTATAGATATGCTTGGTGGCACTAGAGTATACGGCCACTCCAAAGAATCACTAATCATGTTCATTTATGAAATAACAACAACAATAGTATTAAATTCAAGAAGGTTAGCTTGGTTCTTAGTATTCTCTTGACTTCCCTTTTTCATGCCTACATTGCATAGTATAATGACTAGACTTCTCACAGATGAAGCAGTTTATCTTCTTCTTCTTAATCCCTTTCTTGATATCCGACCTTTTATATTTGTTATTTTTAAAATTCTTCTTAGAATTAGATTCCACTAGATTAGCTTTACCGGTAACTAGTTGAGTTTTTCATGCTTCTCCCTAATAATAGCTCGCTTTTCAATCTTTTTATGAATAGCTATATCATCTAAAGTCATTTCTTTCCTCTTATACTTTAGAAATATTTTATAAGAAGTCCATGAAGAATGAAGTTTTTCAATCAAAGCGCTAACTATAAAGATTCCAGGAAGATAAATACCCTCTCCAGTCAAATCCTTTAACTATTTTTTGATACTCATTCATTTGATCATAAATAACTTTTTCACAATCTATTTGAGTCTAAAATTTTTCCTATTATATACTACCTAACACCAACATCATTAGTCCCATGCTTTTTACTAATAGCATGCTATAAAGATTTAGCAAAGTTACATCTATTGAACAAATCATACAAATCATTAGAAAGAGAGTTTAAGATATAGTGACGACATAGAATATTATTTTTCAACCAATTATTAATATTTGTCAACTTTGCATCTTTATCAGTATCGCCATCTTTAGGAGGGTTTTTTTTTTGTTTGCTGAAAAAAAAAAACTTTATCAAGAACTAGAAAGGATTATTACAAAGATTCCAAATAATTTCATAATCTATAAAATTATTAACACAAAAGACAAACAAAATTGAAAAACACTAGCAGAATACAACTCCATAGCATGAACAAACTCGATATTATGGTGTCAAAAGAGTGGGGGTGCAGAGCATCCGTCTGTTAGGTCCTATATCTCCTTAAGACAAGGTAAAAATTGAGTCCGTTGCACTGTATGCCTCAACAGTATGTGCATTCCCAAAGTTGAACCATTATTTAGGAGGTTTGGGTATAGGGTTATTCAACACATCAATCAATTCTAAAATTTAAAACAAAAAAATTATCTTTTGCATCCATCTCTTAAAATTATTACCAATAATTAATGGTTCAATTTTGATCAAATCAATTATTGGAGTCTTGATTATATTCTTAGTAGCATCCATGATTACTTAGTATTAGACTTAAAATTATTCTAAGAAGTAATCAAGGATCTATAACAAATAATTATTAATCACCAATTAACACCTAGTGTAGACATTAACCAATTGGAGAGATAGTAGAAAACGAGACCAAAATTTGATCTTACCTAAGATCAATTACCCAACATCTTGAACCGCTTTAAAGTGCTAATTCGTTGCTCGTAAAATTTTAGACAATAGCCCAAATATCCAAATTCCACCCGGAACGAAATCTGAACCAACCCAAGTAATACCGATAAATACCTCGTAGCAAGCAAACTGAATAGTATTAATAAACCATCAATATGATATCCATGTACACAATAAATGAAGTAATTAAAGAATAAAAAATCGAGACGAGAATTATTATCTATGCTTAAGTCTAATTTATTTATCTTCTTTTCAAAATAATTTCCTCAGTGCACTAGGTTTATAATGAGCGTCGATTCCTAACATTTAACAGATAAACTTTTTTGATAGATTGCATATTTATGATGAGTGTCATTAGTAATTTCCTCAGTGCACTAGGTTTATAACGAATGCCATTAGTAAATTATTGAACTCAAGGCAAATCATTAAAATATTGCTCCAGATTGCACGTTTAAAATATTTTAAAAGGAATCATAATAGAAGAGGGGTGGGAGGAAAAGAAGAGGGTATTTTCGTTCTGTAGCAAACCCATTAACCCTCTACTATTTATAAACTAGTGAAACTAAGTCGCCCAAAAAATCTCTATTCAAACGTTTCTGAAATCAGTAGAACATATTCAACCTTCTTCTTCGCTGCATATACCTACGAGCAGATGATCCCAAGAATCTCTCTAATTTGAACGTTACTTTTTGACTTGCTAAAAGCCAAATGACACCATGTGTCAGATAAAAATCATAAGACGAGGAAAAGCTTTTTTTTTGTCTTTCATTATTTTATTGGATTCTTGGTTTTCAAAAGCTTTGATCGAGTACTTTTAATGAAAAGTATAAATGTAAATTTCTTTCTCATTATTTCTGTAATCTTAATTAAGACTTTTACGACAAGAGATATGTTAACTTTTAAAATTAGAATATAAAGTTAAAAATAATTACGTATTTTTGCGAACTCTCTATTGGAAATGACAATTATTGCTCTTATTTGTTGCTAGCTACAATATTATTACAGGATTGCATGCAATTTGAAACCCCCATAATTTTCTCGTCTTCGACTGCACATGGAAGTTAAATTTCACCAACCTCCATATATGTATATGGATATGGATAATATGTGACTACTGACTATATGTCAATGTGTGTGTGGGGGACTCGGTACTGAATCAAGGGCATATACTAGCTGATGAAGATCACATGAATATTAGAATGTGCATGCCATCTGAACAAAATAGGCAAAGTAGGGTTGGTACATAGATTGGTTACTTGCACAGATAAAAATTAATTATACGAATATAGCAAAAGTTGAAAATTTAAAAACGGCTATGTCTTGATTTTAATGGCTATATCTTGATTTTATAGGTTGGATTTCCGAGTAGGAAATGTGTATTAATTTATTATAACCATAATATATTTTATTGTCTCAATTTTTTTTATTTATCTGTATGATTTATAGATAGCAAAAATTTATTTATTTTTATCTATTTCTATCTTGATAAGTTGAATTTAAGCTCTTGTTTTTTGTTAAATAATAGTTCAAGTTTTGTACGAACTCCTTAAAAATTTGATGTGAATAAATGAATTTGTATTCTATATCATGAGCTATATATTTATGTTTAGTTCTAATGATTGAATAAATGAAATTGTAATGAATAAGTAATAAATAATGCCTTAACAAAAGTTGTCTCTTATGGGAGTAATATGTTAATCGAGGATTTAAGATCAAAATCTTATTTTGACTGACAAAATTTAGTTTAGGTATCTATTTAAATAGACTTGATTAAAACAAATTATATATAATCACATGATCATATAATATCTCAAAATTTAAAACTTGGAATATATTAGATGGTGATGCTGACCCCTCAGTCTCTCTCTAATAGACTAACAGTGCGCCACCCTCTCTCTCTCTCTAATGTCTAAACTAGGTCAAATATCACCTAAACCTTCAGAAAAGAATCAGAAGAAATTATTGCCCGAAGAAGAAGAAGATGAGGAAATGAGTAAAGGGTGTAGAACACCAACTTCTTCTGAGCACAAGATACCGATTCCTGAAAGCTGCCCACCTGCACCCAAGAGAAACCGAGCAGCCATTTCGAAGCGGAAATTTCCGGATGAATTAATGCACTTCTTTCATGGACTTTCCAGTAAAGCTCATGAAGAGATTGAAGCTTTCTTCTCTGACTCGAATCCATCTGATCATGCTAAAAAGATCAAGATGTACGAGTACTGCATGAACACTATTCTTAATTATGTCAAATAGTATTACATCTCTCTACTTTAATGTCGGCTACTTATGATTATTGCACATCTTTTCATATATATAATTATTATTTTATTTTCTTCTGTAATTTCAGCCATGGAGGTCAAGTATAATAAGTTAAGAGATTGATATTATCTTCATATACGTTAGATTAGTTTTCATGCTTTGGTGATTTTTCTTGCTGTTACCTAATCAATATCTATGTAGAGAATTTCTGATTGTGTCTATTGATTCATTTTAAATATATACAACATTAAATAATATATAGTGTGATGATATAAATTTAATATATAAAATAAATCAATTCATTAAAATTTTTTCATATATATTAAGTGTTCTTATTGATTTCTGCAATCATTAGAAAACCAACATATATGTGTATCGTAGTACTCACTCAATTTTGCTAGCATTCTCACTCTGTTTTGACTTCAAATTAGGGTAAAAGTACTTATTGCACTTGTGAAACTGAAACTTAAAATAATGAAATTTGGTTTATATTTTGTTGCCCTAATTGGGTTCTTGCGAATCCAAAATAAAACTCTGCGCTTAAAAACTATGTTGTATTAATCATTAATTAACATGTTTAATTAATAACTTATATGTTTAAGTACGCATAGAGGGACGACGTGCAAAGAAATCGGGCTAAATGACAGAAATTATTTCATACATTAATCTCAAAAAACCTGGGACAGAACATTTACAGAAGAAGGATGGGCTGGTGATGTGTTGCAGGAGAACAGTGTCTGTCAGGGGGTGAGTTTTATGAGGACGATGATGATGTTGGAACAGTATATTATTTTTGCAAACTCGCACAAAATTCTGTTTTTGTTTCTCACTCTGCCTGTATTCTAGTGTAATTCTTGCTTTTATTTGGCTGTTTCTTCTTCTCCTTCTTCGTAGAGTACTCGTTATGTGTTTCTCGAGACTATAAATGAACATATTTTTCTCATGCAAATAATGGTTCATACTTGACAGAGGAAGCAGTGCAGTAACTTCAGATAGCCCTGGGTTCCACAATGGCTGTTGCCTTTCGTAACTACTTAGTAATCTGGTCAGGCTTCATATGCAAATTCAGTTCAGGCCAAACAATGCATATCCCTCCCCTTCTTTATGGGTCCCGCCTTAGACTCAAGCTCCGATGGTCACTGGTCAGTTGATTAGAATATGGGCAGAGATGACAATTTAGATCAGGATGGCCCGAACCCGTTTAGCCCGACCTGTTAAAGTCCAACCCGCTATACGTGGGCACAAACTTAGCCAGCCCGACCTATTTTTAAAACAGGTCACGGATCAGCTCGCAGATATACGGGCTACCCGTAAGTATGTGAGCTACTTACGGATGAACAATACTATTCTGCTGCATACAATACCATCTTGCTGCATAAAGCAGTAGGACAATAAACCTTAGGCTTTAGCTTAAAGTTTAAGGTTAGCTTAGCTACCAGCAGGGAGCAACGACTCCCTGCTCTTATATATATATATTTTTGCTCCCTGCTCTTATATATATATATTTTTTAATTTTTAATTTTTTCCTTTTCATTAATTTTTCTTATAAATACCTTATTAAATTATTTTCATAAATCACAGTTTAAAAAATTATATCTCAATTTTATTATTTTTCCTATAACTATCCTTTAAAATTATCTTCGTAAATCATAATTCACAACTAAAAAAAAATCATCTCTCAACTCTCAATTTTTCTTATTTTTCTTACTAATTTAAAGTCTCAATTATCAATTTTACAATTCCTGAATCTTGATTATAGTTTGACTTTCAACTCTCAAGTTTCAAAATCAGATTTCAGGTTGGTTCATTTTTATTATAATATGTTTTAATCTTTATTATTATAATTAATTTTATCTTCCAAGTTCTAACAAATTTTAATATATATATATATATATATATATATATTTTAATAACATAGAAAATGGATAACTTAGATAACACACATGATTTCGGAGGCTAGCTAGATTTGCCATTTTATAGTACAAGATATATGGAATTGGACGAAAATAAATTTCCGAATATAGACGAGGTCCACGAGAATGAGGTCGATCTCGACGATGAAGTAACAACTACACCGAGTACAACTATTTCTACAAAACGCAAGAAGACAACGTCAAAAGTTTGGCTTTATTTCGACGAGTTATACAAGCTAGATGAACACGATAAAATTAAAAAATATGCTATATGTAAGGTATGCAAAAAGACTCTAACTGCTACTGGAACTGGTGGAACTATCCACCTAAAATGTCATAATGATAAATGCATGCCTGATCCCACACCTGGTATAGGTACGTCTCAAACTCAATTAAATTTTCAACCTGATGGTTCAGTCTCTACGTGGTCATATAACAAAATGAGAGCTAGAGATAATCTTGCTAAGTTGATTGCTTATTTTGATTTGCCTATTGGTTTTGCTGACTTTGAATATTATGAAAACTTTGTTCGAGACTCATATTGTCCTTCCCATAGGAGAGTAAGTAGAAATACAACTAGAAGTAACATAGAAGCATGTTTTAAAAAATTACGTGATGCTTTAAAAAAAGAATTAGGTTCACCTCATGCTAATATTACATTAACATATGATATTTGGAGTGCAAGGTCTAAGCAAGATTATTTATCTGTAGTTAGTCATTATTTAGATACTGAATGGTCTATAAAAAAAAATATAAGTTTTAGAGTTATTGAGACTCAACATAATGCTGAAAATATTTATGATATTATTATGCAAGTTTTGAATGAATTTGATATAAAACAACATATAATATTAATCACATTGAATAATACTTTTGCAAATACGGAATTAATATCTTTATTTGATGATCAGCTTAGTAGGCACAACGGTGGAATATTTCTACATCAACGATGTGCTTGTCACATAATAATTCTCATTGTCAAAGCAAATATGAAATTGGTAACAAATGAAATCACAAATATTTGATATGCATTAGCTTTCATAGTTAGCTCTAATCCTCGTATAACTGCATTTAGACAATTACGCAAGAACGCAGGTAAGAAACCAAAGAAGTTTGCACTTGATGAGTTGAACAATGAGATAAGAAAATTAAACTAAGTCAAATAAGTTCATGTAGCGTTTAGAGGCCGAGCGCTTGAGTGTCTCAATCTTCTAATCAGATTATTTTTTACAACAATAAGAATTGGATAATGTTCAATTTTGTAAGCTCCGTAGCAAACCATAACTATTTTCATGATATTTTCTTAGCTTTATCGCAATATATATTTATGCATAATCTTGATCCTAGATTTATGGCCTATGAGTAGTTCGGAATTTATAAAATATTAATATTCCTCTATATTAGATCATTATACAATTATAGCACAACATTCGTAGAGATTGTACCTTAGTCTTAAAGGAACTTGAGAGGGTTAGTCTATTTTGATCTTGTCTGTCGGGATGCCCTCGGCTCAGTGTATCTAAGTGTTTGGCCTCTGTCCAACTCGGGTGAGGTTGGACAGGTCAAATTGTCCTCAACTCAACCATGGTCCTCGGCTTTAGCCAAATTGGGCCATAGGGATTGGTTTGGTCCAACTTAGGTTGGGTTGGACCAAGTTGGACTGGCCTGAGGTAGGCCCTCAGCTAGACCGACTTGGTGTCAGGCCTTGGTCTTGTCTAACATAGGCTGGTTGGACTAGGTTGAACTGGCCTTCACTCGATTGACTTGGACGCTAGTGCTCAGTTTAGTCAACTTAGGTTGGTTGGACAATTGGACTAGTCTCCACTCATCCAACTTGTGTGTCAACCCTTGGTTAGGTCCAACAATGGTCGGGTTGGACCAGGTAAAATTGGCCTAGCTCGATTGACTTGGACGTTGGCGCTTAGTTTGGTCCAACTTGGGTCGATTGGACTAAATCGAACTGTCCTTCGCTAAACCCTTGGCTCATTTGTCGTGGACACCTACATTAGTTTAGTCAAACTCGAGTAAGGTTGGACCAAGTCAAATTGGCCTCAAATGGCCCCTCGGCCCAACGCAGCCCTTGACTTTGATTGAATTTAGGTGCCTGGCCTTGATCTGGTTCAATCCAAGTAAGTCAGGTTGCACGACTTGACTAGGTGTACTAGCTTGAGCGTGGTATACTGAATTTCTTTGTAGGCGCACAAAGCATTTATTTACGGTTTTACGGGGATAGATTGTATGGCTCGGATTGCATAATGCCCATATAGCCCATGCAATCTAGGCCGTCCGATGTAATCCAACGTCTCTGGGTAAGCCACGTCACCTAGGGATGAAATACATCTTAAAAACATGCGGTGACCCATGTGTTTTTAAATTTTTTTTTGTTCCCCCGCCCCCAACATTTTCTTTTACTCCTTTCGTACCCCCATCTCCTTCTTTGATGTGACACTTTTGATTATCATCAATGGCTCAAACTGGTAGGAATGCAAAGAAATGACAACAAAAAAGAAAGAATGAAGATGATCCTTCAATCTCACATCAAGGGGAAGCTAAGATGTTGAAAGCGGTGCTAAAATCAACGCCGAAAAACCCTCATTCGAATAATATGATCAGCGTCCTAAAACCCTATGATAACTCTACGGGTCAAAAGCCCATTAATATGATCAAATCCCTTCGACCCATATAGTAACTTTAAGAGTCGAGGCCCTTCGACACATATAGTAACTCTAAGGCCCTTAAAAAGAAAATGTGCTCGACAGGTCGATAGGGTCTTCTTCATAAGTCGAGGCTTTTTGACCCATAGAGTAACTTTAAGGGTCGAAGGGCCTCAACCATGGAAGGGCCCTTCAACCCTTACAGTTACTCTACGGGTCGAAGGGGCTCAACTTGTAAATAGGGCCTCATCAATCCGTCGAACACATTTTCTTTCTGTTAATTTTGAAGTATTTTTATATTTATTAGCTTAAACTATTGTGTATACTAACCTTCAACTTTTGAATTTAATTTTTTAAGGTGATCAACCTCCAATCCGTCCCTAGCCTAAACTCATAATCGACAATGGTCTCCGCTTCTAGTGTTGTACTACTGTGATACCAAAGCAAGAAGCTGTGATCACTGACATAAAAGCAAAGCTCAATCATTGATAGTTTCAATTGGTTTGAGCAACTTGCTTAGGCCACTTTCTTGATGTGAAGGTGGATCTTATCAATTATGGAAGAGTTACAAATGTTTTTCTTCTTCAATGAGCCGAGTGCAAGAAGAAGTACGAGTTATGATTTTAGCATCATAAGAAGCATCTGCAATTCAATCTTAGGAAATTCGCAATGGTGACAAGGCTAAAATTTGATGAATATCTTCCTGACAACATTATCAAGCGGATAGAAAAAGATGACCATCCTTTGAGGAAGTTTCTTGGGGGAAGAGTGTACAACTTTTAGAGTTCGCATGAATATTTAAATCAAATGTTGCCTCATGGACCAATGAAGATATCTCTTATCTATTTAATTGAGCGAGTCATTTGGGCTCAAAGGAAGAAGAATAAGATTGAGAATTTACGTTAAGCATCACCAATAATATTAACCAATTAAGCCATTATCAGTGGGGTAGAGCAAGTTATGAGAAGACCATTCAAGTCCTTAAGAAGAACATTAAGGAGAAGGCCCTTGCGTATAGATTTTCAATTAAGGAGAAGGATAAAGAGGAAATATATACCTTAGAAGGGTTTCCATTAGCTTTACGGGTTACACTTTATATTTTAATTCGTTATTTGGCTTTCATTTTGTTGAGTTATGTTTCCTTAGCTAGCCATTATTACCATATAGGTAGAAATTTAGCTGTGAAGTCATTCCTTATCTTGGAAAGCGAGTGCAGTACGGAGTAAAGGGAATCCCATCCCTCGGATTTTAAGATGGTCATCTAGGGACTCGTAAGTCATCAAAATATCGAGACGTAGATAAGAAAAAAACATGTAATGTTTTTTTGTTTTAATGAATGAATTAAACTATTTTACTTTATCTTGATTAAGTATTTAAATACTTTTACCTTAATTTAATATAGCTCGTCGTTCGTAGAATCCTGAAACCAACTAAAGAAGAAGTATCTGACGAATATCTACAAGCTTTGGTACCTTTCATGGATGAGGATGACAAAGTTGTACATTTGTTGAGTAGGGAATTGGGAAAAGAAGAAGATGAATTGGAAGAAGAAGAAGAAGGACTCAAATAAGAAGAAGAAAAAAAAAAGGCAGCTAGAAGCATAAGAAGGAGGAAAAAAAATACAAAAGAAGAAGAAGAAAAGGAAAGGGAAGAAGGAGAATGTGGAAAAAAATATAGAAGAAGATAAATGAATAAAAAAAAAAGGAAGAAGAAGAAGAGAAGGTGTAAGGGGAATTGATAAGGGAGACTCTTCTTATGGAGTGCTAGAGAAGAAGATTGAGTCTCTTTTTATTGGTTAGACCAACAAATTCGAGAACATGTTCCGATAATTGAGAGATGACATGAAGAATCGGTTGGATGAAATGGATAAGAAGCTAACAAAGATGATGGAACTGCCTTCACCCGTCACATCACCCAGTTATTTCCCTTCACCTTCACCCATCACGTCTCCATTTTTTGATCACTATGACTCTCCACCCCTACATCTTTCCGTCAGCCCTCCTAATGATGGATCAAATAATGACAATTTTATAGGAAAGGCAGATGAAGAGGATTAGGCAGAGTCATATGTGACCCCGCCTATATTTGAAACGAGACGAGATGAGAGGATGAGAAGACTTGGTCCAGTAATCAAATCCCCTATTATTAACATAGGAAAAAAAATGAAAATATAAGAAGAAAAGGGTACTGAAGGCAGCGACACTCCTCAGTCCTAATAATGCAAACGAGAAAGTCATGCAAACATAGTTAGAGGCTAAAACTGAGATGTAAGTATAAATTCATATCCTTACTCTAAATTAAGTTATTTTTTGTTATATATAGTTATGTCAATCACTTACTAATCTTAATTTTCTCATCACAGGGCACTTGTCATAGGTTTTGACGGAACACACCTAGACAAACAATTTTTGAACGACATACTCAAACCTAAGTCATGGCTACATAGTTTCGTAAGTATCCAAAACTGATTAGATTTATGGAAGTCCTTTCCCTTTGGCTGCCTTAATTGCTTACCCGGGAGTTACTGCATAACTACTCTATAACCTTTAAGCTTCGGCTTTAATGATGTTCGCTTGGCAAATTAAGTGGGTTAACCTCTTTTTGGCTTTGCATCGAAGTTTGAGTAAAATCCTTTTCAAAAAATCAAGTGGGTTTCAGGGGTTCATTGATTAGTAGACCTCTGGTGCTGGTAAGGTCGAGACCATGGTTGATAGTGTTCGATTTGCTGGCTGATAAAATCTTTGAGATTGGCCAGCCAACTGGGTTGGTTTGGCCGAGGAATAGAAAATGAGGGCAGGTTGGTTCAAGGAAAAGATTCTTTCTCGATCAGAATAGTAGAATGGAAAGCATTACAAGAGATATATACTCTTTTTAAATTGGTAAGAACATGTTTCATTCTAGTGCCCAGAAAGAATATTCCAAAGCTTTTCCGTTACAAAACCGTACATGCGCTATAAGATCAGTTTTCTTGAATTTCGTATGAATTAATTTTTTTCACTTATGTTTTTTTTTGTAGCTCATCAATGAGTATATATTCTTTCTCCGAAGGAGACAACATAAGTTCAACTAATCACTCGACCAACCTACCGTTTTCATAGATCAAATGTTCCCTCAATTTTTGGAAAATTATTGGAATGCTATTTTTTCAAAATTAGAGGAGGGGGACCACCTAAGTCATGTATGGGAAGCGGACTCGATGATGATGGACTATGTTGAGAAACATAACCCTTTGGCAGTATCTCATGGAAGTACGTGAACCGACCTTACATCCCCTTCAATATTAAGAATGAGCACTGAACTACCTTAGTTGCAAACATTACTAAATGGAAGATTAAAGTTCTCCATAGCTTATCCAGTAACAAGTATTACAAAAAGAAGATTACTCTCTTGCTTAAACCTTTAAGCGTTATGCTCTCATTGAAAGCTTCAACTCTCATCTCCAATGTCATTTGAATTCCGAGATGAATATGAATCGATTCCTAAAGCATTTCAAAAAAGTTATGGATGAATTGGATTACAACAATCTTAAGTTGGATTTCAAATGATCAACACTTTTGCAACTCCAAAATCGAGTGACCCTATCTCCTTGGATTCTTATAGCATTTACACGCCTAATGTTTATGATATTTTAGCAAAGAGGCGGAAAAAACAACCTAGGTTATCAAAAATGATTGTTGTGCACTTCATGGCATTATATAATTTTTAGTGCACAACTGCAGTAAGGCCCTGTCACACGACTGTTCGAGGTTGAAGGAAAATTGTACTACCATGATAAATGGATTTTATTAGTGCATATCTCAAAATTTCGAGTATGTGGGTATTCCATGTACCCATATAATATGGCTGCTTAGACAAAATGACCAATTCAGCATCCTAGAAGAATATATTTTAAATAAATGGACGAGGAAGGCAACACAATCATTTTCGAGTCAACTATTAGGTCATTCACATCATCATTACATGTTAACCTAGAAATGGCGCTATCCAAAACCTAAACCAGGCACACCAATAAGTTCACCTTAACAATATTAAAATATAGGGATCTTCCCTAAACATGGCTAGCAATCAATGAATATGCTGATCAATTTGATGAAAAAATGGCCCATTTAAACTTAACATCGTTAATGTTGCACATGAGTCGGGTGGCTATATTGAACTTATTCATCGAGATGCCGAGGTAGGATTTAAAAAGCGTGTTGCAACTCATCGGGGAAACAAATGCTTAAAGAGCGTAGTCGAACTAAGAAAGCCAACACGTAGTGGATGTGGATGGCGGTTGTGGGTCATCTACTCAATGAAGTGAAGGCTCGTCATCTCAACCGGTCGCTCGTAAGCTTTGATTTGAAGATGAGACTGAGGTACTTATTTATTTGTTGAAGATGAGATTGAGGTACTTATTTATTTGTCTAAGTAATTAAATATATATATTTTTATTTATTCATTTATTTTTTCAAAGGAATACATTACGTCACAATGCTAACAAGTGGAGAATAGGGTGGCACAGTGAATAACTACTATTCAACTACATAGGTTGGGCAATATAAAATCATAGTTGGATTTGAGTGAGAGTATGAATGCTTACTATGGCTACAATTTGTATTCACAGCCTGAACAATATAGAAGCCAAAATAACTACTTTTTAAGGCCATAGAGTGGTCAATATATTTTCATGTAATATTTAAGTGTTTTTTCTCGTAATTTGTTTTGTTTTCATATACTATTTTAATTCGATATTTTTAATTTACTCTAAACCCTAAATTTTCAAAATTTACTATAAAAATAGGGGGACGAAAGAAAGAAAAGAAAACCGAAGGGGAGGAGGGTGGGTGAATGATAAAAAAATCACAATCAAAAGGTCTTAAAGTTACTCTACGGGTCAAAGGATCTCGACTTGTGAAAGGACTTTCGATACTTAGAGTTATTCTACGGGTTGAAGAGCCATTCATAAGGCCAAATCACTTCGGCCCATAGAGTAACTCCATGGGTCAAAAAATCTTTCACAAAGCTCTTTGACTCGTAGAGTAACTAAGACTATCTCTTGTATGAATGCGCTAGTTTTTTTTTTGACAGAGAATGAGTTCGTGAGATGTTGGGTTTGATGGAGAGTAATATGAATCATCGTGTTGAAGAAGAAGAAGAGGGTACAAAAGAAATAAAAGAAAACAGGGGGAAAAGAAAAAAAATTTAAAAATACGACCAAGTTAAACGTGATGACCTACCTATTTTTAAGATTCATTTTGTCCATGGGAGACGTGGCTTCCTCATGGACGTTAGATTGCATCAGATGGCCCGAATTGCCCGGATTGTATAGGCGCCATACATTCCAGCGCCATACCATCCATCGCCACTATTTACCGGACAATGACGTTGCTTATGCATACAGAATCTTTCTGACCATATTTCGACTTCCTTTACGTCGTTGAACGAATTAATTAGCAAGTTGGAACAAAATATAACAAAATGTTTAGTACTTTCGTACACCTAACTGGCTAAAAGGCACAATTACTCGGGAATAAATAAAACATTGTCCCGGAAATTAAATGGCTGCTTGCAAATATTTGACATTTGAAGTCCTTGAAGAGACTCCTACTTCTCTGGAAAGGAGGGGTGAGGGAGAGTTCGTAACTTCAACAGAAGTTCGGATCTCTAAATACACACGTGTGATATTTTATTTTATTTCGAAGTATTTTTGAGATGGTTAACTTAACTTATATTGATATATATATATATATACTCCAATATAAGTTACCAACTTAATTTAATTAATGTGTGTCCTAACGAAGTTCAGAAGGCCTAATTTAAATGTAGTTACATACTCGAATCAAAGAGTACACGATTGGATAACCATTTGATATCATGAATCAATTCTTAGACAGATTAAAGAATCATGTTGTTCTGTTTTTATTTATTTATGTGCCTCTTGGACCCATCTAACTAAGAACATCAAATGATAAGAAAATTTGTTTGAAATCTATTATAAATACTTGGGTTATTTTCTGAAACAAGAATAAATCAAGAATGTCCAAGAGTTCTCCAAGATCAACTTGTCTATTAGCTACCTGTGTTTTCATTTTAATCTTTCTTCCGAGGATAAGTACGTGTACGTACTTGCTAGTACTTCAATTATTCTCTTGTAAGAGAATTACGTAATCCAATAGAATGTTACATGAGCTTCCTCAAATACCAGATTTGAGTAGCATGTTGGTCTTTTAGAAGTGATGTGTTTAAGTAGCATGTTGGTTTGGCATGTCACTTTAGTTTTTTTTTTTTTTAAACTAATTTTTAGTTTTCTGGTTTTGGTATAAGTATAGTATATGTTTTCCCTTAATATTCTTTCTTTTAATTCTATTTCTCCCATCTGGTCTTAGAATTCAAAATAATCTGAGTGGGGTTGGATGAGGAAGAAATGAATAACAGCTGGAGCAGGGAAGAAATAAAAGAAAAGTACTAGCTAGTGAAAGTATGAATTTTAAAGTGTAATTTTCAATGAAAAAAAAAAAAATGACATGCTAAATTAATGTGACATGTTATTTATTATAACAAGTGGATTTGGCTGAACCGATAATTTAATATTACTCCGGACTTTGATCATCAATGATCATTCCGGACTTTGATTTTTAAAAACTAAAATTTTAGCACATTTTCACACTTTTTATAAAATATATATGGTCAAGTATTTTAAAATCTATTAAAAAAATTATACTTAGTCGTTTGCCTTAATTTAAATATCATCTTAGTCTGCTTGATATTTACAGTTATTTTACCTACATGGAAAAAATGGTTACTTGGAAATAGTCTTTTTTCTGTATAAGTCTTCCTTAACCAATACCGGCCATGCTTCTTAAGATAGAATGCGATGAGTTCTATATGATAGGATATCCCATGATGATAGGATGCCCAATGTACACAGCCTACCCTAGGCTAAATCGTTATTATTATTATTATTATAATATAACTGTTTATGTATTAAGTTATATCGAATTATGTTTAATTTATATCGAATTATGTTATGTTCATGCAGAGGAAGCCAAAGGAGTGCATGTTTCGGCATTCTACCTAGAACTTAAAAAGAGATGCAGGTACGACGTATATTGTGAGAAAATATGTTGGATTAAGAAGAAGGCAATATCTGGAAAATGTATGCCTGACATCAGAAGCAGTCGTAAATGGAAAAATATTTTTGGCCCTCCTTCTCATTGTGTTTGTTACATCCAAATTTAAGTGAGATAATATATCCCAAACTAAATCTCTGTCGAGTCCATAACATCTACAATGATGTGATACTATGTCCTAATGTCGTTATATGTTTGTATTAAAAAAAATTATATATAAATATTCTGGAGTGTTTGAAAGTGAAGGTGAAAGTGCAGTACTAGGAAAAAAAAAAGTTTTGTAGACTTAAACCTTAAAATAAACGGAAATCTTCTTAGTACGACTATATGACGTTGAAAATTACTAGCATAGTGACATGGTATATTTCGCTTTAATTTTGGGTGTGACCTCTTTATATAATTAAAATAGTTAAGTGGATTCGGATTTTTTGTTTGTTTGTAATAGCATTAAATATGATATATTATATATTCACAATGATATATGAATGATTGAGAAATTGGGACATAAAATACGTATATTGAAATAATTTGAAATATAAATTAAAAAGGAAAATTCTTGTTACATTGGAAAGGGATCAAAGGTTACTAATAGTGTTTGTATATGATGGCTCAAATTTAAGATGGGTAAGAATATAAGAAAGAAGACTCTTTTAGCAGGGATAAAATTCGCTAGCAGAGATAAAATTTATAAATTGTTATAAGTTCATCTATCGGTGTAACATATAATCTATTCAGTCATACATCTAAAAGATGATTACATTTTAATTGAATTTTAAATTGAAGAATTTTGAATTATTTATAGTGAACTTGGTTTAAATAATTAAATTATATATTAGTTTAATTTGTTAAGTCTTAGGCCCAATTGCACTATAAACATATCCAAAATGTGATTTAGATTTAATATGGAATTATATATTAAATTAGAAAAATATTAAATTAATAAGATAAATTTATTAAATCTTTATTTAATGAATTTAATATCAAAAAATATTTTTTGGGCCAAAAGAAAATCTAGTTGGTCATTAAAGTGTTAAAAGGACTTGTCAGGCCTAAGTAGAAAGACCCAAATTGAATTTTATATTTAATGGAGTAAAATTGAACATTAGTTTAGAATATTTAAGTTTAAAGTCTATTTTAATTTTTGTTAAATGAGAATTAAAATGGAATTTCAGAAACCTAAACACAAAGAGGATGATTTGATATCAATTGAATTTTAAATTGGAGAATTTTGACTCGTTCATAATAAACTTGGTTTAAAGAGTTAAATTATTAATTAATTTAATTTGTTAAGTGTAAGTCACACCCATGCTACTAGTATAGCCAAAGTATGATTTGGATTTAATATATAATCAAATAGTTAATTAGAAAAGTATTAAATTGATAAGGTAGATTTATTGAATAGAGATTTAATACATTTAATGTCAATGAATGTTTTTCGGGTCAAAAGAAAGTATGGTTGGTCACTAAAATGTTAATAAGGCTAGCTAGGCCAAAGTGGAGAGATCTAAATTGAAGTTCATATTTTACCGGGTAAAATTAGATATTAATTTAAAATATTAAAGTCTAATTTAATTTTCAGAAAATAAGAATTAAAATAAACTTTCGAAAACCCAAACATGAATTAAAAGGGAAATTGGGCTTTGCCTAAGAGAGTGTGTCCCATAAAATAGGACACATTTTCCTAGGGTTTCATTAACCAAGCTGCGCACTTAGAGGAGAGATATATTTTCTCTCAAGCAAAATGTGAATCATCTTTTCTTCTCTTTTCTTATTTTCCAATGTTGTATCTCAAGCATTGAGATTGAACCAACAAACACTTTAGAGTTATTATTCGTGTAGGTATTTAGAGGCTAGGTAATAGCTTGGAATCGATGACAAAGCAACGGCGGTGGAAATGTTTGGTTGTGGTGGCCGGAGGCATTAGAAGGGGAAAAGTGTGAAGAACCATCTGGTTCTTAAAGGAAGGTTTAGCTAGGTATAATCCTTTTTTTCTTTTGTGATTCCTTTTTTATATTAGTATCATTTAGAAAAGAATGAACCAAAAAATCCTGATGTTGAAATACATAACATACAACTCTTGATCTTAAAGTACTTGGTTTTATCAGATATCAGGAAGCCATTTTAAAAAATGGTGTTCCACTCCGGATAAGTGAAGATTCACCAACTTACAATATGAACAAACGGTTTCTCAAAGATGAAGTTTTCCTAGCCCTTGACATCGTTTGTGACATCGACTAGTCTTATGGCTATAGACGGTCATGGCATTAGAGATAGTTCGAGGGCAGCTACTTCACATTCGTATATGTTAGTATTTGCATACGAGATTTGAAAATTGGCCTGCCAATCTATTGGTAGGATCACTATATTACAGTCCAGTTGAATCAGAACAGTTTTGATCAATATCCCTTGGTGATAGAGGCTTTTTCAGATTTAGGTTAATAGGTCGTTCGAGATTTGACTCAATAATCTAGTACTAAATCTTCATCGTCTTTCTCTTTGTATGAGCAATCCTCCTACCAAATTGGTGTAAGTTATTGAATCTTCACTTGCCCAGAGTGAAATATCATTTTTTTTAAATGATTTCTAAATATCCGATTATAAAATATGACTACCACCAAGATCACGGATTATGCTTTTGATGAACTATTCCTCGCACCAAAAATCTGGTTTCACATATAATCCAAGAAACAATTAGATCAAAGAAGAAAAAGGAAAGAGAAGAGAGTTTATATTCCTACAAAGTTGATTGAATGCCTCAACTGGTGCCATTCCTCCACCGGACCATTGCCGAAAATTGCCGCCACCATGGATGTTTTACGATTCCAAGAGCCATCAACCAACCTCTCATATTAATCCACATGGACAAAATCCTCTCAATTTATAATCCATCTCTCACAAGAAGGGGAGAGATTTTACTCAGATAATAGAAAAGATGAGAGAAAAAATACCTTTCTCTCCAATCAAAAGGCTTAGGCGGCTAGGGTTATAAGTGTAATCCCCCAATATCTCTAGATTAGGTATAGTAGTGGGAAAATAAATTTAAAGTGGACTTATTAGTAAATTTTAATTTCCACCTATACCTAATTTTAATAATAGAAATAATTAAGGACCTTTTTATAATTTCAAAACTTAATAGGGGCTTAAGTGTAAAAAAAAAAATTCTTACTGCATGTCTTACTGTAACCACATTTTTTTCATCCTTAGTCAATTTTGAGCAAAACAATTCCTAGACATGTGGCCCCCACTTGTCACTAATTTAGACTAAAAGAATGAGTAGGCATTCTTACTTCATGCCTATAAAAGGCTCCTTCGCAGCATGTACCAGCAGCAAAGGGAAAGAGAGGGAAAGGAAAGAAAAGAAAGAAAGGAAAGAAATAAAGGAAAGAAAAAGGAGAGAAAGGAAAGAAAGGGAAGGAAAGAAAGGGAAGGAAAAGGAGAGAAAGGAAAGAAAGGGAAAGGAGAGAAAGGAAGGAAAAGGAAGGAAAGAGAGAAAGGAAAGAAAGGGAAGGAAAAAGAGAAAGAGGAAAGTCAAGATCTCTGATCAACTAAATTTTTTCGTAAGTATAGTCTCACTGTAATATCCGGATATTGTTTGTTTATTATTATGATTATAATTATATTAATTTAAGATAATATTAATTATTGAGCATGATGACTTGGTTATGTCTACGTTAGGATTATAATTATAGCATGCTAAGTAGAAATGAAATACTATGATTACCATGCTAGAAATAAGAATTATAATTAGAATGAACATAATATAGCAGGATGGTTTTGAGGAGAGTACAAACTTTAAACATTAAGTGCATATGCTCATATTTCTATAAGTTAATATTATGCGAAAATAAATAAGAAGCATAAGCATGCATAATATTAAAGTGAGGTGCTGTTGGGTGAAAAAGAAGGATCGCTTGTCGATCAGAAATGACCCTAAAGGATATTAAAGAAAAGGTCATAAGTGGATCGTTGCAATGGTCATAAGCGGACTGTTGATTAAGTATCAGTTGACATGCCGGTGGTAGCATCCTCAGGGCCCAAGTATGTAGAATGATAGGAATTTATGCATATTAGATATAGGTTATAAAAGCACTAACTCACGATAATCATAAAAAGAATAGCGATGTGAGTAGGACACTATCCTTACTGAGCTTCTAGCTCATAGATGTCTACTCTGTGTTGTAGGAAATTACAAAGGTAAGGCGGTAAGCTACGGACAGATGAATGAAAGCTATCAGTCCGTGAGATTGTACATATGAGACCCGACCTCTGTAAGCAATGAGTTTAAAAAATTTGCACTTCTTATGTATATGTATATTCAAATAAAGAATAAGGTGTTTAAAAAGTTTTTTATAATAAAAAGGAAAAGTAACGCACCCACTAGCTGTATATGTTTCCCTAAGAAAAGTATTTGATAACCTAAACAGCTAGTAGGGCGGGGCGTTACACTTTGGTATTAGAGCCTAACGGTCTTGTAGACAACCCCATATGTACAAGTCACGGAAGTGATGCCTTCAATCGCAGTAAGTATAAGTTTAGATTTACTTAAATTTTATAATATATATGAAATAATTAATGAATGACACGTATTCTTTAGACTATAGAGGAATTAATTAATACTCTCACCACTACCTATATGGCAATATGCCTAGAACTCACGAAAGAGCAGCGTGGGATGGAATTGGTAGCCGCATTCTGCATGGCCGCCCCGCCCACTTTCGAAGGATACGAAGGTTGGGACTATTTACACCACTGGATTTATGAGATTGAAGATATATGTATAGGAGCGGATGTGATGGAGGATGTATGGGCTAGATTGGCTATACGCCAATTAAGAGATGAGGCTAGGACATGGTGGCACGGGACAAACCTAGACGCTAGAGATGTCACATAGGTTGAAGTCGGGGTAAGAATACTCGCCCGCTTCGCACCTCCTAATCTAGGAGAACTAACCGAAACTTCAGAAGAAGAACCATAGATAATGGTAATCCACCAATGAAAAGTAGTTGACTCACCCACAACCACTAGTATCGGACAATATATTTTCTTTTGTAGTCCAACTAATATAGACTAGAACCTTTTGTAGAGAAAAAAAAAAAGGGGGATGATGGTTTGACATGTAAATAGCCTAGTCCGTTTTGGGCAATAGATGATCAACTTTTGTGATGTAATGATGATCAATAGATAAATATGAAATATATGTTTTTGTTAAACTTATCTCTTTATGAAAATTTTTTTTTTTTTTTTTTCATACTTTATATTTCTAGGAAATCAAGCGCTTTCCGCTCAAGTATAAGCATGACAAGAGGACGTACTGCTAGTGTATCCTCTATTGGACATCGCGCTAGTCCAATCAATGACCCAAGTCAACAAGAGATGAGCGAGTTACGAGACCTAACTCGAAGAGAAGGAGAAATGATAGACACACTACTTCAACAACAACAACAACTCTAGGAGATGCTACAACGACCGACACCCCCTCGAGCGGAAAATCCAAGTTCCACCGCTGAGAAGTTTATGAAGTATAAACCCCCTGAATTCTCAGGTGGTTATAATCCAAGGATAGCTAAAAATTGGATCGGAACTCTAGAAAGACTCTTCAACTATGCAAAGGTTCCAGATAGCGAAAAAGTACATTGTGCAGCATGTCTATTACGGGACGACGCGAGTTACTAGTGGGACACCATGACAAGTATTCATGATATTGGAACCATGACTTGGGCTGAGTTTAGAAAACTAATAGAAAACAAATATGTAACAGTGGCTTTAGTGGAAGAAAAAGAAAGGGAATTCTTAAACCTGCGAAGAGGCAACATGACAATGAAAGAATTACTACGAAAGCGAGCTATTGCGATATGCACCACACATGGTGGCTACAAACACCTTAAAGGTGAAACACTTCAAGATGGTCCTTGACTCTGACACTCGTAAAGACTTGGAAATTGCAGATTTAGACGATGCGCCTTTCTCAAAGGTGGCAGATAAAGCAATAAGAATTGATCGAGTGCGACCAATTCAAAAGCAGGAACGGAAGGAAGTTGCTAAGAAAGAGCATGTTAGACGAGCAGCCCCCGAAACCCAAAATAATGTCCAACCCTCTGCACTCTAAGCCCGTGAAAACCAGTAGAGTTTTAAACCTCGATGGAATAATAAGAAAAGGTCAGAAAATTGGGATGTCGACTTAAGTCAAGAAGGAAGACAACCCAAGAAAAATAAGTTTCAAGGTTCGTGGGCCCAGGGAACACCTTATAGCCAATGTAGCAAGTGTGGTAAGGGTCATATTGGTGAATGTAAAGCCAGAACCGAAGAATGCTATAACTGTGGACAATCAGGACATATTGCGAAGTTTTGCAATAACCCAAAGAAGGTTAAAGGGCAGCTAGGAAAGACTAATGCCAAAGTATTTACCATCTCCCAGGATGAAGCTGAAGCAAGTCCATCTACCGTTATAACAGGTCAGCTTCTTATTTCTGGAATTTTCGCTATTGTTTTAATGGATTCAGGAGCAAGACATTCCTTTGTTGCACCAACATTTATTAGAAAAATTAACCATCCAATAGCGGAGGTGTTGATTACTACACTACCCTCAAGAAACGTGTTAATATCAACTCATTGGTTACGAGCCATATCAATGAAAGTAGGCAATGTGGAATTATTTGCAAATCTTATAATATTAGATATGCAAGATTTCGACGTTATATTAGGAATGGATTGGCTCTCAAAATATAGTGCCACAATAGATTGTCAAAGGAAGAAAGTAATATTCGACATACCAAGAGAAGAAAAATTTGAATTTATTAGAAATTCAAAGAAGAGCCAGATACCATTAGTATCCACTATTAAGGCAGCAAAATTGTTAAAAGGTGGTTGTGAGGGATTCCTTGCCAGCATAGTGGATACACACAAGGAACAACCACTAAAGCCCGTAGACATCCCAGTAGTCCGCGATTTTCTTGAAGTATTTCTGGAAGAATTACCAGGACTGCCCCCAGATCGAGAAATCGAGTTTCAAATCGATTTAATACTGGGAGTAGCGCCAATCTCAAAAGCTCTGTACCGCATGGCGCCCGCTGAATTGAAAGAACTCTAACTACAGCTGCAAGATTTGCTCGATAAAGGATATATTCGTCCTAGTTTTTCACCATGGGGAGCGCCAGTGTTATTCGTGAAAAAGAAGGACGGATCAATGAGAATGTGCATTGACTATAGAGAACTCAACAAGATTACTATAAAGAATAAATACCCTCTTCCGAGGATAGATGATTTGTTTGATCAGCTCCAAGGAATGTCGGTGTTCTCCAAGATTGACTTAAGATCTGGAAATCACCAACTAAAGATTCAAGAAAGCGACGTTCCGAAGACAGCTTTTCAGACACGGTACGACCACTACGAATATTTGGTCATGCCGTTTGGTTTGACCAATGCCCCAGCCGTTTTCATGAATTTAATGAATCGGGTATTTAAAGACTATTTGGATAAATTTGCTGTTGTTTTCATAGATGATATTCTGGTATACTCAAAATTTGAGGAGGAGCATGTGAAGCACCTGGAAGTAATTTTGCAAACCTTGAAGAATCATCAACTCTATGCCAAATTTAATAAGTACGAATTTTGGCTAGATCAAGTTGCTTTTCTTGGACATGTCATATCTAAGGATGGTATTTCAATGGATCCATCTAAAACTGAAGCAGTAAGCAAGTGGCCTAAACCTAAAAATGCTTCTAAAGTACGAAGCTTTCTAGGATTAGCCGGATATTATAGGCAATTTGTAGAAGGGTTTTCCAGAATCGCCACACCACTCACTAGGCTTACTCAAAAGAACCAGAATTTTGAATGGACCGTAGCAACTGAGAAAAGCTTTCAAGAGTTGAATGAAAAATGAACGAGTGCACCTATTCTTACCATCCTAGAGGGTGAGAGTGGATTCGTAATATACATCGACGCATCTAAATTGGGATTAGGAGCAGTATTGATGCAAAACGGGAAAATAATTGCATATGCTTCACGACAGCTTAAGGATTACGAAAAGAACTACCCAACCCATGACTTGGAACTAGCTACGGTGGTGTTTGCCCTAAAAGTTTGGAGACACTACCTCTATGGAGTGCGGTGTGAAATTTATACCGATCATGAGAGCTTAAAGTATTTCTTCACACAGAAAGAATTGAACATGAGACAAAAACGGTGGATAGAATTAGTCAAAGATTATGATTGTGAAATATGGTAACACCCAGGGAAGGCAAATAAAGTAACCGTCGCTTTAAGCCGAAAATCCCCAACCAGCCTTGCTACCCTACATGCCTTACCAACATCATTACAAAAAGAAGTGTATAATGCAAAAATTGAGCTGGTGACAGGACAATTATCCACCTTAACCCTTCAATCAAGCATACTTGAGGATATCAAAGGTGCACAAGAGTTCGATGAAGGAACACAGAAAATCAAACAAGAAATGAGAAAAGATGAGCAGTCTAACTTTAAGATATCTAAGGATGGAATCCTTAATTTTAAAGGAAGGTTATGCATTTCCACAGACGATAAAATAAGACGCTAGATCCTGTTCGAAGCACATGAAACTCCATATTCAGTGCACCCAGGGGCAACCAAGATGTACAAAGACCTAAAAGAGAACTTTTGGTGGACTGGAATGAAGAAGGATGTAGCTCAATATGTGGGGAAATGTTTGACATGCTAGCGAATTAAGGCAGAACATCAACATCCTGCTGGAGAATTACAAACAATTGAGATCCCAGAATGGAAGTGGGAACAAAGTTCTATGGATTTTGTCGTTGGACTCCCCAAAACGACAAAGGGACACGATGCAATTTGGGTAATCGTTGACAGATTAATCAAATTGGCACATTTTCTACCCATATGCAGCACATCCTCCCTAGAACAGTTAGCAGAGCTTTATGTGCGTGAAATTGTTCGACTACATGGAGTACCATTGTCAATAATTTCAGATCGAGATGGTAGGTTTACCTCTAACTTTTGGAAAAGTGTACAGCGAGCAATGGGAACGAGACTGAAATTTGGCACGGCTTTTCACCCACAGACAGATGGCCAATCAGAAAGAACCATCCAGACCTTAGAAGATATGCTACGAGCCTGCGTCCTCGACTTTAAAGGTGCTTGGAATCGATACATGCCACTGATAGAATTCTCCTACAACAATAGTTTCCAAGCAACTATTGGAATGACACCGTATGAAGCTTTGTACAGACGGAAGTGCAGGTCACCGGTTCATTGGTACGAAACTGGAGAAGGAAACTTAGTGGCTCCTGATTTCATTGAAACCTCTATGGAAGCAATCAAAAAAATTAGACAGAAAATGGAAACTGCTCTTAGTCGACAAAAGAGCTATGCGGATAAGAGGTGTAGACCTCTAAAATTCCAAGTTGGAGATATGGTATTTTTAAAGATCGCACCAATGAAAGGACTGATGAGGTTTGGCAAAAAGGGAAAGTTAAGTCCAAGATATATTGGACCTTTTGAAATAATAGAACGTATCGGCAAAGTTGCCTACAGGCTTGCACTACCGCCAGAGATGTCCTCGATACACAGAGTGTTCCATGTATTTATGCTGAAAAAGTATGTACCTGACCCCGCACATGTATTAAAAAATTGACCCCGTGCAACTCCAAGGAGATCTAATGTATGAAGAAAGACCAGTACAGATTCTGGATCGCAAGGAAAAGAGGCTTAGGAATAAAGTCATACCCCTGGTAAAGGTGTTATGGCAAAGCTGTAAGACAGAAGAATCTACATGGGAAAGGGAAGATGAAATGAAAGAAAAACACCAAGAACTATTTTAAGTCTGGGAGTGGAAGGATGTCGCTTCTAGTATTAAATAAAGGAAACATTGAATAATGCAGGTGTAATTGCAAGAAACATTCAAGCCCAACTAAAATTTCGAGAACAAAATTTTTATAAGGAAGGGAGAATGTAATCCCCTAATATCTCTAGATTCGGTATAGTAGTGGGAAAATAAATTTAAAGTGGACTTATTAGTAAATTTTAATTTCCACCTATACCTAATTTTAATAATAGAAATAATTAAGGACCTTTTTATAATTTCAAAACTTAATGGGGGTTTAAGTGTAAAAAAAAAAAAAAAATTCTTACTGCGCATGTCTTACTATAGCAACGTTTTTTTTCATCCTTAGTCATTTTTTAGCAAAACAATTCCTAGACATGTGGCCCCCACTTGTCACTAATTTAGACTAAAAGAATGAGTAGGCATTCTTACTTCATGCTTATAAAAGGCTCCTTCGCAGCATGTACCAGCAGCAAAGGGAAAGAGAGGGAAAGGAAAGAAAAGAAAGAAAGGAAAGAAATAAAGGAAAGGAAAAGGAGAGAAAGGAAAGAAAGGGAAGGGAGAGAAAGGAAGGAAAAGGAAGGAAAGAGAGAAAGGAAAGAAAGGGAAGGAAAGAGAGAAAGAGGAAAGTCAAGATCTCCGATCAACTAAATTTTTTCGTAATTATAGTCTCACTGTAATATCCGGATATCGTTTGTTTATTATTATGATTATAATTATATTAATTTAGGATAATATTAATTATTGAGCATGATGACTTGGTTCTGTCTACGTTAAGATTATAATTATTGCATGCTAAGTAGAAATGAAATACTATGATTACCATGCTAGAAATAAGGATTATAATTAGAATGAACATAATATAGCAGGATGGTTTTGAGGAGAGTACAAATTTTAAACATTAAGTGCATATGCTCATATTTCTATAAGTTAATGTTATGCGAAAATAAATAAGAAGCATAAACATGCATAATATTAAAGTGAGGTGCTGCCGGGTGAAAAAGAAGGATCGATTGTCGATCAGAAAGGACCCTAAATGATATTAAAGAAAAGGTCATAAGTGGATCGTTGCAATAGTCATAAGCGGACCGCTGATTAAGTATCAGTTGACATGCCAGTGGTAGCATCCTCAGGGCCCAAGTACGTAGAATGATAGGAATTTATGCATATTAGATATAGGTCATAAAAGCACTAACTCACGATAATCATAAAAAGAATAACGATGTGAGTAGGACACTATTCTTACTGAGCTTCTAGCTCATAGATGTCTATTCTGTGTTGTAAGAAATTACAAAGGTAAGGCGGTAAGCTAAGGAACAGATGAATGAAGGCTATCAATCCGTGATATTCTACATATGAGACCCGACCTCTGTAAGCAATGAGTTTAAAAAATTTGCACTTCTTATGTATATGTATATTCAAATAAAGAATAAGGTGTTTAAAAAGTTTTGAGATTTCTTTTCTATGACAAAGGCTTCCGCTGTATTTTCAAATTATTATGTATATCCTTCAAACCGCTTTTGGAAATAAAGTTAATTTTAGGGAACAAAAATTTTTATAATAAAAAGGAAAAGTATTGCACCCACTAGCTGTATATGTTTCCCTAAGAAAAGTATTTGATAACCTAAACAGCTAGTAGGGCGGGTGTTACAATAAATAGGAGAACCTCTTCCTTCGAGTGGCATTTGAGTATTAGGTCTATGAGCCTAGTTAATTTAATGAGCGCTCGGAAAATTGAACCGCACCCATATGTATAACATAATTCTAGTTTTACTTGGTAAAATTCAGACACAATTAGCACATTGGACCAATACCTCAGTCAGGTGTGTTAACTCTTTACTGGCTAACCAATATTTTTCTTTAACCCAAAAATTATTGTTTGACTTTATATTTATTAAATCTCAATTTAATAAACTTATTTAGTAAATTTAATATTTTTATAATTAATTATTTAATTTTAAATTAAATCTAAATCACACTTTAGATATGCTAGTAGTGCAGTGTGATATAGACATAAAAAATTAAACTAATTAATGATTTAGCTCTTAAATCAAGTTCTCTAGGAACAAGTCAAATTTCTCAAAATATGATTTTCAACCAAAAATCTTTTGTCTTTATATCTGTGGTCAAATAGGTTCTGCATTTTTCCGGGAGGTGATCTCACAATAACTTGTGAATTTTATCTAGTTTAAAATTTAGACTGTTTACCCTTAAATAAATTTTAAATTAAATAGTTAATTTAATCATCTCCATGATCAATTAAATTAAACCACCAAGCCTAAGTTCGCCTCTAGCAATGCGCATAGACTAGCTGTGAAATGAGAAGTAGGTTGCAACCTTCAAAAGAATTTATGGTGACTATTATCATACTAAACTGATCCTTTCATCTAATTCATAGTCTGGGTCATTCATATGGCATGAACTAATTATATGAATCATGTAAATTCTTATGCAACTTAGAGCATGTATTTCTAAGTTGCATTAAGACACATCAGTCATATGACTTTTTTCTTTAATATAGAAGTGATGGATCCCATTTTATCACCGTACAGACTAACCAGTACAAAAACATATACCCAATGGCTCATATTTATATTAACCCTTAAATAGGGTCATGTTTAGTGATATCAAAGCATGATATTATGTATATCAGTACTGATATTCTGTACATTAGTACTTAAATAGGGTAAGAGAATCACAAGTACAATAACCACTTTATAAGTATAAGAAATAATCAATATTATTGCCATTGAGACTTCTCTAGTGATAACATTTGGTGATTGTCAATCACCTACATGCCTATCTAGATATTCTCCAATATCAATGATTATGAGAACATCATTCTTCTCTCTCAAAAATATCGCATGTAATATAGTCTTTCCGGATTGTCATTATCCTATCATGACAATCATATGACTATGAATAGTTTCGATCTTAGATGTCAAGCTACTTGAAACTCACTAAGCGTTATCACTATCATGATTCTAAGTGAATATATAATATCTAAGAATCTATGAGGTATGTCATACAAACAATATGTTGCAATCAATATGGTAGACAAAATGCTCATTTAAATACAAAGTATTCAATTAGTTGATAACTTATATAGATAAAGAATCATTCACACAACTAATGACCCTTTCAGATTAAATCCAGTTGGATTAATAAGTTTAAATTTCAATCTCCAACTTGCGTTAAAGCCAATCACTCCTAAATCTTATTCTCATCTTATCAAGATGGCGATTAAACTTTATTTGGGAAAGTACCTTAGTGTGTGGATCAACTATGTTATAATTTATTTCTACTCTCTTATGTTCACTTGAGCACTTTCGACTACCACTCGGATAAAGTGAAGAAGAAGCAATGTGTTTTTTATTGGTTCCTTCACTTTTGTTGTGCATCATTGTTATCATACTAATATTGTGGTGATCTCAGGTATGAAAATCATAAATACCATAGTCACCAACAAAACTCAATAGTTGTTAATATTATTACCATTAAGATTTTGTCAAGTGATCAAGTTCAGTGATTAAGACTCTACTAATCACCTATATGTCTATCCTGGTATCTACCAATATAGATAATAATGAGAATATCACTTTTCTTTTGAAGATGATAGCGTATGTAATAGTCTATCTGAATTGTTATTATCCCATAATGAAATCCTGTAACTATGAACAGTTGATATCCATCATAATTCCAAGTGCATGTCTAAGACCCGAGAATATGTCAAGTATGCAAGCAATTCATTATGCATGCAAATTTCTATTTCCAACATAATAACATCATAATAGATTGTGATATGCTCTAATTAAATGTTGTGCATTCAATTATGTTTATGATTTCTATAAATCAAAGGTTGATTCTCATAAGTATTTGACGTAATAGGGTCATACTCAATTGGCTTGATGGACGTATTACTTTCAATCTCCCACTTGCGAGCCAATCGCTTGTTGAATCTCAATCACATCTTGTCAAGATGGCAATTTAAACTTATGTTAGAGAAATCCCTTAGTGTGTGGATTCATTATGTTATTTATTATTAATTCTCTTTTGTTCACTTTTCTGAAACGCTTTTCAAATATGTGACTATGAGGTAACTTTTGTTTCGATCATTAATGAGACCTTAGTTCTTTTGCTTTCTCTTTCTCTTACATATCATATATTATCATCGTACAATACTACCTAATTTCTAATACTAGGAACCCTTGTAAGTTCATTCAAGAATCTTAAATTCAAAACACGTTTTGCCTTGGAAACAGTAATGCATTCAATTCATTGTTAATTTAATTTATCGATCCATGCTTGGTTTGAAACTATTCCAATCAACCGATTAATTAACATTATATGGAATATGATGTGGTTTTATTTTCTATGATTGAAAATGAGAGTCTTGTGAAACCCTTAATTTCAATCTAGAGTCTCTATGGATTAAGAACATACCCTTAGTTCTTCTCAAGAACGATATAATATTCTTGACCGCATTTTAATATCGTTAAATTGGATTCCTTAATTCATGCTCGTAAAACATGTAGAGTATCTTGAACATCCGATTTTGTACAAAGAACACATAATATAGCCTATAATCTCATATAGGTCATTTTAGTTCATGTATTTTTTCTTCCTTCATGTCTTATTAGATAATATTCTTTGAAGAGTAAGATTCCTTAACATTCCTCATATTTTCATTCCTTGAAATCTTTCGTACTAAATCCTTTTAATACTTTACTAATGTATATTAACGGGTCAAGCCTAAGAAATCCTTTTGAATTTATCACTATATATCTCTTTAAAAGGTGTTTTACCTATCTTTCATGGAGAAGTTTTTTTTTTCTTTTCCGATTACCACATTTAGACGCTTTGTAATGTATTCTACATCATTTTAAATGAGTAATTTTTTGATAATGAATATGGTGTTGCTCCTTTTCTCGTTATAGATTAGATTTCCTTCTCTCAGATGCTTGCTTCAATATTTTATATGAAAATATTAGGTTGTATCTCATAAACCTTGCATTTCTTATTCTAAACAAGGAGGTGAAGTTTTTCATATTGCGTCGACTATTAGTGTATACTTAGGAATCATAATTCCTCCTTTCTAATCTAATTGTTAATTTGTAAAGTTTTTCATATTGCGTCGACTATTAGTGTATACTTAGGAATCACAATTCCTGCTTTCGAAACTAATTGTTAATTTGTAGTACTTGTAACTCTTTCAAGTATTCTTTCACTCTCACTGTTGTTTTAAAAAGTAACAATTTTTCTAAGAAAATAGTTTTTCGGGTAAGAAACTCCTATTAACTTACCAAAATTAGAGAAGATGTTCTAGTCTCTACTAGAGATATTCCACAACATAATTTCTATTAGACTTTATCTCAAACCAATCTATATTATGCATTTAGCGAAAACCAATCATTCCATATCTCATATGGATCATTTGATGCAGATTTAGAGAAAATTCTATTTGCTATGCATGTGGTTATTTCTATATCATGGCCTAGTTGGATTTAAGCACATTTAGTGTGCAAGTCATATAAGACCGTATCTAATATTTGTTAATTTCACCATACCGATACATCATTCATAAATGATGTCCTAAAAGTACTTTACTAAATGAGAATCTTATTCTCAATTAAGTTTATTATAAGAAACTTTCAATGTTAGTATTTCTCTCCATGATCTCATCAAAGAGTACTACTTATATTAATTTTTTTTCTATCTTATTTCATTCCCTTTCTCATAAATTTAGTTTTCATATTTCTCACAGGACTTTAAATCCAAAATTTTAGACAACATGAATATGGAAACAATTAGAAGGACAAAAAACTTCCCTTCAATCATTTGTTCTTATCAATCTATATACATCCCTATGTATTAGATTTTACAACAAGATCGATTTCTCATTAAAAAAATTTAAAAGAGTCTTGATCATTTCCAAGTAGATAAGCTTTGCTAAATTGATTTTTGATTCATACTCAAAATAGATCAAAGTATCCATTACTCAATTTGCATATTCCTATCCTTTTGGGATGATCTAATTGATTGATTCTAAGTGTTAGTTTGATTCGAATCAAACCTTTGTTTCTTAAATTTGATTGAAGCTAATTTTGTCTCATCTAATTTAATAAATAGGAAATTCTCATAAGATAGGCCATGAAAGGTAATATCTAATATTGTCTTTAGAAGAGAAGTTATAAATCTTCTTAATAATACAAAAATAATGTAACAGTTGCATTTTATAAAGTTTTTACAATAATTCCAAAAATATTATTATGAGATAGAAGTAAAGCATCTATAGTTAATGTTGCAACATTTGCTATATTTCCCACTCATAGAAAATGCCTCTCCTTTTCTTCAAGCTTTGTTTCTACTTCTTGGATTCTACATATTAATATGATTTCCATATTTTGCATTTTATACCCAAGTAGAAACCTTGCAAAAAGAAATGTTAGCTTAGAATCATTTCCAAAGACTATTCTTGCTTTTTCTTTGGAAGAGAAGCTAGATGAGTCTTGCATTTGCTCTTTCATTCGCTAGTCTCACCATAATGTAAATGTTTTCCTTCCTTACTTTTGTTGCTCTTATTATGACCTTTTTTGTTTTAAGTGGCATACCCTTGCCTTGTTTCTCAAACTTGGCTATGCCTTTCTTGGCTTGGTGATTTCTTATGAGTAACACGGTCTTGTCCCTAGCTTGAGAAATCCTTTGGCTATTTGTAACATTTTGAGCAAATCATGAAGAGCAGATGTTAACTTATTCATGTAGTATTTTAAAGAAAAGAACCTATAGGACTCCAAAAGCGATTGGATGATCAAATCATCTAAAAGCTCATAGTCAATCCCAAAACCTATACTTTTTAGTTTCTCTATGGGTCCAATCATTTTAAGGATATGATTCCCAATAGGAGTTCCTTGGTCATCATTATACAGAGTATCCCCTTAGAGGTGTCAAATTTTTTGGTATGACTATCTTCACCTTAGATCACATCTAGGTTATCGATAATCTCTAAGGTATGCATATTTTCATATTTCCTTTAAAGCTCATTTAACATGTATACAAGTACAATACTTTGCACCTCATCACCTTGGATTGACCAATTAATCCAAGTGGCTTTTTCATTGGCACTTACTCCCCTCTAAGAATGCTAGCGGACCGTACTAGTAACCATACTTTAATATGTTGAGAACAATTTCATTCATTCTCTATAATCTTAATCCTCTCGACCTTTACAAGATTATAGTTACATGAATGAATATGGAATTTTCTGAAATTTATACATATTATTTAATAATAATACATTTAAAACAATTATATAGAAAAATGTCACTTTTATTATTTTTATTAAAATAATACTCATCACATGCTTTCAGGACACCATGCCCAACAATTACAACATGAAGTTGTCGAGTGTTGCACCACATACGTTATGCTCGGAATACTTCATGACATCAAATAGGAGGCAAACGTATACAGACTCAATTTATCATATTCCATCGTCTGATGATTGGAAATTCCCTAAAAATCTAGAGTCCATTATCATTCTACCCCTTGTCATGCGTAAACAAAATGGGAGACCCAAAAAGAGACGTATACCTTCGACAGAGGAATAATCGTGGAAGCGAAATAAGTGTAGCAAGTGTGGCGTTCTTTAACATACTAAGGGGACATTTCGTTGCCAAGTTGCAATATGATGAGGTTTGTATTGTCAAATTGGATGTGGTACCCTTTTTGATTCAATATAATTAATGATATATATATTTCATGATTCATGTACTCTTGATGATTTAATGTAATCTTTTTGTATTGGAAGCTGTAGATGAAGTATCTTATTGATGTAATCAATCTTCCATATGATTTATAAACTTGTATTGCTGAAATTTATAGATTTTTTTATATTGTGACTGCTTGCAGAAATTGTATAGGTAATTTTATCTAGTAAATAGAGCAATTTCAGTCGTTATATTGTTTGAAATCTTAATTAAATGTCCATTTTTTTGTTACAAATGTATCAAAGACTTGGTTGTCTATGTCACCTTAGTTCGATGCTCGATGAGGCCGTTGAAAGTCCCCATGGAGCAATTGAACTGAAGTGAAAGAGACTTGGTTGTTCTATTAATGATTCTCAATGCTCGATAGGGACTTTCAAGGGCCTATCAAGCCATCAAGATTAGGTCATAGTAAATTATAACTGTTTGTGACATAGTTCGATGCTCGATGGGGGCTTATATTGTGCACATTGAGCCATCGAGATATGGTCATAGAGACAAATCAAGTATATGTTCCTAATCGAGCATCGAGATTTGAAGAAAGAGAGTGATAGTGATAGACTTATTAGTTGATAAAGTATGTTTAACATATATTTCAAGGTTAAAGGTCAGACTTTTAAGATGAAATGTCAAACCTTTAAGGTGAAAGGTTAAACCCTTAGAGTGAAGGGTTAAAAGCTTAAGGTCAAAGCTTAAGTATTTAGGGTGAAAGGTAACCTTTAAGATCAAATGTCAAACCCTTAAATTGAAATCTTAAACCTTTAGAGTGAAAGGTTAAACCTTTAAAGTCAAAGATTAAACCTGAAGGGTGAAAGGTTAAAATTTAACAACAAAGGTTTTAACCTTTAAGATCAAAGGTTTAACCTTTCACCCTAGAGGTGTGATATTTGATCTTAAATATCTCTATTTGATCTTAAATTCTGGCAACAAAACGACATAAATATCTCTATCTACCAAGTAAAATTACCTATACAAATTCGACAAGTAGTCAAAACACAATACAATATATCTTGAGACTGCAAACCACATGTCATTTGCAATAGAAGTTCACATTCTACAAATGGATCAAAATTCAAACAAACATAAATAGTTACAAATCTAGATATTTCTGATAAATAGCACATGCAATATGTCGACGGAATAAAAACATATTTTCATCATTGACAAGCATAATGTCAATACCGGCATAATAAAACTCCAGGAACTTGATCAGTATACATGTAATCCCCTAGAGACTTAGTAGAACTCTCATTAAACCCTTGGACCACCTCCATCTCGAATAAATCAAAGCTACAATCATCCCTTATAGATATGAACAAAAATGGGAGCATTATGCACATGCCATTTAGATCTTCCATCATCTTCGACATATAAAGCTTGTTACTCAATTGGCTATGCAAGAAGATGATTTTCTTCTTTGGTATATCAATGATCAATGCAAACCAATGGGTGTCCTTATAGTTGAATGGAATGTAAAGCTGATCTACGTACCAAAATATGACTCTAGTGATAAGACATAAAACCATTCGCATATTACCGAATCAATATCCCCTCACAAAGTACATGACTTGCCCTTTTCTCCTTTCTTATATTTTTGAAAGTCACCTCCCAATAAAACGTTGATGTACTGATGGAACACTTGATCTATGAAACCAGTAGATTGATGGAGGACATCACTAAATTTCTTCATTCTCATACGGAAGAAAAAAATGTACTAGTTGACATGTTACCACCAAAAATGGGAAAAATGTAAAAAATTTAAGTCTAAAGTAAATAATGATATATAGAATTTTTATTAATTAAATATTAAACAATGACTTACAAAATTGTCTAGCCAATTTGCAGATGTAAGTGCCTTTTCAAAAGAACTTGATGGTATTTTTGGCCCTGAAATCTTATGACCTCATTCTTGTTCGAGAAAACAAACATAAATATGGTTATAGCAAGAAGGTAACAACATTAGTAAAATAAAATTGAAAATAAATGTAGTACATCAAATAAATTAAAACTTATAGGTCTGTTGTCAGCGAGTCATCATTCTTTAGTTGTGCGGATTTATAAGAAGGAATGCATTTGCTGTTATTCTTTCTTTCTTCTTATACTTCGGTTTATACTTGGGCAGTATTAAAGAAGATAACACAGCTACAAAATGAAATTTTATCCTCCTACCCTTTCCGTCGTCATGCACTACTACGGGTGAGGCCACATACGTCTCTGAATCACCATCTTCAGATGGGGTTTCCTAAACCAGTAGTAGTGGTTGCCAAAGCATTATATCCTTCCTGACTGCTGCCTCCTTTCCTAGTAAGGGATCCATCTTTGCAAAAGGGGTTGGTGTCTTTGACAAGTTCCTTATATCGATAGTGGTAGACTATGATGGAATTAGTGTCATTGACAAGGTTCAAACGCCGAATGTGGTGAGCTGTGGTGGTGGCGGTGGTGGTGATGGACCTACATCAAACCTAGGATGTCAAGGATATGGATCTAGGCTGTAGGATATAAGGGATGTAGCGGTCGACGATGAATACAAGGTCGAACCCAACATAGTAGCTCACATCTTATTGCTCAGCTCTTTAAACATTTTCATCATTGTTCCAATCATTCTCTCTCGCAAGCATTAATAATCTCTTCAATCATCAACCTCATGTATGGTCCCCAATCCGATGCTTTTTTTTTCTTTTAACTATATCTTCTTCTATATCTTCTTTTAATATTTTGTGAGTGGTAATAAAAAAAAATTGATTATTTAATGAATGAATGATAAGCATACTTACCCCTTCGGTGTCTATCCACTCCAAGTTTACATAAGACACTAGCGATTGCTTGGATTTCCAATTCAAAATCTGGAGAATTTTATTACCATCCATATGCACTCTAACACGGAATCCAAGATATGAAATTGATTCGTAAGCCTATACCTACATAGTTAAAATCAAAAAATTCAAATTTATTAGAAAAATCAAACTTAAATTACCAATAACAAATCAATATTTCAAAAAAATAATAATAATCACAACTTATAAAGCAGCGGAAAACCTATGCAGGTGTATGTTTCTTCCACCTTAATCTCTCGTGCTCGATTTGTAGCTACTTTCAACACAATCTCTTTCTTCAATGACTTGATTTTATTCTCAAGCAAAACTCTCCCCTAAGGGTAGTTATTTAACCTTGCTAGGTCACCTACTATGGCAAATGTAGAGTTTCGAACATGTATCTTCTTCTCTTAAGCATACAAGACTGCCTTGATGAAGTATACTAGAGCGACCTTGAGAATGTCATCATCCTTATTACTCCATTCATAACTTTTGAACCTCTTTGCTAGCTCCGAAGCTTGAATAGATTTCTCACTAAGATACTTCTTATATAGTCGGTTGGATTTTGTTAACCGAGCATTCATTGATTCGTCATCCTTATTATTTCTTATACTTTTAAACTATTTGTTCAAAATAGATGAACGTTTTTTCAATCATTTTTTACAATTTAAAACAGAGGGGTTCGATGATTATGAAGAGAGGAAGATGGGTTTAGAAAGAATTTGTTATTTAACGGGAGTGATCAGTTGCAGAAGTGAAGTGAGGAGTGAAAGAGAGGGAAACTAAGTACAAGGGTGATTTAGTAAATAACTTTATTTATTATTTTTATTTAAGTTAGAAAATAAGAAGAAGGCCATTCTTTCAAGAAATATTAAAGTGGGTCTATTTTGTAAAATACAATAACATTTAACTTTACGTATACAAATTATCTCTTACTTTTCTAGAATTATGAGGAAATCAATTTCAATTTTGACTGAATAGTTTTATCTTCATTAACTATAATTCTAGAGTACTGGAAGGTAAGTAATTGTACTATTTTAATACGTAAAAGATTACAACGAAGACTTAATCTATTACCTTGAGAAAAAAAAGGATAGAAATGATAGTCAGATAAAAAAATAGTAAACTATCTATGCTTAAGAATCATGAAATTTAGAAGTAAATGAGATTAACTCTCTCTACATGAGAGTGTCTCTCTCTAGATTAGAGTGGGTTTTAAGTTTTTCTCAAGATTTTCCATCATTCGTGTAGGGTCTAGTGTTTGTGTGCTTATTAGTGTTTGTGTTTTTGTCTAAAATAATGGATGATTTACAAATTGTTGAAAGTCTTACCTAAATACTAGTAATTAGGCTTTAATTATATACTATATTTGAGTAGATTTTATATTTAGATAAATAGAGAAATTAGTGGTCTAAAATGTAACTATAGGGATCTATTTTTATTTATTCTTAATTAGGTAGATTATTGTCCTATTTTGAATCCTAGAATGATCTATAAGTATGTATATAAGAATATAGAGAAAAATAGAGGAGTAATTTTCATACCTCATTCTATGTTTTTAGGTATCAGAGCTGGTAATAAAATCCTAGGTTAAAACCAGTTTGCCACTAACCCTATATATGTCTGAAGTCACCTCCAACCGGGCCCTTAAGCCTGAACTTCAAACTATCTGACATCCATAAGAAAACTCACCTATTCAGATCTCTACAATTCGACTGAATGAGGATAATTTCCATAAATGATCATAGTCCGTCCACATATACATTAGAAGGAGAGGAAAAATTGGTTACATCATAGGAGATATAGAGAAACCAGACCTGAATGACCCAACCTATACCACTTGGGATGCTGAAAACTCAATGGTGATGACATGGTTAGTCAATTCATGACTAAGGAGATAGGTGCAAACTACCTCTGTTATTCTACTACCAAGGAACTATGGGACAATGTTTCACTAATGTACTCTGATCTAGGGGACCAATCTCAAGTTTATGAAATAACACTACAATTGGGGGAAATTCGCTAAGGTGGGGACTCTATAACTAAGTACTTTAATATTTTTAAAAGAATGTGACAGGATATGGACTTGTTCAACGACTATGACTGGAAACCACCTGGGGACTGCAATCAATACAAGAAGATGGTGGACAGAGGCCAAATCTTTAAATTTCTTGCAGGTTTAAATGTTGACTATGATGAGGTCTGTGGTCAAATAGTTGAAAGGAATCCCATGCCTTCAATCGGAGAAGTCTTTGCAGAGGTATGAAAAGAAGAAAGTTGAAGACATGTGATGTTAGGTAAATAGGCTACAGATTTAACTAGAAATATTGAAGGGTCAGCCTTAGCCATACCTGAAGCTCAAGTTGGCAGAAGAACCTACCAAAATCGGCGTGCAGGAGATAGGAATAATCTGCACTCTGACTAATGTGGAAAGACATGCCATATGCGAAAAAATTGCTATAAGTTGCATGGAAGACCATCCTAATATAAGAGAAACAAACAAGGTGAAAGGAATGCACCAAAAACAAATAAGGCCGAGTCATCTATGTAAAGTAAAGAGTAGTTAGATCACCTTCTACAACTACTAAAATCCTATTCATCAGCTAATGCTCCTACTGGTTCTATGGCACAAACAGGTAGATATCCTCTAGCACTCTCGGCTCTAGGAAGAACTGGCCCTTGGATCATCGATTCAGGGGCTTCTGATCACATGACAAGTTGTTCCCAACAATAACTCATATTATCTATTTTATGGTATAGAAAGAGTTAGGATAGCCAATGGTAGTTTCTCACCCATTGCAGGAAAATGAAACATTAAAATTTCATAAAGAATCACCTTAAAATCAGTCTTATATGTCCCAAAACTTGCCTATAACCGTATGTTCGTTAGTAAACTGTCAAAATAATCTAATTGTTCTATCCTTTTTTCCCATTTCACTTATGTGTTTCAGGACCAGAACTCAGAGAAGACGATTGGAACTACCAAATGAAGTAATGGATTGTACTACTTCGATGATACTGCTTTCGGGAATAAATAAGCTCAGGGATTAGGTAGTATCAACTCAACCTTTGTCTCTAATCAGATCATGTTATGCCATAAGAGATTAGGACAACCTAGTTTTTCATATCTAAAACATATATTTCCTACAATGTTTAAAGAAATTAATCATTCAGTATTGCATTGTGAAGCATGTCATTTGGCTAAAGACGATCATGTCTCTTTTCCAATAAAATTATATTATAGTTCAAGACCATTTTACTTATTTCATAGTGATGTTTAGAGTCTATCTAAGGTTAATACACTATCTGGAAAGAAATGGTTTGTCACTTTTATTGATGATCACACAAGAGTATGTTCAGTTTATTTACTGGAAAAAAAAGTCTGAAGTTGAACAAAGATTTAAACAATTTTGTAGAATGATTGAAAATCAATTTTAAACAAAAATAGGCATTCTTAGAACAAATAATGCCACATAATACCTTAACAAATAGTTAGGAATATTTTTTTCAAAAAAATGTATTATCAACCAATCAACTTGTCATGACATCTCGTAATAAAATGGTGTCGCTGAAAGAAAAAATAGACATTTACTAAAAGTTGCACGAGCTATTATGTTTTCAATGAATGTTTCAAAATATCTATGGGGAAATGCTTTACTAAACGTCTATTATCTAATAAATAAAATGTCATCTCGAGTTTTGAAATTTGAAATACCCTTACAAGTTTTAAAAGGTTGTTTTCCCTCAACTTTAATCACTATAGATCTTCCTTTGAATGTGTTCGGTTGCACCTGTTATGTATATATACCAAGTGCTTTTAGATCAAAGTTGGACCCAAAATTTGAAAAATGTGTTTTCTTGGACTATACATCAAATAAAAAGGGGTACAAATGTTTAATCCAGTCACAAAAAGGTTCTTTGAAAGTAGTAAACTTTATTGAGGAACAACCCTATTTTTTTTTTTAAAAATTGTTTTCAGAAGGAGAACACGACGGTTGAAAATAATTTTTGAGAAACTATCTATATGCCCTTAGTTAATCCCAATGAACCTTTTACCGAAATATTGGTTGAGAGTATAAAAACTAGTGGGAGTACTCCAACTTCCACTAGAAATATTGGTTAATCCCAATCATCAATCTTTTGCCAAATGTGACTCTATCAGAAATAGGGGGAGATGTAATTCTGACTGATCATAATCCTCAATCAGAGTTTCAGGTCTATACCAGATAAAGGTTTCACAAAAGTACTATAGCCTCCAACCATTCTTCCAGCAGATGTCCAATCAAATTCGTCGAGTAATGGCCCTACAACTCAGGTGAATCTTCCTTATCTCTTGATACACCCAAATCTATTTTCTTATGATCTTAAGCTTCCAATTGCATTTAGAAAAGGAATCCGAACTTGCACTCAACATCCTATGGAAAAATACTTGTCATATAAAACATTGTCAAAGACTCATAGATCATTTATGACTAGGATCTCAAATCTATCTATTCCAAGAACTATTCAGGAAAATGGATGTGATAGAGAAGATGAATGCTATTAGGAAGAATAACACTTGAAGTGTTACTGACTTGCCCAAAAAATTGAAAACAGTTGGGTGTAAATGGGTGTTCATAGTTAAGTATAAAGCATATAGAAGTGTGTAAAGATACAAGGCGAGACTTGTAGGAAAAGGATTTATCCAAACTCATGTTATTAACTACCAAGAAACTTTTGCTTCAGTTGCTAGGATTAACTCTATTAGAATACTTCTTTCTCTTATAGTTAACTCTAATTGGCCACTTTATAAATTCAATGTAAAAAATGCCTTTTTAAATGGAGAGCTACAAAAAGAAGTGTATATGGACCTACCACCTAGATTTGAAGAAAGACTTGGGAAGGGTAGAGTGTGAAAGTTAAAGAAAGCCCTATATAGACTTAAGCAATCTCCTAGAGCATGGTTTGAGCACTTTGAAGATGTTATTAGGGATATGGATTCTTACAAAGTCAAGCTGACCACACACTATTTTTCAAACATTCCACTGAAGGTAAGATAGTTATCTTGATTGTTTATGTAGATGATATAATCATGACAAGGGATGACTCAATTGAAATAAAAAACTTAAAAAGAAAGCTTAAGGCAGAATTTGAAGTCAAGGATTTGGGAAAACCAAAGTATTTCCTTGGAATGGAGTTTGCAAGGTTCAAAGAGGGATTTTTCATCAACCAATGCAAATATGTCCTTGATCTACTCAAAGAAATAGGGATGACCGGTTGTAAGGCAAGAGACAGTCCAACCGAACCTAATGTGAAGTTGAAGGCCGCAGCTTGTAATGAAGTAATAGACGGAGAACATTATCAAAAGTTAGTTGGAAGACTGATTTATTTAACACATACTAGACATGATATTAGTTTTGTAGTGAGTATTGTAAGTCAATTTATGCATTCACCAGGGCCTACACACTTTGAGGCTATGCTCAAAATTGTAAGGTACCTAAAAGGGACTCCAGGAAAAGGATCGATGTTCAAGAATCGAGGCCATCTTTAAGTCAAAGCCTATATGAATGCATATTAGGCAAGTAATATAAGTGACCGAAGATCTACCTCGGGCTATTGTACCTTTGTATGAGGAAATTTGGTTATATGGAGAAGCAAGAAACAAAGTGTAGTGGCAAAAAGTAGTGCTGAAGCAGAATTTCGCTCGGTAGCACATAGTTTCTGTGAATTATTATGGATTAAGCAACTTCTAGGAGAATTGAAGGTTCTTACATCAACACCTATCAAAGTGTATTGTGACAACAAGGCATCAATCTCTATAGCTCACAATCCTATCATGAACGATAGAATAAAACATGTAGAAGTTGACAAGCACTTCATCAAGGAAAAAATAGATAGTGACATATGCATGTCTTATATACGTATAGCTAGCCAAATAGCTGATACACTCACCAAGGGACTTCCTAAGGCGTTACATGAGAATTTAGTTAACAAGCTTGCCATGCTACATCTTCATGCCAACTTGACGGGGAGTGTTGAAAGTCTTACCTGAATACTAGTAATTAGGGTTTCATTATGTACCATATTTGAGTAGATTCTATATTTAGATAAATAAAGAAATTAGTGGTCTAAAATAGTAACTATAGGGATATGTTTTTATTTATTCTTAATTAGGAAGATTACTTTCCTATTTTGAATCCTAGAAAATGATCTATAAGTATGTATATTCCAATATAGAGAAAAATAGAGGAGTAATTTTCATACCTCATTCTCTATTTTTACAATTGGATTTGAATGATTTGGTTGGGGAAGATGTTAGATTTGATTTTACTATGGTTGGGAAGATTATTAAGAAACAAAACTAGAGTTCTATCTATACTAAAAGGGATGTGGGGGAGGATGAAGTGACATCAATCTTTATGATTGGTATAAACTTATATGCTATAGAAGCTAGGTCTAAAGTAGTTGTGAGAAAAACCTTAGAGAAAGGTTTATGGTCGGTCATGGGATACTTGTTTAATCTTCAACCATGGAGGCCTAAAGCAGCTCTCTCAAACTTGGATTTCTCAAGAATGGTTATCTAGATCCATGTTTATAATTTGGCTTTAATAATGATTAATAAGGCTTGTGTTGAAAAGGTTAGGAGAAGTTTGGGAGAGAATATTGGGACAGATGTTGAGAAAAGAAGAAAGGCCGAGGTTAGAAGTTTTCTGAGAATATGTGTGGCTCTAGATATTAATCTTCCACTCCCTACAAGTTTTTGGATGCCTAAGAAGGATAGTTAGAGGATCTAACTCAGCTAAAGTACGAACGTATGTCAGATGTCTATTACTCTTGTGGGAAGCTTAGTGATAGTATTTGTATTTGTAAGGGAGAGAAACTTATGGAGCCTCAATGCCCTTCTCGTAGTCTATTTTTGAATAAGGAGAGTTAAGGATTCTGATAGTCTAATTATGATTAAGGATGAGGGACACATAGAGAAAGGTGTAGAGGTGCCTCTAAAGATCAATTATATGGACCAGGGTAAGGAAGTTGAGAAGGTTGATAAAGGGAAGGAAAATTTAGTAAAGGGGAAGACTGGAGAGATAGTTGCAAAAGAAGAGTTAGGAAGGCTTAGTGTTAAGAGAGTTCCTTTTTCTAATTTGGAGAACTACTCTGGTCATGTTATGGATGTTGATAGGAATAAAGGTGGTGGTCATATTAGTATTGTTAATAATGGTGGCGAAATGTAAAGGACAAGGAAGGTACCTTGATCAGACGTGTTACTTATTTTGTGGAATTTCCTTCAGATGAAGAGACGTTGTTTGCTTGTGTGTTAGCATTAGCCCAAAAGTGATTCTTCTCACATATGACTTCAAAGCTATGAGCCTGAAAAGGAAAAGAGGAGAAGAAGAGTTAGATTTGGTGTTGAAATAGAAGAAAATTCTAAATATATTACAATTGATTGAAGTAGAGGATCACAATAACAATTTGAATTTAAAAACTAAGGAAGAAGGGAATAATTCTCTTTATACACCCAAAGAGAGTGGGAGTTCTAAACCTACGAGGGGAGGAAGCCAAAGAGATGGTTGGATGAGGTAAGGGTAGGAAAACTAAACCTGAACTTCTAAGGGGGTTAGTGAAGAAGGGACTTTTGAGGAGAATGGAACAGAAGAAACTACAAGGGCTGAATTGAGTGAATATGGCAATGGTGGCTGGCCAACAACTATAGAGGGGTCGTAAATGTAATCCCCCAATATTTTTAGACTAGGCATAGTAGTGAGAAAATAAATTTAAAGTTGACTTATTAATAAATTTTAATTCCCACATATACCAAATTTTAATGATAGAAATAGTAGGAGATCTTTTCATAAATTTTAAAATTTAATAGGGCTTAAGTTTAATTTAAAATAATAATAATAATAAATAATAATTACCTCTACTGCATCCACAAACATGCTTAATGTTCATTAGTCATCAAATATTTTTTTAGACATGTGGCCCCCACTTGTCACCATTTCAACATAAATGGATGACTAAGCTTTTCCTTCCATGCTTATAAAAGGCTGGCATCCGCATCATGTACCAGCAGCAAAGGGAAAGAGAGGGAAAGGAAGGAAAAGAAAGAAAAGGAAATAAGGGAAAGGAAAAGAAAAGGAAGGAGCGAAAAGGGAAAAAGAAAATAGGAAGAGGGAAGAAGAAAATGAAGTAAAGGAAGATTAGAATCATCAAATTTCCTAAAGCTCGTTATAAGTATAGTCTCACTGCAACACTCAGATATTATTTGTTTATTGTTATGATTATAATTATATTAATTGAGGATACTATTAATTATTAAGCATGATGACTTGGTTATATCTGTGTTAGGATTATAATTATAGCATGCCAAGTAGAAGTGAAATCCTATGATTACCATGCTAGAATTAAGGATCATAACTAGAATGAACATAACATAGCAGGATGATTTGAGGATAGTACAAACTTTAAACATACTACGATTCAGTGCATATGTTCATATTTCCAGAAGTTAATGTTATGCTAAGATAAATAAGAAGTATAAGCATGCATAACATTAAAGTGAGGTACTTTCGGGTCAAAAGAAGGATCCCTTGTCGATTATCAAGTACCTTGAATGATGTTAAAGAAAAGGTCATAAGCGGATCATTGTAACGATCATAAGCGGACCACTGATTAGATATCAGTTGACACGCCAGCGGTAGCATCCTCAAGGCTCAATTATGTAGAATGATAGGCATTTATGCATGCTAGATATAGGTCATAAATGCATTAACTCATGATAGTCATAAAAAGAACATTGATGTGAGTAGGACTCTATCCTTACTGACCTTCTAGCTCATAGATGTCTACCCCTTGTTGTAGGAAATTACAAAGATAAGGCGGTAAGCTAAGGAACACGCGAATGGAGGCTATCAGTCCGTGAAATTGTACATATGAGACCTGACCTCTGTAAGTAATAGGGTTTGAAAAATCGGCACTTCCTTAGACAACCTTATGTACATGTATGTATATGTATATTCGAATAAAGAATAAAGTTATTTCAAAAGTTTTGGGATTACTTCCCTATGACCAAGATTTCCACAAGATTTTCAAATTATTACGTATATCCTTCAAACCGCTTTTGGAAGTAAAGTTAATTTTAAGAAACAAAATTTTTATAAAAACAATAAAGTAATGCACCTACTAGCTGTACATGTTTCCCTAGAAAAGTATTTGATAAACTAAACACCTAGTAGGGTAGGCGTTACAGTTGGTATCGGAGCCTAATGGTCTTTTGCCAAGTCACAGAAGTGATGTCTTCAGCCGCTGTAAATATGAGTTCAGATTTATTTAAATTTTATATTTAAAATATATATGAAATAGTTAATGAATGACACGTATTCAAGACTGTGGAGTAATTAATGAATACTCTCACCACTATCTATATGGCAATATGCCAAGAACTCACAAAAGGGTAGTGTGAGATGGAATTGGTAGCTACATTCCGCATAGCCGCCTCGCCCACTTTTGAAGGATACAAAGGTTGGACTATTTACACCACTGGATTAATGAGAATGAAGACATATGTATAGGAGCGGATGTGACGGAGGATGTATGGGCTAGATTGGCTGTACGCCAATTAAGAGGCGAGGCTAGGACATGGTGGCATGGGACAAACCTAGACGCTAGAGATGTCGCATTGATTGAATTCAGGGTAAAGATACTCACCCGCTTCACACCTCTTAATCCGAGAGAACTGGACGAAACCCCGGAAGAAGAACCAGAGATAATGATAATCTACCTATGAAAAGTAGCTGACTCACCCATAACCACTAGTATCGAACAATATATTTTCTTTTGTAGTCCGACTAATCTAAACTAGAACCCTATGGGAAAAAAAAAGATGGGTTGACATGTAAATAGCCTAGTTAGTTTTGGGTAATAGATGATCAAATTTTTGTAATGTAAATAGTGATCAATAGATAAATATGAAATACAGGTTCAAGTTAAACTTATCTATGTATGGGAAAAAAAATTCATACTTTATATTTCTAAGAAATCAAACGCTCTCCGCCCAAATATAAGCATGATAAGAGGATGTTCTGCTAGTCTATCCTCTATTGGACGTCGCACTAGTCCAATTAATGACCCAAGTGAACAAGAAATGAGCGAGTTACGAGACCTAACTCGAAGACAAGGAGAAATGATAGACACGCTACTTCAACAACAACAACAATAGAAACTCCAAGAGATGCTACAACGATCGACACCCCCTCGAGTGGAAAATCCAAGTTCCACCGCCGAGAAATTTATGAAGTATTATAAACCACCTGAATTCTCAGGTGATCATAATCCAAGGATAGCTGAAAATTGGATCGAAACTCTAGAAAGACTCTTCAACTGTGCAAAGGTTCCATATACCAAAAAAGTACATTGTGCAGCATGTCTATTATGGGACGACGCGAGTTACTGGTGGGACACCATGACAAGTATTCATGATGTTAGAACCATGACTTGGGCTGAGTTTCGAAAACTAATGGAAAACAAGTATGTAACGGTGGCTTTAGTGGAAGAAAAAGAAAGGCAATTCCTAAACCTGCGAAGAGGCAGCATGACAATGGAAGAATTACTACGAAAGTTCGATGATTTATCCAGATATGCACCACAGATGGTGGCTACGAACACCTTAAAGGTGAAACAATTCAAGATGGTCCTTGACTCCGACACTCGTAAGGACCTAGAAATAGTAGATTTAGACGATGCGCCTTTCTCAAATGTGACAAATAAAGTAATAAGAATTGATCAAACATGAGCAATTCAAGAGCAGAAACGGAAGGAAGCTACCAAGAAAGAGCATGTCAGAGGAGCAGCCCTTGGAACCCAAAATAATGTCCAAATCCTCTACACCCATAGTCCCTGAAAACCAGCGGAGTTTTAAACCTCGATGGAATAATAAGAAAAGGTTAAACAATATGGATGTTGACTCAAGTCAAGAAGGAAGGCAATGCAAGAAAAATAAGTTTCAAGGTTCATGGGCACAGGGAAGACCTTATAGCCAATGTAGCAATTGTGGCAAGGGTCATATTGGTGAATGTAGAGCCGGAACCAAAAAATGCTATAACTGTGGACAATCGGGACATATTGCAAAGTTTTGCAATAACCCAAAGAAGGTTGAGGGGTAGTTGGGAAAGACTAATGTTAGAGTATTTACCATCTCCCGGGATGAAGCAGAAGCAAGTCCATCTATCGTTATAACAGGTCAGCTTCTTATTTTTGGAATTTCCACTATTGTTTTAATGGATTCAGGAGCAACGCATTCCTTTGTCACACCAACATTTATTAGAAAAATTAACCATCTAATAGACCAACTAGCTGAGGTGTTTAGTACCACACTACTCTCAGGAAACATATTAATATCAACTCATTGGTTGCGAGCCATATCAATGAAAGTAGGCAATGTTGAATTATTTGCAAATCTTATAATATTAGATATGCAAGATTTTGACGGTATATTAGGAATGGATTGGCTCTCAAAATATAGTGGCACAATAGATTGTCAAAGGAAGAAAGTGATATTCGACATACCGGGAGAAGAAAAATTTGAATTTATTGGAAATTCAAAGAGGAGCCAGATACCATTAGTATCCGCTATTAAGGCAGAAAAACTATTAAAAAGTGGCTGTGAGGGATTCCTTGCCAGCATAGTGGATACAGACAAGAAACAACCACTAAAGCCCGAAGACATTCGGATAGTCTGGGATTTTCTTGAAGTATTTCCTGAATAATTACCAGGACTACCCCTAGATCGAGAAATCGAGTTTCAAATCGATTTAATACCAGGAGGAGCGCCAATCTTAAAAGCTCTGTACTGCATGACGCCAGCTGAATTGAAAGAACTCCAACTATAGCTGCAAGATTTGCTCGACAAAGGATATATTCGTCCTTGTTTTTCACCATGGGGAGCTTCAATATTATTCATGAAAAAGAAGGATGGGTCAATGAGAATGCGCATTGACTATAGAGAACTCAATAAGATCACTATAAAGAACAAATACCTTCTTCCGATGATAGATGATTTGTTCAACCAACTCTAATGAATGTCGGTGTTCTCCAAGATCAACTTAAGATCTGGATATTACCAACTAAAGATTCAAGAAAGCGACGTCCTGAAGACAGCTTTTCAGACACGGTATGGCTACTACGAATTTTTGGTCATGCCTTTTGGTTTGACCAATGCCCCAGCCGCTTTCATGGATTTAATGAATCATATATTTAAACACTATCTGGATAAATTTGTTGTTGTCTTCGTAGATGATATTCTGTGGTATACTTAAAATTTGAGGAGGAGCATGTGAAGCATCTAAAAGTGATTTTGCAAACTTTGAAAAATCATCAACGCTACGCCAAATTTAAGAAGTGCGAATTTTGGCTCGATCAAGTTGCTTTTCTTGGACATATCATATCGAAGGATGGTATTTCCGTGGACCCATCTAAAACTAAAGCAGTAAGTAAGTGGCCTAAACCTAGGAATGCTTCCGAAGTACGAAGTTTTTTAGGATTAGCCGGATATTATATTATAGGCGATTTGTAGAAGGGTTTTCCAGAATCGCCACACTACTCACTAGGCTTAGTCAAAAGAACCAGAAGTTTGAATGGACCGTAGCAACTGAGAAAAGCTTTCAAGAGTTGAAGGGAAAATTAACAAGTGCACCTATTATTACCATCCCAAAAGTTGATAATGGATTCATAATATACAATGATGCATCTAAATTGGGGTTAGGAGCCGTATTGAGGCAAAATGGGAAAGTAATTGCATATGCTTCACGACAGCTTAAGGATTATGAAAAAAACTACCCAACCCATGACTTGGAACTAGCTGCGATGGTGTTTGCCCTAAAAGTTTGGAGACACTACCTCTATGGAGTGTAGTGTGAAATTTATACTGATCATAAGATCCTAAAGTATTTCTTCACACAGAAGGAATTGAACTTAAGACAAAGACGGTGGCTAGAATTAGTCAAAGATTATGATTATGAAATACGGTATCACCTGGGGAAGGCAAATAAAGTAGCTGATGCTTTAAGCCGAAAATCCCTAACTAGCCTTGCTGCCCTACACGCCTTACCAATGTCATTACAAAAAGAAGTGTATAATGCAAAATTGAGTTAGTGATAGGACGATTATTAACCTTAACCCTCCAACCAAGCATACTTGAGGATATCCAAGGTGCATAAGAGTTCGATGAAGGAATAAAGAAAATCAAACAGGAAATAGGAAAAATGAACAGTCTGAATTTATGATATCTAAGGAGGGGATCCTTAATTTTAAAGGGAGGTTATGCATTCCCATGGATGATAAAATAAGACGCCAGATCCTTTTAAAAGTACATGAAACTCCATATTCAGTACACCCAGGGGCAACAAAGATATACAAGGACCTAAAGGAGCACTTCTGGTGGACCGGAATCAAGAAAGATGTAGCTCAATATGTGGGGAAATGTTTGATGTGCCAGCGAATCAAGGCAGAACACCAACATCTTGCTGGAGAATTACAAATAATTGAGATCCCAAAATGGAAGTGAGAATAAATTTCTATGGATTTTGTCATTGCACTTCCCAAAACAACAAAGGGACACGATGCGATTTGGGTAATCATTGGCAGATTAACTAAATCGGCACATTTTCTACCCATACGAAGCACATCCTCCCTAGAACAGTTAGCAGAGCTTTATGTGCGTGAAATTTTCGGACTATATGGAGTACCATTGTCAATAATTTCAGATTGAGATAGTAGGTTTACCTCAAATTTTTGGAAAAGCATATAGGGAGCAATGAGAATGAGGCTGAAATTTAGTACGGCCTTTCACCCACAGACGGATGGTCAATCGGAAAGAACCATCCAAACTTTAGAAGATATGCTACGAGCATGCGTCTTAGATTTTAAAGGTGCTTGGAATCGATACATGCCACTAATAGAATTCTCCTACAACAATAGTTTCCAAGCAAACATTAGAATGTCACCGTATGAAGCTTTATACGGACGTAAGTGCAGCTCACCAGTTTATTGGTGCGAAACATGAGAAGGAAACTTAGCGACTCCTGACTTCATTGAAACCTCTACTAAAGCAATCAAGAAAATTAAACAGAGAATGGAAACCGCTCTTAGTCGACAAAAGAGCTATGCGAATAAGAGGCATAGACCTCTCGAATTCTAAGTTGGAGATATGGTATTTTTAAAGATCACACCAGTGAAAAGAGTGATGAGGTTTGGCAAAAAGGGAAAGTTAAGTCCAAGATATATTAGACCTTTTGAAATAATAGAACGTATCGGCAAAGTTGCCTACAGGCTTGCACTACCGCCAGAGATGTTCTCGGTACACAAGGTGTTCCATGTATCCATGCTGAAAAAGTATGTACATGACCCCTCGCATGTATTGGAAATTGACCTGTTCAACTATGAGAAGATCTAACGTATGAAGAAAGACCAGTACAGATTTTGGATCGCAAGGAAAAGAGACTTAGGAATAAAGCCATACCTCTGGTAAAGGTTATGGAAAAGTCATAATACAGAAGAAGCTACATGGGAAAGGGAAGATGAAATGAAGGAAAAATATCCATCACTGTTTTAACCCTCAGAGATATACATATGTGAACATGAAACCTAGTATGAATATTCTATTTAAGGATAGCAATAAGTACGAGTAAAAGTATGGGAGTGAAAAGATGTCACTTCTAGTATTAAATAAAGGAAACACTGAATAATGTAGGTGTAATTAATTGCAAGAAATATTTGAGCCCAACTAAAATTTCGATGACGAAATTTTATAAGGAAGGGAGAATGTAATCCCCCAGTATTTCTAGACTAGGCATAGTAGTGGGAAAATAAATTTAAAATTTACTCATTATTAAATTCTAATTCCCACATATACCAAATTTTAATGACAGAAATAGTAGGAGATCTTTTTATAAATTTTAAGATTTAGTAGGGGCTTAAGTTTAATTAAAAAAAAATTAAAAATTAAAAATAAAAAGTAATAATTACCTCTGCTGCATCCACGAACATGATGTTCAATAGTCATCAAAAATTTTCTTAGACATGTGGCCTCCACTTGTCACCATTTCAACATAAATGGATAACTAAGCTTTTCCTTCCATGCCTATAAAAGACTGCATCCGCATCACATACCAACAACAACAAAGGGAAAGAGAGGGAAAGGAAGGAAAAGAAAGAAAAGGAAAGAAGGGAAAGGAAAAGAGATGAAAAGAGGGAAAAGGAAAAGAAAAGAGAAAGAAAAGGGAAAGAGAAAGTAAAGGAAGTAAAGGACGATTAAAATCATCAAATTCCATAAAGCTCGTCATAAGTACAGTTTCACTGCAACACACAAATATTGTTTGTTTATTGTTATGATTATAATTATATTAATTGAGGATACTGTTAATTATTAAGCATGATGACTTGGTTATGTCTGTGTTAGGATTATAATTATAGCATGCTAAGTAGAAGTGAAATCCTATGATTACCATGCTAGAATTAAGGATCATAACTAGAATGAACATAATATAGCAAGATGGTTTGAGGATAGTACAAACTTTAAACATACTATGATTAAGTGCATATATTCATATTTCTAGAAGTTAATGTTATGCTAAGATAAATAAGAAGTATAAGCATGCATAACATTAAAGTGAGATGCTTCCGGGTCAAAAGAAGGATCTCTTGTCGATTATAAAGTACCCTGAATGATGTTAATGAAAAGGTCATAAGCGGATCGTTGCAATGGTCATAAGCAGACCGTTGATTAGATATCAGTTGACACGCCCACGGCAGCATCCTTAAGGCCCAACTATGTAGAATGATAGGCATTTATGCATGCTAGATATAGGTCATAAATGCATTAACTCACGATAGTCATAAAAAGAACAGTGATGTGAGTAGGACTCTATCCTTACGAGCTTCTAGCTCATAGATGTCTACTCCGTGTTGTAGGAAATTACAAAGGTAAGGCAGTAAGCTAAGGAACAGGAGAATGGAGGCTATCAGTCTGTGAAATTGTACATATGAGACCCGACCTCTGTAAGTCATGGGTTTGAAAAATCGGCACTTCCTTAGACAAACTTATGTATATGTATGTATATGTACATTCAAATAAAGAATAAATTTATTTAAGAAGTTTTGGGATTACTTCCCTATGACCAAGACTTCCACAATATTTTCAAATTATTATATATATCCTTGAAACCGCTTTTAGATTTAAAGTTAATTTTAAGAAACAAAAGTCTTATAAAAACAAGAAAGTAATGCACCTACTAGCTGTACATATTTCCTTATAAAAGTATTTGATAAACTAGACAACTAGTAGGGCAGGCGTTACAGTAAAGACGATTTCCTAAAACTATCAAAGGGTGGGGTCCTTTTTTATAGGAAGAGCTCTTATAGAGCAAAAGAAAATTCACAGCCCTAGGGTTCAAAAGTTAAAAAGTTGCAAAAACAAATTGATCAAGTGGAGTAAAGAGTGTTTTCCAAATAACAAAAAGCTGATGGAAGAGTTGGGAAGAGAGTTAGTTATCCTTCAAAATGTTAGCCATACGGTGGAGAAAAGAGAGGAAATTAAGTTTTGTTGTCTAGGATTGATGAAGCTTGGGTTAGAGAGGAGCAATTTTGGTTTCAAAAGGCTAGAGTTAATTTGCTAGCTTATGGGGATAAGAAAACTAGGTTCTTTCATCAACTAGTTCAAAATAGGAGACAAAGAAACAAAGTGTTGAGATTAAAAATTTTTGGCTCTTGGATTGATAATTCTACTCAAATTGTGAATGAGTTTAATGATTTTATGACAAGTTGTTCCAATATATTGGTGTTAGGGTGTGAGGGGATATCTTGGATTGCATTCCTAACCTTGTGCATGTTGAGATTAATTAGAGTTAACTGCTCTAGTTACATATCAAGAGATTGAGAAAGAAGTATTTCAAATGGGCCCCTATAAAGCTCCGGGCCAAATGGATTTAATGGCTCTTTTTGTACTAGTCTTATTGGAGTACTACTAAGGAGGTTATTTCTAAGCTGTAAAGGCCTTCTTTTTTAATGGTAAAATTCTTCATGAGCTTAATCATACTGATATTGTTTTAATTTCAAAAGTTAATGGGCCTGAATAAGTTATTCAATTTAGGCCTCTAAGTTTTTGTAGCTATACCTATAAGATCATCTCAAAAGTCTTGGTGAATAGGATAAAACTTTTCCTTGAGTCACTTATCTCTCGGAACCAAGGAGCTTTTGGGCAAAAGATGCAAATCCAAAATAATATTATGGTGGCCTAAGAGATGTTTCATTATTTGAGAATAAAAAAGAATGGGAAGCAATTTGGTGTTGCTCTGAAAATGGATATGAATAAAGCTTATGATAGGGTGGAATGAGATTTCCTAGAAGTTGTGATGTTCAAGATAGGGTTTGATATAAAAACGAATGGGGCTCATTTGGTGCTAGAGTGTGTTTCGTATGTTTCTTATTCTCTTGTGATAAATGGAAAAAGGTTTTGCAATATTGTTCCTTCAAAGGGTATTAGGCAAGGAGAACCAATCTCTCCTTACCTTTTCTTATTGGTGGCTAATGTTCTTTCAAGGAGGATGGATAGAGCTATTCAGAATTGGGAAATTAGGGAGCTAAAGTTGAGTAGACATTATCCTATTCTTTCTCTTTTATTTTTTGTTGATGATTCTTTATTTTTCATTGAGGCTAAGGAAGTTAATTACAGTAGGTTATTGAATCTAATTTAGGGTTATTGTATGGCTTCGGTCGAGGTATAAATCTAAACAAGTCTAGTGCAATCTTTAGTCCTCATGTTACTATGGATTCTAGACGAATGTTGGGGAATGTGTTGTAGGTTAAGGGTTTTGAAAGCTTTGGTATATTTGGGTATCCCTGATCTTTGGTGGAAGATAAAGTATGAAGTCTTTAATGTTCCACTATTGAAGTCGAATACATTACATTTTTAAAAGCAACAAAGGAAGCAGTTTGGATGAAAAAATTCATAACTAAACTTGGGGTGATTCCAAGCCTCGTTGATTCTATAGTAGTACATTTCAATAATAATTGTGCAATAGCACAAGCAAAGGAATGTAGGTCTCATCAGAAATCCAAACACGTGCTGTAACATTATCACTTCATTTGAGTGATAATTGAAAGAGAAGACGTCAACATAGAAAGGGTAGACATAGATGACAACATAGCAGATCCATTCACTAAGTGTTTTCCCAATATAATTTTAATCACCATCTTGATAAGATAGGAATTAAATTTAGAAATGATTGGCTTTCGTGCAAGTGGGATATCATGTTAAAGTCTAGTATCTTGAGTTATGCATATGCATGTCATGATAAAATCTAGTATCTTGAGTTATGAACTATCGAGACTGTGATAGTGATCATGCTAGTTAAGACTCGAGTCTCTAAAAGCTCTTACGATACAAACGGTTCATTATCATTAGATCTTAAGAATGGACATCGATTAATCCGGATAGACAATTATATAGTTCATCACCTAACTGTTAGGATGGCTCATCTTATAGCCAGTGGTGTTAATAACACCATGATGATTGCATGGGTGCTTAGTAGAGGCTAAGGATGTTGAACGTGACACTTAGATAATTTTTAATGGTAATTAATACTAACTATTAATGAGAATTATCTAGTGACTATTTTACATGTAATCCTCCCGCCTAAGACACTACGGTTTCCTTGAGTACCGAACTTCATATTTTAACATCATTCCTATTAACCTTAGCCATGGGTGACCACGGGGTGAACTGTTGGTTATGAAGTGTTATACAAAAAGGATTACGAGTGGTAAAGAAGGAATCCATCGCTTCCATATTTGGAATAAGGTTCTATAGATTATATACTTTATTGAACAAGGAAACTTTGCAAAATAATATGGTTTGAAAGGAGTTTCTATAAATCCATTGTTGATGTTCAATAAAGGTATGATGGTTCATATGATTTATCTATTAGTGTTTAACAATTAAACCATGCTCTAGGATGAATCAAGATATTGGTGAGATAGAAAGATTGTTATTGTAAGTATACGATAATTATAAACAGGTTCTTTTAGAAGATGATACTTCTAATCTCCTAAGTAGTTTTGCCACTTTGCTAGAAGTAAATCTTGAGTTAGAGGTTTAAAGTTATTTAATCATGAGATGATTAAGTTAACTATTTAATTTTAAATGTTATTTTAAACTAAACGAATTTAATTTGGAATTAAATAAAATCATAAAGTTGTTTATGAAATCCTTATGTCGGTGTGATGTAGAACCTAATTTGTCACACACATAAGGTTCGGAGTAACACAGTTAAGTTTTGTCGGAAAAAATAGAAAAATATACCAAAACCATTTTAGTGAAAAAATGATAATTTGACTTATAGTTTGACTATAAAGAAAAAATTATAATTATTAATTTAATGTCATGCAGCTCTACTAGTACAACTAATTGTGTCATTAATTTAATTAGAAATTAATAAGTTACATAGGGACTTTTAATTAAATATAAAAGTGTCCTCAAAATTCGTATTAATAATCGAGTATTAAAGGTTAATGGGCCAGATTATTAATTGGATTTTTTATGGGTCAAATTAATCAAATGATCGGTTAAGTATCTGAGGGTTATACTAATTATAGTGGTTAGCCATATAAGGATGGGTTTGACCCATTTATCTTTTAAGAATTTTAAGATAAAATGCAACATAAGGTGATACGAGTTTTAAGACAACTAGGAAACCTAATGTGATTAGGAAACTATAACCCAGCTGAAAATACACCCTAAGGCCTTAGCCGAAATAAGGCTACTCGATGAACCTCTTAACTGAAAATCAAAGAAAGAAGAGACATTTCCCTCCCTTTTCCCGAACTTATTATCTCATGAGTTTAGATCTTAAAAAAAAAACTTAACCGTACGAAAAAAATCGTATGGATAACAGCTAGAGGACAAACACATGGGCGCCTCCCCCATCATTTTCAAGAAGAGTTCTGTAAATCAAAATAGGTATTTTGTTTCCTTAAACCTTAATTTCATATAGATGAGATTTATTGTGCTCTTTGTAAAATAGATTATATGCAATATAATTATCGTATAATCGGTCTGAAAAAATATTGTGCATACTGGGATATAATTCAAATAAAATTTTAAATACTTCTTTCGCTACATTTTTTCTATAATATGTGTGCATTCATTTCCTAACAATAGATGCATAAATTGGAAAAAGCCTAGTGTGTCTCATAAAAAACCTTGGAGTTCTGGTTCTATCAATAAGGAAGTTTAGAGGTGGGTTTGGAATCTACCTACTACCCCAAAGATCAAATCCTTTTTATGAAGGCTTGCTTAGGTTCATTGGCCTCTAAACTTTATTTGTGGAAGAGAAAACGCTCTCCTTCTTCAATTTTCCCTCTTTGTAACTATGCTGAGGAATCTGTTGAACATATGTTGATTCTTTGTGATTAGGCTTTGTGTTTGGTTTGGTGGCTCTTTAGGCCTAAAAATCAAAATGCAAAATATTGCTTCTTTTGATACGTAGATTTTGGATGATATTAAAGATGGAGGTTTTTTGAAAAATAAGAAGTCGTACCTATTTTGCATATTCTTTATTGTTAATGTCCGTTAGGTGAAAGTCAATTGTGATGTGTCTATAAGGGTTGGTTGTGGTATGGTTATGTTGGGGTTGTGGTTAGAGATTCTGAGGGTAAGGTGGTGGCTAGGTTTGGATCCTCACAGTTTGCTTGTTTTGTGGCCATTGCGAAGCCATGGCATTGGCAGGGTCGGCTCTTCCCTGAAGCAAGTGAGGTAATTGCCTAAGACCTCACTTGCAAAAGGGTCTCAAATTATTAAAGTATATGTGTATATTTATTTTAAAAAATGAAAATGACCTCATATTATAACTCATATATATCTTTCACAAAAAAGAAAATATTTTTTTAAGAAAAAGCTGAAATGGTGTACATATAGCAGTTAACTTTCACACTTATAACTTAACATTAAAAATATGAAAAGGTGTAGACATGCAACTAGCTTTCACACTTACATTTTTTATTTTATTTTTTATATTTAAAAACTCTTCATATTTCTCAATAGTCAAACGTTAACGTTAAATTTCTTTTTTTATATAAATATCAGTAGTTTTTTTAGTTCACTACTCACTAGTCATAAGGAGGCCCAAATTTTTATTTTGCCTAGGTGCCCTAAATGAGCTCAAGCCACCTCTGGACTTTAGTGGAGGGTTGTTTTGTGGCCATTGGAAAGGGGTTCAAAAGCGTGATTTTTTAGGGAGATGCCTCTTTGGTGTTTGGTCAGAATGGTGGTGGGAATTTTGGTCTTGACTAGATGGTTTAGGACATGCTAAATCATTTTAGAGAGCGATTGCCTTTCTTTGACCATTGGAAGATTTTACTAATCAATAGATCAGCAAACCAGGCTATTGATTGGGTGGCCTCTAGATTCAAGTAGGAGATGCGCCCAACTACAGGTTGGGTCCTTGAAACCCCTTCTTCCTTGCACTTGATTCTAAAAAAAGATATGCAAGCTTCAAGATGTGATCCTATTGTGATGGGTGGTTGCTTGTCTACGTTTTCGACAACGAAGGAGTTTGATGAAGCTAGAATAGCTTGGAAAGCTAATGTTTTCCGTATTGATTTTTTTTCTTGGTCATGGCTTTTTCTAGTATGGTTTATGATTCTGCAGTTAGGTGTCTCTAATTTTTTTCTTGCTGGTCGTTTGCATTAAGGATAGAGTTCTCTAGATCTGGTTTTATAGTTGGATAACTTTGAAGTAGAGTCTACTCATACTTTTTTTTTCCTTGTCATTTTGTTGTATGGTTGCTTTCTACGCTTAGTTTGTTGGTGGTGTGGCCTTTATAATTTATTAGGTTGAATGCTTCTCTTAGGTTATTTTATTAGGCTGATTTTGAGTTGAGCTTATTCCTTATCTGGTCTTTGGTGTTGGGTTCTAGGCCTGTTTGGCTTTGTTGGGTTATTAATTTCTTTAGGTTGTCTCTTTTCTTCTAGTATTAGCTAGTTAACTTTGTAAATCCCTTAGCTTCTTTGTTGAAAGCGTAGATCTTATATTGTAGGTTTAGGAACCGAATTTTTCCCTACCGTGGCCAAGAGGGATTTTTAACCGGAACTTAGTTTGTACTCTCAATCTAGGCTTGGGTTGTTCGTGTTGTGGGCTTTAGTTCATTGGGTTGAATGCTTCTCTTGGATTGTTTTGTTAGGCTGATTTTGAGTTGAGCTTGTGCTTTGTCTAGTCTATGGTGGTGGGTTCTATGCATGTTTGGCTTTACTAGGCTGTTAATTTGTTTAGGTTGTCCGTTTTGTTCTAGTTTTAGCTAGTTAGCTTTGTCTATCCTTCAATTCTTTTATTGAGAACGTAGATCTTGTATCGTAGGTTAAGGACCCGATTTTTCCCTACCGTAATTAGGAGGGGTTTTTTCATTAAAACTTAATTTGTACTCTTAATTTTTTAATTAATGTAAGATTTTTCTTTTGGCCAAAAAAAAAAGAAGTAAACATGACTAAGAGATAAAAGAAAAGAGGGAAATTGCTTGGGGGAGAGATACCCAATTTATTTTGAAAAGTAAATTTATCTAGAAAATTGAGAAAAAATATATAAATTTTAATCTCAACTTTCAATATAAAATTAGATTGTAACTTATAGATCCATATAAATTTATACTAACTTACTTACACATAAGCCACCCAAAAATCATTCGCCGTCCCCGCCCACGGTTAATATATAGGTTATATTTTACCTTGATTTTCAAATTAAATTCACTGCTTCATAGTTAACTTGAGAAAAGGAAGCCATTTCCCATCGGAATAAAGCCTCTAAGACAATTGCTAAAGCAGTCCACCGCCTCTTGCTTTCTTCCTCTTTTGATTTTCTCTGATCATCTCTCTCTCTCTCATACTTTGTTTCAATATACTACATATATAGAGCTACAACAATTAAGGTATCTGTCTTAGAATACATCATTAATTTATGTCATCCCTTTTCCATCTTGAGCTCTGATCAGTGTTCACATGATCACCATCAGTCCCTGTCCAATTTACTTCATGTCTAATTTCATGAAATAATTAAATAGCATGGCTGGCACCTCAGTCTGTCCCTTATATATTCCTACCCTCTTCATCTTTATTCTTATCACGTTCTTCCAAACCACTACTAGTACTAGTACTACTATTACAATAGCTAACAAGGATAATAAAGGAGATCATTTGAATGAGAAGAGCTACAGCCCGGTTCAAGTTAGTGGAAGATCTGGCATGAAAACCGGTTCAAGAGCTACAAACCCTGTCCGTGTTCCTAGAGCGTCAACAAACCGATTTCCATTGCCATGGCATGAGGAGAGTTTTAGCGCCGACGAACATGAAGTTCCAAGTGGTCCGAACCCTATTTCAAATAGGTAGAGATATGAAATTTTGTGCTTGATTCATTAATTAATTAAACTTTCCAATACTGCAATTAATATTTTTTAATTAATATAAATACATACCAGTGTAGTGTAATCATAATATGAATCAAAATCGCACGTACTAGAGAGAGCTTTTATTCAAAGTATTGCATTCCAATATCATATTTAATCAATCATTAATTAACTTATGGGTCATTTTAATTTTTAAGACATTTAAATTTTGAAAGTAACTATTATTTTGTTTGCTAAATTTATGTCATTGGATTTATTTCCTGATTACAGTTCAAGTCGGGCTAACTCGTCATAAATGTTTGCTATTTATCTACATCGTGTCATTTCTACATATTACTCAAAAAGTAAAAGTTGGTTCTTAAGAAATAGTTTTAGTGCTTAACAAGTTAATTGTTAATGTAATGAATATTGATGTGAAAAAGAAAACAGAAAAATTGTCATTTCAAAATCCAAACATCAATTAAAAAAAATACATAGGGCAGAATGATTAAAATAAAGAGTGCTAAATTTAGTTAAATTTTGAATAAAACAAGGTAAAGTAATAATTTTTAATATTATCTTATTGATTAAATTATTAATATAAATAATTTTAATTAAATTTAATCTCTTTATTATTATCTTAAAACAAATATTTATAGGGAGTGGCGTTTAAAATTGGTTAGGAAAGACGGCATGCATCATGAAAGTAGATTAATAAATAAAACGGATGAAAGAAAAAAGCCATAAGAATTCCTCATAGTTTTGCGTGTAAAGTGAGGTGCAAGGACAGGACTGGAGCTGGGTATCCAAAGCCAGCAGTTCGGTGTAGGGCACTGATGCTTTGCGTGAAGGATGAAGGGTCCCTTTCTTTCTTCTTTCTGCTTACTTCTTACTTGTTAGGATGAAGTGATCTAAGCCTTTTTGTTTTTAAAAATTTTTCCTTGGATAATTATCTTTTAGATCGTCGAAATTTTAGTTCACAAAATGAATCTAATAAATAAAAATTAGCTATTTTCGTTTTCTCTAATAGGTACTGAGAAATATTGAGAAAATAGATAACCAAAAATGGAAAAAATAAAATAAAACAAACAAAAAAATTATGGTAAATAAAGTATGACGTTGTTGTCGTGGCAGTTCATCGAATATAATTGTCTCGTTAGTATGTTGATAGTAAAATATATACATTTGGTATTATCATTGGTACCACCGAATGTAAAATGATCTTGAATATGAAATCGATTTCAAAGTTAAATTAAAAAATATATCCCATAAAATTTTAATAATTAACTTTTTAAAAGAATCTTTATTTCAAAATAATATATCTTTATTTTAAAATAATATCTGAAATTTTTATCTCATATAATTTCATTTTTATGTGATATAATTTTTAATGTAAATTTGAATATTTTATGTCACTGTAACTTAAATATATAATATATAATTTAATTTAATTATTATATAAATTCAAAAATTTCTCCATAAAATTGGAGAGAACAAGGAAAACTTTTTTTTCCCCTAACTTATAATATAACTAGCTTTTTACTGATTAAGAATCATATACCATCCCCATACAATGCAAAGAATAACGTTAAGCATTACTAATTTTTGAAAACTTCATTAAACTATCGAAGAAATCCACCAAACAACACCTATAATTTTGCAAAAAGAACCCTAATTATGAAAATAGGCTTCCTCTATCTTTCTTTCTCTTTAGATATGAGGATGTTGATGAATAAACTTAATTTACCATTAAATTCGTAACTGCACAGTGGATAGTTTTTTTAGACTGATTAATGAGCGAATTTGAAAGAGCAATTCTAGATCATTCTGGGCAAATGAGGAGTTTATTTGATGTGTCTTGGAGTTTAGTTTCTGATGGTTCAAGTTTCAAGTCGTTTAGAGTTCCCTATAATAAGTTATTACAGTTTTAATAACCAAATGTCAGATTTAACTATTGTTGTTTAGAATTTTGTTTTTACATTTATGTTGTATATGAATTTCAAGAGTCTTAAGAGTCTATAAATAGAGTTGTATTCTATTGTGAGAAAGGTGTGAGAGAGAAAAATACAAAAAGATAGTTTGAATGATAAAAGAGTTTTGAGATTGGTGTCTATTTCCCTCCACTGAAATATATCATATTATTAACAAATTGGTATCAGAGCCGATGGCAAATTCTGGAAGAATGTCGGTGGGGGGTATGCCACTGCCACGATTGACGAAAGCCAGCTACAACAACTGGAGGATCCAAATGCGAACACTACTCGGGGCCCAAGATGCATGGGAAGTAGTCTAAGACAGTTTTGAAGAACCGGCTGCAAACATAGTTCAGACGGTGATTCAGGTAAAGGCGTTGAAAGAAACGTGAATGAAGGACAAGACAGCGTTATACATGTTGTTCCAAGCAGTTGACGAGTTGGATTTTGAAAAGATAGCCAGCGCAACAACTGCCAAGGAAGCATGCGATACATTGCAAAAGGTCTTCAAGGGGGCCGACCGAGTAAAGCAAGTAAGACTCCAAACTCTACGCGGCGAGTTGGAGGGTATGAAGATGAAGGAGTCGGAAGGTGTATCCGACTACATCACACGTGTGCAAACCATGGTAAATCAGCTCAAGTGCAACGGTGAAATTCTAAAGGACTCAAGGGTCATGGAGAAAATTCTGCGGTCGCTAACTAATAATTTCGAGAATGTTGTATGCGCCATCGAAGAGTCGAAGGACCTAGAGAAGCTAACTATTGATGATCTCGCTGGGTCGCTAGAGGCACATGAGCAACGCAAGAAGAAGAAGAATGAGTTGCTTGAGGAAGCGCTGCAAGCCAAAGTGTCTTTCAAAGATGAAAAGGTACTATATACTCAAAACTTTCTTGGCAGAGGGCGCGGCCGTGGAGGTAACAGCAATGGTCGCGATGATGGAGGCCGTAGTCAAGGTGGATACTATAAGGAGAAGGGGCAATCAAGGCAACAAAATTGGCAAGTTAGAGGACGTGGTTGTGGGAGAGGCGGCCGATCAAATCACTCGAATGTCGAATGCTACAAGTGTGGCAAATACGGTCACTATGTGAAGGACTGCAACTCCGAAAAGTGATACAGTTACGACAAGGTCGGGCATTACGCAAAAGATTGCTATGCCGACAAGAAAGTGCAGGAGAACCCCAACCTTGTCACGGAGGATAAGACAAAAGAAGGGTTTCTCATGATGGCATACAACGATATCAATACCGATAGTGACATAGTTTGGTACCTCGACATCGGTGCAATCAACCACATGTGTGGGCACAAGCACCTATTCAAGGAGATGTGAGAGGTTGAAGATGGACACGTGTCATTCGGAGACGGGTCAAAGATCCAAGTAAAAGACCAAGGTACGGTTCACTATTTACAAAAAGGTGGTACGGAAGGGTCAATCGAGGATGCTTATTACGTACCTAATCTTAAGAGCAATATTTTGAGTATGGGGCAACTCATGGAGAAGGGATACTCGGTATTCATGAAAAATCAGGTACTACAATTAAAGGACAATCGAGGGCATTTGGTAGCATGAATCAAAATAGCAAAAAATCGCATATACAGGATCAACCTGCAAAACATGCGGGAAAAATGTCTACAAGTCAACAAGGAAGACAAATCACAATTGTCACATCTAAGGTTCGGTCACCTTCATTACGGTGGCCTAAAGGAATTGGCTAAGAAGAACATTGTCCATAGGCTATCGGACATGGACTACACCACCAAGTTTTGCGAAGGATGTTTACTAAGCAAGCAAGCAAGAACCTCATTTCCGAAAAATGCAGAATACCGTGCGGAAAAACCACTCGAGCTCATACATACCGCCATTTACGGACCCTATCACTCCAAAATCTTTTGGTGAAAAAAGGTACTTTATTACATTTAGTAATGACTACACTCAGAAAAAGTTGGTTTACTTTCTAAAAGAAAAATCCGAAGCTCTAAATTCATTCAAGAAGTTCAAACTATTGGTAGAAAAAACAACCGGCATGTTCATCAGAGTCGTCAAGTCAGATAGAGGCGGGGATGGGGAGTACACATCAACCATCTTAATGAATATTTGCGAGGAACAAGGCATCAAGCGATTCTTGACTGCACCATATTCGCCTCAACAAAATAGTGTGGCCGAGAGAAAGAATCGGACCATTCTCGACATGGTCCGATCGATGATGAAGAGCAAGAAAATGCCAAAGGAATTTTGGGTGGAAGCAGTGCTTTGTGCAGTCTATGTGCAAAATCGATGCCCTCATGTGAAGTTGGAAGATCAAACACCGCAAGAAGCATGGAGCGAACAAAAACCAACAGTGTCTCACTTAAAGGTGTTCGGTAGTGTGGCCTACGTGCATGTACTGGATCATAGAAGGACCAAGCTCGGTGACAAAAGCAAAATGTACATCTTTATCGGTTATGATGAAAAGAAAAAAGGTTTCAAGTTGTTTGATTCAATAGAGAAGAAAGTAGTGGTCAGCCGAGATATGCATGTAAACGAGTTAAGTTTGTGGGATTGGGAAAAATCAACGGAGGTGATATTCGAGAAAGAAGAATCATCTACCGTTACAATCACTACACCGACAAACACATCGGAAAATCCACCAACAATCAATGATGAAGATGAGCCAAGACAACTAAGGATGCGAAGCATGCAAGATTTGTATGACTCAACAAGTGAGCTACATTCAATTTGTCTTTTGGCGGATGCCGAAACAATTACACTCAAGGAAGCGGAATGAAATGAGAAGTGGCAAGCAGCCATGAATGAAGAAATAAAAGCAATAGAACGAAACCAAACTTGGGAGCTAGTTGAATTGCCAAAACGAAGTCAACCTATAGGAGTAAAATGGGTATACAAAAAGAAGATGAACGCTCAAGGTGAGATAGAGTGGTACAAGGCAAGGTTAGTTGCAAAGGGCTATCGATAAAAGGCGGGGATAGACTATGATGAAGTCTTTGCCCCGGTTACAAGAATGAAGATGATTCGCTTTCTCATTGCTCAAGCAGCTGAATTCAAATGGAAAATTTTTCAAATGGATGTCAAGTTAGCATTTTTGAATGGTGTGCTAGAAGAAGAGATGTACGTGGAGCAACCATCCGGGTACATCAAAATTGGGGAAGAAAAGAAGGTGCTGAAATTGAAGAAGACACTTTATGGATTGAAACAAACACCTCGAGCTTGGAATACCTGCATCGATACTTACTTCACGAAGAACAGGCTTACTCAATGTCCATACGAGCATGCACTATACGTGAAAAAGAACGAAGTTAATGACCTCATCTTTATGGGGAACAATAGTGAGATGATAGAGGAATTTAAAAGAGTGATGACTCGAGAGTTCAAGATGATGGACTTGGGTTTGATGAAGTACTTCCTTGGTCTTGAGGTTAGACAAGAAAAGATTGGGATTTTTGTGTCACAAGAAACATATACAAAAGAAGTTCTAAAAAGCAACAAAATTTAGATTACAACCCGGTATTAACATCAATGGAACCTAGGGTGAAACTTTCTAAGTTTGATGATGGAGAATGAGTAGATGCGACCAAATACCGAAGTCTAGTTGGAAGTCTTCGCTATCTCACATACACAAGGCCAAACATTTCTTTTAGAGTTGGAGTTGTAATTCGATTCATGGAGGAGCCGGTCTACACGCATTTAAAAGTGGAAAAGAGAATCTTGCTGTATATTCAGGGAACCGAATCCCTTAGGTTATTCTACACCAAAGCCGAAGATTTCATGCTAGTGGAATTCTGATAGCGATTGGTGCGGTGACATGGATGATCAAAAGAGTACATCGGGATATGTGTTCTTTTTGGGGGACACGACATTCATCTGGCTGTCGAAGAAATAACCAGACGTGACACTCTCTACGTGCGAAGCAGAGTATGTGGCAGGAGAAGGCTGTGTGTGTCATGTGATCTGGTTAAGAAGATTACTAAAGGAGCTAAATTTTGCTCAAGAGAAGGCCACACAAATTTACTTGAACAGTGGATCAGTTATCGAATTAGCAAAGAATCCTGTCCATCATAAAAGAAGCAAGCATATTGACCCGAAGTTCCATTTAATCTGAGAGCACGTGAAGGAAAAGAAGATAGAACTGGTGCATGTGAAAAGCGAGGACCAAGCAGCTGACATCTTTACAAAGCCACTATCCACAAGACTTCTTTGAGAAAATGAGAAATCTACTCGGCATGAAGGACAGAAGAGAATTAAGTTTAAGGAGGGGTGTTGATGAATAAACTTAATTTACCATTAAATTCGTGACTGCACAGTGGATAGTTTTTTGAGGCTGATTAATGAGCGAATTTAAAAGGGAAATTCTAGATCATTCTGGGAAAATGAGGAGTCTATTTGATGTGTCTTGGAGTCTAGTTTCTAATGGTTCAAGTTTCAAGTTGTTTGGAGTTCCCTATAATAAGTTATTGTTGTTTTAATAACCAATGGTCAAATTTAACTATTGTTGTTTAGAATTATATTTTTACATTTATGTTGTATAAGAATTTCAAATGTCTTAAAAGTCTATAAATAGAGTTGTATTCTGTTGTGAGAAAGGTGTAAGAGAGAAAAATACAAAAAGATAGTTTGAATGATAAAAGAGTTTTGAGATTTGTGTCTCTTCTCTACACTAAAAGATATCATATTATTAACAGAGGAAACTACCACAATCTACAGTAGACTACATATACTTGGTTAATGGTGGCTCAGATTTTGTCTCTTTCTATTAAAAGCTGAAGCCAAAACCAGTAAACTTATAAAGGGTTTGAATCTCTGTCTTCATCTAAACTTGTTCCATCCCTTAATTTGTTTTTATCCTTTTGTTTGACATGTTTGTGTCATGATCACTTGATGAGACTCATCACCCTGTCTGCCCAGCTAGCTGTTGATCACTTACATGATCCTATATTCTTCTATTTCGTCAACTATTTGATGCATGCATGCGTCGTTTCCACCTTTTGTATGTCTTCTAAACTGATCAATCCATCAAGTTTCATGTCTTGAATATTTAAATTGCTCATCCCATTTTTATAAAGAAAAATACTAACTATAGTAAATTTCTATGTTATTCCTGGTTTTTTTAGTTTTAAAAAATAAATTATTTAATATTATAGTTGAAGAGATTATTTTAGTAAATTTATATGTTATTCTCGGCTGCACTTATACTTTCAAACCAAATCTGTAATGGAATTGAATTAAAGATCACGACTGAATAGAATCGTAAATTTACTTCAAAAATAGAGGAATTTTAGACACAATACATCATGAACTGATCACTTATAATCTAGGCCGATCCAATATCTGGGCAAGTTGCAGGTCTTGATTCCTATAATATATATATATTGTTGATCTGAATTTTCATTTGCTACAAATAGTTTTATTGTTTATAATGTGCTCCAAAATCAATACTTACACTTACTAATAAACTACGACTGGGGTGGCGGTTGACCAACCCCGCTCTAACGCTCTAGTCAGTTTTTTTATAGAAAGAATCGAAGAGAAGATAGTGAGAAGTATATCCTCTTTGGAAAATATTCATTGCCCATTTACGTTGTGCGTATTGGATTTTATATCAAGTCATAGTTAGGATATCCCATACAACTTTACACGTGTCTCACTCTCATTGCTCAATATTCTGATCACTCTTTGCTCGATGATAGGCACCAGCACCCTCGCAGTTTGACACAGTAGAGATCTACTTCTCACTCATAGATTTCTCAGCGTACTATGACATAGCTTCAGTCTAACACCTCCGGTATGTCTCGACGTGTAGCAGTACCACTCCTGCCTAACACGCCCAGGGCATGGTCTCCACTAGAGTGTTAGTTACTTTCTACCTATCCACTCATTCATTGTTCCAATGCCCACGCCTGAGCTGAGCAATAAAACACCTGCTTAACCTCAGCATCATCCAGTAGTTTCTCATCATGTTCAACCACTACTAGGCCGACTGATGCACCCTTTAGTCTCATCAGACCCCAGCCTCAGTTATCACCTTCCTTCATGAGTATGTTTCCATAGGCTATATGCTGAGCCTTCCCCAGCCTCAGTTTTTTAGGCTTTTCATCCAAGGTTATCCCGGGATCGGGCTCAATAGTTAGTCCTTTGGTATGCATCCTCATTTTGTATAGGTTACGTGGCATTCTGACCTTCATTTCGGCTAACAAGCTCCTACGATCTATATTGACCCCTCATCCATATTGAGGGATTTGAAAGGATGCACGCCAATGTCTTAAATGCACCTTAATTGGTGTTTTTTGTAATCCGTGACAACCTCTAGGGCGATGACGCATGTCTCATGCCAACTGCCCACGCAACCATTGGGTCTCCTCCCCTTCCCTCTTCTCCTTCTTTCTTACAAACTTTCTCTCACCATTTCTACCACTTCAGGCTTCCATCTCCCCCCTCAATCCAATGCTCTCTTCCACTCTCCATGTTCTTTATGAAACCTGACACTACTCACCATTGTTTTTTTAACCACCTTGAACCACCGTCTACGTCAACTACTCAACTAGCCATGTCTGACAAAGCAATTAAGTTCCTCTTTCTTTTGCCTATTCTTCATTTTCTGTCAGTTTTCTTCAATTTTTCTTCATTTTCTTTAAATGTTCTTCGCATGAATCCTTTACCGCCTTTAATTTTCCAATGAAAAATATATTTTGATCGAAAAGTAGCCTAGGTACTAAACTCGTAGGTGTTTTTCCCCCTTTTTGAAGTATTGACCTTCAGGACCTCAGTCCTTTTCTTCCTTACCATCTCACCAGTACTTAGGTGATTTTAACATAGCGAATTCAGTCATTCTGTTCCTCAGGATTCCCCCAACACTTAGGGATTTCACCTTGTTGACATACTATACGATCATACTCAATAATATAGGGTAGACCATCAACAATTGTGAACATCTGACCTGAGGATGACCCATTCCCCTATTCATGGTCAGGTACATCCAATATGGATAGGCACAAGAAGGTCTGGCATGAACCAGAAGAAAACGAAGAGGGCAGCTCAGCTAGGCCTGACCACTATAAAGAGGTCGTCTCCAACTTCGATGAGGACGACCATTTCCACATCTTGAAAGAGTACAATGTTCCATCTTGCATCAACATATGCGTGCCTGAGCTGCACGAGTGGATATCTACCGTGGGTACTAATGGGTCAGCTGAAATGGCGATCTATATGGATATGTTCGCATGGGCTTTAGGATATCCCTTCAAGTCTTCCAGTCCCTGCTATACACATGGAGGCTACCCCCGGGTTAGTTGGTTCCCAACGCATTGAGAACTGTAGTGGGACTGTTTGTGCTATACTACAAGGAGATTGGGCATATTCCCCAAAGCAACTTCTTCCACTCCCTAATCAGGTTGAGTCGGAGCAATGAGGGATGGTACTACACTATATTGGAGAAGGGGAAATCCATAACCTGACTCACTCAGGCCAATAAATTTTGAAAGGAGAAATGGTTCATTTTGATCAAGAACTGGCAATGTCACGCTTGCCATTACTCCATATGTACCGAGTTGCAAGAAAAGTGCACACCAAAGACAGAGATACTATTCTTTGAGATGGATGTGATAGTTTAGGAAACCATCATGAGTAAGCCCGAGGAGGAGAGGAATTTTAGGGTAGTTCTGACACTAGACCGCTTGACTAACTGTGGCCAAGTCTGTGTTGATCTCCCTATAAATGTCGATCCCCTACATACCATCCCCAAAGCTAAACTAAGGGCTCTCCTTATGGTAACATTTTTCCAAAGCATTGCACTAAGTATTTTATTGAATGTGCTTTCTAACACTTAGAATCTTTTTGGCATAAAACATTTCCTAGTCTGAGGTCTCTGCTCTAATAGACAAGAAATACTTGGAGCGAAAGGAGAGGCAAGAAGCCAAGGCCGTCTCCAAGCAAGTCAAGAAAAAGGCAAGGCACCTCTCTGAACTTGTTGAGTTAGAGCAAGAGGTCTAGGACTGAAAGAGAGTCATTGAGGGTGGATGTATCCACTTCTTCTCCCACTTCACTGGTCATTTTTGCTTAACTTATGCATGGTGCTCATTTGCCTCTTCCTCAAAGAGCCATTCCTTCATCTTCGCCTCTATCTTGGTGCACGGCCATGCTAGCCTTCCTGACCCAATAATTCGGGTTGGGTCCTCTGTTGGAGGCACGCATCAGCCAGGGTTCTCTTAGAGAATATCTTAAGGAAACAACATGTCTTCACTTGAAGCCGGAGAACCTCAACCTAGCAGTCTTCCCCCTTTTAGAAGTTTAGGAGATTCTGAATGCCTGCCTTTCAACTGTAAGCTCCTTATTTTAACTCATCATTAGATTTCATTTCAGTGTTAAATATCCTAACTTCTTTATTTTGTCTTAGTGTCAAATCACCTCTACTATTGTTGTTCAGTTCAAACCTTCTGACAGGAGGAGGTTGATTACCTACAATTTGGGAATGAGAAACTGAAGCAGAGCACTCTCGCCTCAATACAGCATGTGAAGAAGTTGACCTCCGAGAAAAACCAGCTCATTAGAATGTACCACGAGGAGGTTGACCTTATAAAATCTGGCACAGTCAAGCTTTAGGAGGTCCAAGAGGAACTGTACATTACCCAAGCTGAACTGGAAGGACTTAGGGTGGAGGTTCTAAATATTGAGAGTGTTAATGTTGTGAAGTACCTGAGTCTGATAAGTTATCGACTTAAAGTTCAAGATCATTGATAAGGGCTTCTTGTCCTACCTCACCGTTGTTGAGCTAAAGTTTCCATAACTTAATGTGGTTGAGATCGAGTTTCTCAGTGATGTAGACTCTGGAGATGAGGTTATGGCTGAAGACGTCGAGGTTTCTCCAACCGCGGCTGCTGCTGAGGTGGAGGCAGTTGAGGATGGGTCCATAATCGTCTCTCGTGCTAATGTATCTGGTGCTGACAAATGAGACCTTGTAATATTTTATTATTATTATTATTATTTTATACTCCTGTAATTGAACTTCACTCAATGAATGAGGATTTTTCTTCAACTTCTCGTTATTTCTCTTTAAACACTTGATTTCTCAATGATTTTCTCAATACTTGGTCTCCTTCTCCTCATTTTCTCAATAAAATGAACTCAAGTATTGGGCTATTAGTTATTAGATAGTGAGCCCTTTGTGGGCGCTTAGCTCGTTATTACTTTTGGTGCCAAATTAGCACTCCGAGTATGCTGGATGTTGAGCCCTATCGGGTGCTCAGATCTTCTTTACCTTGGGCACCAAATAAGTGATCCAAGTTGTTAGAAGTTGATCCCTATCGGGTACTTAGATCATCTTTACCTTGGGTGCCAAATAAGCGCTCCAAGTTGTTGGACATTGAGCCCTTATTGGGTGCTCAGATCTTCTTTTACCTTAGATGCAAAATAAACACTCAAAGTTATTAGATGTTGAGCTCCTATCGGGTGTTCATTTCTTTACCTTGGGTGCCAAATAAGCACTCCAAGCTGATGAGCTATTGTCGGGTACTTAGGTCTTCATCTCCTTGGGTGCCAAATAAGTGCCCAAGCTGTTGGGCCCCTGTCAGGTGCTCTCATCTCATTAGGCGCCAAATAAGCACTCACAGCTGCTGAGCCCCTATCAGGTGCTCAGCTCTTCATCTCCTTGGGCACCAAATAAGCACTCCAAGTTAGAGGCTGAGCCCCGATTAGGTGCTCAATTCTTTACACTAGGCACCAAATAAGTGATGCAAGCTACTAAGCCCCTATCGGGTGCTCAGGTCGTCATCTCCTTGGGCACCAAATAAGTGCTCCAAGCTGCTAAGCTCCTGTCGGGTGCTTAGGTCTTCATCTCCTTGGACGCAAAATAAGCACTCCCAACTGTTGAGCCACTATTGGGTGCTTAGGTCTTCATCTCCTTGGGTGCGAAAAAAGCACTGCAAGTTGAATGTTGAGCCCTTATTGGGTACTTAGTTCTTATTATACTCGTATTTAATGTTGGTAACTTGGGTAAAATTAATTTGATCATGATAATATTATAGCATATATTACATTGAGCATGACCCACACCTCTTTCTTTTACTTTCTTTTTTTATCTCTTCTTCACCCTTCTTTGTTCTTCTACATATGTCATTTGTTTACTCCCGACACCGTGCACCCTAGGGCATTGTTCAAGTTGTCCCTTCTTAAGGAACACCAAGTAACATCTCCTAGAGCTCTTCTTATCCTCATTTACAATTCCCACTCCTCCTTCAGTGGAGAACTTCATCGCTAAGTGCTTGGTCGAGATGATAGCTCCCAGGGAGTTGATTGAAGGACATCCCATAAGGGCATTATACCTTGACAGGAAATTGATGATTACGAAGTTTATCATGACTGTTGACCTTCGGGACACTTCCCCTAGAGTCAATGGTAGGCTTATTATTCTCTTTGGATACAAAGACTTCCCCGAGAAACCAGTTAGCGGAGTGTTGACAAGCTTCAGACGTGTGCTGCTAATGCCAACTTTTCTTAAGGTGGATAAGGACAAGACATCCACCACACTCCTCGAGTCGACCAATATTCGATGTATTAGCATGGTTGATACATTAGCCGAGATAACTAAAGCATCGTTGTAGGGGTATATGATCGATCCCTTCCTAGTCTAAATGATTGAAGGTGACGTCGGGTGACACCCTACTCTGAAGGGTCGTCAAAACTGAGAACACCTCAGCTTATGTCAGGCTCCTCATCCATTTACTTCTCTACCGACTTGATCCTCTCCCTTCTAGTCCTCTTATAATCACTTGAATTTCCCATGCTACATTTTGATGTCGGAGGTTATTTTCCTGCCGATCCTACATCCTGTTTTCTCGCTCCTCATTCCTTTCATCCCTTCTTAGGTTCTCCCTTCCTTCTCTATTCATGAATTCCCGCAAGTATCTCTTCTGGATCAGTCTCTCCACCTCCCTTTTCAGTTGTATACAGTATTTTATTTTGTTGTCGTGATCCCTGTGATATTTTCAATATGACCTTCGGTCTCATTGAGCTGGTGAAATTTTCAAAGGCTCAGGGGCCCTGAGCAGGTTGTGGTTTCTTAGGCGGTTGTAGATCACAACAATACCTGCTACTAGTGGGTGTTAAGGTATATCTGAAGAACGGTGTTGCCCTCTTCTAGCGCCCTCTTCTTTTTTGGGCTTTTCTTTTCATCCTCCATGCGTTCAACCTTCCCTCTTGGGTCATCTCTCTTCCTCTTCCCATCATATCCCCGACTGAAGAGCTTTTTTTCTATGGCACCTATGAAGGAATGCATAAACCCAATATCTCCTAGTCGGTCTACCTTCTTTGAAGCTTGGTTAAATCATTTTACATAATCCAGCAAGGCTTCCCCAAGGTTCTACATTATGGTATAAAAGCTCATAAAGGGGAGTCATGTGTTAGCTGCTCCCCAAAAGTTTTACACAAATAACTTCTTCAGCTCATCGAACAAGTCAATAGAGCTCAGTGTGAGGGATCTCTACTAGTCACTAGCCGAGTCTATCAATGTGATATGAATACATTAGCACATTAGTTCATTAGACGCACCATTCATCCTCGTGCACATCTTCTACGAATTGAAGTTGTCCCTAGGGTCCTTTATTCCATCGTACACTAGGGTCGGGGCCCTAAATGTTTTCCATAATTGAGCATTTTACACTCGCTCGATAAACGTGCTCTCTGGTTCATCCATACACAGTGTCATTCCCTTTACTATTGCTTCTAGCTCCTTCATTTTTTTAGTCAACTCTTGGATGACTTTTGCTTATCCCGTCAGCACCTCAGCCTCTTTCGCGGGGAGTGTGGTGTTCCTCAATATCTGTGGGGGGTTCGGATCTCCAACCGTCTCTATTCAATCCCTATATGCGCTAAACACCGTTGTTGTCTTCAAATGAGATGTTGCATCATCTTCCTCAGGGTGAGATCTCCTACCTATGGATGAACTTCGACGCTTTGCCACAGGAAGGCGCATTCCTCTACTCTGTTGTACCTCTCTCTCCTCCTACCATATTTAAACTCTTATCTCTACGAACCTCACATCTATTGAGCGCTCGACCACTTGGCTAACCCTTTTTGCCTGGCCTCTTTCCATCCTTTCTATGGCCTATAATATGTCTACTTCATTGTTTGCCACTAGAGGGATTTGTGGAGGTGTTGGTCGTCTTCTGGCAGTGCTTGTAGAACGTGTTACTCTTCCTTCAAGTAGGGGAGGGAGAATTCCTCTTCCTTTGCCTCTCTCACCCCTTTCACTCTCTCCTATATGCTCTTCCCTAAACTTTTCTATCTTGTATCCTCCTCCCAGTCAAGTTCTTGATCTATTAAAAATTTGAAAGTGAAGACAACGTCCCCACGGTCGGTGCCAAACTGTTGATGTGAATTTCGTCCGCTAGAAAGGGTTCCACCATCTATAGTGTGCTCCAAGATCAATACCTGCACTACCAACAAATTACAACCAGGGTGGTGGTTGACCAACCCCGCTTCAACGCTCTAGTCAGTTTTTTAGAGAAAGAATCAGAGAGAAGATAGTGAGCTCTTAGTAAAATATTCATTGCCCATTTACGTTGTGACTATTGGCTTTTATACCAGGTCATGGTTGGGAGATCCTACATAGCTTTACACGTGTCTTACTCTCATTGCTCAATATTCTGATCACTTCCTGCTCCATGATAGGTGTCAGCGCCCTCGCAGCCTAACACAACATAAATTTTCTCACTACTCATTGATTTCTCAACATATTACAGTGTTGCCCTAGTCTGACACCTACTATACGCCTTGAGGTGTAGTAGTACCACTCTTGACCCGCCTAGGGCATGGTCTCCACTAAAGTGTCAGTTACTTTCCACCTGTCCACTCATTTGTCGTTCCAATGCTTATGTCTGCACTGAGCGAGGAAATACCTGCTCTGCCTAAGCACCATCCAACAATTTCTCATCCCGTTCAACCACTACTAAGCCGAATGATCCCCCCCTCAATCGCATGGGACCTCAAACTCAATTATCACCTTCCCTCATGAGTATTTTTCCATAGGCTCAGCCTTAGTTTCCGAGGCTTCCCATCGGAGGCTATTCCGGGATCAGGCCCAACATATATATATATAATAAATGTTTTTAAATTTTCTCAACTTTTCTAGCATTTTATTCATTCTGAAATATAATTTAGGTTAAGTTTCTTTTCACCATTCTCATTTATTAGTATTATTTGTGATACTATTACTTTTTTGCTATGTAATTATTATTTTTTATTACCACGGACATCAAAATGTAGCGGGATAAATTCAAGTGATTGTAGGAGGACCTAAAGGGGGAGACTTAGGTCGGCAGAGAAGTAAATAGATGAGGAGCCTCATGCAAGCTGAGGTGTTCTCGGTTTCGATTACCCTTCAAAGTAAGGTGTTCATCGACATCACCTTCAATCACTTAGATGATGCCCTAGTTATCTCGGTTAATGTATCAATCATGCTAATACATCGGGTACTAGTCAACTCGAGGAGTGCGGTTGATGACTTGTCCTTATTTACCTTCATAAAAATGGGCATTAGCAGTGCAATTCTGAAGCCTGTGAACACTCTGCTGACTGGTTTCTCAAAAAAGTCTTTGTATCCATAGGGAATGATAAGCCTGCCAATGACACTAAGGGTGGGGTCCTGAAGGTCAACTGTCATGATAAACTTCATGATCATCAATTTCCTATCAGGGTACAATATCATTTTGGGACGTCCTTCAATCAACTTTCTAGGAGCTATCATGTCGACTAAGCACTTAGCGATAAAGTTCCCCACTAAAGGAGGCGTGGGAGCTGTAAAGAGGGGTCAAAAGAGCTATAGGAGATATTACTTGGCATCCCTCAAGGAGGGATTACCTGAACAATACCCTAGGGCTCAGGGTGTCAAGAGTAAACAACCGACATATAAGGAAAATGAAAGAAGGGTGAAGAAGAGATAAAAAAGAAAAGTACAAGAAATGGGTGGCGGTCATGCTTAATGTAATGTATGTTGTAACATTATCATGATCAAATTAATATCACCCAAGTTCCCAATATTAAATATGAATCTAAGAAGATCTGAGCACCCGATAGGGGCTCAACATTTAACTTCGAGTGCTTATTTGGCACCAAAGGCATAGCAGAAATGAGAACTCGATAAGGACTCAACATCGAATAACTTAGACCTGAGCACTAGATAGGGGATCAACATTCAACTTGGAAAGCTTATTTGGCACCCAAGGTAATAAAGACCTGAGAGCCTGAAAGGGCCTCATCATCTAACAACTTGAAGCAATTACTTGGCATCCAAGGAAATGAAGACCTGAGCAACCGATAGGGGCTCAGTAACTTGGAGTGCTTATTTAGCGACCAAGGAGATGAAGAACTGAGGGCCCATTAGGGTCTTAGCAACTTAGGGTACTTATTTGGCACATGATAGGCACTCAGCATCCAACTTGAAGCGCTTATTTGGCGCTCAAGATAAATAAGATCTGAGAGCTGAACAGAGTATCAGTATCTAACAACTTGGAGCACTTATTTGATGTCAAAGGTAATGAAGACATGAAAACCCACAAGGGGGCTTAACATCCCATACTCGGAGTGCTTATTTAGTGAAATTAAAAAGCCGAGCACTCGTAAAAGGCTCCACCTCTAATAACTCATAGCCCAAAACTTGAGTTCATTTTATCTAACAAGATTAACCCTTAAGTGTTCAGTTTCTTTGAAAATGAGGAGAATGAGACCAAGTATTGAGAAGCCAATTACTAACAAAGCAATGCAAAAGCTGAAGAAAGGATTTCATTGATTGAGAAGGAGTACAAACAAAAACAAAAACAAAAAACATAAACAATAAATTACAGGGGTCTATAGACCAGTTATGGAAGGATGGTCAACTCCATGAACATCAGTTCCAAGACAAAGGCTTAGATCCCCAGGCATTTCACCATCGATGGCAGTTAGGGCCAGAGTAGCTGGAGCGGCGTCTGCACCTTCTGCTTAAGCCTCATCATCCGGAAGTGCGATGTCGTCAATGTTCAGTGTTGGGAAATCCTTGTTGTTGATCTTGGACTTCAGAGCAGAGAACTCTTCAGATTCAAATACTTGGCCACAGTAGCCTGTTCAACATGGAGAGTGTGAGCTCTGCATTCTTTAAACTAGGCTTGGGTTTTCCCCGACTTGGCACCTTGGAAGGCTTTAAATGCCTTTGTGCCTCTTGTAACCTGATTGCATAAGCCTTCCTTAGGTCAACCTCCTTGTGATATTTTTTTAGGAGTTCGTTCTTCTCGGAGGTCAGCTCCTTTACTTGTTGAACCAAAGTCATGGTACTTTGCTTTAAGCCTTTTGTATTAAGCTTTTAGGTGCTTAACCTCCTCTTGCCAAAAGGTCTGAACTAAGGCTCTTATTATGGCGGAGGCGATCTGACACTGAAAATAAAAATGAATTAAGTTAGTCGAGATTTAGGGAAATAAGATATAGCGAGGAGTAATACTTATTGTCGTAAGGCTAGAGCTCAAAACTTCCTGAACTTCAAGAAGAGGGAGGCTAGCGAGGCTAAAGTTCTCTGACATCAAGTGAAGGCCGGAGGTCTCCCTCGGAAATTCTAAGAAAGGGCCCTCGTTGAACTTTGAAAACTTTGAGTATTATATTTATAGTATAATTTGGTTATATTTATTAAAATTTAGGGACTTTAATGTTTGGAAAATTATAGTTGGATCTACTATTTTGAGAACGTATTTTAATAGAAATTTCAATTATTAGTAATAATTATGTATAAAATTTTATAATTAAAAAAAAATTGAACCCAATTTCATGTTGGCCTTAGGTCTCCGAACATTCAAGCCACCGCTGCTTATAATTACATACATGATTCGATCCGATCCGATCCGATGCAAGAAGTATGTATGTAGCTGCGGTAACTTGTTTAAACATGAAGAAAAAGATACATCTCTTCAGCTTATATTTCTTTTTTAAAAGCGAAAGGCTTAGACGTAACTAGAATTCTATTACCTCAATTTTTCATGCACAACATGCTAATGATCTTTGAGGGATATGTGTGTATTTGTTTCACCTTAAAGTCATGGCAATGAATCACCTCCCGCCAATGAATAATATGAAGGAGATTCGAATGAATTCTATTTTCGCATTTCAAACACGAATTTCATGCTCAACATGCTAATGATCTTGGACGGATATGTGTACATTTGTTTCACCTCAAAATCATGCCAATGAGTTACCTCCAGCAAATGAATCATATGAATGGGATTCAAAGAAATTCCATCTTCACACTTCGAACATGAATTTCAAAGCACAACATTCTAATGATCTTTGAGGGATATGTGTGCATTTGTTTTATCTCAAAATCATGCCAATGAGTCACCTCCAGCCAAGGAATCATAGGAATGGGATTCGAACAAATTCCATCTTCGCACTTCGAACATGAATTTCAAGCACAACACGCTAATGATCTTTGAGGGATATGTGTGCATTTGTTTCACCTCAAAATCATGACAATGAGTCACCTCCAGCCAAGGAATCACATGAATGGGATTCGAACAAATTCCATCTCCACACTTCGAACATGAATTTCAAACACAACATGCTAATGATGTTTAAGGGGATATGTGTGCCTTTGTTTCACCTAAAAATCATGCCAATGAGTCACCTCCAGCCAAGGAATCATAGGAATGGGATTCGAACAAATTCCATCTTCGCACTTCGAACATGAATTTCAAGCACAACACGCTAATGATCTTTGAGGGATATGTGTGCATTTGTTTCACCTCAAAATCATGACAATGAGTCACCTCCAGCCAAGGAATCACATGAATGGGATTCGAACAAATTCCATCTCCACACTTCGAACATGAATTTCAAACACAACATGCTAATGATGTTTAAGGGATATGTGTGCCTTTGTTTCACCTCAAAATCGTGGCAAAGAATCACCTCCTGCCAATGAATCATATGAATGGGATTCGAACAAATTTCACCTTCGCACTTCAAAAATGAATTTCAAGCACAACATGCTAATGATCTTTGTGGGATATGTGTGCATTTGTTTCACCTCAAAATCATGCCAATGAGTCACCTCCAACCAAGGAATCAAATGAATGGGATTCGAACAAATTCCATCTTCGCACTTCGAACATGTATTTCAGGCACAACATGCTAATGATCTTTGAGGGACATGTGTGCATCTGTTTCACCTCAAAATCATGCCAATGAGTCACCTCCAGCCAAGGAATCATATGAATGGGATTCGAACAAATTCCATCTTCGCCCTTCAAACGTGAATTTCAAGCCTAACAAGCTAATGATCTTTGAGGGATATTTGTGCATTTGTTTCACCTCACAATCATGTCGATGAGTTCCCTCTAGCCAAGGAATCATAAGAATGGGATTCGAACAAATTCCATCTTCGCACTTCGAACATTAATTTCAAGCACAACATGCTAATGATCTTTGAGGGATATGTGTGCATTTGTTTTACCTCAAAATCATGCAAGGGAGTCACCTCCACCCAAGGAATGATATGAATGGGATTCGAACATGTTAATGATCTTTGAGGGATGTGTGTATTTGTTTCACCTCATAATCATGTCAATGAGTTCCCTTCATCCAATGAGTCATATGAATGGGATTTGAACAAATTCCATCTTCGCAATTCGAACATGAATTTCATGCACAACATGCTATTGATCTTTGAGGGATATGTGTGTATTTGTTTCACCTCAAAGTCATGGCAATGAATCACCTCCTGCCAATGAATAATATGAAGGGGTTTTCAACGAATTGTATTTTCACATTTCAAACACGAATTTGATGCTCAACATGCTAATGATCTTTGAGGGATATGTGTGCGTTTGTTTCGCCTCAAAATCATGCCAATGAATTACCTCTAGCCAATGAATCATATGAATGGGATTCGAACAAATTCCATCTTCGCACTTCGAAATATTAATTTCAAGGACAAAATGCTAATAGTCTTTAATGGATATGTGTACATTTGTTTCACTTGAATATCATGTCAATAAGTCACCTCCAGCTAAGGAATAATATGAATGGGATTCGAACAAATTCCATCTTCGCACTTCGAACATGAATTTCAAACACAACATGCTAATGATGTTTGAGGAATATGTGTGCATTTCTTTCACCTCAAAATCATGCCAATGAGTCACCTCCAGCTGAGGAATCATATGAATGGGAATCGAACAAATTCTATCTTCGCCCTTCGAACAGGAATTTCAAGCACAACATGCTAATGATCTTTGAAGGATATGTGTGCATTTGTTTCATCTCAAAATCATGCCAATATGTCACCTCCAGCCAAGGAATCATATGAATGGGATTCGAACAAATTCCATCTTCGCACCTCGAACATGAATTTCATGCACAACATGTTAATGATCTTTGAGTGATATGTGTGCATTTGTTTCATCTCAAAATTGTGCCAATGAGTCACCTCCAGCCAAGGAATCATATGAATGAAATTCGAACAAATTCCATCTTCGCACTTCGAACATGAATTTCACGCACAACATGCTAATGATCTTTGAGGGATATGTGTGCATTTGTTTCACCTCACAATCATGTCAATGAGTTCCCTCCAGCCAATGAATCATTTGAATGGGATTCGAAAAAATTCCATCTTCGCACTTCAAACATGAATTTCAAGCACAACATGCTAATGAACTTTGAGGGATATGTGTGCATTTTTTTCACCACAAAATCATGCCAGGAAGTCATCTCCACCCAACGAATCATATGAATGGGATTCGAAAAAATTCCATCTTCGCACTTCGAACATGAATTTTAAGCACAACATGCCAATGATCTTTGAGGGGATATCTATCATTTGTTTCACCTCAAAATCATGCCAATGAGTCACCTCCAGCTAAGGGGTCATATGGATGGGATTCGAACAAATTCCATCTTCGCCCTTAGAAAATGAATTTCAAGCAGAACATGCTAACGATCTTTGAGGAATATGTGTGCATTTGTTTCAGCTCAAAATCATGCCTATGAGTCACTTCCAGCCAAGGAATCATATGAATGGGATTCGAACAAATTCCATCTTCGCACCTCGAACATGAATTTCACGCACAACATGCTAATGATCTTTGAGGGAAATGTGTGCATTTGTTCCACCTCAAAATCATGCCAGGGAGTCACCTCCACCGAAGGAATCATATGAATGGGATTCGAACAAATTCCATCTTCACACTTCGAACATGAATTTCAAGCACAACATGCTAATGATCTTTGAGTGATATGTGTGCATTTGTTTTACCTTAAAATCTTGTCAATGAGTCACCTCCAACCAAGGAGTCATACGAATGGGATTCGAACAAATTCCATCTTCACACTACGTACATGAATTTCAAGCACAACATTCTAATGATCGTTGAGGAATATGTGTGCATTTGTTTTTCCTCAAAATGATGACAATGAGTCAGCTCCAGCCAAGGAATCATATGAATGGGATTCGAACAATTTCCATCTCCAAACTTCGAACATGAATTTCAAACACAACATGCTAATGATGTTTGAGGGATATGTGTGCATTTGTTTCACCACAAAATCATGGCAATGAATCACCTCCCGCCAATGAATCATATGAATGGGATTCGAACAAATTTCATCTTCGCACTACGAACATGAATTTCAAGCACAACATGCTAATGATCTTTGTGGGATATGTGTGCATTTGTTTCACCTCAAAATCATGCCAATAAATCACCTCCAGCCAAGGAATCATATGATTGGGATTCGAACAAATTCCTTCTTCGCACCTCGAACATGAATTTCAAGCACAACATGCTAATGATCTTTGAGGGATATGTGTGCATTTGTTTCACGTCAAAATCATGCCAGTGAGTCACCTCCAGCCAAGGAATCATTGAACGGGATTCGAACAAATTCGATCTTCGCACCTCGCACATGAATTTCATGCACAACGTGCTAATGATCCTTGAGTAATATGTGTGCATTTGTTTCATCTCAAAATCGTGCCAATGAGTCACCTCCAGCCAGGGAATCATATGAATGAGATTCGAACAAATTCCATCTCCGCACTTCGAAGATGAATTTCATGCACAACATGCTAATGATCTTTGAGGGATATGTGTGCATTTGTTTCACCTCACAATCATGTCAATGAGTTCCCTCCAGCATTGAATCAAATGAACGGGATGCGAAAAAATTCTATCTTCGCACTTCGATCATGAATTTCAAGCACAACCTGCAAATGATCTTTGGGTGATATGTGTGCATTTGTTTCACCTTAAAACCATTCCAATGAGGCACCTCCAGCCAAGGAATCATATGAATGGGATTTGAACAAATTCCATCTTCGCACTTCGAACATGAATTTTAAGCACAACATGCTAATGATCTTTGAGTGATATGTGTGCATTTGTTTCACAACAAAATCATGGCAATGAAACACCTCCTGCTAATGAATCATATGAATGGGATTCGAACAAATTTCATCTTCGCACTTCGAACATGAATTTCAAGCACAACATTCTAATGATCTTTGAGGGATATGTGTGCATTTGTTTCACATCAAAATCATGCCAAAGAATCACCTCCAGCCAAGGAATCATATGAATGGGATTCGAACAAATTCCATTTTTGCACCTCGAACATGAATTTCATGCACAACATGGTAATGATCTTTGAGTAATATGTGTGCATTTGTTTCACCTCAAAATCATGCCAATGAATCACCTCCAGCCAAGGAATCATTTGAATGGGATTCGAACAAATTCCATCTTCGCACTTCAAACATGAATTTAAAGCACAATACGCCAATGATCTTTGAGGGATATGTGTGCATTTGTCTCACCTCAAAATCATGACAATGAGTCACCTCCTGCCAAGGAATCATACGAATGGGATTCGAACAAATTCTGTCTCCCCACTTCGAACATGAATTTCAAACACAACATGCTAATGATGTTTGAGGGACATGTGTGCATATGTTTCACCACAAAATCATGGCAATGAATCACCTCCCGCTAATGAATCATATGAATGGGATTCGAACAAATTTCATCTTTGCACTTCGAACATGAATTTCAAGCACAACATGCTAATGATCTATGAGGGATATGTGTGCATTTTTTTCACCTCAAAATCATGTCAATGAGCCACCTCCATCAAATGAATCATATGAATGGGATTCGAATGAATTTCATCTTCGCACTTCGAACATGAATTTCAGCCACAACATTCAATTGATCTTTCAGGGATTTGTGTGCATTTGTTTCACCTCAAAATCATGCCAATGAGCCACCTCCAGCCAAGGAATCATATGAATGAGATTCGAAAAAATCTCATCTTCGCACTTCAGACATGAATTTCAAGCACAACACGCTAATGATCTTTGAGGGATATGTATGCATTTGTTTCACCTCATAATCATGTCAATTAGTTCCCTCCAGCTAATGAATCATATGAATAGGATTCGAACAAATTCAATCTTTGCACTTCTAACATGAATTTCAAGCACAACATGCTAATGATCTTTGAGGGATATGTGTGCGTTTGTTTCACCTCAAAATCATGCCAATCAGTAAACCCCAGCCAAGGAGTGATATGAATGGGATTCGAACAAATTCCATATTCGCACTTCAAACATGAATTGCATACACAACATGCTAATGATCTTTGAGGGATATGTGTGAATTTGTTTCACCTCAAAGTCATGGCAATGAATCACCTCCTGCAAATGAATAATATGAAGGGGATTTGAACGAATTCAATTTTCGCATTTCAAACACGAATTTCATCCTCAACATGCTAATGATCTTTGAGGGATATGTGTGCGTTTGGTTCGCCTCAAAATCATTCCAACGAGGTACCTCTAGCCAATGAATCATATGAATGGGATTCGAACAAATTCCATTTTCGCACTTCGAATATGATTTTCAAGGACAACATGCTAATGATCTTTCAGGGATATGTGTGCATTTGCTTCACCTCAAAATCATGTCAATGAACCACCCCCTGCCAAAGAATAACATGAAGGGGATTTGAACGAATTCTTTTTTCGCATTTCAAACACGAATTTCATGCTCAACATGCTAATGATCTTTGAGCGATATGTGTGCATCTGTTTCGCCTCAAAATCATGCCAATGAGTTACCTCTAGCCAATGAATCATATGAATGGGATTCGAACAAATTCCATCTTCGCACTTCGAATATGAATTTCAAAGACAATATGCTAATGATCTTTGAGGGATATGTGTTCATTTGTTTCACCTCAAAATCATGTCAGTGAGTTACCTCTCGCCAAGGAATCATATGAATGGGATTCGATCAAATTTCCTCTTCACAATTCGAATACGAATTTTGATGCACAACATGCTAATGATCTTTGAGAGATATGTGTGCATTTGTTTCACTTCACAATCATATCAATGAGTTCCCACCAGCCAATGAATGATATGAATGGGATTCGAACAAATTCCATCTTCGCACTTGGAACATGAATTTCAATCACAACATGCTAATGATCTTTGAGTGATATATGTGCATTTGTTTCATCTCAAAATCATGCCAATGCGTCACCTCCAACCAAGGAGTCATATGAATTGGATTTGAACAAATTCCATCTTAGCACTTCGAACATGAATTTGATGCACAACATGCTAATGATCTTTGAGGGATATGTGTGTAGTCGTTTCACATCAAAATTATGCCAATGAGTTACCTCCACAGTCAATGAATCATATGAATGGGATTCGAAGAAATTCCATCTTCGCACTACGAACATGAATTTCAAGCACAACATTCTAATGAACATTGAGGAATATGTGTGCATTTGTTTCACCTCAAAATCATGCCAATGAGTCACCTCCAGCCAAGGAATCATATGAATGGGATTTGAACAAATTCCATATTCGCACTTCGAACATGAATTTAAAGCACAACACGCTAACGATCTTTGAGGGATATGTGTGCATTTGTTTCAGCTCAAAATCATGACAATGAGTCACCTCCAGCCAATGAATCATATGAATGGGATTCGAACAAATTCCGTCTCCACACTTTGAACATGAATTTCAAACACAAGATGCTAAAGATCTTTGAGGGATATGTGTGTATTCGTTTCGCATCAAAATCATGCCAATGAGTTACCTCCAACGAAGGAATCAAATAAATGGGATTCGAACAAATTCCATCTTCACACTTCGAAAATGAATTTCGAGCACAACATGCTAATGATCTTTGAGGGATAAGTGTGCATTTGTTTCACCTCAAAATCATGCCAATGAGTCACCTCCAGCCAAGAAGTGATATGAATGGGATTCGAACAAATTCCATATTCGCACTTCGAACATGAATTTCATGCACAACATGCTAATGATCTTTGAGGGATATGTGTGTATTTGTTTCACCTCAAAGTCGTGGCAATGAATCATCTCCTGCCAATGAATTATATAAAGGGGATTTGAACGAATTCTATTTTCGCATTTCAAACACGAATTTCATGCTCAACATGCTAATGATCTTTGAGAGATATGTGTGCATTTGTTTCATCTCACAATCATCTCAATGAGTTCTTTCCAGTCAATGAATCATATGAATGGGATTCGAACAAATTCTATCTTTGCACTTCGCACATGAATTACATGCACAACATGCTAATGATCTTTGAGTGATATGTGTACATTTGTTTCACCTCACAATCATGTCGATGAGTTCCCTCCAGCCAATGAATCTTATGAATGGGATTCGAAAAAATTCCATCTTCGCACTTCGAACATTAATTCCTAGCACAACATGCTAACGATATTTGAGTGATATGTGTGCATTTGTTTCGTCTCAAAATCATGCTAATGAGTCACCTCCAGCCAAGGAATCATATGTATGGGATTCGAACAAATTCCATCTTCGCACTTCGAACATGAATTTTAAGCACAACATGCTAATGATCTTTGAGTGATATATGTGCATTTGTTTCTCCTCAAAATCATGCCAATGAGTCACCTCCAGCCAAGGAATCATAGGAATGGGATTCGATCAAATTCCATCTTCGCAGCTCGAACATGAATTTCATGCACAACATGCTATTGATCTTTGAGTGATATGTGTGCATTTGTTTCATCTCAAAATCGTGCCAATGAGTCATCTCCAGCCAAGGAATCATATGAATGGGATTCAATGAAATTCCATTTTCGCACTTCGAACATGAATTTCATGCACAACATGCTAATGATTTTTTAGGGATATGTGTGCATTTGTTTCACTTCACAATCATGTCAATGAGTTCCCTCCAGCCAATGAATCATATGAATGGGATTCGAACAAATTCCATCTTCGCACTTCGAACATTAATTTCATGCACAACATGCTAATGATCTTTGAGGGAAATGTGTGCATTTGTTCCACCTCAAAATCATGCCAGGGAGTCACCTCCACCGAAGGAATCATATGAATGGGATTCGAACAAATTCCCTCTTCACACTTCGAACATGAATTTCAAGCACATCATGCTAATGATCTTTGAGGGATATGTATCATTTGTTTCACCTCAAAATCATGCCAATGAGTCACCTCTAGCCAAGGAATCATATGAATGGGACTTGAACAAATTCCATTTTCGCACCTCGAACATGAATTTGATGCACAACATGCTAATGATCTTTGAGTAATATGTGTGCATTTGTTTCATCTCAAAATCGTGCCAATGAGTCACATCCAGCCACGAAATCATATGAATGAGATTCGAACAAATTCCATCTTCGCACTTCGAACATGAATTTCATGAACAACAGGCTAAAGATCTTTGAGGGATATGTGTGGATTTGTTTCACCTCAAAATCATGCCGATGAGTCACCTACAGCCTAGGAGTCATATGAATGGGATTTGAACAAATTCCATCTTTGCATTTCGAACATGAATTTCATGCACAACATGCTAATGATCTTTGAGGGATATATGTGTATTTGTTTCACCTCAAAGTCATAGCAATGAATCACCTCCTGCCAATGAATCATATGAAGGGGATTCGAATGAATTCTATTTTCACATTTCAAACACGAATTTCATGCTCAACATGCTAATGATCTTTGAGGGGTATATGTGCATTTGTTTCACCTCAAACTCATGGCAATGAGTTACCTCCAGCAAATGAATTATATGAATGGTATTCGAACAAATTCCATCTTCGCACTCCGAACATGAATTTCAAGCACAACATTCTAATGATCTTTGAGCGATATGTGTGCATTTGGTTCACCTCAAAATCATGCCAATGAGTCACCTCCAGCCAAGGAATCATATGAATGGGATTCGAAAAAATTTCATCTTCGCACTTCGGACATGAATTTCAAGCGCAACACGCTAATGATCTATGAGGGATATGTATGCATTTGTTTCACCTCACAATCATGTCGATGAGTTCCCTCCAGCCAAGGAATTATATGAATGGGTTTCGAACAAATTCCATCTTCACACTTCGAACATGAATTTCAAGCCCAACATGCTAATGATCTTTACGGGATATGTGTGCGGTTGTTTCACCTCAAGATCATGCCAATCAGTCACCTTCAGCCAAGGAATGATATGAATTGGATTCGAACAAATTCCATCTTCGCCCTTCGAACATGAATTTCATGCACAACATGATAATGATCTTTGAGGGATATGTGTGTATTTGTTTCACCTCAAAGTCATGGCAATGAATCACCTCCTGCCAGTGAATAATATGAATGGTATTTGAACGATTTCTATTTTCGCATTTCAAACACGAATTTCATGCTCAATATGCTAATGAGGTATCTCGCCAATGAATCATATGAATGGGATTCGAACAAATTCCATCTTCGCACTTCGAACATGAATTTCATGCACAACATGCTAATGATCTTTGAGGGATATGTGTGCATTTGTTTCACCTCACAATCATGTCAATGAGTTCCTTCAAGCCAATGAATCATATGGATGAGATTCGAACAAATTCCATCTTGGCACTCCGAACATTAATTTCATGCACAACATGCTAATGATCTTTGAGGGATATGCGTGCATTTGTTTCACCTCAAAATAATGCCAGGGAGTCACCTCCACCGAAGGAATCATATGAATGAGATTCGAACAAATTCCATATTCGCACTACGAACATGAATTTTAAGCACACCATGCTAATGATCTTTGAGGGATATGTATCATTTATTTCACCTCGAAATCGTGCCAGTGAGTCACCTCCAACCAAGGAGTCATATGAATGGGATTTGTCCAAATTCCTTGTTCGCACTTCGAACATGAATTTTGTGTACAACATGCAAATGATCTTTTGAGGGATATGTGCGTTATTTGTTTCACCTCAAAGTCATGGCAATGAGTCACACCCTGCCAATGAATAAAATTAAGGGGATTCGAATGAATTCTATTTTCACATTTCAAACACGAATTTCATGCTGAACATGCTAATGATCTTTGAGGGGTAAGTGGGCATTTGTTTCACCTCAAAAGCATGGCAATGAGTTACCTCCATCCAATGAATCATATGAATGGGATTTGAACAAATTCCATCTCCGCACTTCGAACATGAATTTCAAGCACAACCTTCTAAGGATCTTTGAAGGATATGTGTGCATTTTTTTTCACCTCAAAATCATGTCAATGAGCCACCTCTAGCAAATGAATCATATGAATGGGATTCAAATAAATTCCATCTTCGCACTTCGAACATGAATTTCAACCACAACATTCTAATGATCTTTCAGGGATTTGTGTGCATTTGTTTCACCTCAAAATCATGCCAATGAGTCACCTCCAACCAAGGAATCATATGAATGGGATTCGAAAAAATTTCATATTCTCACTTCGGACATGAATTTCAAGCACAACACGTTAATGATCTTTAACGGATATGTATGCATTTGTTTCACCTCACAATCATACCATTGAGTTCCTTCCAACCAAGGAATCATATAAATGGGATTCGAACGAATTCCATCTTCACACTTAGAACATGAATTTCATGCACCACATGCTAATGATCCTTCAGGGATTTGTGTGCATTTGTTTCACCTCAAAATCATGCCAATGAGTCACCTCCAGCCAAGGAATCATATGAACGGGATTCGAAATAATTTCATCTTCGCACTTCGGACATGAATTTCAAGCACAACACGTTAATGATCTTTGAGGGATATGTATGCATTTGTTTCACCTCACAATCATGGAATGAGTTTCCTCCAGCCAATGAATCATATGAATGGGATTCGAACAAATTCCATCTTCGCACTTCGAACATGAATGTCAAGCACAACATGCTAATGATCTTTGAGGGATATATGTGCAATTGTTTCACCTTAAAAGCATGCCAATGAGTCACCTCCAGCCAAGGAATCATATGAATGGGATTTGAACAAATTGCATCTTCACACTTCGAACATGAATTTCATGCACCACATGCTAATGATATTTGAGGGATATGTGTGTATTTGTTTCATCTCAAAGTCATGGCAATGAATCACCTCCTGCCAGTGAATAATATGAAAGGTATTTGAACGAATTCTATTTTCGCATTTCAAACACGAATTTCATGCTCAACATGCTAATGATCTTTGAGTCATATGTGTGCATTTGTTTTGCCTCAAAATCATGCCAATGAGTTATCTCGCCAATGAATCATATGAATGGGATTCGAACAAATTCCTTTTTTGGACTTCGAATATGAATTTCCAGGACAACATGCTAATGATCTTTGAGGGATATGTGTGCATTTGTTTCACCTCAAAATCATGTCAATGAGTCACCTACAGCCAAGGAATCATATGAATGGGATTCGAAAAAATTCCATCTTCGCACTTCAAACATGAATTTCATGCACAACATGCTAATGATCTTTGAGAGATATGGGTGCATTTGTTTCACCTCACAATCATGTCAATGAGTTCACTCGAGTAAAAATGAATCATACAAATGGGATTCGAACAAATTCCATCTTCGCACTTCGATCATGAATTTCAAGCACAAAATGTTAATGATCTTCGAGGGATGTGTGTGGATTTGTTTCACCGCAAAATCATGCCAATGAGTCACCTCCAGCCAAGGAATCATATGAATGGGATTCGAACAAATTCAATCTTCGCAGCTCGAACATGAATTTCATGCACAACATGCTAATGATCTTTGAGTGATATGTGTGCATTTCTTTTATCTCAAAATCGTGCCAATGAGTCACGTCCAGCCAGGGAATCATATGAATAGGATTCGAACAAATTCCATCTTCGCACTTCGAACATGAATTTCATGCACAACATGCTAATGATCTTTGAGGGATATGTGTGCATTTGTTTCACCTCACAATCATGTCAATGAGTTCCTTCAAGCTAATGAATCATATGGATGGGATTCGAACAAATACCATCTTGGCACTCCGAACATTAATTTCATGCACAACATGCTAATGACCTTTGAGGGATATGCGTGCATTTGTTTCACCTCAAAATCATGCCAGGGAGTCACCTCCACCCAAGGAATCATATGAATGGGATTCGAACAAATTCCATATTCGCACCACGAACATGAATTTTAAGCACACCATGCTAATGATCTTTGAGGGATATGTATCATTTATTTCACCTCGAAATCGTGCCAGTGAGTCACCTCCAGTCAAGGAGTCATATGAATGGGATTTGACCAAATTCCGTCTTCGCACTTCGAACATGAATTTCATGTACAACATGGAAATGATCTTTTGAGGGATATGTGCGTTATTTGTTTCACCTCAAAGTTATGGCAATGAATCACCTCCTGCCAATGAATATTATGAAGCGGATTCAAATGAATTCTATTTTCACATTTCAAACACGAATTTCATGCTTAACATGCTAATGATCTTTGAGGGGTATGTGTGCATTTGTTTCACCTCAAAATCATAGCAATGAGTTACCTCTAGCCAATGAATCATATGAATGGGATTCGAACAAATTCAATCTCTGCACTTCGAACATGAATTTCAAGCACAACCTTCTAATGATCTTTGAGGGATATGTGTGCATTTTTTTCACCTCAAAATCATGTCAATGAGCCACCTCCAGCAAATGAATCATATGAATGGGATTCAAATAAATTCCATCTTCGCACTTCGAACATGAATTTCAACCACAACATTCTAATGATCCTTCAGGGATTTGTGTGCATTTGTTTCACCTCAAAATCATGCCAATGAGTCACCTCCAGCCAAGGAATCATATGAACGGGATTCGAAATAATTTCATCTTCGCACTTCGGACATGAATTTCAAGCACAACACGTTAATGATCTTTGAGGGATATGTGTGCATTTGTTTCACCTCAAAATCATGTCAATGAGTCACCTACAGCCAAGGAATCTTATGAATGGGATTCGAAAAAATTCCATCTTCGCACTTCAAACATGAATTTCATGCACAACATGCTAATGATCTTTGAGAGATATGGGTGCATTTGTTTCACCTCACAATCATGTCAATGAGTTCACTCGAGCAAATGAATCATACAAATGGGATTCGAACAAATTCCATCTTCGCACTTCGATCATGAATGTCAAGCACAAAATGTTAATGATCTTCGAGGGATGTGTGTGGATTTGTTTCACCGCAAAATCATGCCAATGAGTCACCTCCAGCCAAGGAATCATATGAATGGGATTCGAACAAATTCAATCTTCGCAGCTCGAACATGAATTTCATGCACAACATGCTAATGATCTTTGAGTGATATGTGTGCATTTCTTTTATCTCAAAATCATGCCAATGAGTCACGTCCAGCCAGGGAATCATATGAATGGGATTCGAACAAATTCCATCTTCGCACTTCGAACATGAATTTCATGCACAACATGCTAATGATCTTTGAGGGATATGTGTGCATTTGTTTCACCTCACAATCATGTCAATGAGTTCCTTCAAGCTAATGAATCATATGGATGGGATTCGAACAAATTCCATCTTGGCACTCCGAACATTAATTTCATGCACAACATGCTAATGACCTTTGAGGGATATGCGTGCATTTGTTTCACCTCAAAATCATGCCAGGGAGTCACCTCCACCCAAGGAATCATATGAATGGGATTCGAACAAATTCCATATTCGCACCACGAACATGAATTTTAAGCACACCATGCTAATGATCTTTGAGGGATATGTATCATTTATTTCACCTCGAAATCGTGCCAGTGAGTCACCTCCAGTCAAGGAGTCATATGAATGGGATTTGACCAAATTCCGTCTTCGCACTTCGAACATGAATTTCATGTACAACATGGATATGATCTTTTGAGGGATATGTGCGTTATTTGTTTCACCTCAAAGTTTTGGCAATGAATCACCTCCTGCCAATGAATATTATGAAGCGGATTCGAATGAATTCTATTTTCACATTTCAAACACGAATTTCATGCTTAACATGCTAATGATCTTTGAGGGGTATGTGTGCATTTGTTTCACCTCAAAATCATGGCAATGAGTTACCTCTAGCCAATGAATCATATGAATGGGATTCGAACAAATTCAATCTCTGCACTTCGAACATGAATTTCAAGCACAACCTTCTAATGATCTTTGAGGGATATGTGTGCATTTTTTTCACCTCAAAATCATGTCAATGAGCCACCTCCAGCAAATGAATCATATGAATGGGATTCAAATAAATTCCATCTTCGCACTTCGAACATGAATTTCAACCACATCATTCTAATGATCCTTCAGGGATTTGTGTGCATTTGTTTCACCTCAACATCATGCCAATGAGTCACCTCCAGCCAAGGAATCATATGAACGGGATTCGAAATAATTTCATCTTCGCACTTCGGACATGAATTTCAAGCACAACACGTTAATGATCTTTGAGGGATATGTATGCATTTGTTTCACCTCACAATCATGGAATGAGTTTCCTCCAGCCAATGAATCATATGAATGGGATTCGAACAAATTCCATCTTCGCACTTCGAACATGAATGTCAAGCACAACATGCTAATGATCTTTGAGGGATATATGTGCAATTGTTTCACCTTAAAAGCATGCCAATGAGTCACCTCCAGCCAAGGAATCATATGAATGGGATTTGAACAAATTGCATCTTCACACTTCGAACATGAATTTCATGCACCACATGCTAATGATATTTGAGGAATATGTGTGTATTTGTTTCATCTCAAAGTCATGGCAATGAATCACCTCCTGCCAGTGAATAATATGAAAGGTATTTGAACGAATTCTATTTTCGCATTTCAAACACGAATTTCATGCTCAACATGCTAATGATCTTTGAGTCATATGTGTGCATTTGTTTTGCCTCAAAATCATGCCAATGAGTTATCTCGCCAATGAATCATATGAATGGGATTCGAACAAATTCCTTTTTTGCACTTCGGACATGAATTTCAAGCACAACACGTTAATGATCTTTGAGGGATATGTGTGCATTTGTTTCACCTCAAAATCATGTCAATGAGTCACCTACAGCCAAGGAATCTTATGAATGGGATTCGAAAAAATTCCATCTTCGCACTTCAAACATGAATTTCATGCACAACATGCTAATGATCTTTGAGAGATATGGGTGCATTTGTTTCACCTCACAATCATGTCAATGAGTTCACTCGAGCAAATGAATCATACAAATGGGATTCGAACAAATTCCATCTTCGCACTTCGATCATGAATTTCAAGCACAAAATGTTAATGATCTTCGAGGGATGTGTGTGGATTTGTTTCACCGCAAAATCATGCCAATAAGTCACCTCCAGCCAAGGAATCATATGAATGGGATTCGAACAAATTCAATCTTCGCAGCTCGAACATGAATTTCATGCACAACATGCTAATGATCTTTGAGTGATATGTGTGCATTTCTTTTATCTCAAAATCGTGCCAATGAGTCACGTCCAGCCAGGGAATCATATGAATGGGATTCGAACAAATTCCATCTTCGCACTTCGAACACGAATTTCATGCACAACATGGTAATGATCTTTGAGAGATATGTGTGCATTTGTTTCACCTCACAATCATGTGAAAGAGTTCCCTCCAGCCAATGAATCATATGAATGAGATTCGAACAAATTCCATATTCGCACTTTGAACATTAATTTCAAGCACAATATGCTAATGATCTTTGAGGGATATGCGTGCATTTGTTTCAACTCAAAATCATGCCAGGGAGTCACCTCCACCCAAGGAATCATATGAATGGGATTCGAACAAATTCCATATTCGCACTACAAACATGAATTTTAAGCACAACATGCTAATGATCTTTGAGGGATATGTATCATTTATTTCACCTCAAAATCGTGCCAGTGAATCACCTCCAGCCAAGGAGTCATATGAATGGGATTTGACCAAATTCCTTCTTCGCACTTCGAACATGAATTTCATGTACAACATGCAAATGATCTTTTGAGGGATATGTGCGTTATTTGTTTCACCTCAAAGTTATGGCAATGAATCACCTCCTGCCAATGAATAATATGAAGGGGATTCGAATGAATTCTATTTTCACATTTCAAATACGAATTTCATGCTTAACATGCTAATGATCTTTGAGGGGTATGTGTGCATTTGTTTCACCTCAAAATCATGGCAATGAGTTACCTCCAGCCAATGAATCATATGAATGGGATTCGAACAAATTCCATCTCTGCACTTCGAACATGAATTTCAAGCACAACCTTCTAATGATCTTTGAGGGATATGTGTGCATTTTTTTCACCTCAAAATCGTGTCAATGAGCCACCTCCAGCAAATGAATCATATGAATGGGATTCAAATAAATTCCATCTTCGCACTTCGAACATGAATTTCAACCACAACATTCTAATGATCTTTCAGGGATTTGTGTGCATTTGTTTCACCTCAAAATCATACCAATGAGTCACCTCCAACCAAGGAATCATATGAATGGGATTTGAAAAAATTTCATATTCTCAGTTCGGACATGAATTTCAAGCACAACACGTTAATGATCTTTGACAGATATGTATGCATTTGTTTCACCTCACAATCATACCATTGAGTTCCTTCCAACCAAGGAATCATATAAATGGGATTCGAACAAATTCCATCTTCACACTTCGAACGTGAATTTCATGCACCACATGCTAATGATCTTTGAGGGATATGTGTGTATTTGTTTCACCTCAACGTCATGGCAATGAATCACCTCCTCCTGCCTGTGAATAATATGAAGGGTATTTGAACAAATTCTATTTTCGCATTTCAAACACGAGTTTCATTGTCAACATGCTAATGATCTTTGTGTGATATGTGTGCATTTGTTTCACCTCAAAATCGTGTCAATGAGTCACCTCCGGCCAATGAATCATATGAATAGGTATCGAACAAATTCCATCTTCGCACTTCGAACATGAATTTCACGCACAAACTTTTAATGATCTTTGAGGGATATGTGTGCATTTGTTTCACCTCAAAATCATGTCAATGAGCCACCTCCAGCAAATGAATCATATGAATGGGATTCAATTAAATTCCATATTCGTACTTCGAACATGAATTTCAACCGCAACATTCTAATGATCTTTGAGGAATTTGTGTGCATTTGTTTCACCTCAAAATCATGCCAATGAGTCACCTCCAGCCCAGGAATAATATGAAAGGGATTCGAAAATATTTCATCTTCGCACTTCGGACATGAATTTCCAGTACAACACGCTAATGATCTTTGAGGGATATGTATGCATTTGTTTCACCTCACAATCATGTCAATGAGTCACCTCCAGCTAAAGAGTCATATGAATGGGGTCTGAACAAAATCCATCTTCGCACATTGAACATGAATTTAAAGCACAACATGCTAACGATCTTTGAGGGATATGTGTGCATTTGTTTCACCTTAAAATCATGCCACTGAGTCACCTCCAGCCAAGGAATCATATGAATGGGATTCGAACAAATTCCATCTTCGCACTGCGAACATGAATTTCAGGCACAACATGCAAATGATCTTTGAGAGATATGTGTGCTTTTGTTTAATGTCAAAATCATGCTAATGAGTTACTTCCAGCCAATGAATCATATGAATGGGAATCGAACAAATTCCATCTTCGCACTTCGAACATGAATTTCAAGCACAACATGCTAATGATCTTTGAGGGATATGTGTGCATTTGTTTCACCTCAAAATCATGCCAATGAGTCACCTCTGGCCAATGAATCATATGAATGGGATTCGAACAAATTACATCTCCGCACTTCGAACATGAATTTCAAGCACAACATGCTAATGATCTTTGAGGGACATTTATCATTTGTTTCACCCTAAAATTATGCCAAAGAGTCACCTCCATCCAGTGAGTCATATGAATGGGTTTTGAACAAAATCCATCTTCGCACTTCGAACATGAATTTAAAGCACAACATGCTAATGATCTTTGAGTGATATGTGTGCATTTGTTTCACCTCAAAATCATGCCACTGAGTCACCTCCAGCAAAGGAATCATATGAATGGGATTCGAACAAATTCTATCTTCGCAGTTCGAACTAGAATTTCAAGCACAACCTTCTAACGATGTTTGAGGCATATGTGTGAATTTGTTTCACCTCAAAATCACGTCAATGAGCCACCACCAGCAAATGAATCATATGAATGGGATTCAGATAAATTCCATCTCCGCACTTCGAACATGAATTTCAACCACAACATTGTAATGATCTTTGTGGGATTTGTGTGCATTTGTTTCACTTCGAAATCATGTTAATGAGTCAACTCCAGCCCAGGAATCATATGAATGGGATTCGAAAAAATTTCATCTTCGCCCTTCGGACATGAATTTCAAGCACAACACGCTAATGATCTTTGAGGGATATGTGTGCAATTGTTTCACCTCACAATCATGTCAATGACTTCCCGCCAGCTAATGAATCATATGAATGGGATTCGAACAAATGCATTCTTCGCACTTCGAACAAAATCATGCCAATGAGTAACCTCCTGCCAAGGAATCATATGAATGGGATTCGAAAAAAATCCCTCTTCGCACTTCGAACAAGAATTTCAACCACAACATTCTAACGATATTTGAGGGATTTGTGTGCATTTATTTCACCTCAAAATCATGCCAATGAGTCACCTCTAGCCAATGAATCATATGAAAGGGATTCGAACAAATTCCATCTTCGCATTTCGAACATGAATTTCTAGCGCAACATGCTAATGATCTTTGAGAGATATGTGTGCATTTGTTTCACCCTAAAATCATGCCAAAGAGTCACCTCCAGCCAAGGAGTCATATGAATGGGGTTTGAACAAAATCCATCTTCGCACTCCGAACTTTAATTTCAGGCACAACATGCTAATTATTTTTGAGCGATATGTGTCCATTTGTGTCACCTCAAAATCATGCCACTAAGTCACCTCCAGCCAAAGAATAATATGAATGAGATTCGAATAAATTCCATCTTCGCACCTCGAACATGAAGTTCATGCACAAAATACAAATGATCTTTGAGAGATATGTGTGCATTTTTTTAACGTCAAAATCATGCTAATGAGTTACCTCCAGCCAATGAATCATACAAATGGGATTCGAACAAATTCCATCTTTGCACCACGAACATGAATTTCAAGCACAACATGCAAATGATCTTTGAGAGATATGTGTGCATTTGTTTAACATCAAAATCATGCAAATGAGTTACCTCCAGCATATGAATCATATGAATGGGATTCGAAAAAATTCCATCTTCGCCCTTCGAACATGAACTTCAAGCACAATAGGCTAATGATCTTTGCGAGATATGTGTGCATTTGTTTCACCTCAAAATCATGTCAATCAGTTCCCTCTGGCCAATGAATCATATGAATGGGATTCGAACAAATTCCATCTTCGCACTTCGAACATAAATTTAAACCACAACATTCTAACGATCTTTGAGGGATTTGTGTGCATTTATTTCACCTCAAAATCATGCCAATGAGTCACCTCCAGCCAATGAATCATATGAATGGGATTCGAACAAATTCCTTCTTCGCACTTCGGACATGAATTACAAGCATAATATGCTAATGATCTTTGAGGGATATGTGTGCATTTATTTCACCTCAAAATCATGCCAATGAGTCACCTCCAGCCAATGAATCATATGAATGGGATTCGAACAAATTCCTTCTTCGCACTTCGGACATGAATTACAAGCATAACATGCTAATGATCTTTGAGGGATATGTGTGCATTTGGTTCACCTCAAAATCATGCCAATGAGTCACTCCAGCCAATGAATCATATGAATGGGATTCGAACAAATTCCATCTTCGCACTTCGAACATGAATTTCAACCACAACATGCTAATGATCTTGGAGGGATATGTATGCATTTGTTTCACCTCAAAATCATGCCAATGAGTCACCTCCTGCACAGGAATCAAATGAATGGGATTCGAACAAATTCCGTCTTTGAATTTCGAACATGAATTTCACGCGCAACATGCTAATGATCTTTGAGGGATATGTGTACATTTGTTTCACCTCAAAATGATGCCAGGGAGTCACCTCCACCCAAGGAATCATATGAATGGGATTCGAACAAATTCCATCTTCGCACTTCGAACATGAATTTCAAGCACAACATGGTAATGATCTTTGAGGGATACGTGTGCATTTGTTTCACCTCAAAATCATGCAATTGAGTCACTTCTATGTAAGAAATCATATGAATGAGATTCGAACAAATTCAATCTTCGCACTTCGAACATCAATTTCAAGCACAACATGCTAATGATCCTTGAGTGATAGGTCTCATTTGTTTCACCTCAAAATTATGCCAATGAGTCACCTCTAGCCAAGGAGTCATATGCATGGGATTCGGACAAATTCCATCTTCGCACTTCGAACATGAATTTCATGCATAACATGCTAATGATTTTTGAGGGATATATGTGTATTTGTTTCACCTGAAAGTCATCGCAATTACTCAGCTCTTGCTAATGAATAATATGAAGGGGATTCGAACAAATTGTATTTTCACATTTCAAACACGAATTTGATGCTCAACATGCTAATGATCTTTGAGGGATATGTGTGCTTTTGTTTCACCTCAAAATCATGGAATGAGTTTCCTCCAGCCAATGAATCATATGAATGGGATTCGAACAAATTCCATCTTCGCACTTCGAACATAAGTTTAAAGCACAACACGCTAATGATCTTTGAGGGATATGTGTTCATTTGTTTCACCTTAAAATCGTGCCAATGCGTCACCTCCAGCCAAGGAATCATATGAATGGGATTCGAAAAAATTCCCTCTGCGCACTTCGAACATGAATTTCAAACACAACATGCTAATGATCTTTGAGTGATATGTGTGCATTTGTTTCACCTTAAAATCATGCCAATGAGTAACCTCCTGCCAAGGAATCATATGAATTGGATTCGAAAAAAATCCATCTTCGCACTTCGAACAAGAATTTCAAGCACAACACGGCAATGATCATTGAGGGACATTTGTGCATTTTTTGCACCTCAAAATCATGCCAATGAGTTACCTCGAGCCAATGAATCATATGAATGAGATGTGAACAAATTCCATCTTCGCACTTTGAATGTGAATTTCAAGCACAACATGCTAATGATCATTGAGTGATATGTGTGCATTTGTTTCACCTCAAAATCATCCCAATGAGTAACCTCCAGCCAAGGAATCATATGAATGGGATTCAAACAAATTCCATCTTCGCACTTCGAACATGAATTTCAAGCACAACATGCTAGTGATATTTGAGAGATATGTGTGCATTTGTTTCACCTCAAAATCATGCCAATGAGTAACCTCCAGCCAAGGAATCATATGGATGGGATTCGAACAAATTCAATCTTTGCACTTCGAACATGAATTTTAAGCACAACACGGTAATGATCATTGAGGGACATTTGTGCATTTTTTTCACCTCAAAATCAAGCCAATGAGTTACCTCCAGCCAATGAATCATATGAATGAGATTCGAACAAATTCCATCTTCGCACTTCGAATGTGAATTTGAAGCACAACATGCTAATGATCATTGAGTGATATGTGTGCATTTGTTTCACCTCAAAATCATGCCAATGAGTAACCTCCACCCAAGGAATCATATGAATGGGAATCGAACAAATTCCATCTTTGCACTTCGAACTTGAATTTCAAGCACAACATGCTAATGATCTTTGAGAGATATGTGTGCATTTGTTTCACCTCAAAATCATGCCAATGAGTAACCTCGAGCCAAGGAATCGTATGAATGGTTCGAACAAATTCCATATTCGTGCTTCGAACATGAATTTAGAGCACAACACGCAAATGATCTTTGAGGGACATTTCTGCATTTGTTTCACCTCAAAATCATGCCAATAAGTTACCTCCAGCCAATGAATCATATGAATGAGATTCAAACAAATTCCATCTTCGCCCTTCGAATGTGAATTTCAAGCACAACATACTAATGATCATTGAGGGATATGTGTGCATTTGTTTCACCTCATAATCATGTCAATGAGTTCCCTCCAGCCAAGGAATCATATGAATGAGATTCGAACAAATTCCATCTTCACACTTCGAACATGAATTTCAAGCACAACACGCTAGTGATCTTTGAGGGATATTTGTGCATTTGTTTCACCTCAAAATCATGCCAATGAGTTACCTTGGAGCCAATGAATCACATGAATGAGATTCGAACAAATTCCCTCTTCGCCCTTCGAATGTGAATTTCAGGCACAACATGCTAATGATCATTGAGGGATATGTGTGCATTTGTTTCACCTCATAATCATGTCAATGAGTTCCCTCCAGCCAAGGAATAATATGAATGAGATTAGAACAAATTCCATCTTCGCACTTCGAACATGAATTTGAAGCACAACACGCTAATGATATTTGAGGGACATTTGTGCATTTGTTTCACCTCAAAATCATGCCAATGAGTTACCTTGGAGCCAATGAATCACATGAATGAGATTCGAACAAATTCCTTCTTCGCCCTTCGAATGTGAATTTCAGGCACAACATGCTAATGATCATTGAGGGATATGTGTGCATTTGTTTCACCTCATAATCATGTCAATGAGATCCCTCCAGCCAAGGAATCATATGAATGAGATTAGGACAAATTCCATCTTCGCACTTCGAACATGAATTTGAAGCACAACACGCTAATGATATTTGAGGGACATTTGTGCATTTGTTTCACCTCAAAATCATGCCAATGAGTTACCTTAGAGCCAATGAATCACATGAATGAGATTCGAACAAATTCCATCTTCGCCCTTCGAATGTGAATTTCAAGCACAACATGCTAATGATCATTGAGGGATATGTGTGCATTTGTTTCACCTCAAAATCATGTCAATGAGTTCCCTCCAGCCAAGGTATGATATGAATGAGATTCGAACAAATTCCATCTTCGCACTTCGAACATGAATTTCAAGCACAACACGCTAATGCTCTTTGAGGGACATTTGTGCATTTGTTTCACCTCAAAATCATGCCAATGAGTTACCTTGGAGCCAATGAATCATATGAATGAGATTCGAACAAATTCAATCTTCGCACTTCGAATGTGAATTTCAAGCACAAGATGCTAATGATCATTGAGGGATATGTGTGCATTTGTTTCACCTCATAATCATGTCAATGAGTTCCCTCCAGCCAAGGAATCATATGAATGGGATTCGAACAAATTCCATCTTCGCACTTCGAACATGAATTTCAAGCACAACATGCTTATGATCTTTGAGAGATATGTGTGCATTTGTTTCACCTCAAAATCATGCCAATGAGTAACCTTTAGCCAGGGAATCATATGAACGGGATTCGAACAAATTCAATCTTCGCACTTCGAATGTGAATTTCATGCACAACATGCTAATGATCTTTAAGGGATATGTGTGCATTTGTTTCACCTAAAAATCATGTCAATGAGTTCCCTCGAGCCAATGAATCATATGAATGGGATTCGAACAAATTACATCTTCGCCCTTCAAACATGAATTTCAAGCACAACATGTTAATGATCTTTGAGGGATATGTGTGCATTTGTTTCACCTCACAAACATGTCAATGAGTTCCGTCCAGCTATTGAATCATATGAATGGGATTCGAACAAATTCCATATTCGCACCTCAAACGTGAATTTCATGCACAACACGCTAATGATCTTTGAGGGATAAGGGTGCATTTGTTTCACCTCACAATCATGTCAATGAGTTCCCTCCGGCCAATGAATCATATGAATGGGATTCGAACAAATTACATCTTCGCCATTCAAACATGAATTTCAAGCACAACATTTTAACGATCTTTGAGGGTTATGTGTGCATTTGTTTCACCTCAAAATCATGCCAATGAGTCACCTTCAGCCAACAAATCATATGAATGGGATTCGAAAAATTCCATCTTCGCACCTCTAACGTGAATTTCATGCACAACACGCTAATGATTTTTGAGGGATATGTGTGCATTTTGTTTCACCTCACAATCATGTCAATGAGTTCCCTCCAGCCAATGAATCATGTAAATGGGATTCGAACGAATTCCATCTTCGCACTTTGAACATGAATTTCAAGCACAACATGCTAATGATCTTTGAGGGATATGTGTGCACTTGTTTCACCTCACAATCATGTCAGTGAGTTTTCTCTATCCAAGGAATCATAAGAATGGGATTCAAACAAAATCGTTCTTCTCACTTTGAACATTAATTTCATGCACAACATGCTAATGATCTTTGAGGGATATGTGTGCATTTGTTTCACCTCAAAATCATGTCAATGAGTTCCCTCCAGCCAATGAATCATATGAATGGGATTCGTACCAATTCAATCTTCGCCCTTCGAACATGAATTTCAAGCACAACATGTTAATGGTCTTTGAGGGATATCTGTGCATTTGTTTCACCTCAAAATAATGTCAATGAGTCACCTCCACCAAAGGAATCATATGAATTGGATTAGAACTAATTCCATCTTCGCACCTCGAACGTGAATTTCATGTACAACATGCTAATAATCTTTGAGGGATATGTGTGATTTTGTTTCACCTCAAAATCAAGCGAATGAGTTACCTCCGGCCAATGAATCATATGAATGGTATTCAAACAAATTCCATCTTTGCACTTCGAACATGAATTCAATGCACAACATGTTAATGATCTTTGAGGGATATGTGTGCATTTGTGTTCACCTCACAATCATATCAGTGAGTTCCCTCTAGCCAAGGAATCATATGAATGGGATTCGAACAAAATCCTTCTTCTCACTTCGAACATTAATTTCATGCACAACATGCTAATGATCTTTGAGGGATATGTGTGCATTTGGTTCACCTCAAAATCATGTCAATGAGTTCCCTCTAGCCAATGAATCGTATGAATGGGATTCGAACAAATTACATCTTTGCCCTTCGAACATGAATTTCAAGCACAACATGTTAATGATCTTTGAGGGATATGTGTGCATTTGTTTCACCTTACAATCATGTCAGTGAGTTCCCTCTAGCAAACGAATCATATGAATGGGATTCGAGCAAAATCCTTCTTCGCACTTCGAACATGAATTGCATGCACAACATGTTAAGGATCTTTGAGGGATATGTGTGCATTTGTTTCACCTCACAATCTTGTCAATGAGTTCCCTCCAGCCAATGAATCATATGAATGGGATTCGAACAAATTCCTTCTTCGCCATTCGAAGTTGAATTTCAAGCACAACATGTTAACAATCTTTGAGGATTATGTGTGCATTTGTTTCACCTCAAAATCATGCCAATGAGTTACCTCCAGCCAAGGAATCATATGAAAAGGATTCGAACAAATTCCATCTTCGCACCTCGAACGTGAATTTCATGCACAACATGCTAATTATCTTTGAGGGATATTTTTGCATTTGTTTCAACTCACAATCATGTCAATGAGTTGCCTCCAGCCAATGAATCATATGAATGGGATTCTAACAAATTCCATCTTCACACTTCGATCATGAATTTCAAGCACAACATGCTAATTGTCTTTGAATGATATGTGTGCATTTGTTTCACCTAAAAATCATGCCAATGAGTGACCCCTAGCCAAGGAATCATATGAATAGGATTCGAACAAAATCGATATTCGCACTTTGAACATAAATTTCGTGCATAACATGCTAATGATTTTAAGGGATACGTGTGCATTTGTTTCACCTCAAAATCATGTCAATGAGTTCCCTCCAGCCAATGAATCATATGAATGGGATTCGAACAAATTACATCTTCTCCCTTCAAACATGAATTCAAGCACAACATGTTAATGATCTTTGAGGGATATGTGTGCATTCGTTTCACCTCACAATCATGTCAATGAGTTCCCTCCAGCCAATGAATCATATGAATGGGATTTGAACAAATTCCATCTTCGCACTCCGATCATGAATTTCGAGCACAACATGCTAATGATCTTTGAGGGATATGTGTGCATTTGTTTCACCTCACAATCATGTCAGTCAGTTCCCTCCAGCCAAGGAATCATATGAATGGGATTCGAACAAATTCCTTCTTTGCACTTCATATACGAAGTTCAAGCACAACATTCTAATGATCTTTGACGGATATGTGTGCATTTGTTTCACCTCAAATTCATGTCAATGAGTTCCCTCCAGCCAATGAATCATATGAATGGCATTCAAACAAATTGCATCTTCGCCCTTCAAACATGAATTTCAAGCACAACATGTTAATGATCTTTGAGGGATATGTGTGCATTTGTTTCACCTCAAAATCATGCCAATGAGTCACCTCCGGCCAAGGAATCATATGAATCAAATTCGAACAAATTCCATCTTCGCACCTCGAACATTAATTTCAAGCACAACACGCTAATGATCTTTGAGAGATATGTGTGCATTTGTTTCGCCTTACAATCATGTCAATGAGTTCCCTCCAGCCAATGAATCATATGAATGGGATTCGAACAAATTCCATCTTCGCACTTCGAACATGAATTTCAAGCACAACATGCTAATGATATGTGAGGGATATGTGTGCATTTGTTTCACCTCACAATCATGTTAGTGAGTTCCCTCTACTAAAGGAATCATATGAATGGGATTCGAGCAAAATCCTCCTTCTCACTTCGAACATGAATTTCATGCACAACATGCTAATCATCTTTGAGGGATATGTGTGCATTTGTTTCACCTCAAAATCATGTCAATGACTTCCCTCCAGCCAATGAATCATATGAATGGGATTCGTACCAATTCCATCTTCGCACTTCGAACATGAATTTCATGCACAACATGCGAATGATCTTTGAAGGATATGTGTGTATTTGTTTCACCTCAAAGTCATGGCAAGGAATCAACTCAAAGTCATGGCAAGGAATCAACTCAAAGTCATGGCAATGAATCATATGAATGGGTTTCGAACAAATTCCATCTTCGCACCTCGAACGTGAATTTCATGCACAACACCCTAATGATCTTTGAGGGATATGTGTGCATTTGTTTAAACTCACAATCATGTCAGTGAGTTCCCTCCAGCCAAGGAATCATATGAATGGGATTCGAACAAATTCCTTCTTCGCACTTCGAACATGAATTTCTTGCACAATATGCTAATGATCTTTGAGGGATATGTGTGTATTTTTTTCACCTCAAAATCCTATCAATGAGTTCCCTCCAACAAATGAATCAAATGAATGGGATTTGAACAAATACCATCTTTGCACTTCGAACATGAATTTCGTGCACAAGATGCGAATGATCTTTGAGGGATATGTGTGTATTTGTTTCACTTCAAAGTCAGGGCAATGAATCGACTCAAAGTCATGGCAATGAATGACATCCTGCCAATGAATAATCTGAAGGGTATTCGAACTAATTCCATTTTCGCATTTGGAACACGAATTTCATGCACAACATGTTAATGATCTTTGAGGGATATGTGTGATTTTGTTTCACCTCAAAATCAAGCGAATGAGTTACCTCCGGCCAATGAATCATATGAATGGGATTCGAACAAATTCAATCTTCCCCCTTCGGACATGAATTCAATGCACAACATGCTAATGATCTTTGAGGGATATGTGTGCATTTGTTTCACCTCAAAATCATGCCAATGAGTTCCTTCCAGCCATTGAATCATATGAATGGGATTCGAACAAATTTCATCTTCGCACTTCGAACATGAATTTCATGCACAACATGCTAATGATCTTTAAGGGTTATGTGTGCATTTGTTTCACCTCAAAATCATGCCAATGAGTCACCCCTAGCCAAGGAATCATATGAATGGGATTGGAAAAAATTCCATCTTCGCACTTCGGACATGAATTTCAAGCACAACATGCTAATGATCTTTGAGGGATATGTGTGCATTTGTTTCACCTCACAATCATGTCAATGAGTTCCCTCCGGCCACAGAATCATATGAATGGGATTCGTACCAATTCCATCTTCGCATTTCGATCATGAATTTCATGCGCAACATGCTAATGATCTTTGAGGGATATGTGTGCAATTGTTTCACCCCAACATAATTCCCATGAGTCACCCCCGGTAGAGGAATTATATGAATGGGGTTCGAACAAAATCCATCTTCGCACTTCGATCATGAATTTTAAGCACAACATGCTAATGATCTTTAAGGGATATGTGTGCATTTGTTTCACCTCACAGTCATGTCAGTGAGTTCCCTCCAGCCAAGGAATCATATGAATGTGGGGTTCGAACAAAATCCATCTTCGCACTTCGAACATAAATTTCTTGCATAACATGCTAGTCATCTTTAAGGGATATGTGTGCATTTGTTTCACCTCAAAAAAATGTCAATGAGTTAACTCCAACCAATGAATCATATGAATGGGATTGGAACAAATTCAATCTTCCCACTTCAGACATGAATTTCAAGCACAACATGCTAATGATCTTTGAGGGATATGTGTGCATTTGTTTCACCTCACAATCATATCAGTGAGTTCCCTCCAGCCAAGGAATCATATGAATAGGATTCGAACAAAATCCATCTTCGCACTTTGATCATGAATTTCAAGCACAACATGCTAATGATCTTTGAGAAATATATGTGCATTCGTTTCACCTAACAATCATATAAGTGAGTTCCCTCCAGCCAAGGAATCATATGAATCGGATTCGAACAAAATCCATCTTCGCACTTCGAACATGAATTTCATGCGCAACATGCTAATGATTTTTGACGGATATGTGTGCAATTGTTTCACCCCAAAATCATTCTAATGAGTCACCCCCAGTAGAGGAATCATATGAATGGGGTTCGAACAAAATCCATCTTCGCACTTCGATCATGAATTTCAAGCACAACATGCTAATGATCTTTAAGGGATATGTGTGCATTTGTTTCACCTCACAATCATGTCAGTGAGTTCCCTCTAGCCAAGGAATCATATGAATGGGATTCGAACAAAATCCTTTTTCGCACTCCGAACATGAATTTCATGCACAACAATCTAATGATCTTTGAGCGATATGTGTGTATTTATTTCACCTCAAAATAATGACAATGAGTTCCCTCCAGCCAGTGAATCATATGAATGGGATTTGCACAAATTCCATCTTCACACTTCGAAAATTAGTTTCAGGCACAACATGCTAATGATCTTTGAGGGATATTTGTGCATTCGTTTCACCTCAAAATCATGCCAATGAGACACCCCCAGCAGAGGTGTCATATGAATGGGGTTCGAACAAAATCCATCTTCGCACTTCGAACATAAATTTCATGCACAACATGCTAATGATCTTTAAGAGATATGTGTGCATTTGTTTCACCTCAAAATCATGTCAATGAGTTCCCTTTATCCAATGAATCATATGGATGGGATTCGAACAAATTACATCTTCACGCTTCGAATATGAATTTCAAGCACAACATGTTAATGATCTTTGAGAGATATGTGTGCATTTGTTTCACCTCACAATCAAGTCAATGAGTTCCCTCCAGCCACAGAATCATATGAATGGGATTCGAACAAATTCTATCTTCGCACTTTGAACATGAATTTCAACCACAAAATGCTACTGATCTTTGAGGGATATGTGTGCATTTGTTTCACCTCACAATCATGTCAATGAGGTCCCTCCAGCCAATGAATCATATGAATGGGATTCGAACAAATTCCATCTTCGCACTCCGATCATGAATTTCAAGCACAACATGCTAATGATCTTTGAGTGATATTTGTGCATTTGTTTCACCTCAAAATCATGCCAATGAGTCACACCCAGCCAAGGAATCATATGAATGGCATTCGAACAAAATCCATCTTCGCACTTCGAACATAAATTTCATGCACAACATGCTAATGATCTTTAAGAGATATGTGTGCATTTGTTTCACCTCAAAATCATGTCAATGAGTTCCCTTTATCCAATGAATCATATGGATGGGATTCGAACAAATTACATCTTCACGCTTCGAATATGAATTTCAAGCACAACATGTTAATGATCTTTGAGAGATATGTGTGCATTTGTTTCACCTCACAATCAAGTCAATGAGTTCCCTCCAGCCACAGAATCATATGAATGGGATTCGAACAAATTCTATCTTCGCACTTCGATCATGAATTTCAAGCACAACATGCTAATGATCTTTAAGGGATATGTGTGAATTTGTTTCACCTCACAATCATGTCAGTGAGTTCCCCCCAGCCAAGGAATCATATGAATGAGATTCGAGTAAATTACATATTCGCCCTTCGATCATGAATTTCAAGCACAACATGCTAATGATCTTTCAGTGATATGGGTGCATTTGTTTCACCTCAAAATCATGCCAATGAGTCACCCCCAGCAAAGGAATCATATGAATGGGATTCGAACAAAATCCATCTTCGCACTTCGAACATAAATTTCATGCGCAACATGCTAATAATCTTTAAGGGATATGTGTGCATTTGTTTTACTCAAAATCATGTCAATGAGTTCCCTCCATCCAATGAATCATATGGATGGGATTCAAACAAATTACATCTTCACCCATCGAACATGAATTTGAAGCACCACATGTTAATGATCTTTGAGAGATATGTGTGCATTTGTTTCACCTCATAATCATGTCAATGAGTTCCCTCCTGCCAATGAAGCATATGAATGGGATTCGAACAAATTCCATCTTTGCACTTCGATCATTCATTTCAAGCACAACATGCTAATGATCTTTTGAGTGATATTTGTGCATTTGTTTCACCTCATAATCATGCCAATGAGTCACCCCCAGCCAAGAAATCATATAAATGGGATTCGAACAAAATCCATCTCCGCACTTCGAACATAAATTTCTTGCACAACATGCCAATGATCTTTAAGGGATATGTGTGCATTAGTTTCACCTTAAAATCATTTCAATGAGTTCCCTCCATCCAATGAATCATATTGATGGGATTCGAACAAATTACATCTTCGCCCTTCGAACATGAATTTCAAGCACAACATGTTAATGATCTTTGAGAGATATGTGTATATTTGTTTCACCTCACAATCATGTCAATGAATTCCCTCCAGCCACTGTATCATATGAATGGGATTCGAACAAATTCCATCTTGGCCCTTCGATCATGAATTTCAAGCACAACATGCTAATGATCTTTGAGTGATATTTTTTCATTTGTTTCACCTCAAAATCATGCCAATGAGTCACCCCCAGCCAAGGAATCATATGAATGGGATTCGAACAAAATCCATCTTCGCACTTCGTAATAAATTTCATGCACAATATGCTAATGATCTTTAAGGGATATGTGTGCATTTCTTTCACCTCACAATCATGCCAATAAGTCTGCTCCATCCAAGGAATCATATCAATGGGATCTGAACAAATTCCATCTTCGCACTTTAAACATGAATTTCAAGCACAACATGTTAATGATCTTTAAGGGATATGTGTGCATTTGTTTCACCTCACAATCATGTCAGTGAGTTCCCTCCAGCCAAGGAATCATGTGAATGAGATTCAAACAAATTACATATTCGCCCTTCGATCATGAATTTCAAGCACAACATGCTAATGATCTTTGAGTGATATTTGTGCATTTGTTTCACCTCAAAATCATCCCAATGAGTCACCCCCAGCCAAGGAATCATATGAATGGGATTTGAACAAAATCCATCTTTGCACATTGAACATAAATTTCATGCACAACATGCTAATGAACTTTAATGCATATGTGTGCATTTGTTTCACATCAAAATCATGCCAATGAGTCCCCTCGAGCCAAAAAATCATATGAATGGGATTCGAAGAAATTCCATCTTCGCACTTTGAACAAGAATTTCAAGCACAACATGCTAATGATCTTTGAGGGATCTGTGTGCATTTGTTTCACCTCACAATCATGTCAATGAGGTCCCTCCAGCCAATGAATCATATGAATGGGATTGGAACAAATTCCATCTTCGCACTTCGATCATGAATTTCAAGCACAACATGCTAATGATCATTGAGTGATATGTGTGCATTTGTTTCACCTCAAAATCATGCCAATGAATCACCCCTAGCAGAGGAATCATATGAATGGGATTCGAATAAAATCCATCTTCGCAGTTCGAACATAAATTTCTTACACAACATGCTAATGATCTTTAAGGGATATGTGTGCATTTGTTTCACCTCAAAATCATGTCAATGAGTTCCCTCCATCCAATGAATCATATGGATGGGATTCGAACAAATTACATCTTCACGCTTCGAACATGAATTTCAAGCACAACATGTTAATGATCTTTGAGAGATATGTGTGCATTTGTTTCACCTCACAATCATGTCATTGAGTTCCCTCCAGCCACAAAATCATATGAATGGGATTCGAACAAATTCCATCTTCACACTTCGATCATGAATTTCAAGCACAACATGCTAATGATCTTTGAGAGATATATGTGTATTCGTTTCACCTCACAATCATGTCAGCGAGTTCCCTCCAGCCAATGAATCATATGAATAGGATTCGAACAAAATCCATCTTCGCAGTTCGAACATAAATTTCATGCACAACATGCTAATGTTCTTTAAGGGATATGTGTGCATTTGTTCAACCTCAAAATCATGCCAATGAGTCCCCTCAGCCAATGAATCATATGTATGGGATTCGAACAAATTCCATCTTCGCACTTTGAACATGAATTTGAAGCACAACATGCTAATTATCTTTGGGGGACATGTGTGCATTTTTTTCACCTCAAAATCATACCAATGAGTCCCCTCCAGCCAAGGAATCATATGAATGGGATTCGAACAAATTCCATCTTCGCACTTTGGACATGAATTTCAAGCACAACATGCTAATGATCTTTGAAGGATATGTGTACATTTGTTTCAGCTTACAATCATGTCAATGAGGTCCCTCCAGCCAATGAATCATATGAATGGGATTCGAACAAATTCCATCTTCGCAATTCGATCATGAATTTCAAGCACAACATGCTAATGATCTTTCAGTGATATGGGTGCATTTGTTTCACCCCAAAATCATGCCAATGAGTCACCCCCAGCAGAGGAATCTTATGAATGGGATTCGAACAAAATCCATCTTCGCACTTCGAACATAAATTTCGTGCACAGCATGCTAATGATCTTTAATGGATATGTGTGCATTTGTTTCACCTCAAAATCTTGCCAATGAGTCCCGTCCAGCAAAGGAATCATATGAATGGGATTCGAACAAATTCCATCTTCGCACTTTGAACATGAATTTCGAACACAACATGCTAATGATTTTTTAGGGATATGTGTGCATTTGTTTCACCTCACAATCATGTCAATGAGGTCCCTCCAGCGAATGAATCATATGAATGGGATTCGAACAAATTCCATCTTCGAACTTTGATCATGAATTTCAAGCACAACATGCTAATGATCTTTGAGTGATATCTGTGCATTTGTTTCACCTCAAAATCATGCCAATGTGTCACCCCCGGCAGAGGAATCATATGAATGGGATTCGAATAAAATCCATCTTCGCACATCAAACATAAATTTCATGCACAACATGGTGATGAACTTTAATAGATATGTGTGCATTTGTTTCACCTCAAAATCATGCCAATGAGTCCCCTCCAGCCAAGAAGTCATATGAATGGGATTCGAACAAATTCCATCTTCGCACTTTGAACATGAATTTCAACCACAAAATGCTACTGATCTTTGAGGGATATGTGTGCATTTGTTTCACCTCACAATCATGTCAAGGAGGTCCCTCCAGCCAATGAATCATATGAATGGGATTCGAACAAATTCCATCTTCGCACTTCGATCATGAATTTCAAGCACAACATGCTAATGATCTTTGAGTGATATGTGTGCATTTGTTTCACCTCAAAATCATGCCAATGAGTCACACCGAGCAGAGGAATCATATGAATGGGATTCGAATAAAATCCATCTTCGCACTTCGAACAAAAATTTCATGCACAACATGCTAATGATCTTTAAGGGATATGTGTGCATTTGTTTCACCACAAAATCATGTCAATGAGTTCTCTCCAGCCAATGAATAATATGAATGGGATTCGAACAAATTACATCTTCGCCCTTCGAACATGAATTTCAAGCACAACATGTTAATGATCGTTGAGTGATATGTGTGCATTTGTTTCACCTCACAATCATGTCAACGAGTTCCCTCCAGCCAATGAATCATATGAATAGGATTCGAACAAAATCCATCTTCGCAGTTCGAACATAAATTTCATGCACAACATGCTAATGTTCTTTAAGGGATATGTGTGCATTTGTTCAACCTCAAAATCATGCCAATGAGTCCCCCCAGCCAATGAATCATATGTATGGGATTCGAACAAACTCCATCTCCGCACTTTGAACATGAATTTGAAGCACAACATGCTAATTATCTTTGGGGGACATGTGTGCATTTTTTTCACCTCAAAATCATACCAATGAGTCCCCTCCAGCCAAGGAATCATATGAATGGGATTCGAACAAATTCCATCTTCGCACTTTGGACATGAATTTCAAGCACAACATGCTAATGATCTCTGAAGGATATGTGTACATTTGTTTCACCTTACAATCATGTCAATGAGGTCCCTCCAGCCAATGAATCATATGAATGGGATTCGAACAAATTCCATCTTCGCAATTCGATCATGAATTTCAAGCACAATATGCTAATGATCTTTCAGTGATATGGGTGCATTTGTTTCACCCCAAAATCATGCCAATGAGTCACCCCCAGCAGAGGAATCTTATGAATGGGATTCGAACAAAATCCATCTTCGCACTTCGAACATAAATTTCGTGCACAGCATGCTAATGATTTTTAACGGATATGTGTGCATTTGTTTCACCTCAAAATCATGTCAATGAGTTCCCTCCATCCAATGAATCATATGGATGGGATTCGAACAAATTCCATCTTCGCACTTTGGACATGAATTTCAAGCACAATATGCTAATGATCTTTGAGGGATATGTGTACATTTGTTTCACCTTACAATCATGTCAATGAGGTCCCTCCAGCCAATGAATCATATGAATGGGATTCGAACAAATTCTATCTTCGCAATTCGATCATGAATTTCAAGCACAACATGCTAATGATCTTTCAGTGATATGGGTGCATTTGTTTAACCCCAAAATCATGCCAATGAGTCCCCCAGCGGAGGAATCATATGAATGGGATTCGAACAAAATCCATCTTCGCACTTCGAACATAAATTTCATGCACAACATGCTAATGATCTTTAATGGATATGTGTGCATTTGTTTCACCTCAAAATCATGGCAATGAGTCCCCTCTAGCAAAGGAATCAGATGAATGGGATTCGAACAAATTCCATCTTCGCACTTTGAACATGAATTTCAAACACAACATGCTAATGATTTTTGAGGGATATGTGTGCATTTGTTTCACCTCACAATCATGTCAATGAGGTCCCTCCAGCCAATGAATCATATGAATGGGATTTGAACAAATTCCATCTTCGCACTTCGATCATGAATTTCAAGCACAACATGCTAATGATCTTTGAGTGATATGTGTGCATTTGTTTCACCTCAAAATCATGCCAATGAGTCACACCGAGCAGAGGAATCATATGAATGGGATTCGAATAAAATCCATCTTCGCACTTCGAACAAAAATTTCATGCACAACATGCTAATGATCTTTAATGGATATGTGTGCATTTGTTTCACCACAAAATCATGTCAATGAGTTCTCTCTAGCCAATGAATAATATGAATGGGATTCGAACAAATTACATCTTCGCCCTTCAAACATGAATTTCAAGCACAACATGTTAATGATCGTTGAGTGATATGTGTGCATTTGTTTCACCTCACAATCATGTCAGCGAGTTCCCTCCAGCCAATGAATCATATGAATAGGATTCGAACAAAATCCATCTTCGCAGTTCGAACATAAATTTCATGCACAACATGCTAATGTTCTTTAAGGGATATGTGTGCATTTGTTCAACCTCAAAATCATGCCAATGAGTCCCCCAAGCCAATGAATCATATGTATGGGATTCGAACAAATTCCATCTTCGCACTTTGAACATGAATTTGAAGCACAACATGCTAATTATCTTTGGGGGACATGTGTGCATTTTTTTCACCTCAAAATCATACCAATGAGTCCCCTCCAGCCAAGGAATCATATGAATGGGATTCGAACAAATTCCATCTTCGCACTTTGGACATGAATTTCAAGCACAACATGCTAATGATCTTTGAAGGATATTTGTACATTTGTTTCACCTTACAATCATGTCAATGTGGTCCCTCCAGCCAATGAAGCATATGAATGGGATTCGAACAAATTCCATCTTCGCACTTCGATCAGGAATTTCAAGCACAACATACTAATGATCATTGAGTGATATGTGTGCATTTGTTTCACCTCAAAATCATGCCAATGAGTCACCCTCAGCAGAGGAATCATATGAATGGGATTCGAATAAAATCCATCTTCGCACTTTGAACATAAATTTCTTGCACAACATGCTAATGATCTTTAAGGGATATGTGTGCATTTGTTTCACCTCAAAATCATGTCAATGAGTTCCCTCCATCCAATGAATCATATGGATGGGATTCGAACAAATTCCATCTTCGCACTTTGGACATGAATTTCAAGCACAACATGCTAATGATCTTTGACGGATATGTGTACATTTGTTTCACCTTACAATCATGTCAATGAGGTCCCTCCAGCCACAGAATCATATGAATGGGATTCGAACAAATTCTATCTTCGCACTTCGATCATGAATTTCAAGCGCAACATGCTAATGATCTTTAAGGGATATGTGTGCATTTGTTTCACCTCACAATCATGTCAGTGAGTTCCCCCCAGCCAAGGAATCATATGAATGAGATTCGAGTAAATTACATATTCGCACTTTGAACATGAATTTGAAGCACAACATGCTAATTATCTTTGGGGGACATGTGTGCATTTTTTTCACCTCAAAATCATACCAATGAGTCCCCTCCAGCCAAGGAATCATATGAATGGGATTCGAACAAATTCCATCTTCGCACTTTGGACATGAATTTCAAGCACAACATGCTAATTATCTCTGAAGGATATGTGTACATTTGTTTCACCTTACAATCATGTCAATGAGGTCCCTCCAGCCAATGAATCATATGAATGGGATTCGAACAAATTCCATCTTCGCAATTCGATCATGAATTTCAAGCACAACATGCTAATGATCTTTCAGTGATATGGCTGCATTTGTTTCACCCCAAAATCATGCCAATGAGTCACCCCCAGCAGAGGAATCTTATGAATGGGATTCGAACAAAATCCATCTTCGCACTTCGAACATAAATTTCGTGCACAGCATGCTAATGATCTTTAAGGGATATGTGTGCATTTGTTTCACCTCAAAATCATGTCAATGAGTTCCCTCCATCCAATGAATCATATGGATGGGATTCGAACAAATTCCATCTTCGCACTTTGGACATGAATTTCAAGCACAATATGCTAATGATCTTTGAGGGATATGTGTACATTTGTTTCACCTTACAATCATGTCAATGAGGTCCCTCCAGCCACAGAATCATATGAATGGGATTCGAACAAATTCTATCTTCGCACTTCGATCATGAATTTCAAGCACAACATGCTAATGATCTTTAAGGGATATGTGTGCATTTGTTTCACCTCAAAATCATGTCAATGAGTTCCCTCCATCCAATGAATCATATGGATGGGATTCGAACAAATTCCATCTTCGCACTTTGGACATGAATTTCAAGCACAATATGCTAATGATCTTTGAGGGATATGTGTACATTTGTTTCACCTTACAATCATGTCAATGAGGTCCCTCCAGCCAGTGAATCATATGAATGGGATTCGAACAAATTCCATCTTCGCAATTCGATCATGAATTTCAAGCACAACATGCTAATGATCCTTCAGTGATATGGGTGCATTTGTTTAACCCCAAAATCATGCCAATGAGTCCCCCAGCGGAGGAATCATATGAATGGGATTCGAACAAAATCCATCTTCGCACTTTGAACATAAATTTCATGCACAACATGCTAATGATCTTTAATGGATATGTGTGCATTTGTTTCACCTCAAAATCATGGCAATGAGTCCCCTCCAGCAAAGGAATCATATGAATGGGATTCGAACAAATTCCATCTTCGCACTTTGAACATGAATTTCAAACACAACATGCTAATGATTTTTGAGGGATATGTGTGCATTTGTTTCACCTCACAATCATGTCAATGAGGTCCCTCCAGCCAATGAATCATATGAATGGGATTCGAACAAATTCCATCTTCGCACTTCGGTCATGAATTTCAAGCACAACATGCTAATGATCTTTGAGTGATATGTGTGCATTTGTTTCACCTCAAAATCATGCCAATGAGTCACACCGAGCAGAGGAATCATATGAATGGGATTCGAATAAAATCCATCTTCGCACTTCGAACAAAAATTTCTTGCACAACATGCTAATGATCTTTAAGGGATATGTGTGCATTTGTTTCACCACAAAATCATGTCAATGAGTTCTCTCTAGCCAATGAATAATATGAATGGGATTCGAACAAATTACATCTTCGCCCTTCGAACATGAATTTCAAGCACAACATGTTAATGATTGTTGAGTGATATGTGTGCATTTGTTTCACATCACAATCATGTCAGCGAGTTCCCTCCAGCCAATGAATCATATGAATAGGATTCGAACAAAATCCATCTTCGCAGTTCGAACATAAATTTCATGCACAACATGCTAATGTTCTTTAAGGGATATGTGTGCATTTGTTCAACCTCAAAATCATGCCAATGAGTCCCCCCAGCCAATGAATCATATGTATGGGATTCGAACAAACTCCATCTTCGCACTTTGAACATGAATTTGAAGCACAACATGCTAATTATCTTTGGGGGACATGTGTGCATTTTTTTCACCTCAAAATCATACCAATGAGTCCCCTCCAGCCAAGGAATCATATGAATGGGATTCGAACAAATTCCATCTTCGCACTTTGGACATGAATTTCAAGCACAACATGCTAATGATCTCTGAAGGATATGTGTACATTTGTTTCACCTTACAATCATGTCAATCAGGTCCCTCCAGCCAATGAATCATATGAATGGGATTCGAACAAATTCCATCTTCGCAATTCGATCATGAATTTCAAGCACAACATGCTAATGATCTTTCAGTGATATGGGTGCATTTGTTTAACCCCAAAATCATGCCAATGAGTCCCCCAGCGGAGGAATCATATGAATGGGATTCGAACAAAATCCATCTTCGCACTTCGAACATAAATTTCATGCACAACATGCTAATGATCTTTAATGGATATGTGTGCATTTGTTTCACCTCAAAATCATGGCAATGAGTCCCCTCCAGCAAAGGAATCATATGAATGGGATTCGAACAAATTCCATCTTCGCACTTTGAACATGAATTTCAAACACAACATGCAAATGATTTTTGAGGGATATGTGTGCATTTGTTTCACCTCACAATCATGTCAATGAGGTCCCTCCAGCCAATGAATCATATGAATGGGATTTGAACAAATTCCATCTTCGCACTTCGATCATGAATTTCAAGCACAACATGCTAATGATCTTTGAGTGATATGTGTGCATTTGTTTCACCTCAAAATCATGCCAATGAGTCACACCGAGCAGAGGAATCATATGAATGGGATTCGAATAAAATCCATCTTCGCACTTCGAACAAAAATATCATGCACAACATGCTAATGATCTTTAATGGATATGTGTGCATTTGTTTCACCACAAAATCATGTCAATGAGTTCTCTCTAGCCAATGAATAATATGAATGGGATTCGAACAAATTACATCTTCGCCCTTCAAACATGAATTTCAAGCACAACATGTTAATGATCGTTGAGTGATATGTGTGCATTTGTTTCACCTCACAATCATGTCAGCGAGTTCCCTCCAGCCAATGAATCATATGAATAGGATTCGAACAAAATCCATCTTCGCAGTTCGAACATAAATTTCATGCACAACATGCTAATGTTCTTTAAGGGATATGTGTGCATTTGTTCAACCTCAAAATCATGCCAATGAGTCCCCCAAGCCAATGAATCATATGTATGGGATTCGAACAAATTCCATCTTCGCACTTTGAACATGAATTTGAAGCACAACATGCTAATTATCTTTGGGGGACATGTGTGCATTTTTTTCACCTCAAAATCATACCAATGAGTCCCCTCCAGCCAAGGAATCATATGAATGGGATTCGAACAAATTCCATCTTCGCACTTTGGACATGAATTTCAAGCACAACATGCTAATGATCTTTGAAGGATATGTGTACATTTGTTTCACCTTACAATCATGTCAATGTGGTCCCTCCAGCCAATGAAGCATATGAATGGGATTCGAACAAATTCCATCTTCGCACTTCGATCAGGAATTTCAAGCACAACATACTAATGATCATTGAGTGATATGTGTGCATTTGTTTCACCTCAAAATCATGCCAATGAGTCACCCTCAGCAGAGGAATCATATGAATGGGATTCGAATAAAATCCATCTTCGCACTTTGAACATAAATTTCTTGCACAACATGCTAATGATCTTTAAGGGATATGTGTGCATTTGTTTCACCTCAAAATCATGTCAATGAGTTCCCTCCATCCAATGAATCATATGGATGGGATTCGAACAAATTCCATCTTCGCACTTTGGACGTGAATTTCAAGCACAACATGCTAATGATCTTTGACGGATATGTGTACATTTGTTTCACCTTACAATCATGTCAATGAGGTCCCTCCAGCCACAGAATCATATGAATGGGATTCGAACAAATTCTATCTTCGCACTTCGATCATGAATTTCAAGCACAACATGCTAATGATCTTTAAGGGATATGTGTGCATTTGTTTCACCTCACAATCATGTCAGTGAGTTCCCCCCAGCCAAGGAATCATATGAATGAGATTCGAGTAAATTACATATTCGCACTTTGAACATGAATTTGAAGCACAACATGCTAATTATCTTTGGGGGACATGTGTGCATTTTTTTCACCTCAAAATCATACCAATGAGTCCCCTCCAGCCAAGGAATCATATGAATGGGATTCGAACAAATTCCATCTTCGCACTTTGGACATGAATTTCAAGCACAACATGCTAATGATCTCTGAAGGATATGTGTACATTTGTTTCACCTTACAATCATGTCAATGAGGTCCCTCCAGCCAATGAATCATATGAATGGGATTCGAACAAATTCCATCTTCGCAATTCGATCATGAATTTCAAGCACAACATGCTAATGATCTTTCAGTGATATGGGTGCATTTGTTTCACCCCAAAATCATGCCAATGAGTCACCCCCAGCAGAGGAATCTTATGAATGGGATTCGAACAAAATCCATCTTCGCACTTCGAACATAAATTTCGTGCACAGCATGCTAATGATCTTTAAGGGATATGTGTGCATTTGTTTCACCTCAAAATCATGTCAATGAGTTCCCTCCATCCAATGAATCATATGGATGGGATTCGAACAAATTCCATCTTCGCACTTTGGACATGAATTTCAAGCACAATATGCTAATGATCTTTGAGGGATATGTGTACATTTGTTTCACCTTACAATCATGTCAATGAGGTCCCTCTAGCCACAGAATCATATGAATGGGATTCGAACAAATTCTATCTTCGCACTTCGATCATGAATTTCAAGCACAACATGCTAATGATCTTTAAGGGATATGTGTGCATTTGTTTCACCTCAAAATCATGTCAATGAGTTCCCTCCATCCAATGAATCATATGGATGGGATTCGAACAAATTCCATCTTCGCACTTTGGACATGAATTTCAAGCACAATATGCTAATGATCTTTGAGGGATATGTGTACATTTGTTTCACCTTACAATCATGTCAATGAGGTCCCTCCAGCCAATGAATCATATGAATGGGATTCGAACAAATTCCATCTTCGCAATTCGATCATGAATTTCAAGCACAACATGCTAATGATCTTTCAGTGATATGGGTGCATTTGTTTAACCCCAAAATCATGCCAATGAGTCCCCCAGCGGAGGAATCATATGAATGGGATTCGAACAAAATCCATCTTCGCACTTCGAACATAAATTTCATGCACAACATGCTAATGATCTTTAATGGATATGTGTGCATTTGTTTCACCTCAAAATGATGGCAATGAGTCCCCTCCAGCAAAGGAATCATATGAATGGGATTCGAACAAATTCCATCTTCGCACTTTGAACATGAATTTCAAACACAACATGCTAATGATTTTTGAGGGATATGTGTGCATTTGTTTCACCTCACAATCATGTCAATGAGGTCCCTCCAGCCAATGAATCATATGAATGGGATTCGAACAAATTCCATCTTCGCACTTCGGTCATGAATTTCAAGCACAACATGCTAATGATCTTTGAGTGATATGTGTGCATTTGTTTCACCTCAAAATCATGCCAATGAGTCACACCGAGCAGAGGAATCATATGAATGGGATTCGAATAAAATCAATCTTCGCACTTCGAACAAAAATTTCTTGCACAACATGCTAATGATCTTTAAGGGATATGTGTGCATTTGTTTCACCACAAAATCATGTCAATGAGTTCTCTCTAGCCAATGAATAATATGAATGGGATTCGAACAAATTACATCTTCGCCCTTCGAACATGAATTTCAAGCACAACATGTTAATGATCGTTGAGTGATATGTGTGCATTTGTTTCACCTCACAATCATGTCAGCGAGTTCCCTCCAGCCAATGAATCATATGAATAGGATTCGAACAAAATCCATCTTCGCAGTTCGAACATAAATTTCATGCACAACATGCTAATGTTCTTTAAGGGATATGTGTGCATTTGTTCAACCTCAAAATCATGCCAATGAGTCCCCCCAGCCAATGAATCATATGTATGGGATTCGAACAAACTCCATCTTCGCACTTTGAACATGAATTTGAAGCACAACATGCTAATTATCTTTGGGGGACATGTGTGCATTTTTTTCACCTCAAAATCATACCAATGAGTCCCCTCCAGCCAAGGAATCATATGAATGGGATTCGAACAAATTCCATCTTCGCACTTTGGACATGAATTTCAAGCACAACATGCTAATGATCTCTGAAGGATATGTGTACATTTGTTTCACCTTACAATCATGTCAATCAGGTCTCTCCAGCCAATGAATCATATGAATGGGATTCGAACAAATTCCATCTTCGCAATTCGATCATGAATTTCAAGCACAACATGCTAATGATCTTTCAGTGATATGGGTGCATTTGTTTAACCCCAAAATCATGCCAATGAGTCCCCCAGCGGAGGAATCATATGAATGGGATTCGAACAAAATCCATCTTCGCACATCGAACATAAATTTCATGCACAACATGCTAATGATCTTTAATGGATATGTGTGCATTTGTTTCACCTCAAAATCATGGCAATGAGTCCCCTCCAGCAAAGGAATCATATGAATGGGATTCGAACAAATTCCATCTTCGCACTTTGAACATGAATTTCAAACACAACATGCTAATGATTTTTGAGGGATATGTGTGCATTTGTTTCACCTCACAATCATGTCAATGAGGTCCCTCCAGCCAATGAATCATATGAATGGGATTCGAACAAATTCCATCTTCGCACTTCGATCATGAATTTCAAGCACAACATGCTAATGATCTTTGAGTGATATGTGTGCATTTGTTTCACCTCAAAATCATGCCAATGAGTCACACCGAGCAGAGGAATCATATGAATGGGATTCGAATAAAATCCATCTTCGCACTTCGAACAAAAATTTCATGCACAACATGCTAATGATCTTTAATGGATATGTGTGCATTTGTTTCACCACAAAATCATGTCAATGAGTTCTCTCTAGCCAATGAATAATATGAATGGGATTCGAACAAATTACATCTTCGCCCTTCAAACATGAATTTCAAGCACAACATGTTAATGATCGTTGAGTGATATGTGTGCATTTGTTTCACCTCACAATCATGTCAGCGAGTGCCCTCCAGCCAATGAATCATATGAATAGGATTCGAACAAAATCCATCTTCGCAGTTCGAACATAAATTTCATGCACAACATGCTAATGTTCTTTAAGGGATATGTGTGCATTTGTTCAACCTCAAAATCATGCCAATGAGTCCCCCAAGCCAATGAATCATATGTATGGGATTCGAACAAATTTCATCTTCGCACTTTGAACATGAATTTGAAGCACAACATGCTAATTATCTTTGGGGGACATGTGTGCATTTTTTTCACCTCAAAATCATACCAATGAGTCCCCTCCAGCCAAGGAATCATATGAATGGGATTCGAACAAATTCCATCTTCGCACTTTGGACATGAATTTCAAGCACAACATGCTAATGATCTTTGAAGGATATGTGTACATTTGTTTCACCTTACAATCATGTCAATGTGGTCCCTCCAGCCAATGAAGCATATGAATGGGATTCGAACAAATTCCATCTTCGCACTTCGATCAGGAATTTCAAGCACAACATACTAATGATCATTGAGTGATATGTGTGCATTTGTTTCACCTCAAAATCATGCCAATGAGTCACCCTCAGCAGAGGAATCATATGAATGGGATTCGAATAAAATCCATCTTCGCACTTTGAACATAAATTTCTTGCACAACATGCTAATGATCTTTAATGGATATGTGTGCATTTGTTTCACCTCAAAATCATGTCAATGAGTTCCCTCCATCCAATGAATCATATGGATGGGATTCGAACAAATTCCATCTTCGCACCTTGGACATGAATTTCAAGCACAACATGCTAATGATCTTTGACGGATATGTGTACATTTGTTTCACCTTACAATCATGTCAATGAGGTCCCTCCAGCCATAGAATCATATGAATGGGATTCGAACAAATTCTATCTTCGCACTTCGATCATGAATTTCAAGCACAACATGCTAATGATCTTTAAGGGATATGTGTGCATTTGTTTCACCTCACAATCATGTCAGTGAGTTCCCCCCAGCCAAGGAATCATATGAATGAGATTCGAGTAAATTACATATTCGCACTTTGAACATGAATTTGAAGCACAACATGCTAATTATCTTTGGGGGACATGTGTGCATTTTTTTCACCTCAAAATCATACCAATGAGTCCCCTCCAGCCAAGGAATCATATGAATGGGATTCGAACAAATTCCATCTTCGCACTTTGGACATGAGTTTCAAGCACAACATGCTAATGATCTCTGAAGGATATGTGTACATTTGTTTCACCTTACAATCATGTCAATGAGGTCCCTCCAGCCAATGAATCATATGAATGGGATTCGAACAAATTCCATCTTCGCACTTCGATCAGGAATTTCAAGCACAACATACTAATGATCATTGAGTGATATGTGTGCATTTGTTTCACCTCAAAATCATGCCAATGAGTCACCCTCAGCAGAGGAATCATATGAATGGGATTCGAATAAAATCCATCTTCGCACTTTGAACATAAATTTCTTGCATAACATGCTAATGATCTTTAAGGGATATGTGTGCATTTGTTTCACCTCAAAATCATGTCAATGAGTTCCCTCCATCCAATGAATCATATGGATGGGATTCGAACAAATTCCATCTTCGCACTTTGGACATGAATTTCAAGCACAACATGCTAATGATCTTTGACGGATATGTGTACATTTGTTTCACCTTACAATCATGTCAATGAGGTCCCTCCAGCCACAGAATCATATGAATGGGATTCGAACAAATTCTATCTTCGCACTTCGATCATGAATTTCAAGCACAACATGCTAATGATCTTTAAGGGATATGTGTGCATTTGTTTCACCTCACAATCATGTCAGTGAGTTCCCCCCAGCCAAGGAATCATATGAATGAGATTCGAGTAAATTACATATTCACACTTTGAACATGAATTTGAAGCACAACATGCTAATTATCTTTGGGGGACATGTGTGCATTTTTTTCACCTCAAAATCATACCAATGAGTCCCCTCCAGCCAAGGAATCATATGAATGGGATTCGAACAAATTCCATCTTCGCACTTTGGACATGAGTTTCAAGCACAACATGCTAATGATCTCTGAAGGATATGTGTACATTTGTTTCACCTTACAATCATGTCAATGAGGTCCCTCCAGCCAATGAATCATATGAATGGGATTCAAACAAATTCCATCTTCGCAATTCGATCATGAATTTCAAGCACAACATGCTAATGATCTTTCAGTGATATAGGTGCATTTGTTTCACCCCAAAATCATGCCAATGAGTCACCCCCAGCAGAGGAATCTTATGAATGGGATTCGAACAAAATCCATCTTCGCACTTCGAACATAAATTTCGTGCACAGCATGCTAATGATCTTTAAGGGATATGTGTGCATTTGTTTCACCTCAAAATCATGTCAATGAGTTCCCTCCATCCAATGAATCATATGAATGGGATTCGAATAAAATCCATCTTCGCACTTTGAACATAAATTTCTTGCACAACATGCTAATGATCTTTAAGGGATATGTGTGCATTTGTTTCACCTCAAAATCATGTCAATGAGTTCCCTCCATCCAATGAATCATATGGATGGGATTCGAAAAAATTCCATCTTCGCACTTTGGACATGAATTTCAAGCACAACATGCTAATGATCTTTGAGGGATATGTGTACATTTGTTTCACCTTACAATCATGTCAATGAGGTCCCTCCAGCCAATGAATCATATGAATGGGATTCGAACAAATTCCATCTTCGCAATTCGATCATGAATTTCAAGCACAACATGCTAATGATCTTTCAGTGATATGGGTGCATTTGTTTAACCCCAAAATCATGCCAATGAGTCCCCCAGTGGAGGAATCATATGAATGGGATTCGAACAAAATCTATCTTCGCACTTCGAACATAAATTTCATGCACAACATGCTAATGATCTTTCATGGATATGTGTGCATTTGTTTCACCTCAAAATCATGGCAATGGGTCCCCTCCAGCAAAGGAATCATATGAATGGGATTCGAACAAATTCCATCTTCGCACTTTGAACATGAGTTTCAAACACAACATGCTAATGATTTTTGAGGGATATGTGTGCATTTGTTTCACCTCACAATCATGTCAATGAGGTCCCTCCAGCCAATGAATCATATGAATGGGATTCGAACAAATTCCATCTTCGCACTTCGATCATGAATTTCAAGCACAACATGCTAATGATCTTTGAGTGATATGTGTGCATTTGTTTCACCTCAAAATCATGCCAATGAGTCACACCGAGCAGAGGAATCATATGAATGGGATTCGAATAAAATCCATCTTCGCAGTTCGAACAAAAATGTCATGCACAACATGCTAATGATCTTTAAGGGATATGTGTGCATTTGTTTCACCACAAAATCATGTCAATGAGTTCTCTCCAGCCAATGAATAATATGAATGGGATTCGAACAAATTACATCTTCACCCTTTGAACATGAATTTCAAGCACAACATGTTAATGATCCTTGAGTAATATGTGTGCATTTGTTTCACCTCACAATCATGTCAATGAGTTCCCTCCAGCCACTGACTCATATGTATGGGATTCGAACAAATTCCATCTTCGCACTTCGTTCATGAATTTCAAGCAAAACATGCTAATGATCTTTAAGGGATATGTGTGCATTTGTTTCACCTCACAATCATATCAATGAGTCACCCCTGGCAGAGGAATCATATGAGTGGGATTCGAACAAAATCCATCTTCGCACTTTGAACATAAATTTCTTGCACAACATGCTAATGATCTTTAAGGGATATGTGTGCATTTGTTTCACCTTACAATCATGTCAATGAGTTCCCTCCAGCCACTGACTCATATGAATGGGATTTGAACAAATTCCATCTTCGCACTTCGATCATGAATTTCAATCACCACATGCTAATGATCTTTAAGGGATATGTGTGCATTTGTTTCACCTCACAATCATGTCAATGAGTCACCCCCAGCAAGGGAATCATATGAAGGGGACTCGAACAAAATCCATCATCGCACTTCGAACATAAATTTCTTGCACAACATGTTAATGATCTTTAAGGGATATGTGTGCATTTGTTTCACCTCAAAATCATGTCAATGAGTTCCCTCCATCCAATGAATCATATGGATGGGATTCGAACAAAATACATCTTCGCCCTTCGAACATGAATTTCAAGCACAACATTTTTATGATCTTTGAGAGATATGTGTGCATTTGTTTCACCTAACAATCATGTCAATGAGGTCCCTCCAGCCAATCAATCATATGAATGGGATTCGAACAAATTCAATATTCGCACTTCGATCATGTATTTCAAGCACAACATGCTCATGATCTTTGAGCGATATTTGTGCATTTGTTTCACCTCAAAATCATGGCTGTGAGTTCCCTCCAGCCAAGGAATCATATGAATGGGATTCGAACAAAATCCTTCTTCGCACCTCGAACATGAATTTCAAGCAGAACATGCTAATGATCTTTGAGGGATACGTATGCATTTGTTTCACCTGACAATCATGTCAATGAGTTCCCTCCAGCCACTGACTCATATGAATGGGATTTGAACAAATTCCATCTTCGCACTTCGATCATGAATTTCCATCACCACATGCTAATGATCTTTAAGGGATATGTGTGCATTTGTTTCACCTCACAATCATGTCAATGAGTCACCCCCGGCAAGGGAATCATATGAAGGGGACTCGAACAAAATCCATCATCGCACTTCGAACATAAATTTCTTGCACAACATGTTAATGATCTTTAAGGGATATGTGTGCATTTGTTTTACCTCAAAATCATGTTAATGAGTTCCCTCCATCCAATGAATCATATGGATGGGATTCGAACAAATTACATCTTCGCCCTTCGAACATGAATTTTAAGCACAACATGTTAATGATCTTTGAGAGATATGTGTGCATTTGTTTCACCGAACACTCATGTCAATGAGATCCCTCCAGCCAATCAATCATATGAATGGGATTCGAACAAATCCATATTCACACTTCGTTCATGAATTTCAAGCACAACATGCTAATGATCTTTAAGGGATATGTGTGCATTTGTTTCACCTCACAATCATGTCAGTGAGTTCCCCTCCTGCCAAGGAATCATATGAATGAGATTCGAACAAATTACATCTTCGCCCTTTGATCATGAATTTGAAGCACAACATGGTAATGGTCTTTGAGTGATATTTGTGCATTTGTTTCACCTCAAAATTATGCCGATGAGTCACCCTCAGCCAAGGAATCATATGAATGGGATTCGAACAAAATCCATCTTCGCTCTTCGAACATAAATTTCATGCACAACATGGTAATGATCTTTCAGTGATATGGGTGCATTTGTTTAACCCCAAAATCATGCCAATGAGTCCCCCAGCGGAGGAATCATATGAATGGGATTCGAACAAAATCCATCTTCGCACTTCGAACATAAATTTCATGCACAACATGCTATAATGATCTTTAATGGATATGTGTGCATTTGTTTCACCTCAAAATCATGGCAATGAGTCCCCTCCAGCAAAGGAATCATATGAATGGGATTCGAACAAATTCCATCTTCGCACTTTGAACATGAATTTCAAACACAACATGCTAATGATTTTTGAGGGATATGTGTGCATTTGTTTCACCTCACATTCATGTCAATGAGGTCCCTCCAGCCAATGAATCATATGAATGGGATTCGAACAAATTCCATCTTCGCACTTCGATCATGAATTTCGAGCACAACATGCTAGTGATCTTTGAGCGATATTTGTGCATTTGTTTCACCTCAAAATCATGGCTGTGAGTTCCCTCCAGCAAAGGAATCATATGAATGGGATTCGAAAAAAATCCTTCGTCGCACCTCGAACATGAATTTCAAGCAGAACATGATAATGATCTTTGAGGGATACGTATGCATTTGTTTCACCTCACAATCATGTCAATGAGTTCCCTCCAGCCACTGACTCATATGAATGGGATTTGAACAAATTCCATCTTCGCACTTCGATCATGAATTTGAATCACCACATGCTAATGATCTTTAAGGGATATGTGTGCATTTGTTTCACCTCACAATCATGTCAATGAGTCAACCCCGACAAGGAATCATATGAAGGGGACTCGAACAAAGTCCATCATCGCACTTCGGACATAAATTTCTTGCACAACATGTTAATGATCTTTAAGGGATATGTGTGCATTTGTTTCACCTCAAAATCATGTTAATGAGTTCCATCCATCCAATGAATCATATGGATTGGATTCGAACAAATTACATCTGCGCCCTTCGAACATGAATTTTAAGCACAACATGTTAATGATCTTTGAGAGATATGTGTGCATTTGTTTCACCGAACAATCATGTCAATGAGGTCCCTCCCGCCAATCAATCATATGAATGGGATTCGAACAAATTCCATATTCGCACTTCGATCATGAATTTCAAGCACAACATGCTAATGATCTTTAAGGGATATGTGTGCATTTGTTTCACCTCACAATCATGTCAGTGAGTTCCCTCAAGCCAAGGAATCATATGAATGAGATTCAAACAAATTACATCTTCGCCCTTTGATCATGAATTTGAAGAACAACATGGTAATGATCTTTGAGTGATATTTGTGCATTTGTTTCACCTCAAAATTATGCCGATGAGTCACCCTCAGCCAAAGAATCATATGAATGGGATTCGAACAAAATCCATCTTCGCTCTTGGAACATAAATTTCATGCACAACATGGTAATGATCTTTAAGCGATATGCGTGCATTTGTTTCACCTCAAAATCATGCCAATGAGTCCCCTCCGGCCAAGGAATCATATGAAGGGGACTCGAACAAATTCCATCTTCGCACTTTGAACATGAATTTCAAACACAACATGCTAATGATTTTTGAGGGATATGTGTGCATTTGTTTCACCTCACAATCATGTCAATGAGGTCCCTCCAGCCAATGAATCATATGAATGGGATTCGAACAAATTCCATCTCCGGACTTCCGAAATGAATTTCATACCCAACATGCTAGTGATCTTTGATGGATATCTCTGCATTTCTTTCAGCTCACAATCAGGTCAATGAGTTGCCACCAGCAAATTAATCATATGAATGGTATTCGAACAAATTCCATCTTCGCACTTCGAACATGAATTCCAAGCACAACATGCTAATTATCTGTGAGAGATATGTGTGCATTCGTTTCACCTCAAAATCATGCCAATGAGTCACCTCCAACCAAGGAATCATATGAATGGGATTCGAACAAATTCCATCTTCGCACTTCGAACATGAATTTCAAGCACAACATGCTAATGATCTTTGAGGGAAATGTGTGCATTTGTTTCACCTCAGAATCATGCCAATGAGTCACCTCCAGCCAATGAATCATTTCAATGGGATTCGAACATATTCCATCTTCGCACTTCGAATATGACTTTCATGCACAACATGCTAATAATCTTTGAGAGATATATGTGCATTTGTTTCACCTCAAAATCATGCAAATAAGTCACCTCCTGCCAAGGAATTATTTGAATGGGATTCAAACAAATTCCAACTTCGCACTACGAACATGAATTTCAAGCACCACATTCTAATGATCTTTGAGGAATATGTGTGCATTTGTTTCACCTCAAAATCATGCCAATGAGTCACCTCTTGCCAAGGAATCATTTGAATAGGATTAGGAAAAAATTCCATCTTCGCACTTCGAACATGAATTTCAAGCACAATATTCTAATGATCTTCGAGGAATTTGTGTGCATTTGTTTCACCTCAGAATCATGCCAATGAGTCACTTTTTTCCAAGGAATCATTTGAATGGGATTAGAAAAAATTCCATCTTCGCACTTCGAACATGAATTTCAAGCACAACATTCTAATGATCTTTGAGGAATTTGTGTGCATTTGTTTCACCTCAGAATCATGCCAATGAGTCACGTCCAGCCAAAGAGTCATATGAATAGGATTCGAACAAATTCCATCTCTACACTTCGAACATGAATTTCAAGCACCACATTCTAAAGATCTTTGAGGAATATGTGTGCATTTCTTTCACCTCAGAATCATGCTAATGAGTCTCCTCCAGCGAAGGAATCACATGAATGGGATTCGAACAAATTCCATCTTCGCACTTCAAACACGACTTTCATGCACAATATGCTAATGATCTTTGAGGGATGTGTGTGCATTTGTTTCACCTCACAATCAAGTCAATGAGTTCCCACCATCCAATGAATCAGATGAATGGGATTCGAACAAATTCCATCTTCGCACTTCCGACATGAATTTCATGCACAACATGCTAATGATCTTTGAGCGATATGTGTGCATTTCTTTCACCTCACAATCAGGTCAATGAGTTCCCACCAGCCAATGAATCATATGAATGGGACTCGAACAAATTCCCTCTTCGCACTTCCAACATCAATTTCATGCACAACATGTTAGTGATCTTTGAGGGATATGTGTGCATTTCTTTCACCTCACAAACAGGTCAATGAGTTCCCACCAGCAAATCAATCATATGAATGGGATTCGAAAAAATTCCATCTTCGCACTTCGAACATGAATTTCAAGCACAACATGCTAATTATCTTTGAGAAATATGTGTGCATTCGTTTCACCTCAAAATCATGCAAATGAGTTGCCACCAGACAATGAATCATATGAATGGTATTCGAACGTACTCCATCTTCGCACTTCCCACATCAATTTATGCACAACATGTTAATGATCTTTGAGGGATATGTGTGCTATTCTTTCACCTCACAATCGGGTCAATGAGTTCCCACCAGAAAATGAATCATATGAATGAGATTCGAACAAATTCCATCTTCGCACTTCGAACATGAATTTTAAGCACAACATGCTAATGATCTTTGAGAGATATGTGTGCATTCGTTTCACCTCAAAATCATGCCAATGAGTTACCTCCAGCCAAGGAATCATTTGAATGGGATTCGAACATATTCCATCTTCGCACGTCGAACACGAATATAATGCACAACATGCTAATAATCTTTGAGGGATATGTCTGCATTTGTTTAACCTCACAATCATGTCAATGAGTTCTCACCAGCCAATGAATCATTTGAATGGGATTCGAAAAAATTTCATCTACACACTTCGAACATGAATTTCGAGCACAACAGTCTAATGATATTTGAGGAATATGGGTGCATTTGTTTCACCTCAACATCATGCCAATGAGTCACCTCCAAGCAAGGAATAATTTGAATGGGATTCAAACAAATTCCATTTTCGCACTTCGAACATGAATTTCATGCACAACATGCTCATGATCTTAGAGAGATACGTGTGCATTCGTTTCACCTCAAAATCATGCCAATGAGTCACCTCCAGCCAAGGAATCATTTGAATGGGATTCGAACATATTCTATCTTCGCACTTCGAACATGAATATAATGCACAACATGCAAATAATCTTTGAGGGATATGTGTGCATCTGTTTCTCTTCAAAATCATTTGAATGGGATTCGAACAAATTTCATCATCGCACTTCGAACATGAATTTCAAGCACAATATTCTAATGATCTTTGAGGGATATGTGTGCATTTGTTTCACCTCACAATTATGTCAATGAGTTCCTGCCAGCTAATGAATCATATGAATTGGCTTCGAACAAATTCCATCTTCGCAATTCGATCATGAATTTCAAGCACAACAAGCTAATGATCTTTGAGCGATATGTGTGCATTTGTTTCACCTGACAATCATGTCAGTGAGTTCCGTTCAGCCAAGGAATCATATGAATGGGATTCGAACAAATTCCATCTTCGCACTACGATCACGAATTTCAAGCACAACATGCAAAAGATCTTTTGAGGGATATGTGTGCATTTGTTTCACCTCACAATCATGTCAATGAGTTCCCGCCAGCTAATGAATCATATGAATTGGCTTCGAACAAATTCCATCTTCGCAATTCGCTCATGAATTTCAAGCACAACATGCTAATGATCTTTAAGCGATATGTGTACATTTGTTTCACCTCACAATCATGTCAGTGAGTTCCCTCCAGCCAAGGAATCATATGAATGGCATTCGAAAAAAATCCCTCTTCGCCCTTCGGACATGAATTTCAAGCACAACATGTTATTGATCTTTGAGGGATATGTGTCCATTTGTTTCACCTCAAAATCATGCCAATGTGTCACCTCCAGCCGAGGAATCATATGAATGGGATTTGAACAAAATCCATCTTCGCACCTCGAACGCGAATTTCATGCACAACACGCTAATGAGCTTTGAGGGATACGTGTGCAATTATTTCACCTCACAATCATGTCAATGACTTCCCGCCAGCTAATGAATCATATGAATAATATTTGAACAAATTCCATCTTTGCACTCTTCAATCATGATCTTTGAAGCACAACATGCTAATGATCTTTGAGCGATATGTGTGCATTTGTTTCACATCACAATCATGTCAATGAGTTCCCTCCAGCCAAGGAATAATATGAATTGGATTCGAACAAATTCCATCTTCGCACTTCGATCTTGAATTTCAAGCACAACATGCTAATGATCTTTGAGGGATATGTGTGCTTTTGTTTCACCTCACAATCATGTCAATGACTTCCCGCCAGCTAATGAAACATTTGAATGGGATTCGAACATATTCCATCTTCGCACTTCGAACATGAATTTCATGCACAACATGCAAATAATCTTTGAGTGATATGTGTGCATTTGTTTCACCTCAAAATCATGCAAATAAGTCACCTCCTGTGAAGGAATCATTTGAATGGGATTCAAACAAATTCCATCTTCGCACTTCGAACATGAATTTCAAGCACAACATTCTAATGATCTTTGAGGAATATGTGTGCATTTGTTTCACCTCAAAATCATGCCAATGAGTCACCACCTGCCAAGGAATCAATTGAATGGGATTCGAACAAATTCCATCTTCGCACTTCGAACATGAATTTCAAGCACAACATTCTAAAAATCTTTGAGGAATATGTGTGCATTTGTTTCACCTCAAAATCATGCCAATGAGTCACCTCCAGCCCAGGAGTCATATGCATATGATTCGAACAAATTGCATCTCCGCACTTCGAACATGAATTTCAAGCACAACATTCTAAAGATCTTTGAGGAATATATGTGTGCATTTGTTTCACCTCAAAATCATGCCAATGAGTCACCTCCAGCCAAGAAATCATATGAATGGGATTCGAACATATTCCATCTTCGCACTTTGAACATGAATTTCATGCACAACATGCTAATAATCTTTGAGTGATATGTGTGCAATTGTTTCACCTCAAAATCATGCAAATAAGTCACCTCCTGCGAAAGAATCATTTGAATGGGATTTAAACAAATTCCATCTTCGCACTTCGAACATGAATTTCAAGCACAACATTCTAATGATCTTTGAGGAATATGTGTGCATTTGTTTCACCTCAAAATCATGCCAATGAGTCACCACCTGCCAAGGAATCAATTGAATGGGATTCGAACAAATTCCATCTTCGCACTTCGAACATGAATTTCAAGCACAACATTCTAAAAATCTTTGAGGAATATGTGTGCATTTGTTTCACCTCAAAATCATGCCAATGAGTCACCTCCAGCCCAGGAGTCATATGCATATGATTCGAACAAATTCCATCTCCGCACTTCGAACATGAATTTCAAGCACAACATTCTAAAGATCTTTGAGGAATATATGTGTGCATTTGTTTCACCTCAAAATCATGCCAATGAGTCACCTCCAGCTAAGAAATCATATGAATGGGATTCGAACATATTCCATCTTCGCACTTTGAACATGAATTTCATGCACAACATGCTAATAATCTTTGAGTGATATGTGTGCAATTGTTTCACCTCAAAATCATGCAAATAAGTCACCTCCTGCGAAAGAATCATTTGAATGGGATTTAAACAAATTCCATCTTCGCACTTCGAACATGAATTTCAAGCACAACATTCTAATGATCTTTGAGGAATATGTGTGCATTTGTTTCACCTCAAAATCATGCCAATGACTCACCACCAGCCAAAAAATCATATGAATGGGACTCGACAAATTCCATCTTCCCACTTCGAACATGAATTTCGAGCACAACATTCTAATGATCTTTGAGAGCTATGTGTGCATTCGTTTCACCTCAAAATCATGCCAGTGAGTTACCTCCAACCAAGGAATCATATGAATGGGATTCGGACGAACTCCATCTTCGCACTTCGAACATGAATTTCAAGGACAACATGCTAATGATCTTTGAGGGGTATGTGTGCATTTGTTTCACCTCAAAATAATGCTAATGAGTCACCTCCAGCCAAGAAATCATATGATGTTATTCGAACAAATTCCATTTTCGCACTTTGAACATGAATTTCATGCACAACATGCTAATGATCTTTGAGAGTTACGTGTGCATTCGTTTCACCTCAAAATCATGCCAATGAGTCACCTCCAGCCAAGGAATCATTTGAATGGGATTCGAACATATTCCATCTTCGCACGTCGAACACGAATATAATGCACAATATGCTAATAATCTTTGAGGGATATGTGTGCATTTGTTTCACCTCACAATCATGTCAATGAGTTCTCACCAGCCAATGAATCATTTGAATGGGATTCGAAAAAATTTCATCTACACACTTCGAACATGAATTTCAAGCACAACATTCTAATGATATTTGAGGAATATGGGTGCATTTGTTTCACCTCAACATCATGCCAATGAGTCCCCTCCAGGCAAGGAATAATTTGAATGGGATTCAAACAAATTCCATTTTCGCACTTCGAACATGATTTTCCTGCACAACATGCTCATGATCATAGAGAGATATGTGTGCATTCGTTTCACCTCAAAATCATGCCAATGAGTCACCTCCAGCCAAGGAATCATTTGAATGGGATTCGAACATATTCCATCTTCGCACTTCGAACATGAATATAATGCACAACATGCAAATAATCTTTGAGGGATATGTGCGCATCTGTTTCACTTCAAAATCATTTGAATGGGATTCGAACAAATTTCATCATCGCACTTCGAACATGAATTTCAAGCACAATATTCTAATGATCATTGAGGAATATGTGTGCATTTGTTTCACCTCAAAATCATGCAATGAGTCACCTCCTGCCAAGGAATCATTTGAATGGGATTCGGACAAATTCCATATTCGCACTTCGAACATGAATTTCAAGCACAACATTCTAATGATCTTTGAGGAATATGAGTGCATTTTTTTCACCTCAAAATCAGGCCAATGAGTCACCTCCAGCGAAGGAGTTATATGAAAAGGATTCGAACAAATTTCATCTCCGCACTTCGAACATGAATTTCAAGCACAACATTCTAATGATCTTTGAGGAATATGTGTGAATTTTTTTCACCTCAAAATCAGGCCAATGAGTCACCTCCAGCGAAGGAGTTATACGAAAAGGATTCGAACAAATTTCATCTCCGCACTTCGAACATGAATTTCAAGCACAACATTCTAATGATCTTTGAAAAATATGTGTGCATTTGTTTCACCTCAAAATCATGCCAATGAGTCACCTCCAGCTAAGGAGTCATATCAATAGGATTCGAACAAATTCCATCCCCGCACTTCGAACATGAATTTCAAGCACAACATTCTAAAGATCTTTGAGGAATATGTGTGCATTTGTTTCACCTCAAAATCATGCCAATGAGTCACCTCTAGCCAAGGAATCATATGAATGGGATTCAAACAAATTCCATCTTGGCACTTCGAACATGAATTTCAAGCACAACATGCTAATGATCTTTGAGGGATATGTGTGCATTTGTTTCACCTCAAAATCATGCAAATGAGTCACCTCCAGCAAATAAATCATATGATGTGATTCGAACAAATTCCATTTTCGCACTTCGAACATGAATTTCATGCACAACATGGTAATGATCTTTGAGAGATACGCGGGCATTTGTTTCACCTCAAAATCATGCCAATGAGTCACCTCGAGCTAAGGAATCATTTGAATGGGATTCGAACATATTCCATGTTCGCACTTCGAACATGAATTTCAAGCACAACATGCTAATAATCTTTGAGGGATATGTGTGCATTTGTTTCACCTCAAAATCATGCCAATGAGTCACCTCTAGCCAAGGAATCATAGGAATGTAATTCGAACAAACTCCATCTTCGCACTTCGAACATGAATTTCATGCACAACAGCTAATGATCTTTCAGGGATGTGTGTGCATTTGTTTCACCTTAGAATAAGGTCAGTGAGTTCCCACAAGGCAATGAATCAGATGAATGGGATTCGAACAAATTCCATCTCCGCACTTCAAACACGAATTTCATACACAACATGCAAATGACCATTGAGGGATATCTCTGGATTTCTTTCACCTCACAATCAGGTCAATGAGTTGCCACCAACAAATCAATCATATGAATGGTATTCGAACAAATTCCATCTTCGCACTTCGACCATGAATTTAAAGCACAACATGCTAATTTTCTTTGAGAGATATGTGTGCATTCGTTTTACCTCAAAATGATGCCAATGAGTCACCTCCAATCAAGGAATCATATGAATGTGATTCGAACAAATTCCATTTTCGCACTTCGAACATGAATTTCATGCCAACATGGTAATGATCTCTGAGGGATACGCGTGCATTTGTTTCACCTCAAAATCATGACAATGAGTCACCTCTAGCCAAGGAATCATTTGAATGGGATTCGAACATATTCCATCTTCGCAATTCGAACATGAATTTCAAGCACAACATGCTAAAAATTTTTGAGGGATAGGTGTGCATTTGTTTCACCTCAAAATCATGCCAATGACTCATCTCCAGCCAAGGAATCATAGGAATGTAATTCGAACAAATTCCATCTTCGCACTTCGAACACGAATTTCATACACAACATGGTAATGACTGTTGAGGGATGTGTGTGCATTTGTTTCACCTCACAATCAGGTCAATGAGTTCCCACCAGCCAATGAATCAAATGAATGGGATTCGAACAAATTCCATCTTCGGACTTCCGACATGAATTTTATGCACAACATGCTTGTGATCTTTGAGGGATATCACTGCATTTCTTTCACCTCACAATCAGGTCAATGAGTTGCCACCAGCAAATCAATCATATGAATGGTATTCGAACAAATTCCATCTTCGCACTCCGAAGAAGAATTTCTAGCACAACATGTTAATTATTTTTGAGAGATATGTGTGCATTCGTTTCACCTCAAAATCATGCCAATGAGTCACCTTCTACCAAGGAATCATATGAATGGGATTCGAACAAATTCCATCTTCGCACTACGAACATGAATTTCACGCACAACATACTAATGACCTTTAAGGGATATGTGGCATTTGTTTCACCTCACAATCCGGTCAATGAGTTCCCTGCAGCCAAGGAATCATATGAAGAGGATTCAAAGAAATTCCATCTTCGCACTCCGAACATGAATTTCAAGAACAACATTCTAAAGATCTTTGAGGAATATGTGTGCATTTGTTTCACCCCAAAATCATGCCAATGAGTCACTTCCAGCCAAGGAATCACATGAATGGGATTTGAACAAATTCCAACTTCGCACTTCAAACATGAATTTCATGCACAACATGCTAATGATCTTTGAGGGATATGTGTGCATTTCTTTCACCTCACAATCAGGTCAATGAGTTCCCACCAGCCAATGAATCATATGAATGGGATTCGAAGAAATTCCATCTTCGCACTTCCGACCTGAATTTCATGTACAACATGTTAATTATCTTTGAGGGATATGTGTGCAGTTCTTTCACCTCATAATCAGGTCAATGAGTTGCCACCAGCCAATGAATCATATGAATGGGATTCGAACGTACTCCATCTTCGCACTTCCCACATCAATTTCATGCACAACATGTTAATGATCTTTGAGGGATATGTGTGCTTTTCTTTCACCTCACACTCAGGTCAATGAGTTCCCACCAGCAAATGAATCATATGAATGAGATTCGAACAAATTCCATCTTCGCACTTCGAACATTAATTTTAAGCACAACATGCTAATAATCTTTGAGAGATATGTGTGCATTCGTTTCACCTCAAAATCATGCCAATGAGTCACCTCCAACCAAAGAATCATATGAATGGGATTTGAACGAATTCCCTCTTCGCGCTTCGAACATGAATTTCAAGGACAACATGCTAATGATCTTTGAGGGATATGTGTCCATTTGTTTCACCTCAAAATAATGCTAATGAGTCACGTCCAGCCAAGAAATCATATGATGTGATTCGAACAAATTCCATTTTCGCACTTTGAACATGAATTTCATGCACAACATGCTAATGATATTTGAGAGATACGTGTGCATTCGTTTCACCTCAAAATCATGCCAATGAGTCACCTCCAGCCAACGAATCATTTGAATGGGATTCGAACATATTTCATCTTCGCACTTCGAACACGAATATAATGCACAACATGCTAATAATCTTTGAGGGATATGTGTGCATTTGTTTCACTTCACAATCTTCTCAATGAGTTCCCACCAGCCAATGAATCATTTGAATGGGATTCGAACAAATTTCATCGTCGCACTTCGAACATGAATTTCGAGCACAATATTTTAATGATCTTTGAGGAATATGTGTGCATTTTTGTTTCAACTCAAAATCATGCCAATGAGTCACCTCCTGCCAAGGAATCATTTGAATGGGATTCGAACAAATTCCATCTTCGCACTTCGAACATGAATTTCAAGCACAACATTCTAATGATCTTTGAGGAATGTGTGTGCATTTGTTTCACCTGAAAATCATGCCAATGAGTCACCTCCAGCCAAGGAGTCATATGAAAAGGATTCGAACAAACTTCATCTCCGCACTTCGAACATGAATTTCAAGCACAACATTCTAATGATATTTGAGGAATATGGGTGCATTTGTTTCACCTCAACATCATGCCAATGAGTCACCTCCAAGCAAGGAATAATTTGAATGGGATTCAAACAAATTACATTTTCGCACTTGGAACATGAATTTGATGCACAACATGCTCGTGATCGTTGAGAGATACGTGTGCATTCATTTGACCTCAAAATCATGCCAATGAGTCACCTCCAGCCAAGAAATCATATGATGTGATTCGAACAAATTCCATTTTCGCACTTCGAACATGAATTTGATGCACAACATGCTCATGATCGTTGAGAGATACGTTTGCATTCATTCGTTTGACCTCAAAATCATGCCAATGAGTCACCTCCAGCTAAGGAATCATTTGAATGGGATTCGTACATATTCCATCTTCGCACTTCGAACATGAATATAATGCACAACATGCTAATAATCTTTGAGGGATATGTGTGCATTTGTCTCACTTCACAATCTTCTCAATGAGTTCCCACCAGCCAATGAATCATTTGAATGGGATTCGAACAAATTTCATCGTCGCACTTCGAACATGAATTTCGAGCACAATATTCTAATGATCTTTGAGGAATATGTGTGCATTTTTGTTTCACCTCAAAATCATGCCAATGAGTCACCTCCTGCCAAGGAATCATTTGAATGGGATTCGAACAAATTCCATCTTCGCACTTCGAACATGAATTTCAAGCACAACATTCTAATGATCTTTGAGGAATATGTGTGCATTTGTTTCACCTCAAAATCATGCCAATGAGTCACCTCCAGCCAAGGAGTCATATGAAAAGGATTCGGACAAACTTCATCTCCGCACTTCGAACATGAATTTCAAGCACAACATTCTAATGATGTTTGAGGAATATGTGTGGATTTGTTTCACCTCAATATCATGCCAATGAGTCACCTCCAGCTAAGGAGTCATATGAATAGGATTCAAACAAATTCCATCTCCGAACTTCGAACATGAATTTCAAGCACAACATTCTAAAGATCTTTGAGGAATATGTGTGCATTTGTTTCACCTCAAAATCATGGCAATGAGTCACCTCCAGCCAAGGAATCAATTGAATGGGATTCGAACAAATTCCATCTTCGCACTTCGAACATGAATTTCAAGCACAACATGCTAATGATCTTTGAGGGATATGTGTTCATTTGTTTCACCTCAAAATCATGCAAATGAGTCACCTCCAGCCAAGAAATCATATGATGTGATTCGAACAAATTCAATTTTCGCACTTCGAACATGAATTTCATGCACAACAAGGTAATGATCTTCGAGAGATACGCGTGCATTTGTTTCACCTCAAAATCATGCCAATGAGTCACCTCCAGCCAAGGAATCATTTGAATGGGATTTCGAACATATTCCATCTTCGCACTTCGAACAAGAATTTCAAGCACAACATGCTAATAATCGTTGAGACATATGTGTGCATTTGTTTCACCTCAAAATGATGCCAATGAGTCACCTCCAGCCAAGGAATCATAGGAATGTAATTCGAACAAACTCCATCTTCGCACTTCGAACATGAATTTCATGCACAACATGCTAATGATCTTTGAGGGATGTGTGTGCATTTGTTTCACCACACAATCAGGTAAATGAGTTCCCACCAGCCAATGAATCAGATGAATGGGATTCGAACAAACTGCATCTCCGCACTTCAAACACGAATTTCATACACAACATGCTAATGACTGTTGAGGGATGACAGCATTTGTTTCACCTCACAATCAGGTCAATGAGTTCCCACCAGCCAATGAATCAAATGAATGGGATTCGAACAAATTCCATCTTCGGACTTCCGGCATGAATTTCATGCACAACATGCTTGTGATCTTTGAGGGATATCACTGCATTTCTTTCACCTCACAATCAGGTCAATGAGTTGCCACCAGCAAATCAATCATATGAATGGTATTCGAACAAATTCCATCTTCGCACTCCGAAGAAGAATTTCAAGCACAACATGCTAATTATCTTTGAGAGATATGTGTGCATTCGTTTCACCTCAAAATCATGCCAATGAGTCACCTCCAACCAAGGAATCATATGAATGGGATCCGAACAAATTCCATCTTCGCACTTCGAACATGAATTTCAGGCACAACGTGCTAATGATCGTTGAGGGATATGTGTGCATTTGTTTCACCTCAAAATCATGCTAATGAGTCACCTCCAGCCAACAAATCATATGATATGATTCGAACAAAGTCCATTTTCGCACTTCGAACATGAATTTCATGCCCAACATGGTAATGATCTTTGAGAGATACGCGTGCATTTGTTTCACCTCAAAATCATGCCAATGAGTCACCTCTAGCCAAGGAATCATTTGAATGGGATTCGAACATATTCCATCTTCGCAATTCGCACATGAATTTCAAGCACAACATGCTAATAATCTTTGAGGGATATGTGTGCATTTGTTTCACCTCAAAATCATGCCAATGAGTCACCTCTAGCCAAGGAATCATAGGAATGTAATTCGAACAAATTCAATCTTTGCACGTCAAACATGAATTTCATGCACAACATGCTAATGATCTTTGAGGGATATGTGTGCATTAGTTTCACCTCAAAATCATGCCAATGAGTCACCTCTAGCCAAGGAATCATAGGAATGTAATTCGAACAAATTCAATCTTTGCACGTCAAACATGAATTTCATGCACAACATGCTAATGATCTTTGAGGGATATGTGTGCATTTGTTTCACCTCACAATCAGGTCAATGAGTTACCACCAGCCAATGAATCATATGAATGGGATTCGAACAAATTCCAACTTCGCACTTCGAACATGAATTTCGAGCACAACATGCTAATTATCTTTGAGGGATATGTGTGCACTTGTTTTACCTCAAAATCATGGCAATGAGTCACCTCCAGCCAAGGAGTCATATGAATGGGATTCGAACAAATTCCATCTTCGCACTTCGAACATGAATTTCATGCACAACATGCTAATAATCTTTGAGGGATATCTGTGCATTTGTTTCACCTCAAAATCATGCAAATAAGTCACCTCCTACAAAGGAATCATTTGAATGGGATTCAAACAAATTTCATCTTCGCACTTCAAACATGAATTTCAAGCACAACATTCTAATGATCTTTGGGGAATATCTGCGCATTTGTTTCACCTCAAAATCATGGGAATGAGTCACCTCCAGCCAAGGAATCATTTGAATGGGATTCGAACAAATTCCATCTTCGCACTTCGAACATGAATTTCAAGCACAACATTCTAATGATCTTGGAGGAATATGTGTGCATTTGTTTCACCTCAAAATCATGCAAATGAGTCACCTCCAGCCAAGAAATCATATGATGTGATTCGAAAAAATTCCATTTTCGCACTTCAAACATGAATTTCATGCACAACATGGTAATGATCTTCGAGAGATACGCGTGCATTTGTTTCACCTCAAAATCATGCCAATGTGTCACCTCCAGCCAAGGAATCATTTGAATGGGATTTCGAACATATTCCATCTTCGCACTTCGAACAAGAATTTCAAGCGCAACATGCTAATAATCTTTGACAGATATGTGTGCATTTGTTTCACCTCAAAATCATGCCAATGAGTCACCTCCAGCCAAGGAATAATAGGAATTTAATTCAAACAAACTCCATCTTCGCACTTCGAACATGAATTTCATACACAATATGCTAATGATCTTTGAGGGATGTGTGTGCGTTTGTTTCACCTCACAATCAGGTAAATGAGTTCCCACCAGCCAATGAATCAGATGAATGGGATTCGAACAAACTGCATCTCCGCACTTCAAACACGAATTTCATACACAGCATGCTAATGACTGTTGAGGGATGACAGCACTTGTTTCACCTCACAATCAGGTCAATGAGTTCCCACCAGTCAATGAATCAAATGAATGGGAATCGAACAAATTCCATCTTCGGACTTCCGACATGAATTTCATGCACAACATTCTTGTGATCTTTGAGGGATATCACTGCATTTCTTTCACCTCACAATCAGGTCAATGAGTTGCCACCAGCAAATCAATTATATGAATGGTATTCGAACAAATTCCATCTTCGCACTCCGAAGAAGAATTTCAAGCACAACACGCTAATTATCTTTGAGAGATATGTGTGCATTCGTTTCACCTCAAAATCATGCCAATGAGTCACCTCCAACCAAGGAATCATATGAATGGGATTCGAACAAATTCCATCTTCGCACTTCGAACATGAATTTCAGGGACAACATGCTAATGATCTTTGAGGGTTATGTGTGCATTTGTTTGACCTCAAAATCATGCTAATGAGTCACCTCCAGCCAAGAAATCATATGACATGATTCGAACAAATTCCATTTTCGCACTTCGAACATGAATTTCATGCCCAACATGGTAATGATCTTTGAGAGATACGCGTGCATTTGTTTCACCTCAAAATCATGCCAATGAGTCACCTATAGCCAAGGAATCATAGGAATGTAATTCGAACAAATTTCATCTTTGCAGTTCGAACATGAATTTCAAGCAAAATATGCTAATGATCTTTGGGGGATATGTGTGCACTTGTTTCACTTCAAAGTCATGCCAATGAGTCACCTCCAGCCAAGGAGTCATATGAATGGGATTCAAATAAATTCCATCTTCGCACTTCAAACATGAATTTCATGCACAACATGCTAATGATCTTTGAGGGATATGTGTGCATTTGTTTCACCTCACAATCAGGTCAATGAGTTACCACCAGCCAATGAATCATATGAATGGGATTCGAACAAATTCCAACTTCGCACTTCGAACATGAATTTCGAGCACAACATGCTAATTATCTTTGAGGGATATGTGTGCACTTGTTTTACCTCAAAATCATGGCAATGAGTCACCTCCAGCCAAGGAGTCATATGAATGGGATTCGAACAAATTCCATCTTCGCACTTCGAACATGAATTTCATGCACAACATGCTAATAATCTTTGAGGGATATCTGTGCATTTGTTTCACCTCAAAATCATGCAAATAAGTCACCTCCTACAAAGGAATCATTTGAATGGGATTAAAACAAATTTCATCTTCACACTTCAAACATGAATTTCAAGCACAACATTCTAATGATCTTTGGGGAATATCTGCGCATTTGTTTCACCTGAAAATCATGCCAATGAGTCACCTCCAGCCAAGGAATCATTTGAATGGGATTCGAACAAATTCCATCTTCGCACTTCGAACATGAATTTCAAGCACAACATTCTAATGATCTTTGAGGAATATGTGTGCATTTGTTTCACCTCAAAATCATGCAAATGAGTTACCTCCAACCAAGGAGTCATATGAATAGGATTTGAACAAATTCCCTATCCGCACTTTGAACATGAATTTCAAGCATAACATTCTAAAGATCTTTGAGGAATATGTGTGCATTTGTTTCACCTCAAAATCATGCCAATGGGTCACCTCTAGCCAAGGAGTCATATGAATGGGATTCAAACAAATTCCATCTTTGCACTTTGAACCTGAATTTCATGCACAACATGCTAATGATCTTTGAGGGATATGTGTGCATTTGTTTCACCTCAGAGTTAGGTCAATGAGTTCCCACCAGCCAATTAATCATATGAATGGGATTCGAACAAATTCCATCTTCGCACTTCGAACATGAATTTCAAGCACAACATTCTAATGATCTTTGAGGAATATGTGTGCATTTGTTTCACCTCAAAATCATGCCAATGAGTCACCTCCTGCCAAGGAATCATTTGAATGGGATTCGAACAAATTCCATCTTCGCACTTCAAACATGAATTTCAAGCATAACATTCTAAAGATCTTTGAGGAATATGTGTGCATTTGTTTCACCTCAAAATCATGCCAATGAGTCAACTCCAGCCAAGGAATCATTTGAATGGGATTCGAACATATTCCATCTTCGCACTTCAAAGATGAATTTCAGGCACAATATGCTAATGATCTTTTAGGGATATGTGCGCACTTGTTTCACCTCAAGGTCATGCCAATTAGTCACCTCCAGCCAAGGAGTCATATGAATGGTATTCCAACAAATTCCATCTTCGCACTTCGAACATGAATTTCACGCACAACATGCTAATGACCTTTAAGGGATATGTGGCATTTGTTTCACCTCACAATCAGGTCAATGAGTTCCCTGCAGCCAAGGAATCATACGAATAGGATTCGGAAAAATTCCCTCTTCGCACTCCGAACATGAATTTCAAGCACAACATTCTAAAGATCTTTGAGGAATATGTGTGCATTTGTTTCACCCCAAAATCATGCCAATGAGTTACCTCCAGCCAAGGAATCACATGAATGGGATTTGAACAAATTCCAACTTCGCACTTCAAAAATGAATTTCACGCACAACATGCTAATGATCTTTGAGGGATATGTGTGCATTTCTTTCACCTCACAATCAGGTCAATGAGTTCCCACCAGCCAATGAATCATATGAATGGGATTTGAAGAAATTCCATCTTCGCACTTCCGACCTGAATCTTATGTACAACAATGTTAATTATCTTTGAGGGATATGTGTGCAGTTCTTTTACATCATAATCAGGTCAATGAGTTGCCACCAGCCAATGAATCATATGAATGGGATTCGAACGTACTCCATCTTCGCACTTCCCACATCAATTTCATGCACAACATGTTAATGATATTTGAGGGATATGTGTGCTTTTCTTTCACCTCACAATCAGGTCAATGAGTTCCCAACAGCAAATGAATCATACGAATGAGGTTCGAACAAATTCCATCTTCGCACTTCGAACATGAATTTTAAGCACAACATGCTAATGATCTTTGAGAGATATGTGTGCATTCGTTTCACCTCAAAATCATGCCAATGAGTCAGCTCCAACCAAGGAATCATATGAATGGGATTCGAACGACTTCCATCTTCGCACTTCGAACATGAATTTCAAGGACAACATGCTAATGATCTTTGAGGGATATGTGTGCATTTGTTTCACCTCAAAATCATGCTAATGAGTCACCTCCAGCCAAGAAATCATATGATGTCATTCGAACAAATTCCATTTTCGCACTTCGAACATGAATTTCATGCACAACATGATAATGATCTTTGAGAGATACGCGTGCATTTGTTTCACCTCAAAATCATGCCAATGAGTCACCCCTGCCAAGGAATCATTTGAATGGGATTTCGAACATATTCCATCTTCGCACTTCGAACAAGAATTTCAAGCGCAACATGCTAATAATCTTTGACAGATATGTGTGCATTTGTTTCACCTCAAAATCATGCCAATGAGTCACCTCCAGCCAAGGAATCATAGGAATTTAATTCAAACAAACTCCATCTTCGCACTTCGTACATGAATTTCAAGCACAATATGCTAATGATCTTTGAGGAATATGTGTGCATTTGTTTCACCTCAAAATCATTCCAATGATTCACCTCCAGCCAAGGAGTCATATGAATAGGATTCGAACAAATCCCACCTCCGCACTTCAAACACGAATTTCTTGCATAACATGCTAATGATATTTGAGGGATGTGCGTGCATTTGTTTCACCTCACAATCATGCCAATTAGTCACCTCCAGCCAAGGGATCATTTGAATGCGATTCGAACAAATTCCATCTTCGCACTTCGAACATGAATTTTAAGCACAACATTCTAATAATCTTTGAGGGATATGTGTGCATTTGTTTCACCTCAAAATCATGCCAATGTGTGTCACCTCCAGCCAAGGAATCCTATGAATGTGATTCGAACATATTCCATCTTCGCACTTCGAACATGAATTTCAAGCACAATATGCTAATGATCTTTGAGGAATATGTGTGCATTTGTTTCACCTCAAAATCATTCCAATGATTCACCTCCAGCCAAGGAGTCATATGAATAGGATTCGAACATTTTCCATCTTCGCAATTCGAACATGAATTTCAAGCAAAACATTCTAATGATCGTTAAGGAATATGTGTGCATTTGTTTCACCTCACAATCATGCCAATGAGTCACCTCCAGCCAAGGAATCATTTGAATGGGATTCGAACAAATTCCATCTTCGCAGTTCGAACATGAATTTCAAGCACAACATTCTAATGATCTTTGAAGAATATGTGTGCATTTGTTTCACCTGAAAATCACGCCAATGAGTCACCTCCAGCCAAGGAGTCATATGAATGGGATTCGAACAAATTCCATCTTCCCACTCCGAACATGAATTTGAAGCACAACATGCTAATGATCTTTGAGGGACATGTGTGTATTTGTTTCACCTCAAAATCATGCCAATGAGTCCTCTCCAGCCAAGGAGTCATACGAATGGGATTCGAACAAATTCCATCTTCGCACTACGAACATAAATTTCAAGCATAACATTCTAATGATCTTTGAGGAATATGTGTGCATTTGTTTTACCTCACAATCAGGCCAATGACTCATCTCCAGCCAAGGAGTCATATGAATGGGATTCGAACAAATTCCATCTTCGCAGTTCGAACATGAATTTCAAGCACAACATTCTAATGATCTTTGAGGAATAAGTGTGCATTTGTTTTACCTCAAAATCATGTGAATGAGTTCCCTCCAGCCATTGAATCATAGAGTGGGATTCGAAAAAATTCCATCGTCGCACTTCGAACATGAATTTGTAGCACAACATGCTAATGATCTTTGAGGGATATGTGTGCATTTGTTTGACCTCAAAATCATGCCAATGAGTCATCTCCAGCCAAGGAGTCATACGAATGGGATTCGAACAAATTCCATCTTCGCACTACGGACATGAATTTCAAGCACAACATTCTAAAGATCTTTGAGGAATATATGTGTGCATTTGTTTCACCTCAAAATCATGCCAATGAGTCACCTCCAGCCAAGGAATCATAGGAATTTAATTCAAACAAACTCCATCTTCGCACTTCGAACATGAATTTCAAGCACAATATGCTAATGATCTTTGAGGAATATGTGTGCATTTGTTTCACCTCAAAATCATTCCAATGATTCACCTCCAGCCAAGGAGTCATATGAATAGGATTCGAACAAATCCCACCTCCGCACTTCAAACACGAATTTCTTGCATAACATGCTAATGATATTTGAGGGATGTGCGTGCATTTGTTTCACCTCACAATCATGCCAATTAGTCACCTCCAGCCAAGGGATCATTTGAATGCGATTCGAACAAATTCCATCTTCGCACTTCGAACATGAATTTTAAGCACAACATTCTAATAATCTTTGAGGGATATGTGTGCATTTGTTTCACCTCAAAATCATGCCAATGTGTGTCACCTCCAGCCAAGGAATCCTATGAATGTGATTCGAACATATTCCATCTTCGCACTTCGAACATGAATTTCAAGCACAATATGCTAATGATCTTTGAGGAATATGTGTGCATTTGTTTCACCTCAAAATCATTCCAATGATTCACCTCCAGCCAAGGAGTCATATGAATAGGATTCGAACATTTTCCATCTTCGCAATTCGAACATGAATTTCAAGCAAAACATTCTAATGATCGTTAAGGAATATGTGTGCATTTGTTTCACCTCACAATCATGCCAATGAGTCACCTCCAGCCAAGGAATCATTTGAATGGGATTCGAACAAATTCCATCTTCGCAGTTCGAACATGAATTTCAAGCACAACATTCTAATGATCTTTGAAGAATATGTGTGCATTTGTTTCACCTGAAAATCACGCCAATGAGTCACCTCCAGCCAAGGAGTCATATGAATGGGATTCGAACAAATTCCATCTTCCCACTCCGAACATGAATTTGAAGCACAACATGCTAATGATCTTTGAGGGACATGTGTGTATTTGTTTCACCTCAAAATCATGCCAATGAGTCCTCTCCAGCCAAGGAGTCATACGAATGGGATTCGAACAAATTCCATCTTCGCACTACGAACATAAATTTCAAGCATAACATTCTAATGATCTTTGAGGAATATGTGTGCATTTGTTTTACCTCACAATCAGGCCAATGACTCATCTCCAGCCAAGGAGTCATATGAATGGGATTCGAACAAATTCCATCTTCGCAGTTCGAACATGAATTTCAAGCACAACATTCTAATGATCTTTGAGGAATAAGTGTGCATTTGTTTTACCTCAAAATCATGTGAATGAGTTCCCTCCAGCCATTGAATCATAGAGTGGGATTCGAAAAAATTCCATCGTCGCACTTCGAACATGAATTTGTAGCACAACATGCTAATGATCTTTGAGGGATATGTGTGCATTTGTTTGACCTCAAAATCATGCCAATGAGTCATCTCCAGCCAAGGAGTCATACGAATGGGATTCGAACAAATTCCATCTTCGCACTACGGACATGAATTTCAAGCACAACATTCTAAAGATCTTTGAGGAATATATGTGTGCATTTGTTTCACCTCAAAATCATGCCAATGAGTCACCTCCAGCAAAGGAATCATTTGAATGGGATTCGAACAAATTCCATCTTCGCAGTTCGAACATGAATTTCAAGCACAACATTCTAATGATCTTTGGGGAATATGTGTGCATCTGTTTTACCTCACAATCATGTGAATGAGTTCCCTCCAGCCAATGAATCATACGAATCGGATTCGAACAAATTCCCTCTTCGCACTTCGAACCTGAATTTCAAGCACAATATTCTAATGATCTTTGAGGGATATGTGTGCATTTGTTTCACCTCAAAATCATGCCAATGTGTCTCCTCCAGCCAAGGAATCCTATGAATGTGATTCGAACAAATTCCATCTTCGCAGTTCGAACATGAATTTCAAGCACAACATTCTAATGATCTTTGAAGAATATGTGTGCATTTGTTTTACCTCACAATCATGTGAATGAGTTCCCTCCAGCCAATGAATCATACGAATGCGATTCGAACAAATTCCATCTTCGCATTTCGAACATGAATTTCAAGAACAACATTCTAATGATCTTTGAGGAATATGTGTGCATTTGTTTTACCTCACAATCATGTGAATGAGTTCCCTCCAGCCAATGAATCATACGAATGCGATTCGAACAAATTCCATCTTCGCACTTCGAACATGAATTTCAGGCACAATTTTCTAATGATCTTTGAGGAATATGTGTGCATTTGTTTCACCTCAAAATCATGCCAATGAATCACCTCCAGCCAAGGAGTCATATGAATAGGATACAAATAAATTCCATCTTCGCACTTCGAACATGAATTTCAAGCACAATATTCTAATGATCTTCGAGGAATATGTGTGCATTTGTTTCACCTCAAAATCATGCCAATGAATCACCTCCAGCCAAGGAGTCATATGAATAGGATACAAATAAATTCCATCTTCGCACTTCGAACATGAATTTCAAGCATAACATTCTAATGATCTTTAAGGAATATGTGTGCATTTGTTTCACCTCAAAATCATGCCAGTGTGTCACCTCAAAATCATGCCAGTGTGTCACCTCAAGCCAAGGAATCCTATGAATGTGATTCGAACAAATTCCATCTTCGCAGTTCGAACATGAATTTCAGGCATAACATTCTAATGATCTTTGAGGAATATGTGTGCATTTGTTTCACCTCAAAAGCATGCCAATGAGTCACCTCCAGCCAAGGAATCATTTGAATGTGATTCGAACAAATTCCATCTTCGCACTTCGAACCTGAAATTTCAAACACAACATTCTAATAATCTTTGCGGGATATGTGTGCATTTGTTTCACCTCAAAATCATGCCAATGTGTCTCCTCCAGCCAAGGAATCCTATGAATGTGATTCGAACAAATTCCATCTTCGCAGTTCGAACATGAATTTCAAGCACAACATTCTAATGATCTTTGAGGAATATGTGTGCATTTGTTTTACCTCACAATTATGTGAATGAGTTCCCTCCAGCCAATGAATCATACGAATGCGATTCGAACAAATTCCATATTCGCATTTCGAACATGAATTTCAAGAACAACATTCTAATGATCTTTGAGGAATATATGTGCATTTGTTTTACCTCACAATCATGTGAATGAGTTCCCTCCAGCCAATGAATCATACGAATGGGATTCGAACAAATTCCATCTTCGCACTTCGAACATGAATTTCAAGCAAAATATTCTAATGATCTTTGAGGAATATGTGTGCATTTGTTTCACCTCAAAATCATGCCAATGAGTCACCTCCAGCCAATGAGTCACCTCCAGCCAATGAGTCATATGAATAGGATTCAAATAAATTCCATCTTCGCACTGCGAACATGAATTTCAAGCATAACATTCTAATGATCTTTGAGGAATATGTGTACATTTGTTTCACCTCAAAATCATGCCAATGAGTCACCTCCAGCCAAGGAATCATTTGAATGGGATTCGAACAAATTCCATCTTCGCAGTTCGAACATGAATTTCAAGCACAACATTCTAATGATCTTTGGGGAATATGTGTGCATTTGTTTTACCTCACAATCATGTGAATGAGTTCCCTCCAGCCATTGAATCATACGAATGGGATTCGAACAAATTCCATCTTCGCACTTCGAACATGAATTTCAAGCACAATATTCTAATGATCTTTGAGGAATATGTGTGCATTTGTTTCACCTCAAAATCATGCCAATGAGTCACCTCCAGCCAAGGAGTCATATGAATAGGATTCAAATAAATTCCATCTTCGCACTTCGAAAATGAATTTCAAGCATAACATTCTAATGATCTTTGAGGAATATGTGTGCATTTGTTTCACCTCAAAATCATGCCAATGAGTCACCTCAAGCAAAGGAATCATTTAAATGGGATTCGAAAAAATTCCATCTTCGCACTACGAACATGAATTTCAAGCACAACATTCTAATTATCTTTGAGGGATATGTGTGCGTTTGTGTCACCTCAAAATCATGCCAATCTGTCACCTCCAGCCAAGGAATCCTATGAATATGATTCGAACAAATTCCATCTTCGCAGATCGAACATGAATTTCAAGCACAACAGTCTAATGATCTTTGAGGAATATGTGTGCATTTGTTTTACCTCACAATCATGTGAATGAGTTCCCTCCAGCCAATAAATCATACGAATGCGATTCGAACAAATTCCATATTCGCATTTCGAACATGAATTTCAAGAACAACATTCTAATGATCTTTGAGGAATATATGTGCATTTGTTTTACCTCACAATCATGTGAATGAGTTCCCTCCAGCCAATGAATCATACGAATGGGATTCGAACAAATTCCATCTTCGCACTTCGAACATGAATTTCAAGCAAAATATTCTACTGATCTTTGAGGAATATGTGTGCATTTGTTTCACCTCAAAATCATGCCAATGAGTCACCTCCAGCCAAGGAGTCATATGAATAGGATTCAAATAAATTCCATCTTCGCACTTCCAAAATCAATTTCAAGCATAACATTCTAATGATCTTTGAGGAATATGTGTGCATTTGTTTCACCTCAAAATCATGCCAATGAGTCACCTCCAGCCAAGGAATCATTTGAATGGGATTCGAAAAAATTCCATCTTTGCACTACGAACATGAATTTCAAGCACAACATTCTAATTATCTTTGAGGGATATGTGTGCATTTGTGTCACCTCAAAATCATGCCAATCTGTCACCTCCAGCCAAGGAATCCTATGAATGTGATTCGAACAAATTCCATCTTCGCAGATCGAACATGAATTTCAAGCACAACAGTCTAATGATCTTTGAGGAATATGTGTACATTTGTTTCACCTCAAAATCATGCCAATGAGTCACCTCCAGCCAAGGAATCATTTGAATGGGATTCGAACAAAATCCATCTTCGCAGTTCGAACATGAATTTCAAGAACAACATTCTAATGATCTTTGAGGAATATATGTGCATTTGTTTTACCTCACAATCATGTGAATGAGTTCCCTCCAGCCGATGAATCATACGAATGGGATTCGAACAAATTCCATCTTCGCACTTCGAACATGAATTTCAAGCAAAATATTCTAATGATCTTTGGGGAATATGTGTGCATTTGTTTCACCTCAAAATCATGCCAATGAGTCACCTCCAGCCAAGGAGTCATATGAATAGGATTCAAATAAATTCCATCTTCGCACTTCGAACATGAATTTCAAGCATAACATTCTAATGATCTTTGAGGAATATGTGTGCATTTGTTTCACCTCAAAATCATGCCAATGAGTCACCTCCAGCCAAGGAATCATTTGAATGGGATTCGAACAAATTCCATCTTCGCAGTTCGAACATGAATTTCAAGCACAACATTCTAATGATCTTTAGGGAATATGTGTGCATTTGTTTTACCTCAAAATCATGCCAATGAGTCACCTCCAGCCAAGGAATCATTTTAATGGGATTCGAAAAAATTCCATCTTCGCACTACGAACATGAATTTCAAGCACAACATTCTAATTATCTTTGAGGGATATGTGTGCATTTGTGGCACCTCAAAATCATGCCAATCTGTCACCTCCAGCCAAGGAATCCTATGAATGTGATTCGAACAAATTCCATCTTCGCAGTTCGAACATGAATTTCAAGCACAACATTCTAATGATCATTGAGGAATATGTGTGCATTTGTTTTACCTCACAATCATGTGAATGAGTTCCCTCCAGCCAATGAATCATACGAATGCGATTCGAACAAATTCCATATTCGCATTTCGAACATGAATTTCAATCACAACATTCTACTGATCTTTGAAGAATATGTGTGCATTTGTTTCACCTGAAAATCATGCCAATGAGTCACCTCCAGCCAAGGAGTCATATGAAAGGGATTCGAACAAATTCCATCTTCGCACTTCGAACATAAATTTGAAGCACAACCTGCTAATGATCTTTGAGGGATATGTGTGCATTTGTTTATCCTCAAAATCATACCAACGAGTCATCCCCAACCAAGGAGTCATCATACGAATGGGATTCGAACAAATTCCATCTTCGCACTACGGACATGAATTTGAAGAACAACATTCTAATGATCTTTGAGAAATATGTGTTCATTTGTTTTACCTCACAATCCTGCCAATAAGTCATCTTCGGCCAAGAAGTCATATGAATGGGATTCGAACAAATTTCATCTTCGCAGTTCGAACATGAATTTCAAGCACAACATTCTGAAGATCTTTGAAGAATATGTGTGCATTTTTTTCACCTGAAAATTATGCCAATGAGTCATCTCCAGCCAAGGAGTCATATGAATGGGATTCGAACAAATTCCATCCTCGCATTTCGAACATGAATTTCAAGCACAACACTCTAATGATCTTTGAGGAATATGTGTGCATTTTTTTCACCTCAAAATCATGCAAATGAGTCACGTCCATCCAAGGAATCATTTGAATGGGATTCGTACAAATTTCATCGTCGCACTTCGAACTTGAATTTCAAGCACAATATCCTAATGACCTTTGAGGAATATGTGTGCATTTGTTTCACCTCAAAATCATGCCAATGAGTTACCTCCAACCAAGGAGTCATACGAATGGGATTCGAACAAATTCCATTTTCGCACTACGTACATAAATTTCAAGCACAACATTCTAATGATCGTTGAGGAATATGTGTGCATTTGTTTTACCTCAAAATCATGTGAATGAGTTCCCTCCAGCCAAGGAGTCATATGAATGGGGTTCGAACAAATTCCATATTTGCAGTTCGAACATGAATTTCAAGCACAACATTCTAATGATCTTTGAGGTCATGTGTGCATTTGTTTTACCTCACAATCATGTGAATGAGTTCCCTCCAACCAATGAATCCTACAAATGGGATTCGCACAAATTCCATCTTCGCTCTTCGAACATGAATTTGAAGCACAACATGCTAACGACCTTTGAGGGATATGTGTGCATTTGTTTCACCTTAAAATCATGCCAATGACTCATCTCCAGCCAATGAGTCATACGAATGGGATTCGAACAAATTCCATCTTCACACTTCGAACATGAATTTCAAGCACAACATTCTACTAATCTTTGAAGAATATGTGTGCATTTGTTTCACCTGAAAATCATGCCAATGAGTCACCTCCAGCCAAAGAGTCATATGAATGGGATCCGAACAAATTCCATCTTCGCACTTCGAACATAAATTTGAAGCACAACCTGCTAATGATCTTTGAGGGATATGTGTGCATTTGTTTAACCTCAAAATCATGCCAATGAGTCATCCCCAACCAAGGAGTCATATGAATGGGATTCGGACAAATTCCATCTTCGCATTTCGAACATGAATTTCAAGCACAACATTCTAATGATCTTTGAGGAATATGTGTGCATTTGTTTCACCTAAAAATCATGCAAATGAGTCACGTTCAGCCAAGGAATCATTTGAATGGGATTCGTACAAATTTCATCGTCGCACTTCGAACTTGAATTTCAAGCGCAATATTCTAATGACCTTTGAGGAATATGTGTGCATTTGTTTCACCTCAAAATCATGCCAATGAGTCACCTCCAACCAAGGAGTCATACGAATGGGATTCGAACAAATTCCATCTTCGCACTACGTACATGAATTTCAAGCACAACATTCTAATGATCGTTGAGGAATATGTGTGCATTTGTTTTTCCTAAAAATCATGCCAATGAGTCATCTCCAGCCAAGGAGTCATATGAATGGGGTTCGAACAAATTCCGTATTTGCAGTTCGAACATGAATTTCCAGCACAACATTCTAATGATCTTTGAGGAATATGTGTGCATTTGTTTTACCTCACAATCATGTGAATGAGTTCCCTCCAACCAATGAATCATACAAATGGGATTCGCACAAATTCGATCTTCGCACTTCGAACATGAATTTGAAGCATAACATGCTAACGACGTTTGAGGAATATGTGTGCATTTGTTTCACCTGAAAATCATGCCAATGAGTCATCTCCAGCCAAGGAGTCATACGAATGGGATTCGAACAAATTCCATCTTCGCACTACGTACATGAATTTCAAGCACAACAGTCTAATGATCTTTGAGGAATATGTGTGCATTTGTTTTACCTCACAATCATGTGAATGAGTTCCCTCCAGCCAATAAATCATACGAATGCGATTCGAACAAATTCCATATTCGCATTTCGAACATGAATTTCAAGAACAACATTCTAATGATCTTTGAGGAATATATGTGCATTTGTTTTACCTCACAATCATGTGAATGAGTTCCCTCCAACCAATGAATCATACGAATGGGATTCGCACAAATTCGATCTTCGCACTTCGAACATGAATTTGAAGCATAACATGCTAACGACGTTTGAGGAATATGTGTGCATTTGTTTCACCTGAAAATCAAGCCAATGAGTCATCTCCAGCCAAGGAGTCATATGAATGGGATTCGAACAAATTCCATCTTCGCATTTCGAACATGAATTTCAAGCACAACATTCTAATGATCTTTGAGGAATATGTGTGCATTTGTTTCACCTAAAAATCATGCAAATGAGTCACGTTCAGCCAAGGAATCATTTGAATGGGATTCGTACTAATTTCATCGTCGCACTTCGAACTTGAATTTCAAGCGCAATATTCTAATGACCTTTGACGAATATGTGTGCATTTGATTCACCTCAAAATCATGCAAATGAGTCATCTCCAGCCAAGGAGTCATATGAATGGGGTTCGAACAAATTCCGTATTTGTAGTTCGAACATGAATTTCCAGCACAACATGCTAATGATCTTTGAGGAATATGTGTGCATTTGTTTTACCTCACAATCATGTGAATGAGTTCCCTCCAACCAACGAATCATACGAATGGGATTCGCACAAACTCAATCTTCGCACTTCGAACATGAATTTGAAGCATAACATGCTAACGACGTTTGAGGAATATGTGTGCATTTGTTTCACCTCAAAATCATGCCAATGAGTCATATCAAGCTAAGGAGTCATACGAACGGGATTCGAACAAATTCCATCTTCGCACTACGAACATGAATTTCAAGCATAACATTCTAATGATCTTTAAGGAATATGTGTGCATTTGTTTTACCTCAAAATCATGCCAATGAGTCATCTCCAGCCAAGGAGTCATATGAATGGGATTCGAACAAATTTTATCTTCGCACATCGGACATGAATTTCAAGCACAACATTCTAATGATCTTTGAGGAATATGTGTGCATTTGTTTTACCTCACAATCATGTGCATGAGTTCCCTCCAGCCAATGAATCATACGAATGGGATTCGAACAAATTCCATCTTCGCACTTCGTATATGAATTTGAAGCACAATATTCTAATGATCTTTGAAGAATATGTGTGCTTTTGTTTCACCTCAAAATCATGCAAATGAGTCATCTCCAGCCAAGGAATCATTTGAATGGCATTCGAACAAATTTCATCATCGCACTTCGAACATGAATTTCAGGCACAATATTCTAATTATCTTTGAGGAATATGTGTGCGTTTGTTTCACCTCAAAATCATGCAAATGAGTCACCTCCAGCCAAGGAATCATTTGAATGGGATTCGAACAAATTCCATCTTCGCACTTCGAACATGAATTTCAAGCATAACATTCTAATGATCTTTGAGGAATATATGTGCATTTGTTTCACCTCAAAATCATGCCAATGAGTCTCCTCCAGCTAAGGAATCATTTGAATGGGATTCGAACAAATTCCATCTTCGCACTTTGAACATGAATTTCAAGCACCACATTCTAATGATCTTTGAGGAATATGTGTGCATTTCTTTTACCTCACAATCATGTGAATGAGTTCACTCCAGCCAATGAATCATACGAATGGGATTCGAACAAATTCCATCTTCGCACTTCGAACATGAATTTCAAGCACAACATTCTAATGATTTTTGAAGAATATGTGTGCATTTGTTTCACCTCAAAATCACGCCAATGAGTCACCTCCAACCAAGGAGTCATACGAATGGGATTCGAACAAATTCCATCTTCGCACTACGTACATGAATTTCAAGCACAACATTCTAATGATCGTTGAGGGATATGTGTGCATTTGTTTCACCTCAAAATCATGCCAATGAGTCATCTCCAGCAAAGGAGTCATACGAATGGGATTCGAACAAATTCCATCTTCGCACTTCGAACATGAATTTCAAGCACAACATTCTAATGATCTTTGAGGAATATGTGTGCATTTGTTTTACCTCATAATCATGTGAATGAGTTCCCTCCAGCCAATGAATCATATGAATGGGATTCGCACAAATTCCATCTTTGCACTTCGAACATGAATTTGAAGCATCACATGCTAACGACCTTTGAGGGATATGTGTGCATTTGTTTCACCTCACAATCATGCCAACGAGTCATCTCCGGCCAAGGAGTCATATGAATGAGGTTCGAACAAATTCCATATTCGCAGTTCGAACATGAACTTCAAGCACAACATTCTAATGATCTTTGAGGAATATGTGTGCATTTGTTTTACCTCACAAGCATGTGAATGAGTTCACTCCAGCCAATGAATCATACGAATGGCATTCGAACAAATTCCATCTTCGCACTTCTGACATGAATTTCGAGCACAACATTCTAATGATCTTTGAAGAATATGTGTGCATTTGTTTCACCTCAAAATCATACCAATGAGTCACCTCCAACCAAGGAGTCATACGAATGGGATTCGAACAAATTCTATCTTCGCACTACGTACATGAATTTCAAGCACAACATTCTAATGATCGTTGAGGAATATGTGCGCATTTGTTTTTCCACAAAATCATGCCAATGAGTCATCTCCAGCCAATGAGTCATATGAATGGGGTTCGAACAAATTCCATATTCGCAGTTCGAACATGAATTTCAAGCACAACATTCTAATGATCTTTGAGGAATATGTGTGCATTTGTTTTCCCTTACAATCATGTGAATGAGTTCCCTCCAGCCAAGGAATCCTTTGAACAGGATTCGTAAAAATTCCATCTTCTCACTTCGAACATGAATTTGAAGCACAACATGCTAATGGTCTTTGAGGGATATGTGTGCATTTGTTTCACCTCAAAATCATGCCAATGAGTCATCTCCAGCCAAGGAGTCATACGAATGGGATTCGAACAAATTCTATCTTCGCACAACGGATATGAATTTCAAGCACAACATTCTAATGATCTTTGAGGAATATGTGTGCATTTGTTTTACCTCACAATCATGCCAATGAGTCATCTCCAGCCAAGGAGTCATATGAATGGGGTTCGAACAAATTCCATAATCGTAGTTCGAACATGAATTTCAAGCACAACATTCTAATGATCTTTGAGGAATATGTGTGCATTTGTTTTACCTGACAATCATATGAATGAGTTCCCTCCAGCCAATGAATCATACGAATGGGATTAGAACGAATTTCATCTTCGCACTTCGTACTTGAATTTGAAGCACAATATTCTAATGATCTTTGAAGAATATGTGTGCTTTTGTTTCACCTCAAAATCATGCCAATGAGTCATCTCCACCCAAGGAGTCATACGAATGGGATTCGAACAAATTCTATCTTCGCACAACGGACATGAATTTCAAGCACAACATTCTAATGATCTTTGAGGAATATGTGTGCATTTGTTTTACCTCACAATCATGCCAATAGGTCATCTCCAGCCAAGGAGTCATATGAATGGGGTTCGAACAAATTCCATATTTGCAGTTCGAACATGAATTTCAAGCATAACATTCTTATGATCTTTGTGGAATATGTGTGCATTTGTTTTACCTCACAATCATATGAATGAGTTCCCTCCAGCCAATGAATCATACGAATGGGATTCGAACGAATTTCATCTTCGCACTTCGTACATGAATTTGAAGCACAATATTTTAATGATCTTTGAAGAATATGTGTGCTTTTGTTTCACCTCAAAATCATGCAAATGAGTCATCTCCAGCCAAGGAATCATTTGAATGGGATTCGAACAAATTTCATCATCGCACTTCGAACATGAATTTCAAGCACAATATTCTAATTATCTTTGAGGAATATGTGTGCATTTGTTTCACCTTAAAATCGTGCAAATGAGTCACCTCCAGCCAAGGAGTCATATGAATAGGATTTAAACAAATTCCATCTCCGCACTTCGATCATGAATTTCAAGCATAACATTCTAATGATCTTTGAGGAATATATGTGCATTTGTTTCACCTCAAAATCATGCCAATGAGTCACCTCCAGCCAAGGAATCATTTGAATGGGATTCGAACAAATTCCATCTTCGCACTTCGGACATGAGTTTCAAGCACAACATTCTAATGATCTTTGAGGAATATGTGTGCATTTGTTTCACCTCACAATCACGTAAATGAGTTCCCACCGGCCATTGAGTCATATGAATGGGATTCGAACAAATTCCATTTTCGCACTTCGAACATGAATTTCGTGTACAACATGCTAATGATCTTTCAAGGAGATGTGTGCATTTGTTTCACCTCAAAATCATGCCAATGAGTCACCTCCTGCCAAGGAGTCATCTGAATGGGATTCGAACAAATTTCATAATCGCACTTCGAACATGAATTTCAAGCACAATATTCTAATTATCTTTGAGGAATATGTGTGCATTTGTTTCACCTCAAAATCATGCAAATGAGTCACCTCCAGCCAAGGAGTCATATGAATAGGATTTAAACAAATTCCATCTTCGCACTTCGAACATGAATTTCAAGCACAACATTCTAATGATCTTTGAGGAATATGTGTGCATTTTTTTTACCTCACAAGCATGTGAATGAGTTCACTCCAGCCAATGAATCATACGAATGGCATTCGAACAAATTTCCATTTTCTTACTTCGAACATGAATTTCGAGCACAGCATTCTAATGATCTTTGAAGAATATGTGTGCATTTGTTTCACCTCAAAATCATGCCAATGTGTCACCTCCAACCAAGGAGTCATACGAATGGGATTCGAAGAAATTCTATCTTCGCACTACGTACATGAATTTCAAGGACAACATTCTAATGATCGTTGAGGAATATGTGTTCATTTGTTTTTCCTCAAAATCATGCCAATGAGTCATCTCCAACCAAGGAGTCATATGAATGGGGTTCAAACAAATTCCATATTCGCAGTTCGAACATGAATTTCAAGCACAACATTCTAATGATCTTTGAGGAATATGTGTGCATTTGTTTTACCTCACAAGCATGTGAATGAGTTTACTCCAGCCAATGAATCATACGAATGGCATTCGAACAAATTCCATCTTCGCACTTCGAACATGAATTTCGAGCACAACATTCTAATGATCTTTGAAGAATATGTGTGCATTTGTTTCACCTCAAAATCATGCCAATGAGTCACCTCCAGCCAAGGAGTCATCTGAATGGGATTCGAACAAATTCCATCTTCGCACTTCGAACATGAATTTCAAGCACACATTCTAATGATCTTTGAGGAATATGTGTGCATTTTTTTCACCTCAAAATCATGCCAATCAGTCACCTCCAGCCAAGGAATCCTATGAATGTGATTCGAACAAATTCCATCTTCGCAGTTCGAACATGAATTTCAAGCACAACAGTCTAATGATCTTTGAGGAATATGTGTGCATTTGTTTTACCTCAAAATCATACCAATGAGTCAGCTCCAACCAAGGGGTCATACAAATGGGATTCGAACAAATTCTATCTTCGCACATCGGACATGAATTTCAAGCACAACATTCTAATGATCGTTGAGGAATATGTGTGCATTTGTTTTACCTCACAATCATGCCAATGAGTCATCTCCAGCCAAGAGTCATATGAATGGGGTTCGAGCAAATTCCATATTCGCAGTTCGAACATGAATTTCAAGCACAACATTCTAATGATCTTTGACGAATATGTGTGCATTTGTTTTACCTCACAATCATGTGAATGAGTTCCCTCCAGCCAATGAATCATACGAATGGGATTCGCACAAATTCCATCTTCGCACTTCGAACATGAATTTGAAGCATAACATACTAAGGACCTTTGAGGGATATGTGTGCATTTGTTTCACCTCAAAATCATGCCAATGTGTCATCTCCAGCCAAGGAGTCATACGAACGGGAATCGAACAAATTCTATCTTCGCACATCGGACATGAATTTCAAGCACAACATTCTAATGATCTTTGAGGAATATGTGTGCATTTGTTTTACCTCACAATCATGCCAATGAGTCATCTCCAGCCAAGAGTCATATGAATGGGGTTCGAGCAAATTCCATATTCGCAGTTCGAACATGAATTTCAAGCACAACATTCTAATGATCTTTGAGGAATATGTGCGCATTTGTTTTACCTCTTAATCATGTGAATGAGTTCCCTCCAGCCAATGAATCATACGAATGGGATTCGAACGAATTTCATCTTCGCACTTCGTACATGAATTTGAAGCACAATATTCTAATGATCTTTGAAGAATATGTGTGCTTTTGTTTCACCTCAAAATCATGCAAATGAGTCATCTCCAGCCAAGGAATCATTTGAATGGGATTCGAACAAATTTCATCATCGCACTTCGAACATGAATTTCATGCACAATATTCTAATTATCTTTGAGGAATATGTGTGCATTTGTTTCACCTCAAAATCATGCAAATGAGTCACCTCCAGCCAAGGAGTCATATGAATAGGATTTAAACAAATTCCATCTTCGCACTTCGAACATGAATTTCAAGCATAACATTCTAATGATCTTTGAGGAATATATGTGCATTTGTTTTACCTCAAAATGATGCCAATGAGTCACCTCCAGCCAAGGAATCATTTGAATGGGATTCGAACAAATTCCATCTTCGCACTTCGAACATGAATTTCAAGCACAACATTCTAATGATCTTCGAAGAATATGTGTGCATTTGTTTCACCTCAAAATCATGCTAATGAGTCACCTCCAACCAAGGAGTCATACGAATGGGATTCGAACAAATTCCATCTTCGCACTACGTACATGAATTTCAAGCACAAAATTCTAATGATCATTGAGGAATATGTGTGCATTTGTTTTTCCTCAAAATCATGCCAATGAGTCATCTCCAGCCAAGGAGTCATACGAATGGGATTCGAACAAATTTCATCTTCGCACTTTAAACATGAATTTGAAGCACAATATTCTAATGATCTTTGAAGAATATGTGTGCTTTTGTTTCACCTCAAAATCATGCAAATGAGTCATCTCCAGCCAAGGAATCATTTGAATGGGATTCGAACAAATTTCATCATCGCACTTCGAACATGAATTTCCAGCACAATATTCTAATTATCTTTGAGGGATATGTGTGCATTTGTTTCACCTCAAAATCATGCAAATGAGTCACCTCCAGCCAAGGAGTCATATGAATAGGATTTAAACAAATTCCATCTTCGCACCTCGAACATGAATTTCAAGCATAACATTCTAATGATCTTTGAGAAATATATGTGCATTTGTTTCACCTGAAAATCATGCCAATGAGTCACCTCCAGCCAAGGAATCATTTGAATGGGATTCGAACAAATTCCATCTTCGCACTTCGAACATGAATTTCGAGCACAACATTCTAATGATCTTTGAGGAATATGTGTGCATTTGTTTTACCTCACAATCATGTGAATGAGTTCCCTCCAGCCAATGAATCATACGAATGGGATTCGCACAAATTCCATCTTCGCACTTCGAACATTAATTTGAAACATAACATGCTAACGACCTTTGAGGGATATGTGTGCATTTGTTTAGCCTCAAAATCATGCCAATGAGTCATCTCCAGCCAAGGAGTCATACGAATGGGATTCGAACAAATTATATCTTCGCACAACGGACATGAATTTCATGCACAACATGCTAATTATCTTTGAGGGATATGTGTGCATTTGTTTCACCTCAAAATCTTGCCAATGAGTCACCTCCAGCCAAGGAGTCATATGAATGGGATTCGAACAAATTCCATCTTCGCACTTCGGACATGAGTTTCAAGCACAACATTCTAATGATCTTTGAGGAATATGTGTGCATTTGTTTCACCTCACAATCACGTAAATGAGTTCCCACCGGCCAATGAGTCATATGAATGGGATTCGACCAAATTCCATTTTTATACTTCGAACATGAATTTCGTGCACAACATGCTAATGATCTTTCAAGGAGATGTGTGCATTTGTTTCACCTCAAAATCATGCCAATGAGTCACCTCCTGCCAAGGAGTCATCTGAATAGGATTCGAACAAATTTCATAATCGCACTTCGAACATGAATTTCAAGCACAATATTCTAATTATCTTTGAGGAATATGTGTGCATTTGTTTCACCTCAAAATCATGCAAATGAGTCACCTCCAGCCAAGGAGTCATATGAATAGGATTTAAACAAATTCCATCTTCGCACTTCAAACATGAATTTCAAGCATAACATTCTAATGATCTTTGAGGAAATATGTGCATTTGTTTCACCTGAAAATCATGCCAATGAGTCACCTCCAGCCAAGGAATCTTTTGAATGGGATTCGAACAAATTCCAAATTCGCACTCCGAACATGAATTTCAAGCACGACATTCTAATGATCTTTGAAGGATATGTGTGCATTTGTTTCACCTTAAAATCATGCCAATGAGTCACCTCCAGCCAACAAAACCTTTTGAATGGGATTCGAACAAATTCTGATTCCGCACTTCGAACATGAATTTCATGCACAACATGCTAATAATCTTTGAGAGATACATGTGCATTTGTTTCACCTCAAAATAATGCCAATGAGTCACCTCCAGCCATGGAGTAATATGAATACGATTCGGACAAATTCCATCTTCGCACTTCAAACATGAATTTCAAGCACAAAATTCTAATGGTCATTGAGGAATATATGTGCATTTGTTTCACTTCAAAATCATGCCAATGAGTCACCTCCAGCCGATAAATCATATGAATTGGATTCGAACAAATTCAATTGTCGCACTTCGGACATGAATTTCATGCACAACATGCTAATGATCTTTGAGGGATATGTGTGCATTTGTTTCACCTCAAAATCATGCCAATGAGTCACCTCTAGCCAAGGAGTCATATGAATGGGATTCGAACAAATTCCATCTTCGCACTTCAAACATGAATTTCAAGCACAACATTCTAATGATCTTTGAGGAATATGTGTGCATTTGTTTCACCTCACAATCACGTAAATGAGTTCCCACCAGCCAATGAGTCATATGAATGGGATTCGAACAAATACCATTTTCGCACTTCGAACATGAATTTCGTGCACAACATGCTAATGATCTTTCAAGGATATGTGTGCATTTGTTTAACCTCAAAATCATGCCAATGAGTCACCTCTAGCCAAGGAGTCATCTGAATGGGATTCGAACAAATTCCATCTTCGCACTTCGGACATGAATTTCGAGCACAACATTCTAATGATCTTTGAGGAATATGTGTGCATTTGTTTTACCTCACAATCATGTGAATGAGTTCCCTCCAGCCAATGAATCATACGAATGGGATTCGCACAAATTCCATCTTCGCACTTCGAACATTAATTTGAAGCATAACATGCTAACGACCTTAGAGGGATATGTGTGCATTTGTTTAGCCTCAAAATCATGCCAATGAGTCATCTCCAGCCAAGGAGTCATACGAATGGGATTCGAACAAATTATATCTTCGCACAACGGACATGAATTTCATGCACAACATGCTAATTATCTTTGAGGGATATGTGTGCATTTGTTTCACCTCAAAATCATGCCAATGAGTCACCTCCAGCCAAGGAGTCATATGAATGGGATTCGAACAAATTCCATCTTCGCACTTCGGACATGAGTTTCAAGCACAACATTCTAATGATCTTTGAGGAATATGTGTGCATTTGTTTCACCTCACAATCACGTAAATGAGTTCCCACCGGCCAATGAGTCATATGAATGGGATTCGACCAAATTCCATTTTTATACTTCGAACATGAATTTCGTGCACAACATGCTAATGATCTTTCAAGGAGATGTGTGCATTTTTTTCACCTCAAAATCATGCCAATGAGTCACCTCCTGCCAAGGAGTCATCTGAATGGGATTCGAACAAATTTCATAATCGCACTTCGAACATGAATTTCAAGCACAATATTCTAATTATCTTTGAGGAATATGTGTGCATTTGTTTCACCTCAAAATCATGCAAATGAGTCACCTCCAGCCAAGGAGTCATATGAATAGGATTTAAACAAATTCCATCTTCGCACTTCGAACATGAATTTCAAGCATAACATTCTAATGATCTTTGAGGAATATATGTGCATTTGTTTCACCTGAAAATCATGCCAATGAGTCACCTCCAGCCAAGGAATCTTTTGAATGGGATTCGAAAAAATTCCAAATTCGCACTCCGAACATGAATTTCAAGCACGACATTCTAATGATCTTTGAAGGATATGTGTGCATTTGTTTCACCTTAAAATCATGCCAATGAGTCACCTCCAGCCAACAAAACCTTTTGAATGGGATTCGAACAAATTCTGATTCCGCACTTCGAACATGAATTTCATGCACAACATGCTAATAATCTTTGAGAGATACATGTGCATTTGTTTCACCTCAAAATAATGCCAATGAGTCACCTCCAGCCATGGAGTAATATGAATACGATTCGGACAAATTCCATCTTCGCACTTCAAACATGAATTTCAAGCACAAAATTCTAATGGTCATTGAGGAATATATGTGCATTTGTTTCACTTCAAAATCATGCCAATGAGTCACCTCCAGCCGATAAATCATATGAATTGGATTCGAACAAATTCAATTGTCGCACTTCGGACATGAATTTCATGCACAACATGCTAATGATCTTTGAGGGATATGTGTGCATTTGTTTCACCTCAAAATCATGCCAATGAGTCACCTCTAGCCAAGGAGTCATATGAATGGGATTCGATCAAATTCCATCTTCGCACTTCAGACATGAATTTCAAGCACAACATTCTAATGATCTTTGAGGAATATGTGTGCATTTGTTTCACCTCACAATCACGTAAATGAGTTCCCACCAGCCAATGAGTCATATGAATGGGATTCGAACAAATACCATTTTCGCACTTCGAACATGAATTTCGTGCACAACATGCTAATGATCTTTCAAGGATATGTGTGCATTTGTTTAACCTCAAAATCATGCCAATGAGTCACCTCTAGCCAAGGAGTCATCTGACTGGGATTCGAACAAATTCCATCTTCGCACTTCGGACATGAATTTCGAGCACAACATTCTAATGATATTTGAGGAATATGTGTGCATTTGTTTCACCTCAAAATCATGTCAATTAGTCACCTCCAGCCAAGGAGTCATCTGAATAAGGGTCGAACAAATTCCATCTTCACACTTTGAACATGAATTTCAAGCACACATTCTAATGATCTTTGAGGAATAGGTGTGCATTTGTTTCACCTCAAAATCATGCCAATGAGTCACCTCCAGCAATGGAGTAATATGAATACGATTCGAACAAATTCCATCTTCGCACTTCGAACATGAATTTCAAGCACAACATTCTAATGGTCTTTGAGGAATATGTGTGCATTTGTTTCACCTCAAAATCATGCCAATGAGTCACCTCCAGCCAAGAAATCCTATGAATGGGATTCGAAGAAATTCCATTGTCGCACTTCGAACATGAATTTCATGCACAACATGCTAATGATCTTTGAGAGATATGTGTGCATTTGTTTCACCCCAAAATCATGCAAATGAATCACCTCCAGCCAAGGAGTCATATGAATGGGATTCGAACAAATTCCATTTTCGCACTTCGAAAATGAATTTCAAGCACAACATTCTAATGATCTTTGAGGAATATGTGTGTATTTGTTTCACCTCAAAATCAGGCCAATGAGTCACCTCCAGCCAAGGAGTCATATGAATGGGATTCGAACAAATTCCATCTTCGCACTTCGAACATGAATTTCATGCAAAACATGATAATCATCTTTGAGGGATATGTGTGCATTTGTTTCACCTCACAATGATGTCAATGCGTTTCCTCCAGCCAATGAATCATATGAATGGGATTCGAACAAATTCCATCTTCGCACTTCGAACATGAATTTCAAGCACAACATGCTAATGATCTTTGAGGGATATGTGTCCATTTGTTTCACCTCAAAATCATGCCAATGAGTCACCTCCAGCCAAGGAGTCATCTGAATGGGATTCGAACAAATTCTATATTCGCACTTCGAACATGAATTTCAAGCACAACATTCTAATGATATTTGAGTAATATGTGTGCATTTGTTTCACCTCAAAATCATGCAAATGAGTCACCTCCAGCCAAAAAATCATATGAATGGGACTCGAACAAATTCCATATTCGCACTTCGAACATGAATTTCAAGCACAACATGCTAATGATCTTTGAGAGATATGTGTGTATTTGTTTTACCTCACAACCATGTCAATGAGTTCCCACCGTCCAATGAATCATTTGAATGGGATTCGAAAAAATTCCATCTTCACACTTCGAACATGAATTTCAAACACAACATTCTAATGGTCTTTGACGAATATGTGTGCATTTGTTTCACCTCAAAATCATGCCAATGAGTCACCTCCGGCCAAAGAATCATATGAATGGGATTCGAACAAATTCCATATTTGCACTTCGAACATGAATTTCAAGCACAACATTCTAAAGATCTTTGAAGGATATGTGTGCATTTGTTTCACCTGAAAATCATGCCAGTGAGTCACCTCCAGCCAAGAAAATCATGTGAATGGGATTCGAACAAATTCTGATTCCGCACTTCGAACATGAATTTCATGCACAACATGCTAATGATCTTTGAGAGATATGTGTGCATTTGTTTCACCCCAAAATCATGCAAATGAATCACCTCCAGCCAAGGAGTCATATGAATGGGATTCGAACAAATTCCATTTTCGCACTTCGAAAATGAATTTTAAGCACAACATTCTAACGATCTTTGAGGAATATGTCTGTATTTGTTTCACCTCAAAATCAGGCCAATGAGTCACCTCCTGCCAAGGAATCATTTTAATGGGATTCGAAGATATTCCATCTTTGGACTTCAAACATGAATTTCAAGCATAACAATCTAATAATCTTTGAGGGATATGTGTGCATTTGTTTCACCTCACAACCATGTCAATGAGTTCCCACCGTCTAATGAATCTTTTGAATGGGATTCGAAAAAATTCCATCTTCACACTTCGAACATGAATTTCAAGCACAACATTCTAATGGTCTTTGAGGAATATGTGTCCATTTGTTTCACCTCAAAATCATGCAAATGAGTCACCTCCAGCCAAAAAATCATATGAATGGGATTCGAACAAATTCCATCTTCGCACTTCGAACATGAATTTCAAGCACAACATGCTAAGGATCTTTGAGAAATATGTGTGCATTTGTTTCACCTCAAAATCATGCCAGTGAGTCACCTCCAGCCAAGGAGTCATATGAATGGGATTCGAACAAATTCCATCTTCGCACTTCGAACATGAATTTCGAGCTCAACATTCTAATGATCTTTGAGGAATATGTGTGCATTTGTTTCACCTCAAAATCATGCAAATGAGTCACCTCCAGCCAAAAAATCATATGAATGGGACTCGAACAAATTCCATATTCGCACTTCGAACATGAATTTCAAGCACAACATGCTAATGATCTTTGAGAGATATGTGTGTATTTGTTTTACCTCAAAACCATGTCAATGAGTTCCCACCGTCCAATGAATCATTTGAATGGGATTCGAAAAAATTCCATCTTCACACTTCGAACATGAATTTCAAGCACAACATTCTAATGGTCTTTGACGAATATGTGTGCATTTGTTTCACCTCAAAATCATGCCAATGAGTCACCTCCGGCCAAAGAATCATATGAATGGGATTCGAACAAATTCCATATTTGCACTTCGAACATGAATTTCAAGCACAACATTCTAAAGATCTTTGAAGGATATGTGTGCATTTGTTTCACCTGAAAATCATGCCAGTGAGTCACCTCCAGCCAAGAAAATCATGTGAATGGGATTCGAACAAATTCTGATTCCGCACTTCGAACATGAATTTCATGCACAACATGCTAATGATCTTTGAGAGATATGTGTGCATTTGTTTCACCCCAAAATCATGCAAATGAATCACCTCCAGCCAAGGAGTCATATGAATGGGATTCGAACAAATTCCATTTTCGCACTTCGAAAATGAATTTTAAGCACAACATTCTAACGATCTTTGAGGAATATGTCTGTATTTGTTTCACCTCAAAATCAGGCCAATGAGTCACCTCCTGCCAAGGAATCATTTTAATGGGATTCGAAGATATTCCATCTTTGGACTTCAAACATGAATTTCAAGCATAACAATCTAATAATCTTTGAGGGATATGTGTGCATTTGTTTCACCTCACAACCATGTCAATGAGTTCCCACCGTCTAATGAATCTTTTGAATGGGATTCGAAAAAATTCCATCTTCACACTTCGAACATGAATTTCAAGCACAACATTCTAATGGTCTTTGAGGAATATGTGTCCATTTGTTTCACCTCAAAATCATGCAAATGAGTCACCTCCAGCCAAAAAATCATATGAATGGGATTCGAACAAATTCCATCTTCGCACTTCGAACATGAATTTCAAGCACAACATGCTAAGGATCTTTGAGAAATATGTGTGCATTTGTTTCACCTCAAAATCATGCCAGTGAGTCACCTCCAGCCAAGGAGTCATATGAATGGGATTCGAACAAATTCCATCTTCGCACTTCGAACATGAATTTCGAGCTCAACATTCTAATGATCTTTGAGGAATATGTGTGCATTTGTTTCACCTCAAAATCATGCAAATGAGTCACCTCCAGCCAAAAAATCATATGAATGGGACTCGAACAAATTCCATATTCGCACTTCGAACATGAATTTCAAGCACAACATGCTAATGATCTTTGAGAGATATGTGTGTATTTGTTTTACCTCAAAACCATGTCAATGAGTTCCCACCGTCCAATGAATCATTTGAATGGGATTCGAAAAAATTCCATCTTCACACTTCGAACATGAATTTCAAGCACAACATTCTAATGGTCTTTGACGAATATGTGTGCATTTGTTTCACCTCAAAATCATGCCAATGAGTCACCTCCGGCCAAAGAATCATATGAATGGGATTCGAACAAATTCCATATTTGCACTTCGAACATGAATTTCAAGCACAACATTCTAAAGATCTTTGAAGGATATGTGTGCATTTGTTTCACCTGAAAATCATGCCAGTGAGTCACCTCCAGCCAAGAAAATCATGTGAATGGGATTCGAACAAATTCTGATTCCGCACTTCGAACATGAATTTCATGCACAACATGCTAATGATCTTTGAGAGATATGTGTGCATTTGTTTCACCCCAAAATCATGCAAATGAATCACCTCCAGCCAAGGAGTCATATGAATGGGATTCGAACAAATTCCATTTTCGCACTTCGAAAATGAATTTTAAGCACAACATTCTAACGATCTTTGAGGAATATGTCTGTATTTGTTTCACCTCAAAATCAGGCCAATGAGTCACCTCCTGCCAAGGAATCATTTTAATGGGATTCGAAGATATTCCATCTTTGGACTTCAAACATGAATTTCAAGCATAACAATCTAATAATCTTTGAGGGATATGTGTGCATTTGTTTCACCTCACAACCATGTCAATGAGTTCCCACCGTCTAATGAATCTTTTGAATGGGATTCGAAAAAATTCCATCTTCACACTTCGAACATGAATTTCAAGCACAACATTCTAATGGTCTTTGAGGAATATGTGTCCATTTGTTTCACCTCAAAATCATGCAAATGAGTCACCTCCAGCCAAAAAATCATATGAATGGGATTCGAACAAATTCCATCTTCGCACTTCGAACATGAATTTCAAGCACAACATGCTAAGGATCTTTGAGAAATATGTGTGCATTTGTTTCACCTCAAAATCATGCCAGTGAGTCACCTCCAGCCAAGGAGTCATATGAATGGGATTCGAACAAATTCCATCTTCGCACTTCGAACATGAATTTCGAGCTCAACATTCTAATGATCTTTGAGGAATATGTGTGCATTTGTTTCACCTCAAAATCATGCAAATGAGTCACCTCCAGCCAAAAAATCATATGAATGGGACTCGAACAAATTCCATATTCGCACTTCGAACATGAATTTCAAGCACAACATGCTAATGATCTTTGAGAGATATGTGTGTATTTGTTTTACCTCAAAACCATGTCAATGAGTTCCCACCGTCCAATGAATCATTTGAATGGGATTCGAAAAAATTCCATCTTCACACTTCGAACATGAATTTCAAGCACAACATTCTAATGGTCTTTGACGAATATGTGTGCATTTGTTTCACCTCAAAATCATGCCAATGAGTCACCTCCGGCCAAAGAATCATATGAATGGGATTCGAACAAATTCCATATTTGCACTTCGAACATGAATTTCAAGCACAACATTCTAAAGATCTTTGAAGGATATGTGTGCATTTGTTTCACCTGAAAATCATGCCAGTGAGTCACCTCCAGCCAAGAAAATCATGTGAATGGGATTCGAACAAATTCTGATTCCGCACTTCGAACATGAATTTCATGCACAACATGCTAATGATCTTTGAGAGATATGTGTGCATTTGTTTCACCCCAAAATCATGCAAATGAATCACCTCCAGCCAAGGAGTCATATGAATGGGATTCGAACAAATTCCATTTTCGCACTTCGAAAATGAATTTTAAGCACAACATTCTAACGATCTTTGAGGAATATGTCTGTATTTGTTTCACCTCAAAATCAGGCCAATGAGTCACCTCCTGCCAAGGAATCATTTTAATGGGATTCGAAGATATTCCATCTTTGGACTTCAAACATGAATTTCAAGCATAACAATCTAATAATCTTTGAGGGATATGTGTGCATTTGTTTCACCTCACAACCATGTCAATGAGTTCCCACCGTCTAATGAATCTTTTGAATGGGATTCGAAAAAATTCCATCTTCACACTTCGAACATGAATTTCAAGCACAACATTCTAATGGTCTTTGAGGAATATGTGTCCATTTGTTTCACCTCAAAATCATGCAAATGAGTCACCTCCAGCCAAAAAATCATATGAATGGGATTCGAACAAATTCCATCTTCGCACTTCGAACATGAATTTCAAGCACAACATGCTAAGGATCTTTGAGAAATATGTGTGCATTTGTTTCACCTCAAAATCATGCCAGTGAGTCACCTCCAGCCAAGGAGTCATATGAATGGGATTCGAACAAATTCCATCTTCGCACTTCGAACATGAATTTCGAGCTCAACATTCTAATGATCTTTGAGGAATATGTGTGCATTTGTTTCACCTCAAAATCATGCAAATGAGTCACCTCCAGCCAAAAAATCATATGAATGGGACTCGAACAAATTCCATATTCGCACTTCGAACATGAATTTCAAGCACAACATGCTAATGATCTTTGAGAGATATGTGTGTATTTGTTTTACCTCAAAACCATGTCAATGAGTTCCCACCGTCCAATGAATCATTTGAATGGGATTCGAAAAAATTCCATCTTCACACTTCGAACATGAATTTCAAGCACAACATTCTAATGGTCTTTGACGAATATGTGTGCATTTGTTTCACCTCAAAATCATGCCAATGAGTCACCTCCGGCCAAAGAATCATATGAATGGGATTCGAACAAATTCCATATTTGCACTTCGAACATGAATTTCAAGCACAACATTCTAAAGATCTTTGAAGGATATGTGTGCATTTGTTTCACCTGAAAATCATGCCAGTGAGTCACCTCCAGCCAAGAAAATCATGTGAATGGGATTCGAACAAATTCTGATTCCGCACTTCGAACATGAATTTCATGCACAACATGCTAATAATCTTTGAGAGATACGTGTGCATTTGTTTCACCTCAAAATAATGCCAATGAGTCACCTCCAGCCAAGGAATCATTTTAATGGGATTCGAAGATATTCCATCTTTGGACTTCAAACATGAATTTCAAGCATAACAATCTAATAATCTTTGAGGGATATGTGTGCATTTGTTTCACCTCACAACCATGTCAATGAGTTCCCACCGTCTAATGAATCTTTTGAATGGGATTCAAAAAAATTCCATCTTCACACTTCGAACATGAATTTCAAGCACAACATTCTAATGGTCTTTGACGAATATGTGTGCATTTGTTTCACCTCATAATCATGCCAATGAGTCACCTCCAGCCAAGGAGTCGTATGAATAGGATTCGAACAAATTCCATCTTCGCACTTCGAACATGAATTTCAAGCACAACATGCTAAGGATCTTTGAGAAATATGTGTGCATTTGTTTCACCTCAAAATCTTGCCAATGAGTCATCTCCAGCCAAGGAATCATATGAATAGGATTCGAACAAATTCCATCTTCGCACTTCGAACATGAATTTCAAGCACAACATGCTAATGATCTTTGAGGAATATGTGTGCATTTGTTTTGACCTCAAAATCATGCCAATGAGTCACCTCCAGCCAAGGAGTCATCTCAATGGGATTCGAACGAATTGCATCTTCGCATTTCGGACATGAATTTCGAGCACAACATTCTAACTATATTTGAGGAATATGGGTGCATTTGTTTCTCCTCAAAATCATGTCAATGAGTCACCTCCAGCCACGGAGTCATCTGAATAGGATTCAAACAAATTCCATCTTTGCACTTTGAACATGAATTTCAAGCACACATTCTAATGATCTTTGAGGAATATGGGTGCATTTTTTTCACCTCAAAATCATGCCAATGAGTCACCTCCAGCCAAAGAATCATTTGAATGAGATTCGAACAAATTCCATATTCGCACTTCGAACCTGAATTTCAAGCACGACATTCTAATGGTCTTTGAAGGATATGTGTGCATTTGTTTCACCTGAAAATCATGCCAATGAGTCACCTCCAGCCAAGAAATCATGTGAATGGGATTCGAACAAATTCTGATTCCGCACTTCGAACATGAATTTCATGCACATCATGCTAATGATCTTTGAGAAATACGTGTGCATTTGTTTCACCTCAAAATAATGCCAATGAGTCACCTCCAGCCAGGGAATCATTTTAATGGGATTCGAAGATATTCCATATTTGGACGTCGAACATGAATTTCAAGCACAATATTCTAATAATCTTTGAGGGATATGTGTGCATTTGTTTCACCTCACAACCATGTCAACGAGTTCCCACCGTCCAATGAATCATTTGAATGGGATTCGAAAAAATTCCATCTTCACACTTCGAACATGAATTTCAAGCACAACATTCTAATGGTCTTTGAGGAATATGTGTGCATTTGTTTCACCTCAAAATCATGCCAATGTGTCACCTCCAGCCAAGAAGCCATATGAATAGGATTTGAACAAATTCCATCTTCGAACTTCGAACATGAATTTCAAGCACAACATTCTAATGATCTTTGAGGAATATGTGTGCATTTGTTTCACCTCAAAATCATGCCAATGAGTCACCTCCAGCCAAGGAGTCGTATGAATAGGATTCGAACAAATTCCATCTTCGCACTTCGAACATGAATTTCAAGCACAACATGCTAAGGATCTTTGAGAAATATGTGTGCATTTGTTTCACCTCAAAATCATGCCAGTGAGTCACCTCCAGCGAAGGAGTCATATGAATGGGATTCGAACAAATGCCATCTTCGCACTTCGAACATGAATTTCGAGCACAACATTCTAATGATCTTTGAGGAATATGTGTCTATTTGTTTCACCTCAAAATCATGCAAATGAGTCACCTCCAGCCAAAAAATCATATGAATGGGACTCGGACAAATTCCATATTCACACTTCGAACATGAATTTCAAGCACAACAGGCTAATGATCTTTGAGAGATATGTGTGTATTTGTTTTACCACACAACCATGTCAATAAGTTCCCACCGTCCAATGAATCATTTGAATGGGATTCGAAAAAATTCCATATTTGCACTTCGAACATGAATTTCAAGCACAACATTCTAAAGATCTTTGAAGGATATGTGTGCATTTGTTTCACCTGAAAATCATGCCAGTGAGTCACCTCCAGCCAAGAAAATCATGTGAATGGGATTCGAACAAATTCCATATTCGCACTTCGAACATGAATTTCAAGCACAACATGCTAATGATCTTTGAGAGATATGTGTGTATTTGTTTTACCTCACAACCATGTCAATGAGTTCCCACCACCGTCCAATGAATCATTTGAATGGGATTCGAAAAAATTCCATCTTCACACTTCGAACATGAATTTCAAGCGCAACATTATAATGGTCTTTGACGAATATGTGTGCATTTGTTTCACCTCAAAATCATGCCAATGAGTCACCTCCGGCCAAAGAATCATATGAATGGGATTCGAACAAATTCCATATTCGCACTTCGAACATGAATTTCAAGCACAACATTCTAAAGACCATTGAAGGATATGTGTGCATTTGTTTCACCTGAAAATCATGCCAATGAGTCACCTCCAGCCAACAACACCTTTTGAATGGGATTCGAACAAATTCTGATTCCGCACTTCGAACATGAATTTCATGCACAACATGCTAATGATCTTTGAGAAATACGTGTGCATTTGTTTCACCTCAAAATAATGCCAATGAGTCACCTCCAACAAGGGAATCATTTTAATGGGATTCGAAGATATTCCATATTTGGACTTCGAACATTAATTTCAAGCACAATATTCTAATAATCTTTGAGGGATATGTGTGCATTTGTTTCACCTCACAACCATGTCAATGAGTTCCCACCGTCCAATGAATCATTTGAATGGGATTCGAAAAAATTCCATCTTCACACTTCGAACATGAATTTCAAGCACAACATTCTAATGGTCTTTGAGGAATATGTGTGCATTTGTTTCACCTCAAAATCATGCCAATGTGTCACCTCCAGCCAAGAAGCCATATGAATAGGATTTGAACAAATTCCATCTTCGAACTTCGAACATGAATTTCAAGCACAACATTCTAATGATCTTTGAGGAATATGTGTGCATTTGTTTCACCTCAAAATCATGCCAATGAGTCACCTCCAGCCAAGGAGTCGTATGAATAGGATTCGAACAAATTCCATCTTCGCACTTCGAACATGAATTTCAAGCACAACATGCTAAGGATCTTTGAGAAATATGTGTGCATTTGTTTCACCTCAAAATCATGCAAGTGAGTCACCTCCAGCCAAGGAGTCATATGAATGGGATTCGAACAAATTCCATCTTCGCACTTCGAACATGAATTTCGAGCACAACATTCTAATGATCTTTGAGGAATATGTGTGCATTTGTTTCACCTCAAACTCATCCAAATGAGTCACCTCCAGCCAAAAAATCATATGAATGGGACTCGAACAAATTCCATATTCGCACTTCGAACATGAATTTCAAGCACAACATGCTAATGATCTTTGAGAGATATGTGTGTATTTGTTTTACCTCACAACCATGTCAATGAGTTCCCACCACCGTCCAATGAATCATTTGAATGGGATTCGAAAAAATTCCATCGTCACACTTCGAACATGAATTTCAAGCACAACATTCTAATGGTCATTGACGAATATGTGTGCATTTGTTTCACCTCCAAATCATGCCAATGAGTCACCTCCGGCCAAAGAATAATATGAATGGGATTCGAACAAATTCCATATTTGCACTTCGAACATGAATTTCAAGCACAACATTCTAAAGATCTTGGAAGGATATGTGTGCATTTGTTTCACCTGAAAATCATGCCAGTGAGTCACCTCCAGCCAAGAAATCATGTGAATGGGATTCGAACAAATTCTGATTCCGCACTTGGAACATGAATTTCATGCACAACATGCTAATAATCTTTGAGAGATACGTGTGCATTTGTTTCACCTCAAAATAATGCCAATGAGTCACCTCCAGCCAAGGAATCATTTTGATGGGATTCGAAGATATTCCATATTTGGACTTCGAACATGAATTTCAAGCACAATATTCTAATAATCTTTGAGGGATATGTGTGCATTTGTTTCACCTCACAACCATGTCAATGAGTTCCCACCGTCCGATGAATCATTTGAATGGGATTCGAAAAAATTCCATCTTCACACTTCGAACATGAATTTCAAGCACAACATTCTAATGGTCTTTGAGGAATATGTGTGCATTTGTTTCACCTCAAAATCATACCAATGAGTCACCTCCAGCCAAGGAGTCATAAGAATAGGATTTGAACAAATTCCATCTTCGAACTTCGAACATGAATTTCAAGCATAACATTTTAATGATCTTTGAGGAATATGTGTGCATTTGTTTCACCTCAAAATCATTTTAATGAGTCACCTCCAGCTAAAGAATCATATGAATGGGATTCAAACAAATTCCATCTTCGCACTTCGAACATGAATTTGAAGCACAACATGCTAATGATATTTGAGGGGTATGTGTGCATTTGTTTCACCTCAAAATCATGCCAATGAGTCACCTCCAGCCAAGGAGTCATCTGAATGGGATTCGAACGAATTCCATCTTCGCACTTCGGACATGAATTTCGAGCTCAACATTCTAATGATATTTGAGGAATATGTGTTCATTTCTTTCACCTCAAAATCATGTCAATGAGTCACCTCCAGCCAAGGAGTCATCTGAATAGGATTCAAACAAATTCCATCTTTGCACTTTGAACATGAATTTCAAGCACACATTCTAATGATCTTTGAGGAATATGGGTGCATTTGTTTCACCTCAAAATCATGCCAATGAGTCACCTCCAGCCAAAGAATCATTTAAATCGGATTCGAACAAATTCCATATTCGCACTTCGAACATGAATTTCAAGCACGACATTCTAATGATTTTTGAAGGATATGTGTGCATTTGTTTCACCTCACAACCATGTCAATGAGTTCCCACCGTCCAATGAATCATTTGAATGGGATTCGAAAAAATTCCATCTTCACACTTTGAACATGAATTTCAAGCACCCATTCTAATGATCTTTGAGGAATAGGTGTGCATTTTTTTCACCTCAAAATCATGCCAATTAGTCACCTCCAGCCATGGAGTAATATGAATACGATTCGAACAAATTCCATCCTCGCACTTCGAACATGAATTTCAAGCACAACATTCTAATGGTCTTTGAGGAATATGTGTGCATTTGTTTCACCTCAAAATCATGCCAATGAGTCACCTCCAGCCAAGGAGTCGTATGAATAGGATTCAAACAAATTCCATCTTCGCACTTCGAACATGAATTTCAAGCACAACATGCTAAGGATCTTTGAGAAATATATGTGCATTTGTTTCACCTCAAAATAATGCCAATGAGTCACCTCCAGCCCGGGAATCATTTTAATGGGATTCGAACATATTCCATATTTGGACTTCGAACATGAATTTCAAGCACAATATTCTAATAATCTTTGAGGGATATGTGTGCATTTGTTTCACCTCACAACCATGTCAATGAGTTCCCACCGTCCAATGAATCATTTGAATGGGATTCGAAAAAATTCCATTTTCACACTTTGAACATGAATTTCAAGCACACATTCTAATGATCTTAGAGGAATAGGTGTGCATTTTTTTCACCTCAAAATCATGCCAATTAGTCACCTCCAGCCATGGAGTAATATGAATACGATTCGAACAAATTCCATCCTCGCACTTCGAACATGAATTTCAAGCACAACATTCTAATGGTCTTTGAGGAATATGTGTGCATTTGTTTCACCTCAAAATCATGCCAATGAGTCACCTCCAGCCAAGGAGTCGTATGAATAGGATTCAAACAAATTCCATCTTCGCACTTCGAACATGAATTTCAAGCACAACATGCTAAGGATCTTTGAGAAATATGTGTGCATTTGTTTCACCTCAAAATAATGCCAATGAGTCACCTCCAGCCCGGGAATCATTTTAATGGGATTCGAACATATTCCATATTTGGACTTCGAACATGAATTTCAAGCACAATATTCTAATAATCTTTGAGGGATATGTGTGCATTTGTTTCACCTCACAACCATGTCAATGAGTTCCCACCGTCCAATGAATCATTTGAATGGGATTCGAAAAAATTCCATCTTCACACTTTGAACATGAATTTGAAGCACACATTCTAATGATCTTTGAGGAATAGGTGTGCATTTTTTTCACCTCAAAATCATGCCAATGAGTCACCTCCAGCCAAGAAGCCATATGAATAGGATTTGAACAAATTCCATCTTCGAACTTCGAACATGAATTTCAAGTACAACATTCTAATGTTCTTTGTGGAATATGTGTGCATTTGTTTCACCTCAAAATCATGCCAATGAGTCACCTCCAGCCAAGGAGTCGTATGAATAGGATTCGAACAAATTCCATCTTCGCACTTCGAACATGAATTTCAAGCACAACATGCTAAGGATCTTTGAGAAATATGTGTGCATTTGTTTCACCTCAAAATCATGCCAGTGAGTCACCTCCAGCCAAGGAGTCATATGAATGGGATTCGAACAAATTCCATCTTCGCACTTCGAACATGAATTTGAGCACAACATTCTAATGATCTTTGAGGGATATGTGTGCATTTGTTTCACCTCAAAATCATGCAAATGAGTCACCTCCAGCCAAAAAATCATATGAATGGGACTCGAAAAAATTCCATATTCGCACTTCGAACATGAATTTCAAGCACAACATGCTAATGATCTTTGAGAGATATGTGTGTATTTGTTTCACCTCACAACCATGTCAATGAGTTCCCACCGTCCAACGAATCATTTGAATGGGATTCGAAAAAATTCCATCTTTACACTTCGAACATGAATTTCAAGCACAACATTCTAATGGTCTTTGATGAATATGTGCGCATTTGTTTCACCTCAAAATCATGCCAATGAGTCACCTCCAGCCAAAGAATCATATGAATGGGATTTGAACAAATTCCATATTTGCACTTCGAACATGAATATCAAGCACAACATTCTAATGATCTTTGAAGGATATGTGTGCATTTGTTTAACCTGAAAATCATGCCAGTGAATCACCTCCAGCCAAGATATCATGTGAATGGGATTCGAACAAATTATGATTGCGCACTTCGAACTAGAATTTCATGCACAACATGCTAATAATCTTTGAGAGATACGTGTGCATTTGTTTTACCTCAAAATAATGCCAATGAGTCACCTCCAGCCAAAGAATCATTTTAATGGGATTCGAAGATATTCCATCTTTGGACTTCAAACATGAATTTCAAGCACAACATTCTAATAATCTTTGAGGGATATGTGTGCATTTGTTTCACCTCACAACCATGTCAATGAGTTCCCACCGTCCAATGAATCTTTTGAATGGGATTCGAAAAAATTCCATCTTCACACTTCGAACATGAATTTCAAGCACAACATTCTAATGGTCTTTCAGGAATATGTGTGCATTTGTTTCACCTCAAAATCATGCCAATGATTCACCTCCGGGCAAGGAGCCATGTGAATAGGATTTGAACAAATTCCATCTTCGAACTTCGAACATGAATTTCGAGCACAACATTCTAATGATCTTTGACGAATATGTGTGCATTTGTTTCACCTCAAAATCATTCTAATGAGTCACCTCCAGCCAAGGAATCATATGAATGGGATTCGAACAAATTCCATCTTCACACTTCGAACATGAATTTCAAGCACAACATTCTAATGATCTTTGATGAATATGCGTGCATTTGTTTCACATCAAAATCATGCCAATCAGTCACCTCCAGCCAAGGAATCATATGAATGGGATTCGAACAAATTGTATTTTCGCATTTCGAACATGAATTTCAAGCACAACATGCTAATGATCTTTGGGGAATATGTGTGCATTTGTTTCACCTCACAATCATGCCAATGAGTCACTTCCAGCCAAGGACTCATATGAATGGGATTCGAACAAATTCTATCTTCGCACTTTGAACATGAATTTCAAGCACAACATGCTAATGATCTTTGGGGAATATGTGTGCATTTGTTTCACCTCACAATCATGCCAATGAGTCACCTCCAGCCAAGGACTCATATGAATGGGATTCGAACAAATTCCATCTGCGCACTTTGAACACGAATTTCAAGCACAACATGCTAATGATCTTTGGGGAATATGTGTGCATTTGTTTCACCTCACAATCACGTCAATGAGTTCCCACCAGCCAATGAGTGATATGAATGGGATTCTAACAAATTCCATCTTTGCACTTCGAACATGAATGTCAAGCACAACATTCTAATAATCTTTGAGGGATATGTGTGCATTTGTTTCACCTCACAACCATGTCAATGAGTTCCCACCGTCCAATGAATCATTTGAATGGGATTCGAAAAAATTCCATCTTCACACTTCGAACATGAATTTCAAGCACAACATTCTAATGGTCCTTGAGGAATATGTGTGCATTTGTTTCACCTCAAAATCATGCCAATGAGTCACCTCCAGCAAAGAAGCCATATGAATAGGATTTGAACAAATTCAATCTTCGCACTTCGAACATGAATTTAAAGCACAACTTGCTACGGATCTTTGAGAAATATGTGTGCATTTGTTTCACCTCAAAATCATGCCAGTGAGTCACCTCCAGCCAAGGAGTCATATGAATGGGATTCGAACAAATTCCATCTTCGCACTTCGAACATGAATTTCGAGCACAACATTCTAATGATCTTTGAGGAATAGGTGTGCATTTGTTTCACCTCAAAATCATGCAAATGAGTCACCTCCAGCCAAAAAATCATATGAATGGGACTCGACAAATTCCATATTCGCACTTCGAACATGAATTTCAAGCACAACATGCTAATGATCTTTGAGAGATATGTGTGTGTTTGTTTCACCTCACAACCATGTCATTGAGTTCCCACCGTCCAATGAATCATTTGAATCGGATTCGAAAAAATTCCATCTTCACACTTCGAACATGAATTTCAAGCACAACATTCTAATGGTCTTTGACGAATATGTGTGCATTTGTTTCACCTCAAAATCATGCCAATTAGTCACCTCCAGCCAAAGAATCATATGAATGGGATTCGAACAAATTCCATATTCGCACTACGAACATGAATTTCAAGCACAACATTCTAATGATCTTTGAAGGATATGTGTGCATTTGTTTCACCTGAAAATCATGCCAGTGAGTCACCTCCAGCCAGGAAATAATGTGAATGGGATTCGAACAAATTCTGATTCCGCACTTCGAACATGAATTTCATGCACAACATGCTAATAATCTTTGAGAGATACGTGTGTAATTTGTTTCACCTCAAAATAATGCCAATGAGTCACCTCCAGCCAAGGAATCATTTTAATGGGATTCGAAGATATTCCATATTTGGACTTCAAACATGAGATTCAAGCACAACATTATAATAATCTTTGAGGGATATGTGTGCATTTGTTTCACCTCAGAACCATGTCATTGAGTTCCCACCGTGCAATGAATCTTTTGAATGGGATTCGAAAAAATTCCATCTTCTCACTTCGAACATGAATTTCAAGCACAACATTCTAATGGTCCTTGAGGAATATGTGTGCATTTGTTTCACCTGAAAATCATCCGAATGAGTCACCTCCAGCCAAGGAGCCATATGAATAGGATTTGAACAAATTCCATCTTCGAACTTTGAACATGAATTTCAAGCACAACATTCTAATGATCTTTGGGGAATATGTGTGCATTTGTTTCACCTCACAATCACGTCAATGAGTTCCCACCAGCCAATGAGTGATATGAATGGGATTCTAACAAATTCCATCTTTGCACTTCGAACATGAATTTCAAGCACAACATTCTAATAATCTTTGAGGGATATGTGTGCATTTGTTTCACCTCACAACCATGTCAATGAGTTCCCACCGTCCAATGAATCATTTGAATGGGATTCAAAAAAATTCCATCTTCACACTTCGAACATGAATTTCAAGCACAACATTCTAATGGTCCTTGAGGAATATGTGTGCCTTTGTTTCACCTCAAAATCATGCCAATGAGTCACCTCCAGCCAATGAGTCATTTGAATGGGATTCGAACAAATTCCATCTTCGCACTTCGAACATCAATTTCGTGCACAACATGCTAATTATCTTTGAAGGATATGTGTGCATTTGTTTCACATCAAAATCATGCCAATGAGTCACCCCCAGCCAAAGAATCATATGAATGGGATTCGAACAAATTCCATCTTCGCATTTCGAACATGAATTTCATGCAAAACATGCGAATCATCTTTGAGGGACATGTGTGCATTTGTTTCACCTCACAATCATGCCAATGAGTTACCTCCAGCCAAGGACTCATATGAAGGGGATTCGAACAAATTCCATCTCCGCACTTTGAACCTGAATTTCAAGCACAACATGCTAATGGTCCTTGAGGAATATGTGTGCATTTGTTTCACCTGAAAATCATGCCAATGAGTCACCTCCAGCCAAGGAGCCATATTAATAGGATTTGAACAAATTCCATCTTCGAACTTTGAACATGAATTTCAAGCACAACATTCTAATGATCTTTGAGGAATATGTGTTCATTTGTTTCACCTCAAAATCATTCTAATGAGTCACCTCACAATGGAATCATATGAATGGGATTCGAACAAATTCCATCTTCACACTTCGAACATGAATTTCAAGCACAACAATCTAATGATCCTTGATGAATATGCGTGCATTTGTTTCACTTCAAAATCATGCCAATGAGTCACCTCCGGCCAAGGAATCATATGAATGGGATTCGAACAAATTCTATCTTCGCATTTCGAACATGAATTTCATGCAAAACATGCGAATCATCTTTGAGGGACATGTGTGCATTTGTTTCAACTCACAATCAGGCCGATGAGTCACCTCCAGCCAAGGACTCATATGAATGGGATTCGAACAAATTCCATCTCCGCACTTTGAACATGAATTTCAAGCACAACATGCTAATGATCTTTGGGGAATATGTGTGCATTTGTTTCACCTCACACGTCAATGAGTTCCCACCAGCCAATGAGTGATATGAATGGGATTCTAACAAATTCCATCTTTGCACTTCGAACATGAATTTCAAGCACAACATTCTAATAATCTTTGAGGGATATGTGTGCATTTGTTTCACCTCACAACCATGTCAATGAGTTCCCACCGTCCAATGAATCATTTGAATGGGATTCGAAAAAATTCCATCTTCACACTTCGAACATGAATTTCAAGCACAACATTCTAATGGTCCTTGAGGAATATGTGTGTATTTGTTTCACCTCAAAATCATGCCAATGAGTCACCTCCACCCAATGAGTCATATGAATGGGATTCGAACAAATTCCATCTTCGCACTTCGAACATCAATTTCGTGCACAACATGCTAATTATCTTTGAAGGATATGTGTGCATTTGTTTCACCTCAAAATCATGCCAATGAGTCACCCCCAGCCAAAGAATCATATGAATGGGATTCGAACAAATTCCATCTTCGCATTTTGAACATGAATTTCATGCAAAACATGCGAATCATCTTTGAGGGACATGTGTGCATTTGTTTCACCTCACAATCATGCCAATGAGTTACCTCCAGCCAAGGAGTAATATGAATACGATTCGAACAAATTCCATCTTCGCACTTCGAACATGAATTTCAAGCACAAAATTCTTATGTTCTTTGAGGAATATGTGTGCATTTGTTTCACCTCAAAATCATGCCAATGAGTCACCTCTAGCCAAGGAATCATATGAATGGGATTCGAACAAATTCCATCTTCGCACTTCGAACATGAATTTCAAGGACAACATTCTACTGGTCTTTGAGGAATATGTGTGCATTTTTTTCACATCAAAATGATGCCAATGAGTCACCTCCAGCCAAGGAGTCATATGAATGGGATTCTAACAAATTCCATCTTCGCACTTCGAACATGAATTTCAAGCACAACATTCTAATGATCTTTGAAGGATATGTGTGCACTTGTTTCACCTGAAAATCATGCCAGTGAGTCACCTCCAGCTAAGAAATCATGTGAATGGGATTCGAACAAATTCTGATTCCGCACTTCGAACCTGAATTTCATGCACAAGATGCTAATGATATATGAGAGATACGTGTGCATTTGTTTCACTTCAAAATAATGCTAATGAGTCACCTCCAGCAAAGGAATCATTTGAATGGGATTCGAAGATATTCCATCTTTGCACTTCGAACGTATCTTTGAGAGATACGTGTGCATTTGTTTCACCTCAAAATAATGCCAATGAGTCACCTCCAGCCAAGGAATCATTTTAATGGGATTCGAAGATATTCCATCTTTGGACTTCAAACATGAATTTCAAGCACAACATTCTAATAATCTTTGAGGGATATGTGTGCATTTGTTTCTCCTCACAACCATGTCAATGAGTTCCCACCGTCCAATGAATCATTTGAATGGGATTCGAAAAACTTCTATCTTTACACTTCGAACATGAATTTCAAGCACAACATTCTAATGGTCTTTGAGGAATATGTATGCATTTGTTTCACCTCAAAATCATGCCAATGAGTCACCTCCAGCCAAGGAATCATTTTAATGGGATTCGAAGATATTCCATCTTTGGACTTCAAACATGAATTTCAAGCACAACATTCTAATAATCTTTGAGGGATATGTGTGCATTTGTTTCTCCTCACAACCATGTCAATGAGTTCCCACCATCCAATGAATCATTTGAATGGGATTCGAAAAACTTCCATCTTTACACTTCGAACATGAATTTCAAGCACAACATTCTAATGGTCTTTGAGGAATATGTGTGCATTTGTTTCACCTCAAAATCATGCCAATGAGTCACCTCCAGCCAAGAAGCCATATGAATAGGATTTGAACAAATTCCATCTTCGAACTTCGAACATGAATTTCAAGCACAACATTCTAATGATCTTTGAGGAATATGTGTGCATTTGTTTCACCTCAAAATCATGCAAATGAGTCACCTCCAGCCAAGGAGTCGTATGAATAGGATTCGAACAAATTCAATCTTCGCACTTCGAACATGAATTTCAAGCACAACATGCTAAGGATCTTTGAGAAATATGTGTGCATTTGTTTCACCTCAAAATCATGCCAGTGAGTCACCTCCAGCCAAGGAGTCATATGAATGGGATTCGAACAAATTCCATCTCCGCACTTCGAACATGAATTTCGAGCACAACATTCTAATGGTCTTTGAGGAATATGTGTGCATTTGTTTCACCTCAAAATCATGCCAATTAGTCACTTCCAGCCAAAGAATCATATGAATGGGATTCGAACAAATTCCATATTCGCACTTCAAACATGAATTTCAAGCACAACATTCTAATGATCTTTGAAGGATATGTGTGCACTTGTTTCACCTGAAAATCATGCCTGTGAGTCACCTCCAGCCAAGAAATCATGTGAATGGGATTCGAACAAATTCTGATTCCGCACTTGGAACATGAATTTCATGCACAACATGCTAATAATCTTTGAGAGATACGTGTGCATTTGTTTCACCTCAAAATAATGCCAATGAGTCACCTCCAGCCAAGGAATCATTTTAATGGGATTCGAAGATATTCCATCTTTGGACTTCAAACATGAATTTATAGCACAACATTCTAATAATCTTTGAGGGATATGTGTGCATTTGTTTCACCTCACAACCATGTCATTGAGTTCCCACCATCCAATGAATCTTTTGAATGGGATTCGAAAAAATTCCATCTTCACACTTCGAACATGAATTTCAAGCACAACATTCTAGTGGTCTTTGAGGAATATGTGTGCATTTGTTTCACCTCAAAATCATGCCAATGAGTCACCTCCAGCCAAGGAGCCATATGAATAGGATTTGAACAAATTCCATCTTTGAACTTTGAACATGAATATCAAGCACAACATACTAATGATCTTTGAGGAATATGTGTTCATTTGTTTCACCTCAAAATCATTCTAATGAGTCACCTCTTGCCAAGGAATCATATGAATGGGATTCGAACAAATTCCATCTTCACACTTCGAACATGAATTTCAAGCACAACATTCTAATGATCTTTGATGAATATGCGTGCATTTGTTTCACTTCAAAATTATGCCAATGAGTCACCTCCAGCCAAGGAATCATATGAATGGGATTCGAACAAATTCTATCTTCGCATTTCGAACATGAATTTCATGCAAAACATGCGAATCATCTTTGAGGGACATGTGTGCATTTGTTTCACCTCACAATCATGCCAATGAGTTAGCTCCAGCGAAGGACTCATATGAATGGGATTCGAACAAATTCCATCTCCGCACTTTGAACATGAATTTCAAGCACAACATGCTAATGATCTTTGGGGAATATGTGTGCATTTGTTTCACCTCACAATCACGTCAATGAGTTCCCACCAGCCATTGAGTGATATGAATGGGATTCTAACAAATTCCATCTTTGCACTTCGAACATGAATTTCAAGCACAACATTCTAATAATCTTTGAGGGATATGTGTGCATTTGTTTCACCTCACAACCATGTCAATGAGTTCCCACCGTCCAATGAATCATCTGAATGGGATTCGAAAAAATTCCATCTTCACACTTCGGACATGAATTTCAAGCACAACATTCTAATGGTCCTTGAGGAATATGTGTGCATTTGTTTCACCTCAAAATCATTCTAATGAGTCACCTCAAGCCAAGGAATCATATGAATGGGATTCGAACAAATTCCATCTTCACACTTCGAACACGAATTTCAAGCACAACATTCTATTGATCTTTGATGAATATGCGTGCATTTGTTTCACTTCAAAATCATTCCAATGAGTCACCTCCAGCCAAGGAATCATATGAATGGGATTCGAACAAATTCTATCTTCGCATTTTGAACATGAATTTCATGCAAAACATGCGAATCATCTTTGAGGGACATGTGTGCATTTGTATCACCTCACAATCATGTCAATGAGCTCCCATCAGCCAATGAATCATTTGAATGGGATTCGAACAAATTCCATCTTCGCACTTTGAACATGAATTTCAAGCACAACATGCTAATGATCTTTGGGGAATATGTGTGCATTTGTGTCACCTCACAATCACGTCAATGAGTTCCCACCAGCCATTGAGTGATATGAATGGGATTCTAACAAATTCCATCTTCACACTTCGAACATGAATTTCAAGCACAACATTCTAATGGTCCTTGAGAAATATGTGTGCATTTGTTTCACCTCAAAATCATGCCAATGAGTCACCTCCAGCCAATGAGTCATATGAATGGGATTCGAACAAATTCCATCTTCTCACTTCGAACATGAATTTCGTGCACAACATGCTAATTATCTTTGAAGGATATGTGTGCATTTGTTTCACCTCAAAATCATGCCAATGAGTCACCTCCAGCCAAGGAATCATATGAATGGGATTCAAACAAATTCCATCTTCGCATTTCGAACATGAATTTCATGCAAAACATGCGAATCATCTTTGAGGGACATGTGTGCATTTGTTTCACCTCACAATCATGTCAATGAGCTCCCATCAGCCAATGAATCATTTGAATGGGATTCGAACAAATTCCATCTTCGCACTTTGAACATGAATTTCAAGCACAACATGCTAATGATCTTTGGGGAATATGTGTGCATTTGTTTCACCTCACAATCACGTCAATGAGTTCCCACCAGCCATTGAGTAATATGAATGGGATTCTAACAAATTCCATCTTTGCACTTCGAACATGAATTTCAAGCACAACATTCTAATGGTCCTTGAGAAATATGTGTGCATTTGTTTCACCTCAAAATCGTGCCAATGAGTCACCTCCAGCCAATGAGTCATATGAATGGGATTCGAACAAATTCCATCTTCTCACTTCGAACATGAATTTCGTGCACAAAATGCTAATTATCTTTGAAGGATATGTGTGCATTTGTTTCACCTCAAAATCATGGCAATTAGTCACCTCCAGCCAAGGAATCATTTGAATGGGATTCGAAGATATTCCATCTTCGCACTTCGAACATGAATTTCAAGCACAACATTCTAATAATCTTTGAGGGATATGTGTGCATTTGTTTCACCTCAAAATTATGCCAATGGGTCACCTCCGGCAAAAGAATCATATGAATGCGATTCGAGAAAATTCAGTCTTCGCACTCCGAACATGAATTTCAGCACAACATTATAATGATCATTGAGGAATATGTGTGCATTTGTTTCACCTCAAAATCATGCCAGTGAGTCACCTCCAGCCATGGAGTAATATGAATACGATTCGAACAAATTCCATCTTCGCACTTCGAACATGAATTTCAAGCACAAAATTCTTATGTTCTTTGAGGAATATGTGTGCATTTGTTTCACCTCAAAATCATGCCAATGAGTCACCTCCAGCCGAGAAATCATATGAATGGGATTCTAACAAATTCCATTTTCGCACTTCAAACATGAATTTCATGCACAAAATGCTAATGATCTTTGAAGAATATGTGTGCATTTGTTTCACCTCAAAAGCATGCCAACGAGTCACCACCAGCCAAGGAATCATATGAATGGGATTCGAACAAATTCCATCTTCGCATTTCGAACATGAATTTCATTCAAAACATGCTAATCATCTTTCAGGGATATGTGTGCATTTTGTTTCACCTGACAATAATGTCAATGAGTTCCCACCAGCCAATGAATCATTTGAATGGGATTCGAACAAATTCCATCTTCGCACTTCGAACCTGAATTTCAAGCACAACGTTCTAATGATCTTTGAGGAATATGTGTGCATTTGTTTCACCTCAAAATCATGCCAATGAGTCACCTCCAGCCAAGGAATCATATAAATGGAATTCGAACAAATTCCATGTTCGCACTTCGAACAGGAATTTCAAGCACAACATTCTAAAGGTCTTTGAGGAATATGTGTGCATTTTTTTCACCTCAAAATGATGCCAATGAGTCACCTCCAGCCAAGGAGTCATATGAATGGGATTCTAACAAATTCCATCTTCGCACTTCAAACATGAATTTCATGCACAACATGCTAATGATCTTTGAGGGATATGTGTGCATTTGTTTCACCTCACAATCATGTCAGTGAGTTCCCTCCCGCCAATGAATCATTTGAATGGGATTCGAACAAATTCCATATTCGCACTTCGAACATGAATTTCAAGCACAACATTCTAATAATCTTTGGGGGATATGTGTGCATTTGTTTCACGTCAAAATCATGCCAATGAGTCACCTCCAGCCACGAAATCATGTGAATGGGATTCGAACAAATTCTGATTCCGCACTTCGAACATGAATATCATGCACAACATGCTAATGATCTTTGAGAGATACGTGTGCATTTGTTTCACTTCAAAATAATGCTAATGAGTCACCTCCAGCAAAGGAATCATTTGAATGGGATTCGAAGATATTCCATCTTTGCACTTCGAACATGAATTTCAGGCACAACATTCTAATAATCTTTGAGGGATATGTCTGCATTTGTTTCACCTCACAACCATGTCAATGAGTTCCCACCGTCCAATGAATCATTTGAATGGGATTCGAAAAAATTCCATCTTCACACTTCGAACATGACTTTTAAACACAACATTCTAAAAGTCTTTGAGGAATATGTGTGCATTTGTTTCAGCTCAAAATCATGACAATGAGTCACCTCCAGCCAAAGAGTCATATGAATAGGAGTCGAACAAATTCCATTTTCGCACTTCGAACATGAATTTCATGCACAACATGCTAATGAGCTTTGAGAGATACGTGTGCATTTGTTTGACCTCAAAATAATGCCAATGAGTCACCTCCAGCCAAGGAATCATTTAAACGGGATTCGAAGATATTCCAGCTTTGCACTTCGAACATGAATTTCAAGCACAACATTCTAATAATCTTTGAGGGATATGTGTGCATTTGTTTCACCTCAAAATTATGCCAATGGGTCACCTCCGGCCAAAGAATCATATGAATGGGATTCGAGAAAATTCAGTCTTCGCACTCCGAATATGAATTTCAGCACAACATTCTAATGATCATTGAGGAATATGTGTGCATTTGTTTCACCTCAAAATAATGCCAATGAGTCACCTCCAGCCAAGGAGTCATCTAAATGGGATTCGAACAAATTCTATCTTCGCACTTCGGACATGAATTTCGAGCACAACATTCTAATGATATTTGAGGAATATGTGTGCATTTGTTTCACCTTGAAATCATGCCAATGAGTCACCTCCAGCCAAGGAATCATATGAATGGGATTCGAAAAAATTCCATTGTCGCACTTTGAACATAAATTTCAAGCACAACATGCTAATGATCTTTGAGGGATATGTGTGCATTTGTTTCACCTTAAAATCATGCCAATGAGTCACCTCCAAGCAAGGAGTCATATGAATGGGATTCGAACAAATTCTATCTTCGCACTTCGGACATGAATTTCAAGCACAACATTCTAATGATCTTTGAGGAATATGTGTGTATTGGTTTCACCTCAAAATCATGCCAATGAGTGACCTCCAGCCAAGGAGTAATATGAATGGGATTCGAACAAATTCCATCTTCGCACTTCGAAAATGAATTTCATGCAAAACATGCTAATCATCTTTGAGGAATTTGTGTGCATTTGTTTCACCTCACAATGATGTCAATGAGTTTCCTCCAGCCAATGAATCATATGAATGGGATTCGAACAAATTCCATATTCGCACTTCGAACATGAATTTCAAGCACAACATGCTAATGATCTTTGAGGGATATGTGTGCATTTTTTTCACCTCAAAATCATGCCAATGAGTCACCTCCAGCGAAAGAATCATATGAAAGGGATTCGAACAAATTCCATCTACGCACTTCGAACATGAATTTCAAGCACAACATGCTAATGATATTTGAGGAATATGTGTGCATTTGTTTCACCTCAAAATCATGCCAATGAGTCACTTCCAGCCAAGGAGTCATATAAATGGGATTCGAACAAATTCCATCTTAGCACTTCGAACATGAATTTCAAGCACAACACTCTAATGATATTTAAGGAATATGTGTGCATTTGTTTCACCTCAAAATTATGCGAATGAGTCACCTCCAGCCAAGGTATCATATGAATAGGATTCGAACAAATTCCATCTTCGCACTTCGAATATGAATTTCATGCACAACATGCTAATGATCTTTGAGGGATATGTGTGCATTTGTTTCACCTCAAAATCATGCCGATGAGCCATCTGAATAGGATTCGAACTAGTTCAATCTTCGCACTTCGAACATGAATTTCATGCAAAACATGCTAATCGTCTTGGAGGGATATGTGTGCATTTGTTTCACCTCACAATGATGTCAATTAGTTTCCTCCAGCCAATGAATCATATGAATGGGATTCTAACAAATTCCATCTTCGCACTTCGAACATGAATTTCATGCACAACATGCTAATGATATTTGAGGAATATGTGTGCATTTGTTTCACCTCAAAATCATGCAAATGAGTAACCTCCAGCCAAGGAGTCATATGAATGGGATTCGAACAAATTCTGATTCCGCACTTCGAACATCAATTCCATGCACAACAAGCTAATGATCTTTGAGAGATACGTGTGCATTTGTTTCACCTCAAAATAATGCCTATGAGTCACCTTCAGCCAAGGAATCATTTGAATGGGATTCGAAGATATTCCATCTTTGCACTGAAGGAACATGAATTTCAACCACAACATGCTAATGATCTTTCAGGGATATGTGCGCATTTGTTTCACCTCAAAGTCATGCTAATGAGTCACCTCCAGCCAAGGAGTCATCTGAATGGGATTCGAACAAATTCCATCTTCGCACTTCCAATATTGATTTTCGAGCACAACATTCTAATGATATTTGAGGGATATGTGTGCATATTAGTTTCACCTAAAAATCATGCAAATGAGTCAGCTCCAGCCAAGAAATCATGTGATAGGGATTCGAACAAATTCTGATTCCGCACTTCGAACATGAATTTCATGCACAACATGCTAATGATCTTTGAGAGATAAGTGTGCATTTGTTTCACCTCAAAATAATGCCAATGAGTCACCTCCAGCCAAGGAGTCATCTGAATGGGACTTGAACAAATTCCATCTTCGCACTACGAACATGAATTTCAAGCACACATTCTAATGATCTTTGAGGAATATGTGTGCATCTGTTTCACCTCAAAATCATGCCAATCAGTCACCTCCAGCCAAGGAATCATATGAATAGGATTCGAACAAATTCCATCTTCGCACTTCGAACATGAATTTCAAGCACAACATGCTAATGATCTTTGAGGGATATGTGTGCATTTGTTTCACCTCAAAATCATGTCAATGAGTCACCTCCAGCCAAGGAGTCATATGAATGGGATTCGAACTAATTCAATCTTCGCACTTCGAACACAAATTTCAAGCACAACATTCTAATGATATTTAAGGAATATGTGTGCATTTGTTTCACCTCAAAATTATGCGAATGAGTCAACTCCGGCCAAGGAGTCATATGAATGGGATTCGAACAAATTCCATCTTCGCACTTCGAACATGAATTTCGAGCACAACATTCCAATGATATTTAAGGAATATGTGTGCATTTGTTTCACCTCAAAATTATGCCTATGAGTCACCTCAAGCCAAGGAATCATATGAATAAGATTCGAACAAATTCCCTCTTCGCACTTCGAACATGAATTTCAAGCACAACATGCTAATGATCTTTGAGGGATATGTGTGCATTTGTATCACCTCAAAATCATGTCAATGAGTCACCTCCAGCCAATGAGTCATATGAATGGGATTCGAACTAATTCAATCTTCGCACTTCGAACACGAATTTCAAGCACAACATTCTAATGATATTTAAGGAATATGTGTGCATTTGTTTCACCTCAAAATTATGCGAATGAGTCACCTCCAGCCAAGGAATCATATGATTAGGATTCGAACAAATTCCATCTTCGCACTTCGAACATGAATTTCAAGCCCAACATGCTAATGATCTTTGAGGGATATGTGTGCATTTGTTTCACCTCAAAATCATGCCAATGAGTCACCTCCAGCCAAGGAGTCATCTGAATGGGATTCGAACAAATTCCATCTTCGCACTTCGAACATGAATTTCAAGCACACATTCTAATGATCTTTGAGGAATATGTGTGCATTTGTTTCCACGCAAAATCATGCAAATCAGTCACCTCCAGCCAAGGAATCATATGAATAGGATTCGAACAAATTCCATCTTCGCAGTTCGAACATGAATTTCTAGCACGACATGCTAATGATCTTTGAGGGATATGTGTGCATTTGTTTCGCCTCAAAATCATGTCAATGAGTCACCTCCAGCCAAGGAGTCATATGAATGGGATTCGAACTAATTCAATCTTCGCACTTCGAACATGAATTTCAAGCACAACATTCTAATGATATTTAAGGAATATGTGTGCATTTGTTTCACCTCAAAATTATGCCTGAGTCACCTCCAGCCAAGGAATCATATGAATAGGATTGGAACAAATTCCATCTTCGCACTTCGAACATGAATTTCAAGCACAACATGCTAATGATCTTTGAGGGATATGTGTGCATTTGTTTCACCTCTAAGTCATGCTAATGAGTCACCTCCAGCCAAGGAGTCATCTGAATGGGATTCGAACAAATTCCATCTTCGGACTTCCAACATGAATTTCGAGCACAACATTCTAATGAAATTTGAGGAATATGTGTGCATATTAGTTTAACCTCAAAATCATGCAAATGAGTCAGCTCCAGCCAAGAAATCATGTGATAGGGATTCGAACAAATTCTGATTTCGCACTTCGAACATGAATTTCATGCACAACATGCTAATGATCTTTGAGAGAGAAGTGTGCATTTGTTTCACCTCAAAATCACGCAAATGAGTCACCTCCAGCCAATGAGTCATCTGAATGGGATTCGAACAAATTCCATCTTCGCACTACGAACATGAATTTAAAGTACACATTCTAATGATCTTTGAGGAATATGTGTGCATTTGTTTCACCTCAAAATCTTGCCAATGAGTCACCTCCGGCCAAGGAATCATATGAATAGGATTCGAACAAATTCCATCTTCGCACTTCGAACATGAATTTCAAGCACAACATGCTAATGATCTTTGAGGGATATGTGTGCATTTGTTTCACCTCAAAATCATGCCAATGAGTCACCTCCAGCCAATGAGCCATATGAATGGGATTCGAACTAATTCAATCTTTGCACTTCGAACATGAATTTCATGCAAAACATGCTAATCGTCTTTGAGGGATATGTGTGCATTTGTTTCACCTCACAATGATGTCAATTAGTTTCCTCCAGCCAATGAATCATATGAATGGGATTCGAACAAATTCCATCTTCGCACTTCGAACATGAATTTCATGCACAACATGCTAATGATATTTGAGGGATATGTGTGCATTTGTTTAACCTCAAAATCATGCAAATGAGTCACCTCCAGCCAAGGAGTCATATGAATGGGATTCGAACAAATTCTGATTCCGCACTTCGAACATGAATTCCATGCACAACATGCTAATGATCTTTGAGAGATACGTGTGCATTTGTTTCACCTCAAAATAATGCCTATGAGTCACCTTCAGCCAAGGAATCATTTGAATGGGATTTGAAGATATTCCATCTTTGCACTTCGTACATGAATTTCAAGCACAACATGCTAATGATCTTTGAGGGATATGTGTGCATTTGTTTCACCTCAAAGTCATGCTAATGAGTCACCTCCAGCCAAGGAGTCATCTGAATGGGATTCGAACAAATTCCATCTTCGCACTTCCAACATGATTTTCGAGCACAACATTCTAATGATATTTGAGGAATATGTGTGCATATTAGTTTCACCTCAAAATCATGCAAATGAGTCAGCTCCAGCCAAGAAATCATGTGATAGGGATTCGAACAAATTCTGATTCCGCACTTCGAACATGAATTTCATGCACAACATGCTAATGATCTTTGAGGGATAAGTGTGCATTTGTTTCACCTCAAAATCATGCCAATGAGTCACCTCCAGCCAATGAGTCATCTGAATGGGATTCGAACAAATTCCATCTTCGCACTACGAACATGAATTTAAAGCACACATTCTAATGATCTTTGAGGAATATGTGTGCATTTGTTTCACATAAAAATCATGCCAATGAGTCACCTCCAGCCAAGGAATCATATGAATAAGATTTGAACAAATTCAATCTTCGCACTTCGAACATGAATTTCAAGAACAACATGCTAATGATCTTTGAGGGATATGTGTGCATTTGTTTCACCTCAAAATCATGCCAACGATTCACCTCCAGCCAATGAGCCATATGAATGGGATTCGAACTAATTCAATCTTCGCACTTCGAACATGAAATTCATGCAAAACATGCTAATCGTCTTTGAGGGATATGTGTGCATTTGTTTCACCTCACAATGATGTGAATTAGTTTCCTCCAGCAAATGAATCAAATGAATGGGATTTGAACAAATTCCATCTTCGCACTTCGAACATGAATTTCATGCACAACATGCGAATGATATTTGAGGGATATGTGTGCATTTGTTTCACCTCAAAATCATGCAAATGAGTCACCTCCAACCAAGGAGTCATATGAATGGGATTCGAACAAATTCTGATTCCGCACTTCGAACATGAATTCCATGCACAACATGCTAATGATCTTTGAGAGATACGTGTGCATTTGTTTCACCTCAAAATAATGCCTATGAGTCACCTTCAGCCAAGGAATCATTTGAATGGGATTCGAAGATATTCCATCTTTGCACTTCGAACATGAATTTCAAGCACAACATGCTAATGATCTTTGAGGGATATGTGTGCATTTGTTTCACCTCAAAGTCATGCTAATGAGTCACCTCCAGCCAAGGAGTCCTCTGAATGGGATTCGAACAAATTCCATCTTCGCACTTCCAACATGAATTTCGAGCACAACATTCTAATGATATTTGAGGAATATGTGTGCATATTAGTTTCCCCTCAAAATCATGCAAATGAGTCAGCTCCAGCCAAGAAATCATGTGATAGGGATTCGAAAAAATTCTGATTCCGCACTTCGGACATGAATTTCATGCACAACATGCTAATGATCTTTGAGAGATAAGTGTGCATTTGTTTCACCTCAAAATCATGCCAATGAGTCACCTCCAGCCAAGGAGTCATCTGAATGGGATTCAAACAAATTCTATCTTCGCACTTCGAACATGAATTTCAAGCACAACATGCTAATGATCTTTGAGGGATATGTGTGCATTTGTTTCACCTCACAATGATGTCAATTAGTTTCCTCCAGCCAATGAATCATATGAATGGGATTCGAACAAATTCCATCTTCGCACTTCGAACATGAATTTCATGCACAACATGCTGATGATATTTGAGGGATATGTGTGCATTTTTTTCACCTCAAAATCATGCAAATGAGTCACCTCCAGCGAAGGAGTCATATGAATGGGATTCGAACTAATTCAATCTTCGCACTTCGAACATGAATTTCGTGCAAAACATGCTAATCGTCTTTGAGGGATATGTGTGCATTTGTTTCACCTCACAATAATGTCAATTAGTTTCTTCCAGCCAACGAATTATATGAATGAGATTCGAACATATTCCATCTTCCCACTTCGAACTTGAATTTCATGCAAAACATGCTAATCATCTTTGAGGGATATGTGTGCATTTGTTTAACCTCACAATGATGTCAATGAGTTTCCTCCGGCCAATGAATCATATGAATGGGATTCGAACAAATTCCATTTTCGCACCTCGAACATGAATTTCAAGCACAACATTCTAATGATCTTTGAGGGATATCTGTGCATTTGTTTCACCTCACAATGATGTCAATTAGTTTCCTCCAGCCAATGAATCATATGAATGGGATTCGAACAAATTCCATCTTCGCACTTCGAACAAGAATTTCATGCACAACATGCTAATGATCTTTTAGGGATTTGTGCCTTTGTTTCACCTCAAAATCATGTCAATGAGTCACCTCTAGCCATGGATTCATATGAATGGGATTCGAACTAATTCAATCTTTGCTCTTCGAACATGAATTCAAGCACAACATTCTAATGATATTTAAGGAATATGTGTGCATTTGTTTCACCTCAAAATCATGCCAATGAGTCACCTCCAGCCAAGGAGTCATATGAAAGGACTTCGAACTAATTCAATCTTCGCACTTCGAACATGAATTTCAAGCACAACATTCTAATGATATTTAAGCAATATGTGTGCATTTGTTTCACCTCAAAATTATGCGAATGTGTCACCTCCAGCCAAAGAGCCATAAGAATAGGATTCGAACAAATTCCATCTTCGCACTTCGAACATGAATTTCAAGCACAACATTCTAATGGTCTTTGAGGAATATGTGTCCATTTGTTTCACCTCAAAATCATGCCAATGAGTCATATGAATGAGATTCGAACAAATTTCATCTTCGCACTTCGAAAATGATTTTTATGCAAAACATCCTAATGATCTTTTGGGGATATGTGGGCATTTGTTTCACCTCCCAATCATGTTTATCAGTGCCCTCCAGCCAATGAATCATATGAATGGGATTCGAACTAATTCAATCTTCGCTCTTCGAACATGAATTTCAAGCACAACATTTAAAGATATATAAGGAATATGTGTGCATTTGTTTCACCTCAAAATCATGCGAATGAGTCACCTCCAGCCAAGGAATCATATGTATAGGATTCGAACAAATTCCATCTTCGCACTTCGAACATGAATTTCAAGCACAACATGCTAATGATCTTTGAGGGATATGTGTGCATTTGTTTCACCTCAAAATCATGCCAATGAGTCACCTTCAGCCAAGGAGCCATATGAATGGGATTCGAACTAATTCAATCTTCGCATTTCGAACATGACTTTCATGCAAAACATGCTAATCGTCTTTGAGGGATATGTGTGCATTTGTTTCACCTCACAATGATGTCAATTAGTTTCCTCCAGCCAATGAATTATGAATGGGATTCGAACAAATTCCATCTTCGCACTTTGAACATCAATTTCTTGTACAACATGCTAATGATATTTGAGGGATATGTGTGCATTTGTTTCACCTCAAAATCATGCAAATGAGTCACCTCCAGCCAAGGAGTCATATGAATGGGATCCGAACAAATTCTGATTCCGCACTTCGAACATGAATTCCATGCACAACATGCTAATGATCTTTGAGAGATACGTGTGCATTTGTTTCACCTCAAAATAATGCCAATGAGTCACCTTCAGCCAAGGAATCATTTGAATGGGATTCGAAGATATTCCATCTTTGCACTTCGAACATGAATTTCAAGCACAACATGCTAATGATCTTTGAGGGATATGTGTGCATTTGTTTCACCTCAAAGTCATGCTAATGAGTCACCTCCAGCCAAGGAGTCATCTGAATGGAATTCGAACAAATTCCATCTTCGCACTTCCAACATGAATTTCGAGCACAACATTCTAATGATATTTGAGGAATATGTGTGCATATTAGTTTCCCCTCAAAATCATGCAAATGAGTCAGCTCCAGCCAAGAAATCATGTGATAGGGATTCGAAAAAATTCTGATTCCGCACTTCGGACATGAATTTCATGCACAACATGCTAATGATCTTTGAGAGATAAGTGTGCATTTGTTTCACCTCAAAATCATGCCAATGAGTCACCTCCAGCTAAGGAGTCATCTGAATGGGATTCAAACAAATTCCATCTTCGCACTTCGAACATGAATTTCAAGCACAACATGCTAATGATCTTTGAGGGATATGTGTGCATTTGTTTCACCTCAAAATCATGTCAATGAGTCACCTCCAGCCAAGGAGTGATGTGAATGGGATTCGAACTAATTCAATCTTCGCTCTTCGAACATGAATTTCAAGCACAACATTCTAATGATATTTAAGGAATATGTGTGCATTTGTTTCACCTCAAAATTATGCCAATGAGTCACCTCTAGCCAAGGAATCATATGAATAGGATTCGAACAAATTCCATCTTCGCACTTCGAACATGAATTTCAAGCACAACATGCTAATGATCTTTGAGGGATATGTGTGCATTTGTTTCACCTCAAAATCATTCGAATGAGTAACCTCCAGCCAAGGAGCCATATGAATGGGATTCGAACTAATTCAATCTTCGCACTTCGAACTTGAATTTCATGCAAAACATGCTAATCGTCTTTGAGGCATATGTGTTCATTTGTTTCACCTCACAATGATGTCAATTAGTTTCCTCCAGCCAATGAATCATATGAATGGGATTCGAACAAATTCCATCTTCGCACTTCGAACATGAGTTTCATGCACAACATGCTAATGATATTTGAGGGATATGTGTGCATTTTTTTCACCTCAAAATCATGCAAATGAGTCACCTCCAGCCAAGGAGTCATATGAATGGGATTCGAACTAATTCAATCTTCGCACTTCGAACATGAATTTCATGCAAAACTTGCTAATCGTCTTTGAGGGATATGTGTGCATTTGTTTCACCTCACAATGATGTCAAATAGTTTCCTCCAGCCAATGAATCATATGTATGGGATTCGAACAAATTCAATCTTCCCACTTCGAACATGAATTTCATGCAAAACATTCTAATGGTTTTTGAGGAATATGTGTGCATTTGTTTCACCTCAAAATCATGCCAATGAGTCACCTCCAGCCAAGGAATCATATGAATGGGATACCAAAAAAATTCCATCTTCGCACTTCGAATATGAATTTGAAGCACAACATGCTATTATCTTTGAGGGATATGTGTGCATTTGTTTCACTTCAAAATCATGCCAATGAGTTCCCTCCAGCCAATGAATCATATGAATGGGATTCGAACTAATTCCATATTCGCACTTCGGACATGAATTTCAAGCACAACATTCGAATGATCTTTGAGGAATATGTGTGCATTTATTTCACCTGAAAATCATGCCAATAAGTCACCTACATCCATGGAGTCATATGTATGGGATTCGAACAAATTCTATCTTAGCAGTTCGAACATGAATTTCAAGTACAATATTCTAATGATCTTTGAGGAATATGTGTGCATTTTTTTCAGCGCAAAATCATGCCATGAGTCACTTTCAGCCATGGAGTCATATGAATAGGATTCGAATTAATTCAATCTTCGCACTTCGAACATGAATTTCAAGTACAACATTTTAATGGTCTTTAAGGAATATGTGTGCATTTGTTTCACCTCAAAATCATGCCAATGAGTCACCTCAAGCCAAGGAATCAAATGAATGGGATTCGAAAAAATTCCATCTACGCACTTCGAATATGAATTTCAAGCACAACATTCTAAAGATCTTTGAGGAATATGTATGCATTTGTTTCACCTCAAAATCATGCTAATGAGTCACCTCCAGCCATGGAGTCATATGAATAGGATTCGAACAAATTCTATCTTCGCACTTCGAACATGAATTTCAAGTACAACATTCTAATGGTCTTTGAGGAATATGTGTGCATTTGTTTCATCTCAAAATCATGCCAATGACTCACGTCAAGCCAAAGAATCATATGAATGAGATTCCAAAAAAATTGCATCTACGCACTTCGAATATGAATTTCAAGCACAACATGCTATTGATCTTCGAGGGATATGTGTGCATTCGTTTCATCTCAAAATCATGCCAATGTGTCAACTCCAGCCAAGGAGTCATATGAATGGGATTCGAACAAATTCTATCGTCGCACTTCGAACATGCTTTTCTAGCACAACATTCTAATGATCTTTGAGGATTATGTGTGTATTTGTTTCACCTCAAAATCATGCCAATAGTCTCCTCAAGCCAAGGAATCTTTTGAATGGGATTCAAAAAAATTCCATCTACGCACTTCGAATATGAATTCCAAGCACAACATGCTATTGATATTTGAGGGATATATGTGCATTTGTTTCACCTCAAAATCATGCCAATGAGTCAACTCCAGCCAAGGAGTCATATGAATGGGATTCGAACAAATTCTATCTTCGCACTTCGAATATGATTTTCTAGCCCAACATTCTAATGATTTTTGAGGAATATGTGTGCATTTGTTTCACCTCAAAATCACGCCAATGAGTCACCTCAGGCCAAGGAATCATATGAATGGAATTCGAACAAATTCCATCTTCGCACTTCGAACATGAATTTCAAGTACAACATTCTAATGATCTATGAGGAATATGTGTGCATTTGTTTCACCTCAAAATCCTGCCAATGAGTCACCTCCAGCCAAAGAATCGTATGAATGGGATTCGAACAAATTCAATATTCGCACTTCAAACATGAATTTCAAGCACAACATTCTAATGATCTTTGAGCAATATGTGTGTATTTGTGTCACCTCAAAATCATACCAATGAGTCACCTCCAGCCTAGGACTGATATGAATGGGATTCGAACAAATTCCATCTTCGCACTGCGAACATAAATTTCGAGCACAACATTCTAATGATACTTGAGGGATATGTGTGCATTTGTTTCACCTCAAAATCATGCCGATGAGTCACCTCCAGCCATAGAGTCATATGAATAGGATTCGAACAAATTCCATCTTCGCACTTCGAACCTCAATTTCAAGCACAACATGCTAATGATCTTTGAGAAATATGTGTGCATTTGTTTCACCTCAAAATCACGCCTATGAGTCACCTCCAGCCAATGAATCATATGAATGAGATTCGAACAAATTCCATCGCCGCACTTCGAAAACGAATTTCATGCACAACATGCAAATGATCTTTGAGGGATATGTGTGCATTTGTTTCAGCTCAAAATCATGCCAATGAGTCACCTCCAGCCAATGAATCATATGAATGGGATTCGAACTAATTCCATCTTCGCACTTTGAAAATGAATTTCATGCACAACATGCTAATGATCTTTGAGGAAAATGTGTGCATTAGTTTCACCTCAAAATCATGCCAATGAGTCACCCCCAGCCAAGGAATCATATGAATAGGACTCGAAAAAAATTCTGTCTTCGCGCTTCGAGCATGAATTTCATGCACAACATGCTAATGATCTTTGAGATATATATGTGTATTTGTTTTACTTCAAAATCATGCACATGAGTCACCTCCAGCCAATGAATCATATGAGTTGGATTCGAACAAATTCCATCTTCGCACTTCGATAATGAATTTCAAGCACAACACGCTAATGATCTTTGAGATATATGTGTGCATTTGTTTTACCTCAAAATCATGCCCATGAGTTACCTCCAGCCAATGAATCATATGAGTGGGATTCGAACAAATTCCATCTTCGCACTTCGATAATGAATTTCAAGCACAACATGCTAATGATCTTTGAGGGATGTGTGTGCATTTGTTTCACCTCAAAATCATGCCAATGAGTCAACTCCAGCCAAGCAGACATACGAATACTATTCGAACAAATTCCATCTTCGCATTTCGATCATGAATTTCCGGCACAACATTCTAATGATATTTCAGGAATATGTGTGCATTTGTTTCACCTCAAAATCATGCCAATGAGTCACCTTCAGCCAATGAATGACATGAATGGGATTCGAACAAATTCCATCTTCGCACTTCGAACATGACTTTCATTGAAAACATGCTAATGATCTTTGAGGTATATGTGTGCATTTCTTTCACTTCACAATCATGTCAATTAGTTCCCTCCAGCCAATGAATCATATGAATGGGATTCGAACAAATTCCATCTTCGCACTTCGAACATAAATTTCAAGCACAACATTCTAATGATCTTTGAGGAATATGTGTGCATTTGTTTCACCTCAAAATCATGCCAATGACTCACCTCCAGCCAATGAATCATATGAATGGGATTGGAACAAATTCTATCTTTGCACTTCGGAAATGAATTTCATTCAGAACATGCGAATGAACATTGAGGAATATCTATGCATTTGTTTCACCTCCAAATCATGCAAATGAGTCACCTCCAGCCAAGGAGTCATATGAATAGGATTAGAACAAATTCCATCTTCGCACTTCGAACATGAATTTCATGCACAACATGCTAATGATCTTTGAGATATATATGTGCATTTGTTTTACTTCAAAATCATGCCCACGAGTCACCTCCAGCCAATGAATCATATGAGTGGGATTCGAACAAATTCCATCTTTCCACTTCGATAATGAATTTTAAGCACAACATGTTAATGATCTTTGAGGGATATGTGTGCATTTGTTTAACCTCAAAATCATGCCAATGAGTCACCTCTAGCCAAGAAATCATATGAATGAGATTCGAACAAATTCCATTTTCGCACTTCGAACGAGAATTTCATGCACAACTTGCTAATGATCGTTGAGAGATACGTGTGCATTTGTTTCGCCTAAAAATAATGCCAATGAGTCACCTACAGCCAAGGAATCATTTGAATGGGATTCGAACATATTCCATCTTCGCAATTCGAACATGAATTTCAAGCACAACATTCTAATGATCTTTGAGAGATATGTGTGCATTTGGTTCACCTCAAAATGATGCTAATGAGTCACCTCCAGCCAAGTAGTCATTTGAATGGGATTCAAACATATTCCATCTTCGCACTTCAAACATGATTTTCATGCAAAACATGGTAATGATTTTTGAGTGATATTTGTGCATTTGTTTCACCTCAAAATAAGGCCAATGAGTCAACTCCAGCCAAAGAGTCATACGAATAGGATTCGAGCAAATTCCATCTTTGCACTTCGAACATGAATTTCAAGCCCAACATGCTAATGATCTTTGAGGGATATATGTGCATTTGTTTCACCTCAAAATCATGCCAATGAGCCAACTCCAGCCAAGTACTCATATGAATGGGATTCGAACAAATTCCATCTTCGCACTTCGAACATGATTTTCATGCAAAACATGCTAATGATCTTTGAGGGATATATGTGCATTTGTTTCACTTCACAATCATGTCAATTAGTTCCCTCTAGCCAATGAATATTATGAATGGTATTCAAACAAATTCCATCTTCGCACTTCGAACATGAATTTCAAGCACAACATTCTAATGGTCTTTGAGGAATATGTGTGCATTTGTTTCACCTCAAAATCAAGCCAGTGAGTCAACTCTATCCAAGGAGTCAAAAGAATGGGATTCGAACAAATTCCATTTTCACACTTCAAACATGATTTTCATGTAACACATGCTAATGATCTTTGAGGGATATGTGTGCATTTCTTTCACTTCACAATCATGTCAATTAGTTCCCTCCGGCCAATGCATCATATGAATGGGATTCGAAAAAATTCTATCTTCGCACTTCGGAAATGAATTTCATGCACAACATGCTAATGATCATTGAGGAATATTTGTGCATTTGTTTCACCACAAAATCTTGCTAATGAGTCACCTCCAGCCAATGAATCATATAAATGGGATTCGAACAAATTCCATCATCGCACTTCGAAAATGAATTTCTTGCACACCATGCTAATGATCTTGGAGAGATATGTGTGCGTTTATTTCACCTCAAAATCATGCCAATCAGTCACCTCCAGCAAAGGAGTCATATGAATGGGATTGAAACAAATTACATCTTCGGACTTCGAACAATATTTTCCTACAAAATATGCTAATGATCTTTGAGGGATATGTGTGCATTTGTTTCACCTCAAAATCTTGCCAGTAAGTCAACTCCTGCCGCGAAGTCAAATGAATGGGATTCGAACAAATTCCATCTTCGCACCTCGAACATGATTTTCATGCAAAACATGCTAATGATCTTTGAGGCATATATGTGCATTTGTTTCACTTCACAATCATGTCAATTAGTTCCCTCTAGCCAATGAATCATATGAATGGTATTCAAACAAATTCCATCTTCGCACTTCGAACATGAATTTCAAGCACAACATTCTAATGGTCTTTGAGGAATATGTGTGCATTTGTTTCACCTCAAAATCAAGCCAGTGAGTCAACTCTATCCTAGGAGTCAAAAGAATGGGATTCGAACAAATTCCATTTTCACACCTCAAACATGATTTTCATGTAACACATGCTAATGATCTTTGAGGGATATGTGTGTATTTCTTTCACTTCACAATCATGTCAATTAGTTCCCTCCAGCCAATGCATCATATGAATGGGATTCGAAAATATTCTATCTTCGCACTTCGGAAATGAATTTCATGCACAACATGCTAATGATCATTGAGGAATATCTGTGCATTTGTTTCCCCTCAAAATCATGCCAATGAGTCACCTCCAGCCAATGAATCATATGAATGGGATTCGAACAAATTCAATCTTCGCACTTCGGATATGAATTTCATGCACAACATGCAAATGATCATTGAGGAATATTTGTGCATTTGTTTCACCTCAAAATCTTGCCAATGAGTCACCTCCAGCCAATGAATTATATGAATGGGATTCGAACAAATTCCATCTTCGCACTTCGGAAATGAATTTCATGCACAACATGCTAATAATCTTTGAGGGATATGTGTGCATTTATTTCACCTCAAAATCATGCCAATCAGTCACCTCCAGCAAAGGAGTCATATGAATGGGATTGAAACAAATTACATCTTCGGACTTCGAACATGATTTTCTTACAAAACATGCTAATGATCTTTGAGGGATATGTGTGCATTTGTTTCACCTCAAAATCTTGCCAGTAAGTCAACTCCTGCCACGAAGTCAAATGAATGGGATTCGAACAAATTCCATCTTCGCACTCCGAACATGATTTTCATGCAAAACATGCTAATGATCTTTGAGGGATATATGTGCATTTGTTTCACTTCACAATCATGTCAATTAGTTCCCTCCAGCCAATGAATCATATGAATGGTATTCAAACAAATTCCATCTTTGCACTTCGAACATGAATTTCGAGCACAATATTCTAATGGTCTTTGAGGAATATGTGTGCATTTGTTTCACCTCAAAATCATGCCAATGAGTCAACTCCAGCTAAGGAGTCAAATGAATGGGATTCGAACAAATTCCATCTTCACACTTCAAACATGATTTTCACGCAAAACATGCTAATGAGCTTTGAGGGATATGTGTGCATTTCTTTCACTTCACAATCATGTCAATTAGTTCCCTCCAGCCAATGAATCATATGAATGGGATTCGAACAAATTCCATCTTCGCACTTCGAACATGAATTTCAAGCACAACATTCTAATGATCTTTGAGGAATATTTGTGCATTTGTTTCACCTCAAAATCATGCCAATGAGTCACCTCCAGGCAATGCATCATACGAATGGGATTCGAAAAAATTCTATCTTCGCACTTCGGAAATGAATTTCATGCACAACATGCTAATGATCATTGAGGAATATCTGTGCATTTGTTTCACCTCAAAATCTTGCCAATGAGTCACCTCCAGCCAATGAATCATATAAATGGGATTCGAACAATTTCCATCTTCACACTTCGAAAATGAATTTCATGCACAACATGCTAATGATCTTGGAGAGATATGTGTGCATTTGTTTCACCTCAAAATCATGCCAATGAGTCACCTCCAGCCAATGAATCATATGAATGGGATTCGAACAAATTCTATCTTCGCACTTCGGAAATGAATTTCATGCACAACATGCTAATGATCACTGAGGAATATCTGTGCATTTGTTTCACCTCAAAATCTTGCCAATGAGTCACCTCCAGCCAATGAATCATATAAATGGGATTCGTACAAATTCCATCTTTACACTTCGAACATGAATTTCATGCACAACATGGTAATGATCTTTGAGGAATATGTGTGCATTTGTTTCACCTCAAAATCATGCCAATGAGTCACCTCCAGCCAATGAATCATATGAATGGGATTCGAACAAATTCTATCTTCGCACTTCGGAAATGAATTTCATGCACAACATGCTAATGATCATTGAGGAATATCTGTGCATTTGTTTCACCTCAAAATCTTGCCAATGAGTCACCTCCAGCCAATGAATCATATAAATGGGATTCGAACAAATTCCATCTTCACACTTCGAACATGAATTTCATGCACAACATGGTAATGATCTTTGAGGAACATGTGTGCATTTGTTTCACCTCAAAATCATGCCAATGAGTCACCTCCAGCCAATGAATCATATGAATGGGATTCGAACAAATTCTATCTTCGCACTTCGGAAATGAATTTCATGCACAACATGCTAATGGTCTTTGAGGAATATGTGTGCATTTGTTTCACCTCAAAATCATGCCAATGAGTCACCTCCAGGCAATAAATCATATGAATGGGATTCGAACAAATTCCATCTTCGAACTTCAAAAATGAATTTCATGCACAACATGCTAATGATCTTGGAGAGATATGTGTGCATTTGTTTCACCTCAAAATCTTGCCAATGAGTCACCTCCAGCCAATGAATCATATAAATGGGAGTCGAACAAATTCCATCTTCACACTTCGAACATGATTTTCATGCAAAACATGCTAATGATCTTTGAGGGATATATGTGCATTTGTTTCACTTCACAATCATGTCAATTAGTTCCCTCTAGCCAATGAATCATATGAATGGTATTCAAACAAATTCCATCATCGCACTTCGAACATGAATTTCAAGCACAACATTCTAATGGTCTTTGAGGAATATGTGTGCATTTGTTTCACCTCAAAATCAAACCAGTGAGTCAACTCCATCCAAGGAGTCAAAAGAATGGGATTCGAACAAATTCCATTTTCACACTTCAAACATGATTTTCATGTAACACATGCTAATGATCTTTGAGGGATATGTGTGCGTTTCTTTCACTTCACAATCATGTTCAATTAGTTCCCTCCAGCCAATGAATCATATGAATGGGATTCGAACAAATTCCATCTTCGCACTTCGAACATAAATTTCAAGCACAACATTCTAATGATCTTTGAGGAATATGTGTGCATTTGTTTCACCTCAAAATCATGCCAATGAGTCACCTCCAGCCAATGCATCATATGAATGGGATTCGAAAAAATTCTATCTTCGCACTTCGGAAATGAATTTCATGCACAACATGCTAATAATCTTTGAGGGATATGTGTGCATTTATTTCACCCCAAAATCATGCCAATCAGTCACCTCCAGCAAAAGAGTCATATGAATGGGATTGAAACAAATTACATCTTCGGACTTCGAACATGATTTTCCTACAAAACATGCTAATGATCTTTGAGGGATATGTGTGCATTTGTTTCACCTCAAAATCTTGCCAATGAGTCGACTCCTGCCAAGGAGTCAAATGAATGGGATTCAAACAAATTCCATCTTCGCACTTCGAACATGATTTTCATGCAAAACATGCTAATGATCTTTGAGGGATATATGTGCATTTGTTTCACTTCACAATCATGTCAATTAGTTCCCTCCAGCCAATGAATCATATGAATGGTATTCAAACAAATTCCATCTTTGCACTTCGAACATGAATTTCAAGCACAATATTCTAATGGTCTTTGAGGAATATGTGTGCATTTGTTTCACCTCAAAATCATGCCAATGAGTCAACTCCAGCCAAGGAGTCAAATGAATGGGATTCGAACAAATTCCATCTTCACACTTCGAACATGATTTTCACGCAAAACATGCTAATGATCTTTGAGGGATATGTGTGCATTTCTTTCACTTCACAATCATGTCAATTAGTTCCCTCCAGCCAATGAATCATATGAATGGGATTCGAACAAATTCCATCTTCGCACTTCGAACATGAATTTCAAGCACAACATTCTAATGATCTTTGAGGAATATGTGTGCATTTGTTTCACCTCAAAATCAAGCCAGTGAGTCAACTCTATCCTAGGAGTCAAAAGAATGGGATTCGAACAAATTCCATTTTCACACCTCAAACATGATTTTCATGTAACACATGCTAATGATCTTTGAGGGATATGTGTGTATTTCTTTCACTTCACAATCATGTCAATTAGTTCCCTCCAGCCAATGCATCATATGAATGGGATTCGAAAATATTCTATCTTCGCACTTCGGAAATGAATTTCATGCACAACATGCTAATGATCATTGAGGAATATCTGTGCATTTGTTTCCCCTCAAAATCATGCCAATGAGTCACCTCCAGCCAATGAATCATATGAATGGGATTCGAACAAATTCTATCTTCGCACTTCGGAAATGAATTTCATGCACAACATGCTAATGATCATTGAGGAATATCCGTGCATTTGTTTCACCTCAAAATCTTGCCAATGAGTCACCTCCAGCTAATGAATCATATAAATGGGATTCTAACAAATTCCATCTTCACACTTCGAAAATGAATTTCATGCACAACATGCTAATGATCTTGGAGAGATATGTGTGCATTTGTTTCACCTCAAAATCAGGCCAATGAGTCACCTCCAGCCAATGAATCATATGAATGGGATTCGAACAAATTCTATCTTGGCACTTCGGAAATGACTTTCATGCACAACATGCTAATGATCATTGAGGAATATCTGTGCCATTGTTTCACCTCAAAATCTTGCCAATGAGTCACCTCCAGCCAATGAATCATATAAATGGGATTCGAACAAATTCCATCTTCACACTTCGAACATGAATTTCATGCACAACATGGTAATGATCTTGGAGAGATATGTGTGCATTTGTTTCACCTCAAAATCATGCCAATGAGTCACCTCCAGCCTATGAATCATATGAATGGGATTCGAACAAATTCTATCTTCGCACTTCGGAAATGACTTTCATGCACAACATGCTAATGATCATTGAGGAATATCTGTGCATTTGTTTCACCTCAAAATCTTGCCAATGAGTCACCTCCAGCCAATGAATCATATAAATGGGATTCGAACAAATTCCATCTTCACACTTCGAAAATGAATTTCATGCACAACATGGTAATGATCTTGGAGAGATATGTGAGCATTTGTTACACCTCAAAATCATGCCAATGAGTCACCTCCAGCCAATGAATTATATGAATGGGATTCGAACAAATTCTATCTTCGCACTTCGGAAATGAATTTCATGCACAACATGCTAATAATCTTTGAGGGATATGTGTGCATTTATTTCACCCCAAAATCATGCCAATCAGTCACCTCCAGCAAAGGAGTCATATGAATGGGATTGAAACAAATTACATCTTCGGACTTCGAACATGATTTTCCTACAAAACATGCTAATGATCTTTGAGGGATATGTGTGCATTTGTTTCACCTCAAAATCTTGCCAATGAGTCAACTCCTGCCAAGGAGTGAAATGAATGGGATTTGAACAAATTCCATCTTCGCACTTCGAACATGATTTTCATGCAAAACATGCTAATGATCTTTGAGGGATATATGTGCATTTGTTTCACTTCACAATCATGTCAATTAGTTCCCTCCAGCCAATGAATCATATGAATGGTATTCAAACAAATTCCATCTTTGCACTTCGAACATGAATTTCAAGCACAATATTCTAATGGTCTTTGAGGAATATGTGTGCATTTGTTTCACCTCAAAATCATGCCAATGAGTCAACTCCAGCCAAGGAGTCAAATGAATGGGATTCGAACAAATTCCATCTTCACACTTCGGACATGATTTTACGCAAAACATGCTAATGATCTTTGAGGGATATGTGTGCATTTCTTTCACTTCACAATCATGTCAATTAGTTCCCTCCAGCCAATGAATCATATGAATGGGATTCGAACAAATTCCATCTTCGCACTTCGAACATGAATTCCAAGCACAACATTCTAATGATCTTTGAGGAATTTGTGTGTATTTGTTTCACCCCAAAATCATGCCAATGAGTCACCTCCAGCCAATGAATCATATGAATGGGTTTCGAACAAATTCCATCTTCACACTTCGAACATGATTTTCATGCAAAACTTGCTAATGATCTTTGAGGGATATATGTGCATTTGTTTCACTTCACAATCATGTCAATTAGTTCCCTCCAGCCAATGAATCATATGAATGGTATTCAAACAAATTCCATCTTTGCACTTCGAACATGAATTTCAAGCACAATATTCTAATGGTCTTTGAGGAATATGTGTGCATTTGTTTCACCTCAAAATCATGCCAATGAGTCAACTCCAGCCAAGGAGTCAAATGAATGGGATTCGAACAAATTCCATCTTCACACTTCGGACATGATTTTACGCAAAACATGCTAATGATCTTTGAGGGATATGTGTGCATTTCTTTCACTTCACAATCATGTCAATTAGTTCCCTCCAGCCAATGAATCATATGAATGGGATTCGAACAAATTCCATCTTCGCACTTCGAACATGAATTTCAAGCACAACATTCTAATGATCTTTGAGGAATTTGTGTGTATTTGTTTCACCCCAAAATCATGCCAATGAGTCACCTCCAGCCAATGAATCATATGAATGGGTTTCGAACAAATTCTATCTTCGCACTTCGGAAATGAATTTCATGCACAACATGCTAATGATCATTGAGGAATATCCGTGCATTTGTTTCACCTCAAAATCTTGCCAATGAGTCACCTCCAGCCAATGAATCATATAAATGGGATTCTAACAAATTCCATCTTCACACTTCGAAAATGAATTTGATGCACAACATGCTAATGATCTCGGAGAGATATGTGTGCATTTGTTTCACCTCAAAATCATGCCAATGAGTCACCTCCAGCCAATGAATCATATGAATGGGATTCGAACAAATTCTATCTTCGCACTTCGGAAATGACTTTCATGCACAACATGCTAATAATCTTTGAGGAATATCTGTGCATTTGTTTCACCTCAAAATCTTGCCAATGAGTCACCTCCAGCCAATGAATCATATAAATGGGATTCGAACAAATTCCATCTTCACACTTCGAACATGAATTTCATGCACAACATGCTAATGATCATGGAGAGATATGTGTGCATTTGTTTCACCTCGAAATCATGCCAATGTGTCACCTCCAGCCAATGAATCATATGAATGGGATTCGAACAAATTCTATCTTTGCACTTCGGAAATGAATTTCATGCACAACATGCTAATAATCTTTGAGGGATATGTGTGCATATATTTCACCATAAAATCATGCCAATGAGTCACCTCCAGCCAATGAATCATATAAATGGGATTCGAACAAATTCCATCTTCACACTTCGAAAATGAATTTCTTGCACAACATGCTAATGATCTTGGAGAGATATGTGTGCATTTGTTTCACCTCAAAATCATGCCAATGAGTCACCTCCAGCCAATGAATCATATGAATGGTATTCGAACAAATTCTATCTTTGCACTTCGGAAATGAATTTCATGAACAACATGCTAATAAACTTTGAGGGATATGTGTGCATTTATTTCACCTCAAAATCATGCCAATCAGTCACCTCCAGCAAAGGAGTCATATGAATGGGATTGAAACAAATTACATCTTCGGACTTCGAACATGATTTTCCTACAAAATATTCTAATGTTCTTTGAGGAATATGTGTGCATTTGTTTCACCTCAAAATCATGCCAACGAGTCAACTCCAGCTAAGGAGTCAAATGAATGGGATTCGAACAAATTCCATCTTCACACTTCGAACATGATTTTCACGCAAAACATGCTAATGATCTTTGAGGGATATGTGTGCATTTCTTTCACTTCACAATCATGTCAATTAGTTCCCTCCAGCCAATGAATCATATGAATGGGATTCGAACAAATTCCATCATCGCACTTCGAACATGAATTTCAAGCACAATATTCTAATGGTCTTTGAGGAATATGTGTGCATTTGTTTCACCGCAACATCATGCCAATGAGTCAACTCCAGCCAAGGATTCAAATGAATGGGATTCGAACAAATTCCATCTTCACACTTCGAACATGATTTTCATGCAAAACATGCTAATGAACTTTGAGAGATATGTGTGCATTTCTTTCACTTCACAATCATGTCAATTAGTTCCCTCCAGCCAATGAATCATATGAATGGGATTCGAACAAATTCCATCTTCGCACTTCGAACATGAATTTCAAGCACAACATTCTAATGATCTTTAAGGAATATGTGTGCATTTGTTTCACCTCAAAATCATGCCAATGAGTCACCTCCAGCCAATGAATCATATGAATGGGATTCGAACAAATTCTATCTTCGCACTTCGGATATGAATTTCATGCACAACATGCAAATGATCATTGAGGAATATCTGTGCATTTGTTTCACCTCAAAATCTTGCCAATGAGTCACCTCTAGCCAATGAATCATATAAATGGGATTCGAACAAATTCCATCTTCACACTTCGAAAATGAATTTCATGCACAACATGCTAATGATCTTGGAGAGATATGTGTGCATTTGTTTCACCTCAAAATCATGCCAATGAGTCACCTCCAGCCAATGAACCATTTGAATGGGATTCGAACAAATTCTATCTTCGCACTTCCGAAATGAATTTCATGCACAACATGCTAATAATCTTTGAGGGATATGTGTGCATTTATTTAACCTCAAAATCATGCCAATCAGTCACCTCCAGCAAAGGAGTCATATGAATGGGATTGAAACAAATTACATCTTCGGACTTCGAACATGATTTTCCTACAAAACATGCTAATGATCTTTGAGGGATATGTGTGCATTTGTTTCACCTCAAAATCTTGCCAGTAAGTCAACTGCTGCCACGAAGTCAAATGAATGGGATTCGAACAAATTCCATCTTCGCACTTCGAACATGATTTTCATGCAAAACATGCTAATGATCTTTGAGGGATATATGTGCATTTGTTTCACTTCACAATCAAGTCAATTAGTTCCCTCCAGCCAATGAATCATATGAATGGTATTCAAACAAATTCCATCTTTGCACTTCGAACATGAATTTCGAGCACAATATTCTAATGGTCTTTGAGGAATATGTGTGCATTTGTTTCACCTCAAAATCATGCCAATGAGTCAACTCCAGCTAAGGAGTCAAATGAATGGGATTCGAACAAATTCCATCTTCACATTTCGAACATGATTTTCACGCAAAACATGCTAATGATCTTTGAGGGATATGTGTGCATTTCTTTCACTTCACAATCATGTCAATTAGTTCCCTCCAGCCAATGAATCATATGAATGGGATTCGAACAAATTCCATCATCGCACTTCGAACATGAATTTCAAGCACAACATTCTAATGATCTTTGAGGAATATGTGTGCCTTTGTTTCACCCCAAAATGATGCCAATGAGTCACCTCCAGCCAATGAATCATATGAATGGGATTCGAACAAATTCTATCTTCGCACTTCGGAAATGAATTTCATGCACAACATTCTAATGATCATTGAGGAATATCCGTGCATTTGTTTCACCTCAAAATCTTGCCAATGAGTCACCTCCAGCCAATGAATCATATAAATGGGATTCGAACAAATTCCATCTTCACACTTCGAAAATGAATTTCATGCACAACATGCTAATGATCTTGGAGAGATATGTGTGCATTTGTTTCACCTCAAAATCATGCCAATGAGTCACCTCCAGCCAATGAATCATATGAATGGGATTCGAACAAATTCTATCTTCGCACTTCGGAAATGAATTTCATGCACAACATGCTAATAATCTTTGAGGGATATGTGTGCATTTATTTCACCTCAAAATCATGCCAATCAGTCACCTCCAGCAAATGAGTCATATGAATGGGATTGAAACAAATTACATCTTTGCACTTCGAACATGAATTTCAAGCACAATATTCTAATGGTCTTTGAGGAATATGTGTGCATTTGTTTCACCGCAAAATCATACCAATGAGTCAACTCCAGCTAAGGAGTCAAATGAATGGGATTCGAACAAATTCCATCTTCACACTTCGAACATGATTTTCATGCGAAACATGCTAATGATCTTTAAGGGATATGTGTGCATTTGTTTCACCTCAAAATCTTGCCAATGAGTCAACTCCTGCCAATGAGTCAAATGAATGGGATTCGAACAAATTCCATCTTCACACTTCGAACATGATTTTCATGCAAAACATGCTAATGATCTTTTAGAGATATGTGTGCATTTCTTTCACTTCACAATCATGTCAATTAGTTCCCTCCAGCCAATGAATCATATGAATGGGATCCGAACAAATTCCATCTTCGCACTTCGAACATGAATTTCAAGCACAAGATTCTAATGATCTTTAAGGAATATGTGTGCATTTGTTTCACCACAAAATCATGCCAATGAGTCACCTCCAGCCAATGAATCATATGAATGGGATTCGAACAAATTCTATCTTCGCACTTCGGATATGAATTTCATGCACAACATGCTACTGATCTTGGAGAGATATGTGTGCATTTGTTTCACCTCAAAATCATGCCAATGAGTCACCTCCAGCCAATGAATCATATGAATGGGATTGGAAAAATTCTATCTTCGCACTTCGGAAATGAATTTCATGCAGAACATGCTAATGATCATTGAGTAATATCTCTGCATTTGTTTCACCTCAAAATCTTGCCATTGAGTTACCTCCAGCCAATGAATCATATGAATGGGATTCGAACAAATTTCATCTTCACACTTCGAACATGAATTTCATGTACAACATGCAAATGATCTTTGAGGAATATGTGTGCATTTGTTTCACCTCAAAATCATGCCAATGAGTCACCTCCAGCCAATGAATCATATGAATGGGATTCGAACAAATTCTATCTTCGCACTTCGGATATGAATTTCATGCACAACATGCTAATGATCATTGAGGAATATCTGTGCATTTGTTTCACCTCAAAATCTTGCCAATGAGTAACCTCCAGCCAATGAATCATATAACTGGGATTCGAACAAATTCCATCTTCACACTTCGAACATGAATTTCATGCAAAACATGCTAATGATCTTTCGGAGATATGTGTGCATTTCTTTCACTTCACAATCATGTCAATTAGTTCCCTCCAGCCAATGAATCATATGAATGGGATTCGAACAAATTCCATCTTCGCACTTCGAACATGAATTTCAAGCACAAGATTCTAATGATCTTTAAGGAATATGTGTGCATTTGTTTCACCACAAAATCATGCCAATGAGTCACCTCCAGCCAATGAATCATATGAATGGGATTGGAAAAATTCTATCTTCGCACTTCGGAAATGAATTTCATGCACAACATGCTAATGATCATTGAGATTCATATCTGTGCATTTGTTTCACCTCAAAATCTTGCCATTAAGTTACCTCCAGCCAATGAATCATATGAATGGGATTCGAACAAATTTCATCTTCACACTTCGAACATGAATTTCATGTACAACATGCTAATGATCTTTGAGGAATATGTGTGCATTTGTTTCACCTCAAAATCATGCCAATGAGTCACCTCCAGCCAATGAATCATATGAATGGGATTCGAACAAATTCTATCTTCGCACTTCGGATATGAATTTCATGCAAAAGATGCTAATGGTCTTTCAGAGATATGTGTGCATTTCTTTCACTTCACAATCATGTCAATTAGTTCCCTCCAGCCAATGAATCATATGAATGGGATTCGAACAAATTCCATCTTCGCACTTCGAACATGAATTTCAAGCACAAGATTCTAATGATCTTTAAGGAATATGTGTGCATTTGTTTCACCTCAAAATCATGCCAATGAGTCACCTCCAGCCAATGAATCATATGAATGGGATTCGAACAAATTCTATCTTCGCACTTCGGATATGAATTTCATGCACAACATGCTAATGATCTTGGAGAGATATGTGTGCATTTGTTTCACCTCAAAATCATGCCAATGAGTCACCTCCAGCCAATGAATCATATGAATGGGATTGGAAAAATTCTATCTTCGCACTTCGGAAATGAATTTCATGCAGAACATGCTAATGATCATTGAGTAATATCTCTGCATTTGTTTCACCTCAAAATCTTGCCAATGAGTCACCTCCAGCCAATGAATCATATAAATGGGATTCGAACAAATTCCATCTTCACACTACGAAAATGAATTTCATGCACAACATGCTAATGATCTTGGAGAGATATGTGTGCATTTGTTTCACCTCAAAATCATGCAAATGAGTCACCTCCAGCCAATGAATCATATGAATGGGATTCGAACAAATTCTATCTACGCACTTCAAAAATGAATTTCATGCACAACATGCTAATAATCTTTGAGGGACATGTGTGCATTTATTTCACCTCAAAATCATGCCAATCAGTCACCTCCAACAAAGGAGTGATATGAATGGGATTGAAATAAATTACATCTTCGCACTTCGAACATGATTTTCCTACAAAACATGCTAATGATCTTTGAGGGATATGTGTGCATTTGTTTCACCTCAAAATCTTGCCAATGAGTCAACTCCTGCCAATGAGTCAAATGAATGGGATTCGAACAAATTCCATCTTCGCACTTCGAACATGATTTTCATGCAAAACATGCTAATGATCTTTGAGGGATATATGTGCATTTGTTTCACTTCACAATCATGTCAATTAGTTCCCTCCAGCCAATGAATCATACGAATGGTATTCAAAGAAATTCCATCTTTGCACTTCGAACATGAATTTCAAGCACAATATTCTAATGGTCTTTGAGGAATATGTGTGCATTTGTTTCACCGCAAAATCATGCCAATGAGTCAACTCCAGCCAAGGAGTCAAATGAATGGGATTCGAACAAATTCCATCTTCACACTTCGAACATGATTTTCATGCAAAACATGCTAATGATATTTGAGAGATATGTGTGCATTTCTTTCACTTCACAATCATGTCAATTAGTTCCCTCCAGCCAATGAATCATATGAATGGGATTCGAACAAATTCCATCTTCGCACTTCGAACATGAATTTCAAGCACAACATTCTAATGATCTTTAAGGAATATGTGTGCATTTGTTTCACCTCAAAATCATGCCAATGAGTCACCTCCAGCCAATGAATCATATGAATGGGATTCGAACAAATTCTATCTTCGCACTTCGGATATGAATTTCATGCACAACATGCTAATGATCATTGAGATTCATATCTGTGCATTTGTTTCACCTCAAAATCTTGCCAATGAGTCACCTCCAGCCAATGAATCATATAAATGGGATTCGAACAAATTCCATATTCACACTTCGAAAATGAATTTCATGCACAACATGCTAATGATCATTGAGGAATATCTGTGCATTTGTTTCACCTTAAAATCTTGCCAATGAGTCACCTCCAGCCAATGAACCATATAAATGGGATTCGAACAAATTCCATCTTCACACTTCGAAAATGAATTTCATGCACAACATGCTAATGATCTTGGAGAGATATGTGTGCATTTGTTTCACCTCAAAATCATGCCAATGAGTCACCACCAGCCAATGAATCATATGAGTGGGATTGGAAAAATTCTATCTTCGCACTTCGGAAATGAATTTCATGCACAACATGCTAATGATCATTGAGATTCATATCTGTGCATTTGTTTCACCTCAAAATCTTGCCATTAAGTTACCTCCAGCCAATGAATCATATGAATGGGATTCGAACAAATTTCATCTTCACACTTCGAACATGAATTTCATGTACCACATGCTAATGATCTTTGAGGAATATGTGTGCATTTGTTTCACCTCAAAATCATGCCAATGAGTCACCTCCAGCCAATGAATCATATGAATGGGATTCGAACAAATTCTATCTTCGCACTTCGGATATGAATTTCATGCACAACATGCTAATGATCATTGAGATTCATATCTGTGCATTTGTTTCACCTCAAAATCTTGCCATTGAGTAACCTCCAGCCAATGAATCATATAACTGGGATTCGAACAAATTCCATCTTCACACTTCGAACATGAATTTCATGCACAACATGCTAATGATCTTTGAGGGATATGTGTGCATTTCTTTCACTTCACAATCATGTCAATTAGTTCCCTCCAGCCAATGAATCATATGAATGGGATTCGAACAAATTCCATCTTCGAACTTCGAACATGAATTTCAAGCACAACATTCTAATTATCTTTAAGGAATATGTGAGCATTTGTTTCACCTCAAAATCATGCCAATGAGTCAACTCCAGCCAAGGAGTCAAATGAATGGGATTCGAACAAATTCCATCTTCACACTTCGAACATGATTTTCATGCAAAACATGCTAATGATCTTTGAGAGATATGTGTGCATTTCTTTCACTTCAAAATCATGTCAATTAGTTCCCTCCAGCCAATGAATCATAAGAATGGGATTCGAACAAATTCCATCTTCGCACTTCGAACATGAATTTCAAGCACAACATTCTAATGATCTTTAAGGAATATGTGTGCATTTGTTTCACCTCAAAATCATGCCAATGAGTCACCTCCAGCCAATGAATCATATGAATGGGATTCGAACAAATTCTATCTTCGCACTTCGGATATGAATTTCATGCACAACATGCTAATGATCATTGAGATTCATATCTGTGCATTTGTGTCACCTCAAAATCTTGCCAATGAGTCACCTCCAGCCAATGAATCATATAAATGGGATTCGAACAAATTCCATCTTCACACTTCGAAAATGAATTTCATGCACAACATGCTAATGATCATTGAGGAATATCTGTGCATTTGTTTCACCTTAAAATCTTGCCAATGAGTCACCTCCAGCCAATGAATCATATAAATGGGATTCGAACAAATTCCATCTTCACACTTCGAAAATGAATTTCATGCACAACATGCTAATGATCTTGGAGAGATATGTGTGCATTTGTTTCACCTCAAAATCATGCCAATGAGTCACCTCCAGCCAATGAATCATATGAATGGGATTGGAAAAATTCTATCGTCGCACTTCGGAAATGAATTTCATGCACAACATGCTAATGATCATTGAGTAATATCTGTGCATTTGTTTCACCTCAAAATCTTGCCATTAAGTTACCTCCAGCCAATGAATCATATGAATGGGATTCGAACAAATTTCATCTTCACACTTCGAACATGAATTTCATGTACAACATGCTAATGATCTTAGAGGAATATGTGTGCATTTGTTTCACCTCAAAATCATGCCAATGAGTCACCTCCAGCCAATGAATCATATGAATGGGATTCGAACAAATTCTATCTTCGCACTTCGGATATGAATTTCATGCACAACATGCTAATGATCATTGAGATTCATATCTGTGCATTTATTTCACCTCAAAATCTTGCCAATGAGTAACCTCCAGCCAATGAATCAAATAACTGGGATTCAAACAAATTCCATCTTCACACTTCGAACATGAATTTCATGCACAACATGCTAATGATCGTTGAGGGATATGTGTGCATTTCTTTCACTTCACAATCATGTCAATTAGTTCCCTCCAGCCAATGAATCATATGAATGGGATTCGAACAAATTCCATCTTCGCACTTCGAACATGAATTTCAAGCACAACATTCTAATGATCTTTAAGGAATATGTGAGCATTTGTTTCACCTCAAAATCATGCCAATGAGTCAACTCCAGCCAAGGAGTCAAATGAATGGGATTCGAACAAATTCCATCTTCACACTTCGAACATGATTTTCATGCAAAACATGCTAATGATCTTTGAGAGATATGTGTGCATTTCTTTCACTTCACAATCATGTCAATTAGTTCCCTCCAGCCAATGAATCATATGAATGGGATTCGAACAAATTTCATCTTCGCACTTCGAACATGAATTTCAAGCACAACATTCTAATGATCATTAAGGAATATGTGTGCATTTGTTTTACCTCAAAATCATGCCAATAAGTCACCTCCAGCCAATGAATCATATGAATGTGATTCAAACAAATTCTATCTTCGCACTTCGGATATGAATTTCATGCACAACATGCTAATGATCATTGAGATTCATATCTGTGCATTTGTTTCACCTCAAAATCTTGCCAATGAGTCACCTCCAGCCAATGAATCATATAAATGGGATTCGAACAAATTCCATCTTCACACTTCGAAAATGAATTTCATGCACAACATGCTAATGATCATTGAGGAATATCTGTGCATTTGTTTCACCTTAAAATCTTGCCAATGAGTCACCTCCAGCCAATGAACCATATAAATGGGATTCGAACAAATTCCATCTTCACACTTCGAAAATGAATTTCATGCACAACATGCTAATGATCTTGGAGAGATATGTGTGCATTTGTTTCACCTCAAAATCATGCCAATGAGTCACCACCAGCCAATGAATCATATGAGTGGGATTGGAAAAATTCTATCTTCGCACTTCGGAAATGAATTTCATGCACAACATGCTAATGATCATTGAGATTCATATCTGTGCATTTGTTTCACCTCAAAATCTTGCCATTAAGTTACCTCCAGCCAATGAATCATATGAATGGGATTCGAACAAATTTCATCTTCACACTTCGAACATGAATTTCATGTACCACATGCTAATGATCTTTGAGGAATATGTGTGCATTTGTTTCACCTCAAAATCATGCCAATGAGTCACCTCCAGCCAATGAATCATATGAATGGGATTCGAACAAATTCTATCTTCGCACTTCGGATATGAATTTCATGCACAACATGCTAATGATCATTGAGATTCATATCTGTGCATTTGTTTCACCTCAAAATCTTGCCATTGAGTAACCTCCAGCCAATGAATCATATAACTGGGATTCGAACAAATTCCATCTTCACACTTCGAACATGAATTTCATGCACAACATGCTAATGATCTTTGAGGGATATGTGTGCATTTCTTTCACTTCACAATCATGTCAATTAGTTCCCTCCAGCCAATGAATCATATGAATGGGATTCGAACAAATTCCATCTTCGAACTTCGAACATGAATTTCAAGCACAACATTCTAATAATCTTTAAGGAATATGTGAGCATTTGTTTCACCTCAAAATCATGCCAATGAGTCAACTCCAGCCAAGGAGTCAAATGAATGGGATTCGAACAAATTCCATCTTCACACTTCGAACATGATTTTCATGCAAAACATGCTAATGATCTTTGAGAGATATGTGTGCATTTCTTTCACTTCAAAATCATGTCAATTATTTCCCTCCAGCCAATGAATCATAAGAATGGGATTCGAACAAATTCCATCTTCGCACTTCGAACATGAATTTCAAGCACAACATTCTAATGATCTTTAAGGAATATGTGTGCATTTGTTTCACCTCAAAATCATGCCAATGAGTCACCTCCAGCCAATGAATCATATGAATGGGATTCGAACAAATTCTATCTTCGCACTTCGGATATGAATTTCATGCACAACATGCTAATGATCATTGAGATTCATATCTGTGCATTTGTGTCACCTCAAAATCTTGCCAATGAGTCACCTCCAGCCAATGAATCATATAAATGGGATTCGAACAAATTCCATCTTCACACTTCGAAAATGAATTTCATGCACAACATGCTAATGATCATTGAGGAATATCTGTGCATTTGTTTCACCTTAAAATCTTGCCAATGAGTCACCTCCAGCCAATGAATCATATAAATGGGATTCGAACAAATTCCATCTTCACACTTCGAAAATGAATTTCATGCACAACATGCTAATGATCTTGGAGAGATATGTGTGCATTTGTTTCACCTCAAAATCATGCCAATGAGTCACCTCCAGCCAATGAATCATATGAATGGGATTGGAAAAATTCTATCGTCGCACTTCGGAAATGAATTTCATGCACAACATGCTAATGATCATTGAGTAATATCTGTGCATTTGTTTCACCTCAAAATCTTGCCATTGAGTTACCTCCAGCCAATGAATCATATGAATGGGATTCGAACAAATTTCATCTTCACACTTCGAACATGAATTTCATGTACAACATGCTAATGATCTTAGAGAAATATGTGTGCATTTGTTTCACCTCAAAATCATGCCAATGAGTCACCTCCAGCCAATGAATCATATGAATGGGATTCGAACAAATTCTATCTTCGCACTTCGGATATGAATTTCATGCACAACATGCTAATGATCATTGAGATTCATATCTGTGCATTTATTTCACCTCAAAATCTTGCCAATGAGTAACCTCCAGCCAATGAATCAAATAACTGGGATTCAAACAAATTCCATCTTCACACTTCGAACATGAATTTCATGCACAACATGCTAATGATCGTTGAGGGATATGTGTGCATTTCTTTCACTTCACAATCATGTCAATTAGTTCCCTCCAGCCAATGAATCATATGAATGGGATTCGAACAAATTCCATCTTCGCACTTCGAACATGAATTTCAAGCACAACATTCTAATGATCTTTAAGGAATATGTGAGCATTTGTTTCACCTCAAAATCATGCCAATGAGTCAACTCCAGCCAAGGAGTCAAATGAATGGGATTCGAACAAATTCCATCTTCACACTTCGAACATGATTTTCATGCAAAACATGCTAATGATCTTTGAGAGATATGTGTGCATTTCTTTCACTTCACAATCATGTCAATTAGTTCCCTCCAGCCAATGAATCATATGAATGGGATTCGAACAAATTTCATCTTCGCACTTCGAACATGAATTTCAAGCACAACATTCTAATGATCATTAAGGAATATGTGTGCATTTGTTTTACCTCAAAATCATGCCAATAAGTCACCTCCAGCCAATGAATCATATGAATGTGATTCAAACAAATTCTATCTTCGCACTTCGGATATGAATTTCATGCACAACATGCTAATGATCATTGAGATTCATATCTGTGCATTTGTTTCACCTTAAAATCTTGCCAATGAGGCACCTCCAGCCAATGAATCATATAAATGGGATTCGAACAAATTCCATCTTCACACTTCGAAAATGAATTTCATGCACAACATGCTAATGATCTTTGCGAGATATGTGTGCATTTGTTTCACCTCAAAATCATGCCAATGAGTCACCTCCAGCCAATGAATCATATGAATGGGACTGGAAAAATTCTATCTTCGCACTTCGGAAATGAATTTCATGCACAACATGCTAATGATCATTGAGTAATATCTGTGCATTTGTTTCACCTCAAAATCTTGCCAATGAGTCACCTCCAGCCAATGAATCATATAAATGGGATTCAAACAAATTTCATCTTCACACTTCGAACAAGAATTTCATGTACAACATGCTAATGATCTTTGAGGAATATGTGTGCATTTGTTTCACCTCAAAATCATTCCAATGAGTCACTTGCAGCCAATGAATCATATGAATGGGATTCGAACAAATTCTATCTTCGCACTTCGGATATGAATTTCATGCACAACATGCTAATGATCATTGAGATTCATATCTGTGTATTTGTTTCACCTCTAAATCTTGCCAATGAGTAACCTCCAGCCAATGAATTATATAAATGGGATTCGAACAAATTCCATCTTCACACTTCGAACATGAATTTCATGCACAACATGCTAATGATCTTTGAGGGATATGTGTGCATTACTTTCACTTCACAATCATGTCAATTCGTTCCCTCCAGCCAATGTATCATATGAATGGGATTCGAACAAATTCCATCTTCGCTCTTCGAACATGAATTTCAAGCACAACATTCTAATGATCTTTAAGGAATATGTGTGCATTTGTTTCACCTCAAAATCATGCCAATGAGTCACCTCCAGCCAATGAATCATATGAATGGGATTCGAACAAATTCTATCTTCGCACTTCGGATATGAATTTCAGGCACAACATGCTAATGATCATTGAGGAATATCTGTGCATTTGTTTCACCTCAAAATCTTGCCAATGAGTCACCTCAAGCCAATGAATCATATAAATGGGATTCGAACAAATTCCATCTTCACACTTCGAAAATGAATTTCGTGCACAACATGCTAATGATCTTTGCGAGTAATGTGTGCATTTGTTTCACCTCAAAATCATGCCAATGAGTCACCTCCAGCCAATGAATCATATGAATGGGATTCGAACAAATTCCATCTTCGCACTTCGTACATGATTTTCATGCAAAACATGCTAATGATCTTTGAGGGATATGTGTGCATTTTGTTTCACCTCAGAATCATGTCAACCAGTTCCCTCCAGCCAATGAATCATATCAATGGGATTTGACCAAATTCCATCTTAGCACTTCGAACATCAACTTCAAGCACAACATTCTAATGACCTTTGAGGAATATATGTGCATTTGTTTCACCTCAAAATCATGTCAATCAGTTCCCTCCAGCGAATGAATCATATGAATGGGATTCGAACAAATTCCATCTTCGCACTTCGAACATGATTTTCATGCAAAACATGCTAATGATCTTTGAGGAATATGTGTGCATTTCTTTCACATCACAATCATGTCAGTTAGTTCCCTCCAGCCAATGAATCATATCAATGGGATTTGAACAAATTCCATCTTCGCACTTTAAACATGAATTTCAAGCACAACATTCTAATGATCTTTAAGGAATATGTGTGCATTTGTTTCACCTCAAAATCATGCCAATGAGTCACCTCCAGCCAATGAATCATATGAATGGGATTCGAACAAATTCCATTTTTGCACTTCGAACATGAATTTCATGCACAACATGCTAATGATCTTTGAGAGATATGTGTGCATTTGTTTCACCTCAAAATCATCCCAATGTGTCTCCTCCAGCCAATGAATAATATGAATGGGATTCGAACAAATTCAATCTTCACACTTCGAACATGAATTTCAAGCACAACATTCTAACGATCTTTGAGGAATATGTGTGCATTTGTTTCACCTCAAAATCATGCCAATGAGTCACCTCCAGCCATTGAATCATATGAATGGGATTCGAACAAATTCCATCTTCGCACTTGGAAAATGAATTTCATGCACAACATGCTATTAGATGATTGAGGAATATCTGTGCATTTCTTTCACCTCAAAATCTTGCCAATAAGTCACCTCCAGCCAATGAATCATATGAATGGGATTCGAACAAATTCCATCTTCGCACTTCGGACATGAAATTCAAGCACAACATGCTAATAATCTTTGAGGGATATGTGTGTATTTATTTCACCTCAAAATCATGTCAATCAGTCACCTCCAGCAAAGGAGTCATATATATAGGATTGAAACAAATTCCATCTTCGCACTTCGAACCTGATTTTCATGCGAAACATGCTAATGATCTTTCAGGGATATGTGTGCATTTGTTTCACTTCACAATCATGTCAATTAGTTCCCTCCAGGAAATGCATCATATGAATGGGATTCGAACAAATTCCATCTTTGCACTTCGAACATGAATTTCAAGCATAACATTCTAATGATCTTTGAGGAATATGTGTGCATTTGTTTCACCTCAAAATCATGTCAATGAGACACCTCCAGCCAATGAATCATATGAATGGGATTCGAACAAATTCCATCTTCAAACTTCGAAAATGAGTTTCATGCACAACATGCTAATGATCTTTGAGAGATATGTGTGCATTTGTTTCACCTCAAGATCATGCCAATAAGTCACCTCCAGCCAATGAATCATATGAATGGGATTCGAACAAATTCCTTCTTCCCACTTCGAACATGAATTTCAAGCACAACATTCCAATGGTCTTTGAGGAATATGTGTGCATTTGTTTCACCTCAAAATCATGCTAATGAGTCACCTCCAGCCAAGGAATCATATGAATAGGATTCGAAAAAATTCCATTTTTGCACTTCGAACATGAATTTCATGCACGACATGCTAATGATCTTTGAGAGATATGTGTGCATTTGTTTCACCTCAAAATCTTGCCAATGAGTCACCTGCAGCCAAGGAGTCATATGAAGGGATTCGAACAAATTCCATCTTCGCACTTCGAAAATGAATTTCATGCACAACATTCTAATGATATTTGAGGAATATGTGTGCTTTTGTCTCACTTCAAAATCATGCCAATGAGTCACCTCCAGCCAAGGAATCATTTGAATGGGATTCGAACAAATTTCATCTTCGCATTTCGAAGATGAATTTCATGCACAACATGCTAATGATATTTGAGGAATATGTGTGCATTTGTCTCACCTCAAAATCATGCCAATGAGTCACCTCCAGCCAAGGAATCATTTGAATGGGATTCGAACAAATTTCATCTCCGCACTTCGAAGATGAATTTCATGCACAACATGCTAATAGTCTTTGAGGGATATGTGTGCATTTATTTCACCTCAAAATCATGCCAATCAGTCACCTCCAGCAAAGGAGTCATATATATAGGATTGAAACAAATTCCATCTTCGCACTTCGAACCTGATTTTCATGCAAAACATGCTAATGATCTTTGAGGGATATGTGTGCATTTGTTTCACTTCACAATCATGTCAATTAGTTCCCTCCAGCCAATGAATCATATGAATGGGATTCGAACAAATTCCATCTTCGCACTTCGAACATGAATTTCATGCACAACATTTTAATGATCTTTGAGGAATATCTGTGCATTTGTTTCACTTCAAATTCATACCAATGAGTCACCTCCAACAAATGAATCATATGAATGGGATTCGAACAAATTCCATCTTCGCACTTCAAACATGAATTTCAAGCACAACATTGTAATGATCTTTGAGGAATATGTGTGCATTTGTTTCACCTCAAAATCATGCCAATGAGTTACCTCAACCCAATGAATCATATGAATGGGATTCGATTAAATTCCATCTTCGCACTTCAAAAATGAATTTCATGCACAACATGCTAATGATCTTTGAGGGATATGTGTGCATTTGTTTCACCTTAAAATCCTGCCAATGAGTCACCTTCAGCCAATGAATCATATGAATGGGATTCAAACAAATTCAATCATCGCACTTCGAACATCAATTTCAAGCACAACATTCTAATGGTCTTTGAGGAATATGTGCGCATTTGTTTCACCTCAAAATCATGCCAGTGAGTCACCTCCAGCCAAGGAATCATATGAATGGGGTTCGAAAAAATTTCATCTTTGCACTTCGAACATGAATTTCATGCACGACATGCTAATGATCTTTGAGAGATATGTGTGCATTTGTTTCACCTCAAAATCTTGCCAATGAGTCACCTGCAGCCAAAGAGTCATATGAATGGGATTCGAACAAATTCCATCTTCGCACTTCGAAAATGAATTTCATGCACGACATTCTAATGATATTTAAGGAATATGTGTGCATTTGTCACACCTCAAAATCATGCCAGTGAGTCACCTCCAGCCAAGAAATCATTTGAATGGGATTCAAACAAATTTCATCTTCGCACTTCGAAGATGAATTTCATGCACAACATGCTAATGATTATTGAGGAATATCTGTGCATTTGTTTCACCTCAAATTCGTGCCAATGAGTCACCTCCAACCAATGAATCATATGAATGGGATTCGAACAAATTCCATCTTCGCACTTCAAACATGAATTTCAAGCACAACATTGTAATGATCTTTGAGGAATATGTGTGCATTTCTTTCACCTCAAAATCATACCAATGAGTTACCTCCAACCAATGAATCATATGAATGGGATTCGATTAAATTCAATCTTCGCACTTCGAAAATGAATTTCATGCACAACATGCTAATCATCTCTGAGGGATATGTGTGCATTTTTTTTCACCTTAAAATCATGCCAATGAGTCACCTCCTGCCATGGAGTCATATGAGTAGGATTCAAACTAATTCCATCTTCGCACTTCGAACATGAATTTCAAGCACAACATTCTAATGGTCTTTGAGTAATATGTGCGCATTTGTTTCACCTTAAAATCATGCTAATGAGTCACCTCCAGCCAAGGAATCATATGAATAGGATTCGAACAAATTCTATCTTTGCACTTCGAACATGAATTTCAAGCACAACATTCTAATGGTCTTTGATGAATTTGTGTGCATTTGTTTCACCTCAAAATCATGGCAATGAGTCACCTCCAGCCAAGGAATCATATGGATGGGATTCTAACAAATTCCATCTTCGCACTTCGAATATCAATTTCAAGCACAACATGCTAATGAGCTTTGAAGGATATGTGTGCATTTGTTTCGTCTCACAATCATGCCCATGAGTCAACTCCAGCCATGGAGTCATATTAATGGGATTCGAACAAATTCCATCTTCACACTTCGAACATGATTTTCATGCGAAACATGCTAATGATCTTTGAGGGATATGTGTGCATTTGTTTCACCTCAAAATCTTGCCAATGAGTCAACTCCAGCCAAGGAGTCAAATGAATGGGATTCGAACAAATTCCATCTTCACACTTCGAACATGATTTTCATGCAAAACATGCTAATGATCTTTGAGAGATATGTGTGCATTTCTTTCACTTCACAATCATGTCAATTAGTTCCCTCCAGCCAATGAATCATAAGAATGGGATTCGAACAAATTCCATCTTCGCACTTCGAACATGAATTTCAAGCACAACATTCTAATGATCTTTAAGGAATATGTGTGCATTTGTTTCACCTCAAAATCATGCCAATGAGTCACCTCCAGCCAATGAATCATATGAATAGGATTCGAACAAATTCTATCTTCGCACTTCGAACATGAATTTCAAGCACAACATTCTAATGGTCTTTGATGAATTTGTGTGCATTTGTTTCACCTCAAAATCATGGCAATGAGTCACCTCCAGCCAAGGAATCATATGGATGGGATTCTAACAAATTCCATCTTCGCACTTCGAATATCAATTTCAAGCACAACAAGCTAATGAGCTTTGAAGGATATGTGTGCATTTGTTTCGTCTCACAATCATGCCCATGAGTCAACTCCAGCCAAGGAGTCATATGAATGGGATTCGAACAAATTTCATTTTCGCACTTCGAACATGATTTTCATGCAAAACATGTTAATGATCTTTGAGGGATATGTGTGCATTTGTTTCACCTCAAAATCATGCCAATGAGTCACCTCCAGCCAAGGAATCCTATTAATGGGATTCGAACAAATTTCATCTTCGCACTTCGAACATGAATTTCAATCACAACATTTTAATGATCTTTGAGGAACATGTGTGCATTTTTTTCACCTCAAAATCATGCCAATGAGTTCCCTCCAGCCAATGAATCATATGAATGGGATTCGAACAAATTCCATCTTCGAACTTCAAAAATGAATTTCATGCACAACATGCTAATGATCTTTGAGGGATATGTGTGCATTTGTTTCACCTCGAAATCATGCCAATGAGTCAACTCCAGCTAATGAGTCATATGAATGGGATTCAAACAAATTTCATTTTCGCAGTTCGAACATGATTTTCCTGCAAAACATGCTAATGATCTTTGAGGGATATGTGTGCATTTGTTTCTCCTCAAAATGATGCCAATGAGTAAACTCCAGCCAAGGAGTCAAATGAATGGAATCGAACAAATTCCATCTTCGCACTACGAACATGATTTTTATGCAAAACATGCTAATGATCTTTGAGGAATATGTGTGCATTTGTTTCACCTCAAAATCATGCCAATGAGTCACCTCCAGCCACGGAATCATATGAATGGGATTTGAACAAATTCCATCTTCACACTTTGAACCTTATTTTCATGCAAAAAATGCTAATGATCTTAGAGAGATATGTGTGCATTTGTTTCACCTCACAATCGTGTGAATCAGTTCCCTCCAGCCAATGAATCATATGAATGGGATTCGAACAAATTCCATCTTCGCACTTCGAACATGAATTTCAAGCACAACATTCTTATGATCGTTGAGGAATATGTGTGCATTTGTTTCACCTCAAAATCATGCCAATGAGTCACCTCCAGCCAAGGAGTCATATGAATGGGATTCGAACAAATTCCATCTTCGCACTTCGATCATGAATTACAAGCGCAACATGCTGACGATGTTTGAGGGATATGTGTGCATTTCTTTCACTTCACAATCATGTCAATTAGTTCCCTCTAGCCAATGAATCATATGAATCGGATTCGAACAAATTCCATCTTCGCACTTCAAACATGAATTTCAAGCACAACATTCTAATGGTCTTTGAGGAATATGTGTGCATTTGCTTCATCTCAAAATCATGCCAATGAGTCACCTTGAGCCAAGGAATCATATGAATGGGATTCGAAAAAATTCCATCTTTGCACTTCGAACATGAATTTCATGCACGACTTGCTAATGATCTTTAAGAGATATGTGTGCATTTGTTTCACCTCAAAATCGTGCCAATGAGTCAACCCCAGCCGAAGAGTCATATTAATGGGATTCAAACAAATTCCATCTTCGCACTACGAACATGATTTTCATACAAAACATTCTAATGATCTTTGAGGGATATGTGTGCATTTGTTTCACCTCACAATCATGTCAATCAGTTCCCTCCAGCCAATGAATCATATGAATGGGATTCGAACAAATTCCATCTTCGAACTTCAAAAATGAATTTCATGCACAACATGCTAATGATCTTTGAGAGATATGTGTGCATTTGTTTCACCTCGAAATCATGCCAATGAGTCAACTCCAACCAATGAGTCATATGAATGGGATTCAAACAAATTTCATTTTCGCAGTTCGAACATGATTTTCCTGCAAAACATGCTAACGATCTTTGAGGGATATGTGTGCATTTGTTTCTCCTCAAAATGATGCCAATGAGTAAACTCCAGCCAAGGAGTCAAATGAATGGAATCGAACAAATTCCATCTTCGCACTACGAACATGATTTTTAGGCAAAACATGCTAATGATCTTTGAGGGATATGTGTGCATTTGTTTCACCTCAAAATCATGCCAATGGGTCACCTCCAGCTACGGAATCATATGAATGGGATTCGAACAAATTCCATCTTCGCACTTTGAACCTTATTTTCATGCAAAACATGCTAATGATCTTTGAGGATTATGTGTGCATTTGTTTCACCTCACAATCATGTCAATCGGTTCCCTCCAGCCAATGAATCATATGAATGGGATTCAAACAAATTCCATCTTCGCACTTCGAACATGAATTTCACGCACAACATTTTAATTATCTTTGAGGAATATGTGTGCATTTGTTTCATCTCAAAATCATGCCAATGAGTCACCTCCAGCCAAGGAATCATATGAATGGGATTCGAACAAATTCCATCTTCGCACTTCGATCATGAATTACAAGCGCAACATGCTGACGATGTTTGAGGGATATGTGTGCATTTCTTTCACTTCACAATCATGTCAATTAGTTCCCTCTAGCCAATGAATCATATGAATGGGATTCGAACAAATTCCATCTTCGCACTTCAAACATGAATTTCAAGCACAACATTCTAATGGTCTTTGAGGAATATGTGTGCATTTGCTTCATCTCAAAATCATGCCAATGAGTCACCTTGAGCCAAGGAATCATATGAATGGGATTCGAAAAAATTCCATCTTTGCACTTCGAACATGAATTTCATGCACGACTTGCTAATGATCTTTAAGAGATATGTGTGCATTTGTTTCACCTCAAAATCGTGCCAATGAGTCAACCCCAGCCGAAGAGTCATATTAATGGGATTCAAACAAATTCCATCTTCGCACTACGAACATGATTTTCATACAAAACATTCTAATGATCTTTGAGGGATATGTGTGCATTTGTTTCACCTCACAATCATGTCAATCAGTTCCCTCCAGCCAATGAATCATATGAATGGGATTCGAACAAATTCCATCTTCGAACTTCAAAAATGAATTTCATGCACAACATGCTAATGATCTTTGAGAGATATGTGTGCATTTGTTTCACCTCGAAATCATGCCAATGAGTCAACTCCAACCAATGAGTCATATGAATGGGATTCAAACAAATTTCATTTTCGCAGTTCGAACATGATTTTCCTGCAAAACATGCTAACGATCTTTGAGGGATATGTGTGCATTTGTTTCTCCTCAAAATGATGCCAATGAGTAAACTCCAGCCAAGGAGTCAAATGAATGGAATCGAACAAATTCCATCTTCGCACTACGAACATGATTTTTAGGCAAAACATGCTAATGATCTTTGAGGGATATGTGTGCATTTGTTTCACCTCAAAATCATGCCAATGGGTCACCTCCAGCTACGGAATCATATGAATGGGATTCGAACAAATTCCATCTTCGCACTTTGAACCTTATTTTCATGCAAAACATGCTAATGATCTTTGAGGATTATGTGTGCATTTGTTTCACCTCACAATCATGTCAATCGGTTCCCTCCAGCCAATGAATCATATGAATGGGATTCAAACAAATTCCATCTTCGCACTTCGAACATGAATTTCACGCACAACATTTTAATTATCTTTGAGGAATATGTGTGCATTTGTTTCATCTCAAAATCATGCCAATGAGTCACCTCCAGCCAAGGAATCATATGAATGGGATTCGAACAAATTCCATCTTCGCACTTCGATCATGAATTACAAGCGCAACATGCTGACGATGTTTGAGGGATATGTGTGCATTTCTTTCACTTCACAATCATGTCAATTAGTTCCCTCTAGCTAATGAATCATATGAATCGGATTCGAACAAATTCCATCTTCGCACTTCAAACATGAATTTCAAGCACAACATTCTAATGGTCTTTGAGGAATATGTGTGCATTTGCTTCATCTCAAAATCATGCCAATGAGTCACCTCGAGCCAAGGAATCATATGAATGGGATTCGAAAAAATTCCATCTTTGCACTTCGAACATGAATTTCATGCACGACTTGCTAATGATCTTTAAGAGATATGTGTGCATTTGTTTCACCTCAAAATCTTGCCAATGAGTCACCTCCAGCCAAGGAATCATCAGAATGGGATTCGAACAAAATCCATCTTAGCACTTCGAACATGAATTTCAAGCACAACATTGTAATGATCTTTGAGGAATATGTGTGCATTTGTTTCACCTCAAAATCATGCCAATGAGTCAACTCCAGCCAAGGAGTCATTTGAATGGGATTCGAACAATTTCCATCTTCGCACTTCGAACATGAATTTCAAGCACAACATGCTAATGATCTTGAGGGATATGTGTGCATTTGTTTCACCTCAAAATCATGCCAATGAGTCAACTCCAGCAAAGGAGTCATATGAATGGGATTCGAACAAATTCCATCTTCGCACTTTGGACATGATTCTCATTGAAAACATGCTAATAATCTTTGAGGTACATGTGTTCATTTGTTTCACCTCACAATCATGTCAATGAGTTCCCTGCAGATAATGAATCATTTGAATGGGATTCGAATGAATTCCATCTTCGCACTTCGAACATGATTTTCATTGAAAACATGCTAATAACCTTTGAGGGATATGTGTGCATTTGTTTCACCTCAAAATCATGCCAATGAGTCAACTCCAGCCAACTAGTCATATGAATGGGATTCAAACAAATTCCATCTTCGCACTTCGAACATGATTTTCATGCAAAACATGCGAAGGATCTTTGAGGGATATGTGTGCATTTGTTTCACCTCAAAATCATGCCAATGAGTCACCTCCAGCCAAGGAGTCATAGGAATAGGATCCGAACAAATTCCATCTTCGCACTTCGAACATGAATTTCAAGCACAACATGCTAACGATCTTTGAGTGATATGTGTGCATTTGTTTCACCTCAAAATCATGCCAATGAGTCAACTACAGCCAAGTAGTCAACTCCAGCCAAGGAGTCATATGAATGGGATTCGAATGAATTCCATCTTCGCACTTCGAACAAATTCCATCTTCGCACTTCAAACATGATTTTCATTGAAAACATGCTAATAATCTTTGAGGGATATGTGTGCATTTGTTTCACCTCAATATCATGCCAATGAGTCAACTCCAGCCAAGTAGTCATATGATTGGGATTCAAACAAATTCCATCTTCGCACTCCGAACATGATTTTCATGCAAAACATGGGAATGATCTTTGAGGGATATGTGTGCATTTGTTTCGCCTCAAAATCATGCCAATGAGGCACCTCCAGCCAAGGAGTAATACGAATAGGATCCGAACAAATTCCATCTTCGCACTTCGAACATGATTTTCAGGCAAAACATGCTAATGATCTTTGAGGGATATGTGTGCATTTGTTTCACCTCAATATCATGCCAATGAGTCAACTCCAGCCAAGTAGTCATATGAATGGGATTCAAACAAATTCCATCTTCGCACTCCGAACATGATTTTCATGCAAAACATGGGAATGATCTTTGAGGGATATGTGTGCATTTGTTTCGCCTCAAAATCATGCCAATGAGGCACCTCCAGCCAAGGAGTAATACGAATAGGATCCGAACAAATTCCATCTTCGCACTTCGAACATGATTTTCAGGCAAAACATGCTAATGATCTTTGAGGGATATGTGTGCATTTGTTTCACCTCAAAATCATGCCAATGAGTCAACTCCAGCCAAGGAGTCATTTGAATGGGATTCGAACAATTTCCATCTTCGCACTTCGAACATGAATTTCAAGCACAACCTGCTAATGATCTTTGAGGGATATGTGTGCATTTGTTTCACCTGAAAATCATGCCAATGAGTCAACTCCAGCAAAGGAGTCATATGAATGGGATTCGAACAAATTCCATCTTCGCACTTTGGACATGATTTTCATTGAAAACACGCTAATAATCTTTGAGGTACGTGTGTGCATTTGTTTCACCTCACAATCACGTCAATGAGTTAACTCCAGCAAAGGAGTCATATGAATGGGATTCGAACGAATTCCATCTTCGCACTTCGAACAAATTCCATCTTCCCACTTCGAACATGATTTTGATTGAAAACATGCTAATAATCTTTGAGGGATATGTGTGCATTTGTTTCACCTCAATATCATGCCAATGAGTCAACTCCAGCCAAGTAGTCATATGAATGGGATTCAAACAAATTCCATCTTCGCACTCCGAACATGATTTTCATGCAAAACATGGGAATGATCTTTGAGGGATATGTGTGCATTTGTTTCGCTTCAAAATCATGCCAATGAGGCACCTCCAGCCAAGGAGTAATACGAATAGGATCCGAACAAATTCCATCTTCGCACTTCGAACATGATTTTCAGGCAAAACATGCTAATGATCTTTGAGGGATATGTGTGCATTTGTTTCGCCTCAAAATCATGCCAATGAGGCACCTCCAGCCAAGGAGTAATACGAATAGGATCCGAACAAATTCCATCTTCGCACTTCGAACATGATTTTCAGGCAAAACATGCTAATGATCTTTGAGGGATATGTGTGCATTTGTTTCACCTCAATATCATGCCAATGAGTCAACTCCAGCCAAGTAGTCATATGAATGGGATTCAAACAAATTCCATCTTCGCACTCCGAACATGATTTTCATGCAAAACATGGGAATGATCTTTGAGGGATATGTGTGCATTTGTTTCGCCTCAAAATCATGCCAATGAGGCACCTCCAGCCAAGGAGTAATACGAATAGGATCCGAACAAATTCCATCTTCGCACTTCGAACATGATTTTTAGGCAAAACATGCAAATGATCTTTGAGGGATATGTGTGCATTTGTTTCACCTCAAAATCATGCCAATGAGTCAACTCCAGCCAAGGAGTCATTTGAATGGGATTCGAACAATTTCCATCTTCGCACTTCGAACATGAATTTCAAGCACGACATGCTAATGATCTTTGAGGAATATGTGTGCATTTGTTTCATCTCAAAATCATGCCAATGAGTCAACTCCAGCGAACTAGTCATATGAATGGGATTCGAACAAATTCCATCTTCGCACTTCGAACATGATTTTCCTGCAAAACATGCTAATGATCTTTCAGGGATATCTGTGCATTTTTTTCACCTCAAAATCATGCCAATGAGTCAACTCCAGCCAAGGAGTCATTTGAATAGGATTCGAACAAATTCCATCTTCGCACTTCGAAAATGAATTTCATGCACAACATGCAAATGATCTTCGAGGGATATGTGTGCATTTGTTTCACCTAAAAATCATGCCAATGAGTCAACTCCAGCAAAGGAGTCATATGAACGGGATTCGAACAAATTCCATCTTCGCACTTTGGATATGATTTTCATTGAAAACACGCTAATAATCTTTGAGGTACGTGTGTGCATTTGTTTCACCTCACAATCATGTCAATGAGTTAACTCCAGCAAAGGAGTCATATGAATGGGATTCGAACGAATTCCATCTTCGCACTTCGAACAAATTCCATCTTCCCACTTCGAACATGATTTTGATTGAAAACATGCTAATAATCTTTGAGGGATATGTGTGCATTTGTTTCACCTCAAAATCATGCCAATGAGTCAACTCCAGCCAAGTAGTCATATGAATGGGATTCAAACAAATTCCATCTTCGCACTTCGAACATGATTTTCATGCAAAAAATGCGAATGATCTTTGAGGGATATGTGTGCATTTGTTTCACCTCAAAATCATGCCAATGAGTCACCTCCAGCCAAGGAGTCATAGGAATAGGATCCGAACAAATTCCATCTTCGCACTTCGAACATGAATTTCAAGCACAACATGCTAATGATCTTGAGGGATATGTGTGCATTTGTTTCACCTCAAAATATTGCCAATGAGTCAACTCCAGCAAAGGAGTCATATGAATGGGATTCGAACAAATTCCATCTTCGCACTTTGGACATGATTTTCATTGAAAACATGCTAATAATCTTTGAGGTACATGTGCTCATTTGTTTCACCTCACAATCATGTCAATGAGTTCCCTCCAGATAATGAATCATTAGAATGGGATTCGAACGAATTCCATCTTCGCACTTCGAACATGATTTTCATGCAAAACATGGGAATGATCTTTGAGGGATATGTGTGCATTTGTTTCGCTTCAAAATCATGCCAATGAGGCACCTCCAGCCAAGGAGTAATACGAATAGGATCCGAACAAATTCCATGTTCGCACTTCGAACATGATTTTCAGGCAAAACATGGGAATGATCTTTGAGGGATATGTGTGCATTTGTTTCGCCTCAAAATCATGCCAATGAGGCACCTCCAGCCAAGGAGTAATACGAATAGGATCCGAACAAATTCCATCTTCGCACTTCGAACATGATTTTCAGGCAAAACATGCTAATGATCTTTGAGGGATATGTGTGCATTTGTTTCACCTCAAAATCATGCCAATGAGTCAACTCCAGCCAAGGAGTCATTTGAATGGGATTCGAACAATTTCCATCTTCGCACTTCGAACATGAATTTCAAGCACGACATGCTAATGATCTTTGAGGAATATGTGTGCATTTGTTTCATCTCAAAATCATGCCAATGAGTCAACTCCAGCGAACTAGTCATATGAATGGGATTCGAACAAATTCCATCTTCGCACTTCGAACATGATTTTCCTGCAAAACATGCTAATGATCTTTCAGGGATATCTGTGCATTTTTTTCACCTCAAAATCATGCCAATGAGTCAACTCCAGCCAAGGAGTCATTTCAATAGGATTCGAACAAATTCCATCTTCGCACTTCGAAAATGAATTTCATGCACAACATGCAAATGATCTTCGAGGGATATGTGTGCATTTGTTTCACCTGAAAATCATGCCAATGAGTCAACTCCAGCAAAGGAGTCATATGAATGGGATTCGAACAAATTCCATCTTCGCACTTTGGACATGATTTTCATTGAAAACACGCTAATAATCTTTGAGGTACGTGTGTGCATTTGTTTCACCTCACAATCATGTCAATGAGTTAACTCCAGCAAAGGAGTCATATGAATGGGATTCGAACGAATTCCATCTTCGCACTTCGAACAAATTCCATCTTCCCACTTCGAACATGATTTTGATTGAAAACATGCTAATAATCTTTGAGGGATATGTGTGCATTTGTTTCACCTCAAAATCATGCCAATGAGTCAACTCCAGCCAAGTAGTCATATGAATGGGATTCAAACAAATTCCATTTTCGCACTTCGAACATGATTTTCATGCAAAAAATGCGAATGATCTTTGAGGGATATGTGTGCATTTGTTTCACCTCAAAATCATGCCAATGAGTCACCTCCAGCCAAGGAGTCATAGGAATAGGATCCGAACAAATTCCATCTTCGCACTTCGAACATGAATTTCAAGCACAACATGCTAATGATCTTGAGGGATATGTGTGCATTTGTTTCACCTCAAAATCATGCCAATGAGTCAACTCCAGCAAAGGAGTCATATGAATGGGATTCGAACAAATTCCATCTTCGCACTTTGGACATGATTTTCATTGAAAACATGCTAATAATCTTTGAGGTACATGTGCTCATTTGTTTCACCTCACAATCATGTCAATGAGTTCCCTCCAGATAATGAATCATTTGAATGGGATTCGAACGAATTCCATCTTTGCACTTCGAACATGATTTTCATTGAAAACATGCTAATAATCTTTGAGGGATATATGTGCATTTGTTTCACCTCAAAATCATGCCAATGAGTCAACTCCAGCCAACTAATCATATGAATGGGATTCTAACAAATTCCATCTTCGCACTTCGAACATGATTTTCATGCAAAACATGCGAAGGATCTTTGAGGGATATGTGTGCATTTGTTTCACCTCAAAATCATGCCAATGAGTCACCTCCAGCCAAGGAGTGATAGGAATAGGATCCGAACAAATTCCATCTTCGCACTTCGAACATGAATTTCAAGCACAACATGCTAACGATCTTTGAGTGATATGTGTGCATTTGTTTCACCTCAAAATCATGCCAATGAGTCAACTCCAGCGAAGTAGTCAACTCCAGCCAAGGAGTCATATGAATGGGATTCGAACGAATTCCATCTTCGCACTTCGAACAAATTCCATCTTCGCACTTCGAACATGATTTTCATTGAAAACATGCTAATAATCTTTGAGGGATATGTGTGCATTTGTTTCACCTCAATATCATGCCAATGAGTCAACTCCAGCAAAGTAGTCATATGAATGGGATTCAAACAAATTCCATCTTCGCACTCCGAACATGATTTTCATGCAAAACATGGGAATGATCTTTGAGGGATATGTGTGCATTTGTTTCACCTCAAAATCATGCCAATGAGTCAACTCCAGCCAAGGAGTCATTTGAATGGGATTCGAACAATTTCCATCTTCGCACTTCGAACATGAATTTCAAGCACAACCTGCTAATGATCTTTGAGGGATATGTGTGCATTTGTTTCACCTGAAAATCATGCCAATGAGTCAACTCCAGCAAAGGAGTCATATGAATGGGATTCGAACAAATTCCATCTTCGCACTTTGGACATGATTTTCATTGAAAACACGCTAATAATCTTTGAGGTACGTGTGTGCATTTGTTTCACCTCACAATCACGTCAATGAGTTAACTCCAGCAAAGGAGTCATATGAATGGGATTCGAACGAATTCCATCTTCGCACTTCGAACAAATTCCATCTTCCCACTTCGAACATGATTTTGATTGAAAACATGCTAATAATCTTTGAGGGATATGTGTGCATTTGTTTCACCTCAATATCATGCCAATGAGTCAACTCCAGCCAAGTAGTCATATGAATGGGATTCAAACAAATTCCATCTTCGCACTCCGAACATGATTTTCATGCAAAACATGGGAATGATCTTTGAGGGATATGTGTGCATTTGTTTCGCTTCAAAATCATGCCAATGAGGCACCTCCAGCCAAGGAGTAATACGAATAGGATCCGAACAAATTCCATCTTCGCACTTCGAACATGATTTTCAGGCAAAACATGCTAATGATCTTTGAGGGATATGTGTGCATTTGTTTCGCCTCAAAATCATGCCAATGAGGCACCTCCAGCCAAGGAGTAATACGAATAGGATCCGAACAAATTCCATCTTCGCACTTCGAACATGATTTTCAGGCAAAACATGCTAATGATCTTTGAGGGATATGTGTGCATTTGTTTCACCTCAATATCATGCCAATGAGTCAACTCCAGCCAAGTAGTCATATGAATGGGATTCAAACAAATTCCATCTTCGCACTCCGAACATGATTTTCATGCAAAACATGGGAATGATCTTTGAGGGATATGTGTGCATTTGTTTCGCCTCAAAATCATGCCAATGAGGCACCTCCAGCCAAGGAGTAATACGAATAGGATCCGAACAAATTCCATCTTCGCACTTCGAACATGATTTTTAGGCAAAACATGCAAATGATCTTTGAGGGATATGTGTGCATTTGTTTCACCTCAAAATCATGCCAATGAGTCAACTCCAGCCAAGGAGTCATTTGAATGGGATTCGAACAATTTCCATCTTCGCACTTCGAACATGAATTTCAAGCACGACATGCTAATGATCTTTGAGGAATATGTGTGCATTTGTTTCATCTCAAAATCATGCCAATGAGTCAACTCCAGCGAACTAGTCATATGAATGGGATTCGAACAAATTCCATCTTCGCACTTCGAACATGATTTTCCTGCAAAACATGCTAATGATCTTTCAGGGATATCTGTGCATTTTTTTCACCTCAAAATCATGCCAATGAGTCAACTCCAGCCAAGGAGTCATTTGAATAGGATTCGAACAAATTCCATCTTCGCACTTCGAAAATGAATTTCATGCACAACATGCAAATGATCTTCGAGGGATATGTGTGCATTTGTTTCACCTAAAAATCATGCCAATGAGTCAACTCCAGCAAAGGAGTCATATGAACGGGATTCGAACAAATTCCATCTTCGCACTTTGGATATGATTTTCATTGAAAACACGCTAATAATCTTTGAGGTACGTGTGTGCATTTGTTTCACCTCACAATCATGTCAATGAGTTAACTCCAGCAAAGGAGTCATATGAATGGGATTCGAACGAATTCCATCTTCGCACTTCGAACAAATTCCATCTTCCCACTTCGAACATGATTTTGATTGAAAACATGCTAATAATCTTTGAGGGATATGTGTGCATTTGTTTCACCTCAAAATCATGCCAATGAGTCAACTCCAGCCAAGTAGTCATATGAATGGGATTCAAACAAATTCCATCTTCGCACTTCGAACATGATTTTCATGCAAAAAATGCGAATGATCTTTGAGGGATATGTGTGCATTTGTTTCACCTCAAAATCATGCCAATGAGTCACCTCCAGCCAAGGAGTCATAGGAATAGGATCCGAACAAATTCCATCTTCGCACTTCGAACATGAATTTCAAGCACAACATGCTAATGATCTTGAGGGATATGTGTGCATTTGTTTCACCTCAAAATATTGCCAATGAGTCAACTCCAGCAAAGGAGTCATATGAATGGGATTCGAACAAATTCCATCTTCGCACTTTGGACATGATTTTCATTGAAAACATGCTAATAATCTTTGAGGTACATGTGCTCATTTGTTTCACCTCACAATCATGTCAATGAGTTCCCTCCAGATAATGAATCATTAGAATGGGATTCGAACGAATTCCATCTTCGCACTTCGAACATGATTTTCATGCAAAACATGGGAATGATCTTTGAGGGATATGTGTGCATTTGTTTCGCTTCAAAATCATGCCAATGAGGCACCTCCAGCCAAGGAGTAATACGAATAGGATCCGAACAAATTCCATGTTCGCACTTCGAACATGATTTTCAGGCAAAACATGGGAATGATCTTTGAGGGATATGTGTGCATTTGTTTCGCCTCAAAATCATGCCAATGAGGCACCTCCAGCCAAGGAGTAATACGAATAGGATCCGAACAAATTCCATCTTCGCACTTCGAACATGATTTTCAGGCAAAACATGCTAATGATCTTTGAGGGATATGTGTGCATTTGTTTCACCTCAAAATCATGCCAATGAGTCAACTCCAGCCAAGGAGTCATTTGAATGGGATTCGAACAATTTCCATCTTCGCACTTCGAACATGAATTTCAAGCACGACATGCTAATGATCTTTGAGGAATATGTGTGCATTTGTTTCATCTCAAAATCATGCCAATGAGTCAACTCCAGCGAACTAGTCATATGAATGGGATTCGAACAAATTCCATCTTCGCACTTCGAACATGATTTTCCTGCAAAACATGCTAATGATCTTTCAGGGATATCTGTGCATTTTTTTCACCTCAAAATCATGCCAATGAGTCAACTCCAGCCAAGGAGTCATTTCAATAGGATTCGAACAAATTCCATCTTCGCACTTCGAAAATGAATTTCATGCACAACATGCAAATGATCTTCGAGGGATATGTGTGCATTTGTTTCACCTGAAAATCATGCCAATGAGTCAACTCCAGCAAAGGAGTCATATGAATGGGATTCGAACAAATTCCATCTTCGCACTTTGGACATGATTTTCATTGAAAACACGCTAATAATCTTTGAGGTACGTGTGTGCATTTGTTTCACCTCACAATCATGTCAATGAGTTAACTCCAGCAAAGGAGTCATATGAATGGGATTCGAACGAATTCCATCTTCGCACTTCGAACAAATTCCATCTTCCCACTTCGAACATGATTTTGATTGAAAACATGCTAATAATCTTTGAGGGATATGTGTGCATTTGTTTCACCTCAAAATCATGCCAATGAGTCAACTCCAGCCAAGTAGTCATATGAATGGGATTCAAACAAATTCCATTTTCGCACTTCGAACATGATTTTCATGCAAAAAATGCGAATGATCTTTGAGGGATATGTGTGCATTTGTTTCACCTCAAAATCATGCCAATGAGTCACCTCCAGCCAAGGAGTCATAGGAATAGGATCCGAACAAATTCCATCTTCGCACTTCGAACATGAATTTCAAGCACAACATGCTAATGATCTTGAGGGATATGTGTGCATTTGTTTCACCTCAAAATCATGCCAATGAGTCAACTCCAGCAAAGGAGTCATATGAATGGGATTCGAACAAATTCCATCTTCGCACTTTGGACATGATTTTCATTGAAAACATGCTAATAATCTTTGAGGTACATGTGCTCATTTGTTTCACCTCACAATCATGTCAATGAGTTCCCTCCAGATAATGAATCATTTGAATGGGATTCGAACGAATTCCATCTTTGCACTTCGAACATGATTTTCATTGAAAACATGCTAATAATCTTTGAGGGATATATGTGCATTTGTTTCACCTCAAAATCATGCCAATGAGTCAACTCCAGCCAACTAATCATATGAATGGGATTCTAACAAATTCCATCTTCGCACTTCGAACATGATTTTCATGCAAAACATGCGAAGGATCTTTGAGGGATATGTGTGCATTTGTTTCACCTCAAAATCATGCCAATGAGTCACCTCCAGCCAAGGAGTGATAGGAATAGGATCCGAACAAATTCCATCTTCGCACTTCGAACATGAATTTCAAGCACAACATGCTAACGATCTTTGAGTGATATGTGTGCATTTGTTTCACCTCAAAATCATGCCAATGAGTCAACTCCAGCGAAGTAGTCAACTCCAGCCAAGGAGTCATATGAATGGGATTCGAACGAATTCCATCTTCGCACTTCGAACAAATTCCATCTTCGCACTTCGAACATGATTTTCATTGAAAACATGCTAATAATCTTTGAGGGATATGTGTGCATTTGTTTCACCTCAATATCATGCCAATGAGTCAACTCCAGCAAAGTAGTCATATGAATGGGATTCAAACAAATTCCATCTTCGCACTCCGAACATGATTTTCATGCAAAACATGGGAATGATCTTTGAGGGATATGTGTGCATTTGTTTCGCCTCAAAATCATGCCAATGAGGCACCTCCAGCCAAGGAGTAATACGAATAGGATCCGAACAAATTCCATCTTCGCACTTCGAACATGATTTTCAGGCAAAACATGCAAATGATCTTTGAGGGATATGTGTGCATTTGTTTCACCTCAAAATCATGCCAATGAGTCAACTCCAGCCAAGGAGTCATTTGAATGGGATTCGAACAATTTCCATCTTCGCCCTTCGAACATGAATTTCAAGCACAACATGCTAATGATCTTTGAGGAATATGTGTGCATTTGTTTCATCTCAAAATCATGCCAATGAGTCAACTCCAGCCAACTAGTCATATGAATGGGATTCGAACAAATTCCATCTTCGCACTTCGAACATGATTTTCCTGCAAAACATGCTAATGATCTTTGAGGGATATGTGTGCATTTGTTTCACCTGAAAATCATGCCAATGAGTCAACTCCAGCAAAGGAGTCATATGAATGGGATTCGAACAAATTCCATCTTCGCACTTTGGACATGATTTTCATTGAAAACACGCTAATAATCTTTGAGGTACGTGTGTGCATTTGTTTCACCTCACAATCATGTCAATGAGTTAACTCCAGCAAAAGAGTCATATGAATGGGATTCGAACGAATTCCATCTTCGCACTTCGAACAAATTCCATCTTCCCACTTCGAACATGATTTTCATTGAAAACATGCTAATAATCTTTGAGGGATATGTGTGCATTTGTTTCACCTCAAAATCATGCCAATGAGTCAACTCCAGCCAAGTAGTCATATGAATGGGATTCAAACAAATTCCATCTTCGCACTTCGAACATGATTTTCATGCAAAAAATGCGAATGATCTTTGAGGGATATGTGTGCATTTGTTTCACCTCAAAATCATGCCAATGAGTCACCTCCAGCCAAGGAGTCATAGGAATAGGATCCGAACAAATTCCATCTTCGCACTTCGAACATGAATTTCAAGCACAACATGCATAATCTTGAGGGATATGTGTGCATTTGTTTCACCTCAAAATCATGCCAATGAGTCAACTCCAGCAAAGGAGTCGTATGAATGGGATTCGAACAAATTCCATCTTCGCACTTTGGACATGATTTTCATTGAAAACATGCTAATAATCTTTGAGGTACATGTGTTCATTTGTTTCACCTCACAATCATGTCAATGAGTTCCCTCCAGATAATGAATCATTAGAATGGGATTCGAACGAATTCCATCTTCGCACTTCGAACATGATTTTCATTGAAAACATGCTAATAATCTTTGAGGGATATGTGTGCATTTTTTTCACCTCAAAATCATGCCAATGAGTCAACTCCAGCCAACTAGTCATATGAATGGGATTCAAACAAATTCCATCTTCGCACTTCGAACATGATTTTCATGCAAAACATGCGAAGGATCTTTGAGGGATATGCGTGCATTTGTTTCACCTCAAAATCATGCCAATGAGTCACCTCCAGCCAAGGAGTCATAGGAATAGGATCCGAACAAATTCCATCTTCGCACTTCGAACATGAATTTCAAGCACAACATGCTAACGATCTTTGAGTGATATGTGTGCATTTGTTTCACCTCAAAATCATGCCAATGAGTCAACTCCAGCCAAGTAGTCAACTCCAGCCAAGGAGTCATATGAATGGGATTCGAACGAATTCCATCTTCGCACTTCGAACAAATTCCATCTTCGCACTTCGAACATGATTTTCATTGAAAACATGCTAATAATCTTTGAGGGATATGTGTGCATTTGTTTCACCTCAATATCATGCCAATGAGTCAACTCCAGCCAAGTAGTCATCATATGAATGGGATTCAAACAAATTCCATCTTCGCACTCCGAACATGATTTTCATGCAAAACATGGGAATTATCTTTGAGGGATATGTGTGCATTTGTTTCGCCTCAAAATCATGCCAATGAGGCACCTCCAGCCAAGGAGTAATACGAATAGGATCCGAACAAATTCCATCTTCGCACTTCGAACATGATTTTCAGGCAAAACATGCTAATGATCTTTGAGGGATATGTGTGCATTTGTTTCACCTCAATATCATGCCAATGAGTCAACTCCAGCCAAGTAGTCATATGAATGGGATTCAAACAAATTCCATCTTCGCACTCCGAACATGATTTTCATGCAAAACATGGGAATGATCTTTGAGGGATATGTGTGCATTTGTTTCGCCTCAAAATCATGCCAATGAGGCACCTCCAGCCAAGGAGTAATACGAATAGGATCCGAACAAATTCCATCTTCGCACTTCGAACATGATTTTCAGGCAAAACATGCTAATGATCTTTGAGGGATATGTGTGCATTTGTTTCACCTCAAAATCATGCCAATGAGTCAACTCCAGCCAAGGAGTCATTTGAATGGGATTCGAACAATTTCCATCTTCGCACTTCGAACATGAATTTCAAGCACAACCTGCTAATGATCTTTGAGGGATATGTGTGCATTTGTTTCACCTGAAAATCATGCCAATGAGTCAACTCCAGCAAAGGAGTCATATGAATGGGATTCGAACAAATTCCATCTTCGCACTTTGGACATGATTTTCATTGAAAACACGCTAATAATCTTTGAGGTACGTGTGTGCATTTGTTTCACCTCACAATCATGTCAATGAGTTAACTCCAGCAAAGGAGTCATATGAATGGGATTCGAACGAATTCCATCTTCGCACTTCGAACAAATTCCATCTTCCCACTTCGAACATGATTTTGATTGAAAACATGCTAATAATCTTTGAGGGATATGTGTGCATTTGTTTCACCTCAATATCATGCCAATGAGTCAACTCCAGCCAAGTAGTCATATGAATGGGATTCAAACAAATTCCATCTTCGCACTCCGAACATGATTTTCATGCAAAACATGGGAATGATCTTTGAGGGATATGTGTGCATTTGTTTCGCTTCAAAATCATGCCAATGAGGCACCTCCAGCCAAGGAGTAATACGAATAGGATCCGAACAAATTCCATCTTCGCACTTCGAACATGATTTTCAGGCAAAACATGCTAATGATCTTTGAGGGATATGTGTGCATTTGTTTCGCCTCAAAATCATGCCAATGAGGCACCTCCAGCCAAGGAGTAATACGAATAGGATCCGAACAAATTCCATCTTCGCACTTCGAACATGATTTTCAGGCAAAACATGCTAATGATCTTTGAGGGATATGTGTGCATTTGTTTCACCTCAATATCATGCCAATGAGTCAACTCCAGCCAAGTAGTCATATGAATGGGATTCAAACAAATTCCATCTTCGCACTCCGAACATGATTTTCATGCAAAACATGGGAATGATCTTTGAGGGATATGTGTGCATTTGTTTCGCCTCAAAATCATGCCAATGAGGCACCTCCAGCCAAGGAGTAATACGAATAGGATCCGAACAAATTCCATCTTCGCACTTCGAACATGATTTTTAGGCAAAACATGCAAATGATCTTTGAGGGATATGTGTGCATTTGTTTCACCTCAAAATCATGCCAATGAGTCAACTCCAGCCAAGGAGTCATTTGAATGGGATTCGAACAATTTCCATCTTCGCACTTCGAACATGAATTTCAAGCACGACATGCTAATGATCTTTGAGGAATATGTGTGCATTTGTTTCATCTCAAAATCATGCCAATGAGTCAACTCCAGCGAACTAGTCATATGAATGGGATTCGAACAAATTCCATCTTCGCACTTCGAACATGATTTTCCTGCAAAACATGCTAATGATCTTTCAGGGATATCTGTGCATTTTTTTCACCTCAAAATCATGCCAATGAGTCAACTCCAGCCAAGGAGTCATTTGAATAGGATTCGAACAAATTCCATCTTCGCACTTCGAAAATGAATTTCATGCACAACATGCAAATGATCTTCGAGGGATATGTGTGCATTTGTTTCACCTAAAAATCATGCCAATGAGTCAACTCCAGCAAAGGAGTCATATGAACGGGATTCGAACAAATTCCATCTTCGCACTTTGGATATGATTTTCATTGAAAACACGCTAATAATCTTTGAGGTACGTGTGTGCATTTGTTTCACCTCACAATCATGTCAATGAGTTAACTCCAGCAAAGGAGTCATATGAATGGGATTCGAACGAATTCCATCTTCGCACTTCGAACAAATTCCATCTTCCCACTTCGAACATGATTTTGATTGAAAACATGCTAATAATCTTTGAGGGATATGTGTGCATTTGTTTCACCTCAAAATCATGCCAATGAGTCAACTCCAGCCAAGTAGTCATATGAATGGGATTCAAACAAATTCCATCTTCGCACTTCGAACATGATTTTCCTGCAAAAAATGCGAATGATCTTTGAGGGATATGTGTGCATTTGTTTCACCTCAAAATCATGCCAATGAGTCACCTCCAGCCAAGGAGTCATAGGAATAGGATCCGAACAAATTCCATCTTCGCACTTCGAACATGAATTTCAAGCACAACATGCTAATGATCTTGAGGGATATGTGTGCATTTGTTTCACCTCAAAATATTGCCAATGAGTCAACTCCAGCAAAGGAGTCATATGAATGGGATTCGAACAAATTCCATCTTCGCACTTTGGACATGATTTTCATTGAAAACATGCTAATAATCTTTGAGGTACATGTGCTCATTTGTTTCACCTCACAATCATGTCAATGAGTTCCCTCCAGATAATGAATCATTAGAATGGGATTCGAACGAATTCCATCTTCGCACTTCGAACATGATTTTCATGCAAAACATGGGAATGATCTTTGAGGGATATGTGTGCATTTGTTTCGCTTCAAAATCATGCCAATGAGGCACCTCCAGCCAAGGAGTAATACGAATAGGATCCGAACAAATTCCATGTTCGCACTTCGAACATGATTTTCAGGCAAAACATGGGAATGATCTTTGAGGGATATGTGTGCATTTGTTTCGCCTCAAAATCATGCCAATGAGGCACCTCCAGCCAAGGAGTAATACGAATAGGATCCGAACAAATTCCATCTTCGCACTTCGAACATGATTTTCAGGCAAAACATGCTAATGATCTTTGAGGGATATGTGTGCATTTGTTTCACCTCAAAATCATGCCAATGAGTCAACTCCAGCCAAGGAGTCATTTGAATGGGATTCGAACAATTTCCATCTTCGCACTTCGAACATGAATTTCAAGCACGACATGCTAATGATCTTTGAGGAATATGTGTGCATTTGTTTCATCTCAAAATCATGCCAATGAGTCAACTCCAGCGAACTAGTCATATGAATGGGATTCGAACAAATTCCATCTTCGCACTTCGAACATGATTTTCCTGCAAAACATGCTAATGATCTTTCAGGGATATCTGTGCATTTTTTTCACCTCAAAATCATGCCAATGAGTCAACTCCAGCCAAGGAGTCATTTCAATAGGATTCGAACAAATTCCATCTTCGCACTTCGAAAATGAATTTCATGCACAACATGCAAATGATCTTCGAGGGATATGTGTGCATTTGTTTCACCTGAAAATCATGCCAATGAGTCAACTCCAGCAAAGGAGTCATATGAATGGGATTCGAACAAATTCCATCTTCGCACTTTGGACATGATTTTCATTGAAAACACGCTAATAATCTTTGAGGTACGTGTGTGCATTTGTTTCACCTCACAATCATGTCAATGAGTTAACTCCAGCAAAGGAGTCATATGAATGGGATTCGAACGAATTCCATCTTCGCACTTCGAACAAATTCCATCTTCCCACTTCGAACATGATTTTGATTGAAAACATGCTAATAATCTTTGAGGGATATGTGTGCATTTGTTTCACCTCAAAATCATGCCAATGAGTCAACTCCAGCCAAGTAGTCATATGAATGGGATTCAAACAAATTCCATTTTCGCACTTCGAACATGATTTTCATGCAAAAAATGCGAATGATCTTTGAGGGATATGTGTGCATTTGTTTCACCTCAAAATCATGCCAATGAGTCACCTCCAGCCAAGGAGTCATAGGAATAGGATCCGAACAAATTCCATCTTCGCACTTCGAACATGAATTTCAAGCACAACATGCTAATGATCTTGAGGGATATGTGTGCATTTGTTTCACCTCAAAATCATGCCAATGAGTCAACTCCAGCAAAGGAGTCATATGAATGGGATTCGAACAAATTCCATCTTCGCACTTTGGACATGATTTTCATTGAAAACATGCTAATAATCTTTGAGGTACATGTGCTCATTTGTTTCACCTCACAATCATGTCAATGAGTTCCCTCCAGATAATGAATCATTTGAATGGGATTCGAACGAATTCCATCTTTGCACTTCGAACATGATTTTCATTGAAAACATGCTAATAATCTTTGAGGGATATATGTGCATTTGTTTCACCTCAAAATCATGCCAATGAGTCAACTCCAGCCAACTAATCATATGAATGGGATTCTAACAAATTCCATCTTCGCACTTCGAACATGATTTTCATGCAAAACATGCGAAGGATCTTTGAGGGATATGTGTGCATTTGTTTCACCTCAAAATCATGCCAATGAGTCACCTCCAGCCAAGGAGTGATAGGAATAGGATCCGAACAAATTCCATCTTCGCACTTCGAACATGAATTTCAAGCACAACATGCTAACGATCTTTGAGTGATATGTGTGCATTTGTTTCACCTCAAAATCATGCCAATGAGTCAACTCCAGCGAAGTAGTCAACTCCAGCCAAGGAGTCATATGAATGGGATTCGAACGAATTCCATCTTCGCACTTCGAACAAATTCCATCTTCGCACTTCGAACATGATTTTCATTGAAAACATGCTAATAATCTTTGAGGGATATGTGTGCATTTGTTTCACCTCAATATCATGCCAATGAGTCAACTCCAGCAAAGTAGTCATATGAATGGGATTCAAACAAATTCCATCTTCGCACTCCGAACATGATTTTCATGCAAAACATGGGAATGATCTTTGAGGGATATGTGTGCATTTGTTTCGCCTCAAAATCATGCCAATGAGGCACCTCCAGCCAAGGAGTAATACGAATAGGATCCGAACAAATTCCATCTTCGCACTTCGAACATGATTTTCAGGCAAAACATGCAAATGATCTTTGAGGGATATGTGTGCATTTGTTTCACCTCAAAATCATGCCAATGAGTCAACTCCAGCCAAGGAGTCATTTGAATGGGATTCGAACAATTTCCATCTTCGCACTTCGAACATGAATTTCAAGCACAACATGCTAATGATCTTTGAGGAATATGTGTGCATTTGTTTCATCTCAAAATCATGCCAATGAGTCAACTCCAGCCAACTAGTCATATGAATGGGATTCGAACAAATTCCATCTTCGCACTTCGAACATGATTTTCCTGCAAAACATGCTAATGATCTTTGAGGGATATGTGTGCATTTGTTTCACCTGAAAATCATGCCAATGAGTCAACTCCAGCAAAGGAGTCATATGAATGGGATTCGAACAAATTCCATCTTCGCACTTTGGACATGATTTTCATTGAAAACACGCTAATAATCTTTGAGGTACGTGTGTGCATTTGTTTCACCTCACAATCATGTCAATGAGTTAACTCCAGCAAAAGAGTCATATGAATGGGATTCGAACGAATTCCATCTTCGCACTTCGAACAAATTCCATCTTCCCACTTCGAACATGATTTTCATTGAAAACATGCTAATAATCTTTGAGGGATATGTGTGCATTTGTTTCACCTCAAAATCATGCCAATGAGTCAACTCCAGCCAAGTAGTCATATGAATGGGATTCAAACAAATTCCATCTTCGCACTTCGAACATGATTTTCATGCAAAAAATGCGAATGATCTTTGAGGGATATGTGTGCATTTGTTTCACCTCAAAATCATGCCAATGAGTCACCTCCAGCCAAGGAGTCATAGGAATAGGATCCGAACAAATTCCATCTTCGCACTTCGAACATGAATTTCAAGCACAACATGCATAATCTTGAGGGATATGTGTGCATTTGTTTCACCTCAAAATCATGCCAATGAGTCAACTCCAGCAAAGGAGTCGTATGAATGGGATTCGAACAAATTCCATCTTCGCACTTTGGACATGATTTTCATTGAAAACATGCTAATAATCTTTGAGGTACATGTGTTCATTTGTTTCACCTCACAATCATGTCAATGAGTTCCCTCCAGATAATGAATCATTAGAATGGGATTCGAACGAATTCCATCTTCGCACTTCGAACATGATTTTCATTGAAAACATGCTAATAATCTTTGAGGGATATGTGTGCATTTTTTTCACCTCAAAATCATGCCAATGAGTCAACTCCAGCCAACTAGTCATATGAATGGGATTCAAACAAATTCCATCTTCGCACTTCGAACATGATTTTCATGCAAAACATGCGAAGGATCTTTGAGGGATATGCGTGCATTTGTTTCACCTCAAAATCATGCCAATGAGTCACCTCCAGCCAAGGAGTCATAGGAATAGGATCCGAACAAATTCCATCTTCGCACTTCGAACATGAATTTCAAGCACAACATGCTAACGATCTTTGAGTGATATGTGTGCATTTGTTTCACCTCAAAATCATGCCAATGAGTCAACTCCAGCCAAGTAGTCAACTCCAGCCAAGGAGTCATATGAATGGGATTCGAACGAATTCCATCTTCGCACTTCGAACAAATTCCATCTTCGCACTTCGAACATGATTTTCATTGAAAACATGCTAATAATCTTTGAGGGATATGTGTGCATTTGTTTCACCTCAATATCATGCCAATGAGTCAACTCCAGCCAAGTAGTCATCATATGAATGGGATTCAAACAAATTCCATCTTCGCACTCCGAACATGATTTTCATGCAAAACATGGGAATTATCTTTGAGGGATATGTGTGCATTTGTTTCGCCTCAAAATCATGCCAATGAGGCACCTCCAGCCAAGGAGTAATACGAATAGGATCCGAACAAATTCCATCTTCGCACTTCGAACATGATTTTCAGGCAAAACATGCTAATGATCTTTGAGGGATATGTGTGCATTTGTTTCACCTCAAAATCATGCCAATGAGTCAACTCCAGCCAAGGAGTCATTTGAATGGGATTCGAACAATTTCCATCTTCGCACTTCGAACATGAATTTCAAGCACAACATGCTAATGATCTTTGAGGAATATGTGTGCATTTGTTTCATCTCAAAATCATGCCAATGAGTCAACTCCAGCCAAGTAGTCATATGAATGGGATTCGAACAAATTCCATCTTCGCACTTCGAACATGATTTTCCTGCAAAACATGCTAATGATCTTTGAGGGATATGTGTGCATTTGTTTCACCTCAAAATCATGCCAATGAGTCAACTCCAGCCAAGGAGTCATTTGAATGGGATTCGAACAATTTCCATCTTCGCACTTCAAACATGAATTTCAAGCACAACATGCTAATGATCTTTGAGGAATATGTGTGCATTTGTTTCATCTCAAAATCATGCCAATGAGTCAACTCCAGCCAACTAGTCATATGAATGGGATTCGAACAAATTCCATCTTCGCAGATCGAACATGATTTTCATTGAAAACATGCCAATAATCTTTGAGGTATATGTGTTCATTTGTTTCACCTCACAATCATGTCAATGACTTCCCTCTAGATAATGAATCATTTGAATGAGATTCGAGCAAATTCCATCTTCGCACTTCGAACATGATTTTCATTGAAAACATGCTAATAATCTTTGAGGTATATGTGTGCATTTGTTTCACCTCACAATCATGTCAATGAGTTCCCTCCAGATAATGAATCATTTGAATGGGATTCGAACAAATTCCATCTTCGCACTTCGAACATGAATTTCAAGCACAACATGCTAATGATCTTTGAGGGATATGTGTGCATTTGTTTCACCTCAAAATCATGCCAATGAGTCAACACTTGCCAAGGAGTCATATGAATGGGATTCGAACAAATTCCATCTTCGCACAGCGAACGTGATTTTCATGCAAAACATGCTAATTATCTTTGAGGGATATGTGTGCATTTGCTTCACGTCAAAATCATGCCAATGAGTCACCACCAGCCAATGAATGATATGAATGGGATTCGTACAAATTCCATCTTCGCACTACGAAAATAAATTTCCTGCACAAGATGCGAATGATCTTTCAGGGATATGTGTGCATTTGTTTCACCTCAAAATCATGCCAATGAGTCAACTCCAGCCAAGGAGTCAACTCCAGCCAAGGAGTCATATGAATGGGATTCGAACGAATTCCATCTTCGCACTTCGAACATGAATTTCAAGCACAACATGCTAATGATATTTGAGGGAAATGTGTCCATTTGTTTCACCTTAAAATCATGCCAATGAGTCAACTCTAGCCAAGTAGTCCTATGAATGGGATTCAAACAAATTCCATCTTCGCACTTCGAACATGAATTTAAAGCAAACCATGCTATTGATCTTTGAGGGATACGTCTGCATTTGTTTCACGTCAAAATCATGCCAATGAGTCACCTCTAGCCAAGGAGTAATACGAATAGGATCCGAACAAATTCCATCTTCGCACTTCGAACATGATTTTCAGGCAAAACATGCTAATGATCTTTGAGGGATATGTGTGCATTTGTTTCACCTCAAAATCATGCCAATGAGTCAACTCCAGCGAAGGAGTCATTTGAATGGGATTCGAACAATTTCCATCTTCGCACTTCGAACATGAATTTCAAGCACAACATGCTAATGATCTTTGAGGAATATGTGTGCATTTGTTTCATCTCAAAATCATGCCAATGAGTCAACTCCAGCCAACTAGTCATATGAATGGGATTCGAACAAATTCCATCTTCGCACTTCGAACATGATTTTCCTGCAAAACATGGTAATGATCTTTGAGGGATATGTGTGCATTTGTTTCACCTCAAAATCATGCCAATGAGTCAACTCCAGCCAAGGAGTCATTTGAATGGGATTCGAACAATTTCCATCTTCGCACTTCGAACATGAATTTCAAGCACAACATGCTAATGATCTTGAGGGATATGTGTGCATTTGTTTCACCTCAAAATCATGCCAATGAGTCAACTCCAGCAAAGGAGTCATATGAATGGGATTCGAACAAATTCCATCTTCGCACTTTGGACATGATTTTCATTGAAAACATGCTAATAATCTTTGACGTACATGTGCTCATTTGTTTCACCTCACAATCATGTCAATGAGTTCCCTCCAGATAATGAATCATTAGAATGGGATTCGAACGAATTCCATCTTCGCACTTCGAACATGATTTTCATTGAAAACATGCTAATAATCTTTGAGGGATATGTGTGCATTTGTTTCACCTCAAAATCATGCCAATGAGTCAACTCCAGCCAACCAGTCATATGAATGGGATTCAAACAAATTCCATCTTCGCACTTCGAACATGATTTTCATGCAAAACATGCGAAGGATCTTTGAGGGATATGTGTGCATTTGTTTCACCTCAAAATCATGCCAATGAGTCTACTCCAGCGAAGGAGTCATTTGAATGGGATTCGAACAATTTCCATCTTCGCACTTCGAACATGAATTTCAAGCACAACATGCTAATGATCTTTGAGGAATATGTGTGCATTTGTTTCATCTCAAAATCATGCCAATGAGTCAACTCCAGCCAACTAGTCATATGAATGGGATTCGAACAAATTCCATCTTCGCAGATCGAACATGATTTTTATTGAAAACATGCCAATAATCTTTGAGGTATATGTGTTCATTTGTTTCACCTCACAATCATGTCAATGACTTCCCTCCAGATAATGAATCATTTGAATGAGATTCGAACAAATTCCATCTTCGCACTTCGAACATGATTTTCATTGAAAACATGCTAATAATCTTTGAGGTATATGTGTGCATTTGTTTCACCTCACAATCATGTCAATGAGTTCCCTCCAGATAATGAATCATTTGAATGGGATTCGAACAAATTCCATCTTCGCACTTCGAACATGAATTTCAAGCACAACATGCTAATGATCTTTGAGGGATATGTGTGCATTTGTTTCACCTCAAAATCATGCCAATGAGTCAACACTTGCCAAGGAGTCATATGAATGGGATTCGAACAAATTCCATCTTCGCACAGCGAACATGATTTTCATGCAAAACATGCAAATTATCTTTGAGGGATATGTGTGCATTTGTTTCACGTCAAAATCATGCCAATGAGTCACCACCAGCCAATGAATGATATGAATGGGATTCGTACAAATTCCATCTTCGCACTACGAAAATAAATTTCCTGCACAAGATGCGAATGATCTTTCAGGGATATGTGTGCATTTGTTTCACCTCAAAATCATGCCAATGAGTCACCTCCGGCCAAGGAGTCATAGGAATAGGATCCGAACAAATTCCATCTTCGCACTTCGAACATGAATTTCAAGCACAACATGCTAACGATCTTTGAGTGATATGTGTGCATTTGTTTCACCTCAAAATCATGCTAATGAGTCAACTCCAGCCAAGGAGTCAACTCCAGCCAAGGAATCATATGAATGGGATTCGAACGAATTCCATCTTCGCACTTCGAACATGAATTTCAAGCACAACATGCTAATGATCTTTGAGGGAAATGTGTCCATTTGTTTCACCTTAAAATCATGCCAATGAGTCAACTCTAGCCAAGTAGTCCTATGAATGGGATTCAAACAAATTCCATCTTCGCACTTCGAACATGAATTTAAAGCAAAACATGCTATTGATCTTTGAGGGATACGTCTGCATTTGTTTCACGTCAAAATCATGCCAATGAGTCACCTCTAGCCAAGGAGTAATACGAATAGGATCCGAACAAATTCCATCTTCGCACTTCGAACATGATTTTCAGGCAAAACATGCTAATGATCTTTGAGGGATATGTGTGCATTTGTTTCACCTCAAAATCATGCCAATGAGTCACCTCCAGCCAAGGAGTTATATGAATAGGATTCGAACAAATTCCATCTTCGCACTTCGAACATGAATTTCAAGCACAACATTCAAACGATTATTGAGGAATATGTGTGCATTTGTTTCACCTCAAAATCGTGCCAAAGAGTCATCTCCAGCCAAGGAATCAAATGAATGGGATCCGAACAAATTCCCTCTTCGCACGTCGAACATGAATATCATGCCCGACATGCTAATGATCATTGAGAGACGTGTGTGCAAATGTATCACCTTAAAATCATTCCAATCAGTCACCTCCAGCCTAGGAATCATATGAATGGGATTCGACCAAATTCCATCTTCGCACTTCGACCAAGAATTTCAGGCACAACATTCTAATGGTCTTTGAGGAATATGTGTGCATTTGTTTCACCTCAAAATCATGCCAATGAGTGACGTCCAGCCAAGGAGTCATATGAATGGGATTCGAACAAATTCCATCTACGGACTTCGAACATGAATTTCAAGCACAACATGCTACTGATCTTTGAAGGATATGTGTGCATTTGTTTCACCTCAAAATCATGCCAATGAGTCACCTCCAGCGAAGGAGTTATATGGATAGGATTCGACAAATTCCATCTTCGCACTTCGAACATGAATTTCAAGCACAACATTCAAACGATTATTGAGGAATATGTGTGCATTTGTTTCATCTCAAAATCGTGCCAAAGAGTCATCTCCAGCCAAGGAATCATATGAATGGGATCCGAACAAATTCCCTCTTCGCACGTCGAACATGAATTTCATGCCCGACATGCTAATGATCTTTGAGAGACATGTGTGCAAATGTATCGCCTCAAAATCATTCCAATCAGTCACCTCCAGCCTAGGAATCATATGTATGGGATTCGAACAAATTCCATCTTCGCACTTCGACCATGAATTTCAGGCACAACATTCTAATGGTCTTTGAGGAATATGTGTGCATTTGTTTCAGCTCAAAATCATGCCAATGAGTGAACTCCATCCAAGGAGTCATATGAATGGGATTCGAATAAATTCCATCTACGGACTTCGAACATGAATTTCAAGCACAACATGCTACTGATCTTTGAAGGATATGTGTGCATTTGTTTCACCTCAAAATCATGCCAATGAGTCACCTCCAGCCAAGGAGTTATATGAATAGGATTCGAACAAATTCCATCTTCGCACTTCGAACATTAATTTCAAGCACAACATTCAAACGATTATTGAGGAATATGTGTGCATTTGTTTCATCTCAAAATCGTGCCAAAGAGTCATCTCCAGCCAAGGAATCATATGAATGGGATTCGAACAAATTCCATCTTCGCACGTCGAACATGAATTTCATGCCCGACATGCTAATGATCTTTGAGAGACATGTGTGCAAATGTATCACCTCAAAATCATTCCAATCAGTCACCTCCAGCCTAGGAATCATATGAATGGGATTCGAACAAATTCCATCTTCGCACTTCGACCATGAATTTCAGGCACAACATTCTAATGGTCTTTGAGGAATATGTGTGCATTTGTTTCAACTCAAAATCATGCCAATGAGTGAGCTCCAGCCAAGGAGTCATATGAATGGGATTCGAACAAATTCGATCTACGGACTTCGAACATGAATTTCAAGCACAACATGCTACTGATCTTTGAAGGATATGTGTGCATTTGTTTCACCTCAAAATCATGCCAATGTGTCACCTCCAGCCAAGGAGTTATATGAATAGGATTCAAACAAATTCCATCTTCGCACTTCGGACATGAATTTCAAGCACAACATTCAAATGATTATTGAGGAATATGTGTGCATTTGTTTCACCTCAAAATCGTGCAAATGAGTCACCTCCAGCCAAGGAATCATATGAATGGGATTCGAACAAATTCCATCTACAGACTTCGAACATGAATTTCAAGCAAAACATGCTACTGATCTTTGAAGGATATGTGTGCATTTGTTTCACCTCAAAATCATGCCAATGAGTCACCTCCAGCGAAGGAGTTATATGGATAGGATTTGAACAAATTCCATCTTCGCACTTCGAACATGAATTTCAAGCACAACATTCAAATGTTATTGAGGAATATGTGTGCATTTGTTTCACCTCAAAATCGTGCCAATGAGTCACCTCCAGCCAAGGAATCATATGAATGGGATTCGAACAAATTCCCTCTTCGCACGTCGAACATGAATATCATGCCCGACATGCTAATGATCTTTGAGAGACATGTGTGCATTTCCATCACCTCAAAATCATTCCAATCAGTGACCTCCAGCCAAGGAGTTATATGAATAGGATTCGAACAAATTCCATCTTCGCATTTCGAACATGAATTTCAGGCACAACATTCTAATCGTCTTTGAGGAATATGTGTGCATTTGTTTCACCTCAAAATCATGCCAATGAGTGACCTCCAGCCAAGGAGTCATATGAATGGGTTTCGAACAAATTCCATCTACGGACTTCGAACATCAATTTCAAGCACAACATGCTACTGATCTTTGAAGGATATGTGTGCATTTGTTTCATCTCAAAATCATGCCAATGTGTCACCTCCAGCGAAGGAGTTAGACGGATCGGATTCGAACAAATTCCATCTTCGCACTTCGAACATGAATTTCAAGCACAACATTCAAATGATTATTGAGGAATATGTGTGCATTTGTTTCACCTCAAAATCGTGCCAATGAGTCACCTCCAGCCAAGGAGTTATATGAATAGGATTCGAACAAATTCCATCTTCGCACGTCGACCATGAATATCATGCCCGACTTGCTAATGATCTTTGAGAGCCATGTGTGCAGATGTATCACCTCAAAATCATTCCAATCTATCACCTCAAGCTTAGGAATCATATGAATGGGATTCGAACAAATTCCACCTTCGCACTTCGAACCTGAATTTCAGGCACAATATTCTAACGGTCTTTGAGGAATATGTGTGCATTTGTTTCACCTCAAAATCATTACAATGAGTAACCTCCAGCGAGAGAGTCATATGAATGGGATTCGAACAAATTCCATCTATGGACTTCGAACATGAATTTCAAGCACAACATGCTACTGATCTTTGAAGAATATGTGTGCATTTGTTTCACCTCAAAATCATGCCAATGAGTCATTTCCAGCGAAGGAGTTATATGGATAGGATTCGAACAAATTCCATCTTCGCACTTCGAACATGAATTTCAAGCACAACATTCAAACGATTATTGAGGAATATGTGTGCATTTATTTCACCACAAAATCGTGCCAAAGAGTCATCTCCAGCCAAGGAATCATATGAATGGGATCTGAACAAATTCCCTCTTCGCACGTCGAACATGAATATCATGCCCGACATGCTAATGATCTTTGAGAGACATGTGTGCAAATGTATCACCTCAAAATCATTTCAATCAGTCACCTCCAGCCTAGGAATCATATGAATGGGATTCGAACAAATTCCATCTTCGCATTTCGAACATGAATTTCAGGCACAACATTCTAATGGTCTTTGAGGAATATGTGTGCATTTGTTTCACCTCAAAATCATGCCAATGAGTGACCTCCAGCCAAGGAGTCATATGAATGGGATTCGAACAAATTCAATCTACGGACTCCGAACATGAATTTCAAGCACAACATGCTACTGATCTTTGAAGGATATGTGTGCATTTGTTTCACATCAAAACCATGCAAATGAGTCACCTCCAGCCAAGGAGTTATATGAATAGGATTCGAAGAAATTCCATTTTCGCACTTCGAACATGAATTTCAAGCACAACATTCAAATGATTACTGAGGAATATGTGTCCATCTGTTTCACCTCAAAATCATGCCAATGAGTCACCTCCTGCCAAGGAGTTATATGAATAGGATTCGAACAAATTCCATCTTCGCACTTCGAACATGAATTTCAAGGACAACATTCAAACGATTATTGAGGAATATGTGTGCATTTTTTTCACCTCAAAATCGTGCTAAAGAGTCATCTCCAGCCAAGGAATCATATGAATGGGATCCGAACAAATTCCATCTTCGCACGTCGAGCATGAATATCATGCCCGACATGCTAATGATCTTTGAGAGACATGTGTGCAAATGTATCACCTCAAAATCTTTCCAATCAGTCACCTCCAGCTTAGGAATCATATGAATGGGTTTCGAACAAATTCCATCTTCGCACTTCGAACATGAATTTCAGGCACAACATTCTAATGGTCTTTGAGGAATACGTGTGCATTTGTTTCACCTCAAAATCATGCCAATGAGTGACCTCCAGCGAAGGAGTCATATGAATCGGATTCGAACAAATTCCATCTACGGACTTCGAACATGAATTTCAAGCACAACATGCTACTGATCTTTGAAGGATATGTGTGCATTTGTTTCACCTCAAAATCATGCCAATGAGTGACCTCCAGCCAAGGAGTCATATTAATGGGATTCGAACAAATTCCATCTACGGACTTCGAACATCAATTTCAAGCACAACATGCTACTGATCTTTGAAGGATATGTGTGCATTTGTTTCATCTCAAAATCATGCCAATGAGCACCTCCAGCGAAGGAGTTATATGGATCGGATTCGAACAAATTCCATCTTCGCACTTCGAACATGAATTTCAAGCACAACATTCAAATGATTATTGAGGAATATGTGTGCATTTGTTTCACCTCAAAATCGTGTCAATGAGTCACCTCCAGCCTAGGAGTTATATGAATAGGATTCGAACAAATTCCATGCACTTCGAACATGAATTTCAAGCACAACATTCAAATGATTGTTGAGGAATATGTGTGCATTTGTATCGCCTCAAAATCATGCCAATGAGTCACCTCCAGCCAAGGAGTTATATGAATAGAATTCGAACAAATTCCATCTTCGCACTTCGAACATGAATTTCAAGCACAACATGCTACTGATCTTTGAAGGATATGTGTGCATTTGTTTCATCTCAAAATCATGCCAATGAGTCACCTCCAGCGAAGGAGTTATATGGATAGGATTCGAACAAATTCCATCTTCGCACTTCGAACATGAATTTCAAGCCCACCATTCAAATGATTATTGAGGAATATGTGTGCATTTGTTTCACCTGAAAATCGTGCCAAAGAGTCACCTCCAGCCAAGGAGTTATATGAATAGGATTCGAACAAATTCCATCTTCGCACGTCGAACACGAATATCATGCCCGACATGCTAATGATCTTTGAGAGACATGTGTGCAAATGTATCACCTCAAAATCACTCCAATCAATCACCTCAAGCCTAGGAATCATATGAATGGGATTTGAAAAAATTCCACCTTCGCATTTCGAACATGAATTTCATGCACAATATTCTAATGGTCTTTGAGGAATATGTGTGTATTTGTTTCACCTCAAAATCATGCCAATGAGTAACCTCCAGCGAGAGAGTCATATGAATGGGATTCGAACAAATTCCATCTACGGACTTCGAACATGAATTTCAAGCACAACATGCTACTGATCTTTGAAGGATATGTGTGCATTTGTTTCACCTCAAAATCATGCCAATGAGTCATTTCCAGCGAAGGAGTTATATGGATAGGATTCGAACAAATTCCATCTTCGCACTTCGAACATGAATTTCAAGCACAACATGCTACTGATCTTTGAAGGATATGTGTGCATTTGTTTCACCTCAAAATCATGCAAATGAGTCACCTCCAGCAAAGGAGTTATATGAATAGGATTCGAACAAATTCCATTTTCGCACTTCGAACATGAATTTCAAACACAACATTCAAATGATTACTGAGGAATATGTGTCCATTTGTTTCACCTCAAAATCATGCCAATGAGTCACCTCCAGCCAAAGCCAAGGAGTTATATGAATAGGATTCGAACAAATTCCATCTTCGCAATTCGAACATGAATTTCAAGGACAACATTCAAACGATTATTGACGAATATGTGTGCATTTGTTTCACCTCAAAAATCGTGCCAAAGAGTCATATCCAGCCAAGGAATCATATGAATGGGATCCGAACAAATTCCATCTTCGCACGTCGCGCATGAATATCATGCCTGACATGCTAATGATCATTGAGAGACATGTGTGCAAATGTATCACCTTAAAATCATTCCAATCAGTCACCTCCAGCCTAGGAATCATATCAATGGGATTCGACCAAATTCCATCTTCGCACTTCGACCAAGAATTTCAGGCACAACATTCTAATGGTCTTTGAGGAATATGTGTGCATTTGTTTCACCTCAAAATCATGCCAATGAGTGACCTCCAGCCAAGGAGTCATATGAATGGGATTCGAAAAAAATTCCATCTACGGACATCGAACATCAATTTCAAGCACAACATGCTACTGATCTTTGAAGGATATGTGTGCATTTGTTTCATCTCAAAATCATGCAAATGAGTCACCTCCAGCGAAGGAGTTATATGGATCGGATTCGAACAAATTCCATCTTCGCACTTCGAACATGAATTTCAAGCACAATATTCAAATGATTATTGAGGAACATGTGTACATTTGTTTCACCTCAAAATCGTGCCAATGAGTCACATCCAGCCAAGGAGTTATATGAATAGGATTCAAACAAATTCCATCTTCGCACGTCGAACATGAATATCATGCCCGACCTGCTAATGATCTTTGAGAGACATGTGTGCAAATGTATCACCTCAAAATCATTCCAATCAATCACCTCAAGCCTAGGAATCATATGAATGGGATTCGAACAAATTCCATCTTCGCACTTCGAACTTGAATTTCAGGCACAATATTCTGATGGTCTTTGAGGAATATGTGTGCATTTGTTTGACCTCAAAATCATACCAATGAGTAACCTCCAGCGAGAGAGTCATATGAATGGGATTCGAACAAATTCCATCTACGGACTTCGAACATGAATTTCAAGCACAACATGCTACTGATCTTTGAAGGATATGTGTGCATTTGTTTCACCTCAAAATCATGCCAATGAGTCATTTCCAGCGAAGGAGTTATATGGATAGGATTCGAACAAATTCCATCTTCGCACTTCGAACATGAATTTCAAGCACAACATTCAAATGATTATTGAGGAATATGTGTGCAGTTTCACCTCAAAATCGTGCGAATGAGTCACCTCCAGCCAAGGAGTTATATGAATAGGATTCGGACAAATTCCATCTTCGCACTTCAAACATGAATTTAAAGCACAACATTCAAATGATTATTGAGGAATATGTGTGCATTTGTTTCACCTCAAAATCATGCCAATGAGTCACCTCCAGCCAGGGAGTTATATGAATAGGATTCGAACAAATTCCATCTTCGCACTTCGAACATGAATTTCAAGCACGACATTCAAATGATGATTGAGGAATATGTGTGCATTTGTTTCAACTCAAAATCGTGCCAAAGAGTCATCTCCAGCCAAGGAATCATATGAATGGGATCCGAACAAATTCCCTCTTCGCACGTCGAACATGAATATCATGCCCGACATGCTAATGATCTTTGAGAGACATGTGTGCAAATGTATCACCTCAAAATCATTCCAATCAGTCACCTCCAGCCTAGGAATCATATGAATGGGATTCGAACAAATTCCATCTTCGCACTTCGAACATGAATTTCAGGCACAACATTCTAATGGACTTTGAGGAATAAGTGTGCATTTGTTTCACCTCAAAATCATGCCAATAAGTCAACTCCAGCCAAGTAGTCATATGAATGGGATTCAAACAAATTCCATCTTTGTATTTCGAACATGATTTTCAAGCAAAACATGCTAACTATCTTTGAGGGATATGTGTGCATTTGTTTCACCTCAAAATCATGCCAATGAGTCAACTCAGCTAAGCAGTCATATGAATGGGATTCGAACAAATTCCATCTTCGCACTTCGAACATGAATTTCAGGCACAACATTCTAATGGTCTTTGAGGAATATGTGTGCATTTGTTTCACCTCAAAATCATGCCAATGAGTGACCTCCAGCCAAGGAGTCATATGACTGGGATTCGAACAAATTCCACATACGGACTTGGAACTTGAATTTCAAGCACGACATTCAATTGATTATTGAAGAATATGTGTGCATTTGTTTCACCTCAAAACCATGCCAATGAGTCACCTTCAGCGAAGGAGTTATATGAATAGGATTCGAACAAATTCCATCTTCGCACTTCGAACATGAATTTCAAGCACAACATTCAAATGATTATTGAGGAATATGTGTGCATTTGTTTCATCTCAACATCGTGCCAATGAGTCACCTCCAGCCAAGGAATCATATGAATGGGATTCGAACAAATTCCATATTCGCACGTCGAACATGAATATCATGCCCGACATGCTAATGATCTTTGAGAGACATATGTGCAAATGTATCACCTCAAAATCAATCCAGTCAGTCACCTCCAGCCTAGGAATCATCTGGATGGGATTCGAACAAATTCCACCTTCGCATTTCGAACATGAATTTCAGGCACAACATTCTAATCATCTTTGAGGAATACATGTGCATTTGTTTCACCTCAAAATCATGCCAATGAGTGACCTCCAGCGAAGGAGTCATATGAATCGGATTCGAACAAATTCCATCTACGGACTTCGAACATGAATTTCAAGCACCACATGCTACTGATCTTTGAAGGATATGTGTGCATTTGTTTCACCTCAAAATCATGCAAATGAATCACCTCTAGCAAAGGAGTTATATGAATAGGATTCGAACAAATTCCATTTTCGCACTTCGAACATGAATTTCAAGCACAACATGCTAATGATCTCTGAGGGATATGTTTGCATTTGTTTCACCTCACAATCATGCCAATGACTCACCTCCAGCCAAGTAGTCATATGAATGGGATTCGAACAAATTCCATCTTCGCAATGCGAACATGATTTTCATGCAAAACATGCTAATGATCTTTGAGGAATATCTGTGGATTTGTTTCACCACAAAATCATGCCATTGAGTCACCTCCAGCCAATGAATGATATGAATGGGAAACGAACAAATTCCATCTTCGCACTTCGAACATAAATTTCAAGCACAACATGCTAATGATCTTTGAGGAATATGTGTGCATTTGATTCACCTCAAAATCATGCCAATGAGTCACCTCCAGCCAAGGAGTCATATGAATAGGATTCGAACAAATTCCATCTTCGCGCCTTGAACATGAATTTCAAGCACAACATGCTAATGATCTTTGAGGGATATGTGTGCATTTGTTTCACCTCAAAATCATGCCAATGAGTCACCTCCAGCCAAGTAGTCATATGAATGGGATTCGAACAAATTCCATCTTCGCACTTTGAACCTGAATTTCAAGCACAACATGCTAATGATCTTTGAGGGATATGTTTGCATTTGTTTCACCTCAAAATCATGCCAATGAGTCAACTCCAACCAAGTAGTCATATGAATAGGATTCGAACAAATTCCATCTTCGCACTTCGAACATGAATTTCAAGAACAGCATTCTAATGATCTTTGAGGAATATGTGTGCATTTGTTTCACCTCAAAATCATGCCATTGAGTCAACTCGAGCCACGGAGTCATGTGAATGGGATTCGAACAAATTCCATCTTCGCACTTCGAATATGATTTTCATTGAAAACATGCCAATAATCTTTGAGGTATATGTGTTCATTTGTTTCACCTCACAATCATGTCAATGAGTTCCCTCCAGATAATGAATCATTTGAATGATATTCAAACAAATTCCATCTTCGCACTTCGAAAATGAATTTCAAGCACAACATGCTAATGATCTTTGAGGGATATGTGTACATTTGTTTCACCTCAAAATCATGCAAATGAGTCAACTCCAGCCAAGGAGTCATGTGAATGGGATTCGAACAAATTCCATCTTCGCACTTCGAACATGATTTTTATTGAAAACATGCTAATAATCTTTGAGGTATATGTGTGCATTTGTTCACCCCACAATCATGTCAATGAGTTCCCTCCAGATAATGAATCCTTTGAATGGGATTCGAACTATTTCCATCTTCGCACTTCGAACATGAATTTCATGCACAACATGCTAATGAACTGTGGGGAATACGTGTGCATTTGTTTCATATCAAAATCATTCCAATGAGTCAACTCCAGCCAAGTAGTCATATGAATGGGATTTGAACAAATTCCATCTTTGCGCTTCGAACATGATTTTCATGCAAAACATGCTAATGATCTTTGAGGGATATGTGTGCATTTGTTTCACATCAAAATCATTCCAATGAGTCAACTCCAGCCAAGTAGTCATATGAATGGGATTCGAACAAATTCCATCTTCGCACTTCGAACATGAATTTCACGCACAACATTCTAATGACCTTTGAGGGATATGTGTGCATTTGTTTCACCTCAAAATCATGCGAATGAGTCAACTCCAGCCAAATAGTCATATGAATGGGATTCAAACAAATACCATCTTCGCACTTCGAACATGAATTTCAAGCACAACATTCAAATGATTATTGAGGAATATGTGTCCATTTGTTTCACCCCAAAATCATGCCAATGAGTCACCTCCAGCCAAGGAGTTATATGAATAGGATTCGAACAAATTCCATCTTCGCACTTCGAACATGAATTTCAAGCACAACATTCAAACGATTATTGAGGAATATGTGTGCATTTGTTTCACCTCAAAATCGTGCCAAAGAGTCATCTCCAGCCAAGGAATCAAATGAATGGGATCCGAACAAATTCCCTCTTCGCACGTCGAACATGAATATCATGCCCGACATGCTAATGATCATTGAGAGACATGTGTGCAAATGTATCACCTTAAAATCATTCCAATCAGTCACCTCCAGCCTAGGAATCATATCAATGGGATTCGACCAAATTCCATCTTCGCACTTCGACCAAGAATTTCAGGCACAACATTCTAATGGTCTTTGAGGAATATGTGTGCATTTGTTTCACCTCAAAATCATGCCAATGAGTGACCTCCAGCCAAGGAGTCATATGACTGGGATTCGAACAAATTCCATATACGGACTTGGAACTTGAATTTCAAGCACGACATTCAAATGATGATTGAGGAATATGTGTGCATTTGTTTCAACTCAAAATCGTGCCAAAGAGTCATCTCCAGCCAAGGAATCATATGAATGGGATCCGAACAAATTCCCTCTTCGCACGTCGAACATGAATATCATGCCCGACATGCTAATGATCTTTGAGAGACATGTGTGCAAATGTATCACCTCAAAATCATTCCAATCAGTCACCTCCAGCCTAGGAATCATATGAATGGGATTCGAACAAATTCCATCTTCGCACTTCGAACATGAATTTCAGGCACAACATTCTAATGGACTTTGAGGAATAAGTGTGCATTTGTTTCACCTCAAAATCATGCCAATAAGTCAACTCCAGCCAAGTAGTCATATGAATGGGATTCAAACAAATTCCATCTTTGTATTTCGAACATGATTTTCACGCAAAACATGCTAACTATCTTTGAGGGATATGTGTGCATTTGTTTCACCTCAAAATCATGCCAATGAGTCAACTCAGCCAAGCAGTCATATGAATGGGATTCGAACAAATTCCATCTACGGACTTCGAACATGAATTTCAAGCACAACATGCTACTGATCTTTGAAGGATATGTGTGCATTTGTTTCACCTCAAAATCATGCCAATGAGTCATTTCCAGCGAAGGAGTTATATGGATAGGATTCGAACAAATTCCATCTTCGCACTTCGAACATGAATTTCAAGCACAACATGCTACTGATCTTTGAAGGATATGTGTGCATTTGTTTCACCTCAAAATCATGCAAATGAGTCACCTCCAGCAAAGGAGTTATATGAATAGGATTCGAACAAATTCCATTTTCGCACTTCGAACATGAATTTCAAACACAACATTCAAATGATTACTGAGGAATATGTGTCCATTTGTTTCACCTCAAAATCATGCCAATGAGTCACCTCCAGCCAAAGCCAAGGAGTTATATGAATAGGATTCGAACAAATTCCATCTTCGCAATTCGAACATGAATTTCAAGGACAACATTCAAACGATTATTGACGAATATGTGTGCATTTGTTTCACCTCAAAAATCGTGCCAAAGAGTCATATCCAGCCAAGGAATCATATGAATGGGATCCGAACAAATTCCATCTTCGCACGTCGAGCATGAATATCATGCCCGACATGCTAATGATCTTTGAGAGACATGTGTGCAAATGTATCACCTCAAAATCTTTCCAATCAGTCACCTCCAGCCCAGGAATCATATGAATGGGTTTCGAACAAATTCCATCTTCGCACTTCGAACATGAATTTCAGGCACAACATTCTAATGGTCTTTGAGGAATATGTGTGCATTGTTTCACCTCAAAATCATGCCAATGAGTGACCTCCGGCGAAGGAATCATATGAATGGGATTCGAACAATTTCCATCTTCGCACTTCAAACATGAATTTCAAGCACAACATGCTAATGATCTTTGAGGAATATGTGTGCATTTGTTTCACATCAAAATCATTCCAATGAGTCAACTCCATTCAAGTAGTCATATGAATGGGATTCGAACAAATTCCATCTTCGCACCTCGAACATGAATTTCACGCACAACATTCTAATGATCTTTGAGGGATATGTGTGCATTTGTTTCACCTCAAAATCATGCGAATGAGTCAACTCCAGCCAAGTAGTCATATGAATGGGATTCAAACAAATACCATCTTCGCACTTCGAACATGAATTTCAAGCACAACATTCAAATGATTATTGAGGAATATGTGTCCATTTGTTTCACCCCAAAATCATGCCAATGAGTCACCTCCAGCCAATGAGTTATATGAATAGGATTCGAACAAATTCCATCTTCGCACTTCGAACATGAATTTCAAGCACAACATTCAAACGATTATTGAGGAATATGTGTACATTTGTTTCACCTCAAAATCATGCCAAAGAGTCATCTCCAGCCAAGGAATCAAATGAATGGGATCCGAACAAATTCCCTCTCCGCACGTCGAACATGAATATCATGCCCGACATGCTAATGATCATTGAGAGACATGTGTGCAAATGTATCACCTTAAAATCATTCCAATCAGTCACCTCCAGCCTAGGAATCATATGAATGGGATTCGACCAAATTCCATCTTCGCACTTCGACCAAGAATTTCAGGCACAACATTCTAATGGTCTTTGAGGAATATGTGTGCATTTGTTTCACCTCAAAATCATGCCAATGTGTGACCTCCAGCCAAGGAGTCATATGAATGGGATTCGAACAAATTCCATCTACGGACTTCGAACATGAATTCCAAGCACAACATGCTACTGATCTTTGAAGGATATGTGTGCATTTGTTTCACCTCAAAATCATGCCAATGAGTCACCTCCAGCCAAGGAGTTATATGAATAGGATTCGAACAAATTCCATCTTCGCACTTCGAACATGAATTTCAAGCACAACATTCAAACGATTATTGAGGAATATGTGTGCATTTGTTTCATCTCAAAATCGTGCCAAAGAGTCATCTCCAGCCAAGGAATCATATGAATGAGATTTGAACAAATTCTATCTTCGCACGTCGAACATGAATATCATGCCCGACATGCTAATGATCTTTGAGAGACATGTGTGCATTTGTATCACCTCAAAATCATTCCAATCAGTCACCTCCAGCCTAGGAATCAGATGAATGGGATTCGAACAAATTCCATCTTCGCACTTCGACCATGAATTTCAGGCACAACATTCTTATGGTCTTTGAGGAATATGTGTGCATTTGTTTCAACTCAAAATCATGCCAATGAGTGAACTCCATCCAAGGAGTCATATGAATGGGATTCGAACAAATTCCATCTACGGACTTCGAACATGAATTTCAAGCACAACATGCTACTGATCTTTGAAGGATATGTGTGCATTTGTTTCACCTCAAAATCATGCCAATGAGTCACCTCCAGCCAAGGAGTTATATGAATAGAATTCAAAAAAATTCCATCTTTGCACTTTGAACATGAATTTCAAGCACAACATTCAAACGATTATTGAGGAATATGTGTGCATTTGTTTCACCTCAAAATCGTGCAAAAGAGTCATCTCCAGCCAAGGAATCGTATGAATGGGATCCGAACAGATTCCCTCTTCGCACGTCGAACATGAATATCATGCCCGACATGCTGATGGTCTTTGAGAGACATGTGTGCAAATGTATCACCTTAAAATCATTCCAATCAGTCACCTCCAGCCTAGGAATCATATGAATGGGATTCGAACAAATTCCATCTTCGCACTTCGACCATGAATTTCAGGCACAACATTCTAATGGTCTTTGAGGAATATGTGTGCATTTGTTTCACCTCAAAATTATGCCAATGAGTGACCTCCAGCGAAGGAGTCATATGAATCGGATTCGAACAAATTCCATCTACGGACTTCGAACATCAATTTCAAGCACAACATGCTACTGATCTTTGAAGGATATGTGTGCATTTGTTTCACCTCAAAATCATGCCAATGAGTCACCTCCAGCCAGGGAGTTATATGAATAGGATTCGAACAAATTCCATCTTCGCACTTCGAACATGAATTTCAAGCACGACATTCAAATGATGATTGAGGAATATGTGTGCATTTGTTTCAACTCAAAATCGTGCCAAAGAGTCATCTCCAGCCAAGGAATCATATGAATGGGATCCGAACAAATTCCCTCTTCGCACGTCGAACATGAATATCATGCCCGACATGCTAATGATCTTTGAGAGACATGTGTGCAAATGTATCACCTCAAAATCATTCCAATCAGTCACCTCCAGCCTAGGAATCATATGAATGGGATTCGAACAAATTCCATCTTCGCACTTCGAACATGAATTTCAGGCACAACATTCTAATGGTCTTTGAGGAATATGTGTGCATTTGTTTCACCTCAAAATCATGCCAATGAGTGACCTCCAGCGAAGGAATCATATGAGTGGGATTCGAAGAAATTCTATCTACGGACTTCGAACATGAATTTCAAGCACAACATGCTACTGAACTTTAAAGGATATGTGTGCGTTTGTTTCACCTCAAAATCATGCCAATGAGTCAACTCAGCCAAGCAGTCATATGAATGGGATTCGAACAAATTCCATCTTCGCACTTCGAACATGAATTTCAGGCACAACAATCTAATGGTCTTTGAGGAATATGTGTGCATTTGTTTCACTTCAAAATCATGCCAATGAGTGACCTCCAGCCAAGAGTCATATGACTGGGATTCGAAACAAATTCCATCTTTGTATTTCGAACATGATTTTCATGCAAAACATGCTAATGACCTTTGAGGGATATGTGTGCATTTGTTTCACCTCAAAATCATGCCAATGAGTCAACTCAGCCAAGCAGTCATATGAATGGGATTCGAACAAATTCCATCTTCGCACTTCGAACATGAATTTCAGGCACAACAATCTAATGATCTTTGAGGAATATGTGTGCATTTGTTTCACTTCAAAATCATGCCAATGAGTGACCTCCAGCCAAGGAGTCATATGACTGGGATTCGAACAAATTCCATGTACGGACTTCGAACTTGAATTTCAAGCAGGACATTCAAATGATTATTGAGGAATATGTGTGCATTTGTTTCACCTCAAAATCGTGCCAATCGGTCACCTCGAGCCTAGGAATCATATGAATGGGATTCGAACAAATTCCATCTTCGCACGTCGAACATGAATATCATGCCCGACATGCTAATGATCTTTGAGAGACAAGTGCGCATTTGTCTCACCTCAAAATCATTCCAATCAGTCACCTGCAGCCTAGGAATCATATGAATGGGATTCGAACAAATTCCATCTTCGCACTTCAAACATGAATTTCAGGCACAACATTCTAATGGTCTTTGGGAAATATGTGTGCATTTGTTTCACATCAAAATCATGCCAGTGAGTGACCTCCAGCCAAGGAGTCATATGAATGGGATTCGAACAAATTCCATCTACGGACTTCGAACATGAATTTCGAGCACAACATGCTACTGATCATTGAAGGATATGTGTGCATTTGTTTCACCTCAAAACCATGCAAATGAGTCACCTCCAGCCAAGGAGTTATATGAATAGGATTCGAACAAACTCCATCTTCGCACTTCGAACATGAATTTCAAGCACAACATTCAAATGATTATTGAGGAATATGTGTGCATTTGTTTCGCCTCAAAATCATGCCAATGAGTCACCTTCAGCGAAGGAGTTATATGAATAGGATTCGAACAAATTCCATCTTCGCACTTCGAACATGAATTTCAAGCACAACATTCAAATGATTATTGAGGAATATGTGTGCATTTGTTTCACCTCAAAATCGTGCCAAAGAGTCATCTCCAGCCTAGGAATCATATGAATGGGATTCGAACAAATTCCATCTTCGCACGTCGAACATGAATATCATGCCCGACTTGGTAATGATCTTTGAGAGACATGTGTGCATTTGTATCACCTCAAAATCATTCCAATCAGTCACCTCCAGCATAGGAATCATATGAATGGGATTCGAACAAATTCCATCTTCGCACTTCGAACATGAATTTCAGGCACAACATTCTAATGGTGTTTGAGGAATATGTGTGCATTTGTGTCACCTCAAAATCACGCCAATGAGTGACCTCCAGCCAAGGAGTCATATGAATGAGATTCTAACAAATTCCATCTACGGACTTTCGAACATGAATTTCAAGCACAATATGCTACTGATATTTGAAGGATATGTGTGCATTTGTTTCACCTCAAAATCATGCCAATGAGTGACCTCCCGCCAAGGAGTCATATGACTGGGATTCGAACAAATTCCATGTACGGACTTCGAACTTGAATTTCAAGCAGGACATTCAAATGATTATTGAGGAATATGTGTCCATTTGTTTCACCTCAAAATCGTGCCAATCGGTCACCTCGAGCCGAGGAATCATATGAATGGGATTCGAACAAATTCCATCTTCGCACGTCGAACATGAATATCATGCCCGACATGCTAATGATCTTTGAGAGACAAGTGCGCATTTGTCTCACCTTAAAATCATTCCAATCAGTCACCTCCAGCCTAGGAATCATATGAATGGGATTCGAACAAATTCCATCTTCGCACTTCGAACATGAATTTCAGGCACAACATTCTAATGGTCTTTGGGAAATATGTGTGCATTTGTTTCACATCAAAATCATGCCAGTGAGTGACCTCCAGCCAAGGAGTCATATGACTAGGATTCGAACAAATTCCATGTACGGACTTCGAACTTGAATTTCAAGCAGGACATTCAAATGATTATTGAGGAATATGTGTGCATTTGTTTCGCCTCAAAATCATGCCAATGAGTCACCTCCAGCCAAGGAATTATATGAATAGGATTCGAACAAATTCCATCTTCGCACTTCGAACATGAATTTCAAGCACAACATTCAAATGATTATTGAGGAATATGTGTGCATTTGTTTCACCTCAAAATCATGCCAATGAGTCACCTTCAGCGAAGGAGTTATATGAATAGGATTCGAACAAATTCCATCTTCGCACTTCGAACATGAATTTCAAGCACAACATTCAAATGATTATTGAGGAATATGTGTGCATTTGTTTCACCTCAAAATCGTGCCAAAGAGTCATCTCCAGCCTAGGAATCATATGAATGGGATTCGAACAAATTCCATCTTCGCACGTCGAACATGAATATCATGCCCGACATGCTAATGATCTTTTAGAGACATGTGTGCATTTGTATCACCTCAAAATCATTCCAATCAGTCACCTCCAGCATAGGAATCATATGAATGGGATTCGAACAAATTCCATCTTCGCACTTCGAACATGAATTTCAGGCACAACATTCTAATGGTGTTTGAGGAATATGTGTGCATTTGTTTCACCTCAAAATCACGCCAATGAGTGACCTCCAGCCAAGGAGTCATATGAATGAGATTCTAACAAATTCCATCTACGGACTTCGAACATGAATTTCAAGCACAATATGCTACTGATATTTGAAGGATATGTGTGCATTTGTTTCACCTCAAAATCATGCCAATGAGTGACCTCCAGCCAAGGTGTCATATGACTGGGATTCGAACAAATTCCATGTACGGACTTCGAACTTGAATTTCAAGCAGGACATTCAAATGATTATTGAGGAATATGTGTGCATTTGTTTCAGCTCAAAATCATGCCAATGAGTTACCTCCAGCCAAGGAGTTATATGAATAGGATTCGAACAAATTCCATCTTCGCACTTCGAACATGAATTTCAAGCACAACATTCAAATGATTATTGAGGAATATGTGTGCATTTGTTTCGCCTCAAAATCATGCCAATGAGTCACCTCCAGCGAAGGAGTTATTAGGATTCGAACAAATTCCATCTTCGCACTTCGAACATGAATTTCAGGCACAACATTCTAAAGGTGTTTGAGGAATATGTGTGCATTTGTTTCACCTCAAAATCACGCCAATGAGTGACCTCCAGCCAAGGAGTCATATGAATGAGATTCTAACAAATTCCCTCTACGGACTTCGAACATGAATTTCAAGCACAACATGCTACTGATCTTTGAAGGATATGTGTGCATTTGTTTCACCTCAAAATCATGCCAATGAGTCACCTTCAGCGAAGGAGTTATATGAATAGGATTCGAACAAATTCCATCTTCGCACTTCGAACATGAATTTCAAGCACAACATTCAAATGATTATTGAGGAATATGTGTGCATTTGTTTCACCTCAAAATCGTGCCAATCGGTCACCTCGAGCCGAGGAATCATATGAATGGGATTCGAACAAATTCCATCTTCGCACGTCGAACATGAATATCATGCCCGACATGCTAATGATCTTTGAGAGACAAGTGCGCATTTGTCTCACCTTAAAATCATTCCAATCAGTCACCTCCAGCCTAGGAATCATATGAATGGGATTCGAACAAATTCCATCTTCGCACTTCGAACATGAATTTCAGGCCCAACATTCTAATGGTCTTTGGGAAATATGTGTGCATTTGTTTCACATCAAAATCATGCCAGTGAGTGACCTCCAGCCAAGGAGTCATATGAATGGGATTCGAACAAATTCCATCTACGGACTTCGACCTTGAATTTCGAGCACAACATGCTACTGATCTTTGAAGGATATGTGTGCATTTGTTTCACCTCAAAAAAATGCAAATGAGTCACCTCCAGCCAAGGAGTTATATGAATAGGATTCGAACAAACTCCATCTTCGCACTTCGAACATGAATTTCAAGCACAACATTCAAATGATTATTGAGGAATATGTGTGCATTTGTTTCGCCTCAAAATCATGCCAATGAGTCACCTCCAGCCAAGGAGTTATATGAATAGGATTCGAACAAATTCCATCTTCGCACTTCGAACATGAATTTCAAGCACAACATTCAAATGATTATTGAGGAATATGTGTGCATTTGTTTCACCTCAAAATCGTGCCAAAGAGTCATCTCCAGCCTAGGAATCATATGAATGGGATTCGGACAAATTCCATCTTCGCACGTCGAACATGAATATCATGCCCGACATGCTAATGATCTTTGAGAGACATGTGTGCATTTGTATCACCTCAAAATCATTCCAATCAGTCACCTCCAACATAGGAATCATATGAATGGGATTCGAACAAATTCCATCTTCGCACTTCGAACATGAATTTCAGGCACAACATTCTAATGGTGTTTGAGGAATATGTGTGCATTTGTTTCACCTCAAAATCACGCCAATGAGTGACCTCCAGCCAAGGAGTCATATGAATGAGATTCTAACAAATTCCATCTACGGACTTCAAACATGAATTTCAAGCACAATATGCTACTGATCTTTGAAGGATATGTGTGTATTTGTTTCACCTCAAAATCATGCCAATGAGTCACCTTCAGCGAAGGAGTTATATGAATAGGATTCGAACAAATTCCATCTTCGCACTTCGAACATGAATTTCAAGCACAACATTCAAATGATTATTGAGGAATATGTGTGCATTTGTTTCACCTCAAAATCGTGCCAATCGGTCACCTCCAGCCTAGGAATCATATGAATGGGATTCGAACAAATTCCATCTTCGCACGTCGAACATGAATATCATGCCCGACATGCTAATGATCTTTGAGAGACATGTGTGCAAATGTATCACCTCAAAATCATTCCAATCAGTCACCTCCAGCCTAGGAATCATATGAACGGGATTCGAACAAATTCCATCTTCGCACTTCGAACATGAATTTCGGGCACAACATTCTAATGGTCTTTGAGGAATAAGTGTGCATTTGTTTCACCTCAAAATCATGCAGATGAGTGAGCTCCAGCCAAGGAGTCATATGAATGGGATTCGAACAAATTCCATCTACGGACTTCGAACTTGAATTTCAAGCACAACATGCTACTGATCTTTGGAGGATATGTGTGCATTTGTTTCATCTCAAAATCGTGCCAATGAGTCACCTCCAGCCAAGGAATCATATGAATGGGATTCGAACAAATTCCATCTTCGCACGTGGAACATGAATTTCAGGCACAACATTCTAATGGTCTTTGGGGAATATGTGTGCATTTGTTTCACATAAAAATCATGCCAGTGAGTGACCTCCAGCCAAGGAGTCATATGAATGGGATTCGAACAAATTCCATCTACGGACTTCGAACATGAATTTCGAGCACAACATGCTACTGATCTTTGAAGGATATGTGTGCATTTGTTTCACCTCTAAACCATGCAAATGAGTCACCTCCAGCGAAGGAGTTATATGAATAGGATTCGAACAAATTCCATCTTCGCACTTCGAACATGAATTTCAAGCACAACATTCAAATATTTATTGAGGAATATGTGTGCATTTGTTTCAGCTCAAAATCATGCCAATGAGTTACCTCCAGCCAAGGAGTTATATGAATAGGATTCGAACAAATTCCATCTTCGCACTTCGAACATGAATTTCAAGCACAACATTCAAATGATTATTGAGGAATATGTGTGCATTTGTTTCACCTCAAAATCATGCCAATGAGTCACCTTCAGCGAAGGAGTTATATGAATAGGATTCGAACAAATTCCATCTTCGCACTTCGAACATGAATTTCAAGCACAACATTCAAATGATTATTGAGGAATATGTGTGCATTTGTTTCACCTCAAAATCGTGCCAATCGGTCACCTCGAGCCTAGGAATCATATGAATGGGATTCGAACAAATTCCATCTTCGCACGTCGAACATGAATATCATGCCCGACCTGCTAATGATCTTTGAGAGACAAGTGCGCATTTGTCTCACCTCAAAATCATTCCAATCAGTCACCTCCAGCCTAGGAATCATATGAATGGGATTCGAACAAATTCCATCTTCGCACTTCGAACATGAATTTCAGGCACAACATTCTAATGGTCTTTGGGAAATATGTGTGCATTTGTTTCACATCAAAATCATGCCAGTGAGTGACCTCCAGCCAAGGAGTCCTATGAATGGGATTCGAACAAATTCCATCTACGGACTTCGAACATGAATTTCGAGCACAACATGCTACTGATCTTTGAAGGATATGTGTGCATTTGTTTCACCTCAAAACCAGGCAAATGAGTCACCTCCAGCCAAGGAGTTATATGAATAGGATTCGAACAAACTCCATCTTCGCACTTCGAACATGAATTTCAAGCACAACATTCAAATGATTATTGAGGAATATGTGTGCATTTGTTTCGCCTCAAAATCATGCCAATGAGTCACCTCCAGCCAAGGAATTATATGAATAGGATTCGAACAAATTCCATCTTCGCACTTCGAACATGAATTTCAAGCACAACATTCAAATGTTTATTGAGGAATATGTGTGCATTTGTTTAAGCTCAAAATCATGCCAATGAGTTACCTCCAGCCAAGGAGTCATATGAATGGGATTCGAACAAATTCCATCTACGGACTTCGAACATGACTTTCAAGCACAACATGCTACTGATCTTTGAAGGATATGTGCGCATTTGTTTCACGTCAAAATCGTGCCTATGAGTCACCTCCAGCCAAGGATTCATATGAATGGGATTCGAACAAATTCAATCTTCGCACTTCGAACATGAATTTCAGGCACAACATTCAAATGATTATTGAGGAATATGTGTGCATTTGTTTCACCTCAAAATCGTGCCAATGAGTCACCTCCAGCCAAGGAATCATATGAATGGGATTCGAACAAATTCCATCTTCGCACTTCGAACATGAATTTCAGGAACAACATTCTAATGGTCTTTGAGGAATATGTGTGCATTTGTTTCACCTCAAAATCAAGCCAATGAGTAACATCCAGCCAAGGAGTCATCATATGAATGAGATTCGAACAAATTCCATCTACGGACTTCGAACATGAATTTCAAGCACAACATCCTACTGATCTTTGAAGGATATGTGTGCATTTGTTTCACCTCAAAATCGTGCCAATGAGTCACCTCCAGCCAAGGATTCATATGAATGGGATTCGAACAAATTCAATCTTCGCACTTCGAACATGAATTTCAGGCACAACATTCTAATGGTGTTTGAGGAATATGTGTGCATTTGTTTCACCTCAAAATCACGCCAATGAGTGACCTCCAGCCAAGGAGTCATATGAATGGGATTCGAACAAATTCCATCTTCGCACGTCGAACATGAATATCATGCCCGACATGCTAATGATCTTTGAGAGACATGTGCGCATTTGTATGACCTCAAAATCATTCAAATCAGTCACCTCCAGCCTAGGAATCATATGAATGGGATTCGTACAAATTCCATCTTCGCACTTCGAACATGAATTTCAGGAACAACATTCTAATGGTCTTTGAGGAATATGTGTGCATTTGTTTCACCTCAAAATCATGCCAATGAGTAACATCCAGCCAAGGAGTCATCATATGAATGGGATTCGAACAAATTCCATCTACGGACTTCGAACATGAATTTCAAGCACAACATCCTACTGATCTTTGAAGGATATGTGTGCATTTGTTTCACCTCAAAATCATGCCAATGAGTCACCTCCAGCAAAGGAGTTATATGGATAGGATTCGAACAAATTCCATCTTCGCACTTCGAACATGAATTTCAGGCACAACATTCTAATGGTGTTTGAGGAATATGTGTGCATTTGTTTCACCTCAAAATCACGCCAATGAGTGACCTCCAGCCAAGGAGTCATATGAATGGGATTCGAACAAATTCCCTCTACGGACTTCGAACATCAATTTCAAGCACAACATGCTACTGATCTTTGAAGGATATGTGTGCATTTGTTTCACCTCAAAATCATGCCAATGAGTCACCTCCAGCGAAGGAGTTATTAGGATTCGAACAAATTCCATCTTCGCACTTCGAACATGAATTTCAGGCACAACATTCTAATGGTGTTTGAGGAATATGTGTGCATTTGTTTCACCTCAAAATCACGCCAATGTGTGACCTCCAGCCAAGGAGTCATATGAATGGGATTCGAACAAATTCCCTCTACTGACTTCGAACATCAATTTGAAGCACAACATGCTACTGATCTTTGAAGGATATGTGTGCATTTGTTTCGCCCTAAAATCATGCCAATGAGTCACCTCCAGCCAAGGAGTGATATGAATAGGATTCGAACAAATTCCATCTTCGCACTTCGAACATGAATTTCAAGCACAACATTCAAATGATTATTGAGGAATATGTGTGCATTTGTTTCACCTCAAAATCGTGCAAATCGGTCACCTCCAGCCAAGGAATCATATGAATGGGATTCGAACAAATTCCATCTTCGCACCTCGACCATGAATATCATGCCCGACATGCAACTGATCTTTGAAGGATATGTGTGCATTTGTTTCACCTCAAAATCGTGCCAATGAGTCACCTCCAGCCAAGGAATCATATGAATGGGATCCGAACAAATTCCATCTTCGCACGTCGAACATGAATATCATGCCCGACATGCTAATGGTCTTTGAGAGACAAGTGCGCATTTGTATCACCTCAAAATCATTCCAATCAGTCACCTCCAGCCTAGGAATCATATGAATGGGATTCGAACAAATTCCATCTTCGCACTTCGAACATGAATTTCAGGCACAACATTCTAATGGTGTTTGAGGAATATGTGTGCCTTTGTTTCACCTCAAAATCACGCCAATGAGTGACCTCCAGCCGAGGAGTCATATGAATGGGATTCGAACAAATTCCATCTACGGACTTCGAACATGAATTTCAAGCACAACAGGCTACTGATCTCTGAAGGATATGTGTGCATTTCTTTCACCTCAAAATCATGCCAATGAGTCACCTCCAGCGAAGGAGTTATATGGATAGGATTCGAACAAATTCCATCTTCGCACTTCGAACATGAATTTCAGGCACAACATTCTAATGGTGTTTGAGGAATATGTGTGCATTTGTTTCACCTCAAAATCACGCCAATGAGTGACCTCCAGCCAAGGAGTCATATGAATGGGATTCGAACAAATTCCATCTACGGACTTCGAACATGAATTTCAAGCACAACAGGCTACTGATCTTTGAAGGATATGTGTGCATTTGTTTCACCTCAAAATCGTGCCAATGAGTCACCTCAAGCCAAGGAATCATATGAATGGGATTCGAACAAATTCCATCTTCGCACGTCGAACATGAATTTCAGGCACAACATTCTAATGGATTTTGAGGAATATGTGTGCATTTGTTTCACCTCAAAATCATTCCAATCAGTCCCCTCCAGCCTAGGAATCATATGAATGGGATTCGAACAAATTCCATCTTCGCACGTCGAACATGAATATCATGCCCGACATGCTAATGGTCTTTGAGAGACATGTGTGCATTTGTATCACCTCAAAATCATTCCAATCAGTCACCTCCAGCCTAGGAATCATATGAATGGGATTCGAACAAATTCCATCTTCGCACTTCGAACATGAATTTCAGGCACAACATTCTAATGGTGTTTGAGGAATATGTGTGCATTTGTTTCACCTCAAAATCACGCCAATGGGTGACCTCCAGCCAAGGAGTCATATGAATGGGATTCGAACAAATTCCATCTACGGACTTCGAACATGAATTTCAAGCACAACAGGCTACTGATCTCTGAAGGATATGTGTGCATTTCTTTCACCTCAAAATCATGCCAATGAGTCACCTCCAGCGAAGGAGTTATATGGATAGGATTCGAACAAATTCCATCTTCGCACTTCGAGCATGAATTTCAGGCACAACATTCTAATGGTGTTTGAGGAATATGTGTGCATTTGTTTCACCTCAAAATCATTCCAATCAGTCACCTCCAGCCTAGGAATCATATGAATGGGATTCGAACAAATTCCATCTTCGCACGTCGAACATGAATTTCAGGCACAACATTCTAATGGTGTTTGAGGAATATGTGTGCATTTGTTTCACCTCAAAATCACGCCAATGAGTGACCTCCAGCCAAGGAGTCATATGAATGGGATTCGAACAAATTCCATCTACGGACTTCGAACATGAATTTCAAGCACAACAGGCTACTGATCTTTGAAGGATATGTGTGCATTTGTGTCACCTCAAAATCATGCCAATGAGTCACCTCCAGTGAAGGGGTTATATGGATAGGATTCGAACAAATTCCATCTTCGCACTTCGAACATGAATTTCAGGCACAACATTCTAATGGTGTTTGAGGAATATGTGTGCATTTGTTTCACCTCAAAATCACGCCAATGAGTGACCTCCAGCCAAGGAGTCATATGAATGGGATTCGAACAAATTCCATCCACGGACTTCGAACATGAATTTCAAGCACAACATGCTACTGATCTTTGGAGGATATGTGTGCATTTGTTTCACCTCAAAATCGTGCCAATGAGTCACCTCCAGCCAAGGAATCATATGAATGGGATTCGAACAAATTCCATCTTCGCACGTCGAACATGAATATCATGCCCGACATGCTAATGATCTTTGAGAGACATGTGCGCATTTGTATGACCTCAAAATCATTCAAATCAGTCACCTCCAGCCTAGGAATCATATGAATGGGATTCGAATAAATTCCATCTTCGCACTTCGAACATGAATTTCAGGAACAACATTCTAATGGTCTTTGAGGAATATGTGTGCATTTGTTTCACCTCAAAATCATGCCAATGAGTAACATCCAGCCAAGGAGTCATCATATGAATGGGATTCGAACAAATTCCATCTACGGACTTCGAACATGAATTTCAAGCACAACATCCTACTGATCTCTGAAGGATATGTGTGCATTTGTTTCACCTCAAAATCGTGCCAATGAGTCACCTCCAGCCAAGGATTCATATGAATGGGATTCGAACAAATTCCATCTTCGCACTTCGAACATGAATTTCAGGCACAACATTCTAATGGTTTTTGAGGAATATGTGTGCATTTGTATCACCTCAAAGTCATTCCAATCAGTCACCTCTAGCATAGGAATCATATGAATGGGATTCGAACAAATTCCATCTACGGACTTCGAATATGAATTTCAAGCACAACATGCTACTGATCTTTGAAGGATATGTGTGCATTTCTTTCACCTCAAAATCATGCCAATGAGTCACCTCCAGCGAAGGAGTTATATGGATAGGATTCGAACAAATTCCATCTTCGCACTTCGAACATGAATTTCAGGCACAACATTCTAATGGGGTTTGAGGAATATGTGTGCATTTGTTTCACCTCAAAATCACGCCAATGAGTGACCTCCAGCCAAGGAGTCATATGAATGGGATTCGAACAAATTCCCTCTACGGACTTCGAACATCAATTTCAAGCACAACATGCTACTGATCTTTGAAGGATATGTGTGCATTTATTTCACCTCAAAATCATGCCAATGAGTCACCTCCAGCGAAGGAGTTATATGGATAGAATTCGAACAAATTCCATCTTCGCACTTCGAACATGAATTTCAAGCACAACATTCAAATGATTATTGAGGAATATGTGTGCATTTGTTTCACCTCAAAAACGTGCCAATGAGTCACCTTCAGCGAAGGAGTTATATGAATAGGATTCGAACAAATTCCATCTTCGCACTTCGAACATGAATTTCAAGCACAACATTCAAATGATTATTGAGGAATATGTGTGCATTTATTTCACCTCAAAATCGTGCCAATCGGTCACCTCCAGCCTAGGAATCATATGAATGGGATTCGAACAAATTCCATCTTCGCACGTCGAACATGAATATCATGCCCGACATGCTAATGATCTTTGAGAGACAAGTGCGCATGTGTATCACCTCAAAATCATTCCAATCAGTCACCTCCAGCCTAGGAATCATATGAATGGGATTCGAACAAATTCCATCTTCGCACTTCGAACATGAATTTCAGGCACAACATTCTAATGGTCTTTGAGGAATATGTGTGCATTTGTTTCACCTCAAAATCATGCCAATGAGTGACCTCCAGCCAAGGAGTCATATGAATGGGATTCGAACAAATTCCATCCACGGACTTCGAACATGAATTTCAAGCACAACATGCTACTGATCTTTGGAGGATATGTGTGCATTTGTTTCACTTCAAAATCGTGCCAAGGAGTCACCTCCAGCCAAGGAATCATACGAATGGGATTCGAACAAATTCCATCTTCGCACGTCGAACATGAATTTCAGGCTCAACATTCTAATGGACTTTGGGGAATATGTGTGCATTTGTTTCACATCAAAATCATGCCAGTGAGTGACCTCTAGCCAAGGAGTCATATGAATGGGATTCGAACAAATTCCATCTACGGACTTCGAACATGAATTTCGAGCACAACATGCTACTGATCTTTGAAGGATATGTGTGCATTTGTTTCACCTCCAAACCATGCAAATGAGTCACCTCCAGCGAAGGAGTTATATGAATAGGATTCGAACAAATTCCATCTTCGCACTTCGAACATGAATTTCAAGCACAACATTCAAATGTTTATTGAGGAATATGTGTGCATTTGTTTCAGCTCAAAATCATGCCAATGAGTTACCTCCAGCCAAGGAGTTATATGAATAGGATTCGAACAAATTCCATCTTCGCACTTCGAACATGAATTTCAAGCACAACATTCAAATGATTATTGAGGAATATGTGTGCATTTGTTTCGCCTCAAAATCATGCCAATGAGTCACCTCCAGCGAAGGAGTTATTAGGATTCGAACAAATTCCATCTTCGCACTTCGAACATGAATTTCAGGCACAACATTCTAATGGTGTTTGAGGAATATGTGTGCATTTGTTTCACCTCAAAATCACGCCAATGAGTGACCTCCAGCCAAGGAGTCATATGAATGAGATTCTAACAAATTCCCTCTACGGACTTCGAACATGAATTTCAAGCACAACATGCTACTAATCTTTGAAGGATATGTGTGCATTTGTTTCACCTCAAAATCATGCCAATGAGTCACCTTCAGCGAAGGAGTTATATGAATAGGATTCGAACAAATTCCATCTTCGCACTTCGAACATGAATTTCAAGCACAACATTCAAATGATTATTGAGGAATATGTGTGCATTTGTTTCACCTCAAAATCGTGCCAATCGGTCACCTCGAGCCTAGGAATCATATGAATGGGATTCGAACAAATTCCATCTTCACACGTCGAACATGAATATCATGCCCGACATGCTAATGATCTTTGAGAGACAAGTGCGCATTTGTCTCACCTCAAAATCATTCCAATCACTCACCTCCAGCCTAGGAATCATATGAATGGGATTCGAACAAATTCCATCTTCGCACTTCGAACATGAATTTCAGGCACAACATTCTAATGGTCTTTGGGAAATATGTGTGCATTTGTTTCACATCAAAATCATGCCAGTGAGTGACCTCCAGCCAAGGAGTCCTATGAATGGGATTCGAACAAATTCCATCTACGGACTTCGAACATGAATTTCGAGCACAACATGCTACTGATCTTTGAAGGATATGTGTGCATTTGTTTCACCTCAAAACCATGCAAATGAGTCACCTCCAGCCAAGGAGTTATATGAATAGGATTCGAACAAACTCCATCTTCGCACTTCGAACATGAATTTCAAGCACACCATTCAAATGATTATTGAGGAATATGTGTGCATTTGTTTCGCCTCAAAATCATGCCAATGAGTCACCTCCAGCCAAGGAATTATATGAATAGGATTCGAACAAATTCCATCTTCGCACTTCGAACATGAATTTCAAGCACAACATTCAAATGTTTATTGAGGAATATGTGTGCATTTGTTTAAGCTCAAAATCATGCCAATGAGTTACCTCCAGCCAAGGAGTCATATGAATGGGATTCGAACAAATTCCATCTACGGACTTCGAACATGAATTTCAAGCACAACATGCTACTGATCTTTGAAGGATATGTGCGCATTTGTTTCACCTCAAAATCGTGCCAATAAGTCACCTCCAGCCAAGGATTCATATGAATGGGATTCGAACAAATTCCATCTTCGCACGTCGAACATGAATTTCAGGCACAACATTCTAATGGACTTTGGGGAATATGTGTGCATTTGTTTCACATCAAAATCATGCCAGTGAGTGACCTCTAGCCAAGGAGTCATATGAATGGGATTCGAACAAATTCCATCTACGGACTTCGAACATGAATTTCGAGCACAACATGCTACTGATCTTTGAAGGATATGTGCGCATTTGTTTCACCTCAAAATCGTGCCAATGAGTTACCTCCAGCCAAGGAGTTATATGAATAGGATTCGAACAAATTCCATCTTCGCACTTCGAACATGAATTTCAAGCACAACATTCAAATGATTATTGAGGAATATGTGTGCATTTCTTTCACCTCAAAATCATGCCAATGAGTCACCTCCAGCGAAGGAGTTATATGGATAGGATTCGAACAAATTCCATCTTCGCACTTCGAACATGAATTTCAGGCACAACATTCTAATGGTGTTTGAGGAATATGTGTGCATTTGTTTCACCTCAAAATCACGCCAATGAGTGACCTCCAGCCAAGGAGTCATATGAATGAGATTCTAACAAATTCCCTCTACGGACTTCGAACATGAATTTCAAGCACAACATGCTACTAATCTTTGAAGGATATGTGGGCATTTGTTTCACCTCAAAATCATGCCAATGAGTCACCTTCAGCGAAGGAGTTATATGAATAGGATTCGAACAAATTCCATCTTCGCACTTCGAACATGAATTTCAAGCACAACATTCAAATGATTATTGAGGAATATGTGTGCATTTGTTTCACCTCAAAATCGTGCCAATCGGTCACCTCGAGCCTAGGAATCATATGAATGGGATTCGAACAAATTCCATCTTCGCACTTCGAACATGAATTTCAAGCACAACATTCAAATGATTATTGAGGAATATGTGTGCATTTATTTCACCTCAAAATCGTGCCAATCGGTCACCTCCAGCCTAGGAATCATATGAATGGGATTCGAACAAATTCCATCTTCGCACGTCGAACATGAATATCATGCCCGACATGCTAATGATCTTTGAGAGACAAGTGCGCATGTGTATCACCTCAAAATCATTCCAATCAGTCACCTCCAGCCTAGGAATCATATGAATGGGATTCGAACAAATTCCATCTTCGCACTTCGAACATGAATTTCAGGCACAACATTCTAATGGTCTTTGAGGAATATGTGTGCATTTGTTTCACATCAAAATCATGCCAATGAGTGACCTCCAGCCAAGGAGTCATATGAATGGGATTCGAACAAATTCCATCCACGGATTTCGAACATGAATTTCAAGCACAACATGCTACTGATCTTTGGAGGATATGTGTGCATTTGTTTCACCTCAAAATCGTGCCAATGAGTCACCTCCAGCCAAGGAATCATATGAATGGGATTCGAACAAATTCCATCTTCGCACGTCGAACATGAATTTCAGGCACAACATTCTAATGGTCTTTGGGGAATATGTGTGCATTTGTTTCACATCAAAATCATGCCAGTGAGTGACCTCTAGCCAAGGAGTCATATGAATGGGATTCGAACAAATTCCATCTACGGACTTCGAACATGAATTTCGAGCACAACATGCTACTGATCTTTGAAGGATATGTGTGCATTTGTTTCACCTCCAAACCATGCAAATGAGTCACCTCCAGCGATGGAGTTATATGAATAGGATTCGAACAAATTCCATCTTCGCACTTCGAACATGAATTTCAAGCACAACATTCAAATGTTTATTGAGGAATATGTGTGCATTTGTTTCAGCTCAAAATCATGCCAATGAGTTACCTCCAGCCAAGGAGTTATATGAATAGGATTCGAACAAATTCCATCTTCGCACGTCGAACATGAATTTCAAGCACAACATTCAAATGATTATTGAGGAATATGTGTGCATTTGTTTCGGCTCAAAATCATGCCAATGAGTCACCTCCAGCGAAGGAGTTATTAGGATTCGAACAAATTCCATCTTCGCACTTCGAACATGAATTTCAGGCACAACATTCTAATGGTGTTTGAGGAATATGTGTGCATTTGTTTCACCTCAAAATCACGCCAATGAGTGACCTCCAGCCAAGGAGTCATATGAATGAGATTCTAACAAATTCCCTCTACGGACTTCGAACATGAATTTCAAGCACAACATGCTACTGATCTTTGAAGGATATGTGTGCATTTGTTTCACCTCAAAATCATGCCAATGAGTCACCTTTAGCGAAGGAGTTATATGAATAGGATTCGAACAAATTCCATCTTCGCACTTCGAACATGAATTTCAAGCACAACATTCAAATGATTATTGAGGAATATGTGTGCATTTGTTTCACCTCAAAATCGTGCCAATCGGTCACCTCCAGCCTAGGAATCATATGAATGGGATTCGAACAAATTCCATCTTCGCACGTCGAACATGAATATCATGCCCGACATGCTAATGATCTTTGAGAGACAAGTGCGCATTTGTCTCACCTCAAAATCATTCCAATCAGTCACCTCCAGCCTAGGAATCATATGAATGGGATTCGAACAAATTCCATCTTCGCACTTCGAACATGAATTTCAGGCACAACATTCTAATGGTCTTTGGGAAATATGTGTGCATTTGTTTCACATCAAAATCATGCCAGTGAGTGACCTCCAGCCAAGGAGTCCTATGAATGGGATTCGAACAAATTCCATCTACGGACTTCGAACATGAATTTCGAGCACAACATGCTACTGATCTTTGAAGGATATGTGTGCATTTGTTTCACCTCAAAACCATGCAAATGAGTCACCTCCAGCCAAGGAGTTATATGAATAGGATTCAAACAAACTCCATCTTCGCACTTCGAACATGAATTTCAAGCACACCATTCAAATGATTATTGAGGAATATGTGTGCATTTGTTTAAGCTCAAAATCATGCCAATGAGTTACCTCCAGCCAAGGAGTCATATGAATGGGATTCGAACAAATTCCATCTACGGACTTCGAACATGAATTTCAAGCACAACATGCTACTGATCTTTGAAGGATATGTGCGCATTTGTTTCACCTCAAAATCGTGCCAATGAGTCACCTCCAGCCAAGGATTCATATGAATGGGATTCGAACAAATTCAATCTTCGCACTTCGAACATGAATTTCAGGCACAACATTCAAATGATTATTGAGGAATATGTGTGCATTTGTTTCACCTCAAAATCGTGCCAATGAGTCACCTCCAGCCAAGGAATCATATGAATGGGATTCGAACAAATTCCATCTTCGCACTTCGAACATGAATTTCAGGAACAACATTCTAATGGTCTTTGAGGAATATGTGTGGATTTGTTTCACCTGAAAATCAAGCCAATGAGTAACATCCAGCCAAGGAGTCATCATATGAATGAGATTCGAACAAATTCCATCTACGGACTTCGAACATGAATTTCAAGCACAACATCCTACTGATCTTTGAAGGATATGTGTGCATTTGTTTCACCTCAAAATCGTGCCAATGAGTCACCTCCAGCCAAGGAGTCATCATATGAATGAGATTCGAACAAATTCCATCTACGGACTTCGAACATGAATTTCAAGCACAACATCCTACTGATCTTTGAAGGATATGTGTGCATTTGTTTCACCTCAAAATCGTGCCAATGAGTCACCTCCAGCCAAGGATTCATATGAATGGGATTCGAACAAATTCAATCTTCGCACTTCGAACATGAATTTCAGGCACAACATTCTAATGGTGTTTGAGGAATATGTGTGCATTTGTTTCACCTCAAAATCACGCCAATGAGTGACCTCCAGCCAAGGAGTCATATGAATGGGATTCGAACAAATTCCATCTTCGCACGTCGAACATGAATATCATGCCCGACATGCTAATGATCTTTGAGAGACATGTGCGCATTTGTATGACCTCAAAATCATTCAAATCAGTCATCTCCAGCCTAGGAATCATATGAATGGGATTCGAACAAATTCCATCTTCGCACTTCGAACATGAATTTCAGGAACAACATTCTAATGGTCTTTGAGGAATATGTGTGCATTTGTTTCACCTCAAAATCATGCCAATGAGTAACATCCAGCCAAGGAGTCATCATATGAATGGGATTCGAACAAATTCCATCTACGGACTTCGAACATGAATTTCAAGCACAACATCCTACTGATCTTTGAAGGATATGTGTGCATTTGTTTCACCTCAAAATCGTGCCAATGAGTCACCTCCAGCCAAGGATTCATATGAATGGGATTCGAACAAATTCCATCTTCGCACTTCGAACATGAATTTCAGGCACAACATTCTAATGGTTTTTGAGGAATATGTGTGCATTTGTATCACCTCAAAATCATTCCAATCAGTCACCTCTAGCATAGGAATCATATGAATGGGATTCGAACAAATTCCATCTACGGACTTCGAACATGAATTTCAAGCACAACATGCTACAGATCTTTGAAGGATATGTGTGCATTTGTGTCACCTCAAAATCATGCCAATGAGTCACCTCCAGCGAAGGAGTTATTAGGATTCGAACAAATTCCATCTTCGCACTTCGAACATGAATTTCAGGCACAACATTCTAATGGTGTTTGAGGAATATGTGTGCATTTGTTTCACCTCAAAATCACGCCAATGAGTGACCTCCAGCCAAGGAGTCATATGAATGGGATTCGAACAAATTCCCTCTACGGACTTCGAACATGAATTTCAGGCACAACATTCTAATGGTGTTTGAGGAATATGTGTGCATTTGTTTCACCTCAAAATCATGCCAATGAGTGACCTCCAGCCAAGGAGTCATATGAATGAGATTCTAACAAATTCCATCTACGGACTTCGAACATGAATTTCAAGCACAATATGCTACTGATCTTTGAAGGATATGTGTGTATTTGTTTCACCTCAAAATCATGCCAATGAGTCACCTCCAGCCAAGGAGTTATATGAATAGGATTCGAACAAATTCCATCTTCGCAATTCGAACATGAATTTCAAGCACAACATTCAAATGATTATTGAGGAATATGTGTGCATTTGTTTCACCTCAAAATCGTGCCAATCGGTCACCTCCAGCCTAGGAATCATATGAATGGGATTCGAACAAATTCCATCTTCGCACGTCGAACATGAATATCATGCCCGACATGCTAATGATCTTTGAGAGACAAGTGCGCATGTGTATCACCTCAAAATCATTCCAATCAGTCACCTCCAGCCTAGGAATCATATGAATGGGATTCGAACAAATTCAATCTTCGCACTTCGAACATGAATTTCAGGCACAACATTCTAATGGTCTTTGAGGAATATGTGTGCATTTGTTTCACCTCAAAATCATGCCAATGAGTGACCTCCAGCCAAGGAGTCATATGAATGGGATTCGAACAAATTCCATCCACGGACTTCGAACATGAATTTCAAGCACAACATGCTACTGATCTTTGGAGGATATGTGTGCATTTGTTTCACCTCAAAATCATGCCAATGAGTCACCTCCAGCCAAGGAATCATATGAATGGGATTCGAACAAATTCCATCTTCGCACGTCGAACATGAATTTCAGGCACAACATTCTAATGGTCTTTGGGGAATATGTGTGCATTTGTTTCACATCAAAATCATGCCAGTGAGTGACCTCCAGCCAAGGAGTCATATGAATGGGATTCGAACAAATTCCATCTACGGACTTCGAACATGAATTTCGAGCACAACATGCTACTGATCTTTGAAGGATATGTGCGCATTTGTTTCACCTCCAAACCATGCAAATGAGTCACCTCCAGCGAAGGAGTTATATGAATAGGATTCGAACAAATTCCATCTTCGCACTTCGAACATGAATTTCAAGCACAACATTCAAATGTTTATTGAGGAATATGTGTGCATTTGTTTCTGCTCAAAATCATGCCAATGAGTTACCTCCAGCCAAGGAGATATATGAATAGGATACGAACAAATTCCATCTTCGCACTTCGAACATGAATTTTAGGCACAACATTCTAATGGTGTTTGAGGAATATGTGTGCAAATGTTTCACCTCAAAATCACGCCAATGAGTGACCTCCAGCCAAGGAGTCGTATGAATGAGATTCTAACAAATTCCCTCTACGGACTTCGAACAGAATTTTAAGCACAACATGCTACTGATCTTTGAAGGATATGTGTGCATTTGTTTCACCTCCAAACCATGCAAATGAGTCACCTTCAGCGAAAGAGTTATATGAATAGGATTCGAACAAATTCCATCTTCGCACTTCGAACATGAGTTTCAAGCACAACATTCAAATGATTATTGAGGAATATGTGTGCATTTGTTTCACCTCAAAATCGTGCCAATCGGTCACCTCGAGCCTAGGAATCATATGAATGGGATTCGAACAAATTCCATCTTCGCACGTCGAACATGAATATCATGCCCGACATGCTAATGATCTTTGAGAGACAAGTGCGCATTTGTCTCACCTCAAAATCATTCCAATCAGTCACCTGCAGCCTAGGAATCATATGAATGGGATTCGAACAAATTCCATCTTCGCACTTCGAACATGAATTTCAGGCACAACATTCTAATGGTCCTTGGGAAATATGTGTGCATTTGTTTCACATCAAAATCATGCCAGTGAGTGACCTCCAGCCAAGGAGTCATATGAATGGGATTCGAACAAATTCCATCTACGGACTTTGAACATGAATTTCGAGCACAACATGCTACTGATCTTTGAAGGATATGTGTGCATTTGTTTCACCTCAAAACCATGCAAATGAGTCACCTCCAGCCAAGGAGTTATATGAATAGGATTCGAACAAACTACATCTTCGCACTTCGAACATGAATTTCAAGCACAACATTCAAATGATTATTGAGGAATATGTGTGCATTTGTTTCGCCTCAAAATCATGCCAATGAGTCACCTCCAGCCAAGGAATTATATGAATAGGATTCGAACAAATTCCATCTTCGCACTTCGAACATGAATTTCAAGCACAACATTCAAATGTTTATTGAGGAATATGTGTGCATTTGTTTAAGCTCAAAATCATGCCAATGAGTTACCTCCAGCCAAGGAGTCATATGAATGGGATTCGAACAAATTGCATCTACGGACTTCGAACATGAATTTCAAGCACAACATGCTACTGATCTTTGAAAGATATGTGCGCATTTGTTTCACCTCAAAATCGTGCCAATGAGTCACCTCCAGCCAAGGATTCATATGAATGGGATTCGAACAAATTCAATCTTCGCACTTCGAACATGAATTTCAGGCACAACATTCAAATGATTATTGAGGAATATGTGTGCATTTGTTTCACCTCAAAATCGTGCCAGAGAGTCACCTCCAGCCAAGGAATCATATGAATGGGATTCGAACAAATTCCATCTTCGCATGTCGAACATGAATATCATGCTTGACATGCTAATGATCTTTGAGAGACATGTGCGCATTTGTATCACCTCAAAATCATTCAAATCAGTCACCTCCAGCCTAGCAATCATATGAATGGGATTCGAACAAATTCCATCTTCGCACTTCGAACATGAATTTCAGGAACAACATTCTAATGGTCTTTGAGGAATATGTGTGCATTTGTTTCACCTCAAAATCAAGCCAATGAGTAACATCCAGCCAAGGAAGGGGTCATCATATGAATGGGATTCGAACAAATTCCATCTACGGACTTTGAACATGAATTTCAAGCACAACATCCTACTGATCTTTGAAGGATATGTGTGCATTTGTTTCACCTCAAAATCGTGCCAATGAGTCACCTCCAGCCAAGGATTCATATGAATGGGATTCGAACAAATTCAATCTTCGCACTTCGAACATGAATTTCAGGCACAACATTCTAATGGTGTTTGAGGAATATGTGTGCATTTGTTTCACCTCAAAATCACGCCAATGAGTGACCTCCAGCCAAGGAGTCATATGAATGGGATTCGAACAAATTCCATCTTCGCACGTCGAACATGAATATCATGCCCGACATGCTAATGATCTTTGAGAGACATGTGCGCATTTGTATGACCTCAAAATCATTTTAATCAGTCACCTCCAGCCTAGGAATCATATGAATGGGATTCGAACAAATTCCATCTTCGCACTTCGAACATGAATTTCAGGAACAACATTCTAATGGTCTTTCAGGAATATGTGTGCATTTGTTTCACCTCAAAATCATGCCAATGAGTAACATCCAGCCAAGGAGTCATCATATGAATGGGATTCGAACAAATTCCATCTACGGACTTCGAACATGAATTTCAAGCACAACATCCTACTGATCTTTGAAGGATATGTGTGCATTTGTTTCACCTCAAAATCGTGCCAATGAGTCACCTCCAGCCAATGATTCATATGAATGGGATTCGAACAAATTCCATCTTCGCACTTCGAACATGAATTTCAGGCACAACATTCTAATGGTTTTTGAGGAATATGTGTGCATTTGTATCACCTCAAAATCATTCCAATCAGTCACCTCTAGCATAGGAATCATATGAATGGGATTCGAACAAATTCCATCTACGGACTTCGAACATGAATTTCAAGCACAACATGCTACTGATCTTTGAAGGATATGTGTGCATTTATTTCACCTCAAAATCATGCCAATGAGTCACCTCCAGCGAAGGAGTTATTAGGATTCGAACAAATTCCATCTTCGCACTTCGAACATGAATTTCAGGCACAACATTCTAATGGTGTTTGAGGAATATGTGTGCATTTGTTTCACCTCAAAATCACGCCAATGAGTGACCTCCAGCCAAGGAGTCATATGAATGGGATTCGAACAAATTCCCTCTACTGACTTCGAACATCAATTTCAAGCACAACATGCTACTGATCTTTGAAGGATATGTGTGCATTTGTTTCGCCCCAAAATCATGCCAAAGAGTCACCTCCAGCCAAGGAGTGATATGAATAGGATTCGAACAAATTCCATCTTCGCACTTCGAACATGAATTTCAAGCACAACATTCAAATGATTATTGAGGAATATGTGTGCATTTGTTTCACCTCAAAATCGTGCAAATCGGTCACCTCCAGCCAAGGAATCATATGAATGGGATTCGAACAAATTCCATCTTCGCACGTCGACCATGAATATCATGCCCGACATGCAACTGATCTTTGAAGGATATGTGTGCATTTGTTTCACCTCAAAATCGTGCCAATGAGTCACCTCCAGCCAAGGAATCATATGAATGGGATCCGAACAAATTCCATCTTCGCACTTCGAACATAAATATCATGCCTGACATGCTAATGATCTTTGGGCGACATGTGGGCAAATGTATCACCTCAAAATCATTCCAATCAGTCACCTCCAGAATAGGAATCATATGAATGGGATTCGAACAAATTCAATCTTCGCACTTCGAACTTGAATTTCAGGCTCAACATTCTAATGGTATTTCAGGAAAATGTGTGCATTTGTTTCACGTCAAAATCATGCCAATGAGTGACCTTCAGCCAAGGAGTCATATGAATGGGAATCGAACATATTCCATCTACGGACTTCGAACATGAATTTCAAGCACAACATGCTACTGATCTTTGAAGGATATGTGTGCATTTGTTTCACCTCAAAATCATGCCAATGACTCACCTCCAGCGAAGGAGTTATTAGGATTCGAACAAATTCCATCTTCGCACTTCAAACATGAATTTCAGGCACAACATTCTAATGGTGTTTGAGGAATATGTGTGCATTTGTTTCACCTCAAAATCACGCCAATGAGTGACCTCCAGCCAAGGAGTCATATGAATGGGATTCGAACAAATTCCCTCTACGGACTTCGAACATCAATTTCAAGCACAACATGCTACTGATCTTTGAAGGATATGTGTGCATTTGTTTCACCTCAAAATCATGCCAATGACTCACCTCCAGCGAAGGAGTTATATGGATAGGATTCGAACAAATTCCATCTTCGCACTTCGAACATGAATTTCAGGCACAACATTCAAATGGTGTTTGAGGAATATGTGTGCATTTGTTTCACCTCAAAATCACGCCAATGAGTGACCTCCAGCCAAGGAGTCATATGAATGGGATTCGAACAAATTCCATCTTCGCACGTCGAACATGAATATCATGCCCGACATGCTAATGATCTTTGAGAGACATGTGCGCATTTGTATGACCTCAAAATCATTCAAATCAGTCACCTCCAGCCTAGGAATCATATGAATGGGATTCGAACGAATTCCATATTCGCACTTCGAACATGAATTTCAGGAACAACATTCTAATGGTCTTTGAGGAATATGTGTGCATTTGTTTCACCTCAAAATCATACCAATGAGTAACATCCAGCCAAGGAGTCATCATATGAATGGGATTCGAACAAATTCCATCTACGGACTTCGAACATGAATTTCAAGCACAACATCCTACTGATCTTTGAAGGATATGTGTGCATTTGTTTCACCTCAAAATCGTGCCAATGAGTCACCTCCAGCCAAGGATTCATATGACTGGGATTCGAACAAATTCCATCTTCGCACTTCGAACATGAATTTCAGGCACAACATTCTAATGGTTTTTGAGGAATATGTGTGCATTTGTATCACCTCAAAATCATTCCAATCAGTCACCTCTAGCCTAGGAATCATATGAATGGGATTCGAACAAATTCCCTCTACGGACTTCGAACATCAATTTCAAGCACAACATGCTACTGATCTTTGAAGGATATGTGTGCATTTGTTTCACCTCAAAATCATGCCAATGAGTCACCTCCAGCGAAGGAGTTATATGGATGGGATTCGAACAAATTCAATCTTCGCACTTCGAACATGAATTTCAGGCACAACATTCTAATGGTGTTTGAGGAATATGTGTGCATTTGTTTCACCTCAAAATCACGCCAATGAGTGACCTCCAGCCAAGGAGTCATATGAATGGGATTCGAACAAATTCCCTCTACGGACTTCGAACATCAATTTCAAGCACAACATGCTACTGATCTTTGAAGGATATGTGCGCATTTGTATGACCTCAAAATCATGCCAATGAGTCACCTCCAGCGAAGGAGTTATATGGATGGGATTCGAACAAATTCAATCTTCGCACTTCGAACATGAATTTCAGGCACAACATTCTAATGGTGTTTGAGGAATATGTGTGCATTTGTTTCACCTCAAAATCACGCCAATGAGTGACCTCCAGCCAAGGAGTCATCATATGAATGGGATTCAAACAAATTCCATCTACGGACTTCGAACATGAATTTCAAGCACAACATCCTACTGATCTTTGAAGGATATGTGTGCATTTGTTTCACCTCAAAATCGTGCCAATGAGTCACCTCCAGCCAAGGATTCATATGAATGGGATTCGAACAAATTCCATCTTCGCACTTCGAACATGAATTTCAGGCACAACATTCTAATGGTTTTTGAGGAATATGTGTGCATTTGTATCACCTCAAAATCATTCCAATCAGTCACCTCTAGCATAGGAATCATATGAATGGGATTCGAACAAATTCCATCTACGGACTTCGAACATGAATTTCAAGCACAACATGCTACTGATCTTTGAAGGATATGTGTGCATTTGTGTCACCTGAAAATCATGCCAATGAGTCACCTCCAGCGAAGGAGTTATATGGATAGGATTCGAACAAATTCCATCTTCGCACTTCGAACATGAATTTCAGGCACAACATTCTAATGGTGTTTGAGGAATATGTGTGCATTTGTTTCACCTCAAAATCACGCCAATGAGTGACCTCCAGCCAAGGAGTCATATGAATGGGATTCGAACAAATTCCATCTTCGCACGTCGAACATGAATATCATGCCCGACATGCTAATGATCTTTGAGAGACATGTGCGCATTTGTATGACCTCAAAATCATTCAAATCAGTCACCTCCAGCCTAGGACTCATATGAATGGGATTCGAACGAATTCCATATTCGCACTTCGAACATGAATTTCAGGAACAACATTCTAATGGTCTTTGAGGAATATGTGTGCATTTGTTTCACCTCAAAATCATACCAATGAGTAACATCCAGCCAAGGAGTCATCATATGAATGGGATTCGAACAAATTCCATCTACGGACTTCGAACATGAATTTCAAGCACAACATCCTACTGATCTTTGAAGGATATGTGTGCATTTGTTTCACCTCAAAATCGTGCCAATGAGTCACCTCCAGCCAAGGATTCATATGACTGGGATTCGAACAAATTCCATCTTCGCACTTCGAACATGAATTTCAGGCACAACATTCTAATGGTTTTTGAGGAATATGTGTGCATTTGTATCACCTCAAAATCATTCCAATCAGTCACCTCTAGCCTAGGAATCATATGAATGGGATTCGAACAAATTCCCTCTACGGACTTCGAACATCAATTTCAAGCACAACATGCTACTGATCTTTGAAGGATATGTGTGCATTTGTTTCACCTCAAAATCATGCCAATGAGTCACCTCCAGCGAAGGAGTTATATGGATGGGATTCGAACAAATTCAATCTTCGCACTTCGAACATGAATTTCAGGCACAACATTCTAATGGTGTTTGAGGAATATGTGTGCATTTGTTTCACCTCAAAATCACGCCAATGAGTGACCTCCAGCCAAGGAGTCATATGAATGGGATTCGAACAAATTCCCTCTACGGACTTCGAACATCAATTTCAAGCACAACATGCTACTGATCTTTGAAGGATATGTGCGCATTTGTATGACCTCAAAATCATGCCAATGAGTCACCTCCAGCGAAGGAGTTATATGGATGGGATTCGAACAAATTCAATCTTCGCACTTCGAACATGAATTTCAGGCACAACATTCTAATGGTGTTTGAGGAATATGTGTGCATTTGTTTCACCTCAAAATCACGCCAATGAGTGACCTCCAGCCAAGGAGTCATATGAATGGGATTCGAACAAATTCCATCTTCGCACGTCGAACATGAATATCATGCCCGACATGCTAATGATCTTTGAGAGTCATGTGCGCATTTGTATGACCTCAAAATCATTCAAATCAGTCACCTCCAGCCTAGGAATCATATGAATGGGATTCGAACAAATTCCATCTTCGCACTTCGAACATGAATTTCAGGAACAACATTCTAATGGTCTTTGAGGAATATGTGTCCATTTGTTTCACCTCAAAATTATGCCAATGAGTAACATCCAGCCAAGGAGTCATCATATGAATGGGATTCGAACAAATTCCATCTACGGACTTCGAACATGAATTTCAAGCACAACATCCTACTGATCCTTGAAGGATATGTGTGCATTTGTTTCACCTCAAAATCGTGCCAATGAGTCACCTCCAGCCAAGGATTCATATGAATGGGATTCGAACAAATTCCATCTTCGCACTTCGAACATGAATTTCAGGCACAACATTCTAATGGTTTTTGAGGAATATGTGTGCATTTGTATCACCTCAAAATCATTCCAATCAGTCACCTCTAGCATAGGAATCATATGAATGGGATTCGAACAAATTCCATCTACGGACTTCGAACATGAATTTCAAGCACAACATGCTACTGATCTTTGAAGGATATGTGTGCATTTGTGTCACCTCAAAATCATGCCAATGAGTCACCTCCAGCGAAGGAGTTATATGGATAGGATTCGATCAAATTCCATCTTCGCACTTCGAACATGAATTTCAGGCACAACATTCTAATGGTGTTTGAGGAATATGTGTGCATTTGTTTCACCTCAAAATCACGCCAATGAGTGACCTCCAGCCAAGGAGTCATATGAATGGGATTCGAACAAATTCCATCCACGGACTTCGAACATGAATTTCAAGCACAACATGCTACTGATCTTTGGAGGATATGTGTGCATTTGTTTCACCTCAAAATCGTGCCAATGAGTCACCTCCAGCCAAGGAATCATATGAATGGGATTCGAACAAATTCCATCTTCGCACGTCGACGATGAATATCATGCCCGACATGCTAATGATCTTTGAGAGACATGTGCGCATTTGTATGACCTCAAAATCATTCAAATCAGTCACCTCCAGCCTAGGAATCATATGAATGGGATTCGAATAAATTCCATCTTCGCACTTCGAACATGAATTTCAGGAACAACATTCTAATGGTCTTTGAGGAATATGTGTGCATTTGTTTCACCTCAAAATCATGCCAATGAGTAACATCCAGCCAAGGAGTCATCATATGAATGGGATTCGAACAAATTCCATCTACGGACTTCGAACATGAATTTCAAGCACAACATCCTACTGATCTCTGAAGGATATGTGTGCATTTGTTTCACCTCAAAATCGTGCCAATGAGTCACCTCCAGCCAAGGATTCATATGAATGGGATTCGAACAAATTCCATCTTCGCACTTCGAACTTCGAACATGAATTTCAGGCACAACATTCTAATGGTTTTTGAGGAATATGTGTGCATTTGTATCACCTCAAAATCATTCTAATCAGTCACCTCTAGCATAGGAATCATATGAATGGGATTCGAACAAATTCCATCTACGGACTTCGAACCTGAATTTCAAGCACAACATGCTACTCATCTTCGAAGGATATGTGTGCATTTGTTTCACCTCAAAATCATGCCAATGAGTCACCTCCAGCGAAGGAGTTATATGGATAGGATTCGAACAAATTCCATCTTCGCACTTCGAACATGAATTTCAGGCACAACATTCTAATGGTGTTTGAGGAATATGTGTGCATTTGTTTCACCTCAAAATCACGCCAATGAGTGACCTCCAGCCAAGGAGTCATATGAATGGGATTCGAACAAATTCCCTCTACGGACTTCGAACATCAATTTCAAGCACAACATGCTACTGATCTTTGAAGGATATGTGTGCATTTGTTTCACCTCAAAATCATGCCAATGAGTCACCTCCAGCGAAGGAGTTATATGGATAGGATTCGAACAAATTCCATCTTCGCACTTCGATCATGAATTTCAAGCACCACATTCAAACGATTATTGAAAAATATGTGTGCATTTGTTTCACCTCAAAATCGTGCCAATGAGTCACCTCCAGCCAGGGAATCATATGAATGGGATTCGAACAAATTCCATCTTCGCACATCGAACATGAATTATCATGCCCGACATGCTAATGATCTTTGAGAGACATGTGTGCATTTGTATCACCTCAAAATCATTCCAATCAGTCACCTCCAACCTAGGAATCATAGGAATGGGATTCGAACAAATTCCATCTTCGCCCTTCGAACATGAATTTCTGGCACAACATTCTAATGGTGTTTGAGGAATATGTGTGCATTTGTTTCACCTCAAAATCACGCCAATGAGTGACCTCCAGCCAAGGAGTCATATCAATGAAATTCAAACAAATTCCCTCTATGGACTTCGAACATGAATTTCAAGCACAACATGCTACTGATCTTTGAAGGATATGTGTGCATTTGTTTCACCTCAAAATCATGCCAATGAGTCACCTCCAGCGAAGGAGTTATATGGATAGGATTCGAACAAATTCCATCTTCGCACTTCGATCATGAATTTCAAGCACCACATTCAAACGATTATTGAGGAATATGTCTGCATTTGTTTCACCTCAAAATCGTGCCAATGAGTCACCTCCAGCCAAGGAATCATATGAATGGGATTCGAACAAATTCCATCTTCGCACGTCGAACATGAATTATCATGCCCGACATGCTAATGATCTTTGAGAGACATGTGTGCATTTGTATCACCTCAAAATCATTCCAATCAGTCACCTCCAACGTAGGAATCATATGAATGGGATTCGAACAAATTCCATCTTCGCAATTCGAACATGAATTTCTGGCACAACATTCTTATGGTGTTTGAGGAATATGTGTGCATTTGTTTCACCTCAAAATCACGCCAATGAGTGACCTCCAGCCAAGGAGTCATATGAATGGCATTCAAACAAATTCCCTCTATGGACTTCGAACATGAATTTCAAGCACAACATGCTACTGATCTTTGAAGGATATGTGTGCATTTGTTTTACCTCAAAATCATGCCAATGAGTCACCTCCAGCCAAAGCCAAGGAGTTATATGAATAGGATTCGAACAAATTCCATCTTCGAACTTCGAACAAGAATTTCAAGCACAACATTCAAATGATTATTGAGGAATATGTGTGCATTTGTTTCACCTCAAAATCGTGCCAATGAGTCACCTCCAGCCAAGGAGTCATATGAATGGGATTAGAACAAATTCCATCTACGGACTTCGAACATGAATTTCAAGCACAACATGCAACTGATCTTTGAAGGATATGTGTGCATTTGTTTCACCTCAAACTCATGCCAATGAGTCACCTCCAGCGAAGGAGTTATATGGATAGGATTCGAACAAATTCCATCTTCGCACTTCGATCATGAATTTCAAGCACAACATTATAATGATTATTGAGGAATGTGTGTGCATTTGTTTCACCTCAAAATCGTGCCAATGAGTCACCTCCAGCCAGGGAATCATATGAATGGGATTCGAACAAATTCCATCTTCGCACATCGAACATGAATTATCATGCCCGACATGCTAATGATCTTTGAGAGACATGTGTGCATTTGTATCACCTCAAAATCATTCCAATCAGTCACCTCCATCCTAGGAATCATATGAATGGGATTCGAACAAATTCAATCTTCGCACTTCGAACATGAATTTCTGGCACAACATTCTAATGGTGTTTGAGGAATATGTGTGCACTTGTTTCACCTCAAAATCACGCCAATGAGTGACCTTCAGCCAAGGAGTCATATGAATGGGATTCGAACAAGTTCCATCTACGGACTTCGAACATGAATTTCAAGAACAACATGCTACTGATCCATGAAGGATATGTGTGCATTTGTTTCACCTCAAAATCATGCCAATGAGTCACCTCCAGCGAAGGAGTTATATGGATAGGATTCGAACAAATTCCATCTTCGCACTTCGAACATGAATTTCAGGCACAACATTCTAATGGTGTTTGAGGAATATGTGTGCATTTGTTTCACCTCAAAATCACGCCAATCTGTGACCTCCAGCCAAGGAATCATATGAATGGGATTCGAACAAATTCCATCGACGGACTTCGAACATGAATTTCAAGCAAAACATGCTACTGATCTTTGAAGGATATGTGTGCATTTGTTTCACCTCAAAATCATGCCAATGAGTCACCTCCAGCCAAGGAGTTATATGGATAGGATTCGAACAAATTCCATCTTCGCACTTCGAACATGAATTTCAAGCACACCATTCAAATGATTATTGAGTAATATGTGTGCATTTGTTTCTCCTCAAAATCGTGCCAATGAGTCACCTCCAGCCAAGGAATCATATGAATGGGATTCGAACAAATTCCATCTTCGCACGTCGAACATGAATATCATGCCCGACATGCTAATGATCTTTGAGAGACATGTGTGCATTTGTATCACCTCAAAATCATTCCAATCAGTCACCTCCAGCCTAGGAATCATATGAATGGGATTCAAACAAATTCAATCTTCGCACTTCGAACATGAATTTCAGGCACAACATTCTAATGGTCTTTGAGGAATATGTGTGCATTTGTTTCACCTCAGAATCACGCCAATGAGTGACCTCTAGCCAAGGAGTCATATGAATGGGATTCGAACAAATTCCATCTTCGGACTTCGAACATAAATTTCAAGCACAACCTGCTACTGATCTTTGAAGGATATGTGTGCATTTGTTTCACCTCAAAATCGTGCCAATGAGTCACCTCCAGCCAAGGAATCATATGAATGGGATTCGAACAAATTCCATCTTCGCACGTGGAACATGAATATCATGCCTGACATGCTAATGATCTTTGAGAGACATGTGTGCATTTGTATCACCTCAAAATCATTCCAATCAGTCACCTCCAGCCTAGGAATCATATGAATGGGATTCGAGCAAATTCCCTCTTCGCACTTCGAACATGAATTTCAAGCACAACATTCAAATGATTATTGGGAAAATGTGTGCGTTTGTTTCACCTCAAAATCGTGCCAATGAGTCACCTCCAGCGAACGAGTTATATTTATAGGATCCGAACAAATTCCATCTTCGCACTTTGAACATGAATTTCCAGCACAACATTCAAATGATGATTAAGGAATATGTGTGCATTTGTTTCACCTCAAAATCGTGCCAATGAGTCACCTCCAGCCAAGGAATCATATGAATGGGATTCGAACAAATTCCATCGACGGACTTCGAACATGAATTTCAAGCACAACATGCTACTGATCTTTGAAGGATATGTGTGCATTTGTTTCACCTCAAAATCATGCCAATGAGTCACCTCCAGCCAAGGGGTTATATGGATAGGATTCGAACAAATTCCATCTTCGCACTTCGAACATGAATTTCAAGCACAACATTCAAATGATTATTGAGGAATATGTGTGCATTTGTTTCACCTCAAAATCGTGCCAATGGGTCACCTCCAGCCAAGGAATCATATGAATGGGATTCGAACAAATTCCATCTTCGCACGTCGAACATGAATATCATGCCCGACATGCTAATGATCTTTGAGAGACATGTGTGCATTTGTATCACCTCAAAATAATCCCAATCAGTCACCTCCAGCATAGGAATCATATGAATGGGATTCGAACAAATTCCATCTTCGCATTTCGAACATGAATTTCAGGCACAACATTCTAATGGTGTTTGAGGAATATGTGTGCATTTGTTTCACCACAAAATCACGCCAATGAATGACCTCCAGCCAAGGAGTCATATGAATGGGATTCGAACAAATTCCATCTACGGACTTCGAACATGATTTTCAAGCACAACATGCTACTGATCCTTGAAGGATATGTGTGCATTTGTTTCACCTCAAAATCATGCCAATGAGTCACCTCCAGCGAAGGAGTTATATGGATAGGATTCGAACTAATTCCATCTTCACACTTCGAACATGAATATCAAGCACAACATTCAAATGATTATTGAGGAATATGTGTGCATTTGTTTCACCTCAAAATCGTGCCAATGAGTCACCTCCAGCATAGGAATCATATGAATGGGATTCGAACAAATTCCATCTTCGCACGTCGAACATGAATATCATGCCCGACATGCTAATGATCTTTGAGAGACATGTGTGCATTTGTATCACCTCAAAATAATCCCAATCAGTCACCTCCAGCATAGGAATCATATGAATGGGAGTTGAACAAATTCCATCTTCGCACTTCGAACATGAATTTCAGGCACAACATTCTAATGGTCTTTGATGAATATGTGTGCATTTGTTTCACCTCAAAATCATGCCAATGAGTCACCTCCAGCCAAGGAGTCATATGAATGGGATTCGAACAAATTCCATCTACGGACTTCGAACATGAATTTCAAGCACAACATGCTACTGATCTTTTGAAGGATATGTGTGCATTTGTTTCACCTCAAAATCATGCCAACGAGTCACCTCCAGCCAAAGCCAAGGAGTTATATGAATAGGATTCGAACAAATTCCATCTTCGAACTTCGAACATGAATTTCAAGCACAACATTCAAATAATTATTGAGGAATATGTGTGCATTTCTTTCACCTCAAAATCGTGCCAATGAGTCACCTCCAGCCAAGGAATCATATAAATGGTATTCGAACAAATTCCATCTTCGCACGTCGAACATGAATATCATGCCCGACATGCTAATGATCTTTGAGAGACATGTGTGCAAATGTATCACCTCAAAATCTTTCCAATCAGTCACCTCCAGCTTAGGAATCATATGAATAGGATTCGAACAAATTCCATCTTCGCATTTCGAACATGAATTTCAGGCACAACATTCTAATGGTGTTTGAAGAATATGTGTGCATTTGTTTCACCACAAAATCACGCCAATGAATGACCTCCAGCCAAGGAGTCATATGAATGGGATTCGAACAAATTCCATCTACGGACTTCGAACATGATTTTCAAGCACAACATGCTACTGATCCTTGAAGGATATGTGTGCATTTGTTTCACCTCAAAATCATGCCAATGAGTCACCTCCAGCGAAGGAGTTATATGGATAGGATTCGAACTAATTCCATCTTCGCACTTCGAACATGAATTTCAGGCACAACATTCTAATGGTGTTTGAAGAATATGTGTGCATTTGTTTCACCACAAAATCACGCCAATGAATGACCTCCAGCCAAGGAGTCATATGAATGGGATTCGAACAAATTCCATCTACGGACTTCGAACATGATTTTCAAGCACAACATGCTACTGATCTTTGAAGGATATGTGTGCATTTGTTTCACCTCAAAATCATGCCAATGAGTCACCTCCAGCCAAAGCCAAGGAGTTATATGAATAGCATTCGAACAAATTCCATCTTCGCACTTCGAACATGAATTTCAAGCACAACATTCAAATGATTATTGAGGAATATGTGTGCATTTGTTTCACCTCAAAATCATGCCAATGAGTGACCTCCAGCCAAGGAGTCATATGAATGGGATTCGAAAAAATTCCATCTACGCACATCGAACATGAATTTCAAGCACAACATGCTACTGATCTTTGAAGGATATGTGTGCATTTGTTTCACCTCAAAATCATGCCAATGAGTCACCTCCAGCGAAGGAGTTATATGTATAGGATCCGAACAAATTCCATCTTCGCACTTTGAACATGAATTTCAAGCACAACATTCAAATGATGATTAAGGAATATGTGTGCATTTGTTTCACCTCAAAATCGTGCCAATCAGCCACCTCCAGCCAAGGAATCATATGAATGGGATTCGAACAAATTCCATCGACGGACTTCGAACATGAATTTCAAGCACAACATGCTACTGATCTTTGAAGGATATGTGTGCATTTGTTTCACCTCAAAATCAAGCCAATGAGTCACCTCCAGCCTAGGAATCATATGAATGGGATTCGAACAAATTCCATCTTCGCACTTCGAACATGAATTTCGGGCACAACATTGTAATGGTCTTTGAGGAATATGTGTGCATTTGTTTCATCTGAAAATCATGCCAATGACTGACCTCCAGCCAAGGAGTCATATGAATGGGATTCGAACAAATTCCATTTTCGCACTTCGAATATGAATTTCAGGCACACCATTCTAATGATCTTTGAGGAATATGTGTGCATTTGTTCCACCTCAAAATCATGCCAATGAGTGACCTCCAGCCAAGGAGTCATATGAATGGGATTCGAACAAATTCCATCTACGGACTTCGAACATGAATTTCAAGCACAACATGCTACTGATCTTTGAAGGATATGTGTGCATTTGTTTCACCTCAAAATCATGCCAATGAGTCACCTCCAGCGAAGGAGTTATATGGATAGGATTCGAACAAATTCCATCTTCGCACTTCGAACATGAATTTCGAGCATAACATTCAAATGATTGAGGAATATGAGTGCATTTGTTTCACCTCAAAATCGTGCCAATGAGTCACCTCCAGCCAAGGAATCATATGAATGGGATTCGAACAAATTCCATTGACGGACTTCGAACATGAATTTCCAGCACAACATGCTACTGAACTTTGAAGGATATGTGTGCATTTGTTTCACCTCAAAATCATGCCAATGAGTCACCTCCAGCCAAGGAGTTATATGGATAGGATTCGAACAAATTCCATCTTCGCACTTCGAACATGAATTTCAAGCACAACATTCAAATGATTATTGTGGAATATGTGTGCATTTGTTTCTCCTCAAAATCGTGCCAATGAGTCACCTGGCCAAGGAATCATATGAATGGGATTCGAACAAATTCCATTGACGGACTTCGAACATGAATTTCCAGCACAACATGCTACTGATCTTTGAAGGATATGTGTGCATTTGTTTCACCTCAAAATCATGCCAATGAGTCACCTCCAGCCAAGGAGTCAGATGAATGGGATTCGAACAAATTTCATCTTCGCACTTCGAACATGAATTTCAGGCACAACATTCTAATGGTGTTTGAGGAACATGTGTGCATTTGTATCACCACAAAATCATTCCAATCAGTCACCTCCAGCCTAGGAATCATATGAATGGGATTCGAACAAATTCCATCTTCGCACTTCGAACATGAATTTCGGGCACAACATTGTAATGGTCTTTGAGGAATATGTGTGCATTTGTTTCACCTGAAAATCATGCCAATGACTGACCTCCAGCCAAGGAGTCATATGAATGGGATTCGAACAAATTCCATTTTCGCACTTCGAATATGAATTTCAGGCACAACATTCTAATGGTCTTTGAGGAATATGTGTGCATTTGTTCCACCTCAAAATCATGCCAATGAGTGACCTCCAGCCAAGGAGTCATATGAATGGGATTCGAACAAATTCCATCTACGGACTTCGAACATGAATTTCAAGCACAACATGCTACTGATCTTTGAAGGATATGTGTGCATTTGTTTCATCTCAAAATCATGCCAATGAGTCACCTCCAGCGAAGGAGTTATATGGATAGGATTCGAACAAATTCCATCTTCGCACTTCGAACATGAATTTCGAGCATAACATTCAAATGATTGAGGAATATGAGTGCATTTGTTTCACCTCAAAATCGTGCCAATGAGTCACCTCCAGCCAAGGAATCATATGAATGGGATTCGAACAAATTCCATTGACGGACTTCGAACATGAATTTCCAGCACAACATGCTACTGATCTTTGAAGGATATGTGTGCATTTGTTTCACCTCAAAATCATGCCAATGAGTCACCTCCAGCCAAGGAGTTATATGGATAGGATTCGAACAAATTCCATCTTCGCACTTTGAACATGAATTTCAAGCACAACATTCAAATGATTATTGAGGAATATGTGTGCATTTGTTTCACCTCAAAATCGTGCAAATGAGTCACCTCCAGCCAAGGAATCATATGAATGGGATTCGAACAAATTCCATCTTCGCACGTGGAACATGAATATCACGCCTGACATGCTAATGATCTTTGAGAGACATGTGTGCATTTGTATCACCTCAAAATCATTCCAATCAGTCACCTCCAGCCTAGGAATCATATGAATGGGATTCGAGCAAATTCCATCTTCGCACTTGGAACATGAATTTCGGGCACAACATTCTAATGGTCTTTGAGGAATATGTGTGCATTTGTTTCACCTCAAAATCGTGCCAATGAGTGTCCTCCAGCCAAGGAGTCATATGAATGGGATTCGAACAAATTCCATCTACGGACTCCGAACATGAATTTCAAGCACAACATGCTACTGATCTTTGAAGGATATGTGTTCATTTGTTTCACCTCAAAATCATGCCAATGAGTCACCTCCAGGGAAGGAGTTATATGGATAGGATTCGAACAAATTCCATCTTCGCACTTCGAACATGAATTTCGAGCATAACATTCAAATGATGATTGAGGAATATGAGTGCATTTGTTTCACCTCAAAATCGTGCCAATGAGTCACCTCCAGCCAAGGAATGATATGAATGGGATTTGATCAAATTCCATTGACGGACTTCGAACATGAATTTCCAGCACAACATGCTACTGATCTTTGAAGGATATGTGTGCATTTGTTTCACCTCAAAATCATGCCAATGAGTCACCTCCAGCCAAGGAGTTATTTGAATAGGATTCGAACAAATTCCATCTTCGTACTTCGAACATCAATTTCAAGCACAACCTTCAAACGATTATTGAGGAATATGTGTGCATTTGTTTTACCTCAAAATCATGCCAATGACTGACCTCAAGCCAAGGAGTCATATGAATGGGATTCGAACAAATTCCATCTACGGACTTCGAACAAGAATTTCAAGCACAACATTCAAATGATTATTGACGAATATCTGTGCATTTGTTTCACCTCAAAATCATGCCAATGAGTCACCTCCAGCCAAGGAGTCAAATGAATAGGATTCGAACAAATTCAATTTTCGCACTTCGAACATGAATTTCAAGCACAACATTCAAATGATTATTGAGGAATATGTGTGCATTTGTTTCACCTCAAAATCGTGCCAATGAGTCACCTCCAGCCAAAGAATATTATGAATGGGATTCGAACAAATTCCATCTACGGAGTTCGAACATGAATATCATGCCCGACATGCTAATGATCTTTGAGAGACATGTGTGCATTTGTATCACCTTTAAATCATTCCAATCAGTCACCTCCAGCCTAGGAATCATATGAATGGGATTCGAACAAATTCCATCATTGCACTCCGAACATGAATTTCAGGCACAACATTCTAATGATCTTTGAGAGACATGTGTGCATTTGTATCACCTATAAAATCATGCCAATGAGTGACCTCCAGCCAAGTAGTCATATGAATGGGATTCGAACAAATTCCGTCTACAGACTTCGAACAAGAATTTCAAGCACAACATTCAAATGATTATTGACGAATATGTGTGCATTTGTTTCACCTAAAAATCATTCTAATGAGTCACCTCCAGCCAAGGAGTCATATGAATAGGATTCGAACAAATTCAATTTTCGCACTTCGAACATGAATTTCAAGCACAACATTCAAATGATTATTGAGGAATATGTGTGCATTTGTTTCACCTCAAAATCGTGCCAATGAGTCACCTCCAGCCAAGGAATATTATGAATGGGATTCGAACAAATTCCATCTTCGCACGTCGAACATGAATATCATGCCCGACATGCTAATGATCTTTGAGAGACATGTGTGCATTTGTATCACCTCAAAATCATTCCAATCAGTCACCTCCAACTTAGGAATCATATGAATGGGATTCGAACAAATTCCATCTTCGCACTTCGAACATGAATTTCAGGCACAACATTCTAATCGTCTTTGAGGAATATGTGTGTATTTGTTTCACCTCAAAATCATGCCAATGAGTCACCTCCAGTCAAGGAGTTATAAGAATAGGATTCGAACAAATTCGATCTACGGACTTCGAACATGAATTTGAAGCACAACATTCAAATGATTATTGACGAATATGTGTGCATTTGTTTCACCTCAAAATCGTGCCAATGAGTCACCTCCAGCCAAGGAATATTATGAATGGGATTCGTACAAATTCCATCTTCGCACGTCGAACATGAATATCATGCCCGACATGCTAATGATCTTTGAGAGACATGTGTGCATTTGTATCACCTCAAAATCATTCCAATCAGTCACCTCCAACTTAGGAATCATATGAATGGGATTCGAACAAATTCCATCTTCGCACTTCGAACATGAATTTCAGGCTCAACATTCTAATGGTCTTTGAGGAATATGTGTGCATTTGTTTCACCTCAAAATCATGCCAATGAGTGACCTCCAGCCAAGGAGTCATATTAATGGGATTCGAAAAAATTCCATCTACGCACATCGAACATGAATTTCAAGCACAACATGCTACTGATCTTTGAAGGATATGTGTGCATTTGTTTCACCTCAAAATCATGCCAATGAGTCACCTCCAGCCAAGGAGTTATATGGATAGGATTCGAATAAATTCAATTTTCGCACTTCGAACATGAATTTCAAGCACAACATTCAAATGATTATTGAGGAATATGTGTGCATTTGTTTCACCTCAAAATCGTGCCAATGAGTCACCTCCAGCCAAGGAATATTATGAATGGGATTCGAACAAATTCCATCTTTGCACTCCGAACATGAATTTCAGGCACAACATTCTAATGGTCTTTGAGGAATATGTGTGCATTTGTTTCACCTCAAAATCATGCCAATGAGTGACCTCCAGCCAAGTAGTCATATGAATGGGATTCGAACAAATTCCATCTACGGACTTCGAACAAGAATTTCAGGCACAACATTCAAATGAATATTGACGAATATGTGTGCGCATTTGTTTCGCCTCAAAATCATGCCAATGAGTCACCTCCAGCCAAGGAGTCATATGAATAGGATTCGAACAATTCCATTTTCGCACTTCGAACAAGAATTTCAAGCACAACATTCAAATGATTATTGACGAATATGTGTGCATTTGTTTCACCTCAAAATCATGCCAATGAGTCACCTCCAGCCAAGAAGTCATATGAATAGGATTCGAACAAATTCCATTTTCGCACTTCGAACATGAATTTCAAGCACAACATTCGAATGATTATTGAGGAATATGTGTGCATTTGTTTCACCTCAAAATCGTGCCAATGAGTCACCTCCAGCCAAGGAATATTATGAATGGGATTCGAACAAATTCCATCTTCGCACGTTGAACATGAATATCATGCCCGACATGCTAATGATCTTTGAGAGACATGTGTGCATTTGTATCACCTTAAAATCATTCCAATCAGTCACCTCCAGCCTAGGAATAATATGAATGGGATTCGAACAAATTCCATCTTCGCACTCCGAACATGAATTTCAGGCACAACATTCTAATGGTCTTTGAGGAATGTGTGCGCATTTGTTTCGCCTCAAAATCATGCCAATGAGTCACCTCCAGCCAAGGAGTCATATGAATAGGATTCGAACAAATTCAATTTTCGCACTTCGAACATGAATTTCAAGCACAACATTCAAATGATTATTGAGGAATATGTGTGCATTTGTTTCACCTCAAAATCGTGCCAATGAGTCACCTCCAGCCAAGGAATATTATGAATGGGATTCGAACAAATTCCATCTTCGCACGTCGAACATGAATATCATGCCCGACATGCTAATGATCTTTGAGAGACATGTGTGCATTTGTATCACCTTAAAATCTTCCAATCAGTCACCTCCAGCCTAGGAATCATATGAATGGGGTTCGAACAAATTCCATCTTCGCACTCCGAACAAGAATTCCAAGCACAACATTCAAATGATTATTGACGAATATGTGTGCATTTGTTTCACCTCAAAATCATGCCAATGAGTGACCTCCAGCCAAGTAGTTATATGAATAGGATTCGAACAAATTCCATCTACGGACTTCGAACAAGAATTTCAAGCACAACATTCAAATGAATATTGACGAATATGTGTGCGCATTTGTTTCACCTCAAAATCATGCCAATGAGTCACCTCCAGCCAAGGAGTCATATGAATAGAATTCGAACAAATTCCATTTTCGCACTTCGAACATGAATTTCAAGCACAACATTCAAATGATTATTGAGGAATATGTGTGCATTTGTTTCACCTCAAAATCGTGCCAATGAGTCACCTCCAGCCAAGGAATATTATGAATGGGATTCGAACAAATTCCATCTTCGCACGTCGAACATGAATATCATGCCCGGCATGCTAATGATCTTTGAGAGACATGTGTGCATTTGTATCACCTTAAAATCATTCCAATCAGTCACCTCCAGCCTAGGAGTCATATGAATGGGATTCGAACAAATTCCATTTTCGCACTCCGAACATGAATTTCAGGCACAACATTCTAATGGTCTTTGAGGAATATGTGTGCATTTGTTTCACCTCAAAATCATGCCAATTAGTGACCTCTAGCCAAGAAGTCATATGAATGGGATTCGAACAAATTCCATCTTCGCACTTCGAACATGAATTGCAACCACAACATTCAAATGATTATTGAGGAATATGTGTGCATTTGTTTCACCTCAAAATCATGCCAATGAGTGACCTCCAGCCAAGGAGTCATATGAATGGGATTCGAACAAATTCCATCTACGGACTTCGAACATGAATTTCAAGCACAACATTCAAATGATTATTGAGGAATATGTGTGCATTTGTTTCACCTCAAAATCATGCCAATGAGTGACCTCCAGCCAAGGAGTCATATGAATGGGATTCGAACAAATTCCATCTACGGACTTCGAACATGAATTTCAAGCACAACATTCAAATGATTATTGAGGAATATGAGTGCATTTGTATCACCTAAAAATCGTGCGAATGAGTCACATCCAGCCAAGGAATCATATGAATGGGATTCGAACAAATTCCATCTTCGCACTTCGAACATGAATTTCAGGCACAACATTCTAATGGTCTTTGAGGAATATGTGTGCATTTGTTTCACCTCAAAATCATGCCAATGAGTGACCTCCAGCCAAGGAGGCATATGAATGGGATTTGAACAAATTCCATCTACGGACTTCGAACAAGAATTTCAAGCACAACATTCAAATGATTATTGAGGAATATGTGTGCATTTGTTTCACCTCAAAATCGTGCCAATGAGTCACCTCCAGCCAAGGAATATTATGAATGGGATTCGAACAAATTCCATCTTCGCACGTCGAACATGAATATCATGCCCGACATGCTAATGATCTTTGAGAGACATGTGTGCATTTGTATCACCTTAAAATCATTCCAATCAGTCACCTCCAGCCTAGGAATCCTATGAATGGGATTCGAACAAATTCCATCTTCGCACTCCGAACATGAATTTCAGGCACAACATTCTAATAGTCTTTGAGGAATATGTGTGCATTTGTTTCACCTATAAAATCATGCCAATGAGTGACCTCCAGCCAAGTAGTCTTATGAATGGGATTCGAACAAATTCCATCTACGGAGTTCGAACAAGAATTTCAAGCACAACATTCAAATGATTATTGACGAATATGTGTACATTTGTTTCACCTCAAAATCATGCCAATGAGTCACCTCCAGCCAAGGAGTCATATGAATAGGATTCGAACAAATTCCATTTTCGCACTTCGAACATGAATTTCAAGCACAACATTCAAATGATTATTGAGGAATATGTGTGCATTTGTTTCACCTCAAAATCGTGCCAATGAGTCACCTCCAGCCAAGGAATATTATGAATGGGATTCGAACAAATTCCATCTTCGCACGTCGAACATGAATATCATGCCCGACATGCTAATGATCTTTGAGAGACATGTGTGCATTTGTATCACCTCAAAATCATTCCAATCAGTCACCTCCAACTTAGAAATCATATGAATGGGATTCGAACAAATTCCATCTTCGCACTTCGAACATGAATTTCAGGCACAACATTCTAATCGTCTTTGAGGAATATGTGTGCATTTGTTTCACCTCAAAATCATGCCAATGAGTCACCTCCAGTCAAGGAGTTATAAGAATAGGATTCGAACAAATTCCATCTACGGACTTCGAACATGAATTTGAAGCACAACATTCAAATAATTATTGAGGAATATGTGTGCATTTGTTTCACCTCAAAATCGTGCCAATGAGTCACCTCCAGCCAAGGAATATTATGAATGGGATTCGTACAAATTCCATCTTCGCACGTCGAACATGAATATCATGCCCGACATGCTAATGATCTTTGAGAGACATGTGTGCATTTGTATCACCTCAAAATCATTCCAATCAGTCACCTCCAACTTAGGAATCATATGAATGGGATTCGAACAAATTCCATCTTCGCACTTCGAACATGAATTTCAGGCTCAACATTCTAATGGTCTTTGAGGAATATGTGTGCATTTGTTTCACCTCAAAATCATGCCAATGAGTGACCTCCAGCCAAGGAGTCATATTAATGGGATTCGAAAAAATTCCATCTACGCACATCGAACATGAATTTCAAGCACAACATGCTACTGATCTTTGAAGGATATGTGTGCATTTGTTTCACCTCAAAATCATGCCAATGAGTCACCTCCAGCCAAGGAGTTATATGGATAGGATTCGAATAAATTCAATTTTCGCACTTCGAACATGAATGTCAAGCACAACATTCAAATGATTATTGAGGAATATGTGTGCATTTGTTTCACCTCAAAATCGTGCCAATGAGTCACCTCCAGCCAAGGAATATTATGAATGGGATTCGAACAAATTCCATCTTCGCACGTTGAACAGGAATATCATGCCCGGCATGCTAATGATCTTTGAGAGACATGTGTGCATTTGTAACACCTTAAAATCATTCCAATCAGTCACCTCCAGCCTAGGAGTCATATGAATGGGATTCGAACAAATTCAATTTTCGCACTCCGAACATGAATTTCAGGCACAACATTCTAATAGTCTTTGAGGAATATGTGTGCATTTGTTTCACCTCAAAATCATGCCAATGAGTCACCTCCAGTCAAGGAGTTATAAGAATAGGATTCGAACAAATTCCATCTACGGACTTCGAACATGAATTTGAAGCACAACATTCAAATAATTATTGAGGAATATGTGTGCATTTGTTTCACCTCAAAATCGTGCCAATGAGTCACCTCCAGCCAAGGAATATTATGAATGGGATTCGTACAAATTCCATCTTCGCACGTCGAACATGAATATCATGCCCGACATGCTAATGATCTTTGAGAGACATGTGTGCATTTGTATCACCTCAAAATCATTCCAATCAGTCACCTCCAACTTAGGAATCATATGAATGGGATTCGAACAAATTCCATCTTCGCACTTCGAACATGAATTTCAGGCTCAACATTCTAATGGTCTTTGAGGAATATGTGTGCATTTGTTTCACCTCAAAATCATGCCAATGAGTGACCTCCAGCCAAGGAGTCATATTAATGGGATTCGAAAAAATTCCATCTACGCACATCGAACATGAATTTCAAGCACAACATGCTACTGATCTTTGAAGGATATGTGTGCATTTGTTTCACCTCAAAATCATGCCAATGAGTCACCTCCAGCCAAGGAGTTATATGGATAGGATTCGAATAAATTCAATTTTCGCACTTCGAACATGAATGTCAAGCACAACATTCAAATGATTATTGAGGAATATGTGTGCATTTGTTTCACCTCAAAATCGTGCCAATGAGTCACCTCCAGCCAAGGAATATTATGAATGGGATTCGAACAAATTCCATCTTCGCACGTCGAACAGGAATATCATGCCCGGCATGCTAATGATCTTTGAGAGACATGTGTGCATTTGTAACACCTTAAAATCATTCCAATCAGTCACCTCCAGCCTAGGAGTCATATGAATGGGATTCGAACAAATTCAATTTTCGCACTCCGAACATGAATTTCAGGCACAACATTCTAATAGTCTTTGAGGAATATGTGTGCATTTGTTTCACCTCAAAATCATGCCAATGAGTGACCTCCAGCCAAGTAGTCATATGAATGGGATTCGAACAAATTCCATCTACGGACTTCGAACAAGAATTTCAAGCACAACATTCAAATGAATATTGACGAATATGTGTGCGCATTTGTTTCACCTCAAAATCATGCCAATGAGTCACCTCCAGCCAAGGAATATTATGAATGGGATTCGTACAAATTCCATCTTCGCACGTCGAACATGAATATCATGCCCGACATGCTAATGATCTTTGAGAGACATGTGTGCATTTGTATCACCTCAAAATCATTCCAATCAGTCACCTCCAACTTAGGAATCATATGAATGGGATTCGAACAAATTCCATCTTCGCACTTCGAACATGAATTTCAGGCTCAACATTCTAATGGTCTTTGAGGAATATGTGTGCATTTGTTTCACCTCAAAATCATGCCAATGAGTGACCTCCAGCCAAGGAGTCATATTAATGGGATTCGAAAAATTTCCATCTACGCACATCGAACATGAATTTCAAGCACAACATGCTACTGATCTTTGAAGGATATGTGTGCATTTGTTTCACCTCAAAATCATGCCAATGAGTCACCTCCAGCCAAGGAGTTATATGGATAGGATTCGAATAAATTCAATTTTCGCACTTCGAACATGAATGTCAAGCACAACATTCAAATGATTATTGAGGAATATGTGTGCATTTGTTTCACCTCAAAATCGTGCCAATGAGTCACCTCCAGCCAAGGAATATTATGAATGGGATTCGAACAAATTCCATCTTCGCACGTCGAACAGGAATATCATGCCCGGCATGCTAATGATCTTTGAGAGACATGTGTGCATTTGTAACACCTTAAAATCATTCCAATCAGTCACCTCCAGCCTAGGAGTCATATGAATGGGATTCGAACAAATTCAATTTTCGCACTCCGAACATGAATTTCAGGCACAACATTCTAATAGTCTTTGAGGAATATGTGTGCATTTGTTTCACCTCAAAATCATGCCAATGAGTGACCTCCAGCCAAGTAGTCATATGAATGGGATTCGAACAAATTCCATCTACGGACTTCGAACAAGAATTTCAAGCACAACATTCAAATGAATATTGACGAATATGTGTGCGCATTTGTTTCACCTCAAAATCATGCCAATGAGTCACCTCCAGCCAAGGAGTCATATGAATAGAATTCGAACAAATTCCATTTTCGCACTTCGAACATGAATTTCAAGCACAACATTCAAATGATTATTGAGGAATATGTGTGCATTTGTTTCACCTCAAAATCGTGCCAATGATTCACCTCCAGCCAAGGAATATTATGAATGGGATTCGAACAAATTCCATCTTCGCACGTCGAACATGAATATCATGCCCGACATGCTAATGATCTTTGAGAGACATGTGTGCATTTGTATCACCTTAAAATCATTCCAATCAGTCACCTCCAGCCTAGGTATCATATGAATGGTATTCGAACAAATTCCATCTTTGCACTCCGAACATGAATTTCAGGCACAACATTCTAATGGTCTTTGAGGAATATGTGTGCATTTGTTTTACCTCAAAATCATGCCAATGAGTGACCTCCAGCCAAGTAGTCATATGAATGGGATTCGAACAAATTCCATCTACGGACTTCGAACAAGAATTTCAAGCACAACATTCAAATGATTATTGAGGAATATGTGTGCATTTGTTTCACCTCAAAATCATGCCAATGAGTCACCTCCAGCCAAGGAGTCAAATGAATAGGATTCGAACAAATTCAATTTTCGCATTTCGAACATGAATTTCAAGCACAACATTCAAATGATTATTGAGGAATATGTGTGCATTTGTTTCACCTCAAAATCGTGCCAATGAGTCACCTCCAGTCAAGGAATATTATGAATGGGATTCGAACAAATTCCATCTTCGCACGTCGAACATGAATATCATGCCCGACATGCTAATGATCTTTGAGAGACATGTGTGCATTTGTATCACCTTAAAATCATTCCAATCAGTCACCTCCAGCCTAGGTATCATATGAATGGGATTCGAACAAATTCCATCTTTGCACTCCGAACATGAATTTCAGGCACAACATTCTAATGGTCTTTGAGGAATATGTGTGCATTTGTTTCACCTCAAAATCATGCCAATGAGTGACCTCCAGCCAAGTAGTCATATGAATGGGATTCGAACAAATTCCATCTACGGACTTCGAACAAGAATTTCAAGCACAACATTCAAATGAATATTGACGAATATGTGTGCGCATTTGTTTCGCCTCAAAATCATGCCAATGAGTCACCTCCAGCCAAGGAGTCATATGAATAGGATTCGAACAATTCCATTTTCGCACTTCGAACATGAATTTCAAGCACAACATTCAAATGATTATTGAGGAATATGTGTGCATTTGTTTCACCTCAAAATCGTGCCAATGAGTCACCTCCAGCCAAGGAATATTATGAATGGGATTCGAACAAATTCCATCTTCGCACGTCGAACATGAATATCATGCCCGACATGCTAATGATCTTTGAGAGACATGTGTGCATTTGTATCACCTTAAAATATTCCAATCAGTCACCTCCAGCCTAGGAATCATATGAATGGGGTTCGAACAAATTCCATCTTCGCACTCCGAACAAGAATTTCAAGCACAACATTCAAATGATTATTGACGAATATGTGTGCATTTGTTTCACCACAAAATCATGCCAATGAGTGACCTCCAGCCAAGTAGTCATATGAATGGGATTCGAACAAATTCCATCTACGGACTTCGAACAAGAATTTCAAGCACAACATTCAAATGAATATTGACGAATATGTGTGCGCATTTGTTTCACCTCAAAATCATGCCAATGAGTCACCTCCAGCCAAGGAGTCATATGAATAGGATTCGAACAAATTCCATTTTCGCACTTCGAACATGAATTTCAAGCACAACATTCAAATGATTATTGAGGAATATGTGTGCATTTGTTTCACCTCAAAATCGTGCCAATGAGTCACCTCCAGCCAAGGAATATTATGAATGGGATTCGAACAAATTCCATCTTCGCACGTCGAACATGAATATCATGCCCGGCATGCTAATGATCTTTGAGAGACATGTGTGCATTTGTATCACCTTAAAATCATTCCAATCAGTCACCTCCAGCCTAGGAGTCATATGAATGGGATTCGAACAAATTCCATTTTCGCACTCCGAACATGAATTTCAGGCACAACATTCTAATGGTCTTTGAGGAATATGTGTGCATTTGTTTCACCTCAAAATCATGCCAATTAGTGACCTCTAGCCAAGAAGTCATATGAATGGGATTCGAACAAATTCCATCTTCGCACTTCGAACATGAATTGCAACCACAACATTCAAATGATTATTGAGGAATATGTGTGCATTTGTTTCACCTCAAAATCATGCCAATGAGTGACCTCCAGCCAAGGAGTCATATGAATGGGATTCGAACAAATTCCATCTACGGACTTCGAACATGAATTTCAAGCACAACATTCAAATGATTATTGAGGAATATGTGTGCATTTGTTTCACCTCAAAATCATGCCAATGAGTGACCTCCAGCCAAGGAGTCATATGAATGGGATTCGAACAAATTCCATCTACGGACTTCGAACATGAATTTCAAGCACAACATTCAAATGATTATTGAGGAATATGAGTGCATTTGTATCACCTAAAAATCGTGCGAATGAGTCACATCCAGCCAAGGAATCATATGAATGGGATTCGAACAAATTCCATCTTCGCACTTCGAACATGAATTTCAGGCACAACATTCTAATGGTCTTTGAGGAATATGTGTGCATTTGTTTCACCTCAAAATCATGCCAATGAGTGACCTCCAGCCAAGGAGGCATATGAATGGGATTTGAACAAATTCCATCTACGGACTTCGAACAAGAATTTCAAGCACAACATTCAAATGATTATTGAGGAATATGTGTGCATTTGTTTCACCTCAAAATCGTGCCAATGAGTCACCTCCAGCCAAGGAATATTATGAATGGGATTCGAACAAATTCCATCTTCGCACGTCGAACATGAATATCATGCCCGACATGCTAATGATCTTTGAGAGACATGTGTGCATTTGTATCACCTTAAAATCATTCCAATCAGTCACCTCCAGCCTAGGAATCCTATGAATGGGATTCGAACAAATTCCATCTTCGCACTCCGAACATGAATTTCAGGCACAACATTCTAATAGTCTTTGAGGAATATGTGTGCATTTGTTTCACCTATAAAATCATGCCAATGAGTGACCTCCAGCCAAGTAGTCTTATGAATGGGATTCGAACAAATTCCATCTACGGAGTTCGAACAAGAATTTCAAGCACAACATTCAAATGATTATTGACGAATATGTGTACATTTGTTTCACCTCAAAATCATGCCAATGAGTCACCTCCAGCCAAGGAGTCATATGAATAGGATTCGAACAAATTCCATTTTCGCACTTCGAACATGAATTTCAAGCACAACATTCAAATGATTATTGAGGAATATGTGTGCATTTGTTTCACCTCAAAATCGTGCCAATGAGTCACCTCCAGCCAAGGAATATTATGAATGGGATTCGAACAAATTCCATCTTCGCACGTCGAACATGAATATCATGCCCGACATGCTAATGATCTTTGAGAGACATGTGTGCATTTGTATCACCTCAAAATCATTCCAATCAGTCACCTCCAACTTAGAAATCATATGAATGGGATTCGAACAAATTCCATCTTCGCACTTCGAACATGAATTTCAGGCACAACATTCTAATCGTCTTTGAGGAATATGTGTGTATTTGTTTCACCTCAAAATCATGCCAATGAGTCACCTCCAGTCAAGGAGTTATAAGAATAGGATTCGAACAAATTCCATCTACGGACTTCGAACATGAATTTGAAGCACAACATTCAAATAATTATTGAGGAATATGTGTGCATTTGTTTCACCTCAAAATCGTGCCAATGAGTCACCTCCAGCCAAGGAATATTATGAATGGGATTCGTACAAATTCCATCTTCGCACGTCGAACATGAATATCATGCCCGACATGCTAATGATCTTTGAGAGACATGTGTGCATTTGTATCACCTCAAAATCATTCCAATCAGTCACCTCCAACTTAGGAATCATATGAATGGGATTCGAACAAATTCCATCTTCGCACTTCGAACATGAATTTCAGGCTCAACATTCTAATGGTCTTTGAGGAATATGTGTGCATTTGTTTCACCTCAAAATCATGCCAATGAGTGACCTCCAGCCAAGGAGTCATATTAATGGGATTCGAAAAAATTCCATCTACGCACATCGAACATGAATTTCAAGCACAACATGCTACTGATCTTTGAAGGATATGTGTGCATTTGTTTCACCTCAAAATCATGCCAATGAGTCACCTCCAGCCAAGGAGTTATATGGATAGGATTCGAATAAATTCAATTTTCGCACTTCGAACATGAATGTCAAGCACAACATTCAAATGATTATTGAGGAATATGTGTGCATTTGTTTCACCTCAAAATCGTGCCAATGAGTCACCTCCAGCCAAGGAATATTATGAATGGGATTCGAACAAATTCCATCTTCGCACGTCGAACAGGAATATCATGCCCGGCATGCTAATGATCTTTGAGAGACATGTGTGCATTTGTAACACCTTAAAATCATTCCAATCAGTCACCTCCAGCCTAGGAGTCATATGAATGGGATTCGAACAAATTCAATTTTCGCACTCCGAACATGAATTTCAGGCACAACATTCTAATAGTCTTTGAGGAATATGTGTGCATTTGTTTCACCTCAAAATCATGCCAATGAGTGACCTCCAGCCAAGTAGTCATGAATGGGATTCGAACAAATTCCATCTACGGACTTCGAACAAGAATTTCAAGCACAACATTCAAATGAATATTGACGAATATGTGTGCGCATTTGTTTCGCCTCAAAATCATGCCAATGAGTCACCTCCAGCCAAGGAGTCATATGAATAGGATTCGAACAATTCCATTTTCGCACTTCGAACATGAATTTCAAGCACAACATTCAAATGATTATTGAGGAATATGTGTGCATTTGTTTCACCTCAAAATCGTGCCAATGAGTCACCTCCAGCCAAGGAATATTATGAATGGGATTCGAACAAATTCCATCTTCGCACGTCGAACATGAATATCATGCCCGACATGCTAATGATCTTTGAGAGACATGTGTGCATTTGTATCACCTTAAAATCTTCCAATCAGTCACCTCCAGCCTAGGAATCATATGAATGGGGTTCGAACAAATTCCATCTTCGCACTCCGAACAAGAATTTCAAGCACAACATTCAAATGATTATTGACGAATATGTGTGCATTTGTTTCACCACAAAATCATGCCAATGAGTGACCTCCAGCCAAGTAGTCATATGAATGGGATTCGAACAAATTCCATCTACGGACTTCGAACAAGAATTTCAAGCACAACATTCAAATGAATATTGACGAATATGTGTGCGCATTTGTTTCACCTCAAAATCATGCCAATGAGTCACCTCCAGCCAAGGAGTCATATGAATAGGATTCGAACAAATTCCATTTTCGCACTTCGAACATGAATTTCAAGCACAACATTCAAATGATTATTGAGGAATATGTGTGCATTTGTTTCACCTCAAAATCGTGCCAATGAGTCACCTCCAGCCAAGGAATATTATGAATGGGATTCGAACAAATTCCATCTTCGCACGTCGAACATGAATATCATGCCCGGCATGCTAATGATCTTTGAGAGACATGTGTGCATTTGTATCACCTTAAAATCATTCCAATCAGTCACCTCCAGCCTAGGAGTCATATGAATGGGATTCGAACAAATTCCATTTTCGCACTCCGAACATGAATTTCAGGCACAACATTCTAATGGTCTTTGAGGAATATGTGTGCATTTGTTTCACCTCAAAATCATGCCAATTAGTGACCTCTAGCCAAGAAGTCATATGAATGGGATTCGAACAAATTCCATCTTCGCACTTCGAACATGAATTTCAGGCTCAACATTCTAATGGTCTTTGAGGAATATGTGTGCATTTGTTTCACCTCAAAATCATGCCAATGAGTGACCTCCAGCCAAGGAGTCATATGAATGGGATTCGAACAAATTCCATCTACGGACTTCGAACATGAATTTCAAGCACAACATTCAAATGATTATTGAGGAATATGTGTGCATTTGTTTCACCTCAAAATCATGCCAATGAGTGACCTCCAGCCAAGGAGTCATATGAATGGGATTCGAACAAATTCCATCTACGGACTTCGAACATGAATTTCAAGCACAACATTCAAATGATTATTGAGGAATATGAGTGCATTTGTATCACCTAAAAATCGTGCGAATGAGTCACATCCAGCCAAGGAATCATATGAATGGGATTCGAACAAATTCCATCTTCGCACTTCGAACATGAATTTCAGGCACAACATTCTAATGGTCTTTGAGGAATATGTGTGCATTTGTTTCACCTCAAAATCATGCCAATGAGTGACCTCCAGCCAAGGAGTCATATGAATGGGATTCGAACAAATTCCATCTACGGACTTCGAACATGAATTTCAAGCACAACATTCAAATGATTATTGAGGAATATGTGTGCATTTGTTTCACCTCAAAATCATGCCAATGAGTGACCTCCAGCCAAGGAGTCATATGAATGGGATTCGAACAAATTCCATCTACGGACTTCGAACATGAATTTCAAGCACAACATTCAAATGATTATTGAGGAATATGAGTGCATTTGTATCACCTAAAAATCGTGCGAATGAGTCACATCCAGCCAAGGAATCATATGAATGGGATTCGAACAAATTCCATCTTCGCACTTCGAACATGAATTTCAGGCACAACATTCTAATGGTCTTTGAGGAATATGTGTGCATTTGTTTCACCTCAAAATCATGCCAATTAGTGACCTCTAGCCAAGGAGTCATATGAATGGGATTCGAACAAATTCCATCTTCGCACTTAGAACATGAATTGCAACCACAACATTGAAATGATTATTGAGGAATATGTGTGCATTTGTTTCACCTCAAAATCATGCCAATGAGTCACCTCCAGCCAAGGAGTCATATGAATAGGATTCGAACAAATTCCATCTTCGCACGTCGAACATGAATATCATGCCTGACATGCTAATGATCTTTGAGAGACATGTGTGCATTTGTATCACCTCAAAATCATTCCAATCAGTCACCTCGTACTTAGGAATCATATGAATGGGATTCGAACAAATTCCATCTTCGCACTCCGAACATGAATTTCAGGCACAACATTCTAATGGTCTTTGAGGAATATGTGTGCATTTGTTTCACCTATAAAATCATGCCAATGAGTGACCTCCAGCCAAGTAGTCATATGAATGGGATTCGAACAAATTCCATCTACGGAGTTCGAACAAGAATTTCAAGCACAACATTCAAATGATTATTGACGAATATGTGTGCATTTGTTTCACCTCAAAATCGTGCCAGTAAGTCACCTCAAATCAAGGAATATTATGAATGGGATTCGAACAAATTCCATCTTCGCACGTCGAACATGAATATCATGCCCGACATGCTAATGATCTTTGAGAGACATGTGTGCATTTGTATCACCTCAAAATCATTCCAATCAGTCACCTCCTACTTAGGAATCATATGAATGGGATTCGAACAAATTCCATCTTCGCACTTAGAACATGAATTGCAACCACAACATTGAAATGATTATTGAGGAATATGTGTGAATTTGTTTCACCTCAAAATCATGCCAATGAGTCACCTCCAGCCAAGGAGTCATATGAATAGGATTCGAACAAATTCCATTTTCACACTTCGAACATGAATTTCAGGCACAACATTCTAATGGTCTTTGAGGAATATGTGTGCATTTGATTCACCTATAAAATCATGCCAATGAGTAACCTCCAGCCAAGTAGTCATATGAATGGGATTCGAACAAATTCCATCTACGGAGTTCAAACAAGAATTTCAAGCACAACATTCAAATGATTATTGACGAATATGTGTGCATTTGATTCACCTATAAAATCATGCCAATGAGTAACCTCCAGCCAAGTAGTCATATGAATGGGATTCGAACAAATTCCATCTACGGAGTTCGAACAAGAATTTCAAGCACAACATTCAAATGATTATTGACGAATATGTGTGCATTTGTTTCACCTCAAAATCATGCCAATGAGTCACCTCCAGCCAAGGAGTCATATGAATAGGATTCGAACAAATTCCATTTTCGCACTTCGAACATGAATTTCAAGCACAACATTCAAATGATTATTGAGGAATATGTGTGCATTTGTTTCACCTCAAAATCGTGCCAATGAGTCACCTCCAGCCAAGTAATATTATGAATGAGATTCGAACAAATTCCATCTTCGCACGTCGAACATGAATATCGTGCCCGACATGCTAATGATCTTTGAGAGACATGTGTGCATTTGTATCACCTTAAAATCATTCCAATCAGTCACCTCCAGCCTAGGAATCATATGAATGGGATTCGAACAAATTCCATCTTCGCACTCCGAACATGAATTTCAGGCACAACATTCTAATAGTCTTTGAGGAATATGTGTGCATTTGTTTCACCTATAAAATCATGCCAATGAGTGACCTCCAGCCAAGTAGTCTTATGAATGGGATTCGAACAAATTCCATCTACGGAGTTCGAACAAGAATTTCAAGCACAACATTCAAATGATTATTGACGAATATGTGTGCATTTGTTTCACCTCAAAATCATGCCAATGAGTCACCTCCAGCCAAGGAGTCATATGAATAGGATTCGAACAAATTCCATTTTCGCACTTCGAACATGAATTTCAAGCACAACATTCAAATGATTATTGAGGAATATGTGTGCTTTTGTTTCACCTCAAAATCGTGCCAATGAGTCACCTCCAGCCAAGGAATATTATGAATGAGATTCGAACAAATTCCATCTTCGCACGTCGAACATGAATATCATGCCCGTCATGCTAATGATCTTTGAGAGACATGTGTGCATTTGTATCACCTGAAAATCATTCCAATCAGTCACCTCCAACTTAGGAATCATATGAATGGGATTCGAACAAATTCCATCTTCGCACTTCGAACATGAATTTCAGGCACAACATTCTAATGGTCTTTAAGGAATATGTGTGCATTTGTTTCACCTCAAAATCATGCCAATTAGTGACATCTAGCCAAGGAGTCATATGAATGGGATTCGAACAAATTCCATCTTCGTACTTCGAACATGAATTGCAACCACAACATTCAAATGATTATTGACGAATATGTATGCATTTGTTTCACCTCAAAATCATGCCAATGAGTGACCTCCAGCCAAGGAGTCATATGAATGGGATTCGAACAAATTCCATCTACGGACTTCGAACATGAATTTCAAGCACAACATTCAAATGATTATTGAGGAATATGTATGCATTTGTTTCACCTAAAAATCGTGCCAATGAGTCACCTCCAACCAAGGAATCATATGAATGGGATTCGAACAAATTCCATCTTCGCACTTCGAACATGAATTTCAGGCACAACATTCTAATGGTCTTTGAGGAATATGTGTGCATTTGTTTCACCTCAAAATCATGCCAATGAGTGACCTCCAGCCAAGTAGTCATATGAATGGGATTCGAACAAATTCCATCTACGGACTTCGAACAAGAATTTCAAGCACAACATTCGAATGATTATTGACGAATATGTGTGCATTTGTATCACCTTAAAATCATTCCAATCAGTCACCTCCAGCCTAGGAATCCTATGAATGGGATTCGAACAAATTCCATCTTCGCACTCCGAACATGAATTTCAGGCACAACATTCTAATAGTCTTTGAGGAATATGTGTGCATTTGTTTCACCTATAAAATCATGCCAATGAGTGACCTCCAGCCAAGTAGTCTTATGAATGGGATTCGAACAAATTCCATCTACGGAGTTCGAACAAGAATTTCAAGCACAACATTCAAATGATTATTGACGAATATGTGTACATTTGTTTCACCTCAAAATCATGCCAATGAGTCACCTCCAGCCAAGGAGTCATATGAATAGGATTCGAACAAATTCCATTTTCGCACTTCGAACATGAATTTCAAGCACAACATTCTAATAGTCTTTGAGGAATATGTGTGCATTTGTTTCACCTATAAAATCATGCCAATGAGTGACCTCCAGCCAAGTAGTCTTATGAATGGGATTCGAACAAATTCCATCTACGGAGTTCGAAGAAGAATTTCAAGCACAACATTCAAATGATTATTGACGAATATGTGTGCATTTGTTTCACCTCAAAATCATGCCAATAAGTCACCTCCAGCCAAGGAGTCATATGAATAGGATTCGAACAATTCCATTTTCGCACTTCGAACATGAATTTCAAGCACAACATTCAATTGATTATTGAGGAATATGTGTGCATTTGTTTCACCTCAAAATCGTGCCAATGAGTCACCTCAAGCCAAGGAATATTATGAATGGGATTCGAACAAGTTCCATCTTCGCACGTCGAACATGAATATCATGCCCGACATGCTAATGATCTTTGAGAGACATGTGTGCATTTGTATCACCTTAAAATCATTCCAATCAGTCACCTCCAGCCTAGGAATCATATGAATAGGATTCGGACAAATTCCATCTTCGCACTCCGAACATGAATTTCAGGCACAACATTCTAATGGTCTTTGAGGAATATGTGTGCATTTGTTTCACCTATAAAATCATGCCAATGAGTGACCTCCAGCCAAGTAGTCATATGAATGGGATTCGAACAAATTCCATCTACGGAGTTCGAACAAGAATTTCAAGCACAACATTCAAATGATTATTGACGAATATGTGTGCATTTGTTTCACCTCAAAATCATGCCAATGAGTCACCTCCAGCCAAGGAGTAATATGAATAGGATTCGAACAAATTCAATTTTCGCACTTCGAACATGAATTTCAAGCACAACATTCAAATGATTATTGAGGAATATGTGTGCATTTGTTTCACCTCAAAATCGTGCCAATGAGTCACCTCCAGCCAAGGAATATTATGAATGGGATTCGAACAAATTCCATCTTCGCACGTCGAACATGAATATCATGCCCGGCATGCTAATGATCTTTGAGAGACATGTGTGCATTTGTATCACCTTAAAATCATTCCAATCAGTCACCTCCAGCCTAGGAGTCATATGAATGGGATTCGAACAAATTCCATTTTCGCACTCCGAACATGAATTTCAGGCACAACATTCTAATGGTCTTTGAGGAATATGTGTGCATTTGTTTCACCTCAAAATCATGCCAATTAGTGACCTCTAGCCAAGAAGTCATATGAATGGGATTCGAACAAATTCCATCTTCGCACTTCGAACATGAATTGCAACCACAACATTCAAATGATTATTGAGGAATATGTGTGCATTTGTTTCACCTCAAAATCATGCCAATGAGTCACCTCCAGCCAAGGAGTCATATGAATAGGATTCGAACAAATTCCATTTTCGCACTTCGAACATGAATTTCAAGCACAACATTCTAATAGTCTTTGAGGAATATGTGTGCATTTGTTTCACCTATAAAATCATGCCAATGAGTGACCTCCAGCCAAGTAGTCTTATGAATGGGATTCGAACAAATTCCATCTACGGAGTTCGAACAAGAATTTCAAGCACAACATTCAAATGATTATTGACGAATATGTGTGCATTTGTTTCACCTCAAAATCATGCCAATAAGTCACCTCCAGCCAAGGAGTCATATGAATAGGATTCGAACAATTCCATTTTCGCACTTCGAACATGAATTTCAAGCACAACATTCAAATGATTATTGAGGAATATGTGTGCATTTGTTTCACCTCAAAATCGTGCCAATGAGTCACCTCCAGCCAAGGAATATTATGAATGGGATTCGAACAAATTCCATCTTCGCACGTCGAACATGAATATCATGCCCGGCATGCTAATGATCTTTGAGAGACATGTGTGCATTTGTATCACCTTAAAATCATTCCAATCAGTCACCTCCAGCCTAGGAGTCATATGAATGGGATTCGAACAAATTCCATCTTCGCACTCCGAACATGAATTTCAGGCACAACATTCTAATGGTCTTTGAGGAATATGTGTGCATTTGTTTCACCTCAAAATCATGCCAATGAGTGACCTCCAGCCAAGTAGTCATATGAATGGGATTCGATCAAATTCCATCTACGGACTTCGAACAAGAATTTCAAGCACAACATTCAAATGATTATTGACGAATATGTGTGCATTTGTTTCACCTCAAAATCATGCCAATGAGTCACCTCCAGCCAAGGAGTCATATGAATAGGATTCGAACAAATTCAATTTTCGCACTTTGAACATGAATTTCAAGCACGACATTCAAATGATTATTGAGGAATATGTGTGCATTTGTTTCACCTCAAAATCGTGCCAATGAGTCACCTCCAGCCAAGGAATATTATGAATGGGATTCGAAGAAATTCCATCTTCGCACGTCGAACATGAATATCATGCCCGACATGCTAATGATCTTTGAGAGACATGTGTGCATTTGTATCACCTTAAAATCATTCCAATCAGTCACCTCCAGCCTAGGAATCATATGAATGGGATTCAAACAAATTCCATCTTCGCACTCCGAACATGAATTTCAGGCACAACATTCTAATGGTCTTTGAGGAATATGTGTGCATTTGTTTCACCTCAAAATCAGGCCAATTAGTGACCTCTAGCCAAGGAGTCATATGAATGGGATTCGAACAAATTCCATCTTCGCAATTCGAACATGAATTTCAGGCACAACATTCTAATGGTCTTTGAGGAATATGTGTGCATTTGTTTCACCTGAAAATCATGCCAATGAGTGACCTCCAGCCAAGGAATATTATGAATGGGATTCGAACAAATTCCATCTTCGCACGTCGAACATGAATATCATGCCCGACATGCTAATGATCTTTGAGAGACATGTGTGCATTTGTATCACCTCAAAATCATTCCAATCAGTCACCTCCAACTTAGGAATCATATGAATGGGATTCGAACAAATTCCATCTTCGCACTTCGAACATGAATTTCAGGCACAACATTCTAATGGACTTTGAGGAATATGTGTGTATTTGTTTCACCTCAAAATCATGCCAATGAGTCACCTCCAGTCAAGGAGTTATATGAATAAGATTCGAACAAATTCCATCTACGGACTTCGAACATGAATTTGAAGCACAACATTCAAATGATTATTGAGGAATATGTGTGCATTTGTTTCACCTCAAAATCGTGCCAATGAGTCACCTCCAGCCAAGGAATATTATGAATAGGATTCGAACAAATTCCATCTTCGCACGTCGAACATGAATATCATGCCCGACATGCTAATGATCTTTGAGAGACATGTGTGCATTTGTATCACCTCAAAATCATTCCAATCAGTCACCTCCAGCCTAGGAATCATATGAATGGGATTCGAACAAATTCCATCTTCGCACATCGAACATGAATTTCAAGCACAACATTCAAATGATTATTGAGGAATATGTGTGCATTTGTTTCACCTCAAAATCATGTCAATGAGTCACTTCCAGCCAAGGAATCATATGAATGGGATTCGAACAAATTCCATCTTCGCACGTCGAACATGAATATCATGCCCGACATGGTAATGAACTTTGAGAGACATGTGTGCATTTGTATCACCTCAAAATTATTCCAATCAGTCATCTCCAGCCTAGGAATCATATGAATAGGATTCGAACAAATTCCATCTTCGCACTTCGAACATGAATTTTAAGCACAACATTCAAATGATTATTGACGAATATGTGTGCATTTGTTTCACCTAAAAATCGTGCCAATGAGTCACCTCCAACCAAGGAATCATATGAATGGGATTCGAACAAATTCCATCTTCGCACGTCGAACATGACTATCATGCCCGACATGCTAATGATCTTCGAGAGACATGTGTGCATTTGTATCACCTCAAAATCATTCCAATCAGTCACCTCCAGCACAGGAATCATATGAATGGGATTCGAACAAATTTCATCTTCGCACTTCGAACATGAATTTCAGGCACAACATTCTAATTTTCTTTGAGGAATATGTGTGCATTTGTTTCACCTCAAAATCATGCCAATGAGTGACCTCCAGCCAAGTAGTCATATGAATGGGATTCGAACAAATTCCATCTACGGACTTCGAACAAGAATTTCAAGCACAACATTCAAATGATTATTGACGAATATGTGTGCATTTGTTTCACCTCAAAATCATGCCAATGAGTCACCTCCAGCCAAGGAGTTATATGAATAGGATTCGAACAAATTCCATCTTCGCACTTCGAACATGAATTTCAAGCACAACATTCAAATGATTATTGAGGAATATGTGTGCATTTGTTTCACCTCAAAATCGTGCCAATGAGTCACTTCCAGCCTAGGAATCATATGAATGGGATTCGAACAAATTCCATCTTCGCACGTCGAACATGAATATCATGCCCGACATGGTAATGAACTTTGAGAGACATGTGTGCATTTGTATCACCTCAAAATTATTCCAATCAGTCACCTCCAGCCTAGGAATCATATGAATGGGATTCGAACAAATTTCATCTTCGCACTTCGAACATGAATTTCAGGGACAACATTCTAAGGGTCTTTGAGGAATATGTGTGCATTTGTTTCACCACAAAATCATGCCAATGAGTGACCTCCAGCCAAGGAGTCATATGAATGGGAGTCGAACAAATTCCATCTACACACTTCGAACATGAATTTCAAGCACAACATGCTACTGATCTTTGAAGGATATGTGTGCATTTGTTTCATCTCAAAATCATGCCAATGAGTCACCTCCAGCCAAAGAGTTATATGAATAGGATTCGAACAAATTCCATCTTCGCACTTCGAACATGAATTTTAAGCACAACATTCAAATGATTATTGACGAATATGTGTGCATTTGTTTCACCTAAAAATCGTGCCAATGAGTCACCTCCAGCCAAGGAATCATATGAATGGGATTCGAACAAATTCCATCTTCGCACGTCGAACATGACTATCATGCCCGACCTGCTAATGATCTTCGAGAGACATGTGTGCATTTGTATCACCTCAAAATCATTCCAATCAGTCACCTCCAGCATAGGAATCATATGAATGGGATTCGAACAAATTCCATCTTCGCACTTCGAACATGAATTTCAGGCACAACATTCTAATGGTCTTTGAGGAATATGTGTGTATTTGTTTCACCTCAAAATCATGCCAATGAGTCACCTCCAGTCAAGGAGTTATATGAATAAGATTCGAACAAATTCCATCTACGGACTTCGAACATGAATTTGAAGCACAACATTCAAATGATTATTGAGGAATATGTGTGCATTTGTTTCACCTCAAAATCGTGCCAATGAGTCACCTCCAGCCAAGGAATATTATGAATGGGATACGAACAAATTCCATCTTCGCACGTCGAACATGAATATCATGCCCGACATGCTAATGATCTTTGAGAGACATGTGTGCATTTGTATCACCTCAAAATCATTCCAATCAGTCACCTCCAGCCTAGGAATCATATGAATGGGATTCGAACAAATTCCATCTTCGCACTTCGAACATGAATTTCAAGCACAACATTCAAATGATTATTGAGGAATATGTGTGCATTTGTTTCACCTCAAAATCGTGCCAATGAGTCACTTCCAGCCAAGGAATCATATGAATGGGATTCGAACAAATTCCATCTTCGCACGTCGAACATGAATATCATGCCCGACATGGTAATGAACTTTGAGAGACATGTGTGCATTTGTATCACCTCAAAATTATTCCAATCAGTCATCTCCAGCCTAGGAATCATATGAAGAGGATTCGAACAAATTCCATCTTCGCACTTCGAACATGAATTTTAAGCACAACATTCAAATGATTATTCACGAATATGTGTGCATTTGTTTCACCTAAAAATCGTGCCAATGAGTCACCTCCAGCCAAGGAATCATATGAATGAGATTCGAACAAATTCCATCTTCGCACGTCGAACATGACTATCATGCCCGACATGCTAATGATCTTCGAGAGACATGTGTGCATTTGTATCACCTCAAAATCATTCCAATCAGTCACCTCCAGCATAGGAATCATATGAATGGGATTCGAACAAATTCCATCTTCGCACTTCGAACATGAATTTCAGGCACAACATTCTAATGGTCTTTGAGGAATATGTGTGCATTTGTTTCACCTCAAAATCATGCCAATGAGTGACCTCCAGCCAAGTACTCATATGAATGGGATTCGAACAAATTCCATCTACGGACTTCGAACAAGAATTTCAAGCACAACATTCAAATGATTATTGACGAATGTGTGTGCATTTGTTTCACCTCAAAATCATGCCAATGAGTCACCTCCAGCCAAGGAGTTATATGAATAGGATTCGAACAAATTCCATCTTCGCACTTCGAACATGAATTTCAAGCACAACATTCAAATGATTATTGAGGAATATGTGTGCATTTGTTTCACCTCAAAATCGTGCCAATGAGTCACTTCCAGCCAAGGAATCATATGAATGGGATTCGAACAAATTCCATCTTCGCACGTCGAACATGAATATCATGCCCGACATGGTAATGAACTTTGAGAGACATGTGTGCATTTGTATCACCTCAAAATTATTCCAATCAGTCACCTCCAGCATAGGAATCATATGAATGGGATTCGAACAAATTCCATCTTCGCACGTCGAACATGAATATCATGCCCGACATGGTAATGAACTTTGAGAGACATGTGTGCATTTGTATCACCTCAAAATTATTCCAATCAGTCATCTCCAGCCTAGGAATCATATGAATAGGATTCGAACAAATTCCATCTTCGCACTTCGAACATGAATTTTAAGCACAACATTCAAATGATTATTGACGAATATGTGTGCATTTGTTTCATCTAAAAATCGTGCCAATGAGTCACCTCCAGCCAAGAAATCATATGAATGGGATTCGAACAAATTCCATCTTCGCACGTCGAACATGACTATCATGCCCGACATGCAAATGATCTTCGAGAGACATGTGTGCATTTGTATCACCTCAAAATCATTCCAATCAGTCACCTTCAGCATAGGAATCATATGAATGGGATTCGAACAAATTCCATCTTCGCACTTCGAACATGAATTTCAGGCACAACATTCTAATGGTCTTTGAGGAATATGTGTGCACTTGTTTCACCTCAAAATCATGCCAATGAGTGACCTCCAGCCAAGGAGTCATATGAATGGGATTCGAACAAATTCCATCTACGGACTTCGAACATGAATTTCAAGCACAACATTCAAATGATTATTGAGGAATATGTGTGCATTTGTTTCACCTCAAAATCGTGCCAATGAGTCACCTCCAGCCAAGGAATATTATGAATGGGATTCGAACAAATTCCATCTTCGCACGTCGAACATGAATATCATGCCCGACATGCTAATGATCTTTGAGAGACATGTGTGCATTTGTATCACCTCAAAATCATTCCAATCAGTCACCTCCAACTTAGGAATCATATGAAAGGGATTCGAACAAATTCCATCTTCGCACTTCGAACATGAATTTCAGGCACAACATTCTAATCGTCTTTGAGGAATATGTGTGTATTTGTTTCACCTCAAAATCATGCCAATGAGTCACCTCCAGTCAAGGAGTTATATGAATAAGATTCGAACAAATTCCATCTACGGACTTCGAACATGAATTTGAAGCACAACATTCAAATGATTATTGAGGAATATGTGTGCATTTGTTTCACCTCAAAATCGTGCCAATGAGTCACCTCCAGCCAAGGAATATTATGAATGGGATTCGAACAAATTCCATCTTCGCACGTCGAACATGAATATCATGCCCGACATGCTAATGATCTTTGAGAGACATGTGTGCATTTGTATCACCTCAAAATCATTCCAATCAGTCACCTCCAACTTAGGAATCATATGAATGGGATTCGAACAAATTCCATCTTCGCACTTCGAACATGAATTTCAGGCACAACATTCTAATGGACTTTGAGGAATATGTGTGTATTTGTTTCACCTCAAAATCATGCCAATGAGTCACCTCCAGTCAAGGAGTTATATGAATAAGATTCGAACAAATTCCATCTACGGACTTCGAACATGAATTTGAAGCACAACATTCAAATGATTATTGAGGAATATGTGTGCATTTGTTTCACCTCAAAATCGTGCCAATGAGTCACCTCCAGCCAAGGAATATTATGAATAGGATTCGAACAAATTCCATCTTCGCACGTCGAACATGAATATCATGCCCGACATGCTAATGATCTTTGAGAGACATGTGTGCATTTGTATCACCTCAAAATCATTCCAATCAGTCACCTCCAGCCTAGGAATCATATGAATGGGATTCGAACAAATTCCATCTTCGCACTTCGAACATGAATTTCAAGCACAACATTCAAATGATTATTGAGGAATATGTGTGCATTTGTTTCACCTCAAAATCATGCCAATGAGTCACTTCCAGCCAAGGAATCATATGAATGGGATTCGAACAAATTCCATCTTCGCACGTCGAACATGAATATCATGCCCGACATGGTAATGAACTTTGAGAGACATGTGTGCATTTGTATCACCTCAAAATTATTCCAATCAGTCATCTCCAGCCTAGGAATCATATGAATAGGATTCGAACAAATTCCATCTTCGCACTTCGAACATGAATTTTAAGCACAACATTCAAATGATTATTGACGAATATGTGTGCATTTGTTTCACCTAAAAATCGTGCCAATGAGTCACCTCCAACCAAGGAATCATATGAATGGGATTCGAACAAATTCCATCTTCGCACGTCGAACATGACTATCATGCCCGACATGCTAATGATCTTCGAGAGACATGTGTGCATTTGTATCACCTCAAAATCATTCCAATCAGTCACCTCCAGCACAGGAATCATATGAATGGGATTCGAACAAATTCCATCTTCGCACTTCGAACATGAATTTCAGGCACAACATTCTAATGGTCTTTGAGGAATATGTGTGCATTTGTTTCACCTCAAAATCATGCCAATGAGTGACCTCCAGCCAAGTAGTCATATGAATGGGATTCGAACAAATTCCATCTACGGACTTCGAACAAGAATTTCAAGCACAACATTCAAATGATTATTGACGAATATGTGTGCATTTGTTTCACCTCAAAATCATGCCAATGAGTCACCTCCAGCCAAGGAGTTATATGAATAGGATTCGAACAAATTCCATCTTCGCACTTCGAACATGAATTTCAAGCACAACATTCAAATGATTATTGAGGAATATGTGTGCATTTGTTTCACCTCAAAATCGTGCCAATGAGTCACTTCCAGCCTAGGAATCATATGAATGGGATTCGAACAAATTCCATCTTCGCACGTCGAACATGAATATCATGCCCGACATGGTAATGAACTTTGAGAGACATGTGTGCATTTGTATCACCTCAAAATTATTCCAATCAGTCACCTCCAGCCTAGGAATCATATGAATGGGATTCGAACAAATTTCATCTTCGCACTTCGAACATGAATTTCAGGGACAACATTCTAAGGGTCTTTGAGGAATATGTGTGCATTTGTTTCACCTCAAAATCATGCCAATGAGTGACCTCCAGCCAAGGAGTCATATGAATGGGAGTCGAACAAATTCCATCTACACACTTCGAACATGAATTTCAAGCACAACATGCTACTGATCTTTGAAGGATATGTGTGCATTTGTTTCATCTCAAAATCATGCCAATGAGTCACCTCCAGCCAAAGAGTTATATGAATAGGATTCGAACAAATTCCATCTTCGCACTTCGAACATGAATTTTAAGCACAACATTCAAATGATTATTGACGAATATGTGTGCATTTGTTTCACCTAAAAATCAGGCCAATGAGTCACCTCCAGCCAAGGAATCATATGAATGGGATTCGAACAAATTCCATCTTCGCACGTCGAACATGACTATCATGCCCGACATGCTAATGATCTTCGAGAGACATGTGTGCATTTGTATCACCTCAAAATCATTCCAATCAGTCACCTCCAGCATAGGAATCATATGAATGGGATTCGAACAAATTCCATCTTCGCACTTCGAACATGAATTTCAGGCACAACATTCTAATGGTCTTTGAGGAATATGTGTGTATTTGTTTCACCTCAAAATCATGCCAATGAGTCACCTCCAGTCAAGGAGTTATATGAATAAGATTCGAACAAATTCCATCTACGGACTTCGAACATGAATTTGAAGCACAACATTCAAATGATTATTGAGGAATATGTGTGCATTTGTTTCACCTCAAAATCGTGCCAATGAGTCACCTCCAGCCAAGGAATATTATGAATGGGATACGAACAAATTCCATCTTCGCACGTCGAACATGAATATCATGCCCGACATGCTAATGATCTTTGAGAGACATGTGTGCATTTGTATCACCTCAAAATCATTCCAATCAGTCACCTCCAGCCTAGGAATCATATGAATGGGATTCGAACAAATTCCATCTTCGCACTTCGAACATGAATTTCAAGCACAACATTCAAATGATTATTGAGGAATATGTGTGCATTTGTTTCACCTCAAAATCGTGCCAATGAGTCACTTCCAGCCAAGGAATCATATGAATGGGATTCGAACAAATTCCATCTTCGCACTTCGAACATGAATATCATGCCCGACATGGTAATGAACTTTGAGAGACATGTGTGCATTTGTATCACCTCAAAATTATTCCAATCAGTCATCTCCAGCCTAGGAATCATATGAAGAGGATTCGAACAAATTCCATCTTCGCACTTCGAACATGAATTTTAAGCACAACATTCAAATGATTATTCACGAATATGTGTGCATTTGTTTCACCTAAAAATCGTGCCAATGAGTCACCTCCAGCCAAGGAATCATATGAATGGGATTCGAACAAATTCCATCTTCGCACGTCGAACATGACTATCATGCCCGACATGCTAATGATCTTCGAGAGACATGTGTGCATTTGTATCACCTCAAAATCATTCCAATCAGTCACCTCCAGCACAGGAATCATATGAATGGGATTCGAACAAATTCCATCTTCGCACTTCGAACATGAATTTCAGGCACAACATTCTAATGGTCTTTGAGGAATATGTGTGCATTTGTTTCACCTCAAAATCATGCCAATGAGTGACCTCCAGCCAAGTACTCATATGAATGGGATTCGAACAAATTCCATCTACGGACTTCGAACAAGAATTTCAAGCACAACATTCAAATGATTATTGACGAATGTGTGTGCATTTGTTTCACCTCAAAATCATGCCAATGAGTCACCTCCAGCCAAGGAGTTATATGAATAGGATTCGAACAAATTCCATCTTCGCACTTCGAACATGAATTTCAAGCACAACATTCAAATGATTATTGAGGAATATGTGTGCATTTGTTTCACCTCAAAATCGTGCCAATGAGTCACTTCCAGCCAAGGAATCATATGAATGGGATTCGAACAAATTCCATCTTCGCACGTCGAACATGAATATCATGCCCGACATGGTAATGAACTTTGAGAGACATGTTTGCATTTGTATCACCTCAAAATTATTCCAATCAGTCACCTCCAGCATAGGAATCATATGAATGGGATTCGAACAAATCCCATCTTCGCACGTCGAACATGAATATCATGCCCGACATGGTAATGAACTTTGAGAGACATGTGTGCATTTGTATCACCTCAAAATTATTCCAATCAGTCATCTCCAGCCTAGGAATCATATGAATAGGATTCGAACAAATTCCATCTTCGCACTTCGAACATGAATTTTAAGCACAACATTCAAATGATTATTGACGAATATGTGTGCATTTGTTTCACCTAAAAATCGTGCCAATGAGTCACCTCCAGCCAAGAAATCATATGAATGGGATTCGAACAAATTCCATCTTCGCACGTCGAACATGACTATCATGCCCGACATGCAAATGATCTTCGAGAGACATGTGTGCATTTGTATCACCTCAAAATCATTCCAATCAGTCACCTTCAGCATAGGAATCATATGAATGGGATTCGAACAAATTCCATCTTCGCACTTCGAACATGAATTTCAGGCACAACATTCTAATGGTCTTTGAGGAATATGTGTGCACTTGTTTCACCTCAAAATCATGCCAATGAGTGACCTCCAGCCAAGGAGTCATATGAATGGGATTCGAACAAATTCCATCTACGGACTTCGAACATGAATTTGAAGCACAACATTCAAATGATTATTGAGGAATATGTGTGCATTTGTTTCACCTCAAAATCGTGCCAATGAGTCACCTCCAGCCAAGGAATATTATGAATGGGATTCGAACAAATTCCATCTTCGCACGTCGAACATGAATATCATGCCCGACATGCTAATGATCTTTGAGAGACATGTGTGCATTTGTATCACCTCAAAATCATTCCAATCAGTCACCTCCAACTTAGGAATCATATGAAAGGGATTCGAACAAATTCCATCTTCGCACTTCGAACATGAATTTCAGGCACAACATTCTAATGGACTTTGAGGAATATGTGTGTATTTGTTTCACCTCAAAATCATGCCAATGAGTCACCTCCAGTCAAGGAGTTATATGAATAAGATTCGAACAAATTCCATCTACGGACTTCGAACATGAATTTGAAGCACAACATTCAAATGATTATTGAGGAATATGTGTGCATTTGTTTCACCTCAAAATCGTGCCAATGAGTCACCTCCAGCCAAGGAATATTATGAATAGGATTCGAACAAATTCCATCTTCGCACGTCGAACATGAATATCATGCCCGACATGCTAATGATCTTTGAGAGACATGTGTGCATTTGTATCACCTCAAAATCATTCCAATCAGTCACCTCCAGCCTAGGAATCATATGAATGGGATTCGAACAAATTCCATCTTCGCACTTCGAACATGAATTTCAAGCACAACATTCAAATGATTATTGAGGAATATGTGTGCATTTGTTTCACCTCAAAATCATGCCAATGAGTCACTTCCAGCCAAGGAATCATATGAATGGGATTCGAACAAATTCCATCTTCGCACGTCGAACATGAATATCATGCCCGACATGGTAATGAACTTTGAGAGACATGTGTGCATTTGTATCACCTCAAAATTATTCCAATCAGTCATCTCCAGCCTAGGAATCATATGAATAGGATTCGAACAAATTCCATCTTCGCACTTCGAACATGAATTTTAAGCACAACATTCAAATGATTATTGACGAATATGTGTGCATTTGTTTCACCTAAAAATCGTGCCAATGAGTCACCTCCAACCAAGGAATCATATGAATGGGATTCGAACAAATTCCATCTTCGCACGTCGAACATGACTATCATGCCCGACATGCTAATGATCTTCGAGAGACATGTGTGCATTTGTATCACCTCAAAATCATTCCAATCAGTCACCTCCAGCACAGGAATCATATGAATGGGATTCGAACAAATTCCATCTTCGCACTTCGAACATGAATTTCAGGCACAACATTCTAATGGTCTTTGAGGAATATGTGTGCATTTGTTTCACCTCAAAATCATGCCAATGAGTGACCTCCAGCCAAGTAGTCATATGAATGGGATTCGAACAAATTCCATCTACGGACTTCGAACAAGAATTTCAAGCACAACATTCAAATGATTATTGACGAATATGTGTGCATTTGTTTCACCTCAAAATCATGCCAATGAGTCACCTCCAGCCAAGGAGTTATATGAATAGGATTCGAACAAATTCCATCTTCGCACTTCGAACATGAATTTCAAGCACAACATTCAAATGATTATTGAGGAATATGTGTGCATTTGTTTCACCTCAAAATCGTGCCAATGAGTCACTTCCAGCCTAGGAATCATATGAATGGGATTCGAACAAATTCCATCTTCGCACGTCGAACATGAATATCATGCCCGACATGGTAATGAACTTTGAGAGACATGTGTGCATTTGTATCACCTCAAAATTATTCCAATCAGTCACCTCCAGCCTAGGAATCATATGAATGGGATTCGAACAAATTTCATCTTCGCACTTCGAACATGAATTTCAGGGACAACATTCTAAGGGTCTTTGAGGAATATGTGTGCATTTGTTTCACCTCAAAATCATGCCAATGAGTGACCTCCAGCCAAGGAGTCATATGAATGGGAGTCGAACAAATTCCATCTACACACTTCGAACATGAATTTCAAGCACAACATGCTACTGATCTTTGAAGGATATGTGTGCATTTGTTTCATCTCAAAATCATGCCAATGAGTCACCTCCAGCCAAAGAGTTATATGAATAGGATTCGAACAAATTCCATCTTCGCACTTCGAACATGAATTTTAAGCACAACATTCAAATGATTATTGACGAATATGTGTGCATTTGTTTCACCTAAAAATCGTGCCAATGAGTCACCTCCAGCCAAGGAATCATATGAATGGGATTCGAACAAATTCCATCTTCGCACGTCGAACATGACTATCATGCCCGACATGCTAATGATCTTCGAGAGACATGTGTGCATTTGTATCACCTCAAAATCATTCCAATCAGTCACCTCCAGCATAGGAATCATATGAATGGGATTCGAACAAATTCCATCTTCGCACTTCGAACATGAATTTCAGGCACAACATTCTAATGGTCTTTGAGGAATATGTGTGTATTTGTTTCACCTCAAAATCATGCCAATGAGTCACCTCCAGTCAAGGAGTTATATGAATAAGATTCGAACAAATTCCATCTACGGACTTCGAACATGAATTTGAAGCACAACATTCAAATGATTATTGAGGAATATGTGTGCATTTGTTTCACCTCAAAATCGTGCCAATGAGTCACCTCCAGCCAAGGAATATTATGAATGGGATACGAACAAATTCCATCTTCGCACGTCGAACATGAATATCATGCCCGACATGCTAATGATCTTTGAGAGACATGTGTGCATTTGTATCACCTCAAAATCATTCCAATCAGTCACCTCCAGCCTAGGAATCATATGAATGGGATTCGAACAAATTCCATCTTCGCACTCCGAACATGAATTTCAAGCACAACATTCAAATGATTATTGAGGAATATGTGTGCATTTGTTTCACCTCAAAATCGTGCCAATGAGTCACTTCCAGCCAAGGAATCATATGAATGGGATTCGAACAAATTCCATCTTCGCACGTCGAACATGAATATCATGCCCGACATGGTAATGAACTTTGAGAGACATGTGTGCATTTGTATCACCTCAAAATTATTCCAATCAGTCATCTCCAGCCTAGGAATCATATGAAGAGGATTCGAACAAATTCCATCTTCGCACTTCGAACATGAATTTTAAGCACAACATTCAAATGATTATTCACGAATATGTGTGCATTTGTTTCACCTAAAAATCGTGCCAATGAGTCACCTCCAGCCAAGGAATCATATGAATGAGATTCGAACAAATTCCATCTTCGCACGTCGAACATGACTATCATGCCCGACATGCTAATGATCTTCGAGAGACATGTGTGCATTTGTATCACCTCAAAATCATTCCAATCAGTCACCTCCAGCATAGGAATCATATGAATGGGATTCGAACAAATTCCATCTTCGCACTTCGAACATGAATTTCAGGCACAACATTCTAATGGTCTTTGAGGAATATGTGTGCATTTGTTTCACCTCAAAATCATGCCAATGAGTGACCTCCAGCCAAGTACTCATATGAATGGGATTCGAACAAATTCCATCTACGGACTTCGAACAAGAATTTCAAGCACAACATTCAAATGATTATTGACGAATGTGTGTGCATTTGTTTCACCTCAAAATCATGCCAATGAGTCACCTCCAGCCAAGGAGTTATATGAATAGGATTCGAACAAATTCCATCTTCGCACTTCGAACATGAATTTCAAGCACAACATTCAAATGATTATTGAGGAATATGTGTGCATTTGTTTCACCTCAAAATCGTGCCAATGAGTCACTTCCAGCCAAGGAATCATATGAATGGGATTCGAACAAATTCCATCTTCGCACGTCGAACATGAATATCATGCCCGACATGGTAATGAACTTTGAGAGACATGTGTGCATTTGTATCACCTCAAAATTATTCCAATCAGTCACCTCCAGCATAGGAATCATATGAATGGGATTCGAACAAATTCCATCTTCGCACGTCGAACATGAATATCATGCCCGACATGGTAATGAACTTTGAGAGACATGTGTGCATTTGTATCACCTCAAAATTATTCCAATCAGTCATCTCCAGCCTAGGAATCATATGAATAGGATTCGAACAAATTCCATCTTCGCACTTCGAACATGAATTTTAAGCACAACATTCAAATGATTATTGACGAATATGTGTGCATTTGTTTCACCTAAAAATCGTGCCAATGAGTCACCTCCAGCCAAGGAATCATATGAATGGGATTCGAACAAATTCCATCTTCGCACGTCGAACATGACTATCATGCCCGACATGCTAATGATCTTCGAGAGACATGTGTGCATTTGTATCACCTCAAAATCATTCCAATCAGTCACCTCCAGCATAGGAATCATATGAATGGGATTCGAACAAATTCCATCTTCGCACTTCGAACATGAATTTTAGGCACAACATTCTAATGGTCTTTGAGGAATATGTGTGTATTTGTTTCACCTCAAAATCATGCCAATGAGTCACCTCCAGTCAAGGACTTATATGAATAAGATTCGAACAAATTCCATCTACGGACTTCGAACATGAATTTGAAGCACAACATTCAAATGATTATTGAGGAATATGTGTGCATTTGTTTCACCTCAAAATCGTGCCAATGAGTCACCTCCAGCCAAGGAATATTATGAATGGGATTCGAACAAATTCCATCTTCGCACGTCGAACATGAATATCATGCCCGACATGCTAATGATCTTTGAGAGACATGTGTGCATTTGTATCACCTTAAAATCATTCCAATCAGTCACCTCCGCCCTAGGAGTCATATGAATGGGATTCGAACAAATTCCATCTTCGCACTCCGAACATGAATTTCAGGCACAACATTCTAATGGTCTTTGAGGAATATGTGTGCATTTGTTTCACCTCAAAATCATGCCAATGAGTGACCTCCAGCCAAGTAGTCATATGAATGGGATTCGAACAAATTCCATCTGCGGACTTCGAACAAGAATTTCAAGCACAACATTCAAATGATTATTGACGAATATGTGTGCATTTGTTTCACCTCAAAATCATGCCAATGAGTCACCTCCAGCCAAGGAGTCATAATAATAGGATTCGAACAAATTCCATTTTCGGACTTCGAACATGTATTTCAAGCACAACATTGAAATGATTATTGAGGAGTATGTGTGCATTTGTTTCACCTCAAAATCGTGCCAATGAGTCACCTCCAGCCAAGGAATATTATGAATGGGATTCGAACAAATTCCATCTTCGCACGTCGAACATGAATATCATGCCCGACCTGCTAATGATCTTTGAGAGACATGTGTGCATTTGTATCACCTTAAAATCATTCCAATCAGTCACCTCCAGCCAGGAGTCATATGAATAGGATTCGAACAAATTCCATTTTCGCACTTCGAACATGAATTTCAAGCACAACATTCAAATGATTATTGAGGAATATGTGTGCATTTGTTTCACCTCAAAATCGTGCCAATGAGTCACCTCCAGCCAGGGAATATTATGAATGGGATTCGAACAAATTCCATCTTCGCACGTCGAACATGAATATCATGCCCGGCATGCTAATGATCTTTGAGAGACATGTGTGCATTTATATCACCTTAAAATCATTCCAATCAGTCACCTCCAGCCTAGGAGTCATATGAATGGGATTCGAACAAATTCCATCTTCGCACTCCGAACATGAATTTCAGGCACAACATTCTAATGGTCTTTGAGGAATATGTGTGCATTTGTTTCACCTCAAAATCATGCCAATGAGTGACCTCCAGCCAAGTAGTCATATGAATGGGATTCGAACAAATTCCATCTACGGACTTCGAACAAGAATTTCAAGCACAACATTCAAATGATTATTGACGAATATGTGTGCATTTGTTTCACCTCAAAATCATGCCAATGAGTCACCTCCAGCCAAGGAGTCATATGAATAGGATTCGAACAAATTCAATTTTCGCACTTTGAACATGAATTTCAAGCACGACATTCAAATGATTATTGAGGAATATGTGTGCATTTGTTTCACCTCAAAATCGTGCCAATGAGTCACCTCCAGCCAAGGAATATTATGAATGGGATTCGAAGAAATTCCATCTTCGCACATCGAACATGAATATCATGCTCGACATGCTAATGATCTTTGAGAGACATGTGTGCATTTGTATCACCTTAAAATCATTCCAATCAGTCACCTCCAGCCTAGGAATCATATGAATGGGATTCAAACAATTTCCATCTTCGCACTCCGAACATGAATTTCAGGCACAACATTCTAATGGTCTTTGAGGAATATGTGTGCATTTGTTTCACCTCAAAATCAGGCCAATTAGTGACCTCTAGCCAAGGAGTCATATGAATGGGATTCGAACAAATTCCATCTTCGCACTTCGAACATGAATTGCAACCACAACATTCAAATGATTATTGAGGAATATGTGTGCATTTGTTTCACCTCAAAATCATGCCAATCAGTGACCTCCAGCCAAGGAGTCATATGAATGGGATTCGAACAAATTCCATCTACGGACTTCGAACATGAATTTCAAGCACAACATTCAAATGATTATTGTGGAATATGTGTGCATATGTTTCACCTAAAAATCGTGCCAATGAGTCACCTCCAGCCTAGAAGTCATATGAATGGGATTCGAACAAATTCCATCTTCGCACTCCGAACATGAATTTCAGGCACAACATTCTAATGGTCTTTGAGGAATATGTGTGCATTTGTTTCACCTGAAAATCATGCCAATGAGTGACCTCCAGCCAAGTAGTCATATCAATGGGATTCGAACAAATTCCATCTACGGACTTCGAACAAGAATTTCAAGCACAACATTCAAATGATTATTGACGAATATGTGTGCATTTGTTTCACCTCAAAATCATGCCAATGAGTCACCTCCAGCCAAGGAGTCATATGAATAGGATTCGAACAAATTCCATTTTCGCACTTCGAACATGAATTTCAAGCACAACATTCAAATGATTATTGAGGAGTATGTGTGCATTTGTTTTACCTCAAAATCGTGCCAATGAGTCACCTCCAACCAAGGAATATTATGAATGGGATTCGAACAAATTCCATCTTCGCACGTCGAACATGAATATCATGCCCGACATGCTAATGATCTTTGAGAGACATGTGTGCATTTGTATCACCTTAAAATCATTCCAATCAGTCACCTCCAGCCAAGGAGTCATATGAATAGGATTCGAACAAATTCCATTTTCGCACTTCGAACATGAATTTCAAGCACAACATTCAAATGATTATTGAGGGGTATGTGTGCATTTGTTTCACCTCAAAATCGTGCCAATGAGTCACCTCCAGCCAAGAAATATTATGAATGGGATTCGAACAAATTCCATCTTCGCACGTCGAACATGAATACCATGCCCGACATGCTAATGATCTTTGAGAGACATGTGTGCATTTGTATCCCCTTAAAATCATTCCAATCAGTCACCTCCAGCCTAGGAATCATATGAATGGGATTCGAACAAATTCCATCTTCGCACTCCGGACATGAATTTCAGGCACAACATTCTAATGGTCTTTGAGGAATATGTGTGCATTTCTTTCACCTCAAAATCATGCCAATGAGTGACCTCCAGCCAAGTAGTCATATGAATGGGATTCGAACAAATTCCATTTACGGACTTCGAACAAGAATTTCAAGCACAACATTCAAATGATTATTGACGAATATGTGTGCATTTGTTTCACCTCAAAATCGTGCCAATGAGTCACCTCCAGCCAAGGAATATTATGAATGGGATTCAAACAAATTCCATCTTCGCACGTCGAACATGAATATCATTCCCGACTTGCTAATGATCTTTGAGAGACATGTGTGCATTTGTATCACCTTAAAATCATTCCAATGAGTGACCTCCAGCCTAGGAATCATATGAATGGGATTCGAACAAATTCCATCTTCGCACTCCGAACATGAATTTCAGGCACAACATTCTATTGGTCTTTGAGGAATATGTGTGCATTTGTTTCACCTCAAAATCATGCCAATGAGTGACCTCCAGCCAAGTAGTCATATGAATGGGATTCGAACAAATTCCATCTACGGACTTCGAACAAGAATTTCAAGCACAACATTCAAATGATTATTGACGAATATGTGTGCATTTGTTTCACCTCAAAATCGTGCCAATGAGTCACTTCCAGCCAAGGAATCATATGAATGGGATTCGAACAAATTCCATCTTCGCACGTCGAACATGAATATCATGCCCGACATGGTAATGAACTTTGAGAGACATGTGTGCATTTGTATCACCTCAAAATCATTCCAATCAGTCACCTCCAGCCTAGGAATCATATGAATGGGATTCGAACAAATTCCATCTTCTCACGTCGAACATGAATATCATGCCCGACATGGTAATGAACTTTGAGAGACATGTGTACATTTGTATCACCTCAAAATCATTCCAATCAGTCACCTCCAGCCTAGGAATCATATGAATGGGATTCGAACAAATTCCATCTTCGCACTTCGAACATGAATTTCAGGCACAACATTCTAAGGGTCTTTGAGGAATATGTGTGCATTTGTTTCACCTCAAAATCATGCCAATGAGTGACTTCCAGCCAAGGAGTCATATGAATGGGATTCGAACAAATTCCATCTACACACTTCGAACATGAATTTCAAGCACAACATGCTACTGATCTTTGAAGGATATGTGTGCATTTGTTTCATCTCAAAATCATGCCAATGAGTCACCTCGAGCCAAAGAGTTATATGAATAGGATTCGAACAAATTCCATCTTCGCACTTCGAACATGAATTTTAAGCACAACATTCAAATGATTATTGACGAATATGTGTGCATTTGTTTCACCTAAAAATCGTGCCAATGAGTCACCTCCAGCCAAGGAATCATATGAATGGGATTCGAACAAATTCCATCTTCGCACGTCGAACATGACTATCATGCCCGACATGCTAATGATCTTCGAGAGACATGTGTGCATTTGTATCACCTCAAAATCATTCCAATCAGTCACCTCCAGCATAGGAATCATATGAATGGGATTCGAACAAATTCCATCTTCGCACTTCGAACATGAATTTCAGGCACAACATTCTAATGGTCTTTGAGGAATATGTGTGTATTTGTTTCACCTCAAAATCATGCCAATGAGTCACCTCCAGTCAAGGACTTATATGAATAAGATTCGAACAAATTCCATCTACGGACTTCGAACATGAATTTGAAGCACAACATTCAAATGATTATTGAGGAATATGTGTGCATTTGTTTCACCTCAAAATCGTGCCAATGAGTCACCTCCAGCCAAGGAATATTATGAATGGGATTCGAACAAATTCCATCTTCGCACGTCGAACATGAATATCATGCCCGACATGCTAATGATCTTTGAGAGACATGTGTGCATTTGTATCACCTCAAAATCATTCCAATCAGTCACCTCCAGCCTAGGAATCATATGAATGGGATTCGAACAAATTCCATCTTCGCACTTCGAACATGAATTTCAGGCACAACATTCTAATGGTCTTTGAGGAATATGTGTGCATTTGTTTCACCTCAAAATCATGCCAATGAGTGACCTCCAGCCAAGTTGTCATATGAATGGGATTCGAACAAATTCCATCTACGGACTTCGAACAAGAATTTCAAGCACAACATTCAAATGATTATTGACGAATATGTGTGCATTTGTTTCACCTCAAAATCATGCCAATGAGTCACCTCCAGCCAAGGAGTTATATGAATAGGATTCGAACAAATTCCATCTTCGCACTTCGAACATGATTTCAAGCACAACATTCAAATGATTATTGAGGAATATGTGTGCATTTGTTTCACCTCAAAATCGTGCCAATGAGTCACTTCCAGCCAAGGAATCATATGAATGGGATTCGAACAAATTCCATCGACGGACTTCGAACATGAATTTCATACACAACATGCTACTGATCTTTGAAGGATATGTGTGCATTTGTTTCACCCCAAAATCATGCCAATGAGTCACCTCCAGCGAAGGAGTTATATGGATAGGATTCGAACAAATTCCATCTTCGCACTTCGAACATGAATTTCAAGCACAACATTCAAATGATGATTGAGGAATATGTGTGCATTTATTTCACCTGAAAATCGTGCAAATGAGTCACCTCCAGCCAAGGAATCATATGAATGGGATTCGAACAAATTCCATCGACGGACTTCGAACATGAATTTCATGCACAACATGCTACTGATCTTTGAAGGATATGTGTGCATTTGTTTCACCTCAAAATCGTGCCAATGAGTCACCTCCAGCCAAGGAATCATATGAATGGGATTCGAACAAATTCCATCTTCGCACGTCGAACATGAATATCATGCCCGACATGGTAATGAACTTTGAGAGACATATGTGCATTTGTATCACCTCAAAATCATTCCAATCAGTCACCTCCAGCCTAGGAATCATATGAATGGGATTCGAAAAAATTCCATCTTCGCACTTCGAACATGAATTTCAGACACAACATTCTAAGGGTCTTTGAGGAATATGTGTGCATTTGTTTCACCTCAAAATCATGCCAATGAGTGACCTCCAGCCAAGGAGTCATATGAATGCGATTCGAACAAATTCCATTACGGACTTCGAACATGAATTTCAAGCACAACATTCAAATGATTATTGAGGAATATGTGTGCATTTGTTTCACCTCAAAATCGTGCCAATGAGTCACTTCCAGCCAAGGAATCATATGAATGGGATTCGAACAAATTCCATCTTCGCAATTCGAACTTGAATTTAAAGCACAACATTCAAATGATTATTGAAGGATATGTGTGCATTTGTTTCACCCCAAAATCATGCCAATGAGTCACGTCCAGCCTAGGAGTTATATGGATAGGATTCGAACAAATTCCATCTTCGCACTTCGAACATGAATTTTAAGCACAACATTCAAATGATTATTGAGGAATATGTGTGCATTTGTTTCACCTCAAAATCGTGCCAATGAGTAGTCACCTCCAGCCAAGGAATCATATGAATGAGATTCGAACAAATTCCATCTTCGCAAGTCGAACATGAATATCATGCCCGACATGCTAATGATCTTTGAGAGACATGTGTGCATTTGTATCACCTCAAAATCATTCCAATCAGTCACCTCCAGCCTAGGAATCATATGAATGGGATTCGAACAAATTCGATCTACGGACTTCGAACAAGAATTTCAAGCACAACATTCAAATGATTATTGACGAATATGTGTGCGTTTGTTTCACCGCAAAATCATGTCAATGAGTCACCTCCAGCCAAGGAGTTATGTGAATAGGATTCGAACAAATTCCATCTTCGCACTTCGAACATGAATTTCAAGCACAACATTCAAATGATTATTGAGGAATATGTGTGCATTTGTTTCACCTCAAAATCGTGCCAATGAGTCACTTCCTGCCAAGGAATCATATGAATGGGATTCGAACAAATTCCATCTTCGCACGTCGAACATGAATATCATGCCCGGCATGCTAATGATCTTTGAGAGACATGTGTGCATTTGTATCACCTCAAAATCATTCCAATCAGTCACCTCCAGCCTAGGAATCATATGAATGGGATTCGAACAAATTCCATCTTCGCACTTCGAACATGAATTTCAGGCACAACATTCTAATGGTCTTTGAGGAATATGTGTGCATTTGTTTCACCTCAAAATCATGCCAATGAGTGACCTCCAGCCAAGTAGTCATATGAATGGGATTCGAACAAATTCGATCTACGGACTTCGAACAAGAATTTCAAGCACAACATTCAAATGATTATTGACGAATATGTGTGCATTTGTTTCACCTCAAAATCATGCCAATGAGTCACCTCCAGCCAAGGAGTTATATGAATAGGATTCGAACAAATTCCATCTTCGCACTTCGAACATGAATTTCAAGCACAACATTCAAATGATTATTGAGGAATATGTGTGCATTTGTTTCACCTCAAAATCGTGCCAATGAGTCACTTCCTGCCAAGGAATCATATGAATGGGATTCGAACAAATTCCATCTTCGCACGTCGAACATGAATATCATGCCCGACATGCTAATGATCTTTGAGAGACATGTGTGCATTTGTATCACCTCAAAATCATTCCAATCAGTCACCTCCAGCCTAGGAATCATATGAATGGGATTCGAACAAATTCCATCTTCGCACTTCGAACATGAATTTCAGGCACAACATTCTAATGGTCTTTGAGGAATATGTGTGCATTTGTTTCACCTCAAAATCATGCCAATGAGTGACCTCCTGCCAAGTAGTCATATGAATGGGATTCGAACAAATTCGATCTACGGACTTCGAACAAGAATTTCAAGCACAACATTCAAATGATTATTGACGAATATGTGTGCATTTGTTTCACCGCAAAATCATGCCAATGAGTCACCTCCAGCCAAGGAGTTATATGAATAGGATTCGAACAAATTTCATCCTCGCACTTCGAACATGAATTTCAAGCACAACATTCAAATGATTATTGAGGAATATGTGTGCATTTGTTTCACCTCAAAATCGTGCCAATGAGTCACTTCCAGCCAAGGAATCATATGAATGGGATTCGAACAAATTCCATCTTCGCACGTCGAACATGAATATCATGCCCGACATGGTAATGAACTTTGAGAGACATGTGTGCATTTGTATCACCTCAAAATCATTCCAATCAGTCACCTCCAGCCTAGGAATCATATGAATGGGATTCGAACAAATTCCATCTTTGCACTTCGAACATGAATTTCAGACACAACATTCTAAGGGTCTTTGAGGAATATGTGTGCATTTGTTTCACCTCAAAATCATGCCAATGAGTGACCTCCAGCCAAGGAGTCATATGAATGGGATTCGAACAAATTCCATCTACACACTTCGAACATGAATTTCAAGCACAACATGCTACTGATCTTTGAAGGATATGTGTGCATTTGTTTCATCTCAAAATCATGCCAATGAGTCACCTCCAGCCAAAGAGTTATATGAATAGGATTCGAACAAATTCCATCGTCGCACTTCGAACATGAATTTTAAGCACAACATTCAAATGATTATTGACGAATATGTGTGCATTTGTTTCACCTAAAAATCGTGCCAATGAGTCACCTCCAGCCAATGAATCATATGAATGGGATTCGAACAAATTCCATCTTCGCACGTCGAACATGAATATCATGCCCGACATGCTAATGATCTTTGAGAGACATGTGTGCATTTGTATCACCTCAAAATCATTCCAATCAGTCACCTCCAGCCTAGGAATCATATGAATGGGATTCGAACAAATTCCATCTTCGCACTTCGAACACGAATTTCAGGCACAACATTCTAATGGTCTTTGAAGAATATGTGTCAATTTGTTTCACCTCAAAATCATGCCAATGAGTGACCTCCAGCCAAGTAGTCATATGAATGGGATTCGAACAAATTCGATCTACGGACTTCGAACAAGAATTTCAAGCACAACATTCAAATGATTATTGACGAATATGTGTGCATTTGTTTCATCTCAAAATCATGCCAATGAGTCACCTCCAGCCAAAGAGTTATATGAATAGGATTCGAACAAATTCCATCTTCGCACTTCGGACATGAATTTCAAGCACAACATTCAAATGATTATTGAGGAATATGTGTGCATTTGTTTCACCTCAAAATCGTGCCAATGAGTCACTTCCAGCCAAGGAATCATATGAATGGGATTCGAACAAATTCCATCTTCGCACGTCGAACATGAATATCATGCCCGACATGGTAATGAACTTTGAGAGACATGTGTGCATTTGTATCACCTCAAAATCATTCCAATCAGTCACCTCCAGCCTAGGAATCATATGAATGGGATTCGAACAAATTCCATCTTCGCACTTCGAACATGAATTTCAGACACAACATTCTAAGGGTCTTTGAGGAATATGTGTGCATTTGTTTCACCTCAAAATCATGCCAATGAGTGACCTCCAGCCAAGGAGTCATATGAATGCGATTCGAACAAATTCCATCTACGGACTTCGAACATGAATTTCAAGCACAACATGCTACGGATCTTTGAAGGATATGTGTGCATTTGTTTCACCTCAAAATCATGCCAATGAGTCACCTCCAGCCAAGGAGTTATATGAATAGGATTCGAACAAATTCCATCTTCGCAATTCGAACATGAATTTAAAGCACAACATTCAAATGATTATTGAAGGATATGTGTGCATTTGTTTCACCCCAAAATCATGCCAATGAGTCACGTCCAGCCTAGGAGTTATATGGATAGGATTCGAACAAATTCCATCTTCGCACTTCGAACATGAATTTTAAGCACAACATTCAAATGATTATTGAGGAATATGTGTGCATTTGTTTCACCTCAAAATCGTGCCAATGAGTAGTCACCTCCAGCCAAGGAATCATATGAATGAGATTCGAACAAATTCCATCTTCGCAAGTCGAACATGAATATCATGCCCGACATGCTAATGATCTTTGAGAGACATGTGTGCATTTGTATCACCTCAAAATCATTCCAATCAGTCACCTCCAGCCTAGGAATCATATGAATGGGATTCAAACAAATTCGATCTACGGACTTCGAACAAGAATTTCAAGCACAACATTCAAATGATTATTGACGAATATGTGTGCGTTTGTTTCACCGCAAAATCATGTCAATGAGTCACCTCCAGCCAAGGAGTTATATGAATAGGATTCGAACAAATTCCATCTTCGCACTTCGAACATGAATTTCAAGCACAACATTCAAATGATTATTGAGGAATATGTGTGCATTTGTTTCACCTCAAAATCGTGCCAATGAGTCACTTCCTGCCAAGGAATCATATGAATGGGATTCGAACAAATTCCATCTTCGCACGTCGAACATGAATATCATGCCCGACATGCTAATGATCTTTGAGAGACATGTGTGCATTTGTATCACCTCAAAATCATTCCAATCAGTCACCTCCAGCCTAGGAATCATATGAATGGGATTCGAACAAATTCCATCTTCGCACTTCGAACATGAATTTCAGACACAACATTCTAAGGGTCTTTGAGGAATATGTGTGCATTTGTTTCACCTCAAAATCATGCCAATGAGTGACCTCCAGCCAAGGAGTCATATGAATGGGATTCGAACAAATTCCATCTACACACTTCGAACATGAATTTCAAGCACAACATGCTACTGATCTTTGAAGGATATGTGTGCATTTGTTTCATCTCAAAATCATGCCAATGAGTCACCTCCAGCCAAAGAGTTATATGAATAGGATTCGAACAAATTCCATCGTCGCACTTCGAACATGAATTTTAAGCACAACATTCAAATGATTATTGACGAATATGTGTGCATTTGTTTCACCTAAAAATCGTGCCAATGAGTCACCTCCAGCCAATGAATCATATGAATGGGATTCGAACAAATTCCATCTTCGCACGTCGAACATGAATATCATGCCCGACATGCTAATGATCTTTGAGAGACATGTGTGCATTTGTATCACCTCAAAATCATTCCAATCAGTCACCTCCAGCCTAGGAATCATATGAACGGGATTCAAACAAATTCGATCTACGGACTTCGAACAAGAATTTCAAGCACAACATTCAAATGATTATTGACGAATATGTGTGCGTTTGTTTCACCGCAAAATCATGTCAATGAGTCACCTCCAGCCAAGGAGTTATATGAATAGGATTCGAACAAATTCCATCTTCGCACTTCGAACATGAATTTCAAGCACAACATTCAAATGATTATTGAGGAATATGTGTGCATTTGTTTCACCTCAAAATCGTGCCAATGAGTCACTTCCTGCCAAGGAATCATATGAATGGGATTCGAACAAATTCCATCTTCGCACGTCGAACATGAATATCATGCCCGACATGCTAATGATCTTTGAGAGACATGTGTGCATTTGTATCACCTCAAAATCATTCCAATCAGTCACCTCCAGCCTAGGAATCATATGAATGGGATTCGAACAAATTCCATCTTCGCACTTCGAACATGAATTTCAGACACAACATTCTAAGGGTCTTTGAGGAATATGTGTGCATTTGTTTCACCTCAAAATCATGCCAATGAGTGACCTCCAGCCAAGGAGTCATATGAATGGGATTCGAACAAATTCCATCTACACACTTCGAACATGAATTTCAAGCACAACATGCTACTGATCTTTGAAGGATATGTGTGCATTTGTTTCATCTCAAAATCATGCCAATGAGTCACCTCCAGCCAAAGAGTTATATGAATAGGATTCGAACAAATTCCATCGTCGCACTTCGAACATGAATTTTAAGCACAACATTCAAATGATTATTGACGAATATGTGTGCATTTGTTTCATCTCAAAATCATGCCAATGAGTCACCTCCAGCCAAAGAGTTATATGAATAGGATTCGAACAAATTCCATCTTCGCACTTCGGACATGAATTTCAAGCACAACATTCAAATGATTATTGAGGAATATGTGTGCATTTGTTTCACCTCAAAATCGTGCCAATGAGTCACTTCCAGCCAAGGAATCATATGAATGGGATTCGAACAAATTCCATCTTCGCACGTCGAACATGAATATCATGCCCGACATGGTAATGAACTTTGAGAGACATGTGTGCATTTGTATCACCTCAAAATCATTCCAATCAGTCACCTCCAGCCTAGGAATCATATGAATGGGATTCGAACAAATTCCATCTTCGCACTTCGAACATGAATTTCAGACACAACATTCTAAGGGTCTTTGAGGAATATGTGTGCATTTGTTTCACCTCAAAATCATGCCAATGAGTGACCTCCAGCCAAGGAGTCATATGAATGCGATTCGAACAAATTCCATCTACGGACTTCGAACATGAATTTCAAGCACAACATGCTACGGATCTTTGAAGGATATGTGTGCATTTGTTTCACCTCAAAATCATGCCAATGAGTCACCTCCAGCCAAGGAGTTATATGAATAGGATTCGAACAAATTCCATCTTCGCAATTCGAACATGAATTTAAAGCACAACATTCAAATGATTATTGAAGGATATGTGTGCATTTGTTTCACCCCAAAATCATGCCAATGAGTCACGTCCAGCCTAGGAGTTATATGGATAGGATTCGAACAAATTCCATCTTCGCACTTCGAACATGAATTTTAAGCACAACATTCAAATGATTATTGAGGAATATGTGTGCATTTGTTTCACCTCAAAATCGTGCCAATGAGTAGTCACCTCCAGCCAAGGAATCATATGAATGAGATTCGAACAAATTCCATCTTCGCATGTCGAACATGAATATCATGCCCGACATGCTAATGATCTTTGAGAGACATGTGTGCATTTGTATCACCTCAAAATCATTCCAATCAGTCACCTCCAGCCTAGGAATCATATGAACGGGATTCAAACAAATTCGATCTACGGACTTCGAACAAGAATTTCAAGCACAACATTCAAATGATTATTGACGAATATGTGTGCGTTTGTTTCACCGCAAAATCATGTCAATGAGTCACCTCCAGCCAAGGAGTTATATGAATAGGATTCGAACAAATTCCATCTTCGCACTTCGAACATGAATTTCAAGCACAACATTCAAATGATTATTGAGGAATATGTGTGCATTTGTTTCACCTCAAAATCGTGCCAATGAGTCACTTCCTGCCAAGGAATCATATGAATGGGATTCGAACAAATTCCATCTTCGCACGTCGAACATGAATATCATGCCCGACATGCTAATGATCTTTGAGAGACATGTGTGCATTTGTATCACCTCAAAATCATTCCAATCAGTCACCTCCAGCCTAGGAATCATATGAATGGGATTCGAACAAATTCCATCTTCGCACTTCGAACATGAATTTCAGACACAACATTCTAAGGGTCTTTGAGGAATATGTGTGCATTTGTTTCACCTCAAAATCATGCCAATGAGTGACCTCCAGCCAAGGAGTCATATGAATGGGATTCGAACAAATTCCATCTACACACTTCGAACATGAATTTCAAGCACAACATGCTACTGATCTTTGAAGGATATGTGTGCATTTGTTTCATCTCAAAATCATGCCAATGAGTCACCTCCAGCCAAAGAGTTATATGAATAGGATTCGAACAAATTCCATCGTCGCACTTCGAACATGAATTTTAAGCACAACATTCAAATGATTATTGACGAATATGTGTGCATTTGTTTCACCTAAAAATCGTGCCAATGAGTCACCTCCAGCCAATGAATCATATGAATGGGATTCGAACAAATTCCATCTTCGCACGTCGAACATGAATATCATGCCCGACATGCTAATGATCTTTGAGAGACATGTGTGCATTTGTATCACCTCAAAATCATTCCAATCAGTCACCTCCAGCCTAGGAATCATATGAATGGGATTCGAACAAATTCCATCTTCGCACTTCGAACACGAATTTCAGGCACAACATTCTAATGGTCTTTGAAGAATATGTGTCAATTTGTTTCACCTCAAAATCATGCCAATGAGTGACCTCCAGCCAAGTAGTCATATGAATGGGATTCGAACAAATTCGATCTACGGACTTCGAACAAGAATTTCAAGCACAACATTCAAATGATTATTGACGAATATGTGTGCATTTGTTTCATCTCAAAATCATGCCAATGAGTCACCTCCAGCCAAGGAGTTATATGAATAGGATTCGAACAAATTCCATCTTCGCACTTCGAACATGAATTTCAAGCACAACATTCAAATGATTATTGAGGAATATGTGTGCATTTGTTTCACCTCAAAATCGTGCCAATGAGTCACTTCCTGCCAAGGAATCATATGAATGGGATTCGAACAAATTCCATCTTCGCACGTCGAACATGAATATCATGCCCGACATGCTAATGATCTTTGAGAGACATGTGTGCATTTGTATCACCTCAAAATCATTCCAATCAGTCACCTCCAGCCTAGGAATCATATGAATGGGATTCGAACAAATTCCATCTTCGGACTTCGAACATGAATTTCAGGCACAACATTCTAATGGTCTTTGAGGAATATGTGTGCATTTGTTTCACCTCAAAATCATGCCAATGAGTGACCTCCAGCCAAGGAGTCATATGAATGGGATTCGAACAAATTCCATATACGGACTTCGAACATGAATTTCAAGCACAACATTCAAATGATTATTGAGGAATATGTGTGCATTTATTTCACCTCAAAATCATGCCAATGAGTGACCTCCAGCGAAGGAGTCATAAGAATGGGTTTCGAACAAATTCCATCGACGGACTTCGAACATGAATTTCAAGCACAACCTGCTACTGATCTTTGAAGGATATGTGTGCATTTGTTTCACCTCAAAATCATGCCAATGAGTCACCTCCAGCGAAGGAGTTATATGGATTGGATTCGAACAAATTCCATCTTCGCACTTCGAACATGAATTTCAAGCACAACATTCAAATGATGATTGAGGAATATGTGTGCATTTGTTTCACCTCAAAATCGTGCCAATGAGTCACCTCCAGCCAAGAATCATATGAATGGGATTCGAACAAATTCCATCGACGGACTTCGAACATGAATTTCATGCACAACATGCTACTGATCTTTGAAGGATATGTGTGCATTTGTTTCACCCCAAAATCATGCCAATGAGTCACCTCCAGCCAAGGAGTTATATGGATAGGATTCGAACAAATTTCATCTTCGCACTTCGAACATGAATTTTAAGCACAACATTCAAATGATTATTGAGGAATATGTGTGCATTTGTTTCACCTCAAAATCGTGCCAATGAGTAGTCACCTCCAGCCGAGGAATCATATGAATGGGATTCGAACAAATTCCATCTTCGCAAGTCGAACATGAATATCATGCCCGACATGCTAATGATCTTTGAGAGACATGTGTGCATTTGTATCACCTCAAAATCATTCCAATCAGTCACCTCCAGCCTAGGAATCATATGAATGGGATTCGAACAAATTCCATCTTCGGACTTCGAACATGAATTTCAGGCACAACATTCTAATGGTCTTTGAGGAATATGTGTGCATTTGTTTCACCTCAAAATCATGGCAATGAGTGACCTCCAGCCAAGGAGTCATATGAATGGGATTCGAACAAATTCGATCTACGGACTTCGAACATGAATTTCAAGCACAACATGCTACGGATCTTTGAAGGATATGTGCGCATTTGTTTCACCTCAAAATCATGCCAATGAGTCATCTCCAGCCAAGGAGTTATATGAATAGGGTTCGAACAAATTCCATCTTCGCACTTCGAACATGAATTTCAAGCACAACATTCAAATGATTATTGAGGAATATGTGTGCATTTGTTTCACCTCAAAATCATGCCAATGAGTCACCTCCAGCCAAGGAGTCATATGAATAGGATTCGCACAAATTCCATCTTCGTACTTCGAACATGAATTTCAAGCACAACATTCTAATGATCTTTGAGAGACATGTGTGCATTTGTATCACCTCAAAATCATTCCAATCAGTCACCTCCAGCATAGGAATCATATGAATGGGATTCGAACAAATTAAATCTTCGCACTTCGAACATGAAATTCAGGCACAACATTCTGATGGTCTTTGAGGAATATGTGTGCATTTGTTTCACCTCAAAATCATCCCAATGAGTGACCTCCAGCCAAGGAGTCATATGAATGGGATTCGAACAAATTCCATCTACGGACTTCGAACATGAATTTCAAGCACAACATTCAAATGATTATTGAGGAATATGTGTGCATTTGTTTCACCTCAAAATCGTGCCAATGAGTCACCTCCAGCCAAGGAATCATATGAATGGGATTCGAACAAATTCCATCTTCGCACGTCGGACATGAATATCATGCCCGACATGCTAATGATCTTTGAGAGACATGTGTGCATTTGTATCACCTCAAAATCATTCAAATCAGTCACCTCCAGCCTAGAAATCATATGAACGGGATTCGAACAAATTCCATCTTCGCACTTCGAACATGAATTTCAGGCACAACATTCTAATGGTCTTTGAGGAATATGTTTGCATTTGTTTCACCTCAAAATCATGCCAATGAGTCACCTCTAGCCAAGGAGTTATATGAATAGGATTCGAACAAATTCCTTCTTCGCACTTCGAACGTGAATTTCAAGCACAACATTCAAATGATTATTGAGGAATATGTGTGAATTTGTTTCACCTCAAAATCGTGCCAATGAGTCACTTCCAGCCAAGGAATCATATGACTGGGATTCGAACGAATTCCATCTTCGCACGTCGAACATGAATATCATGCCCGACATGGTAATGAACTTTGAGAGACATGTGTGCATTTGTATCACCTCAAAATCATTCCAATCAGTCACCACCGGATTAGGAATCATATGAATGGGATTCGAACAAATTCCATCTTCGCACTTCGAACGTGAATTTCAGGCACAACATTCTAAGGGTCTTTGAGGAATATGTGTGCATTTGTGTACCTCAAAATCATGCCAATGAGTGACCTCCAGCCAAGGAGTCATATGAATGGGATTCGAACAAATTCCATCTACGGACTTCGAACATGAATTTCAAGCACAACATGCTACGGATCTTTGAAGGATATGTGTGCATTTGTTTCACCTCAAAATCATGCCAATGAGTCACCTCCAGCCAAGGAGTTATATAAATAGGATTCGAACAAATTCCATCTTCGCACTTCGAACATGAATTTCAAGCACAACATTCAAATGATTATTGAGGAATATGTGTGCATTTGTTTCACCTCAAAATCGTGCCAATGAGTCACCTCCAGCCAAGGAATCATATGAATGGGATTCGAACAAATTCCATCGACGGACTTCGAACATGAATTTCATGCACAACATGCTACTGATCTTTGAAGGATATGTGTGCATTTGTTTCACCCTAAAATCATGCCAATGAGTCACCTCCAGCCAAGGAGTTATATGGATAGGATTCGAACAAATTCCATCTTCGCACTTCGAACATGAATTTTAAGCACAACATTCAAATGATTATTGAGGAATATGTGTGCATTTGTTTCACCTCAAAATCGTGCCAATGAGTAGTCACCTCCAGCCGAGGAATCATATGAATGGGATTCGAACAAATTCCATCTTCGCAAGTCGAACATGAATATCATGCCCGACATGCTAATGATCTTTGAGAGACATGTGTGCATTTGTATCACCTCAAAATAATTCCAATCAGTCACCTCCAGCCTAGGAATCATATGAATGGGATTCGAACAAATTCCATCTTCGGACTTCGAACATGAATTTCAGGCACAACATTCAAATGATTATTGAGGAATATGTGTGCATTTGTTTCACCTCAAAATCATGCCAATGAGTGACCTCCAGCCAAGGAGTCATATGAATGGGATTCGAACAAATTCCATATACGGACTTCGAACATGAATTTCAAGCACAACATTCAAATGATTATTGAGGAATATGTGTGCATTTGTTTCACCTCAAAATTGTGCCAATGAGTAGTCACCTCCAGCCGAGGAATCATATGAATGGGATTCGAACAAATTCCATCTTCGCAAGTCGAACATGAATATCATGCCCGACATGGTAATGAACTTTGAGAGACATGTGTGCATTTGTATCACCTCAAAATCATTCCAATCAGTCACCTCCAGCATAGGAATCATATGAATGGGATTCGAACAAATTCCATCTTCGCACTTCGAACATGAAATTCAGGCACAACATTCTGATGGTCTTTGAGGAATATGTGTGCACTTGTTTCACCTCAAAATCATGCCAATGAGTGACCTCCAGCCAAGGAGTCATATGAATGGGATTCGAACAAATTCCATCTACGGACTTCGAACATGAATTTCAAGCACAACATGCTACGGATCTTTGAAGGATATGTGTGCATTTGTTTCACCTCAAAATCATGCCAATGAGTCACCTCCAGCCAAGGAGTTATATGAATAGGATTCGAACAAATTCCATCTTCGCACTTCGAACATGAATTTCAAGCACAACATTCAAATGATTATTGAGGAATATGTGTGCATTTGTTTCACCTCAAAATCGTGCCAATGAGTCACCTCCAGCCAAGGAATCATATGAATAGGATTCGAACAAATTCCATCTTCGCACGTCGAACATGAATATCATGCCCGACCTGGTAATGATCTTTGAGAGACATGTGTGCATTTGTATCACCTCAAAATCATTCCAATCAGTCACCTCCAGCCTAGGAATCATATGAATGGGATTCGAACAAATTCCATCTTCGCACTTCGAACATGAATTTCAGGCACAACATTCTAATGGTCTTTGAGGAATATGTGTGCATTTGTTTTACCTCAAAATCATGCCAATGAGTGACCTCCAGCCAAGGAGTCATATGAATGGGATTCGAACAAATTCCATCGACGGACTTCGAACATGAATTTCAAGCACATCCTGCTACTGATCTTTGAAGGACATGTGTGCATTTGTTTCACCTCAAAATCATGCCAATGAGTCACCTCCAGCGAAGGAGTTATATGGATGGGATTCGAACAAATTCGATCTTCGCACTTCGAACATGAATATTATGCCCGACATGCTAATGATCTTTGGGATTCATGTGTGCATTTGTATCACCTCAAACTCATACCAATCAGTCAACTCCAGCCTAGGAATCATATGAATGGGATCGAACAAATTCCATCTACGCACTTCGAACATGAATTTCAGGCACAACATTCTAATGGTCTTTGAGGAATATGTGTGCATTTGTTTCACCTCAAAATCATGCCAATGAGTGACCTCCAGCCAAGGAGTCATATGAATGGGATTCGAACAAATTCCATCTACGGACTTCGAACATGAATTTCAAGCACAACATTCAAATGATTATTGAGGAATATGTGTGCATTTGTTTCACCTCAAAATCGTGCCAATGAGTCACCTCCAGCCAAGGAATCATATGAATGGGATTCGAACAAATTCCATCTTCGCACGTCGAACATGAATATCATGCCCGACATGCTAATGATCTTTGAGAGACATGTGTGCATTTGTATCACCTCAAAATCATCACAATCAGTCACCTCCAGCCTAGGAATCATATGAATGGGATTCGAACAAATTCCATCTTCGCACTTCGAACATGAATTTCAGGCACAACATTCTAATGGTCTTTGAGGAATATGTGTGCATTTGTTTTACCTCAAAATCATGCCAATGAGTGACCTCCAACCAAGGAGTCATATGAATGGGATTCGAACAAATTCCATCTACGCACTTCGAACATCAATTTCAAGCACAACATGCTACTGATCTTTGAAGGATATGTGCGCATTTGTTTCACCTCAAAATCATGCCAATGAGTCACCTCCAGCCGAGGAGTTATATGAATAGGATTCGAACAAATTCCATCTTCGCACTTCGAACATGAATTTCAAGCACAACATTCAAATGATTATTGAGGAATATGTGTCCATTTGTTTCACCTCAAAATCATGCCAATGAGTCACCTCCAGCCAAGGAGCCAAATGAATGGGATTCGAACAAATTCCATCTTCGCAAGTCGAACATGAATATCATGCCCGACATGCTAATGATCTTTGAGAGACATGTGTGCATTTGTATCACCTCAAAATCATTCCAGTCAGTCACCTCCAGCCTAGGAATCATATGAATGGGATTCGAACAAATTCCATCTTCGCACTTCGAACATGAAATTCAGGCACAACATTCTGATGGTCTTTGAGGAATATGTGTGCACTTGTTTCACCTCAAAATCATGCCAATGAGTGACCTCCAGCCAAGGAGTCATATGAATGGGATTCGAACAAATTCCATCTACGGACTTCGAACATGAATTTCAAGCACAACATGCTACGGATCTTTGAAGGATATGTGTGCATTTGTTTCACCTCAAAATCATGCCAATGAGTCACCTCCAGCCAAGGAGTTATATGAACAGGATTCGAACAAATTCCCTCTTCGCACTTCGAACATGAATTTCAAGCACAACATTCAAATGATTATTGCGGAATATGTGTGCATTTGTTTCACCTCAAAATCGTGCCAATGAGTCACCTTCAGCCAAGGAATCATATGCATGGGATTCGAACAAATTCCATCTTCGCACGTCGAACATGAATATCATGCCCGACATGCTAATGATCTTTGAGAGAAATGTGTGCATTTGTATCACCTCAAAATCATTCCAATCAGTCACCTCCAGCCGAGGAATCATATGAATGGGATTCGAACAAATTCCATCTTCGCACTTCGAACATGAATTTCAGGCACAACAATCTAATGGTCTTTGAAGAATATGTGTGCATTTGTTTCACCTCAAAATCATGCCAATGAGTGACCTCCAGCCAAGGAGTCATATGAATGGGATTCTAACAAATTCCATCGACGGACTTCGAACATGAATTTCAAGCACATCCTGCTACTGATCTTTGAAGGAGATGTGTGCATTTGTTTCACCTCAAAATCATGCCAATGAGTCACCTCCAGCGAAGGAGTTATATGGATAGGATTCGAATAAATTCCACCTTCGCACTTCGAACATGAATTTTGAGCACAACATTCAAATGATTATTGAGGAATATGTGTGCATTTGTTTCACCTCAAAATCGTGCCAATGAGTAGTCACCTCCAGCCTAGGAATCATATGAATGGGATTCGAACAAATTCCATCTTCGCACTTCGAACATGAATTTCAAGCACAACAGTCAAATGATGATTGAGGAATATGTGTGCATTTGTTTCACCTCAAAATCGTGCCAATGAGTCACCTCCAGCCAAGGAATCATATGAATGGGATTCGAACAAATTCCATCTTCGCACGTCGAACATGAATATCATGCCCGACATGCTAATGATCTTTGAGAGACATGTGTGCATTTGTATCACCTCAAAATCATTCCAATCAGTCACCTCCAGCCTAGGAATCATATGAATGGGATTCGAACAAATTCCATCTACGCACTTCGAACATGAATTTCAGGCACAACATTCTAATGGTCTTTGAGGAATATGTGTGCATTTGTTTCACCTCAAAATCATGCCAATGAGTGACCTCCAGCCAAGGAGTCATATGAATGGGATTCGAACAAATTCAATCTACGCACTTCGAACATGAATTTCAAGACAACATTCAAATGATTATTGAGGAATATGTGTGCATTTGTTTCTCCTCAAAATCGTGCCAATGAGTCACCTCCAGCCAAGGAATCATATGAATGGGATTCGAACAAATTCCATCTTCGCACGTCGAACATGAATATCATGCCCGACATGCTAATGATCTTTGAGAGACATGTGTGCATTTGTATCACCTCAAAATCATTCCAATCAGTCACCTCCAGCCTAGGAATCATATGAATGGGATTCGAACAAATTCCATCTTCGCACTTCGAACATGAATTTCAGGCACAACATTCTAATGGTCTTTGAGGAATATGTGTGCATTTGTTTTACCTCAAAATCATGCCAATGAGTGACCTCCAGCCAAGGAGTCATATGAATGGGATTCGAACAAATTCCATCGACGGACTTCGAACATGAATTTCAAGCACATCCTGCTACTGATCTTTGAAGGACATGTGTGCATTTGTTTCACCTCAAAATCATGCCAATGAGTCACCTCCAGCGAAGGAGTTATATGGATAGGATTCGAACAAATTCGATCTTCGCACTTCGAACATGAATTTCAAGCACAACAGTCAAATGATGATTGAGGAATATGTGTGCATTTGTTTCACCTCAAAATCGTGCCAATGAGTCACCTCCAGCCAAGGAATCATATGAATGGGATTCGAACAAATTCCATCGACGGACTTCGAACATGAATTTCATGCACAACATGCTACTGATCTTTGAAGGATATGTGTGCATTTGTTTCACCCCAAAATCTTGCCAATGAGTCACCTCCAGCCAAGGAGTTATATTGATAGGATTTGAACAAATTCCATCTTCGCACTTCGAACATGAATTTTGAGCACAACATTCAAATGATTATTGAGGAATATGTGTGCATTTGTTTCACCTCAAAATCGTGCCAATGAGTAGTCACCTCCAGCCTAGGAATCATATGAATGGGATTCGAACAAATTCCATCTACGCACTTCGAACATGAATTTCAGGCACAACATTCTAATGGTCTTTGAGGAATATGTGTGCATTTGTTTCACCTCAAAATCATGCCAATGAGTGACCTCCAGCCAAGGAGTCATATGAATGGGATTCGAACAAATTCAATCTCCGCACTTCGAACATGAATTTCAAGACAACATTCAAATGATTATTGAGGAATATGTGTGCATTTGTTTCTCCTCAAAATCGTGCCAATGAGTCACCTCCAGCCAAGGAATCATATGAATGGGATTCGAACAAATTCCATCTTCGCACGTCGAACATGAATATCATGCCCGACATGCTAATGATCTTTGAGAGACATGTGTGCATTTGTATCACCTCAAAATCATTCCAATCAGTCACCTCCAGCCTAGGAATCATATGAATGGGATTCGAACAAATTCCATCTTCGCACTTCGAACATGAATTTCAGGCACAACATTCTAATGGTCTTTGAGGAATATGTGTGCATTTGTTTTACCTCAAAATCATGCCATCGACGGACTTCGAACATGAATTTCAAGCACATCCTGCTACTGATCTTTGAAGGATATGTGTGCATTTGTTTCACCTCAAAATCATGCCAATGAGTCACCTCCAGCGAAGGAGTTATATGGATAGGATTCGAACAAATTCCATCTTCGCACTTCGAACATGAATTTCAAGCACAACAGTCAAATGATGATTGAGGAATATGTGTGCATTTGTTTCACCTCAAAATCGTGCCAATGAGTCACCTCCAGCCAAGGAATCATATGAATGGGATTCGAACAAATTCCATCGACGGACTTCGAACATGAATTTCATGCACAACATGCTACTGATCTTTGAAGGATATGTGTGCATTTGTTTCACCCCAAAATCTTGCCAATGAGTCACCTCCAGCCAAGGAGTTATATTGATAGGATTCGAACAAATTCCATCTTCGCACTTCGAACATGAATTTTGAGCACAACATTCAAATGATTATTGAGGAATATGTGTGCATTTGTTTCACCTCAAAATCGTGCCAATGAGTAGTCACCTCCAGCCTAGGAATCATATGAATGGGATTCGAACAAATTCCATCTACGCACTTCGAACATGAATTTCAGGCACAACATTCTAATGGTCTTTGAGGAATATGTGTGCATTTGTTTCACCTCAAAATCATGCCAATGAGTGACCTCCAGCCAAGGAGTCATATGAATGGGATTCGAACAAATTCCATCTACGGACTTCGAACATGAATTTCATGCACAACAATCTAATGGTCTTTGAAGAATATGTGTGCATTTGTTTCACCTCAAAATCATGCCAATGAGTGACCTCCAGCCAAGGAGTCATATGAATGGGATTCGAACAAATTCCATCGACGGACTTCGAACATGAATTTCAAGCACAACCTGCTACTGATGTTTGAAGGATATGTGTGCATTTGTTTCACCTCAAAATCATGCCAATGAGTCACCTCCAGCGAAGGAGTTATATGGATAGGATTCGAACAAATTCCATCTTCGCACTTCGAACATGAATTTCAAGCACAACATTCAAATGATGATTGAGGAATATGTGTGCATTTGTTTCACCTCAAAATCATGCCAATGAGTCACCTCCAGCCAAGGAGTCATATGAATAGGATTCGCACAAATTCCATCTTCGTACTTCGAACATGAATTTCAAGCACAACATTCTAATGATCTTTGAGAGACATGTGTGCATTTGTATCACCTCAAAATCATTCGAATCAGTCACCTCCAGCCTAGGAATCATATGAATGGGATTCGAACAAATTCCATCTTCGCACTTCGAACATGAATTTCAGGAACAACATTCTAATGGTCTTTGAGGAATATGTGTGCACTTGTTTCACCTCAAAATCATGCCAATGAGTGACCTCCAGCCAAGGAGTCATATGAATGGGATTCGAACAAATTCCATCTACGGACTTCGAACATGAATTTCAAGCACAACATGCTACGTATCTTTGAAGGATATGTGTGCATTTGTTTCACCTCAAAATCATGCCAATGAGTCACCTCCAGCCAAGGAATCATATGAATGGGATTCGAACAAATTACATCTTCGCACGTCGAACATGAATATCATGCCCGACATGCTAATGATCTTTGGGAGACATGTGTGCATTTGTATCACCTCAAACTCATTCCAGTCAGTCAACTCCAGCCTAGGAATCATATGAATGGGATTCGAACAAATTCCATCTACGCACTTCGAACATGAATTTCAGGCACAACATTCTAATGGTCTTTGAGGAATATGTGTGCATTTGTTTCACCTCAAAATCATGCCAATGAGTGACCTCCAGCCAAGGAGTCATATGAATGGGATTCGAACAAATTCCATCTACGGACTTCGAACATGAATTTCATGCACAACAATCTAATGGTCTTTGAAGAATATGTGTGCATTTGTTTCACCTCAAAATCATGCCAATGAGTGACCTCCAGCCAAGGAGTCATATGAATGGGATTCGAACAAATTCCATCGACGGACTTCGAACATGAATTTCAAGCACAACATGCTACGGATCTTTGAAGGATATGTGTGCATTTGTTTCACCTCAAAATAATGCCAATGAGTCACCTCCAGCCAAGGAATCATATGAATAGGATTCGAACAAATTCCATCTTCGCACGTCGAACATGAATATCATGCCCGACCTGGTAATGATCTTTGAGAGACATGTGTGCATTTGTATCACCTCAAAATCATTCCAATCAGTCACCTCCAGCCTAGGAATCATATGAATGGGATTCGAACAAATTCCATCCTCGCACTTCGAACATGAATTTCAGGCACAACATTCTAATGGTCTTTGAGGAATATGTGTGCACTTGTTTCACCTCAAAATCATGCCAATGAGTGACCTCCAGCCAAGGAGTCATATGAATGGGATTCGAACAAATTCCATCTACGGACTTCGAACATGAATTTCAAGCACAACATGCTACGGATCTTTGAAGGATATGTGTGCATTTGTTTCACCTCAAAATCATGCCAATGAGTCACCTCCAGCCAAGGAATCATATGAATAGGATTCGAACAAATTCCATCTTCGCACGTCGAACATGAATATCATGCCCGACCTGGTAATGATCTTTGAGAGACATGTGTGCATTTGTATCACCTCAAAATCATTCCAATCAGTCACCCCAGCCTAGGAATCATATGAATGGGATTCGAACAAATTCCATCTTCGCACTTCGAACATGAATTTCAGGCACAACATTCTAATGGTCTTTGAGGAATATGTGTGCATTTGTTTTACCTCAAAATCATGCCAATGAGTGACCTCCAGCCAAGGAGTCATATGAATGGGACTCGAACAAATTCCATCTACGGACTCCGGATATGAATTTCAAGCACAACATGCTACTGATCTTTGAAGGATATGTGTGCATTTGTTTCACCTCAAAATCATGCCAATAAGTCACCTCCAGCCAAGGAATCATATGAATGGGATTCGAACAAATTACATCTTCGCACGTCGAACATGAATATTATGCCCGACATGCTAATGATCTTTGGGAGACATGTGTGCATTTGTATCACCTCAAACTCATACCAATCAGTCAACTCCAGCCTAGGAATCATATGAATGGGATCGAACAAATTCCATCTACGCACTTCGAACATGAATTTCAGGCACAACATTCTAATGGTCTTTGAGGAATATGTGTGCATTTGTTTCACCTCAAAATCATGCCAATGAGTGACCTCCAGCCAAGGAGTCATATGAATGGGATTCGAACAAATTCCATCTACGGACTTCGAACATGAATTTCAAGCACAACATTCAAATGATTATTGAGGAATATGTGTGCATTTGTATCACCTCAAAATCATTCCAATCAGTCACCTCCAGCCTAGGAATCATATGAATGGGATTCGAACAAATTCCATCTTCGCACTTCGAACATGAATTTCAGGCACAACATTCTAATGGTCTTTGAGGAATATGTGTGCATTTGTTTTACGTCAAAATCATGCCAATGAGTGACCTCCAGCCAAGGAGTCATATGAATGGGATTCGAACAAATTCCATCTACGCACTTCGAACATCAATTTCCAGCACAACATGCTACTGATCTTTGAAGGATATGTGCGCATTTGTTTCACCTCAAAATCATGCCAATGAGTCACCTCCAGCCAAGGAGTTATATGAATAGGATTCGAACAAATTCCATCTTCGCACTTCGAACATGAATTTCAAGCACAACATTCAAATGATTATTGAGGAATATGTGTGCATTTGTTTCACCTCAAAATCATGCCAATGAGTCACCTCCAGCCAAGGAGCCAAATGAATAGGATTCGCACAAATTCCATCTTCGTACTTCGAACATGAATATCATGCCCGACATGGTAATGATCTTTGGGAGACATGTGTGCATTTGTATCACCTCAAAATCATTCCAATCAGTCACCTCCAGCCTATGAATCATATGAATGGGATTCGAACAAATTCCATCTTCGCACTTCGAACGTGAATTTCAGGCACAACATTCTAATGGTCTTTGAGGAATATGTGTGCACTTGTTTCACCTCAAAATCATGCCAATGAGTGACCTCCAGCCAAGGAGTCATATGAATGGGATTCGAACAAATTCCATCTACGGACTTCGAACATGAATTTCAAGCACAACATGCTACGGATCTTTGAAGGATATGTGTGCATTTGTTTCACCTCAAAATCATGCCAATGAGTCACCTCCAGCCAAGGAGTTATATTAATAGGATTCGAACAAATTCCATCTACGGACTTCGAACATGAATTTCAAGCACAACATGCTACGGATCTTTGAAGGATATGTGTGCATTTCTTTCACCTCAAAATCATGCCAATGAGTCACCTCCAGCCAAGGAATCATATGAATAGGATTCGAACAAATTCCATCTTCGCACGTCGAACATGAATATCATGCCCGACCTGGTAATGATCTTTGAGAGACATGTGTGCATTTGTATCACCTCAAAATCATTCCAATCAGTCACCTCCAGCCTAGGAATCATATGAATGGGATTCGAACAAATTCCATCTTCGCACTTCGAACATGAATTTCAGGCACAACATTCTAATGGTCTTTGAGGAATATGTGTGCACTTGTTTCACCTCAAAATCATGCCAATGAGTGACCTCCAGCCAAGGAGTCATATGAATGGGATTCGAACAAATTCCATCTACGGACTTCGAACATGAATTTCAAGCACAACATTCAAATGATTATTGAGGAATATGTGTGCATTTGTTTCACCTCAAAATCGTGCCAATGAGTCACCTCCAGCCAAGGAATCATATGAATGGGATTCGAACAAATTCCATCTTCGCACGTCGAACATGAATATCATGCCCGACCTGGTAATGATCTTTGAGAGACATGTGTGCATTTGTATCACCTCAAAATCATTCCAATCAGTCAACTCCAGCCTAGGAATCATATGAATGGGATCGAACAAATTCCATCTACGCACTTCGAATATGAATTTCAGGCACAACATTCTAATGGTCTTTGAGGAATATGTGTGCATTTGTTTCACCTCAAAATCATGCCAATGAGTGACCTCCAGCCAAGGAGTCATATGAATGGGATTCGAACAAATTCCATCTACGGACTTCGAACATGAATTTCAAGCACAACATTCAAATGATTATTGAGGAATATGTGTGCATTTGTTTCACCTCAAAATCATGCCAATGAGTCACCTCCAGCCAAGGAATCATATGAATGGGATTTGAACAAATTCCATCTTCGCACGTCGAACATGAATATCATGCCCGACATGCTAATGATCTTTGAGAGACATGTGTGCATTTGTATCACCTCAAAATCATGCCAATGAGTCACCTCCAGCCAAGGAGTCATACGAATAGGATTCGCACAAATTCCATCTTCGTACTTCGAACATGAATTTCAGGCACAACATTCTAATGGTCTTTGAGGAATATGTGTGCATTTGTTTCACCTCAAAATCATGCCAATGAGTGACCTCCAGCCAAGGAGTCATATGAATGGGATTCGAACAAATTCCATCTACGGACTTCGAACATGAATTTCAAGCACAACATGCTACGGATCTTTGAAGGATATGTGTGCATTTGTTTCACCTCAAAATCATGCCAATGAGTCACCTCCAGCCAAGGAGTTATATTAATAGGATTCGAACAAATTCCATCTTCGCACTTCGAACATGAATTTCAAGCACAACATTCAAATGATTATGGAGGAATATGTGTGCATTTGTTTCACCTCAAAATCGTGCCAATGAGTCACCTCCAGCCAAGGAGTTATATCATTGGGATTCAAACAAATTCCATCTTAGCACTTCGAACATGAATTTTAAGCACAACATTCAAATGATTATTGAGGAATATGTGTGCATTTGTTTCACCTCAAAATCGTGCCAATGAGTAGTCACCTGCAGCCAAGGAATCATATGAATGGGATTCGAACAAATTCCATCTTCGCACGTCGAACATGAATATCATGCCCGACATGCTAATGATCTTGGAGAGACATGTGTGCATTTGTATCACCTCAAAATCATTCCAATCAGTCACCTCCAACCTAGGAATCATATGAATGGGATTCGAACAAATTCCATCTTCGCACTTCGAACATGAATTTCAGGCACAACATTCTAATGGTCTTTGAGGAATATGTGTGGATTTGTTTCACCTCAAAATCATGCCAATGAGTGACCTCCAGCCAAGGAGTCATATGAATGAGATTCGAACAAATTCCATCTACGGACTCCGAACATGAATTTCAAGCACAACATGCTACTGATCTTTGAAGGATATGTGTGCATTTGTTTCACCTCAAAATCGTGCCAATGAGTCACCTCCAGCCAAGGAATCATATGAATGGGATTCGAACAAATTACATCTTCGCACGTTGAACATGAATATCATGCCCGACATGCTAATGATCTTTGGGAGACATGTGTGCATTTGTATCACCTGAAACTCATTCCAATCAGTCAACTCCAGCCTAGGAATCATATGAATGGGATTCGAACAAATTTCATCTACGCACTTCGAATATGAATTTCAGGCACAACATTCTAATGGTCTTTGAGGAATATGTGTGCATTTGTTTCACCTCAAAATCATGCCAACGAGTGTCCTCCAGCCAAGGAGTCATATGAATGGGATTCGAACATATTCCATCTACGGACTTCGAACATGAATTTCAAGCACAACATGCTACTGATCTTTGAAGGATATGTGTGCATTTGTTTCACCTCAAAATCATGCCAATGAGTCACCTCCAGCCAAGGAGTTATATGGATAGCATTCGAACAAATTCCCTCTTCGCACGTCGAACATGAATATCATGCCCGACATGCTAATGATCTTTGAGAGACATGTGTGCATTTGTATCACCTCAAAATCATTCCAATCAGTCACCTCCAGCCTAGGAATCATATGAATGGGATTCAAACAAATTCCATCTTTGCACTTCGAACATGAATTTCAGGCACAACATGCTAATGGTCTTTAAGGAATATGTGTGCATTTGTTCCACCTCAAAATCATGCCAATGAGTGACCTCCAGCCAAGGAGTCATATGAATGGGATTCGAACAAATTCAATCTACGCACTTCGAACATGAATTTCAAGCACAACATTCAAATGATTATTGAGTAATATGTGTGCATTTGTTTCTCCTCAAAATCGTGCCAACGAGTCACCTCCAGCCAAGGAATCATATGAATGGGATTCGAAGAAATTCCATCTTCGCACTTCGAACATGAATTTCAGGCACAACATTCTAATGGTCTTTGAGGAATATGTGTGCATTTGTTTTACCTCAAAATCATGCCAATGAGTGACCTCCAGCCAAGGAGTCATATGAATGGGATTCGAACAAATTCCATCTACGCACTTCGAACATCAATTTCCAGCACAACATGCTACTGATCTTTGAAGGATATGTGCACATTTGTTTCACCTCAAAATCATGCCAATGAGTCACCTCCAGCCAAGGAGTTATATGAATAGGATTCGAACAAATTCCATCTTCGCACTTCGAACATGAATTTCAAGCACAACATTCAAATGATTATTGAGGAATATGTGTGCATTTGTTTCACCTCAAAATCATGCCAATGAGTCACCTCCAGCCAAGGAGCCAAATGAATAGGATTCGCACAAATTCCATCTTCGTACTTCGAACATGAATATCATGCCCGACATGGTAATGATCTTTGAGAGACATGTGTGCATTTGTATCACCTCAAAATCATTCCAATCAGTCACCTCCAGCCTATGAATCATATGAATGGGATTCGAACAAATTCCATCTTCGCACTTCGAACGTGAATTTCAGGCACAACATTCTAATGGTCTTTGAGGAATATGTGTGCACTTGTTTCACCTCAAAATCATGCCAATGAGTGACCTCCAGCCAAGGAGTCATATGAATGGGATTCGAACAAATTCCATCTACGGACTTCGAACATGAATTTCAAGCACAACATTCAAATGATTATTGAGGAATATGTGTGCATTTGTTTCACCTCAAAATCGTGCCAATGAGTCACCTCCAGCCAAGGAATCATATGAATGGGATTTGAACAAATTCCATCTTCGCACGTCGAACATGAATATCATGCCCGACATGCTAATGATCTTTGAGAGACATGTGTGCATTTGTATCACCTCAAAATCATGCCAATGAGTCACCTCCAGCCAAGGAATCATATGAATAGGATTCGAACAAATTCCATCTTCGCACGTCGAACATGAATATCATGCCCGACCTGGTAATGATCTTTGAGAGACATGTGTGCATTTGTATCACCTCAAAATCATTCCAATCAGTCACCTCCAGCCTAGGAATCATATGAATGGGATTCGAACAAATTCCATCTTCGCACTTCGAACATGAATTTCAGGCACAACATTCTAATGGTCTTTGAGGAATATGTGTGCACTTGTTTCACCTCAAAATCATGCCAATGAGTGACCTCCAGCCAAGGAGTCATATGAATGGGATTCGAACAAATTCCATCTACGGACTTCGAACATGAATTTCAAGCACAACATTCAAATGATTATTGAGGAATATGTGTGCATTTGTTTCACCTCAAAATCGTGCCAATGAGTCACCTCCAGCCAAGGAATCATATGAATGGGATTCGAACAAATTCCATCTTCGCACGTCGAACATGAATATCATGCCCGACCTGGTAATGATCTTTGAGAGACATGTGTGCATTTGTATCACCTCAAAATCATTCCAATCAGTCAACTCCAGCCTAGGAATCATATGAATGGGATCGAACAAATTCCATCTACGCACTTCGAATATGAATTTCAGGCACAACATTCTAATGGTCTTTGAGGAATATGTGTGCATTTGTTTCACCTCAAAATCATGCCAATGAGTGACCTCCAGCCAAGGAGTCATATGAATGGGATTCGAACAAATTCCATCTACGGACTTCGAACATGAATTTCAAGCACAACATTCAAATGATTATTGAGGAATATGTGTGCATTTGTTTCACCTCAAAATCGTGCCAATGAGTCACCTCCAGCCAAGGAATCATATGAATGGGATTTGAACAAATTCCATCTTCGCACGTCGAACATGAATATCATGCCCGACATGCTAATGATCTTTGAGAGACATGTGTGCATTTGTATCACCTCAAAATCATGCCAATGAGTCACCTCCAGCCAAGGAGTCATACGAATAGGATTCGCACAAATTCCATCTTCGTACTTCGAACATGAATTTCAGGCACAACATTCTAATGGTCTTTGAGGAATATGTGTGCATTTGTTTCACCTCAAAATCATGCCAATGAGTGACCTCCAGCCAAGGAGTCATATGAATGGGATTCGAACAAATTCCATCTACGGACTTCGAACATGAATTTCAAGCACAACATGCTACGGATCTTTGAAGGATATGTGTGCATTTGTTTCACCTCAAAATCATGCCAATGAGTCACCTCCAGCCAAGGAGTTATATTAATAGGATTCGAACAAATTCCATCTTCGCACTTCGAACATGAATTTCAAGCACAACATTCAAATGATTATGGAGGAATATGTGTGCATTTGTTTCACCTCAAAATCGTGCCAATGAGTCACCTCCAGCCAAGGAGTTATATCATTGGGATTCAAACAAATTCCATCTTAGCACTTCGAACATGAATTTTAAGCACAACATTCAAATGATTATTGAGGAATATGTGTGCATTTGTTTCACCTCAAAATCGTGCCAATGAGTAGTCACCTGCAGCCAAGGAATCATATGAATGGGATTCGAACAAATTCCATCTTCGCACGTCGAACATGAATATCATGCCCGACATGCTAATGATCTTGGAGAGACATGTGTGCATTTGTATCACCTCAAAATCATTCCAATCAGTCACCTCCAACCTAGGAATCATATGAATGGGATTCGAACAAATTCCATCTTCGCACTTCGAACATGAATTTCAGGCACAACATTCTAATGGTCTTTGAGGAATATGTGTGGATTTGTTTCACCTCAAAATCATGCCAATGAGTGACCTCCAGCCAAGGAGTCATATGAATGGGATTGGAACAAATTCCATCTACGCACTTCGAACATGGATTTCAAGCACAACATGCTACTGATCTTTGAAGGATATGTGTGCATTTGTTTCACCTCAAAATCATGCCAATGAGTCACCTCCAGCCAAAGAGTTATATGAATAGGATTCGAACAAATTCCATCTTCGCACTTCGAACATGAATTTTAAGCACAACATTCAAATGATTATTGAGGAATATGTGTGCATTTGTTTCACCTAAAAATCGTGCCAATGAGTCACCTCCAGCCAAGGAGTTATATGGATAGCATTCGAACAAATTCCCTCTTCGCACGTCGAACATGAATATCATGCCCGACATGCTAATGATCTTTGAGAGACATGTGTGCATTTGTATCACCTCAAAATCATTCCAATCAGTCACCTCCAGCCTAGGAATCATATGAATGGGATTCAAACAAATTCCATCTTTGCACTTCGAACATGAATTTCAGGCACAACATGCTAATGGTCTTTAAGGAATATGTGTGCATTTGTTCCACCTCAAAATCATGCCAATGAGTGACCTCCAGCCAAGGAGTCATATGAATGGGATTCGAACAAATTCAATCTACGCACTTCGAACATGAATTTCAAGCACAACATTCAAATGATTATTGAGGAATATGTGTGCATTTGTTTCTCCTCAAAATCGTGCCAACGAGTCACCTCCAGCCAAGGAATCATATGAATGGGATTCGAAGAAATTCCATCTTCGCACGTCGAACATGAATATCATGCCCGACACGCTAATGATCTTTGAGAGACATGTGTGCATTTGTATCACCTCAAAATCATTCCAGTCAGTCACCTCCAGCCAAGGAATCATATGAATGAGATTCGAACAAATTGCATCTTCGCACTTCGAACATGAATTTCAGGCACAACATTCTAATGGTCTTTGAGGAATATGTGTGCATTTGTTTCACCTCAAAATCATGCCAATGAGTGACCTCCAGCCAAGGAGTCATATGAATGGGATTCGAACAGATTCCATCTACGGACTTCGAACATGAATTTCAAGCACAACATGCTACTGATCTTTGAAGGATATGTGTGCATTTGTTTCACCTCAAAATCATGCCAATGAGTCACCTCCAGCCAAGGAGTTATATGAATAGGATTCGAACAAATTCCATCTTCGCACTTCGAACATGAATTTCAAGCACAACATTCAAATGATTATTGAGGAATATGTGTGCATTTGTTTCACCTCAAACTCATGCCAATGAGTCACCTCCAGCCAGGGAGTTATATGAATAGGATTCGAACAGATTCCATCTTCGCACTTCGAACATGAATTTCAAGCACAACATTCAAATGATTATTGAGGAATATGTGTGCATTTGTTTCACCTCCAAATCATGCCAATGAGTCACCTCCAGCCAAGGAGTTAGATGAATAGGATTCGAACAAATTCCATCTTCGCACTTCGAACATGAATTTCAAGCACCACATTCAAATGATTATTGAGGAATATGTGTGCATTTGTTTCACCTCAAAATCGTGCCAATGAGTCACCTCCAGCCAAGGAATCATATGAATAGGATTCGAACAAATTCCATCTTCGCACGTCGAACATGAATATCATGCCCGACATGGTAATGATCTTTGAGAGACATGTGTGCATTTGTATCACCTCAAAATCATTCCAATCAGTCAACTCCAGCCTAGGAATCATATGAATGGGATTCGAACAAATTCCATCTTCGCACTTCGAACATGAATTTCAGGCACAACATTCTAATGGTCTTTGAGGAATATGTGTGGATTTGTTTCACCTCAAAATCATGCCAATGAGTGACCTCCAGCCAAGGAGTCATATGAATGAGATTCGAACAAATTCCATCTACGGACTCCGAACATGAATTTCAAGCACAACATGCTACTGATCTTTGAAGGATATGTGTGCATTTGTTTCACCTCAAAATCGTGCCAATGAGTCACCTCCAGCCAAGGAATCATATGAATGGGATTCGAACAAATTACATCTTCGCACGTTGAACATGAATATCATGCCCGACATGCTAATGATCTTTGGGAGACATGTGTGCATTTGTATCACCTGAAACTCATTCCAATCAGTCAACTCCAGCCTAGGAATCATATGAATGGGATTCGAACAAATTTCATCTACGCACTTCGAATATGAATTTCAGGCACAACATTCTAATGGTCTTTGAGGAATATGTGTGCATTTGTTTCACCTCAAAATCATGCCAACGAGTGTCCTCCAGCCAAGGAGTCATATGAATGGGATTCGAACATATTCCATCTACGGACTTCGAACATGAATTTCAAGCACAACATGCTACTGATCTTTGAAGGATATGTGTGCATTTGTTTCACCTCAAAATCATGCCAATGAGTCACCTCCAGCCAAGGAGTTATATGGATAGCATTCGAACAAATTCCCTCTTCGCACGTCGAACATGAATATCATGCCCGACATGCTAATGATCTTTGAGAGACATGTGTGCATTTGTATCACCTCAAAATCATTCCAATCAGTCACCTCCAGCCTAGGAATCATATGAATGGGATTCAAACAAATTCCATCTTTGCACTTCGAACATGAATTTCAGGCACAACATGCTAATGGTCTTTAAGGAATATGTGTGCATTTGTTCCACCTCAAAATCATGCCAATGAGTGACCTCCAGCCAAGGAGTCATATGAATGGGATTCGAACAAATTCAATCTACGCACTTCGAACATGAATTTCAAGCACAACATTCAAATGATTATTGAGGAATATGTGTGTATTTGTTTCTCCTCAAAATCGTGCCAACGAGTCACCTCCAGCCAAGGAATCATATGAATGGGATTCGAAGAAATTCCATCTTCGCACGTCGAACATGAATATCATGCCCGACACGCTAATGATCTTTGAGAGACATGTGTGCATTTGTATCACCTCAAAATCATTCCAGTCAGTCACCTCCAGCCAAGGAATCATATGAATGAGATTCGAACAAATTGCATCTTCGCACTTCGAACATGAATTTCAGGCACAACATTCTAATGGTCTTTGAGGAATATGTGTGCATTTGTTTCACCTCAAAATCATGCCAATGAGTGACCTCCAGCCAAGGAGTCATATGAATGGGATTCGAACAGATTCCATCTACGGACTTCGAACATGAATTTCAAGCACAACATGCTACTGATCTTTGAAGGATATGTGTGCATTTGTTTCACCTCAAAATCATGCCAATGAGTCACCTCCAGCCAAGGAGTTATATGAATAGGATTCGAACAAATTCCATCTTCGCACTTCGAACATGAATTTCAAGCACAACATTCAAATGATTATTGAGGAATATGTGTGCATTTGTTTCACCTCAAACTCATGCCAATGAGTCACCTCCAGCCAGGGAGTTATATGAATAGGATTCGAACAGATTCCATCTTCGCACTTCGAACATGAATTTCAAGCACAACATTCAAATGATTATTGAGGAATATGTGTGCATTTGTTTCACCTCCAAATCATGCCAATGAGTCACCTCCAGCCAAGGAGTTAGATGAATAGGATTCGAACAAATTCCATCTTCGCACTTCGAACATGAATTTCAAGCACCACATTCAAATGATTATTGAGGAATATGTGTGCATTTGTTTCACCTCAAAATCGTGCCAATGAGTCACCTCCAGCCAAGGAATGATATGAATAGGATTCGAACAAATTCCATCTTCGCACGTCGAACATGAATATCATGCCCGACATGGTAATGATCTTTGAGAGACATGTGTGCATTTGTATCACCTCAAAATCATTCCAATCAGTCAACTCCAGCCTAGGAATCATATGAATGGGATTCGAACAAATTCCATCTTCGCACTTCGAACATGAATTTCAGGCACAACATTCTAATGGTCTTTGAGGAATATGTGTGCATTTGTTTCACCTCAAAATCATGCCAATGAGTGACCTCCATCCAAGGAGTCATATGAATGGGATGGGAACAAATTCCATCTACGCACTTCGAACATGAATTTCAAGCACAACATGCTACTGATCTTTGAAGGATATGTGTGCATTTGTTTCACCTCAAAATCATGCCAATGAGTCACCTCCAGCCAAAGAGTTATATGAATAGGATTCGAACAAATTCCATCTTCGCACTTCGAAAATGAATTTTAAGCACAACATTCAAATGATTATTGAGGAATATGTGTGCATTTGTTTCACCTCAAAATCGTGCCAATGAGTCACCTCCAGCCAAGGAATGATATGAATAGGATTCGAACAAATTCCATCTTCGCACGTCGAACATGAATATCATGCCCGACATGGTAATGATCTTTGAGAGACATGTGTGCATTTGTATCACCTCAAAATCATTCCAATCAGTCAACTCCAGCCTAGGAATCATATGAATGGGATTCGAACAAATTCCATCTTCGCACTTCGAGCATGAATTTCAGGCACAACATTCTATTGGTCTTTGAGGAATATGTGTGTATTTGTTTCACCTCAAAATCATGCCAATGAGTGACCTCCATCCAAGGACTCATATGAATGGGATTCGAACAAATTCCATCTACGCACTTCGAACATGAATTTCAAGCACAACATGCTACTGATCTCTGAAGGATATGTGTGCGTTTGTTTCACCTCAAAATCATGCCAACGAGTGTCCTCCAGCCAAGGAGTCATATGAATGGGATTCGAACATATTCCATCTACGGACTTCGAACATGAATTTCAAGCACAACATGCTACTGATCTTTGAAGGATATGTGTGCATTTGTATCACCTCAAAATCATTCCAATCAGTCACCTCCAGCCTAGGAATCATATGAATGCGATTCGAACAAATTCCATCTTCGCACTTCGAACATGAATTTCAGGCACAACATTCTAATGGCCTTTGAGGAATATGTGTGCATTTGTTTCACCTCAAAATCATGCCAATGAGTGACCTCCATCCAAGGAGTCATATGAATGGGATTGGAACAAATTCCATCTACGCACTTCGAACATGGATTTCAAGCACAACATGCTACTGATCTTTGAAGGATATGTGTGCATTTGTTTCACCTCAAAATCATGCCAATGAGTCACCTCCAGCCAAAGAGTTATATGAATAGGATTCGAACAAATTCCATCTTCGCACTTCGAACATGAATTTTAAGCACAACATTCAAATGATTATTGAGGAATATGTGTGCATTTGTTTCACCTAAAAATCGTGCCAATGAGTCACCTCCAGCCAAGGAGTTAGATGAATAGGATTCGAACAAATTCCATCTTCGCACTTCGAACATGAATTTCAAGCACAACATTCAAATGATTATTGAGGAATATGTGTGCATTTGTTTCACCTCAAAATCGTGCCAATGAGTCACCTCCAGCCAAGGAATCATATGAATAGGATTCGAACAAATTCCATCTTCGCACGTCGAACATGAATATCATGCCCGACATGGTAATGATCTTTGAGAGACAAGTGTGCATTTGTATCACCTCAAAATCATTCCAATCAGTCAACTCCAGCCTAGGAATCATATGAATGGGATTCGAACAAATTCCATCTTCGCACTTCGAACATGAATTTCAGGCACAACATTCTAATGGTCTTTGAGGAATATGTGTGCATTTGTTTCACCTCAAAATCATGCCAATGAGTGACCTCCATCCAAGGAGTCATATGAATGGGATTGGAACAAATTCCATCTACGCACTTCGAACATGAGTTTCAAGCACAACATGCTTCTGATCTTTGAAGGATATGTGTGCATTTGTTTCACCTCAAAATCATGCCAATGAGTCACCTCCAGCCAAAGAGTTATATGAATAGGATTCGAACAAATTCCATCTTCGCACTTCGAAAATGAATTTTAAGCACAACATTCAAATGATTATTGAGGAATATGTGTGCATTTGTTTCACCTCAAAATCGTGCCAATGAGTCACCTCCAGCCAAGGAATGATATGAATAGGATTCGAACAAATTCCATCTTCGCACGTCGAACATGAATATCATGCCCGACAAGCTAATGATCTTTGAGAGACATGTGTGCATTTGTATCACCTCAAAATCATTCCAATCAGTCAACTCCAGCCTAGGAATCATATGAATGGGATTCGAACAAATTCCATCTTCGCACTTCGAACATGAATTTCAGGCACAACATTCTAATGGTCTTTGAGGAATATGTGTGCATTTGTTTCACCTCAAAATCATGCCAATGAGTGACCTCCATCCAAGGAGTCATATGAATGGGATTGGAACAAATTCCATCTACGCACTTCGAACATGAATTTCAAGCACAACATGCTACTGATCTTTGAAGGATATGTGTGCATTTGTTTCACCTCAAAATCATGCCAATGAGTCACCTCCAGCCAAAGAGTTATATGAATAGGATTCGAACAAATTCCATCTTCGCACGTCGAACATGAATATCATGCCCGACATGGTAATGATCTTTGAGAGACATGTGTGCATTTGTATCACCTCAAAATCATTCCAATCAGTCAACTCCAGCCTAGGAATCATATGAATGGGATTCGAACAAATTCCATCTTCGCACTTCGAACATGAATTTCAGGCACAACATTCTAATGGTCTTTGAGGAATATGTGTGCATTTGTTTCACCTCAAAATCATGCCAATGAGTGACCTCCAGCCAAGGAGTCATATGAATGGGATTCAAACAAATTCCATCTACGGACTCCGAACATGAATTTCAAGCACAACATGCTACTGATCTTTGAAGGATATGTGTGCATTTGTTTCACCTCAAAATCATGCCAATGAGTCACCTCCAGCCAAGGAGTTATATGAATAGGATTTGAACAAATTCCATCTTCGCACTACGAACATGAATTTCAAGCACAACACTCAAATGATTATTGAGGAATATGTGTGCATTTGTGTCACCTCAAAATCATGCCAATGAGTAGTCAACTCCAGCCAAGGAATCATATAAATGGGATTCGAACAAATTCCATCTTCGCACGTCGAACATGAATATCATGCCCGACATGCTAATGATCTTTGAGAGACATGTGTGCATTTGTATCACCTCAAAATCATTCCAATCAGTCACCTCCAGCATAGGAATCATATGGATGGGATTCGAACAAATTCCATCTTCGCACTTCGAACATGAATTTCAGGCACAACATTCTAATGGTCTTTGAGGAATATGTGTGCATTTGTTTCACCTCAAAATCATGCCAATGAGTGACCTCCAGCCAAGGAGTCATATGAATGGGATTCGAACAGATTCCATCTACGGACTTCGAACTTGAATTTCAAGCACAACATGCTACTGATCTTTGAAGGATATGTGTGCATTTGTTTTACCTCAAAATCATGCCAATGAGTCACCTCCAGCCAAGGAGTTATATGAATAGGATTCGAAGAAATTCCATCTTTGCACTTCGAACATGAATTTTAAGCACAACATTCAAATGATTATTGAGGAATATGTGTGCATTTGTTTCACCTCAAAATCGTGCCAATGAGTAATCACCTCCAGTCAAGGAATCATATGAATGGGATTCGAACAAATTCCATCTTCGCACGTCGAACATGAATATCATGCCCGACATGCTAATGATCTTTGAGAGACATGTGTGCATTTGTATCACCTCAAAATTATTCCTATCAGTCACCTCCAGCCCAGGAATCATATGAATGGGATTCGAACAAATTCCATCTTCGGACTTCGAACATGAATTTCAGGCACAACATTCTAATGGTCTTTGAGGAATATGTGTGCATTTATTTCACCTCAAAATCATGCCAATGAGTGACCTCCAGCCAAGGAGTCATATGAATGGGATTCGAACAAATTCCATATACGGACTTCGAACATGAATTTCAAGCACAACATGCTACGGATCTTTGAAGGATATGTGTGCATTTGTTTCACCTCAAAATCATGCCAATGAGTCACCTCCAGCCAAGGAGTTATATGAATAGGATTCGAACAAATTCCATCTTCGCACTTCGAACATGAATTTCAAGCACAACATTCAAATGATAATTGGGGAATATGTGTGCATTTGTTTCACCTGCCAATGTGTCACCTCCAGCCAAGCAGTTATATGAATAGGATTCGAACAGATTCCATCTTCGCACTTCGAACATGAATTTCAAGCACAACATTCAAATGATTATTGAGGAATATGTGTGCATTTGTTTCACCTCAAAATCGTGCCAATGAGTCACCTCCAGCCAAGGAATCATATGAATAGGATTCGAACAAATTCCATATTCGCACGTCGAACATGAATATAATGCCCGACATGGTAATGATCATTGAGAGACATGTGTGAATTTGTATCACCTCAAAATCATTCCAATCAGTCAACTCCAGCCTAGGAATCATATGAATGGGATTCGAACAAATTCCATCTTCGCACTTCGAACATGAATTTCAGGCACAACATTCTAATGGTCTTTGAGGAATATGTGTGCATTTGTTTCACCTCAAAATCATGCCAATGAGTGACCTCCATCCAAGGAGTCATATGAATGGGATTCGAACAAATTCCATCTACGCACTTCGAACATGAATTTCAAGCACAACATGCTACTGATCTCTGAAGGATATGTGTGCATTTGTTTCACCTCAAAATCATTTCAATGAGTCACCTCCAGCCAAAGAGTTATATGAATAGGATTCGAACAGATTCCATCTTCGCACTTCGAACATGAATTTTAAGCACAACATTCAAATGATTATTGAGGAATATGTGTGCATTTGTTTCACCTAAAAATCGTGCCAATGAGTCACCTCCAGCCTAGGAGTCATATGAATGGGATTCGAACAAATTCCATCTACGCACTTCGAACATGAATTTCAAGCCCAACATGCTACTGATCTTTGAAGGATATGTGTGCATTTGTATCACCTCAAAATCATTCCAATCAATCACCTCCAGCCTAGGAATCATATGAATGCGATTCGAACAAATTCCATCTTCGCACTTCGAACATGAATTTCAGGCACAACATTCTAATGGCCTTTGAGGAATATGTGTGCATTTGTTTCACCTCAAAATCATGGCAATCAGTGACCTCCAGCCAAGGAGTCATATGAATGGGATTCGACAAATTCCATCTACGCACTTCGAACATGAATTTCAAGCACAACATGCTACTGATCTTTGAAGGATATGTGTGCATTTGTTTCACCTCAAAATCATGCCAATGAGTCACCTCCAGCCAAAGAGTTATATGAATAGGATTCGAACAAATTCCATCTTCGCACTTCGAACATGAATTTTAAGCACAACATTCAAATGATTATTGAGGAATATGTGTGCATTTGTTTCACCTAAAAATCGTGCCAATGAGTCACCTCCAGCCAAGGAGTTAGATGAATAGGATTCGAACAAATTCCATCTTCGCACTTCGAACATGAATTTCAAGCACAACATTCAAATGATTATTGAGGAATATGTGTGCATTTGTTTCACCTCAAAATCGTGCCAATCAGTCACCTCCAGCCAAGGAATCATATGAATAGGATTCGAACAAATTCCATCTTCGCACGTCGAACATGAATATCATGCCCGACGTGGTAATGATCCTTGAGAGACATGTGTGCATTTGTATCACCTCAAAATCATTCCAATCAGTCAACTCCAGCCTAGGAATCATATGAATGGGATTCGAACAAATTCCATCTTCGCACTTCGAACATGAATTTCAGGCACAACATTCTAATGGTCTTTGAGGAATATGTGTGCATTTGTTTCACCTCAAAATCATGCCAATGAGTGAGCTCCAGCCAAGGAGTCATATGAATGGGATTCAAACAAATTCCATCTACGGACTCCGGACATGAATTTCAAGCACAACATGCTACTGATCTTTGAAGGATATGTGTGCATTTGTTTCACCTGAAAATCATGCCAATGAGTCACCTCCAGCCAAGGAGTTATATCAATAGGATTCGAACAGATTCCATCTACGGACTCCGAACATGAATTTCAAGCACAACATGCTACTGATCTTTGAAGGATACGTGTGCATTTGTTTCACTTAAAAATCATGGCAATGAGTCACCTCCAGCCAAGGAGTTATATGAATAGGATTCGAACAAATTCCATCTTCGCACTTGGAACATGAATTTCAAGCACAACATTCAAATGATTATTGCGGAACATGTGTGCATTTGTTTCACCTCAAAATCGTGCCAATGAGTCACCTCCAGCCAAGGAATATTATGAATGGGATTCGAACAAATTCCATCTTCGCACGTCGAACATGAATATCATGCCCGACATGCTAATGATCTTTGAGAGACATGTGTGCATTTGTATCACCTCAAAATCATTCCAATCAGTCACCTTCAGCCTAGGAATCATATGAATGGGATTCGAACAAATTCCATCTTCGCACTTCGAACATGAATTTCAGGCACGACATTCTAATGGTCTTTGAGGAATATGTGTGCATTTGTTTCACCTCAAAATCATGCCAATCAGTGAGCTCCAGCCAAGGAGTCATATGAATGGGATTCAAACAAATTCCATCTACGGACTCCGAACATGAATTTCAAGCACAACATGCTACTGATCTTTGAAGGATACGTGTGCATTTGTTTCACTTAAAAATCATGGCAATGAGTCACCTCCAGCCAAGGAGTTATATGAATAGGATTCGAACAAATTCCATCTTCGCACTTGGAACATGAATTTCAAGCACAACATTCAAATGATTATTGCGGAACATGTGTGCATTTGTTTCACCTCAAAATCGTGCCAATGAGTCACCTCCAGCCAAGGAATATTATGAATGGGATTCGAACAAATTCCATCTTCGCACGTCGAACATGAATATCATGCCCGACATGCTAATGATCTTTGAGAGACATGTGTGCATTTGTATCACCTCAAAATCATTCCAATCAGTCACCTTCAGCCTAGGAATCATATGAATGGGATTCGAACAAATTCCATCTTCGCACTTCGAACATGAATTTCAGGCACGACATTCTAATGGTCTTTGAGGAATATGTGTGCATTTGTTTCACCTCAAAATCATGCCAATGAGTCACCTCCAGCCAAGGAGTTATATGAATAGTATTCGAACAAATTCCATCTTCGCACGTCGAACATGAATATCATTCCCGACATGCTAATGATCTTTGAGAGACATGTGTGCATTTGTATCACCTCAAAATCATTCCAATCAGTCACCTCCAGCCTAGGAGTCATATGAATGGGATTCGAACAAATTCCATCTACGGACTGCGAACATGAATTTCAAGCACAACATGCTACTGATCTTTGAAGGATATGTGTGCATTTGTTTCACCTCAAAATCATGCCAATGAGTCACCTCCAGCCAATGAGTTATATCAATAGGATTCGAACAGATTCCATCTACGGACTCCGAACATGAATTTCAAGCACAACATGCTATTGATCTTGAAGGATACGTGTGCTTTTGTTTCACCTCAAAATCATGCCAATGAGTCACCTCCAGCCAATGAGTTATATCAATAGGATTCGAACAGATTCCATCTACGGACTCCGAACATGAATTTCAAGCACAACATGCTACTGATCTTTGAAGGATACGTGTGCATTTGTTTCACCTAAGAATCATGCCAATGAGTCACCTCCAGCCAAGGAGTTATATGAATAGGATTCGAACAAATTCCATCTTCGCACTTGGAACATGAATTTCAAGCACAACATTCAAATGATTCTTGCGGAACATGTGTGCATTTGTTTCACCTCAAAATCAGGCCAATGAGTCACGTCCAGCCAAGGAGTTATATGAATAGGATTCGAACAAATTTCATCTTCGCACTTCGAACATGAATTTCAAGCACAACATTCAAATGATTCTTGAGGAATATGTGTGCATTTGTTTCATCTCAAAATCATGCCAATGAGTCACCTCCAGCCAAGGAGTTATATGAATAGGATTCGAACAAATTCCATCTTCGCACGTCGAACATGAATATCATTCCTGAAATGCTAATGATCTTTGAGAGACATGTGTGCATTTGTATCACCTCAAAATCATTCCAATCAGTCACCTCCAGCCTAGGAGTCATATGAATGGGATTCGAACAAATTCCATCTACGGACTCCGAACATAAATTTCAAGCACAACATGCTACTGATCTTTGAAAGATACGTGTGCATTTGTTTCACCTAAAAATCATGCCAATGAGTCACCTCCAGCCAAGGAGTTATATGAATAGGATTCGAACAAATTCCATCTTCGCACTTCGAACATGAATTTCAAGCACAACATTCAAATGATGATTGAGGAACATGTGTGCATTTGTTTCACCTCAAAATCATGCCAATGAATCACCTCCAGCCAAGGAGTTATATGAATAGGATTCGAACAAATTCCATCTTCGCACTTCGAACATGAATTTCAAGCACAACATTCAAATGATTATTGAGGAATGAATATGTGTGCAATTGTTTCACCTCAAAATCATGCCAATGAGTTACATGAATAGGATTCGAACAAATTCCATCTTCGCACGTCGAACATGAATATCATTCCCGACATGCTAATGATCTTTGAGAGACATGTGTGCATTTGTATCACCTCAAAATCATTCCAATCAGTCACCTCCAGCCTAGGAGTCATATGAATGGGATTCGAACAAATTCCATCTACGGACTTCGAACATGAATTTCAAGCACAACATGCTACTGATCTTTGAAGGATATGTGTGCATTTGTTTCACCTCAAAATCATGCCAATGAGTCACCTCCAGCCAAGGAGTTATATGAATAGGATTCGAACAAATTCCATCTTCGCTCTTCGAACATGAATTTCAAGCACAACATTCAAATGATTATTGAGGAACATGTGTGCATTTGTTTCACCTCAAAATCATGCCAATGAGTCACCTCCAGCCAAGGAGTTATATGAATAGGATTCGAACAAATTCCATCTTCACACTTCGAACATGAATTTGAAGGACAACATTCAAATGATTATTGAGGAATATGTGTGCAATTGTTTCACCTCAAAATCATGCCAATGAGTCACCTCCGGCCAAGGAGTTATATGAATAGGATTCGAACAAATTCCTTCTTCGCACTTCGAACATGAATTTCAGGCACAACATTCTAATGGTCTTTGAGGAATATGTGTGCATTTGTTTCTCCTCAAAATCATGCCAATGAGTGACCTCCAGCCAAGGAGTCATATGAATGGGATTCAAACAAATTCCATCTACGGACTCCGAACATGAATTTCAAGCACAACATGCTACTGATCTTTGAAGGATATGTGTGCATTTGTTTCACCTCAAAATCATGCCAATGAGTCACCTCCAGCCAAGGAGTTATATCAATAGGATTCGAATAGATTCCATCCACGGACTCCGAACATGAATTTCAAGCACAACATGCTACTGATCTTTGAAGGATACGTGTGCATTTGTTTCACCTAAGAATCATGCCAATGAGTCACCTCCAGCCAAGGAGTTATATGAATAGGATTCGAACAAATTCCATCTTCGCACTTGGAAATGAATTTCAAGCACAACATTCAAATGATTCTTGCGGAACATGTGTGCATTTGTTTCACCTCAAAATCATGCCAATGAGTCACGTCCAGCCAAGGAGTTAAATGAATAGGATTCGAACAAATTTCATCTTCGCACTTCGAACATGAATTTCAAGCACAACATTCAAATGATTTTTGAGGAATATGTGTGCATTTGTTTCATCTCAAAATCATGCCAATGAGTCACCTCCAGCCAAGGAGTTATATGAATAGGATTCGAACAAATTCCATCTTCGCACGTCGAACATGAATATCATTCCCGACATGCTAATGATCTTTGAGAGACATGTGTGCATTTGTATCACCTCAAAATCATTCCAATCAGTCACCTCCAGCCTAGGAGTCATATGAATGGGATTCGAACAAATTCCATCTACGGACTGCGAACATGAATTTCAAGCACAACATGCTACTGATCTTTGAAGGATATGTGTGCATTTGTTTCACCTCAAAATCATGCCAATGAGTCACCTCCAGCCAATGAGTTATATCAATAGGATTCGAACAGATTCCATCTACGGACTCCGAACATGAATTTCAAGCACAACATGCTATTGATCTTGAAGGATACGTGTGCATTTGTTTCACCTCAAAATCATGCCAATGAGTCACCTCCAGCCAAGGAGTTATATGAATAGGATTCGAACAAATTTCATCTTCGCACTTCGAACATGAATTTCAAGCACAACATTCAAATGATTATTGAGGAATATGTGTGCATTTGTTTCATCTCAAAATCATGCCAATGAGTCACCTCCAGCCAAGGAGTTATATGAATAGGATTCGAACAAATTCCATCTTCGCATGTCGAACATGAATATCATTCCCGACATGCTAATGATCTTTGAGAGACATGTGTGCATTTGTATCACCTCAAAATCATTCCAATCAGTCACCTCCAGCCTAGGAGTCATATGAATGGGATTCGAACAAATTCCATCTACGGACTCCGAACATAAATTTCAAGCACAACATGCTACTGATCTTTGAAGGATACGTGTGCATTTGTTTCACCTAAAAATCATGCCAATGAGTCACCTCCAGCCAAGGAGTTATATGAATAGGATTCTAACAAATTCCATCTTCGCACTTCGAACATGAATTTCAAGCACAACATTCAAATGATGATTGAGGAACATGTGTGCATTTGTTTCACCTCAAAATCATGCCAATGAATCACCTCCAGCCAAGGAGTTATATGAATAGGATTCGAACAAATTCCATCTTCGCACTTCGAACATGAATTTCAAGCACAACATTCAAATGATTATTGAGGAATGAATATGTGTGCAATTGTTTCACCTCAAAATCATGCCAATGAGTTATATGAATAGGATTCGAACAAATTCCATCTTCGCACGTCGAACATGAATATCATTCCCGACATGCTAATGATCTTTGAGAGACATGTGTGCATTTGTATCACCTCAAAATCATTCCAATCAGTCACCTCCAGCCTAGGAGTCATATGAATGGGATTCGAACAAATTCCATCTACGGACTTCGAACATGAATTTCAAGCACAACATGCTACTGATCTTTGAAGGATATGTGTGCATTTGTTTCACCTCAAAATCATGCCAATGAGTCACCTCCAGCCAAGGAGTTATATGAATAGGATTCGAACAAATTCCATCTTCGCACTTCGAACATGAATTTCAAGCACAACATTCAAATGATTATTGAGGAACATGTGTGCATTTGTTTCACCTCAAAATCATGCCAATGAGTCACCTCCAGCCAAGGAGTTACATGAATAGGATTCGAACAAATTCCATCTTCGCACTTCGAACATGAATTTGAAGGACAACATTCAAATGATTATTGAGGAATATGTGTGCAATTGTTTCACCTCAAAATCATGCCAATGAGTCACCTCCGGCCAAGGAGTTATATGAATAGGATTCGAACAAATTCCTTCTCCGCACTTCGAACATGAATTTCAGGCACAACATTCTAATGGTCTTTGAGGAATATGTGTGCATTTGTTTCTCCTCAAAATCATTCAAATCAGTCACCTCCAGCCTAGGAATCATATGAATGGGATTCAAACAAATTCAATCTTCGCACCTCGAACATGAATTTAAGGCACAACATTCTAATGGTCTTTGAGGAATATGTGTGCATTTGTTTCACCTCAAAATCATGCCAATGAGTGACCTCCAGCCAAGGAGTCATATGAATGGGATTCGAACAAATTCCATCTACGGACTTCGAACATGAATTTCAAGCACAACATGCTACTGATTTTTGAAGGATATGTGTGCATTTGTTTCACCTCAAAATCATGCCAATGAGTAACCTCCAGCCAAGGAGTTATATGAATAGGATTCGAGCAAATTCCATCTTCGCACTTCGAACAGGAATTTCAAGCACAACATTCAAATGATTATTGAGGAATATGTGTGCATTTGTTTCATCTCAAAATCATGCCAATGAGTCACCACCAGCCAAGGAGTTAGATGAATAGGATTCGAACAAATTCCATCTTCGCACTTCGAACATGAATTTCAAGCACAACATTCAAATGATTATTGAGCTGCTAATGATCTTTGAGAGACATGTGTGCATTTGTATCACCTCAAAATCATTCCAATCAGTCACCTCCAGCCTAGGAGTCATATGAATGGGATTCGAACAAATTCCATCTACGGACTTCGAACATGAATTTCAAGCACAACATGCTACTGATCTTTGAAGGATATGTGTGCATTTGTTTCACCTCAAAATCATGCCAATGAGTCACCTCCAGCCAAGGAGTTATATGAATAGGATTCGAACAAATTCCATCTTCGCACTTCGAACATGAATTTCAAGCACAACATTCAAATGATTATTGAGGAACATGTGTGCATTTGTTTCACCTCAAAATCATGCCAATGAGTCACCTCCAGCCAAGGAGTTATGTGAATAGGATTCGAACAAATTCCATCTTCGCACTTCGAACATGAATTTGAAGGACAACATTCAAATGATTATTGAGGAATATGTGTGCAATTGTTTCACCTCAAAATCATGCCAATGAGTCACCTCCGGCCAAGGAGTTATATGAATAGGATTCGAACAAATTCCTTCTTCGCACTTCGAACATGAATTTCAGGCACAACATTCTAATGGTCTTTGAGGAATATGTGTGCATTTGTTTCTCCTCAAAATCATGCCAATGAGTGACCTCCAGCCAAGGAGTCATATGAATGGGATTCAAACAAATTCCATCTACGGACTCCGAACATGAATTTCAAGCACAACATGCTACTGATCTTTGAAGGATATGTGTGCATTTGTTTCACCTCAAAATCATGCCAATGAGTCACCTCCAGCCAAGGAGTTATATCAATAGGATTCGAACAAATTCCATCTTCGCACTTGGAAATGAATTTCAAGCACAACATTCAAATGATTATTGAGGAACATGTGTGCATTTGTTTCACCTCAAAATCATGCCAATGAGTCACCTCCAGCCAAGGAGTTATATGAATAGGATTCGAACAAATTCCATCTTCGCACTTCGAACATGAATTTGAAGGACAACATTCAAATGATTATTGAGGAATATGTGTGCAATTGTTTCACCTCAAAATCATGCCAATGAGTCACCTCCGGCCAAGGAGTTATATGAATAGGATTCGAACAAATTCCTTCTTCGCACTTCGAACATGAATTTCAGGCACAACATTCTAATGGTCTTTGAGGAATATGTGTGCATTTGTTTCTCCTCAAAATCATGCCAATGAGTGACCTCCAGCCAAGGAGTCATATGAATGGGATTCAAACAAATTCCATCTACGGACTCCGAACATGAATTTCAAGCACAACATGCTACTGATCTTTGAAGGATATGTGTGCATTTGTTTCACCTCAAAATCATGCCAATGAGTCACCTCCAGCCAAGGAGTTATATCAATAGGATTCGAATAGATTCCATCCACGGACTCCGAACATGAATTTCAAGCACAACATGCTACTGATCTTTGAAGGATACGTGTGCATTTGTTTCACCTAAGAATCATGCCAATGAGTCACCTCCAGCCAAGGAGTTATATGAATAGGATTCGAACAAATTCCATCTTCGCACTTGGAAATGAATTTCAAGCACAACATTCAAATGATTCTTGCGGAACATGTGTGCATTTGTTTCACCTCAAAATCATGCCAATGAGTCACGTCCAGCCAAGGAGTTAAATGAATAGGATTCGAACAAATTTCATCTTCGCACTTCGAACATGAATTTGAAGGACAACATTCAAATGATTCTTGAGGAATATGTGTGCATTTGTTTCATCTCAAAATCATGCCAATGAGTCACCTCCAGCCAAGGAGTTATATGAATAGGATTCGAACAAATTCCATCTTCGCACGTCGAACATGAATATCATTCCCGACATGCTAATGATCTTTGAGAGACATGTGTGCATTTGTATCACCTCAAAATCATTCCAATCAGTCACCTCCAGCCTAGGAGTCATATGAATGGGATTCGAACAAATTCCATCTACGGACTGCGAACATGAATTTCAAGCACAACATGCTACTGATCTTTATTTCAAGCACAACATGCTACTGATCTTTGAAGGATATGTGTGCATTTGTTTCACCTCAAAATCATGCCAATGAGTCACCTCCAGCCAATGAGTTATATCAATAGGATTCGAACAGATTCCATCTACGGACTCCGAACATGAATTTCAAGCACAACATGCTATTGATCTTGAAGGATACGTGTGCATTTGTTTCACCTCAAAATCATGCCAATGAGTCACCTCCAGCCAAGGAGTTATATGAATAGGATTCGAACAAATTTCATCTTCGCACTTCGAACATGAATTTCAAGCACAACATTCAAATGATTATTGAGGAATATGTGTGCATTTGTTTCATCTCAAAATCATGCCAATGAGTCACCTCCAGCCAAGGAGTTATATGAATAGGATTCGAACAAATTCCATCTTCGCATGTCGAACATGAATATCATTCCCGACATGCTAATGATCTTTGAGAGACATGTGTGCATTTGTATCACCTCAAAATCATTCCAATCAGTCACCTCCAGCCTAGGAGTCATATGAATGGGATTCGAACAAATTCCATCTACGGACTCCGAACATAAATTTCAAGCACAACATGCTACTGATCTTTGAAGGATACGTGTGCATTTGTTTCACCTAAAAATCATGCCAATGAGTCACCTCCAGCCAAGGAGTTATATGAATAGGATTCTAACAAATTCCATCTTCGCACTTCGAACATGAATTTCAAGCACAACATTCAAATGATGATTGAGGAACATGTGTGCATTTGTTTCACCTCAAAATCATGCCAATGAATCACCTCCAGCCAAGGAGTTATATGAATAGGATTCGAACAAATTCCATCTTCGCACTTCGAACATGAATTTCAAGCACAACATTCAAATGATTATTGAGGAATGAATATGTGTGCAATTGTTTCACCTCAAAATCATGCCAATGAGTTATATGAATAGGATTCGAACAAATTCCATCTTCGCACGTCGAACATGAATATCATTCCCGACATGCTAATGATCTTTGAGAGACATGTGTGCATTTGTATCACCTCAAAATCATTCCAATCAGTCACCTCCAGCCTAGGAGTCATATGAATGGGATTCGAACAAATTCCATCTACGGACTTCGAACATGAATTTCAAGCACAACATGCTACTGATCTTTGAAGGATATGTGTGCATTTGTTTCACCTCAAAATCATGCCAATGAGTCACCTCCAGCCAAGGAGTTATATGAATAGGATTCGAACAAATTCCATCTTCGCACTTCGAACATGAATTTCAAGCACAACATTCAAATGATTATTGAGGAACATGTGTGCATTTGTTTCACCTCAAAATCATGCCAATGAGTCACCTCCAGCCAAGGAGTTACATGAATAGGATTCGAACAAATTCCATCTTCGCACTTCGAACATGAATTTGAAGGACAACATTCAAATGATTATTGAGGAATATGTGTGCAATTGTTTCACCTCAAAATCATGCCAATGAGTCACCTCCGGCCAAGGAGTTATATGAATAGGATTCGAACAAATTCCTTCTCCGCACTTCGAACATGAATTTCAGGCACAACATTCTAATGGTCTTTGAGGAATATGTGTGCATTTGTTTCTCCTCAAAATCATTCAAATCAGTCACCTCCAGCCTAGGAATCATATGAATGGGATTCAAACAAATTCAATCTTCGCACCTCGAACATGAATTTAAGGCACAACATTCTAATGGTCTTTGAGGAATATGTGTGCATTTGTTTCACCTCAAAATCATGCCAATGAGTGACCTCCAGCCAAGGAGTCATATGAATGGGATTCGAACAAATTCCATCTACGGACTTCGAACATGAATTTCAAGCACAACATGCTACTGATTTTTGAAGGATATGTGTGCATTTGTTTCACCTCAAAATCATGCCAATGAGTAACCTCCAGCCAAGGAGTTATATGAATAGGATTCGAGCAAATTCCATCTTCGCACTTCGAACAGGAATTTCAAGCACAACATTCAAATGATTATTGAGGAATATGTGTGCATTTGTTTCATCTCAAAATCATGCCAATGAGTCACCTCCAGCCAAGGAGTTAGATGAATAGGATTCGAACAAATTCCATCTTCGCACTTCGAACATGAATTTCAAGCACAACATTCAAATGATTATTGAGCTGCTAATGATCTTTGAGAGACATGTGTGCATTTGTATCACCTCAAAATCATTCCAATCAGTCACCTCCAGCCTAGGAGTCATATGAATGGGATTCGAACAAATTCCATCTACGGACTTCGAACATGAATTTCAAGCACAACATGCTACTGATCTTTGAAGGATATGTGTGCATTTGTTTCACCTCAAAATCATGCCAATGAGTCACCTCCAGCCAAGGAGTTATATGAATAGGATTCGAACAAATTCCATCTTCGCACTTCGAACATGAATTTCAAGCACAACATTCAAATGATTATTGAGGAACATGTGTGCATTTGTTTCACCTCAAAATCATGCCAATGAGTCACCTCCAGCCAAGGAGTTATGTGAATAGGATTCGAACAAATTCCATCTTCGCACTTCGAACATGAATTTGAAGGACAACATTCAAATGATTATTGAGGAATATGTGTGCAATTGTTTCACCTCAAAATCATGCCAATGAGTCACCTCCGGCCAAGGAGTTATATGAATAGGATTCGAACAAATTCCTTCTTCGCACTTCGAACATGAATTTCAGGCACAACATTCTAATGGTCTTTGAGGAATATGTGTGCATTTGTTTCTCCTCAAAATCATGCCAATGAGTGACCTCCAGCAAAGGAGTCATATGAATGGGATTCAAACAAATTCCATCTACGGACTCCGAACATGAATTTCAAGCACAACATGCTACTGATCTTTGAAGGATATGTGTGCATTTGTTTCACCTCAAAATCATGCCAATGAGTCACCTCCAGCCAAGGAGTTATATCAATAGGATTCGAACAAATTCCATCTTCGCACTTGGAAATGAATTTCAAGCACAACATTCAAATGATTATTGAGGAACATGTGTGCATTTGTTTCACCTCAAAATCATGCCAATGAGTCACCTCCAGCCGAGGAGTTATATGAATAGGATTCGAACAAATTCCATCTTCGCACTTCGAACAGGAATTTCAAGCACAACATTCAAATGATTATTGAGGAATATGTGTGCATTTGTTTCATCTCAAAATCATGCCAATGAGTCACCTCCAGCCAAGGAGTTAGATGAATAGGATTCGAACAAATTCCATCTTCGCACTTCGAACATGAATTTCAAGCACAACATTCAAATGATTATTGAGCAATATGTGTGCATTATTTTCTCCTCAAAATCGTGCCAATGAGTCACCTCCAGCCAAGGAATCATATGAATGGGATTCGAACAAATTCCATCTTCGCACGTCGAACATGAATATCATGCCCGACACGCTAATGATCTTTGAGAGACATGTGTGCATTTGTATCACCTCAAAATCATTCCAATCAGTCACCTCCAGCCTAGGAATCATATGAATGGGATTCGAACAAATTCCATCTTCGCACTTCGAACATGAATTTCAGGCACAACATTCTAATAGTCTTTGAGGAATATGTGTGCATTTGTTTCACCTCAAAATCCTGCCAATGAGTGACCTCCAGCCAAGGAGTAATATGAATGGGATTCAAACAAATTCGATCTACGGACTTCGAACATGAATTTCGAGCACAACATGCTACTGATCTTTGAAGGATATGTGTGCATTTGTTTCACCTCAAAATCATGCCAATGAGTCACCTCCAGCCAAGGAGTTATATGAATAGGATTCGAACAAATTCCATCTTCGCACTTCGAACATGAATTTCAAGCACAACATTCAAATGATTATTGAGGAACATGTGTGCATTTGTTTCACCTCAAAATCATGCCAATGAGTCACCTCCAGCCAAGGAGTTATATGAATAGGATTCGAACAAATTCCATCTTCGCACTTCGAACATGAATTTCAAGCACAACATTCAAATGATTATTGAGGAATATGTGTGCATTTGTTTCACCTCAAAATCGTGCCAATGAGTCACCTCCAGCCAAGGAGTTAGATGAATAGGATTCGAACAAATTCCATCTTCGCACTTCGAACATGAATTTGAAGGACAACATTCAAATGATTATTGAGGAATATGTGTGCAATTGTTTCACCTCAAAATCATGCCAATGAGTCACCTCCGGCCAAGGAGTTATATGAATAGGATTCGAACAAATTCCTTCTCCGCACTTCGAACATGAATTTCAGGCACAACATTCTAATGGTCTTTGAGGAATATGTGTGCATTTGTTTCTCCTCAAAATCATTCAAATCAGTCACCTCCAGCCTAGGAATCATATGAATGGGATTCAAACAAATTCAATCTTCGCACTTCGAACATGAATTTAAGGCACAACATTCTAATGGTCTTTGAGGAATATGTGTGCATTTGTTTCACCTCAAAATCATGCCAATGAGTGACCTCCAGCCAAGGAGTCATATGAATGGGATTCGAACAAATTCCATCTACGGACTTCGAACATGAATTTCAAGCACAACATGCTACTGATCTTTGAAGGATATGTGTGCATTTGTTTCACCTCAAAATCATGCCAATGAGTAACCTCCAGCCGAGGAGTTATATGAATAGGATTCGAACAAATTCCATCTTCGCACTTCGAACATGAATTTCAAGCACAACATTCAAATGATTATTGAGGAACATGTGTGCATTTGTTTCACCTCAAAATCATGCCAATGAGTCACCTCCAGCCAAGGAGTTATATGAATAGGATTCGAACAAATTCCATCTTCGCACTTCGAACATGAATTTCAAGCACAACATTCAAATGATTATTTAGGAATATGTGTGCATTTGTTTCACCTCAAAATCGTGCCAATGAGTCACCTCCAGCCAAGGAGTTATATCAATAGGATTCGAACAGATTCCATCTTCGCACTTCGAACATGAATTTCAAGCACATCATTCAAATGATTATTGAGGAATATGTGTGCATTTGTTTCACCTCAAAATCATGCCAATGAGTCACCTCCAGCCAAGGAGTTAGATGAATAGAATTCGAACAAATTCCATCTTCGCACTTCGAACATGAATTTCAAGCACAACATTCAAATGATTATTGAGGAATATGTGTGCATTTGTTTCACCTCAAAATCGTGCCTATGAGTCACCTCCAGCCAAGGAATCATATGAATGGGATTCGAACAAATTCCATTTTCGCACGTCGAACATGAATATCATTCCCGACATGCTAATGATCTTTGAGAGACATGTGTGCATTTGTATCACCTCAAAATCATTCCAATCAGTCACCTCCAGCCTAGGAGTCATATGAATAGGATTCGAACAAATTCCATCTTCGCACGTCGAACATGAATATCATGCCCGACATGCTAATGATCCTTGAGAGACATGTGTGCATTTGTATCACCTCAAAATCATTCCAATCAGTCACCTCCAGCCTAGGAATCATATGAATGGGATTCGAACAAATTCCATCTTCGCACTTCGAATATGAATTTCAGGCACAACATTCTAATGGTCTTTGAGGAATATGTGTGCATTTGTTTCACCTCAAAATCATGCCAATGAGTGACCTCCAGCCAAGGAGTCATATGAATGGGATTCAAACAAATTCCATCCACGGACTCCGAACATGAATTTCAAGCACAACATGCTACTGATCTTTGAGAGACATGTGTGCATTTGTATCACCTCAAAATCATTCAAATCAGTCACCTCTAGCCTAGGAATCATATGAATGGGATTCGAACAAATTCCATCTTCGCACTTCGAACATGAATTTCAGGCACAACATTCTAATGGTCTTTGAGGAATATGTGTGCATTTGTTTTACCTCAAACTCATGCCAATGAGTCACCTCAAGCCAAGGAGTTATATGAATAGGATTCGAACAGATTCCATCTTTGCACTTCACACATGAATTTCAAGCACAACATTCAAATGATTATTGAGGAATATGTGTGCATTTGTTTCACCTCAAAATCATGCCAATGAGTCACCTCCAGCCAAGGAGTTATATGAATAGGATTCGAACAGATTCTATCTTCGCACTTCGAACATGAATTTGAAGCACAACATTCAAATGATTATTGAGGAATATGTGTGCATTTGTTTCACCTCAAAATCATGCCAATGAGTCACCTCCAGCCAAGGAGTTATATGAATAGGATTCGAACAGATTCTATCTTCGCACTTCGAACATGAATTTGAAGCACAACATTCAAATGATTATTGAGGAATATGTCTGCATTTGTTTCACCTCCAAATCATGCCAATGAGTCACCTCCAGCCAAGGAGTTAGATGAATAGGATTCGAACAAATTCCATCTTCGCACTTCGAACATGAATTTCAAGCACAACATTCAAATGATTATTGAGGAATATGTGTGCATTTGTTTCACCTCAAAATCGTGCCAATGAGTCACCTCCAGCCAAGGAATCATATGAATGGGATTCGAACAAATTCCATCTTCGCACGTCGAACATGAATATCATGCCTGACATGGTAATGATCTTGGAGAGACATGTGTGCATTTGTATCACCTCAAATTCATTCCAATCAGTCACCTCCAGCCTAGGAATCATATGAATGGGATTCGAACAAATTCCATCTTCGCACTTCGAACATGAATTTCAGGCACAACATTCTAATGGTCTTTGAGGAATATGTGTGCATTTGTTTTACCTCAAACTCATGCCAATGAGTCACCTCAAGCCAAGGAGTTATATGAATAGGATTCGAACAGATTCCATCTTTGCACTTCACACATGAATTTCAAGCACAACATTCAAATGATTATTGAGGAATATGTGTGCATTTGTTTCACCTCAAAATCATGCCAATGAGTCACCTCCAGCCAAGGAGTTATATGAATAGGATTCGAACAGATTCTATCTTCGCACTTCGAACATGAATTTGAAGCACAACATTCAAATGATTATTGAGGAATATGTGTGCATTTGTTTCACCTCAAAATCATGCCAATGAGTCACCTCCAGCCAAGGAGTTATATGAATAGGATTCGAACAGATTCTATCTTCGCACTTCGAACATGAATTTGAAGCACAACATTCAAATGATTATTGAGGAATATGTCTGCATTTGTTTCACCTCCAAATCATGCCAATGAGTCACCTCCAGCCAAGGAGTTAGATGAATAGGATTCGAACAAATTCCATCTTCGCACTTCGAACATGAATTTCAAGCACAACATTCAAATGATTATTGAGGAATATGTGTGCATTTGTTTCACATCAAAATCGTGCCAATGAGTCTCCTCCAGCCAAGGAATCATATGAATGGGATTCGAACAAATTCCATCTTCGCACGTCGAACATGAATATCATGCCTGACATGGTAATGATCTTGGAGAGACATGTGTGCATTTGTATCACCTCAAATTCATTCCAATCAGTCACCTCCAGCCTAGGAATCATATGAATGGGATTCGAACAAATTCCATCTTCGCACTTCGAACATGAATTTCAGGCACAACATTCTAATGGTCTTTGAGGAATATGTGTGCATTTGTTTCACCTCAAAATCATGCCAATGAGTGACCTCCAGCCAAGGACTCATATGAATGGGATTCGAACAACTAACATCTACGGACTTCGGACATGAATTTCAAGCACAACATTCAAATGATTATTGAGGAATATGTGTGCATTTGTTTCACCTCAAAATCGTGCCGAAGAGTCATCTCCAGCCAAGGAATCATATGAATGGGATTCGAACAAATTCCATCTTCGCACGTCGAACATGAATATCATGCCCGACCTGCTAATGATCTTTGAGAGACATGTGTGCATTTGTATCACCTCAAAATCATTCCAATCAGTCACCTCCAGCCTAGGAATCATATGAATGGGATTCGAACAAATTCCATCTTCGCACTTTGAACATGAATTTCAAGCACAACATTCAAATGATTATTGAGGAATATGTGTGCATTTGTTTCACCTCAAAATCGTGCCAATGAGTCACCTCCAGCCAAGGAATCATATGAATGGGATTCGAACAAATTCCATCTTCGCACGTCGAACATGAATATCATGGCCGGCATGCTAATGATCTTGGAGAGACATGTGTGCATTTGTATCACCTCAAAATCATTCAAATCAGTCACCTCTAGCCTAGGAATCATATGAATGGGATTTGAACAAATTCCATCTTCGCACTTCGAACATGAATTTCAGGCACAACATTCTAATGGTCTTTGAGGAATATGTGTGCATTTGTTTTACCTCAAACTCATGCCAATGAGTCACCTCAAGCCAAGGAGTTATATGAATAGGATTCGAACAGATTCCATCTTTGCACTTCACACATGAATTTCAAGCACAACATTCAAATGATTATTGAGGAATATGTGTGCATTTGTTTCACCTCAAAATCGTGCCAATGAGTCACCTCCAGCCAAGGAATCGTATGAATGGGATTCGAACAAATTCATCTTCGCACGTCGAACATGAATATCATTCCCGACATGCTAATGATCTTTGAGAGACATGTGTGCATTTGTATCACCTCAAAATTATTCCAATCAGTCACCTCTAGCTTAGGAATCATATGAATGGGATTCGAACAAATTCCATCTTCGCACTTCGAACATGAATTTCAGGCACAACGTTCTAATGGTCTTTGAGGAATATGTGTGCATTTGTTTCACCTCAAAATCATGCCAATGAGTGACCTCCAGGCAAGGAGTCATATGAATAGGATTCGATCAAATTCCATCTACGGACTTCGAACATGAATTTCAAGCACAACATGCTACTGATCTTTGAAGGATATGTGTGCATTTGTTTCACCTCAAAATCATGACAATGAGTCACCTCCAGCCAAGACATCATATGAATGGGATTCGAACAAATTCCATCTTTGCACTTCGAACATGAACTTCAAGCACAACATTTTAATGATCATTGAGGAATATGTGTGCATTTGTTGCACCTCAAAATCATGTCAATGAGTCACCTCCAGCAAAGAAATCATATGAATGGGATTCGAACAAATTCCATCTTCGCACTTCGAACATGAATTTCACGCACAACATGCTAATGATCTTTGAGGGATATGTGTGAATTTGTTTCACCTAAAAATCATGCCAATGTGTCACCTCCAGCCAATGAATCATATGAATGGGATTCGAACAAATTCCATCTTCGGACTTCGAACATGAATTTCAAGCACAACATGCTAATGATCGTTGAGGAATATGTGTGCATTTTTTTCACCTCAAAATCATGCCAATGAGTCGCCTCTAGCCAATGAATCATTTCAATTGGATTCGAACAAATTCCATCTTCGAACTTCGAACATGAATTTCATGCACAACCATGCTACTGATCGTTGAGGAATATGTGTGCATTTGTTTCACCTCAAAATCATGCCAATGAGTCCCCTCCAGCCAAGGAGTCTTATGAATGGGATTCGAACAAATTCCATCTTCGCACTTCGAAAATGAATTTCATGCACAACATGCTAATGATCATTGAGGAATATGTGTGCATTTTTTTCACCTCAAAATCTTGCCAATGAGTCACCTCCAGCCAAGACATCATATGAATGGGATTCGAACAAATTCCATCTTCGCACTTCGAACATGAACTTCAAGCACAACATTTTAATGATCATTGAGGAATATGTGTGCATTTGTTGCACCTCAAAATTATGTCAATGAGTCACCTCCAGCAAAGAAATCATATGAATGGGATTCGAACAAATTCTATCTTCGCACTTCGAACAAGAATTTCATGCACAACATGCTAATGATCTTTGAGGAATATGTTTGCATTTGTTTCACCTCAAAATAATGCCAATGAGTCGGCTCCAGCCAAGGAATCATATTAATGGGATTCGAACAAATTCAATCTTCGCACTTCGAAAATGATTTCATGCACAACAAGCTAATGATTCTTGAGGGACATGTGTGCATTTGTTTCACGACCAAATCATGCCAATAGTCACCTCAGGGCAAGGAATCAAATGAATGGGATTCGAAAAAATTCCATCTTCGCACTTCGAACATGAATTTCATGTGCAACATGCTAATGATCTTTGAGGGATATGTGTGTATTTGTTTCACCTCAAAATCATACCAATAAGGTACGTTCAGGCACGAAATCATTTGAATGAGATTCGAAGAAATTCCATCTTCGCACTTCAAACATTAGTTTCATGCACAACATGCTAATGATCTTTGAGGGATATGTGTGCATTTGTTTCACCTCAAAATCATGGCAATGAATCACCTCCAGCCAAGGAATCATATGAATGGGATTCGAATAAATTCCATCTTCGCACTTCGAACATGAATTTAAAGCACAACATTCAAATGATTCTTGAGGGATAGGTGTGCATTTGTTTCGCCTCAAAATCATGCCAATGAGTCAGCTCCAGCCAAGCAATCATATAAATGGCATTCGAACAAATTCGAACAAATTCCATCTTCGCACTTCGAACATGAATTTCATACACAACATGATAATGATTCCTGAGGGATATGTGTGCATTTGTTTGACCTCAAAATCATGCAAATGAGTCAGCTCAAGCCAAGGAATCATATGAATGGCATTCGAACAAATTCCATCTTCGCACTTCGAACATGAATTTCATGCACAACATGCTAATGATTCTTGAGGGATATGTGTGCATTTTTTTCACCTCAAAATCTTGCCAATGAGTCACCTCCAGCCAAGACATCATATGAATGGGATTCGAACAAATTCCATCTTCGCACTTCGAACATGAACTTCAAGCACAACATTTTAATGATCATTGAGGAATATGTGTGCATTTGTTGCACCTCAAAATTATGTCAATGAGTCACCTCCAGCAAAGAAATCATATGAATGGGATTCGAACAAATTCTATCTTCGCACTTCGAACAAGAATTTCATGCACAACATGCTAATGATCTTTGAGGAATATGTGTGCATTTATTTCACCTCAAAATAATGCCAATGAGTCGGCTCCAGCCAAGGAATCATATTAATGGGATTCGAACAAATTCAATCTTCGCACTTCGAAAATGATTTCATGCACAACAAGCTAATGATTCTTGAGGGACATGTGTGCATTTGTTTCACGACCAAATCATGCCAATAGTCACCTCAGGGCAAGGAATCAAATGAATGGGATTCGAAAAAATTCCATCTTCGCACTTCGAACATGAATTTCATGTGCAACATGCTAATGATCTTTGAGGGATATGTGTGCATTTGTTTCACCTCAAAATCATACCAATAAGGTACGTTCAGGCACGAAATCATTTGAATGAGATTCGAAGAAATTCCATCTTCGCACTTCAAACATTAGTTTCATGCACAACATGCTAATGATCTTTGAGGGATATGTGTGCATTTGTTTCACCTCAAAATCATGGCAATGAATCACCTCCAGCCAAGGAATCATATGAATGGGATTCGAATAAATTCCATCTTCGCACTTCGAACATGAATTTAAAGCACAACATTCAAATGATTCTTGAGGGATAGGTGTGCATTTGTTTCGCCTCAAAATCATGCCAATGAGTCAGCTCCAGCCAAGCAATCATATAAATGGCATTCGAACAAATTCTATCTTCGCACTTCGAACATGAATTTCATACACAACATGATAATGATTCCTGAGGGATATGTGTGCATTTGTTTGACCTCAAAATCATGCAAATGAGTCAGCTCAAGCCAAGGAATCATATGAATGGCATTCGAACAAATTCCATCTTCGCACTTCGAACATGAATTTCATGCACAACATGCTAATGATTCTTGAGGGATATGTGTGCATTTTTTTCACCTCAAAATCTTGCCAATGAGTCACCTCCAGCCAAGACATCATATGAATGGGATTCGAACAAATTCCATCTTCGCACTTCGAACATGAACTTCAAGCACAACATTTTAATGATCATTGAGGAATATGTGTGCATTTGTTGCACCTCAAAATTATGTCAATGAGTCACCTCCAGCAAAGAAATCATATGAATGGGATTCGAACAAATTCTATCTTCGCACTTCGAACAAGAATTTCATGCACAACATGCTAATGATCTTTGAGGAATATGTGTGCATTTGTTTCACCTCAAAATAATGCCAATGAGTCGGCTCTAGCCAAGGAATCATATGAATGGGATTCAAACAAATTCCATCTTCGCACTTCGAACACGAGTTTCATGCACAACAAGCTAATGATTCTTGAGGGACATGTGTGCATTTGTTTGACGACAAAATCATGCCAATAGTCACCTGCAGCCAAGGAATCATATGAATGGGATTCGAACAAATTCAATCTTCGCACTTTGAACATGAATTTCATGCACAACATGCTAATGATCATTGAGTGACATGTGTGCATTTGTTTCACGAAAAAATCATGCCAATAGTCGCCTACAGCCAAAGAATCAAATGAATGGGATTCGAACAAATTCCATCTTCGCACTTCGAACATGAATTTCATGCACAACATGCTAATGATATTTGAGGGATATGTGTGCATTTACTTCATCTCAAAATCATGCCAATGAGTCACCTCCAGCCAAGGAGTTATATGAATAGGATTCGAACAAATTCCATCTTCGCACTTCGAACATGAATTTCAAGCACAACATTCAATTGATTATTGAGGAATGAATATGAGTGCATTTGTTTCACCTCCTTATCATACCAATGAGTCAACTCCAGCCAAGGAATCATATGAATGGGATTCGAACAAATTCCATATTCGCACTTCGAACATGAGTTTCATGTACAACCAGCTAATAATTCTTGATGGACATGTGTTCATTTGTTTTACAACAAAATCATACCAATAGTCACCTGCAGTGAAGGAATCATATGAATGGGATTCGAACAAATTCCATCTTCGCACTTAGAACATGAATTTCATTCACAACATGCTAATGATCTTTGAGGGATATGTGTTCATTTGTTTCACCTCAAAATCCTGCCAATGAGTCAGCTCCAGCCAAGGAATCATATGAATGGCATTCGAACAAATTCCGTCTTCGCACTTCGAACATGAATTTCATGCACATGTTAATGATTCTTGATGGATATGTGTGCATTTCTTTCACTTCAAAATCATGCAAATAAGTTACCTTCAGCCACGAAATCATTTGAATGGGATTAGAACAAATTGCATCTTCGCACTTCGAAAATGAATTTCATGCACAATAAGCTAATGATTCTTGAGGGACATGTGTGCATTTGTTTCATGACCAAATCATGCCAATACTCACCTCCAGCCAAGGAATCAAATGAATGGGATACGAACAAATTCCATCTTCGCACTTCGAACATGAATTTCATCCACAACATGCTAATGATCTTTGAGGGATATGTGTGCATTTGTTTCACCTCAAAATCCTTCCAATGAGTCACCTCTAGCCAAAGAATCATATGAATGCGATTCGAACAAATTCCATATTTGCACTTCGAACATGAATTTTATGCACTACATGCTAATGATTCTTGAGGGATATGTGTGCATTTGTTTCACCTCAAAATCATGCCAATGAGTCAGCTCCAGCCAAGGAATTATATGAATGAGATTTGAACAAATTCCATATTCGCACTTCGAATATGAATTTCATGCACAACATGCTAATGATTCTTGAGTGATATGTGTGCATTTGTTTCACCTCAACATTTCGCCAATGAGTCACCTTTAGCCACAAAATCATTTGAACGGGATTCAGACAAATTCCATCTTCGCACTTCGAATATGAATTTCATGCACAACATGCTAATGATCTTTGAGGGATATTTGTGCATTTGTTTCACCTCAAAATCATGCCAATGAATCACCTCCAGCCAATGAATCATATAAATGGCATTCGAACAAATTCCATCTTCGCACTTCGAACATGAATTTCACGCACAACATGCTAATGATCTTTGAGGGATATGTGTGCATTTGTTTCACCTCAAAATCATGCCAATTAGTCACCTCCAGCCAATGAATCATATGAATGGGATTGAAATAATTCCATCTTCGAACTTCGAACATGACTTTCATGCACAATATGCTAATGATCGTTGAGGAATATGTGTGCATTTGTTTCACCTCAAAATCATGCCAATGAGTCACCTCAAGCCAATGAGTCTTATGAATAGGATTCAAACAAATTCCATCTTCGTACTTCAAACATGAATTTCATGCACAACATGCTAATGATCGTTAAGGGATATGTGTGTATTTGTTTCACCTTAAAGTCATGGCAATGATTCACCTCCAGCCAAGGAGTCTTATGAATGGGATTCGAATAAATTCCATCTTCGTACTTCGAACATTAATTTCAAGCAGAACATTCTAATGATCATTGAAGAATATGTGTGCATTTGTTTCACCTTAAAATCATGCCAACGAGTCAGCTCCGGCCAAGGTATCATTAGAATGGGATTCGAACAAATTCAGTTTTCGCACTTCGAACATGAATTTCACGCCCAACATGCTAATGATCTTTCAGGGATATGTGTGCATTTGTTTCACCTCAAAATCATGCCAACGAGTTAGCTCCGGCCAAGGTATCATTAGAATGGGATTCGAACAAATTCAGTCTTCGCACTTCGAACATGAATTTCACGCCCAACATGCTAATGATCTTTCAGGGATATGTGTGCATTTGTTTCACCTCAAAATCGTGCCAAGGAGTCACCTCCAGCCAATGAATCATATGAATGGGATTCGAACAAATTCCATCTTCGAACTTCGAACATGAATTTCATGCACAACATGCTAATGATCGTTGAGGAATATGTGTGCATTTGTTTCACCTCAAAATCATGCCAATGAGTCACCTCAAGCCAAGGAGTCTTATGAATGGGACTCAACCAAATTCCATCTTCGTACTTCAAACATGAATTTCACGCACAACATGCTAATGATCATTGACGATTATGTGTACATCTGTTTCACGTCAAAATCATGCGAATGAGTCACCTCCAGCCAAGGAGTCTTATGAATGGGATTCGAATAAATTCCATCTTCGTACTTCGAACATGAATTTCAAGCACAACATTCTAATGATCATTGAGGAATATGTGTGCATTTGTTTCACCTTAAAATCATGCCAACGAGTCACCTCCAGCCGATGAATCATTAGAATGGGATTCGAACAAATTCAGTCTTCGCACTCCGGACATGAGTTTCATGCACAACATGCTAATGATCTTTGAGCTATATGTGTGCATTTGTTGCACCTCAAAATCATGCCAATGAGTCACCTCCAGCCAAGGAGTCTTATGAATAGGATTCGAAGGAATTCCATCTTCGAACTTCGAACATGAATTTCATGCACAACATGCTACTGATCGTTGAGGAATATGTGTGCATTTGTTTTACCTCAAAATCATGCCAATGAGTCCCCTCCAGCCAAGGAGTCTTATGAATGGGATTCGAACAAATTCCATCTTCGCACTTCGAACATGAATTTCATGCACAACATGCTAATGATCGTTGAGGAATATGTGTGCATTTTTTTTCACCTCAAAATCATGCCAATGAGTCACCTCCAGCCAAGAAATCATATGAATGCGATTCGAACAAATTCCATCTTCGCACTTCGAACATGAACTTCAAGCACAACATTTTAATGATCATTGAGGAATATGTGTGCATTTGTTGCACCTCAAAATCATGTCAATGAGTCACCTCCAGCAAAGAAATCATATGAATGGGATTCGAACAAATTCCATCTACGCATTTCGAACTTGAATTTCACGCACAACATGCTAATGATCTTTGAGGGATATGTGCGCATTTGTTTCACCTCAAAATCATGCCAACGAGTCACCTCCAGCCAATGAATCATATGAATGGGATTCGAACAAATTCAATCTTCGCACTCCGAACATGAATTTCATGCACAACATGCTAATGATTCTTGAGGGATAGGTGTGCATTAGTTTCACCTCAAAATCATGCCAATAAGTCACCTCTAGCCAAGGAATTATATGAATGGGATTTGAACAAATTCCTTCTTCGCACTTCGAACATGAATTTCGTGCACAACATGGTAATGATCTTTAAGGGATATGTGTGTATTTGTTTCACCTTAAAGTCATGGCAATGATTCACCTCCAGCTCGTGAGTAGAATGAAGGAAATTCAAACGAATTCTATCCTCGCACATCAAACATGAATTGCGTGCACAACATGCTAATAATCTTTGAGGGATATGAGTGCATTTTTTTCACTCAAAATCCTGCTAATGGGTTACCTCAAACCAATTAATCACATGAAAGGGACTGGAACAAATTCTATTTTCACACCTCATACACGAGTTTCATGCACAACATGGTAATGAACTTTGAGCGACATGTCTGTATTTGTTTCACCACAAAATCATGCTTATGAGTCAGCTCCAGCCAAGGAATCATATGAATGGGATTCGAACAAATTCCATCTTCGCATTTCGAGAATGATTTCACGCACAACAAGCTAATGATTCTTGAGGGACATGTGTGCATTTGTTTCACAAGCAAATCATGCCAATAGTCACCTCCAGCCAAGGAATCAAATGAATGGGATTCTAACAAATTCCATCTTCGCACTTCGAACATGAATTTCATGCACAACATGCTAATGCTCTTAAAGGGATATTCGAGCTTTTGTTTCACCTCAAAATTATGCCAATGAGTCACCTCATGCCGATGAATCATATGAAAGGGATTCGACCAAATTTTATTTTCACACCTCCAATACAGGTTTCGTGCACAACATTGTAATGATCTTCAAGGGGTATGTGTGTATTTGTTTCACCTCAAAGTCATGGCAATGAATCACATCCAGCCAATTAATCCTTCGAAGGGGATTCGAACGAATTCCATCTTCGCACTTCGAACATGAATTTCATGCACAACATGGTAATGATCTTTAAGGGATATGTGTGTATTTGTTTCACCTTAAAGTCATGGCAATTATTCACCTCCAGCTAGTGATTAGAATGAAGGAAATTCAAACGAATTCTATCCTCGCACTTCAAACATGAATTTCGTGCACAACATGCTAATAATCTTTGAGGGATATGAGTGCATTTTTTTCACTCAAAATCCTGCTAATGGGTCACCTCAAACCAATTAATCACATGAAAGGGACTCGAACAAATTCTATTTTCACACCTCATACACGAGTTTCATGCACAACATGGTAATGATCTTTGAGCGACATGTCTGTATTTGTTTCACCACAAAATCATGCTTATGAGTCAGCTCCAGCCAAGGAATGATATGAATGGGATTCGAACAAATTCCATCTTCGCATTTCGAGAATGATTTCACGCACAACAAGCTAATGATTCTTGAGGGACATGTGTGCATTTGTTTCACGAGCAAATCATGCCAATAGTCACCTCCAGCCAAGGAATCAAATGAATGGGATTCTAACAAATTCCATCTTCGCACTTCGAACATGAATTTCATGCACAACATGCTAATGCTCTTTAAGGGATATGTGAGCTTTTGTTTCACCTCAAAATTATGCCAATGAGTCACCTCATGCCGATGAATCATATGAAAGGGATTCGAACAAATTTTATTTTCACACCTCCAATACGGGTTTCGTGCACAACATTGTAATGATCTTCAAGGGGTATGTGTGTATTTGTTTCACCTCAAAGTCATGGCAATGAATCACATCCAGCCAATTAATCCTTCGAAGGGGATTCGAACGAATTCCATCTTCGCACTTCGAACATGAATTTCATGCACAACATGGTAATGATCTTTAAGGGATATGTGTGTATTTGTTTCACCTTAAAGTCATGGCAATGATTCACCTCCAGCTAGTGAGTAGAATGAAGGAAATTCAAACGAATTCTATCCTCGCATCAAACATGAATTTCGTCCACAACATGCTAATAATCTTTTAGGGATATGAGTGCATTTTTTTCACTCAAAATCCTGCTAATGGGTTACCTCAAACCAATTAATCACATGAAAGGGACTCGAACAAATTCTATTTTCACACCTCATACACGAGTTTCATGCACAACATGATAATGATCTTTGAGCGACATGTCTGTATTTGTTTCACCACAAAATCATGCTTATGAGTCAGCTCCAGCCAAGGAATCATATGAATGGGATTCGAACAAATTCCATCTTCGCATTTCGAAAATGATTTCACGCACAACAAGCTACTGATTCTTGAGGGACATGTGTGCATTTGTTTCATGAGCAAATCATGCCAATAGTCACCTCCAGCCAAGGAATCATATGAATGGGATTCGAACAAATTCCATCTTCGCACTTCGAAAATGATTTCACGCACAACAAGCTAATGATTCTTGAGGGTCATGTGTGCATTTGTTTCACGACCAAATCATGCCAATAGTCACCTCTAGCCAGGGAATCAAATGAATGGGATTCGAACAAATTCCATCTTCGCACTTCGAACATGAAATTCATGCACAACATGCTAATGATCTTTGAGGGATATGTGTGCATTTGTTTCACCCCAAAATCATGCCAATGAGTCAGCTCCAGCCAAGGAATCATATGAATGGCATTCGAATGAATTCCATCTTCGCACTTCGAACATGAATTTCATGCACAACATGCTAATGATTCTTGAGGGATATGTGTGCATTTGTTTCACCTCAAAATCATGCCAATGAGTCAGCTCTAGCCAATGAATCATATGAATCGGATTCGAACGAATTCCATCTTTGCACTTCGAACATGAATTTCATGCACAACATGCTAATGATCTTTAAGGGATATGTGTGTATTTGTTTCACCTCAAATTCATGGCAATGATTCACCTCCAGCCAATGAATAATTTGATGGAAATTCGAACGAATTCCATCCTCGCACTTTAAACATGAATTTCATGCACAACATGCTAATGAGTCTCCTCAAGCAAATGAATCATATGAAAGGGATTCAAACAATTTCTATTTTCACACTTCAAACACGAGTTTCATGCACAACATGCTAATGATCTTTGAGCGATATGTCTGTATTTGTTCACCTCCAGTCAATAAATAATATGAAGAAAATTCGAACAAATTCCATCTTCGCACTTCGAACATGAATTTCATGCACAACATGCTAATGATCTTTGAGGGATATGTGTGTATTTGTTTCACCACAAAGTCATGGCAATGATTCACCTCCAGCCAATGAATAATATGAAGGAAATTCGAACAAATTCCATCTTCGCACTTCGAGCATGAATTTCATGGACAACATGCTAATGATCATTGAGATTGTGTGCTTTTGTTTAACCTCAAAAACATGCCAATGAGTCACCTCAAGCCAATGAATCATATGAATGGGATTCGAACAAATTCTATTTTCACACCTCAAACCTGAGTTTTATGCACAACATGCTAATGATCTTAAAGGGATATGTGTGTATTTGTTTCACCTCAAAGTCATGGCAATGATTCACCTCCGGTGAATGACTAATATGATGGAAATTCGAACGAATTCCTTCCCCGCACTTCAAACAAGAATTTCATGCACAACAAGCTAATGATCTTTGAGGGATATGTGTGCTTTTGTTTCACCTCAAAATCATGCCAATGAGTCAGCTCAAGCCAATGAATCATATGAAAGGGATTCTAAAAAAATTCTATTTTCACACCTCAAACACGAGTTTCAAGCACAATATGCTAATGATCTTTAAGGGATATGTGATTATTTGTTTTACCTCAAAGTCATGGCAGTGAATCACCTCCAGCTAATGAATCATATGAAGGGGATTCGTAAAAATTCTATTTCGAACACGAATTTCATGCACAACATGCTAATTATTTTGAGGGATATATGTGCTTTTGTTTCACCTCAAAATCATGCCAATGAGTCACCTCAAGCCAATGAATCATATGAAAGGAATTGGAACAAATTCTGTTTTCACACCTCAAACATGAGGTTAATGCACAACATGCTAACGAACTTTGAGAGATATGTGTGCTTTTGTTTTACATCAAAATCATGCAACTGAGTCACATCATGCCAATCGATCATATGAAAGGGATTCAAACAAATTCTATTTTGACACCTCATACACGAGTTTCATGCACAACATGCTAATGATCTTTGAACGATATTTCTGTATTTGTTTCAGCTCAAAGTCATGGCAATGAATCACATCCAGCCAATGGATAATATCAAGGGGATTCGAACAAATTCTATTTTCGCACTTCAAACACTAATTTCGTGCATAACATGCTAATGATCTTTGAGAGATATGTGTGCATTTGTTTCACTTAAAATCATGCGAATGAGTCACCTCAAACCAATTAATCATATGAAGGGGATACGAACAAATTCTATTTTGACACCTCATACACGAGTTTCATGCACAACATGCTAATTATCTTTGAGTGTCATATCTGTATTTGTTTCACATCAAAGTCATGGAAATGAATAAAATCCAGCCAGTGGATAATATGAAGAGGATTCGAACGAATTCTACTTTCGCACTTCAAACACAAATTTCATGCACAACATGCTAATGATCTTTGGGGGATATGTGCACATTTGTTTCACCTAAAAATCATGCAAATGAGTCAGCTCTAGCCAAGGAATCATATGAAGGGGATTAGAACGAATTCCATCTTCGCACTGCGAACATGAAATTCATGCACAACATTCTAACGATCTTTGAGAGATATGTGTGCATTTGTTTCACCTCAAAATCAAGCCAATGAGTCACCTCTAGCCAAGGAATCATATGAAGGGGATTCGAACGAATTCCATTTTCGCACTTCGAACATGAATTTCATACACAACATGCTAATGATCTTTGAGGGATATGTTTGTATTTATTTCACATCAAACTCATGGCAATGAATCACCTCCAACCAATGAATCATACGAAGGGGATTCAAACGAATTCTATTTCGAACACGAATTTCATGCACAACATGCTAATGATTTTTTAAGGGATATGTGTGTATTTGTTTCACCTCAAAATCATGCCAATGAATCACCTCCAGCCAATGAAAAATATGAAAGGGATTCGAACGTATTGTATTTTCACACCTCAAACACGAGTTTCATGCACAACATTGTAATGATCTTTAAGGGATATGTGTGTATTTGTTTTACCTCAAAGTCATGGCAATGAATCACCTCCACCTAATGAATCATATAAAGGGGATTCAAACGAATTCTATTTCGAACACGAATTTCGTGCACAACATGCTAATGATCTTCCAAGGATATGTGTGCTTTTGTTTCACCTCAAAATCATGCCAATGAGTCACCTCAAGCCAATGAATCATATGAAAGGGATTCGAACAAATTCTATTTTCACACCTCAAACAAGAGTTTCATGCACAACATGCTAATGATCTTTGAGGGATATGTGTGTATATGTTTCACCTCAAACTCATGCAAATGAATCACCTCCAGCCAAAGAATCATATGAAGGGATTCGAACGAATTCTATTTCAAACACGAATTTCGTGCACAATATGCTAATGGTCTTTGAGGGATATGAGTGCATTTGTTTCACGTCAAAATCATGGCAATGAATCACCTCCAGCCAATGAATAATATGAAGGAGATTCGAACGAAATTTATTTTCGCACTTCAAACACGAATTTCATACACAACATTCTAACGATCTTTGAGAGATATGTGTGCATTTGTTTCACCTCAAAATCAAGCCAATGAGTCACCTCTAGCCAAGGAATCATATGAAGGGGATTCGAACGAATTCCATTTTCGCACTTCGAACATGAATTTCATACACAACATGCTAATGATCTTTGAGGGATATGTTTGTATTTATTTCACATCAAACTCATGGCAATGAATCACCTCCAACCAATGAATCATACGAAGGGGATTCAAACGAATTCTATTTCGAACACGAATTTCATGCACAACATGCTAATGATTTTTTAAGGGATATGTGTGTATTTGTTTCACCTCAAAATCATGCCAATGAATCACCTCCAGCCAATGAAAAATATGAAAGGGATTCGAACGTATTGTATTTTCACACCTCAAACACGAGTTTCATGCACAACATTGTAATGATCTTTAAGGGATATGTGTGTATTTGTTTTACCTCAAAGTCATGGCAATGAATCACCTCCACCTAATGAATCATATAAAGGGGATTCAAACGAATTCTATTTCGAACACGAATTTCGTGCACAACATGCTAATGATCTTCCAAGGATATGTGTGCTTTTGTTTCACCTCAAAATCATGCCAATGAGTCACCTCAAGCCAATGAATCATATGAAAGGGATTCGAACAAATTCTATTTTCACACCTCAAACAAGAGTTTCATGCACAACATGCTAATGATCTTTGAGGGATATGTGTGTATATGTTTCACCTCAAACTCATGCAAATGAATCACCTCCAGCCAAAGAATCATATGAAGGGATTCGAACGAATTCTATTTCAAACACGAATTTCGTGCACAATATGCTAATGGTCTTTGAGGGATATGAGTGCATTTGTTTCACGTCAAAATCATGGCAATGAATCACCTCCAGCCAATGAATAATATGAAGGAGATTCGAACGAAATTTATTTTCGCACTTCAAACACGAATTTCATACACAACATTCTAACGATCTTTGAGAGATATGTGTGCATTTGTTTCACCTCAAAATCAAGCCAATGAGTCACCTCTAGCCAAGGAATCATATGAAGGGGATTCGAACGAATTCCATTTTCGCACTTCGAACATGAATTTCATACACAACATGCTAATGATCTTTGAGGGATATGTTTGTATTTATTTCACATCAAACTCATGGCAATGAATCACCTCCAACCAATGAATCATACGAAGGGGATTCAAACGAATTCTATTTCGAACACGAATTTCATGCACAACATGCTAATGATTTTTTAAGGGATATGTGTGTATTTGTTTCACCTCAAAATCATGCCAATGAATCACCTCCAGCTAATGAAAAATATGAAAGGGATTCGAACGTATTGTATTTTCACACCTCAAACACGAGTTTCATGCACAACATTGTAATGATCTTTAAGGGATATGTGTGTATTTGTTTTACCTCAAAGTCATGGCAATGAATCACCTCCACCTAATGAATCATATAAAGGGGATTCAAACGAATTCTATTTCGAACACGAATTTCGTGCACAACATGCTAATGATCTTCCAAGGATATGTGTGCTTTTGTTTCACCTCAAAATCATGCCAATGAGTCACCTCAAGCCAATGAATCATATGAAAGGGATTCGAACAAATTCTATTTTCACACCTCAAACAAGAGTTTCATGCACAACATGCTAATGATCTTTGAGGGATATGTGTGTATATGTTTCACCTCAAACTCATGCAAATGAATCACCTCCAGCCAAAGAATCATATGAAGGGATTCGAAAGAATTCTATTTCAAACACGAATTTCGTGCACAATATGCTAATGGTCTTTGAGGGATATGAGTGCATTTGTTTCACGTCAAAATCATGGCAATGAATCACCTCCAGCCAATGAATAATATGAATAGAATTCGAACGAATTCTATTTTCGTACTTCAAACACGAATTTCATACACAACATTCTAACGATCTATGAGATATATGTGTGCATTTGTTTCACCTCAAAATCAAGCCAATGAGTCACCTCCAGCCAAGGAATCATATGAAGGGGATTCGAACGAATTCCATCTTCGCACTTCGAACATGAATTTCATACACAACATGCTAATGATCTTTGAGGGATATGTGTGTATATGTTTCACCTCAAACTCATGGAAATGAATCACCTCCAGCCAAATAATCATATGAAGGGATTCGAACGAATTCTATTTGAAACACGAATTTCATGCACAACATGCTAATGGTCTTTGAGGGATATGAGTGCATTTGTTTCACGTCAAAATCATGGCAATGAATCACCTCCAGCCAATGAATAATATGAAGGAGATTCGAACGAAATTTATTTTCGCACTTCAAACACGAATTTCATACACAACATTCTAATGATCTTTGAGAGATATGTGTGCATTTGTTTCACCTCAAAATCAAGCCAATGAGTCACCTCTAGCCAAGGAATCATATGAAGGGGATTCGAACGAATTCCATCTTCGCACTTCGAACATGAATTTCATGCACAACATGCTAATGATCTTTGAGGGATATGTGTGTATATGTTTCACCTCAAACTCATGGAAATGAATCACCTCCAGCCAAAGAATCATATGAAGGGATTTGAACGAATTCTATTTCGAACACGAATTTCATGCACAACATGCTAATGGTCTTTGAGGGATATGAGTGCATTTGTTTCACGTCAAAATCATGGCAATGAATCACCTCCAGCCAATGAATAATATAAAGGAGATTCGAATGAATTCTATTTTCGCACTTCAAACACGAATTTCATACACAACATTCTAACGATCTTTGAGAGATATGTGTGCATTTGTTTCTCCTCAAAATCAAGCCAATGAGCTACCTCCAGCCAAGGAATCATATGATGGGGATTCGAACGAATTCCATCTTCGCACTTCGAACATGAATTTCATGCACAACATGCTAATGATCTTTGATGGATATGTGTGTATTTGTTTCACCTCTAAGTCATGGCAATGAATCACCTCCAGCCAATGAATAATATAAAGGAAATTCGAATGAATTCCATTTTTGCACTTCGAACATGAATGTCATGTACAACATGCTAATGATCTTTGAGGGATATGTGTGCTTTTGTGTCACCTCGAAATCTTGCTAATGAGTTACCTGAAGCCAATGAATCATATGAAAGGGATTCAAACAAGTTCTATTTTCACACTCAAACATGAGTTTCATCCACAACATCCTCAAGATCTTTGAGCGATTTGTGTGTATTTGTTTCACCTCAAATTCTTGCCAAATAGTCACCTCCAGCCAAGGAATCATATGAAGAGATTCGAACGAATTCCATCTTCGCACTTCGAACAAGAATTTCATGCACAACCTGCTAATAATCTTTAATGGATATGTGTGTATTTGTTTCACCTCAAAGTCATGGCAATGAATCACCTCCAGTCAATGAATAATATGAAGGGGACTCAGCCGAATTCCATCTTCGCACTTCAAACATGAATTTCATGCATAACATGCTAACGATCTTTGAGGGATATGTGTGATTTTGTTTTACCTCGAAATCTTGCCAAGGAGTCACGTCAAGCCAACGAATCATATGGAAGGGATTCGAACAAATTCCATTTTCGCGCTTCGAACATGAATTTCATGCACGACATGGTAGTGATCTTTGAGCAATATGTGTGTATTTGTTTCACCTCTAAATCATGCCAATGAGTCCCTCCAGCCAAGGAATCATATGAAGGGGATTCGAACGAATTCCATATTTGCACTTCGAACATGAATTTCATGCACAACATGCTAATGATCTTTGAGGGATATCTGCGTATTTGTTTCAGCTCAAAATCATAGCAATGAATCACCTCCAGCTAATGAATAATATGAAGGGGATTCGAACGAATTCTATTATCCCACATCAAACACGAATTTCGTGCACAACATGCTAATGATCTTTGAGGGATATGAGTGCATTTGTTTCACTCAAAATCATGCCTATGAGTCACCTCAAACCAATTAATCATAAGAAAGGGATTCGAACAAATTCTATTTTCACACCTAAACACAAGTTTCTTGCACAACATGCTAATGATCTTTGCGGCATATGTGTGCTTTTGTTTCACCTCAAAATCATGCCAATGAGTCACCTCAAGCCAATGAATCCAATGAAAGGGATTCGAACAAATTCTATTTTCACACCTCAAACACGAGTTTCATGCACAACATGTAATGATCTTTAAGGGATATTTGTGTATTTGTTTCACCTCAAAGTCATGGCAATGAATCACCTCCAGCTAATGAATCATACGAAGGGGATTCGAACGAATTATATTATGAACAAGAATTTTATGCACAATATGCTAATGATTTTTGAAGGGATATGTGTGTATGTGTTTCACCTCAAAATCATGCCAATGAATCACCTCCAGCCAATGAATAATATGAAAGGGATTCGAACGTATTGTATTTTCACACCTCAAACATGAGTTTCATGCACAACATGCTAATGATCTTTGGGGGATATGTGTGTATTTGTTTCACCTCCAAGACATGGCAATGAATCACCTCCAGCTAATGAATCATATGAACGGGATTCGAACGAATTTTAATTTGAACACGAATTTCGTGCACAGCATGCTAATGATCTTTGAGGGATATGTGTGCTTTTGTTTCACCCCAAAATCATGCCAATGAGTCACCTCGAGCCAATGAATCATATGAAAGGGATTCAAAAAAATTCTATTTTCACACCTCAAACATGAGTTTCATGCACAACATGCTAATTATCTTTGAGGGATATTTGTGTATATGTTGCACCTCTAAGTCATGGCAATGAATCACCTCCAGCCAATGAATCATATGAAGGGGATTCGAATGAATTCTATTTCGAACACAAATTTCGTGCACAACATGCTAATGATCTTTGAGGGATACGAGTGCATTTGTTTCACTCAAAATCATGCAAATAAGTCACTTCAAACCAATTAATCATATGAAAGGGATTCGAACAATTTCTATTTTCACACTTCAAACACGAGTTTCATGCACAACATGCTAATGATCTTTGAGCGATATGTCTGTATTTGTTCACCTCCAGCCAATGAATAATATGAAGAAAATTCGAACGAATTCCATTTTCGCACTGCAAACATGAATTTCATGCACAACATGCTAATGATCTTTGAGGGATATGTGTGCTTTTGTTTCACCTCAAAAGCATGCCAATAAGTCACCTCAAGCCAATGAATCATATGAGAGGGATTCGAACAAATTCTATTTTCACCCCTCAAACACGAGTTTCTTGCACAACATGCTAATGATCTTTAACAGATATGTGTGTATTTGTTTCACCTCAAAATCATGGCAATGATCACCTCCAGAGAATGAATCATAAGAAGGGGATTCAAACGAATTCTATTTTCAAACACGAATTTCATGCACAACATGCTAATGATCTTTGAGGGATATCTGTGCTTTTGTTTCACCTCAAAATCATGCCAATGAGCCACCTCAAGCCAATGAATCATATGAAAGGGATTCGAACAAATTCAATTTTCACACCTTGAACACGAGTTTCATGCACAACGTGCTAATGATCTTTGAGGGATATGTGTGTACATGTTTCTTCTCAAAGTCAGGGCAATGAATCACCTCTAGCCAATGAATCATATGAAGGTGCTTCGAACGAATTATATTTTGAATACGAATTTCATGCATAAAATGCTAATTGTCATTAAGGGATATGAGTGCATTTGTTTCATTCAAAATCATGCCAATGAGTCACCTCCAACCAAGTAATCATATGAAGGGGATTCGAACGAATTCCATCTTCGCACTTCGAACATGAATTTTATGCACAACAAGCTAATGATTCTTGAGGGACATGTGTGCATTTGTTTCACGACAAAATCATGCCAATGAGTCACCTCCAGGCAAGGAATCATTTGAATGGGATTTGAACAAATTCCATCTTCGCACTTCGAACAAGAATTTCATGCACAACATGCTGATGATTCTTGAGGGATTTGTGTGCATTTGTTTCACCTCAAAATCATGCCAATGAGTCACCTCCAGCCAAGGAATTATTATATGAATGGGATTCGAAGAAATTCAGTCTTCGCACTTCGAACATGAATTTCACGCACAACATGCTAATGATCTTTCAGGGATATGCGTGCATGTGTTTCACCTCAAAATCATGTCAATGAGTCACCTCCAGCCAAAGAAATCATAGGAATGGGATTCGAACAAATTCCATCTTCACACCTCATACACGAGTTTCATGCACAACATGCTAATGATCTTTGAGGCATATGTGTGCTTTTGTTTCACCTCAAAATCATGCCAATAAGTCACCTCAAGCCAATGAATCAAATGAAAGGGATTCGAACAAATTCCATCTTCACACCTCATACATGAGTTTCATGCACAACATGCTAATGATCTTTGAGGCATATGTGTGCTTTTGTTTCACCTCAAAATCATGCCAATGAGTCACCTCAAGCTAATGAATCAAATGAAAGGGATTCGAACAAATTCTATTTATTACACCTCAAACACGAGTTTCATGCACAACATGTAATGATCTTTAAGGGATATATGTGTATTTGTTTCACCTCAAAGTCATGGCAATGAATCACCTCCAGCCAATGAATCATACGGAGGGGATTCGAACAAATTCTAGTACGAACAAGAATTTCATGCACAACATTCTAATGATTTTTGAAGGGATATGTGTGTATTTGTTTCACCTCAAAATCATGCCAATGAGTGACCTCAAGCCAATGAATCATATGAAAGGGATTCGAACAAATTCTATTTTCACACCTCAAACAAGAGTTTCATGCACAACATGCTAATGATCTTTGAGGGATATATATGTATATGTTTCACCTCAAACTCATGGAAATGAATCACCTCCAGCCAAAGAATCATATGAAGGGATTCGAACGAATTCTATTTCGAACACGAATTTCGTGCACAACATGCTTATGGTCTTTGAGGGATATGAGTGCATTTGTTTCACCTCAAAATCATGGCAGTGACTCACCTCCAGCCAATGAATAATATGAAGGGGATTCGAACGAATTCTATTTTCGCACTTCAAACACGAATTTCATACGCAACATGCTAATGATCTTTGAGGGATATGTGTGTATTTGTTTCGCCTCAAAATCATGGCAATGAACCACCTCTAGCCGATGAATAATATGAAGGGAATTCGAACGAATTCTATTTTCGCACTTCAAACACGAATTTCATGCACAACATGCTAATGATTTTTGAGGGATATGTGTGGATTTGTTTCACCTTAAAATCATGATAATGTATCACCTCCAGCCAAGGAGTCTTATGAATGGGATTCGAACAAATTCCATCTTCGTACTACGAACATGAATTTCATGCACAACATGCTAATGATCTTTAAGCGATATGTGTGCATTTGTTTCACCTCAAAGTCATGGCAATAAATCACCTCAATATCTCTAAACTAGGTATAGTACTGGGAAAATAAATTTAAAGTGGACTTATTAGTAAATTTTAATTTCCACCTGTACTAATTTTAATAATAGAAATAATTAAGGACAATTTCCACCTTTTTGTAAGTTCAAAACTTATTGGGTGCTTAAGTGTAATAATAAAAGAAAAATTGTCTTACTGCAGCCACATTTTTTTTTATCATCCTTAGTCATCCTTAAGAAAAAATTTCCTAGACATGTGGCCCCCTCTTGTCACTAATTCAGACTAAAAGAATGACTAGGCATATTCTTTCATGCCTATAAAAGGCTCATCTGCACCATGTACCAGCAGCAAAGGGAAAGAGAGGGAAAGGAAAGAAAAGAAAGAAAGGAAAGAAAGAAAGGAAAGGAAAAGGAGAGAAAGGAAAGAAAGTTATGGAAAGAAAGGGATGGAAAGAAAGGGAAGGAAAAAGGAGAGAAAGGAAAGAAAGGGAAAGAAAGAAAGGAAAGGGAAAAGAGAGAAAGGAAGGAAAGGGAAGGAAAGAGAGAAATAGAAAAGTCAAGATCTCCGGTCAACCAATTTTTGTAAGTACAGTCTCACTATAATACCTGGATATTGTTTGTTTATTAATATGGTTATAATTATATTAATTTAGGATAATATTAATTATTAAGTATGATGACTTAGTTATGTATGCGTTAGGATTATAATTATAGCATGCTAAGTAGAAGTGAAATACTACGATTACTATGCTAAAAATAAGAATCATAACTAGAATGACCGTAATATAGCATGATGGTTTGAGGAAAGTACAAACTTTAAACATTAAGTGCATATGTTCATATTTCCAGAAGTTAATGTTATGCTAAAATAAATAAAAGAATAAGCATGCATAATATTAAAGTGAGGTGCTGCCGGGTCAAAAGAAGGATCGCTTGTCGATTAGAAAGGACCTTAAATGATATTAAAGAAAAGATCATAAGTGGATCATTGCAACGGTCATAAGCGGACCATTGATTAAATATTAGTTGACATGCCGGTGGTAGCATCCTTAGGGCCCAAGTATGTAGAATGATAGGAATTTACGCACGTTAGATATAGGTAATAAATGATAGGAATTTATGTACGTTAGATATAGGTCATAAAAGCACTAACTCACGATAATCATAAAAAGAATAGCGATGTGAGTAGGACACTATCCTTACTGAGTTTCTAGCTCATAGATGTCTACTCTGTGTTGTTGGAAATTACAAAGGTAAGGCGGTAAGCTAAGAAACAGGTGAATGGAGGCTATCAGTCTGTGAGATTGTACATATGAGACCCGACCTCTGTAAGCAATGAGTTTGAAAATTTTCACTTCTTATGTATATGTACATATATGTATATTCAAATAAAGAATAAAGTATATAAAAAGTTTTGAGATTATTTTCTATGACAAAGACTTCCGCAGTATTTTCAAATTATTATGTATATCATTCAAACCACTTTTGGAAATAAAGTTAATTTTAAGGAACATAATTTTATATATAAGAAAAAGAAAAAGTAATGCACCTACTAGCTGTATATGTTTTTCACTAGAAAAATATTTGATAAACATAACCAGCTAGTAGGGCGAGCGTTACAGTTTGGTATCACAGCCTAACGGTCTTGTAGACAACCCTCATATGTACAAGTCGAGGAAGTGATGCCTTCAATCACTGTAAGTACGAGTTTAGATTTACTTAAAATTTTATAATTAAAATATATATGAAATAATTAATGAATGACACGTATTCTTTAGACTATGGAGGAATTAATAAATACTCTCACCACTACCTATATGGCAATATGCCAAGAACTCACGAAAGGGCAGCGTGGGATGGAACTAGTAGCCACATTCTGCATGGCCGCCTCGCCCACTTTCGAAGGATACGAAGGTTGGGATTATTTACACCACTAGATTTATGAGATTGAAGATATATGTATAGGAGTGGATGTGACGGAGGATGTATGGGCTAGATTGGCTATACGCCAATTAAGAGGTGAGGCCACGACATGGTGGCACGGGACAAACCTAGATGCTAGAGATGTCGTGTGGATTGAATTCGGGGTAAGGATACTCGCTCGCTTCGCACCTCCTAATCTGGGAGAACTGGACGAAACCCCGGAAGAAGAATCAGAGATAATGATAATCCACCCATGAAAAGTAGCTGACTCACCCACAACCACTAGTATCTGATAGTATATTTTCTTTTGTAGTCCGACAAATGTAGACTATAACCTTTTGAAAAAAAATATGATGGTTTGACATGTAAATAGCCTAGTCCGTTTTGGACAATAGATGATCAATTTTTGTAATGTAAATGGTGATCAATAGATAAATATGAAATATATGTTTTAGTTAAACTTATCTCTGTATGAAAAAGAAAAATTTTCATACTTTATATTTTTAGGAAATCAAGCGCTCTCCGCCCAAGTATAAACATGACAAGAGGATGTACTGCTAGTGTATCCTCTATTGGACATCGCGCTAGTCAAATCAATGACCCAAGTCAACAAGAGATGAGCGAGTTACGAGACCTAAATCAAAGATAAGGAGAAATGATAGACACGCTACTTCAACAACAACGACAACTCTAAGAGATGCTACAATGACCGACACCCCCTCGAATGGAAAATCCAAGTTCCACGCCCGAGAAATTTATGAAGTATAAACCACCTGAATTCTCAGGTGGTTATAATCCAAGGATAGCTGAAAATTGGATCGGAACTCTAGAAAGACTCTTCAACTGTGCAAAGGTTCCTGATAGCGAAAAAGTACATTGTGCAGCATGTCTATTATGGGACGACGTGAGTTACTCGTGGGACACCATGATAAGTATTCATGATGTTGGAACTATGACTTGGGGTGAGTTTCGAAAACTAATTGAAAACAAATATGTAATAGTGGCTTTAGTGGAAGAAAAAGAAAGGGAATTCCTAAACCTGCGAAGAGGCAACATGACAATGGAAGAATTACTACGAAAGTTCGACTAGCTATCCAGATATGCACCGCACATGGTGGCTACGAACACCTTAAAGGTGAAACACTTCAAGATGGTCCTTGACTCTGACACTCGTAAGGACATGGAAATTGCAGATTTAGACGATGTGCCTTTCTCAAAGGTGGCAGATAAAGCAATAAGAATTGATCGAGCCAGAGTGATTCAGGAGCATGAACAAAAGGAAGCTGCTAAGAAAGAGCATGTCAGAGGAGCAGCCCTCGGAAACCAAAATAATGTCCAATCCTCTGCACCCGTAGGCTGTGAAAACAAGCGGAGTTTTAAACCTTGATGGAATAATAAGAAAAGGTTGGACAATAGGGATGTCGACTCAAGTCAAGAAGGAAGACAACCCAAGAAAAATTAATTTCAAGGTTCATGGGCACATGGAAGACCTTATAGCCAAGTGTGGCAAAGGTCATATTGGTGAATGTAAAGCCGGAACCAAAGAATGCTATAACTGTGGACAACTAGGACATATTGCGAAGTTTTGCAACAACCCAAAGAAAGTTGAAGGGCAGCTGGGAAAGACTAATGCCAGAATATTTACCATCTCCCGGGATGAAGCTGAAGCAAGTCCATCTACCGTTATAACAGGTCAGCTTCTTATTTCTGGAATTTCTGCTATTGTTTTAATGGATTCAGGAGCAACACATTCAAAGGTTGCACTAACATTTGTTAGAAAAATTAATAATCCAATAGACCAACTAGCTAAGGTGTTTAGTACCACACTACCCTCAGGAAACATGTTAATATCAACTCATTGGTTGTGAGCCATATCAATGAAAGTAGGCAATGTGGAATTATTTGCAAACCTTATAATATTAGATATGCAAGATTTCGATGTTATATTAGGAATGGACTGGCTCTCAAAATATAGTGCCACAATAGATTGTCGAAGGAAGAAAGTGATATTAGACATACCAGGAGAAGAAAAATTTGAATTTATTGGAAATTCAAAGAAGAGCCAGATACCATTAGTATTCGCTATTAAGGCACCAAAACTGTTAAAAGGTGGTTGTGAGGGATTTCTTGCTAGCATAGTGGATACACACAAGGAACAACCACTAAAGCCCTAAGACATTCCAGTAGTCCGTGATTTTCTTGAAGTATTTCCTGAAGAATTACCAGGACTGCCCCCAGATCGAGAAATCAAGTTTCAAATCGATTTAATACCGGGAGCAGCGCCAATCTCAAAAGCTCCGTACCGCATGGCGCCAGCTAAATTGAAAGAACTCCAACTACAGCTGCAAGATTTGCTCGACAAAGGATATATTCGTCCTAGTTTTTCACCATGGGGAGCACCAGTATTATTCGTGAAAAAGAAGGACGGGTCAATGAGAATGTGCATTGACTATAGAGAACTCAACAAGATCACTATAAAGAACAAATACCCTCTTCCGAGGATAGATGATTTGTTCGATCAACTCCAGGAATGTCGGTGTTCTCCAAGATTGACTTAAGATCTGGATATCACCAACTAAAGTTTCAAGAAAATGACGTCCCGAAGACAGCTCTTCGGACACGGTACGGCCACTATGAATTTTTGGTCATGCCGTTTGGTTTGACCAATGCCCCAGCCGCTTTCATGGATTTAATAAATTGGGTATTTAAAGACTATCTGGATAAATTTGTTATTGTTTTCATAGATGATATTCTGGTATACTCAAAATTTGAGGATGAGCATGTGAAGCATCTAAAAGTAATTTTGCAAACCTTGAAAAATCATCAAATCTATGCCAAATTTAAGAAGTGCGAATTTTGGCTAGATCAAGTTGCTTTTCTTGGACATGTCATATCTAAGGATGGTATTTCCGTGGATCCATCTAAAGCTGAAGCAGTAAGCAAGTGGCCCAAACCTAAAAATGCTTCCGAAGTACGAAGTTTTCTAGGATTAGCCGAATATTATAGGCGATTTGTAGAAGGGTTTTCCAAAATCGCCACACCACTCATTAGGCTTACTCTAAAGAAGCAGAAGTTTGAATGGACCGTAGCAACTGAGAAAAGCTTTCAAAAGTTGAAGGAAAAAATTAACGAGTGCACCTATTCTTACCATCCCAGAGGGTGATAATTGATTCGTAATATACAGCGACGCATCTAAATTGGGATTAGGAGCAGTATTGATGCAAAAGGGAAAGTAATCGCATATGCTTCACGGTAGCTTAAGGATTATGAAAAGAACTACCCAACCCATGACTTGGAACTAGCTGCGGTGGTGTTTGCCCTAAAAGTTTGGAGATACTACCTCTATGGAGTGCGGTGTGAAATTTATACCGATCATAAGAGCTTAAAGTATTTCTTCACAGAGAAAGAATTGAACATGAGACAAAGATGGTGGCTAGAATTAGTCAAAGATTATGATTGTGAAATATGGTATCACCCGGGGAAGGCAAATAAAGTAGCTGACGCTTTAAGCCGAAAATCCCCAACCAGCCTTGCTGCCCTACATGCCTTACCAACATCATTACAAAAAGAAGTGTATAATGCAAAAATTGAGCTGGTGACAGGATAATTATCCACCTTAACCTTTCAATCAAGCATACTTGAGAATATCAAAGGTGCACAAGAGTTCGATGAAGGAACAAAGAAAATCACACAAGAAATGGGAAAAGATGAGCAATCTGACTTTAAGATATCTAAGGATGGAATCCTTAATTTTAAAGGAAGGTTATGCGTTCCCACGGATGATAAAATAAGACGCCAGATCCTTTCCGAAGCACATGAAACTCTATATTCAGTGCACCCAGGGGCAACTAAGATGTACAAGGACATAAAAGAGCACTTCTGGTGGACTGGAATGAAGAAGGATCTAGCTCAATATGTGGGGAAATGTTTGACATGCCAGCGAATTAAGGCAGAACATCAACATCCTGTTGGAGAATTACAAACAATTGAGATCCCATAATGGAAGTGGGAACAAATTACTATGGATATTGTCGTTGGACTCCCCAAAACCACAAAGGGACAGGATGCAATTTGGGTAATCGTTGACTGATTAACCAAATCGGCACATTTTCTACCCATACGCAGCACATCCTCCCTAGAACAGTTAGCAGAGCTTTATGTGCGTGAAATTGTTTGAGTTCATGGAGTACCATTGTCAATAATTTCAGATCGAGATGGTAGGTTTACCTCAAACTTTTGGAAAAGTGTACAGCGAGCAATGAGAACGAGATTGAAATTTAGCACGACCTTTCACCCACAGACAGATGGCCAATCGGAAAAAACCATCCAGACCTTAGAAGATATGCTACGAGCCTGTGTCCTAGACTTTAAAGGTGCTTGGAATCGATACATGCCGCTGATAGAATTCTCCTACAACAATAGTTTCCAAGCAACTATTGGAATGACACCGTATGAAGCTTTATACGGACGGAAGTGCAGGTCACCAGTTCATTGGTACGAAACTGGAGAAGGAAACTTAGTGGCTCCTGACTTCATTGAAACCTCTACAGAAGCAATCAAGAAAATAAAGCAGAGAATGGAAACTTCTCTTAGTCGACAAAAGAGCTATGCGGATAAGAGGCGAAGACCTCTAGAATTCCAAGTTAGAGATATGGTATTTTTAAAGATTGCACCAATAAAAGGACTGATGAGGTTTGGCAAAAAGGGAAAGTTAAGTCCAAGATATATTGGACCTTTTGAAATAATAGAACATATTGGCAAAGTTGCCTACAAGCTTGCACTACCGCCAGAGATGTCCTTGGTACACAAAGTGTTCCATGTATCCATGCTGAAAAAGTATGTAGCTGACTCCTCGCATGTATTGGAAATCGACCCCGTTTAACTCCGAGAAGATTTAACATATAAAGAAAGACCGGTACATATTTTGGATCGCAAGGAAAAGAGACTTAGGAATAAAGCCATACCACTAGTGAAGGTATTATGGAAAATCCGTAAGATAGAAGAAGCTACCTGGGAAAGGGAAGACGAAATGAAGGAAAAACACACAGAACTATTTTAAGTTTGGGAGTGGAAGGGTGTCGCTTCTAGTATTAAATAAAGGAAACCCTGAATAATGCAGGTGTAATTGCAAGAAACATTTAAGCCCAACTAAAATTTCGAGAACGAAATTTTTATAAGGAAGGGAGAATGTAATCCCCCAATATCTCTAGACTAGGTATACTAGTGGGAAAATAAATTTAAAGTGGACTTATTAGTAAATTTTAATTTCCACCTATATCTAATTTTAATAATAGAAATAATTAATGACATTTTTATAATTTCAAAACTTAATGGGGGCTTAAGTGTAATAATAATTAAAAAACAATTGTCTTACTGCAGCCACGTTTTTTTTATCATCCTTAGTCATCCTTATGAAAAACTTTCCTAGACATGTGGCCTCCACTTGTCACTAATTCAAACTAAAAGAATGACTAGGCATTCTTACTTTCATGCCTATAAAAGGCTCATCCGCAACATGTACCAGCAGCAAAGGAAAAGAGAGGGAAAGGAAAGAAAAGAAAGAAAAGAAAGGAAAAGGAGAGAGGAAAGAAAGGGATGGAAAGAAAGGGATGGAAAGAAAGGGAAGGAAAGAAAGGGAAGGAAAAAGGAGAGAAAGAAAAGAAAGGGAAAGAAAGAAAGGAAAGGGAAAGGAGAGAAAGGAAGGAAAGGGAAGGAAAGAGAGAAAGGAAAGAAAGGGAAGGAAAGAGAGAAATAGAAAAGTCAAGATCTCCTGTCAACCAATTTTTGTAAGTATAGTCTCACTGCAACACCTGGATATTGTTTGTTTATTATTATGGTTATAATTATATTAATTTAGGATAATATTAATTATTAAGTATGATGACTTGGTTATGTCTGCGTTAGGATTATAATTATAACATGCTAAGTAGAAGTGAAATACTATGATTACTATGCTAGAAATAAGAATCATAACTAAAATGAACGTAATATAGCATGATGGTTTGAGGAAAGTACAAACTTTAAACATTAAGTGCATATGTTCATATTTCCAGAAGTTAATGTTATGCTAAAATAAATAAAAGAATAAGCATGCATAATATTAAAATGAGGTGCTGCCGGGTTAAAAGAAGGATCGTTTGTCGATCAGAAAGGACCCTAAATGATATTAAAGAAAAGGTCATAAGTGGATCGTTGCAACGGTCAAAAGCGGATCGTTGATTAAATATTAGTTGACATGCCGGTGGTAGCATCCTCAGGGCCCAAGTATGTAGAATGATAGGAATTTATGCACGTTAGATATAGGTCATAAATGATAGGAATTTATGCACGTTAGATATAAGTCATAAAAGCACTAACTCACGATAATCATAAAAAGAATAGCGATGTGAGTAGGACACTATCTATACTGGGCTTCTAGTTCATAGATGTCTACTCTGTGCTGTCGAAAATTACAAAGGTAAGGCGGTAAGCTAAGGAACATGTGAATGGAGGCTATCATTCCGTGAGATTGTACATATCAGACCCGACCTCTATAAGCAATGAGTTTGAAAATTTGCACTTCTTATGTATATGTACGTATACGTATATTCAAATAAAGAATAAAGTACATAAAAAGTTTTAGGATTATTTTCTATTACAAAGACCTCCGCAGTATTTTCAAATTATTATCTATATCATTCAAACAACTTTTTGAAAAAAAGTTAATTTTAAGGAACAAAATTTTATATATAAGAAGAAAAAGTAATGCACAACCTAGCTGTATATGTCTCCCTAGAAAAATATTTGATAAACATAACCAACTAGTAAGGCGCGAGTTTTGCCTTCATATGATTCATTGGCATGACATAACTCATTGACATGATTTAACATGAAACAAATGCACAACTTTCCCGCAAAGATCATTAACATGTTATGCATGAAACTCGTGTTTAAAGTGCAAAAATATAATTCTTTCAGATCACTTTCATATGATTCATTAGCTCGAGGTGACTCATTGATATGATATTAAGGTGAAACAAATGCACAACTATCCCTCAAAGATCATTAGCATGTTGTGCACAAAAATCGTGTTTGAAGTGCGAAAATAGAATTCGTTCGGATCACCTTCAGATGATTCATTAGCCTGAGGTGACTCATTGACATGATTTTCAGGTGAAACAAATGCACAGATATCCCCCAAAGATCATTTGATGTTGTGGATGAAACACTTGTTTGGAGTGTGAAAATAGAGTTCGTTCATATTGCCTTCATAGGATTCATTAGATAAACGTTACTCATTGACATGATTTTATCGTGAAACAAATGCACAAACTGTCCCATACAGATCATAAGCATGTTATGCACGAAACTCATGTTTGAAGTGTGAAAATAGAATTCGTTCGACTTGCCTTCATATCATTCATTGGCTTGACGTGACACGTTGACATGATTTTAAGGAGAAACAAATGCACAAATATCCTCCAAGGATCATTAGCATGTTGTGCACGAAACTCGTGTTTGATGTGTGAAAATAGGATTCGTTCGTATCGCCTTAATATGATTCATTATATTAATGTGACTCATTGACATGATTTTATCGTAAAACAAATGCACAAACTGTCCCACATAGATCATTAGCATGTTGAGCACGAAACTCGTGTTTGAAGTGTGAAAATAGAATTCGTTCGGCTTGCCTTCAGATGATTCATTAGCTTGAGGTGACTCATTGACATGATTTTAAGGTGAAACAAATGCACAGATATCCCCCAAGGATCATTTGATGTTGTGGATGAAACTCTTGTTTGGAGTGAAAATAGAGTTTGTTCGTATTGCCTTCATAGGATTCATTAGATAAATGTGACTCATTGACATGATTTTATCGTGAAACAAATGCACAGACTATCCCACATAGATCATTAACATGTTGTGCATGAGACTCAAGTTTGAAGTTTCAAAGTAGAATTCGTTCAGATCGCCTTCATGAAATTCATTGGCTTGACGTGACTCATTGACATGATTTTAAGGTGAAACAAATGCACAACTTTCCCGCAACGATCATTAGAATGTTGTGCACGAAACTCGGGTTTGAAATATGAAAATTGAGTTCTTTCGGATCACCTTCATATGATTCATTAGATTACCGTGACGCATTGACATGATATTAAGGTGAAACAAATGCATAGATATCCCCTAAGGATCACTAGATATTGTGCACGAAACACTTGTTTGAAGTGTGAAAATAGGATTCGGTCGTATTGCCTTAATATGATTCATTATATTAACGTGGCTCATTGACGTGATTTTATCGTGAATCAAATGCACAAACTGTCCCATATAGATCATTAGCATGTTGTGCACGAAACTCATTTTTGAAGTGTGAAAATAGAATTCGTTTGAATCGCCTTCATATGATTCATTGGCAGGACGTGACTCGTTGACATGATTTAAGGTGAAATAAATGCACAACTTTCCTACAATGATCATTAACATGTTATGCACGAAACTCGTGTTTGAAGTGCAAAAATAGAATTCTTTTGGATCGCCTTAATATGATTCATTATATTAACGTGACACATTGACATGATTTTATCATGAAACAAATGCACAAACTATCTATCATAGATCATTAGCTTGTTGTGCAAAAACTCATGTTTGAAGTGTGAAAATATAATTCGATCGGCTCACCTTCATATGATTCATTGGCTTAACGTGACTCATTGACATGATTTTAAAGAGAAATAAATGCACAACTTTCCCGCAAAGATCATTAAAATGTTGTGCACGAAACTCGCGTTTGAAGTGCGGAAATAGAATTCTTCCAAATCGCCTTCATATGATTCATTGGCTTGAGGTGACTTGTTGACATGATTTTAAGGTGAAACAAATGCACAAATATCGCCCAAGGATCATTAGCATGTTGTGCACGAAACTTGTGTTTGAAGTGTGAAAATAGGATTCATTCGTATCACCTTAACATGATTCATTATATTAACGTGACTCATTGACATGATTTTATCGTGAAACAAATGCACAAACTGTCCCACATAGATCATTAGCATGTTGTGCCAAAACTCATGTTTGAATTGTGAAAATATAATTCGTTCGGCTCACCTTCATATGATTCATTGGTTTGACGTGACTCATTGGCATGATTTTAAAGAGAAAAAAATGCACAACTTTCCCGCAAAGATCATTAAAATGTTGTGCACGAAACTCGCGTTTGAAGTGCGGAAATAGAATTCTTCCAGATCGCCTTCATATGATTCATTGGCTTAAGGTGACTCATTGACAAGATATTAAGGTGAAACAAATGCACATATATCCGCTAAGGATCATTAGATGTTATGCACGAAACTCTTGTTTGAAGTGTGAAAATACAATTCGTTCGTATTGCCTTCCTATGATTCACTAGATTAACTTGACATATTGACATGATTTTATCATGAATCAAATCCACAAACTATTCGACAAGGATCATTAGCATGTTGTGCACGAAACTCGTGTTTGAAGTGTGAAAATAGGATTCGGTCGTATCGCCTTAATATGATTCATTATATTAACGTGACTCATTGACATGATTTTATCGTGAAACAAATGAACAAACTGTCCCACATAGATCATTAGCATGTTGTACACGAAACTCATGTTTGAAGTTTGAAAATAGAATTCATTCGGCTCGCCTTCAGATGATTCATTAGCTTGAGGTGACTCATTGACATGATTTTAAGGTGAAATCAATGCACAAATATCCCCCAAGAATCATTTGATGTTGTGCACCAAAGTTTTGTTTAGAGTGTGAAAATAAAATTCGTTCGTATTGCCTTCATATGATTCATTAGATTACCGTGACGCATTGACATGATATTAAGGTGAAACAAATGCATAGATATCCCCTAAGGATCATTAGATATTGTGCACGAAATACTTGTTTGAAGTGTGAAAATAGGATTCGGCCGTCTTGCCTTAATATGATTCATTATATTAACGTGGCTCATTGACGCGATTTTATCGTGAATCAAATGCACAAACTGTCCCATATAGATCATTAGCATGTTGTGCACGAAACTCATTTTTGAAGTGTGAAAATAGAATTCGTTTGAATCGCCTTCATATAATTCATTGGCAGGACATGACTCGTTGACATGATTTAAGGTGAAATAAATGCACAACTTTCCTACAATGATCATTAACATGTTATGCACGAAACTCGTGTTTGAAGTGCAAAAATAGAATTCTTTTGGATCGCCTTCATATGATTCATTGGCTCGAGGTGACTCATTGACATGATATTAAGGTGAAACAAATGCACAGATATCCCCTAAGGATCATTAGATGTTGTGCACGAAACTCTTGTTTGAAGTCTGAAAATACAATTCGTTCGTATTGCCTTCATATGATTCATTATATTAATGTGACTCATTGACATGATTTTATCATGAAACAAATGCACAAACTGTCCCACATATCCCACAAAACAGATGTTTGAAGTGTTAAAATATAATTTGTTCAGCTCGCCTTCAGTTGATTCATTAGCTTGAGGTGACTCATTAACATGATTTTAAGGCGAAACAAATGCATAGATATCCCACAAGGATCATTTGATGTTGTGCACGAAACTCAGTTTGGAGAGTGAAAATAGAATTCGTTCGTATTGCCTTTATATGATTCATTATATTAACATGACTCATTGACATGATTTTATCGTGAAACAAATGCACAAACTATCCCACATAGATCATTAGCATGTTGTGCACGAAACACATATTTGAAGTGTCAAAGTTGAATTCGTTCGGATCGCCTTCATGTAATTCATTGCCTCGACATGACTCATTGACATGATTTTAAGGTGAAACAAGTGCACAACTTTCCCTCAAGGATCATTAGAATGTTGTGCACGAAACTCAAGTTTGATGTGCGAAAATGGAATTCTTTCGGATCACCTTCATATGATTCATTGGCTTGAGGTGACTCATTGTCATGATATTAAGGTCAAATAAATGCACAACTATCCCTCATAGATCATTAACATGTTGTGCACAAAACTCGTGTTTGAAGTGTGAAAATAGAATTCGTTCGGATCACTTTCAGATGATTCATTAGCTTGAGGTGACTCATTGAGATGATTTTAAGATTAAACAAATGCACAAAATGTCCCAAATAGATCATTAGAATGTTGTGCACGAAACTCATGTTTGAAGTGTGAAAATAGAATTCGTTCGACTTGCCTTCATATCATTCATTGGCTTGACGTGACTCGTTGACATTATTTTAAGAAGAAACAAATGCACAAATATCCTCCAAGGATCATTAGCATGTTGTGCACGAAACTCGTGTTTGAAGTGTGAAAATAGGATTCGGTCGTATCGCCTTAATATGATTCATTATATTAACGTGACTCATTGACGTGATTTTATCGTGAAACAAATGCACAAGCTGTCCCACATAGATCAAATAGCACGTTGTGCATGGAACTCAAGTTTGAAGTGTGAAAATAGAATTCGTTCAGCTCACCTTCAGATGATTCATTAGCTTGAGGTGACTCATTGACATGATTTTAAGGTGAAACAAATGCACAGATATCCCCCAAGGATCATTTGATGTTGTGCACGAAACTCTTGTTTGGAGTGTGAAAATAGAATTCGTTCGTAATACCTTCATATGATTCATTAGACTAACATGACTCATTGACATGATTTTATCATGCAACAAATGCACAAACTGTCCCACATAGATCATTAGCATGTTGTGCACGAAACTCATGTTTGAAGTGTCAAAGTAGAATTTGTTCGAACCTCCTTCATGTAATTCATTGGCTTGACATGACTAATTGACATGATTTTAAGGTGAAATAAATGCACAACTTTCCCGCAAGGATCATTAGAATGTTGTGCGTGAAACACGTGTTTGAAGTACAAAAATTGAATTCATTCGGATCACTTTCATATGATTCATTGGCTTGACGTAACTCATTGACGTGATTTTGAGGGGAAAGAAGTGCACAAATATCCTACAAAGACAATTATCATGTTGTCCACGAAACTCATGTTTGAAGTGTGAAAATAAAATTCACATGTATTGCCTTTATATGATTCATTAGATTAACGTGACTCATTGACATGATTTTATCGTGAAACAAATGCACAAACTGTCCCATATAGATCATTAGCATGTTATGCAGGAAACTCATGTTTGAAGTGTGAAAATAGAATTCGTTCGACTTGCCTTCATATGATTCATTGGCTTGACGTGACTCCTTGACATGATTTTAAGGTGAAACAAATGCACAGATATCCCCCAAGGATCATTCGATGTTGTGCACGAAACTCTTGTTTGGAGTGTGAAAATAGAATTCGTTCGTTTAGGTTTCATATGATTCATTAGATTAACGTGACTCATTGACGTGATTTTATCTTGAAGCAAATGCACAAACTGTCCCATATAGATCATTAGCATGGTGTGCAAGAAACTCATGTTTGAAGGGTGAAAATAGAATTCGTTCGACTTGCCTTCATATGATTCATTGGCTTGACGTGACTCCTGGACATGATTTTAAGGTGAAACAAATGCACAGATATCCCCCAAGGATCATTCGATGTTGTGCACGAAACTCTTGTTTGGAGTGTAAAAATAGAATTCCTTCGTATAGGTTTCATATGATTCATTAGATTAACGTGACTCATTGACGTGATTTTATCTTGAAACAAATGCACAAACTATCCCACATAGATCATTAGCATGTTGTGCACGAAACTCATGTTTGAAGTGTGAAAACAGAATTCGTCTTTATCGCCTTCATATGATTCAATGGCATGGCGTAACTCATTGACATGATTTAAGGTGAAACAAATGCACAACTTTCCCGCAAAGATCATTAACATGTTAGCACAAAACTTGTGTTTGAAGTGCAGAAAAGGAATTCTTTCGGATCGCCTTCATATGATTCATTGGCTCGAGGTGCCTCGTTGACATGATATTAAGGTGAAACAAATGCACAACTATCCCCCAAAGATCATTAGCATGTTGTGCACAAACATCGTGTTCGAAGTGCCAAAATAGAATTCGTTCGGATCACCTTCAGATGATTCATTAGCTTGAGGTGACTCATTGACATGATTTTAAGGTGAAACAAATGCACAGATATCTCCCTAGGATCATTTGATGTTGTGCACGAAACTCTTGTTTGGAGTGTGAAAATAGAATTCGTTCGTATTGCCTTCATATGATTCATTGGCGTAACAAGACTCATTGACATGATTTCATTGTGAAACAAATACACAAACTATCCCACATAAATCATTACCATGTTGTGCACAAAACTCATGTTTGAAGTGTCAAAGTAGAATTCGTTCGGATCGCCTTCATGTAATTCATTAGCTTGACGTGACTCGTTGACATGATTTTAAGGTAAAACAAATGCACAACTTTCCCGCAAGGATAATTAGAATGTTGTGCACGAAACTCGTATTTGAAGTACAAAAATTAAATTCATTCGGATCGCCTTCATATGATTCATTGGCTTGACGTAACTCACTGACGTGATTTTAGGGTGAAAGAAATACGCAAATATCCTACAAAGACTATTATCATGTTGTACACGAAACTCATGTTTGAAGTGTGAAAATAAAATTCGTATGTATTGCCCTCTTATGATTCATTAGATTAACGTGACTCATTGACAAACTTTTATCGTGAAACAAATGCACAAACTGTCCCATATAGATCATTAGCATGTTGTGGATGAAACTCATGTTTGAAATGTGAAAATAGAATTCGTTTGACTCGCCTTCATATGATTCATAGGCTTGACGTGACTCGTTGACATAATGTTAAGGTGAAACAAGTGCACAGATATCCCCCAAGAATCGTTAGCATGTTGTGCACGAAACTCGTGTTTGAAGTGTGAAAATAAGATTCGTTCGTATAACCTTAATATAATTAATTATATTAATGTGACTCATTGGCATGATTTTATCGTGAAACAAATGCACTAACTGTCCCACATAGATCATTAGCATGTTGTGCACGAAACTCATGTTTGAAGTGTGAAAATAGAATTCTTTCCTGTCACTTTCATGTGATTCATTGGCTCGAGGAGACTCATTGACTTGATATTAAAGTGAAACAAATGGAGAACTATCCCTCAAAGATTATTAGCATGTTGTGCACAAAAATCGTGTTTGAAGTGCGAAAATAGAATTCCTTCCGCTCACTTTCAGATGATTCATTGGCTTGACGTGACTCCTGGACATGATTTTAAGGTGAAACAAATGCATAGATATCCCCCAAGGATCATTCGATGTTGTGCACGAAACTCTTGTTTGGAGTGTAAAAATAGAATTCGTTCGTATTGCCTTCATATGATTCATTAGATTAACGTGACTCATTGACGTGATTTTATCGTGAATCAAATGCACAAACTATCCGACATAGATCATTAGCATGTTGTGCACGAAACTCATGTGTGAAGTGTGAAAATAGAATTCATTCAGCTCGCCTTCATATGATTCATTGGCTCGACGTGACTCCTTGACATGATTTTGATGTGAAACAGATGAACCACTTTCCCGCAAAGGTCATTAACATGTTATGCACGAAACTCGTGTTTGAAGTGCAAAAATAGAATTCTTTCCGATCGCCTTCATATGATTCATTGGCTCAAGGTGACTCATTGACATGATATTAAGGTGAAACAATTGCACAACTATCCCTCAAACATCATTAGCATGTTGTGCACAAAAATCATGTTTGAAGTGCGAAAATAGAATTCGTTTGAATCACCTTCAAATGATTCATTAGCTTGAGGTGACTAATTGACATGATTTTAAGGTGAAACAGATGCACAGATATTGCCCAAGGATCGTTTGATGTTGTGCACGAAACTCTTGTTTGGAGTGTGAAAATAGAATTCATTCGTATTACCTTCATATGATTCATTAGATTAACGTGACTCATTGACATGATTTTATCATGAAACAAATGCACAAACTGTCCCATATCGATCATTAGCATGTTATGCAGGAAACTCATGTTTGAAGTGTGAAAATAGAATTCGTTCGAATTGCCTTCATATGATTCATTGGCTTGACGTGACTCCTTGACATGATTTTAAGGTGAAACAAATGCACAGATATCCCCCGAGGATCATTCGATGTTGTGCACGAAACTCTTGTTTGGAGTGTGAAAATAGAATTCGTTCGTATAGGCTTCATATGATTCATTAGATTAACGTGACTCATTGACGTGATTTTATCTTGAAACAAATGCACAAACTGTCCCATATAGATCATTAGCATGGTGTGCAAGAAACTCATGTTTGAAGGGTGAAAATAGAATTCGTTCGACTTGCCTTCATATGATTCATTGGCTTGACGTGACTCCTGGACATGATTTTAAGGTGAAACAAATGCACAGATATCCCCCAAGGATCATTCGATGTTGTGCACGAAACTCTTGTTTGGAGTGTAAAAATAGAATTCCTTCGTATAGGTTTCATATGATTCATTAGATTAACGTGACTCATTGACGTGATTTTATCTTGAAACAAATGCACAAACTATCCCACATAGATCATTAGCATGTTGTGCACGAAACTCATGTTTGAAGTGTGAAAACAGAATTCGTCTTTATCGCCTTCATATGATTCAATGGCATGGCGTAACTCATTGACATGATTTAAGGTGAAACAAATGCACAACTTTCCCGCAAAGATCATTAACATGTTATGCACAAAACTTTTGTTTGAAGTGCAGAAAAGGAATTCTTTCGGATCGCCTTCATATGATTCATTGGCTCGAGGTGCCTCGTTGACATGATATTAAGGTGAAACAAATGCACAACTATCCCCCAAAGATCATTAGCATGTTGTGCACAAAAATCGTGTTCGAAGTGCCAAAAATAGAATTCGTTCGGATCACCTTCAGATGATTCATTAGCTTGAGGTGACTCATTGACATGATTTTAAGGTGAAATAAATGCACAGATATCTCCCTAGGATCATTTGATGTTGTGCACGAAACTCTTGTTTGGAGTGTGAAAATAGAATTCGTTCGTATTGCCTTCATATGATTCATTGGCGTAACAAGACTCATTGACATGATTTTATTGTGAAACAAATACACAAACTATCCCATATAGATCATTACCATGTTGTGCACAAAACTCATGTTTGAAGTGTCAAAGTAGAATTCGTTCGGATCGCCTTCATGTAATTCATTAGCTTGACGTGACTCGTTGACATGATTTTAAGGTAAAACAAATGCACAACTTTCCCGCAAGGATAATTAGAATGTTGTGCACGAAACTCGTATTTGAAGTACAAAAATTAAATTCATTCGGATCGCCTTCATATGATTCATTGGCTCGAGGTGCCTCGTTGATATGATATTACGGTGAAACAAATGCACAACTATCCCCCAAAGATCATTAGCATGTTGTACATGAAACTCATGTTTGAAGTGTGAAAATAAAATTCGTATATATTGCCCTCTTATGATTCATTAGATTAACGTGACTCATTGACAAAATTTTATCGTGAAACAAATGCACAAACTGTCCCATATAGATCATTAGCATGTTGTGGATGAAACTCATGTTTGAAATGTGAAAATAGAATTCGTTTGACTCGCCTTCATATGATTCATAGGCTGGACGTGACTCGTTGACATAATGTTAAGGTGAAACAAGTGCACAGATATCCCCTAAGAATCGTTAGCATGTTGTGCACGAAACTCGTGTTTGAAGTGTGAAAATAGGATTCGTTCGTATAACCTTAATATAATTAATTATATTAATGTGACTCATTGGCATGATTTTATCGTGAAACAAATGCACTAACTGTCCCACATAGATCATTAGCATGTTGTGCACGAAACTCATGTTTAAAGTGTGAAAATACAATTCTTTCCTATCACTTTCATGTGATTCATTGGCTCGAGGAGACTCATTGACTTGATATTAAAGTGAAAAAAATGGAGAACTATCCCTCAAAGATTATTAGCATGTTGTGCACAAAAATTGTGTTTGAAGTGCGAAAATAGAATTCCTTCTGCTCACTTTCAGATGATTCATTAGCTTGAGGTAACTCATTGACATGATTTTAAGGTGAAACAAATGCACATATATACCCCAAGGACCAAATTATGTTGTGCACGAAACTCTTGTTTGGAGTGTGAAAATAGAATTCGTTCGTATTGCCTTCATATGATTCATTAGATTAACGTGACTCATTGACGTGATTTTATCGTGAATCAAATGCACAAACTATCCGACATAGATCATTAGCATGTTGTGCACGAAACTCATGTTTGAAGTGTGAAAATAGAATTCATTCAGCTCGCCTTCATATGATTCATTGGCTTGACGTGACTCCTTGACATGATTTTGATGTGAAACAGATGAACCACTTTCCCGCAAAGGTCATTAACATGTTATGCACGAAACTCGTGTTTGAAGTGCAAAAATAGAATTCTTTCCGATCGCCTTCATATGATTCATTGGCTCAAGGTGACTCATTGACATGATATTAAGGTGAAACAATTGCACAACTATCCCTCAAACATCATTAGCATGTTGTGCACAAAAATCATGTTTGAAGTGCGAAAATAGAATTCGTTTGAATCACCTTCAAATGATTCATTAGCTTGAGGTGACTAATTGACATGATTTTAAGGTGAAACAGATGCACAGATATTGCCCAAGGATCGTTTGATGTTGTGCACGAAACTCTTGTTTGGAGTGTGAAAATAGAATTCATTCGTATTACCTTCATATGATTCATTAGATTAACGTGACTCATTGACATGATTTTATCATGAAACAAATGCACAAACTGTCCCATATCGATCATTAGCATGTTATGCAGGAAACTCATGTTTGAAGTGTGAAAATAGAATTCGTTCGAATTGCCTTCATATGATTCATTGGCTTGACGTGACTCCTTGACATGATTTTAAGGTGAAACAAATGCACAGATATCCCCCGAGGATCATTCGATGTTGTGCACGAAACTCTTGTTTGGAGTGTGAAAATAGAATTCATTCGTATAGGCTTCATATGATTCATTAGATTAACGTGACTCATTGACGTGATTTTATCTTGAAACAAATGCACAAACTATCCCACATAGATCATTAGCATGTTGTGCACGAAACTCATGTTTGAAGTGTGAAAACAGAATTCGTCTTTATCGCCTTCATATGATTGAATGGCATGGCGTAACTCATTGACATGATTTAAGGTGAAACAAATGCACAACTTTCCCGCAAAGATCATTAACATGTTATGCACAAAACTTTTGTTTGACGTGCAGAAAAGGAATTCTTTCGGATCGCCTTCATATGATTCATTGGCTCGAGGTTCCTCGTTGACATGATATTAAGGTGAAACAAATGCACAACTATCCCCCAAAGATCATGAGCACATTGTGCACAAAAATCGTGTTCGAAGTGCCAAAATAGAATTCGTTCGGATCACCTTCAGATGATTTATTAGCTTGAGGTGACTCATTGACATGATTTTAAGGTGAAACAAATGCACAGATATCTCCCTAGGATCATTTGATGTTGTGCACGAAACTCTTGTTTGGAGTGTGAAAATAGAATTCATTCGTATTGCCTTCATATGATTCATTAGCGTAACAAGACTCATTGACATGATTTTATTGTGAAACAAATACACAAACTATCCCACATAGATCATTACCATGTTGTGCACAAAACTCATGTTTGAAGTGTCAAAGTAGAATTCATTCGGATCGCCTTCATGTAATTCATTAGCTTGACGTGACTCGTTGACATGATTTTAAGGTAAAACAAATGCACAACTTTCCCGCAAGGATAATTAGAATGTTGTGCACGAAACTCGTATTTGAAGTACAAAAATTAAATTCATTCGGATCGCCTTCATATGATTCATTGTCTCGAAGTGCCTCGTTGACATGATATTAAGGTGAAACAAATGCACAACTATCCCCCAAAGATCATTAGCATGTTGTACATGAAACTCATGTTTGAAGTGTGAAAATAAAATTCGTATGTATTGCCCTCTTATGATTCATTAGATTAACGTGACTCATTGACAAAATTTTATCGTGAAACAAATGCACAAACTGTCCCATATAGATCATTAGCATGTTGTGGATGAAACTCATGTTTGAAATGTGAAAATAGAATTCGTTTGACTCGCCTTCATATGATTCATAGGCTTGACGTGACTCGTTGACATAATGTTAAGGTGAAACAAGTGCACAGATATCCCCCAAGAATCGTTAGCATGTTGTGCACGAAACTCGCGTTTGAAGTGTGAAAATAGGATTTGTTCGTATAACCTTAATATAATTAATTATATTAATGTGACTCATTGACATGATTTTATCGTGAAACAAATGCACTAACTGTCCCACATAGATCATTAGCATGTTGTGCACGAAACTGATGTTTGAAGTGTGAAAATAGAATTCTTTCCTGTCACTTTCATGTGATTCATTGGCTCGAGGAGACTCATTGACTTGATATTAAAGTGAAACAAATGGAGAACTATCCCTCAAAGATTATTAGCATATTGTGCACAAAAATCGTGTTTGAAGTGCGAAAATAGAATTCGTTCCGCTCACTTTAAGATGATTCATTAGCTTGAGGTGACTCATTGACATGATTTTAAGGTGAAACAAATGCACATATATACCCCAAGGACCAAATTATGTTGTGCACGAAACTCTTGTTTAGAGTGTGAATATAGAATTCGTTCGTATTGCCTTCATATGATTCATTAGATTAACGTGACTCATTGACATGATTTTATCGTGAATCAAATGCACAAACTATCCGACATAGATCATTAGCATGTTGTGCACGAAACTCATGTTTAAAGTGTGAAAATAGAATTCGTTCAGCTCGCCTTCATATGATTCATTGGCTGGACGTGACTCATTAACATTATTTTGAAGTGAAACAGATGAACCACTTTCCCGCAAAGGTCATTAACATGTTATGCACGAAACTCGTGTTTGAAGTGCAAAAATAGAATTCTTTCGGATCGCCTTCATATGATTCATTGGCTCAAGGTGACTCATTGACATGATATTAAGGTGAAACAATTGCACAACTATCCCTCAAAGATCATTAGCATGTTGTGCACAAAACTCATGTTTGAAGTGTCAAAGTAGAATTCGTTCGGATCGCCTTCATGTAATTCATTAGCTTGACGTGACTCGTTGACATGATTTTAAGGTAAAACAAATGCACAACTTTCCCGCAAGGATAATTAGAATGTTGTGCACGAAACTCGTATTTGAAGTACAAAAATTAAATTCATTCGGATCGCCTTCATATGATTCATTGGCTCGAGGTGCCTCGTTGATATGATATTACGGTGAAACAAATGCACAACTATCCCCCAAAGATCATTATCATGTTGTACACGAAACTCATGTTTGAAGTGTGAAAATAAAATTCGTATGTATTGCCCTCTTATGATTCATTAGATTAACGTGACTCATTAACAAACTTTTATCGTGAAACAAATGCACAAACTGTCCTATATAGATCATTAGCATGTTGTGGATGAAACTCATGTTTGAAATGTGAAAATAGAATTCGTTTGACTCGCCTTCATATGATTCATAGGCTTGACGTGACTCGTTGACATAATGTTAAGGTGAAACAAGTGCACAGATATCCCCCAAGAATCGTTAGCATGTTGTGCACGAAACTCGTGTTTGAAGTGTGAAAATAGGATTCGTTCGTATAACCTTAATATAATTAATTATATTAATGTGACTCATTGGCATGATTTTATCGTGAAACAAATGCACTAACTGTCCCACATAGATCATTAGCATGTTGTGCACGAAACTCATGTTTGAAGTGTGAAAATAGAATTCTTTCCTGTCACTTTCATGTGATTCATTGGCTCGAGGAGACTCATTGACTTGATATTTAAAGTGAAACAAATGGAGAACTATCCCTTAAAGATTATTAGCATGTGGTGCACAAAAATCGTGTTTGAAGTGCGAAAATAGAATTCGTTCCGCTCACTTTCAGATGATTCATTAGCTTGAGGTGACTCATTGACATGATTTTGAGGTGAAACAAATGCACATATATACCCCAAGGACCATTTGATGTTGTGCATGAAACTCTTGTTTGGAGTGTGAAAATAGAATTCGTTCGTATTGCCTTCATATGATTCATTAGATTAACGTCACTCATTATCATGATTTTATCGTGAAACAAATGCACAAACTGTCTCATATAGATCATTAGCATGTTGTGCACGAAACTCATGTCTGAAGTCTGAAAGTAGAATTCGTTCGGATCGCCTTCATGTAATTCATTGGTTGACCTAACTCATTAACATGATTTTAAGGTGAAACAAATGCAAAAATATCCCCCAAGGATCATTAGCATGTTGTGCACAAAACTCGTGTTTGAAGTGTGAAAATAGGATTCGTTCGTATCATCTTAATATGATTCATTATATTAACGTGACTCATTGACATGATTTTATCGTGAAACAAATACACAAACTGTCCCACATAGATCATTAGATGTTATGCACGAAACTCATGTTTGAAGTGTGAAAATAGAATTCGTTCAGCTTGCCTTCAGATGATTTATTAGCTTGAGGTGACTCATCGATATGATTTTAAGGTGAAACAAATGCACAATTTTCCCCCAAGGATCATTTGATGTTGTGCACGAAACTCTTGTTTGGAGGGTGAAAATAGAATTCGTTCGTATTGCCTTTATATGATTCATTATATTAACGTGACTCATTGACATGATTTTATCATGAAACAAATGCACAAACTATCCCACATAGATCATTGCCATGTTGTGCACGAAACACATGTTTGAAGTGTGAAAGTAGAATTCGTTCGGATCGCCTTCATATAATTCATTGGCTTGACATGACTCATTGACATGATTTTAAGGTGACACAAGTGCACAACTTTCACGAAGGATCATTAGAATGTTGTGCACAAAAACTCATGTTTGATGTGCGAAAATAGAATTCTTTCGGATCACCTTCATATGATTCATTGGCTCGAGGTGACTATTTGACATGATATTAAGGTGAAACAAATGCACAGATATCCCCAAAGGATCATTAGATGTTTTCCACGAAACTCTTGTTTGAAGTGTTAAAATAGAATTCATTCGTATTGCCTTCATATGATTCATTAGAATAACGTGACTCATTGACATGATTTTATCATGAATCAAATGCACAAACTATCCGACATAAATCATTAGCATGTTGTGCACGAAATTCATGTTTGAAGTGTGAAAATAGAATTCGTCCATATCGCCTTCATATGATTCATTGGCTTGACAAAACTCATTGACATGATTTAAGGTGAAACAAATGCACGAGTTTCTCGCAAAGATCATTAACACGTTATGCACGAAACTCGTGTTTGAACTGCGAAAATAGAATTCTTTCGGATCGCCTTCATATGATTCATTGGCTCGAGGTGACTCATTGAGATGGTATTAAGGTGAAATAAATGCACAACTATCCCCCAAAGATGATTAGCATGTTGTGCTGAAAAATCGTGTTCGAAGTGCAAAAATGGAATTCGTTCGGATCACCTTCGGATGATTCATTAGCTTTACGTGACCCATTGACATGATATTAAGGTGAAACAAATGCACAGATATCCCCTATGGATCATTGGATGTTGTGCACGAAACTCGTGCTTGAAGCGTGAAAATACAATTCGTTTGTATTGCCCTTATAGATTCATTAGATTAACGTGACTCATTGACATGATTTTATCGCGAATCAAATGCACAAACTAAACGACATAGATCATTAGCATGTTATGCACGAAACTCATGTTTGAAGTGTGAAAATAGAATTCGTTCGGCTCGCCTTCATATGATTCATTGGCTTGACGTGACTCATTGACATGATTTTGAAGTGAAGCAAATGCACAACTTTCCCGCAAAGATCATTAACATGCTATGCACGAAACTCGTGTTTGAAGTGCAAAAATAGAATTCTTTCAGATCGCCTTCATAAGATTCATTGGCTCGAGCTGACCCATTGACATGATATTAAGGTGAAATAAATGCACAACTATCCTCAAAGATCATTAGCATGTTGTGCACAAAAATCGTGTTTGAAGTGCGAAAATGGAATTCGTTCGGATCTCCTTCAGATGATTCATTAGCTTTAGGTGACCCATTGACATGATATTAAGGTGAAACAAATGCACAGATATACCCGAAGGATCATTGGATGTTGTGGACGAAACTCTTGTTTGATGTGTGAAAATACAATTCGTCCATATTGCCGTCGTATGATTCATCAGATTATTCTGACTCATTGATATGATTTTATCGTGAATGAAATGCACAAACTAAATGACATAAATCATTAGCATGGTGTGCACGAAACTCATGTTTGAAGTGTGAAAATAGAATTCGTTCGGCTCGCCTTCATATGATTCATCGGCTTGATGTGACTCATTGAAATGATTTTAAAGTAAAACAAATGCACAACTTTCCCGCAAAGATCGTTAACATGTTGTGCATGAAACTCGTGTTTAAAGTGCGAAAATAGAATTCTTTTGGATCGCTTTCATATGATTCATTGGCTCGAGGAGACTCATTGACATGATATTAAGGTGAAACAAATAGACAACTATCCCTCAAAGATCATTAGCATGTTGTGCATGCTAATGCAGAACTATCCCTCAAACATCGCCTTCATATGATTCATTGGCTTGAGGTGACTTATTGACATGATATTAAGGTGAAACAAATGCACAGATATCCCCTAAGGGATCATCAGATGTTGTGCACAAAACTCTTGTTTGAAGTGTGAAAATTGAATTCGTTCGTATTGCCTTGATTTGATTCATTAGATTAACGTGACTCATTGACATGATTTTATCGTGAATCAAAAGCACAAACTATGCGACATAGATCTTTAGCATGATGTGCATAATACTCATGTTTGAAGTGTGAAAACAGAATTCGTCTGTATCGCCTTCATATGACTCATTGGCTTGACGTAACTCATTGACATGATTTAAGGTGAAACAAATGCACAACTTTCCCGCCAAGATCATTAACATGTTATGCCCAAAACTCGGGTTTGAAGTGCAAAAATAGAATTCTTTTGGATCGCTTTCATATGATTCATTGGCACGAGGAGACTCATTGACATGATATTAAGGTGAAACAAATGCACAACTATCCCTCAAAGATCATTAGCATGTTATGCACAAAAATTGTGTTTGAAGTGCGAAAATAGAATTCGTTCGGATCACTTTCAGATGATTCATTAGTTTGAGGTGACTCATTGACATGATCTTAAGGTGAAACAAATGCACAGATATCCCCCAAGGATCATTAGATGTTGTGCACGAAACTCTTGTTTGAAGTGTAAAAATACAATTCGTTCGTATTGCCTTCATATGATTCATTATATTAACGTCACTCATTGACATGATTTAATTGTGAATCAAATGCACAAACTATTTGACATAGATCATTAGCATGTTGTGCACGAAACTCATGTTTGAAGTGTGAAAATAGAATTCGTCTGCATCACCTTCATATGATTCTTTGGCTTGACGTAACTCATTGACATGATATTAAGGTGAAACAAACGCACAGATATCCCCTATGGATCAGTATATGATGTGCACGAAACTCTTGTTTGATGTGTGAAAATACAATTCGTTCGTATTGCCTTCATATGATTCATTAGATTAACGTGACTCATTGACACGATTTTACCGTGAATCAAATGCACAAACTAAATGACATAGATCATTAGCATGGTGTGCACGAAACTCATGTTTGAAGTGTGAAAATAGAATTTGTTCGGCTCGCCTTCATATGATTCATTGGCCTGACGTAACTCATTGACATGATTTTAAAGTTAAACAAATGCACAACTTTCCGGCAAAGATCATTATCATTTTGTGCACGAAACTCGTGTTTGAAGTGCGAAAATAGAATTCTTCCGGATCGCCTTCATATGGTTCTTTGGCTTGCGATGACTCATTGACATGATATTAAGGTGAAACAAATGCACAGATATCCCCTAAGGATCATTAGATGTTATGCACGAAACTCTTGTTGGAAGTGTGAAAATAGAATTCGTTCGTATTGCCTTCATATGATTCATTAGATTAACGTGACTTATTGACATGATTTTATCGTGAATCAAATGCACAAACTATGCGACATAGATCATTAGCATGTTGTGCACGAAACTCATGTATGAAGTGTGAAAATAGAATTCGTCTGTATCACCTTCATATGGTTCTTTGGCCTGACGTAACTCATTGAAATGATTTAAGGTGAAACAAATGCACAACTTTCCCGCAAATATTATTAACATGTTATGCACGAAACTTGTGTTTGAACTGCGAAAATAGAATTCTTTCGAATCGCGTTCATATGACTCATTGGCTCGAGTTGACTCGTTGACATGATATTAAGGTGAAACAAATGCACAACTATCCCCCAAAAATCATTAGAAAGTTGAGCACAAAAATCGTGTTTGAAGTGCCAAAATCGAATTCATTCGGATCACCTTAAGATGATTCATTAGCTTGAGGCGACTCATTGACATGATTTTAAGGTGAAATAAATGCACAGATATCTCCCAAGGATCATTTGATGTTGTGCACGGAACTCTTGTTTGGAGTGTGAAAATAGAATTCATTCGTATTGCCTTCATATGATTCATTAGCGTAACGTGACTCATTGACATGATTTTATCGTGAAACAAACGCACAAACTGTTCCATATGGATCATTAGCATGTTGTGAACGAAACTCATGTTTGAAGTGTGAAGATAGAATTCGTTCGACTTGCTTTCATATGATTCATTGGCTTGACGTTACTGATTGACATGATTTTAAGGTGAAAAAAATGCACAACTATCCCCCAAAAATCATTAGAAAGTTGAGCACAAAAATCGTGTTTGAAGTGCCAAAATCGAATTCATTCGGATCACCTTAAGATGATTCATTAGCTTGAGGCGACTCATTGACATGATTTTAAGGTGAAATAAATGCACAGATATCCCCTAAGGATCATTTGATATTGTGCACGAAACTCTTGTTTAAAGTGTGAAAATAGAATTCATTCGTATTGGTTCATATCATTCATTAGATTAACGTGACTCATTGACATAATTTTATCATGAAACAAATGCGTAAGCTATCCCACATATATAATTAGCATGTTATGCACCAAACTCATGTTTAAAGTGTCAAAGTAGAATTCGTTCGGATCGCTTTCATGTAATTCATTGGCTTGACGTGACTCATTGACATGATTTTAAGGTGAAACAAATGGACAACTTTACCACAAAGATCATTAGAATTTTGTGCACGATACTCGTGTTTGAAGTACAAAAAGTGAATTCATTCGGATCGCCTTCAAATGATTCATTGGCTTGACGTGACTTAGTGACGTGATTTTATGGTGAAAGAAATGCACAAATATCCTACAAAGACCATTATCATGTTGTGCACGAAACTCATGTTTGAAATGTGAAATTAAAATTCCTATGTATTGCCTTCAGATGATTCATTAGATTAACGTGGCTCATTGACATGATTTTATCGTGTAACAAATGCACAAACTGTCCCATATAGATCATTAGCATGTTGTGGACGAAACTCATGTTTGAAGTGTGAAAATAGAATTTGTTCGACTCGCCTTCATATGATTCATTGGCTTGATGTGACTCGTTGACATAATTTTAAGGTGAAACAAATGCACAAATATCCCCCAAGGATCATTAGCATGTTGTGCACGAAACTCATGTTTGAAGTGTGAAAATAGGATTCGTTCGTATCACCTTAATATGATTCATTATATTAACGTGACTCTTTGACATGATTTTACCGTGAAACAAATGCACAAACTGTCCCACATTGATTATTACAATGTTATGCACGAAACTCATGTTTGAAGTGTGAAAATGGAATTTGTTCAGCTCGCCTTCAGATGATTCATTAGCTTGAGGTGACTAATTGAAAAGATTTTAAGGTGAAACAAACACACAGATATCCCCTAAGGATCATTGGATGTTGTGCACGAAACTCTTGTTTGAAGTGTGAAAATACAATTCGTTCATATTGCCTTGATATGATTCATTAGATTAACATGACTCATTGATAAGATTTTATCGTGAATCAAATGCACAAATTATCTGACATTGATCATTAGCATGTTGTGCACGAAACTCATGTTTGAAGTGTGAAAATAGAATTACTCTGTATCACCTTCAAATGATTCATTGGCTCAACGTGACTCATTGACGTGATTTTATGGTGAAAGAAATGCACACATATCCTACAAAGACCATTATCATGTTGTGCACGAAACTCATGTTTGAAATGTGAAATTAAAATTCCTATGTATTGCCTTCATATGATTCATTAGATTAACGTGGCTGATTGACATGATTTTATCGTGTAACAAATGCACAAACTGTCCCATATAGATCATTAGCATGTTGTGAACGAAACTCATGTTTGAAGTATGAAGATAGAATTCGTTCGACTTGCTTTCATATGATTCATTGGCTTGACGTGACTCATTGACATGATTTTAAGGTGAAACAAATGCGCAGATATCCCCCAAGGATCATTTGATGTTGTGCATGAAACTCTTGTTTAAAGTGTGGAAATTGAATTCATTCGTATTGGCTTCATACGATTCATTAGATTAACGTGACTCATTGACCCTTAATTTATCGTGAAACAAATGCACAAACCTTCCCACATAGATCATTAGCATGTTATGCACGAAACTCATGTTTGAAGTGTCAAAGTAGAGTTCATTCGGATCGCCTTCATGTAATTCATTGGCTTGACGTAACTCATTGACATGATTTTAAGGTGAAACAAATGCACAAATTTCATGCAAAGATCATTAGAATGTTGTGCATGATACTCATGTTTGGAGTACAAAAATTGAATTTATTCGGATCGCCTTCAAATGATTCATTGGCTTGACGTAACTCATTGACGTGATTTTAGGGTGAAAGAAATTCACAAATATCCTACAGAGACCATTATCATGTTGTGCACGAAACTCATGTTTGAAGTGCCAAAATATAATACATTCGGATCACCTTCAGATGATTCATGAGCTTGAGGTGGCTCATTGACATGATTTTAAGGTGAAACAAATGCACAGATATCTCCCAAGGATCATTTGATGTTGTGCACAAAACTCTTGTTTGGAGTGTGAAAATTGAATTCGTTCGTATTGCCTTCATATGATTCATTAGCGTAACGTGACTCATTGACATGATTTTATCGTCAAACAAACCCACAAACTGTCCCATATAGATCATAAGCATGTTGTGAACGATACTCATGTTTGAAGTGTGAAGATAGAATTCGTTCGACTTGCTTTCATATGATTCATTGGCTTGACGTGACTCATTGACATGATTTTAAGGTGAAACAAATGCACAGATATCCCCCAAGGATCATTTGATGTTGTGCACGAAACTCTTGTTTAAAGAATGGAAATAGAATTCATTCGTATTGGCTTCATATGATTCATTAGATTAACGTGACTCATTGACCCTTAATTTATCGTGAAACAAATGCACAAACCTTCCCACATAGATCATTAGCATGTTATGCACGAAACTCATGTTTGAAGTGTCAAAGTAGAATTCATTCGGATCGCCTTCATGTAGTTCATTGGCTTGACGTAACTCATTGACATGATTTTAAGGTGAAACAAATGCACAACTTTCCTGCAAAGATCATTAGAATGTTGTGCACGATACTCGTGTTTGGAGTACAAAAATTGAATTTATTCGGATCGCCTTCAAATGATTCATTGGCTTGACGTAACTCATTGACGTGATTTTAGGGTGAAAGAAATTCACAAATATCCTTCAGAGACCATTATCATGTTGTGCACGAAACTCATGTTTGAAGTGCCAAAATATAATTCATTAGGATCACCTTCAGATGACTCATGAGCTTGAGGTGACTCATTGACATGATTTTAAGGTGAAACAAATGCATAGATATCTCCCAAGGATCATTTGATGCTGTGTACAAAACTCTTGTTTGGAGTGTGAAATTTGAATTTGTTCGTATTGCCTTCATATGATTCATTAGCGTAACGTGATTCATTGACATGATTTTATCGTCAAACAAACGCACAAACTATCCCATATAGATCATTAGCATGTTGTGAACGAAACTCATGTTTGAAGTGTGAAGAAAGAATTCGTTCGACTTGCTTTCATATGATTCATTGGCTTGACGTTACTGATTGACATGATTTTAAGGTGAAAAAAATGCACAGATATCCCCCAAGGATCATTTGATATTGTGCACGAAACTCTTGTTTAAAGTGTGAAAATAGAATTCATTCGTATTGGTTCATATCATTCATTAGATTAACGTGACTCATTGACATAATTTTATCATGAAACAAATGCGTAAACTATCCCACATATATAATTAGCATGTTAAGCATCAAACTCATGTTTGAAGTGTCAAAGTAGAATTCGTTCGGATCGCTTTCATGTAATTCATTGGCTTGACGTGACTCATTGACATGATTTTAAGGTGAAACAAATGGACAACTTTCCCTCAAAGATCATTAGAATGCTGTGCACGATACTCGTGTTTGAAGTACAAAAATTGAATTCATTCGGATCGCATTAAAATGATTCATTGGCCTGACGTAACTCATTGACGTGATTTTAGGGTGATAGAAATTCACAAATATCCTTCAAAGACCATTATCATGTTGTGCACGAAACTCATGTTTGAAATGTGAAATTAAAATTCGTATGTATTGCCTTCATATGATTCATTTGATTAACGTGGCTAATGGACATGATTTTATCGTGAAACAAATGCACAAACTGTCCCATATAGATCATTACCCTGTTGTGCACGAAACTCATGTTCGAAGTGTGAAAATAGAATTCGTTTGACTCGCCTTCATATGATTCATTGGCTTGACGTGACTCGTTGCCATAATTTTGAGGTGAAACAAATGCACAAATATCCCCCAAGGATCATTAACATGTTGTGCAGGAAACTCGTGTTTGAAGTGTGAAAATAGGATTCGTCCGTATCACCTTAATATGATTCATTATATTAACTTGACTCTTTGACATGATTTTATCGTGAAACAAATGCACAAACTGTCCCACATAGATCATTACATTGTTATGCACGAAATTCATGTTTAAAGTGTGAAAATAGAATTTGTTCAACTCGCCTTCAGATGATTCATTAACTTCAGGTGACTTATTGAAATGATTTTAAGGTGAAACAAATGCACATATATCCCCCAAGGATCATTTGATGTTGTGCACGAAACTCTTGTTTGGAGTGTAAAAATAGAATTCGTTCGTATTGCCTTCATTTGATTCATTATATTAATGTGACTCACTCACATGATTTTATCGTGAAACAAATGCACAAACTATCCCACATGGATCATTAGCATGTTGTGCACCAAACTCATGTTTGAAGTGTCAGAGTAGAATTAGTTCGATCCCCTTCATGTAATTCATTGCCTTGACATGACTCATTGACATGATTTTAAGGTGAAACAAGTGCACAACTTTCCCGCAAGGATCATTAGAATGTTGTGCATTAAACTCATGTTTGATGTGCGAAAATAGAATTCTTTCGGATCACCTTCATATGATTCATTGGCTCAAGGTGATTGATTGACATGATTTTAAGGTGAAACAAATGCACAGATATCCCCGAAGCATCATTAGATGTTGTGCAAGAAACTCGTGTTTGATGTGTGAAAATAGAATTCGTTCGTATTGCCTTCATATGATTCATTAGATTAATGGGACTCATTGACATGATTTTATCATGAATCAAATGCATAAACTATCCGACATAGATCATTACCATGTTGTGCACGAAACTCATGTTTAAAGTGTGAAAATGGAATTCCTCTGTATCACCTTCATATGATTCTTTGGCCTGACGTAACTCATTGACATGATTTAAGGTCATACAAATGCACAACTTTGCCGCAAAGATCATTAACATGTTACGCACGAAACTTGTGTTTGAAGTGCGAAAAAAGAATTTTTTCGAATCGCGTTCATATGATTCATTGGCTCGAGTTGAGTCGTTTACATGATATTAAGGTGAAACAAATGCACAACTATCCCCCAAAGATCATTAGCATGCTGTGCACAAAAATCCTGTTTGAAGTGCCAAAATAGAATTCATTCGGATCACCTTCAGATGATTCATTAGCTTGAGGTGACTCTATGACATGATTTTAAGATGAAACAAATGCACAGATATCTCCCAAGGATCATTTGATTTTGTGCACGAAATTGTTGTTTAGAGTGTGGAAATAGAATTCGTTCGTATTGCATTCATATGATTCATTAGCGTAACGTGACTCATTGACATGATTTTATCGTCAAACAAACGCACAAACTGTCCCATATGAATCATTAGCATGTTGTGAACGAAACTCATGTTTCAAGTGATAAGATAGAATTTGTTCGACTTCCTTTCATATGATTCATTGGCTTGACCTGACTCATTGACATAATTTTAACGTGAAACAAATGCACAGATATCCCCCAAGGATCATTTGATGTTGTGCACGAAACTCTTGTTTAAAGTGTGAAAATAGAATTCATTCGTATAGGCTTCATATGATTCAATAGATTAACAAGACTCATTGACATGATTCTATCGTGAAACAAATGCACAAAGTATCCCACATAGATCATTAGCATGTTATGCACGAAACTCATGTTTGAAGTGTCAAAAGTAGAATTCGTTCGGATTGCCTTCATGTAATTCATTGGCTTGACGTGACTCATTGACACGATTTTAAGGTGAAACAAATGCATAACTTTCCCGCAAAGATCATTAGAATGTTGTGCACGATGCTCGTGTTTGAAGTACAAAAATTGAATTCATTCGGATCGTCTTCAAATGATTCATTGGCTTGACGTGACACATTGACGTGATTTTAGGGTGAAAGAAATGCACAAATATCCTACAAAGACCATTATCATGTTATGCACGAAACTCATGTTTGAAATGTGAAATTAAAATTCGTATGTATTGCCTTCATATGATTCATTAGATTAACGTGGCTAATTGACATGATTTTATCGTGAAACAAATGGACAAACTGTCCCATATAGATCATTAGCATGTTGTGCACGAAACTCATGTTTGAAGTGTGAAAACAGAATTCGTTTGACTCGCCTTCATATGATTCATTGGCTTGATGTGACTCGTTGCAATAATTTTAAGGTGAAACAAATGCACAAATATCCCCCAAGGATCATTAGCATGTTGTGCACGAAACTCGTGTTTGAAGTGTGAAAATAGGATTTGTTTCTATCACCTTAATATGATTCATTATATTAACTTGACTCTTTGACATGATTTTATCGTGAAACAAATGCACAAACTGTCCCACATAGATCATTACATTGTTATGCACGAAATTCATGTTTAAAGTGTGAAAATAGAATTTGTTCAACTCGCCTTCAGATGATTCATTAACTTCAGGTGACTTATTGAAATGATTTTAAGGTGAAACAAATGCACAGATATCCCCCAAGGATCATTTGATGTTGTGCACGAATCTCTTGTTTGGAGTGTAAAAATAGAATTCGTTCGTATTGCCTTCATTTGATTCATTATATTAATGTGACTCACTCACATGATTTTATCGTGAAACAAATGCACAAACTATCCCACATGGATCATTAGCATGTTGTGCACCAAACTCATGTTTGAAGTGTCAGAGTAGAATTAGTTCGATCCCCTTCATGTAATTCATTGCCTTGACATGACTCATTGACATGATTTTAAGGTGAAACAAGTGCACAATTTCCCGCAAGGATCATTAGAATGTTGTGCATTAAACTCATGTTTGATGCGCGAAAATAGAATTCTTTCGGATCACCTTCATATGATTCATTGGCTCAAGGTGATTGATTGACATGATTTTAAGATGAAACAAATACACAGATATCCCCTAAGGATCATTAGATGTTTTGCACGAAATTCTTGTTTGAAGTGTGAAAATACAATTCGTTCGTATTGCGTTCATATGATTCATTAGATTAACGTGACTCATTGACATGATTTTATCGTGAAACAAATGCACAAACTATCCCCTATAGATCATTAGCATGTTGGGCACGAAAGTCATATTTGAAGTGTGAAAATAGAATTCGTCCGTCTCGCCTTCATATGATTCATTGGCTCGACGTGACTCATTGACATAATTTTAGGTGAAACAAATGCACAGATACCCCCCGAGAATCGTTAGCATGTTGTGCACGAAACTCGTGTTTGAAGTGTGAAAATAGGATTCGTTCATATTGGGTTCATATGATTCATTAGAGTAACGTGACTCATTGACATGATTTTATCGTGAAACAAATGCACAAACTATCCCACATAGATCATTAGCATGTTATGCACAAAACTCATGTTTGAAGTGTCAAAGTAGAATTCGTTCGGATTGCCTTCATGTAATCCATTGGCTTGACATGACTCATTTACATGATTTTAAGGTGAAACAAGTGCACAACTTTCCCGCAAGGATCATTAAAATGTTGTGCACGAAACTCATGTTTGATGTGCGAAAATAGAATTCTTTCGGATCACCTTCATATGATTCATTGGCTCGAGGTGACTCATTGACATGATATTAAGGTGAAACAAATGCACAGATATCCCCTAAGGATCATTAGATGTTGTGCACGAAACTCTTGTTTGGAGTGTGAAAATGCAATTCGTTTGTATTGCCTGCATATGATTCATTAGATTAACGTGACTCATTTACATGATTTTATCGTGAATCAAATGCTCAAACTATCCGACATAGATCATTACTATGTTGTGCACGAAACTCATGTTTGAAGTGTGAAAATAGAATTCGTCTGTATCACCTTCATATGACTCTTTGGCCTGACGTAACTCATTGACATGATTTAAGGTCAAACAAATGCACAACTTTCCCGCAAAGGTCATTAACATCTTATGCACGAAACTTGTGTTTGAAGTGCAAAAATAAAAATTTGTTCGGATCACCTTCATGTAATTCATTGGTCTGACGTGACTCATTGACATGATATTAAGGTGAAACAAATGTACAACTTTCCCGCAAAGATCATTAGAATGTTGTACACGATACTCGTGTTTGAAGTATAAAAATTGAATTCATTCGGATCGCCTTCAAATGATTCATTGGCTTGACGTGACTCATTGACGTGATTTTAGGATGAAAGAAATGCACAAATATCCTACAAAGACCATTATCATGTTCTGCACGAAACTCATGTTTGAAATGTGAAAAGAAAATCCGTATGTATTGCCTTCATATGATTCATTAGATTAAGTGACTCATTGACATGATTTTATCGTGAAACAAATGCACAAACTGTCCCATATAAATCATTAGCATGTTGTGCACGAAACTCATGTTTGAAGTGTGAAAATAGAATTCGTTTGACTCGCCTTCATATGATTCATTGGCTTGACGTGACTCGTTGACATAATTTTAAGGCGAAACAAATGCACAAATATCCCCCAAGGATCATTAGCATGTTGCGCACGAAACTCGTGTTTGAAGTGTGAAAATAGAATTAGTTCGTATCACCTTAATATGACTCATTATATTAACGTGACTCATTGACATGATTTTATCGTGAAACAAATGCACATACAGTCCCACAAAGATTATTACAATGTTATGCACGAAACTCATGTTTAAAGTGTGAAAAGAGAATTTGTTCAGCTCGCCTTCAGATGATTCATTAGCTTGAGGTGAGTCATTGAAATGATTTTCCGGTGAAACAAATGCACAGATATCCCGCAAGGATCATTTGCTGTTGCGCACGAAACTCTTGTTCAGAGTGTGAAAATAAAATTCATTCGTATTGCCTTCATATGATTCATTATATTAACGTGACTCACTGACATTATTTTATCGTGAAACAAAATCACAAACTATCCCACATGGATCATTAGCATGTGGTGGACGAAACTAATGTTTGAAGTGTCAAAGTAGAATTCATTCGGATCGCCTTCATGTAATTCATTGGCTTGACATGACTCATTGACATGATTTTAAGGTGAAACAAGTGCGAAACTTTCCCGCAAAGATCATTAGAATGTTCTGCAGGAAACTCGTGTTTGTTGTGCGAAAATAGAATTCTTTCGGATCACCTTCATGTGATTCATTAGCTTGAGGTGACTCATTGACATGATTTTAAGGTGAAACAAATGCATAGATATCTCCCAAGGATCATTTGATGTTGTGCACAAAACTCTTGTTTGGAGTGTGAAAATAGAATTCGTTCGTATTGCCTTCATATAATTCATTAGCGTAACATGACTCATTGCCATGATTTTATCGTGAAACAAACGCACAAACTGTCCCATATGGATCATTAGCATGTTGTGAACGAAACTCATTTTTGAAGTGTGAAGATAGAATTCATTCGACTTGCTTTCCTATGATTCATTAGCTTGACGTGACTCATTGACATGATTTTAAGATTCACCTTAAAATAGAATGTTCTGCAGGATCATTAGAATGTTCTGCAGGAAACTCGTGTTTGTTGTGCGAAAATAGAATTCTTTCGGATCACCTTCATGTGATTCATTAGCTTGAGGTGACTCATTGACATGATTTTAAGGTGAAACAAACGCACAGATATCCCCCAAGGATCATTTGATGTTATGCACGAAATTCTTGTTTAGAGTGTGAATATAGAATTCGATCGTATTGGCTTCATATGATTCATTAGAATAACGTGACTCATTGAAATTATTTTATCGTGAAACAAATGCACAAACTATCCCACATAGATCATTAGCATGTTATGCATGAAACTCATGTTTGAAGTGTCAAAGTAGAATTCGTTCGGATCACCTTCATGTAATTCATTGGCTTGACGTGACTCATTAACATGATTTTAAGGTGAAGCAAATGCACAACTTTCCTGCAAAGATCATTAGAATGTTGTGTACGATACTCGTGTTTGTTGTACAAAAATTGAATTCATTCGGATCACCTTCAAATGATTCATTGGCTTGTCGTGACTCATTGACGTGATTTTAGGGTGAAAGAAATGCACAAATATCCTACCCAGACAATTACAATGTTGTGCACGAAACTTATGTTTGAAATGTGAAATTAAAATTCGTATGTATTGCCTTCTTATGATTCATTAAATTAATCTGATTCATTGACATGATTTTACCGTGAAACAAATGCACAAACTGTCCCATATAGATCATTAGCATGTTGCGCATGAAACTCATGTTTGAAGTGTGAAAATATAATTCGTTCGACTCACGTTCATATGATTCATTGGCTTGACGTGACTCGTTGACATAATTTTAAGGTGAAACAAATGCACAAATATCCCCAAGGATCATTAGCATGTTGTGCACGAAACTCGTGTTTGAAGTGTGAAAATAGGATTCGTTCGTATCACCTTCATATGATTCATTATATTAACATGACTCATTGACATGATTTTATCATGAAACAAATGCACAAACTGTCCCACATAGATCATTACAATGTTATGCACGAAACTCATGTTTGAAGTGTGAAAATAGAATTTGTTCGACTCGCCTTCAGATGATTCATTAGCTTGAGGTGACTCACTGAAATGATTTTAAGGTAAAACAAAAGCACAGATGTCCCCCAAGGATCATTTGATGTTGTGCACGAAACTCTTGTTCGGAGTGTGAAAATAGAATTCGTTCGTATTGCCTTCATATGATTCATTATATTAACGTGACTCATTGATATGATTTTACCATAAAAAAAATGCACGAACTGTCCCATATAGATCATTAGCATGTTGTGCATGAAGCTCATGTTTGAAGTGTGAAAATAGAATTTATCCGACTCACGTTCATATGATTCATTGGCTTGACGTGACTCGATGACATAATTTTACGATGAAACAAATGCACAAATATCCCCCAAGGATCATAATCATGTTGTGCACGAAACTCGTGTTTGAAGTGTGAAAATAGGATTCGTTCGTATCACCTTAATATGATTCATTATATTAACGTGACTCATTGACATGATTTTATCGTGAAACAAATGCACAAACTTTCCCACATAGATTATTAGCAAATTATGCACGAAACTCATGTTTGAAGTATGAAAATAAAATTTGTTCAGCTCGCCTTCAGATGATTCATTTGCTTGAGGTGACTCATTGACATGATTTTAAGGTGAAAAAAATGCACAAATATCCCCCAAGGATCATTTGATGTTGTGCACGAAACTCTTGTTCAGAGTGTGAAAGTAGAATTCGTTCGTATTGCCTTCATATGATTCATTATATTAACGTGACTCACTGACATGATTTTATCGTGAAACAAATGCACAAACTATCCCACATGGATCATTAGCATTTTGTGCACGAAAGTCATGTTTGAAGTGTCAAAGTAGAATTCGTTCGGATCGCCGTCATGTAATTCGTTGCCTTGACATGAGTCATAGACATGATTTTAAGGTAAAACAAGTGCACAACTTTCCCGCAAGGATCATTAGAATATTGTTCACGAAACTCATGTTTGATGTGCGAAAATAGAATTCTTTCGGATCACCTTCATATGATTCATTGGCTCGAGGTGACTCATTGACATGATTTTCAGGTGAAACAAATGCACAGATATCCCCTAAGGATCATTTGATGTTTTGCACGAAACTCTTGTTTGAAGTGTGAAAATACAAATCGTTCGTATTGCCTTCATATGATTCATTAGATCATTAGCATGTTGTGCCCGAAACTCATGTTTGAAGTGTGAAAATAGAATTCGTTCGAGTCACGTTCATGTGATTCATTCGCTTGACGTGACTCGTTGATATAATTTTATGGGGAAACAGATGCACAAATATCCCCCAAGGATCATTTGCATGTTGTGCACGAAACTCGTGTTTGAAGTGTGAAAATAGGATTCGTTCGTATCACCTTAATATGATTCATTATATTAACGTGACTCATTGACATGATTTTATCGTGAAACAAATGCACAAACTTTCCTACATAGATCATTAGCATATTATGCACGAAACTCATGTTTAAAGTATGAAAATAGAATTCGTTCAGCTCGCCTTTAGATGATTCATTTGCTTGAGGTGAATCATTGACATGATTTTAAGGAGAAAATAATGCACAGATATCCCCCAAGGATCATTTGATGTTGTGCATGAAACTCTTGTTTGGAGTGTGAAAATAGAATTCGTTCGTATTGCCTTCATATGATTCATTATATTAACGTGACTCATTGACATGATTTTACCATTAAAAAAATGCACAAACTGTCCCATATAGATCATTAGCATGTTGTGCACGAAGCTCATGTTTGAAGTGTGAAAATAGAATTTGTCCGACTCACGTTCATATGATTCATTGGCTTGACGTGACAAGTTGACATAATTTTAAGGTGAAACAAATGCACAAATATCCCCCAAGGATCATTTGCATGTTGTGCACGAAACTCTTGTTTGAAGTATGAAAATAGGATTCGTTCGTATCACCTTAATATGATTCATTATATTAACGTGTCTCATTGACATGATTTTATCATGAAACAAATGCACAAACTGTCCCACATAGATCATTACAATGTTATGGACGAAACTAATATTTGAAGTGTGAAAATAGAATTTGTTCAGCTCGCCTTCAGATGATTCATTAGCTTGAGGTGACCCACTAATGTGATTTTAAGGTGAAGCAAATGCACAAATATCCCCCAAGGATCATAATCATGTTGTGCATGAAACTCTTGTTTGGAGTGTGAAAATACAATTCGTTCGTATTGCCTTCATATGATTCATTATATTAACATGACTCATTGACATGATTTTACCATGAAAAAAATGCACAAACTGTCCCATATAGATCATTAGCATGTTGTGCACGAAACTCATGTTCGGAGTGTGAAAATAGAATTCGTTCAGCTCGCCTTCAGATGATTCATTTGCTTGAGGTGACTCATTGACATGATTTTAAGGTGAAAATAATGCACAGATATCTCCCAAGGATCATTTGATGTTATGCATGAAACTCTTGTTCAGAGTGTTGAAATATAATTCGTTCGTATTGCCTTCATATGATTAATTATATTAAGGTGACTCACTGACATGATTTTATCGTGAAACAAATGCACAAACTATCCCACATGGATCATTGGCATTTTGTTCACGAAACTCATGTTTGAAGTGTCTAAGTAGAATTCGTTCGGATCGCCTTCATGTAATTCATTGCCTTGACATGACTCATTGACATGATTGTAAGGTGAAACAAGTGCACAACTTTCCCGCAAGGATCATTAAATTATTGTGCACGAAACTCATGTTTGATTTGCGAAAACAGAATTCTTTCGGATCACCTTCATATGATTCATTGGCTCGAGGTGACTCATTGACATGATTTAAAGGTGAAACAAATGCACAGAAATCCCCTAAGGATCATTAGATGTTTTGCATGAAACTCTTGTTTGAAGTGTGAAAATACAATTCGTTCGTATTGCCTTCATATGATTCATTAGATTAACCTGACTCATTGACATGATTTTATCGTGAAACAAATGCACAAACTATCCTATATAGATCATGAGCATGTTGTGCACGAAACTCATGTTTGAAGTGTCAAAGTAGAATTCGTTCAGATCGCCTTCATGTAATTCATTGGCTTGACGTGACTCATTAACATGAGGTGAAACAAATGCACAACTTTCCCGCAAAGATCATTAAAATGTTGTGCACGATACTCGTGTTTGTTGTTCAAAAATTGAATTCATACGGATCGCCTTCAGATGATTCATTGGCTTGTCGTGACTCAATGACGTGATTTTAGGGTGAAAGAAATGCACAAATATCCTACACAGACCATGACCATGTTGTGCATGAAACTCATGTTTGAAATGTGAAATTAAAATTCATATGTATTGCCTTTATATGATTCATTATATTAATGTGACTCATTGACATGATTTTACCGAGAAACAAATGAACAAACTGTCCCATATAGATCATTAGCATGTTGTGCATGAAACTCATGTTTGAAGTGTGAAAATAGAATTTTTTTCGACTCACGTTCATATGATTCATTGGCTTGATGTGACTTGTTGACATAATTTTAAGGTGAAACAAATGCACAAATATCGCCCAAAGATCATTAGCATGTTGTGCACGAAACTCGTGTTTGAAGTGTGAAATTAGGATTCATTCGTATCACCTTAATATGATTCACTATATTAACGTGACTCATTGACATGATTTTATCATGAAACAAATGCACAAACTTTCCCACATAGATTATTAGCATAATATGCACGAAACTCATGTTTGAAGTATGAAAATAGAATTCGTTCAGCTCGCCTTCAGATGATCCATTTGCTTGAGGTGACTCATTGACATGATTTTAAGGTGAAAAAAATGAACAGATATCCCCCAAGGATCATTTGATGTTGTACACGAAACTCTTGTTCAGAGTGTGAAAATAGAATTCGTTCGTATTGCCTTCATATGATTCATTATATTAACGTGACTCACTGACATGATTTTATCGTGAAACAAATGCACAAACTATCCCACATGCATCATTAGCATTTTGTGCACTAAACTCATGTTTGAAGTGTCAAAGTAGAATTCGTTTGGATCGCCTTCATGTAATTCATTGCCTTGACATGACTCATTGACATGATTTTAGGGTAAAACAAGGGCACAAATTTCCCGCAAGGATCATTAGAATATTGTGCACGAAACTCATGTTTGATGTGCGAAAATAGAATTCTTTCAGATCACCTTCATATGATTCATTGGCTCGAGGTGACTCATTGACATGATTTTAAGGTGAAACAACTAAACAGATATCTCCTAAGGATCATTAGATGTTTTGCACGAAACTCTTGTTTGAAGTGTGAAAATACCATTCGTTCGTATTGCCTTCATATCATTCATTAGATCAACGTGACTCATTGACATGATTTTATCGTGAAACAAATGCACAAACTATCCCATATAGATCTTTAGCATGTTGTGCACGAAACTCATGTTTGAAGTGTGCAAATAGAATTCATTGGCTTGATGTGACTCGTTGACATAATTTTAAGGTGAAACAAATGCACAAATATCCCCCAAGGACCATTAGTATGTTGTACACAAAACTCGTGTTTGAAGTGTGCAAATAGGATTCGTTCGTATCACCTTAATATGATTCATTATCTTAACGTGACTCATAGACATGATTTTATCGTGAAACAAATGCACAAACTGTCTCACATAGATCATTAGCATATTATGCATGAAACTCATGTTTGAAGTATGAAAATAGAATTCGTTCAGCTCGCCTTCAGATGATTCATTAGCTTGAGGTGACTCAATGACATGATTTTAAAGTGAAAATAATGCACAGATATCCCCTAAGGATCATTAGATGTTTTGCACCAAACTCTTGTTTGAAGTGTGAAAATACAATTCGTTTATATTGCCTTCATATGATTCATTAGATTAACGTGACTCATTGACATGATTTTATCATGAATCAAATGCACAAACTATGCGACATAGATCATTAGCATGTTGTGCACGAAACTCATGTTTGAAGTGTGAAAATAGAATTCATTCAGCTCGCCTTCATATGATTCATTGGCTTGACGTGACTCCTTGACATGATTTTGATGTGAAACAGATGAACCACTTTCCCGCAAAGGTCATTAACATGTCATTAACATGTCATGAACAGATGACTCACTGACATGATTTTACAGTAAAACAAATACACAAACTGTCCCATATAGATCATAAGCATGTTGTGCACGAAACTCATGTTTGAAGTGTGAAAATAGAATTTGTTCGACTCACGTTCATATGATTCATTGGCTTGACGTGACTCGTTGACATAATTTTAAGGTGAAACAAATGCACAAATATTCCCCAAGGATCATTAGCATGTTGTGCACAAAACTCGTGTTTGAAGTGTGAAAATAGGATTCGTTTGTATCACCTTAATATGATTCATTATATTAACGTGACTCATTGACATGATTTTATCGTGAAACAAATGCACAAACTGTCCGACATAGATCATTACACTGTTATGCACGAAACTCATGTTGAAGTGTGAAAATAGAATTTGTTCAGCTCACCTTCAAATGATTCATTAACTTGAGGTGACTCACTGAAATTATTTTAAGGTGAAACAAATGCACTAATATCCCCCAAGGATCATTTGATGTAGTGCACAAAACTCTTGTTTGGAGTGTGAAAATAGAATACTTTCGTATTGCCTTCATATGATTCATTATATTAACGTGACTCATTGACATGATTTTATCGTGAAACAAATGCACAAACTATCCCACATGGGTCATTAGCATGTTGTGCACGAAACTCATGTTTGAAGTGTCAAAGTAGAATTCGTTCAGATCACCTTCATGTAATTCATTGCCTTGACATGACTCATTGACATGATTTTAAGGTGAAACAAGTGCACAACTTTCCCGCAAGGATCATTAGAATGTTGCGCATGAAACTAATGTTTGATGTGCGAAAATAGAATTCTTTCGGATCACCTTCATATGATTCATTGGCTCGAGGTGACTCTTTGTCATGATATTAAGGTGAAACAAATGCACAGATATCCCCTAAGGATAATTAGATATTTTGCACGAAACTCTTGTTTGAAGTGTGAAAATACAATTCTTTCGTATTGTCTTCATATTATTCATTAGATTAACGTGACTCACTGACATGATTTTATCGTGAATCAAATGCACAAACTAACCGACATAGATCATTAGCATGTTGTGCACGAAACTCATGTTTGAAGTGTGAAAATAGAATTCGTCCATATCGCCTTCATATGATTGATTGGCTTGACGTAACTCATTGACATGATTTAAGGTGAAACAAATGCACAACTTTCCCGCAAAGATTATAAACACATTATGCACGAAACTCGTTTTTGAACTGCGAAAATAAAATTCTTTCGGATCGCCTTCATATGATTCATTGGCTCGAGGTGACTCATTGACATCATAGTAAGGTGAAATAAATGCACAACTATCCCCCATATATCATTAACATGTCGTGCACAAAAATCGTGTTTGAAGTGCGAAAATGGAATTCGTTCGGATCACCTTCAGATGATTAATTAGGTTTAGGTGACCCATTGACATGATATTAAAGTGAAACAAATGCACAGATATCCCCTATGTATCATTGGATGTTGTGCTCGAAACTCTTGTTTGAAGAGTGAAAATACAATTCGTTCGTATTGCCTTCAGATGATTCATTAGCTTGAGGTGACACATTGACATGATTTTAAGGTAATTGACATGATTTTAAGGCAAAACAAATGCACAGATATCCCCTAAGGATCATTAGATGTTGTGCACGAAACTCTTGTTTGAAGTGTGAAAATAGAATTCGTTCGTATTGCCTTCAGATGATTCATTAGCTTGAGGTGACTCATTGACATGATTTTAAGGCAAAACAAATGCACAGATATCCCCTAAGGATCATTAGATGTTTTGCACGAAACTCTTGTTTGAAGTGTGAAAATAGGATTCGTTCGTATCACCTTAATATGATTCATTATATTAACGTGACTCATTGACATGATTTTATCGTGAAACAAATGCACAAACAGACCCACATAGATCATTACAATGTTATGCACGAAACTAATGTTTCAAGTGTGAAAATAGAATTTGTTCAGGTCGCCTTCAGATGATTCATTAGCTTGAGGTGACTCAGTAAAATGATTTTAAGGTGAAACAAATGCGCAGATATCCCCCAATGATCATTTGATGTTGTGCACAAAACTCTTGTTCGGAAAGTGAAAATAGAATTCGTTCGTATTGACTTCATATGATTCATTATATTAACGTGACTCACTGACATGATTTTTATCGTGAAACAAATGCACAAACTATCTCACATGCATCATTAGCATGTTGTGCACGAAACTCGTGTTTGAAGTGTCAAAATAGAATTCGTTCGGATCGCCTTCATGTAATTCATTGCCTTGACATGACTCATTGACATGATTTTAAGGTGAACAAGTGCATAACTTTCTCGAAAAAATCATTAGAATGTTGTGCACGAAACTCATGTTTGATGTGCGAAAATAGAATTCTTTCGGATGACCTTCATATGATTCATTGGCTCGAGGTGACTCATTGACATGATTTTAAGGTGAAATAAATGCACAAATATTCCCTAAGGATCATTAGATGTTTTGCACGAAACTCTTGTTTGAAGTGTGAAAATACAATTCGTTCGTATTGCCTTCATACGATTCATTAGACTAACCTGACTCATTGACATGATTTTATCGTGAAACAAATGCACAAACTATCCCATATAGATCATTAGCATGTTGTGCACGAAACTCATGTTTGAAGTGTGAAAATAGAATTCGTCCGTCTCACTTTCATATGATTCATTGGTTTGACGTGACTCGTTGACATAATTTTAAGGTGAAACGAATGCACAAATATCCCTCAAGGATCATTAGTATGTTGTGCACAAAACTCGTGTTGAAGTGTGAAAATATGATTCATGCGTATCACCTTAATATGATTCATCATATTAACGTGACTCATTGACATGATTTTATCATGAAACAAATGTACAAACTGTCCCACATAGATCATTACAATGTTATGCACGAAACTCATGTTTGAAGTGTGAAAATAGAATTTGTTCAGCTCGACTTCAGATGATTCATTCTCTTGAGGTGACTCATTGACATGATTTTAAGGTGAAAATAATGCACAGATATCTCCCAAGGACCATTTGATGTTCGGCACGAAACTCTTGTTTGGAGTGTGAAAATATAATTCGTTCGTAATACCTTCATATGATTGATTAGATTAACGTGACTCATTAACATGATTTTATCATAAAACAAATGCACAAACTGTCCTACATAGATCATTACCATGTTGTGGACGAAACTCATGTTTGAAGTGTCAAAGTAGAATTCGTTCTGATCACCTTCTTGTAATTCATTGGTCTGACATGACTCATTGACATGATTTTAAGGTGAAACAAATGCACAACTTTCCGGCAAGGATTATTAGAATGTTGTGCACGAAACTCGTGTTTGAAGTACAAAAATTGAGTTTATTCGGATCACTTTCATTTGATTCATTGGCTTGATGTGACTCATTGACGTCATTTTAGGGTGAAAGAAATGCACAAATATCCTTCAAAGACCATTATCATGTTGTGCACGAAACTCATGTTGGAAGTGTGAAAATAAAATTCGTATGTATTGGCTTCATATGATTCATTAGATTAACGTGACTCATTGACGTGATTCTATAGTGAAACAAATGCGCAAACTGTCCCATATAGATCATTAGCATGTTGTGCACGAAACTCATGTTTGATGTGTGAAAATAGAATTCGTTCGACTCGCCTTCAAATGATTCATTGGCTTGACGTGACTCATTGACATAATTTTAAGATGAAACAAATGCACAAATTACCCCCCAAGAATCAATAGCATGTTGTGCACGAAACTCATGTTTGAAGTGTGAATATAGGATTCGTTCGTATCACCTGAATATGATTCATTATATTAACATGACTCATTGACATGATTTTATCGTGAAACAAATGCACAAATTGTCCCAGATAGATCATTAGCATTTTATGCACAAAACTAATGTTTGAAGTGTGAAAATAGAATTCGTTCAGATCGCCTTTAGATGATTCATTAGCTTGAGGGGTGACTCATTGACATGATTTTAAGGTGAAACAAATGCACAGATATCCCCTAAGGATCATTAGATGTTGTGCACGAAACTCTTGTTTGAAGTGTGAAAATACAATTCGTTCGTATTGCCTTTATATGATTTATCAGATTAACGTGACTCATTGACACGATTTTATCGTGAATCAAATGCACAAACTAAATGACATAAATCATTAGCATGTTGTGCACGAAACTCGTGTTTGAAGTGCGAAAATAGAATTCTTCCGGATCGCCTTCACATGATTCATTGGCTTGAGGTGACTCATTGACATGATATTAAGGTGAAACAAACGCACAAATATCCTCTAAGGATCATTAAATGTTGTGCACGAAATTCTTGTTTGAAGTGTGAAAATACAATTCATTCGTATTGCCTTCATATGATTCGTTAGATTAACGTGACTCATTGATATGATTTTATTGTGAATCAAATGCACAAACTATGCGACATAGATCATTAGCATGTTGTGCACGAAACTCATGTTTGAAGTGTGAAAATAGAATTCGTCCGTATCGCCTTCATATCACTCATTTGTTTGACGTAACTCATTCACATGATTTAAGGTGAAACAAATGCACAACTTTCCCTCAATGATCATTAACATGTTATGAACGAAATTCGTGTTTGAAGTGCAAAATTATAATTCTTTCGGATCACTTTCATATGATTCATTGGCTCGAGGTGACTCATTGACATGATATTAAGGTGAAACAAATGCACAACTATCCCGTAAAGATCATTAGCATGTTGTGCACAAAAATCGTGTTTGAAGTGCGAAAATAGAATTCGTTCGGATCACTTTCAGATGATTCATTAGCTTGAGGTGACTCATTGACATGATTTTATGGTGAAACAAATGCACAGATATCCCCCAAGGATCATTATATGTTGTGCACGAAACTGTTGTTTGGAGTGTGAAAATAGAATTCGTTTGTATCGCCTTCATATGATTCATTAGATTAACATGACTCATTGACATGATTTTATCGTGAAACAAATGCACAAACTGTCCCATATAGATCATTAGCATCTTGTGAACGAAAGTCATGTTTGGAGTGTCAAAGTAGAATTCGTTCTGATCGCCTTTATGTAATTCATTGGCTTGACATAACTCATTGACATGATTTTAAAGCGAAACAAATGCACAACTTTCCCGCAAAGATCATTAACTTTTTGTGCATGAACCTCGTGTTTGGAGTGCGAAAATAGAATTCTTCCCAATCGCCTTCATATGATTCATTGGCTTGAAGTGACTCATTGACATGTTATTAAGGCGAAACAAATGCACAGATATCCCCTAAGGATCATTAGATGTTGTCCACTAAACTCTTGTTTAAAGTGTGAAAATACAATTCGTTCGTATTGCCTTTGTATGATTTATTAGATTAACGTGACTCATTGACACGATTTTATCGTGAATCAAATGCACAAACTAAATGACATAGATCATTAGCATGGTGTGCACGAAACTCATGTTTGAACTGTGAAAATAGAATTCGTTCGCCTCGCCTTCATATGATTCATTGGCTTGACGTGACTCATTGACATGATTTTAAAGTGAAACAAATGCACAACTTTCCCGCAAATATAATTAACATGTTGTGCACGAAACTCGTGGTTGAAGTGCGAAAATAGAATTCTTCCGGATCGCCTTCACATGATTCATTGGCTTGAGGTGACTCATTGACATGATATTAAGGTGAAACAAATGCACAAATATCCCCTAAGGATCATTAGATGTTGTGCACGAAACTCTTGTTTGAAGTGTGAAAATACAATTCGTTCATATTGCCTTCATATGATTCATTAGATTAACGTGACTCATTGACATGATTTTATCGTTAATCAAATGCACAAACTATGCGACATATATCATTAGCATGTTGTGCACGAAACTCATCTTTGAAGTGTGAAAATAGAATTCTTCCATATCGCCTTCATATCACTCATTGGTTTGACGTAACTCATTGACATAATTTAAGGTGAAACAAATGCTCAACTTTCCCGCAAAGATCATTAACATGTTATGCACGAAATTCGTGTTTGAAGTGCAAAAATATAATTCTTTCGGATCGCTTTCATATGATTCATTGGCTCGAGGTGACTCATTGACATGATATCAAGGTGAAACAAATGCACAACTATCCCTCAAAGATCATTAGCATGTTGTGCACAAAAATCGTGTTTAAAGTGCGAAAATAGAATTCGTTCGGATCACCTTCAATTGATTCATTAGCTTGAGGTGACTCATTGACATGATTTTATGGTGAAACAAATGCACAGATATCCCCCAAGGATCATTTGATGTTGTGCACGAAACTGTTGTTTGGAGTGTGAAAATAGAATTCGTTCGTATCGCCTTTATATGATTCATTAGATTAACATGACTCATTGACATGATTTTATCGTGAAACAAATGCACAAACTGTCCCATATAGATCATTAGCATCTTGCGAACGGAAGTCATGTTTGGAGTGTCAAAGTAGAATTCTTTCTGATCGCCTTTATGTAATTCATTGGCTTGACATAACTCATTGACATGATTTTAAAGCGAAACAAATGCACAACTTTCCCGCAAAGATCATTAACTTTTTGTGCATGAACCTCGTGTTTGGAGTGCGAAAATTGAATTCTTCCCAATCGCCTTCATATGATTCATTGGCTTGAGGTGACTTATTCACATGATATTAAGGTGAAACAAATGCACAGATATCCCCCAAGGACCATTTGATGTTGTGCACGAAACTCTTGTCTGGAGTGTGAAAATATAATTAGTTCGTAATATCTTCATATGATTCATTAGATTAACGTGATTCATTGACATGATTTTATCATATAACAAATGCACAAAATGTCCTACATAGATCATTACCATGTTTTGGATGAAACTCATGTTTGAAGTGTCAAAGTAGAATTCGTTATGATCGCCTTCATGTAATTCATTGGCTTGACATGACTCATTGACATGATTTTAAGGTGAAACAAATGCACAACTTTTCGGCAAGGATCATTAGAATGTTGTGCACGAAACTCGTGTTTGAAGTACAAAAATTGAGTTCATTCGGATCACTTTCATATGATTCATTGGCTTGATGTGACTCATTGACGTGATTTTAGGGTGAAAGAAATGCACAAATATCCTACAAAGACCATTATAATGTTGTGCACGAAACTCATGTTTGAAGTGTGAAAATAAAATTCGTATGTATTGCCTTCATATGATTCATTAGATTAACATGACTCATTGACGTTATTTTATAGTGAAACAAATGCACAAACTGTCCCATATAGATCATTAGCATGTTGTGTACGAAACTCATGTTTGAAGTGTGAAAATAGAATTCGTTCGACTTGCCTTCATATGATTCATTGGCTTGACGTGACTCGTTGACATAATTTTAAGATGAAACAAATGCACAAATATCCCCCAAGGATCATTAGCATGTTGTGCACGAAACTCATGTTAGAATTGTGAAAATAGGATTCGTTCGTATCACCTGAATATGATTCATTATATTAACGTGACTCATTGACATGATTTTATCGTGAAACAAATGCACAAATTGTCCCACATAGATCATTAGCATTTTACGCACAAAACTAATGTTTGAAGTGTGAAAATAGAATTCGTTCAGATCACCTTCAGATGATTCATTAGCTTGAGGTGACTCATTGACATGATTTTAAGGTGAAACAAATGCACAGATATCCCCTAAGGATCATTAGATGTTATGCACGAAACTCTTGTTTGAAGTGTGAAAATACAATTCGTTCGTATTGCCTTTATATGATTTATCAGATTACCGTGACTCAGTGAAACGATTTTATCGTGAATCAAATGCACAAACTAAATGACATAGATCATTAGCATGGTGTGGACGAAACTCATGTCTGAACTGTGAAAATAGAATTCGTTCAGCTCGCCTTCATATGATTCATGGGCTTGACGTGACTCATTGACATGATTTTAAATTGAAACAAATGCACAACTTTCCCGCAAAGATAATTAACATGTTGTGCACGAATCTCGTGTTTGAAGTGCGAAAATAGAATTCTTCCGGATCGCCTTCACATGATACATTGGCTTGAGGTGACTCATTGACATGATATTAAGGTGAAACAAATGCACACATATCCCCTAAGGATCATTAGATGTTGTCCACTAAACTCTTGTTTAAAGTGTGAAAATACAATTCGTTCGTATTGCCTTTGTATGATTTATTAGATTAACGTGACTCATTGACACGATTTTATCGTGAATCAAATGCACAAACTAAATGACATAGATCATTAGCATGGTGTGCACCAAACTCATGTTTGAACTGTGAAAATAGAATTCGTTCGCCTCACCTTCATATGATTCATTGGCTTGACGTGACTCATTGACACGATTTTAAAGTGAAACAAATGCACAACTTTCCCGCAAATATAATTAACATGTTGTGCACGAAACTCGTGTTTGAAGTGCGAAAATAGAATTCTTCAGGATCGCCTTCACATGATTCATTGGCTTGAGGTGACTCATTGACATGATATTAAGGTGAAACAAATGCACAAATATCCCCTAAGGATCATTAGATGTTGTGCACGAAACTCTTGTTTGAAGTGTGAAAATACAATTCGTTCATATTGCCTTCATATGATTCATTAGATTAACGTGACTCATTGACATGATTTTATCGTTAATCAAATGCACAAACTATGCGACATATATCATTAGCATGTTGTGCACGAAACTCATCTTTGAAGTGTGAAAATAGAATTCTTCCATATCGCCTTCATATCACTCATTGGTTTGACGTAACTCATTGACATAATTTAAGGTGAAACAAATGCTCAACTTTCCCGCAAAGATCATTAGCATGTTATGCACGAAATTCGTGTTTGAAGTGCAAAAATATAATTCTTTCGGATCGCTTTCATATGATTCATTGGCTCGAGGTGACTCATTGACATGATATCGAGGTGAAACAAATGCACAACTATCCCTCAAAGATCATTAGCATGTTGTGCACAAAAATCGTGTTTAAAGTGCGAAAATAGAATTCGTTCGGATCACCTTCAATTGATTCATTAGCTTGAGGTGACTCATTGACATGATTTTATGGTGAAACAAATGCACAGATATCCCCCAAGGATCATTTGATGTTGTGCACGAAACTGTTGTTTGGAGTGTGAAAATAGAATTCATTCGTATCGCCTTTATATGATTCATTAGATTAACATGACTCATTGACATGATTTTATCGTGAAACAAATCCACAAACTGTCCCATATAGATCATTAGCATCTTGTGAACGATAGCCATGTTTGGAGTGTCAAAGTAGAATTCGTTCTGATCGCCTTTATGTAATTCATTGGCTTGACATAACTCATTGACATGATTTTAAAGCGAAACAAATGCACAACTTTCCCGCAAAGATCATTAACTTTTTGTGCATGAACCTCGGGTCTGGAGTGCGAAAATAGAATTCTTCCCAATCGCCTTCATATGATTCATTGGCTTGAGGTCACTCATTCACATGATATTAAGGTGAAACAAATGCACAAATATCCCCCAAGGACCATTTGATGTTGTGCACGAAACTCTTGTTTGGAGTGTGAAAATATAATTAGTTCACAATATCTTCATATGATTCATTAGATTAACGTGACTCATTGACATGATTTTATCATAAAACAAATGCACAAAATGTCCTACATAGATCATTACCATGTTTTGGACGAAACTCATGTTTGAAGTGTCAAAGTAGAATTCTTTATGATCGCCTTCATGTAATTCATTGGCTTGACATGACTCATTGACATGATTTTAAGGTGAAACAAATGCACAACTTTCCGGCAAGGATCATTAGAATGTTGTGCACGAAACTCGTGTTTGAAGTACAAAAATTGAGTTCATTCGGATCACTTTCATATGATTCATTAGCTTGATGTGACTCATTGACGTGATTTTAGGGTGAAAGAAATGCACAAATATCCTACAAAGACCATTATCATGTTGTGCACGAAACTCATGTTTGAAGTGTGAAAATAAAATTCGTATGTATTGCCTTCATATGATTCATTAGATTAACATGACTCATTGACGTTATTTTATACTGAAACAAATGCACAAACTGTCCCATATAGATCATTAGCATGTTGTGTACGAAACTCATGTTTGAAGTGTGAAATAGAATTCGTTCGACTTGCCTTCATATGATTCATTGGCTTGACGTGACTCGTTGACATAATTTTAAGATGAAACAAATGCACAAATATCCCCCAAGGATCATTAGCATGTTGTGCACGAAACTCATGTGTGAAGTGTGAAAATAGGATTCGTTCGTATCACCTGAATATGATTCATTATATTAACGTGACTCATTGACATGATTTTATCGTGAAACAAATGCACAAATTGTCCCACAAAACTAATGTTTGAAGTGTGAAAATAGAATTCGTTCAGATCGCCTTCAGATGATTCATTAGCTTGAGATGACTCATTGACATGATTTTAAGGTGAAACAAATGCACAGATATCCCCTAAGGATCATTAAATGTTGTGCACGAAACTCTTGTTTGAAGTGTGAAAATACAATACGTTCATATTGCCTTTATATGATTTATCAGATTAATGTGACTCAGTGAAACGATTTTATCGTGAATCAAATGCACAAACTAAATGACATAGATCATTAGCATGGTGTGCACGAAACTCATGTCTGAACTGTGAAAATAGAATTCATTCGGCTCGCCTTCATAAGATTCATTGGCTTGACGTGACTCATTGACATGATTTTAAAGTGAAACAAATGCACAACTTTCCTACAAAGATAATTAACATGTTGTGCACGAATCTCGTGTTTGAAGTGCGAAAATAGAATTCTTCCGGATCGCCTCCACATGATTCATTGGCTTGAGGTGACTCATTGACACGATATTAAGGTGAAACAAATGCACACATATCCCCTAAGGATCATTAGATGTTGTCCACTAAACTCTTGTTTAAAGTGTGAAAAAATACAATTCGTTCGAATTGCCTTTGTATGATTTATTAGATTAATGTGACTCATTGACACGATTTTATCGTTAATCAAATGAACAAACTAAATGACATAGATCATTAGCATGGTGTGCACGAAACTCATGTTTGAATTGTGAAAATAGAATTCGTTCCGCTCGCCTTCTTATGATTCATTGGCATGACGTGACTCACTGACATGATTTTAAAGAGAAACAAATGCACAACTTTCCCGCAAAGATCATTAACTTTTTCGGCATGAACCTCGTGTTTGAAGTGCGAAAATGGAATTCTTTTCGATCGCCTTCATATGATTCATTGGCTGGAGGTGACTCATTGACATGATATTAAGGTGAAACAAATGCACAGATATCCCCTAAGGACCATTAGATGTTGTGCACGAAACTCTTGGTTGAAGTGTGAAAATACAATTCGTTTGTATTGCCTTCATATGATTCATTAGATTAACGTGACTCATTGACATGATTTTATCATGAATCAAATGCACAAACTATGCGACATAGATCATTAGCATGTTGTGCACGAAACTCATGTTTGAAGTGTGAAAATAGAATTCGTCCGTATCGCCTCCATATTACTCATTGGCTTAACGTAACTCATTGACATGATTTAAGGTGAAACAAATGCACAACTTTTCCACAAAGATCATTAACATGTTATGCACGAAATTCGTGTTTCAAGTGCAAAAATAGAATTCTTTCGGATTGCTTTCATGTGATTCATTGGCTCGAGGTGACTCTATGACATGATATTAAGGTGAAACAAATGCACAACTATCCCTCAAAGATCATTAGCATGTTGTGCACAAAAATCGTGTTTGAAGTGCGAAAATAGAATTCGTTTGGATCACCTTAAGATGATTCATTAGCTTGAGGTGACTCATTGACATGATTTTAAGGTGAAAAAAATGCACAGATATCCCCCAAGGATCATTTGATGTTGTGCACGAAACTCTTGTTTGGTGTGTGAAAATAGAATTCGTTCGTATTGCCTTCATATGATTCATTATATTAACGTGACTCATTGACATGATTTTTTCGTGAAACAAATGCGCAAACTATCCCACATAGATCATTAGCATGTTGTGCACGAAACTCATGCTTTGAAGTGTCAAAGTAGAATTCGTTATGATAGCCTTCATGTAATTCATTGCCTTGACATGACTCATTGACATGATTTTAATGTGAAACAAGTGCACAGGTTTCCTGCAAGGATCATTAGAATGTTGTGCACGAAACTCATGTTTGATGTGCGAAAATAGAATTCTTTCGGACCACCTTCATATGATTCATTGGCTCGAGGTGACTCATTGACATGATATTAAGGTTGAAGAAATGCACAGATATCCCCTAAGGACCGTTAGATGTTGTGCACGAAACTCTTGGTTGAAGTGTGAAAATACAATTCGTTTGTATTGCCTTCATATGATTCATTAGATTAACGTGACTCTTTGACATGATTTTATCATGAATCAAATGCACAAACTATACGACATAGATCATTAGCATGTTGTGCACGAAACTCATGTTTGAAGTGTGAAAATAGAATTCGTCTGTATCGCCTCCATATTACTCATTGGCTTAACGTAACTCATTGACATGATTTAAGGTGAAACAAATGCACAAATTTTCCACAAAGATCATTAACATGTTATGCACGAAATTCGTGTTTCAAGCGCAAAAATAGAATTCTTTCGGATTGCTTTCATATGATTCATTGGCTCGAGGTGACTCTATGACATGATATTAAGGTGAAACAAATGAACAGATATCCCCTAAGGATCATTAAATGTTGTGCACGAAACTCTTGTTTGAAGTGTGAAAATACAATTCGTTCGTATTGCCTTTATACGATTTATCAGATTAACGTGACTCAGTGAAACGATTTTATCGTGAATCAAATGCACAAACTAAATGACATAGATCATTAGCATGGTGTGCACGAAACTCATGTCTGAACTGTGAAAATAGAATTCATTCGGCTCGCCTTCATATGATTCATTGGCTTGACGTGACTCATTGACATCATTTTAAAGTGAAACAAATGCACAACTTTCCCGCAAAGATAATTAACATGTTGTGCACGAATCTCGTGTTTGAAGTGCAAAAAAAGAATTCTTCCAGATCGCCTTCACATGATTCATTGGCTTGAGGTGACTCATTGACATGATATTAAGGTAAAACAAATGCACTGATATCCCCTAAGGATCATTAGATGTTGTCCACTAAACTCTTGTTTAAAGTGTGAAAAAATACAATTCGTTCGAATTGCCTTTGTATGATTTATTAGATTAATGTGACTCATTGACACGATTTTATCGTTAATCAAATGCACAAACTAAATGACATAGATCATTAGCATGGTGTGCACGAAAGTCATGTTTGAATTGTGAAAATAGAATTCGTTCGGTTCCCCTTCTTATGATTCATTGGCATGACGTGACTCACTGACATGATTTTAAAGAGAAACAAATGCACAACTTTCACGCAAAGATCATTAACTTTTTGGGCATGAACCTCGTGTTTTAAGTGCGAAAATAGATTTCTTTCCGATCGCCTTCATATGATTCATTGGCTGGAGGTGACTCATTGACATGATATTAAGGTGAAACAAATGCACAGATATCCCCTAAGGACCATTAGATGTTGTGCACGAAACTCTTGGTTGAAGTGTGAAAATACAATTCGTTTATATTGCCTTCATATGATTCATTAGATTAACGTGACTCATTGACATGATTTTATCATGAATCAAATGCACAAACTATGCGACAGAGATCATTAGCATGTTGTGCACGAAACTCATGTTTGAAGTGTGAAAATAGAATTCGTCCGTATCGCCTCCATATTACTCATTGGCTTAACGTAACTCATTGACATGATTTAAGGTGAAACAAATGCACAAATTTTCCACAAAGATCATTAACATGTTATGCACGAAATTCGTGTTTCAAGTGCAAAAATAGAATTCTTTCGGATTGCTTTCATATGATTCATTGGCTCGAGGTAACTCTATGATATGATATTAAGGTGAAACAAATGCACAACTATCCCTCAAAGATCATTAGCATGTTGTGCACAAAAATCGTGTTTGAAGTGCGAAAATAGAATTCGTTTGGATCAGCTTCAGATGATTCATTAGCTTGAGGTGACTCATTGACATGATTTTAAGGTGAAAAAAATGCACAGATATCCCCCAAGGATCATTTGATGTTGTGCACGAAACTCTTGTTTGGTGTGTGAAAATAGAATTCGTTCGTATTGCCTTCATATGATTCATTATATTAACGTGACTCATTGACATGATTTTTTCGTGAAACAAATGCGCAAACTATCCCACATAGATCATTAGCATGTTGTGCATGAAACTCATGCTTTGAAGTGTCAAAGTAGAATTCGTTCTCATCGCCTTCATGTAATTCATTGCCTCGACATGACTCATTGACATGATTTTAATGTGAAACAAGTGCACAGCTTTCCTGCAAGGATCATTAGAATGTTGTGCACGAAACTCATGTTTGATGTGCGAAAATAGAATTCTTTCAGATCACCTTCATATGATTCATTGGCTCGAGGTGACTCATTGACATGATTTTAAGGTGGAAGAAATGCACAGAAATCCCCTAAGGACCATTAGATGTTGTGCACGAAACTCATGGTTGAAGTGTGAAAATACAATTCGTTTGTATTGCCTTCATATGATTCATTAGATTAACGTGTGTCATTGACATGATTTTATCGTGAATCAAATGCACAAACTATCCGACATAGATCATTACCATGTTGTGCACGAAACTCATGTTTGAAGTGTGAAAATAGAATTCGTCTGTATCGCCTCCATATTACTCATTGGCTTAACGTAACTCATTGACATGATTTAAGGTGAAACAAATGCACAACTTTTCCACAAAGATCATTAACATGTTATGCACGAAATTCGTGTTTCAAGTGCAAAAATAGAATTCTTTCGGATTGCTTTCATATGATTCATTGGCTCGAGGTGACTCTATGACATGATATTAAGGTGAAACAAATGCACAGATATCCCCTAAGGATCATTAAATGTTGTGCACGAAACTCTTGTTTGAAGTGTGAAAATACAATTCGTTCGTATTGCCTTTATATGATTTATCAGATTAACGTGACTCAGTGAAATGATTTTATCGTGAATCAAATGCACAAACTAAATGACATAGATCATTAGCATGGTGTGCACGAAACTCATGTCTGAACTGTGAAAATCGAATTCATTCGGCTCGCCTTCATATGATTCATTGGCTTGACGTGACTCATTTACATGATTTTAAAGTGAAACAAATGCACAACTTTCCCGCAAAGAGAATTAACATGTTGTGCACGAATCTCGTGTTTGAAGTGCGAAAATCGAATTCTTCCGGATCGCCTTCACATGATTCATTGGCTTGAGGTGACTCATTGACATGATATTAAGGTGAAATAAATGCACAGATATCCCCTAAGGATCATTAGATGTTGTCCACTAAACTCTTGTTTAAAGTGTGAAAAAATACGATTCGTTCGTATTGCCTTTGTATGATTTATTAGATTAATGTGACTCATTGACACGATATTAAGGTGAAACAAATGCACAGATATCCCCTAAGGACCATTAGATGTTGTGCACGAAACTCTTGGTTGAAGTGTGAAAATACAATTCGTTTGTATTGCCTTCATGTGATTCATTAGATTAACGTGACTCATTGACATGATTTTATCATGAATCAAATGCACAAACTATGCGACATAGATCATTAGCATGTTGTGCACGAAACTCATGTTTGAAGTGTGAAAATAGAATTCGTCCGTATCGCCTCCATATTACTCATTGGCTTAACGTAACTCATTGACATTATTTAAGGTGAAACAAATGCACAACTTTTCCACAAAGATCATTAACATGTTATGCACGAAATTCGTGTTTCAAGTGCAAAAATAGAATTCTTTCGGATTCCTTTCATATGATTCATTGGCTCGAGGTGACTCTATGACATGATATTAAGGTGAAACAAATGCACAGATATCCCCTAAGGATCATTAAATGTTGTGCACGAAACTCTTGTTTGAAGTGTGAAAATACAATTCGTTCGTATTGCCTTTATATGATTTATCAGATTAACGTGACTCAGTGAAATGATTTTATCGTGAATCAAATGCACAAACTAAATGACATAGATCATTAGCATGGTGTGCACGAAACTCATGTCTGAACTGTGAAAATCGAATTCCTTCGGCTCGCCTTCATATGATTCATTGGCTTGACGTGACTCATTGACATGATTTTAAAGTGAAACAAATGCACAACTTTCCCACAAAGAGAATTAACATGTTGTGCACGAATCTCGTGTTTGAAGTGCGAAAATCGAATTCTTCCGAATCGCCTTCACATGATTCATTGGCTTGAGGTGAGTCATTGACATGATATTAAGGTGAACCAAATGCACAGATATCCCCTAAGGATCATTAGATGTTGTCCACTAAACTCTTGTTTAAAGTGTGAAAAAATACGATTCGTTCGTATTGCCTTTGTATGATTTATTAGATTAATGTGACTCATTGACACGATATTAAGGTGAAACAAATGCACAGATATCCCCTAAGGACCATTAGATGTTGTGCACGAAACTCTTGGTTGAAGTGTGAAAATACAATTCGTTTGTATTGCCTTCATCTGATTCATTAGATTAACGTAGTCCATTGACATGATTTTATCATGAATCAAATGCACAAACTATGCGACATAGATCATTAGCATGTTGTGCACGAAAGTCATGTTTGAAGTGTGAAAATAGAATTCGTCCGTATCGCCTCCATATTACTCATTGGCTTAACGTAACTCATTGACATTATTTAAGGTGAAACAAATGCACAACTTTTCCACAAAGATCATTAACATGTTATGCACGAAATTCGTGTTTCAAGTGCAAAAATAGAATTCTTTCGGATTGCTTTCATATGATTCATTGGCTCGAGGTGACTCTATGACATGATATTAAGTTGAAACAAATGGACAACTATCCCTCAAAGATCATTAGCATGTTGTGCAGAAAAATTGTGTTTGAAGTGCGAAAATAGAATTCGTTCGTATTGCCTTTATATGATTTATCAGATTAACGTGACTCAGTGAAATGATTTTATCGTGAATCAAATGCACAAACTAAATGACATAGATCATTAGCATGGTGTGCACGAAACTCATGTCTGAACTGTGAAAATCGAATTCATTCGGCTCGCCTTCATATGATTCATTGGCTTGACGTGACTCATTGACATGATTTTAAAGTGAAACAAATGCACAACTTTCCCGCAAAGAGAATTAACATGTTGTGCACGAATCTCGTGTTTGAAGTGCGAAAATCGAATTCTTCCGGATCGCCTTCACATGATTCATTGGCTTGAGGTGAGTCATTGACATGATATTAAGGTGAAACAAATGCACAGATATCCCCTAAGGATCATTAGATGTTGTCCACTAAACTCTTGTTTAAAGTGTGAAAAAATACGATTCGTTCGTATTGCCTTTGTATGATTTATTAGATTAATGTGACTCATTGACACGATATTAAGGTGAAACAAATGCACAGATATCCCCTAAGGACCATTAGATGTTGTGCACGAAACTCTTGGTTGAAGTGTGAAAATACAATTCGTTTGTATTGCCTTCATATGATTCATTAGATTAACGTGACTCATTGACATGATTTTATCATGAATCAAATGCACAAACTATGCGACATAGATCATTAGCATGTTGTGCACGAAACTCATGTTTGAAGTGTGAAAATAGAATTCGTCCGTATCGCCTCCATATTACTCATTGGCTTAACGTAACTCATTGACATTATTTAAGGTGAAACAAATGCACAACTTTTCCAAAAAGATCATTAACATGTTATGCACGCAATTCGTGTTTCAAGTGCAAAAATAGAATTCTTTCGGATTGCTTTCATATGATTCATTGGCTCGAGGTGACTCTATGACATGATATTAAGTTGAAACAAATGCACAACTATCCCTTAAAGATCATTAGCATGTTGTGCACAAAAATTGTGTTTGAAGTGCGAAAATAGAATTCGTTTGGATCACCTTCAGATGATTCATTAGTATGAGGTGACTCATTGACATGATTTTAAGGTGAAAAAAATGCACAGATATCCCCCAAGGATCATTTGATGTTGTGCACGAAACTCTTGTTTGGTGTGTGAAAATAGAATTCGTTCGTATTGCGTTCATATGATTCATGATATTAACATGACTCATTGACATGATTTTTTCGTGAAACAAATGCGCAACTTATCCCACATAGATCATTAGCATGTTGTGCACGAAACTCATGCTTTGAAGTGTCAAAGTAGAATTCGTTCTGATCGCCTTCATGTAATTCATTGCCTTGACATGACTCATTGACATGATTTTAATGTGAAACAAGTGCACAGCTTTCCTGTAAGGATCATTAGAATGTTATGCACGAAACTCATGTTTGATGTGCGAAAATAGAATTCTTTCGGGTCACCTTCATATGATTCATTGGCTCGAGGTGACTCATTGACATGATATTAAGGTGGAAGAAATGCACAGATATCCCCTATGGATCATTAGATGTTTTGCACGAAACTCTTGTTTGAAGTGTGAAAATGGAATTTGTTCGTATTGCCTTCATATGATTCATTAGATTAACGTGTGTCATTGACATGATTTTATCGTGAATCAAATGCACAAACTATCCGACATAGATCATTACCTTGTTGTGCACGAAACTCATGTTTCAAGTGTGAAAATAGAATTCGTTTGTGTCGCCTTCATATGATTCATTGGATTGACATAACTCATGTACATGATTTAAGGTGAAACAAAATTCACAACTTTCCCGCAAAGATCATCAACATGTTATGCACGAAACTCGTGTTTGAAGTGCGAAAATAGAATTCTTTCGGATCGCCTTCATATGATTCATTGGCTCGAGGTGACTCATTGACATCATATGAAGATGAAATAAATTCATAGATTTCCCGCAAGGATCATTAGAATGTTTTGCACAAAAATCGTGTTTGAAGTGATAAAATAGAATTCGTTCGGATCACCTTCAGACGATTTATTTGCTTAAGGTGACCCATTGACATGGTATTAAGGTGAAACAAATGCACAGATATCCCCCAAGGATCATTTGATGTTGTGCACGAATTTCTTGTTTGAAGTGTGAAAATACAATTCGTTTGTATTGCCTTCATATTATTCATTAGAATAACGTGACTCATTGACGTGATTTTATCGTGAATCAACTACACAAACAATCCGACATAGATCATTAGCCTGTTGTGCACGAAACTCATGTTTGAAGTGTGAAAATAGAATTCGTCTGTATCGCCTTCATATGATTCATTGGTTTGACATAACTCATTCACATGATATTAAGGAGAAACAAATGCACAACTTTCCCGCAAAGATCATTAACATGTTATGCATAAAATTCGTGTTTGAAGTGCGAAAATAGAATTCTTTTGGATCGCCTTCATATGTTTCATTGGCTCGAGGTGACTCATTAACATGATATTAAGATGAAATAAATGCACAACTATCCCCCAAAGATCATTAGCACGTTGTGCACAAAAATCGTGTTTGGAGTGCGAAAATAGAATTCGTCCGGATCACCTTCAGATGATTCATTAGCTTGAGGTGACCCATTCACATGATATTAAGGTGAAAAAAATGCACAGATATGACATGATATTAAGGTGAAACAAATGCACATATATCCCCTAAGGATCATTGGATGTTGTGCACGAAACTCTTGTTTGAAGTGTGAATATACAATTCGTTCGTATTGCCTTTACATTATTCATTAGATTAACGTGACTCATTGACAAAATTTTATCGTGAATCAATCGCACAAACTAAACGACATAGATCATTAGCATGTTGTGCATGAAACTCTTTCACTTGATTATTCAGACGCACCAACTAATTATGAAATCGACTTGATAGCCTCTACTCGTGTCCTAGCTCGTCTGAGAGCTAGATTTGCCTCAATTGTTTGTCTCTTGCCTTCAGCTTTACTTAAGTTAGCTTCCGCTATTTCAAGAGTTTGCTGAGCTTCTTGTGGATCAATGTCACTACCCTTCTCCGCATCATTTACTAAAATAGTAATCTCATTATTGCCTATTCTAGCAAAACCACCCATCAGAGCCATCGTTAACCATTGGTCATTAAGGTGTATGTTTGAAGTGTGAAAATAGAATTTGTTCGGCTCACCTTCATATGATTCATTGGCTTGACCTGACTTAATGACATGATTTTAAAGTGAAACTAATGCACAACTTTCCCGCAAAGATCATTAACATGTTATGCACGAAACTCTTGTTTGAAGTGCAAAAATAGAATTCTTTCGCATGGCCTTCATATGATTCATTGGTTCGAGGTGACTCACTGACATGATATTAAGATGAAACAAATGCACAACTATCCCTCAAAGATCATTAGCATGTTGTGCAGAAAAATCGTGTTTGAAGTGCGAAAATAGAATTTGTTCGGATCACCTTTAGAAGATTTATTCGCTTGAGGTGACTCATTGACATAATATTAAGGTGAAACAAATGCACAAATATCCCCTAAGGATCATTAGATTTTGTGCACGAAACTTTTGTTTGAAGTGTGAAAACACAATTCATTTGTATTGCCTTCATATGATTCATTAGATTAACGTGACTCATTGACATGATTTTATCATGATCAAATACACAAACTAAATGACATAGATCATTAGCATGTTGTGCACAAAACTCATGTTTGAAGTGTGAAAATAGAATTCGTTCGGCTCGCCTTCATATGATTCATTGGCTTGACGTGCCTCATTGACAGGATTTTAAAGTGCAACAATTGCACAAGTTTCCCGCAAAGATCATTAACATGTTATGCACGAAACTCGTGTTTGTAGTGCAAATAGAATTCTTTTGGATCGTTTTCGTATGATTCATTGGCTCGAGGTGACTCATTGACATGATATTAAGGCGAAAGAAATGCACAGCTATCCCCGAAAGATCATTAGCATGTTCTGCACAAAAATTGTGTTTGAAGTGCGAAAATTGAATTCGTTCGGATCACCTTCAGCTTATTCATTAGCTTGAGGTGACTCATTGACATGATATTAAGGTGAAACAAATGCACAGATATCGCTTAAGGATCATTAGATGTTGTGCACGAAATCCTTGTTTGAAGTGTTAAAATACAATTCGTTCGTATCGCCTTCATATCATTCATTAGATTAACGTGACTCATTGACATGATTTTATCATGAAACAAATGCACAAACTACCCACATAGATCATTAGCATGTTGTGCACGAAACTAATGTTTGAAGTATCAAAGTAGAATTCGTTTAGATCGCTTTCATGTAATTCATTGGCTTGACGTGACTCATTGACATGATTTTAAGGTGAAACAAATGCACAACTTTCCTGCAAGGATCATTAGAATGTTGAGCACGAAACTCGTGTTTGAGGTACAAAAATTGAATTCATTCGGATCGCCTACATATGATTCATTGGCTTGACGTGACTCATTGACATGATTTTATCGTGAAGCAAATGCACAAACTATTCGACATAGATCATTAGTATCTTGTGAACGAAACTCACGTTTGAAGTGTGAAAATAGAATTCGTTCGGCTCGCCTTCACATGATTCATTGGCTCGAGGTGACTCATTGACATGATATTAAGGTGAAACAAATGCACAACTATCCCTCAAAGATCATTAGCATGTTGTGCAAAAAAATTGTGCTTGAAGTGTTAAAATACAATTCGTTCGTATCGCCTTCATATGATTCATTAGATTAACGTGACTCATTGAGAAGATTTTAAGGTGAAACAAAATCACAAATATCCCCCAAGGATCATTTGATGTTGTGCACGAAACTCTTGTTTGGAGTGTGCAAATAGACTTCGTTTGTATCGCCTTCATATGATTCATTAGATTAACGTGACTCATTGACATGATTTTATCGTGAAACAAATGCACAAACTGTCCCATATAGATCATTAGCATGTTGTGGATGAAAGTCATGTTTGAAGTGTCAAAGTAAAATTCGTTCTGATCGCCTTCATCTAATTCATTGGCTTGACATGACCCATTGACATGATTTTAAGGTGAAACAAATGCACAACTTTCCCACAAGGATCATTAGAATGTTGTGCATGAAACTCGTGTTTGAAGTACAAAAACTGAATTCATTCGGATCACCTTCATATGAATCATTGCCTTGACGTGACTCATTGACGTAATTTTTGGGTAAAACAAATGCACAAATATCATACAAAGACCATTATCATGTTGTGCACGAAACTCATGTTTGAAGTGTGAAAATAAAATTCGTATGTATTGCCTTCATATGATTCATTAGATTAACGAGAATCATTGACCTGATTTTATAGTGAAACAAATGCACAAACTCTCCCATATAGATCATTAGCGTGTTGTGCACGAAACTCATGTCTGAAGTGTGAAAATGGAATTCATTCGACTCGTCTTCATCTGATTCATTGGCTTGACGTGACTCGTTAACATAATTTTAACGTGAAAAAAATGCTTAAATATCCCCCAAGGATCATTAGCATGTTGTGCATGAAACTCGTGTTTGAAGTGTGAAAATAGGATTCACTCGTATCACCTTAATATGATTCATTATATTAACGTGACTCATTGACATGATTTTATCGTGAAACAAATGCACAAACTGTCCCACATAGATCATTAGCATGTTATGCACGAAACTCATGTTTCAAGTGTGAAAAGAGAATTCGTTCAGCTCGCCTTTAAATGATTCATTTGCTTGAGGAGACTCATTGATAAGATTTTAAGGTGAAACAAATGCACAGATATCCCCCAAGGATCATTTGATGTTGTGCATGAAACTCTTGTTTGGAGTGTGAAAATAGAATTCGTTCGTATTGCCTTCATATGATTCATTATATTAACGTGACTCATTGACATGATTTTATCGTGAAACAAATGCACAAACTATCCCGCATAGATCATTAGCATGTTATGCACGAAACTCATGTTTGAAGTGTGAAAATAGAATTCGTTCAGCTCGCCTTTAGATGATTCATTTGCTTGAGCTGACTCATTGACATGATTTTAAGGTGAAACAAGTGCACAGCTTTCCCGCATGGATCATTAGAATGTTGTGCATGAAACTCATGTTTGATGTGCGATAATAGAATTTTTCGGATCACCTACATATGATTCATTGGCTCAAGGTGACTCATTGACATGATATTAAGGTGGAACAAATGCACAGATAACCCCTAAGGATCATTAGATGTTTTGCACGAAACTCTTGTTTGAAGTGTGAAAGTAGAATTCGTTCAAATTGCTTTGATATGATTCATTAGATTAACGTGACTCATTGAAATGATTTTACAGTGAATAAAATGCACAAACTATCCGACATAGATCATTAGCATGTTGTGCATGAAACTCATGTTTGAAGTGTGAAAATAGAATTCATACGTGTCGCCTTCATATGATTCATTGGATTGACGTAACTCAGGTACATGATTTAAGGTGAAACAAATGCACAACTTTCCGGCAAAGATCGTTAACATGTTATGCACGAAATTCGTGTTTGAAGTGCAAAAATATATTTCTTTCGGATCGCTTTCATATGATTCATTGGCTCGAGGTGACTCATTGACATGATATTAAGGTGAAATAAATGCACAACTATCCCCCAAAGATAATTAGCATGTTGTGCACAAAAATCGTATTTGAAGTGCGAGAATAGAATTTGTTCAGATCACCTTCAGATTATTCATTAGCTTGAGGTGACCCATTGATATGATATTAAGGTGAAACAAATGCACAGATATCCCGTAAGGATCATTGGATGTTGTGAACGAAACTCTTGTTTGAACTGTGAAAATACAATTCGTTCGTATTGCCTTCATATTATTCATTAGATTAATATGACTCATTGACATGATTTTATCGTGAATCAAATCTACAAACTAAACGACATATATCATTAGCATGTTGTGCACGAAACTCATGTTTGAAGTGTAAAAATAGAATTCGTTCGGCTCACCTTCATATGATTCATTAGCTTGACCTGACTCATTGACACGATTTTTCAGTGAATCAAATGCACAACTTTCCCGCAAAGATCATTAACATGTTATGCACGAAACTCGTGTTTGAAGTGCAAAAATAGAATTCTTTCGCATTGCCTTCATATGATTCATTAGCTCGAGGTGACTCATTGACGTGATTTTATAGTGAAACAAATGCACAAACTGTCCCATATAGATCATTAGCATGTTGTGCACGAAACTCTTGTTTGAAGTGTGAAAATAGAAGTCATTCGACTCGTCTTCATATGATTCATTGGCTTGACGTGACTCGTTAACATAATTTTAACTTGAAACAAATCCTTAAATATCCCCCAAGGATCATTAGCATGTTGTTCACGAAACTCGTGTTTGAAGTGTGAAAATAGGATTCACTTGTATCACCTTAATATGATTCAATATATTAACGTGATTCATTGACATGATTTTATTGTGAAGCAAATGCACAAACTGTCCCACATAGATTATTAGCATGTTATGCACGAAACTCATGTTTGAAGTGTGAAAATAGAATTCGTTCAGCTCACCTTTAGATGATTCATTTGCTTGAGGTGACTCATTGATAGGATTTTAAGGTGAAACAAATGCACAGATATCCCTTAAGGATCATTTGATGTTGTGCACGAAACTCTTGTTTGGAGTCTGAAAATAGAATTCGTTCGTATTGCCTTCATATGATTCATTATATTAACGTGACTCATTGACATGATTTTATCATGAAACAAATGCACAAATATCCCCTAAGGATCATTGGATGTTGTGCACGAAACTCTTGTTTGAACTGTGAAAATACAATTCGTTCGTATTGGCTTCATATTATTCTTTAGATTAACGTGACTCATTGACATGATTTTATCGTGAATCAAATGCACAAACTAAATGACATAGATCATTAGCATGGTGTGCACGAAACTCATGTTTGAAGTGTGAAAATAGAATTCATTCGGCTCACCTTCATATGATTCATTGGCTTGACCTGACTCATTGACATGATTTTACAGTGAAACAAATGCACAACTTTCCCGCAAAGATCATTAACATGTCATGCACGAAACTCGTGTTTGAAGTGCAAAAATAGAATTCTTTCGCATTGCCTTCATATGATTCATTGGCTCGAGGTGACTCATTGATATGATATTAAGATGAAACAAATGCACAGATATCCCCTAAGGATCATTGGATGTTGTGCACGAAACTCGTGTTTGAAGTTTGAAAATAGGATTCATTCGTATCACCTTAATATGATTCATTATATTAACGTGACTCATTGACATGATTTTATTGTGAAACAGATGCACAAACTCTCCCACATAGATCATTAGCATGTTATGCACAAACCTCATGTTTGATGTGTGAAAACAGAATTCGTTCATCTCTCCTTCAGATGATTCATTTGCTTGAGGTGACTCATTGACAAGATTTTAAGGTGAAACAAATGCACAGATATCCACCAAGGATCATTTGATGTTGTGCACGAAACTCTTGTTTGGAGTGTGAAAATAGAATTTGTTCGTATTGCCTTCATATGATTCATTATATTAGCGTGACTCATTGACATGATTTTTTCGTGAAACAAATGCACAAACTATCCCACATAGATCATTAGCATGTTATGCACGAAACTCATGTTTGAAGTGTGAAAATAAAATTCGTTCAGCTCGCCTTTAGATGATTCATTTGCTTCAGGTGACTCATTGACATGATTTTAAGGTGAAACAAGTGCACAGCTTTCCCGCAAGGATCATTAGAATGTTGTGCATGAAACTCATGTTTGAGGTGCGAAAATAGAATTCTTTCGGATCACCTTCATATGATTCATTGGCTCAAGGTGACTCATTGACATGATATTAAGGTGTAACAAATACACAGATATCCCCTAAGGATCATTAGATGTTTTGCACGAAACTCTTGTTTGAAGTGAGAAAATAGAATTCGTTCGTATTGCCTTCATATGATCCATTAGATTAATGTGACTCATTGAGATGATTTTATTGTGAATCAAATGCACAAACTACCCGACATAGATCATTAGCATGTTCTGCACAAAACTCATGTTTGAAGTGTGAAAATAGAATTCGTCTGTATCGCGTTCATATGATTCATTGGCTTGATGTAACTTATTGACATGATTTCAGGTGAAACAAATGCACAACTTTCCAGCAAAGATCATAAACATGTTATGCATGAAATTCGTGTTTGAAGTGCGAAAATAGAATTCGTCCGGATCACCTTCAGATGATTCATTAGCTTGAGGTGACCCATTGACATGATATTAAGGTGAAACAAATGCACATATATCTCCTAAGGATCATTGGATGTTGTGCACGAAACTCTTGTTTGAAGTGTGAAAATACAATTCGTTCGTATTGCCTTCATATTATTCATTAGATTAACGTGACTCATTGACATAATTTTATCGTGAATCACATGCACAAACTAAACGATACAGATCATTAGCGCGTTGTGCACGAAACTCATGTTTGAAGTGTGAAAATAGAATTCGTTCGGCTCACCTTCATATGATTCATTGGCTTCACCTGACTTAATTACATGATTTCAAAGTGAAACAAATGCACAACTTTCCCGCAAATATCATTAATATGTTATGCACGAAACTCGTCTTTGAAGTGCAAAAATAGAATTCTTTCGCATCGCCTTCATATGATTCATTGGCTCGAGGTGACTCACTCACATGATATTAAGATGAAACAAATGCACAACTATCCCTCAAAGATCATTAGCATGTTGTGCACAAAAATCGTGTTTGAAGTGCGAAAATAGAATTCGTTCGGATCACCTTCAGATGATTCATTAGTTTGAGGTGACTCATTGACATGATTTTAAGGTGAAACAAATGCACAGATATCCCCCAACGATCATTTGATGTTGTGCACGAAACTCTTGTTTGGAGTGTGAAAATAGAATTTGTTGGTATCGCCTTCATATGATTCATTAGATTAACGTGACTCATTGACATGATTTTATCGTGAAACAAATGCTCAAACTATTCGACATAGATCATTAGCATGTTCTGCATGAAAATCATGTTCGATGTGTGAAAATGGAATTCGTTCGGCTCGCCTTCAAATGACTCATTAGATTGAGGTGACTCATTGACATGATTTTAAGGTGAAACAAATGCACAGATATCCCACAAGGACCATTTGATGTTGTGCACGAAACTCTTGTTTGGTGTGTGAAAATAGAATTCATTCGTATTGGCTTCATATGATTCATTATATAAACGTAACTCATTGAAATGATTTAATCATGAAACGAATGCACAAACTATCCCACATAGATTATTAGCATGTTGTGCACGAAACTCATGTTTGAAGTGTCAAAGAAGAATTCGTTCGGATCGCCTTCATGTAATTCATTGCGTTGACTTGACTCATTGACATGATTTTAAGGTGAAACAAGTGCACAACTTTCCCGCAAGGATCATTAGAATGTTGTGCACGAAACTCATATTTGATGTGAGAAAATAGAATTCTTTCGGATCACCTTCATATGATTCATTGGCTCGAGGTGACTCATTGACATGATATTAAGGTGAAACAAATACACAGATATCCCCTAAGGATCATTAGATGTTTTGCACGAAACGCTTGTTTGAAGTGTGAAAATAGAATTCGTTCGTATTGCCTTCATATGATTCATTAGATTAACGTGACTCATTGACATGATTTTATCGTGAATCAAATGCACAAACTATCCGACATAGATCATTAGCATGTTGTGCACGAAACTCATGTTTCAATTGCGAAAATAGAATTCGTCTGTGTTGCCTTCATATGATTCATTGGATTGATGTAACTCATGTACATGATTTAAGGTGAAACAAATGCAAAACTTTCCCGCAAAGATCATTAACATGTTATGCACGAAACTCGTATTTCAAGTGCGAAAATGGAATTCCTCCGGATCACCTTCAGATGATTCATTAGCTTGAGGTGACTCATTGACATGATACTAAGGTGAAACAAATGCACAGATATCCCCTAAGAATCATTAGATGTTGTGCACAAAACTCTTGTTTGAAGTGTGAAAATACAATTCGTTCATATTGCCTTCATATGATACATTAGATTAACGTGACTCATTGACAAGATTTTATCGTGAATCAAATGCACAAACTATCCGACATAGATCATTAGCATGTTGTGCATGAAACTCATGGTTGAAGTTTGAAAATAGAATTCGTTTGGCTCGCCTTGATATGATTCATTGGCTTAACGTAACTCATTGACATGATTTTAAAGTGAAACAAAATGCACAACTTTCCTGCAAAGATCACTAACATGTTGTGCACAAAACTCGTGTTTGAAGTGCAAAAATGGAATTCTTCCGGATCGCCTTCATATGATTCATTTGCTCCAGGTGACTCAATCACACGGTATTAAGGTGAAACAAATGCACAGATATCCCCTAAGACTCATTAGATGTTATGCATGAAACTCTTGTTCGAAGTGTGAAAATACAATTTGTTCGTAATGCCTTCATATGATACATTAGATTAACGTGACTCATTGACATGATTTTATCGTTAATCAAATGCACAAACTATCCGACATAGATCATTAGCATGTCGTGCATGAAACTCATGTTTGAAGTGTGAAAATAGAATTTGTTCGGCTCGCCTTCATATGATTCATTGGCTTGACGTAAGTCATTGACATGATTTTAAAGTGAAACAAATGCACAACTTTCCCGCAAAGATCATTAACATGTTGTCCACGAAACTCGTGTTTGAAGTGCGAAAATAGAATTCGTGTGGATCGCCTTCATATGATTCATTGGCTTGAGGTGACTCATTGACATGATATTAAGGTGAAACAAATGCACAGATATCCCCTTAGTATCGTTAGATGTTGTGCACGAAACTCTTGTTTGAAGTGTGAAAATACAATTAGTTCGTATTGCCTTCATATTATCCATTAGATTAGAGTGACTCATTCACATGATTTTATCGTGAATCAAATGCACAAACTATCCGACATAGATCATTAGCATGTTGTGCATGAAACTGATGTTTGAAGTGTGAAAATAAAATTCATTCTGCATGCCTTCATATGATTCATTTGCTTGACGTTACTCATTGACATGATTTTAAAGTGAAACAAATGCACAACTTTCCCGCAAAGATCATTAACATGTTGTCCACGAAACTCGTGTTTGAAGTGGGAAAATAGAATTCTTCCGGATCACCTTCATATGATTCATTGGCTTGAGGAGACTCATTGACAAGATGTTAAGGTGAACCAAATGCATAGATATCCCTTGAGGATCATTAGATGTTTTGCACGAAACTCTTGTTTGAAGTGTGAAAATACAATTCGTTCGTATTGCCTTCATATTATTCATTAGATTAACGTGACTCATTGACATGATTTTATCATGAATCAAATGCACAAGCAATCCGACATAGATCATTAGCATGTGGTGCACGAAACTCATGTCTGAAGTGTGAAAATAGAATTCGTCTGTATCGCCTTCATATGATTCATTTGCTTGACGTAACTCATTGACATGATTTTCAAGTGAAACAAATGCACAACTTTCCTGCAAAGATCATTAACATATTGTGCACAAAACTCGTGTTTGAAGTGCAAAAATAGAATTCTTCCGGATCACCTTCATATGATTCATTGGTTGAGGTGACTCATTGACATGATATTAAGGTGAAACAAATGCACATATATCCTGTAAGAATTATTAGATGTTGTGCATGAAACTCTTGTTTGACGTGTGAAAATACAATTCGTTCGTAATGCCTTTATATGATTCATTAGATTAACGTGACTCATTGACATGATTTTATCGTGAATCAAAGGCATAAACTATCCTACATAGATCATTATAGCATGTTGTGCATGAAACTCGTCTCTGAAGTGTGAAAATAGAATTCGTCTATATCATCTTCATATGATTCATTAGCTTGACGTAACTCATTGACAAGATTTAAGGTGAAACAAGTGCACAACTTTCCTGCAAAAATAATTAACATGTTGTGAACAAAACTCGTGTTTGAAGTGCAAAAAAGAACTTCTTTCGGATAGCCTTTCATATGATTCATTTGCTCAAAGTGAATCCTTGACATGATATTAAGGTCAAATAAATGCACAGCTATCTCCCCAAATCATTAGCATGTTGTGCACAAAAATCGTGTTTGAAGTGCGAAAATAGAATTCTTCGGATCGCCTTCATAAGATTCATTGGCTTGAGGTGACTCATTGACAGGATTATAAGGTGAAACAAATGCATAGATATCCCCTGAGGATCATTAGATGTTGTGCACGAAACTCTTGTTTGAAGTGTGAAAATACAATTCGTTCGTATTGCCTCCTTATTATTCATTAGATTAACGTGACTCATTTACATGACTTTATCATATATCAAATGCACAAACAATCCGACATAGATCATTAGCATGTGGTGCAGGAAACTCATGTCCGAAGTGTGAAAATAGAATTTGTCTGTATCGCCTTCATATGATTCATTGGCTTGACGTAACTCATTGACATGATTTTAAAGTGAAACAAATGCACAACTTTCCTGCAAAGATCATTAACATGTTGTGAACAAAACTCGTGTTTGAAGTGCAAAAATAGAATTCTTCCGGATCGCCTTCATATGATTCATTGGCTTGACGTAACTCATTGACATGATTTTAAAGTGAAACAAAATGCACAACTTTCCTGCAAAGATCATTAACATGTTGTGCACAAAACTCGTGTTTGAAGTGCAAAAATAGAATTCTTCCGGATCGCCTTCATATGATTCATTTGCTCGAGGTGACTCATTCACATGGCATTAAGGTGAAACAAATGCACAGATATCCCCTAAGACTCATTAGATGTTGTGCATGAAACTCTTGTTCGAAGTGTGAAAATACAGTTTGTTTGTAATGCCTTCATATGATACATTAGATTAACGTGACTCATTGACATGATTTTATCGTGAATCAAATGCACAAACTATCCGACATAGATCATTAGCATGTCGTGCATGAAACTCATGTTTGAAGTGCGAAAATAAAATTCTTCCGGATCGCCTTTCATATGATTCATTTGCTTGAGGTGACTCCTTTACATGATATTAAGGTCAAATAAATGCACAGCTATCCCCCAAGATTTTTAGCATGTTGTGCACAAAAATCGTGTTTGAAGTGCGAAAATGGAATTCATTCGGATCACCTTCAGATGATTCATTAGCTTCAGGTGACTCATTGACATGATATTAAGGTAAAACAAATGCACATATATCCCCTAAGAATCATTAGATGTTGTCCACGAAACTCTTGTTTGAAGTGTGAAAATACAGTTCGTTCATATTGCCTTCATATGATACATTAGATTAACGTGACTCATTGACATGATTTTAACGTGAATCAAACGCACAAACTATCCAACATAGATCATTAGCATGTTGTGCATGAAACTCATGTTTGAAGTGCGAAAATAGAATTCGTTCGCCACGCCTTCATATGATTCAGTTGCTTGACGTGACTCATTGACAAGATTTTAAAGTGAAACAAATGCACAACTTTCCCGCAAAGATCATTAACATGTTGTCCATGAAACTCGTGTTTGAAGTGCGAAAATAGAATTCTTCCGGATCGCCTTCATATGATTCATTGGCTTGAGGTGACTCATTAACGTGATGTTAAGGTGAAACAAATGCATAGATTTCCCCTCAGGATCATTAGATGTTGTGCACAAAACTCTTGTTTGAAGTCTGAAAATACAATTCGTTCGTATTGCCTTCATATTATTCATTAGATTAACGTGACTCATCAACATGATTTTATCATGAATCAAATGCACAAACAAACCGACATAGATCATTAGCATGTGGTGCATGAAACTCATGTCTGAAGTGTGTAAATAGAATTCGTCTGTATCATCTTCATACGATTCATTAGCTTGATGTAACTCATTGACAAGATTTAAGGTGAAACAAATGCACAACTTTCCTGCAAAGATCATTAACATGTTGTGAACAAAACTCGTGTTTGAAGTGCAAAAAACAAATTTTTTCGGATCGCCTTTCATATGATTCATTTGCACGAGATGAATCCTTGACATGATATTAAGGTCAAATAAATGCACTGCTATCTCCCCAAATCATTAGCATGTTGTGCACAAAAATCGTTTTTGAAGTGCGAAAATAAAATTCTTCCGGATCGCCTTCATATAATTCATTGGCTTGAGGCGACTCATTTACATGATTATATGGTGAAACAAATGCATAGATATCCCCTGAGGATCATTAGATGTTGTGCACGAAACTCTTATTTGAAGTGTGAAAATATAATTCGTTCGTATTGCCTCCATATTATTCATTAGATTAACGTGACTCATTGACATGATTTTATCGTGAATCAAAGGCACAAACTATCCAACATAGATCATTAGCATGTTGTGCATGAAACTCATGTTTGAAGTGTGAAAATAGAATTCGTTCGGCACGCCTTCATATGATTCATTTTCTTGACGTGACTCATTGACATGATTTTAAAGTGAAACAAATGCACAACTTTCCCGCAAAGATCATTAACATGTTGTCCACGATACTCGTATTTGAAGTGCGAAAATAGAATTCTTTCGGATCGCCTTCATATGATTCATTGGCTTGAGGTGACTCATTGACATGATGTTAAGGTTAAACAAATGCATAGATCTCCCCTAAGCATCATTAGATGTTGTGCACGAAACTCTTGTTTGAAGTGTGAAAATACAATTCGTTCGTATTGCCTTCATATTATTCATTAGATTAACGTGACTCATTGACATGATTTTATCATGAATCAAATGCACAAACAATCTGACATAGATCATTAACATGTGGTGCACGAAACTCGGGTCTGAAGTGTGAAAATAGAATTCGTCTGTATCGCCTTCATATGATTCATTGGCTTGACGTAACTCATCGACATGATTTTAAAGTGAAACAAATGCACAACTTTCCTGCAAAGATCATTAGCATGTTGTGCACAAAAATCGTTTTTGAAGTGCGAAAATAGAATTCTTCCGGATCGCCTTCATATGATTCATTGGCTTGAGGCGACTCATTGACATGATTATATGGTGAAACAAATGCATAGATATCCCCTGAGGATCATTAGATGTTGTGCACGAAACTCTTGTTTGAAGTGTGAAAATATAATTCGTTCGTATTGCCTCCATATTATTCATTAGATTAGCGTGACTCATTGACATGATTTTATCGTGAATCAAAGGCACAAACTATCCAACATAGATCATTCGCATGTTGTGCATGAAACTCATGTTTGAAGTGTGAAAATAGAATTGATTCGGCATGCCTTCATATGATTCATTGGCTTGACGTAACTCATCGACATGATTTTAAAGTGAAACAAATGCACAACTTTCCCACAAAGATCATTAACATGTTGTCCACGAAGCTCGTGTTTGAAGTGCGAAAATAGAATTCTTCCGGATCGCCTTCATATGTTTCATTGGCTTGAGGTGACTCATTGACATGATGTTAAGGTGAAACAAATGCACAGATATCCCCTGAGGATCATTAGATGTTGCGCACGAAACTCTTGTTTGAAGTGTGAAAATACAATTTGTTCGTATTGCCTTCATATTATTCATTAGATTAATGTGACTCGTTGACATGATTTTATCATGAATCAAATGCACAAACAATCCGACATAGATCATTAGCATGTGGTGCACGAAACTCATGTCTGAAGTGTGAAAATAGAATTCGTCTGTATCGCCTTCATATGATTCATTGGCTTGATGTAACTCATTGACATGATTTAAGGTGAAACAAATGCACAACTTTCCAGCAAAGATCATTAACATGTTGTGCACAAAACTCGTGTTTGAGGTGCGAAAATAAAATTCTTGCGGATCACCTTTCATATGATTTATTTGCTCGAGGTGAATCCTTGACATGATATTAAGGTCAAATAAATGCACAGCTATCCCCCCAAGATCATTAGCATATTGTGCACAAAAATCGTGTTGGAAGTGAGAAAATGGAATTCGTTCGGATCACCTTCATAAGATTCATTAGCTTGAGGTGACTCATTGACATGATATTAAGGTGAAAAAAATGCACAGATATCCCCTAAGAATCATTAGATATTGTGCACGAAACTCTTGTTTGAAGTGTGAAAATACAGTTCGTTCGTATTGCCTTCATATGATACATTAGATTAACGTGACTCATTGACACGATTTTATCGTGAATCAAATGCACAAACTATCCAACATAGATCATTAGCATGTTGTGCATGAAACTCATGTTTGAAGTGCGAAAATAGAATTCGTTCGGCACGCCTTCATATGATTCATTTGCTTGACGTGACTCATTGAAATGATTTTAAAGTGAAACAAATGCACAACTTTCCAGCAAAGATCATTAACATGTTGTCCACGAAACTCGTGTTTGAAGTGCGAAAAGAGACTTCTTCCGGATCGCCTTCATTTGATTCATTGGCTTGAGGTGACTCATTGAGATGATGTTAAGGTGAAACAATTGCATAGATATCCCCTGAGGATCATTAGATGTTGTGCACGAAACTCTTGTTTGAAGTGTGAAAATACAGTTCATTCGTATTGCTTTCATATGATACATTAGATTAACGTGATTCATTGACATGATTTTATCGTGAATCAAATGCACAAACTATCCAACATAGATCTTATGCGTCTTGTGCATGAAACTCATGTTTGAAGTGTGAAAATAGAATTCGTTCGGCACGCCTTCATATGATTCATTTGCTTGACGTGACTCATTGAAATGATTTTAAAGTGAAACAAATGCACAACTTTCCAGCAAAGATCATTAACATGTGTTCCACGAAACTCTGTTTGAAGTGCGAAAATAGACTTCTTCCGGATCACCTTCATTTGATTCATTGGCTTGAGGTGACTCATTGACATGATGTTAAGGTGAAACAAATGCATAGATATCCCCTGAGTATCATTAGATGTTGTGCACGAAACTCTTGTTTGAAGTGTGAAAATACAATTCGTTCGTATTGCCTCCATATTATTCATTAGATTAACGTGACTCATTGACATGATTTTATCATGAATCAAATGCACAAACAATCCGACATAGATCATTAGCATGTGGTGCACGAAACTCATGTCTGAAGTGTGAAAATAGAATTCGTCTGTATCGCCTTCATATGATTCATTGGCTTGAGGTAACTCATCGACATGATTTTAAAGTGAAACAAATGCACAACTTTCCCGCAAAGATCATTAACATGTTGTCCACGAAGCTCGTGTTTGAAGTGCGAAAATAGAATTCTTCCGGATCGCCTTCATATGTTTCATTGGCTTGAGGTGACTCATTGACATGATGTTAAGGTGAAACAAATGCACAGATATCCCCTGAGGATCATTAGATGTTGCGCACGAAACTCTTGTTTGAAGTGTGAAAATACAATTTGTTCGTATTGCCTTCATATTATTCATTAGATTAATGTGACTCGTTGACATGATTTTATCATGAATCAAATGCACAAACAATACGACATAGATCATTAGCATGTGGTGCACGAAACTCATGTCTGAAGTGTGAAAATAGAATTCGTCTGTATCGCCTTCATATGATTCATTGGCTTGATGTAACTCATTGACATGATTTAAGGTGAAACAAATGCACAACTTTCCAGCAAAGATCATTAACATGTTGTGCACAAAACTCGTGTTTGAGGTGCGAAAATAAAATTCTTGCGGATCACCTTTCATATGATTTATTTGCTCGAGGTGAATCCTTGACATGATATTAAGGTCAAATAAATGCACAGCTATCCCCCCAAGATCATTAGCATATTGTGCACAAAAATCGTGTTGGAAGTGAGAAAATGGAATTCGTTCGGATCACCTTCATAAGATTCATTAGCTTGAGGTGACTCATTGACATGATATTAAGGTGAAAAAAATGCACAGATATCCCCTAAGAATCATTAGATATTGTGCACGAAACTCTTGTTTGAAGTGTGGAAATACAGTTCGTTCGTATTGCCTTCATATGATACATTAGATTAACGTGACTCATTGACACGATTTTATCGTGAATCAAATGCACAAACTATCCAACATAGATCATTAGCATGTTGTGCATGAAACTCATGTTTGAAGTGCGAAAATAGAATTCGTTCGGCACGCCTTCATATGATTCATTTGCTTGACGTGACTCATTGAAATGATTTTAAAGTGAAACAAATGCACAACTTTCCAGCAAAGATCATTAACATGTTGTCCACGAAACTCGTGTTTGAAGTGCGAAAAGAGACTTCTTCCGGATCGCCTTCATTTGATTCATTGGCTTGAGGTGACTCGTTGAGATGATGTTAAGGTGAAACAAATGCATAGATATCCCCTGAGGATCATTAGATGTTGTGCACGAAACTCTTGTTTGAAGTGTGAAAATACAATTCGTTCGTATTGCGTCCATATTATTCATTAGATTAACGTGACTCATTGACATGATTTTATCATGAATCAAATGCACAAACAATCCGACATAGATCATTAGCATGTGGTGCACGAAACTCATGTCTGAAGTGTGAAAATAGAATTCGTCCGTATCGCCTTCATATGATTCATTGGCTTGACGTAACTCATAGATATGATTTTAAAGTGAAACAAATGCACAACTTTCCTGCAAAGATCATTAACATGTTGTGCACAAAACTCATGTTTGAAGTGCAAAAATAGAATTCTTCCGGATCGCCTTCATATGATTCATTAGCTTGAGGTGACTCATTGACATGATATTATGGTGAAACAAATGCACAGATATCCCCTAAGAATCATTAGATGTTGTGCATGAAACTCTTGTTTGAAGTGTGAAAATACAATTCGTTCGTAATGCCTTCATATGATTTATTAGATTAACGTGACTCATTGACATGATTTTATCGTGAATCAAAGGCACAAACTATCCAACATAGATCATTAGCATGTTTTGTACGAAACTCTTGTTTGAAGTGCGAAAATAGAATTCTTTCGGATCGCCTTTCATATGATTCATTTGCTCGAGGTGACACCTTGACATGATATTAGGGTCAAATAAATGCACAGCTATCCCCCAAGATCATAAGCATGTTGTGCACCAAAATGGTGTTGGAAGTGCGAAAATGGAATTCGTTCGGATCACGTTTAGATGATTCATTAGCTTGAGGTGACTCATTGACATGATATTAACGTGAAACAAATGCACAGATATCCCCTAAGAATCATTAGATGTTGTGCACGAAACTCTTATTTGAAGTGTGGAAATACAGTTCGTTTGTATTACCTTCATTTGATACATTAGATTAACGTGACTCATTGACAAGATTTTATCATGAATCAATTGCACAAACAATCCGACATAGATCATTAGCATGTGGTGCACGAAACTCATGTCTGAAGTGTGAATAGAATTTGTCTGTATAGCCTTCATATGATTCATTGGCTTGACGTAACTCATCGACATGATTTGAAAGTGAAACAAATGCACAACTTTCCCACAAAGATCATTAACATGTTGTCCATGAAACTCGTGTTTGAAGTGCGAAAATAGAATTCGTGTGGATCGCCTTCATATGATTCATTGGCTTGAGGTGACTCATTGACATGATATTAAGGTGAAACAAATGCACAGATATCCCCTGAGTATCGTTAAATGTTGTGCACGAAACTCTTGTTTGAAGTGTGAAAATACAATTAGTTTGTATTGCCTTCATATTATTCATTAGATTAAAGTGACTCATTCACATGATTTTATCATGAATCAAATGCACAAACTATCCGACATAGATCATTAGCATGTTGTGCATGAAAATCATGTTTGAAGTGTGAAAATAGAATTGATTCGGCATGCCTTCATATGATTCATTGGCTTGACGTAACTCATCGACATGATTTTAAAGTGAAACAAATGCACAACTTTCCCGCAAAGATCATTAACATGTTGTCCACGAAGCTCGTGTTTGAAGTGCGAAAATAGAATTCTTCCGGATCGCCTTCATATGTTTCATTGGCTTGAGGTGACTCATTGACATGATGTTAAGGTGAAACAAATGCACAGATATCCCCTGAGGATCATTAGATGTTGCGCACGAAACTCTTGTTTGAAGTGTGAAAATACAATTTGTTCGTATTGCCTTCATATTATTCATTAGATTAATTTGACTCGTTGACATGATTTTATCATGAATCAAATGCACAAACAATCCGACATAGATCATTAGCATGTGGTGCACGAAACTCATGTCTGAAGTGTGAAAATAGAATTCGTCTGTATCGCCTTCATATGATTCATTGGCTTGATGTAACTCATTGACATGATTTAAGGTGAAACAAATGCACAACTTTCCAGCAAAGATCATTAACATGTTGTGCACAAAACTCGTGTTTGAGGTGCGAAAATAAAATTCTTTCGGATCACCTTTCATATGATTCATTTGCTCGAGGTGAATCCTTGACATGATATTAAGGTCAAATAAATGCACAGCTATCCCCCAAGATCATTAGCATATTGTGCACAAAAATCGGGTTCGAAGTGCGAAAATGGAATTCGTTCGGATCACCATCATAAAATTCATTAGCTTGAGGTGACTCATTGACATGATATTAAGGTGAAAAAAATGCACAGATATCCCCTAAGAATCATTAGATATTGTGCACGAAACTCTTGTTTGAAGTGTGAAAATACAGTTCGTTCGTATTGCCTTCATATGATACATTAGATTAACGTGACTCATTGACATGATTTTATCGTGAATCAAATGCACAAACTATCCAACAGAGATCATTAGCATGTTGTGCATGAAACTCATGTTTGAAGTGTGAAAATAGAATTCGTTCGGCACGCCTTCATATGATTCATTTGCTTGACGTGACTCATTGAAATGATTTTAAAGTGAAACAAATGCACAACTTTCCAGCAAAGATCATTAACATGTTGTCCACGAAACTCGTGTTTGAAGTGCGAAAAGAGACTTCTTCCGGATCGCCTTCATTTGATTCATTGGCTTGAGGTGACTCATTGAGATGATGTTAAGGTGAAACAATTGCATAGATATCCCCTGAGGATCATTAGATGTTGTGCACGAAACTCTTGTTTGAAGTGTGAAAATACAGTTCATTCGTATTGCTTTCATATGATACATTAGATTAACGTGATTCATTGACATGATTTTATCGTGAATCAAATGCACAAACTATCCAACATAGATCTTATGCGTCTTGTGCATGAAACTCATGTTTGAAGTGTGAAAATAGAATTCGTTCGGCACGCCTTCATATGATTCATTTGCTTGACGTGACTCATTGAAATGATTTTAAAGTGAAACAAATGCACAACTTTCCAGCAAAGATCATTAACATGTGTTCCACGAAACTCTGTTTGAAGTGCGAAAATAGACTTCTTCCGGATCACCTTCATTTGATTCATTGGCTTGAGGTGACTCATTGACATGATGTTAAGGTGAAACAAATGCATAGATATCCCCTGAGTATCATTAGATGTTGTGCACGAAACTCTTGTTTGAAGTGTGAAAATACAATTCGTTCGTATTGCCTCCATATTATTCATTAGATTAACGTGACTCATTGACATGATTTTATCATGAATCAAATGCACAAACAATCCGACATAGATCATTAGCATGTGGTGCACGAAACTCATGTCTGAAGTGTGAAAATAGAATTCGTCTGTATCGCCTTCATATGATTCATTGGCTTGAGGTAACTCATTGATATGATTTTAAAGTTAAACAAATGCACAACTTTCCTGCAAAGATCATTAACATGTTGTGCACAAAACTCGTGTTTCAAGTGCAAAAATAGAATTCTTCCGGATCGCCTTCATATGATTCATTAGCTTGAGGTGACTCATTGACATGATATTATGGTGAAACAAATGCACAGATATCCCCTAAGAATCATTAGATGTTGTGCATGAAACTCTTGTTTGAAGTGTGAAAATACAATTCGTTCGTAATGCCTTCATATGATTTATTAGATTAACGTGACTCATTGACATGATTTTATCGTGAATCAAAGGCACAAACTATCCAACATAGATCATTAGCATGTTTTGTACGAAACTCGTGTTTGAAGTGCGAAAATAGAATTCTTTCGGATCGCCTTTCATATGATTCATTTGCTCGAGGTGACTCCTTGACATGATATTAAGGTCAAATAAATGCACAGCTATCCCCCAAGATCATTAGCATGTTGTGCACCAAAATCGTGTTGGAAGTGCGAAAATGGAATTCGTTCGGATCACCTTCAGATGATTCATTAGCTTGAGGTGACTCATTGACATGATATTAAGGTGAAACAAATGCACAGATATCCCCTAAGAATCATTAGATGTTGTGCATGAAACTCTTATTTGAAGTGTGGAAATACAGTTCGTTTGTATTGCCTTCATATGATACATTAGATTAACGTGAATCATTGACAAGATTTTATCATGAATCAATTGCACAAACAATCCGACATAGATCATTAGCATGTGGTGCACGAACCTCATGTCTGAAGTGTGAAAATAGAATTTGTCTGTATCGCCTTCGTATGATTCATTGGCTTGACGTAACTCATTGACATGATTTTAAAGTGAAACAAATGCAGAATTTTCTTGCAAAGATCATTAACATGTTGTCCACGAAACTCGTGTTTGAAATGCGAAAATAGAATTCGTGTGGATCACCTTCATATGATTCATTGGCTTGAGGTGACTCATTGACATGATATTAAGGTGAAACAAATGCACAGATATCCCCTGAGTATCGTTAGATGTTGTGCACGAAACTCATGTTTGAAGTGTGAAAATACAATTAGTTTGTATTGCCTTCATATTATTCATTAGATTAAAGTGACTCATTCACATGATTTTATCATGAATCAAATGCACAAACAATCCGACATAGATCATTAGCATGTGGTGCACGAAACTCATGTCTGAAGTGTGAAAATAGAATTCGTCCGTATCGCCTTCATATGATTCATTGGCTTGACGTAACTCATTAACATGATTTAAGGTGAAACAAATGCACAACTTTCCCATAAAGATCATTAACATGTTTTGCACGAAAGACGTGTTTGAAGTGCGAAAATAGAATTCTTCTGGATCACCTTCATATGATCCATTGGCTTGAGGCGACTCATTGACATGCTGTTAAGGTGAAACAAATGCACAGATATCCCATGAGGATCATTAGATGTTGTGCACGAAACTCTTATTTGAAGTGTTAAAATAAAATTCGTTCGTATTGCCTTCATATTATTCATTAGATTAACGTGACTCATCTACATGATTTTATCACGAATTAAATGCACAAACAATCCGACATAGATCCTTAGCATGTGGTGCACGAAACTCATGTCTGAAGTGTGAAAATAGAATTCATCTGTATCACCTTGATATGATTCATTGGCTTGACGTAACTCATTGACATAATTTTAAAGTAAGACAAATGCACAACTTTCCTGCAAATATCATTAACATGTTGTGCACAAAACTCGTGTTTGAAGTGCAAAAATAGAATTCTTCCGGATCGCCTTCATATGATTCATTGGCCTGAGGTGACTCATTGACATGATATTAAGGTGAAACAAATGCACAGATATCCCCTAAGAATCATTAGATGTTGTGCATGAGACTCTTGTTTGAAGTGTGAAAATACAATTTGTTCGTAACGCCTTCATATGATTCATTAGATTAACGTGACTCATTGACATGATTTTATCATGAATCAAATGCACAAACAATCCGACATAGATCATTAGCATGTGGTGCAAGAAACTCATGTCTGAAGTGTGAAAATAGAATTCGTCCGTATCGCCTTCATATGATTCATTGGCTTGACGTAACTCATTAACATGATTTAAGGTGAAACAAATGCACAACTTTCCCACAAAGATCATTAACATGTTTTGCACGAAACACGTGTTTGAGGTGCGAAAATAGAATTCTTCTGGATCGCCTTCATATGATCCATTGGCTTGAGGTGACTCATTGACATGATGTTAAGGTGAAACAAATGCACAGATATCCCCTGAGAATCATTAGATGTTGTGCATGAAACTCTTGTTTGAAGTGTGAAAATACAATTCGTTCGTAATGCCTTCAAATGATTCATTAGATTAACGTGACTCATTGACATGATTTTATCTTGAATCAAATGCACAAACAATCCGACATATGAAGTACAAAAATGCACGAAACTCGTGTTTGAAGTACAAAAATTGAATTCATTCGGATCGCCTTCATATGAAGTGTGAAAAAATGCACAAATATCCTACATATGATCGCCTTCATTGACGTGACTCATTGACGTGAATTTAGGGTTAAAGAATGCATAAATATCCTTCAAAGACCATTAGCATGTTGTGCATCAAACCCATGTTTGAAGTGTGAAAATAAAATTCGTATGTATCCTTGACATGACTTATTGACATAATTTTAAGGTGACACAAATGCACAATGTTCCTGCAAAGATCATTATCATGTTCTGCATGAAAATTGCGTTTGAAGTGCGAAAATAGAATTCTTTCAGATCGCCTTGATATAATTTATTGGCTCGAGATGACTCATTGACATGATATTAAGGTGAAAGAAATGCACAACTGTACCCCAAATATCATTAGCATGTTGTGCACGAAAATCGTGTTTGAAATGCGAAAATAGAATTCGTTCGGATTGCCTTCAGATGATTCATTAGCTTTAGGTGACTCATTGACATGATTTTAAGGTGAAACAAATGCACAGATATCCCCGACGGATCATTAGATGTTGTGCATGAAACTCTCGTTTGAAGTGTGAAAATAGAATTTGTTTGTATTGCCTTCATATGAATCATTAGATTAATGTGACTCATTAGCATTATTTTATCGTGAATCAAATGCACAAACTATGCCACACAGAGCAATAGCATGTTATGCACGAAACTCATGGTTGAAGTGTCAAAATAGAATTCGTTCGGATCGCCTTCATGTGATTCATTGGCTTGACATGACTCATTGACATGATTTTAAGGTGAAACAAATGCACAACTTTCCCACAAGGATCAATAGAATGTTGTGCACGAAACTCGTGTTTGAAGTACAAAAATTGAATTCATTCAGATCGCCTTCATATGATTCGTTGGCTTGACGTGAATTTAGGGTGAAAGAATGCACAAATATCCTACAAAGACCATTAGCATGTTGTGCATGAAACTCATGTTTGAAGTGTGAAAATAGAATTTGTTCAGATCCCCTTGATATAATTCATTGGCTTGACGTGACTCACTGACATGATTTTAAGGTGAAACAAATGCACAACTATCCCCAAAGACCATTAGCATGTTGTGCATGAAACTCATGTTTGAAGTGTGAAAATAGAATTCGTCCGTATCGCTTTCGTATGATTCGTTGGCTTAACGTGACTCATTGATATGATTGTAAAGTGAAACAAATGCACAACTTTCCAGCAAAGATCATTAGCATGTTGTGCACGAAACTCGTGTTTGAAGTGGAAAAATAGAATTCTTTTGGATCGCCTCCATATGATTCATTGGCTTGAGGTGACTCATTGACATGATTTTAAGGTGAAACAAATGCATAAATATCCCCAAAGGATCACTAGCATGTGGTGCATGAAACTCGTGTTTGAAGTGTGAAAATAGAATTCGTTCGACTCACCTTCATATAATTCATTGTCTTGACGTGACTCGTTGACATAATTTTAAGGTGAAAAAAATGCACAAATATCCTCCAAAGATCATTAGCATGTTGTACACAAAAATCGGGTTGGAAGTGCGAAAATAGAATTTGTTCGGATCACCTTCAGATGATTCATTAGCTTCAAGTGACTCATTGACATGATATTAAGGTGAAACAAATGCACAGATATCGCCTACGGATCATTGGATGTTGTGCACGAAACCCTTGTTTGAAATGTGAAAATACAATTCATTCGTATTGCCTTCATATGATTCATTAGATTAACGTGACTCATTGACATGATTTTATCGTGAATCAAATGCACAAACTATCCGACATAGATCATTAGCATGTTGTGCGCGAAACTCATGCTTGAAGTGTGAAAATAGAATTCGTTCGTATTGCCTTCATATGATTCATTAGATTAACATGACTGATTGACATGATTTTATCATGAAACAAATGCACAAATTGTCCCATATAGATCATTAGCATGTTGTGCACGAAACTCATGTTTGAAGTGTGAAAATAGAATTCGTTCGACTTGCCTTCATATGATTCATTGGCTTGACGTGACTCGTTGACATGATTTTGAGGTGAAACAAATGCACAGATATCCCCTGAGGATCATTAGATGTTGTGCATGAAACTCTTGTTTGAAGTGTGAAAATATAATTCGTTCGTATTGCCTTCATATTATTCATTAGATTAACGTGACTCATTGACATGGTTTTATCGTGAATCAAATGCACAACCAATTCGACATAGATCATTACCATGTTGTGCATGAAAATCATGTTTGAAGTGTGAAAATAGAATTCGTTCGGCTCGGCTTCATATGATTCATTGGCTTGACGTGACTCATTGACATGATTTTAAAGTGAAACATATGCACAACTTTCCCGCAAGGATCATTAGAATGTTGTGCACGAAACTCGTGTTTGAAGTACAAAAATTGAATTCATTCGGATCGCCTTCATATGATTCATTGGCTTGACGTGGCTCATTGACGTGATTTTAGGTTGAAAGAAATGCACTAATATCCTACAAAGACCATTAGCATGTTGTTCATGAAACTCATGTTTGAAGTGTGAAAATAAAATTCGTATGTATTGCCTTCATATGATTCATTAGATTAACGTGACTCATTGACATGATTTTATCGTGAAACAAATGCACAAATTTTCCTATATAGCTCATTAGTATGTTGTGCACGAAACTCATGTTTGAAGTGTGAAAATAGAATTCGTTCGATTCGCCTTCATATGATTCATTGGCTTTACGTGACTCGTTAACATAATTTTAAGGTGAAACAAAATCCACAAATATCCCCCAAGGATCATTAGTATGTTGTGTACAAAACTCGTGTTTGAAGTGTGAAAATAGGGTTCGTTCATATCGCCTTAATATGATTCATTATATTAACGTGACTCATTGACATAATTTTATCATGACACAAATGCACAAACTGTCCCACATAGATCATTAGCATGTTGTGCACGAAAAACATGTTTGAAGTGTGAAAATATAATTCGTTATGCTCGCCTTCATATGATTCATTGGCTTTGCGTGACTCATAGACATGATTTTAAAGTGAAACAAATGCACAACTTTCCCGCAAAGATCATTAACATGTTGTGCACGAAACTCGTGTTTGAAGTGCGAAAATAGAATTCTTCCGGATCGCCTTCACATGATTCATTAGCTTGAGGCGACTCATTCACATGATATTAAGGTGAAACAAATGCACAGATATCCCCCAAGGATCATTAGATGTTGTGCATGAAACTGTTGTTTGAAGTGTGAAAATACAATTCGTTCGTATTGCCTTCATATGATTCATTAGATTAACATGACTCATTGACATGTCGTGAATCAAATGCACTAACTCTCCGACATAAGTCATTAGCATATTGTGCACGAAACTCATGTTTGAAGTGTGAAAATAGAATTCATCCCTATCGCCTTCATATGATTCTTTCTCTTGACATAACTCATTGACATGATTTAAGGTGAAACAAATGCACAACTTTCCCGCAAAGATCATTAACATGTTATGCACGAAACTCGTGTATAAAGTGTGAAAATAGAATTCTTTCGGATAGCCTTCATATGATTCATTGGCTCGAGGTGAGTCATTGACATGATATTAAGGTGAAACAAATGCACAACTATCCCCCAAAGATCATTAGCATGTTGTGCACAAATATCGTGTTTGAAGTGCGAAAATAGAATTCATTCGGATCCCCTTCAGATGATTCATTAGCTTGAGGTGACTCATTGACATGATTTTAAGGTGAAACAAATGCACAGATATCCCCCAGTGATCATTATATGTGGAGCTCAAAACTCTTGTTTCCAGTGTAAAAATGGAATTCGTTCGTATTGCCTTTATAAGATTCATTAGATTAACGTGACTCACTGACATGATTTTATCGTGAATCAAATGCACAAACTATCCCACATAGATCATTACCATGTTGTGCATGAAGCCCATGTTTGAAGTGTCAAAATAGAATTCGTACGGACCGCCTTCATGTGATTTATTAGCCTGACATGACTCATTGACATAATTTTAAGGTGAAACAAATGCACAACTTTTCCACAAGGATCATTAGAATGTTGTGCACAAAACTCGTGTTTGAAGTACAAAAATTGAATTCATTCGGATCGCCTTCATATGATTCATTGGCTTGACGTGACTCATTGACGTGAATTTAGGGTGAAAGAAATGCACAAATATCCAACAATGACCATTAGCATGTTGTGCACGACACTCATGTTTGAAGCATGAAAAGAGAATTCGTCCGTATCGCCGGCATATGATTCATTTCGTTGATGTGACTCATTGACATGATTTTAAGGTGAAACAAATGCAAAAACATCCCCCAAGGATCATTAGATGTTGTGCACGAAATTCTTGTTTGGAGTGTGAAAATAGAATTCGTTCGTATTGCCTTTATATGATTCATTAGATTAACGTGACTCACTGACATGATTTTATCGTGAATCAAATGCACAAACTATCCCACATAGATCATTACCATGTTGTGCATCAAGCCCATGTTTGAAGTGTCAAAATAGAATTCGTACGGATCGCCTTCATGTGATTTATTAGCCTGACATGACTCATTGACATATTTTTAAGGTGAAACAAATGCACAACTTTTCCGCAAGGATCATTAGAATGTTGTGCACAAAACTCGTGTTTGAAGTACAAAAATTGAATTCATTCGGATCGCCTTCATATGATTCATTGGCTTGACGTGACTCATTGACGTGAATTTAGGGTGAAAGAAATGCACAAATATCCAACAATGACCATTAGCATGTTGTGCACGACACTCATGTTTGAAGCATTAAAAGAGAATTCGTCCGTATCGCCGGCATATGATTCATTTCGTTGATGTGACTCATTGACATGATTTTAAGGTGAAACAAATGCAAAAACATCCCCCAAGGATCATTAGATGTTGTGCACGAAATTCTTGTTTGGAGTGTGAAAATAGAATTCGTTCGTATTGCCTTTATATGATTCATTAGATTAACGTGACTCACTAACATGATTTTATCGTGAATCAAATGCACAAACTATCCCACATAGATCATTACCATGTTGTGCATGAAGCCCATGTTTGAAGTGTCAAAATAGAATTCGTACGGATCGCCTTCATGTGATTTATTAGCCTGACATGACTCATTGACATATTTTTAAGGTGAAACAAATGCACAACTTTTCCGCAAGGATCATTAGAATGTTGTGCACAAAACTCGTGTTTGAAGTACAAAAATTGAATTCATTCGGATCGCCTTCATATGATTCATTGGCTTGACGTGACTCATTGACGTGAATTTAGGGTGAAAGAAATGCACAAATAATATCCAACAATGACCATTAGCATGTTGTGCACGACACTCATGTTTGAAGCATGAAAAGAGAATTCGTCCGTATCGCCTGCATATGATTCATTTCGTTGATGTGACTCATTGACATGATTTTAAGGTGAAACAAATGCAATAACATCCCCCAAGGATCATTAGATGTTGTGCATGAAATTCTTGTTTGGAGTGTGAAAATAGAATTCGTTCGTATTGCCTTTATATGATTCATTAGATTAACGTGACTCACTGACATGATTTTATCGTGAATCAAATGCACAAACTATCCCACATAGATCATTACCATGTTGTGCATGAGGCCCATGTTTGAAGTGTCAAAATAGAATTCGTACGGATCGCCTTCATGTGATTTATTAGCCTGACATGACTCATTGACATAATTTTAAGGTGAAACAAATGCACAACTTTTACGGCAAAGATCATTAGAATGTTGTGCACAAAACTCGTGTTTGAAGTACAAAAATTGAATTCATTCGGATCGCCTTCATATGATTCATTGGCTTGACGTGACTCATTGACGTGAATTTAGGGTGAAAAAAATGCACAAATATCCAACAATGACCATTAGCATGTTGTGGACGACACTCATGTTTGAAGCATGAAAAGAGAATTCGTCCGTATCGCCGGCATACGATTCATTTCGTTGATGTGACTCATTGACATGATTTTAAGGTGAAACAAATGCAAAAATATCCCCCAAGGATCATTAGATGTTGTGCACGAAATTCTTGTTTGGAGTGTGAAAATATAATTCGTTCGTATTGCCTTTATATGATTCATTAGATTAACGTGACTCACTGACATGATTTTATCGTGAATCAAATGCACAAACTATCCCACATAGATCATTACCATGTTGTGCATCAAGCCCATGTTTGAAGTGTCAAAATAGAATTCGTACGGATCGCCTTCATGTGATTTATTAGCCTGACATGACTCATTGACATAATTTTAAGGTGAAACAAATGCACAACTTTTCCGCAAGGATCATTAGAATGTTGTGCACAAAACTCGTGTTTGAAGTACAAAAATTGAATTCATTCGGATCGCCTTCATATGATTCATTGGCTTGACGTGACTCATTGACGTGAATTTAGGGTGAAAGAAATGCACAAATATCCAACAATGACCATTAGCATGTTGTGCACGACACTCATGTTTGAAGCATGAAAAGAGAATTCGTCCGTATCGCCGGCATATGATTCATTTCGTTGATGTGACTCATTGACATGATTTTAAGGTGAAACAAATGCACGAATATCCCCCAAGGATCATTAGATGTTGTTGTGCACGAAATTCTTGTTTGGAGTATGAAAATAGAATTCGTTCGTATTGCCTTTATATGATTCATTAGATTAACGTGACTCAGTGACATGATTTTATCGTGAATCAAATGCACAAACTATCCCACATAGATCATTACCATGTTGTGCATGAAGCCCATGTTTGAAGTGTCAAAATAGAATTCGTACGGATCGCGTTCATGTGATTTGTTAGCCTGACATGACTCATTGACATAATTTTAAGGTGAGACAAATGCACAACTTTTCCGCAAGGATCATTAGAATGTTATGCACAAAACTCGTGTTTGAAGTATAAAAATTGAATTCATTCGGATCGCCTTCATATGATTCATTGGCTTGACGTGACTCATTGAGGTGAATTTAGGGTGAAAGAATGCACAAATATCCTACAAAGACCATTAGCATGTTGTGCATGAAACTCATGTTTGAAGTGTGAAAATAAAATTCGTATGTATCGCCTTCATATGATTCATTGGCCTGACATGACTTATTGACATAATTTTAAGGTGAAAGAAATGCACAATGTTCCCGCAAAGGTCATTACCATGTTCTGCATGAAAATCGTGTTTGAAGTGTGAAAATATCGGATCGCCTTCTATTGATTTATTGGCTAAAGGTGACTGATTGACATGATTTTAAGGTTAAACAAATGCACAACTATCCCCCAAAGATCATTACCATGTTGTGCATGAAAATCGTGTTTGAAATGTGAAAATAGAATTCGTTCGTATCACCTTCATATGATTCATTAGATTAACGTGACTCATGTTCATGATTTTATCGTGAAACAAATGCATAAACTAGGCCACATGAATCATTACCAGGTTGTGCACGAAACTAATGTTTGAAGTGTGAAAATAAAATTCGTTCAGATTGCCTTTATATGATTCATTGGCTTGACGTGAGTCATTGACGTGATTTTAAGGTGAAACAAATGCACAACTATCCCCCAAAGACCATTAGCATATTGTGGCCGAAACTCATGTTTGAAGTGTGAAAATAGAATTCGTCCGTATCGCCTTCATATGATTCATTAGCTTGACATAACTCATTGACCTGATTCTATGGTGAAACAAATGCACAACTTTCCCGCAAAGATCAATAACATGTTGTGCACGAAACTCATGTTTGAAGTGCGAAAATATAATTCTTTCAGATCGCCTTAATATGATTCATTGGCTCTAGGTGACTCATTGACATTATATTAAGGTGAAAGAAATGCACAACTATACCCCAAAGATCATTAGCGTGTTGTGCACGAAAATCGTGTTTGAAGTGAGAAAATAGAATTCATTTGGATCGCTTTCAGATGATTCATCAGCTTAAAGTGACTCATTGACATGATTTTAAGGTGAAACAAATCCATAGATATCCCTGATGGATCATTTGATGTTGTGCACGAAACTATTGTTTGAAGTGTGAAAATCGAATTCCTTCGTATTTCCTTCATATGATTCATTAGATTAAGATGACTCATTGACATTATTTTATCGTGAAACAAATGCACAAACTGTCCCACATAGATGATTGACATGTTGTGCACGAAACGCATGTTTGAAATACGAAAATAGAACTTGTTTGGATAGCCTTCATATGATTCATTGGCTTGACGTGACTCATTGACATGATTTTAAGGTGAAACAAATTCACACCTTTCCCGCAACGATCATTAGAATGTTGTGCACGAAACTAGTGTTCGAAGTACGAAAATTGAATTCGTTCGGATCGCCTTCATATGATTTTAGGGTGAAAGAAATGCACAAATATCCTACAAAAACCATTAGCATGTTGTGCACGAAACTCATGTTTGAAGTGTGAAAATAAAATTTGTTTGTATTGCCTTCATATGATTCATTGGCTTGACGTGACTTATTGACATTATATTGAGGTGAAACAAATGCACAACGTTCCTGCAAAGATCATTACAATGTTGTGCATGAAAATCATGTTTGAAGTGTGAAAATAGAAGTCTTTTGGATCGCCTTCTACTGATTTATTGGCTAGAGGTTACTCATTCATATAATTTTAAGGTGAAACAAATGCACAACTATCCCTTAAAGTTCATTACCATGTTGTGCAAAAAAATCATGTTTGAAATGTGAAAATAGAATTCGTTCGTATCGCCTTTAAGTGATTCATTAGATTAACGTGACTCATTGACATGATTTTATCGTGAAACAAATGCACAAACTACGCCACATAGATCATTACCAGGTTGTGCACGAATATCCTACAAAGGCCACTAGCATGTTGTGCACGAAACTCATGTTTGAAGTGTTAAAATAAAATTCATATTTATCGCCTTCATATGATTCATAGGCTTGACATGACTTATTGACATAATTTTAACGTGAAAAAAATGCACAACGTTACCGCAAAGATCATTACCAAGTTGTTCATGAAACTCTTGTTTGAAGTGCGAAAATAGAATTCTTTCAGATCGCCTTCATACGATTTATTGGCTTGAGGTGACTCATTGACATGATATTAAGGTGAAACAAATGCATAACTATACCCTAAAGATCATTAGCTTGTTGTGCATGAAAATCGTGTTTGAAATGCGAAAATAGAATTCGTTTGGATCGCCTTCAGATGATTCATTAGCTTTAGGTGATTCATTGACATGATTTTAAGGTGAAACAAATGCACAGATATCCCCCAAGGATCATTAGATGTGTTGTGCATGAAACTCTTGTTTGAAGTGTGAAAATACAAATCGTTTGTATTGCCTTCATATGAATCATTAGATTAATGTGAATCATTAACATTATTTTATCGTGAATCAAATGAACAAAGTATCCCACATAGATCATTAGCATGTTATGCACGAAGCTGATGTTTGAAGTGTCAAAATAGAATTCGTTCGGATCGCCTACATGTGATTCATTGGCTTCACATGATTTTAAGGTGAAACAAATGCACAACTTTCCCGCAAGGATCATTAGAATGTTGTGCACGAAACTTGTGTTTGAAGTACAAAAATTGAATTCATTCGAATTGCCTTCATATGATTCATTGGTTGACGTGATTCATTGATGTGAATTTAGGGTGAAAGAATGCACTAATATCCTGCAATGACCATTAGCAAGTTGTGCACGAAACTCATGTTTGAAGTGCGAAAATAGAATTCGTTCGGATCGCCTTCAGATGGTTCATTAGCTTAAGGTGACTCATTGACATGATTTTAAGGTGAAACAAATGCATAGATATCCCTCATGGATCATTTGATGTTGTCCACGAAACTGTTGCTTGAAGTGTGAAAATGGAATTCGTTCGTATTGCCTTCATATGATTCATTGGCTTGACGTGACTTATTGACATAATTTCAAGGTGAACCAAATGCACAATGTTCCCACAAACATCATAAGCATGTTCTGCACGAAAATCGTGTTTGAAGTGTGAAAATAGAATTCTTTCGGATCGCGTTCTATTGATTTATTGGCTAAAGGTGACTCATTGATTTTAAGGTGAAACAAATGCACAACTATCCCCCAAAGATCATTACCAAGTTGTGCACGAAAATCGTGTTTGAAATGTGAAAATACAATTCGTTCGTATTGCCTTCATATGATTCATTAGATTAACGTGACTCATTGACATGAATTTATCGTGAAACAAATGCACAAACTATCCCACATATATCATTGACATGTTGTGCTGGAAACGCATGTTTGAAGTGTGAAAATAGAATTCGTTCAGATCGCCTTCATATGACTCATTGGCTTGACGTGACTCATTTACATGATTTTAAGGGAAAACAAATGCACAACTATCCCCCAAAGACCATTAGCATATTGTGCACGAAACTCATGTTTGAAGTGTGAAAATAGAATTCGTCCGTATGGCCTTCATATGATTCATTGGCGTGATGTAACTCATTGATCTGATTTTACGATGAAACAAATGCACCACTTTCCCGCAAAGATCATTAACATCTTCTGCACGAAACTCGTGTTTGAAGTACGAAAAAAGAATTCTTTCGGATCGCCTTCAGATGATTCATTGGCTCGACGTGACTCATTGACATGATTTTAAGGTGAAACAAACGTACAGATTTCCCTCAAGGATCATTTGATGTTGTGGACGAAACTCTAATTTGAAGTGTGAAAATGGAATTCGTTCGTATTGCCTTTATATGATTCATTGCCTTGATGTAACTCATTGACCTGATTTTGCGGCGAAACAAATGCGCCACTTTCCCGTAAAGAACATTAACATGTTGTGCACAAAACTCGTGTTTGAAATACAAAAATAGAATTCTTTCAGATCACCTTCATATGATTCATTGGTTCAAGGTGACTCATTGACATGATATTAAGGTGAAATAAATGCACAACTATACCCTAAAGATCATTAGCATGTTGTCCACGAAAATCATATTCGGAGTGCGAAAATTGAATTCGTTCGGAATGCCTTCAGATGATTTATTAGCTTGAGGTGACTCATTGACATGATTTTAAGGTAAAACAAATGCACAGATATCCCTCAAGGATCATTTAATGTTGTGCACAAAACTCTTCTTTTGAGTTTGAAAATGGAATTCGTTCATATTGCCTTCATATGATTCATTAGATTAACGTGACTCATTGACATGATTTTATCATGAAACAAATGCACAAACTATCCCACATAGATCATTAGCATGTTGTGCACGAAACTCATGTTTGAAGTGTCAAAATTGAATTCGTTCGGATCGCCTTCATGTGACTCATTGGCTTGACGTGACTCATTCACATGATTTTAAGATGAAACAAATGCACAACTTTCCCGCAAAGATCATTAGAATGTTGTGCACAAGACTCGTGTTTGAAGTAAGAAAATTGAATTCGTTCGAATTGCATTCATATGATTCATTGGTTTGACGTGACTCATTAAAGTGATTTTAGGGTGAAAGAAATGTACAAATATCCTATAAAAACCATTAGCATGTTGTGCACGAAACTCATGTTTGAAGTGTGAAAATAAAATTCGTACGTATCGCCTTCATATGATTCATTGGCTTGACGTGACTCATTGACATGATTTTAAGGTGAAACAAATGCACAACTTTCCCGTAGAGATTATTAATATGTTGTGCACGAAACTCGTGTTTGAATTGCGAAAATAAAATTCTTCCGGATCGCCTTCATATGATTCATTGGCTTGAGGTGGCTCATTGACATGATATTAAGGTGCAACAAATGCACAACTATCCCCTAAAGATCAGTAGCATGTAGTGCACGAAAATGGTTGTTTGGCGTGCGAAAATAGAATTTGTTCAGATCGCCTTCATATGATTCATTAGCTTGATGTGACTCATTGACATGATTTTAAGGTGAAACAAATGCACAAATATCCCCCAAGGATCATTAGATGTTGTGCACGAAATTCTTCTTTGGAGTGTGAAAATAGAATTCGTTCGTATTGCCTTTTATATTATTCATTAGATTAACGTGACTCATTGACATGATTTTGTCGTGAGTCAAATGCACAAACTATCCCACATAAATCATTACCATGTTGTGCATGAAGCCCATGTTTGAAGTGTCAAAATAGAATTCGTACGGATCGCCTTCATGTGATTTATTAGCTTGACATGACTCATTGACATGATTTTAAGGTGAAACAAATGCGCAACTTTCCCGCAAGGATCAATAGAATGTTGTGCACGAAACTCGTGTTTGAAGCACAAAAATTGAATTCATTTGGATCGCCTTCATATGATTCATTGGCTTGACGTGATTCATTGACGTGAATTTAGGGTGAAAGAATGCACTAATTTCCTACAATGACCATTAGCATGTTGTGCACGAAACTCATGTTTGAAGTGTAAAAATAAAATTCGTATGTATCGCCTTCATATGATTCATTGGCTTGACGTGACTTATTGACATAATTTTAAGGTGAAACAATTGCAAAATGTTCCCGCAAAGATCAGTATCATGTTCTGCATGAAAATCGTGTTTGAAGTGTGAAAATAGAATTCTTTTGGATCGCCTTCTATTGATTTATCGGCTAAAGGTGACTCATTGACATGATTGTAAGGTGAAACAAATGCACAACAATCCCCCAAAGATCATTACCATGTTGTGCATGAAAATCGTGTGTGAAATGTGAAAATAGAATTCGTTCGTATCGCCTTCATATGATTCATTAGATTAACGTGACTGATTGACATGATTTTAAGGTGAAACAAATGCATAAATATCCCCAAAGGGTCACTAGCATGTGGTGCATGAAACTCGTGTTTGAAGTGTGAAAATAGAATTTGTTCGACCCACCTTCATATGATTCATGTGCTTGATGTGACTCATTGACATGATTTTCAGGTGAAACAAATGCACAACTATCCCCCAAAGACCATTTGCATATTGTGCCCGAAACTCATGTTTGAAGTGTGAAAATATAATTCATCCGTATCGCCTTCATATGATTCATTAGCTTGACGTAACTCATTGACCTGATTTTACGGTGAAACAAGTGCACAACTTTCCCTCAAAGGTCATTAACATGTTGTGCACGAAACTCGTGTTTGAATTGTGAAAATATAATTCTTTCAGATCCCCTTAATATGATTCATTGGCTCGAGGTGACTCATTGACATTATATTATGGTGAAAGAAATGCACAAACTATCCGACATAGATCATTAGCATGCTGTGCACAAACCTCATGTTTGAAGTGCGAAAATAGAATTTGTTCAGATCGCCTTCATGTGATTCATTGGCTTCACGTGACTTATTGACATAATTTTAAGGTAAAACAAATGCACAACTTTCCTGTAAAGATCATCAGTATGTTGTGCACAAAACTAATGTTTGAAGTGCGAAAATAGAATTCGTTCAGATCGCCTTTATATTATTCATTGGCTTGACGTGACTCATTGACATGATTTTATGTTTAAACAAGTGCACAACTTTCCAGCAAATATCAATAGCATGTTGTGCACGAAAATCGTGTTTGAAGTGCGAAAATAAAATTCATTCGGATAGCCTTCATATGATTAATTAACTTGAGGTGACTCATTGACATGATTTTATGGTGAAACAAATTCACAACTATACCCCATAGATTATTAACTTATTGTGCACGACACTCGTGTTTGAAGTGTGAAAATAGAATTCGTTCGTACCGCCTTTCTATGATTCATTAGATTAACGTGACTCATTGACACGATTTCATCGTGAAACAAATGCAGAAACTGTCCCACATAGATCATTAGCATGTTGTGCACGAAGCTAATGTTTAAAGTGTGAAAATAGAATTCGTTCGGCTCGTCTTCATATAATTCATTGGCTTAAGGTGAAACAAATGCACAACTTTCCCGCAAAGATTACTAACATGTTGTGCACAAAACTCGTGTTTGAAGTGTGAAAATTGAATTCTTTCAAATCGCCTTCATATGATTCATTAGCTTGAGGTGACTCATTGACATGACATTAAGGTGAAACAAATGCACAGAAATCCCCCAAGGATTATTAGATGTTGTGCACGAAACTCTTGCTTGAAGTGTGAAAATAGAATTCGTTCGTATTGCCTTCATATGATTCATTAGATTAACATGACTCATAAACATTATTTTATCGTGAATCAAATGCACAAACTATCCGACATAGATCATTAATATGTTGTGCACGAAACTCATGTTTGAAATGTGAAAATAGAATTCATCTGTATCGCCTTCATATGATTCATTGGCTTGACGTAACTCATTGACATGTTTTTAAGGTGAAATAAATGCACAACTTTCCGGCAAAGATCATTAGAATGTTCTACACGAAACTCATGTTTGAAGTACGAAAATTGAATTCGGTCGGATCGCCTTCTTATGATTCATTGGCTTGACGTGACTCATTAACGTGAATTTATGATGAAATAAATGCACAAATATCCTAGAAAGACCATTTGCATGTTGTGCACGAAACTATGTTTGAAGTGTGCAATTAAACTCGTATGTATCGCCTTTATATGATTAATTTGCTTGACGTGACTTATTGACATAATTTTATGGTGAAACAAATGCACAACGTTACCGCAAAGATCATTAGCAAGTTGTGCATGAAACTAATGTTTGAAATGTGAAAATAAATTCATTCAGATCGCCTTCACATGATTCATTTGCTTGATGTGACTCATTGACATGATTTTATGGTGAAACAAATGCACAACTATCCCCCAAAGACCATTAGCATTTTGTGCACTAAACTCATGTTTGAAGTGTGAAAATAGAATTCATCCGTATCGCCTTCATATGATTCATTGGCTTGACATAACTCATTGACCTGATTTTACGGTGAAACAAATGCACAACTTTCCCGCAAAGATCATTAACATGTTGCGCACGAAACTCGTATTTGAAGTGCGAAAATAGAATTCGTTCGGATAGCCTTCATATGATTAATTAGCTTGAGGTGACTCATTGACATGATATTAAGGTGAAAGAAATGCACAACTATACCCCAAAGATCATTAGCTTGTTATGCACGAAAATCGTGTTTGAAGTGCGAAAATAGAATTCATTCGGATCGCCTTCAGATGATTCATTAGCTTGAGGTGACTCATTGACATGATTTTAAGGGGAGACAAATGCACAGATATCCCTCAAGGATCATTTGATGTTGTGCACAAAACTCTTGTTTCAAGTGTGAAAATGGAATTCGTTCGTATTACCTTCATATGATTCATTAGATTGACGTGACGCATTGACATGATTTTATCGTGAATCAAATGCCCAAACTATCCCACATAGATTTTTAGCATGTTGTGCACAAATCTCATGTTTGAAGTGCAAAAATAGAATTCTTTTGGATCACTTTCATGTGATTCATTGGCTTGACGTGACTCATTGACATGATTTTAAAGTGAAACAAACGCACAACTTTCCCGTAAAGATCATTAGAATGTTATGCACAAAACTCGTGTTTGAAGTACGAAAATAGAATTCGTTCGGATCGCCTTCATATGATTCATTGGCTTGTCGTGACTCATTGACATGATTTTAGGGTCAAACAAATGCACATATATCCTATAAAGACCAATAGCATGTTGTGCATGAAACTCTTGTTTTAAGTGTGAAAATAGAATTCGTTCGTATTGTCTTCATATGATTCATTAGATTAACATAACTCATTGACATGATTTTAAGGTGAAACAAATGCACAACTATTCCCCAAAGTCCATTAGCTTGTTGTGCACGAAACTCATGTTTGAAGTGTGAAACTAGAATCCATCTGTATCGCCTTCATATGCTTCATTGGCTTGACGTGACTTATTGACATAGTTTTAAGGTGAAACAAATGTACAACTTTCCCGCAAAGATCATTAGACCATGTTTGAAGTGCGAAAATAGAATTATTTCGAATCGCCTTCATCTGATTCTTTACCCTAAGGTGACTCATTGACATGATTTTATCGTGAAACAAATGCACAAACTATCCGACATAGATCATTAGCATGTTGTGCACAAAACTCATGTTTGAAGTGCGAAAATAGAATTTGTTTAGATCGCCTTCATGTTATTCATTGGCTTCACGTGACTTATTGACATAATTTTTACATAAAACAAATGCACAACTTTTCTGTAAAGATCATCAGCATGTTGTGCATAAAACTCATGTTTGAAGTGCAAAAAGAGAATTTGTTCAGATTGCATTCATGTGATTCATTGGCTTCATGTCACTTATTGACATAATTTTAAGGTAAAACAAATGCACAACTTTCCTGTAAAGATCATCAGCATGTTGTGCACAAAACTCATGTTTGAAATACGAAAATAGAATTCGTTCGGATCGCCTTTATATTATTCATTAGCTTGATGTGATTCATTGACATGATTTTAAGGTTAAACAAGTGCACAACTTTTCCTCAAATATCATTAGCATGTTGTGCACGAATATCATTTTTGAAGTGCAAAAATAGAATTCGTTCGGATAGCCTTCATATGATTAATTAGCTTGAGGTGACTCATTGACATGATTTTAAGGTGAAAGAAATGCACAACTATACCCCAAAGATTATTAACTTCTTGTGCACAAAAATCGTGCGTGAAATGTGAAAATAGAATTCGTTCGTATCACCTTTATATGATTCATTAGATTAACGTGACTCATTGACATGATTTTATCATGAAACAAATGCAGAAACAGTCCCACATAGATCATTAGCATGTTGTGCACGAAGCTAATGTTTAAAGTGTGAAAATATAATTTGTTCAGCTCACCTTCATATGATTCATTGGCTTGATGTGACTCATTGACATGATTTTAAGGTGAAACAAATGCACAACTTTCCCGCAAAGATAAATAACATGTTGCGCACGAAACTCGTGTTTGAAGTGCGAAAATAGAATTCTTTTGAATCGCCTTTATATGATTCATTAGCTTGAGGTGACTCATTGACATGATATTAAGGTGAAACAAATGTACAGATATCCCCCAAGGATCATTAGATGTTGTGCACGAAACTCTTGCTTGAAATGTCAAAATAGAATTCGTTCGTATTGCCTTCATATCATTCATTAGATAAACGTGACTCATTAACATTATTTTATCGTGAATCAAATGTACAAACTATCCAATATAGATCATTAGCACGTTGTGCATGAAACTGATGTTTGAAATGTAAAAATAGAATTCGTCCGTATTGCCTTCATATGATTCATTGGCTCGACGTAGCTCATTGACATGTTTTTAAGGTGAAACAAATGCACAACTTTCCAGCAAAGATCATTAGAATGTTGTGCACGAAACTCGTGTTTGAAGTACGAAAATTGAATTCAGTCGGATCGCCTTCATCTGATTCATTGGCTTGACGTGACTCATTGCCGTGATTTTAGGGAGAAAGAAATGCACAAATATCCTCGAAAGACCATTTGCATGTTGTGCACGAAACTATGTTTGAAGTGTGCAATTAAATTCGTATGTATCGCCTTTATATGATTCATTGGCTTGACGTGACTTACTGACATAATTTTATGGTGAAACAAATGCACAGCGTTCCCGCAAAGATCATTACCAAGTTGTGCACGAAAATCATGTTTGAAGTGTGAAAATAGAAATCTTTCGAATCGCCTTCTATTGATTGATTAGCTAGAGGTGACTCACTGACATGATTTTAAGGTGAAACAAATGCATAACTATCCCCAAAGACCATTAGCATGTTGTGCATGAAACTCATGTTTGAAGTGTGAAAATAGAATTCGTCTGTATCGCCTTCATATGATTCGTTGGCTTGACGTGACTCATTGATATGATTGTAAAGTGAAACAAATGCACAACTTTCTAGCAAAAATCATTAGTATGTTTATGCACAAAACTCGTGTTTGAAGTGCGAAAATAGAATTCTTTTGGATCGCCTCCTTATGATTCATTGGCTTGAGGTGACTCATTGACATGATTTTAAGGTCAAGCAAATGCATAAATATCCCCCAAGGATCACTAGCAGGTTGTGCATGAAACTCGTGTTTGAAGTGTGAAAATAGAATTCGTTCGACTCGCCTTCATATGATTCATTGTCTTGACGTGACTCGTTGACATAATTTTAAGGTGAAAAAATTGCACAAATATCCCCCAAAGATCATTAGCATGTTGTGCATGAAACTCGTGTTTGAAGTGTGAAAATATGAATCGTTCGTATCACTTTAATATGATTCATTATATTAACGTGACTCATTGACATGATTTTATCGTGAAACAAATGCACAAACTGTCCCACATAGATCATTAGCATGTTGTGCACGAAACTCATGTTTGAAATGTGAAAATAGAATTCGTTCGGCTCACCATCGTATGATTCATTGGCTTGACGTGACTCATTGACATGATTTTAAAGTGAAACAAATGCACAACTTTCCCGCAAAGATCATTAACATATTGTGAACGAAATTCGTGTTTGAAGTGCGAAAATAGAATTCTTCCGGATCGCCTTCATATGATTCATTGGCTTCAGGTGACTCATTGACATGAGATTAAGGTGAAACAAATGCACAGATATCCCCTAAGGATCATTAGATGTTGTGCACAAAACTCTTGTTTGAATTATGAAAATACTATTCGTTCGTATTGCCTTTATAAGATTCATTAGATTAACGTGACTCATTGACAGGATTTTATTGTGAATCAAATGCACAAACTATCCCACATAGATCATTAGAATGTTGTGCAAGAAACTCATGTTTGAAGTGTGAAAATAGAATTTGTCCGTATTGCCTTTATATGATTCATTGGCTTGACATGACTCATCGACATGATTTAAGGTGAATTAAATGCACAATTTTCCCGCAAAGATCATTGACATGTTATGCTCGAAACTCGTGTTTGAAGTGCGAAAATAGAATTCTTTTGGATCGCCTTCATATGATTCATTGGCTCGAGGTGACTCATTCACATGATATTAAGGTGAAACAAATGCACAACTATCCCCCAAAGGTCATTAGCATGTTTGTTGTGCACAAAAATCAGGTTTGAAGTGCGAAAATAGAATTCGTTCGGATCACCTTCAGATGATTCATTAGCTTCAAGTGACTCATTGACATGATATTAAGGTGAAACAAATGCACAGATTTCTTCTACGGATCATTAGATGTTGTGCACGAAACCCTTGTTTGAAATGTGAAAATACAATTCGTTCGTATTGCCTTCATTTGATTCATTAGATTAACGTGACTCATTGACATGATTTTATCATGAATCAAATGCACAAACTATCTGACACAGATCATTAGCGTGTTGTGCGCGAAACTCATGCTTGAAGTGTGAAAATAGAATTTGTTCGTATTGCCTTCATATGATTCATTAGATTAACGTGACTCATTGACATGATTTTATCATGAAACAAATGCACAAACTATCCCATATAGATCATTAGCATGTTGTGCACGAAACTCATGTTTGAAGTGTGAAAATAGAATTCATTCGACTTGCTTTCATATGATTCAATGGCTTGATGTGACTCGTTGACATGATTTTAAGGTGAAATAAATACATAGATATCCCCCAAGGATTATTTAATGTTGTGCACGAAACTCTTGTTTGGAAAGTGAAAATAGAATTCGTTCATATTGGGTTCATATGATTCATTAGATTAACGTGACTCATTGACATGATTTTATCGTGAAACAAATGCACAAACTATCCCACATAGATCATTAGCATGTTGTTCACGAAACTCATGTTTGAAGTGTCAAAGTAGAATTCGTTCGGATCGCCTTCATGTAATTCATTGGCTTGACGTGACTCATTGACATGATTTTAAGATGAAACAAATGCACTACTTTTCCGCAAGGATCATTAGAATGTTGTGCACAAAACTCATGTTTGAAGTACAAAAATTGAATTCATTCGGATCGCCTTCATATGATTCATTGGCTTGACGTGGCTTATTGACGTGATTTTAGGGTGAAAGAAATACACTAATATTCTATAAAAACCATTAGCATTTTGTGCATGAAACTCATGTTTGAAGTGTGAAAATAAAATTCGTATGTATTTCCTTCATATGGTTCATTAGATTAACGTGACTCATTGACATGATTTTATCGTGAAACAAATGCACAAACTGTCCCATATAGATCATTAGCATGTTGTGCACGAAACTCATGTTTGAAGTGTGAAAATAGAATTCGTTCGATTCGCCTTCATATGATTCATTGGCTTGACGTGACTCGTTGACATAATTTTAAGGTGAAACAAATGCACAAATATCCCCCAAGGATCATTAGCATGTTGTGCACGAAACTCGTGTTTGAAGTGTGAAAATAGGGTTCGTTCGTATCGCCTTAATATGATTCATTATATTGACGTGACTCATTGACATGATCTTATCGTGAAACAAATGCACAAATTGACCCACATAGATCATTAGCATGTTTTGCACGAAATGCATGTTTGAAGTGTGAAAATAGAATTCGTTATGCTCGCCTTCATATGATTCATTGGCTTTGCATGACTCATAGACATGATTTTAAAGTGAAACAAATGCACAACTTTCCCGCAAAGATCATTAACATGTTGTGCACGAAACTCGTGTTTGAAGTGCGAAAATAGAATTCTTCCGGATCGCCTTCATATGATTCATTGGCTTGAGGTGACTCATTGACATGATATTAAGGTGAAACAAATGCACAGATATCCCCCAAGGATCATTAGATGTTGTGCATGAAACTCTTGTTTGAAGCGTGAAAATACAATTCGTTCGTATTGGCTTCATATAATTCATTAGATTAACATGACTCATTGACATGTCGTGAATCAAATGCACAAACTATCCGACATAGATCATTAGCATGTTGTGCACGAAACTCATGTTTGAAGTGTGAAAATAGAATTTGTCCGTATTGCCTTCATATGATTCTTTGGCTTGACATTACTCATTGACATGATTTAAGGTGAAACAAATGCACAACTTTCCCGCAAAGATCATTAACATGTTATGCATGAAACTCGTCTATAAAGTGTGAAAATAGAATTCTTTCGGATTGCCTTCATACGATTCATTGGCTCGAGGAGACTCATTGACATGATATTAAGGTGAAACAAATGCACAACTATCCCCCAACGATCATTAGCATGTTGTGCACAAATATCGTGTTTGAAGTGTGAAAATAGAATTCATTCGGATCCCCTTCAGATGATTCATTAGCTTGAGGTGACTCATTGACTTGATTTTATCGTGAAACAAATGTACAAACTATGTCACATAGATCATTACCATGTTGTGTATGAAACTCATGTTTGAAGTGTGAAAATAGAATTGGTTCGGCTCGCCTTCATATAATTCATTGGCTTGACGTGACTCATTGACATGATTTTGAGGTGAAACAAATGCACAACTATCCCCTAAAGACCATTAGCATATTGTGCACGAAACTCATGTTTGAAGTGTGAAAATAGAATTCATCCATATCGCCTTCATATGATTCATTCGCTTGATGTAACTCGTTGACCTGATTTTACGGTGAAACAAATGCACAACTTTCCCGTAAGATCATTAACATGTTGTGCACGAAACTCGTGTTTAAAGTACGAGAAAAGAATTCTTTCGCATCGTCTTCAGATGATTCATTGGCTCGACGTGACTCATTGACATGATTTTAAGGTGAAACAAATGCACAGATTTCCCTCAAGGATCATTTGATGTTGTGACCGAAACTCTAGTTTGAAGTTTGAAAATGGAATTCGTTCGTATTGCCTTCATATGATTCATTGGCTTGATGTAACTCATTGACCTGATTTTACGGCGAAACAAATGCGCCACTTTCCCGCAAAGATCATTAACATGTTGTGCACGAAACTCGTGTTTGAAATGCAAAAATATAATTCTTTCAGATCGCCTTCATATGATTCATTGGCTCAAGGTGACTCATTGACATGATATTAAGGTGAAGTAAATGCACAACTATACCCTAAAGATCATTAGCATGTTGTCGACGAAAATCATGTTCGGAGTGCGAAAATTGAATTCATTCGGATTGCCTTCAGATGATTCATTAGCTTGAGGTGACTCAATGACGGGATTTTAAGGTGAAAAAAATGCACAGATATCGCTCATGGATCATTTGATCTTGTGCACGAAACTGTTGTTTGAAGTGTGAAAATGGAATTCGTTCGTGTTGCCTTCATATGATCCATTAGATTAACGTGACTCATTAACATTATTTTATCATGAAACAAATGCACAAACTATCCCACATAGATCATTGACATGTTGTGCAGGAAACGATTGTTTGAAGTATGAAAGTAGAACTCGTTTGGATAGCCTTCATATGATTCATTGGCTTGACGTGACTCATTGACATGATTTTAAGGTGAAACAAATGCACAACTATCCCCCAAAGACCATTAGCATATTGTGCACGAAACTCATGTTTGAAGTGTGAAAATAGAATTCATCCGTATCGCCTTCATATGATTCATTGGCTTGATGTAACTCGTTGACCTGATTTTACGGTGAAACAAATGCACAACTTTCCCGCAAGATCATTAACATGTTGCGCACAAAACTCGCGTTTAAAGTACGAAAAAAGACTTCTTTCGCATCATCTTCAGATGATTCATTGGCTCGACGTGACTCATTGACATGATTTTAAGGTGAAACAAATGCACAGATTTCCCTCAAGGATCATTTGATGTTATGGACGAAACTCTAGTTTGAGGTTTGAGAATGGAATTCGTTCGTATTGCCTTCATATGATTCATTGGCTTGACGTAACTCATTGACCTGATTTTACGGCGAAACAAATGCGCCACTTTCCCACAAAGATCATTAACATGTTGTGCACGAAACTCGTGTTTGAAATGCAAAAATATAATTCTTTCAGATCGCCTTCATATGATTCATTGGCTCAAGGTGACTCATTGACATGATATTAAGGTGAAATAAATGCACAACTATACCCTAAAGATCATTAGCATGTTGTCCACGAAAATCATGTTCGGAGTGCGAAAATTGAATTCATTCGGATTGCCTTCAGATGATTCATTAGCTTGAGGTGACTCAATGACGTGATTTTAAGGTGAAAAAAATGCACAGATATCCCTTATGGACATTTGATGTTGTGGACGAAACTCTAGTTTGAAGTGTGAAAATGGAATTCGTTCGTATTGCCTTCTTATGATTCATTGGCTTGACGTAACTCATTGACCTGATTTTACGGCGAAACAAATGCGCCACTTTCCCGCAAAGATCATTAACATGTTGTGCACGAAACTCGTGTTTGAAATGCAAAAATATAATTCTTTCAGATCGCCTTCATATGATTCATTGGCTCAAGGTGACTCATTGACATGATATTAAGGTGAAATAAATGCACAAATATACCCTAAAGATCATTAGCATGTTGTCCACGAAAATCATGTTCGGAGTGCGAAAATTGAATTCTTCGGATTGCCTTCAGATGATTCATTAGCTTGAGGTGAATCATTGACCTGATTTTACGGCGAAACAAATGCACAAACTATCCCACATAGATCATTGACATGTTGTGCAGGAAACACATGTTTGAAGTATGAAAGTAGAACTCGTTTGCATAGCCTTCATATGATTCATTGGCTTGACGTGACTCATTGACATGATTTTAAGGTGAAACAAATGCACAACTATCCCTTAAAGACCATTAGCATATTGTGCACGAAACTCATGTTTGAAGTGTGAAAATAGAATTCATCCGTATCGCCTTCATATGATTCATTGGCTTGATGTAACTCGTTAACGTGATTTTACGGTGAAACAAATGCACAACTTTCCCGCAAGATCATTAACATGTTGTGCACGAAACTCGTGTTTAAAGTACGAAAAAAGAATTCTTTCGCATCGTCTTTAGATGATTCATTGGCTCGACGTGACTCATTGACATGATTTTAAGGTGAAATAAATGCACAGATTTCCCTCAAGGATCATTTGATGTTGTGGACGAAACTCTAGTTTGAAGTTTGAAAATGGAATTCGTTCGTATTGCCTTCATATGATTCATTGGCTTGACGTAACTCATTGACCTGATTTTACGGTGAAACAAATGCGCCACTATCCCCCAAAGACCATTAGCATATTGTGCACGAAACTCATGTTTGAAGTGTGAAAATAGAATTCATCCGTATCGCCTTCATATGATTCATTGACTTGATGTAACTCGTTGACCTGATTTTACGGTGAAACAAATGCACAACTTTCCCGCAAGATCATTAACATGTTGTGCACGAAACTCGTGTTTAAAGTACGAAAAAAGAATTCTTTCGCATCATCTTCAGATGATTCAGTGGCTCGACGTGACTCATTGACATGATTTTAAGGTGAAACAAATGCACAGATTTCCCTCAAGGATCATTTGATGTTGTGGACGAAACTCTAGTTTGAAGTGTGAAAATGGAATTCGTTCGTATTGCCTTCATATGATTCATTGGCTTGACTTAACTCATTGACCTCATTTTACGGCGAAACAAATGCGCCACTTTCCCGCAAAGATCATTAACATGTTGTGCACGAAACTCGTGTTTGAAATGCAAAAATATAATTCTTTCAGATCGCCTTCATATGATTCATTGGCTCAAGGTGACTCATTGACATGATATTAAGGTGAAATAAATGCACAAATATACCCTAAAGATCATTAGCATGTTGTCCACGAAAATCATGTTCGGAGTGCGAAAATTGAATTCTTCGAATTGCCTTCAGATGATTCATTAGCTTGAGGTGAATCATTGACCTGATTTTACGGCGAAACAAATGCACAAACTATCCCACATAGATCATTGACATGTTGTGCAGGAAACACATGTTTGAAGTATGAAAGTAGAACTCGTTTGCATAGCCTTCATATGATTCATTGGCTTGACGTGACTCATTGACATGATTTTAAGGTGAAACAAATGCACAACTATCCCTTAAAGACCATTAGCATATTGTGCACGAAACTCATGTTTGAAGTGTGAAAATAGAATTCATCCGTATCGCCTTCATATGATTCATTGGCTTGATGTAACTCGTTAACGTGATTTTACGGTGAAACAAATGCACAACTTTCCCGCAAGATCATTAACATGTTGCGCACAAAACTCGTGTTTAAAGTACGAAAAAAGACTTCTTTCGCATCATCTTCAGATGATTCATTGGCTCGACGTGACTCATTGACATGATTTTAAGGTGAAACAAATGCACAGATTTCCCTCAAGGATCATTTGATGTTGTGGACGAAACTCTAGTTTGAGGTTTGAAAATGGAATTCGTTCGTATTGCCTTCATATGATTCATTGGCTTGACGTAACTCATTGACCTGATTTTACGGCGAAACAAATGCGCCACTTTCCCACAAAGATCATTAACATGTTGTGCACGAAACTCGTGTTTGAAATGCAAAAATATAATTCTTTCAGATCGCCTTCATATGATTCATTGGCTCAAGGTGACTCATTGACATGATATTAAGGTGAAATAAATGCACAACTATACCCTAAAGATCATTAGCATGTTGTCCACGAAAATCATGTTCGGAGTGCGAAAATTGAATTCATTCGGATTGCCTTCAGATGATTCATTAGCTTGAGGTGACTAAATGACGTGATTTTAAGGTGAAAAAAATGCATAGATATCCCTCATGGATCATTTGATGTTGTGGACGAAACTCTAGTTTGAAGTGTGAAAATGGAATTCGTTCGTATTGCCTTCTTATGATTCATTGGCTTGACGTAACTCATTGACCTGATTTTATGGCGAAACAAATGCGCCACTTTCCCGCAAAGATCATTAACATGTTGTGCACGAAACTCGTGTTTGAAATGCAAAAATATAATTCTTTCAGATCGCCTTCATATGATTCATTGGCTCAAGGTGACTCATTGACATGATATTAAGGTGAAATAAATGCACAAATATACCCTAAAGATCATTAGCATGTTGTCCACGAAAATCATGTTCGGAGTGCGAAAATTGAATTCTTCGGATTGCCTTCAGATGATTCATTAGCTTGAGGTGAATCATTGACCTGATTTTACGGCGAAACAAATGCACAAACTATCCCACATAGATCATTGACATGTTGTGCAGGAAACACATGTTTGAAGTATGAAAGTAGAACTCGTTTGCATAGCCTTCATATGATTCATTGGCTTGACGTGACTCATTGACATGATTTTAAGGTGAAACAAATGCACAACTATCCCTTAAAGACCATTAGCATATTGTGCACGAAACTCATGTTTGAAGTGTGAAAATAGAATTCATCCGTATCGCCTTCATATGATTCATTGGGTCAAGGTGACTCATTGACATGATATTAAGGTGAAATAAATGCACAACTTTCCCGCAAGATCATTAACATGCTGTGCACGAAACTCGTGTTTAAAGTACGAAAAAAGAATTCTTTCGCATAGTCTTCAGATGATTCATTGGCTCGACGTGACTCATTGACATGATTTTAAGGTGAAATAAATGCACAGATTTCCCTCAAGGATCATTTGATGTTGTGGACGAAACTCTAGTTTGAAGTGTGAAAATGGAATTCGTTCGTATTGCCTTCATATGATTCATTGGCTTGACGTAACTCATTGACCTGATTTTACGGTGAAACAAATGCGCCACTATCCCCCAAAGACCATTAGCATATTGTGCACGAAACTCATGTTTGAAGTGTGAAAATAGAATTCATCCGTATCGCCTTCATATGATTCATTGACTTGATGTAACTCGTTGACCTGATTTTACGGTGAAACAAATGCACAACTTTCCCGCAAGATCATTAACATGTTGTGCACGAAACTCGTGTTTAAAGTACGAAAAAAGAATTCTTTCGCATCATCTTCAGATGATTCATTGGCTCGACGTGACTCATTGACATAATTTTAAGGTGAAACAAATGCACAGATTTCCCTCAAGGATCATTTGATGTTGTGGACGAAACTCTAGTTTCAAGTGTGAATATGGAATTCGTTCGTATTGCCTTCATATGATTCATTGGCTTGACGTAACTCATTGACCTGATTTTACGGCGAAACAAATGCGCCACTTTCCCACAAAGATCATTAACATGTTGTGCTCGAAACTCGTGTTTGAAATGCAAAAATATAATTCTTTCAGATCGCCTTCATATGATTCATTGGCTCAAGGTGACTCATTGACATGATATTAAGGTGAAATAAATGCACAACTATACCCTAAAGATCATTAGCATGTTGTCCACGAACATCATGTTCGGAGTGCGAAAATTGAATTCATTCGGATTGCCTTCAGATGATTCATTAGCTCGAGGTGACTCAATTACGTGATTTTAAGGTGAAAAAAATGCACAGATATCCCTCATGGATCATTTGATGTTGTGGACGAAACTCTAGTTTGAAGTGTGAAAATGGAATTCGTTCGTATTGCCTTCTTATGATTCATTGGCTTGACGTAACTCATTGACCTGATTTTATGGCGAAACAAATGCGCCACTTTCCCGCAAAGATCATTAACATGTTGTGCACGAAACTCGTGTTTGAAATGCAAAAATATAATTCTTTCAGATCGCCTTCATATGATTCATTGGCTCAAGGTGACTCATTGACATGATATTAAGGTGAAATAAATGCACAAATATACCCTAAAGATCATTAGCATGTTGTCCACGAAAATCATGTTCGGAGTGCGAAAATTGAATTCTTGGGATTGCCTTCAGATGATTCATTAGCTTGAGGTGAATCATTGACCTGATTTTACGGTGAAACAAATGCACAAACTATCCCACATAGATCATTGACATGTTGTGCAGGAAACACATGTTTGAAGTATGAAAGTAGAACTCGTTTGCATAGCCTTCATATGATTCATTGGCTTGACGTGACTCATTGACATGATTTTAAGGTGAAACAAATGCACAACTATCCCTTAAAGACCATTAGCATATTGTGCACGAAACTCATGTTTGAAGTGTGAAAATAGAATTCATCCGTATCGCCTTCATATGATTCATTGGCTCAAGGTGACTCATTGACATGATATTAAGGTGAAATAAATGCACAACTTTCCCGCAAGATCATTAACATGTTGTGCACGAAACTCGTGTTTAAAGTACGAAAAAAGAATTCTTTCGCATAGTCTTCAGATGATTCATTGGCTCGACGTGACTCATTGACATGATTTTAAGGTGAAATAAATGCACAGATTTCCCTCAAGGATCATTTGATGTTGTGGACGAAACTCTAGTTTGAAGTGTGAAAATGGAATTCGTTCGTATTGCCTTCATATGATTCATTGGCTTGACGTAACTCATTGACCTGATTTTACGGTGAAACAAATGCGCCACTATCCCCCAAAGACCATTAGCATATTGTGCACGAAACTCATGTTTGAAGTGTGAAAATAGAATTCATCCGTATCGCCTTCATATGATTCATTGACTTGATGTAACTCGTTGACCTGATTTTACGGTGAAACAAATGCACAACTTTCCCGCAAGATCATTAACATGTTGTGCACGAAACTCGTGTTTAAAGTACGAAAAAAGAATTCTTTCGCATCATCTTCAGATGATTCATTGGCTCGACGTGACTCATTGACATAATTTTAAGGTGAAACAAATGCACAGATTTCCCTCAAGGATCATTTGATGTTGTGGACGAAACTCTAGTTTCAAGTGTGAATATGGAATTCGTTCGTATTGCCTTCATATGATTCATTGGCTTGACGTAACTCATTGACCTGATTTTAGGGCGAAACAAATGCGCCACTTTCCCGCAAAGATCATTAACATGTTGTGCACGAAACTCGTGTTTGAAATGCAAAAATATAATTCTTTCAGATCGCCTTCATATGATTCATTGGCTCAAGGTGACTCATTGACATGATATTAAGGTGAAATAAATGCACAAATATACCCTAAAGATCATTAGCATGTTGTCCACGAACATCATGTTCGGAGTGCGAAAATTGAATTCTTCGGATTGCCTTCAGATGATTCATTAGCTTGAGGTGAATCATTGACCTGATTTTACGGCGAAACAAATGCACAAACTATCCCACATAGATCATTGACATGTTGTGCAGGAAACACATGTTTGAAGTATGAAAGTAGAACTCGTTTGCATAGCCTTCATATGATTCATTGGCTTGACGTGACTCATTGACATGATTTTAAGGTGAAACAAATGCACAACTATCCCTTAAAGACCATTAGCATATTGTGCACGAAACTCATGTTTGAAGTGTGAAAATAGAATTCATCCGTATCGCCTTCATATGATTCATTGGCTTGATGTAACTCATTAACGTGATTTTACGGTGAAACAAATGCACAACTTTCCCGCAAGATCATTAACATGTTGCGCACAAAACTCGTGTTTAAAGTACGAAAAAAGACTTCTTTCGCATCATCTTCAGATGATTCATTGGCTCGACGTGACTCATTGACATGATTTTAAGGTGAAACAAATGCACAGATTTCCCTCAAGGATCATTTGATGTTGTGGACGAAACTCTAGTTTGAGGTTTGAAAATGGAATTCGTTCGTATTGCCTTCATATGATTCATTGGCTTGACGTAACTCATTGACCTGATTTTACGGCGAAACAAATGCGCCACTTTCCCACAAAGATCATTAACATGTTGTGCACGAAACTCGTGTTTGAAATGCAAAAATATAATTCTTTCAGATCGCCTTCATATGATTCATTGGCTCAAGGTGACTCATTGACATGATATTAAGGTGAAATAAATGCACAACTATACCCTAAAGATCATTAGCATGTTGTCCACGAAAATCATGTTCGGAGTGCGAAAATTGAATTCATTCGGATTGCCTTCAGATGATTCATTAGCTTGAGGTGACTAAATGACGTGATTTTAAGGTGAAAAAAATGCACAGATATCCCTCATGGATCATTTGATGTTGTGGACGAAACTCTAGTTTGAAGTGTGAAAATGGAATTCGTTCGTATTGCCTTCTTATGATTCATTGGCTTGACGTAACTCATTGACCTGATTTTATGGCGAAACAAATGCGCCACTTTCCCGCAAAGATCATTAACATGTTGTGCACGAAACTCGTGTTTGAAATGCAAAAATATAATTCTTTCAGATCGCCTTCATATGATTCATTGGCTCAAGGTGACTCATTGACATGATATTAAGGTGAAATAAATGCACAAATATACCCTAAAGATCATTAGCATGTTGTCCACGAAAATCATGTTCGGAGTGCGAAAATTGAATTCTTGGGATTGCCTTCAGATGATTCATTAGCTTGAGGTGAATCATTGACCTGATTTTACGGTGAAACAAATGCACAAACTATCCCACATAGATCATTGACATGTTGTGCAGGAAACACATGTTTGAAGTATGAAAGTAGAACTCGTTTGCATAGCCTTCATATGATTCATTGGCTTGACGTGACTCATTGACATGATTTTAAGGTGAAACAAATGCACAACTATCCCTTAAAGACCATTAGCATATTGTGCACGAAACTCATGTTTGAAGTGTGAAAATAGAATTCATCCGTATCGCCTTCATATGATTCATTGGCTTGATGTAACTCATTAACGTGATTTTACGGTGAAACAAATGCACAACTTTCCCGCAAGATCATTAACATGTTGCGCACAAAACTCGTGTTTAAAGTACGAAAAAAGACTTCTTTCGCATCATCTTCAGATGATTCATTGGCTCGACGTGACTCATTGACATGATTTTAAGGTGAAACAAATGCACAGATTTCCCTCAAGGATCATTTGATGTTGTGGACGAAACTCTAGTTTGAGGTTTGAAAATGGAATTCGTTCGTATTGCCTTCATATGATTCATTGGCTTGACGTAACTCATTGACCTGATTTTACGGCGAAACAAATGCGCCACTTTCCCACAAAGATCATTAACATGTTGTGCACGAAACTCGTGTTTGAAATGCAAAAATATAATTCTTTCAGATCGCCTTCATATGATTCATTGGCTCAAGGTGACTCATTGACATGATATTAAGGTGAAATAAATGCACAACTATACCCTAAAGATCATTAGCATGTTGTCCACGAAAATCATGTTCGGAGTGCGAAAATTGAATTCATTCGGATTGCCTTCAGATGATTCATTAGCTTGAGGTGACTAAATGACGTGATTTTAAGGTGAAAAAAATGCACAGATATCCCTCATGGATCATTTGATGTTGTGGACGAAACTCTAGTTTGAAGTGTGAAAATGGAATTCGTTCGTATTGCCTTCTTATGATTCATTGGCTTGACGTAACTCATTGACCTGATTTTATGGCGAAACAAATGCGCCACTTTCCCGCAAAGATCATTAACATGTTGTGCACGAAACTCGTGTTTGAAATGCAAAAATATAATTCTTTCAGATCGCCTTCATATGATTCATTGGCTCAAGGTGACTCATTGACATGATATTAAGGTGAAATAAATGCACAAATATACCCTAAAGATCATTAGCATGTTGTCCACGAAAATCATGTTCGGAGTGCGAAAATTGAATTCTTCGGATTGCCTTCAGATGATTCATTAGCTTGAGGTGAATCATTGACCTGATTTTACGGCGAAACAAATGCACAAACTATCCCACATAGATCATTGACATGTTGTGCAGGAAACACATGTTTGAAGTATGAAAGTAGAACTCGTTTGCATAGCCTTCATATGATTCATTGGCTTGACGTGACTCATTGACATGATTTTAAGGTGAAACAAATGCACAACTATCCCTTAAAGACCATTAGCATATTGTGCACGAAACTCATGTTTGAAGTGTGAAAATAGAATTCATCCGTATCGCCTTCATATGATTCATTGGCTCAAGGTGACTCATTGACATGATATTAAGGTGAAATAAATGCACAACTTTCCCGCAAGATCATTAACATGTTGTGCACGAAACTCGTGTTTAAAGTACGAAAAAAGAATTCTTTCGCATAGTCTTCAGATGATTCATTGGCTCGACGTGACTCATTGACATGATTTTAAGGTGAAATAAATGCACAGATTTCCCTCAAGGATCATTTGATGTTGTGGACGAAACTCTAGTTTGAAGTGTGAAAATGGAATTCGTTCGTATTGCCTTCATATGATTCATTGGCTTGACGTAACTCATTGACCTGATTTTACGGTGAAACAAATGCGCCACTATCCCCCAAAGACCATTAGCATATTGTGCACGAAACTCATGTTTGAAGTGTGAAAATAGAATTCATCCGTATCGCCTTCATATGATTCATTGACTTGATGTAACTCGTTGACCTGATTTTACGGTGAAACAAATGCACAACTTTCCCGCAAGATCATTAACATGTTGTGCACGAAACTCGTGTTTAAAGTACGAAAAAAGAATTCTTTCGCATCATCTTCAGATGATTCATTGGCTCGACGTGACTCATTGACATAATTTTAAGGTGAAACAAATGCACAGATTTCCCTCAAGGATCATTTGATGTTGTGGACGAAACTCTAGTTTCAAGTGTGAATATGGAATTCGTTCGTATTGCCTTCATATGATTCATTGGCTTGACGTAACTCATTGACCTGATTTTACGGCGAAACAAATGCGCCACTTTCCCACAAAGATCATTAACATGTTGTGCTCGAAACTCGTGTTTGAAATGCAAAAATATAATTCTTTCAGATCGCCTTCATATGATTCATTGGCTCAAGGTGACTCATTGACATGATATTAAGGTGAAATAAATGCACAACTATACCCTAAAGATCATTAGCATGTTGTCCACGAACATCATGTTCGGAGTGCGAAAATTGAATTCATTCGGATTGCCTTCAGATGATTCATTAGCTCGAGGTGACTCAATTACGTGATTTTAAGGTGAAAAAAATGCACAGATATCCCTCATGGATCATTTGATGTTGTGGACGAAACTCTAGTTTGAAGTGTGAAAATGGAATTCGTTCGTATTGCCTTCTTATGATTCATTGGCTTGACGTAACTCATTGACCTGATTTTATGGCGAAACAAATGCGCCACTTTCCCGCAAAGATCATTAACATGTTGTGCACGAAACTCGTGTTTGAAATGCAAAAATATAATTCTTTCAGATCGCCTTCATATGATTCATTGGCTCAAGGTGACTCATTGACATGATATTAAGGTGAAATAAATGCACAAATATACCCTAAAGATCATTAGCATGTTGTCCACGAAAATCATGTTCGGAGTGCGAAAATTGAATTCTTGGGATTGCCTTCAGATGATTCATTAGCTTGAGGTGAATCATTGACCTGATTTTACGGTGAAACAAATGCACAAACTATCCCACATAGATCATTGACATGTTGTGCAGGAAACACATGTTTGAAGTATGAAAGTAGAACTCGTTTGCATAGCCTTCATATGATTCATTGGCTTGACGTGACTCATTGACATGATTTTAAGGTGAAACAAATGCACAACTATCCCTTAAAGACCATTAGCATATTGTGCACGAAACTCATGTTTGAAGTGTGAAAATAGAATTCATCCGTATCGCCTTCATATGATTCATTGGCTCAAGGTGACTCATTGACATGATATTAAGGTGAAATAAATGCACAACTTTCCCGCAAGATCATTAACATGTTGTGCACGAAACTCGTGTTTAAAGTACGAAAAAAGAATTCTTTCGCATAGTCTTCAGATGATTCATTGGCTCGACGTGACTCATTGACATGATTTTAAGGTGAAATAAATGCACAGATTTCCCTCAAGGATCATTTGATGTTGTGGACGAAACTCTAGTTTGAAGTGTGAAAATGGAATTCGTTCGTATTGCCTTCATATGATTCATTGGCTTGACGTAACTCATTGACCTGATTTTACGGTGAAACAAATGCACCACTATCCCCCAAAGACCATTAGCATATTGTGCACGAAACTCATGTTTGAAGTGTGAAAATAGAATTCATCCGTATCGCCTTCATATGATTCATTGACTTGATGTAACTTGTTGACCTGATTTTACGGTGAAACAAATGCACAACTTTCCCGCAAGATCATTAACATGTTGTGCACGAAACTCGTGTTTAAAGTACGAAAAAAGAATTCTTTCGCATCATCTTCAGATGATTCATTGGCTCGACGTGACTCATTGACATAATTTTAAGGTGAAACAAATGCACAGATTTCCCTCAAGGATCATTTGATGTTGTGGACGAAACTCTAGTTTCAAGTGTGAATATGGAATTCGTTCGTATTGCCTTCATATGATTCATTGGCTTGACGTAACTCATTGACTTGATTTTAGGGCGAAACAAATGCGCCACTTTCCCGCAAAGATCATTAACATGTTGTGCACGAAACTCGTGTTTGAAATGCAAAAATATAATTCTTTCAGATCGCCTTCATATGATTCATTGGCTCAAGGTGACTCATTGACATGATATTAAGGTGAAATAAATGCACAAATATACCCTAAAGATCATTAGCATGTTGTCCACGAACATCATGTTCGGAGTGCGAAAATTGAATTCTTCGGATTGCCTTCAGATGATTCATTAGCTTGAGGTGAATCATTGACCTGATTTTACGGCGAAACAAATGCACAAACTATCCCACATAGATCATTGACATGTTGTGCAGGAAACACATGTTTGAAGTATGAAAGTAGAACTCGTTTGCATAGCCTTCATATGATTCATTGGCTTGACGTGACTAATTGACATGATTTTAAGGTGAAACAAATGCACAACTATCCCCCAAAGACCGTTAGCATATTGTGCACGAAACTCATGTTTGAAGTGTGAAAATAAAATTCATCCGTATCGCCTTCATATGATTCATTGGTTTGACGTGACTCATTAAAGTTATTAAAGGGTGAAAGAAATGTACAAATGTCCTATAAAAACCATTAGCTTGTTTGTGCACGAAATTCATGATTGAAGTGTGAAAATAAAATTCTTATGTATCTCCTTCATATGATTCATTTGCTTGACGTGACTTATTGACATGATATTAAGGTGAGACAAATGCACAACCTTCCCACAAAGATCATTACCATGTTGTGCATGAAAATCATGTTTGAAGTGTGAAAATAGAATTCTTTCGGATCGCCTTCTATTGATTTATTGGCTAGAGGTGACTCATTCACATGATTATAAGTTGAAACAAATGCACAACTATCCCCCTAAGATCATTTCCATGTTGTGCACGAAAATCATGTTTGAAATGTGAAAATAGAATTCGTTCATATCGCCTACATATGATTCATTAGTTTAACGTGACTCATCGACATGATTTTAAGCCGAAACAAATGCACAACTTTCCCACAAAGATCATTAGAATATTGTGCACGAAACTCGTGTTTGAAGTACGAAAATTGCATTCATTCGTATCTCCTTCATATGATTCATTGGCTTGACGTGACTCATTGACTTGAATTTATGATGAAACAAATGCACAAATATCCTACAAAGACCACTAGCATGTTGTGCACGAAACTCATGTTTGAAGTGTGAAACTAGAATTCATCTGTATCACCTTCATATGCTTCATTGGCTTGACGTGACTTATTGACATAGTTTTAAGGTGAAACAAATGCACAACCTTACCGCAAAGATCATTACCAAGTTGTGCAAGAAACTCATGTTTGAAATGTGAAAATGAATTCGTTCAAATCGCCTTCATATGATTCATTTGCTTGACGTGACTCATTGACATGATTTTAAGGCGAAACAAATGCACAACTATCCCCCAAAGACCATTAGCATTTTGTGCACTACACTCATGTTTGAAGTGTGAAAATAGAATTCACTCGTATTGTCTTCATATGATTCATTAGATTAACGTGACTGATTGACATGATTTTAAGGTGAAACAAATGCACAACTATTCCCTAATGTCCATTAGCATGTTGTGGACGAAACTCATGTTTGAAGTGTGAAACTGGAATTCGTCCGTATCGCCTTCATATGCTTCATTGGCTTGATGTGACTTATTGACATAATTTTAAGGTGAAACAGATGTACAACTTTCTCGCAAAGATCATTAAAATGTTGTGTACAAAACCCATGTTTGAATTGCGAAAATAGAATTATTTGGCTCGCCTTCATCTGATTCATTGCTCTGAGGTAACTCATTGACATGATTTTATCGTGAAACAAATGCACAAACTATCCGACATAGATCATTAGCATGTTGTGCACAAAATTCATGTTTGAAATGCAAAAATTGAATTTGTTCAGATCGCCTTCATGTGATTCATTGGCTTCACGTGACTTATTGACATAATTTTAAGGTAAAACAAATGCACAACTTTCTCGTAAAGATCATCACATGTTGTGCACAAAACTCATGTTTGAAGTGCGAAAATAGAATTCGTTCAGATTACCTTTATATTATTCATTGGCTTGACGTGACTCATTCGCATGATTTTAAGGTTAAACAAGTGCACAACTTTCCTGCAAATATCATTAGCATGTTGTGCACGAAAATCGTGTCTGAAGTGCAAAAATAGAATTCGTCTGGATAGCCTTCATATGATTAATTAGCTTCAGGTGACTCATTGACATGATATTAAGGTTAAAAAAATGCACAACTATACCCCAAAGATTATAAACTTATTGTGCACGAAACTTGTGTTTGAAGTGTGAAAATAGAATTCGTTCGTATCGCCTTTATATAATTCATTTGATTAACGTGACTCATTGACATGATTTTACTGTGAAACAAATGCAAAAACAGTCCCACATAAATCATTAGCATGTTGTGCACGAAGCTCATGTTTGAAGAGTGAAAATAGAATTCGTTCGGCTCGCCTTCATATGATTCATTGGCTTTACGTGACTCATTGACATGATTTTAAGGTGAAACAAATGCACAACTTTCCTGCAAAGATCATTAACATGTTGTGCACGAAACTCGTGTTTGAAGTGAGAAAATAGAATTCTTTCAAATCGCCTTTATATGATTCATTAGCTTGAGGTGAATCATTGACATTATATTAAGGTGAAACAAATGCACAGAAATCCCCCAAGGATCATTAGATGTTGTGCACGAAACTCTTGCTTGAAGTGTGAAAATAGAATTCGTTTGTATTGCCTTCAGATGATTCATTAGATTAACATGACTCATTAACATTATTTTATCGTGAATCAAATGCACAAACTATCCGACATAGATCATTAGCATGTTGTGCACGAAACTCATGTTCGAAATATGAAAGTAGAATTCGTCCGTATCACCTTCATATGATTCATTGGCTTGACATAACTCATTGACATGTTTTTAAGGTGAAACAAATGCACAAACTTTCCAGCAAAGATCATTAGAATGTTGTGCACGAAACTCGTGTTTGAAGTACGAAAATTGAATTCGGTCGGATCGCCTTCACATGATTCATTGGCTTGACGTGACTTATTGACGTGATTTTAGCGTGAAAGAAATTCACAAATATCCTAGAAAGACCATTTGCATGTTGTGCATGAATCTATATTTGAAGTGTGAAATTAAATTCGTATGTATCGCCTTCATATGATTCATTGGCTTGACGTGACTTATTGACATAATTTTTTGGTGAAACAAATGCACAACGTTCCCACAAAGATCATTACCAAGTTGTGCACAAAAATCATGTTTGAAGTGTGAAAATAGAATTCTTTCGGATCACCTTCTATTGATTTATTGGCTACAGGTGACTCATTGACATGATTTTAAGGTGAAACAAATGCGCAACTATCCCCCAAAGACCATTAGCATGTTGTGCATGAAACTCATGTTTGAAGTGTGAAAATAGAATTCGTCCGTATCGCCTTCGTATGATTCATTGGTTTGACGTGACTCATTGATATGATTGTAAGGTGAAACAAATGCACAACTTTCCGGCCAAGATCATGAGCATGTTGTGCAGAAAATTCATGTTTGAAGTGTGAAAATAGAATTCTTTTGGATCGCCTCCATATGATTCATTGGCTTGAGGTGACTCACTGACATGATTTTAAGGTGAAACAAATGCATAAATGTCCCCCAAGGATCACTGGCATGTTGTGCATGAAACTCGTGTTTGAAGTGTGAAAATAGGATTCGTTCATCTCGCCTTAATATGATTCATTGACTTCACATGACTTCTTGACACAATTTTAAGGTGAAAGAAATGCACAACTTTGCTGCAAAGATCATTAGAATGTTCTTGTGTATGAAACTCATGTTTGAAATGCGAAAATAGAATTATTTTGGATCGCATTCATCTGATTCATTGGCCTGAGATGACTCATTGACATGATTTTACTATGAAACAAATGCACTAACTATGCCACATAGATCTTTAGCATGTTGTGCACAAAAATCATGTTTGAAGTGCGAAAGTAGAATTCGTTCGGATCGGCTACGTGTGATTCATTGGCTTCACCCGACTTATTGACATAATTTTAAGGTAAAAGAAATGCCCAACTTTCCCACAAAGATCATTAGCATGTTGTGCGCAAAACTCATGTTTGAAGTGCGAAAATAGAATTCATTCGGATCGCCTTTATATCATTCATTGGCTTCACGTGACTCATTGACATGATATGAAGGTGAAACAAATGCATAACTGTCCCCCAAAGATCATTAGCATGTTGTGCACAAATATCATGTTTGAAGTGTGAAAATAGAATTCATTCATATCGCCTTCATACGATTCATTGGATTAACGTGATTCACTAACATGATTTTATCGTGAAACAAATGCACAAACTATCCCCCACAGATCATTAGAATGTTGTGCACAAAACTCATGTATGAAGTGCGAAAACAGAACTCGTCCGGATCACCTTCATATTATTCATTGGATTAACGTGACTCATTCACATTATTTTATTGTGAAACAAATTCACAGATATCCCCCAAGGATCATTAGATGTTGTGCACGAAACCCTTGTTTGAAGTGGGAAAATAGAATTCGTTCTGATCGCCTTCATATGATTCATTAGGTTGAGGTGACTCAATGACATGATTTTAAGGTGAAACAAATGCACAAACTATCCCCCATAGATCATTAGCTTGTTCTGCACAAAACTCATATTTGTAGTCAGAAATAGAATTCGTTCGGATTGCCTTCATATGATTCATTGGCTTGATGTGACTCATTGACATGATTTTAAGGTGAAACAAATGCACAACTTTCCCGGAAAGATCATTAGAATGTTGTGCACGAAACTCGTGTTTGAAGTACGAAAATTGAAGTCGTTCGGATCGCCTTCATATGATTCATTGGCATGACGTGACTCATTGACATGATTTTAGGGTGAAAGAAATGCACAAATATCCTACAAAGACCATTAGGCTATTGTGCACGAAACTCATGTCTGAAGTGTGAAAATAAAATTTGTATGTATTGCCTTCATATGATTCATTAGATTGACGTGACTCATTGACATGATTTTATTGTGAAACAAATGCACAACTTTCCCGCAAAGATCATTAGAATGTTGTGAACGAAACTCGTGTTTGAAGTACAAAAATAGAATTCGTTCGGATCGCCTTCATACGATTCATTGGCCTGACGTGATTTTAGGGTCAAACAAATGCACAAATATCCTACCAAGACCATTAACTTGTTCTGCATGAAACTCATGTTTGAAGTGTGAAACTAGAATTGGTATGTATTGCCTTCATTTGATTCACTGGCTTAACGTGACTTATTGACATAATTTTAAGGTGAAACAACTGCACAACGTTCCCGCAAAGATCATTAGAATGAAACTCATTTTTGAACTGCGAAAATAGAATTATTCCGGATCGCCTTCATCTCATTCATTGGCCTGAGATGACTCATTGGCATGATTTTTTCGTGAAACCAATGCACTAACTATCCGACATAGATCATTAGCATTATGTGCACAAAACTCATGTTTGAAGTGTGAAAATAGAATTCATTCGGATCGCCTTCATATGATTCATTTGCTTGACGTGACTCATTGACGTGATTTTAGGGTGAAAGAAATGCACATATATCCTACAAAGACCATTTGCTTGTTGTGCACGAAACTCATGTTTGCAGTGTGAAATTAAATTCGTATGTATCCCCTTCATAAGATTCATTGGCTTGATGTGACTTATTGACATAATTTTATGGTGAAACAAATGCACAATGTTCCCGCAAAGATCATTACCAAGTTGTGGACGAAAATCATGTTTGAAGTGTGAAAATAGAATTCTTTCGGATCACCTTCTATTGATTTATTGGCTAGAGGTGACTCATTGACATGATTTGAAGGTGAAACAAATGCACAACTATCCCGAAAAGACCATTAGCATTGTTGTGCACGAACCTCATGTTTGAAGTTTGAAAATAGAATTCGCCTGTATCGCCTTCATATGATTCATTGACTTAACGTGACTCATTGATATGATTGTAAGGTGAAACAAATGCACAACTTTCCGGCAAAGATCATTACCATGTTGCGCACGAAACTCGTGTTTCAAGTGCGAAAATAGAATTCTTTTGGATCGCCTCCATATGATTCATTGGCTTGAGGTGACTCATTGACATAATTTTAAGGTGAAACAAATGCACAAATATCCCCCAAGGATCACTAGCATGTTGTGCACGAAACGCGTGTTTGAAGTGTGAAAATAGGATTCGTATCGCCTTAATATGATTCATTGGCTTAACATGACTTTTTGACATAATTTTAAGGTGAAACAAATGCACAAGTTTCCCGCAAAGATCATTAGAATGTTGTGTACGAAACTCATGTTTGAACTGCGAAAATAGAATTATTTCGGATCGCCTTCATCTGATTCATTGGCCTTAGATGACTCATTGACATGATTTTATCGTGAAACAAACGCATTAACTATCCCACGTAGATCATTAGCATGTTGTGCACAAAACTCATGTTTGAAGTGCGAAAACAGAATTCATTCGGATCACCTTCGTGTGATTCATTGGCTTCACGTGACTTATTGACATTATTTTAAGGTAAAAGAAATGCCCAACTTTCACGAAAAGATCATTAGCATGTTGTGCACAAAACTCATGTTTGAAGTGCGAAAATAGAATTCGTTCATATCGTCTTCATATTATTCATTGCATTAACGTGACTCACTGACATGATTTTATCTTGAAACAAATGCACAAAATATCCCTGATAGATCATTAGCATGTTCTCCACGAAACTCATGTATGGACTGCGAAAATATAACTTGTTCGGATCGCTTTCATATGATTCATGACATTAACGTGACTCAGTTACATCATTTTATCGTGAAACAAATGCACAAACTATCCCACATAGATCACTAACATGTTGGGCACGAATCTCATGTTTGAAGTGCAAAAATAGAACTCGTTTGGATCACCTTCATATGATTCATTGGAGTAACAAGACTCATTCACATGGTTTTATTGTGAAACAATGCACAACTATGCCCCAAATATTATTACAATGTTGTGCATGAAACTCGTGTTTGAAGTGCGAAATTGGAATTCGTTCGTATCACCTTCATATGATTCATTTGCTTGAGGTGACTCATTGACATGATTTTAAGGTGAAACAAATGCACAACTATCCCCTAAAGATCATTAGCATGTTGTGGACGAACCTCGTGTTTGAAGTGTAAGAATAGAATTCATTTGTATCGCCTTCATATTATTCATTGGATTAACGTGACTCATTGACATGATTTTATTGTGAAACAAATGCACAAACTATCCCCCATAGATCATTAGCATGTTGTGCACGAAATTCATGTATGAAGTGCGAAAATAGAACTCGTTCGGATCGCCTTCATATGATTCATTGGATTAACGTGACTCATTTACATGATTTTATTGTGAAACAAATGCGAAAACTATCCCACATAGATCATTAACATGTTGTGCACGAAACTCATGTTTGAAGCGCGAAAATAGAACTCGTTTGGATCGCCTTCATATGATCCATTGGCTTTATGTGACTCATTGACATGATTTTAAGGTGAAACAAATGTATCCCCCTTAGATCATTAGCATGTTGTCCACGAAACTCATGTATGAAGTGTGAAAATAGAACTCGTTCGAATCACCTTCATATGATTCATTGGATTAACATGACTCATCGACATGATTTTATCGTGAAACAAATGCACAATCTATCCCACATAGATCATTAAGATGTTGTGTACGAAACTCATGTTTGAAGTGTGAAAATAGAACTCGTTTGGATCGCCTTCATATGATACATTGGCTTGGTGTGACTCATTGACACGATTTTAAGGTGAAACAAATGTTTCCCCCTTAGATCATTGGCATGTTATCCACAAAACTCATGTATGAAGTGTGAAAATAGAATTCGTTCGGATCACCTTCATATGATTCTTTGGATTAACATGACTCTTTGAGATGATTTTAAGGTGAAACAAATGCAAAACTATCCCCCAAATATTATTAGCATGTTGTGCACAAAACTCGTGTTTGAAGTGTGAAAATAGAATTTGTTCGTATCGCCTTCATTTAATTCATTAGATTAACGTGACTCATTGACATGATTTTATCGTGAAACAAATGCACAAACTATCCCCCATAGATCATTAGCATGTTGTGCACGAAACTCATGTTTGAAGTGCGAAAATAGAATTCGTTTGCATTGGCTTCATATGATTCATTTGCTTGAGGTGACTCATTGACATGATTTTAAGGTGAACCAAATGCACAACTATCCCCCAATGATCATTAGCATGTTGTGGACGAAACTCGTGTTTGAAGTGTGAAAATAGAATTCATTCGGATTGGCTTCAAATGATTCATTAGCTTGAGGTGACTCATTGACATGATTTTAAGGTGACACAAATGCACAACTATCCCCCAAAGATAATTGGCATGTTGTGCACGAAACTCATCTTTGAAATGCGAAAATAGAACTCTTTTGGATCGTTTTTATATGATTCATTGGCTTGACGTGACTCACGGACATGATTTTATTGCGAAACAAATGCACAAACTATCCCCCATAGATCATTAGCATGTTGTGCACGAAACTCATGTATGAAGTGCGAAAATAGATATCGTTCAGATTGCTTTAGTATGATTCATTAGATTAACGTGACTCACTGACAATATTTTATCATGGAACAAATGCACAAAGTATCCCACATATATCATTATCATGTTATGCACGAAACTCATGTTTGAAGTGTGAAAATAAAACTCTTTTGGATCGCCTTCATATGATTCATTGGCTTGACGTGACACATTGACATGAATTTATGGTGAAACAAATGCAAAACTACCCTCCAAATATTATTAGCATGTTGTGCACGAAACTCGTGTTTGAAGTGGAAATATAGAACTCGTTCGGATCGCCTTCATATAATTCATTGGATTAACGTGACTGATTGCCATGATTTTATCGTAAAACAAATGCACAAACTATCCCACATAGATCATTAGCATGTTGTGCACGAAACTCGTGTTTGAAATGTGAAAATAGAATTCATTCGTATCGCCTTCATATGATTCATTGGATTAACGTAACTCACTGACATGATTTTATCGTGAAACAAATGCACAAACTATCCCCCATAGATCATTAGCATGTTGTGTACGAAACTCATGTATCAAGTGCGAAAATAGAACTTGTTCGGATTGCCTTCACATGATTCATCTGATTAACATGTCTCATTTACATGATTTTATCGTGAAACAAATGCACAAACAACCCCACATATATCATTAACGTGTTGTGCACGAAACTCATCTTTGAAATGTGAAAATAGAACTCGTTCCGATCGCCTTCATATGATTCATTGGCTTGACGTGACTCATTAACATGACTTTAAGGTGAAACAATCACACAACTATCCCCTAAAGATCCTAAGTATGTTGTGCACGAAACTTGTATTTCAAGTGTGAAAATAGAATTCATTCGTATCGCCTTGATATTATTCATTACTTTAACGTTACTCACTGACATGATTTTATCGTGAAACAAATGCACAAAATATCCCCGATAGATCATTAGCATGTTGTGCACGACACTCATGTATGAAGTGCAAAAATATAACTCGTTAGTATCACTTTCATATGATTCATTGGATTAATGTGACTCATTTACATGATTTTATCGTGAAACAAATGCACAAACTTATCCCACATAGATCATTAACATGTTGTGCACGAATTTCATGTTTGTAGTGCGAAAATAGAACTCGTTTGGATCACCTTCATATGATTCATTGTTGTAACATGACTCATTCACATGGTTTTATTGTGAAACAAATGCACAACTATGCCCCAAATATCTTTAGCAAGTTGTGTGCGAAACTCGTGTTTGAAGTGTTAAATTAGAATTCGTTCGTATCGCCTTCATATGATTCATTGGATTAACATAACTCACTGACATGATTTTATTGTGAAACAAATGCACAAACTATCCCCCATAGATCATTAGAATGATGTGCACGAAACTCTGTATGAAGTGCAAAAATAGAACTTGTTCGGATCGCCTTCCTATGATTCATTGGATTAATGTGACTCATTGACATAACTTTATCGTGAAACAAATGCACAAAGTATCCCACATATATCATTATCATGTTGTACACAAAACTCATGTTTAAAGTGTGAAAATAGAACTCGTTTGGATCGCCTTGATGTCACTCATTGACATGATTTTAAGGTTAAATAAATGCACAACTATCCCCCAATGATCATTTGCATGTTGTGCACAAAACTCGTGTTTGAAGTGTGAAAATAGAATTCATTCGGATTGGCTTCATATGATTCATTTGCTTGAGGTGACTCATTGACATGATTTTAAGGTGAAACAAATGCACAACTATGCCCCAAAGATCATTAGTATGTTGTGCACGAAACTCGTGTTTGAGCTATGAAAATAGAATTCGTTCGGATCGCTTTTATATGATTCATTGGATTAACGTTACTCATTTACATGATTTTATCGTGAAACAAATGCACAAACTATCCCACATTGATCATTAACATGTTGTGCACGAAACTCATGTATGAAGTACGAAAATAGAATTCGTTCGTATCGCCTTCATATGATTCATTGGCTTAACGTGACTCATTGACATGATTTTAAGGTGAAACAAATGCACAACTATCCCCTAAAGATCATTAGTATGTTGTGCATGAAACTCGTATTTAAAGTATGAAAAAAGAATTCGTTCGTATTGCCTTCACATGATTCATTGGATTAACGTGACTCTTTCACATGCTCTTATCCTGAAACAAATGCACAAACTATCCCCCATAGATCATTAGCATGTTGTGCACGAAACTCGTGTATGAAGTGCGAAAAAAGAACTTGTTCCTATCACCTTCATATGATTCATTAGATTAACGTGACTCACTGACATGATTTTATCGTGAAACAAATGCACAAACTATCCCCCATAGATCATTAGCATGTTGTGCACGACATGCATGTTTGAAGTATGAAAATAGAACTCGTTCGGATCACCTTCATATGATTCATTCGATTAACGTGACTCATTGATATGATTTTATCGTGAAACAAATGCACAAACTATCCTACATAGATCATTAGGATGTTGTGCGTGAAACTCATATATGAAGTGCGAAAATAGAACTTGTTCGGATCGCTTCATATGATTCATTGGATTAACATGACTCATTGACATGATTATACCGTGAAACAAATGTACAAACTATCCCACATATATCATTAACATGTTGTGCACAAAACTCATCTTTCAAATGCGAAAATAGAACTCTTTTGGATCGCCTTCATACGATTCATTGGCTTGACATGACTCATTGACATGATTTTAAGGTGAAACGAATGCACAACTATCACCCAAAAAATCATTAGTATGTTGTGCACAAAACCCATGTTTGAAGTGTGAAAATAGAATTCATTCAGATTTGCTTTATATGATTCATTGGCTTGACATGACTTATTGACATGATTTTAAGTTGAAACAAATGCAAAACTATTCCCCAAATATTATTTGCATGTTGTGCCCGAAACTCGTGTTTGAAGTGTAAAAATAGAATTCGTTGTTATCCCCTTCGTCTGATTTATTGGATTAACATGACTCACATACATGATTTTATCGTGAAACAAATGCACAAACTATCCCCCATAGATCATTAGCATGTTGTGTACGAAACTCATGTATGAAGTGCGAAAGTAGAACTTGTTCGGATGACCTTCATATGATTCATTGCATTAACGTGACTCATTTACATCATTTTGTCGTGAAACAAATGCACAAACTATCCTTCATATATCATTAACATCTTGTGCACAAAACTCATCTTTGAAATGCGAAAAATAGAACTCGTTTGGATCGCTTTCATATGATTCATTGGCTTGATGTGACTCATTAACATGATTTTAAGGTGAAACAAATGCACAACTATCCCCCAAAGATCATTAGTTTGTTGTGCACAAAACTCGTATTTAAAGTGTGAAAATAATCGTTCGTATCGCCTTCATATTATTCATTGGATTAATGTGACTCACTGACATGATTTTATCATGAAACAAATGCAAAAAATATCCCTGATAGATCATTAGCATGTTGTGCACGAAACTCATGTATGAAGTGCAAAAATATAACTCGTTCGGATCGCTTTCATATAATTCATTGGATTAACATGACTCATATACATGATTTTATCGTGAAACAAATGCACAAACTATCCCACATAGATCATTACCATGTTGTGCACGAATCTCATGTTTGAAGTGCAAAAATAGAACTCATTTGGATCACCTTCATATGATTCATTGGAGTAACTTGACTCATTCACATGGTATTATTGTGAAACAAATGCACAACTATGCCCCAAATATCATTAGCAAGGTGTGCACAAAACTCGTGTTTGAAGTATGAAATTAGAATTCGTTCGTATCACCTTCATTTATTGTGAAACAAATGCACAAACTATCCCCCGTAGATAATTAGCATATTGTGCAGGAAACTCGGGTATGAAGTGCGAAAATAGATATCGTCCGGATCGTCTTCCTACGATTTATTGGATTAACCTGACTCCTTGACATGATTTTATTGTGAAACAAATGCATAAACTATCCCACATGTTGTGCACGAAATTCATCTCTAAAATGCGAAAATAGAACTCTTTTGGATCGCCTTCATATGATTCATTGGCTTGACGTGACACATTGACATGAATTTATCGTGAAACTAATGCACAAAGTATCCCACATATATCATTATCATGTTGTGCACGAAACTAATGTTTGAAGTGTGAAAATAGAACTCGTTTGGATCGCCTTCATATGATTCATTTGCTTGATGTCACTCATTGACATGATTTTGTGGTGGAACAAAAGCACAACTATCCCCCAAAGATCATTAGCATGTTGTGCACGAAAATCGGATTTGAAGTGCAAAAATAGAATTCATTCAGATTGGCTTCATATGATTCATTTGCTTGAGGTGACTCATTGAGTTCAATTTCAGGTGAAAAAAATGCACAACTATCCCCCAAAGAACATTATTATGTTGTGCACGAAACTTGTGTTTGGACTGTGAAAATAGAATTCGTTCGGATCGCTTTCATATAATTCATTAGATTAACGTGAATCATTTACATGATTTTATCGTGAAACAAATGCACAAACTATCCCAGCATTGATCATTAACATGTTCTGCACGAAACTAATGTACGAAAATAGAATTCATTCGTATCGCCTTCATATGATTCATTGGCTTGACGTGACTCATTAACATTATTTTAAGGTGAAACAAATGCACAACTATCCCCCAAAGATCATTAGTATGTTGTGCACGAAACTCGTATTTAAAGTGGGAAAATAGAATTCGTTCGTATCGCCTTCATATGATTCATTGGATTGACTTCACTCATTGACATGATTTCATCGTGAAACAAATGCACAAACTATCCCACATATATATTATTAAAATGTTGTGCATGAAACTAATCTTTGAAATGCGAAAACAGAACTCGTTTGGATCGCCTTGATATGACTCATTGGCTTGACGTGATCATTAACATGATTTTAAGGTGAAACAAATGCACAACTATCCCCCAAAGATCATTAGTATGTTGTGCACAAAACCCGTGTTTAAAGTGCGAAAATGGAATTCTTTCATATCGCCTTCATATGATTCATCGGATTAACATGACTCACTGACATTATTTTGTTGTGACACAAATGCACAAACTATCCCCCATAGATCATTAGCATGTTGTGCACGAAACTCATGTTTGAAGTGCGAAAATAGAACTCGTTCGGATCACTTTCGTATGATTGATTTGCTTAATGTCACTCATGGACATGATTTTAAGGTGAAACAAATGCACAACTATCCCCCAAAGATCATTAGTAAGTTGTGCACGGAACTCGTGTTTGAAGTGCGAAAATTGAATTAATTTGGATTGGCTTCATATGATACATTTGCTTGAGGTGACTCATTAACATGATTTTAAGGTGAAACAAATGCACAACTATCCCCCAAAGATCATTAGCATGTTGTACACGAACCTCGTGTTTGAAGTGTGAAAATAGAATTAATTCGGATTGGCTTCATATCATTCATTAGCTTGAGGTGACTCATTGACATGGTTTTAAGGTGAAACAAATGCACAACTATCCCCCAAAGATCATTAGCATGTTGTGCCCGAAACTCGTGTTTGAAGTGTGAAATTAGAATTCGTTTGTATCGCCTTCTTATGATTCATTGGATTAACGAGACTCACTGATATGATTTTATTGTGAAACTAATGCACAAATTATTCCCCATAGATCATTAGCATGTTGTGCACGAAACTCGGGTATGAAGTGTGAAAATAGATATCGTTCGGTTTGCCTTCTTATGATTCATTGGATTAACATGACTCATTGACATGATTTTATTATGAAACAAATGCAGAAACTATCACACATGTTGTGCACGAAATTCATCTTTCAAATGCGAAAATAGAACTTGTTTGGATCGCCTTGATATGACTCATTGGCTTGACGTGATCATTAACATGATTTGAAGGTGAAACAAATGCACAGCTATCCCCCAAAGATCATTAGTATGTTGTGCACAAAACCCGGGTTTAAAGTGCGAAAATGGAATTCTTTCATATCGCCTTCATATGATTCATCGGATTAACGTGACTCATTGACATTATTTAATTGTGACACAAATGCACAAACTATCCCCCATAGATCATTAGCATGTTGTGCACGAAACTCATGTTTGAAGTGCGAAAATAGAACTCGTTCGGTTCGCTTTCATATGATTGATTTGCTTAATGCCACTTATTGACATGATTTTAAGGTGAAACAAATGCACAACTATCCCCCAAAGATCATTAGCATGTTGTGCACGAAACTCGTGTTTGAAGTGCGAAAATTGAATTAATTTGGATTGGCTTCATATGATTCATTTGCTTGAGGTTACTCATTGACATGATTTTAAGGTGAAACAAATGCACAACTATCCCCCAAAGATCATTATCATGTTGTACACGAACCTCGTGTTTGAAGTGCGAAAATAGAATTCATTCGGATTGGCTTCATATGATTCATTAGCTTGAGGTGACTCATTGACATAGTTTTAAGGTGAAACAATGCACAACTATCCGCCAAAGATCATTAGCATGTTATGCCCAAAACTCGTGTTTGAAGTGTGAAATTAGAATTCATTTGTATCGCCTTCATATGATTCATTGGATCGACGTGACTCACTGACATGATTTTATTGTGAAACAAATGCCCAAACTATACCCCATAGATCATTAGCATGTTGTGCACGAAACTCAGGTATGAAGTGTCAAAATAGATATCGTTCGGATCGCCTTCCAATGATTCATTGGATTAACATGACTCATTGACATGATATTATTATGAAACAAATGCAAAAACTATCACACTTGTTGTGCACGAAATTCATCTTTGAAATGCGAAAATAGAACTCGTTTGGATCGCCTTTACATGACTCATTGGCTTGACGTGATCATTAACATGATTTGAAGGTGAAACAAATGCACAACTATCCCCCAAAGATCATTAGTATGTTGTGCACAAAACCCATGTTCAAAGTGCGAAAATGGAATTCTTTCATATCGCCTTCATATGATTCATCGGATTAACGTGACTCACTGACATTATTTTATTGTGACACAAATGCACAAACTATCCCCCATAGATCTTAGCATGTTGTGCACGAAACTCATGTTTGAAGTGCGAAAATAGAACTCGTTCGTATCGCTTTCATATCATTGATTTGCTTGATGTCACTCATTGACTGGATTTTAAGGTAAAACAAATGCACAACTATCCCCCAAAGATCATTAGCAAGTTGTGCACAAAACTCGTGTTTGAAGTGCGAAAATTGAATTCATTTGGATTGGCTTCATATGATTCATTTGCTTGAGGTGACTCATTGACATGGTTTTAAGGTGAAAAAAATGCACAACTATCCCCCAAAGATTATTAGCATGTTGTACACGAAACTCGTGCTTGAAGTGTGAAATTAGAATTCGTTTGTATCACCTTCATATGATTCATTGGATTAACGTGACTCACTGACATGACTTTATTTTGAAACAAATGCACAAACTATCCCCCATAGATCATTAGCTTTTGTGCACGAAACTCGGGTATGAAGTGTGAAAATAGATATCGTTCGGATCGCCTTCCAATGATTCATTGGATTAACGTGACACATTGACATGATTTTATTATGAAACAAATGCAGAAACTATCACACATGTTGTGCACGAAATTCATCTTTGAAATGCGAAAATAGAACTCTTTTGGATCGCCTTCATATGATTCATTGGCTTGACGTGACACATTGACATGAATTTATGGTGAAACAAATGCAAAACTACCCTCCTAATATTATTAGCATGTAGTGCACGAAACTCGTGCTTGAAGTGCAAATATAGAACTCGTTCGGATCACCTTCATATGATTCATTGGATTAACGTGACTGATTGACATGATTTTATCGTGAAACAAATGCACAAACTATCCCACATAGATCATTAGCATGTTGTGCACAAAACTCGTGTTTAAAGTGCGAAAATAGAATTGATTCGGATTGGCTTCATATGATTCATTAGCTTGAGGTGACTCACTGACATGATTTTATCGTGAAACAAATGCAAAAACTATCCCACATAGATCATTAGCATGTTGTGCACGGCACTCGTGTTTGAAATGTTAAAATAGAATTCATTCGTGCTGCCTTCATATGATTCATTGGATTAACGTAACTCACTGACTTGATTTTATCGTGAAACAAATGCACAAACTATCCCCCATAGAACATTAACATGTTGTGCACAAAACTCGTGTTTAAAGTGCGAAAATAGAATTCATTCGGATTGGCTTCATGTAATTCATTAGCTTGAGGTGACTCATTGACATGATTTTAAGGTGAAACAAATGCACAACTATCCCCCAAATGTCATTAGCATGTTGTGCCCGAAACTCGTGTTTGAAGAGTGAAATTGGAATTCGTTTGTATCGCCTTCATATGCTTCATTGGATTAACGTGACTCACTGACATGATTTCATTGTGAAACAAATGCACAAACTATCCTCCATAGATACTTAGCATGCTGTGCACGAAACATGGGTATGAAGTGCGAAAATAGATATTGTTCGGATTGCCTTCCAGTGATTCATCGGATTAACGTAACTCACTGACATGATTTTATCATGAAACAAATGCACAAACTATCCCCCATATATCATTAGCATGTTGTGCACAAAACTCGTCTTTGAAGTGTGAAAATAGAATTCATTCAGATGGGCTTCATTTGATTCATTAGCTTGAGGTGACCCATTGACATGATTTTAAGGAGAAACAAATGGACAACTATCCCCCAAAGATCATTAGCATGTTGTGCCCGAAACTCGTGTTTGAAGTGTGAAATTAGAATTCATTCTGATCGCTTTCCTACGATTCTTTGGATTAACGTGACTCATTGACATGATTTTATTATGAAACAAATGCAGAAACTGTCACACATGTTGTGCACGAAATTCATCTTTGAAATGCGAAAATAGAACTATTTTGGATCGCCTTCATATGATTCATTGGGTTTACGTGACACATTGACATGAATCTATGGTGAAACAAATGTAAAACTACCCTCCAAATATTATTAGCATGTTGTGCACGAAACTCGTGTTTGAAGTGCAAATATAGAACTCGTTCGAATCGCCTTCATATGATTCATTGGATTAACGTGACTGATTGACATGATTTTATCGTGAAACAAATGCACAAACTATCCCACATAGATCATTAGCATGTTGGGCACAAAACTCGTGTTTAAAGTGCGAAAATAGAATTGATTCGGATTGGCTTCATATGATTCATTAGCTTGAGGTGACTCATTGACATGATTTTAAGGTGAAACAAATGCACAACTATCCCCCAAATATCTTTAGCATGTTGTGCCCGAAACTCGTGTTTGAATAGTGACATTAGAATTCGTTTGTATCGCCTTGATATGATTCATTGGATTAACGTGGTTCACTGACAAGATATCATTGTGAAACAAATGCACAAACTATCCTCCATAGATCATTGCTAATGTTGTGCACGAAACTCGGGTATGAAGTGCGAAAATAGATATTGTTCGGATTGCCTTCCTATGGTTCATCGGATTAACGTAACTCACTGATATGATTTTATCATGAAACAAATGCACAAACTATCCCCCATAGATCATTAGCATGTTGTGCACGAAACTCATGTTTGAAGTGCGAAAATAGAATTCGTTTGCATTGGCTTCATATGATTCATTTGCTTGAGGTGACTCATTGACATGATTTTAAGGTGAACCAAATGCACAACTATCCCCCAATGATCATTAGCATGTTGTGGACGAAACTCGTGTTTGAAGTGTGAAAATAGAATTCATTCGGATTGGCTTCAAATGATTCATTAGCTTGAGGTGACTGATTGACATGATTTTAAGGTGACACAAATGCACAACTATCCCCCCAAAGATAATTGGCATGTTGTGCACGAAACTCATCTTTGAAATGCGAAAATAGAACTCTTTTGGATTGTTTTTATATGATTCATTGGCTTGACGTGACTCACGGACATGATTTTATTGCGAAACAAATGCACAAACTATCCCCCATAGATCATTAGCATGTTGTGCACGAAACTCATGTATGAAGTGCGAAAATAGATATCGTTCAGATTGCTTTAGTATGATTCATTAGATTAACGTGACTCACTGACAATATTTTATCGTGGAACAAATGCACAAAGTATCCCACATATATCATTATCATATTATGCACGAAACTCATGTTTGTAGTGTGAAAATAAAACTCTTTTGGATCGCCTTCATATGATTCATTGGCTTGACGTGACACATTGACATGAATTTATGGTGAAACAAATGCAACACTACCCTCCAAATATTATTAGGATGTTGTGCACGAAACTCGTGTTTGAAGTGCAAATATAGAACTCGTTCGGATCGCCTTCATATGATTCATTGGATTAACGTGACTGATTGCCATGATTTTATCGTAAAACAAATGCACAAACTATCCCACATAGATCATTAGCATGTTGTGCACGAAACTCGTGTTTGAAATGTGAAAATAGAATTCATTCGTATCGCCTTCATATGATTCATTGGATTAACGTAACTCACTAACATGATTTTATCGTGAAACAAATGCACAAACTATCCCCCATAGATCATTAGCATGTTGTGCACAAAACTCGTGTTTGAAGCGCGAAAATAGAGTTCATTCGGATTGGCTTCATATGATTCATTAGCTTGAGGTGACTCATTGACATGATTTAAAGGTGAAACAAATGCACAACTATCCCCCAAATATCATTAGCATGTTGTGCCCGAAACTCGTGTTTGAAGAGTGAAATTATAATTCGTTTGTATCGCCTTCATATGATTCATTGGATTAACATGACTCACTGACATGATTTCATTGTGAAACAAATGCACAAACTATCCCCCATTGATCATTAGTATGTTATGCACGAAACTCGGGTATGAAGTGCGAAAATAGATATCGTTCGGATCGCCCTCCTATGATTCATTGGATTAACATGACTCACTGACATGATTTTATTGTGAAACAAATGCACAAACTATCCCCCATAGATCATTAGCATGTTGTGCACAAAACTAGGGTATGAAGAGCGAAAATAAATATCGTTCGGATCGCCCTCCTATGATTCATTGGATTAACTTGACTCGTTGACATGATTTTATTGTGAAACAAATGCAGAAACAATCCCACATGTTGTGTACGAAATTCATCTTTGAAATGTAAAAATAGAACTCTTTTGGATCGCCTTCATATGATTCATGATTCATTGGATTAACATGACTCACTGACATGATTTCATTGTGAAACAAATGCACAAACTATCCCCCATTGATCATTAGTATGTTATGCACGAAACTCGGGTATGAAGTGCGAAAATAGATATCGTTCGGATCGCCCTCCTATGATTCATTGGATTAACATGACTCACTGACATGATTTTATTGTGAAACAAATGCACAAACTATCCCCCATAGATCATTAGCATGTTGTGCACAAAACTAGGGTATGAAGAGCGAAAATAAATATCGTTCGGATCGCCCTCCTATGATTCATTGGATTAACTTGACTCATTGACATGATTTTATTGTGAAACAAATGCAGAAACAATCCCACATGTTGTGTACGAAATTCATCTTTGAAATGTAAAAATAGAACTCTTTTGGATCGCCTTCATATGATTCATTTGCTTGACGTGACACATTGACATGAATTTATCATGAAACTAATGCACAAAGTATCCCACATATATCATTATCATGTTGTGCACGAAACAAATGTTTGAAGTGCGAAAATAGAACTCGTTTGGATCGCCTTCATATCATTCATTTGCTTGATGTCACTCATTGACATGATTTTAAGGTGCAACAAAAGCACAACTATCCCCCAAAGATCATTAGCATGTTGTGCACGAAAATAGGATTTGAAGTGTGAAAATAGAATTCATTTGGATTGGCTTCAGATGATTCATTTGATTGAGGTGACTCATTGACATGAATTTCAGGTGAAACAAATGCACAACTGTACCACAAAGATTATTAGTATGTTGTGCACGAAACTCACATTTGAACTGTGAAAATAGAATTTGTTCGGATCGCTTTCATATAATTCATTCGATTAACGTGACTCATTTACATGATTGTGTCATGAAACAAATGCACAAACTATCCCACATTGATCATTAACATGTTGTGCACGAAACTCATGTACGAAGTACGAAAAAAAATTCATTTGTATCGCCTTCAAATGATTCATTGGCTTGACGTGACTCGTTAACATTATTTTAAGGTGAAACAAATGCACAACTATCCCCCAAAGATCATTAGTAAATTGTGCACAATACTCGTATTTAAAGTGTGAAAATAGATTTCGTTCGTATCACCTTCATGTGATTCATTGGAATAACTTGACTCATTGACATGATTTTATCGTGAAACAAATGCACAAACTATCCACATATATATTATTAACATGTTGAGCATGAAACTCATCTTTGAAATGCGAAAATAGAACTCATTTGGATCGCCTTCATATGATTCATTGGCTTGACGTGACTAATTAACATGATTTTAAGGTGAAACAAAAGCACAACTATCCTCCAAAGATCATTAGTATGTTGTGCATGAAACCAGTGTTTGAAGTGCGAAAATGGAATTCTTTCATATCACCTTCATATGATTCATCGGATAAATGTGACTCTCACTGATATGATTTTATTTTGACAGAAATGCACAAACTATCCCACAAATATCATTAGCATGTTGTGTACGAAACTCGTGTTTGAAGTGCAAAAATAGAACTCGTTTGGATTGCCTTCATATGATTGATTTGCTTGATGTCACTCATTGACATGATTTTAAGGTGAACCAAATGCACAATAATCCCCCAAAGATCATTAGCATGTTGTGCACGAAACTCGTGTTTGAAGTGCGAAAATGGAATTCATTTTGATTGGCTTCATATGATTCATTTGCTTGAGGTGACTCATTGACATGATTTTGAGGTGAAACAAATGCACAAACTATCCCCCATAGATCATTAGCATGTTGTGCACGAAACTCATGTTTGAAGTGCAAAAATAGAACTCGTTCAGATTGCCTTCATATGACTGATTTGCTTGATGTCACTTACTGACATGATTTTAAGGTGAACAAATGCACAACTATCCCCCAAAGATCATTACCATGTTATGCACGAAACTCGTCTTTGAAGTGCGAAAATAGAATTCATTTGGATTGGCTTCATATGATTCGTTTGCTTGAGGTGACTCATTGACATGATTTTAAGGTGAAACAAATGCAATTATCCCCGAAAGATCGTTACCATGTTGTGCCCGAAACTCATTTTTAAAGTGTGAAATTAGAATTCGTTTGTATCGCCTTCAATGATTCATTGGATTAACGTGACTCACTGACATGATTTTATTCTGAAACAAATGCACAAACTATCCCACATAGATCATTAGCATGTTGTGCACGAAACTCGGGTGTGAATTGCAAAAATAGAACTCGTTCAGATTGCCTTCATATGACTGATTTGCTTGATGTCACTTACTGACATGATTTTAAGGTGAACAAATGCACAACTATCCCCCAAAGATCATTACCATGTTATGCACGAAACTCGTCTTTGAAGTGCGAAAATAGAATTCATTTGGATTGGCTTCATATGATTCATTTGCTTGAGGTGACTCATTGACATGATTTTAAGGTGAAACAAATGCACAACTATCCCCGAAAGATCGTTACCATGTTGTGCCTGAAACTCATTTTTAAAATGTGAAATTAGAATTCGTTTGTGTCGCCTTCAATGATTCATTGGATTAACGTGACTCACTGACATGATTTTATTCTGAAACAAATGCACAAACTATCCCTCATAGATCATTAGCATGTTGTGCACGAAACTCGGGTGTGAAGTGCGAAAAGAGATATCGTTCAGATTGCCTTCCTATGATTCATTGGATTAACGTGACACATTGACATGATTTTATTATGAAACAAATGCAGAAACTATCTCACATGTTGAGCACGAAATTCATCTTTGAAATGCGAAAATAGAACTCTTTTGGATCGCGTTCATATGATTCATTGGCTTGACGTGACACATTGACATGAATTTTTGGTGAAACAAATGCAGAATTACCCCCCAAATATTATCAGCATCTTGTGTGCGAAACCTGTGATTGAAGTTCGAATATAGAAGTCGTTCGAATCGCATTCATATTGTTCATTGTATTAACGTGACTGATTGACATGATTTTATCGTGAAACAAATGCACAAACTATCCTACAAAGAACATTAGCATGTTGTGCACGAAACCCGTGTTTGAAATGTGAAAATCGAAATCATTCGTATCGCCTTCATATGATTCATTGGATTAACGTAACTCACTGACATGATTTTATCGTGAAACAAATGCACAAATTATCCCCCCATAGATCATTAGCATGTTTTGCACAAAACTCGTGTTTGAAGTGCAAAAATAGAACTCGTTCAGATTGGCTTCATATGATTGATTAGCTTGAGGTGACTCATTGACATGATTTTAAGGTGAAACAAATGCACAATTGACCCCCAAATATCATTAGCATGTTGTGCCCGAAACTCGTGTTTGAAGAGTGAAATTAGAATTCGTTTGGATTGGCTTCATATGATTCATTTGCTTGAGGTGACTTATTGACATGATTTTAAGATGAAACAAATGCACAACTATCCCCAAAAGATCATTAGCATGTTGTGCACGAAACTTGTGTTTGAAGTGCGAAAATAGAACTGGTTTGGATCGCCTTCATATGATTGATTTGCTTGACGTTACTTATAGAAATGATTTTAAGGGGAAACAAATGCACAACTATCCCTCAAAGATCATTAGCGTGTTGTGCACGAAACTCGTGTCTGAATTGCGAAAATAGAATTAATTCGGATTGGCACAACATGTTTCATTGGATTAAGGTGACTCATTGACATTATTTTAAGGTGAAACAAATGCACAACTATCCCCCAAATATCATTAGCATGTTGTGCCCGAAACTCGTGTTTGAAGAGTGAAATTAGAATTCGTTTGGATTGGCTTTATATGATTCATTTGCTTGACGTGACTCATTAACATGATTTTAATGTGAAACAAAAGCACAACTATCCGCCAAAGATCATTAGTATGTTGTGCATGAAACCAATGTTTGAAGTGCGAAAATGGAATTCTTTCATATAACCTTCATATGATTCATCGGATTAATGTGACTCTCACTGATATGATTTTATTTTGACACAAATGCACAAACTATCTCCCATAGATCATTAGCATGTTGTGCACGAAACTCATGTTTGAAGTGCAAAAATTGAACTCGTTCAGATTGCCTTCATATGACTGATTTGCTTGATGTCACTTACTGACATGATTTTAAGGTGAACAAATGCACAACTATCCCCCAAAGATCATTACCATGTTATGCACGAAACTCGTCTTTGAAGTGCGAAAATAGAATTCATTTGGATTGGCTTCATATGATTCGTTTGCTTGAGGTGACTCATTGACATGATTTTAAGGTGAAACAAATGCAATTATCCCCGAAAGATCGTTACCATGTTGTGCCCGAAACTCATTTTTAAAGTGTGAAATTAGAATTCGTTTGTATCGCCTTCAATGATTCATTGGATTAACGTGACTCACTGACATGATTTTATTCTGAAACAAATGCACAAACTATCCCCCATAGATCATTAGCATGTTGTGCATGAAACTCGGGTGTGAAGTGCGAAAAGAGATATCGTTCGGATCGCCTTCCTATGATTCATTGGATTAACGTGACTTATTGACATGATTTTATTATGAAACAAATGCAGAAACTATCCCACATGTTGAGCACGAAATTCATCTTTGAAATGCGAAAATAGAACTCTTTTGGATCGCGTTCATATGATTCATTGGCTTGACGTGACACATTGACATGAATTTTTGGTGAAACAAATGCAGAATTAGCCCCCAAATATTATCAGTATCTTGTGTGCGAAACCTGTGATTGAAGTTCGAATATAGAAGTCGTTCGAATCGCATTCATATTATTCATTGTATTAACGTGACTGATTGACATGATTTTATCGTGAAACAAATGCACAAACTATCCTACAAAGAACATTAGCATGTTGTGCACGAAACTCGTGTTTGAAATGTGAAAATCGAAATCATTCGTATCGCCTTCATATGATTCATTGGATTAGCGTAACTCACTGACATGATTTTATCGTGAAACAAATGCACAAATTATCCCCCATAGATCATTAGCATGTTGTGCACAAAACTCGTGTTTGAAGTGCAAAAATAGAACTCGTTCGGATTGGCTTCATATGATTGATTAGCTTGAGGTGACTCATTGACATGATTTTAAGGTGAAACAAATGCACAACTGACCCCCAAATATCATTAGCATGTTGTGCCCGAAACTCGTGTTTGAAGAGTGAAATTAGAATTCGTTTGGATTGGCTTCATATGATTCATTTGCTTGACGTGACTCATTAACATGATTTTAAGGTGAAACAAAAGCACAACTATCCGGCAAAGATCATTAGTATGTTGTGCATGAAACCAGTGTTTGAAGTGCGAAAATGGAATTCTTTCATATAACCTTCATATGATTCATCGGATTAATGTGACTCTCACTGATATGATTTTATTTTGACACAAATGCACAAACTATCCCCCATAGATCATTAGCATGTTGTGCACGAAACTCATGTTTGAAGTGCAAAAATAGAACTCGTTCAGATTGCCTTCGTATGACTGATTTGCTTGATGTCACTTACTGACATGATTTTAAGGTGAACAAAGGCACAACTATCCCCCAAAGATCATTAGCATGTTATGCACGAAACTCGTCTTTGAAGTGCGAAAATAGAATTCATTTGGATTGGCTTCATATGATTCATTTTCTTGAGGTGACTCATTGACATGATTTTAAGGTGAAACAAATGCACAACTATCCCCGAAAGATCGTTACCATGTTGTGCTCGAAACTCATTTTTAAAGTGTGAAATTAGAATGTGTTTGTATCGCCTTCAATGATTCATTGGTTTAACGTGACTCACTGACATGATTTTATTCTGAAACAAATGCACAAACTATCCCCCATAGATCATTAGCATGTTGTGCACGAAACTCGGGTGTGAAGTGCGAAAAGAGATATCGTTCGGATCGCCTTCCTATGATTCATTGGATTAACGTGACTCATTGAGATGATTTTATTATGAAACAAATGCATAAACTATCCCACATGTTGAGCACGAAATTCATCTTTGAAATGCGAAAATAGAACTCTTTTGGATCGCGTTCATATGATTCATTGGCTTGACGTGACACATTGACATGAATTTTTGGTGAAACAAATGCAGAATTACCCCCCAAATATTATCAGCATCTTGTGTGCGAAACCTGTGATTGAAGTTCGAATATAGAAGTCGTTCGAATCGCATTCATATTGTTCATTGTATTAACGTGACTGATTTACATGATTTTATCGTGAAACAAATGCACAAACTATCCTACAAAGAACATTAGCATGTTGTGCACGAAACTCGTGTTTGAAATGTGAAAATCGAAATCATTCGTATCGCCTTCATATGATTCATTGGATTAACGTAACTCACTGACATGATTTTATCGTGAAACAAATGCACAAATTATCCCCCATAGATCATTAGCATGTTGTGCACAAAACTCGTGTTTGAAGTGCAAAAATTGAACTCGTTCGGATTGGCTTCATATGATTGATTAGCTTGAGGTGACTCATTGACATGATTTTAAGGTGAAACAAATGCACAACTGACCCCCAAATATCATTAGCATGTTGTGCCCGAAACTCGTGTTTGAAGAGTGAAATTAGAATTCGTTTGGATTGGCTTCATATGATTCATTTGCTTGACGTGACTCATTAACATGATTTTAAGGTGAAACAAATGCACAACTATCCTCCAAAGATCATTAGTATGTTGTGCATGAAACCAGTGTTTGAAGTGCGAAAATGGAATTCTTTCATATCACCTTCATATGATTCATCAGATTAATGTGACTCTCACTGATATGATTTTATTTTGACACAAATGCACAAACTATCCCCCATAGATCATTAGCATGTTGTGCACGAAACTCATATTTGAAGTGCAAAAATAGAACTCGTTCAGATTGCCTTCATATGACTGATTTGCTTCATGTCACTTACTGACATGATTTTAAGGTGAACAAATGCACAACTATCCCCCAAAGATCATTAGCATGTTATGCACGAAACTCGTCTTTGAAGTGCGAAAATGGAATTCATTTGAATTGGCTTCATATGATTCATTTGCTTGAGGTGACTCATTGACAAGATTATAAGGTGAAACAAATGCAATTATCCCCGAAAGATCGTTACCATGTTGTGCCCGAAACTCATTTTTAAAGTGTGAAATTAGAATTCGTTTATATCGCCTTCAGTGATTCATTGGATTAACGTGACTCACTGACATGATTTTATTCTGAAACAAATTGACAAACTATCCCCCATAGATCATTAGCATGTTGTGCATGAAACTCGGGTGTGAAGTGCGAAAAGAGATATCGTTCGGATCGCCTTCCTATGATTCATTGGATTAACGTGACTCACTGACATGATATGATTGTGAAACAAATGCACAAACTATCCCACATGTTGAGCACGAAATTCATCTTTGAAATGCAAAAATAGAACTCTTTTGGATCGCGTTCATATGATTCATTGGCTTGACGTGACACATTGACATGAATTTTTGGTGAAACAAATGCAGAATTACCCCCCAAATATTATCAGCATCTTGTGTGCGAAACCTGTGATTGAAGTTCGAATATAGAAGTCGTTCGAATCGCATTCATATTATTCATTGTATTAACGTGACTGATTGACATGATTTTATCATGAAACAAATGCACAAACTATCCTACAAAGAACATTAGCATGTTGTGCACGAAACTCGTGTTTGAAATGTGAAAATCGAAATCATTCGTATCTCCTTCATATGATTCATTGGATTAACGTAACTCACTAACATGATTTTATCGTTAAACAAATGCACAAATTATCCCCCATAGATCATTAGCATGTTGTGCACAAAACTCGTGTTTGAAGTGCAAAAATAGAACTCGTTCGGATTGGCTTCATATGATTGATTAGCTTGAGGTGACTCATTGACATGATTTTAAGGTGAAACAAATGCACAACTGATCCCCAAATATCATTAGCATGTTGTGCCCGAAACTCGTGTTTGAAGAGTGAAATTAGAATTCGTTTGGATTGGCTTCATATGATTCATTTGCTTGAGGTGACTCATTGACATGATTTTAAGATGAAACCAAAGCACAACTATCCCCAAAAGATCATTAGCATGTTGTGCACGAAACTTGTGTTTGAAGTGCGAAAATAGAACTGGTTTGGATCGCCTTCATATGATTCATTTGCTTGACGTTACTTATAGAAATGATTTTAAGGGGAAACAAATGCACAACTATCCCTCAAAGATCATTAGCATGTTGTGCACGAAACTCGTGTCTGAAGTGCGAAAATAGAATTAATTCGGATTGGCACGACATGTTTCATTGGATTAAGGTGACTCATTGACATTATTTTAAGGTGAAACAAATGCACAACTATCCCCCAAATATCATTAGCATGTTGTGCCCGAAACTCGTGTTTGAAGAGTGAAATTAGAATTCCTTTGGATTGGCTTCATATGATTCATTTGCTTGACGTGACTCATTGACATGATTTTATCGTGAATCAAATGCACAAACTATCTCACATAGATGATTAACATGTTGTGCACGGAACTCATGTTTGAAGTGCAAAAATAGAACTCGTTTGGATCACCTTCATATGATTCATTGGCATGACGTTACTCATAGACATGATTTTAAGGGGAAACAAATGCACAACTATCCCTCAAAGATCATTAGCATGTTGTGCATGAAGTGCGAAAATAGAATTCATTCGGATTAGGACAATATGATTCATTAGATTAAGCTGACTCATTGACATTATTTTAAGGTGAAACAAATGCACAACTATCCCCCATAGATCATTAGCATGTTGTCCACGAAGCTCGTGTCTGAAGTGCGAAAATAGAATTCATTCGGATTGGCACCATATGATTCATTGGATTAAGGTGACTCATTGACATTATTTTAAGGTGAAACAAATGCACAACTATCCCACATTGATCATTAACATGTGGTGCACGAAACTCATGTTTGAAGTCCAAAAATAGAACTCCTTTAGATTACCTTCATATGATTAATTGGAATAACGTAAATCACTGAAATGATCTTATCGTGAAACAAATTCACAATCCCCCATAGATCATTAACATGTTGTGCACGAAACTCATGTATGAAGTGGGAGAATAAAACTCGTTCGTATCGCCTTCATATGATTCATTGGATTAACGTGACCCATTGACCTGATTTTACTGTCAAACAAATGCACAAACGATCCCACATGTTGTGCATGAAATTCATCTTTGAAATGCGAAAATATAACTCTGTTAAATCGCCTTCATATGATTCATTGGCTTGGCGTGACTCATTGACATGAATTTATGGTGAAACAAATGCAAAAGTATCCTCCAAATACTATTAGCATCTTGTGCACGAAACTCGTGTTTGAAGTGCGAATATAGAACTCGTTCAGATCGTCTTCATATGATTCATTGGATTAATGTGACTGATTGACATGATTTTATCATGAAACAAATGCACAACCTATCCCACATAGATCATTAACATGTTGTGCACGAAACTCATGTTTGAAGTGTGAAAATATAATTCGTTCGGATCGCCTTCATATGATTCAATATGTTGATGTGACTCATTAGCATGATTTTAAAGTGAAATAAATGCAAAACTATCCCCCAAAGATCGGTAACATATTGTGCATGGAACTCGTATTTGAAGTGTGGAAATAAATTCCTTCGGATCGCCTTCAAATGATTCATTGGCTTGAGGTAATTCATTGACATGATTTTAGGATGAAACAAATGCACAACTATCCCCCAAATATTATTAGCATGTTGCTCACGAAACTCGTGTTTTAAATACCAATATAGAATGCATTTGGATTGCCTTTATATGATTCATTAGCGTGGGGTGACTCACTGACATGATTTAAAGGTGAAACAAATACACAACTATCCCCCAAAGATCATTAGCATGTTCTGCACAAAACTCGTGTTCGAAATGTGAGAATAGAATTCATTCATATCGCCTTCATATGATTCATTGGATTAACGTGACTCATTGACATGATTTTATCATGAAACAAATGCACAAATTATCCCCCATAGATCATTCGGATGTTGTGCACGAAACTCATGTTTGAAGTGCGAAAATAGAACTTGTTTAGACCGGCTTCATATGATTCATTTGCTTGATGTCACTAATTGACATGATTTTAAGGTGAGACAAATGCACAACTATCCCCCAAAGATCATTAGCATATTGTGCACAAAACTCGTGTTTGAAATGCGAAAATAGAATTCATTCGGATTGGCTTCATATGATTCATTAGATTAACGTGACTCACTCACATGATTTTATCGTGAAAAAAATGAACAAACTATCCCCCATAGATCATTAGCATGTTGTGCATGAAACTCATGTATTAAGTGCGAATAGAATTTGTTCATATCGCCTTCATATGATTCATTGGCTTGACGTGACTGATTAACATGATTTTAAGGTGAACTAAATGCACAACTATCCCCCAAAGATCATTAGTATGTTGTGCACGAAACCTGTGTTTGAAGTGCGAAAATAGAATTCGTTCGGATCGCCTTCATATGATTCATTGGCATGGGGTGACTTATTGACATGATTTTAAGGTGAAACAAATGCACAACTATCCCCCAAAGATCGTTACTATGTTGGGGCGAAACTCGTGTTTGAAGTGTGAAAATAGAATTCATTAGTATCGCCGTCATATGATTCATTGGCTTGACGTGACTCATTGACTTTATTTTAAGGTGAAACAAATGCAAAACTATATTCCCTAAAATTATAAGCATGTTGTGCCCGAAACTCATGTTTGAAGTGTGAAAATACAATTCGTTCTTATCCCCTTCATATGATTCATTGGATTAACATGGCTCATTGACATGATTTTATCGTAAAACAAATACACAAACTATCCCCCATAGATCATTAGCATGTTGTGTACGAAACTCATGTATGAAGTGCGAAAATAGAACTTGTTCGGATCGCCTTCATATGATTCATTGGGTTAACTTGACTCATTGACATGATTTTATCATAAAACAAATGCACAAACTATCCCACAAATATCATTAAAATGTTGTGCACGAAACACATCTTTGAAATGCGAAAATACAACTTGTTTGGATCGCCTTCATATGATTCATTGGCTTGATGTGACTTATTAACATGATTTTAAGGTGAAACAAATGCACAACTATCCCCCAAAGATCATTAGTATGTTGTGCATGAAACCCGTGTTTGAAGTGCGAAAATCGAATTCATTCATATCGCCTTCATATGATTCATTATATTTACGTGACTCACTGACATGATTATAGGGTGATATAAATGCAAAACTATTCTCCAAAGATCATTAGCATGTTGTGCACGAAATGCATGCATGAAGTACGAAAATCGAACTCATCCGGATCACCTTCACATGATTCATTGGATTAACGTGACTCATTGATATGATTTTATCGTGAAAGAAATGCACAAACTATCCTACATAGATCATTAGGATATTGTGCACGAAACTCATCTTTGAAGTGCGAAAATAGAACTTGTTTGGATCGCTTCATATGATTCATTGGATTAACGTGACTCATTGACATGATTTTATCGTGAAACAAATGCACAAACTATCCCACATATATCATTAACATGTTGTGCACGAAACTCAACTTTCAAATGCGAAAATAGAACTCTTTTGGATCGCCTTTATATGATTCATTGGCTTGACGTGACTCGTTGACATGATTTTAAGGTGAAACAAATGCACAACTATCCCCTAAAGATCATCAGTATGTTGGGGACAAAGCACGTCTTTGAGGTGGGAAAATAGAATTGATTCGGATCGCCTTCATATGATTCATTGGCTTGACGTGACTCATTGACTTGATTTTAAGGTGAAACAATTCCAAACTATTCCCTAAATATTATAAACATGTTGTGCCTGAAACTCGTGTTTGAAGTGTGAAAATACAATTCGTTCTTATCCCCTTCATATGATTCATTGGATTAACATGACTCACTAACATGATTTTATCATAAAACAAATACACAAATTATCCCTTATAGATCATTAGCATGTTGTGTAGGAAACTCATGTATGAAGTGCGATAATAGAACTTGTTCGGATCACCTTCATATGATTCATTGGATTAACTTGACTCATTAACATGATTTTATCGTGAAACAAATGCACAAACTATCCCACAAATATCATTAACATGTTGGGCACGAAACTCATCTTTGAAATGTGAAAATAGAACTTGTTTGGATCGCCTTCATATGATTCATTGGCTTGACGTGACTTACTAACGTGATTTTAAGGTGCAACAAATGCACAACTATCCCCCAAAGATCATTAGCATGTTGTGCATAAAACTCGTGTTTAAAGTGCGAAAATGGAATTCATTCGGATTGGCTTCATATGATTCATTAACTTGAGGTGATCCTTGACATGATTTTAAGGTGAAACAAATGCACAGCAATCCCTCAAAGATCATTAGCATGTTTTGTTTGATGTGTGAAAATTGAATTCATTCGGATTGGCTTCATATGATTCATTAACTTGAGGTGACTCATTGACATGAGTTTATCGTGAAACAAATGCACAAACTATCCCCCATTGATTGTTAGCATGTTGTCCACAAAACTCATGTATGAAGTGCAAAAATAGAACTCGTCCGGATCGCCTTCATATGATTCAGTGGATTAACGTGACTCATTGACATGATTTTATCGTGAAACAAATACACAAACTAACCCACATAGATGATTAACATGTTGTGCACGAAACTCATGTTTGAAGTGCAAAAATAGAACTCGTTTGGATCGCCTTCATATGATTCATTGGCATGACGTTACTCATAGACATGATTTTAAGGTGAAACAAATGCACAACTATCCCCCAACGATCATTAGCATGTTTTGCACGAAACTCGTGTTTGAAGTGCAAAAATAGAAGTTCTTCGGATTGGCATCATATGATTCATTGGATTCAGGTGACTCATTGACATTATTTTAAGGTGAAATAAATGCACAACTATCCCCTAATGATCATTAGCATGTTGTTCACGAAACTCGTGTTTCAAGTGTGAAAATAGAATTTGTTCGTATCTCCTTCATATGATTCATTGGATTAACAGGACTCATTGACATTATTTTATTGTGAAACAAATGCATAAACTATCCCCCATAGATCATTAGCACGTTGTGCACGAAACTCTTGTATGAAGTGCGAAAATAGAACTCGTCCTGATCGCCTTCATATGATTCATTGGATTAACGTGACTCATTGACATGATTTTATCGTGAAACAAATGCACAAACTATCCTACATGTTGTGTACGAAATTCAACTTGGAAATGCGAAAATTTAACTCTTTTGGATCGCCTTCATATGATTCATTGGATTAACAGGACTCATTGACATTATTTTATTGTGAAACAAATGCACAAACTATCCCCCATAGATCATTAGCACGTTGTGCACGAAACTCTTGTATGAAGTGCGAAAATAGAACTCGTCCTGATCGCCTTCATATGATTCATTGGATTAACGTGACTCATTGACATGATTTTATCGTGAAACAAATGCACAAACTATCCGACATGTTGTGTACGAAATTCATCTTTGAAATGCGAAAATATAACTCTTTTGCATCGCCTTCATATGATTCATTGGCTTGACGTGACTCATTGACATGAATTTATGGTGAAACAAATGCAAAACTACCCTCCAAATATTATTAGCATCTTGTGCGCGAAACCCGTGTTTGAAGTGCGAATATAGAACTCGTTCGGATCGCCTTCCTATGATTCATTGGATTAACGTGACTGATTGAGATGATTTTCTCATGAAACAAATGCACAAACTATCCCACATAGATGATTAACATGTTGTGCACCAAACTCATCTTTGAAATGTGAAAATAGAAGTCGTTTAGATCGCCTTCATATCATTCATTAGCTTGAGGTGGCTCATTGACATGATTTTAAGTTGAAACAAATGCACTACTATACCCCAAAGATCATTAGCATGTTGTGCACGAAACTCGTGTTTGAAGTATGGAAATAGAATTCGTTCGGATCACCTTCATATGATTCATTGGCTTGGAGTGACTCATTGACATGATTTTAAGGTGAAACAAATGCACAACTATCCCCCGAAGATCATTAGCATGTTATGCACAAAACTCATGTCTGAAGTGCAAAAATAGAATTCATTCAGACCGCCGCCTTCATATGATTTTATCAGCTTGAGGTGACTCATTGACAAGATTTTAAGGTGAAACAAATGCACAACTATCCCCCAAAGATCATTAGCATGTTGTGCATGAAACTCATGTTTGAAGTGCGAAAATAGAACTTGTTTGGATCGCCTTCATATTATTCATTGGATTAACGTGGCTCATTGACATGATTTTATCGTGAAACAAATGCACTAACTATCCCACATAGATCATTAACATCTTGTGCACCAAACTCATCTTTGAAATGTGAAAATAGAACTCCTTTAGATCGCCTTTACATGATTCATTAGCTTAAGGTAACTCATTGACATGATTTTAAGGTGAAACAAATGCACTACTAGACCCCAAAGATAATTAGCATGCTATGCACGAAACTCGTGTTTGAAGTATGGAAATAGAATTCGTTCGGATCGCCTTCAAATGATTCATTGGCTTGGGGTGACTCATTGACATGATTTTAGGGTGAAACAAATGCACAACTATCCCCCGAAGATCATTAGCATGTTATGCACAAAACTCATGTCTGAAGTGCAAAAATAGAATTCATTCGGACCGCCGCCTTCATAAGATTCATTAGCTTGAGGTGACTCACTGACATGATTTTAAGGTGAAACAAACACACAACTATCCCCCAAATATCATTAGCATGTTGTCCACGAAACTCATGTATGAAGTGCGAAAATAGAACTTGTTTAGACCGCCTTCATATGATTCATTGGATTAACGTGGCTCATTGACATGATTTTATCGTGAAACAAATGCACTAACTATCCCACATAGATCATTAACATGTTGTGCACGAAACTTATGTTTGAAGTGCAAAAATATAATTCGTTCGGATAGCCTCTATATGATTCATTATGTTGATGTGACTCATTGGCATGATTTTAAGGTGCAACACATGCACAACTATCCCCCAAAGATCATTAGCATGTTGTGCACAAAACTCGTGTTTGAAGTGCGAAAATAGAATTCATTCGGATTGGCTTCATATGATTCATTGGATTAACGTGGCTCATTGACATTATTTTATCGTGAAACAAATGCACGAACTATTCCATATAGATAATTAACATGTTGTGCACAAAACTCATCTTTAAAATGTGAAAATAGAACTCGTTTAGATCGCCTTCAAATGATTCATTACCTTGAGGTGAGTCATTGACATGATTTTAAGGTGAAACAAATGCACAACTATCCCCCAAAGATCATTAGCATGTTGTGCATGAAACTCGTGTTTAAAGTATGGAAATACAATTCGTTCGGATCGCCTTGATATGATTCATTGGCTTTGCGTGAGTTATTGAGATGATTTTAAGGTGAACCAAATGCACAACTATACCACGAAAATCATTAGCATGTTATGCACAAAACTCATGTCCGAAGTGCAAAAATAGAATTCATTCAGACCGCCTTCATATGATTCATTAGCTTGAGGTGACTCACTGACATGTCTTTATGGATAAACAAATGCACAACTTTCCCGCAAAGATCATTAGGATGTTGTGCACGAAACTCAAGTTTGAAGTGCAAAAATAGAATTCGTTCGGATCGCCTTTATCTGATTCATTAGCTTGAGGTGACTCATTGACATGATTTTAAGGTGAAACAAATGCACAACTATCCCCCAAAGATCATTAGCATGTTATGCACGAAACTCGTGTTTGAAATGTGAAAATATAATTCGTTCTTATCGCCTTCCTATGATTCATTGGATTAACGTGACTCATTGACATGATTTTATAGTGAAACAAATGCACAAATGATCCCCCATAGATCATTAGCATGTTGTGCACGAAACTCATGTATGAAGTGTGAAAATAGAACTCGTTCGGATCGTATACATATGATTCATTGGATTAGTGCGACTTATCAAAATGATTTTATCATGAAACAAATGCATAAACTGTCCCACGTAGATCGTTAACATGTTGTGCACGAAAGTCAAGTTTGAAGTGCGAAAATAGAATTCGTTCGGATCGCCTTCATCTGATTCATTGGCTTGAAGTGGCTCACTGACATGATTTTAGGGTTAAATAAATTCACATCTATCCTCCAAAGATTATTAGCATATTGTGCATGAAACTTGTGTTTGAATTGTGGAAATAGAATTCTTTCAGATCACCTTCATATGATTCATTGGCTTGAGGTTATTCATTGACATGATTTTAGGATGAAACAAATGCACAACTTTCCGCCAAAGATCATTAGCATGTTGCCCAAGAAACTCGTGTTTTGAATGCGAAATAGAATTCATTCGGATTGCCTTCATATGATCCATTAGCTTAAGGTGACTGATTGACATGATTTCAAGGTGAAACAAATGCAAAACTATCCCCCAAAGATCATTAGCATGTTGTGCACAAAACTCATGTATGAAGTGCAAAAATAGAACACTTTCGGATCGCCTTCATATGATTCATTGGATTAACGTGACTAATTGACATGATTTTATAGTGAAACAAATCCACAAACTATCCCACATAGATCAATAACATGTTGCGCACGAAACTCACGTTTGAAGTGTGAGAATAGAATTCTTTCGGATTGGCTTCGTATGACTCATTAGTTTGAAGTGACTCATTGACATGATTTTAAGGTGAAACAAATGCACAACTATCCCCCAAATATCATTGGCATGTTATACACAAAACTCATGTTTGAAATATGAAAATAGAATTCGTTCTTATCGCCTTCATATGATTCATTGGATTAACATGACTGATTGACATGATTTTATCGCAAAACAAATGCACAAACTATCCCACATAGATCATTAGCATGTTGTGCAAGAAACACATGTATGAAGTGCAAAAATAAAATTTGTTTATATCGCCTTCCTATGAATCGTTGGCTTGGGTGACTGATAAACATGATTTTAAGGTGAAACAAACGAACAACTATCCCCAAATATAATTAGCCTGTTGTCCACAAACCACATGTATGAAGTGCGAAAATGGAACTTGTTTGGTTCGCCTTCATATGATTCATTCGATTAACGTGGCTTATTGACATGATTTTATCATGAAACAAATGCACAAACTATCCCACATAGATCATTAACATGTTGTGCACGAAACGCATCTTTGAAATGTGAAAATAGAACTCGTTTGGATGGCCTTCATATGATTCATCAGCTTGAGGTGACTCATTGACAAGATTTTAAGGTGAAACAAATGCACAACTATCCCCTAAAGATCATTAGCATGTTGTGCATGAAACTCATGTTTGAAGTGCGAAAATAGAACTTGTTTGGATCGCCTTCATATTATTCATTAGATTAATGTGGCTTATTGACATGAGTTTATCGTGAAACAAATGCACAAACTATCCCACATAGATCATTAACATGTTGTGCACCAAACTCATCTTTGAAATGTGAAAATAGAACTCCTTTAGATCGCCTTTACATGATTCATTAGCTTAAGGTAACTCATTGACATGATTTTAAGGTGAAACAAATGCACTACTATACCCCAAAGTATCATTAGCATGCTATGCACGAAACTCGTGTTTGAAGTATGGAAATAGAATTCGTTCGGATCGCCTTCAAATGATTCATTGGCTTGGGGTGACTCATTGACATGATTTTAGGGTGAAACAAATGCACAACTATCCCCCGAAGATCATTAGCATGTTATGCACAAAACTCATGTCTGAAGTGCAAAAATAGAAATCATTCGGACCGCCTTCATATGATTCATTAGCTTGAGGTGACTCACTGACATAATTTTAAGATGAAACAATCGCACAACTTTCCCGCAATGATCATTAAGATGTTGTGCATGAAACTCATGTTTAAAGTGTGCAAATAGAACTCGTTCGTATCACCTTCATATGATTCATTGGATTAATGTGACTTACTGACATGATTTTATTTTTAAAGAAATGCACAAACTATCCCACATATATCATTAACATGTTGTGCATGAAACTTATGTTTCAAGTGCGAAAATAGAACTCGTTCAGATCGACTTCATATTATTCATTGGTTTAACGTGACTGATTGACATGATTTTAAAGTTAAACAAATAAACAACTATCCCCCAAAGATCATTAGCATGTTATGCATGAAACTCGTGTTTGAAATGTGAAAATAGAATTCGTTCTTATCGCCTTCATATGATTCGTTGGATTAACGTGACTCATTGACATGACTTTATCGTGAAACAAATGCACAAACTATTCCCCATAGATCATTAGCATGTTGTGCATGAAACTTATTATGTATGAAATGTGAAAATAGAACTCGTTCAGATCACCTTCATATGATTCATTGAATTAACGTGTCTCATTGACATGATTTTAAGGTGAAACAAATGCAAAACCATCCCCCAAATATTATAAGCATGTTGTGCACGAAACTCGTTTTTGAAGTGTGAAAATAGAATTCGTTCGTAGCGCCTTCATATGATTCATTGGATTAACGTGACTCATTGACATGATTTTATCGTGAAACAAATGCACAATCTATCCCCCATTGATCATTAGCATGTTATGCACGAAACTCATGTATGAAGTGTGAAAATAGAACTCGTCCGGATCGCATTCATTTGATTCATTGGATTAGCGTAACTTACCAAAATGATTTTATCGTTAAACAAATGCACAAACTCTATCCCACATAGATCATTAACATGTTGTGCACGAAATTCATGTTTGAAGTGCTAAAATAGAATTCGTTCGGATCACCTTCATCTGATTCACCGGCTTGAAGTGACTCCTTGACATGATTTTAGGGTGAAATAAATGCACAGCTATTCCCCAAAAATCATTACCATAATGTACACGAAACTCGTGTATGAAATGTGGAAATACAATTCCTTCGGATTGCCTTCATATGATTCATTGGCTTGAGGTAATTCATTGACATGATTTTAGGATGAAACAAATGAACAACTATCCCCCAAAGATCATTAGCATGTTGCCCACGAAAATCGTGTTTGGAATCCGAATATAGAATTCATTCGGATTGCCTTCATACGATTCACTAGCTTGAGGTGACTGATTGACATGATTTCAAGGTGAAACAAATGCACAACTATCCCCCAAAGATTATTAGCATGTTGTGCACGAAACTCATGTATGAAGTGCGAAAATAGAACTCGTTCAGATCGCCTTCATATGATTCATTGGATTAACGTGACTGATTGACATGATTTTATAGTGAAACAAATGCACAAACTATCCCACATAGATCATTAACATGTTGTCAACGAAACTCGTGTTTGAAGTGTGAGAATAGAATTCATTCGGATTGGCTTCATATGACTCATTAGCTTGAGGTGACTCATTGACATGATTTTAAGGTGAAACAAATGCACAACTATCCCCCAAAAATCATTAGCATGTTATGCACGAAACCCGTGTTTAAAATGTGAAAATAGAATTCGTTCTTATCGCCTTCATATGATTCATTGGATTAACGTGTGACACATTGACATGATTTTATCGTGAAAAAAATGCACAAACTATCCCACATAGATCATTAGCATGTTGTGCACGAAACACATGTATGAAGTGCGAAAATAGAATTTGTTCATATCGCCTTCATATGATTCGTTGGCTTGACGTGACTAATTAACATGATATTAAGGTGAAACAAACGAACAACTATCCCCCAAATATCATTAACATGTTGTCCACGAAACTCATGTATGAAGTGCGAAAATGGAACTTGTTTGGATCGCCTTCATATGATTCATTTGATTAACGTGGGTCATTAATAGATTTTATCGTGAAAAAAATGCACAAACTACCCCACATAGATCTTTAACATGTTGTGCACGAAACACATCTTTGAAATGTGAAAATAGAACTCGTTTGGATCGCCTTCATATGATTCATCATCTTGAGGTGACTCATTGACAAGTTTTTAAGGTGAAACAAACGCACAACTATCCCCAAAGATCATTAGCTTGTTGTCCACGACACTCATATATGAAGTGCGAAAATAGAACTTGTTTGGATCGCCTTCATATTATTCATTGGATTAACGTGGCTCATTGACATGATTTTATCGTGAAACAAATGCACCAACTATCCCACATAGATCATTAACATGTTGTGCACCAAACTCATCTTTGAAATGCGAAAATAGAACTCCTTTAGATCGCCTTTACATGATTCATTAGCTTAAGGTGACTCATTGACATGATTTTAAGGTGAACAAAATGCACTACTATACCCTAAAGATAATTTGCATGTTGTGCACGAAACTCGTGTTTGAAGTATGGAAATAGAATTCGTTCGGATCGCCTTCATATGATTCATTGGATTAACGTGACTGATTGACATGATTTTATAGTGAAACAAATGCACAAACTATCCCACATAGATCATTAACATGTTGTCAACGAAACTCGTGTATGAAGTGCGAAATTAGAACTTGTTTGGATCGCATTCATATTATTCATTGGCTTGGGGTGACTCATTGACATGATTTTAAGGTGAAACAAATGTACTACTATACCCCAAAGATAATTTGCATGTTATACACGAAACTCGTGTTTGAAGTCTGGAAATAGAATTCGCTCGGATCGCCTTCATATGATTCATTGGCTTGGGGTGACTCATTGACATGATTTTCAGGTGAAACAAATGCACAACTATCCCCCGAAGATCATTAGCATGTTATGAACAAAATGCATGTCTGAAGTGCAAAAATATAATTCATTCGGACCGCCTTCATATGATTCATTAGCTTGAGGTGACTCATTGACACGATTTTAAGGTTAAACAAATGCACTACTTTCCTGCGAAGATCATTAGAATGTTGTGCACGAAACTCAAGTTTGAAGTGTGAAAATAGAACTCGTTCATATCGCCTCCCTATGATTCATTGGATGAACATGACTCACTGACATTATTTTATCGTGAAACAAATGCACAAACTATCCCACATATATCAGTAACATGTTGTGCAGGAAACTTATGTTGGAAGTGCGAAAATAGAACTCGTTCGGATCTCCTTCAAATGATTCATTGGATTACCATGATTGATTGACATGATTTTATAGTGAAACAAATGCACAAACTACCCCAGATAGATTATTATTATGTTGTGCACGAAACGCATCTTTGAAATGTGAAAATAGAACTCGTTTGGATTGCCTTCATATGATTTATTGGCTTGACGTGACTAATTAACATGATATTAAGGTGAAACAAACAAACAACTATCCCCCAAATATCATTAACATATTGTCCACGAAAATCATGTATGAAGTGCGAAAAGTGAACTCGTTTTGATCGCCTTCATATGATTCAGTAGCTTAAGGTGACTCATTGACTTGATTTCAAGGTGAAACAAATGCACTACTATACACCCCAAAGATCATTAGCATGTTGTGCACGAAAGTCGTGTACGAAGTATGGAAATAGAATTCGTTCGGATCGCCTTCATATGATTCATTGGCTTGGGGTGACTCATTGACATGATTTTAAGGTGAAATAAATGCACAACTATCCCTCAAAGATCATTAGCATGTTATGTACAAAACACATGTCTGCAGTGCAAAAATAGAAAATCATTTGGACTACTTTCATATGATTCATTAGCTTGAGGTGACTCACTGACAAGATTTTAAGGTGAAAAAAATACACAACTTTCCCGTAAAGATCATTAGGATGTTGTCTATGAAGCTCACGTATGAAGTGCGAAAATAGAACTTGTTTTCATCGCCTTTATATGATTCATTGGATTAACGTGGCTCATTGACATCATTTTATCGTGAAACAAATGCACAAACTATCCCACATATATCATTAACATGTTGTGCATGAAACTTATGTTTGAAGTGCGAAATAGAACTCGTTCGGATCGCCTTAATATCATTCATTGGATTAACGTAATTGATTGACATGATTTTGTAGTGAAACAAATGCACAAACTATCCCACATAGATCATTAACATGTTGTGCACGAAACGTTTCTTTGAAATGTGAAAATAGAACTCGTTTGGATTGCCTTCATATGATTCATCAGCTTGTGGTGACTCATTGATAAGATTTTAAGGTGAAACAAACGCACAAGTATCCCCCAAAGATCATTAGCATTTTGTCCACGAAACTCATGTATGAAGTGCGAAAATAGAACTTCTTTGGATCGCCTTCATATTATTCATTGGATTAACGTTGCTCATTGACATGATTTTATCGTGAAACAAATGCACAAACTATCCCGCATAGATCATTAACATGTTGTGCATGAAACTCATGTTTGAAGTGCGAAAATATAATTCTTTCGGATAGCCTTCATATGATTCATTATGGTGATATGACTCATTCGCATGATTTTAAGGTGCAACAAATGCACAACTATCCCCCAAAGATCATTAGCATGTTGTGTACAAAACTCGTGTTTGAAGTGCGAAAATAGAATTCATTCGGATTGGCTTCATATGATTCATTAGCTTGAGGTGATCCTTGACATGGTTTTAAGGTGAAACAAATGCACAGCAATCCCTCAAAGATCATTAACATGTTATGCACAAAACACATGGCTGCAGTGCAAAAAAAGAATTCATTGGGACTGCTTTCATATGATTCATTAGCTTGAGGTGACTCACTGACATGATTTTAAGGTGAAACAAATGCACAACTTTCCCGTAACGATCGTTAGGATGTTGTGCATGAAACTCATGTTTGAAGTGTAAAAATAGAACTCGTTCGTATCGCCTTCATATGATTCATTAGATTAATGTGACACACTGACATGATTTTATTGTGAAAGAAATGCACAAACTATCCCACATAGATCATTAAAATGTTGTGCACGAAACTTATGTTTGAATTGCTAAAATAGAACTCGCTCGGATCACCTTCATATGATTCATTGGATTAACGCGACTCATTGACATGATTTTATAGTGAAACAAATGCACAACCTATCCCACATAGATCATCAACATGTTGTGCACGAAACTCATGTTTGAAGTGTGAGAATAGAATTCATTCGGATTGGCTTCGTATGGCTCATTAGGTTGAGGTGACTCATTGACATGAATTTAGGGTGGAACAAACGCACAACTATCCCCAAAAGATCATTAGCATGTTGTCCACGAAACGCATGTATGAAGAGCGAAAATGGAACTTGTTTGGATCGCCTTCATATTATTCATTTGATTAACGTGGCTCATTGACATGATTTTATCGTGAAACAAATGCACTAACTATCCCACATAGATCATTAACATCTTGTGCACCAAACTCATCTTTGAAATGTGAAAATAGAACTCCTTTAGATCGCCTTCACATGATTCATTAGCTAAATGTGACTCATTGATATGGTTTTACAGTGAAATAAATGCACTACTATACCCCAAAGATAATTAGTATGTTATGCACGAAACTCGTGTTTGAAGTATGGAAATAGAATTCGTGCAGATCGCCTTCATATGATTCATTCACTTGGGGTGACTCATTGACATGATTTTAAGGTGAAACAAATGCATAACTATCCCCTGAAGATCATTAGCATGTTATGCACAAAACTCATGTCTGAAGTGCAAAAATAGAATTCACTCGGACCGCCTTCATATGATTCATTAGCTTGAGGTGACTCACTGAAAGGTTTTAAGGTTAAACAAACGCACAACTTTCCTGCAAAGATCATTAGAATGTTGTGCACGAAACTCAAGTTTGAAGTGTGAAAATAGACCTCGTTCATATCGCCTTCATATGATTCATTGGATTAACGTGACTCACTGACATTATTTTATCGTGAAACAAATGCACAAACTATCCCTCATATATCATTAACATGTTGTGCACAAAACTTATGTTCGAAGCGCGAAAATAGAACTCGTTCGGATCGCCTTCATATGATTCATTGGAGTAACGTGATTGATTGACATGATTTTATTGTGAAACACATGCACAAACTATCCCACATAGATCATTAACATGTTGTACACGAAACGCATCTTTGAAATGTGAAAATAGAACTCGTTTCGATTGCCTTCATATGATTCATCAGCTTGTGGTGACTCATTGACAAGATTTTAAGGTGAAACAAACGAACAACTATCCGTCAAAGATTATTAGCATGTTGTCCACGAAACTCATGTATGAAGTGCGAAAATAGAACTTGTTTGGATCGCCTTCATATTATTCATTTGATTAACGTTGCTCATTGACATGATTTTATCGTGAAACAAGTGTACAAACTATCCCACATAGATCTTTAACATGCTGTGCACCAAACTCATCTCTAAAATGTGAAAATAGAAATCGTTTAGATCGCCTTCATATGATTCATTAGCTTGAGGTGACTCATTGACATGATTTCAAGGTGAAACAAATGCACTACTATACCCTAAAGATCATTAGCATGTTGTGCATGAAAGTCGTGTTCGAAGTATAGAAATAGAATTCATTCAGATCGCCTTCATATGATTCATTAGCTTACGGTGACTCATTCACATGATTTTAAGGTGAAAGAAATGCACAACTATCCCCCATAGATGATCATTAGCATGTTATGCACAACACTCATGTCTGAAGTCCAAAAATAGAAATCATTCGGACCGCCTTCATATGATTCATGAGCTTGAGGTGACTCACTGACATGATTTTAAGATGAAACAATCGCACAACTTTCCCGCAATGATCATTAAGATGTTGTGCACGAAACTCATGTTTAAAGTGTGCAAATAGAACTCGTTCGTATCGCCTTCATATGATTCATTGGATTAATATGACTTACTGACATGATTTTATTTTTAAACAAATGCACAAACTATCCCACATATATCATTAACATGTTGTCCACGAAACTTATCTTTGAAGTGCGAAAATAGAACTCGCTCGGATCACCTTCATATGATTCATTGGATTAATGCGACTCATTAACATGATTTGATAGTGCAACAAATGCACAAACTATCCCACATAGATCATCAACATTTTGTGCACGAAACTCATGTTTGAAGTGTGAGAATAGAATTCATTCGGAATAACTTCGTATGGCTCATTAGCTTGAGGTGACTCATTGACATGAATTTAAGGTGAAACAAATGAACAACTATCCCCTAAAGATCATTAGCATGTTATGCACGAAACTTGTGTTTGAAATGTGAAAATAGAATTCATTCTTATCGCCATCATATGATTCATTGGATTAACGTGACTCATTGACATGATTTTATCGTGAAACAAATGCACAAACTATCCCCCATAGATCATTAGCATGTTGTGCACGAAACTCATGTATGAAGTGTGAAAATAGAACTCGTTCGGATCACCTTCATATGATTTATTGAATTAACGTGTCTCATTGACATGATTTTAGGATGAAACAAATGAACAACTATCCCCCAAAGATCATTAGCATGTTGCCCACGAAAATCGTGTTTGGAATGCGAATATAGAATTCATTCGGATTGCCTTCATATGATTCACTAGCTTGAGGTGACTGATTGACATGATTTCAAGGTGAAACAAATGCACAACTATCCCCCAAAGAAGATTAGCATGTTGTGCACGAAACTCATGTATGAAGTGCGAAAATAGAACTTGTTCAGATCGCCTTCATATGATTCATTTGATTAACGTGACAGATTGACCTGATTTTATAGAGAAACAAATGCACAAACTATCCTTAATAGATCATTAACATGTTGTCAATGAAACTCATGATTGAAGTGTGAGAATAGAATTCATTCGGATTGGCTTCGTATGACTCATTAGCTTGAGGTGACTCATTGACATGTTTTTAAGGTGAAACAAATGCACAACTATCCCCCAAATATCATTAGCATGTTATTCACAAAACTCGTGTTTGAAATGTGAAAATAGAATTCATCCTTATTGCCTTCATATGATTCATTGGATTAACGTGACTCATTGACATGATTATATCGTGAAACAAATGCACAAACTATCCCACATAGATCATTAGCATGTTGTGCACGAAACACATGTTCATTGCCAAAATAGAATTTGTTCATATCGTCTTTATATGATTCGTTGGCTTGACGTGAGTAATTAACATGATATTAAGGTGAAACAAACGAACAACTATCCCCCAAATATCATTTGCATGTTGTCCACGAAACTCATGTATGAAGTGTGAAAATAGAATTTGTTTGGATCGCCTTCATATCATTTAATAGATTAACGTGGCTCATTGGCATGATCTTATCATGAAACAAATGCACAAATTATCCCACATAGATCATTAACATATTGTGCACGAAATTCAAGTTTGAAGTGCGAAAATAGAATTCGTTCAGATCACCTTCGTCTGATTCATTGGCTTGAAGTGACTCATTGACATGATTTTAGGGTGAAATAAATGCACAACTATCCCCCAAAAATCATTACCATATTGTGCACGAAACTCATGTATGAAGTGTGGAAGAAGAATTCCTTCGGATTGCCTTCGTATGATTCATTGGCTTGAGGTAATACATTGACATGATTTTAGGATGAAACAAATGCACAACTATCCCCCAAAGATCATTAGCATGTTGCCCATGAAACTCATGTTTGAAATACGAATATAGAATTCATTCGGATTACCTTCATATGATTTATTAGCTTGAGGTGACTGATTGACATGATTTCAATGTGAAACAAATGCACAGCTATCCCTCAAAGATATTAGAATGTTGTGCACGGAACTCATGTATGAAGTGCGAAAATAGAATTTGTTCATATCGCCTTCATATGATTCGTTGGCTGGACGTGACTAATTAACAATTATATTAAGGTGAAACAAATGAATAACTATCCCCCAAATATCATTAGCATGTATGAAGTGCGAAAATAGAACTTGTTTGGATCGCCTTCATATGATTCATTGGATTAACGTGGCTCATTCACATGATTTTATCGTGAAACAAATGCACAAACTATCCCACATAGATCAATAACATGTTGTGCATGAAACGCATCTTTGAAATGTGAAAATAGAACTCATTTCGATTGCCTTCATATGATTCATCAGCTTGAGGTGACTCATTGACAAGCTTTTAACGTGAAACAAATGCACAACTATCCCCCAAAGATCATTAGCATGTTGACCATGAAACTCATGTATGAAGTGCGAAAATAGAATTTGTTTTGATCGCCTTCATATGATTCATTGGATTAACGTGGCTGATTGACATGATTTCATCGTGAAAGAAATGCACAAACTATCCCACATATATCATTAACATGTTGTGCACGAAACTTATGTTTAAAGTGCAAAAATAGAACTCGTTCGGATCGCCTTCATATGATTCATTGGATTAACATGACTGATTGACATGATTTTATAGTGAAACAAATGCACAAACTATCCCACATAAATAATTAACTTGTTGTGCACGAAACTCATGTTTGAAGTATGAGAATAGAATTCATTCGGATTGGCTTCTTATGACTCATTAGCTTGAGGTGACTAATTGACATGATTTTAAGGTCAAACAAATGCACAACTATCCCCCAAAAATCATTAGCATGTTATGCACGAACTCGTGTTTGAAAGGTGTAAATGGAATTCTTTCTTATCACCTTCATTGGATTAACGTGACTCATTGACATGATTTTATCGTGAAACAAATGCACAAACTATCCCCCATAGATCATTAGCATGTTGTGCACGAAACTCATGTATAAAGTGTGAAAATAGAACTCGTTCGGATCACCTTCATATGATTTATTGAATTAACGTGTCTCATTGATATGATTTTAGGATGAAACAAATGAACAACTATCCCCCAAAGATCATTAGCATGTTGCCCACGAAAATCGTGTTTGGAATGCCAATATAGAATTCATTCGGATTGCCTTCAAATGATTCACTAGCTTGAGGTGACTGATTGACATGATTTTATCTTGAAACAAATGCACAAACTATCACTCATAGATCATTAGCATGTTGCGCACGAAACTCATGTATGAAGTATGAAAATAGAACTCTTTCGGATCGCAATCATATGATTCATTGGATTAGCGTGACTTATTGAAATGATTTTATAGTGAAACAAATGCACAAACTATCCCACATAGATTATTAACATGTTGTGCACGAAAATCATGTCTGAAGTATGAAAAAAGAATTCATTCGGATCGCCATCATCTTATTCATTGGCTTAAAGTGACTCATTCACATGATTTTACGGTGAAACAAATGCACAACTATCCCGCAAAGATCATTAGCATGTTGCCCACGAAACTCGTGTTTGGAATGCGAATATAGAATTCATTCGGATTACCTTCTTATGATTCATTAGCTTGAGGTGACTGATTGACATGATTTCAAGGTGAAACAAATGTACATCTGTCCCCTAAAGATCATTAACTTTTTGTGCACAAAACTTATGTATGAAGTGCGAAAATAGAACTCATTCGGATCGCCTTCATATGACTCATTGGATTAACGTGACTGATTGACATGATTTTATCGTGAAACAAATGCACAAACTATCCCACATAGATCATTAACATGTTGTGCACGGAACGCATCTTTGAAATGTGAAAATCGAACCCGTTTGGTTTGCCTTCATATGATTCATTAGCTTGAGGTGACTCATTGACAAGATTTTAAGATGAAACAAATGCACAACAATCCCCCAAAGGTCATTAGCATGTTGTGCATGAAACTCGTGTTTGAAGTATGTAAATAGAATTCGTTCGGATCGCCTTCATATTATTCTTTGGTTTGGGGTGACTCATTGACATGATTTTAAGGCAAAAGAAAGGCACAACTAGCCCTCGAAGATCATTAGCATGTTATGCACAAAACTCATGTCTTAAGTGCAAAAATAGAATTCATTCGGACCGCTTTCATATGATTCATTAGCTTAAGGTGACTCACTGACATGATTTTAAGGTGAAACAAATGCACAACTTTCCCTTAAATATTGTTAGGATGTTGTGCACGAAACTCAAGTTTGAAGTGTGAAAATAGAACTCGTTCATATCTCCTTCATATGATTCATTGTATTAATGTGACTCACTGACATAATTTTATTGCGAAACAAATGGATAAACTATCTCTCATATATCAGTAACATGTTGTGCACGAAACTTTTGTTTGAAGTGCAAAAATAGAACTCATTCGGATCGCCTTCATATGATTCATTGGATTAACGTGACTGATTGACATGATTTTATAGTGAAACAAAAGCACAAACTATCCCACATAGATCATTAACAGGTTGAGCACGAAACTCATGTCTGAAGTGTGAGAATAGAATTCATTCGGATTGGTTTCGTATGACTCATTAGCTTGAGGTGACTCATTGACATGATTTTAAGGTCAAACAAATGCACAACTATCCCCCAAAGATCATCATTAGCATGTTATGCACGAAACTCGTGTTTGAAATGTGAAAATAGAATTCGTTCTTATCGCCTTCATATTATTTATTGGATTAACGTGACTCATTGACATGATTTTATCGCGAAGCAAATGCACAAACTATCCCCCATAGATCATTAGCATGCTGTGCACGAAACTCATGTATGAAGTGTGAAAATAGAACTCGTTTGGATCGCCTTCATATGATTCATTGGATTAACGTGGCTCATTGACATGATTTTATCGTGAAACAAATGCACAAACTATCCCACATAGATCAATAACATGTTGTGCATGAAACTCATCTTTGAAATGTGAAAATAGAACTCGTTTCGATTGCCTTCATATGATTCATCAGCTTGAGGTGACTCATTGACAAGCTTTTAACGTGAAACAAATGCACAACTATCCCGCAAAGTTAATTAGCATGTTGTCCACGAAACTCATGTATGAAGTGCGAAAATAGAACTTATTTGGATCGCCTTCATATTATTCATTGGATTAACATGGCTCATTCACATGATTTTATCGTGAAACAAATGCACAAACTATCCCACATAGATCATTAACATGTTGTGCACGAAACGCATCTTTGAAATGTGAAAATAGAACTCGTTAGGTTCGCCTTCATATGATTCATTAGCTTCAGGTGACTCATTGACAAGATTTTAAGGTGAAACAAATGCACAACAATCCCCCAAAGGTCATTAGCATGTTGTGCATGAAACTCGTGTTTCAAGTATGGAAATAGAATTCGTTCGGATCGCCTTCATACGATTCATTGGCTTGGGGTGACTCATTGCATGACTCTAAGGTGAAACAAAGGCACAACTACCCCCCGAAGATCATTAGCATGTTATGCACAAAACTCATGTCTGAAGTGCAAAAATAGAATTCATTCGGACCGCCTTCATATGATTCGTTAGCCTAAGGTGACTCACTGACATGATTTTAAGGTGAAACAAATGCACAACTATCCCCCAAAAATCGTTAGGATGTTGTGCACGAAACTCATGTTTGAAGTGTGAAAATAGAACACGTTCGTATCTCCTTCATACGATTAATTGGATTAACGTGACTGTTGACATGATTTCATAGTGAAACAAATGCACAAACTATCCCACATAGATCATTAACATGTTATGCACGAAACTCATGTTTGAAGTGTGAGAATAGAATTCATTAGGATTTGCATCGTATTACTCATTAGCTTCAGGTGACTCATTGACATGATTTTAAGGTGAAACAAATGCACAACTATCCCCCAAAGATCATTAGCATGTTATGCACGAAACTCGTGTTTGAAATGTTATCGCGTTCATATGATTCATTGGATTAGCATGACTCATTGACATGATTTTATCGTGAAGCAAATGCATAAACTATTCCAGATAGATCATTAGCATGTTTTGCACGAAACGCATGTATGAAGTGCAAAAATATAATTTGTTCATATCGCCTTCCTATGATTCATTGGCTTGGCGTGACTGATTAATAAGATTTTAAGGTGAAACAAACGAACAACTATCCCCCAAATATCGTTAGCATGTTATCCACAAAACTCATGTATGATGTGCAAAAATAGAACTTGTTTGGTTCGCCTGCATATGATTCATTCGATTAACGCGGCTCATTGACATGATTTTATCGTGAGACAAATGCACAAACTATCCCCCTTAGATCATTAACATGTTGTGCATGAAACATATCTTTGAAATGTGAAAATAGAACTCGTTTGGATAGACTTCATATGATTCATCAGCTTGAGGTGACTCATTGACAAGATTTTAAGGTGAAACAAACGCACATCTATCCCCCAAAGATCATTAGCATGTTGTACACGAAATTCATGTATGAAGTGCGAAAATAGAACTTGTTTGGATCGCCTTCATATGATTCATTCGGTTAACGTGACTGATTGACATGATTTGATAGTGAAACAAATGCACAAACTATCCCACATAGATCATTAACATGTTGTGCACCAAACTCATCTTTGAAATGTGAAAATAGAACTCTTTTGATCGCGTTGTATGATTCTTTAGCTTGAGGTGACCCATTGACATGATTTTAAGGTGAAACAAATGCACTACTATACCCCAAAGATAATTAGCATGTTATGCACGAAACTCGAGTTTGAAGTATGGAAATAGAATTCGTTCAGATCGCCTGCATATGATTCATTGGCTTGGGGTGACTCATTGACATGATTTTAAGGTGAAACAAATGCACAACTATCCCCCGATGACCATTAGCATGTTATGCACAAAACTCATGTCTGAAGCGCAAAAATTGAAATCATTCGGACTGCCTTCATATGATTCATTAGTTGAGTTGACTCACTGGCATGATTTTAAGGTGAAACAAATGCACAACTTTCCCACAAAGATCATTAGGATGTTATGCACGAAACTCATGTTTGAACTATGAAAATAGAACTCGTTCGTATAACCTTCAGATGATTCATTGGATTAATGTGACTCACTATCATGCATTTATTGCGAAACAAATGCATAAATTATCCCTTATATATCATTAACATGTTGTGCACAAACCTTATGTTTGAAGTGCAAGAATAGAACTCGTTTGGATCGCCTTCATATGATTCATTGGATTAACGTGACTGATTGACATGATTTTATAGTGAAAGAAATGCACAAGCTGAAACACAGGCATGATTCATTAGCTTAAGTTGAGTCATTGACATGATTTTAAGGTGAAACAAAAGCACTACTATACCCCAAAGATAATTAGCATGTTATGCACGAAACCTGTGTTTGAAGAATGGAAATAGAATTCGTTCGGATCGCCTTCATATGATTCACTGGCTTGGGGTGACTCATTGACATGATTTTACGGTGAAACAAATGCACAACTATCCCCCGAAGATCATTAGCATGTTATGCACAAAACTCATGTCTGAAGTGCAAAAATAGAATTCAATCGGACTGCCTTCCTATGATTCATTAGCTTGAGGTGACTCACTGACATGATTTTAAGGTGAAACAAATGCATAACTATCCCCCAAATATCATTAGCAAGTTGTCCACGAAACTCATGTATGAAGTGCGAAAATAGAACTTGTTTAGATGGCCTTCATATGATTCATTGAATTAACGTGGCTGATTGACATGATTTTATCGTGAAACAAATGCACAAACTATCCCACATAGATCATTAACTTGTTGTGCACCAAACTCATCTCTGAAATGCGAAAATAGAACTCGTCTGAATCGCCTTGTATGATTCTTTAGCTTGAGGTGACCCATTGACATGATTTTAAGGTGAAACAAATGCACTACTATACCCCAAAGATAATTAGCATGTTATGCACGAAACTCGAGTTTGAAGTATGGAAATAGAATTCGTTCAGATCGCCTGCATATGATTCATTGGCTTGGGGTGACTCATTGACATGATTTTAAGTTGAAACAAATGCACAACTATCCCCCGATGACCATTAGCATGTTATGCACAAAACTCATGTCTGAAGTGGAAAAATTGAAATCATTCGGACTGCCTTCATATGTTTTATTAGTTGAGGTGACTCACTGACATGATTTTAAGGTTAAACAAATGCACAACTTTCCCGCAAAGATCATTAGGATGTTGTGCATGAAGCTCGTGTTTGAACTATGAAAATAGAACTCGTTCGTATTACCTTCAAATGATTCATTGGATTAATGTGACTCACTATCATTCTTTTATTGCGAAACAAATGCATAAAAAACTATCCCACATATATCATTAACATGTTGTGCACGAAACTTATGTTTGAAGTGCAAGAATAGAACTCGTTCGGATCGCCTTCATATGATTCATTGGATTAACGTGACTGATTGACATGATTTTATAGTGAAACAAATGCACAAGGTGAAACAAAAGCATGATTCATTAGCTTAAGTTGAGTCATTGACATGATTTTCAGGTGAAACAAAAGCACTACTATACCCCAAAGATCATTAGCATGTTTTGCACGAAACCTGTGTTTGAAGTATGGAAATAGAATTCGTTCGGATCGCCTTCATATGATTCATTGGCTTGCGGTGACTCATTGACATGATTTTACGGTGAAAAAAATGCACAACTATCCCCCGAAGATCATTAGCATGTTATGCACAAAACTCATGTCTGAAGTGCAAAAATAGAATTCAATCGGGCTGCTTTCCTATGATTCATTAGCTTGAGGTGACTCACTGACATGATTTTAAGGTGAAACAAATGCACAAATATCCCCCAAATATCATTAGCAAGTTGTCCACGAAACTCATGTATGAAGTGCGAAAATAGAACTTGTTTAGATGGCCTTTATATGATTCATTGAATTAACGTGGCTCATTGACATGATTTTATCGTGAAAAAAATGCACAAACTATCCCACATAGATCATTAACATGGTGTGCACGAAACTCATGTTTGAAGTCTGAGAATAGAATTCATTCGGATTGGTTTCGTATGACTCATTAGCTTGAGGTGACTAATTGACATGATTTTATGATCAAACAAATGAATAACTATCCCCCAAAGATCATTAGCATGTTATGAGCGAAACTCGTGTTTGAAATGTGAAAATAGAATTCGTTCTTATCGCCTTCATATGATTCATTGGATTAACGTGACTCATTGACATGATTTTATCGTGAAACAAATGCACAAACTATCCCCCACAGATCATTAGGATGTTGTGCACGAAACTCATGTATGAAGTATGAAAATAGAACTCGTTCGGATCACCTTCATATGATTCATTGAATTAACTTGTGTCATTGACATGATTCTAAGGTGAAACAAATGCAAAACTATCCCCCAAATCTTATAAGCATGTTGCACGAAACGCGTGTTTGAGGTGTGAAAATAGAATTCGTTTGTAGCGCCTTCATATGATTCATTGGATTAACGTGACTCATTAACATGATTTTATCGTGAAACAAATGCACAATCTATCCCCCATAGATCATTAGCATGTTGTGCATGAAACTCATGTATGAAGTGAGAAAATTGAACTCGTTCGGATCACATTCATATGATTCTTTGGATTAGCGTGACTAATCGAAATGATTTTATATTGAAACAAATGCACAAACTATCCCACATAGATCATTAACATGTTGTGCACGAATTTCATGTTTGAAGTGCGAAAATAGAATTCGTTCGGATCGCCTTCATCTGATTCACTGGCTTGAAGTGACTCAATGACATGATTTTAGGATGAAACAAATCCACAACTATCCCCCCAAGATCATTAGCATATTGCCCACGAAACTCGTGTTTGGAATGCGAATATAGAATTCATTCGGATTGCCTTCATATGATTCATTAGCTTAAAGTGACTGATTGACATGATTTCAAGGTGAAATAAATGCACAACTATCCCCCAAAGATCATTATTATATTGTGCACGAAACTCATGTATGGAGTGTGAAAATAGAACTCGTTCGGATTGCCTTCATATGATTCATTTGATTAATGTGACAGATTGAAATGATTTTATAGTGAAACAAATGCACAAACCATCCCACATAGATCATTAACATGTTGTCCACGAAACTCATGTTTGAAGTATGAGAATAGAATTCATTCGGATTGGCTTCGTATGACTCATTAGCTTGTGGTGACTCATTGACATGATTTTAAGGTGAAACAAATGCAGAACTGTCCCCCAAAGATCATTAGCATGTAATGCACGAAACTCGTGTTTGAAATGTGAAAATAGAATTCGTTCTTATTGCCTTCATATGATTCATTGGATTAATGTCATTGATTGACATGATTTTATCGTGAAACAACTGCACAAACTATCCCGCATAGATCATTAGCATGTTGTGCATGAAACACATGTATGAAGTGCAAAAATAGAATTTGTTTATATCTCGTTCATATGATTCATTAGCTTGACGTGACTGATTAACATGATATGAAGGTGAAACAAACAAACAACTATCCCCTAAATATCATTAGCATGTTGTCCACGAAACTCATGTATGAAGTGCGAAAATAGAACTTGTTTGGATCGCCTTCATATGATTCATTGGATTAACGTGGCTTATTGACATGATTTTATCGTGAAACAAATGCACAAACTATCCCACATAGTTCATTAACATGTTGTGCACGAAACGCATCTTTGAAATGTGAAAATAGAACTCATTCGTATCGCCTTCATATGATTCATCAGCTTAAGGTGACTCATTGACATGATTTTAATGTGAAACAAATGCATAATTAGCTTGTTATGCACGAAACTCGTGTTTGAAGTATGGACATAAAATTCGTTCGGATCTCCTTCATATGATTCATTGTCTTGGGCTGACTCATTGGCATTATTTTAAGGTGAAACAAATGCACAACTATCCCCCGAAGATCATTAGCATGTTATGCACAAAACTCATGTCTGAAGTGCAAAAATAGAATTCATTCGGACCGCCTTCATATGATTCATTAGCTTGAGGTGACTCACTGACATGATTTTAAGGTTAAAAAAATGCACAACTTTCCCGCAAAGATCATTAGGATGTTGTGCACGAAACTCATCTTTGAACTGTAAAATTAGAACTCGTTCATATCGCCTTCATATGATTCATTAGATTAACGTGACTCACTGACATTATTTTATCGTGAAACAAATGGACAAATTATCCACATATATCATTAACATGTTGTGCAAGAAAATTATGTTTGAAATGCGAAAATAGAACTCGTTCGGATCGCCTTCATATGATTCATTGGATTAACGCGACTGATTGACAAGAATTTATAGTGAAACAAATGCATAAACTATCCCACATAGATCATTAACATGTTCTGCACGAAACGCATCTTTGAAATATGAAAATAGAACTCGTTTGGATTGCGTTCATACGATTACTCAGCTGGTGGTGACTCATTAACAAGATTTTAAGGTGAAAGAAACGTACAACTATCGCCCAAAGATCATTAGCATTATTTCCACGAAACTTATGTATGAAGTGCGAAAATAGAACTTGTTTGGATCGCCTTCATATTATTCATTCGATTAACGTGGCTCATTGACATGATTTTATCGTGAAACAAATGCACAAACTATCCCACATAGATCATTAACTTGTTGTGCACCAAACTTACCTTTGAAATGTGAAAATAGAACTCGTTTACATCACCTTCACATGATTCATTAGCTTAAGTTGGGTCATTGACATGATTTTAGGGTGAAACAAAAGCACTACTATACCCCAAAGATAATTAGCATGTTATGCACGAAACCTGTGTTTGAAGTATGGAAATAGAATTCGTTCGGATCGCCTTCATATAATTTATTGGTTTGGGGTGACTCATTGACATGATTTTATGGTCAAACAAATGCACAACTATCCCCCATAGATCATTAGCATGTTATGCACAAAACTCATGTCTGAAGTGCAAAAATAGAATTCAATCGGACCCCCTTCCTATGATTCATTAGCTTGACGTGACTCACTGACATGATTTTAAGGTGAAACAAATGCACAACTATCCCCCAAATATCATTAGCAAGTTGTCACCGAAACTCATGTACGAAGTGCGAAAATAGAACTTGTTTGGATGGCCTTCATATGATTCATTGAATTAACGTGGCTCATTGACATGATTTAATCGTGAAACAAATGCACAAACTATCCAACATAGATCATTAGCATGTTGTGCACGAAACGCATCTTTGAAATGTGAAAATAGAACTTGTTTGGATCGCCTTCATATGATTCATCAGCTTGAGGTGACTCATTGACAAGCTTTTAGGGTGAAACAAACGCACAACTATCCCCCAAATATCGTTAGCAACTTGTCCACGAAACTCCTGTATGAAGTGCAAAAATAGAACTTGTTTGGATCGCCTTCATATGATTCATTGAATTAACATGGCTCATTGACATTATTTTGTCGTGAAACAAATGCACAAACTATCCCACATAGGTCATTAACATGTTGTGCACGAAACACATCTTTGAAATGTGAAAATAGAACTTGTTTGGATCGCCTTCATATGATTCATCAGCTTGAGGTGACTCATTGACAAGCTTTTAAGGTGAAACAAACGCACAGCTATCCCCCAAAGATCATTAGCATGTTGTCCATGAAACTCATGTATGAAGTGCGAAAAAAGAACTTGTTTGGATCGCCTTCATATTATTCATTGGATTAACGTGGCTCATTGACATGATTTTAAGGTGAAACAAATGCCCAAACTATCCCACATAGATCATTAACATGTTGTGCACCAAACTCACCTTTGAAATGTGAAAGTAGAACTCGTTTAGATCGCCTTCACATGATTCATTAGCTTAAGTTGAGTCATTGACATGATTTTAAGGGGAAACAAAAGCACTACTATACCCCAAAGATAATTAGCATGTTATGCACGAAACCTGTATTTGAAATATGGAAATAGAATTCGTTCGGATTGCCTTCATATGATTCACTGGCTTGGGGTGACTCATTGACATGATTTTACGGTGAAACAAATGCACAACTATCCCCCGAAGATCATTAGCATGTTATGCACAAAACTTATGTCTAAAGTGCAAAAATAGAATTCAATCGGACCGACTTCCTATGATTCATTAGCTTGAGGTGACTCACTGACATGACTTTAAGGTGAAACAAATGCACAACTATCCCCCAAATATAATTAGCAAGTTGTCCACGAAACTTATGTATGAAGTGCAAAAATAGAACTTGTTTGGATCGCCTTCATATGATTCATTGAATTAACATGGCTCATTGACATTAATATTTTGTCGTGAAACAAATGCACAAACTATCCCACATAGGTCATTAACATGGTGTGCATGAAACACATCTTTGAAATGTGAAAATAGAACTTCTTTGGATCGCCTTCATATGATTCATCAGCTTGAGGTGACTCATTGACAAGCTTTTAAGGTGAAACAAACGCACAACTATCCCCCAAAGATCATTAGCATGTTGTCCATGAAACTCATGTTTGAAGTGTGAAAATAGAACTTGTTTGGACCGCCTTCATACTATTCATTGGATTAACGTGGCTCATTGACATGATTTTAAGGTGAAACAAATGCACAAACTATCCCACATAGATCATTAACATGTTGTGCACCAAACTCACCTTTGAAATGTGAAACTAGAACTCGTTTAGATCACCTTCAGATGATTCATTAGCTTAAGTTGAGTCATTGACATGATTTTAAGGTGAAACAAAAGCACTACTATACCCCAAAGATAATTAGCATGTTATGCACGAAATCTGTGTTGGAAATATGGAAATAGAATTCGTTCGGATCGCCTTCATATGATTCATTGGCTGGGGTGACTCATTGACATGATTTTACGGTGAAACAAATGCACAACTATCCCCCGAAGATCATTAGCATGTTATGCACAAAACACATGTCTAAAATGCAAAAATAGAATTCAATCAGACTGCCTTTCTATGATTCATTAGCTTGAGGTGACTCGCTGACATGATTTTAAGGTGAAACAAATGCACAACTATCCCCCAAATATCATTAGCAAGTTATCCACGAAATTCATGTATGAAGTGCGAAAATAGAACTTGTTTGGATCGCCTTCATTTTATTCATCGAATTAACGTGGCTCATTGACATTATTTTGTCATGAAACAAATGCACAAACTATCCCACATAGGTCATTAACATGTTGTGCACGAAACGCATCTGTGAAATGTGAAAATAGAACTTGTTTGGATCGCCTTCATATGATTCATCAGCTTGAGGTGACTCATTGACAAGCTTTTAAGGTGAAACAAACGCACAGCTATCCCCCAAAGATCATTAGCATGTTGTCCATGAAACTCATGTATGAAGTGCGAAAAAAGAACTTGTTTGGATCGCCTTCATATTATTCATTGGATTAACGTGGCTCATTGACATGATTTTAAGGTGAAACAAATGCCCAAACTATCCCACATAGATCATTAACATGTTGTGCACCAAACTCACCTTTGAAATGTGAAAGTAGAACTCGTTTAGATCGCCTTCACATGATTCATTAGCTTAAGTTGAGTCATTGACATGATTTTAAGGGGAAACAAAAGCACTACTATACCCCAAAGATAATTAGCATGTTATGCACGAAACCTGTATTTGAAATATGGAAATAGAATTCGTTCGGATTGCCTTCATATGATTCACTGGCTTGGGGTGACTCATTGACATGATTTTACGGTGAAACAAATGCACAACTATCCCCCGAAGATCATTAGCATGTTATGCACAAAACTTATGTCCGAAGTGCAAAAATAGAATTCAATCGGACCGACTTCCTATGATTCATTAGCTTGAGGTGACTCACTGACATGACTTTAAGGTGAAACAAATGCACAACTATCCCCCAAATATAATTAGCAAGTTGTCCACGAAACTTATGTATGAAGTGCAAAAATAGAACTTGTTTGGATCGCCTTCATATGATTCATTGAATTAACATGGCTCATTGACATTAATATTTTGTCGTGAAACAAATGCACAAACTATCCCACATAGGTCATTAACATGGTGTGCATGAAACACATCTTTGAAATGTGAAAATAGAACTTCTTTGGATCGCCTTCATATGATTCATCAGCTTGAGGTGACTCATTGACAAGCTTTTAAGGTGAAACAAACGCACAACTATCCCCCAAAGATCATTAGCATGTTGTCCATGAAACTCATGTTTGAAGTGTGAAAATAGAACTTGTTTGGACCGCCTTCATACTATTCATTGGATTAACGTGGCTCATTGACATGATTTTAAGGTGAAACAAATGCACAAACTATCCCACATAGATCATTAACATGTTGTGCACCAAACTCACCTTTGAAATGTGAAACTAGAACTCGTTTAGATCACCTTCAGATGATTCATTAGCCTAAGTTGAGTCATTGACATGATTTTAAGGTGAAACAAAAGCACTACTATACCCCAAAGATAATTAGCATGTTATGCACGAAATCTGTGTTGGAAATATAGAAATAGAATTCGTTCGGATCGCCTTCATATGATTCATTGGCTGGGGTGACTCATTGACATGATTTTACGGTGAAACAAATGCACAACTATCCCCCGAAGATCATTAGCATGTTATGCACAAAACACATGTCTAAAATGCAAAAATAGAATTCAATCAGACTGCCTTTCTATGATTCATTAGCTTGAGGTGACTCGCTGACATGATTTTAAGGTGAAACAAATGCACAACTATCCCCCAAATATCATTAGCAAGTTATCCACGAAATTCATGTATGAAGTGCGAAAATAGAACTTGTTTGGATCGCCTTCATTTTATTCATCGAATTAACGTGGCTCATTGACATTATTTTGTCATGAAACAAATGCACAAACTATCCCACATAGGTCATTAACATGTTGTGCACGAAACGCATCTTTGAAATGTGAAAATAGAACTTGTTTGGATCGCCTTCATATGATTCATCAGCTTGAGGTGACTCATTGACAAGCTTTTAAGGTGAAACAAACGCACAGCTATCCCCCAAAGATCATTAGCATGTTGTCCATGAAACTCATGTATGAAGTGCGAAAAAAGAACTTGTTTGGATCGCCTTCATATTATTCATTGGATTAACGTGGCTCATTGACATGATTTTAAGGTGAAACAAATGCCCAAACTATCCCACATTGATCATTAACATGTTGTGCACCAAACTCACCTTTGAAATGTGAAAGTAGAACTCGTTTAGATCGCCTTCACATGATTCATTAGCTTAAGTTGAGTCATTGACATGATTTTAAGGGGAAACAAAAGCACTACTATACCCCAAAGATAATTAGCATGTTATGCACGAAACCTGTATTTGAAATATGGAAATAGAATTCGTTCGGATTGCCTTCATATGATTCACTGGCTTGGGGTGACTCATTGACATGATTTTACGGTGAAACAAATGCACAACTATCCCCCGAAGATCATTAGCATGTTATGCACAAAACTTATGTCTGAAGTGCAAAAATAGAATTCAATCGGACCGACTTCCTATGATTCATTAGCTTGAGGTGACTCACTGACATGACTTTAAGGTGAAACAAATGCACAACTATCCCCCAAATATAATTAGCAAGTTGTCCACGAAACTTATGTATGAAGTGCAAAAATAGAACTTGTTTGGATCGCCTTCATATGATTCATTGAATTAACATGGCTCATTGACATTAATATTTTGTCGTGAAACAAATGCACAAACTATCCCACATAGGTCATTAACATGGTGTGCATGAAACACATCTTTGAAATGTGAAAATAGAACTTCTTTGGATCGCCTTCATATGATTCATCAGCTTGAGGTGACTCATTGACAAGCTTTTAAGGTGAAACAAACGCACAACTATCCCCCAAAGATCATTAGCATGTTGTCCATGAAACTCATGTTTGAAGTGTGAAAATAGAACTTGTTTGGACCGCCTTCATACTATTCATTGGATTAACGTGGCTCATTGACATGATTTTAAGGTGAAACAAATGCACAAACTATCCCACATAGATCATTAACATGTTGTGCACCAAACTCACCTTTGAAATGTGAAACTAGAACTCGTTTAGATCACCTTCAGATGATTCATTAGCTTAAGTTGAGTCATTGACATGATTTTAAGGTGAAACAAAAGCACTACTATACCCCAAAGATAATTAGCATGTTATGCACGAAATCTGTGTTGGAAATATGGAAATAGAATTCGTTCGGATCGCCTTCATATGATTCATTGGCTGGGGTGACTCATTGACATGATTTTACGGTGAAACAAATGCACAACTATCCCCCGAAGATCATTAGCATGTTATGCACAAAACACATGTCTAAAATGCAAAAATAGAATTCAATCAGACTGCCTTTCTATGATTCATTAGCTTGAGGTGACTCGCTGACATGATTTTAAGGTGAAACAAATGCACAACTATCCCCCAAATATCATTAGCAAGTTATCCACGAAATTCATGTATGAAGTGCGAAAATAGAACTTGTTTGGATCGCCTTCATTTTATTCATCGAATTAACGTGGCTCATTGACATTATTTTGTCATGAAACAAATGCACAAACTATCCCACATAGGTCATTAACATGTTGTGCACGAAACGCATCTGTGAAATGTGAAAATAGAACTCGTTTGGATCGCCTTCATATGATTCATCAGCTTGAGGTGACCCATTGACAAGCTTTAAAGGTGAAACAAACGCACAACTATCCCCCAAAGATCATTAGCATGTTTTCCACGAAACTCATGCATGAAGTGCGAAAATAGAACTCGTTTAGACCGCCTTCATATGATTCATTTGGTTAAGGTGACTCATTGACATGATTTTAAGGTGAAACAAATGCACTACTATACCCTAAAGATCATTAACATGTTGTGCATGAAAGTTGTGTTTGAAGTATAGAAATAGAATTCGTTCGAATCGGCTTCATATGATTCATTGGCTTAGGGTGACTCATTGACATGATTTTACGGTGAAACAAATACACAACTATCCCCCGAATATCACTAGCATGTTATGCACAAACCTCATGTCTGAAGTGCAAAAATAGAACTCATTGGGACTGCGTTCATATGATTCAGTAGCTTGAGGTGACTCACTGACATGATTTTAAGGTGAAACAAATGCACAACTATCCCCCAAATATCGTTAGTAAGTTGTCTACGAAACTCATATATGAAGTGCGAAAATAGAACTTGTTTGGATCGCCTTCATTTGATTCATTGAATTAACGTGGCTCATTGACATTATTTTGTCGTGAAACAAATGCACAAACTATCCCACATAGGTCATTAACATGTTGTGCACGAAACGCATCTTTGAAATGTGAAAATTGAACTTGTTTGGATCGCCTTCATATGATTCATCAGCTTGAGGTGACTCATTGACAACCTTTTAAGGTGAAACAAACACACAACTATCCCCCAAAGATCATTAGCATGTTGTCCATGAAACTCATGTATGAAGTGCGAAAAAAGAACTTGTTTGGATCGCCTTCATATTATTCATTGGATTAACGTGGCTCATTAACATGATTTTAAGGTGAAACAAATGCACAAACTATCCCACATAGATCATTAGCATGTTGTGCACCAAACTCACCTTTGAAATGTGAAAATAGAACTCGTTTAGATCGCCTTCATATGATTCATTAGCTTAAGTTGAGTCATTGACATTATTTTAAGGTGAAACAAAAGCACTACTGTACCCCAAAGATAATTAGCATGTGATGCATGAAACCTGTGTTCGAAGTACAGAAATAGATTTCATTCGGATCGCCTTCATATGATTCATTGCCTTGGGGTGACTCATTAACATGATTTTAAGGTGAAAAAAATGCACACCTATCCCCCTAAGATCACTAGCATGTTATGCACAAAACTCATGTCTGAAATGCAAAAATAGAATTTAATCAGACTGCCTTCATATGATTCATTAGATTAACGTAGCTCATTGTTATGATTTTCTCGTGAAAAAAATGCACAAACTATCCCACATAGATCATTAACATGTTGTGCACGAAGCGCATCTTTGAAAAATGAAAATAGAACTCGTTCGGATTGCCTTCATATGATTCATCAACTTGAGGTGACTCATTGACAAGCTTTAAGGGTGAAACAAATGCACAACTATCCGCCAAAGATCATTAGCATGTTTCCACGAAACTCATGTATGAAGTGCGAAAGTAGAACTTATTTCGATCGCCTTCATATTATTCATTGGAATAACATGTCTCATTGACATGATTTTATTGTGAAACAAATGCACAAACTATCCCACATAGATCATTAACATGTTGTGCACAAAACTCATCTTTGAAATGTGAAAATAGAACTCGTTTAGATTGCCTTCATATGATTCATTAGCTTGAGGTGACTCATTGACATGATTTTAAGGTGAAACAAATGCACTACTATACCCTAAAGATCATTAACATGTTGTGCCTGAAACTCGTGTTTGAAGAATGGAAATAGAATTCGTTCGGATCGCCTTCATATGATTCATTGCCTTGGGGTGACTCATTGATATGATTTTAAGATGAATCAAATGCACAACTATCCCCCAAATATCATTAGCAAGTTGTCCACGAAACACATGTATGAAGTGCGAAAATAGAACTTGTTTGGATCGCCTTCATATGATTCATTGGATTAACGTGGCTTATTGACATGATTTTATCGTGAAACAAATGCACAAACTATCCCACATAGTTCATTAACATGTTGTGCACGAAACGCATCTTTGAAATGTGAAAATAGAACTCATTCGTATCGCCTTCATATGATTCATCAGCTTGAGGTGACTCGTTGACAAGCTTTTAAGGTGAAACAAAAGCACAACTATCCCCCAAAGATCATTAGCATGTTTTCCAATAAACTCATGTATGAAGTGCGAAAATGGAACTTGTTTGGATCACCTTCATATTATTCATTGGATTAACGTTGCTCATTGACATGATTTTATCGTGAAACAAATGCATAAACTATTCCACATTGATCATTAACAAGTTCTGCACCAAACTCATCTTTGAAATGTGAAAATAGAACTCGTTTAGATTGCCTTCCTATGATTCATTAGCTTGAGGTGATTCACTGACATGATTTTAAGATGAAACAAATGCACAACTATCCCCCAAATATCATTAGCATGTTGTCCACGAAACTCATGTATGAAGTGCGAAAATAGAACTCGTTCGGATCGCCTTCATATGATTCATTGGATTAACTTAACTGATTGACATGATTTTATCGTGAAACAAATGCACAAGTATCCCCCAAAGGTCATTAGCATGTTGTGCGTGAAACTCGTGTTTGATGTATGGAAATAGAATTCGTTCGGATCGCCTTCATATGATTCATTGGCTTGGGCCGACTCATTGACATGATTTTAAGATGAAACAAAGGCATAACTATCCCCCGAAGATCATTAGCATGTTATGCACAAAACTCATGTCTGAAGTGCAAAAATAGAATTCGTTCGGATCGCCTTCATCTGATTCATTGGCTTGAAGTGACTCATTAACATGATTTGAGGGTGAAATAAAGGCACAACTATCCCCCAAAGATCATTAGCATATTGTGCACGAAACTCGTGTTTGACGTGTGGAAATAGAATTCATTGGCTTGAGGTAATTCTTTGACATCATTTAAGGATGAAACAGGTGCACAACTATCCACGAAAGATCATTAGCATGTTGGCCACGAAACTAGTGTTTAAAATGCAAAGATAGAATTCATTCGGATTGCCTTTATATGATTCATTAGCTTTAAGGCGACTGATTGACAAGATTTCAAGGTGAAACAAATGCACAACTATCCCCCAAAGATCATTAGCATGTTGTGCACGAAACTCATGTATGAATTGTGAAAATAGAACTCGTTCGGATCGCCTTCATATGATTCATTGGATTAACGTGACTGATTGACATGATTTGATCGTGAAACAAATGCACAAACTATCCTACATAGATCATTAGCATGTTGTGCATGAAACTCATCTTTGAAATGTGAAAATAGAACTCATTTAGATCGCCTTCATATGATTCATTAGCTTGAGGTGACTCATTGACATGATTTTAAGGTGAAACAAATGCACAACTATCCCCCAAAGGTCATTAGCATGTTGTGCACAAAACTCGTGTTTGAAGTGCGAAAATAAAACTTGTTTTGATCACCTTCATATGATTCATTGGCTTCGGGTGACTCATTGACATGATTTTAATGTGAAACAAAAGCACAACTATCCCCCGATGTTCATTAGTATGTTATGCACAAAACTCATGTCTGAAGTGCGAAAATAGAATTCATTCGGACCGCTTTCATATGATTCATTACCTCGAGGTGACTCACTAACTTGATTTTAAGGTGAAACAACTGCACAACTTTCCCGCAAAGATCATTAGGATGTTGTGCATGAAACTCATGTTTGAAGTGTGAAAATAGAACTCGTTTGTATCGCCTTCTTATGATTCATTGGATTAACGTGACTCACTGACATGATTTTATCGTGAAACAAATGCACAAACTATCCCACATATATCATTAACATGTTGTGCATGAAACTTATGTTTGAAGTGCGAAAAGAGAACTCGTTTGGATCGCCTTCATATTATTTATTGGATTAACGTGACTGATTGTCACGATTTTATAGTGAAACAAATGCACAAACTATCCCACATAGATCATTAATATGTTGTGCACGAAACTTATGTTTGAAGTGTGAGAATCGAATTCATTCGGATTGGCTTTGTATGACTCATTAGCTTGAGGTGAGTTATTGACATGATTTTAAGGTGAAACAAATGCACAACTATACCGCAAAGATCATTACCATGTTATGCATGAAACTCTTGTTTGAAATGTGAAAATAGAATTCGTTCTTAACGCCTTCATATGATTCATTGAATTAACATGACTCATAGACATAATTTTATCGTGAAACAAATGCACAAACTATCCCACATAGATCATTAACATGTTGTGCACGAAACGCATCTTTGAAATGTGAAAATAGAACTCGTTTGGATTGCCTTTATATGATTCATCAGCATGAGGTGACTCATTGACAAGCTTTTAAGGTGAAACAAATGCACAACAATCCCCCGAAGATCATTAGCATGTTGTCCACGAAACTCATGTATGAAGTGCGAAAATAGAACTTATTTGGATCGCCTTCATATTATTCATTGGATTAACATGGCTCATTGACATGATTTTATCGTGAAACAAATGCACAAACTATCCCACATAGATCATTAACATGTTGTGCACAAAACTCATTTTTGAAATGTGAAAATAGAACTCGTTTCGATCGCCTTCATATGATTCATTAGCTTGAGGTGACTCATTGACATGATTTTAAGGTGAAACAAATGCACAAATGTCCCCCAACGGTCATTAGCATGTTGTGCACGAAACTCATGTTTGAAGTATGGAAATAGAAATCGTTTGGATCGCCTTCATATGATTCATTGGCTTGGGATAGCTCATTGACATGATTTTAAGGTGAAACAAATGAACAACAATCCCCCAAAGATCATTAGCATGTTATGTACAAAACTCATGTCTGAAGTGGAAAAATAGAATTCATTCGGACCGCCTTCATATGATTCATTAGCTTGAGGTGACTCACTGACATGATTTTAAGGTGAAACAAATGTACAACTATCCCCCAAAGTTAATTAGCATGTTGTCCACGAAACTAATGTTTGAAGTGTGAAAATAGAACTCGTTCGTATCGCCTTCATATGATTCATCGGATTAACGTGACTCACTGACATGATTTTATCGTGAAACAAATGCACAAACTATCCCACATATATCATTAACATGTTGTGCACAAAACTTATGTTTGTAGTGCAAAAATAGAACTCGTTCGGATCGCCTTCATATGATTCATTGGATTAACGTGACAGATTGACATGATTTTATAGTGAAACAAATGCACAAACTATCCCCTAAAGATCATTAACATATGCACGAAACTCATGTTTGAATTGTGAGAATAGAATTCATTCGGATGATTCATTAGCTTGAGGTGATCCATTGACATGATTTTAATGTGAAACAAATGCACAACTATACCCCAAAGATCATTAGCATGTTATGCATAATACTCGTGTTTGAAATGTGAAAATAGAATTCGTTCTTATCGCCTTCATATGATTCTTTTGATTAACGTGACAAATTGACATGATTTTATCGTGAAACAAATGCACAAACTATCCCCCATAGATTATTAGGATGTTGTGCATGAAACTCATGTATGAAGTGTGAAAATAGAACTCGTTCAGATCACCTTTATACGATTGATTGAATTAATAATGTGACTCATTGACATGACTTTATGGTGAAAAAAACCAAAAAGTATTCCCCAATTATTATCAGCATGGTGTGCATGAAACTCGTGTTTGAAGTGTGAAAATAGAATTCATTCGTAGCGCCATAATATGATTCATTGGATTAACGTGACACATTGACATGATTTTATCGTGAAACAAATGCACAAACTATCCCACATATATCATTAACATGTTTTGCCCGAAACGCATCTTTGAAATGTGAAAGTAGAACTCGTTTGCATCACCTTCATATGATTCATTACGTTGAGGTGACTCATTGACACGATTTTAAGGTGAATCAAATGCACAGTTATCCCCCAAATATCAATAGCATGTTGTGCACAAAACTCGTGTTTAAAGTATAGAAACAAAATTCGTTTGGATCGCCTTCATATGATTCATTGGCATAGGGTGACTTTTTGACATGATTTTTAGGTAAAACAAATGCACAACTATCCTCCGAAGATCATTAGCATGTTATGCACAAAACTCATGTCTGAAGTGCAAAAATAGAATTCATTCGGACAGCCTTCAAATGATTCATCAGCTTGAGGTGACTCATTCACAAGATTTTAAGGTGAAACAAATGCAAAACTATCCCCCAAATATCAATAGCATGTTGTGCACGAAACTCGTGTTTAAAGTATAGATATAGAATTCGTTCGGATCGCCTTCATATGATAAATTGGCTTGGGGTGACTCATTGACATGATTTTTAGGTAAAACAAATGCACAACTATCCCCCGAAGATCATTAACATGTTATGCACAAAACTCATGTCTGAAGTGCAAAAATAGAATTCATTCGGACCGCCTTCATATGATTCATTAGCTTGAAGTGACTCACTGACAAGATTTTGAGGTGAAACAAATGCACAACTTTCCCGCATAGATCATTACGACGTTGTGCACGAAACTCATGTTTAAAGTGTGAATATAGAACTCGTTCGTATCGCCTTCATATGATTCATTGGATTAATGTGACTCACTGACATGATTTTATCGTGAAACAAACGGACAAACTATCCCACACAGATCATTAACATGTTGTGCACGAAACTCATGTTTGAAGTGTGAAAATAGAATTCGTTCGGATCACCTTCATATGATTCAAATTTACAAACTATCCCACATAGTGAAACAAATTAAAAACTATCCCACATAGATCATTAACATGATATGCACGAAACTAATGTTTGAAGTGTGAGAACAGAATTCATTCGGATTAGCTTCGTATGACTCATTTAGCTTGAGGTGACTCATTGACATGATTTTAAGGTGAAACAAGTATAAGACAATCCCCTAAAGATCATTAGCAGGATATGCACGAAACTCGTGTTTGAAGTGTGAAAATAGAATTCGTTCTTATCGCATTCACATGATTCATTGCATTAACGTGACTCACTGACATGATTTTATCGTGAAAGAAATGCACAAACTATCCCACATAGATCATTAGCATGTTGTGCACGAAACGCATGTATAAAGTGCGAAAATAGAATTTGTTCATCTCCCCTTCATATGATTCATTGGCTTGACATGACTGATCAACATGATTTTAAGGTGAAACAAACGCACAACTATCCCCCAAATATCATTAGCATGTTGTCCACGAAACTCATGTATGAAGTGCAAAAATAGAACTTGCTTGGATCGCCTTCATATGATTCATTGGATTAACGTTGCTCATTGACATGATTTTATCGTGAAACAAATGCACAAACTATCCCACATAGATCATTAACATGTTTTGCACGAACTGCATCTTTGAAATGCGAAAATAGAACTCGTTTATCCCACATAGATCATTAACATGTTGTGCATGAAACTCATGTTTGAAGTGAGGAAATAGAACTCGTTCAGATCACCTTCATATGATTCATTGGATTAACGTGACCCATTGACATGATTTTAAGGTTAAACAAATGCACAATTTTCCCGCAAAGATCGTTAGCATGTTGTGTACAAAACTTCTGTCTGAAGTGTGAAAATAGAATTTATTCAGATCGCCTTCATATGATTCCCTAGCTTGAGCTGACTCATTGACAGTATTTTAAGATGAAACAAATTCACAACTATCCCCTAAAGAACACTCGCATGTTGTTCACAAAACTCGTGCTTCAAGTGCGAAAATAGAATTCATTCGGACTACCTTCATATGATTCACTAGATTAACATGACCCATTGACAATTTTATCGTGAAACAAATGCACAAACTATCCCACATACATCATTAGCATGTTGTGCGTGAAACTCATATTTGAACTGCGGAAATCGAATTTGTTCGGATCGCTCTTATATGATTCATTATCTTGAGTTGACTCATTGACATGATTTTAATGTGAGACAAATGCACAACTATCCCACATACATCATTAGCATGTTGTGCACGAAACTCATATTTGAAGTGCGAAAATAGAATTCATTCGGATTACCTTCATATGATTCACTAGATTAACGTGACTCATTAACAAAAGTTTATCATGAAACAAATGCACAAACTATCCAACATACATCATTAGCATATTGTGCGCGACACTCATGTTTGAAGTGCGAAAATAGAATTTCTTCGGATCGCGCTCATATGATTCATTATCTTGGGGTGATTCATTGACATGATTTTAAGGGGAAACAAATGCACAACTATCCCCAAAAGTTCATTATCATGTTGTGCACGAATCTCGTATTGGAAGTATGAAAATAGAATTCGTTCGTATCACCTTCATATGATTCAATGGATTAGCGTGACTCATTGACATAAATTTTTCGTGACACAAATGCTCAAACTATCGCCTATTGATCATTATCTTGTTGTGCACGATACTCATGTTTGAAGTGCGAAATAGAATTCATCCGTATCACCTTGTATTGATTCATTGGCTTGAGGTGATTCATTGACATGATTTTAAGGTGAAACAAATTCATAACTTTCCTCCAATGATCATTATCAAATTGTGCATGAAATTCGTGTTTGAAGTGCGAAAATAGAATTCGTTCGGATCGCCTTTATATGATTCATTAGCTTGAGGTGACTCATTTACATGATTTTAAGGTGAAACAAATTCACAACTTTCCTGCAAAGATAATTATCATGTTGTGTACGAAACTCGTGTCTGAAGTGCGAAAATAGAATTCGTTCGGATCGCCTTCATATGATTCATTAGCTTGAGGTGACTCATTTACATGATTTTATGGTGAAACAAATTCACAACTTTCCCGCAAAGATTATTAGCATGTTGTGCACGAAAGTTATGTTTGAAATACCAAAATAGAACTCGTTCGGATCGCCTTCATATAATTCACTGGAATAACGTGAGTCATTCACATGATTTTATCGTGAAACAAATGCACAAACTATCCCACATAGATCATTAACATGTTGAGCACGAAACTCATGTTTGAAGTTCGAAAATAGAACTCGTTCGGATTGCCTTCATATGATTCATTCGCTTGATGTTACACATTGACGTGATTTTAAGTTGAAACGAATGCACAACTATCCCCCAAAGATTATTAACATGTTGTGCACAAAACTCGTGTTTGGAGTGCAAAAATAAAATTCGTTCGTATTGCCTTCATAGGATTCGTTGGATTAACGTGGCTTACTGACATGACTTTAAGGTTAAACAAATACACAACTTTCCCGCAAAGATCGTTAGCATGTTGTGCACAAAACTCCTGTCTGAAGTGTGAAAAAAGAATTTATTAGGATCGCCATCACATGATTCATTAGCCTGAGGTGACTCATTGACATGATTTTAAGATGAAACAAATGCGCAACTATCCCCTAAAGAACATTAGCATGTTGTGCACGAAACTCGTGTTTGAAGTGCAAATACAAAAGTCATTAGGATTACCTTAATATGATTCAATAGATTAATGTTGCTCATTGACATAATTTTATCGTGAAACAAATGCACAAACTATCCTACATACATCATTAGTGTATTGTACACGAAACTCATGTTTGAAGTGCGAAAATAGAATTTTTTCGGTTCGCGTACATATGATTCATTATCTTGAGGTAACTCATTGACATGATTTTAGGTGAAACAAATGCACAACTATCCCCCAAAGTTCATTAGCATATTGTGTACGAAACTCGTGTTTGAAGTGCGAAAATAGAATTCATTCGGATTACCTTCATATGATTCATTAGCTTGAGGTGACTCATTTACATGATTTTAGGGTGAAACAAATTCACAACCTTCCTGCAAAGATCATTAGCATGTTGTGCACGAAACTTGTGTTTGAAATGCGAAAATAGAACTCGTTCAGATCAGCTTCATATGATTCATTGGATTAACGTGACTCATTCACATGATTTTATCGTGAAATAAATGCACAAACTATCCCACATAGATCATTAACATGTTGAGCACGAAACTCATGTATGAAGTTCGAAAATAGAACTCGTTCGGATCGCCTTCATATGATTCAATGGCTTGATGTGACTCATTGAAATTAATTTAAGTTGAAACAAATGCACAACTTTCCCACAAAGATCGTTACCATGTTGGACACAAAATTCCTGTGTGAAGTGTGAAAATAGAATTTATTGGGATCGCCTTCATATGATTCATTAGCTTGAGGTGACTCATTAACATGATTTTAAGAAGAAACAAAGGCACAACTATCCCCGAAAGAACATTAGCATGTTGTGCATGAAACTCGTCTTTGAAGTGCGAAAATAGAATTCATTCGGATTACCTTCATATGTATCACTAGGTTAATGTGACTGATTGACATAATTTTATCTTGAAACAAATGCACAAACTATCCCACATACATCATTAGCATGTTGTGGATGAAACTCATGTTTAAAGTGTAAAAATAGAATTTTTTCGGACCGCGTTCATATGATTCATTATCTTGAGGTGACTCATTGACATGATTTCAAGGTGAGAAAAATGCACAACTATCCCCCAAAGTTCATTGGCATATTGTGTACGAAACTCGTGTTTGAAGTGCGAAAATAGAATTCATTCGAATTACCTTCATATGATTCATTAGCTTGGGGTGACTCATTTACATGATTTTAAGGTGAAACAAATTCACAACTTTCCCGCAAAGATAATGAGCAAGTTATGCACGAAACTTGTGTTTGAAATGCAAAAATAGAACTCGTTCGGATCGCCGTCATATGATTCTTTTTATTAACGTGACTCATTCACATGATTTTATCGTGAAACAAATGCACAAACTATCCCACATAGATCATTAACATGTTGAGCACGAAACTCATGTCTGAAGTTCGAAAATAGAACTCGTTCGGATCGCCTTCATATGATTCATCGGCTTGATGTGACTCATTGACATGATTTTAAGTTAAAATCAATGCACAACTATGCCCCAAAGATTATTAGCAAGTTATTCACAACTTTCCTGTAAAGATAATTATCTTGTTGTGCACGATACTCATGTTTGAAGTGCGAAATAGAATTCATCCGTATCACCTTCTATTGATTTATTGGCTTGAGGTGATTCATTGACATGATTTTAAGGTGAAACAAATTCACAACTTTCCGACAAAGATCATTATCATGTTGTGCACGAAACTCGTGTTTGAAGTGCGAAAATAGAATTTGTTCGGATCGCCTTAATATGATGCATTAGCTTGAGGTGACTCATTTATAGGATTTTAAGGTGAAACAAATTCACAACTTTCCCGCAAAGATCACTACCATGTTGTGCACAAAATTGTGTTTGAAACGTGAAAATAGAACTCGTTCGGATCGCCTTCATATGATTCATTGGCTTGATGTGATTCGTTGACATGATTTTAAGTTCAAACGAGTGCAAACCAATTCCCTAAAGATTATTAGCATGTTGTGCACGAAACTCGTGTTTGGAGTGCAAAAATAGAATCCGATCGTATCGCCTTCATATGATTCGTTGGATTAACGTTACCCATTGACATGACTTTAAGGTTAAACAAATGCACAACTTTCCCGCAAAGATCGTTAGCATGTTGTACACAAAACTCCTGTCTGAAGTGTAAAAATAGAATTTATTTGGATCGCCTTCATATGATTCATTAGCTTGAGGTGACTCATTGACATGATTTTAAGATGAAACAAATGCCCAACTATCCCCTAAAGAACATTAGCATCTTGTGCACGAAACTCGTGGTGGAAGTGCGAAAATAGAATTCATTTGGATTACCTTCATATAATTCACTAGATTAACGTGACTCATTGACATAATTTTTTCGTGAAACAAATGCACAAACTATCCCACATACATCATTAGCATGTTGTGCATGAAACTCGTCTTTGAAGTGCGAAAATAGAATTTGTTCGGATCGCGTTCATATGATTCATTACTTTGAGGCGACTCATTGACAAGATTTTAAGGTGAAACAAATGCACAACTATCCCCCAAAGTTCATTAGCATATTGTGTACGAAACTCATGTTTGAAGTGCGAAAATAGAATTCATTCGAATTACCTTCATACGATTCATTAGCTTGGGGTGACTCATTTACATGATTTTAAGGTGAAACAAATTCACAACTTTCCCGCAAAGATAATGAGCAAGTTATGCACGAAACATGTGTTTGAAATGCAAAAATTGAACTCGTTCGGATCGCCGTCATATGATTAATTTTATTAACATGACTCATTCACATGATTTTATCGTGAAACAAATGCACAAACTATCCCACATAGATCATTAACATGTTGAGCACGAAACTCATGTCTGAAGTTCGAAAATAGAACTCGTTCGGATCGCCTTCATATGATTCATTGGCTTGATGTGACTCGTTGACATGATTTTAAGTTGAAATAAATGCACAACTATGCCCCAAAGATTACTAGCAAGTTATGCACGAAACTCGTGTTTAGAGTGCAAAAATAGAATTCGTTCGTATCGCCTTCACATCATTCGTTGGATTAACGTGACTCATTGACATGATTTTAAGGTTAAATAAAAGCACAACTTTCCTGCAAAGATCATTAGCATGTTGTGCACAAAACTCCTGTTGAAGTGTGAAAATATAATTTATTCGGATCAGCTTTATATGATTCATTAGCTTGATGTGACTCATTGACATGATTTTAAGATGAAACGAATGCACAACTATCCCCTAAAGAACATTAGTATGTTATGCACGAAACTCGTGTTTCAAGTGCGAAAATAGAACTCTCTCGGATTGCCATCATATGATTCATTGGATTAACGTGACTCATTTACATGATTTTATCGTGAAACAAATCTACAAACTATCCCACATAGATCATTAACATTTGAGCACGAAACTCATGTCCGAAGTTCGAAAATAGAACTCGTTCGGATCGCCTTCATATGATTCATTGGCTTGACGTGACTCATTGATATGATTTTAAGTTGAAACAAATGCACAACTATCCCCCAAAGATTATTAGTATGTTGTGTACGAAACTCATGTTTGAAGTGCGAAAATAGAATTCATTCGAATTACCTTCATATGATTTATTAGCTTGAGGTGACTCATTTACATGATTTTAAAGTGAAACAAATTCACAACTTTCCTGCAAAGATCATTTGCATGTTGTGCACGAAATTTGTGTTTCTAATGTGAAAATAGAACTCGTTCGGATCGCCTTTATATGAATCATTGGCTTGATGTGACTCGTTGACATGATTTTATGTTGAAACAAAGGCACAAACTATCCCACATAGATCATTAGCATGTTGTGCATGAAACTTGTGTTTGAAGGGCAAAAACAGAATTCGTTCGGATTGCATTCATATGATTCATTATCTTTAGGTGACTCATTGACATGATTTTTAGAGGGAAGCAAATGCACAACTATCCCCAAAAGTTCTTTAACATGTTGTGCACGAAACTCGTATTTGAAGTATTAAAATAATTCATTTGTTTCGCTTTCATATGAGTCAATGGATTAACGTGAGTCATTGACATAATTTTATAGTGAAACAAATGCTCAAACTATCGCCCTTAGATCATTATCTTGTTGTGCACGATACTCATGTTTGAAATGCGGAATAGAAATCATCCGTATCACCTTGTATTGATTCATTGGCTTGAGGTAATTCATTGACATGATTTTAAGGTGAAACAAATTCACAACTTTCCTGCAAAGATCATTATCATGTTGTGCACGAAACTTGTGTTTAAAGTGCGAAAATAGAATTCGTTCGCATCGCCTTCATATGATTCATTAGCTTGAGGTGACTCATTTACACAATTTTAAGGTGAAACAAATTCACAACTTTCCCGCAAAGATCATTAGCATGTTGTGCACGAAAGTTGTGTTTGAAATGCGAAAATAGAACTCGCTCGGATCGCCATCATATGATTCATTGGATTAACGTGACTCATTTACATGATTTTATCGTGAAACAAATCTACAAACTATCCCACATAGATCATTAACATTTGAGCACGAAACTCATGTCCGAAGTTCGAAAATAGAACTCGTTCGGATCGCCTTCATATGATTCATTGGCTTGACGTGACTCATTGATATGATTTTAGGTTGAAACAAATGCACAACTATCCCCCAAAGATTATTAGTATGTTGTGTACGAAACACGTGTTTGAAGTGCGAAAATAGAATTCATTCGAATTACCTTCATATGATTTATTAGCTTGAGGTGACTCATTTACATGATTTTAAAGTGAAACGAATTCACAACTTTCCTGCAAAGATCATTAGCATGTTGTGCACGAAATTTGTGTTTGTAATGTGAAAATAGAACTCGTTCGGATCGCCTTTATATAATTCGTTGGATTAACGTGACTAATGCACATGATTTTATTGTGAAACAAATGCAAGAACTATCACACATAGATCATTAACATGTTGAGCATGAAACTCATGTCTGAAGTTTGAAAATAGAACTCGTTCGGATCGCCTTCGTATTATTCATCGGCTTGTTTTGACTCGTTGACATGATTTTAAGTTGAAAGAAATGCACAACTATCCCCCAAAGATTATTAGCATGTTATGCATGAAACTCGTGTTTAGTGTGCAAAAGTAGAATTCGTTCGTCTCGCCTTCATATAATCCGTTGGATTAACGTGACTCATTGACATGACTTTAAGGTTAAACAAATGCACAACTTTCCTGCAAAGATAGTTACAATGTTGTGCACAAAAGTCTTGTCTGAAGTGTGAAAATAGAATTTATTCGGATCGCCTCCATATGATTCATTAGCTTGATGTGACTCATTGACATGATTTTAAGATGAAACGAATGTACAACTATCCCCTCAAGAACATTAGCATCTTGTGCACGAAACTCGTGTTTCAGGTGCCAAAATAGAATTCATTCGGATTACCTTCATATGATTCGCTAGATTAACGTGACTCATTGACATAATTTTATCGTGGAACAAATGCACAAACTATCCCACATACATCATTGGCATGTTGTGCACGAAACTCATGTTTGAAGTGCGAAAATAGAATTCGTTCGGATCGCGTTCATATGATTCATTATCTTGAGGTAACTCATTGACATTATTTTAAGGTGAAACAAATGCACAACTATCCCCCAAAGTCCATTAGCATGTTGTGTACGAAACTCGTGTTTGAAGTGCGAAAATAGAATTCATTCGGATTACGTTTATATGATTCATTAGCTTGAGGGGACTCATATACATTTTATGGCGAAACAAATTCACAACTTTCCTGCAAAGGTCATTAACATGTTGTGCACGAAACTTGTGTTTGAAATGTGAAAATAGAACTCGTTCGGATCGCCTTCATATGATTCATTGGATTAACGTGACTCATTCTCATGATTTTATCATGAAACAAATGCACAAACTATCCCACATAGATCATTAACATGTTGAGCACGAAACTCATGTCTGAAGTTCGAAAATAGAACTCGTTCGGATCGCCTTTATATGATTCATTGGCTTGATGTGACTCATTGACATGATTTTATGTTGAAACAAAGGCACAAACTATCCCACATAGATCATTAGCATGTTGTGCATGAAACTTGTGTTTGAAGGGCAAAAACAGAATTCGTTCGGATTGCATTCATATGATTCATTATCTTTAGGTGACTCATTGACATGATTTTTAGAGGGAAGCAAATGCATAACTATCCCCAAAAGTTCTTTAACATGTGGTGCACGAAACTCGTATTTGAAGTATGAAAATAGAATTAGTTCATATCACTTTCATATGATTTAATGGATTAGCGTGACTCATTGACATAATTTTATCGTGAAACAAATGCTCAAACTATCGCCCTTAGATCATTATCTTGTTGTGCACGATACTCATGTTTGAAATGCGGAATAGAAATCATCCGTATCACCTTGTATTGATTCATTGGCTTGAGGTGATTCATTGACATGATTTTAAGGTGAAACAAATTCACAACTTTCCTACAAAGATCATTATCATGTTGTGCACGAAACTCGTGTTTGAAGTGCGAAAATAGAATTCGTTCGGATTACCTTCATATAATTCACTAGATAAACGTGACTCATTGACATAATTTTATCGCGAACCAAATGCACAAACTATCCTACATACATCATTAGCATGTTATGCACGAAACTCATGTTTGAAATGCGAAAATAGAATTTGTTCCGACCGCGTTCATATTATTCATTACTTTGGGGTGACTCATTGACATGATTTTAAGGTGAAACAAATGCACAACTATCCCCCAAAGTTCATTATCATATTGTGTACGAAACTCGTGTTTGAAGTGCGAAAATAGAATTCATTCGAATTACCTTCATATGATTCATTAGCTTGAGGTGACTCATTTACATTATTTTAAGGTGAAACAAATTCACAACTTTCCCACAAAGATCATTAGCATGTTGTGCACAAAAGTCTTGTCTGAAGAGTGAAAATAAAATTTATTCGGATCGCCTTCATATGATTCATTAGCTTGATGTGACTCACTGACATGATTTTAAGATGAAACATATGAACAACTATCCCTTAAAGAACATTAGCATGTTGTGCACGAAACTCGTGTTTCTAGTGTGAAAAGAGAATTCATTCGGATTACCTTCATATAATTCACTAGATTAATGTGACTCATTGACAAAATTTTATCGTGAAACAAATGCACAAACTATCACACATAGATCATTTGCATGTTGTACACGAAACTCATGTTTGAAGTGCGAAAATAGAATTTGTTCAGATCGCGTTCATATGATTCATTATTTTGAGGTGACTCAATAATATGATTTTAAGGTAAAACAAATGCACAACTATCCCTCAAAGATTATTAGCATGTTGTGCACGAAACTCGTGTTTGGAGTGCAAAAAAAGAATTCATTCGTATCGCCTTCGTTTGATTCATTAGCTTGGGGTGACTGATTAACATGATTTTAAAGTGAAACAAATCGATAACTATCCCCTAAAGATTATCAGTATGTTTTGGATGATATTCGTGTTTGAAGTGTGCAAAAAAAAGAATTCATTTGTATCTCCTTGATATGTATCATTAGCTTGGGGTGACTCATTGATATGATTTTAAGGTCAAAACAAATGCAAAACTTTCTCGCAAAGTTCATTAGCATGTTGTGCACGAAACTCGTGTTCGAAGTGCAAAAATAAAACTCGTTCGAATCGCCTACATATGATTCATTGGATTAACGTGACTCATTCACATGATTTTATCATGAAACAAATGCACAAACTATCCCACATAGATCATTAACATGTTGTGCACGAAACTCATGTTTGAAGTGCGAAAATAAACCTCGTTCGAATCGCCTTCAAACGATTCATTTGCTTAATGTGACTCGTTAACATGATTTTAAGTTGAAACAAATGCACAACTATCCCTCAAAGATTATTAGCATGTTGTGCATGAAGCTCGTGTTTAGAGTGCAAAAAAAGAATTCATTCGTATTGCCTTGACATGATTTGTTGATTAGTGTGACTCATTGACATGATTTTAAGGTTAAACAAATACACAACTTTCCCGCAAAGATCGTTAGCATGTTGTGTACAAAACTCCTGTCTGAAGTGTGAAAATAGAATTTATTCGGATCGCCTTCATATGATTCATTGGCCTGAGGTGACTCATTGTCATGATTTTAAGATGAAACAAATGCACAACTATCCCATAAAGAACATTAGCATCTTGTGCACGAAACTAGTGTTTGAGGTGCGAAAATAGAATTCATTCGGATTACCTTCATAAAATTCACTAGATTAACGTGACTCATTGACATAATTTTATCGTGAAACAAATGCACAAACTATCCCACATACATCATTACCATGTTGTGTACGAAACTCATGTTTGAAGTGTGAAAATAGAATTTGATCGGATTGTATTCATATGATTCATTACTTTGAGGTGACTCATTGACATGATTTTAAGGTGAAACAAATGCACCACTATACCCCAATGTTCATTAGCATATTGTGTACAAAACTCGTGTTTGGAGTGCGAAAATAGAATTCATTCGAATTACCTTCATATGATTCATTAGCTTGAGGTGACTCATTTACATGATTTTAAGGTGAAACAAATTCACAACTTTCCCGCAAAGATCATTAGCATGTTGTGCACGAAACTCGTGTTTGAAGTGCGAAAATAGTACTCGTTCGGATCGCCTACATATGATTCATTGGATTAACGTGACTCATTGACATGATTTTATCGTGAAACAAATGCACAAACTATCCCACATAGATCATTAACATGTTGAGCACGAAACTCATGTCTGAAGTTCGAAAATAGAACTCGTTCGGATTGCCTTCGTATGATTCATTGGCTTGATGCGACTCGTTGACATGATTTTAAGTTGAAACAAATGCCCAACTATCCCTGAAAGATTATTAGCCTTTTATGCACGAAACTCGTGTTTAGAGTGCAAAAATAGAATTTGTTCGTATCGCCTTCATATAATTCGTTGGATTAACATGACTCATTGACATGATTTTAAGGTTAAATAAAAGCACAACTTTCCTGCAAAGATCGTTAGCATGTTGTGCACAAAACTCCTGTCTGAGTGTGAAAATAGAATTTATTCGGATCGCCTTCATATGATTCATTAGCTTGATGTGACTCATTGACATGATTTTAAGATGAGACAAATGCACAACTATCCCCTAAAGAACATTAGCATGTTGTGCACGAAACTCGTGTTTCAAGTGCGAAAATAGAATTCATTCGGATTACCTTCATATAATTCACTAGATAAACGTGACACATTGACATAATTTTATCGCGAAACAAATGCACAAACTATCCCATATACATCATTAGCATGCTATGCACGAAACTCATGTTTGAAGTGCGAAAATAGAATTTGTTCGGATCGCGTTCATATGATTCATTACTTTGAGGTGACTCATTGACATGATTTTAAGATGAAACAAATGCACAAGTATCCCCCAAAGTTCATTGGCATATTGTGTACGAAACTCGTGTTTGAAGTGCGAAAATAGAATTCATTCGAATTACCTTCATATGATTCATTAGCTTGAGGTGAGTCATTTACATGATTTTAGGGTGAAACAAATTCACAACTTTCCCGCAAAGATCATTAGCATGTTGTGCACAAAACTCCTGTTTGAAGTATGAAAATAAAATTTCTTCGGATCGCCTTCATATGATTCATTAGCTTGATGTGACTTATTGACATGATTTTAAGATGACACAAATGAACAAGTATCCCTTAAAGAACATTAGCATGTTGTGCACGAAACTCGTGTTTCAAGTGTGAAAATAGAATTCATTCGGATTACCTTCATATAATTCACTCGATTAACGTGACTCATTAACATAATTTTATCGTGAAACAAATATACAAACTATCACACAAAGATCATTAGCATGTTGTGCACGAAACTCAGGTTTGAAGTGCGAAAATAGAATTTGTTCGAATCGCGTTCATCTGATTCATTACTTTGAGGTGACTCACTGACATGATTTTAAGGTGAAACAAATGCACAACTATACCGTAAAGATCATTAGCATGTTGTGCACGAAACTCGTGTTTAAAGTGCAAAAATAGAATTCGATCGTATCGCCTTCATATAATTCATTGGATTAACGTTATTCATTGACATGATTTTAAGGTTAAACAAATGCACAACTTTCCATCGAAGATCGTTAGCATGTTGTGCACAAAACTCCTATCTGAAGTGTGAAAATAGAATTTATTCGGATCGCCTTCATATGATTCATTAGCTTGATGTGACTCATTGACATGATTTTAAGATGAAACAAATGCACAACTATCCCCTGAAGAACATTAGCATGTTGTGCATGAAACTCGTGTTTCAAGTGCGAAAATAGAATTCATTCGGATTACCTTCATATAATTCACTAGATAAACGTGACTCATTGACATAATTTTATCGCGAACCAAATGCCCAAACTATCCCACATACATCATTAGCATGTTATGCACGAAACTCATATTTGAAGTGCAAAAATAGAATTTCTTCCGATCGCGTTCATATTATTCATTACTTTAGGGTGACTCATTGACATGATTTTATGGTGAAACAAATGCACAACTATCCCCCTAAGTTCATTAGAATATTGTGTACGAAACTCGTGTTCGAAGTGCGAAAAATTCATTCGAATTACCTTCATATGATTCATTAGCTTGAGGTGACTCATTTACATTATTTTAAGGTGAAACAAATTCACAACTTTCCCATAAAGATCATTAGCATGTTATGCACAAAACTCCTGTCTAAAGTGTGAAAATAAAATTTTTTTGGATCGCCTTCATATGATTCATTAGCTTGATGTGACTCATTGACATGATTTTAAGATGACACAAATGAACAAGTATCCCTTAAAGAACATTAGCATGTTGTCCACGAAACTCGTGTTTTCAAGTGTGAAAATAGAATTCATTCGGATTACCTTCATATAATTCACTCGATTAACGTGACTCATTGACATAATTTTATCGCGAAACAAATGCACAAACTATCCCATATACATCATTAGCATGCTATGCACGAAACTCATGTTTGAAGTGCGAAAATAGAATTTGTTCGGATCGCGTTCATATGATTCATTACTTTGAGGAGACTCACTGACATGATTTTAAGGCGAAACAAATGCACAACTATCCCGCAAAGATCATTAGCATGTTGTGCACGAAAGTTGTTTTTGAAATGCGAAAATAGAACTCTCTCTGATCGCCTTCATATGATTCATTGGATTAACGTGACTCATTTACATGATTTTATCATGAAACAAATATACAAACTATCCCACATAGATCATTAACATGTTGTCCACGAAACTCATGTTTGAAGTGCGAAAATAAAACTCGTTGGAATCGCCTTCATACGATTCATTGGCTGTATATGACTCATTGACATGATTTTAAGGTGAAACAAATGCACAACTATCCCTCTAAGATTATGAGCATGTTGTACAAGAAACTTGTGTTTGGAGTGCAAAAAAAGAATTCATTCGTATCGCCTTCGTTTGATTCATTAGCTAGGTGTGACTCATTAACATGATTTTAAAGTGAAACAAATGGATAACTATCCCCTAAAGATTATCAGCATGTTTTTGATGATATTCGTGTTTGAAGTGTGCAAGAAAAAGAATTTGTTTGTATCTCCTTGATATGTATCATTAGCTTGGGGTGACTCATTGATATGATTTTAAGGTCAAAACAAATGCAAAACTTTCTCGCAAAGATCATTAGCATGTTGTGCATGAAACTTGTGTTTGAAGTGCGAAAATAAAACTCGTTCAGATCGCCTACATATGATTCATTGGATTAACGTGACTCATTCACATGATTTTATCGTGAAAAAAATGCACAAACTATCCCACATAGATCATTAACATGTTGTGCACGAAACTCGTGTTTGAAGTGCGAAAAGAAAACTTGTTCGAATCTCCTCCATATGATTCATTGGCTTGATGTGACTCGTTGACATGATTTTAAGTTGAAACAAATGCACAACTATCCCTAAAAGATTATTAGCATGTTGTGCACGAAACTTGTGTTTAGAGTGCAAAAAAAGAATTCATTCGTATCGCTTTCACATGATTCGTTGGATTAATGTGACTCATTGACATGATTTTAAGGTCAAACAAATACACAACCTTCCTGCAAAGATCGTTAGCATGTTGTGCACAAAACTCATGTTTTAAGTGCGAAAATAAAACTCGTTCGAATCGCCTCCATACGATTCATTGGTTTGATGTGACTTGTTGACATGATTTTAAGTTGAAACAAATGCACAACTATCCCTAAAAGATTATTAGCATGTTGTGCACGAAACTCGTATTTAGAGTGCAAAAAAAGAATTCATTTGTATCGCTTTCACATGATTCGTTGGATTAACGTACTCATTGACATGATTTTAAGGTCAAACAAATACACAACTTTCCCGCAAAGATCGTTAGCATGTTGTGCACAAAACTCTTGTCTGAAGTGTGAAAATAGAATTTGTTCGGATCGCCTTCATATGATTCATTGGCCTTAGGTGACTCATTGTCATGATTTTAAAATGAAATAAATGCACAACTATCCCCTAAAGAACATTAGCATCTTGTGCACGAAACTCGTCTTTGAAGTGCGAAAATAGAATTCATTCAGATTACCTTCATAAAATTCACTAGATTAACGTGACTCATTGACATAATTTTATCGTGAAACAAATGCACAAACTATCCCACATACATCATTAGCATGTTGTGCACGAAACTCATATTAGAAGTGTGAAAATAGAATTTGGTCGGATCGTATTCATATGATTCATTACTTTGAGGTGACTCATTGACATGATTTTCAGGTGAAACAAATGCACAACTATACCCCAAAGATCATTAGCATATTGTGTACAAAACTCGTGTTTGAAATGCGAAAATAAAATTCATTCGAATTACCTTCATATGATTCATTAGCTTGAGGTGACTCATTTACATGATTTTAAGGTGAAACAAATTCACAACTTTCCCGCAAAGATCATTAGCATGTTGTGCATGAAACTTGTGTTTGAAATGCGAAAATAGAACTCGTTCGGATCGCCTTCATATGATTCATTAGATTAACGTGACTCATTCACATGAATTTATCGTGAAACAAATGCACAAACTATCCCACATAGATCATTCACATGTTGAGCACGAAACTCATGTCTGAAGTTTGAAAATAGAACTCGTTCGGATTGCCTTCATATGATTCATTGGCTTGGTGTTACTCGTTGACATGATTTTAAGTTGAAACAAATGCACAACTATCCCCCAAAGATTATTAGCATGTGTTATGCACGAAACTCATGTTTAGAGTTCAAAAATAGAATTCGTTCGTATCGCCTTCATATAATTTGTTTGATTAACGTGACTCATTGACATGATTTTAATGTTAAACAAATGCACAACTTTCCTGCAAAGATCGTTAGCATGTTGTGCACAAAACTCCTATCTGAAGTGTGAAAATAGAATTTATTCGGATCACCTTCATATGATTCATTAGCTTGATGTCACTCATTGACATGATTTTGAGATGAAACAAATGCACAAACTATCCCACATAGATCATTAGCACGTTGCGCACGAAACTTGTGTTTGAAGGGCGAAAATAGAATTCCTTCGGATCGCGTTCATATGATTCATTATCTTTAGGTGACTCATTGACCTGATTTTATGGGGAAGCAAATGCACAACTATCCCCAAAAGTTGATTAACATGTCGTGCATGAAACTCGTATTTGAAGTATGAAAATAAAATTCGTTCGTATCGCCTTCATATGATTCAATGGATTAGCGGGACTCATTGACATAATTTTATCGTGAAACAAATGCTCAAACTATCGCCCTTAGATCATTATCTTGTTGTGCACGAAACTCATGTTCGAAGTGCGAAATAGAATTCATCCGTATCACCTTGTATTGATTCATTGGCTTGAGGTGATTCATAGACATGATTTTAAGGTGAAACAAATTCACAACTTTCCTGCAAAGATCACTATCATGTTGTGCCCGAAACTCGGGTTTAAAGTGCGAAAATGGAATTCGTTCGCATCGCCTTCATATGATTCATTAGCTTGAGGTGACTCATTTACATGATTTTAAGGTGAACCAAATTCACAACTTTCCCGCAAAGATCATTAGCATGTTGCGCACGAAACACATGTTTGAAATGAAAAAATAGAACTCGTTCGGATCGCCTACATACGATTCATTAGCTTGGCGTGACTCATTGACATGATTTTAAGTCGAAACAAATGTACAACTATCCCCCAAAGATTATTAGCATGTTGAGCACGAAACTCTTGTTTGAAGTACAACAAAAGAATTCGTTCGGATCGCCTTCATATGATTCATTAGCTTAGGGTGACTCATTAACATGATTTTAAAGTGAGACAAATGGATAAATATCCCCTAAAGATTATTACCATGTTTTAGATGAAATTCGTGTTTGAAGTGTACAAAAAAAAGAATTTGTCCGTATCGCCTTCATATGATTTTAAGGTCAAAACAAATGCAAAGATCATTAGCATGTTGTGCATGAAACTAGTGTTTGAAGAGCGAAAATAGAAGTCGTTTGGATCACCTACATATGATTCATTGGATTAACATGACTCATTGACATGATTTTATCGTGAAACAAATGCACAAACTATCCCATATAGATAATTAACATGTTGTGCACGAAACTCATGTTTGAAGTGCGAAAATAGAATTCCTTCGGATCGCGTTCATATGATTCATTATCTTTAGGTGACTCATTGACCTGATTTTATGGGGAAGCAAATGCACAACTATCCCCAAAAGTTGATTAACATGTCGTGCACGAAACTCGTATTTGAAGTATGAAAATAAAATTCGTTCGTATCGCCTTCATATGATTCAATGGATTAGCGGGACTCATTGACATAATTTTATCGTGAAACAAATGCTCAAACTATCGCCCTTAGATCATTATCTTGTTGTGCACGAAACTCATGTTCGAAGTGCGAAATAGAATTCATCCGTATCACCTTGTATTGATTCATTGGCTTGAGGTGATTCATAGACATGATTTTAAGGTGAAATAAATTCACAACTTTCCTGCAAAGATCACTATCATGTTGTGCCCGAAACTCGGGTTTAAAGTGCGAAAATGGAATTCGTTCGCATCGCCTTCATATGATTCATTAGCTTGAGGTGACTCATTTACATGATTTTAAGGTGAAACAAATTCACAACTTTCCCGCAAAGATCATTAGCATGTTGCGCACGAAACTCATGTCCAAAGTTCGAAAATAGAACTCATTTGGAGCACCTTCATATGATTCATTGGCTTGACATGACTCATTGACATGATTTTAAGTTGAAACAAATGCACAACTATCCCCCAAGATTATTAGCATGTTGACCACAAAACTCTTGTTTGAAGTATGAAAATAGAATTCATTCGGATCGCCTTCATATGATTCATTAGCCTGGTGTGACTCATTAATATGATTTTAAAGTGAAACAATGGATAAGTATCCCCCAAAAATTATCAGCATGTTTTGGATGAAATTCTTGTTTGAAGTGTTAAAAAAAAACAGGATTCGTTCGTATCGCCTTTATATGTATCATTAGCTTGGGGTGACTCATTTATATGATTTTAAGGTCAAAACAAATGCAAAACTTTCTCGCAAAGATCATTAGCATGTTGTGCACGAAACTCGTGTTTGAAGTGCGAAAATAGTAATCGTTCGGATCGCCTACATATGATTCATTGGATTAACGTGACTCATTGACATGATTTTATCGTGAAACAAATGCACAAACTATCCCACATAGATCATTAACATGTTGAGCACGAAACTCATGTCTGAAGTTCGAAAATAGAACTCGTTCATATCGCCTTTATATGATTCATTGGCTTGATGTGATTCATTGACATGATTTTATGTTGAAACAAAGGCACAAACTATCCCACATAGATCATTAGTATGTTGTGCACGAAACTCATGTTTGAAGTGCGAAAATAGAACTCGTTCGAATCACCTTCATATGATTCATTAGCTTGATGTGACTCGTTGACATGATTTTAAGTTGAAACAAATGCACAACTATCCCTTAAAGATTATTAGCATGTTGTGCACGAAACTCGTGTTTGGAGTGCAAAAAAAGAATTCATTTGTATTGCCTTCACATGATTCATTGGATTAACGTGACTCATTGTCATGATTTCAAGCTTAAATAAATGCACAACTTTCCCGCAAAGATCGTTAGCATCTTGTGCACAAAACTCCTATCTGAAGTGTGAAAATAGAATTTATATGGATCGCCTTCATATGATTCCTTAGCCTGAGGTGATTCATTGACATGATTTTAAGGTGAAACAAATTCATAATTTTCCTACAAAGATCATTATCATTTTGTGCACGAAACTCGTGTTTGAAGTGCGAAAATAGAATTCGTTCGCATCGCCTTCATATGATTCATTAGCTTGGGGTGACTCATTAACATGATTTTAAAGTGAAACAAATGGATAACTATCCCCCAAAAAATATTAGCATGTTTTGAATGAAATTCTTGTTTGAAGTGTGCAAAAAAAAAGAATTCATTTCGAATCGCCTTCATATGTATCATTAGCTTGGGGTGACTCATTGATATGATTTTAAGGTCAAAACAAATGCAAAACTTTCTCGCAAAGATTATTAGCATGTTGTGCACGAAACTCGTGTTTGAAGTGCGAAAATAGTACTCGTTTGGATCACCTACATATGATTCATTGGATTAACGTGACTCATTGACATGATTTTATCGGGAAACAAATGCACAATCTATCCCACATAGATCATTAACATGTTGTGCACGAAACTGATGTTTAAAGTGCGAAAATAGAACTCGTTCAAATCGCCTTCATATGATTCATTGGCTTGATGTGACTCGTTGACATGATTTTAAGGTGAAACAAATGCACAACTATCCCCTAAAGGTCATTAGCATGTTCTGCACAAAAATCGGGATTGTAGTGCGAAAATAGAACTCGTTCGAATTGCCTTCATATGATTCATTAGCTTGATGTGACTCGTTGACATGATTTTAAGCTTAAACAAATGCACAACTTTCCCGCAAAGATCGTTAGCATGTTGTGCACAAAACTCCTATTTGAAGTGTGAAAATAGAATTTATATGGATCGCCTTCATATGATTCCTTAGCCTGAGGTGATTCATTGACATGATTTTAAGGTCAAACAAATTCATAACTTTCTTGCAAAGATCATTATCATTTTGTGCACGAAACTCGTGTTTGAAGTGCGAAAATAGAATTCGTTCGCATCCCCTTCATATGATTAATTAGCTTGAGGTGACTCATTTACATTATTTTAAGGTGAAACAGATTCATAACTTTCCGGCAAAGATCATTAGCATCTTGTGCACGAAACTTGTTTTTGAAATGCGAAAATAGAACTCGCTCGGATCACCTTCATATCATTCATTGGATTAACGTGACTCATTTACATGATTTTATCATGAAAAAAATCTCCAAACTATCCCACATAGATCATTAACATGTTGAGCACGAAACTCATGTTCGAAGTTCGAGAATAGAACTCATTCGGATCGCCTTCATATGATTCATTGGTTTCACGTGACTCATTGACATGATTTTAAGTTGAAACAAATGCACAACTATCCCCCAAAGATTATTAGCATGTTGAGCACGAAACTCTTGTTTGAAGTACGAAAATAGAATTCGTTCGGATCGCCTTCATATGATTCATTAGCTTGGGGTGACTCATTAACATGATTTTAAAGTGAAACAAATGGACATGATTTGAAGTGTCCAGAAAAAAGAATTTGTTCGTATCGCCTTCATATGTATCATTAGCTTGGGGTGACTCATTTATATGATTTTAAGGTCAAAACAAATGCAAAACTTTATCACAAAGATCATTAGCATGTTGTGCACGAAACTCGTCGTTGAAGTGTGAAAATAGAATTAGTTCGGATCGCCGTCATATGATTCATTAGCTTAAGGTGACTCATAGACATGATTTTAATATGAAAAAAGCGCACAACTATACCCTAAAGATCATTAACATGTTGTGCACTAAACTCGTGTTTAAAGTGTAAAAATATAATTCGTTCGGATCGCCTTCATATGATTCATTAGCTTGAGGTGAGTCATTGACATGATTTTAAGGTGAAACAAATGCACAAATTTCCCGCAAGGGTCATTAGCATGTTATACACGAAATGAGTGTCTTAAGTGCGAAAATATAAGTCATTCGGATCACCTTCTTGGATTCCTTAGCTTCAGGTGACTCATTAACATGATCTGAATATGAAAAAAATGCACAACCATCCCCTAAAGATCATTAGGATGTTTTGCACGAAACTAGTGTTTAAAGTGCAAAAATAGAATTTGTTCGTATCGCCTTCATATGATTCAATGGATTAGCATGGCTCATTGACATGATTTTAAGCTGAAACAAATGCACCACTATTCCTAAAAGATCATTAGCATGTTGTGCACGAAACTCGTGTTTAAAGTGCAAAAATAGAATTCGTTCGGATCGCCTTCATATGATTCATTGGATTAACGTGAATCATTGACATGATTTTATCATGGAACAAATGCACAAATTATCCCACATAGATCATTAACATGTTGGGCACGAAACTCATGATTGAAGTGTGAAAATAGAACTCGTTCAGATCGCCTTCATATGATTCATTAGCATGAGGTGACTCATTGACATGATTTTAAGGTGAAACAAATGCACAACTTTCCCGCAAGGATCATAAGCCTGTTCTACACGAAACGAGTGTCTGAAGTGCGAGAATAGAAGTCATTCAGATCGCCTTCATTTGATTAATTAGCTTGAAGTGACTCATTGACAAGATTTTAAGGTGAAACAAATGCACAAATATCCCCCAAAGATTATTACCATGTTGTGCACCAAACTCGTGTTTGAAGTGTGAAAATAGAAGTCATTTGCATTGCCTTTCTATGATTCATTGGATTAACGTGAGTCATTGAAATGATTTTATTGTGAAACAAATGCACAAACTATCTCACATAGATCATTAACAAGTTTGGCACGAAACTCATGATTGAAGTGCGAAAATAGAACTCGATCGGATCGCCTTCATATTATTCATTAGCTTGAGGTGACTCATTGACATGATTTAAGGTGAAACAAATGCACAACCTTCCTGCAAGGATCATAAGCATGTTCTACACGAAACGAGTGTCTGAAGTGCGAAAATAGAAGTCATTCGGATCGCCTTCATATGATTCATTAGCTTGAGGTGACTCATTGACATGATTTTAAGGTGAAACAAATGCACAAATATCCCACAAAGATTATTAACATGTTGTGCACCAAGCTCGTATTTGAAGTGTGAAAATAGACGTCGTTCGTACTGCATTTATATGATTCATTAGATTAATGTGAATCATTTACATGATTTTATCATGGAACAAATGCACAAACTATCCCGCACAGATCAATAACATGTTGGGAACGAAACTCATGATTGAAGTGTGAAAATAGAACTCGTTCAGATCGCCTTTATATGATTCATTAGCTTAAGGTGACTCATTGACATGATTTAAAGGTGAAACAAATGCACAAATATCGCCCAAAGATTATTAGCATGTTGTGCACTAAACTCGAATTTGAAATGTGAAAATAGAAGTCGTTCGTATTGCATTTATATGATTCATTAGCTTGAGGTGACTCATTGACATGATTTTAAGGTGAAACAAATGCACAACTTTCCCGCAAGGATCATTAGCATGTTATACACGACACAAGTGTATGAAGTGCGAAAATAGAAGTCATTCAGATCGCCTTCATTTGATTCATTAGCTTGCAGTGACTCATTGACATGATTTTAAGGTGTTTCAAATGCACAAATATCCCCCAAAGATTGTTAGCATGTTGTACACCAAACTCGTGTTTGAAGTGTCAAAATAGAAGTCGTTCGTATTGCCATTACGTGATTGATTTGATTAATGTGAGTCATTGACATGATTTTATCGTGCAAAAAATGCACAAACTATCCCACATAGATCATTAACAAGTTGGGCACGAATTTCATGATTGAAGTGCGAAAATAGAACTCGTTCAGATCGCCTTCATATGATTCGTTAGCTTGAGGTGACTAATTGACATGATTTTAAGGTGAAACAAATGCACAAATATGCCGAAAATATTATTAGCATGTTGTGCACCAAACTCGTGTTTGAAGTGTGAAAATAGAAGTCGTTCGTATTGCCTTTATATGAGTCATTGGATTAACATGACTCATTGACATGATTTTATCGTGGAACAAATGCACAAACTATCCAACATAGATCATTAACATGTTGGGCACGAAACTCATGATTGAAGTGCGAAAATAAAACTCATTCGGATCGCCTTCATATGATTCATTAGCTTGAGGTGACTCATTGACATGATTTTAAGGTGAAACAATTGCAAAAATATCCCCCAAAGATTATTAGCATGTTGTGCACCAAACTCGTGTTTGAAGTGTGAAAGTAGAAGTCATTCGTATTGCCTCTATATGATTCATTGGATTAATGTGACTCTTTGAAATGATTTTATCGTGGAACAAATGCACAAACTATCCCAAATAGATCATTAACATGTTGGGCACGAAACTCATGATTGAAGTGTGAAAATAGCACTCGTTCGGATCGCCTTCATATGATTCATTAGCTTGAGGTGACTCATTGACATCATTTTAAGCTGAAACAAATGCACAACTTTCCCACAAGGATCATTAGCCTATTATACACGAAACGAGTGTCTGAAGTGCGGAAATAGAAGTAATTTGAATCGCCTTCATTTGATTCATTAGATTGAAGTGACTCATTGACGAGATTTTAATATGAAAAAAATGCACAACTTTCCCGCAAAGATTATTAGCATGTTGTGCACGGAACGCGTGTTAGAAGTGAGAAAATAGAACTCGTAAGGATTGCCTTCATATGATTCATTGGATTAACGTGACTCATTTACATGATTTTATCATGGAACAAATGCACAAACTATCCCACATAGATCATTAACATGTTGGGCACGAAACTAATGATTGAAGTGCGAAAATAGAACTCGTTCGGATCGCCTTCATATGATTCATTAGCTTGAGGTGACTCATTGACATGATTTTAAGGTGAAACAGATGCAAAAATATCCCCCAAAGATTATTAGCATGTTGTGCACCAAACTCGTGTTTGTAGTGTGAAAGTAGAAGTTGTTCGTATTGCCTCTATATGATTCATTGGTTAACGTGACTCATTGAAATGCTTTTATCGTGGAACAAATGCACAAACTATCCCATATAGATCATTAACATGTTGGGCACGAAACTCATGATTGAAGTGTGAAAATAGCCCTTGTTCGGATCGCCTTCATATGATTCATTAGCTTGAGGTGACTCATTGACATGATTTTAAGCTGAAACAAATGCACAACTATTCCCAAAAGGTCATTAGCATGTTGTGCACGAAACTAGTGTTTAAAGTGCAAAAATAGAATTCGTTCGGATCGCCTTCATATGATTCATTAGCTTGAGGTGACTCATTGACATGATTTTAAGGTGAAACAAATGCACAACTTTCCCGCAAGGATCATTAGCCTATTATACACGAAACGAGTGCCTGAAGTGCAAAAATAGAAGTAATTCGAATTGCCTTCATTTGATTCGTTAGATTGAAGTGACTCATTGACATGATTTTAATATGAAAAAAATGCACAAGTTTCCCGTAAAGATTATTAGCATGTTGTGTACGGAACGCGTGTTAGAAGTGACAAAATAGAACTCGTAAGGATTGCCTTCATATGATTCATTGGATTAACGTGACTCATTTACATGATTTTATCATGGAACAAATGCACAAACTATCCCACCTAGATCATTAACATGTTGGGCACGAAACTAATGATTGAAGTGCGAAAATAGAACTCGTTCGGATCGCCTCCATATGATTCATTAGCTTGAGGTGACTCATTGACATGATTTTAAGGTGAAACAGATGCAAAAATATCCCCCAAAGATTATTAGCATGTTGTGCACCAAACTCGTGTTTGTAGTGTGAAAGTAGAAGTTGTTCGTATTGCCTCTATATGATTCATTGGATTAACGTGACTCATTGAAATGCTTTTATCGTGGAACAAATGCACAAACTATCCCATATAGATCATTAACATGTTGGGCACGAAACTCATGATTGATGTGTGAAAATAGCACTCGTTCGGATCGCCTTCATATGATTCATTAGCTTGAGGTGACTCATTGACATGATTTTAAGCTGAAACAAATGCACAACTATTCCCAAAAGGTCATTAGCATGTTGTGCACGAAACTAGTGTTTAAAGTGCAAAAATAGAATTCGTTCGGATCGCCTTCATATGATTCATTAGCTTGAGGTGACTCATTGACATGATTTTAAGGTGAAACAAATGCACAACTTTCCCGCAAGGATCATTAGCCTATTATACACGAAACGAGTGCCTGAAGTGCAAAAATAGAAGTAATTTGAATTGCCTTCATTTGATTCGTTAGATTGAAGTGACTCATTGACATGATTTTAATATGAAAAAAATGCACAACTTTCCCGCAATGATTATTAGCATGCTCTGCATGGAACGCGTGTTAGAAGTGACAAAATAGAACTCGTAAGGATTGCCTTCATATGATTCATTGGATTAACGTGACTCATTTACATGATTTTATCATGGAACAAATGCACAAACTATCCCACATAGATCATTAACATGTTGGGCACGAAACTAATGATTGAAGTGCGAAAATAGAACTCGTTCGGATCGCCTTCATATGATTCATTAGCTTGAGGTGACTCATTGACATGATTTTAAGGTGAAACAGATGCAAAAATATCCCCCAAAGATTATTAGCATGTTGTGCACCAAACTCGTGTTTGTAGTGTGAAAGTAGAAGTTGTTCGTATTTCCTCTATATGATTCATTGGATTAACGTGACTCATTGAAATGCTTTTATCGTGGAACAAATGCACAAACTATCCCATATAGATCATTAACATGTTGGGCACGAAACTCATGATTGAAGTGTGAAAATAGCACTCGTTCGGATCGCCTTCATATGATTCATTAGCTTGAGGTGACTCGTTGACATCATTTTAAGCTGAAACAAATGCACAACTATTCCCAAAAGGTCATTAGCATGTTGTGCACGAAACTAGTGTTTAAAGTGCAAAAATAGAATTCGTTCGGATCGCCTTCATAAGATTCATTAGCTTGAGGTGACTCATTGACATGATTTGAAGTTGAAACAAATGCACAACTTTCCCGCAAGGATCATTGGCCTATTATTCACGAAACGAGTGTCTGAAGTGGGAAAATAGAAGTAATTCGAATCGCCTTCATTTGATTCATTAGATTGAAGTGACTCATTGACGTGATTTTAATATGAAAAAAATGCACAACTTTCCCGCAAAGATTATTAGCATGCTCTGCACGGAACGCGTGTTAGAAGTGACAAAATAGAACTCGTAAGGATTGCCTTCATATGATTCATTGGATTAACGTGACTCATTTACATGATTTTATCATCGAACAAATGCACAAACTATCCCACATAGATCATTAACATGTTGGGCACGAAACTAATGATTGAAGTGCGAAAATAGAACTCGTTCGGATCGCCTTCATATGATTCATTAGCTTGAGGTGACTCATTGACATGATTTTAAGGTGAAACAAATGCAAAAATATCCCCCCAAAGATTATTAGCATGTTATGCACCAAACTCGTGTTTGTAGTGTGAAAGTAGAAGTTGTTCGTATTGCCTCTATATGATTCATTGGATTAACGCGACTCATTGAAATGCTTTTATCGTGGAACAAACGCACAAACTATCCCATATAGATCATTAACATGTTGGGCACGAAACTCATGATTGAAGTGTGAAAATAGCACTCGTTCGGATCGCCTTCATATGATTCATAAGCTTGAGGTGACTCATTGACATGATTTTAAGGTGAAACAAATGCACAACTTTCCCGTAAGGATCATTAGCCTATTATACACGAAACGAGTCTCTGAAGTGCGAAAATAGAAGTAATTCGAATCGCCTTCATTTGATTCATTAGATTGAAGTGACTCATTGACGTGATTTTAATATGAAAAAAATACACAACTTTCCCGCAAAGATGATTAGCATGTTGTGCACGGAACGCGTGTTAGAAGTGAGAAAATAGAACTCGTAAGGATTGCCTTCATATGATTCATTGGATTAACGTGACCCATTTACATGATTTTATCATGGAACAAATGCACAAACTATCCCACATAGATCATTAACATGTTGGGTATGAAACTAATGATTGAAGTGCGAAAATAGAACTCGTTCGGATCGCCTTCATATGATTCATTAGCTTGAGGTGACTCATTAACATGATTTTAAGGTGAAACAAATGCACAACTTTCCTACAAGGATCATTAGCCTATTATACACGGAATGAGTGTCTGAAGTGCGAAAATAGAAGTAATTCGGATCGCCTTAATATGATTCTTTAGCTTGAGGTGACTCATTGACATGATTTTAATATGAAAAAAATGCACAAGTTTCCAGCGAACATCATTAGCATGTTATGCACGGAACGCGTGTTTGAAGTGAGAAAATATAACTCATAAGCATTGCCTTCATATGATTCATTGGCTTAACGTGACTCATTTACATGATTTTATCATCGAACAAATGCACAAACTATCCCACATGGATCATTAACATGTTGGGCACGAAACTAATGATTGAAGTGCGAAAATAGAACTCGTTCGGATCGCCTTCATATGATTCGTTAGTTTGAGATGACTCATTGACATGATTTTAAGGTGAAACAAATTCACAAATATCCCCCAAAGATTATTAGCATGTTGTGCACCAAACACGTGTTTGAAGTGTGAAAATGGAAGTCGTTCCTATTGCCATTATATGATTCATTGGTTTAACATGACTCATTGACATGATTTTATCGAGAAACAAATGGACAAACTATCCCACATAGATCATTAACATGTTGGGCACGAGAGTCATGATTGAAGTGTGAAAATACAACTAGTTCGGATCGCCTTCATATAATTCATTGGCTTGAGGTGACTCATTGACATGATTTTAAGGTGAAACAAATGCACAAATATCCCCCAAAGATTATTAGCATGTTGTGCACCAAACTCGTGTTTGAAGTGTGAAAGTAGAAGTCATTCGTATTGCCTCTATATGATTCATTGGATTAATGTGACTCATTGAAATTATTTTATCGTGGAACAAATGCACAAACTATCCCATATAGATCATGAACATGTTGGGCATGAAACTCATGATTGAAGTGCGAAAGTAGCACTCGTCCGGATCGCCTTCATATGATTCATTAGCTTGAGGTGACTCATTGACATCATTTTAAGCTGAAACAAATGCACAACTATTCCCAAAAGGTCATTAGCATGTTGTGCACGAAACTCGTGTTTAAAGTGCAAAAATAGAATTCGTTCGGATCGCCTTCATATGATTCATTAGCTTGAGGTGACTCATTGACATGATTTTAAGGTGAAACAAATGCAAAAATATCCCCCAAAGATTATTAGCATGTTGTGCACCAAACTCGTGTTTGTAGTGTGAAAGTAGAAGTTGTTCGTATCGCCTCTATATATGATTCATTGGATTAACGTGACTTATTGAAATGCTTTTATCGTGGAACAAATGCACAAACTATCCCATATAGATCATGAACATGTCGGGCACGAAACTCATGATTGAAGTGTGAAAATAGCACTCGTTCGGATCGCCTTCATTTGATTCATTAGCTTGAGGTGACTCATTGACATCAGTTTAAGCTGAAACAAATGCACAAACTATCCCACATAGATCATTAACATGTTGGGCACGAAACTAATGATTGAAGTGCGAAAATAGAACTCGTTCGGATTGCCTTCATATGATTCATTAGCTTGAGGTGACTCATTGACATGACTTTAAGGTGAAACAAATGCAAAAATATCCCCCAAAGATTATTAGCATGTTGTGCACCAAACTCGTGTTTGTAGTGTGAAAGTAGAAGTTGTTCGTATTGCCTCTATATATGATTCATTGGATTAACGTGACTCATTGAAATGCTTTTATCTTGGAACAAATGCACAAACTATCCCATATAGATCATTAACATGTTGGGCACGAAACTCATGATTGAAGTGTGAAAATAGCACTCGTTCGGATCGCCTTCATATGATTCATTAGCTTGAGGTGACTCATTGACATCATTTTAAGCTGAAACAAATGCACAACTATTCCCAAAAGGTCATTAGCACGTTGTGCACGAAACTCATGTTTAAAGTGGAAAAATAGAATTCGTTTGGATCGCCTTCATATGATTCATTAGCTTGAGGTGACTCATTGACATGATTTTAAGGTGAAACAAATGCACAACTTTCCCGCAAGGATCATTAGCCTATTATACACGAAATGAGTGTCTGAAGTGCGAAAATAGAAGTAATTCGGATCGCCTTCATATGATTCTTTAGCTTGACGTGACTCATTGACGTGATTTTAATATGAAAAAAATGCACAACTTTCCAGCAAAGATCATTAGCATGTTCTGCACGGAACGCGTGTTTGAAGTGAGAAAATAGAACTCGTAAGGATTGCCTTCATATGATTCATTGGAGTAACGTGACACATTTACAGGATTTTAACATCGAACAAATGCACAAACTATCCCACATAGATCATTAACATATTGGGCACGAAACTAACGATTGAAGTGCGAAAATAGAACTCGTTCGGATCGCCTTCATATGATTCATTAGCTTGAGATGACTCATTGACATGATTTTAAGGTGAAACAAATTCACAAATATCCCCCAAAGATTATTAGCATGTTGTGCACCAAACTCGTGTTTGAAGTGTGAAAATGGAAGTCGTTCGTATTGCCTTTATATGATTCATTGGATTAACATGACTCATTGACATGATTTTATCGTGAAACAAATGGACAAACTATCCCACATAGATCATTAACATGTTGGGCACGAGAGTCATGATTGAAGTGTGAAAATACAACTAGTTCGGATTGCCTTCATATAATTCATTGGCTTGAGGTGACTCATTGACATGATTTTAAGGTGAAACAAATGCACAAATATCCCCCAAAGATTATTAGCATGTTGTGCACCAAACTCGTGTTTGAAGTGTGAAAGTAGAAGTCATTCGTATTGCCTCTATATGATTCATTGCATTAATGTAACTCATTGAAATGACTTTATCGTGGAACAAATGCACAAACTATCCCAAATAGATCATTAACATGTTGGGCATGAAACTCATGATTGAAGTGTGAAAATAGAACTCGTTCGGATCGCCTTCATATGATTCATTAGCTTGAGGTGACTCATTGACATCATTTTAAGCTGAAACAAATGCACAAACTATCCCACATAGATCATTAACATGTTGGGCACGAAACTAATGATTGAAGTGCGGAAATAGAACTCGTTCGGATTGCCTTCATATGATTCATTAGCTTGAGGTGACTCATTGACATGATTTTAAGGTGAAACAAATGCAAAAATATCCCCCAATGATTATTAGCATGTTGTGCACCAAACTTGTGTTTGTAGTGTGAAAGTAGAAGTTGTTCGTATTGCCTCTATATATGATTCATTGGATTAACGTGACTCATTGAAATGCTTTTATCGTGGAACAAATGCACAAACTATCCCATATAGATCATGAACATCTTCGGCACGAAACTCATGATTGAAGCGCGAAAATAGCACTCGTGCGGATCGCCTTCATATGATTCATTAGGTTGAGGTGACTCATTGACATCATTTTAAGCTGAAACAAATGCACAACTCTTCCCAAAAGGTCATTAGCATGTTGTGCACGAAACTCGTGTTTAAAGTGCAAAAATAGAATTCGTTCGTATTGCCTTCATATGATTCATTAGCTTGAGGTGACTCATTGACATGATTTTAAGGTGAAACAAATTCACAAATATCCCCCAAAGATTATTAGCATGTTGTGCACCAAACGCGTGATTGAAGTGTGAAAATGGAAGTCGTTCGTATTGCCTTTATATGATTCATTGGATTAACATGACTCATTGACATGATTTTATTGTGAAACAAATGGACAAACTATCCCACATAGATCATTAACATGTTGGGCACGAGAGTCATGATTGAAGTGTGAAAATACAACAAGTTCGGATCGCCTTCATATAATTCATTGGCTTGAGGTGACTCATTGACATGATTTTAACGTGAAACAAATGCACAAATATCCCCCAAAGATTATTAGCATGTTGTGCACCAAACTCATGTTTGAAGTGTGAAGATAGAAGTCGTTCGTATTGCCTTTCTATGATTCATTGGATTAACGTGAGTCATTGACATGATTTTATTCGTGGATTAAATGCACAAAATATCTAACATAGATCATTAAGAAGTTGGGCACGAAACTCATGATTGAAGTGCGAATATAGAACTTGTTCGGATCGCCTTCATATTATTCATTAGCTTGAGGTGACTCATTGACATGATTTTAAGGTGAAACAAATGCACAAATATCCAACAAGGATTATTAGCATGTTGTGCACCAAACTCGTGTTTGAAGTGTGAAAGTAGAAGTCATACGTATTGCCTCTATATGATTCATTGGATTAATGTGACTCATTGAAATGATTTTATCGTGGAACAAATGCACAAACTATCCCAAATAGATCATTAACATGTTGGGCACGAAACTCATGATTGAAGTGTGAAAATAGAACTCGTTCGGATCGCCTTCATATGATTCATTAGCTTGAGGTGACTCATTAACATTGTTTTAAGTTGAGACAAATGCATAAATATCCAACAAAGATTATTAACATGTTGTGCATGAAACTCGTGTTTAAAGTGCAAAAATAGAATTCGTTCGGATCGCCTTCATATGATTCATTAGCTTGAGGTGACTCATTGACATGATTTTAAGGTGAAACAAATTCACAAATATCCCCCAAAGATTATTAGCATGTTGTGCGCCAAACTCGTGTTTGAAGTGTGAAAATGGAAGTCGTTCGTATTGCCTTTATATGATTCATTGGTTTAACATGACTCATTGACATGATTTTATCGAGAAACAAATGGACAAACTATCCCACATAGATCATTAACATGTTAGGCACGAGAGTCATGATTGAAGTGTGAAAATACAACTAGTTCGGATCGCCTTCATATAATTCATTGGCTTGAGGTGACTCATTGACATGATTTTAAGGTGAAACAAATGCACAAATATCCCCCAAAGATTATTAGCATGTTGTGCACCAAACTCGTGTTTGAAGTGTGAAAGTAGAAGTCATTCGTATTGCCTCTATATGATTCATTGGATTAATGTGACTCATTGAAATTATTTTATCGTGGAACAAATGCACAAACTATCCCAAATAGATCATTAACATGTTGGGCACGAAACTCATGATTGAAGTGTGAAAATAGAACTCGTTCGGATCGCCTTCATATGATTCATTAGCTTGAGGTGACTCATTAACATTGTTTTAAGTTGAGACAAATGCATAAATATCCAACAAAGATTATTAACATGTTGTGCATGAAACTCGTGTTTAAAGTGCAAAAATAGAATTCGTTCGGATCGCCTTCGTATGATTCATTAGCTTGAGATGACTCATTGACATGATTTTAAGGTGAAACAAATTCACAAATATCCCCCAAAGATTATTAGCATGTTGTGCACCAAACTCGTGTTTGAAGTGTGAAAATGGAAGTCGTTCGTATTGCCTTTATATGATTCATTTGATTAACATGACTCATTGACATGATTTTATCGTGAAACAAATGGACAAACTATCCCACATAGATCATTAACATGTTGGGCACGAGAGTCATGATTGAAGTGTGAAAATACAACTAGTTCGGATTGCCTTCATATAATTCATTGGCTTGACGTGACTCATTGACATGATTTTAAGGTGAAACAAATGCACAAATATCACCCAAAGATTATTAGCATGTTGTGCACCAAACTCGTGTTTGAAGTGTGAAAGTAGAAGTCATTCGTATTGCCTTCATATGATTCATTAGCTTGAGGTGACTCATTGACATGATTTTAAGGTGAAACAAATGCAAAAATATCCCCCAATGATTATTAGCATGTTGTGCACCAAACTCGTGTTTGTAGTGTGAAAGTAGAAGTTGTTCGTATTGCCTCTATATATGATTCATTGGATTAACGTGACTCATTGAAATGCTTTTATCGTTGAACAAATGCACAAACTATCCCATATAGATCATGAACATGTTGGGCACGAAACTCATGATTGAAGTGTGAAAGTAGCACTCGTCCGGATCGCCTTCATATGATTCATTAGCTTGAGGTGACTCATTGACATCATTTTAAGCTGAAACAAATGCACAACTATTCCCAAAAGGTCATTAGCATGTTGTGCACGAAACTCGTGTTTAAAGTGCAAAAATAGAATTCGTTCGGATTGCCTTCATATGATTCATTAGCTTGAGGTGACTCATTGACATGATTTTAAGGTGAAACAAATTCACAAATATCCCCCAAAGATTATTAGCATGTTGTGCGCCAAACTCGTGTTTGAAGTGTGAAAATGGAAGTCGTTCGTATTGCCTTTATATGATTCATTGGTTTAACATGACTCATTGACATGATTTTATCGAGAAACAAATGGACAAACTATCCCACATAGATCATTAACATGTTGGGCACGAGAGTCATGATTGAAGTGTGAAAATACAACTAGTTCGGATCGCCTTCATATAATTCATTGGCTTGAGGTGACTCATTGACATGATTTTAAGGTGAAACAAATGCACAAATATCCCCGAAAGATTATTAGCATGTTGTGCACCAAACTCGTGTTTGAAGTGTGAAAGTAGAAGTCATTCGTATTGCCTCTATATGATTCATTGGATTAATGTAACTCATTGAAATGACTTTATCGTGGAACAAATGCACAAACTATCCCAAATAGATCATTAACATGTTGGGCATGAAACTCATGATTGAAGTGTGAAAATAGAACTCGTTCGGATCGCCTTCATATGATTCATTAGCTTGAGGTGACTCATTGACATCATTTTAAGGTGAAACAAATGCACAAACTATCCCACATAGATCATTAACATGTTGGGCACGAAACTAATGATTGAAGTGCGGAAATAGAACTCGTTCGGATTGCCTTCATATGATTCATTAGCTTGAGGTGACTCATTGACATGATTTTAAGGTGAAACAAATGCAAAAATATCCCCCAATGATTATTAGCATGTTGTGCACCAAACTCGTGTTTGTAGTGTGAAAGTAGAAGTTGTTCGTATTGCCTCTATATATGATTCATTGGATTAACGTGACTCATTGAAATGCTTTTATCGTGGAACAAATGCACAAACTATCCCTTATAGATCATGAACATCTTGGGCACGAAACTCATGATTGAAGTGCGAAAATAGCACTCGTGCGGATCGCCTTCATATGATTCATTAGGTTGAGGTGACTCATTGACATCATTTTAAGCTGAAACAAATGCACAACTATTCCCAAAAGGTCATTAGCATGTTGTGCACGAAACTCGTGTTTAAAGTGCAAAAATAGAATTCGTTCGGATTGCCTTCATATGATTCATTAGCTTGAGGTGACTCATTGACATGATTTTAAGGTGAAACAAATTCACAAATATCCCCCAAAGATTATTAGCATGTTGTGCGCCAAACTCGTGTTTGAAGTGTGAAAATGGAAGTCGTTCGTATTGCCTTTATATGATTCATTGGTTTAACATGACTCATTGACATGATTTTATCGAGAAACAAATGGACAAACTATCCCACATAGATCATTAACATGTTGGGCACGAGAGTCATGATTGAAGTGTGAAAATACAACTAGTTCGGATCGCCTTCATATCATTCATTGGCTTGAGGTGACTCATTGACATGATTTTAAGGTGAAACAAATGCACAAATATCCCCCAAAGATTATTAGCATGTTGTGCACCAAACTCGTGTTTGTAGTGTGAAAGTAGAAGTTGTTCGTATTGCCTCTATATATGACTCATTGGATTAATGTGACTCATTGAAATGCTTTTATCGTGGAACAAATGCACAAACTATCCCATATAGATCATGAACATGTTGGGCACGAAACTCATGATTGAAGTGTGAAAATAGCACTCGTTCGGATCGCCTTCATATGATTCATTAGCTTGAGGTGACTCATTGACATCATTTTAAGCTGAAACAAATGCACAACTATTCCCAAAAGGTCACTAGCACGTTGTGCACGAAACTCGTGTTTAAAGTGCAAAAATAGAATTCGTTCGGATCGCCTTCATATGATTCATTAGCTTGAGGTGACTCATTGACATGATTTTAAGGTGAAACAAATCCACACTTTTCCTGCAAGGATCATTAGCCTATTATACACGAAATGAGTGCCTGAAGTGCGAAAATAGAAGTAATTCGAATCACCTTCATTTGATTCATTAGATTGAAGTGACTCATTGACGTGATTTTAATATGAAAAAAATGCACAACTTTCCCGCCAAGATTATTAGCATGTTGTGCATGGAACGCGTGTTAGAAGTGAGAAAATAGAACTTGTAAGGATTGCCTTCATATGATTCATTGGATTAACCTGAATCATTTACATGATTTTATCATGGAACAAATGCACAAACTATCCCACATAGATCATTAACATGTTGGGCACGAAACTAATGATTGAAGTGCGAAAATAGAACTCGTTCGGATCGCCTTCATATGATTCATTAGCTTGAGATGACTCATTGACATGATTTTAAGGTGAAACAAATGCACAAATATCCCCCAAAGATTATTAGCATGTTGTGCGCCAAACTCGAGTTTGAAGTGTGAAAATAGAAGTCGTTCGTATTGTCTTTATATGATTCATTAGATTAACATGACTCATTGACATGATTTTATCGTGGAACAAATGGTCAAACAAATGGTCAAACTATACATGTTGGGCATGAAACACATGAATAAAGTGTGAAAATAGAACTTGTTCAGATCACCTTCAATAATTCATTGGGATGAAGTGGCTCATTAACAAGATTTTAAGCTGAAACAAATGCACAACTACTCCCAAAAGATCATTAACATGTTGTGCAAGAAACTCATGTTTAAAGTGAAAAAAATGGAATTCGTTCGGATCACCTTCATATGATTCATTAGCTTGAGGTGACTCATTGACATGATTTTAAGGTGAAACAAATGCACAACTTTCCTGCGAGGATGATTAGCCTATTTTACATGAAACGATTGTCTGAAGTGCGAAAATCGAAGTCATTCAGATCGCCTTCATTTGATTCATTAGATTGAAGTAACTCATTGGCATGATTTTAATATGAAAAAAATGTACAACTTTTCCGCAACGATCATTAGCATGGTGTGCACGGAACGCGTGTTTGAAGTGAGAAAATATAACTCGTAAGGATTGCCTTCATATGATTCATTGGATTAACGTGACTCATTGACATGATTTTATCATCGAACAAATGCACAACTATCCCACATAGATCATTAACATGTTGGGCATGAAACTCATGATTGAAGTGTCAAAATAGAACTCGTTCGGATCGCCTTCATATGATTCATTAGCTTGAGGTGGCTCACTGACATGATTTTAAGGTGAAAGAAATGCACAAATATCCATCAAAGATTATTAGCATGTTGTGCACCAAACTCGTGTTTGAAGTGTGAAAATAGAACTTGTTCGTATTGCCTTTATATAATTCCTTGGATTAACGTGACTCATTGACATGATTTTATCGTGGAACAAATGCGTATCCCAAATAGATCATTAACATGTTGGGCACGAAACTCATGATTGAAGTGTGAAAATAGAACTCGTTCGGATCGCCTTCATTTGATTCATTAGCTTGAGGTGACAGATTGACATGATTTTAAGGTGAAACAAATGCACAAATATTCCCCAAAGATCATTAGCATGTTGTGCACAAAACTCGTGTTTGAAGTGTGAAAATAGAAGTCGTTCGTATTGCATTTATATGATTCATTAGCTTGAGGAGAGTTATTGACATGATTTAAGGTGAAACGAATGCACAACTTTCCCGCAAGGATTATTAGCATGTTATACACGACACAAGTGTATGAAGTGCGAAAATAGAAGTCATTCGGATCGCCTTCATAATATTCATTCACCTAAGGTGAAACATTGACATGATTTTAATTTGAGAAAAATGCAAAACTTTCCCGCAAATATCGTTAGCATGTTGTGCATGAAACGCGTGTTTGAAGTGAGAAAATAGAACTCATAAGGATTGCTTTCATTTGATTCGTTGGATTAACGTGACTCATTGACATTATATTATCATGGAACAAATGCACAAACTATCCCACATAGATCATTAACATGTTCGACACGAAACTCATGATTGAAGTGTGAATATAGAACTTGTTCGGATCACCTTCATATGATTCATTAGCTTGAGGTGACTCATTGACATGATTTTAAGGTGAAACAAATGCACAAATATCCCCCAAGAAGTATTAGCATGTTGCGCACCAAAGTCGTGTTTGAAGTGCGAAAATAGAAGTCTTTTGTATTGCCTCTATATGATTCATTGGATTAACATGTCTCATTGACATGATTTTATCGTGGAACAAATGCACAAACTATCCCATATAGATCATTAACATGTTGGGCACAAAATTCATGATTAAAGTGTGAAAATAGAACTCGTTCATATCGCCTTCATATGATTCATTAGCTTGAGGTGACTCATTGACATGATTTTAAGGTGAAACAATCCACAAATATCCCCCAAAGATTATTAGCATCATGTGCACAAACCACCTGTTTCAAGTGTCAAAATAGAAGTCGTTGGTATTGCCTTTATATGATTCATTGACATGATTTTATCATGGAACAAATGCACAAACTATCCCACATAGATCATTAACATGTTGGGCACGAAACTCATGATTGAAGTGCGAATATAGAACTCGTTCAGATCGCCTTCATATGATTTATTAGCATGAGGTGACTCATTGACATGATTTTAAGGTGAAACAAATGCACAACTTTCCCGCAAGGATCATAAGCCTGTTAAACACGAAACGAGTGTCTGAAGTGCGAGAATAGAAGTCATTCAGATCGCCTTCATTTGATTAATTAGCTTGAAGTGACTCATTAACAAGATTTTAAGGTGAAACAAATGCACAAATATCCCCCAAAGATTATTAGCATGTTGTGCACCAAACTCGTATTTGAAGTGTGAAAATAGAAGTCGTTTGCATTGCCTTTCTATGATTTACTAGATTAACGTGACTCATTGACATGATTTTATCATGAAACAAATGCACAAACTTTCCCACATAGATCATTAATATGTTCGGCACGAAACTCGTGATTGAAGTGTGAAAATAGAACTCATTCGGATCGCCTTCATATAATTCATTAGTTTGAGGTGACTAATTGACATGATTTTAAGGTGAAACAAATGCACAAATATGCCATAAAGATTAATAGCATGTTGTGCACCAAACTCATGTTTGAAGTGTGAAGATAAAAGTCGTTCGTATTGCCTTTCTATGATTCATTGGATTAACGTGAGTCATTGACATGATTTTATCGTGGATTAAATGCACAAACTATCTAACATAGATCATTAACAAGTTGGGCACGAAACTCATGATTGAAGTGCGAATATAGAACTTGTTCGGATCGCCTTCATATTATTCATTAGCTTGAGGTGACTCATTGACATGATTTAAGGTGAAACAAATGCACAACTTTCCCGCAAGGATCATAAGCTTGTTCTACACGAAACGAGTGTCTGAAGTGCGAAAATAGAAGTCATTCAGATCGCCTTCATTTGATTAATTAGCTTGAAGTGACTCATTGAGAAGATTTTAAGGTGAAACAAATGCACAAATATCCCCCAAAGATTATTAGCATGTTGTGCCCCAAACTCGTGTTTGAAGTGTGAAAATAGAAGTCGTTCGTATTGCGTTTATATGATTTATTGGATTAACGTGACTCATTGACATGATTTTAATGTGGAACAAATGCACAAACTATCCCACATAGATCATTAACATGTTGGGCACGAAACTCAAGATTGAAGTGCGAAAATAGAACTTGTAAGGATCGCCTTCATATAATTCATTAGTTTGAGGTGACTAATTGACATGATTTTAAGGTGAAACAAATGCACAAATATGCCCCAAAGATTAATAGCATGTTGTGCACCAAACTCATGTTTGAAGTGTGAAGATAGAAGTCGTTCGTATTGCCTTTCTATGATTCATTGGATTAACGTGAGTCATTGGCATGATTTTATCGTGGATTAAATGCACAAACTATCTAACATAGATCATTAACAAGTTGGGCACGAAACTCATGATTGAAGTGCGAATATAGAACTTGTTAAGGATTGCCTTCATATTATTCATTAGCTTGAGGTGACTCATTGACATGATTTTAAGGTGAAACAAATGCACAAATATCCAACAAAGATTATTAGCATGTTGTGCACCAAACTCGTGTTTGAAGTGTGAAAATTGAAGTCGTTCGAATTGCCTTTATATGATTTATTGGATTAACGTGACTCATTGACATGATTTTATTGTGGAACAAATGCACAAACTATCCCACATAGATCGTTAACATGTTGGGCACGAAACTCAAGATTGAAGTGCGAAAATAGAACTCGTAAGGATTGCCTTCATATGATTCATTCGATTAACGTGAATCATTGACATGATTTTATCATGAAACAAATGCACAAACTTTCCCACATAGATCATTAATATGTTGGGCACGAAACTTGTGATTGAAGTGTGAAAATAGAACTCGTTCGGATCGCCTTCATATAATTCATTACTTTGAGGTGACTAATTGACATGATTTTAAGGTGAAACAAATGCACAAATATGCCGCAAAGATTAATAGCATGTTGTGCACCAAACTCATGTTTGAAGTGTGAAGATAGAAGTCGTTCGTATTGCCTTTCTATGATTCATTGGATTAACGTGAGTCATTGACATGATTTTATCGTGGATTAAATGTACAAACTATCTAACATAGATCATTAACAAGTTGGGCACGAAACTCATGATTGAAGTGCGAATATAGAACTTGTTCGAATCGCCTTCATATTATTCATTAGCTTGAGGTGACTCATTGACATGATTTAAGGTGAAACAAATGCACAACTTTCCCGCAAGGATCATAAGCTTGTTATACACGAAACGAGTGTCTGAAGTGCGAAAATAGAAGTCATTCAGATCGCCTTCATTTGATTAATTAGCTTGAAGTGACTCATTGAGAAGATTTTAAGGTGAAACAAATGCACAAATATCCCCCAAAGATTATTAGCATGTTGTGCACCAAACTCGTGTTTGAAGTGTGAAAATAGAAGTCGTTCGTATTGCGTTTATATGATTTATTGGATTAACGTGACTCATTGACATGATTTTAATGTGGAAGAAATGCACAAACTATCCCACATAGATCATTAACATGTTGGGCACGAAACTCAAGATTGAAGTGCGAAAATAGAACTTGTAAGGATCGCCTTCATATAATTCATTAGTTTGAGGTGACTAATTGACATGATTTTAAGGTGAAACAAATGCACAAATATGCCCCAAAGATTAATAACATGTTGTGCACCAAACTCATGTTTGAAGTGTGAAGATAGAAGTCGTTCGTATTGCCTTTCTATGATTAATTGGATTAACGTGAGTCATTGACATGATTTTATCTTGGATTAAATGCACAAACTATCTAACATAGATCATTAACAGTTGGGCACGAAACTCATGATTGAAGTGCGAAAATAGAACTTGTTCGGATCGCCTTCATATTATTCATTAGCTTGAGGTGACTCATTGACATGATTTTAAGGTGAAACAAATGCACAAATATCGAACAAAGATTATTAGCATGTTGTGCACCAAACTCGTGTTTGAAGTGTGAAAATTGAAGTCGTTCGAATTGCCTTTATATGATTTATTGGATTAACGTGACTCATTGACATGATTTTATTGTGGAACAAATGCACAAACTATCCCACATAGATCATTAACATGTTGGGCACGAAACTCAAGATTGAAGTGCGAAAATAGAACTTGTAAGCATTGCCTTCATATGATTCATTCGATTAACGTGAATCATTGACATGATTTTATCATGAAACAAATGCACAAACTTTCCCACATAGATCCTTAATATGTTGGGCACGAAACTCGTGATTGAAGTGTGAAAATAGAACCCGTTCGGATCGCCTTCATATAATTCATTAGTTTGAGGTGACTAATTGACATGATTTTAAGGTGAAACAAATGCACAAATATACCCCAAAGATTAATAGCATGTTGTGCACCAAACTCATGTTTGAAGTGTGAAGATAGAAGTCGTTTGTATTGCCTTTCTATGATTCATTGGATTAACGTGAGTCATTGACATGATTTTATCGTGGATTAAATGCACAAACTATCTAACATAGATCATTAACAAGTTGGGCACGAAACTCATGATTGAAGTGCGAATATAGAACTTGTTCGGATCGCCTTCATATTATTCATTAGCTTGAGGTGACTCATTGACATGATTTAAGGTGAAACAAATGCACAACTTTCCCGCAACGATCATAAGCTTGTTATACACGAAACGAGTGTCTGAAGTGCGAAAATAGAAGTCATTCAGATCGCCTTCATTTGATTAATTAGCTTGAAGTGACTCATTGACAAGATTTTAAGGTGAAACAAATGGACAAATATCCCTCAAAGATTATTAGCATGTTGTGCACCAAACTCGTGTTTGAAGTGTGAAAATTGAAGTCGTTCGTATTGCGTTTATAAGATTTATTGGATTAACGTGACTCATTGACATGATTTTAATGTGGAAGAAATGCACAAACTATCCCACATAGATCATTAACAGGTTGGGCACGAAACTCAAGATTGAAGTGCGAAAATAGAACTTGTAAGGATCGCCTTCATATAATTCATTAGTTTGAGGTGACTAATTGACATGATTTTAAGGTGAAACAAATGCACAAATATGCCCCAAAGATTAATAGCATGTTGTGCACCAAACTCATGTTTGAAGTGTGAAGATAGAAGTCGTTCGTATTGCCTTTCTATGATTCATTGGATTAACGTGAGTCATTGACATGATTTTATCGTGGATTAAATGCACAAACTATCTAACATAGATCATTGACAAGTTGGGCACGAAACTCATGATTGAAGTGCATGAGTTTCATGCGAAAATAGAACTTGTTCGAATCGCCTTCATATTATTCATTAGCTTGAGGTGACTCATTGACATGATTTTAAGGTGAAACAAATGCACAAATATCCAACAAAGATTATTAGCATGTTGTGCACCAAACTCATGTTTGAAGTGTGAAAATTGAAGTCGTTCGAATTGCCTTTATATGATTTATTGGATTAACGTGACTCATTGACATGATTTTATTGTGGAACAAATGCACAAACTATCCCACATAGATCATTAACATGTTGGGCACGAAACTCAAGATTGAAGTGCGAAAATAGAACTCGTAAGGATTGCCTTCATATGATTCATTCAATTAACGTGAATCATTGACATGATTTTATCATGAAACAAATGCACAAACTTTCCCACATAGATCATTAATATGTTGGGCACGAAACTCGTGATTGAAGTGTGAAAATAGAACTCGTTCGGATCGCCTTCATATAATTCATTAGTTTGAGGTGACTAATTGACATGATTTTAAGGTGAAACAAATGCACAAATAGGCCCCAAAGATGAATAGCATGTTGTGCACCAAACTCATGTTTGAAGTGTGAAGATAGAAGTCGTTCGTATTGCCTTTCTATGATTCATTGGATTAACGTGAGTCATTGACATGATTTTATCGTGGATTAAATGCACAAACTATCTAACATAGATCATTAACAAGTTGGGCACGAAACTCATGATTGAAGTGCGAATATAGAACTTGTTCGGATCGCCTTCATATTATTCATTAGCTTGAGGTAACTCATTGACATGATTTTAAGGTGAAACAAATGCACAAATATCCAACAAAGATTATTAGCATGTTGTGCACCAAACTCGTGTTTGAAGTGTGAAAATTAAAGTCGTTCGAATTGTCTTTATATGATTTACTGGATTAACGTGACTCATTGACATGATTTTATTGTGGAACGAATGCACAAACTATCCCACATAGATCATTAACATGTTGGGCACGAAACTCAAGATTGAAGTGCGAAAATAGAACTCGTAAGGATTGCCTTCATATGATTCATTCGATTAACGTGAATCATTGACATGATTTTATCATGAAACAAATGCACAAACTTTCCCACATAGATCATTAATATGTTGGGCACGAAACTCGTGATTGAAGTGTGGAAATAGAACTCGTTCGGATCGCCTTCATATAATTCATTAGTTTGAGGTGACTAATTGACATGATTTTAAGGTGAAACAAATGCACAAATATGCCCCAAAGATTAATAGCATGTTGTGCACCAAACTCATGTTTGAAGTGTGAAGATAGAAGTCGTTCGTATTGCCTTTCTATGATTCATTGGATTAACGTGAGTCATTGACATGATTTTATCGTGGATTAAATGCACAAACTATCTAACATAGATCATTAACAAGTTGGGCACGAAACTCATGATTGAAGTGCGAAAACAGAACTTGTTCGGATCGCCTTCATATTATTCATTAGCTTGAGGTGACTCATTGACATGATTTTAAGGTGAAACAAATGCACAAATATCCAACAATGATTATTAGCATGTTGTGCACCAAACTCGTGTTTGAAGTGTGAAAATTGAAGTCGTTCGAATTGCCTTTATATGATTTATTGGATTAACGTTACTCATTGACATGATTTTATTGTGGAACAAATGCACAAACTATCCCACATAGATCATTAACATGTTGGGCACGAAACTCAAGATTGAAGTGCGAAAATAGAACTCGGAAGGATTGCCTTCATATGATTCATTCGATTAACGTGAATCATTGACATGATTTTATCATGAAACAAATGCACAAACTTTCCCACATAGATCATTAATATGTTGGGCACGAAACTCGTGATTGAAGTGTGAAAATAGAACTCGTTCGGATCGCCTTCATATAATTCATTAGTTTGAGGTGACTAATTGACATGATTTTAAGGTGAAACAAATGCACAAATATGCCCCAAAGATTAATAGCATGTTGTGCACCAAACTCATGTTTGAAGTGCGAAGATAGAAGTCGTTCGTATTGCCTTTCTATGATTCATTGGATTAACGTGACTCATTGACATGATTTTATCGTGAAACAAATGGACAAACTATCCTACATAGATCATTAACATGTTGGGCACGAGAGTCATGATTGAAGTGTGAAAATACAACTAGTTCGGATCGCCTTCATATTATTCATTAGCTTGGGGTGACTCATTGACATTATTTTAAGGTGAAACAAATGCACAAATATCCAACAAAGATTATTAGCATGTTGTGCACCAAACTCGTGTTTGAAGTGTGAAAGTAGAAGTCATTCGTATTGCCTCTATATGATTCATTGGATTAACGTGACTCATTGAAATGATTTTATTGTGGAACAAATGCACAAACTATCCCAAATAGATCATTAACAAGTTAGGAACGAAACTCAAGATTGAAGTGCAAAAATAGAGCTTGTTCAGATCGCCTTCATATTATTCATTAGCTTGAGGTGACTCATTGACATGATTTTAAGGTGAAACAAATGCACAAATATCCCCCAAAGATTATTAGCATGTTGTGCACCAGACTCGTGGTTGAAGTGTGAAAATAGAAGTCATTCGTATTGCCTTTATATGATTCATTGGATTAACGTGACTCGTTGATTTTATCGTGGAACAAATGCACAAACTATCCCACACAGATCATTAACATGTTGGGCACGAAACTCTTGATTGAAGTGTGAAAATAGAACTCGTTCGTATCGCCTTCATGTGATTCATTACCTTGAGGTGACTCATTGACATGATTTTAAGTGAAACAAGTGCACAACTATCCCCTAAAGATCATTAGCATGTTGTGCACGAAACTCATGTTTGAAGTGCGAAAATAGAATTCGTTTGGATCGCCTTCATATGATTCATTAACTTGAGAAGAATCATTGACTTGTTTTTAAGGTGAAACTAATGCACAACTTTCCCTCAAAGATCATTTGCATGTTGTGCTTGAAACTCGTGTTTGAAGTGAGAAAATTGAACTCGTAAGGATTTCCTTCAGATGATTCATTGGATTAACGTGACTCATTAAGTGTGAAAATAGAACTCGTTTGTATTGCCTTCATATGATTCATTAGCTTCAGGTGACTCGTTGACATGATTTTAAGGTAAAACAAATGCACAAATATGCCCCAAAGTTTATTAGCATGTTGTGCACGAAACTCCAGTTTAAAGTGTGAAAATAGAAGTCGTTTGTATTACTTTTATATGATTCATTTGATTAACGTGAGTCATTGACATGATTTTAGTGGAACAATTGCGCAAACTATTCCACATAGATCATTAACATGTTGGGCACGAAACTCATGACTGAAGTGTGAAAATAGAACTCGTTCGGATCGCCATCATATAATTCATTGGCATGACGTGACTCATTGACATTATTTTAAGTTGAAACAAATGCACAACTATCCCCTAAAGATCATTAGCATGTTGTGCACGAAACTCGTGTTTAAAATAAAAAAATAGAATTCGTTCGTATCGCCTTCATATGATTCATTAGCTTGAGGTGAGTCATTGACATTACTTTAAGGTGAAACAGATCCACAACTTTCCTGCAAGGATCATTAGCATGTTATACATGAAACGAGTGTCTGAAGTGCGAAAATAAAAGTCATTCGGATCACCTTTATATGATTCATTAGCGTGAGGTGACTCATTGACATGATTTTAATATGAAAAAAAGGCACAACTTTCCCTCAAAGATCATAAGCATGTTGTGCATGAAACTCGTGTCTGAAGTTTTAAAATAGAACTCATAAGGATTGCCTTCATATGATTCATTAGCTTGAGGTAACTCATTGACATATGATTTTAAGGTGAAACAAATGCACAACTATCCTCCAAAGATCATTGCCATGTTGTGCACGAAACTCACATTTGAAAAGCGAAAATAGAATTCGTTCGGATCGCGTTCATATGATTCATTTGCTTGAGGTGACTCATTGACTTGATTTTAAGGTGAAACAAATGCACAAATATCCCCAAAAGATTATTAGCATGTTGTGCACGAAACCCGTGTTTGAAGTGTGAAAATAGAAGTCGTTCGTATCGCCTTTATATGATTCATTGGATTAACGTGACACATTGACAGGATTTTATCATGGAACAAATGCACAAACTATCCCAGATAGATCATTAACATGTTGGGCACAAAACTCATGATTGAAGTGTGAAAATAGAATTTGTTCGGATCGCATTCATATGTTTCATTTGCTTGAGGTGACTCATTGACATATGATATTAAGGTGAAACAAATGCACAACTATCCCCCAAAGATCATTAGCATGTTAAGCATGAAACTCACGTTTAAAGAGCAAAAATAGAATTCGTTCGGATCACCTTCATAAGATTCATTAGCTTGAGGTGACTCATTGACATGATTTTAAGGTGAAACAAATGTACAAATATCCCCCCAAAGATTATTAGCAAGTTGTGCACGAAACTCGTGTTTAAAGTGCAAAAATAGAATTCGTTCGGATCACCTTCATATGATTCATTAGCTTGAGGTGACTCATTGACATGATTTTAAGGTGAAACAAATGCACAACTTTCCCGCAAAGATCATTAGCATGTTGTGTACAAAACTCGTATTTGAAGTGAGAAAATAGAACTCGTAAGGATTGCCTTCATATAATTCATTGCATTAACGTGACTCATTGACATGATTTTATCGTGGAACAAATACACAAACTATCCCACATAGATCATTAACATGTCGGACACGAAACTCATGATTGAAGTGTGAAAATAGAACTCGTTCTGACCGCCTACATTTGATTCATTAGCTTGAGGTGACTCATTGATATGATTTTAAGGTGAAACAAATGCACAAATATCCCCCAAAGTTTATTAGCATGTTGTGCACAAAACTCGTGTTTGAAATGTGAAAATAGAAGTCGTTCGTATTGCTTTTATAAGATTCATTGGATTAACGTGACTCATTGACATGATTTTAATGGAACAAATGCACAAACTATTCCATATAGATCATTAACATGTTCGGCACGAAACTCATGATTGAAGTGTGAAAATAGAAGTCGTTCGAATCGCCTTCATATAATTCATTGGCATGACGTGATTCATTGACATGATTTTAAGTTGAAACAAATTCACAACAACTCCCTAAATATCATTAGTATGGTGTGCACGAAACTCGTATTGAAAGTGCAAAAATAGAATTCGTTCGAATCACCTTCATATGATTCATCGGTATGTTATGCACGAAACGAGTGTCTAAAGTGCGAAATTAGAATTCATTCGGATCGCCTTCATATGATTCATTAGCTTGAGAAGACTCATTGACATGATTTTACTCTACAACAAATGCACACTATCCCCTAAAGATCATTAGCGTGTTGTGCACGAAACTCGTGTTTGACGTGCGAAAATGGAATTCGTTCGGATCGCCATCATAGGATTCATTAGCTTGAGGTGACTCATGACATGATTTTAAGGTGAAACAAATCCACAACTATCCCCCAAAGGTCATTAGCATATTCTGCACGAAACTCACCTTTGAAGTGCGAAAATAGAATTCGTTCGGATCGCCTTCATATGATTCATTAGCTTGAGGTGACTCATTGACATGATTTTAAGGTGAATCAAATGCACAAATATCCCCCAAAGATTATTAGCATGTTGTGCGCGAAACTTGTGTTTGAAGTGTGGAAATAGAAATCGTTTGTGTTGCCATTATATGATTCATTGGATTAACGTGACTCATTGACATGATTTTATCGAGGAACAAATGCACAAACTATCCCACATAGATCATTAATATGTTGGGCACGAAACTCATCATTGAAGTGTGAAAGTAGAACTTGTTCGGATCGCCTTCACATGATTCATTAGCTTGAGGTACCTAATTGACATGATTTTAAGGTGAAACAAATGCAAATTTCCCCCAAAATTTATTAGCATGTTGTGGACGAAACTCGTGTTTGAAGTGTGAAAATAGAAGTCGTTCATATTACTTTTATATGATTCATTGGATTAACATGACTCATTGACATGATTTTAGGAGAACAAATGCACAAACTATTCCACATAGATCATTAACATGTTGGGCATGAAACTCATGACTGAAGTGTTAAAATAGAACTCGTTCGGATCGCCTTCATATAATTCATTGGCATGTCGTGACTCATTGACATGATTTTAAGTTAAAACAAATGCACAACTTTCCTTAAAGATCATTAGCATGGTGTGCACGAAACTCGTGTTAAGAGTGTAAAAATAAAATTTGTTTGGATCGCCTTCATATGATTCCTTAGCTTGAGGTGACTCATTGACATTATTTTAAGGTGAAACAATGCACAACTTTCCCGCAAGGATCACTAGCATGTTATACACGAAACGAGTGTCTAAAGTGTGAAAATAGAATTCATTCGGATTACCTTCATATGATTCATTAGCTTGAGGTGACTCATTGACATGATTTTAATATGAAACAAATACACACTACTATCCCCTCAAGATCATTAGCATGTTGTGCAAGAAACTCGTGTTTGAAGGGCGAAAATAGAATTCGTTCGGATCGCCTTCATATGATTCATTAGCTTGAGGTGACTCTTTGACCTGATTTTAAGTTGAAACAAACGCTCAAATATCCCACAAAGATTATTAGCATGTTGTGCACGAAACTCATGTTTGGAGTTTGGAAAAAGTAATCATTCATATCGCCTTCATATGATTCATTAGCTTGAGGTGACTCATTGACATGATTTTAAGGTGAAACAAATGCACAAATATCCCCCAAAGATTATTAGCATGTTGTGCACAAAACTCGTGTTGGAAGTGTGAAAATAGAAGTCGTTCGTATTGCATTTATATGATTCATTAGCTTGAGGTGAGTCACTGACATGATTTTAAGGTGAAACAAATGCACAACTTTCCCGCAAGGATCATTAGCTTAAGGTGAGTCATTCGGATCGTCTTCATATGATTCATTAGCTTGAGCTAACTTATTGACATGATTTTAATATGATAAAAACGCACAACTATCCCCTAAAGATCATTTACATGTTGTGCACGAAACTCGTGTTTGAAGTGCAAAAATAGAATTCGTTCGGATCACCTTCATATGATTCATTAGCTTTAGGTGACTCATTGACATGATTTTAAGGTTAAAAAAATGCACAACTATGCCCCAAAGATTATTACCAAGTTCTGCATGAAACTCGTGTTTGAAGTTTGGAAATAAAATTATTTCCTATCGCCTTCATATGATTCCTTAGCTTGAGGTGACTCATTGACATGATTTCAAGGTGAAAGAAATGCACAGATATCCCCAAAGTTCATTAGCATGTTGTGCACAAAACTCGTGTTTGAAGTGTGAAAATAGAATTCGTTCGGATCGCCTTCATATGATTCAATGGATTAGCATGACTCGTGGACATGATTTAATCGTGAAACAACTGCTTAAACTATCTCTCATAGATCATTAGCATGTTGTGCACGATACTCATGTTTGAAGTGTGAAAATAGATTTCGTTTGTATCGCCTTCATATGATTCATTGGAAAAATGTGACTCATTGGCATGATTTTAAGGTGAAACAAATGCACAACTTTCCTGCAAAGATCATTAGCATGTATACACGAAACTCATGGCTGAAGTGCAAAATTAGAATTCATTCGCATCGCCTTCGTAGGATTCATTAGCTTGAGGTGACTCATTGACATGAATTTAAAATGAAACAAATGCAAAACTATCCCCCAAGGATCATTAGCATGTAGTGCACGAAACTCGTGTTCGAAGTGCGAAAATAGAATTTGTTCGGATGGCTTTCATATGATTCATTAGCTTGAGGTAACTCATTGACATGATTTTAAGGGGAAACAAATGCACAACTATCCCCCAAAGATGATTAGCATGTTATGCACAAAACTCGTGTTTTGAGTGCAAAAATAGAATTCGTTCGTATCGACTTCATATGATTCAATGGATTAGAGTGACCCATTCACATAATTTTATCGTGAAACAAGTGCTCAAACTAGCACCCATAGATCATTATCAGTGCACGATACTGATGTTTGAAGTGCGAAATAGAATTCATCTGTATAACCTTGTATTGATTCATTGGCTTGAGGTGATTCATTGACATGATTTTAAGATGAAACAAATGCACAACTATCCCTCAAAGATCATTAGCATGTTTTGCACGAAACTCGTGTTTGAAGTGCGAAAATAGAATTCGTTCGGATCGCCTTCATATGATTCATTAACTTGAGGTGAATCATTGACTTGATTTTTAGGTGAAACAAATGCACAACTTTCCCGCAAAGATCATTAGCATGTTGTGCATGAAACTCGTGTTTGAAGTGTGAAAATAGAATTCATTTGTATCGCCTCCATATGATTCATTAGCTTGACGTGACTCACTGACATGATTTTAAGGTGAAACAAATGCACAACTATCCCCCAAAGGTTATTACCATGTTGTGCACGAAACTAGTGTCTCAAGTGCAAAAATAGAATTCATTCGAATCGCCTTCATACGATTCATTAGCTTTAGGTGACTCATTGACATGATTTTAAGATGAAACAAATTTACAACTATCCCCCAAAGATCATTAGCATGTTATGCACAAAACTCGTGTCTGAAGTATGAAAATAGAATTCATTCTGATCACCTTCATATACTTCAATAGCATGAGGTGACTCACTGACATGATTTTAAGGTGAAACAAATTCACAACTTTCTTGCAAAGATCATTATCATGCTGTGCACGAAACTCGTGTTTCAAGTGTGAAAATAGAATTCATTTGTATCGCCTCCATTTGATTCAATAGGTTGAGGTGACTCATTGACATGATTTTAAGGTGAAACAAATGCTCAAAAATCCCTCAAAGGTTATTAGGATGTTGTACACGAAACTCGTGTCTGAAGTGAGAAAATAGAATTCATTCGTATCACCTTGATAGGATTCATTAGCTTGAGGTGACTCATTGACTTGATTTTAAGATGAAACAAATGCACAACTATACCCTAAAGATCATTAGCATGTTATGCATAAAACTCGTGTCCGAAGTGCAAAAATAGAATTCATTCAGATCACCTTCATATGATTCATTAGTATGAGGTGACTCACTGACATGATTTTAAGGTGAAACAAATTCACAACTTTCCTACAAAGATCATTATCATGTTGTGCACGAAACTCGTGTTTAAAGTGTGAAAAATAGAATTCGTTTGTGTCGCCTCGTTATGATTCAATAGCTTGCGGTGACTCATTGACATGATTTTAAAGCGAAACAAATGCACAAATATCCCCCGAAGGTTATTAGCATGTTGTGCACGAAACTCGTGTTTGAAGTGTGAAAATAGAATTCGTTTGTATCGCCCCCTTATGATTCAATAGCTTGAGGTGACTCACTGACACGATTTTAAGGCGAAACAAATGCATAAATATCCCCCAAAGGTTATTAGCATGTTGTGCACAAAACTTCTGTGTGAAGTGTGAAAATAGAATTCATTCGGATCGCCTTCATAGGATTCATTAGCTTGTGGTGCCTCATTGACATGATTTTAAGATGAAACAAATGCACAACTATCCCTTAAAGATCATTAGCATGTTATGCATAAAACTCGTGTCTGAAGTGCGAAAATAGAATTCATTCTGATCGCCTTCATATGATTCATTAGCATGAGGCGACTCACTGACATGATTTGAAGGTGAAACAAATTCACAACTTTCCTGCAAAGATCATTATGATGTTGTGCACGAAACTCGTGTTTAAAGTGTGAAAAATAGAATTCGTTTGTGTCGCCTCGTTATGATTCAATAGCTTGCGGTGACTCATTGACATGATTTTAAAGCGAAACAAATGCACAAATATCCCCCGAAGGTTATTAGCATGTTGTGCACGAAACTCGTGTTTGAAGTGCGAAAATAGAATTCATTCGGATCGCCTTCATAGGATTTATTAGCTTGAGGTGACTCATTGACATGATTTTAAGATGAAACAAATGCACAACTATCCCCCAAGGATCATTAGCATGTTGTGCATGAAACTCATGTTTGAAGTGCGAAAATAGAATTCGTTCGGACCGCCTTCATATGATTCATTAGCTTGAGGTGACTCATTGACATGATTTTAAGGTGAAACAAACGCACAACTATCCCCCGAAGATCATTAGCATGTTGTGCACGAAACTCGGGTTTGAAGTGTGAAAATAGAATTCATTCAGATCGCCTTCCTAGAATTCATTAGCTTGAGGTGACTCATTGACATGATTTTAAGGTGAAACAAATGCATAACTATCCCCCAAAGTTCATTAGTATGTTGTGCATGAAACTCGTGTTTGAAGTGTGAAAATAGAACCCATACGGATTGCCTTCATATGATTCATTGGATTAATGTGACTCATTGACATGATTTTATCGTGAAACAAATGCCCACACTATCCCGCAGAGACCATTAACATTATGTGCCCGAAACTCATGATGGAAGTTCGAATATAGATCTCGTTCGTATAGCCTTCATATGATTCATTGGTTTCACGAGACTCATTGATATGACTTGAAGTTGAAACAAATGCACAACTATCTGCCAAAGATTATTAGCATGTTGTGCACGAAACTTGTGTTTGAAGTGTGAAAATAGAAGTCATTCGTGTTGCCTTTATATGATTCATTGGATTAATGTGACTCATTGACATTATTTTAAGGTAAAACAAATGGACAACTTTCCTGCAAAGATCATTAGCATGTATACAAGAAACTCGTCGCTGAAGTGCAAAAATAGAATTCATTCGCATCGCCTCCATATGACTCATTGGCTTGAGGTGACACATTGACAGGATTTTAAGGTGAAACAAATGCACAACTATCCCATAAAGATAAATAGCATGTTATGCACAAAACTCTTGTTTGAAGTGCGAAAATAGAATTCGTTCATATCACCTTCATATGATTCATTCACTTGGGGTGACTCATTGACATGTGTTGAGGGTAAACAAATGCACAACTATCCCTCAAAGATTATTAGCGTGTTGTGCACGAAACTCTTGTTTAAAGTGTGAAAATAGAATTCATTCCGATCACCTTCATATGATTCATTACCTTGAGGTGACTCACTGACATGATTTTAAAATGAAACAAATGCACAACTGTCCCTCAAAGATCATTAGCATGTTGTGTACGAACCTCGGGTTTGAAGTGTGAAAATAGAATTCATTCAGATTCCCTTCCTAGGATTCATTAGCTTAAGTTGACTCATTGACATGATTTTAAGGTGAAACAAATGCACAACTATCCCCCAAAGATTATTAGCGTGTTGTCGATGAAACTCGTGTTTAAAGTGTAAAAATAGAATTCATTCGCATCACCTTCATATGATTCATTAGCTTGAGGTGACTTATTGACATGATTTTAAAATGAAACAAATGCACAACTATCCCCCAAAGATCATTAGCATGTTGTGTACGAACCTCGGGTTTGAAGTGTGAAAATAGAATTCATTCAGATTGCCTTCCTAGGATTCATTAGCTTGAGGTGACTCATTGACATGATTTTAAGGTGAAACAAATGCATAACTATCCCCCAAAGTTCATTAGCATGTTGTGCACGAAACTCGTGTTTGAAGTGCGAAAATAGAACCCGTACGGATCGCTTTCATATGATTCATTGGATTAATGTGACTCATGGACATGATTTTATCGTGAAACAAATGCACACACTATCCCGCAGAGATCATTAACATGTTGTGCCCGAAACTCATGCGAATATAGAACTCGTTCGTATAGCCTTCATATGATTCATTGGTTTCACGTGACTCATTGATATGACTTGAAGTTGAAACAAATGCACAACTATCTCCCAAAGATTATTAGCATGTTGTGCACGAAACTTGTGTTTGAAGTGTGAAAATAGAAGTCATTCGTGTTGCCTTTATGTGATTCATTGGATTAATGTGACTCATCGACATTATTTTAAGGTAAAACAAATGGACAACTTTCCTGCAAATATCATTAGCATGTATACAAGAAACTCGTCGCTGAAGTGAAAAAATAGGATTCATTCGCATCGCCTCCATATGACTCATTGGCTTGAGGTGACACATTGACAGGATTTTAAGGTGAAACAAATGCACAACTATCCCATAAAGATAAATAGCATGTTATGCACAAAACTCTTGTTTGAAGTGCGAAAATAGAATTCGTTTGTATCACCTTCATATGATTCATTCACTTGGGGTGACTCATTGACATGTGTTGAGGTCAAACAAATGCACAACTATCCCCCAAAGATTATTAGCGTGTTGTGCACGAAACTCTTGTTTGAAGTGTGAAAATAGAATTCATTCGGATCACCTTCAAATGATTCATTACCTTGAGGTGATTCACTGACATGATTTTAAAATTAAACAAATGCACAACTCTCCCCTAAAGATCATTAGCATGTTGTGCACGAAATTCGTGTTTTTAGTACAAAATTAGAATTCCTTCGGCTCGCTTTCATATGATTCATTAGCTTAAGGTGACTCATTGACATGATTTTAAGGTGAAACAAATGCACGACTATCCCCTAAAGATTATTAGCGTGTTTTCCACGAAACTCGTGTTTAGAGTGTAAAAATAGAATTCATTCGGATCACCTTCATATGATTCATTAGCTTAAGCTGACTTATTGACATGATTTTAAAATGAAACAAATGGACAACTATCCCTCGAAGATCATTAGCATGTTGTGCACGAAACTCGGGTTTGAAGTGTGAAAATAAAATTCATTCAGATCACCTTCCTAGGATTCATTAGCTTAAGGTGACTCATTGACATGATTTTAAAGTGAAACAAATACATAACTATCCCCCAAAGTTCATTAGCATGTTGTGCACGAAACTCGTGTTTAAAATGCGAAAATAGAACCTGTACGAATCGCCTTCATATGATTCATTGGATTAATGTGATTCATTGACATGATTTTATCAGGAAACAAATGCACACACTATCCCGCAGAGATCATTAACATGTTGCGCCCGAAACTAAGGATTGAAGTGCGAATATAGATCTCGTTCGTATAGCCTTCATATGATTCATTGGTTTCACGTGACTCATTGACATGACTTGAAGTTGAAACAAATGCACAACTATCTCCCAAAGATAATTAGCATGTTGTGCACGAAACTTGTGTTTGAAGTGTGAAAATAGATGTCGTTCGTGTTGCCTTTATATGATTCATGGGATTAATGTGACTCATTGACATTATTTTAAGGTAAAACAAATGAACAACTTTCCTACAAAGATCATTAGCATTTATATAAGAAACTCGTCGCTAAAGTGCAAAAATAGAATTCATTCGCATCGCCTCCATATGACTCACTGGCTTGAAGTGACACACTGACATGATTTTAAGGTGAAACAAATGCATAACTATCCCATAAAGATCATTAGCATGTTATGCACAACACTCTTGTCGGAAGTGCGAAAATAGAATTCGTTCGTATCACCTTCATATGATTCATTCACTTGGGGTGAGTCATTGACATGTGTTGAGGTGAAACAAATGGACAACTATCCCCCAAATATAATTAGCGTGTTGTGCACGAAACTCTTGTTTGAAGTGTGAAAATAGAATTCATTCGGATCACCTTCATATGATTTATTAGCTTGAGGTGACTCACTGACATGATTTTAAAATGAAACAAATGCACAACTATCCCCCAAAGATCATTAGCATGTTGTGCACGAAACTCGTGTTTTTAGTACAAAAATAGAATTCGTTCGGATCGCTTTCATATGATTCATTAGCTTAAGGTGACTCATTGACATGATTTTAAGGTGAAACAAATGCACAACTATCCCCCAAAGATTATTAGCATGTTGTCCATGAAACTCGTGTTTAAAGTGCAAAAATAGAATCCATTCGGATCACCTTCATATGATTCATTAGCTTGAGGTCACTTATAGACATGATTTTAAAATGAAACAAATGCACAACTATCCCCCAAATATCATTAGCATGGTGTGCATAAAACTCGGGTTTGAAGTGTGAAAATAGAATTCATTCGGATCACCTTCCGAGGATTGATTAGCTTGAGGTGACTCATTGACATGATTTTAAGGTGAAACAAATGCATAACTATCCCCCAAAGTTCATTAGCATGTTGTGCACGAAACTCGTGTTTAAAGTGCGAAAATAGAACCCGTACGGATCGCCTTCATATGATTCATTGGACTAATGTGATTCATTGACATGATTTTATCGTGAAACAAATGCACACACTATCCCACAGAGATCATTAACATGTTGTGCCCGAATATCATGATTGAAGTGCGAATATCGAACTTATTCGTATAGCCTTCATATGATTCATTGGTTTCACGTGACTCATTGATATGACTTGAAGTTGAAACAAATGCACAACTATCTCCCAAAGATTATTAGCATGTTGTGCACGAAACTTGTGTTTGAAGTGTGAAAATAAAAGTCGTTCGTGTTGCCTTTATATGATTCATTGGATTAATGTGACTCATTGACATTATTTTAAGGTAAAACAAATGAACAACTTTCCTACAAAGATCATTAGCATGTATACAAGAAACTCGTCGCTGAAGTGCAAAAATAGAATTCATTCGCATCACCTCCATATGACTCATTGGCTTGAGGTGACACATTGACAGGATTTAAGGTGAAACAAATGCACAACTATCCCCTAAAGATCATTAGCAGGTTATGCACAAAACTCTTGTCTGAAGTGCAAAAATAGAATTCGTTTGTATCACCTTCATATGATTCATTCACTTGGGGTGAGTCATTGACATGTTTTGAGGTGAAGCAAATGCACAACTATCCCCCAAAGATTATTAGTGTTGTGCATGAAACTCTTGTTTGAAGTGTGAAAATAGAATTCATTTGGATCACCTTCATACGATTCATTAGCTTGAGGTGACTCACTGACATGATTTTAAAATGAAACAAATGCACAATTTTCCCCCAAAGATCATTAGCATGTTGTGCACGAAATTCGTGTTTTTAGTCCAAAAGTAGAATTCGTTCGGATCGCTTTCATATGATTCCTTAGCTTTTAAGTTGACTCATTGACATGATTTTAAGTTGAAACAAATGCACAACTATCCCCCAAAGATTATTAGCGTGTTGTCCACGAAACTCATGTTTAAAGTGTAAAAATAGAATTCATTCGGATCACCTTCATATGATTCATTAGCTTGAGGTCACTTATAGACATGATTTTAAAATGAAACAAATGCACAACTATCCCCCAAATATCATTAGCATGGTGTGCATAAAACTCGGGTTTGAAGTGTGAAAATAGAATTCATTCGGATCACCTTCCGAGGATTGATTAGCTTGAGGTGACTCATTGACATGATTTTAAGGTGAAACAAATGCATAACTATCCCCCAAAGTTCATTAGCATGTTGTGCACGAAACTCGTGTTTAAAGTGCAAAAATGGAACCCGTACGGATCGCCTTCATATGATTCATTGGATTAATGTGACTCATTGACATGATTTTATCGTGAAACAAATGCACACACTATCCCGCAGAGATCATTAACATGTTGTGCCCGAATATCATGATTGAAGTGCGAATATAGAACTCATTCGTATAGCCTTCGTATGATTCATTGGTTTCGCGTGACTCATTGACATGACTTGAAGTTGAAACAAATGCACAACTATCTCCCAAAGATTATTAACATGTTGTGCACGAAACTTGTGTTTGAAGTGTGAAAATAGAAGTCGTTCGTGTTGCCTTTATATGATTCATTGGATTAATGTGACTCATTGACATTATTTTAAGGTAAAACAAATGGACAACTTTCCTGCAAATATCATTAGCATGTATACAAGAAACTCGTCGCTGAAGTGCAAAAATAGAATTCATTCGCATCGCCTCCATATGACTCATTGGCATGAGGTGACACATTGACATGATTTTAAGGTGAAACAAATGCACAACTATCCCATAAAGATCATTAGCATGTTATGCACAAAACTCTTGTCTGAAGTGCGAAAATAGAATTCGTTCGTATCACCTTCATATGATTCATTCACTTGGGGTGACTCATTGACATGTGTTGAGGTGAAACAAATGCACAGCTATCCCCCAAAGATTATTAGCATGTTGTGCACGAAACTCTTATTTGAAGTGTGAAAATAGAATTCATTCGGATCACCTTCATATGATTCATTACCATGAGGTGACTCACTGACATGATATTAAAATGAAACAAATGCACAACTGTCCCCCAAAGATCATTAGCATGTTGTGCACGAAATTCGTGTTTTTAGTACAAAAATAGAATTCGTTCGGATCGCTTTCATATGATTCATTAGCTTAAGTTGACTCATTGACATGATTTTAAGGTGAAACAAATGCACAACTTTCCCAGAAACATCATTAGCATTTTGTGCACGAAACGTTTGCTTGAAATGCGAAAAAAGAATTCGTTCGGATTGCCTTCATATGATTCATTAGCTTGAGGTGACTCATTGACATGATTTTTATGTGAAACAAATGCACAACTTTCCCGAAACGATCATTAGCATGTTGTGCACGTAACTCATGATTAAATTGTGAAAATAGAATTCGTTCGCATTGCCTTTATATGCTTCATTGGATTAACGTGACTCATTAACATGATTTTAAGGTGAAACAAATGCACAACTTTTCCTCCAAGATCATTAGCATGTTGTGCATGAAACTCGTGTTTGAAGGGCGAAAATAGAACTCGTGCGGATCACCTTCATATGATTTATTAGATTTACGTGACTCATTGACATGATTTTGTCATGCACACACTATCGCATATAGATCATTAACATGTTGTGCATGAAATTGATGCTTGAAGTGCCTAAATAGAACTCGTCCGGTTCACCTTCAAATGATTCATTGGCGTGACGTGATTCATTGACATGATTTTAAGTTGAAATAAATGCACAACTATCCCCCAAAGATTATTAACATGTTGTGCACGAAACTCGTGTTTAAAGTGCGAAAATAGAATTCGTTCGTATCGTCTTTATATGATTCATTGGATTAACGTGACTCATTGACATGATTTTAAGGTGAAACAAATGCACACTTTTCCCGCAAAGGTCATTAGCATGTTGTACACGAAACTCGTGTCTGAAGTGTGAAAATAGAATTCATTCGGATCGCCTTCATATAATTCATTAGCTTGTGGTGACTCATTGACTTGATTTTATGGTTAAACTTATTGACAACTATCCCCCAAAGATCATTAGCATGTTGTGCATGAATCTCATGTTTGAAGTGTGAAAATAGAATTCGTTCGGATTGCCTCCATATGACTCATTGGCTTGAGGTGACACATTGACAGGATTTTAAGGTGAAACAAATGCACAACTATCCCCTAAAGATCTTTAGCATGTTATGCACAAAACTCTTGTCTGAAGTGCGAAAATAGAATTAGTTCGTATCACCTTCATATGATTCATTAACTTGGGGTGACTCATTGACATGTTTTGAGGTGAAACAAATGCACAACTATCCCCAAAAGATTATTAGCGTGTTGTGCACGAAACTCTTCTCTTGATTATAGGAGGAATAAAGTTGTCTGGGATATTGTCTGCCTCCCTAGAGCTGAGGGTGGTTTAGGTATAAAAAACATTAAGGAATGGAACAAAATTGCTCAAATTAAGCATATTTGGAACTTATTCACATACCCCAAAGCAATATGGCCGAATTAGGTTCACAATCATTTGCTCTGAAATAGGAGATTATGGGTTTGCAGTATCCCTAACTCTTGTACTTGGTGTTGGAGGAAGATCCTGAAGATTAGGGACAAAGCTCTTTTGTCTTTCATCTGGAAGGTTGAGAATGGTGCTTCTATTTCTCTTTGGTATGGCCGTGGACTCCCTATGGTATTCTTCACACTTATCATGGGGAAGATATGATTACATATTCCGGTGTTAGTCTGAACCTCTAGGTTAGTAATATAATCCATGATTTTTCTTGGGCTTTTCCTAACCCCTCCACCATAGTTTAGTGGGAGTTTGCAGATTGCATCCCGTCTTCCATCTCCCATTCTGGAAATGAAGACAGTTTCACTTGGGCATACTCCCGTTTGGGGTTCTCGGTGTCTAAAGCTTGGGAACATTTCCGATCTCGTAGTTCTCCAGTTAGTTGGGCTAAAATTGTCTGGTGCAAAGGCCACATTTTGAGACACTCTTTCATTCATTGGCTTGCGATTCGCAACTGGCTGAGTACATAGGATAGGTGCTTTTCTTTTGGCTTCCCTACTAGTAACGTGTTTCACTTATGTTTGGGGAATGCGGAGTCTCATGATCATCTCTTTGGTGATTGCCCCTTCTATGCTGCTGTTTAGGGCGGGGTTTTGAGTCTCGTGGTGATACCTCCTCCTCCTTTGCTCTCTTGGGATGATAAAATTATCTGGTTTTCGGGGCTTCCTGGGCAATCTTTACCTAATCGTATTGGGTTCATCGCATTTTCGGCCTTCGTTTACCATATTTGGACAGAGAGAAATAAGAGGATTCATAATAATGTTTGTAGCCCCCCAGGTATCATTGTTATGAAGATCATGACTCAAATCAAGATAAAAGTTCAGAGCCTTCCTACTCCTCCTTTGCATGCGGATATCGACATTTGGAATTATTGGAATGGTATATCTCTTTAATCCCCCTCTTGTTTGCTTGTCTCTCAGAGTTTTCTTGTTTTGTTGTTTTGATAGGTGGGGTCCCCTTGGAGGCCTCCTTAGAGTTTACTCCTCGTATTGCTTGCATTTGGTGTTTGTTGTCTTGGGTTTTGTTTCCCTTGTGGATAGGTAGGGTCCCCTAGGTGGCCTCCTTGGGGTATTCCCCTCATATTATGTTTTATTCTGTAGGCTTAATTTTGGTAAGTGGGGTCTTGTTGATAACGTCTCCGGGTTTTACCCCTCTTTTGCTTGCTTCGATCGCCCATCCCCCTTTTCTTTATTTGATATACTGCATGCTGTGTTTTTGGATGAAAGGTGGGGTTCCCTGGGTGGCCTCCTTGGGGCTTTCCTCTCGTATTGTTTGCTTGATTATTTCATATTATGTTGGGTTATTAACCTCCAGATGATCACTATAAGTTTCATTGGTTATACATTTTGTATGTGGATAGTGGCCCCCGTTGTGGACACACGGTATGCCCCTCCGCTTTGTACTTCTTTTTCTTTTTATAATGGGTAGTGGTCTCCCTGGTGGCCACCTAAGGGTTTTCCTCCAAAGGGGATTTTTTTCACCCAAGGTTAGGTTGGGTAGTGGTCCCCCTTGTGATCACCTTGGGGTATGCCCCTTCATTGTTTCTTGTAATGGGGGTTTCCCCAATAATTTTTGTGTTTGGCCTTTTCTTGTTAAGGGAGAGGTTCCCCTTGTGATCTTTGTTGGGTTAGCTTTTTGTAGTTTGTTTATTGCTAATTTATCGCTTCGGGTTTTAGGTTGGTTGTGGTCTAGGTATTGGTCGCCTTTTTAGGCAGTTGTATTCTTTATTTTTTCTACTGTGAGATTGCTCACCGTGCACTTAAAATCTTTCTTTTTTTGGAATATAAACTCACCTTTCAAAAAAAAAATTTACTAGCTTAAGGCAACTTATTGACATTGTTTTCAGGTGAAACAATTGCATGACTATCCCCTAAAGATCATTAGCATATTGTGCACGAAACATGTGTTTGAAGTGCAAAAATAGAATTCGTTTGGATCACATTCATATGATTCATTAGCTTGAGGGTGACTCACTAACATGATTTTTGGGTGAAACAAATGCACAATTAACCCACAAAGATCATTAGCATGTTGTGCAAGAAACCAGTGTTTAAAGTGTGAAAATAGAATTCATTCGGGCCGCTTTCATATGATTCATTTGCTTAGGGTGACTCATTGACATGAGTTTAAGGTGAAACATTTGCATAACTCTTCTCCAAAGATCAATAGCATATTGTGCACGAACTTCGTGTTTGAAGTGAAAAATAGAATTCGTTCGGATCGCCTTCATATGATTCATTAGCTTGAGCATGACTCACTGATATGATTTTAGGGTGAAACAAATACACAATTATCCCACAAAGATTATTAGCATGTTGTGCAAGAAACCATTGTTTAAAGTATGAAAATAGAATTCATTCGGGTCACTTTCATATGATTCATTGGCTTAAGGTGACTCATTGACATGAGTTTAAGGTGAAACATTTGCATAACTATTCTCCAAAGATCAATAGCATATTGTGTAGGAACTTCATGTTTGAAGTGAAAAATAGAATTCGTTCGGATCGCCTTCATATGATTCATTAGCATGAGGATGACTCACTAACATGATTTTAGGGTGAAACAAATGCACAATTAACCCACAAAGATCATTAGCATGTTGTGCAAGAAACCAGTGTTTAAAGTGTGAAAATAGAATTCATTCGGGCCGCTTTCATATGATTCATTTGCTTAGGGTGACTCATTGACATGAGTTTAAGGTGAAACATTTGCATAACTATTCTCCAAAGATCAATAGCATATTGTGCACGAACTTCGTGTTTGAAGTGAAAAATAGAATTCGTTAGGATCGCCTTCATATGATTCATTAGCTTGAGCATGACTCACTGACATGATTTTAAGGTAAAACAAATACATAATTATCCCACAAAGATCATTAGCATGTTGGGCACAAAACCCGTGTTTAAAGTATGAAAATAGAATTTTTTCGGGTCACTTTCATATGATTCATTGGCTTAAGGTGACTCATTGTTATGAGTTTAAGGTGAAACATTTGCATTACTATCCCTCAAAGATCAATAACATATTGTGCACGAAACTCGTAATTGAAGTGCAAAAATATAATTCGTTCGGATCGCCTTGATATGATTCATTAACTTGTGGATGACTCACTGACATGATTTTAGGGTGAAACAAATACACAACTATCCCACAAAGATCATTAGCATGTTGTGCACGAAACCCGTGTTTAAAGTATGAAAACATAATTTGTTCGGGGAGCTTTTTTATGATTCATTGGCTTAAGGTGACTCATTGTTATGAGTTTAAGGTGAAACATTTGCATAACTATCCCTTAAAGATCAATAGCATGTTGTGCACGAAACTCATGTTTGAATTGCAAAAATAGAATTCATTCAGATCCCCTTCATATGATTCATTAGCTTGAGATGACTCACTAACGTGATTTGAGGGTGAAATAAATACACAACTATCCCATAAATATCATTAGCATGTTGTGCACAAAACTCATGTTTAAAGTATGAAAATAGAATTCTTACGGATCGCCTTTATATGATTCATTAGCTTGAGATGACTCACTGACAGGATTTGGGTTCAAACAAATGCACAAACATTCCACAAAAATCATTAACATGTTATGCACAAAACTCATGTTTAAAGTTTGAAAATAGAATTCTTTCGGATCGCCTTCATATAATTTATTAGCTTGAGGTGACTCACTGACTTCATTTGAGGGAGAAACAAATACACAACTATCCCACAAATATCATTAGCTTGTTGTGCACGAAACTCGTGTTTAAAGTATGAAAATAGAATTCTTTCGGATCGCCTTCATATGTTTCATTAGCTTGAGGTGACTCACTGACATGATTTGGGTTCATACAAATGCACAAACATTCCACAAAAATCATTAGCATGTTGTGCACAAAACTCATGTTTAAAAAGAGAATTTGTTCGGATCGCCTTCATATGATTCAATTGTTTGATGTGACTCATTGACATGATTTTAAGGTAAAATAAATGAACAACTATCCTCCAAAGATCATTAGCATTTTGTGCACAAAACTCATGTTAGAAGTGTAAAAATAGGATTCGTTCTGATCACCTTCATATGATTCATTAGCTTTAGCTGACTCACTAACATGATATTAGGGTGAAACAAATACACAACTATCCCACAAAAATGATTCGCATGTTGTGCACGAAACTCGTGTTTAAAGTGTGAAAATAGAATTCGTTCAGGTCGCTTTCATAAGATTCATTGGCTTAAGGTGACTCATTGACATGAGTTTAAGGTGAAACATTTTCATAGATATCCCTCAAAGATCAATAGCATGTTGTGCACGAAATTCGTGTTTGAAGTGCAAAAATAGAATTCGTTCGGATCACCTTCAAATGATTCATTAGCTTGAGGTGACTCACTGACAAGAATTTAGGTAGAAACAAATGCACAAATATTTCACAAAGATGATTTGCATGTTGCGCACAAAACTCATGTTTTAAGTGCGAAAATAGAATTCATTTAGATCGCCTTCATATGATTCATTGGATTGACGTAACTTATTGACGTAATTTTAAGGTGAAACAAATGCACAACTATCCTCTAGAGATCATTAGCAAGTTGTGCATGAAAGTCGTGTTGGAAGTGCGAAAATAGAATTCGTTCGGATCGCCTTCATATGATTCATTAGCTTGTGCTAACTCACTGACAAGATTTTAGGGCGAAACAATTGCACAAATATTCCACAAAGATCATTAGCATGTTGTGCACCAAACTCTTGTTTTAAGTGAGAAAATATAATTAATTCGGATTGACTTCATATGATTCATTGGTTTGACTTAACTCATTGACATGAGTTTAAGGTAAAATTAATGCAGAACTGTCCTCAAAAGATCATTAACATGTTGTGCCCGAAACTCATGTTGGAAGTGCAAAAATGGAATTTGTTCGGATTTGCCTTCATATCATTCCTTTGCTTGAGGTGACTCATTGAAATGATTTTTGGGTGAAGGAAATGCGCAAATACCCCACAAAGATCATGAGCTTGTTGTGCACGAAACTCATGTTTAAAGTGCAAAAATAGAATTCATTCGGATCGCCTTCATATGATTCATTTGCATGAGGTCACTCATTGACATGAGATTAAGCTGAAACAAATGCACAGTTGTCGCCTACAGATAATCAGCATGTTAGATACGAAACTCGTGTTTGCAGTGTGAAAATAGAATTTGTTCTCATCGCCTTCATTTAATTAATTGGCTTGATGTACCTCCTCGACATGATTCTTAGGCGAAACAAATGCACAACTGTCCTAAAAAGATCATTACCAAGTTGTGAACAAAACTCGTGTTTGAGGTGCAAAAATAGAATTTGTTTGAATCACCTTCATATGATTCATTAGATTGAGGTGACTCACTGACATGATTTTAGGTAGAAACAAATGCACAAATATTCCACAAAGATCATTAGCATATGGTGCACAAAACTCATGTTTTAAGTGCGAACATATAATTCATTCGGATCACCTTAACATGATTAATTGGATTGACGTGACTTATTTAAGGTGAAACAAATTCACAACTATCCTCCAAAGATCATTAGTAAGTTGTGCACAAAACTCGTGTTTGAGGTGCAAAAATAGAATTCGTTCGGATGGCCTTCATATAATTCATTAGCTTGAGGTGACTCACTGACATGATTTTAGGTAGAAACAAATGCACAAATATTCCACAAAGATCATTAGCATGTTGTGTACAAAACTCACATTTTATGTGTCAAAATAGAATTCATTCAGATCGCCTTCATATGATTCATTGGATTGACATAACTTGTTGACGTGATTTTAAGGTGAAACAAATGCACAACTCTCCTCTAAAGATCATTAGCAAGTTATGCACGAAAGTCGTGTTGGAAGTGCAAAAATAGAATTCGTTCGGATTGCCATCATATGATTCATTAGCTTGAGCTAACTCACTGACAAGATTTTAGGGTGAAACAATTGCACAAATATTCCACAAAGATCAGTAGCATGTTGTGCACAAAACTCTTATTTTAAGTGCGAAAATATAATTCATTCGGATTGACTTCATATGATTCATTGGTTTGACGTAACTCATTGACATGAGTTTAAGGTAAAACAAATGAACAACCATCCTCAACAGATCATTAACATGTTGTGCCCGAAACTCATGTTGGAAGTGCAAAAATGGAATTTGTTCGGATTGCCTTCATATGATTCATTGGCTTGAGGTGACTTATTGAAATGATTTTTGGGTGAAGGAAATGCGCAAATACCCCATAAAGATAATGAGGATTTTGTGCACGAAACTCGTGTTTGAAGTGCGAAAATAGAATTCTTTCGAATCGCCTTCATATGATTCATTTACATGAGGACACTCATTGACATGAGTTTAAGCTGAAACAAATGCACAGTTGTCGCCAATAGATAATCAACATGTTACACACGAAACTCATGTTTGAAGTGTGAAAATTCTGATCGCCTTCATTTAATTCATTGGGTTGAGGTAACTCATTGACATGATTCTTTGGTGAAACAAATACACAACTGTCCCAAAACGATCATTACCAAGTTGTGAACAAAACTCGTGTTCGAGGTGCGAAAATAGAATTCGTTTCAATCACCTTCATATGATTCATTAGCTTGAGGTGACTCACTGACATGATTTTAGGATGAATCAAATGGACAAGTATTCCACAAAGATAATTAGCATATTATGCACAAAACTCATGTTTTAAGTGCGAAAATAAAATTCATTTAGATCGCATTCATATGATTCATTGGATCGACGTGATTTATTGACGTGATTTTAAGGTGAAACAAATGCACAACTATCCTTTATAGATCATTAGCAACCTGTGGACGAAACTCATGTTCGAAGTGCAAAAATAAAATTCATTCGGATCGCCTTCATACGATTTATTAGCTAGAGGTGACTCACTAACACAATTTTGGTTGAAACAAATGCACAAATATTCCACATCGATCATTAGCATCTTGTGCACAAAACTCTTGATTTAAGTGCAAAAATATAATTCATTCGGATTAAGTTCATACGATTCATTGGTTTGACGTGACTCATTGACATGATTTTAAGGTGCAACAAATGCACAGTTATCCTCGAAAGATCATTAGCATGTTGTGCTCGAAACTCATGTTGGAAGTGCAAAAATGGAATTTGTTCCGATTGCCTTCATATAATTCATTACCTTGAGGTGACTCATTGACATGATTTTAAGCTGAAACAAATGCATAGTTGCCGCCAATAGAAGATAATCAGCATGTTATGCACGAAACTCGTGTACGAAGTGTGAAAATAGAATTTGTTCTAATCGCCTTCATTTAATTCATTGGCTTTAGGTAACACATTGACATGATTCTTAAGTAAAACAAATGCACAACTGTCCCTGAAAGTTCATTACCAAGTTGTGAACAAAACTCGTAGTTCAGATGCAAAAATAGAATTTGTTTGAATCACCATCATGTGATTCATTAGCTTAAGCTGACTCACTAACATGATTTTCGGTACAAACAAATGCACAACTATCCTCTAAAGATCATTAGCAAGTTGTGCACGAAACTCATGTTGGAAATGCAAAAATAAAATTCGTTCGGATCACCTTCATACGATTTATTAGCTAGAGGTGACTCACTAACACGATTTTGGTTGAAACAAATGCACAAATATTCCACATCGATCATTAGCACGTTGTGCACAAACTTCTTGATTTAAGTGCTAAAATATAATTCATTCAGATTAACTTCATATGATTCATTGGTTTGACGTGACTTATTGACATGATTTTAAGGTGAAACAAATGCACAGTTATCCTTGAAAGATGATTAGCATGTTGTGCCCGAAACTCATGTTGGAAGTGCAAAAACGGAATTTCTTCAGATTGCCTTCATATAATTCATTGGCTTGAGGTGACTAATTGACATGATTTTAAGCTGAAACAAATGCACAGTTACCGCCAATAGAAGATAATCAGCATGTTATGCACGAAACTCGTGTTTGAAGTGTGAAAATAGAATTTGTTCTGATCGCCTTCATTTAATTCATTGGCTTTAGGTAACACATTGACATGATTCTTAGGTAAAACAAATGCACAACTGTCCCCGAAAGGTTATTACCAAGTTGTGAACAAAACTCGTAGTTCAGGTGCAAAAATAGAATTTGTTTGAATCACCGTCATGTGATTCATTAGCTTGAGCTGACTCACTAACATGATTTTCGGTAGAAACAAATGCACAACTATTTCACGAAGATCATTAGCATGTTGTGCACAAAGCTCATGTTTTGAGTGCGAAAATAGAATTCATTCGAATCACCTTCATATGATTCATTAGATCAATGTGATTTTAAGGTGAATGAAATGCACAACTATCTTCTAAAGATCATTAGTAAGTTGTGCACGAAACTCATGTTGGAAATGCAAAAATAAAATTCGTTCGGATCACCCTCATACAATTTATTAGCTATTGGTGACTCACTAACACGATTTTGGTTGAAACAAATGCACAAATATTCCACATCGATCATTAGCACGTTGTGCACAAAACTCTTGATTTAAGTGCGAAAATATAATTCATTCGGATTAACTTCATATGATTTATTGGTTTGACGTGACTTATTGACATGATTTTAAGCTGAAACAAATGCACAGTTATCCTCGAAAGGTGATTAGCATGTTGTGCCCGAAACTCATGTTGGAAGTGCAAAAATGGAATTTGTTTGAATCACCGTCATGTGATTCATTAGCTTGAGGTGACTCATTGACATGATTTTAAGCTGAAACAAATGCACAGTTACCGCCAATAGAAGATAATCAGCATGTTATGCACGAAACTCGTGTTTGAAGTGTGAAAATAGAATTTGTTCTGATCGCCTTCATTTAATTCATTGGCTTTAGGTAACACATTGACATGATTCTTAGGTAAAACAAATGCACAACTGTCCCCGAAAGTTTATTACCAAGTTGTGAACAAAACTCGTAGTTCAGGAGCAAAAATAGAATTTGTTTGAATCACCGTCATGTGATTCATTAGCTTGAGTTGACTCACTAACATGATTTTCGGTAGAAACAAATGCAGAACTATTTCACGAAGATCATTAGCATGTTGTGCACAAAGCTCATGTTTTGAGTGCGAAAATAGAATTCATTCGAATCACCTTCATATGATTCATTAGATCAATGTGATTTTAAGGTGAAACAAATGCACAACTATCCTCTAAAGATCATTAGTAAGTTGTGCACGAAACTCATGTTGGAAATGCAAAAATAAAATTCGTTCGGATCACCTTCATACGATTTATTAGCTATTGGTGACTCACAAACACGATTTTGGTTGAAACAAATGCACAAATATTCCACATCGATCATTAGCACGTTGTGCACAAAACTCTTGATTTAAGTGCGAAAATATAATTCATTCGGATTAACTTCATATGATTTATTGGTTTGACGTGACTTATTGACATGATTTTAAGCTGAAACAAATGCACAGTTATCCTCGAAAGGTGATTAGCATGTTGTGCCCGAAACTCATGTTGGAAGTGCAAAAATGGAATTTGTTTGAATCACCGTCATGTGATTCATTAGCTTGAGGTGACTCATTGACATGATTTTAAGCTGAAACAAATGCACAACTATTTCACGAAGATCATTAGCATGTTGTGCACAAAGCTCATGTTTTGAGTGCGAAAATAGAATTCATTCGAATCACCTTCATATGATTCATTAGATCAATGTGATTTTAAGGTGAAACAAATGCACAACTATCCTCTAAAGATCATTAGCAAGTTGTGCACGAAACTCATGTTGGAAATGCACAAATAAAATTCCTTCGGATCGCCTTCATGTGATTTATTAGCTAGAGGTGACTCACTAACACGATTTTGGTTAAAAGAAATGCACAAATATTCCAAATTGATCATTAGCATGTTGTGCACAAAACTCTTGATTTAAGTGCCATAACATAATTCATTCGTATTAACTTCATATGAATCATTTGTTTAACGTGACTCATTGACATGATTTTAAGGGGAAACAAATGCACAACTATCTTCGACAGATCATTAGCTTGTTGTGCCCAAAACTTGTGTTGGAAGTAAGAAAATAGAATTCTTCCCGATCGTCTTCATATGATTCATTAGCTTGAGGTGACTCACAAACATGATTTCAGAGTGAAATAAATGCACAAATATCCCACAAAGATCGTTAGCATGTTGTGCACGAAACTCGTGTTTAACGTGCGAAAAAAGAGTTCGTTCGGATCGCCTTCATATGATTCATTGGCTTGAGGCGACTCATTGACATGATTTTTTGGTGAAAGGAATGCGCAAATACCCTACCAAAATCATTAGCATATTCTGCACGAAACTCGCATTTGAAGTGCAAAAATTGAATTTGTTCGAATCGCCTTCATATGATTCATTGGCTTTAGGAAACTCATTGAAAAGACTTTAAGATGAAACAATTGCACAACTATCCCCCAAAGATCAGTAGCCTGCTGTGTACGAAACTCGTGTTTGAAGTGCGAAAATAGAATTTGTTTGATCGCCTTCATATGATTCATTGGATTGAAGTCACTCATTGACATGATTTTAAAGTTAAACAAATGTACGACTACCCACCAAAGATCATTAGCATGTTGTGCACAAAACTCGTGTTTGAAGTGCAAAAATAGAATTCATTTAGATAACCTTCATATGATTCATTAGCTTGAAGTGACTCACTAACATGATTTTAAGGTGAAATAAATGCACAACTATCCTCCAAAGTTCGTTGCCATGCAACGCACGAAAATCGGGTTGGAAGTGCAAAAATAGAATTCGTTTGGATAGTCATCATATGATTCATTAGCTTGAGGTGACCATTGACATTATTTTTGGGTGAAGGAAATGTGCAAATACCTCACAAAGATCATTAGCATGTTGTGCGCGAAACTTGTGTTAAAAGTGCGAAAATAGAATTCGTTCGGATCGACTTTATATGTTTCATTTGCCTATGGTCACTCTTTGACATGATTTTAAGCTAAAACAAATGCACAGTTGTCGCCTATACATAATTAGCATGTTGTGGACGAAACTCGTGTTTGAAGTGTGATAATAGAATTTGTTCTGATCGCCTTCATTTAATTCATTGGCTCTAGGTAACTCATTGACACGATTCTTAGGCGAAATAAATGCACAACTTTCCCCAAAAGATCGATACTAAGTTCTGATTCTTAAGTGAACATAGAATTCATTTGAATCACCTTTATATGATTCATTAGCTTGTGGTGACTCACTAACATGATTTTAGGTAGAAACAAATGCACAAATATTCCACAAAGATCATTAGCATGTTGTGCAGAAAACTCATGTTTTAAGTGCGAAAATAGAATTCATTTGGATCGCCTTCATATGATTCATTGGCTTAAGGTGACTCATTGACTTGCTTTTTGGGTGAAGGAAATGCACAAATACCCCACAAAGATCATTTGCATATTGTGCATGAAACTTGTGTTTGAAGTGCGAAAATAGAATTTGTTCGGATCGCCTTCATATGATTCATTTGGCTTCAGCTGACTCACTGTCATGATTTTAAGGTGAAACAATTCCACAACTATCCCCCAAAGATCAGTAGCATGCTCAGTACGAAACTCATGTCTGAAGTGCGAAAATAGAATTCGTTCGATCGGATTCATATGATTCATAGGATTGATGTCACTAATTGACATGATTTTAAAGTGAAACAAATGCACAAATATCCACCAAAGATCATTAGCATATTGTGTACAAAACTCATTTTTTAAGCGCAAATATAGAAATCATTCGAATCGCCTTCATATGATTCATTAGCTTGAAGTGATTCACTGACATGATTTTAAGGTGACACAAAAGCACAACTATCCTTCAAAGATCATTGGCATGTATGTTGTGCATGAAACTCGTGTTGGAAGCCAAAAAATAGAATATCTTTGGATTGCGCTCATATGATTCATTAGCTTGACGTGACTCACTGACATGATTTTAGGGTGGTTAAACAAAGGCACAACTATCCCACAAGGATCATTAGCAAGTTGCACACGAAACTCGTGTTTGAAGTGAAAAAATTGAATTTGTTCGGATCGCCTTCATATGATTCATTAGGTTGAGGTGACTCACTGACATGATTTTAGGCTGAAACAAGTACACAACTATCCCACAAAGATCATTACCATGTTGTGCACAAAACTCGTGTTTAAAGTATGAAAATAGAATTCTTTCGGATCGCCAACATATGATTCATTGGCTTGAGGTGACTCAGTGACATGATTTCTGGATGAAAAAAATGCACAAATATTCCACAAATATCATTAGCATGTTGTACATGAAACTCATGTTTAAAGTGCCAGAATAAAATTCGTTCGGATCGACTTCATATGATTCATTGGCTTGACGTGACTCATTGACATGATTCTAGGGTGAAAGAAATGCACAAATATCCCGCAAAGATCATTATCATGTTGTGCACAAAACTCGTGTTTGAAGTGCAAAAATGAAATTTGTTCGGAACGCCTTCACATGATTCATGAGCTTGAGGTGACTCACTGACATGATTTTAGGGTGAAACAAATACACAACTATGCCACAAAGATCATTACCATGTTGTAAACAAAACACATGTTTATAGTATGAAAATAGAATTCTTACGGATCGCTAACATATGATTCATTGGTTTGACGTGACTGAGTGACTTGATTTTAGGGTGAAAGAAATGCACAAATATTATCCCACAAAGATCATAAGCATGTTGTGCCCGAAACTCATGTTGGAAGTGCAAAAATAGAATTCGTTCGGATTTCCTTCATATAATTCATTGGCCTGAGGTGACTCTTGACATAAATTTAGGGTGAAAGAAATGCCCAAATATCCCACAAAGATCATTAGCATGTTGTGCACGAAACTCGTGCTTAAGTGCAAAAAAAGAGTTTGTTCAGATCGCCTTCATATGATTCATTGGCTTGAGGTGACCATTGACATTATTTTTGGGTGAAGGAAATGTGCAAATACCCAACAAATATCATTAGTATGTTGTGCGTGAAACTTGTGTTAGAAGTGCGAAAATAGAATTCGTTCGGATCGACTTTATATGTTTCATTTGCTTATGGTCACTCTTTGACATGATTTTAAGCTGAAACAAATGCACAGTTGTCGCCTATACATAATTAGCATGTTGTGGACGAAACTCGTGTTTGAAGTGTGATAATAGAATTTGTTCTGATCGCCTTCATTTAATTCATTGGCTCTAGGTAACTCATTGACACGATTCTTAGGCGAAACAAATGCACAACTTTCCCCAAAAGATCGATACTAATTTCTGATTCTTAAGTGAACATAGAATTCATTTGAATCACCTTTATATGATTCATTAGCTTGAGGTGACTCACTGACATGATTTTAGGTAGAAACAAATGCACAAATATCCCACAAAGATCATTAGCATGTTGTGCACGAAACTCGTGCTTAGTGCAAAAAAAGAGTTTGTTCAGATCGCCTTCATATGATTCATTGGCTTGAGGTGACCATTGACATTATTTTTGGGTGAAGGAAATGTGCAAATACCCAACAAATATCATTAGTATGTTGTGCGTGAAACTTGTGTTAGAAGTGCGAAAATAGAATTCGTTCGGATCGACTTTATATGTTTCATTTGCTTATGGTCACTCTTTGACATGATTTTAAGCTGAAACAAATGCACAGTTGTCGCCTATACATAATTAGCATGTTGTGGACGAAACTCGTGTTTGAAGTGTGATAATAGAATTTGTTCTGATCGCCTTCATTTAATTCATTGGCTCTAGGTAACTCATTGACACGATTCTTAGGCAAAACAAATGCACAACTTTCCCCAAAAGATCGATACTTAGTTCTGATTCTTAAGTGAACATAGAATTCATTTGAATCACCTTCATATGATTCATTAGCTTGAAGTGATTCACTGACATGATTTTAAGGTGCCACAAAAGCACAACTATCCTTCAAAGATCATTGGCATGTATATTGTGCATGAAACTCGTGTTGGAAGTCAAAAAATAGAATATCTTTGGATTGCGCTCATATGATTCATTAGCTTGAGGTGACTCACTGACATGATTTTAGGGTGGTTAAACAAAGGCACAACTATCCCACAAGGATCATTAGCAAGTTGCACACGAAACTCGTGTTTGAAGTGAAAAAATTGAATTTGTTCGGATCGCCTTCATATGATTCATTAGGTTGAGGTGACTCACTGACATGATTTTAGGCTGAAACAAGTACACAACTATCCCACAAAAATCATTACCATGTTGTGCACAAAACTCGTGTTTAAAGTATGAATATAGAATTCTTTCGGATCGCCAACATATGATTCATTGGCTTGAGGTGACTCAGTGACATGATTTTTGGGTGAAAGAAATACACAAATATTCCACAAATATCATTAGCATGTTGTGCATGAAACTCATGTTTAAAGTGCCAAAATAGAATTCGTTTGGATCGACTTCATATGATTCATTGGCTTGACGTGACTCATTGACATGATTCTAGGGTGAAAGAAATGCACAAATATCCCGCAAAGATCATTATCATGTTGTGCACAAAACTCGTGTTTGAAGTGCAAAAATGGAATTTGTTCGGAACGCCTTCACATGATTCATGAGCTTAAGGTGACTCACTGACATGATTTTAGGGTGAAACAAATACACAACTATCCCACAAAGATCATTACCATGTTGTACACAAAACACATGTTTATAGTATGAAAATAGAATTCTTTCGGTCGCCAACATATGATTCATTGGTTTGACGTGACTGAGTGACATGATTTTGGGGTGAAAGAAATGCACAAATATTTTCCCACAAAGATCGTAAGCATGTTGTGCCCGAAACTCATGTTGGAAGTGCAAAAATAGAATTCGTTCGGATTTGCTTGATATAATTCATTGGCCTGAGGTGACTCTTGACATAATTTTAGGGTGAAAGAAATGCCCAAATATCCAACAAAGATCATTAGCATGTTGTGCACGAAACTCGTGCTTAAAGTGCGAAAAAAGAATTTGTTCGGATCGCCTTCATATGATTCATTGGCTTGAGGTGACCATTTACATGATTTTTGGGTGAAGGAAATGTGCAAATACCCTACAAAGATCATTAGCATGTTGTGCACGAAACTAGTGTTTGAAGTGCGAAAAAAGAATTCGTTCGCATCGCCTTTATATGATTCATTTGCTTAAGGTCACTCTTTGACATGATGTTAAGCTGAAACAAATGCACAGTTCTCGCCTATACATAATTAGCATGTTGTGGACGAAACTCGTGTTTAAAGTGTGATAATAGAATTTGTTCTGATCGCCTTCATTTAATTCATTGGCTCTAGGTAACTCATTGACATGATTCTAAGGCGAAACAAATGCACAACTTTCCCCAAAAGATCAATACTAAGTTGTGATTCTTAGGTGAACATAGAATTCATTTGAATCACCTCCATATGATTCATTAGCTTGAGGTGACTCACTGACATGATTTTAGGCAGAAACAAATGCACAAATATTCCGCAAAGATCATTAGCATATTGTGCAGAAAACTCATGTTTTAAGTGCGAAAAAAGAATTCATTTGGATCGCCTTTATATGATTCATTGGCTTAAGGTGACTCATTGACTTGCTTTTTGGGTGTAGGAAATGCGCAAATACCCCACAAAGATCATTAACATATTGTGCATGAAACTTGTGTTTGAAGTGCGAAAATAGAATTTGTTCATATCGCCTTGATATGATTCATTGGCTTGAGGTGACCATTGATATGATTTTTGGGTGAAGGAAATGTGCAAATACCCTACAAAGATCATTAGCATGTTGTGCACGAAACTCGTGTTTGAAGTGCGAAAATAGAATTCATTCGGATCGCCTTTATATGATTCATTTGCTTGAGGTCACTCTTTGACATGATTTTAAGCTGAAACAAATGCACAGTTATCGCCTATAGATAATTAGCATGTTGTGGACGAAACTCGTGTTTGAAGTGTGATAATAGAATTTGTTCTGATCGCCTTCATTTAATTCATTGGCTCTAGGTAACGTATTGACATGATTCTAAGGCGAAACAAATGCACAACTTTCCCCAAAAGATCAATACTAAGTTGTGATTCTTAGGTGAACATAAAATTCATTTGAATCACCTTCATATGATTCATTAGCTTGAGGTGACTCACTGACATGATTTTAGGTAGAAACAAATGCACAAATATTCCACAAAGATCATTAGCATATTGTGCAGAAAACTCATGTTTTAAGTGCGAAAATAGAATTCATTTGGATCGCCTTTATATGATTCATTGGCTTGAGTTGACTCATTGACTTGATTTTTGGGCGAACGAAATGCGCAAATACCCCACGAAAATCGTTAGCATATTATGCACGAAACTTGTGTTTGAAGTGCGAAAATAGAATTTGTTCGAATCGCCTTCATATGATTCATTGGCTTCAGCTGACTCATTGTCATGATTTTAAGGTGAAACAATTGCACAACTATCCCCCAAAGATCAGTAGCATGCTCTGTACGAAACTCGTGTCTGAAGTGCGAAAATAGAATTCGTTCGATCGGATTCATATGATTCATAGTATTGATGTCACTCATTGACATGATTTTAAAGTGAAACAAATGCACAACTATCCACCAAAGATCATTAGCATATTGTGACCAAAACTCGTGTTTGAAGTGCAAAAATATAATTCATTCGGATCGCCTTCATATGATTTATTAGCTTGAAGTGATTCACTGACATGATTTTAACGTGACACAAAAGCACAACTATCCTCCAAAGATCATTGGCATGCTGTGCACGAAACTCGTGTTGGAAGTCCAAAAATAGAATTCCTTTGGATCGCGCTCAAATGATTCATTAGCTTGAGGTGACTCACTGACATGATTTTAGGGTGAAACAAAGGCACAACTATCCCACAAAGATAATTAGCAAATTGCACATGAAACTCGTGTTTGAAGTGCAAAAATAGAATTTGCTGGGATCGCCTTCATATGATTCATTAGTTTGAGGTGACTCACATACATGATTTTAGGGTGAAACAAATACACCACTATCCCACAAAGATCATTAGCATGTTGTGCAAGAAACACGTGTTTAAAGTATGAAAATCGAATTCTTTCGGATCGCCAACATATGATTCATTGGCTTGAAATGACTCACTGACATGATTTTAGGGTGAAAGAAATGCACAAATATTTTCCCACAAAGATCATAAGTATGTTGTGCCCGAAACTCATGTTGGAAGTGCAAAAATAGAATTCGTTCAAATTGCCTTCATATAATTCATTGGCTTGAGATGACTCTTGACATAATTTTAGGGTGAAAGAAATGCACAAATATCCCACAAAGATCATTAGCAAGTTTTACACGAAACTCGTGTTTGAAGTGCCAAAATAGAATTTCTTCGGATCACCTTCATATGATTCATTAGCTTGAGGTAACTCACTGACATGATTGTAGGGTGAAACAAATACACAACTATCCCACAGAGATCATTAACATGTTGTGCACAAAACTCGTGTTTAAAGTATGAAAATAGAATTCTTTCGGATCACCAACATATGATTCATTGGCTTGAGGTGACTCCGTGACATGATTTTTGGGTGAAAGAAATGCACAAATATTCAACAAAGATCATTAGCATGTTTTGCATGAAACTCATGTTTAAACTGCCAGAATAGAATTCATTCGGATCGACTTCATATGATTCATTGGCTTGAGGTGACTCATTGACATGATTCTAGGGTGAAAGAAATGCACAAATATCCCGCAAAGATCATTATCTTGTTGTGCACAAAACTCGTGTTTGAATTGCAAAAATGGAATTTGTATGGAACGCCTTCACATGATTTATGAGCTTGAGGTGACTCACTAACATGATTTTACGGTTAAACAAATACAGAACTATCCCACAAAGACCATTTCCATGTTGTGCACAAAACTTATGTTTATAGTACAAAAATAGAATTCTTTCGGATCGCCAACATATGATTCATTGGCTTGAGCTGACTGAGTGACAAGATTTTACGGTGAAAGAAATTCACAAATATTTTCCCACAAAGATCATAAGCATGTTACGCTCAAAACTCCTGTTGGAAATGCAAAAATATAATTCGTTCGGATTTCCTTCATATAATTCATTGGCCTGAGGTGACTCTTGACATAATTGTAAGGTGAAAGAAATGCACAAATATCCCACAAAGATCATTAGCATGTTGTGCACGAAACTCATGCTTAAAGTGTGAAATAAGAGTTTGTTCAGATTGCCTTCATATGATTCATTGGCTTGAGCTGACCATTGACATGATTTTTGGGTGAAGGAAATGTGCAAATACCCGACAAAGATCATTAGCATGTTGCGCACGAAACTCTTGTTTGAAGTGTGAAAATGGAATTCGTTCAGATCACCTTTATATGATTCATTTCCTTGAGGTCACTCTTTGACATGATTTTAAGCTGAAACAAATGCACAGTTGTCGCTTATAGATAATCAGCATGTTTTGGACGAAACTTGTGTTTGAAGTGTGATAATAGAATTTTTTCTGATCGCCTTCATTTAATTCATTGGCTCTAGGTAACTCATTGACACGATTGTTAGGGGAAACAAATGAACAACTTTCCCCAAAAGATCGATACTAAGTTGTGATTCTTAGGTGAAGATAGAATTCATTTGAATCACATTCATATGATTCATTAGCTTGAGGTGACTCACTGACATGATTTTAGATAGAAACAAACGCACAAATATTCCACAAAGATCTTTAGCATGTTTTGCAGAAAACTCATGTTTTAAGTGCGAATATAGAATTCATTTGGATCGCCTTCATAAGATTGATTGGCTTAAGGTGACTCATTGACTTGCTTTTTGGGTGAAGGAAATGCGCAAATACCCCACAAAGATCATTAGCATATTGTGCATGAAACTTGTGTTTGAAGTGCGAAAATAGAATTTGTTCGGATCGCCTTCATATGATTCATTTGGCTTCAGCTGACTCATTGTCAAGATTTTAAGGTGAAACAATTGCACAACTATCCCTCAAAGATCAGTAGCATGCTCTGTACGAAACTCATGTCTGAAGTGCGAAAATAGAATTCATTCGACCGGATTCATATGATTCATAGGATTGATGTCACTCATTAACATGATTTTAAAGTGAAACAAATGCACAAATATTCCACAAAGATCATTAGCATATTGTGTACAAAACTCATTTTTTAAGCGCAAATATATAATTCATTCGGATCGCCTTCATCTGATTCATTAGCTTGAAGTGATTCACTGACATGATTTTAAGGTGACACAAAAGCACAACTATCCTCCAAATATCATTGGCATGTTGTGCATGAAACTCGTGTTAGAAGTCCAAAAATAGAATCCCTTTGGATCGCGCTCATATGATTCATTAGCTTGAAGTGACTCACTGACATGATTTTAAGGTTAAACAAAGGCATAACTATCCCACAAAGATTATTAGGAAGTTGCACACGAAACTCGTGTTTGAAGTGCAAAAATTGAATTTGTTCGGATCGCCTTCATATGATTCATTAGCTTGAGGTGAATCACTGACATAATCTTAGGGTGAAACAAGTACACAACTATCCCACAAAGATCATTACCATGTTGTGCACAAAACTCGTGTTTAAAGTATGAAAATAGAATTCTTTCGGATTGCAAACATATGATTCATTAGCTTGAAATGACTCACTGACATGATTTTTGGGTGAAAGAAATGCACAAATATCCCGCAAAGATCATTATCATGTTGTGCACAAAACTCGTGTTTGAAGTGCAAAAATGGAATTTGTTCAGAACGCCTTCACATGATTCATGAGCTTGAGGTGACTCACTGACATGATTTTAAGCTGAACAAATACACAACTATCCCACAAAGATCATTACCATTTTGTACACAAAACACATGTTTATAGTATGAAAATAGAATTCTTTCGGATCGCCAACATATGATTCATTGGTTTGAGGTGACTGAGTGACATGATTTTTGGGTGAAAGAAATGCACAAATATTTTTCCCACAAAGATCATAAGCATGTTCTGCCCGAAACTCATGTTGGAAGTGCAAAAATAGAATTCGTTCGGATTTCTTTGATATAATTCATTGGCCTGAGGTGACTCTTGACATAATTTTAGTGTGAAAGAAATGCCCAAATATCCCACAAAGATCATTAGCATGTTGTGCACGAAACTCGTACTTAAAGTGCGAAAAAAGAGTTTGTTCGGATTGCCTTCATATGATTCATTGGCTTGAGCTGACCATTGACATGATTTTTGGGTGAAGGAAATGTGCAAATACCCGACAAAGATCATTAGCATGTTGTGCGCAAAACTCATGTTTGAAGTGTGAAAATGGAATTCGTTCGAATCGCCTTTACATGATTCATTTGCTTGGGGTCACGCTGTGACATGATTTTAAGCTGAAACAAATGCACAATTGTCGCCTATAGATAATCAGCATGTTGTGGACAAAACTCGTGTTTGAAGTGTGATAATAGAATTTGTTCTGATCGCCTTCATTTAATTCATTAGCTCTAGGTAACTCATTGACATGATTCTTAGGTGAAACAAATGCACAACTTTCCCCAAAAGATCATTACCAAGTTGTGATTCTTAGGTGAACATAGAATTCATAAGGATCACCTTTATATGATTCATTAGCTTGAGGTGACTCACTCACATGATTTTAGGTATAAAAAAATGCACAAATATTCCACAAAGATCATTAGCATGTTGTTGAGAAAACTCATGTTTTAAGTGCAAAAATAGAATTCATTTGAATCGCCTTCATATGATTGATTGGCTTAAGGTGACGCATTGACTTGCTTTTTGGGTGAAGAAAATGCGCAAATACCCCACAAAGATCATTAGCATATTGTGCGCGTAACTCGTGTTTGAAGTGCGAAAATAGAATTTGTTCAAATCGCCTTCATATGATTTATTGGCTTCAGCTGACTCATTGTCATGATTTTAAGGTGAAACAATTGCACAACTATCCCCCAAAGATCAGTAGCATGCTTTGTATGAAACTCGTGTTTGAAGTGTGAAAATAGAATTCGTTCGATTATATTCATATGATTCATTGGATTGATGTCACTCATTGACATGATTTTAAAGTGAAACAAATGGACAACTAACCACTAAAGATCATTAGCATATTGTGCACAAACTTCGTGTTTTAAGGTCAAAAATATAATTCATTCAGATCGACTTCATATGATGCATTAGCTTAAAGTGACTCACGGATATGATTTTATGGTGACACAAAAGCACAACTATCCTCCAAAGATCATTGGCATGTTGTGCATGAAACTCATGTTAGAAGTGGAAAAATACAATTTCTTTGGATCACATTCATATGATTCATTAGCTTGAGGTGACTTACTGACATGATTTTAGGGTGAAACGAAGGCACAACTATCCCACAAAGATCATTAGCAAATTGTACACGAAACTCGTGTTTGAAGTGCAAAAATAGAATTTGTTCAGATCGCCTTTATATGATTCATTAGCTTAAGGTGACTCACTGACATGATTTTAGGGTGAAACAATACACAGCTATCCCACAAAGATCATTAGCATATGTTGTGCATGAAACTCGTGTTTAAGGTATGAAAATAGAATTCTTTCGGATCGCTAACATATGAGTCATTGGCTTAAGGTGACTTAGTAACATGATTTTAGGGTGAAAGAAATGCACAAATATTCCACAAAGATCGTTAGCATGTTGTGCATGAAACTCATGTTTAAAATGCGAAAAATAGAATTCATCCAGATCGCCTTCATATGATTCATTGGCTTTTAAGGTGACTCATTGACATGATTTTAGGGTGATATAATTCCACAACTATCCCACAAAGATCATTAGCATGTTGTGCACGAAACTCATGTTAAAAGTGCAAAAATAGAATTCTTTCGGATGGCTTCATATTATTTATTATCTTAAGCCAACTTATTGACATTATTTTAAAGTGAAACAATTGCCCAACTATCCCCCAAGGATCATTAGCATGTTGTCCACGAAACATGTGTTTGAAGTGCAAAAATAGAATTCGTTCGGATGGCTTTCATATGATTCATTAGCTTGAGGATGACTCACTGAAATGATTTTAGGGTGAAACAAATACACATCTATCCCACAAAGATCATTTGCATGTTGTGCAAGAAACTTGTGTTTAAAGTGTGAAAATAGAATTCGTTCGGGTCGCTTTCATGAATATCATTGGCTTAAGGTGACTTATTGAAATTAGTTTAAGATCAAACATCTGCATAACTAACCCCCAAAGATTAGTAGCCTACTGTGTACGAAACTCATGTTTGAAGTGCGAAAATAGAATTCGTTTGATCGCCTTCATATGATTCATTGGATTGAAGTCACTCACTGACATGATTTTATGTAGAAACAAATGCACAAATATTCTACAAAGATCATTAGCATGTTGTGCACAAAACTCATGTTTTAAGTGTGAAAAAAGAATTCATTCGGATCGCCCTCATATGATTCATTAGATTGACGTGACTTATTGACATGATTTTAAGCTTAAAAAAATGCACAACTGCCCTCCAAAGATCATTAGCAAGTTGTGCACGAAACTCGTGTTGGAAGTGCAAAAATAGAATTCGTTCGGATCGCCTTTATCTAATTCATTGGCCTGAGGTGACTCATTGACATAATACTAGGGTGATAGAAATGCACAAATATCCCACAAAAATCATTACATGTTGTGCACAAAACTTGTGATTAAAGTGCGAAAAAAGAGTTTGTTCGGATTGCCTTCATATGATTCATTGGCTTGAGGTGACCATTGACATGATTTTTGGGTGATGGAAATGCGCAAAAACCCCACAAAGATTATTAGTATGTTGTGCACGAAACTCATATTTGAAGTGCGAAAATAGAATTCATTAGGATCACCTTCATATGATTCATTTGCTTGAGGTCCCTCATTAACATGATTTTAAGCTGAAACAAATGCACAGTTGTCGCCTATAGATAATCATCATGTTACAAACGAAACTCGTGTTTGAAGTGTGAAAATAGAATTTTTTATGATCGCCTTCATTTAATTCTTTGGCTTGAGATAACTCATTGACATGATTCTTAGGTGAAACAAATGCACAACTGTCCCCAAAAGATCATTACCAAGTTATGAACAAAACTCGTGTTTGAGGTGCGACAATAAAATTCTTTTGAATCACCTTGATATCATTCATTGGCTTGAGTATACTCATAGACGTGATTTTAAGGTGAAATAAATGCACAACCGTACACCAAAGATCATTAGCATGATGTAAATGAAACTCGTGTATGAAGTGTGAAAATAGAATTCGTTTAAAACCACTTCATATGATTCATTGGCTTAAGGTGACCCATTGACATGATTTTAAGGTAAAACAAATACACCATTGTCCCTCAAAAATCATGAGCAAGTTGTGCATGAAACTCATGTTTAAATTACGAAAATAGAATTCCTTCGAATCTCCTTCATATGATTCATTGGCTTATTAAGGTGACTCATTGACATGATTTTAAAGTGAAACAATTGCACAACTATTCCCCTAAGATCATTAGCATGTTGTGCACGAAACACGTGTCTGAAGTGCGAAAATAAAATTCGCTTGAATCAGCTTCATATGATTCATTGGCTTGAGGTGACTCATTGACATGATTTTAAGGTGAAACAAATGCACAACTAGTCCCCAAAGATCACTAACAGGTTGTGCACGAAACTCGTGTTTACAGTGTGAAAAAAAAAATTTGTTCGGGTCGCCTTCATATGATTCATTGCTTGAGGTGACTTGCTGACATTATTTTTAAGGTGAAACAAATGCACTCATATCCCCAAAAGATCATTAGCATGTTATGCTTGAAACTCATGTTTGAAGTGCGAAAGTAGAATCCGTTCTAATGTGTTCAAATTGCATTATATGATTCATTTGCTTTAGGTCACTCATTTACATGATCTTAAGGTGAAATAAAATGCACAATTGTCTCCCAAAGATCATTAGCATATTGTGCACGAAACTCATGTTTAAAGTGCATAAAAAGAATTCGTTCGAATTTTCCCTCATATGATTAAATGGCTTGAGGTGACACATTGACATGATTTTAAGGTGAAACAAATGCACACATAACCCCTAAAAATCATTAGCATGTTATCCATGAAACTCGTGTTTGAAGTGCAAAAATAAAATTCGTTTGAATCGCCTTCATATGATTCATTGGCTTGAGGTGACTCATAGACATGATTATTAGGTGAAACAAAAGCATACTTGTCGACCATAGATCATTAGAATGGTGTGCACGAAACTCATATTTGAAGTGCAAAAATATAATTCATTCTAATCGCCTTCATTTAATACATTGGCTTGAGGTGACTCATTGACATGATTGTTTGGTGAAACAAATGCACAACGGTCCCCAAAAGATCATTAGCATGTTGTGCATGAAACTCTTGTTTAAAGTGCGAAAATAGAATTCTTTCAAATCGCCTTCATATGATTTATTGGCATGAGTTGACTTGCTGACATGATTTTAAGGTGAAACAAATGCACAAATATTCCGGAAGATCATTAGCATGTTGTGAACGAAATTTGTGTTTGAAATTCAAAAGTAGAATTCGTTTAAATCACCTTCAGATGATTTGTTGGTTTAAGGTGACTTATTGACATGATTTTATGATGAAACAAATGCACGCGTACCCCCCTAAGATCATTAGCATGTTATGCATCAGGTGACTAGTGTCTACCAAAGCATAATTGTCAAAAAACAATCTTTACAATGTTGTGTACAAAACTCGCATTTCAAGTGCGAAAATAGAATTCGTTTGATTCGCCTTCAGATAATTTATTGCCTTGAGGTGACTTATTGACATGATTTCAAGGTGATTCAAACGAATCACCTTCATATGATTCATTTTCTTGAGGTGACTCACTTACATGATTTCAAGGTGAAGGAAATGCGCAACTATCGCCCAAAGATCATTAGCATGTTGTGAACAAAACTTGTGATCGACGAGGGAAAATAGAATTCATTCGAACCAACTTCATTTGATTCATTGGCTTGAATGAAATGATTTTAAGATAAAACAAATGCGCACATATCCCCACAATATCATTACCGTGTTGTGAACGAAACTCGTGTGGTGAACAAAACTCGTGCTTGAAGTGAAAGTAGAATTTGTTCAAATCGCCTTTTTACAATTCATTGGCTTGAGGTGGCTATTGACAACATTTTGAGGTGAATGAAATGCACAACTTTCGTCCAAAGATCCTTAGCATGTTGTGAACGAAACTCATGCTTGAAGAGGGAAAATATATAATTTGTTCGAATCACCTTCATATGATTCATTCACTTAAGGTAACTCACTGACATGATTTTAGGTAGAAACAAATGCACAAATATTCCACAATGTTTATTAGCATGTTGTGCACAAAACTCATGTTTTAAGTGCGAAAATAGAATTCATTCGAATCACATTCATATGATTCATTGGATTGATGTGACTTACTGACATGATTTTAAGGTGAAACAAATGCACAACTACCATCCAAAGATCATTAGCAAGTTGTGCACGAAACTTGTGTTGGAAGTGCAAAAATAGAATTCGTTCGGATCGCCTTCATTTGATTCATTTGCCTGACATGACTCCTTGACATGATTTTAAGGTAAAACAAATGCACACATATCCCCCAAAGATCATTAACATATTGTGAACAAAACTCATGTTTAAAGTGCGAAAATAGAATTCGTTCGAATCTCTTCATATGATTCATTAAATTGAGGTGACTCTTTGACATGATTTTAAGATGAAACAAATGCACACAAATCCTCCCAGACCATTAGCATATTATGTACAAAATACATGTTTGAAGTTGGAAAATAAAATTTGTTTTAATCGCCTTCATATTATGAATTGGCATGAGGTGACACATTGATATGATTTTTAGGTGAAAAATTGTACAATTAACCCCAAAGATCATTACCATGTTCTGAAGGAAACTCATGCTTGAATTGCGAAAATAGAATTTGTTCACCTTCATATGATTCATTGGTTTGAGGTGGCTTATTGACAAGATTTTAAGATGAAACAAATCCACACATATCCCCCAAAAATTATTAGCATGTTGTGCACGAAGCTTGTATTTGAAGTGCGAAAATAGAACTAGTTCAATCACCTTTATATGATTCATTGGCTTGAGAGGTGACTCATTGAAATGATTTTAAGGTTAAACAAATGCACAACTATCCCCCAAGGATCATTGAAATGTTGTGCATGAAACTCGTTTTTGAACTTAAAAAATAGAATTCATTTAAATTGCCATCATATGATTCATTGGCTTGAGTTGCCTCATTGACATGATTTTAAAGTGAAACAAATGAACACATATTCCCAAAAGACTATTAACATGTTGTGCCCGAAACGCATTTTTGAACTGCGAAAATAGAACTCATTCGAATCACCTTCATGTAATTGATTGGCATGAGGTGACTCATTGACATTATTATAAGGCGAAAAAAAACCACAACTGTCCACCAAAGATCATTAGCATGTTGTGGACGAAACTCGTGTTTGTAGTGCAAAAATAGATTTCGTTCAATTCAGCTTCATATAATTCATTGGCTTGAGGTGACTCATTGACATGAGTGTAAGATGAAACAAATGCACAAATGTCCCCTAAAGATCATAGGCATGTTGCACACAAAACTCATGCTTGAAGTGCAAAAATAGAATTCGTTCGAATCGAATTCATATAATTAATGGGCTTGAAGTGACTCATTGACATAATTATAAGGTGAAACAAAAGCATAACTGTCCACCAAAGATCATTTGCATGTTGTGTAGGAAACTCATGTTTGAAGTACGAAAACAGACTTTATTCAATTCACCTTCATATAATTCATTGGTTTAAGATCACCCATTGACATGATTTAAAGATGAAACAAATGCACACATATCTCCCAAAGATCAGTAGCAAGTTTTGCACGAAACACGTGTTTCAACTGCAAAAATAGAATTCGTTCGAACCGCCCTCATATCCTTCGTTGGCTTGAGGTGACTAATTGACATGATTATTAGGTAAAACAAATGCACAACAGTCCACCAAATATCATTAGCATGTTGTGCATGGAACTCCTATATCAAGTGCAAAAATAGAATTCATTCGAATCACCTTAATATGATTTCATTACCTTGAGGTGACTCATTGACAATATTTTAACATGAAACAAATGCACAACTGTCTCATAAAGATTATTAGCATGTTGTTCACGAAACTCGTGTATGAAGTGCAAAAATAGAATTCATTAAAATTGCTTTTGTATGATTCATTGGCTTGAGGTGACTCATTGACATAATTATAAGGTGAAACAAAAGAACAACTATACACCAAAGATCATTAGCTTGTTCTGCACGAACTCGTATTTGAAGTACAAAAAAAAAATTCGTTCGAATAGCTTTCATATGGTTCAGTAGCTTGAGGTGACTCGTTGGCATGATTTTTAGATGAAACAAATGCACACATATCCCTCAAAGATTATTAGCATGTTGTGCATGAAACTCATGTTTGAAGTGAGAAAATAGAATTCGTTCGAATTTCTCTCTTTTGATTCATTGGCTTGAGATGACTCATTAACATGATTTAAAGGTGAAATAAATGCACACATATCCCCCAAAGATCATTAACATGTTGTGCATGAAACGTGTGCTTAAAACTCGTGATTATTTGATTCATTGGTTATAGGTGACTTACTGACATGATTATTGGGTGAACAAAAGCACAACTGTCCACCAAAGATCATTAGCATATTGTGCTTGAAACTCGTGTTTCAAATGCGAAAACAGAATTTTTTTTAATCACTCTCATATCATTCATTGCATTGAGGTGAGTCATTAACATGATTTTAAGGTGAAACAAATGCACAACAATCTTCTTAAGATTATTTTCTTGTCGCGCACGGAACTCGTGTTTGATTTGTGAAAATAGAATTCATTCGAATTGGCTTCATATGATTCATTGGCTTGAGGTACTCATTGACATGATTATAAGGTGAAATAAAAGACCAACTATCCACCAAAGATCATTAGCATGTCGTGCTTGAAACTCATGTTTAAAGTGTGAAAATAGAATTAGTTTGAATCGCCTTCATATGATTCATTTGCCTTGGGGTGACTTATTGACATGAGTATTAAGTCAAATAAAAACAAAATTGTCTACCAATGATTATTAGCATATTGTGCATGAAACTCGTGTTTGAAGTGCGGAAATAAAATTTGTTCGTATCGCCTTCATATGATTCAGTCGCTATAGATGACTCATTGACATGATTTTAAGATGAAAGAATTACACACTTACCTCCAAAGATCATTAGCATGTTGTGCATGAAACCCATGTTTGAAGTGTAAAAATAGAATTCGTTCGAATCATGATAATATGATTCATTGGCTTAAAGTGACTCCTTGACATGATTTTAAAGTGAAACCCATGCACTCATATCCCCCAAAGATCATTACAAAGTTGTGAACGAAACTCGTGTTTGAAGTATGAAAATAGAATTCGTTCGAATCCCTTTCATCTGATTCTTTGGCTTGAGGTGACACATTGACATGATTTTAAGTTGAAACAAATGCACACATATCCCCCAAAGTTCATTAGCATGTTGTGCATGAAACTCATGTCTTAAGTGCGAAAATAGAATTCGTCCAATTCACCTTCATATGATTCATTAACTTGAGGTGACTCATTAACATGATTTTAAGATTAAACAAATGCACACGTATCCTATAAAGATCGTTAGCATGTTATGCATGAAACTTGTCTTTAAAGTTTGAAAGTAAAATTCATTCGAATTTCCTTCATATGATTCATTAGTTGACATGACCCATTGACATTATGATAAGGTGAAACAACTGCACAACTGCCAACCAAAGATCATTAACATGTTGTGCATAAAACTTGTGTTTGAACTGCGAAAATAGAATGCATTTGAATCGTTGTCTTAGGATTCATTGGCTTGAGGTGACTCATTGACATGATTTTAAGGTGAAACAAATGCACACTATCGCCTGAAGATCATTAGCATGTTATGCATGAAACTCGTGTTTGAAATGCGAAAGTAGAAATCTTTTGAATTGCCTTCATATGATTCATTAGATTGTGGTTACTCATTGACATTATTTTAGGGTGAAAAAAAAAGCACAACTGTCCACCAAAGATCATTAGCACATTGTGTACAAAACTCGTGTTTGAAGTGAGAAAATAAAATTCGTCCAAATCACCTTCATATGATTCATTGACTTGAGGTAACTCATTGGCATGATTTTAACATTAAACAAATGCACATGTATCCTACAAAGATCATTATCATGTTATGCATGAAACTCGTGTTTAAAGTTCGAAAGTAAAATTCATTCGAATTGCCTTCACATGATTCATTAGATTGTGGTTACTCATTGACATTATTATAAGGTGAAACAAAAGCACAACTGTCCACCAAAGATCATTAGCACGTTGTGTATGAAACTCGTGTTTGAAGTGAGAAAATAGAATTCGTCCAAATCACCTTTATATGATTCATTGACTTGAGGTGACTCATTGACATGATTTTAACATTAAACAAATGCACATGTATCCTACAAAGATCATTAGCATGTTATGCATGAAACTCGTGTTTAAAAGTTCGAAACAAATGCATATGACATGATTTTAAGATGAAACAAATGCACACATATCTTCTAAAGATCATTAGCATGTGTTGCACGAAACTCGTGTTTGAACTACGAAAATAAAATTCTTTTGAATTGCCTTCATATGATTCATTGGCTTGAGGCGACTTATTGAAATGATTTTAAGGTGAAACAATTGCACAACAATCCTCTAAAGATTATTTTCTTGTTGCACACAAAACTCGTGTTTGATGTGCGAAAATAGAATTCATTCAAATCGGCTTCATATGATTTCTTGGCTTGAGATGACTCATTGACATGATTTTAAGATAAAACAAATACACATATATCCCTTAAAGATAATTTGCATGTTCTGTAAGAAACTCATATTTGAAGTGTGAAAACAGAATCCCTTCAAATCGTCATCATATGATTTATTGACATGATTTTAAAGTGAAATAAATGCATACATATCCCCCAAAGATCATTAACATGTTGTGCACGAAACTCATGTTTGAGTGCAAAAATAGAATTCATTTAAATCCCCTTCATATGGCTCATTAGCTTGAGGTTACACACTGACATGATTTTAAGATGAAACAAATGCACACATATCCCCCAAAGATCATTAGCATGTTTTGCACGAAACTCGTGTTTGAACTATGAAAATAGAGTACGTCCGAATCACCTTCATCTGATTTATTTGCTTCACATGACTGATTGACATGATTTTAAAATGAAACAAATGCACAACAATCCTTTAAATATTATTTGCATGTTGTGCACAAAACTCGTGTTTGATCTGCAAAAATAAAATTCATTCGAATCGGCTTCGTATGATTTATTTGCTTAAGGTGACTTGTTGACATGAATTTAAACTGAAACAAATGCACACAAATCTTCCAAAGATCATTAACATGTTATGCATGAAACTCATATTTGAAGTGTGAAAATAGAATTCGTTTGAATCGGCTTCATATGGTTCATTGGCTTAAGGTGACTTATTGACATGATTATTAGGTAAAACAAAAGCACTACTGTCCATCAAAGATCATTAGCATGAGTGCACGAAACTCGTGTTTGAAGTGCAAAATTAGAATTCGTTCGAATCGGCTTCATATGATTCATTAGCTTAAGATGGCTCATTGACATGATTATAAGGTGAAACAAAAGCACAACTATCTACCAAAGATCACTAGCCTGTTGTACACGAAACTCGTGTTTGAAGTATGAAAATAAAATTCATTTGTATTGCCTTTATATGATTTATTTCCTTGAGGTTACGCATTGACAGGATTTTAAGATGAAACAAATGCACACATATCCCCCAAAGGTCATTAGCATGTTGTGCGTGAAACTCATTTTTTAAGTGAGAAAATAGAATTCCTTCAAATCACCTTCATATGATTCATTGGCTTGAGGTGACTCATTGACATGATTTTAAGATGAAACAAATGCCCACATATCCCACAAAGATCATTAGCATGTTATGCATGAAACTCGTGTTTGAAGTGTGAAAGTAAAATTCATCTGTATTGCTTTCATATGATTCATTAGCTTGAGGTGACCAATTGACATTATTATAAAGTCAAACAAAAGCACAATTGTCCACCAAAGATCATTAGCATGTTTTATATGACACTTGTGTTTGAAGTGCGAAAATAGAATTTGTTCGATTCACCTTCATATAATTCATTTGCTTAAGGTGACTCATTGACATGATTTTAAAATGAAACAAATGCACACATATCCTCTGAAAATCATTAGCATGTTTTGCACGAAACTCATGTTTGAGGTGCGATAATAGAATTCATTCTATTCACTTTCATATGATTTGTTGGCTTGAGCTGACTCATTGACATGATTATTAGGTAAAACAGAAGCATAACTATCCACCAAATATCATTAGCATATTGTTCATGAAACTCATGTTTCAAGTGCGAAAATATAATTCGTTTGGATCACCTTCATATGATTCATTGGCTTGAAGTGACTCAGTGACATGATTATTAAGTGAAACAAAAGCACAATTGTGCACCAAAGATCATTAACATGTTGTGTATGAAACTCTTGTTTAAAGTACGAAAATAGAATTTGTTTGAACCCCTTTATATAATTCATTGGCTTTAGTTGTCTAATTGACATGATTTTAAGATGAAATAAATGTGCACATATCCCCAAAGATCATTACTATGTTTTCCACGAAACACGTGTTTGAACTACAAAAATAGAATTCGTTCAAATCGGCTTCATATCATTCATTGGCTTGAGGTGACTCATTGACATGATTATTAGGTAAAACAAAAGCATAACTATCCACTGAATATCCTTAGCATGTTGTGCATGAAACTCATGTTTCAAGTGCAAAAATAGAATTCATTTCATTCACCTTCATATAATTCATCGGCTTGAGGTGACTCATTGACATGATTTTAAAACGAAAAAAATGCACACATATTCCCCGAAGATCATTAGCATGTTTTCCACGAAACTCGTGTTTAAACTACGAAAATAGAATTCGTTTGAAATATGATTCATTGGCTTGAGGTGACTCATTGACATGATTATTAGGTAAAACAAAAGCATAACTATTCACGGAATATCCTTACCATGTTGTGCATGAAACTCATGTTTCAAGTGCGAAAATAGAATTCGTTTCATTCGCCTTCATATAATTCATTGGCTTGAGGTGACTCATTAACATGATTATTAGGTAAAACAAAAGCACAACTTTCCATAAAAGATCATTAGCATGTAATGCATGAAACTCATGTTTGTAGTGCAAAAATAGAATCGTTCGAATCAGCTTCATATGATTCATTGGCTTGAGGTGACTCATTAACATGACTATAAGGTGAAACAAAAACATAACTGTCCACCAAAGATAACTAGCATGTTGTGCACGAAACTCGTGTTTGAAGTGTGAAAATAAAATTTGTTTGTATTGCCTTTATATGATTCATTCACTTGAGGTGATGCATTGACATGATTTTAAGATGAAACAAATGCAGACATATCCCCCAAAGGTCATTAGCATGTTGTGCGTGAAACTCATTTTTGAACTACGAAAATAGAATTCGTTCAAATCACCTTCATATAATTCATTGGCTTAAGGTGACTCATTGACATAATTTTAAGATAAAACAAAAGCAAACGTATCCCACAAAAATCATTAGCATGTTATGCATAAAACTCGTGTTTGAAGTGTGAAAATAAAATTTGTTCGAATTTCCTTCATATGATTCATTAGCTTGACCTGACCCATTGACTAATTTATAAGGTGAAACAAAAGCACAACTGTCCTCCAAAGATCATTTGCATGTTGTGTACGAAACTCGTGTTTCAAGTGTGAAAATAAAATTTGTTTCATTCACCTTTATATAATTCATTGCTTCGAGGTGACTCATTGACATTATTTTAAAATGAAACAAATGCAAATATATCCTCTGAAGATCATTACCATGTTTTGCACGAAACATGTGTTTGAACTATGAAAATAAAGTTCGTTCGAATTTCCTTCATATAATTCATTGGCTTGAGGTGACACATTGACATGATTATTTGGTAAAACAAAAGCACAACTATCCACTAAAGATCATTAGCATGTTGTGCAAGAAACTCGTATTTGAAGTGCAAAAATAAAATTCGTTCGAATTGCCTTCATATGATTCATTGGCCTTAAGTGACTCATTGACATGATTATTAAGTGAAACAAAGTAGAATTGTGCACTAAGGATCATTAACATGTTGTGCACGAAACTCATTTTTGTAGTACGAAAATAGAATTTGTTGGAATAGCCCTTATAGAATTCATTGGCTTGAGCGGATACATTGACATGATTTTGAGATGAAACAAACGCACACATATCCCCCAAAGATCATTACCATATTTTGCATGAAACACGTGTTTGAACTGCGAAAATACAATTCGTTCGAATCGCCTTCATATTATTCATAGGCTTAAGGTGACTCATTGACATGATTATTAGGTGAAACAAAAGCTCAATTGTGCACCAAAGATCATTAACATATTGTGCATGAAACTTATTTTTGAAGTGAAAAAGGAGAATTCGTTCGAATAGGCTTTATATAATTCATTGACATGATTTTAAGATGAAACTAATGCACACATATCCCCCAAAGATCATTAGCCTATTTTGCACGAAACTCGTGTTTGAACTCCGAAAATAAAATTCTTTCGAATTGCCTTCATATGATTCATTGGCTTGAGGTGACTTATTGAAATGATTTTAAGGTGAAATAAATGCATAACAATCCTCTAAACATTATTTTCCTATTGCGCACGAAACTCATGTTTGATGTACGAAAATAGAATTCATTCGAATCAGCTTTATATGATTTATTGGCTTGAAGTGACTCATTGACATGATTTTAAGATAAAACAAATACGCACATATCCCCTTCATATGTTTCATTAACATGTTGTGCATGAAACTTGTGTTTGAAGTGCGAAAATAGAATTTGTTCGAATCGTCTTCATATGATTCGATGGCTTGAGGTAATTCATTGACATGATTATTAGGTGAAACAAAAGCACACTTGTCCCCCAAAGATCATTAGCATGTTGTGCATGAAACTCGTGTTTGATGTTCGAAAATAGAATTCGTTCTAATCGCCTTCATATAATTCATTGGCTTAAAGTGACTCATTAACATGATTTTTATGTGAAACAAAAGCTCCACTATCCACCTGAGGATCATTAGCATGTTGTTCATGAAGCTCGTGTATCAAGTGCAAAAATAGAATTCTTTCGAATCGCCTTCACATGATTCATTAGCTTGAGGTCATCTAAAACCTTGACTCTTATATGTCTTAGTCCAAGTTCAGGATTGATCCCTAATAATGAGTCAGATCACACCTCTGTTTGAACCGAAATTGAGAAACTACGGTAAAAAAAACATGTTTTTTTGGAGAGAGATACTATTTGACCAATCGAGTCATAGGTACCGACCCCATTGTCAGGAGGCAACCCTTCTCCTAAACATGAATTTCATAGTAATAGAAATAAATGTCCTACCAAGATAGAATTTGTAACTTGCTATCCTCTTGCCTAGCAGGCAAAGATGGACCTTCGTCTCATTGACATGACTATTAGGTGAAACAAAAGCACAACTGTCTACCAAAGATCATTAGCATGTTGCGCATGAAAGTTGTGTTTGAAGTGCGAAAATAAAATTCCATCAAATCATTATCATATGATTCATTAGCTTGAGGTGACTGACTCATTGACATGATTTTAAAGAGAATCAAATGCACACACATCCCGCAAAGATTATTAACATTTTGTGCACGAAACTCATATTTGAAGTGTGAAAATATAATTCATTCGAATCGCCCCTCATATATGATTCATTGGCTTGAGGTGACTCATTGAAATGAGTTATAGGTAAAACAAATGCACAAAACTACCACCAAAGATCGGTAGAATGTTGTGCACGGAACTCGTACGAAAATAGAATTCATTCAAATCACCTTCATATATTTCATTGGCTTGAGATGACTCATTGACATGAGTTTAAGGTGAAACAAATGCACAACTGATCCCCAAAGATCACTAGCATGTTGTGCATGAAACTCGTGTTTAATAATCAAAAATAGAATTCATTGGAATCGGCTTCATATGATTCATTGGCTTGAGATGACTCATTGACATGATTATAAAGTGAAATAAAAGCACAATTGTCCGCTAATGATCATTAGCACGTTGTGCATGAAACACGTGTTTGAAGTGTAAAAATAAAATTTGTTTGAATCGCCTTCATATGATTCATTTACTTGAGTAACTCATTGACATGAGTTTAAGGTGAAACAAATGCACAACAATTTCCCAAATATCATTAGCATGTTGTGCATGAAACTCGTGTTTAAAGGGTGAAAATGGACTTGATTCGAATCACCTTCATTTGATTCATTTGATTGAGGTGACTCATTGACATGATTATTAGGTGAAACAACAGCACAATAGTCCACCAAAGATCGTTAGCATTCTGTGCACGAAACTCATTTTGAAGTGCGAAAATAGAATTCTTTTCTAATCGCCTTCATTTAATTTATTGGCATTGGATGACTCATTGAAATGATTTTTTGGTGAAACAAATGCACAATTGTCCCCCAAAGATCAGTAGAATGTTGTGCACGGGTGTTTGTAGTGCGAAAATATAATTTGTTTAACTAACTTTCCAATGATTCATCAGTTGGAGGTGACTCATTGATATGAGTTTAAGGTGAAACAAATGCACAACTGTTCTCTAAAGATCACTAGCATGTTGTGCATGACACTCGTGTTTAAAAGTCAAAAATAGAATTCATAGGAATCGACTTCATATGATTCATTAGCTTGAGGTGACTTACTGAAATGATTATAAGGTGAAACAAAGCACAACTGTCCACTAAAGATCATTATCATATTGTGCACGAAACATTTGTTTGAAGTGCGAAAATAAAATTTGTTTGAATCGCCTTCATAAAATTCATTTTCTGGAGGTGATTCATTGACATGAGTTTAAGGTGAAACAAATGCACAACTATTCCCCAAATATCATTAGCATGTTGTGCTCGAAACTCATATTTAAAGGGTGAAAATAGACTTCATTCTAATCACCTTCATTTAATTCATTGGCTTTAGGTAACTCATTCACATGATTTTTAGGTGAAACAAATGCATAACTGTCCCCCAAAGATCATTAGCATGTTGTGCATGAAACTCGTTTTTGATGTGTGAAAATAACACTCATTCTAATCGCCTTCATATAATTCATTAGCTTAAGGCGACTCATTGATAGGATTTTTATGTAAAACAAAAGCACAGCTATCCACCAAGGATCATTAGCATGTTATGCATGAAACTCGTGTTCCAAGTGCGAAAAATAGAATTCGTTCGAATCGCCTTCACATGAATCATTGGCTTGAGGTGACTCATTGACATGATTATTAGGTGAAACAATAGCTCAACTATCCACCAAAGATCATTAGCATGTTGTGCATGAAACTTGTGTTTGAAGTGCGAGAATAAAATTCCTTCAAATCGTTATCACATGTTGTGCACGGAACTCCTGTTTGAAGTGCGAAAATACAATTCATTCAAATCACTTTCATTTCATTCATTGGCTTGAGGTGACTCATTGACATGATTATTAAGTCAAACAAAAGCACAAATGTCAACCAAAGACCATTAGCTTGTTGTGCATGAAACTCGTGTTTCAAGTGCGAAAATAGAATTTGTTCGAATCACCTCCATTTGATTCATTAGCTTGAGATGACTCATTGACATAATTATTAGGTGAAACAAACGCACAATTATCCCTTAAAGATCATTAGCATGTTGTGCACGAAACTCGTGTTTGAAGTGCGAAAGTAGAATTTGTTCAAATCGCCTTCATATGATTCATTGGCTTGAGGTGACTTATTGACATGATTTAAAAGTGAAATAAATACACAACTGTTCCTCAAATATCATTAGCATATTATGCATGAAACTCGTGTTTGAAGTGCGAAAATAAAATTTGTTTGAAATGCCTTCATATGATCCAATAGCTTGAGGTGACTCATTGACATAATTTTAAGATAAAACAAATGCACGTATCCTCCAAAAATCATTAACATGTTGTGCACAAAACTCGTGATTGGAGTCCGAAAATTGAATTCGTTCGTATCGTCATCATATGATTCATTGGCTTGAGGTGACTCAGTGACATGATTATTAGGTGAAACAAAAGCACAACTGTCCCCCAAAGATCATTAGCATGTCGTGCACGAAACTCGGGTTTAAAGTGCAAAAATAGAATTCGCTCGAATCGTCTTCATATGATTCATTGGCTTGAGCTGACTCATTGACATGATTATTAGGTAAAACAAATGCACAATTATCCCCCAAAGATCATTAGCATGTTTTGCACAGAACTCATGTTTGAAGTGCGAAAATAAAATTTGTTCAAATCGCCTTCATATGATTCATTGGCTTGAGGTGACTCATTGACATGATTTAAAAGTGAAACAAATGCACAACTGTTCTTCAACGATCATTAGCATGTTGTGCACGAAACTCGTGTTTAAAAAGAAAAGAAAGATATCATTCGAATCGGTTACATATGATTCATTGGCTTGAGATGACTCATTAACATGATTATAAGGTGAAACAAAAGCATAGCTGTCCATTAGAGATCATTAGCATGTTGAGCACAAAACAAATGTTTGAAGTGCGAAAGTAAAATTTATTTAAGTCGCCTTCATATAATCGATTAGCTTGAGGTGACTCATTGACATGATTTTAAAGATAAAACAAATGCACACGTTTCCCCAAAGATCATTAGCATGTTGTGCATGAAACTCGTGATTGAAGTGCGAAAATAGAATTCGTTCATATCGTCATCATATGATTCATTGGCTTGAGGTGACTCAGTGACATGATTTTTAGGTGAAAAAAAAGCACAATTGTCCACCAAATATCATTAGAATGTCGTGCATGAAACTCGGGTTTAAAGTGCAAAATAGAATTCGCTCGAACTGCCTTCATATGATTCATCGGCTTGAGGTGACTCATTGACATGATTATTAGGTGAAACAAATGCACACGTATCCCCTAAAGATCATTAGCATGTTGTGCACCAAACTCGTGTTTGGACTGCGAAAATAGAACTCGTTCAAATCATCGTTGTATGATTCATTGGCTTGAGGTGACTCATTGACATGATTTTAAAGTGAAAGAAATGTGTGTATCCCTCAAAGATCACTAACATGTTGTGCATGGAACTCGTGTTTGAAGTGCAAAATAAAATTCTTTCAAATCACCTTCATTTGATTCATTGGCTTGAGGTGAATCATTGATATTATTATTTAGTAAAACAAAAGAACAACTATCCACCAAAGATCATTAACATGTGGTGCATGAAACTGATATTTCAGGTGCGAAAATAAAATTTGTTCGAATGGCCTTCATATGATTCATTAGCTTGAGGTGACTCACTGACATTATTATTAGGTGAAACAAATGCACAATTATCCCCCAAAGATCATTAGCATGTTTTGCACGGAACTCATGTTTGAAGCGTGAAAATAAAATTTGTTCAAATCGCCTTCATATGATTCATTAGCTTGAGCTGACTCATTGACATGATTTAAAAGTGAAACAAATGCACAACTATTCCTCAACGATCATTAGCATGTTGGGCACAAAACTCGTGTTTAAAAGGAAAAAATAGATATCAGTCGAATCGGCTTCAAATGATTCATTGGCTTGAGGTGGCTCATTAACATGATTATAAGGTGAAACAAAAGCACAATTGTCCATTAAAGATCAATACCATGTTGTGCACGAAACACATGTTTGAAGTGCGAAGATAAAATTTATTTGAATTGCCTTCATATGATCGATTAGCGTGAGGTGACTCATTGACATGATTTTAAGATAAAACAAATGCACTCATTAACATGTTGTGCATGAAATTCATAATTGAAGTGCAAAAATAGAATTTGTTCAAATCGTCTTCATATCATTGGCTTGAGATGACTCATTGACATGTTTATTAGGTGAAACAAAAGCACAACTATCTACCAAATGTCATTAACATGCTGTGCAGGAAACTCGTGTTTGAAGTGCGAAAATAGAATTCGTTTGAATCGCCTTCATATGATTCATTGGCTTAAGGTGACTCATTGACATGATTATTAGCTGAAACAAAAACACAACAATCCACCAAAGATCATTTGCATGTGTTGCAAGAAACTTGTGTTTGAAATGCGATAATAGAATTCGTTCTAATCGCCTTAATTTAATTCATTGGCTTAAGGTGACTCATTGACATGATTTTATGTTGACACAAATGCACAAATGTCCCTTAAAGATCACTAGAATGTTGTGCACGGAACTCATGTCCATAGTGCAAAAATAGAATTCATTCAAATCACTTTCATATGATTCATTGGCTTGAGGTGACTCATTATTACGTGTTTAAGGTGAAACAAATGCACAACTATTCCCTAATGATCACTAGCATGTTGTACACGAAACTCGTGTTTAAAAGGGAAAAATAGAATTCATTCGAATCGGCTTCATATGATTCATTGGCTTGAGGTGATTCATTGACATGCTTATAAGGTGAAACAAATGCACAACTGCCCCCAAATATCAATAGAATGTTGTGCACGGAACTCGTGTTTGGAGTGTGAAAATAGAATTTGTTCAAATTGACTTCATATGATTTATTGGCATGAGGTTACTCATTCACATAATTTTAAGGTGAAGCAAATGCACAACTATCCCCCAAAGATCATTAGCATGTTGTGAACGAAACTCGTGTGTTAAGTGCAAAAATAAAATTCGTTCGAATCGGCTTCATATGATTTATTGGCTTAAGGTGACTCATTGAAATTATTGTAAAGCGAAACAAATGCATAGTTGTCCCCGAAAGATCTTTAGCATGTTGTGCTTGAAACTCGTGTTTGAAGTGCAAAAATTGAATTCATTCAAATCTCCTTCATATGATTAATTGGCTCGAGGTGACACATTGACATGATTTTGAGGTGAAACAAATGCACAACTGTCCCCCAAAGATCATTAGCAAGTTGTGAACGAAACTCGTGTTTGAAGTGCGAAAATATAATTCGTTTGAATCCACTTCGTATGATTAATTAGCGTGAGGTGACTAATTGGAATTATTATAATGTGAAAGAAAAGCACAACTATCCACCAAATTAGCATGTTGTGCACGAAACTAGTGTTTGAAATGTGGATATAGAATTCATTTGAATCGCCTTATTATGATTCATTGGTCTAAGGTGACTATGGACATCATTTTTAGATTAAACAAATACACAAATATCCCCCAATAATCATTAGCATGATGTGCAAAAAACTCGTGTTTGAAGTGCGAAAATAGAATTTGTTCGAATCGTCATCATATGATTCATTGGCTTGAGGTGACTCCTTGACATGATTTTAAGCAAAAACAAATACACAACTATCCTCCAAATATCATTTGCATGTTGTGAACGAAACTTGAGTTTAAAATGCGAAAATAGAATTTGTTTGAATCGCCTTCATATGATTCATTGGATTGAGGTGACTCATAGAAATGATTTTAAAGTGAAACAAATGCACAACTGTCCCCCAAAGATCTTTAGGATATTGTGCATGAAACTCGTGTTTGAAATGTGAAAATAGAATTCTTTCAAATAACAATCGTATGATTAATTTGCTTGAGGTGACACATTGACATGATTTTTAAGGTGAAACAAATGCACAACTATCCCCCAAAGATCATTAGCATGTTGGGAACGAAACTTGTATTTTAAGTGTGAAAATAGAGTTCGTTCGAATCGGCTTCATATGATTAATTGGCTTGAGGTGAGTCATTAACATTATTGTAAGGTGAACCAAATGCACACCTGTCCCCGAAAGGTCTTTAGCATGTTGTGCACGAAACTCGTGTTTGAAGTGCGAAAATTGAATTCGTTCAAATCGCCTTTATATGATTAATTGGCTCGAGGTGACACATTAACATTATTTTGAGGTGAAACAAATGCACAACTGTTCCCGAAAGATCATTAGCATGTTGTGAACAAAACTCGTGTTTGAAGTGCGAAAATATAATTCGTTCGAATCTGCTTCATATGATTAGTTGGCTTGAGGTGACTCATTGACATTATTTGAGGTGAAAGAAAAGCACAACTGTCCCCCAAAGATCATTAGCATGTTGTGCAAGAAACTAGTGTTTGAAATGTGGAAATAGAATTTGTTCAAATCACCTTCATATGATTCATTGACCTGGGGTGACTTACTGACATGATTTTAAAGTGAAACAAATGCACTCATATCTCCTAAAGTTCATTAACATGTTATTCAAGAAACTCGTGTTTGAAGTGCAAAAATAGAATTCGTTCAATTTGCCTTCATATGATTTGTTGTCTTGAGGTGACCCATTGACATGATTTTAAGGTGAAACAAATGCAAAACTATCCTCCAAATATCATTAGCTTATTGTGAACGAAACTCGAGTTTAAAGTGTGAAAATTGAATTTGTTTGAATCGCCTTTATATGATTCATTAGCTTAAGGTGACTCATAGACATGATTTTAAGGTGAAACAAATGCACAACTAGACCCCAAAGATATTTAGCATGTTGTGCACGAAACTCGTGTTTGAAATACGAAAATAGAATTTGGTCAAATCACCTTCATATCATTAATTGGTTTGTGGTGACACAATGACATGATTTTAAGGTGAAAAAAATACACAACTGTCCCTCAAAGATCATTAGCATCTTGTGAACGAAACTAGTGTTGGAAGTACAAAAATAAAATTTGTTTGAATCGGCTACATATGTGGTGACTCATTGCAATTATTGTAAGGTGAAACAAATGCACAACTATTCCTGAAAGATCTTTAGCATGTTGTGCACGAAACTCGTGTTTGAAGTGCAAAAATTGAATTCGTTCGAATCGCCTTCATATGATTAATTAGCTTGAGGTGACTTATTGACATTTTTATAAGGTGAAAGAAAAGCACAACTGTCCACTAATGATTATTAGCATGTTGTGCACGAAACTAGTGTTTGAAATGCGGAAATAGAATTCTATCGAATCGCCTTCATATGATTAATTGGCCTAAGGTGACTTACTAACATGATTTTAAGGTGAAACAAATGCACACATATCCCCTAAAGATCGTTAACATGTTTTGCATGAAACTCGTGTTGGAAGTGTGAAAATAGAGTTTGTTCTAATTGCCTTCATATAATTCGTTGTCTTGAGGTGACACATTGACCTGATTTTAAGGTGAAACAACTGCACAACTGTCCCCCAAAGATCATTAGAATGTTGCGTATGAAACTCATGTTTGAAGTGGGAAAATAGAATTCATTTGAATCGGGTTCATATAATTAATTTGCATGAGGTGAATCATTGACATTATTATATTGTAAGGTGAAACAAGTGCACAACTGTCCACCAAAGATAATTAGCATGTTGTGAAAAAAACTCATGTCAGAAGTGCAAAAATAGATTTCATCTTAGTCGCCTTCATATGATTCATTGGCTTAAAAGGTGACTTACTGACATGATTTTTAGGTGAAACAAATGCGCACATATCCCCCAAAGATCATTAGCATGTTGTGCATGAAACTCATGTTTGAAGTACAAAAATAGAATTCGTTCAAATCGTCATCATATGATTTATTGCCTTGAGGTGACTTAATGACATGAAATTAAAGTGAAACAAAGGCACACATATCCCCCAAAGATCAGTAACATGTTGTGCACAAAATTCGGTTTGAAGTGCGAAAATAGAATTCGTTCGAATTGTCTTCATATGATTCATTGGCTTGAGGTGACTCATTGACATGGTTATTAGGTAAAACAAAATCACAACCGTCCACCAAAGAACATTAGCATGTTGTGCATTAAACTCGTGTTACAAGTATAAAAATAAAATTCATTTGAATCGCCTTCACATGATTTATTGGCTTAAGGTTACTCATTGACATGATTATTACATGAAATAAAAGCACAACTGTCCACCAAAGATCATTAGAATGTTGTGCATGAAACTCATGTTTGAAGTGCGAAATAAAATTCGTTATAGTTGCCTTTATTTAATTCATTGGCTTGAGGTAACTCATTTACATGATTTTTAGGTGAAACAAATCCACAACTGTCCCATAAACATCATTAGCATGTTGGGCACAGAACTCGTGTATGAAGTGCGATAATAGAATTCATTTGAATTGCCTTCATATGATTAATTTTTTGACGTGACTCATTAACATTATTTTAAGGTGAAACAAATGCACACATATCCTCCAAAAATCATTAACATGTTGTGCACAAAACTCATGTTTGAAGTGCTAAAATAGAAGTCGTTGGGATTGCCTTCATCTGATTAATTAGCTTGAGATAACTCATTGACATGATTTTAAGCTGAAACAAAAGCATAAATGTCCACCAAAGATCATAAACATGTTGTGCTTGAAAATTGTGTTTGAAGTGTAAAAATTGACTTCGTTTGAATCGTCTTTATCTGATTAATTGGCTTGAGATGATTTTAAGGTGAAAAAAATGTATAATTGTCCTCGAAAATAGAATTTGTTCGCATTGCCTTCATATGATTCATTGACCTGAGGTGACTTACTGACATGATTTTAAAGATCATTAGCATGTTATGCACGAAACTCGTATTTGAAGTACGAAAATAAATTTGTTCGAATCACCTTCATATGATTCGTTGTCTTAAGGTGACACATTAACATGATTTTAAAGTAAAATAAATGCACAACTTTCCACCAAAGAACATTAACATGTTGTGAATGAAAATCATGTTTCAAGTGTGAAAATAGAATTTATTCGAATCTCCTTCATATTATTAATTGACTTGAGGTGACTCATTGACATTATTATTAGGTGAAATAAAAGCACAACTGTTCACCAAAGATCATTAGCATGTTGTCCATGAAACTCGTGTTTGAAGTGCGGAGATAGAATTTGTTCTAATCGCCTTCATTTAATTCATTAGCCTCAGGTGACTCATTTACATGATTTTTAAGTGAAACAAATCCAAAATTATCCCCCAAAGATCATTATCATGTTGTGCACGGAATTCGTATATGAAGTGTGAAAATATAATTCGTTCACATCGCTTTCATATGATTCCTTAACTTGAGATGGCTCATTGACATGATTTTAAGGTGAAACAAATGCATAACTTTATACTAGAAAGGACTCTGATAGGATTTTCAGCCATCTTCTTGCCTAATTAAAGTAGGGGAGTTTTGGAGTTTGATGTTAGAAAGGACTCTGGAAAGTTGTTGAGTGAGTTTTTGATAAAAATTTCATAGAATAGTTGAAAAAATAAGGAAAATAAAGAGATTTACGAAAATGCACATACCTTTAAGCTTAGGTGTCAGATTTAGATGAGTGATTACTTTTTAAAAGTGTTTCTCAACCTCTTATATTTATTTCCGATGATGCTTTGGCTTTTAGCCTATGGCATCAAAATTTTGGGGCCTAAATCCATTGTTTAGGGTGGTACTATTTCAATTTTTTTCTTTCATTGTAGGATATTTTAATCATCTAAAAAAAATGAAGAAACTTAGTTTCTAAAGATTTTCAAAGCAATGCAATTTTTCAAAATGGCCTCTCGAAGAGATAGAGCGAAAGAGAAAGAGAAGGTGGGCGATGGTTTCATCCACAAACAATCACATAGCATTTCCTCAATCGAATTGCATTAAGAAAGAAGAGGATAAACCACCAACCCAGCCCATACAACTACGTGAGCTGGGCATAAAAAAAAAAAGAAGTATTGGGAGTAAGAGATCAATTAATTAAATTTTAAAGTTTGTGTAAAGAAACTTATGATAGTTCAATAGTTTGTGGAGCTAGCTCAAGTTCTTCTTTTAGTGATAGGTCATGGGTTCAATTTTCACTTCGTCATCTTTTCACTTTTCCCTTTTCCCTTTTTAATATATATGTATTTCAATTAATTTATTTTATCTTCTACATTTTTCTTCTTTTTTTCCCTTTCTTTTATTAGTGGTCTAATCAAATTATTTTATTTTCTTAACTTCATATCAAATTCATCATTAAAGATATAAAAATTAATTCGCTTTTGTCACTTCTTTCTCTTTTATTTTTTCAATCAAATTATTTTGTATTCTTATAATTTTTGCCCAATTAAAAAAAATTCAAAGACATAAAGGCATGGTTCTCATCATTGATGCATTCAATCGCTCCCTTACTCTCCATATACTCTTATTCTTCCCCAATTTTAATGTTTTCTCAATCTTTTCATGACCCTACAATCTTTGCCATCTTTGCTCACACTCGCATCGTTTTTTCCTCTTTACACCAACGATATAAATTTTAAATTTTTCTTTGTTTCACCTTAGTAAATATTTATCTTCATGTGAATATCTTTCTATTTCTCCAACATTATCTTTTTTTCTTCTTCACCAACGCACTCAAATCCTTATTCATCTTTATCCTTTTCCTTAAATCTGATTCCCTCTTTATTATCTCCATTCTCTATCCATATTTCCCCCTACTTTCATTTAACAAAATCATAATACAGGTCAACTTTTTAATTTCTCTCTCGATTCCTCATATTTATAAACTTCAATTTTTAATATTTCTTAGTCTCTTTTTCTATTTATCCTAAAGACACATAAATATATATAATTTTCATGACAAGTTTAGATTTAAGATATCACTATCCACTGTCTTCACATTTTCCTAACCAACAACAACAATTCAAATCCCACTTAGATAATTTGTTTAAGTATTTTGTAGTATATTAATCAACTTTTAAAATATGTAAGTATTTTGTGATGTAATCAACAAAAATATCTTTTATAATATGATTTTACTCCACTTAACAAGTATTATTTATAAGTATCATAAGTTGAAATTCACATGTACTCATTTTCGCTCTCAATTCCGCCACTAAGAATCTATATCCCTCTAGAGTCTTAATCAACACAAAGACAGAAATGAAACTCAAAAAAAAAAAAAAAATTGGTGAGATGCATATAAATTAATGAATCATATTTAATTTAGGGTTTATTATATTTTCAGTTCCTGTATAATTTAACTTTTAGGATTTAACACGTATTCATCCCAATATTTTAGTTACTATAATATTAAAATAAGACTTTTTAATCTATCCAATTATTTTATAAGTCATCGAAAGTTTATTTGAAAAGTTGTAATGCATTAGCATGTGTCAAATTGTATCACATATAATTTCAAAATTTTAATAACATCACGTTAGTAATAAAAAACAAAAGTAAAATAAATTCAATCCAAATAAAGTTTTTCTTTGTAGTTTCATCTCAAAAATTTATATTATATATTTTTTTCCCCTAATTTATTTATTTTTATATTTTTTATCCTAATCCTCCATGGCTATGGAGCTCAACTTGAGCTCCACAATTATGTAGTTTCGAGCTTTAGATTTGGAGCGAAGCGCCATGGTCATGGACTTTAAGCTCCACCGCCATGGAGAGCTAAGGTAAAAAATAAAAAAATTAAAAGAAATTGGGGGAAAGAATATAAAATAAAAAACTTTTGGAATTATATTGTGAAAAAAAAACTAATTTGTCACAAATTTATAATTTTAATATTTTATGGCTAATGTGATATTATTAAAAATTCATATTTATGTATGATATAATTTGATTCGTGAGATGTTTAAAAACCGTTACATATGCGCCGATTGCTTAAAAAACGACCAAAATAATTAAAAAGTTTGATTTTAATAATACAACGAATGAAAGTTAGCAAATTATTTCATAAAAATAAATTTATAAAAATTGAATTATACATAAAATAAAAGGGTAATTAACCCTTTAATTTATAAGTGAAATTATTTGAAAAACGTATAGTAAACTTTTCTTACTTTTCTTACTTATTTGATTGTACAAAAAATATATTTTTAATAATCAGAATTATATTTTCAATAATCAGAATTACATTTTCAATAATTAATGTTTTACATTTTTTAATGAAAAAAAAGTGAGTCAACACAAAACTAGTCATTTATTTCACATACTATCGATGTCATTGTATATACATTATAATTTTAAAGAACTGAAAAAAAAAAACGTGCCCGTTGATATTCACTACCACTAATGCCAAAAAGTAAATGTTAAGAATCCAGTGGAAGAAAAAAAACATAAGATCTCGCAAAATAATGGAGTTGTGATGAATTTATTTAAGAGTATAATTATTTTTTTTTATAAATAAAATTGTATTATATATATTTAAATTTATTAAATGATATATTTTTATTTATGTGATTATAAAAAAATAATGTATAAAGAACATGTAACCTTATTGAAAATTTCGAAGAAAGAATGTGCAACCTTTTTATTTTTACCTTCTTGAATTTAGGTTTCTTAAGTTGTAAGGGTAAATCGGCTGGTGAGCCTTATAAAAAAAGTTTTCTACATAAAAAATCTTTAAAAAAACGTTTTCTTGATAAACTAACTTTCTATATTATTAAAAATTAATAAAATATTAAAATGTCCAAAATATCTTCATCTCCTTCCCATTGCCTTCTTACAAAATCAACGTTAAAAAATTGAAATAAAAAACTTTGTTCTTCTAATCCTTTCGAATCTAATATTACTCTTTCATCATTTCTAATTCATTCTTGGATCTTACTTTCCACTTTTATCATTCTTTTGCAAGCTTCGTAATCGCAAAATCTCAATTTTCATTAGAGTTTTTTGTCTTTTCTCCCCTTCAGCATGTTCAAGCTATTATTCTTTATGTCTCTTTCAATGGTTGATAGATAATCATAATAAAAATATAAATTCGTTTTGTTATGTGTATTTTTATTTTTATTTTTTTGCTTTCATTTCCTTCTCAATGCATAAAGAAATGAAGTTATAAATCTGATACCCATCGGACCATTGACCCATTGGGCTATCTGACCACCAGGCCATCGGGTTATCAAGCAATTGGGTAGAGGTTAAAAACTTGTGCCTTTGATCTCTAAGCTCGACTGCTCAAGAGGTAGTTTTAGCACTTGACAAATTAAGTATTGAGCTCAGTGACTTTATAATAATTTAATCTAAAGCTAAAAATCATAAATATTAAATTTTAAATCCTAAATTCTAGATCCTAAATTCTAAACTCTAAATCTAATTCTCCAAATAGTAGACTCAAAACCTTAAACTCTGGAATCTAACATTAAACCTTATACTATACACTTTAAATCCTAGATCCTAAATCTTAAACTTTAAATCTCTCACTCTAAATATTAAACCATAGACTATAAATCATAATTCTTATACTCTACACCTTAAATCCTAAATTATAAACCTCATACTCTACACTTTAAGTACTAGAGTATAAGGTTTATGATCTATAATTTAAAGTGTAGAGTATAAGATTTAGGGTTTAGGGCTTATGATTTAATGTTTAGAGTATAAGGTTTAGACTGTAGGGTTTAGAATCTAGGGTTTAAGGTTTAGCATTTAAGATTTATAAATTTGGGTTTAATGTATAGAATATAAAATTTATGATTTAAGGTCTAAGGTATATAGTATAAGGTTTAGTGTTTAAAGTATAGATTTATGGTTTAGGATCTAGGGTTTTAAGGTGTAGAGTCTAAAGTTTAGGGTTTAGTATTTAAAGTCTAAAGTTTAAGGTTTAGGATATAAAGTTTAACACTTATGATTCATGTTATAAATATTCTTACACTTATTCCTATTTTTAATGTGCGACAAACTTCTTCTCCTTTAATTTTTTCACTTCAAACAATTTCATTAACTGTATTTAAAGATTCAATTTGTCATTTACCTCTTAATCATTTTAAAAATATTATATACCGATTCAAATCTCTACAAAAGAGAATTTAAATCAATTTTAACCATTCACTATGAACTGTGACTCACTCAACATCGAACATAAAACATAATATGTTAAAATACTTATTTTCCAACAAAAAGTTAAGGATAAACTTTGCTTAAGCAGTAGATTGGATTGATTTGTATGTTTATTAAATTTGGTTATTTATACCATTAATTATTATATTTAGTAAACTGATTATACAAACTATACAATGTATAACTCTGGAAAAGCTCAACTCGGGAGTTCAATAGTCAAATAGTTTCATTTTTTATTATACCATATCTCCTATCGGAATCAACCACTCTACATTTCAATTGTATTATAAAAGTATATATACAGTATACTACTTAATTGCATGTTCGTTCCAAGACTAAAAACACAAATTCGAGTATAAAATATTTGGACTTATAGTTCTAATTTCCTAATAACATGTAATTAAATATATTTCATAATTTTACCGTTCACTTAAAAATTAAGATTAGTTGGAACTTCTTAAGTCACAAATCTTTTTATTTCTGTAAAAAAAAAAAAACATAAATATTCCAAGTAGGTCCATTAATAAGTCAGCTCTCTTTATTAGGGTTGGCAAAGGCATTAGGCAAATCCTGAATTTTTCCATCAATAAGATTTGCTATTTGGTTGTTTGATCGTTAGGAAAATACTAAACGCTTTCTTTTTTGGAGCGAAGCCAGCAATAAAGATGGAAAAGTAATTCTCACCAAATTCTGACAAAATGTCCTCGCGATGGTTTGTCATCCGCACATAGTATTATACACTTAAATCGAGAAGGCTCTCAATTATTTCATAATATTACGTCTGGATGACAGACCATTTTAGACCACACATCCTTGTACCATAGAGATGTAGACTTTAATTAACATTGAAATCTAAGTTACTTCTAAACTGAAACAAAATAAACGTTAGGTCATTTGCTACGTATCCCATATGAATGTATTGACCTTTTTTACTACCCTTTCGGTAAAAAGAAAAGATTTTTTTAAATGAAATATTTCATGAATTTTAAATAAATACAGATTAAATGGTGAATGAAGGTCATTAAAATTATGTCTCTTAAATAATTATAATGAAATTTATTTAAGAGAATATTAGTGAGCGAATAAATACTTTAAACTTAAAATATATTTAGTTTGATTTTTTTATTAAAAATAAATAATTTTTCATTTTATTTTATTTTTTTTATTCAAATAAATGATGAAATATTTCAGATATTTTAAAATTTTTATTATGATATTAGAATATTTTTTAAATTTTTTTAATCTTAGAATATTATACTTTAATCTTTTTATAGATAATGATTGGATATAGTCTAATGATTTCAAAAATATGAGTAGATATTATTTCTCATTTACCTCCGAGACATTTTACTAAATTTCTAAAAAATAATAAGTGATTACTTAGTCTACTATAAAAGTTGAATACATGGCAAAATTGTAGCAACCAACCAAGCCATTATTTAGCTAAGGAAAATCCTAGGTGATTTAGGGTTTGTTCAATTAACTCCTATGGTGATCTAATGTGAAATCAAATTAGCAATTGCAATGTCACCGAATTTAATCTACTTTGATATAACTAAGCATATTCAAATTAAGTTTCATATTATAAGAGAAGATGGTGAAATCACGATCTTACCTTGCTCCATTCAAAATTAAGTTGTAGACTTCTTCGTCAAGTCACTATCTACTTTCAAGTTTAAAACTTATAATGGAAAGCTCGGAGTTATTCAGAAAACAACCAAGATAGAGTGTGTTAGAGTTCATGTTGTTTGGTCAGTGTTGACTTTTTATTTTTGATTCAAAGGTTGTTGAATCCAATGAAGTGAGTTAGAGCTCATCAAAACAAACTCGTGGCAGTTGGATTGATGTCAATCCGATCACTAGAGCTCAAGTTATAATTCATACAAGTTCATAGTTTGTTTTCTAGGCCAGGTGCTTCAAGTAAGAAGCCAAATTCAAATTCATGTTAGCTCTTCAGCATTCCAGCAACGCCCTTTCGTCATTTATGACGTGTTGAAGGCATCATAGAAGCTAGACGACAATAAAAATGGTCTTTTACCACCGTAGTTCTAAAGTTACTAACTTGCTGTTTTAAGGCCTGCTGTTCCCATGTTTAGCAACAGTCATAATCAACCTAATGCAGTGTTTCGTTCTGTTCTAGTATTTAGAGTCACATTCATTGTTGCTTTAGTGATAGTTCTACAGCTTGTTCAAGTTATTAGTTTTGTAATTTAGCTTAGTATAGCCCATGCCTTGTGATGTTTTTATACATCATTTCTATAATTTAATCAATGAAAACTGCATCTATGCAGTTGGGGTAAATTTACACACAAAAAATCCAAGCGTACATTAATTGAAATTCGGACATTTTATACTATTTCATGAAAAAAATGACGAGTCATTTTCATTATTTTTCTTTTTTGTACGTTTTCAAAATTTTTTGGCAAAATATGATATAAAATAATAAGATTTCAAATGTGATAAAAATCTAATTCACGTGTCGTGAATGGTATGTGCATACCTACATGTCCAGTTGTTTCTTTCAACCACTCTACCTATAATTACACAATCAAAATCAAGACGAGACTATCTCTGATGAGTCCCAAAATCCACGACATATATATAATATATATGTCTAGTGATCACTTCCATCAATTAATCACGGAACCCATTATAAACCCTTCTCTCTCTTCGTCCACGTAGCACAATGTTGAGGCCTCAAGCTCACCATCCAAACTCTCATGTGCAAATCTTATTCCCACTAAACAGACCACTCAGAAATGGCGCAAGTGCTTTGCTTCCTATTCATTCATGGCGGCCTCAAAATAAATACTTAAGAGTACAAAAAAAGCATGGTGGCCTTGGCTTCTCTTCTACCAAAATAAAAGCACACGCAGTTGGTGGAACTGAGAAGCCAAATACTGATGTTAAGGCTTTTGTTACTGTAAAATCAACTGTTGGTGGATTTTTCTCAAATCTTGGGATTGATCGTGGGCTCGATAATATTAAGGATTTGGCCGGAAAAACCCTCCTTTTGGAATTTGTTAGTTCAGAGCTTGATCCCAGTGAGTGATCGGTGCTTTCAAGCAATAACTGAAAGCTAATAGAAATTTTATCTTTTGCAAAAAAAAAAAAAAAAAAACCTATGAGTGAAATGTTGATTAGAACGATTTTTTGTTTATTTTACTTTTATTTCTGTTTGTCTAAGAATCTATATTAGCCCTATAGCAATCCAATGGCGACCCGGACATGAGTCCCATCATAATTTTGTGAAATATTTAAATGCATTTTGATGCCTGAACTCTCTTAAAATATATTATAACCCTCTAAGTACCTTTCTGAACATTCTTACCTATTTTATTTTCAATCATTAGTATTTTATGAACCCACTTATGAAATTTTCTAGCTAGTTATAACACCATTGTTAAGTAAACAACTAGATCTTTGTAGAAAGAAGTCTCTTTTCTAGATACGAGGTGATGTACATCTTAATGTTAATTTCGATCTTCGCCATTTTTTATGAACCCATGATTAATGTATGTGTTATTTTTATTCTGTCGATAAAGAGACAGGATTAGAGAAGGAAACAATTAAGAGTTACGCACAAAAGGTACTAGAAGGAGAAAAGGAAGTGAAGTACGAGGCAAATTTAGTAGTTTCTCCAGGTTTTGGGGAGATAGGAGCTGTGATCATTGAGAATGGGCATCACAAAGAAATCTATCTTAAAGACATTGTGTTTGATGGCTTGCCTGATGGCCGTGGTCATATCACCTGTAATTCGTGGGTTCATTCTAAATTTGACAATCCTACTCACAGGAGAGTCTTCTTCACTAACAAGGTTAGCTTGGGTCATTCAATTTATCCGGCATACATACACAGTCTCATATATATATATATATATATATATACATGCTACCCTTAAAACAAAATAGTAAATTAGACTCACTATCCTTAAACTTTCAAGGAATTAATTTTCCCCCCTCATATTTGAAAAATACACCCTTATTCTTAAAATAAAATACTAGGCATTGATAGGTGATTGGCATGGTAGGCATACCACATCAGTATAGTTTTACATTAAGCATTAATTTTTATTTATTTTCTCTTTACAACACTAACTTTACAACCTTTCCCAACAATTCATTATTAATTTTTTCAATAAAGAAAATAGATGATTTTTTTTTGTGGTAAAAAGGTAAGATAGTCGTCTATATACAATTACAGATCATGTGAATGCCTACTAAAAATGTTAAATTACCATTTTATTAGTCAGATAATGAAAAATTATATTTCACAAGGGATTATGTTTAGTTTTTAAGAGTTTTAGAGGTGTATGGTTAGTTTTTAAAATGTGAGAAGCTAAGTCTTATTATTTATAAATTTAAGAGAAATAAAGTCTCATATATATATAGTTTACATGCAATCAATGGATCTGAGAAAACTAAGTGAAGCTCAGTGAATGGTATTTGATAGAGTAATTTCCCTTAACTATATTTGTATCACAGATGGACATATATAAGCTAACACATTAGCTGTACATGGTAGTGAAGTAAATGCATATAATAATGAAACAATTACATTGAGTAATTTATACATTGATGAAGGGAATTCCACGAAATGTCGAGAGTATCATGGCGGTTTTACTCTCCTACGCCCCAACAAAATCAATGTGCCTTCGGCAATGGCAATTTTGTCTCAAAGAACCTGAAATCACAAACGGCCAAGTGATTTCGTCATGAGTCGACAAGTTGATCAATTATGCTAATGTGAGAGATGGTAACAAAACCTTTAGAAAACAAGATCTCGGACGAAATGAATGATCGCAATATGTTTCATTCACGAAGGCATTACTAGATTAAGGGATAGTTGAGTAGCATACATATTATTATAGAAAAATGTAGGAGGCCGAGAGAGATGAATCATGAGTTTGGAGAATAGATTACAAATCCATTGAAGTTCCACCGTGGCACAAGATAGGGCACGGTACCTAGCTTCTGGATGAACGGGCAATAACTTGTTGTTTGCGAGTGTTCCATACAATGAGATTAGGGCCAAGAATTATGATGAAAATGGAAGTGTAAGAGCTATCATCCGAGTTGCCATCCCAATCAACATCAGAGTAAGCTAAAAAATACTAATGAGGAATGACGGAGAAGAAGATCATGAGAGATTGTTCCTTTCAAATAACAAAGGAGATGTTTGGCAATGAGCCAATGGTTGGTGCATGGCTTTCACCTGAATTAAGCAAGGTGATTGATCAGAAAGGTAATATCAGGCTGTGTGAAGAGGTTGTGCACCTTCTATGTGACTAGAAAGGCAAGTATTGGAGGGCTCCAATGAGTTGACGGTAGGCAGTAGAGTCACTTAGTGGTTCACCATCATCTTTGGTTAACAAATACTTGTTTTGCATAGGAGTATGAAGAGGTCGTGCACCTTCTATGTGATGACGAATAAGAATTTCCAAGATATACTTGTGCTGGCTCAATAAAATACCTTTAGAGCATGGAATAATCTCGACACCAAGGTAGTAAGTCAAGGGCTCGAGATCTTTGAGAGAGAAAATATTGCTAAGTCAAGTCACTACCTTTGTAATTAAATCCAAGTCCTTTCCTGTAATTAGCAGGTTGTCAACATAGACAAAAAATTAGATAATGAAGTGGTCCCCTTTTAAAATAAAGAGAGAGGTATAAATTTGGCCAAAAACAAAATCCCAATGAGAGAAGAGCAGTGCTAAGAGCTTCATACAAAGCGCGAGGAGCTTGCTTTAAACCGTAGAGCAAATGGTGGAGATGACAAATATTTGTAGGATTGGTCTAATCAATTAAGCCTAGTGGTTGGGTCATAAAGACTTCTTCTTGCAAATTATCATGAAGAAATCCTTTAATAATGTCAAGGTGATGTAAAGACCAACCATTCATGATAGTAAGCGAGATAAGAGATAATAATGCGAATGGTGACTACTTTTACTACTAAACTAAAAGTCTCTATATAGTTAAGGTCGGGACGTTGATGAAAATCTTTTACGATAAGACAAGCTTTGAAGCGGTAATACTTCCATCAAGTTTGCGCTTGATGTGGAAAACCCTTTTACAATAGACTATGTTGTAAGCTGCAGTTGAAAGTACTAACTCCCAAGTATCTTGACTAAGAAGAGAATTAAATTCCTTGGATATTGCTTGGCGCCTATGTGGATCTTTCATGACTCGAGTAACACATGTAGGTTCATGATCGATGGATATTGTAACATCCGTCCTACCAGCTGCTTATTTTATTGAATATTTTGGACTGAAACATGCACAGCTAGTAGGGGGTTGTTACCTTTCTCTATTTCAATAATAAACTTTACTTTCAAAAGTATTTTTAAGGAAATAATGTAATAATTTGAAAATATTACAGAAGTCTTTATCATAGAGAATTAATTACAAAACTTTTTAAACAACCTTATTCTTTATTCGAATATACATATACATATACATACATAAGTTTGTCTAAGGAGGTGCAAATTTTTTTTTCAAACCCATTGCTTACAGAGGTCGAGTCTCATATATACAATTTCACAAGATGGATTGCCTCCATTTGCCTGTTCCTTAGCTTACCGCCTTACCTTTGTAATTCCTACAACACAGGGTAGACATCTATGAGCTAAAAGCTCAATAAGGATAAAGTCTTACTCACATTACTATTCTATTAATGACTACCTTTAGTTAATGTTTTTATGACTTATTTCTAGCATGCATAAATTCCTATCCTTCTATTGCAACTGATATCTAATCAGCGGTCCACTTATGACTTTTGCAACGATCCGCTTATGACCTTTTTGTTAACATTATTTGGAGTCCTTTGTGATCGACAAGCATATTTTTTTTGACCTGGCAGTACCTCACTTTAATGTTATGCATGTGTATGTTTATGCTTCTTATTTATCTTAGCATAACATTTACTTCTAGAAATATGAGCATATGCAATTAATCGTAACATGTTTAAAGTTTGTACTATCTTTAAACCATCATGCTATGTTATGTTCATACTAGTTATGATTTTTATTTCTAACATAGTAATCATAATATTTTAATTATACTTAACATACTATATGAAAATCCTAAGCTTAATATTAATATTATCACAATAAGCAATTAAGTTATATCTCTATATTATAGTGAAGCTATACTTACAACAAATTTTATAAAAATTTGATGATTTTAATCTTATTTTCCTTCTTTCTCCCTTTCTTCTTCTCTTTCTCTATTTTTCTTTCTCTTTTCCTTTGTCTCTCCATCTTTCTTTCCCTCCCTTCTTTTTCTTTTCTCCCCCTCTCCCTTCTTTATTTTTCTTGCTCTCCTCTTACCCTGCCTTAAATGGCCTTTTTATAGTAAAGGGGAAGGGTTACTTGACACATTAATGCTTAGGTGTCTTAATGTGAAGTTTTATAATGACAGTGTCATCATGAAAAGAAGTGTGGCATGGTTGTTGTTGTTTTTTTTTTTTTTTTCTATTTATTAAATTAAAGTCTTTTTAATTATTTTTAATTATAAAAAGATCCCTTATATTTATATTCTTAAAAATTAGCTATAGATATAAATTAAAATTGATTAAAAAACCCTTATTATATCTCTTGTATTATTACTAAGCGTAAAAAAAAGTTGGGGATTTACAGATATACGGTGAATGACTTTAGGTTTGAATATTCCATCAATTGATCTTGTACGCTTGGCTTGGCATGACTACGGTCAAATGCATTAGGTGCTAAAAGGTGCATGTGAAGCAGAATTAATAATTGAGGCCCCATGTGATGAGGAGTGAGTGGGCTCATGTGGTAGGGCATCGGGCAGTGAAATCTGTGGAGAAGAAGGTCCGATCAAAGTTGGAGAATTGATGGACAATTGGGCCGGAGAGGTATGGCCCGCTCTGGAGGTTGTTGTGAAGTAGTGTGCCCATGAATAGTGGCCTGCTGGGCCTGATCAGAGAGGGGAGGAAGTGGCCCAGGTGGCGAATTACATTGATGGGCAGAATTGGACCTAGAGCCCGAAGGATTGGGCCACCTACATTTGGTTATTCAAATCAAGTAAAAGAGGAGAGTTAATGGGGTACCTCATGGGCCAACGCATGTGAAAGTAGGAGAACGGCCGGCAGCAGAGCGGGTATGGATCCCGAGAATGAGCGATGAGAGCGCGTGGACATGGGTGCAGGTGGGCAATGAAAAGGGAATATAACTTCTGAGAATTTCTGAGATAGGAAGGATAAAAAACGCATAAGAGTAGGTTTGGTCTCAGTATAATAAAATAATTTCCCTTAATTATATTTGTATTACAGATTTACATATATAAGCTAATACATTAGCTGTACATGGAAGTGAAGTAAATGCATATAATCAGGTGTATCATGGGGTTTTTATTTTCTGTTATAATATTTAATTGAGTTTGGTTTAAAAGACGCGAAACTTTTTCAGACAAATCTTACTTAATCATTCCTTAATTTTATATTTAGATTTTGACCGGCTTTTAAATGATTTTGAATGGGGAATAGTCATATCTGCCGTTAGAAACACCAAGTGGTTTAACAAAGCTTAGAGAAGAAGAGCTCGTGATTTTGCGAGGCGACGGAACTGGAGAGCGCAAAACTTTTGAAAGGATATACGATTATGATATGTACAATGATCTTGGAATTCCTGATATTGATGTTGAATTGGCTAGACCAGTTCTTGGTGGGAAAACACATCCTTATCCGAGACGATGCAGAACCGGTCGTCCACATTCTGAAAAAGGTACCTGAGGCATCATAGTACTTATCTCATTTATTTATTTCAAAAATAAAATTCACCCTAGACACTCTCCCGCTTGAGAGGGAGTATAGGACACGATATATATGCCACTAGCTAGTAAAATCTTACTTTTTTATAGGAAACAATTGTTGTTTAAAATCATGATGCGTTTATAATAATTAAAGGATGAAGTTGCTTTTATAAAAACTTTGTAGAAGGTTTTTGTTAAAACAAAGGTTGTGGTAAATAAATGAGATAAGTAGAAGTTTCATTATTAATTCCTTTTTATTTTTTCTAATAATTGTATAGATCCATTATCGGAAAAAAGGAGTACCAACATTTACGTCCCAAGGGATGAAGCATTCGGGGAGGTAAAGGAGTTAACTTTCGCAACAAATACGTTTTTAGATGTCCTACATGCTCTCGTACCATCCATAGAGACGGCACTCATCGATGCAAACCTCGGATTTCCTGACTTCCCAGCCATAGATGAGCTTTTCAGGAAAGGAATTAACTTACCTTCCCTTAAGAACAAACCATCTCTCTCTACTCTCTTGCCTACAATTTTTAAGACCCTTGCCGATGCTAGTGAGTATGTCTTGCGCTTCGAACCTCCAGATGCAATGGAAAGTGAGATTTCTCTCCATGATATCTCTCTTAATATGTTTGTATACATACATATATATATATATATATATCCTATGTTTTATGTGTTGTTCGTCTGCTTTGAAAAAAAATTGTTTAGGAGACAAGTTCTTCTGGCTGAGGGATGAGGAATTTGCGAGAGAGACTCTTGCGGGTGTTAATCCATACAGCATAAAATTGATCACGGTATGATTTGTATAGAAAAATCCATTCTCAAAGTCTACAAATCTAATTTCTAGTCATTTGAAATATAACTCTACAAATTAATGCATAGTACAATATTCAATTTGCCTGTGTGGGTGTCTTAATTTTGGTCAAGTGGATATAACAGATCTCATGATTGAGTTGCAAATGAGTTTTGTACAATTAAATATTCACAATAATATGCCCCCAGTACCTCGTAGCCAACCCCTTCCTTGGAAAAAAAAAAATTGCAGTGGTAAACTTTTAAGTTTCGTAACACACTAGTATAGATATCACTTTGTTATCTAAAATCCCGTTGTTAAGAAAATATGAGTGTTAATTAGATTCTCCAACTCAAGTAAATTCATTCAAGAATTTCTCCTATTTTAGCAACAAGTACTATACTTCTTACAACATAATTTTATTGTTGCTAAAGATGAAATTTCTACTTAGTTGTGTTATTTGTTTATTTATTTTTATCGGAAATCATAAAGTTTCTCTAAGGAGTAAAAAATAATTGCCTGTAACTAAAGAGGTGTGCTAATTAATTGAGGTAGCTGTTGTCTGTTGATTCCCCGTTGCACTAGCTTCGAATATATTTTCTTTTTGTTTATTGACATTTATAATTTTATAAGTTGCCTAGAAGTGCATTTCTTAACATTACGGATCCATACATATACATATATGTACATAAGCAATATAAAAATAGTGACAGTTTTCTTTATGTTCATCTTCCTGTTTTTTCTAATTGTGTATCTCTTCTTTATCTATCTTGTCCATCTAAATCTTTTCATTTGTTCTCTGTTAATTCTATCTATCCTTTATAATTTTTCGCTCGTATTCACTTTGTTTCTTGCTTGCCTTCTTTTCCTAATGATCCAAGTTTATTTGGTATCAGAGCCAAGGGTAGAAAACTACCACGAGAGGAAGGTTCTTAGAATCCTCAATTATTAGGTGACTTAGATCATAAGGAAGGTTCTTAGAATCCCAGAAATATCAAGTTTGAGTCAACCATTGCCATAGCCAAGATAGGCGCGGGCGTGTAGGCATAAATACTCTGTAATCCGCCTTGATCAAGTGATCTCTAGTACATAAAATAATCTTTATCATGTCTAGTTTTTTACAAAAGCTCTCTTCCAGATGATCTCTTTTGTCATCCTCTTCGTCCAGTTCTTCTTATCGTACCCCTCAATCTAAAGGAGAACCCATTCACTCTGTTTCCAGCTTAGTAAATAAGAATACTGAGATAATTGCAAGAAAGGATAAAGAGATAGCTGAAAAGGAATTGGGAATTGCAAATTGGTATATCCCAGACATCCAAGAAGCCAAGATCTATAAGCTTGGGGGTGTCTCATGAAAGTCTGGTTTCATGATCAAAATGGTAAAAGATACTATCCCTATAAAAACAAGACAAGAATCTTTGTAGTTGCTTTCAGAAGAACTGCTAAGACAGCATAAGACTGATGGATATAAATTCATCCATCTAAGGATAGTGCAAGTAGGGATCCGCCCTATGACAAGAATCGGTTTAGAGATTACCTCTCTAATCGCACTCAGAGACAAAAGGCATAATAGGTATGACCACTCTTTGCTGGGTATTGTAGAGATTACCCTCTCGGAAGGACCCATTTATTTCGAGTGCTATCTAGATTTTTGCTTATCCATGACTGATATCCATATTATGGAAGCTCTCACATTAGATCTCCATCTATCAATCTTCGACATGAAAAACATGTCAGAACAGTTGTGCCTAATTTACAGGGTATGTTACAAAACTATGAGCACCCTGATTCCTGAAAGATAGCCTCTTCCATAGCAGGTAAAGTCGGGAGAAACTACCCTCTTTATTGCCAATCCAGAAAAAACTTAGGTGGTAGTCCCTCAAATCACTAAGTGGAAGGACGTCAAGTATCCTGAGATATGGATCTCAGAACAAGCAGTACCTAAATACAAGGTAAAACATAGAAATCTATCCCACATAACAGAGCGTGGAGATGGGAGCGTGGAAATAAGCTTTTCCATAGGAAGAATGATTAGCTTGGGAAGAATGATCAGCTTGGGAGAAGCTAGCCCCTTGGTCAATAGAGTAGCAAGCTCCAGACAGTCTACAACATCTATACCAGAACATCTAGAGAGCATGCGAAGGAAAAGAGACTTATACCAACCCCAATACCGAGTAGACTCACCAGCCCTATCAGTGGAGATGACCCCTGATCAAAAATGATCTCCTACCATGTCAGAGATGGGATATGCTCCCAGCCAAAGTGACATCCTGGTACTAACAGAACAGGATAATTTCTATTTACAACAATAAATTAATAATTTATACAAGTGCCAGAGAAATAGCCTCAGGAGAAGTTGGTTTGAGAATGTACTCTCGAGTGTAGAACAGAAGTACTGGAAAGATGCCTTTAACCAGTACGTAGAAGCCTTTAGAAAGATATATGAAGACAAACTAAAGGTTCTGACATAAACTACCAAGTTTGACTTTTTTGTATGGCTGCCAAAAGGATTTGCCAAGAGAAGCCTAGCCTACCCAGACTTTGAGAATGACTCATAATCGATTATGGAAATAGTCAATCATCTAGAAAGAAGGGATATATTGAGATCTTTTCAAAGGCCAGCAAGCGGGGAAAACTACTGCTCTATGTTAAGTCAAGCTCAACAGACTTGGAGAACTTGGGGATCCAAGAGAGAGATAAAGGTCGTACATCTGCCAGCCATGAACCTCGAACTCTAGCTCGAAGGTGGGACGAGTTTGGGAGCCACCCCTTTTAAATGAGAAGAAAGAGAGGTAATTAAGGTAGTAAATCAGATTACCGCCCAAGTTAATTATTCTAACTTGCATCTGCAGACTATTGGGAGTCAGCTCAATAGGGTAGAGGCTGCAGTAAGTTCAATAGCCACTACGAAGGCTCCTCCAGTTAGGAGAATAGCAGCCCAGCTAGAGGTCCCTATTATTAAACCACCAGACCACGTTCAATTGGACTGGTCAGCAAAATGAGTGACCAAGGGAATGTTAAAAGAGCTTACTAGCAGGTTAGATAAATTAGGAATAAGAGAATACTAACTCCAAGCCATCGAAGAAGGTACCATAAAGGAACAGAACCCCCAACTAGAAAGAATATGATGGAAAAGAAAGGGTCCCGAAAACGCGTAGTACCATCGCCCCACTCCGGTAGATGTTACCTTCGAAGAAAGCCATCACTTCGATCTTATGGCCTTTACTGGTAAGGCAATTACAGAATGGAATCTTGATGGCATGTCAGAATATCAAGTCTGGCAGATGGCTTCCCACATGATGATGTTTGCTGAAGCCTGTAGATTGCATGAAAAGGGAGTCTCGGATGCGAACATTGCCCATGCCATAATATGTGGATTTTTGGGGCAATTAAAAGGATGGTAGCATTTTTCCCTCAGCGAGGATGATAAGTATAGGATCCTGAGCGCCTCTAAAGAAGTCACAAGGATTGACAACAATCAGCAAATTCAAGTCGACATATCAGATGCCGTAAATACTATGGTTTATGCCATCACTCTATTTTTCTATGGAAATAATAGTAGCAGGGTAGCCAAAACCTACGAACAGCTGATGAGGCTTAGGTGCCCACATCTATTCCATTACAAATGGTATAAGGATGTCTTCCTTACCAAGGTCCTTCAAAGGCAAGACTGCAATGCTAAATACTGGAAGGACCATTTCATAGCAGGACTCCCCCAGCTCTTCGCCACTAGGGTCACATATAAAATCAAGGTAAACGGATCTGACCCTTAGAATAATTATATTTATGGTGAATTGTTTCAGGCGATAGAGGAAGAAACAGTTCAACTCTGCAATGACATCCGACTTCGTACCAAGCTTGCTAAGCAGAAGCTTAAGGGGAGACGAGCATTGGGAGATTTTTGTGAGCATATGGGATTAGACCCATTGCAAGCCGAACTAAAAGGTAGGAAAAGATCCTCGAAACAAGTCAAGAGAAGAGGATTTCAAAAGGAGAAAGAAGAAAGGTATATACCTAAAAGAAGAAGGAACTTTGGAAAGGCCAGAGTAAAGGGAGAAGGCTCTTCATCAAAAGGAAAAAAAGTCCCTATTTACTGCAAGTGTGGCAAGCCAGGGCATTACAAGGACCAATGCAGAATGAAAGAGAGAATTAACGAACTCTCCATTGACGAAGGATTAAAAAGAAGCCTTTGCAATATTCTACTAGAAAGTTTAGAGTCAGAAGAAGAGAGGATGATCCAAAAAATAGAAAGCTCTTCTGAATCCACCTCCTCCGAGGAAGATTTGTCTGAATGTGAATGCAGAGGAATTTGCCACGATTGCTCCATAAATTCAATAAAGAAGATAAATGGGTTAAGCATTAATGTCCTTACCCGTGAGGAGGAGGATATGCTGGAAATTGTGGATAACATCCCTAACCCAAAAGCAAAACTCAAGCTAATAAAGATATTAGTAAAGGGTGACGCAAAAGGGGAAAAATCTCAGTTAGAGTACAAGATCGAGGAAAGCACCTCGAACATTAGATATTCTATCTTAGAGATTCAGTGAAGACACACTGAACCAAAAAGGCCATCTTCAGGGAAAGAGACTATCCTAGAAGATCTAAAAAGGGAGATAAAGGAGCTGAAGGTAAAGGTCAAAGATCTAAAGCAAAGGATGGCAGACCTAGAAGCCATAGACAACCTCCATAACTTCGACAACACTCTATCCTCCCCAAAAGAGGAGATTAACTAGGAACCTCTTCCAGGCAGAATTGAGGAAGAAAAGGAAGACTATCCACAACAGAAGGTGATGTAATAAATATTCAATCAAGTAAAGAATGTATCTGGATTAATGAGATAGATAGGGTGATTAGCCGAAAATGGTATTCTCCAGTGACCATAGTAGTTAATAAAGAATACACCCTGAAAACATAAGCTCTAATAAACTTAAGAGCCGATTCAAATTGCATAAATGAAGGAATGATTCCCTCAAAGTATTTCTCTAAAACGACAGAAATTCTGAACACTACAAATGGCACTAAGCTATGAATAGAATATAAGTTGTCTAATGCTGCCATATGCAATAACGGTATTTGTTTGCAGATGCCTTTCATAATGGGAAAGAATCTGTCGCGATGTGTCATCTTAGGAAATCTTTTCCTACATATGCTTTATCCCATTTAGCAAATAAATGATGAAGGGATAGTCGCAGAAATCCAAAGCCACAAGCTCAACTTTACCTTCTCTTAAAGGCCCAAATACCACAATATCAATGTGGTAAAATCCCAGTTAAAGCAGAAGGAAACATTCCTTCTCTCCCTGCAAAAAGAAGCAACCTCTAGGAGAATAGAAGCTCTCCTAAAGACACCTAAGATACAGGCAAGGATTAAAGGCCTTGAAGCAAAGTTAAAGTCTGAGATATGCTCTCAGAAGTTCCCAATGCACTCTGGGGAAGAAAGCAACATGAGGTAAGTTTGCCCTACGAGCCTGATTTCAAGGAGAAAAACATCCCTACTAAGGCTAGGCCGACATCTATGAATTCACAAGTCCTAGCGATTTGCAAGAAGGAAGTTGAGGACCTTCTTGCCAAAGGACTTATAAGAAAAGCTTCAGCCCATGGAGTTGCACATTTTTCTATGTCCAGAATGCAGCAGAGCTCAAAAAAAGAGTCCCCAAGTTAGTGATAAACTATAAACCACTAAACCAAGCGTTGAGATGGATAAGATATCCCATCCCTAACAAGCGAGATTTGCTGAATCGCCTTTTTGCCGCTAGAATATTTTCAAAGTTTGATATGAAATCTGGATATTGGCAAATGCAGATCAGGGAGCAAGACCGAGACAAAATGGCCTTCACTGTCCCATTCAGACACTACGAGTGGAATGCCATGCCATTCGGCCTAAAAAATGCTCCATCAGAGTACCAGAGAATAATGAACGAAGTATTCAATTCGTACGAAGATTTCATTATAGTCTATATCGACGATGTGCTTATATTTTCAGATTCTATAGACCAACACTTCAAGCACTTAGGAATATTCATAAGCACTATGAAACATGCAGGATTAGCAGCGTTTGTGAGAAAAATGAGCCTATTCCAAACTAGGATTAGGTTCTTAGGCCATTCGATTGAAAATAATACAATAGTGCCTATCCAACGGGCCATTGTGTTTGCTGAGAAATTCCCAAACGTAATCTTGGATATAACCCAGCTACAAAGATTCCTCGGAAGCCTTTCATTACATAGCAGACTTCTATAAAGACTTGGCAAGGGATAGCAGGCCCTTGTATGCAATACTTCATAAAGCCCCCTCCGAATGGACTGGGGAATGTATAAAGCAGTCCGTAAAATTAAGTTACGGGCCAAAGAACTCCCATGCCTCAATCTGGCCCATCTAGAGGCATTCAAGATTGTTGAAACCGACGCATCAGAATTAGGATTCGGTGGGATACTAAAATAGAGAATATAAGCCAAAGAAAGCCTAGTCAGATTCGCGTCTGGAGTATGGAAAGGGGCCCAACAAAACTATTCCACAGTAAAAAAGGAAATACTGTCTATAGTACTATGCATTAAAAAATTCCTAGTAAGAGTCGACTGTAAAGCAGCTAAAGACATCCTATTAAAGGATGTTCAAGCCTTAGCGTCCAAACAGATTTTTGCGAGGTGGCAAGGCATTCTATCTATCTTCGACTTTGAAATCGAATACATTAAAGGAGAATCCAACTCTCTTCCCGATTTCCTTACCAGAGAATTCCTCCAGAATCAAGAATAGAGGAAAAGCTCCTCTTAAAGTAGGATCAGAAATTCCTTCCAGATCTTCATCGGGTAAATCCCCTAGGGACTTCCTCCCTGGTGACAGAAAAGAAGAGTGATCAGTTCCACTCGAGGCTCTTCAAGAAGCCCTCCCTCCTCAGCTCGACAACGAGAAGGATCATCCATACTTTAGAGTTCATAAGGAATATTTAGCTCCTCTTGAGAAAGAAGATGTCCCTGCCATAGGTAAAAGGGAAAAGATTTGGGACATCGCGAGGAAATGGCTTCACGAGCACCTCCATCCTACGCTATACCCAAAGAATTGGCTTTGGTTTGTCTATATCCTAGAAGAATCTAGTTTGATAGAGATAGATACAAAGTTCAAGAACAATCAGGTAGCCTTCTCAAAACTGAGAGTTTTAAAGGTTATCCTTCCCCTTGAATGGTTCAAGGGAGCCCTCTAGAAGAATCGCTAGTGCAAAAGAGAGAGTAGAAAATGGGATTACTATGATTATATGTAAGCTTGGAACTAGATCTTGTTGATACAAAACAACAAACACAAACACAGTTGGTGGATCTCGTTCTTCACTGATTAGGTAGATTTCCCTACTTGGTTTAAAAATTGGTTTAATAATTTCGGAATTAAGCCATATTTCTATCCGTTATATGCTTAACGGATCTTTGAAGTCATATGTATAGAGAATGGTCTGGCAGAGGAATTCATTTCCTCAGTTTTAACATTTCAGTCCATCTACCTATTCATTGGATTTTAAAATGGGATTGATTATAAGTTGTGGTACAATGAAGACACACCATACGGGGTCTCACCTGATATGCCCTGGCTCATCAGAATGTTTTATATCAAGTGGTGGGACAAATACCACCTATATAATGAATAGAGTGTTTATGCTGAGAAGGGAATGATCAGGGTTTGAAAGAACCTCCCTTCGTCATCCATATGTGTACCTCATGGTTTCAATGTTAAGGAGGTCCTATCACACTTCTCAGAAGAAGAGATTCGACAATTCCTTCAAGAAAAGGAAAAGGCAAAAGGGGAAGAAAAGCTCTCCCCCTTCAACAAGAGAAGTCCTAGTCCAAACATGGAAATCTTCCAAGATTCTCAAGATCCATACGAGGATTACACTCCTCTCAAGGAATCCTCCTCGTCCAATAAACGAGATAAAGGTAAAGGAAAGATGCTCTTTTGACCAGGTTCGCCCTAGTGCCCAGATGCCAACCGACAGCAGGCATCTACTCTTTTTTAAAAAAGGAAAAGTTTATTTTCTTAAAGGTTGTTTGTTTTATTCGGAAAAATGATTCCGACCGCTTGGACTATGCGGAATATTGCTCTCCGCCTTTTCTTTTACGCATGTGAATGTATAGTCTACCTTTATCTTTACTTTTTCACGTGTATGTCGTTAGTTTTGTCGGTTGAAGGAGGATAAGTAGTGCCTGCGTGACGAGAACAAGACATCAAAAAATAGAATCTATCTCTCCTTTACTAAGTTGTAAAACTAGAATAAGCAATATAAAAGCAGCGACGGTTTGCTTTATGTTCATCTTCTTGTTCTTTCTAATTGTTTACCTCTTCTTTATCTATCTTGTCCATCTAAATCTGTTCTTTTGTTCTCTGTTAATTCTGTCTATCTTTTATAATCTTCCGCTCGTATTCTCTCTGTTTCTTGCTTGCCTTCTTTTCTTAATGATCCAGGCTTATTTGGTATCAAAGCATATTATACATACATACATTTACATATATATACATACATACATTTACATATATATATACATACATACATTTACATATATATATATACATACATACATTTACATATATATATACATACACAACATATATATATATTTATATATTTCATTTCTTGTTCGAAGCTACCTCAACAAAAGCACCTTAATTATGACCTATTCTCTTAATTTGTGAGGACATGCAAATAAGTATCAAGTCAGTACGTCTTTTTCCCTACTAACGTAATCAATTGGAATATACCATGATTTTATTATTTTATTTGATATTATTACTTGATTATTTGTTTTAATTCAGGAATGGCCATTGGTGAGTAAACTCGACCCTAGCATATATGGTCCTTCGGAATCCGCCATCACCAAAGACATAATTGAGCAAGAGATAAAGGCCTTCATGACACTTGAAGAGGTTCGTTAATATATATAGTCCCTTTTTTTTTTTTTTTTTGGTGAAAGGCAAAGTGATATTCATTTAAAACCTAGAAACCTATATCATTTGTGCAGGCAATAAACCAGAAGAAGCTGTTTATGTTGGATTACCATGATTTATTATTACCATTTGTGAAAAGGGTAAGAGGAGTTAAAGGCACAACGTTGTATGGATCAAGGACCATATTCTTCCTAGACCCCGATAACAGATTAAGACCAGTAGCAATAGAGTTAACTCGGCCACCATACGATGGAATGCCACAGTGGAAGCAAGTTTATAGACCTTCTGGTGATTCAACTGTTTTCTGGCTGTGGAGACTTGCGCAAGCTCATGTTCGCGCTCATCATACTGGTCATCACGAAGTTGTTACCCACTGGTATGGAAATCTTAGTAAATAATATACAAAATGCAAGCTATGAATGCTATATATGCTATATGTCACAACCACAATAATTTTATTTATTTTGCTAATGATACTTTGCCTTATGTCCTAGCTATTACATATAAATAATTTTGTGTTAGTTTTGAATCTTGATTTGGTGAAATGTTTGTTCCTTGTACAGGCTAAGAACACATTGTGCTACAGAACCGTATGTAATCGCAACAAACAGACAACTTAGTGCAATGCATCCAATCTACAGATTACTACATCCTCATTTCCGGTACACAATGGAGATCAATGCTCTTGGACGAGAAGTACTTATAAATGCAGATGGCATCATTGAAATCTCCTTCTCACTTGCAAAATATTCCATGGAATATAGCTCTATAGCTTATGACCAACAATGGCAGTTCGACTTGCAAGCACTACCTGCTGACCTAATTAACAGGTAATTGAGTCACTAACTCCCGCTCTGTAGCTTATGATTAATCTTAGTGATTTTTATTGTTTTTTGCTAGGGGAATGGCTACTAAAGATCCAAGTGCATCACATGGTCTGAAGCTCACAATTGAAGACTACCCATTTGCAAGTGATGGTCTCATTCTTTGGGACAACATAAATCAATGGGTCACAGAGTATGTCAACCATTACTATTTAGATCCAGACTCCATAATTACTGACCGCGAGCTTCAGTCATGGTGGACCGAAATTCAGACTGTGGGCCACGGAGACAAAAAAGATGAACCATGGTGGCCCAAACTAAACACTCAATCAGACCTTATCCAAATCATCACTACAATTGTTTGGGTAGCATCTGGTCACCATGCCGCAACAAACTTTGGTCAATATGCTTATGGAGGCTACTTTCCTAATAGTCCAACAATTGCTAGAATCAACATGCCTACGGAAGACCCAGTTGATGAAAAACTATGGAAAAAGTTTATGGAAAAGCCAGAAAATGTACTTTTACAAACATATCCTTCACAAATTCAAGCAACCCTAGTGATGGCTATTTTGGCTCTTTTGTCAACTCATTCACCAGATGAGCAGTATATTGGGGACAAGATTGAGGCAGCTTGGGCTGAGAATCCGATTATTAAGGTGGCTTTCGAGCAGTTTAAGGGAAGGTTGAAAGAGATGGAAACAATTATTGACGAGAGGAATGCAAATAAGGAGTTAAAGAATAGAAGTGGAGCTGGGATTGTTCCTTATGAGCTTTTGAAACCATTTTCTAAGCCAGGGTTGACTGGAATGGGAGTTCCTTGTAGCATTTCCATCTAAGATGCTCAATGGTGATTTATTTAAACACATGATTAGTGTGTTAGGTAGTTCTGAAATTTGTGCTTAATTTCGAGTTATTGCAAGCCACTTTGTTGTTATTAATTATATTGTTAGGGGTTGATCTTACAAGGAAAGAAGACAACATAAGGAAATAAGCCAGCTAACATGACAACTATTATGTTTGCATTAATCTTCTTTCATTATCAATGCATTAACCTGCATGTTTGTAATTATTACTTACAGCAATATATATGTGTATCGAGCATCTTAATAAAACTGTGATATCTTTTGTACTTTTTCTCCTGCTTGTTTATTGTAGGGACGTTTAAGTAAATATCTCTCCTTTTAAAAAAAATTTGTTTTTTATTATATTTTTTATTTTTAAAAAAATATCTTTACTATTTATTAATTAAAAAAATAAATAAATGAAATTACCGTTTAATATTTTTTTTCCTTTTTTCTTTCTTCTTTCTTGATGGTCGATGCACTTTTTTTCTCTTCTTTCATGATGGTAGATACATTTCTAAACTTATTAAAATTACTCTAAACACAATTATTGAAACTTACTCAGTTGCTTATGAAACCTAACGACCTTTTTTTTGGCTCTTAAGTATGTATAAAGTTTTACTTTTTTTTAATATTTTTTTTAAATATGATATTAGTGCAATGAAAATTGGATTGACATGTTCATATCGATATCTTGAAAATTGAACCGATATCTTCTTTCTTTTCAAATATTGATCTCAAAAATTTAATTGTTTATTTATTTTGTAGGAATAGATGTATCAATATTCATATCCATATGTTTCGATGTGAAATGAATAGATGACAAAGGCAATTCAAAATCTTGAGTACTAAAAGGGTCTGAAGGATGGAATGTTATATTAGTTGAGAGAGATGTATCTTTCACTGATTTGTTAGAAGTGATCTACAATATCATTCATGTTGATCCTACTGAATTTGTAATGAAAATAATATATAAGTCGTTATTGTCCTCCATCACTCATCCAATATTTATAGAAAATGAAACAGATATGAAGCTATTTTTGTACAATGTATGTTCGAGTAATCCATCTATATTATATGTTACTTTAATTCTAAAAGGAAGAAGTGGTGTGTATGTTCAAGAGCGACATCATGTATCTGATTTTGAGAATAATGAAAATATGAATTTTATGAGTTATGTTGATAGTAATGATGAATATCAAAATCAAGAACTGAATCTGGATGTGGACCAACATGTTGATTCCAAGATTGAGGTTGAGAATGACGAAGATAATGAGAATGAAGACAACGAGTTTAGAAGAACGAAGGAAGAATATGATAATTGTTATAACAATAAAATGAATCCTAATTTTCATTTGTACAAGGGTGATTTCTTTAATAGAATAGTACTTATACCTGATATTTTATCTCTTTTGGATAATGCAGGTGCTCATGATTTTCCACTACTTGATATTCAATAACTAGAGAATGAAGATGAGGATGGTCATATACTCCCTATTACTTCTTCACAAAGGAGTGGAGATTAATTTTATTGCATGTGATCCTATGGAATTTCGAATTCAATGTAAAGAAATCAGATAAGACAATATATGTTGTTGGTTTTGTAGATTCAACTTGCAAATGGATACTCCATGCTATGTATAAGAAAGATTGTTCACTTTTCTAAATTTGTACTTATAATGATCAACATATATGTAATTTTTTCTAAATTCAACTGTCATTATCAATTTCCTTACACTTTTGAGTTGAGAAACCATCTTTATCTAAATGAAGAATAGCTTCCGCCTCTTTAGTTGTTCTTCTTAAGTAGGTATAAAATATATATATCCACTCAAGAAAAAATTATTATGCGATATTTTCTTTTGACCTATAAAAGTTATTTTGACTTATAAAAGTTCTTTTGACCTATTACTTCCTATGCAATGTTTTCCATAAGAAATATTGTTATAGGCAATGTTGCCAACATAAAATTTGTAGGTTTCTCTACCTATGCAATGTTTTCCATAAGAAATATTGTTATAGGCAATGTTGCCAACATAAAATTTGTAGGTTTCTCTATTACTTTTATATGGACATAAAAATCAATATATTTAGATATTTGTAATAATATTTATACTCTGTTTATTAAAATAAGTTTTTAATAATAAATATGAAAAAATCGACTCTTGAAATTAGTGTAATAACTTATTTAAATTTAGGATTTGTATTGTCATGAATAATGGACTATAATGGATTTTTCTTTTATATTTACTTAACCAAATTTTTATATTTAATTTATTTTAAATAAAATTAATAAATAAAAAATAACTTGATAAATTAGTACATTATTTATTAATTAATAAATTAATAATTTATCAATAATTTATTAAATTTATTTATGTGAACCCTGCAAAATATTGTACACTGTGAAATAAATTAATAAATTTATATAAACACTGCAAAATATCGTACATATGTGAACCCTTCGAGTATCTAGTTAACCACTTAATTCATGGTTTCCTTACTTATAAATCGAACATTTTTCTTTTTGATTTGATACTAAACTCCTACAATATGACCATTTACAAGTTTGTCGCGTATAAATGCTAAACATGATAATGCTCATAGATAAAAGATAATTTATTTTTCTAATTTAGTAATAAAATATTTTAACAAATTTTATTGGTCTCATTATTTGTTCCGGTACAGGTATGAGAATGTGGATTGGTACGACATCCTAAAGAGTGTTTTAATATAAAGACGGATAAATATTTGAGGTGTTATTAATATATATATACATAGAGAGAGAGAGAGAGGGGTATACATAATTAATGGGCTGGACAACATGTAAGGTATGGGCCCATACGCAAATTTTTTCTGTTTTGTTACGGGTGGGGGAGGGGGGAAGGAAATTGAGTAAAATAATATCTGAATTAATTAATTAAAATACTAGTAACGTGAGAGTCTTATACTAGAACATTGATATCTTGTTGCATATACCTTATCTGAATCAACAAGATTATATTAAAAATAAGAACTTTAAGTTAAAGAATGTTAAAACTGAGTCAACCTATGATCAAACAGAACTTGTGCCTTTTAAGATAAACCAAAAACCCTACTTTACTTGATTTGATTTAATTAGTTTATTAATCTTGTGATTTGATTAGGAGTGGATCCACTCCCAAGCGGTAGCCTAGGCTGAGCGGCGAATAACGAAAAAAATAGAATTAAATTATATATATTTTGAGTAAGAGATAAAGTTAAGTTGATTTGAGTTTGTATAAAATAAAGTTGTGATGGTTTTAGTTGTATATGATACTATCTTAAAATTGTTTTTAGCTCCCTTTTTTTAACTCCCTTTTTAGGTTATGAGTTCAACTCCCTTTTTTTAAGAAAATATAAATACAAAAGAATATTTTATAATATCATTTTTCTCCGCTTAAGAAATATCATTTATAATTATTATAAGTTAAAATTTATTTATCTTCATTTTCACTCCCAGTTCCTCACTAGATTTGATCGTGTCGAGGTCATGTATGATCTTTAATTTGACTATAAATTGTAAGAGATAACGACTTAACTTGAGAGACATAAAACCAAATTGACTTAAACTTTTGCACTGACCAAATAAAATTGTGTTTCTTTTTTAAATTGTTTACTTTTATTTAAGCACGATCATTATGAAAATTTTGTTCAAGTTTGTTAGGAATTTTGCCTTTATTATCATTTTGTTCAAATCAAAGTTCTTTACCTAATAATGTTTTCAAATTGAATCACTTACAATATTTCTATTTTAAGAATATCAACACATAAACATAAATTGTAGAAAAATAAAGAACACAATATTTTTATGTGGTTCGGCAAGTCTAGTCCACGGGCTCCGAAAATTTCATTGGAAAGCCAATAGCACTATGGTATGATCTCATATAGAAGTTATCTGATACATATACGATTTCGAACAAAAATCAAAATCTCATATCTAAAACTTTCAACAGATAATCACTCACAGATTTTATAAGAAATGAGTCACAAAACCTTCCTAACAACTAGAAGAACAAAGATTGAACCAGAGATCAAGTAACAATGAAGAAATTAATCAAACCTTAATTGCGAGAGAGAGAAAGAGAGAGAGATCGCGACATAACAAGAAACCAATAAGAACGAGAAGAATGTGAGCATTTTCTAATTGATCAGGTAAGGGGGATTATATACTTCTGCATTAATTTGACCTAGCACAATTTAGTGGAACCTGATTTGGCCCACTAATTGTTTGGTCAACTTATCCGGATGAAGGCCATACATCCAAATTGGGCCTCACCAAAATTCAACAATCTTGAGGCACAATTAACTCTTTCATACTAGTTTTCATAGTGTTAAGACCTTCATCAGATGAATCATCCTTCATAGCCAAGTTTTGAGTAATCAGATTACTCAAGGTGTAACAAGTCCAAACATTGATTGAACTTGCTAAGTGTAACAGTTTTAGTGCCTATATCTGCTAGGGTTTCTTTAGTAGGAACTTTAGAAACTTTCACAAAATCAATGGCAATGAGATCTTTTACAAAATGGTATTTCACATCCACATGTTTTGTCCATTCATGATAAATTGGGTTCTTAAATGTATTACACTATAACTATCCAAATAAACAGTGCAACACTCTTTAAGAATTTCAATTTCATTAAGAATGCCTTGCAACCATGCCGACTCTTTGAATGCATCAATTAGGATTACACGCTCAGCCTCGGTAGATGATAAGACAACTAGAGGTTGCAACTAGGATATCCAACTCATTAAGTTTCGTCCAAGTAGGAACTGATAAGCTATTGTTGATTTGCAAGAATCATGATCACCTGCAAAATCTGAGCCTACAAAGCCAACTAAAGAAAAATTATTAGACCATTTCTTCATATTCAAACCAACATCAATAACATAGTTTAAATAAGCATAGTTTAAATATCTGAGTAGCCACTTTAAGGCTGCTCAATGATCTAGTCAAGGATTAAACATAATGATGCTCAACAAAGAAATAGAAAATGATACATCTGGCCATATATTAATCATTGAATATATCACAGAACTAATGGCAATTGAGTAATGAAAGAGTTAAGAGAAGCAAAGAAAATATTGGAATTGAATTTTTAAAGATAAATCTAAGAACTTACTAAAATTGCATTAAACCTCTTATCTAAATAAAGCGACATCTGGGTTTGAAATGAGAAATATCAAGTTTGTAAGCCTTCCTCTAGCTAGTAACTTTACATTGAGAAAGAAATAATAGCCTGAAAAAATCAAACTCTAAGCCTAGTTTTCTTTTTTAAGTTCTTAATCTTAGTTACGTACTTACTCAAAAGGAATATATCATCAACATACAACAAAAGATAAATAGATTCAAAGTCAAGAAAAGAGAAATAAAAATAGGTATCAAGCTTACTCCTAACAAAACATATTTTGGTCACATAAGCATCAAACCTTTTGTAGCATTGTTTAGGTGACTGTTTTAAACCATAAAATGATTTATTAAGTAAACATACATAATTAGGATGTTTCTTATTTATAAATCCTACTAGTTGATTCATATTAATATTCTCTTCTATTTCACCATGTAAAAATGCAGTTTTTATATCTAATTGTTCAAATTCAAGATCAAAATAAGCAACAATAGATAACATCATTTTTATGGTTTTAAATCTTACCACTGGAGAGAAAATTTCCTGATAGTCAATTCCTTCTCTTTAAGTAAAACCCTTTGGCACTAACCTAGCATTAAATCTAACAAGTTCACTAGATACAATTCCTTATTTCAATTTTATAGATCCATTAACAATTAATCAACTTACGATTTGGAGGCCTTGGAACCAAAGTCCAAGTGTTATTTACCCACAAAGACTATCTCTTTTTGCATGGCTAAAAGTCATTCCTTGCTATCTTTTGAGCTCATTGCAATTTTATAATTAGTAGGCTCAACACCCTACACATCTAAGCAAGCAATCAAGGCAGTATATATTATATCATAGGAATACTTAGAGTTAGGCTTAACCCCTCTATCTTTGATTAAGTGGTAATCAGATATATTATCATGATTAAAGGGTCTTAACACCTTCATAGAATCAGATTCTCCTCCTTAATCCTCAGTTGTGTTTTGCACATCCTCATAGGTGTCAAGAGGATTGAGGGGGTTGCCCTCCTGTTGCTCCCCATATGGACTTGCAATGGTTGTGTGCTACACCTCAATTTGATTATCCTCATTTAGAGTTTGTGATGTGGAAGTATCACTGCATGTACCTACAGAGGTGTTACGAGTTTTACAAGGAAAATCACATTCTTTGAATACAACATCTCTACTTATTATGATTCTAACACCCATTGTCTCTTTATCTCATAGCTTTTATTGTTTGGTCCCTTCTTCATATCTAAGAAAAATACATTTATGACACCTAGGGTTTAATTTCCTATCTGATTTATGTGCATATGCAAGAATACAAAATACTCTTAGATTATTCAAGTTAGGTTTCTATTATGCCAATTTTCAAGAGGGTAGGTCAAACTTAGCACACTAAAAGGACTTTCATTTACAAGGTAGGCTGCAATTTTTACAACTTCTTCTCAGAAAGTCTTAGACAAACTAGAAGTGAATAATAGGCATCTAATTTTTTATAGAAGTTTTCTATTTAATTTTTCAGTTACCACATTTTGTTGTGAAGTTTTTATAACTTTCCTATGTCTAAGTATCCATTGTTCATTGTAGATATGATAAAAAATAGGGTTACACAACTCTAGACCATTGTTAATTCTAAGAGTCTTAGACCTTTCTATCTATTTGATTTTCTACCAGATTTTTTCAACTCTTAAATTTTTCTAAAATTTTATCATTAGAGTTCATTAGAGTTAATTAGATATACCTGTACCATCTTAGAAAAATCAACAATTTTCTGTAAAAAGAATCTATTCCCACTATGTGAAGTTGCCTTTTTCAAGTCCCTACAAATCAAAATGGACATATTTTAAACATTTTTTAGACATATGCATATACCCTTAGAAAAACTTAGTCTATATTGCTTACATAAAATGCAAGTTTCACATAATGACAGAGAAGATACATAAGCATTATTACTTAGTAGTCATTGTTTACACAAGGTTCATATACATTTCTCACTCATGTACCTTTCTCACCCAGCAGTCCTTGTTAACTGAGATGAAGGAAGGAAATGTATTTGAGTGAAAAAAAAAAATCACACAACACATACAATTATTTTTTCTTAATGCTCTTTAGAACCTGTTCATATTCTTATAGATAGTCATATAACCACTTTCAGAATATAGTGCAAAAGAGAATGAAATATAGTGCAAACAATTTGATGGATCTCCTTCAAAAGATATGGATTTATATGGATTTCCTCTATAATATAGTGCAAACAATTTAATTCCTTCTAAATATCTCAATATAATGAAAATTACTTTCCATTGTTCTGTATTTTGATAATGTTTGAATGTATGCAATATGTTGCATACGTCAAACTACTATTCAAGTTAAGATACATTTCAATTTTTATTTATTTCAAGTTTCAAATTTTGATTATAAGGAATTCTAAAAACTTTATCAAACAAGTGTAAAAATATACCAAGAATTTGTCTATATGATGTTTATGAAATTGTAATTGCTTTTTTACTTTTGTGTATTTTAACCGAGAATAATATTAGCAACACCTAAATCTTTGTTGTCAAAGGGTGATGATAAAAAAATCGTTAGTGATTTGAATGCAATGAACAAATTACTCTTGCTAAAAATTAGCATATCATCCACATACAAGTATATAATCAGCATCATTATTAATCATCTTGGTACGGATGCACCTATCTACTTGATTCAAGCAAAATCCATTGAATAATACAATATTGTCAAATCTCTCAAGCCATTATTTGAGAGCCTATTTTACACCATAATATGATTCCAATTATCAGAAGAATTGGATAGTGACTGCTCAATTGAGGGAGGGTGATAAGTTTTAGAAGGGACGATATGTCGATATTGTGGGATTTAGTAGTGGCGGGGATGGAAATGGATTCAACCATGATAAAGGGGGAGATTAATTATATTTTGAGGTCCTAAATTTTTTTATTAATTATATTTTTTTGTCGTAAAAATAAATAATAAATATATATAATCAGTCATCTATGGAATTGAAATATAGAAATTAAATAAGATTTTTTTAATTAATATAATTTATTGAGTTTAACTGTGAATTTAAATCAGACCCTTATAGCTTCACCAAAAATTTTGACTTAAACTATTAATGAGGCCCCAAAAAATCTTTTTATGGAAGCGTTCACGTGACATAACATCTAAGAATAGTAAAATAATAGAGAGATTCTCAGCTAGCTCAAATCTAACAAATTAGCATATACCAAATTAATCATTAAACATCAAATAAAGAGGATATTTATTAGTTTTTAGCTTATAGATTTTTAATTAAATTAACCTTATGTTTATTCACCCTTATAAATTTCGTCCGAGAGAGTTTCCCAATAATATGTAACTTAGAAAAGGAGTGGTCTGGGAACATATCACGCCTGCTCAGATATTGCGACATCTTTAATAGTAAAAGACACGCGTACAATTAACACATGATACTTGCTTGAAATTGCTAAGAACGTACTCGTCAATTATTTTCCAGGCTTCATATGAAAACAAAAACATCCCATTTTTGAACACTGATCATCAAGTAGCACGTGAAAAGCAAGATGGAAGGATGTATTAACTTATACGTGACTGCAAAACTAATTTATTTACGGGTGCGTAGAGAAAATTCACGATACCATTAACCGGCTAAAACGAAATCATAGCTAACTTTATGGTTTAATAAATTATATTAAATTAACTACCAATTTAATTCAGATTTAATTAAAAAAAAATCTATTTAGAGAAAATCGGTCACACAATCAAATTAAATTGCTTATTATCATATTTATATTTATTTAGCTTTTTTATATTAATATTATATTAACTTTTCTTTATAGTTTTTTATTGGAAAAACTAAGATAAATTTTTTAAAATTTAATATAAATTATAATAATGCTCAAAATTTTTATTAATTATAATAGCAGCTTAAGTTTAAATTATAATAAATTTTAATTAAAAATTATTGAAAATTGTTGAAATAGTCATATGTATGTTATGTGGCCGTTAAATAATTATTAAGATTATAAAATTGACTTAATTTAAAATTGTATTTATATTTTTATCTCTTTAATTTAAATTTAAATTTTTTAACTTATTTTTTTTATTTTTTTATTTTTATTTCTTCTCTATTTCCACTTACCGACCTTCACCATTCTCCACCTCCACCACTACCATCATCGATACCGCCAACCTCCACTGTTGAAAAAAAATATTAAAATATTATTTTATTTTCTCCATCTTTCTTTCTCTAACTCTTAAATATCAAAATATTAAATTATTAAATTTATATGTAAGGTGGTTTACTACCGCTACCACCAACATTCATCGCCGATATAAAAATATTAAAATTTTAATTATTTTCTTAGTATTTCTTAAATATTAAAAATTTAATGATAAAAATTTAAAATTTTGAATTTTTATATTGGCGGAAGCAATGGTGGAGAGGTGATGATAGCGGCGGCGAATGAGGATGGTGGCAAACGATGTGGTGAAAATGAAGAAGTCAAGAAAAAAATAGTTAAAAAATTATATTTAAATTAGAAGAGGTAAAAATATAAATAAAATTTTTAAATTTGATCAAATTTAAAATTTAAATAGTTATTTAATGGCTACGTAACATACACATGATAATATATCTATTTTTAATAAAATTAAGAATTTATTATAATTTAAATTTAAAATTAAGTATTCATTATAATTATTAAAAAATTTGACTGTTCATTCTAATTTTTCTTAAATTTTGGAAATTTATACTAGTTTCCCCATTTTGATATTAAATATACTTAATATATTTACTAATATTTAGAGCAGTAATAATTTTTATTTAATATTTTAGCTAACAAAATAGCTTACTTTGTAGAGGTTGAACATCTTATTTTAATTTTATTGTGTTCTGTGAAGATACCAAATTTAAAAAAAAAAAATTAAATAATATGGAGCTCGACCGTTTCTAATTTTATTCAATCTTTTACTTAATAAATCATTATATATATATATATATATATATATTTTCTTTAAATTCGATATCTTCACAAGACACAATAAAAAAGAGTGAATTTTCATTTTTATTATTGAAGATGATTTAGGTATATTAAAATCTTTATAAATTAATAATTTTGAAATTTAAAAAATTTTTAGTTGCGACCAACAAAATTTTTATCTAAGTAAATTTATTAACTTATCGAATATTAATGTATTAAAATTTGAAATCTCACACTAACTTATTAATTGTAATTTATTAATATGAATTTATTATTGATTATTAGTTTAGTATAAATTTTAAATGAAAAATAATGGGTCACCTACGAGTTAATACTAAACCTTATCCAAAAATTTCTCCAAAATTTACAAGCTATTTAGATTATTAGGCCGCCCGAATAAAAAATATCAATACAACTTTTAAGTTGGCGACAAAAATACTTAAAACCCGAACCATACGGTACATAAACACCCATAATTTGCGTGGGGAATGAAAGCTCGAATGCAGGACGACATGATCTACTGATTGTAAAATTCCAAGTTTAAAACGTCGTTTAAAAATTAGAATAAGTTATTGACAAGTCAATAGTAGATTCACATTGGAGAAAGTGGGGCAATTGCTGCCCCTATATACTTTTCAAACTTTAGGTTTTTATCCATACTAAATAAAAAATTAATATAATTTTGCCCCACTAAACTAATATTAGACATATAGTTTAAGATTAACAAGTCTTAAATTATTTATCATTTTTTTTTAGTTTAATTTTTTTTCAAAATATTAAGTTTTAAATGATATTTTTTGTTTAAAAATTTAATTTTAAATATATAAAATATTATAGAGTTATATAATATATTTAATTTTCTAATTTTAATCATTTTTTTTTATAATCAAGTATTATTTTGTTATAATCAAGTATAAAATTAATAAATATATATATATTAATATTTATTTATTTATTTATTATAAAATATTATATATTTATCAAATTTGTAAACTTCATCTTATATCCTGAATTATTTTAGCAATCAATTCTTTCTTGAAATCCTGAATCCACACTGTTGTAATTAGCAATCAACTCTCATTCTAAAAATTCTCTTTTATCTTACACAACGTCGAATGAGAGGCTATTTCTGGTCCGGTCTGGTCCACAAAAAAACTGAAGAAGGTTCGCGAAATAATTTTCTTCATTTACTATTTCCACCAAATTTATTTAATTTTGTTTGTATTTAATTCTACAAATTATATCTCCATTTAAGGACCACGAAAAGAATATTCTCCATTTACTATTCCACCAAATTAAATTAATTTTGTTTGTATTTAATTCACGTGACGTGGAAAAATGGGACCACTTTGTATTTTATACATACACAAGTTAGTACTATTCTCTAATAGGGTTAAAACTTAAAAAGCGTATCATTCACAAGCACTTAGGGATTTGTCTTCAAAGAAGACAATTAAGTTGACACATGATTGGACAGCTTATAATGAGTATTGACATGTGAAACAATGGGAGAAAATGAAAAATAATTGAAGATTCGTACATTGGATAATATATTGAAAGGGAATTTGTTATACTGACTAAGTATATTTATTATTCAATAATTAGTGATGTTTTAACATAATATATATTTCATCAGTAAAAATTTATAATAAATAAAATTATTAGTAAGAATTTAAATAAATAAAATAATGATAATTTAGCTATTATTATATTATCTCAACGTGGTCCACATTTTATTTTAATCTTATCATGATACAATTGCGGTCCCAAAAAATCTACGTGGCAAATATTTTGAAGTAGAATATTACAAGTTTTTTTAATAAGAAGAATCTGAATTGGGAATAAACTCATTTTATACGATTCTATACAACAATTTAGATTATCCCTTTTTACCTAAATTATTACTTTATTTCTCGACTTTCAACATTTATTCCTTTTAATCTTTAAATTTTCAGATGATTCAGGTCAATTTTTAATATCTTTTGAATATTATATTTTTGATCTTAGAATAAATATTAATTGGATAGAAAATAAAACATCTAAAATTAATATGATCTTTTAGATATATACTAAAATTTTGATAAATTAATAATATTAAAATTAAATAAATTTATTAATTTAACAAAATTAATAAGCTGAAGAAAGTTTTTAGAAAATAAGATTCAATATCTATAATAGATCATATTCTAAAAAAAATATCTCAAAACAAAATAATGTTAATATTGAATAATTTTTTATTACTGAGAAAATTATATTAGAATTTTTTATCAATTTAAAAAAATTTAAAATAAGATCTAAGTATAAATCAATTGCAAAAATATATAATCAATGATTGTTTCCTATTTTTAAAAAACTCACAATTAAATAATAAATTCTATATTTTAAAAAATTATTAATTTATGTATTAAATTAAATGTATATAAATTTTTAAAAATATATTCTTTTATAAATTTAATATATTATTCTCACGACCAACAAATAATATTATTTAAATAAAATTATTAATTTATAATTTGGGTTCTTGCAGCATTAATCATTTTAGGCGGGACATAGCGCCTTGATACAGTTTGAGGCAATCAAGTGCCAATCCATTCATGGTCCGAGACAAATGATAGTTAGGGTGAGCATTTTTTGTTCTTAATTTTTTTAAAATTAAAAATTTGTCATATATTTATTAAAAATTTATAAATAAATCTTTAAATCCATGCGTTAAATTTTATGAACATTTCTCATTATTAAAAATAGAAAATTTTAGTTCTCGTGTAGTTCGGATTTCAAAAATTCATTCATGTATAATTTTACGAAAAATATTTTAATCCATGTATAGTTTAAATGATACTTTTTAATTCATATGAATGAATTTCATACAACAATATAGATGTGAATGTTGATATATCATGTTATATAACTAAAAATTTGTATTTATTACTAAATTAATCCGAACTTATTAATTTATTATTTTCTTATTTAACTTATTTATTTAAATATGGTTTCATATGAAACAATCGAAAGGATCCCACTAAATCAATCCGATTTGTTCTCATGAAGACACAACTCGATCAAAATCAAATCGTTTCGATCGATTTTTTTTCATTAAAAAAATCAAATTAATTCTATATGCTTTTTTTTTGTCAAAACATTAGACTGTGTTTCATTTTATATATTTCCCTAATTTTTTATTTTAAAAAAATAGAAAAAAAAATTTCTGATTATAATTAAAAAAATTAATAAGGGAGAGACAAAAGTGGAAATAATGAAAAATTAAAAATAAAAGAATAATAAATACAAATTTTTTGTGAGTTGACATATTATATTAATACATCACGCCAGCATGATTATCTACCCGATTATAAAATATCTTAATTAAAATACACAAATTAAAAAATTAACCAAAAATTAAATAGAAAACAATTTATATGCTAAAATATATAAAAACTAAAAACTAAATTAAAATTATGAAAAAATTATAAGTCATTCACTTAAAATTTTATAAATAAATTATTTTTATTCACTCTAATTTTTATAGAATATATATCCCGCACACCATCCCTAATCACCTACCTCGGGCTCCGCTCAGGTGCGAGGCACACATGCGAGCGCCCAAGCATAAATCAGGTTTAGAACTTGCAATTTAAAGTAAAAGTCTAGTGTCATGCTATGGTAGTCATGATCCATATGGATTCTAAAGAGGCTGGATTGTGTGGCACCAGTTTGCATGACGCCCATACAGTCCATGCAATCCAGACTATCAGCTGTAATCCCATGTCACTAGGCAAGCCATGTCGCTCTAGGACGAACTGAATCTTAAAAAATATGAGGGTCACTGCATTTAACTCGATGGCCCGCATGATTTTAAAAATTTTTCTTTCTTCCCCGCCTTCTTCCTTCTTTCAACCCCCTCTTATTTTCTTTTATTTCTTTCGTACCCTTTTCTCCATTAATGGACTTTTGACGCTTCATATTACCCTCTATCAACGAACCCATTCGAGCTCACAAACCCGTTTTCTCCCTTAAAAAAACTCAATGTAGAGTAATTCTCGTGGAATAACTCTAAATAACTCTACGGGGCGAAATGATGCAAACCTCACCAAGGATGATGAGGCCCAACCTCAATAAGGTTCTTTTGCCAATGATCATTCTAATTCAGATTCAAAACAACACAGAAAATAAGATCCTAAACCGTTATCTATGAAGAGATAAGAACCAAAGGTATAAGAAAAAGGGGTAGACACCACACTCAAGAACAAGGAAGGATGTGAGTGATAAGTCTAGGATTGAACGCCACAAGTATAAACTTGATAAGTTTAGAAATAGTTCTTTGAAGAACCAAGAGAGAAACTCTCACAAATTCATTCATCAAAAGTATTATGAACCAAAGGAATACATTTATGAGTATTTATACTTGGAACATCCCACCAAGAATAGGAAAATCCAAAAGACAAAGATAATTAAAGCTACAAACAAGCTTTAAATAACATTAATAAATAAGCAGTAAATATAGCTTTGAATAACTAAATGACTAGATTCGATGTATCTTTGACTCCATTAAGTAGACTGTATCCAGAATTGTTAATTTACTCCAACGTCCTCAAAGAAGCTTGAATAACATTAATAAAGTTCTTGTGAATACATTTTCCAATTCGGGTCAGATTGGACGCATGATTTGAACTTGAACTCGATACTTCCTTAATTAAGCCATTTAAGGTTGCCTCCAACTTCTTAGCTCTTACCCTTGTAATTAGACCTCCATTAATGCTCAAAGGATCTTGTGAAACTTTAACAGAGCTCACAATCTTATTCGCATCATTCCCCTCTTCTTGAAAAGGATTTGCCCTCAAATCTTCACCTACATCAAAAGGAGATAAATCAGCAACATTAAAACTTGCACTCAGATTATGCTCACCAGGAAGGGTCTAATTTGTAAGCATTATCATTGATCCTTTCAGTCACTTGAAAAGGACCATCTCCTCTTGGAAGTAGCTTAGAACGCCTTTGAGCATGAAATCGTTCCTTCCTAATATGCAACTAAACCCAATCTCCTGGTTTAAATATAAGCTTCTTGTGCCCTTTATTAGCTTGGTTAGCATACTGTTCTATCCTTCTTTCAATGTTTTGCCAAGCCTTCTCATGAATTTGCCTAACAAATTCAGCCTTCTTCTTTCCATCTAAGTTGACACGCTAATGCACAGGTAAATAAATTAAATCCAAAGGAGTTAGTGGAAACCATACACAATTCCAAAAGGTGAAAACTTAGTTGCTGAATGCACACTCCTATTATATGCAAATTCCACATATGGCAAACACTCTTCCCATGTTTTCAAGTTCTTTTGTATTATTGCACGCAACAAAGTAAATAAAGTCTTATTGACTATCTCAGTTTGACCATCAGTTTGTGGATGATAAGAAGTAGAAAATAGAAGCTTAGTTCCTAACTTTCCCCACAAAGTCTTCCAAAAATAGGTTAAGAACTTTGCATCCTTATCTGAAACAATACTCCTACGCATGCCATGCAAATGTACAATTTCCTTGAAAAACAAGTCAGCAACATGTGATGCATCATTGGTTTTGTGACATGCTATAAAATGTGCCATTTTTGAAAACCTGTCAACAATCACATAAATTGAATCCCTTCCCCTTTTTGACCTAGGTAAACCTAACACAAAATCCATAGATATATCATTCCAAAGTTCACTAGGTATAGGCAAAGGAGTATACAAACCATGAGGCTTAATCTAAGACTTAGCTTGCCTACAAGTAACACATTTCTCACACACTTTCTCAACATCACATTTCATGTGAGGCCAAAAGAAGTGTTCATGCAAAAAATCTAAAGTCTTAGATATGCCAAAATACCCCATCAAACCACCTCTGTGGGCTTCTTTAACAAGTAATTCACGCATCAAACATTTAGGCACATAATTTATTTTTCCTAAACAGAAACTCATCATGCCTAAAGAAATTGTCACATGCCATTTTCTTACATGCATTGAATATATTGCCAAAATCAAAATCATCAACATACAAATCCTTCATGTATTCAAAGACTAATAATTTTGCATCTAAAGTTGAGAGTAAGGCATACCTTCAAAATAATGTATCTGCCACAATATTTTCCTTACTTTGCTTGTACTTGATCACATTGGGAAACATTTCAATGAATTCTACCCACTTGGCATGTCACTTGTTTAGCTTGTGTCAATGAATTCTACCCACTTGATCACATAAGGAAACATTTCAAAGATTCATGATCGGTGTGAATCACAAATGCTTTTGGCCAAAGATAGTGCTGCCAAGTCTCTAATGCTTTAATCAATGCATACATCTCTTTGTCATAAGTAGGATAATTCAAGGTTGCCTCGCTTAGTTTTTCACTAAAGTAAGCAATGGGACGTCATTCTTGCATTAGGACAGCTCCAATATCTATTCCTGAAGCATCACACTCAATTTCAAAGGTTTTAACAAAGTTAGGCAAAGTAAGAACATGAGCATTAGTTAATTTCTCTTTAAACAACAAAAATGCCCTATCCTATTTTTCTCCCCACTTAAACCCAACATTCTTTTTAATTACTTCAGTCAAAGGTGCAACTAGGCTACTAAAATCCTTCACAAATCTTCTATAAAAACTAACTAAACCATGGAAACTCCTAACATTACCCACACTAGTAGGCCTCGGCCAATCCTGAATTGCCTTAACCTTATCTTCATCCACCTCAATTCCCTTAGTACTAACAACAAATCCAAGAAATATAAGCTTATCCGTGCAAAAGGTACACTTCTTGAGATTAGCAAACAAATTTTCTTTCCTTAAAAGGTACACTTTTAGACAACCATAAATTTTCCAATAAAAGCACGCAAAACATAGTTCATCAATCTCATGAAAGTATTAGGTGCATTAGTTAATCCAAATGGCAGAACTAACCATTCATATATAAACCATATTTTGTTTTAAATGCAGTTTTCTATTCATCACCTTCTTTCATCTTAATCTGATGATATCCACTTTTATGATCAATTTTTATAAAAACACAAGAACCATGCAATTCATCCAACATGTTATCTAGTCTAAGAATGAGATGTTTATACTTTACAATGATATTGTTGATGGCGCGATAATCAACACACATTCTCTAAGTCTCATCCTTTTTAGGAACAAGTAATACAGGAACCGCACAAAGACTCATGCTCTCATGCACTCATGCACTCATGCACATACCCTTTCTCCATAAGCTCACTGCCTTGTCTTTGAAGCTCCTTTGTCTCCTCAAGATTGCTCCTATAAGTTGGCCTATTTGGAATTAATGCTCCAAGTATGAAGTCAATTTAATGTTAAATTCCCCTTATTTATGGTAAGCCATTAGGTATCTCCTTGGGAAACACATCATCAAAATCCTGCAAAAGAGAAACAATAGAACTTGGTAAAGCCGTTAAGTTCGTTAGCATTAAAATAAGCTTCCTGGTACAAAAGTATGTACATAGACTGTCTCAAAAACAATGTTTTCTTGACTTCACTCTCTTTTGCAAAGAAACTCACTCTTTCTCTATCTTTCTTTTCCTTTATAACAGAAACTTCTTTTTCTTTTCCACTCTTTTCTTTTTCTTTTCCACTCTTTTCTTTTTCTCTTGCTTCTGTCTCACCTTGTTTTGAACTCTCACTCTCATTTTTTAAATCACTCTCCCTTTTATACCTCATTTGATCATTATACACTTGTTTTGGAGTTAAAGGAACAAGAGTAATTGACTTCTCATTGTAACATAAAGGAATACCGATTGGTATAACCATCATGTTTTACACGTCTGTCATACTGCCATGGTCACCCCAAGAGTATATGTCCCGCATGCATAAGCGCTACATCACACAACACCTCATCCTTATACTTCCTAATAGATAAAGAAACTAGTACTTGCTTGTTCACCTTGATCTCTCCACAATCATTCAGCCATTATAGTTTATACGGTCTAAGATGTTTCATGGTAGGCAAACACAATTTCTCAACTAATTTAGTACTAGCAACATTAGTACAACTACCTCCATCAATAATCACACTACATACCTTGTTATTCACATGACATCTAGTATGAAAAATGTTGTCTCGCTGTACCTTTTCCTCTTTGACTTGTGCACTCAATGCACACCTCGCCACTAATGCCTCACCATCCATGGCATACTCAATATCACTTGCATCTTCCAAAGATGGCATAGAATCCTCATCTAATTCACTTTCAATCTCCACATCACCATCATCTCTCAAAAGCATCACCCCTTTATTTGGGCATTGAGATGCAATATGATCAATCCCCAAGCATTTAAAGCATTTGATATCTCTATTTCTAGAAGTTTGGGAATCAGATTTACCTTTGCTCGGTGGTCCTCCCTCTTTGCTGTCTTTGGAGGTTTCAACCTTAGATTTGAAATTAGGCTTTTCTTCTTTTTTACTCCAATTTGGTTTCCATGTTGAAGAACTCGAATTCTGCCCAACTCTAGAGTAACTCTTCCTCTTTTGTTGCTGCTCCCCTTTCATGGCCATGTGCACCAAATCAGTCAATTCCACATAGTGTTGTAATTCCACCACATCTCTAATCTCTTTGTTTAGCCCAATCAGAAAACGTGCCATGGTAGCCTCTCGGTCTTCCTCCACATTTGCTCTAATCATGGATATTTCCATTTGTTTGTGATAGTCTTCAACACTTTTTGAACCTTGAGCAAGGCCTTGCAATTTTTGAAACAAGTTCCTATGATAGTGATTTGGAATGAATGGTCTTCTCATGACTTGCTTCATCTCATCCCATGTATCAATAGGTCTTTCTCCAAACTGCATCTTAGTAACCATATGCTGATCCTACCATACTACTGCATAATCTGTAAATTCCATAGCGGCCAACTTAACCCTTTTCTCCTCAGAGTAGTTATGACAATAAAAAGCTGACTCCACTCGCTTTTCCCACTCCAAATACACTTTAGGATCATTCTTTCCTTGGAAAATAGGAATCTTCATTTTGATGCTTCCCAAGTTGTTATCTATTCTATTTCTATGTCTAAAAGTTCTATCTCCATTCCTATGCCCAAATCTACCCAAATTTGCATTTGAGGCTTCATCAACATCTTCTGAATCTTCATAATAATCCTCAAAGTTTGTTCTAGGCAGATTCCTTTCCCTTCCTTGCACGTTAGGGATAGTAGTAGGCTATCCCATTTGTGCGCTTGCCTCCACATTAGCTATTCTCTCATTCATATCTTCAAATCTTAGTTCCATTTGATCAAATTTATATTCTAAAGATTTAAAGAATAGTTTGAAATCAATCTTCTCTAGAACTTCATCATCTAAATTCACAACCTTGTTTTTATCTTTAAACATGTTTCACAACCTAAAAAAGACAGATTAGTAAAAATCCTCACCACTATTTTACATGCTTCACTCAAATGATGGCACTCAACTCCCGTGTTTTTACATAAAATTTGACTTTTTCCCTCTTATGAGCTCACACACTTTAGCCTTTTTCCACTCTTAACTTTTTCTCTTTAGTTCCTTATTGAACTAAATCAAACTCAAATCAAATTAAACTTGCAACAATCTAAAACCAACAGATTAGATCACAAGGAATAAGAATGGACACAAAAGCAAGAAATTTTAGGAGACACAAAGATAGATAGAATTTTAATAGAAGAATATGATTTATGAAGAATAAGAATACTAAGAATCAGAAGACAAGAAATCAAGAGATTTTTGTGAAACTAGGGCTGATGTTTGATTTTAAGGCCTAATTACTCAATCTAGGCAGAATACAACCTAAGAGTTCAATGGAACTAGAAAGTCATGAATTTGATTTGCATCAATACTTTCAAAAAAAAAAAGAGAAATTACATCAATGTTTTTTTTTTTTTGTATTTTCGTTTCTTTTGATGTTATACTGAAGTTTTTTTGCTAATTTAGACAAATTGTAGTTTTTATAGAACAAGAACAAGATAGCAAGCAATAGTTCAAATAAATGACTTTCTAAATTTATTTTTTTAAATACGAATATCAAAATAGCAGATTTGGAAGAAAAAGATTGAAGGAGTAGATGGAAGGATGCTACTAAGGAAGATAAGAAGAACACAAAATTCAAAGAAAAAAAAATGTGAAATCAAGAAGCATAGTTATAATGAAATAAAAGGATAGATGAAACCTAATTTAGAACCAAAGCTGTGATACCAAATGATGCAAACCTCACCAAGGATGATGAGACCCAACCTTAATAAGGTTCCTTTGCCAAGGATCGTTCTAATTCAGATTCGAAACAACAAAGAAAATAGGACCCTGACCCATTATTTATGAAGAGATAAAAACCAAAGGTATAAGAAAAAGGGGTAGATGCCACACTCAAGAACAAGGAAGGATGTGAGTGATAACTCTAGAATTGAATGCCACAAGTATAAACTTGATAAGTTTAAAATAGTTATTTGAAGAACCAAGAGAGAAACTCTCACAAATTCATTCATCAAAAGTAGAGATGTCAATCTGGGTCGGCCCGGCCCTACCCGGCCTAGCCCGTATTAGACCCGAGCCCGTTTAGGCCGGGCTGGGCTCGGTCTGTTTTGATTCGGGACGGACTCGGGCTGGTGCGGGCCTAAAAAATTTAGACCCGGCCCGAGCCCGATTAAAACGGGCTGGGCTTTAGCCTAAGGGTACTGTTTACTGTACAATGCGCGGATACTGTTGACTGTACACTGCACGGGGGTACTGTTCACTAGAGGGCACTGTTCATTACAGGTGACCTGTATACCCGCGGGACGAATTTGGCCCGTTTAAAAAATAGACCGGATGGGCCAGCCCGCGAATATATAATTCATGCCCAGCCCGCCCCCGTATACGGGCCGGGCCAAGCTCGTACCCACATATTGCGGGTGCGGGTATAGATACGGGTCGGGCTTTAACGGGCCGGGCTGAACGGATTCGGGCCGGCCCGGCCCAAATTGCCATCTCTAATCAAAAGTATTCTGAACCAAAGGAATACAGATCTGAGTATTTATACTCAGAACATCCCTCTAAGAATAGAAAAAGCCAAAAGACAAAGACAATTAAAGCTACAAGTTTAGATGCACCTCATATATCAATACAGAATAAATAAGCAGTAAATATAGCTTTGAAGGACTAAATGACTAGATTCGATGTATCTTTGACTCCATTACGTAGACTGTACCAGAATTGTTAATTTACTCCAACGTCCTCAAAGAAGCTTGAATAACATTAATAAAGCTCTTGTGAACACATTTTCCAATTTCTGGCAGATTGGATGCATGATTTGAACTTAAACCCAATACTTAATTAAGTTATTTAAGGCTGCCTCCATCTTCTTGGCTCTTGCCCTTGTAATTGGATCTCCATTGATGCTCAAAGGATCTTGTGAAGCTTTAACAGATCTCACAATCTTATTCGCATCACGAAGAGCCTCGACCTATGAAGAGCCCTTCGACCCTTAGAGTTACCCTACAGGTCAAAATGTCTTGACTTGTGAAGGGCTCTTCGACTCTTAGAGTTATTCTATGGGTTAAAGGGCCTCTACCTGTAAAGGGAGCCCCATCAACCTATTGAGTACATTTTCTTTTTGTTAATTTTGAAGTATTTTTATATTTATTAGCTTAAATTTTTAGGGTGATCAACCTCCAATCCATCCCCATTTTGAACTCATAATTGAAGATAGTCTCCGCTTCAAGTACCATACTACTATGATAACAAAGCAATAAGTTATGATCATCGACATAAAAACGAAGCTCAATCATAGATAGTTGCAATTGTTTAGAGTAACTTGCCTAGGCCGATTTCTTGATGTGAAAGTAGATCTTACCAATTCTGGTCATGTTATAAATAGTTTTCTTCTCTGACAAGCCGAGTACAAGAAGAAATACAAGTTATGGTTTAGACATCATAAGAAGTATCTGCGGTTCGGTCTTAGGGAATTCGCAATGGTGATGGGACTAAAATGTGATGAATACCTTATGGACCATATTATCAAGCAGATAGAAAAAGATAACCATCTTTTGAGTAAGTATCTTAGAGAGAAGAGTGATACAACTTTCAGAGATTACATGGAGATTCAAATCAAATATCCAATGAAGATAATGAATACCTATATATTTTAGATTTTCTCGACAACATATAAAATTTTTAGAATACAATCTCCTTTTTTCTTTACAAATTTTTCCTAGAGATCTTCTTTGGTATAATAGCCTTGCAAACTACAATTTTAATGTCATAAATTATCTAGAAAAACTCATCAACGTGTTTGTCGGTTATTCTTCAATTATGCAAGTCGCCAAATTACAAGCGCTTCATTGTATTTTAAATGAAATTCACCAGAACCATTTTCCATTGTTGTGGGGGCGAATTAAGGTTAAAAGAAAGTGACTTGGTCATGCCTTTAAGGTATCTCTCTCAAAGTTCCCATTATCCATAAATTCTCACCGACAATCTCAAGGCTTAATTTCGTGTCATGTAAGATGTTTCAAACATTTGCATCTTTGAGGGATATGGGTTTAGACTTCAGTGATTTTTAATTACAAAATTTTAATACTTATAAAATGAATGATTCTAGGTTAGTTATTGATTAGTTGAATGAGATTCAAGCAATACTTGATCAGTTTGCACAAAATAATTTGCTATAGAATCATTTGTTGTAACAATTGTTTTAGACAAATTGCCTCCATCTTTGAAGAATTTCAGGAATGGTCTTAAGAACCAAAATGAAGACTTGACTCTTGAACATTTAAATGATCATCTACGCATTGAGGAAGCCTTACAAAAAAACAAAAGGCAAGGATGGAAGTGAACATACTAAAAAAATTAATGTTGGCTAAGATGAGGGGAGTTCAAATAAGAAGTTTGGAAAGTCTAAGAAAGGAAAGAAATCTTCTGTTATGTCAACGGAAGACAAGAAAAGAAAAAGTGCTTGTTTCCATTGTGGAAAGTTCAGACATTTTAAGAAAGAATGTTGTATCTTAAAGAATAAGAGAAAAGCACCGAAAAACGTTGTGGCTAGAAATTGTAGGGCCAATGCCATTAAAAAGAATGTGAGTTTTTGTCGGAAAATATAAAACTATATTTAAATTTAAAAAATTAATTTATAAGTGCATGTAAACATTATTGTCTCTTCATGTTTTATTACATAATAATTGATGATTTATGATTTATGAATCATTGTTGAATACATGAATTTGTTATATTTGAATTACTTTTTTTAATTAATTTAAGTTTAGAACTTGTATGTTAACAAAAAAAGTTGCATGAAAACAAGTTGTAGATATTCTAGATGTACTTTAATTGTTACATGGTGATTTGTGTGACACGTATGTATGCTACATCAATTTTGATTGATAACTGTAGTAGATGTTATTTATATCTTGCATAGTAAATATGAATGATAGAATTTTCTACTAATCACAATGAATAGAATTTTAATGTGATTTTAATATTAAATGGCCTAAAAGGATATTTTATGCAAGTTTGACTGCAAAATAAATAGTTTCCAACGGGTTGAGGCATTGTTGAGAGCGACATTAAAGTTCTACAGTGAGTGGTTGATATCCACATTTGATAGAGGTGTCATAACTTAGAAAATTATTATGACCAAATGTTTTGTAAAAGATCAATTGATTAAGAATTGAAAGGGGCTGAGTCACAAGCCTATATTTTATAGTCACCGATGATGAACCTTACTCAACTCTTACTAAACTTAAGTCTTAAGCTCAATAAGACAAATTACATTATTTCTTGTGACCGTAAACATCAAAGTAAACATTTCATCCCAAGGGAATGTAATCGGAAGGATAATGTGAATGATAAGTTTTAAGCTCTTAATAAATTTATAAGAACTTATATTTTGATATGTCAAGTTACGAGATATATTTGATAAATCTACCAAATGAATGTGACACTTCTGTTGAGTTCAAAAGCTTAGCTTTAAAGCATTCATGAATTAAGATATATGACACATAGATATTGATTGTGTCGGGCAAATTTTTCTGAACACTTAATAAGAATAAGTCATAAGTGTGAGACATGTTTTATTAATTGTATAGGATATATAGTTCTAAGTTTATAGTATCATACATTCTTGTTAGTCCTAATGTATTATCAGTAAGTGAAGATTTAAGTTCAAAATATATCTCTATTCCTGCTTGAAAATTTGTATCGAGTTAAAATATTTTTTAAAAGGTGGGGGATTGTTGGAAATAATTATCAAATCATTTTAAATAATTTTTGTTCTTAGAGAAGAGTAATAATAAAAAAAAATACAATTGAAGAGTAATAAATCTAACTGTCTAGATTAAATTATTAAAGATGCAATTGAAAAGTGATAGTCTTTAAAATGATATAACTTTTTAGAAGTAATTTTTAGAATCTAAAAATACTCATGTACTCTAAACTTTCTGAACAAAAGCTTAAAAAAATTTCATAATACAACCTCTTATTTCTCTACAAAGTTTTCCTACGGATCTTCTTTGATATTGTAGCCTTATAAACTATAATTTCATCATCATAAATCATCGTCATCGTGATGAAAATCATAAATAATCTAGAAAAAACAAATCAAAGTGTGTGGGTTGTTCTTGAATTGTGCAAATTGTCTAACAACAAAAGCTTCACTGTATTTTAGAGAAAATTTTTCAGAACCATTTTATACCGTTGTGGAGCAAATTAAGACCTAAAAAAAGCAACCTGATCGTACTCAGAAGCCATCTCTCTCAAAATTCCCATTACCCACAAATTCCCACTAACATGAGGCGTTGTATAAGGGCATTAATTATAGGAGAATAAAACGTTGTTCACTGTTGCATCTAAAGTATAGAGGGGCTGCAAATTTGATTATGGATCTTGTTGTGGTATGATATACTGTATGTTTCTTTGGCTGTTCTAATACATTTATTGCTTGTCCCAAAAAACAAGGAAGAACACAAAACTAAAGCGAACTTGGTAAAAGAGTTGTAGGTTGATAAACAAACAAATTTATCAATAGATAATGTACTTTATTTATTTATTCATTTTAATTCTTATTTTAGAGAGTGAGAGAGGGATTTTATTCACAAATAATGAATGGACCTATTAAAAGAGTAGTTCACACCATCATATCATTATTTCAATGATCTGTGGCTGTGCAGTTTTCCTTTTGAAATATTTTTATTTATTTATGAAATCGATAATAATATTAAAACTGATACAATAATAATTTTACGATACAATAATATATTTTATAATAATAATATATATTATAACAATATTATAATAATAATATATATTATAACAATATTATAATAATAATTTTACCATATAATATTATATATTCTAAACTAATCCGAGGTTATTAAGATTATTTATACACTGTATATACACGTGATCGATCAAGGTGAACCAACATCACTTATATTTTTAATAAGATAATGTGAATCACATTTTAATTAATTAGTAGAAATATAATATATCCATGAAACATTCAGATGGGGACATTCATTGAACATATGGTGCGAAGTGATAACAAAAGATATGAGAAAAGTATATAGTAAAATAACTCTTACTCTTTTCCGAGTATAATGGAATCGAATTAAATAAAAAAATATTATTTATTTCAATTTAATTCTCCCTCAAAATATCAAATTAAGTAGAGATTTTATGAAATTACACGGATGTTCACCAAACTTAGTTCTTTTACCAGTTACTACATGATTAATTACTTTTTTGTAAAAATACTACAATTTACAATGATCGTAAGGCCTCTCATAAATATTAGGATGAAATATATCCAGAAAATAATAATAATACAAATAATCAAACAATCTCAACCCTAATCGGGGTGCCTTCAAATGCTAACCATTCTAGAATTTGAGTCTTCAATCCCTAATCCAAGGATATTCACACTAAAGTTTATTTGATGATTCTAAATACAAAATTAATAGCCTTAAGAACTAAATTTTGAAAGAAGCAAAAATCATAAAAAATTCCAATTAGAACTCATTACTTGAAGGATTACTTGAGCTTTTCAAATTCCTTAACGAGGGTTGTTGGAATATAATGGATTTTATTCTCATTTAATTATCGGAGAAGGGAAATAGTTTGGAGACTCATTTTCATTTCTGGACAATTGTTTTCATTCCAGTCTAGGAGAGTGTTCTTCATATAATGACAAAAAAGAGGTAAATTTCATTATTAATATATTTTGATAATTATTATCATCAGTAATCTCATTTTTATTCTTATTTCTCAATGTAACTAATCAAACATTATAAAATTTACTCATTTAATTCCCAATAAAACCAAACGTGCAGCCCTAAAAAGTAATTCAATTCTAACTCCTAAAGATTTTGAGTAAGTACGTGCAACTTGAAACAAATCAAATAGTAATAATCTTCCTTTTGGAATTTACGAAAAGACTTCCCTTTTACCAATACGTAAAAGGCGAAAGTGCATGAACTTACCAATACATTATTTAGTACATGTTGAGAAAAAATAAATCTCTCTCATTCGCATTCGTTCGTTATAAATATTTGCTCCCTTCAATTCAACATACAAATGCATTAAAAATCCAATTTCTCTCTCTCTCTCTCTCCTCCCTATCTTCAATCCTTCCTATCAGAGCGTTTTTAACATATTCATTCCTCTACGGGAGTAGTACTAGCTAGAACTAGTACTCCACTACAAAGCAGCTCCATGTTGAAACCTCAACTTCACCAGCTAAAATCAGTTCAAACCCTTTTCCCTCCGACTCACACAACATTCATTATTGGCGCTAGTGCTTTGCTTCCATCTCATTCATGGCGGCCAAAATATCAAACAAAAGGAAACAGAAAAGCCGGTCGCCTTGGATTCTCTACGAGCACCATAAAAGCTGTAGCATTTAGCGACAGCGAAACCGAAAAGTCTAGTACTGTTAAGGCAATTGTTAGAGTACAAACAGCCGTTGCTGGATTTTTTTCGGAACTAGGGATTAATGGAGGGCTTGATGATATACAAGATCTGCTAGGAAAAACCTTACTCTTGGAACTTGTTAGTTCCGAGCTTGATCCCAGTAAGTGACTGATTGTTCTGGCTTCCCAATTAATGAACTCAATTTCATTTGTATCTAAAAGTAGAGAGAAGATAAAGAACAATTGGTTATTTTAAGTTCATAAAAGTTCTTTTGTTTTGATTGTTCTTTCTCAAGAGTTATTCTTAATTTGGTCTCTTGGTCCCCCTTTCTTTTTTCGTATACTACGAACTTTATTTCACTATAAGTTCTTTATATATTGATATATAAAGGTAGTTAAATACATATGGGATTTAAATAAAATTAACGTCATATTTTTTTTATTTTATATATTTTAATGTTTTCTACAGACGTTGCATGCTGATCGGGCATGCTATGACGGTATTTTAATCAAAATTTATAAAATGTCGACTAATTCATAGTTCTGTTAAATTAAAAATTAGTTTCTTGTTTTAAAAGTTTAAGATGTAAATCCTATTTTTAGCAAATTTAAAGAGGCAATTCAATCTTCTTAACCCTTTGTTTTGCAACGTTATTAGGTTGAAAAATTGGAGGAGAGAATGTGGTATATGGTAAAGGAGTTAGACCTAACTTATATATAAGAAATTAATATGTGATCAAGTCTACTTAAGAATTATGGATCAATTCAATAGAAATAAATCATGTATATCACTTTTTTCCTTTTTCAAATCAGCTATTTAAGTAGCTGATTTCTATTGTTTTCCAGTTCCTAAGTCAACTTAGTCCACCCTATAATTTTCTTTTATATATATGATTAATTTATATTATGGTAAAGTTTAATATAGACATATGAAAAGATACTTTCAATTATTAATTGCATGGCAGCTTAGATTGCATATACTCTTTTAGTAAGACAAATAAGAGGAAGTACATGGTCCATTGGTCTCTACAAAACTAAATTAGGGAAGAGGTTTTATATAGTTTCCATTTATTTAAACGTATTGAATCTTTTTTTTTTTTTTTCTTAAGGCAATAATTTTATATTAATAAGGGTATTAAGAACTCAAAGTCATAAAAAATTCTGGGTATGTGGAAAAATGAGAAATAAACATAGACATTCCCAAACATGAAAGTGTGGAGAAGATAAAATTGCGCTCGACCCATGATACCAGCTAGATAGAGAGTTAGGACGAACATAATAACATAAGCAATAAGATAATAAGGTTTCCGGGTGAAATAGTAGTATGATTATGCTTAGATAGTAGAACTGGGATCCTAGTTTTCAAATATGGCTTGAAGCATAGAAGTATTGATTTCTTTGATAGTATGATTTGCTTAAACGTCTTGAATCTGCATTACATTTTATTGATAAAATAAAACAGTAATAATCCTAATTTTTTATTCACTCTTATTATTTTGTTACACATTTAATGAAATTACTGTCTTTTACACGGACTCATTGCACATTATATGTTTTTGCCTTTGATATTATTATTATTATTTTACAAATATTTACTGATTTGAGTTTAATTTCTATATGTTTGATAATGTACTGATAAAGAGACTGGATTAGAGAAGAAAACGATCAAGGGTTACGCACACTCGATTGGCCAAGGGCAGTCAGAGGCAAAATACGAGGCCGATTTAGTAGTTCCTCCAGATTTTGGTGAGATAGGAGCAGTGATTGTTGAGAATGAGCATCACAAGGAGATGTATCTTAAAGATATTGTCCTTGAAGGGAGCTTGCCTAATGGTCCCATTCATGTGACCTGTAATTCATGGGTTCATTCCAAGTATGACAATCCTACTCATAAGAGAGTCTTCTTCACTGATAAGGTTAGTCCACTTCAGATACACCATGCTACATTTCTACACATGTATGTTATAGTTAACCAATTAAACATTGCTACCTCAGTTGAATGTCTTAGTTTAGATTTTCCTCCTATACATCTCCATTTTAATTAGTACTGTAAATTAATTAATTACAACTACATAAAAAATTAACTTAGATAAAGAAATTTACAGTATCTAGGATTTTTTAAATTAGCTGGGCGTAGTTAATTCAATTACTTAAGAAAACGGAGGACTCGTTTTAGATCTAGATGTTGTGGTTCAAAGGCATGAGGTTTTATTTTTTAGATCTAAATTATTACTAACGTTATTTTAATTATTATTTTCCGAAATGTGGTCCAACAACGTGGTATGACCACATAAACATTATTATGTCCTTTCGTAGGTTGACTAATTAGCTTTAACGATAAAGACAACAGTCCAATGAAATTAGAAGTGTTTTATACTGCGAGTCAATCTTAATTATAAATGGATAACGACAGGGTCTTGAATCTGAGCAACCCACGTAATCTGTAGAAGATAATGTTAAGGATAAGGCCCAGGCCCATCCTTACGAAGTTCCGCCACTGTCCTAAAGTATATGAAAATGTGCTTTCGGTGTTTTAACGTGTTTGGTGACATGCCAATGAGTGTCTACTCATTTATGTAAATTTACTTAACAAGACAGCCGTACGTTAGATAAGATAGATATTTTAAATAGTCATTTAGTAGGGTAAATATCCATTTAACTTCTCTAATAAATTATTGGGATTTAATCAATTAACATGTTATATTATTAGAAATCTATAATTTACTATTTAAATTATTATATTTAGTTGATAATTTTTTTATAATTCAATTATCATTCACTTTTAATTGACATATCATAACTAAATCTCAATGATTAGAAATAATATAAAGTCATTTACTCAAATAATAACATTAGATTGTAGCCATTTTTGTGTTTCGACTATTCATTCATTTCTTTTTTATGAAGATAAATATAAATATGACAATAGTATCTGTCGGAGAAGTATATTCTTAAGAGAATAATGAACACATTCGAAGTATCATGTTGAAGAGGAAAAATAAAAATAAAAAAATAGCCCTTAGGTTTTGTTGACAAGATTTTGACTCTTAAGTGTGATAAATTCATGCTTCAAACAGTCATACTTACCGGTAGAAACACCAAGTGGATTAAGGAGACTAAGAGATGAAGAGCTTGTCAGTTTACGAGGAAATGGCATGGGAGAGCGTAAGAGTTTCGAAAGAATATATGATTATGATGTGTATAATGATCTTGGAGATCCTGATAAGAGTGATGAATATGCAAGACCTATACTTGGTGGTAAAAAACATCCTTACCCTCGACGTTGTAGAACGGGCCGTGCCCGTTGCAAAAAAGGTCTCTATGCTTTCTTTACTCCTTTTTTATTTGTTAGACAATGCTAGTGCTGATCTACATCTTTTATAAACGAAATATACATGTCATGGTAGATATTTTCATTATAATCCAAATGCCGGATCAAAGACTCACATAATCACTATCAAGAAAAAAAAAGAAAGGAAAAAAACGAAACGCAATGGATCAAATTACTTTTAACATTTTCATGTTAGACAAAGATTAGGATTAATATATGTAGGTATTTATGCATCAGTTAATTCGATCATATTTTTACTGTTTAAGCTTTTGAAGTACTAAACAGATCCATTATCCGAGACAAGGAGTAGCAGTGTGTATGTTCCGAAGGACGAAGCATTCTCGGAGATAAAGGAGCTAACATTCTCAACAAATGCAGTGTCGAATGTTCTTCGAGCCTTGGTACCATCAATAGAGACGGCAATCATTGATGAAAACCTCGGATTCCCATACTTTACTGCCATTGATATTCTTTTCAACGAAGGACTTAACTTACCTCCCCTTAAAAACAAAATGTCTCTCGCTTCTATCTTGCCCGCAATTGTCAAAAGAATTGTTGACACTGAAGAAAATCTCCTGCGATTTATTCCTCCGGAGACTATGAACAGTGGGACTTCTATTTTCTAATTCTCTTTTCTTTAAGTTGATAGAATATATAAACTTTTATTTCTATTTTTTATATTTTAAATTTTGGTATGTTTTTGAATTGATGTTCCAGGAGACAAATTCTTTTGGTTTAGGGATGAGGAGTTCGCTAGGCAGACTCTGGCAGGTCTTCATCCATGTAACATAAACCTGATCCGGGTATGATATGTTTTTAATTTTCTCAACTTGAAAGATGCGAAATATCTTTATTGAAATAGTTTTTTCAAGGCTTCTCGTTGTGGTTATTTTTTAGTACCGTTTGGGTATATCTTAACATAGGTATCGATTTTATTAAAAAAAAAAGTATGCTAGTTGATTTTCTCTTGTATTTTGTTGGCTCGGTCTTAATGAATTCTATACCTAATTTGATGAGAGTTGTATAATGTGGTGATATTATTTTGCGCAGGAATGGCCATTGGTGAGTAAACTGGACCCTAGTGTGTATGGTCCACCAGAGTCAGCAATCACCAAAGAAATAATAGAGGAAGATATAAAAGGCTTCATGACAGTTGAAGAGGTTCAAGCCAAATTAGATACACGTTCAAAACTTAATATTCATATATCCATTCTAGTAAATATGTTCTTAATCTGACGCCTATATACACGTATATTTATTTACGCAGGCAATAGAACGGAAGAAACTGTTTATCCTTGATTACCATGATATTTTTCTTCCATTTGTGCAAAAAGTAAGAAGAGTTAAAGGCACAACATTATATGCATCAAGGACCATATTCTTTCTAACTCCAGAGAACACATTGAGACCATTGGCTATCGAGTTAACTCGACCACCTTTCGATGGGAAGCCTCAGTGGAAGGAAGTTTATAGACCTTCTTGGCATTCAACTGCGTTTTGGCTTTGGAGGCTGGCTAAGGTTCATGTTCTTGCTCATGACTCTGGCTATCACCAACTTGTTAGCCATTGGTAAGTGTACTTCTACATAAATATATCGGAAGTCTCATGTTTAACTCTTGGTAAGTGTTCTCAAATCTCAATGATGAAATCTGTGTCCCCTTTTACAGGCTAAGAACACATTGTGCCACAGAGCCGTATATAATTGCAACACACAGGCAACTTAGCGCGATGCATCCGATCTATAGATTACTACACCCTCACTTCCGATACACACTAGAGATCAATGCTGTTGCACGAGAAGCACTTATCAATTATAATGGCATCATCGAAAGCGCCTTCTCACCTGCAAAATACTCCCTCGAACTTAGTTCTGTTGCTTATGACCAGGAATGGCAATTCAACTTGCAAGCATTACCGGCTGATCTAATTCACAGGTAAACAATTACAATCATTATTATGTTTGGATGTACATTAGGATGAAAGAATTAAGTTATTGTACATTAGGATGAAAGAATTAAGTTATTGTACATTAGGATGAAAGAATTAAGTTATTGTACATTAGGATGAAAGAATTAAGTTATTCTTTCTTTCACTGTTCTTTTAACATTTTTGCATCTACATATAAGAGAAGAGGCATGTACGTGACTAATTGTTTTAAAAGAGAAAACATACACATATTGTTATCCGTCAATCACTACAATTTCTATCTTATTGAAACCCAACTAAAGATTGTAACAATAAAGTATGTAGACTATTTGACTAACCAAGTCATGATTGTATAATTTTGGTAGAGGAATGGCTGTTGAGGATCCAAGTGCACCACATGGTCTAAAGCTTGCAATTGAAGACTACCCATTTGCCAATGATGGTCTTGTTCTCTGGGACAACATTAAACAATGGGTCGCAGACTATGTCAACCATTACTACCCTAATCCAGAATCCATAACTTCCGACCTAGAGCTTCAATCCTGGTGGACTGAAATCCGGACTGTGGGCCACGGTGACAAAAAGGACGAACCAGGCTGGCCAGAACTAAACACCCCCTTCGACCTCATACATATAATCACAACAATAGTTTGGATAACATCTGGTCACCATGCTGCGGTGAACTTTGGTCAATACACTTATGCGGGTTATTTCCCGAATAGACCGACAATTGCTAGAATCAATTTGCCAACAGAAGACCCAATTGATGAAGATTTTTTTGCAAAGTTTATACACAAGCCAGAAGGTGCACTTTTGCAAACTTTTCCTTCACAAATTCAAGCATCAAAAGTGATAGCTGTTTTGGCTATATTGTCAAGCCATTCACCTGATGAGGACTATATTGGGGAAAAGATAGAGCCGTCTTGGAACGAGAATCCGGTTATTAAGGCGGCTTTTGAGAGGTTTAGTGGGAGATTGAAAGAGATGGAAGGGATTGTTGATGATAGGAATGCAAATAAGGAGTTGAAGAACAGGAATGGAGCTGGAATTGTGCCTTATGAGCTTTTGAAACCGTTTTCTGAGGCTGGGGTTACTGGAAAGGGAGTTCCGTATAGTATTTCTATTTGATCAGGTGGATCATGATGATTTGTGAATAAAAGAACAATGGCTACTTAAGATGTAAATTTTTTTTCAGTTGATCACTTTCCATTGTTCGCCAGCCAATTTGTTCCATACACTTCATGCCATATATTGCTAGCCATCGTGCAAATAGTAACTTTATATTGTGTCTCACTCTCATAGACAAATCAAGAGAGAATTATGATCACTTGCTTTTCTTGTTGGTTTTGTATGGAGCCCATTCGAAGTGACCCAATTATTTGAGTTGCTCTGGGGCTGAACACTTAGCCCAATAGTTTCAATCGATTTTTAGGTTACCCGCATACTTAAATAAATAAATCAATCAATCAAACGGTGCACTAAATGTCGCTTCAGCGAGAAAGTGGCAAACTGTGCATCCACTTCTATTGCTTCCCTACTAAGTGGCTTGTTTACTCCGGCGCACCTCACAATATTGCCACAGATTTATTCAGTCTTACCATTCACCGCAAGTACGATGGCACCGATCTAAGTTATTTTTGGGGATGATTCAGGTTTTGCCTGTCTCGCACATTAGGTCCCTCACCTTTCACTTTCCAAACAACATTTTTATGTTCATTTCACACTTTTTATTTCTCATGTCAAAAAAATTCTATACGTTCATTATTTTACAAAGTAAAATAATATACTGATTGAATTTCATCCTATTTTTTTTTTGTGACGAATCGAATTATGGAGTAACACTAATTCGAGGAGAATATGAAAATAGAGTACACATTACTGGCTTCAATTGCATCTCGGTCACTTCCGGAGGTTGCAAATGTTCAGTCAGGAGCATCTCGCTTCACGATTGGCATCGACGTTTGGGTTTCCCTCCAATCGAATATAAACCCACTAGAAGCCCACTAGAAGCCTTAATGCTTTTGGGTTTATGCAGCAAGTTTAGCCTTACTGCTGTTAGTTTCCTTGCTAGTTTTTTCATTTTGTCAACCATGTAACAACCTTGTAAGGTCCTCTTTAAATACCACGTTAAGCCTCATGTGAGGTAAGGTCATTTTCCGATTCATTTTACATAGGTGGCTTTGATCTTTCGTGTAATTCTACGATCCATTAGGAGTAGTTTATGTTAGAAGAGGTATGGTCCTCATGTACTTGTAAGCTTTACATTTTATTATAAATAGATGTGAAAGCTGCTGCATTGCTGTGTGCAAGGAAGCCATTATCTGAAAATCAATTGTGTTTTTACTTCACCATCTAACTTCTCCCAAAATTCCAACATGATTACTTGAAATGGGAGATCATCATTATAGATGGTGTATAACTGGCCTATAAGGGAATGTGATTTATTCAGATGTAGAACTAACTGGTGTCTAGAAATCTCTTATCCTCGCTATGATTTCAAGGTGATAAGGGACCATAATTGGAAGGAAGCAGTTATAGTCTTCCATGAAGCCTTGTCCATGAACAGACTACTCTTGAGGAAAGTGGTATTGTAAACCAGTTACAGGGTTAGGGTAGGTGTATTATTATTTCTCTACTGTTTAACTAGTTTGAACTGAAATTTTGAACAAACTACAATGCAATTAGTAGTGTTTAGATTCAAATTGAAGTTTCAGTCATCAATTGAAGAGTAAGGGTAAAAGACATTTCTAGACTACATAGTTAAATCTTGTGAATGAGAGTAAGTATGGTGATGTGGGTTTGCCATTATTTTATTGGACTTTTTATTATTGAAAAAAATTAAAGATCGAAGTTGGATTGAGTTGGATTGAACTAAAAAAACAAGCAACAACCGCTTAGTAGCGGAAGAACAGAGAAAAATAGAGCATTCAAGGATTGATGAAATCAGAAACATAAATTTTATTGATTGAGCATGATTAATTAACTATTACAAATTGAAACTAAAATATCTAAAACATGATTACAAAAATTAATTGAGACTTAGACTAATTTGGAGACAATAAATCAGCTGCTTTAGACTAATAAACAACTTTTGATTTGCACTATTAACTTAATAAAACTGTCAAATTAGATATTTTGATCAAAATAATATCTAATGACACAAAATACTCCAACACACTACTAATGAGTTTGTAAACTTGTTAGAATCGGATTTGGAGGAAAAAAAAATTCAAACTTGTAGATTTGCCTTGCTGATCAAGCAATAAGCAAACTAAAATTGTAGCTGTCGAGGCGTCGACTTGTTGAGTACGTCGGCTCAACAACTCTTTGAGCCATCGACCTATTAAGTACTTCGAATACGTTAACCTATTGAATCCTTCAAGTTGTAGATATTCATCATATTATTGTGCTCTTGCACAAATTCAGGGAATTCTCTACAGGACATGAATATAAATTATGACTAACAATATTATAAATCAAACAAACCACCACATGATTAGATGAATTTATCTGTCCCACATCATAGAGTCCATCTTTTTGTTTAGTGCCATGTCATGTCATCGTTAGCACTTAATTCATATAATTATTTGGTTTTACTCCTAATATCTCTCTTTTCTGAATTTAACCGAAGCATCTTATAAATTTTCTAATTTTCTTAAGATGACTTTTTGAACATATCTTCACTTGCTGTAATATCTACCATAGTTTGACAAGTAAGGCTAAGACCATCATAAAAAATCACACCAAATTTTATAAATGATATTTATGATGGGGGCATTGACATAAATGTATTTTAAATATATCACATATCCCAAATTAGTCTCCTCCCACTCCCACCCCCACCCCCACCCCCACCCCCACCGCCACCGCCACCGCCACCGTCTCCGCTTGTTGAATGCCAAAATCTTCTTCTTTAAATTAATTTTCATGGCATGGAATTAAATTTTTTCCAACAAATTTATTGTGAATTGAATTTCAATCACTTAGTGATCCGGGTGTCAAACACATTAGCCTTTTCTTCGCTCTATCTTTAGGGTGTACAAAAATAATCTCCTCCTCAGTGGCCATCAGCAATGCAACCTAAAGAAAAACTTTGTATAGTAGCATAATAATCTTTTCATAAAAATTAGTGGATCCTCAAAAAGTAAACTATAAAATTTAGGGAGCATAGAAAAATGTTAATTCATATTTTTTTGGCTTCAACTGCCTAGGTGATGCATGGATGTGAAGTAGAGATGGTAGATCGTGCATACTCTTGCAAGGGACGTGTAATGATGTTAGGTATTCATGTCCTCAGATTTCTTTTGAATTTCTAGATTTGATGTAGAAGACTCGCTCTTGGTACAATTAGATTCGTAATCTGATTTAATTGTCCTTTCACTCTATTTTGACGTCTTCTTCCTTCCAATTCAATAAATGTTATCGTTTGGGCAACAATTCTCCTCCAATCGATCCACGACGTTGCTATAACCCTTGGATGACTTCAAGACGATGAAGGGATTTACTGCTTTAAAAAAAAAAACAAAAGAAACAATAGATCAAATTAAGTTAACAAATTTTAAATCAAATTCCCGACAACAGTGCCAAAAACTTGATGAACAAAGTATAATCCTTGCAAGTGCTGGAGTTAATATGATGGTATAGCAAGCAAATACGAGTGTTGAATACACAGATTTAGAATTAAAGTTTATTAATTATATCTCATATTGCATGTCTTTTTAAGAAAATAAAAATATCAATAATATTATTAAATAAATATGGAAATATAAAATTACAAAAATATGTATATAATTTATTAAAATGAAGATTCTTAAAATTAAATATATAGACCAAAGGATGAATACTACGTATTTGACTTCGCCATAATGATTTACTTTATGTCAATAGTTAACTTAATTTAGGAAAAACAATTAAAGCTCTAAATTTCATTCTATCGTAATTATGTTGATTTATATGGTCATGGTGTCATCAAGTATCCACAATTTCAATGAATTTAAGCTATGTAGTCTGCGCTATACTTATAAATTTATTAAATTTATAAGAATAAAAAGAACCAAGAGTTATGTTAGCATGATATATGCATTAATAAACATCTCATCCATTCATAAGAGTTATATTAAGATTAGGCATTAGATGTACTCCAACTTTATGATAAAATGACCTATAATTATATTATAGGTCATGAATCTCCAACACAATTTAAAGATTTTAATCTTAAGAACAACAAATGAAATCAGAACATCAACCAGCATTTATAAAATTGTTAACTAAGGGATAACATTTTCATATTAGGCTCGTCAAGTACCTAGCAATAGATTTAGTTACGCTTAGGCATTTCAATTACGACCCTAATAATTAGAAAATTCATGAATACATAATTGAAAAAGAGAGAAAACCCTCAATTAAATTTATCATATTTCTTTTTCTTTGCTTCTCATTTCGCTATTCTTTCATCCCTTCACCGGTGAGTTATTCTTATGAGCATATCTCCAAATACATCCACTACAAAAAAACATGATCTTAAGCAGTAACTTTTTAGTGGTAACTCCTAAAAGTATCTGTAATGTGCGACTGACCGACATTGCTATATTACTCAATTTCCAAAATGTTGAAAAAGCAACATGAATTTTGTGGCACAAATTCTGATTCCGGTAAATTAATGATGATTTGTTTTCTAAACTACCGCTTTGAAATACCGATAAAAGATTTTTGGTAAAATAATGATATAAATACTTGTTAGTTGGAGTACTTTACCGCTTTAGGGTGCTGCTAATGTTTGTTAAATGAAACAACACGAAACAACATCGTTGTATATTACAAAAATAGTACGATATCACCACTAATAACATGAGCCGCTAATGTTCGTTAAGTGATGCAAGTTGAAACGGCATCATAATATATTACCACAACCAAGACTATACTATAGCTAACATTTATCGCTAATGTACGTCAACAATGCGAAACGACATCGTTATATATTACAAAAATGTAAATTACTGCCACATTGTACTGCTAATGTTCGTTAGAGGAAACAACGCGAAAAGACGTCGTTATATTTTATGAAACCCTTAATATATTACTGCTAAAGTTCACTGCTATCGGTAATTAAGTGAACAGAAGCAAAACTAAACTGCATCGTTTTTCAATGTGAAAAGCAGGATTGTTTTCTGATTTTCCTTCTTCTTCCTCAATTTACCTTTTTCCTGAGTTTGTTCTTCCCTAATTACAAAAACCATCTTCTTCCTCAATTTACCTCCAGTTGCATACGATTTTTCGGTCATTAAGATCGAAGAGGTTAAACATCTTCTTCTCCATTTCAACTCTTTGTTTCTGATTTTTTTTTAATCGAAAAGGGCATTGCCGACACGTGTTGTCAAGGAAAAAGAGGTTACAATATCCCCCTATTTAATATCACTGTTTTCATGTCCTTAAGAAAATTTCAAATTGAAGACTGGAAATTGGTAATGTTGAGAAAGTGATGTAGTTGCGTATAACAGCTAATGACTGCAAGTTGGACTCTATGTTATTGCAGGTTTGAGGATTTTTTTTCTTACTTTCCTTTTCAATTTCCTTTATATGCAAGTCAATAATATGTCATTTATGTAAGTCCATAAAGTATACCAAGCAAGTGATGCGGTTTCTTTTAATAAGTTTAATTTGTTGTTTGAGAATTTAGAAGGTAAGTCCATAATATTTCGTAAGTAATCAACTTGAAAATGTGAATTGGAAGAGAGAGAGAATTTGAAATGTCGTAATTCCATAATGTGATGAGAAATGTAATCAACTTGCATGTTAAAATTATATAATCTTAAAAATGGAAGAAGCTGCAATTTGCTATTTATTTCTGAGTTTAGTTGTTGGGTCCTTATGTTAAAATGAAAATATATTATATATATATAATATGATCACATAGTTTATTGAATTCATCATAAATATTGTGTATCTAATTAATAATATAATAAAATTTAGTATATCAAAATCGAAAAAGGACAGTGGAGGAGAAAACTTAAAACTCTAAAGTTTGGTCCTGTAAAAAAAAAAAGTAGTGGTAGTAGTAAGAGGAGACATGCTTTTCCTTCAAGCTTTTCTTCTTTTTTTGTTTTTTTTTTTTTGAATTTTCTTTTGCTTTTCGATTTGTTTAATTTTTCTTCCTTAACAAGTCTATGTGCTCCCCTTACTACTAATCCACAATTTGTCTATTTGCTTGTCTCTCTCTACTCTACTAAATTGGCTGCCTTTCTTTTTGGTTCCTGCCATTTCCCCATATCTCCCATGGCTATTCTTTTCCTGAAGAAAAAGTTTAGTGGGTCTCTCTCTCTATTTTCTTTCTTTGTTGACCTAGTGAAGGAAATAATGAACCATAATACTAATTTTTGATACTTTTTGCTCTGTTTCTGGATACTTAACAACTTCTACATAGTTTAGTAGTGCTCTTTTTTTTTTTTTAATTTAGTTTATTTGTTAATTTAGTTTGATAATTATTTGTTTAACCATTGTCTGCTCATTTAGTTCATTTATTTCCCTGTAACAAATAAAACGACATTGTTAGTTTGTTAGTTCTTTTATTTCACTCATTATTTTATAGACTTCTATTACTTTATTTTATTTTTTCCCTTTATTTGTAATATTATGAATCCAACCCCATTATAATGCCTCCACCACTAAGCACCAATGCTCATTTAAAATTCCAATCCTACAATGCAATAATACCATAAGAAATGATCTTTTGGACAGGGAGAATCGAGTTCTTTGTTAGAAGAAAATGAAATCTGAAAACTTAAGTAACTCTGTCTAAGAATTCATTGTTTATGAGGGGTTGTGTATGAATGCTGATTGAATAAGGTTGTCTGATCTCAATCCAACGGTGCACCTGTCAAGTAAGATTTTATTTATTGGCCTTGAATTGTAATTGCATTAAAAAAATTCTTACTTAACAGCATGAACGTCATTGGATTGAGATCGAACAACCGTTACAAATACCAAATCCTTTCTACAAATCTATCACCCCCACTCATATAAAAAATATCAGAAATATAATTTTACCAAATTGCTTAATTTTTCACCAAATTGAGAGCAAAATATTCATTTTGATTTTATTTTGGATAAAATTTTAAAAGAAATTTAATCAATAATTTTGAAGACGTAGGAGAGATTCAGATTGAGACAAGGCTTCATGACATTCTGTTCATTAACTTGTGGAAATTTCATGGAGTTCTATTAGTTTGACACTATAATTCTGATGGAAACTATTTACATGTGATACTTTTGTCTCTTTCTTTAATGCTTCTAATATTGCTCGATTAGTCATACTTTTTCATGAGGATTGAATTTGGATATAGAGCTACCTCTTTGTTGTTTAAAGTCACAAGAAGATAGATTCTTATAATTCAATGAGTTGTAGGTAATTTTTTGCTTTTCCCAAACTATGGAAAATTGATATATAGAATAATTACATTTTAAATTTTTACAACTCTTCATGTGACTATAGGAGTTATCTTTATAACAACCTATCTACCATAAGTCTTATCCAATTGTACAAAATGGATAGAAGATGCCTCAATATGCTGCGACAAAGTTTGGAGTACTTGCAAGGGTTATGGGATTATAAAGAGTTTGCTAGCTAAGATGTGAATGATGGAGGAAAGATTGTGTGTCCGTGTGTTAAATGATATAATAGATTCTCTTACGAGTCCGATGATGAATCTGAGCATTTGATGAACATATCTACCATAGGTCTTATCCAATTGTACAATATGAATAGAAGGTGCCTCGATATGCTGATACAAAGTTTGGAGTACTTGCAAGGGTTATGGGATTATAAAGAGTTTGCTAGCTAAGATGTGAATGATGGAGGAAAGATTGTGTGTCCGTGTGTTAAATGATATAATAGGTTCTCTCACGAGTCCAATGATGTATATGGGCATTAACAGCAACACGGAATGGTAAGATGTTACACATGGTTTATTCATGGAGAAGAAAGCCAAGGTGTTAATAACCAATGTCGTGGAAACGAAGGTATTGGTGCTTTCTCCAGTGAGGTTCCAATGGAAGAAAACACTTTGGGGGAGTTTGGAAATAGGTTGGGTAATATGTTGGATGAGCTTGGACATGACCATTATGATCATCCATAATCTTATCCCATTGGTTTTAGTCATGAAAATACATCTGCAAGATCAATTTATAAGTTTTAGAGGATGCAAACAAACCTTTGTATGATGGAAATTCCGAATTTAGCAAGTTTTCAGAAGTTGTACTACCTTAAGTGCGAGTCGAAAATGAGAAATGAGCACTTCATCAAGTTACTAAGAATTATCAACAGAATGCTTCCTACAGATGGTTTGTTGCCGAAGGATACATACCATGTTAAGATATACATGCCATCTTTAAGACCATAGTATGTTAAGATTGTTGGACTTTTTCCTTTGGTTAAAGTGAAATGGATTAAAGACCTAAAGCCCAAAAAATGTTTAATAAATGCAATTAAATGCATCCCACATTGGAAAGGGAGAAACATTTTCAAGCATTTATAAGTAATTGCAAATAATAAATATTTGTAATAATAACTAAGTATTGGGGTTTGGCTGAGACTTGCACGCGCGCGGCGTGGGCGTGAGGCGCTTTTGGCGCTTATTAGGAGCACCTGGCACTTTGCACATGTGCCAAAATTTGCCTATAAATAAGAGAAACCTGAAGAGAACCAAAAAAAAAAAAAACCAATCTTCTTCTCAGTTTTCGTACTGTCAGAAACCGAATATATTCCATAACAAAATTTCACTGTTGCTTGTGATCTTTTGTAAAGGCTTATCATATCCCGAAAACTATTTTCACAGTAACCTAAAACAATCTGGGAGGGTGAAAATATCATTTTTTGGAAAACGTATCTGTTACGTGTTTCAAATCTTGATCCATTTAATTTCAACAATCAAAAAACGATATTCTGCAATGGAGACCGAGACTGCTGTTTCAACCATAAAGCTGATGAACCAGGATCTTGTGAGGCTTGATCGATTTGATGGATCAAACTTCACACGATGGCAAGACAAACTGAAGTTCTTGCTTACTGCCTTGAAGATCTATTACATACTGGATCCTAACCTTCAACCACTTCCAGAATCCTCTCCAGATGATACCGAAGAGATCAAAGCAGTGAAACTGAAAAGGGACGAGAATGCAATTATGTGTCGGGGACACATTCTGAATGCTCTATCTGACCGTCTGTTTGATCTCTATACAAATACAAAGTCCGCAAAGGAAATCTGGAATGCGTTGGAGAACACGTACAAGGCAGAAGAGGAAGGTACTAAAAAATTCTTAATATCTGAGTATTTTAACTTTAAAATGCTTGATGGAAAACCTCTCTTAGATCAGATTCATGATTTACAAGTTATTGTTAATAAACTTGTTGCTGTAAAAGTCATACTTCCTGAAATTTTTCAAGTTGGTGCTATAATTGCTAAGCTGCCATCTAGTTGGAAAAGTTACAGGAAGAAGATTCTTCACAATAACGAAGATTACTCTTTGGAAGAGGTTAAAAAGCATCTACGTATTGAGGAAGAATCTCGGACTAGAGACAAGAAAGCAGAGGAAACCGATATCGGTACCTCAAAGGCCAACGTTGTAGAAAGGCCTAGCCATCCCAAGGGCAAAAATCACAAAATGAATTTTCTTGGTCCGAAAAGGGATCAAGGAAAATTCAAAACTGACAAAAAAAAGGGTGCTTGTTTTGTTTGTGGCAAATCTGGGCATTTTGCTCGTGATTGCAGATTCAGAAAGAAACAAAACGAGAATGGCAAAGTGAATGCCGTACAGGAGGAGATCATCGTTACTGTGAGCGAGATCAATGCTATCCAAGGAAAAGTTCAAGGATGGTGGTACGATACTTGTGCAACTGTGCACGTTTCCTATGACAGATCACTGTTCAAGACTTTTGATGAAGTCGGAAATGGACAAGAGATTCAAATGGGAAATGAAGGTCGTTCCAAGGTACTTGGCAAAGGAAGCATTGAAGTGATCTTCACCTCTGGTAAAAAGATCACCCTAGCAAATGTTTTGTATGTTCCTGATATGAATAAGAATCTGATTAGTGGTGATTTGTTAGGGAAACCCGGAATCAAATCTGTTTATGAATCCGGGAAGTTGATTTTGTCAAAAAATGGCTCTTTCATTGGAAAGGGTTATTCTAGTGATGGGATGGTGAAACTATGTACTATTGACAATGATGTTAATAATAAAAATGCTAGTAGTTCTGTTTATATGATTGATTTAAATTCTATTTCATTGTGGCATGGTAGACTTGCACATATAAGCATTAGTACCATTAACAGAATTATTAAATGTGGCCTAATATCATGTGATACTAGTAATTTCGAAAAATGTGAAATATGCACTAAATCAAAAATGGTTAAGAAGCCTTTTCATAGTGTTGAAAGGTCATCTCAACTATTGGATTTAGTACATAGTGATTTATGTGAATTGAATGGCATCTTAACAAGAGGAGGTAAAAGATATTTTGTAACTTTTATAGATGATTGTTCTAGATATACTTATGTTTATTTACTTAAACATAAAGATGAAACATTCATTGCATTTAAAAATTATAAGGCCGAAGTTGAAAATCAACTAGGAAGAAAGATTAAGATCTTAAGAAGTGATAGGGGTGGAGAATATTTTTCAAATGAATTTTCTGCATTTTGTGAAGAGCATGGTATAATACACCAATGCTCTGCCCCTTTCACACCTCAACAAAATGGCTTAGCCGAGAGAAAAAACACAACATTTCTTGAAATGACTAATGCTATGTTGTTGAATGCAAAATTACCTAACAATTTGTGGGGAGAAGCTATTTTAGGTGCATGTCACATTCTTAACAGGATTCCTTTGAAGAAGAGTAAAATTTCCCTATATGAAATGTGGAAAGGAAGAAAACCGAATATCGGTTATTTCAAAGTGTGGGGGTGTCTTGCTTATTGCAAGAACACAGATCCTAAAAGGACTAAATTGAGTCTGAGAGCCATAAAGTGTGCATTTGTTGGTTATGCAACAAACATCAAGGCTTATAGGCTATTAGACTTGGAGTCTAATGTAATAATTGAATCTAGAGAAGAGGAGTTTTTTGAGAACTTATTGCCTCTGGATAATAATTCTCAAAACACTACCAATATTGAAGAATCTCAAATAGAGATACCTTCAAGGGTTGTTGAGCAACCAATTGAACCTCGTAAAAGCCAAAGAGCAAGAAAAGGAAAAGAATTGGGATCTGATGAGATTGATTCTCAACTCATTACTTTCTGTTTGGTGGAAGGTAATAGAGAAGAGGTCATTAGGAAAATTCCTATAGTTCTTCAAATTGAAGATGATCCCAAAACATATAAGGAAGCTATGTCTTCTAGAGATTATGCTTTTTGGAAAGAGGCAATAAATGATGAAATGGATTCAATTATATCTAACCATACTTGGGAAATAGTTGAATTACCACCCGGTTCAAAACCAATAGGGTGTAAGTGGATATTTAAGAGGAAATATCATATTGATGGCACTCTTCAAACTTTTAAGGCTAGATTAGTAGACAAAGGTTTTAGACAAAAGGAAGGTATCGATTATTTTGATACATATGCACCTGTTGCTAGAATAACTTCTATTCGAATCTTGTTTGCCTTAGCTTCAATCCATAATCTTTATATTCATCAAATGGATGTTAAAACTGAATTTCTGAATGGTGATCTCAATGAGGAGATCTATATGGAACAACCGGAAGGTTTTGTTCTACCAGGAAATGAATATAAAGTGTGCAAATTAGTCAAATCATTATATGGTTTGAAGCAAGCACCAAAACAATGGCATGAAAAGTTTGACATTGTCATTCTTTCAAATGGTTTTAGACATAACAATGCTGATAAATGCCTATACTCAAAAGTTTGTGATGGCTATATCATAATTGTTTGTCTTTATGTTGATGACATGTTAATCTTGAGTGATGACATGAAGGGTGTAATAGAAACGAAGAGGTTTCTATTCTCCACGTTCAAGATGAAAGATCTTGGACAAGTGGATACCATTTTAGGTATTAAGGTGAAGCAAAATAGTGGGGGATATATATTAAGTCAATCTCATTACATTGAGAAAGTACTTAATAAGTTTAGTCATCTAAAGTTCAAGGAGGCAAACACTCCATTTGATTCAAGTATAAAACTTGTTGAGAACAAGGGAAGAGCAGTGGCTCAACTTGAATATGCAAGTGCTATAGGAAGTCTCATGTATGCTGCACAGTGCACAAGAGTTGATATATCATTTGCGGTTAGTAAACTAAGTAGGTTTACTAGCAATCCGAGCATTGAGCATTGGAAGGCAATTAGTAGAGTTCTTGGTTATCTTAAGAGAACCAAGGAAATAAGTCTCCACTATTCAAAGTTCCCAGCTATACTCGAAGGATATACAGATACAAGCTAGATATCAAGTGTAGGAGATAACAAATCTACTACAGGTTGGGTATTCACACTTGGAGGTGGTGCTGTTTCTTGGGGTTCCAAGAAACAAACGTGCATCACGCACTCAACCATGGAGTTTGAGTTCATTGCTTTGGCAGCAACTGGGAAAGAGGCTGAGTGGCTAAGAGACCTTTTTTTAGATATTCCATTTACTTCGAAACAAGTATCTCCTATATCTATACATTGTGATAGTCAAGCCACCTTATCCCGAGCATACAACGGAGTGTATAACGAGAAGTCAAGACATATTAGTCTTAGACATAATTATGTAAGACAATTAATTCAAAGTGGAATTATTGCCATCACATATGTGAGATCAAGTGAAAATTTAGCGGATCCTTTTACCAAACCTCTTTCAAGAGAATTGGTAAAGTATACATCTAGAGGGATAGGACTGAAACTCTTAAGTTAAGAGATCCACCAATGACGGCAACCCAACTTAACACTAGGAAATGACTAGTATTAAGTTCAAAGGGTAAAAACAAGTCATTGATAAATGGATAGTATTTCAGCACTAAACTGATGGCCCTATCTAAGATGTATAGTGCTAGTTGTTACAGTCGAGGGTTGAGTTTGTCAAACTCTTAATGAAGTTCAGTCTATGAGTGATAAGTATCTTAAATGTAACAAAGATACTGAAAGAACTTCACCTATCTTAAACTTAGAGTTTTTCTTAAGAAAGTTTATGAATAGGATGAGCACAAGGCCATAATAGTGCTAAGCGAGATATATATGGAATATATGAATTATGAGTGTCTATGTGTGTGGTATCACCGGTTTTGTCACATATATGAAATAACTGGTTCAAAGCTTTGAGCTACTTGGGATTTCGACAGAACTTTGTGACACTTACACTAAGGTAAAGTTCAAATCGAAAGATACTTTATTTCATGCATATGCACCGTCTTCAAGATTCTGACAGGTTAATTCATTTACACTTTATCCAGTGGGGGATTGTTGGACTTTTTCCTTTGGCTAAAGTGAAATGGATTAAAGACCCAAAGCCCAAAAAATGTTTAATAAATGCAATTAAATGCATCCCACATTGGAAAGGGAGAAACATTTTCAAGCATTTATAAGTAATTGCAAATAGTAAATATTTGTAATAATAACTAAGTATTGGGGTTTGGCCGAGACTCGCACTCGCATGCGCGCGCGCGGCGTGAGGCGTGAGGCGCTTTTGGCGCTTATTAGGCGCACTTGGCACTTGGCGCTTTTTGCGACGTGGCGGCCCGTGGCGGCCAGCCGCCACATGCGGTGGTTGATCGACTACTTCAACATTTGACAGTTAAAACGGTTAGTTACCGTTAGAGTTTGAATTTCGGGAATTCAAATATCTGACTGTTAAAGCAGTTAAACTATTTTAAACAAAGAAGTGTGACTGTTTGTGAAACAGTATACTGTTTCACGAACAGGTGCCAAAATTTGCCTATAAATAAGAGAAACCTGAAGAGAACCAAAAAAAAAAAACCAATCTTCTTCTCAGTTTTCGTACTGTTTGAAACCGAATATATTCCATAACAAAATTTCACTGTTGCTTGTGATCTTTTGTAAAGGCTTGTCATATCCCGAAAACTATTTTCACAGTAACCTAAAGCAATCTGGGAGGGTGAAAATATCATTTTTTGGAAAACGTATCTGTTACGTGTTTCAAGTCTTGATCCATTTAATTTCAACAAAGATACCGACATATCCCAATGGGTGCATGTTATATTGGAAGGGTAATGCTAAGTTAGAGTCCTGTAAGATATGCAATAGTCTCAAGTGGAAACAAAATAGAAAGGGTACAAGATATGAAAGATCAACGGAGTTAGGAAAGCGGAAACATGTTAGTGTGTTGAGATGGTTTTCTTTGAAATCGAGACTCCAATGACTATTCATGTCATCAAAAACAGCATCAAATATGAAGTAAGAAAATAGGATGTTTTCCTTAATTATTCCAAGTCCTTTATCACACGAATTTAATATTGATATCTTTCTTGAGCCCTTAGTTTGTGAATTGAACGATCTTTGGGAGTATGGTGTGGATACTTATGATGTATCTTCCAAGGAAAAATTTAGCTTGAAAATAGCTTTGATGTGGACAATTAATAATTTTCTCACTTATGGTGATTTGTCTGGATTGAGTACTAAGGGAAAATATTCATGTCCTTGTTGTATGGAGAAGACTATACATATTTATTTGAAACATAGGGAAAAAATTGGCTATTTGGGACATTGAAGGTTCTTGGATATAAGCAAGCCTTATAGGGGGATGCCGAATAGTTTGATGGCATAATACATTATGAAGTCCCCCATCTGCTAGGGCATCAAATTAGGAAATAATGAGATAACTTAAAGGTGTGCAGGATGTTTTCAGTGAGTGTGAGGATGAACCCGACGAGTCATTGTTGTGGAAAAATATTGTATTTTCTTTCAGTTGCCTTATTGGAAAAGTCCTTTGTTGTATCACAATTTGGATGTAATATATATTGATAAGAATGTAGTTGATAATATTGTGAATACTATCTTGGGCATGACGGACAACTCAAATGATAACTTTAAGGCCTGAGCGGACCTTAAAGTTCAATGTATACATCGTGATCTTCATCCAAAAAAGAATTATGTTAAGAAATTAATTTTACCACGTTCATGTTATAAAAGGACAAGTAGGGAACACAAAGCTTTTTTGAAGTTTCTGGAAAAAGTGAGATTTTTGGATTGATTAGGTTCAAATCATGGTAGCTATGTCAATGGCAGCAATAGCAAAATTAGTGGATTGAAGAGTCATGATTGTCATGTTTTGATGCAACAAATGTTTCCAATTGCAATTCAGCGTTCTTTCCAGACAAGGTTGTGAGTGAATTAATTGGTCTATCTTGTTTCTTGAAGAAGATATGTTTAGTCTTTACGGAAGTCTGAGTTACAAGATATTGAGAAGAATGCTCTATATTTGTTGGGCAAGTTAGATTAAATATTGTCTGCCCTCATTTTTTACAACACAAGTTCATGTTCTTATACACTTGGCAGCGGAGTTAAGGATGGGAGGACCAGTTCAATATAGGTGGATGTACCCATTTGAGAGGTAATTAAATCCTTAATTATTTAGGGATTTTTCTCTAGATGCATATTTCCATAAAATTAACGAATTCTATTTTTCTGACAGGAACTTACATCATCTTAAGTCATTTGTGCATAATAATTCTGCACTAGAGGGTTCAATTGAAAATTGATTCTTAGCAGATGAATGCTTGAATTTTTTGCTTATGTTTTTTAGAGTCGATGGAAACAAAATTTAATAAACCTCCTAGACATGTTGATGGACCAAAGGGGAAGCAAAAAAGTATGTATCTTTTGCAAAAAAGTTGTCACAAGCTCATAGATACATATTGTTTAATCTTCCGGATATAATCTCTTATCGAGAGTATGTATTATATATTGTTTATATATTGCTCCTACATATATATTGAGGTATATGTTACATATATATTGAGGTATATGTTAGTAAGTAGTAAACTGGATTTCTTGTCATAATTTACATTCTCTAACAAAATGGATCTATTTAAAAAATGATCATGAGCAAATACATAAATATACTCCCAAAAGATAAGTGGATATAGGAAGTCATGTTGCCGAAATTTCTCAAGTTCTAAATATCCTTAAAATTCCTTAAAATTTCTCTATTTAAAATTAGATTTGAACTAGGGATAGTGTAGTGGATTTATTGGTTTATTAAATGATACATATTGCAATCCAGTCAAAACAACGTATTATAGTAAAAAATAATTAAGAATAAATACCTCGTGAACAGGATAGTAATTACACAGTAGTAACTACTGGCTATTTCTTATACATAGGATGCACAAAACAATATTGAGATTGGATGTTTGTGGTCGTGTTCAACCAAGCGAGACATTTAATGGTTGTGGTCGTGGTAAAAACAATATTGACCAGATGGATGATACGCAGAGGGTGGCCATTCCATCGAGAATACAACGGCTTCTAGAGGTCCCAATCGTAATGTGTTACAAATTGATTGATTTGTATTTAATGGTCCAATGTATCGTAGTAAAGAGTCGGATAATGGAAAGAAAACACAAAATTCAAGTGTCAGTTTTAATGAAGTCGGCAGGGGTTACTCCCTATGATCGAATTAGAAGAATATTAGAGCTAGATTTCTTCGAGAAAGAACAGCTTCTGATTTCGAATGTGATTGGGTCGAATGTGATATTGAAATAAATAAAACAAGACTTGAAACACGTAACAGATACGTTTTCCAAAAAACGATATTTTCACCCTCCCAGATTGCTTAGGTTACTGTGAAAATAGTTTTCGGGATATGACAAGCCTTTACAAAAGATCACAAGCAACAGTGAAATTTTGTTATGGAATATATTCGGATTCTGACAGTACGAAAACTGAGAAGAAGATTGATTATCTGATTCTCTTCAGGTTTCTCTTATTTATAGGCAAATTTTGGCACCTGTTCGTGAAACAGTATACTGTTTCACAAACAGTCACACTTCTTTGTTTAAAACAGTTTAACTGCTTTAACAGTCAGATATTTGAATTCCCGAAATTCAAACTCTAACGGTAACTAACCGTTTTAACTGTCAAACGTTGAAGTAGTCAATCAACCACCGCATGTGGCGGCTGGCCGCCACGGGCCGCCACGTCACAAACGTGCAAAGTGCCAAGTGCGCCTAATAAGCGCCAAAAGCGCCTCACGCCTCACGCCTCACGCCTCACGCCTCACGCCTCACGCCTCACGCCTCACGCCCACGCCCACGCCGCGCGCGCGCATGCGAGTGCGAGTCTCAGCCAAACCCCAATACTTAGTTATTATTACAAATATTTACTATTTGCAATTACTTATAAATGCTTAAAAATGTTTCTCCCTTTCCAATGTGGGATGCATTTAATTGCATTTATTAAACATTTTTTGGGCTTTGGGTCTTTAATCCATTTCACTTTAGCCAAAGGAAAAAGTCCAACATGTGATTGGGTACATACCACTCGAGGCTGTATGATTGATGACTTCAACGTTACCTCTATTAACTTCTCAGAACTTGTACTCACTGGAGATCGATGGAGTGATGATCTTGTTGTATTACCTTATCATATCAAGTAAGTATAGTATATTGCTATTCAGCGAACTCTGAATTGGTTGGGTGTGTTGAGGATGAAGCAACGAGATACATACAACACTGGTATTTCAAACGTAGAACATTATGTAGATTATGAATAGTCTGAAAATATTCCAATAAGATTTGATTAAAATCGTTGGCTCCAAAACTTGTCTAAAAGGCCCAAAATGGACAAGAGAGGGAATTATATGAAGGAAGGGAGATATACCAAAAGATTTTGAAGATTGGTTCACATAGATATATTCAGATTTTGGTTGCAACCTAGAGACACAGGTACCTTTCAATGGGTGGACTTTTTTTTTTAATTATGCCTCTGCCTATGTTTAATGTCTATTGATGGCTATCTTTCAATACCAGCTTTTAAAGCTGGTCACTCCACTACATTCTCTCTCTCCAGATGCTTCTCTTCTAGTATGAAAACTAATCTTCTGTAATGGGTTTTTCATCTTTGGTAGTAATTAATTAGTGGAAATACAGTTTTGGATCGATTTAAGTAGTCTTGTGTTCCTGTAATTAGCTTATTTAATGTACATTTTATGGTAATTAAATAGATTCTTCTTCCAAGGTCTGCCCTATGGTTATTCTCTTGTCAAGTTTTTCCTTGCATCAAATAAATTGGTAATTATAATTTGTATGTTTTTGTTCGAATTTGAGTCTGTAGAAATTTACTTTACTGACCTGAAACTTCTCAACAGAGACTGGTAGTGAGGATGATGGGTTACTAGATAGGAGTGAGGATGATCTCTTTAATGGAAGCTCAAGTGATGAAGAAGTTGCTGATGATGAATGGAAAGATAAAAGTACAAGGTTGATGAGTTATTTTGGAATTCCTATCTAGTGCATTTTTCTTTGAACTGGTACCTATGAATTGTATAGTTACTAATTGTTAGAGATGTGAAGTTTTTAGACTTCCTAGATGTTTGACCAGCAAAAGAAGGCTGCAAAAGCTTGATGATAAAACTGTCAAATGTCAGTAGGCATGTTTGTAATTTCTCTGTCCAATGTGTTTTATGGCAATTGTTCTGGTTAAACTCTAATTATTTTTGTAGTAAAACATCTTTACTATTAGCTTAAACAATTAAGTATGAAGCTATATGTATTTATAATCTTTTCCTATCTTAGTATAAATACAAGTTATTGTTCCTATAAGCAGTAAGCGGGCATTTTGCCTATCTTCATCAACTCCTCTAGAAATCTCACACTAATAAAGTACATGGTAGATGAGTTATTGTATCATTTCTCACATAATGAGTAATTTTCCTTTGATTCTCTTACAAGTCTTGTCACCAGATATGGGCTTAGCCACAATTAGGGCTTATGTTAGGAAGAAGCCTGAGGACCTAGTCCTTAATTATAGAGTGGGTAAAAGCATACGAGTACATATGAAAATCTCAAAGGAGGTGTGTGTTTACATGATCTATTATTGGCTCTTATTATAGTCTTTTCCTCTCCTGGGTCCAAGGTTATTGTACAATGGAAGTTCTGAAGTGACTGTGATATATCAAATATGAAATAATGTCCAGATAGCTATCAATATCTGTGATATTGCTTAGTTATAGTCTCTCTCTTTTGTTATACACTTCAATTTCTTCAGTGAAAAAGGAAATGACAGTGGCTAGTGAAAACCATTTTGATGGAGTATAATATGCGTTCCTACAGTTATACTAAATCGTCAAAATAGGATTGGTTTTAGATCCTATTCAAAATAGGAAATGTCAGTAGCTAGTGAAAACCATTTCTTCATCTCTTCATAAACGACAGTGTTAATTACATTTATCAATACATAGTATTTTTTGAATAGGATTGGTTTTAGATATTTCTGCAGTTGCTAACTTGTTGTTTATTTGGTATTTGTTACTCAAGTTCATTTTTATTTTAGCGAAACAAAGTGATACAAGATTTTCAATTTTTTTAGATGCATTTGCTCAGTGTGAATTAAAAGGGTTAGTTTCTGATAATACTAGTGTGCTAACTGATCAGATAAAAGTCGATGCAATGTGGTTGATCCAAGTGTTTCACTTTCGAAAGTTACATGTGGTGACTCAATGGTAGGAAATAAAATAATGATAATAGTAAGTCCATGTTGTTAGTTGTTTCTTTATTTCTTCATCCTCCTCCTAATTGGCTGCTTCTATTTAATGTCGTTGACATTCAGTACACGTAGTGTCCACTATCTTATTACTAGCAAATGTAAATCTATTCAACCGTACTAATTCTGTGCATCACAAGAAGGCAACTCCTGTTTTGTTCCACCTCCGGACGAGAATATGAATGCCCATAAATTGGAGAAATTGTCAAACTTTTTACCTATTACAGAGAAGTCTAATGTGGAAAATATAATGGATGCAGATGAAGGAGAAGCTTGTTATATACATCTTCCTGCAACTTCTGTACCATATGCAGTAAAATCTGTGCATATTGACCCACATATGATCACGCTTGATGAAACAATCATTGTTGCGAACACCAAAAATTTTGAAAATGAAATAATTGTATCAAGAAGAAGTTCCTACCAAAAAATTCTGGTATTAGAGAAAAAGGGAGCACAAATTATAAAACATGATTCAGATTTGTCCGTGGAACTTGTAATCATTTGCTTGGTGTGGTACGACTGTAGAAATATCGGATTAAGTCTGTTTGTTATATCTTAGTCTGTTTTAAGTATTTCTCGGACAAAAGACTATTGGTATATCTTGGAATACAAAAGTCTTTCTCGAATGTATTGTGGGAATAGGTGATATACATCTTGCTTTTTCGAATGGTTCAGTTCTATGTGTTTTAGTTGAAGAAAAAAAAAAACCCAAAGAAAACCAAAATCCGGCTCACACGTATACATAGTATTATATAAATTTGAATGTGAATGCTGAACATGGACCTTTTAAGGGCGGGTTTGGATGAACATGGACACATTTAGGGTGTGTTCGGATGACCTTGGGCACATTTAAGGATGGGATTGGATGAACTTGGACGCATTTAAGGGCGGGTATGAAATATTGTTTTGATATACATATGTATATATATGAAAGTTTATGAAAATGTATTCTCTGTGGATCCTAAAGGACACACACTTTTCTTATTCTACTATCATCATATATATATATATATCATCGTATAAATTCATGTCATACTCATATTGTCAGTAACATCGATCGTTAGTAATTTATATGCCGAAGCCATGGTTAACAATGTGAAAGTTATAAACGTATAGTAATGATGGGTACATTTCCAAAGGAAAAGTTTTGCAGTTAACGTCGTTGACATTTTGAAAATTAAACTTCATCGAATAGTAGTAAACAATCTTTCTGCATTATAGGTTTGAAAGGACTACTATTAAACAAGATGATAAGTTAATATCTATTATGTTATATAAGATGGAAGTTTACTATATTACATGGGATCTTGATTTTTAGATGGAAGGTGAGAAACTAATTGAGTTAATAAAGTGTTTGATCTTGTTAAAGATGAAATATTTGAAATTAGTCACAACTTTCATGATTATGATATATAAAGTCATACAATTCATCTTTTATTAAAAAAGATCATATATATATATATGTATAATATAAATAAACTAGGATAAAAAAAAGATTATATATGTTGCAAGAACCAAAACTCTTGTTAGTAATCTACATATTCAATTAAATAAACAAAAATGAATTTATTGTTTAATTTATGCAAAAGTTGTTTTAATTATTGAAGGTATTTATGAATATGAACAAAACCACGTGATGAAAAAAAGGAAGAAATGGTGAGTAATGAATCCAGATGAAAACCGCGTGATAACATGAAACATTCCCTCTTTTTCCATTTCCTTTGATTTTTCATTTCCCTTGATTTTTCATTTCCCTCTCTACATTTTAGACATTCCCTCTCCTTTTTTTTTTTTCACTACTCACTCAGCTTCCCTCTCATTTTTCATGACTCCCTCTCAGTTCCCATGTCTCTCATCTTTCACTCAGGGTTTCTACTTCGATTCACCCAAATCCCTCTCAGTTCCCATGTCTCTCATCTTTCACTCAGGGTTTCTACTTCGATTCAACCAAATCCCTCTCAGTTTCCTTTTCATTTTCATTCTGATTCGTCTCCGCTCATGCGACCGTGATCTTCTTCTCCTTTCTTCATCTTCTCTAATGCGACCTTCATCTTATTCACATAGCCGCCATCATAGAAATTGACATTGCTCTCACTTCGTCTCCGACCAAGTATTTTCCTTCTCTTTCATATTCAACTATCAGATGTGCTTTGACAAAATTTTTTATGGGTTAAGAAACCATGAGATTCTCCTTAGGATTACCTAAATTTTTGGTTATGGTTAGCTAAAATTTGGGTTAGCGTTAAACAAAATTTATCTATTTGCAACTTTCACATAATCCTTCTACAATTTGATGCTACTCTCTCATTTAGTTAGTATTGATTATCCTTTGCATTTCAGGATACACAACTAAATGATCACTCAAGAATCTGAGAGAATACAACAATGTTGTCCTCAATCACCTATACAACTAGTCCTCCCACATAAGGCACGAAAAGTTCTCCACCTAGGCAGACCACCAGTTGTGGTGCCACCAGGCCTAACTTCCAATCCACCATCTAGGCCATCTATTGTGACACCACCTATTAGCCAACGTGTTAGCCCAGTGACGTCACTGCAACTTGAGTTACCAATTGATTCGGAAGAGCCACTAACCAATTCCTCTCGTAACATTCATTCAGATTCGGAGGAAGAGCAAACTGAAGTTAATACTCAAAATGTAGATGATCAAACTACCCCGTCAAATAATGGACAACCCGACAACAAGACATTCAGTGTGGTTATTATATGTAAGTTAAGTATGCTATTAGCCTTTAATGTTATCACTAATTGATTTTTACCTAATATGTTTATTCTGCAAATTCATTATAGATCCCAACAGTAATGAAGTTGTTTGACAATGAATTCGTGCATCCAATGTGTGGCATTTGAGGTCCAGTCAAAAGGTTAGGGTGGTGTTTAATAAGTATTGGGCTTCTGCATATGATGGTGGGAACACAATGGTGCGATTTCTGGGTACCATAGCGAGACAACATAATATATTTCCTATCAATCGAGTATAGAAGGACGACTTTCAGAATTATAAAAGGGAAAAAGCTTGGGGACACGTTAAGTTTTTGTAACTTTTTGTTTTACACAATTTTATATTTTCAAAATTTATCTAATGAGTTAACTAATTATTTATTTTTATTTGATTTTAATAGAGACTGTTTGTGTTGCTAGAAGATAGAACAAAAATAGTGTGGGCCCATGAGCTACATAATGACCTAGTTAGGCACAACTTATTCAGAGAGCACAATGGCCATATAAAAAAAAGTACTTCAACCCTTATAAGATAGCAGCTGAGATGTCTCAACAAGCACCAACTCATCTTGATGCTAGTAAATTCGCTTGGCTCGTTACACAATGGTACTCAGAAAAAGAAATGGTAAATGTTTGAAATCTGATTTTTCGTGCAACATATCATACTTAAGAGAATTAATAACCATTTAAATCATGATATTTTGTTAGCAGGATAGGGACAAGCACCAAGCAAGGTGTAATAAGTAGAAAACCATATATATGAGATGGTCTAAGATTCTTTGTCGAATACCAAGTACAATTATAAGTTTTCATCTCAACATTTTGAAGAATGTCTGAAGTTTCTAGATTTTTCATCTCAACTTGTGCATCCAATTTCAAAGCATGACTAAAGGTTCTAGATTTTCATTGTTACTTCCAGTTGGTTATTCATTGTTACTACCATGTGAAATTTACATCCTTGCATTCTTAGTGGCATTTGAAATACGAATTATATTTTTTCATTCATATAGGAATTTGAAATCTGTATGGGCATTACATGATTTTTCTTGTTTGCAGCAAAAGAAAACAGGTAAGGCTCCTACGAGAGCATCTCTTTTTGTCAAGACACCGAAACGAAGAAATGGAGATTGGGTGAACCTAGAGGCAGACATGCTTATGTAAGACATCAAATTCCTTTTTTTTTTCAGATTCATTTCCATACTCAATTATAGTTTCTTTACTCATTATTCTATTGGTAGTAACCATTCCTTACAACCACTAGATTTTTTGGATTCCAATAACGCTGTTAACTACTTTTCCTTACCTTTTTTGTATTTGTGTAAACTAATTGATACATATTTTATTAGGAGAAAATGCAAGGAATCAAAGATGATTTTGCTGCTGTACGTGAATCCCAAGAGTGTTACAGAAGGTGACATTATTTGGTCACCAACTGACTTATTGACATAGGTCTAGGTGAGGATGCAATTGGTAAAATTTGAGGTGTTAGCTGCACAATTCGTAACTCATCTAGGTTATCAGCTTCATCAACATAGATCTGTAGCAAGGGAATTGTGACAGCCTCTAAGGGATCTTCATATAGAATGCAAGAAAGAATGACCGTAATTGAAAGTAATATCAATAGTTTAAGAAACTTCATGCAATCATTTGTAGAGCAATTGCAAGGCCATGTTACTTTCTTAAAAAGTTATAAAGTATTTTTTTTTTATTACTTGTAAGTCCAAATCATTACTTATTGTAATAAACTATTTTAAGGGTATGAATGCGCCGTTCGATAGGTTGAATGTTGGTGCCGATTCACCTCAAGGAAAAAGGAGGCCGTCTATTGTGAGCCGTATGCTACATTCACTTAGTATATTTCATTATTTCTTTTTCTATCAATTTTTTGAATTTGTAATATGACAGATTTGTGATAGGTACTTTATTTCATTACATGTTATAAATAATTCTAGGGCTAACAGATTTGTAGTAGGTATTTTATGTTAATAGTAAGTTTATAATTTGTACTTATAATTTGAATCACTACAGCAGAAAACACTGTATTATTGTGTTAACTTCTTACTCTAGTCAAATATAAGATCTCTTTCTTTGATCATCATTTACTATTAATATTGATTTTGGAGCATTGAAAAATAATATATTATAGCTTACAAGCTCTTAATAAAGATATATCTTGGCCATTTATTTATAAAGATTTATAGATGTGATAGACTGATTATAACTCTTCTTCAAACTTCATTTTCTCACAAATGTTTTCCTCTCTTTTGTTTAGGGAATATTGTAATTAATTATTCTTCATATTCTTGCGTTGGTAATTAATCATGGCTCTACATTATTTTATGTAGATAATGATGCCATTGAAGATGTGGATAATGGAGACATGTAATGTGATGGAGGATTGCTATGTATGGAAACAAACTGTTTTTTGTATGAAATTTCGGTTTAAAATTTCAAGCTAGTACATTTGTATGTCTTTTGATGAATATCTATGTCTTTTGGTACATTTGAATGATAGAATATGTATGTCTTTTGAATTTGTGTTTTGTTGTTTGAAGTCAAAATAGGGGTAATTGTTTGCTGGTAAAAATTAATCTAGAGTAGTAATTTGTGGCAAAATCTTTGGTAAAAATTACTAGAGTAGTAATCTAGAATATATATATCAGTGTTAGTTTGTGATAAATTTTGCGACAACATTTTGTATTATATATAGGGGTTATTAACTCGTAACATTTACTAATATGATTGAGCAACACAAATCAACCGTTTATATAAACTCTGCAAGTTTATGAAAAATTTAGTAATACTATTTGGTATCACAAATAACGGTAATATTTTTAGATAATATTACTGTATTTACATAATTTAATTATTTTATTTACTAATACACAATGACAATATTTGTTCTGACATCATTAACTGTACTACTTAGCTGTAATAAAAACCAACTAATTTTTAGCAGCATAGGTTAGTGGGATAATTAGTTAAGCTCTATCCCGACTTTGAGCGACACCGACATGTCGCAAACATGTTCCAAAAACAAAATTAGCGGCATGACAGTTGCTGATCCATGTTTATGCTACTAAAGTTTGTCGATAATGTGTTTTTACTGGCACGTTGTTCATTAGCGGTGCTCTTTTGTGCCGCGAAAAAGTACATTTTTTGTAGCGATAATTGAAAAGTGAGAAAACCCCCCAACAAAAATTCTCATATATATTTTTCTTTAATTTTTATTTCGATGTTCTTTCATCCCTTCACCGACGAGGTATTCTTGCGAGCAGATCTCCATGTTTTCTCTTTTCATCGAATTCTTCAAAATCACTATTTTTCTTTTTTCTTTTTACGCTCCCTTTATTTTATATGCAATTCTAGGTTGTCATCCTCCATAATTCGATCACAATGAATATCTGTTCTGTGAGTATGGCGTGCCCGACCCCTCTCTCTTCTGTATCCATAAACAGACCCACAATACGATGGTCTAACAACCATGATATGTCATCCATATTTTCCCTGTCACAAGTGTTAGTGTTTTGACCAATGGGGCTCTCACAATTATGTGTAACCTCCTTTGGTATGACAGGTACCTCACCACGATAAATCCATATCTTATAAGTGGGATCAAAACCATTACAAATAATATGACTCCTGACTTCATTTAGTTTAAGAGAAATTCTATTCATTCACAACCTACATGGACATGGAATTTCACCATCATCATATGTTACCCGTGCAGCTGATGAAAAGAAGTTGTTACCCCTGTCATAAAGTTTGAATCCATCCATTGGTGCACAACATCAATCCAATCTCTGTTTTCCATGTGGTTAATCCCTATTATTGCACAGCTAAGTATTATACATGAATGAGTAAAATTAGTGTAATTCAAATTATGTATATATATATATATACCGACTACCATAATTCAAAATCCACAATTAAAGTGCATGACAATTCATGAATATGATAAGGGTGATCATAATTATTCAGTTATAGCTATCCAAAGATATGCATTAATACTTCTTAGCCTGGTATAGAAAATATGTACTTATAACAATGAAAGAAAATAACTACAAATTAATGTATCCGTATATATGTATAAAGCAATTGTAATAATCCGCAGGGTATTACCATATATGTAAATATATCTCTATATATATATCAACCATCAACGATACATGTTCAAATATAAAAATCGTCTTGTTGCATTATACATATAATTCGAAATGTCTAATAAATATTAACTCAGAAAACTATAGCGACAATGTCTGATATAGATATGACCATGGTAGTATACTTTCAGTAGCAAAAAAATTGCTTAGGTTCGCCTTTTCCCCCTACGTAAGCTATCCAAATGTGAAAGAGTCTTCTCAGATCTACAAGTTGATAAATGGGTGTAGGAAGTAAACAAGTATAATATATATAGAAGGAAGATACGGAAAATTTTAATATCCAAGTTTTAATGATGGAAAGGTTGAATAAATAAGGATTCACCACCTTCTTTATGTCATCCAACAACATCTACATGTGATACAGTACACTAAAGTTAAAGTTCAATCAAGTTAAATCTGTGAAATTGTAATTAAATTAGGCAACTTTTAGATAAATTTATGGTACATTACAATTTAGTTAGTCAATTATAAGTAAAACTTGTTACATTAGGCAGTTGAATTAAACATGCATGTAGGCATGACTGTTATATGGTCCCACGATTCGTAGATTCGTCCGAACTAGCTAGGAGAATGATTTACTATGATGTAGTAGATATTTTTAATCATTTCAGATTCGAAAAATTGTTGGTTTAAGATTTCAATAACAATAACTGGAGTCTCGGTTAATCTACAATTTATACGGTGTAATAAATGCATAAATTAATGAGACTAAATTTGCCTCATGCATAAGTACAATAACAAAATACTAAATTTTCTAAGCTTTAGTATGGGAGTTAGATAGTGAAACTAGGGTTTAAGATAACCGATATAATTAATTGGAGTTCTGAACACCAGAATTAAGAATCAATATGTAAATGTAAATTTAGAATATCATCTCGATAATAATTATGATTTGTCGAATTGTAAAGAGTAGTTTAATTTCGCTCATTAATTCCTAGTATTTATCAATTCTTAGCACTTATCAAATTCCTAGGATTTATGAAATTAAAATTGTTCTTTACCAGATTAATAGAAATAATATTAAGTTCCTTACCAGCTTAAGAATAATTATTACCCTGAGATTGTTCTTTAACAAATTGTACTACATTAAATTTGATAAGTTCCTTAAGTTTAAGTTATCTTTCACATGTAATAACGGCATTAGGATCTCTTCTGAACAACATTCCATAATTAGATAACTTGGTACGTACATAGTTTACCGATCCAGATCAATATTGGGAAAGAAAGACAAAATCACCAATTATCAAGTAATAAAACTAATTAGTTTATCATAATCACTTTAACAAGTTTATCATAATCCATCCTACTAATTAATCAGAATAAAACTCACCACAATCGTCACAACCTCCTTCATCAGAAGAATCACCTTCTACATAACCGTCTTCTTCTCCCTCTTATATTATTAGTTCATCGCTGCTATCATCTTATTCACCATCTAACTGCAAACTTGAGAAATTGCTTCCAAATCATGCTTCTCATTCTTCGGAGTTGGACCACTAACATTCTGACTTCTACCGCATACACACAAACCGGTCATGTACTTGTACAATTGGAGTTCTTCCAAAGCACCACTTAACTGCTTTCATAGCACATTATTTTTATCCGTCGGAGTTGCTATTTGCGACTGCATACCTGCAACAACCATCCACTGTCTAGTGCTTCCTTCTACTGCCAGTCTCTTCACCATGGGCATGATATCAATCACAACATATTGAACTGCATCAGCTACTTTCCAGAAATGTCCTTTCTCCTCACCGTCTTTAAATAACTTGACCATTTTCTCTTGCATCATATAGAACCATTTTTTAAGATATAAGCCAATATATAAACCAGTTAGGATATATATACCAATTTCATATAGTACCATTTATCAAGATATAAACCAATATATAGTACCATTTATTGTAATAAACCAGTTAAGATAGATACACAAATTTCATGCATTTGAGTATAAGAACATACGTTTTTCAGTTTCACATTCAACACAAAATTTTGAGTTACCTATGCCTCCTGACATATGCCAACACCATGCCTCCTAACATATGCCAACATCAACACATCATTTTCAGTTTCAATAACCTAATTACTGAAAATATATGCACGTCAAGCTAATTGGATTATACCTCATTGGTATTTATTTTATGAGATACAATCTTATTTATAAATATTAACGATAATAATAGTAAACGCATTCATCTACTTATCATGTTTACTGTAAATAATATTATATGTTATTTATTATATATCATAATAAAATCCAGTATCTTATGTTATGTAGTTGAGATCATGATAGAAATCATACTAGTTGAGATACAAGCTGCTTAAAGCCTAAGATTTAAATTATTCATAGTCACAGGATTATAAAGAGGGATATTGATAATCTGGATAGACTTATCATATATGTTATCTCTTAAAATATTTAAGATAGTTGTTCAAATGATCATTAATATTAGTAGAACATAAGTATAAATATATGAGTGCTTAGTAGAGACTAAGGATACTAACGTGACACTTAGATAATTCATGATGGTAACCATAGTAACTGTTAATAAAAATTATCTAATAACTAATATTTCATGTGGTCCCTTATACCTAAGATCACTATGGTATCTTATATGTCGTGTTTTATACTTTAACATCAGTTCAATAAACCCTAGCCAATGGTGAAATAGGGTGAAACGTTTTGATATAAAATATTTTACATGAAGGTTGTGACTGATCAAAATAGAATCCATCACTTCTACTTTTGGAAATTAATCATATGAGCTGTATATTTTATTGAACAATACAATCATTGCAATGTAGTATGATATGAAAATTTTTTTAGTAAATCTATTGTCTATATTCATTTAAGATACAACAGATCATAAATGTCTATTAAGGTTTAAAAGTTAAACAAATGGGAACATTGCCTAGATGAAAATATCATTATTGTACAGTTATTAGTTATAACAAGTTATTTTGGAAGATTATTACTTATGAACTTTGATAGAAGTCAATATTGGCTACAAGGTTTAAATTAATTAATTAAGAGATGATTGAATTAATCCCCTTATCAACGTGTTATGATACCTAATTGGTTACATATATTAAAGTTTATAAGTAACTCAGTTAAGTTCTCTACTAGAATTAGGAAAACTGGTCGTTTTAATTTTAGGGGTAAAATTACAATTTATATTATAGGATGACTATAAGAGTAAAATGATAAATTTTTTATTTATTAAATCTAATATCGTACAACTCTACTAGCACAATTAAGCATGATATTAGTTTAGTTAGAAATTAATAATTTACATCAATAATATTTATTTAATTATAAAAGTGTTCCGAGGATCTGTAATTAACAATTAAACATTAAATGGTTAATAGACTAATTTGTTAATTGAATGTCATTAGCTAAATTAATCCAAGTTCTGATTAAATAATTTTTTCTACAAGCCAAATAAATAGTTGGCTATAAGGTGATCGGTAATGATCAATTGTTCACTTAACTAAATTAAGGAAATTTTTGACTAAGTCCATAATTTGTTGGGTTAAAGTTATAGGTTAATTTTTTGTAATATAAGAACTAAGAGAGCACTATATAAACACTCTAATAAGCTGCCCTAATTATGAGGCTTTTCATACCCTCTTGGCCTAAATCCCTAAGTGGGGGAAAAGTTAGATTTTTTCTTTTCCTTTCCATGAGCTCTTCGAATTATGTGATGAATCTTAGAGTAGAATACAACGAGTGAACTAAACTATATGGATTACGATTACAAGATAAACACTTAGGCATCTCATTTTGTCTATTGAATTCATTCATGATGAAGTAGCAAGAAGATTCATTGATTCTATATTAAGATCTTTAAGTTTTCTTAGATCTGAACTCTCTTAGTTTCCTATAATTGTTTTGTGCGTTCTATTAAATATATATTTGATGTATATTTGTATGATAGATCTTGATGTATGTTAATGAGTTTAATCCATATTTCATGTTAGATCAAACAAAATTTAAATTACCACTTCTATTTATAGATTACTTGAATACTAACAGTAGTATGAGAGCCTTGATCATACCAATAAGCATATAAATTATTATTTTAATTTAATATTTTATATGTTATTATTTTTGGATATTTTTTAGTGAATCTTGAATGCTTTTTGTGCTCGAAAACTAAATGAGTGATATCTAAAACTCACACGATTGGATCGTTGAAAGAGCACCTTTCGTAGTAGCGAACCAATTTAGGGTTGATGTAGAGTGAATTTGACTCATTGCACAATAGCATATCATTTGGTATATTTAAAGATCCAATCATTGGATCATTTGTAAATATTCAAAACAGGTAGATAAGATAATTTTCTAGAGAACCCAACAAGTAGATTGCTAATCGGATACCTAAGGTGGCCTCGAGTAGCGGCGCAAGTAGCACTGTTGTTGCCATAGCACTTAGACAGAATCCTGATGTGTAGTGGTAGTACATTAATATATTTGGAGTTCTAAATGTTGGATCAATTTAAAACTTTTTAGAACATGTTGATAAGATAATTGCCCAAAAAATCAAAAAAATAGATCATCGATTGGACACCTAATGCGGTGGAAATATGTTTTTTATATTATATCCTAAAGGGATGTTAGGATATTGTTTATATCATACTCTGTAACAAAATATGTTTGTTATATGCCATTGCCTTCTCATAGATAGTTTTTGTTTTTGAAAGAACTAATGCGAGTGTGAGAGAATTTGAAGAAATTCAAGAACCACAAAATATTAGAAATCGAGAATTTTATACTCATTGAACCGACATCTAAGATACTATAAAAAAGAGTAATTGTGAAATCTCAGAGTACACAACGGAATCATAGATCTAGTATATTTCTCGTGAACTCAAATGACATAGATTTCTAATAGAAAATCTTAATAAGGGTCTAGTCATAGATGATGACCCTATGATATATTCTGAGCCTATGAATAGTTTGGATTTCGAGAAATAGATGCACCTAAAGGAATGATTTCCAAAGGATGCACATATATTACTTACACTTATAACCAGTAGTAATTACAAAATATGACAGGAGAATGTGAAAAATTATCATTCCAAACGATAACATCGATTTAAAAGTGGGCATTTGCACAATTTTCGGGGACATCATGATACCCAATCATGGTTTCTGATGACCCATCATGCAAAAGCTCCTTGATTGCTGACTGCCTCTTTATTACTTCTTTTGCCGATTTCTGTCCCTTCAATGTTGGGCTTAATAATTTTTTACTTGAAGGACCACCAACCGATACTACACTCTCCTTCCCGCAACGCAAAGTCCTTGTGTATTCGGATAAAACTCGAATGAAGCATATACGTTAACTAAATAGATAAAAAATAATATGAAGCTCATTAAATATGCCTAAGAATTTTACTACCATACCAGTCACATCAAGTTCATCATCGTGGCTATCAGGTTGAAGATCCCGACTGGTCGTAGATGACTCTAAAATAGCCTTCTCCCCTTTCTTGTTATGATTTGAGCAACTTTCCCATTCAGCTTTCCTGCACCCTCGACCTTAATGAGACAATATCGGGGAACCATAAATCCTTCAACCAAGCAAATCAATCAGTCACACATGTAAGATAAAGTTTCAAAATCTAAGCATTACCATTTAGACAAACCCAATATGCATATCCTATTACAAACCCGAGCCAAATAAGAGTTTATTATGAAATGCATAAGCAATGATATTCAGTCTATCAGTGAAACCTACTCATCTCATAAATGCATGCATATTTAATCTCAAACCTAATTAGCTTAATGGGTATAGACTTTCATTATTCCTGCCAATGAGTCATGGAATCTTAATATTTAAGATGATGTTGCCTAAGACACAAGAGGAGAGACGATTCATGTTTGGGATTTCCTTCGCTTTGGCAATATGATCCATTATGCATATTGTGTTATGTATGAGGACCATATATAATCTATGCTCTAGAGTGTCATGAGTAGTTTTTAAGATAATTCCAAACTTAAGAAATTTGATTGCGATTCATGGAGAATGCGATTTCAGATATTTGAATGCTTCACATGCTTGAATTTAATATGTATCGATAAAGGTAAGTTGGTCTTAGGATTTATTTTTGGAACGCAATGGTGGAGCAGTAAAGTTGGAAATAGTTCCAAAGCAGAAAACTACAACACTTAAATCCACCATAAAGACTACATATATTGTGGCTTCCAAAGTAACCATAAAAGTTGTTTGGATGAAAAAGTTCATGACTGAACTTAGTTCATATCATTCTTAATTACGTAGTATTGTACTATGATAATCAGAGTGCAAACACAAACTAAGGAACTTAGGTCTCATCAAGAATTCAAAACATGTGCTATAATGTTTATAACCTAAATCTGAAAGGCAATCGGAAGAGGTGACATGAACATTAACATGCAATATGATCCATCATGCATACCATATTATGAACATTAACATTAACAAGACTGAATATAATATATGCTATAAAGTGTTATTAGCAATTTTCAAGATCATTCAGAAGCGAAGCAATTTGATTGTGATTCATGGAGAATAATATTGAGAAAGTTGAATGCTTCATAGGCTTTTATTTTCAATACATATCACCAAAAGTAAATCAGTCTTAGGGTTTATTTTTGGTACTTAATGGTGGAGTAGTAAAATTGGAAAGAGTTCCAAAGCAGGAAACTACTGCAATTAATCCATAATAGAGGCTGAATATATTATGGCTACCAAAGTAACCTTAGAAGTTTTTTGCATGAAAATGTTCTTGATTGAACTTGGTTCCTATTATTCTCAATTACATAGTATGATACTATGATAATCAGAGTGCAACGTGCAAACTAAGGAACCCAAGTCTAATAAGGAATTTAAAACACATGCTATGACGGCCATCACCTAATTCCAAAAGGTAGTCGGAAGAGGTGACATGAACATTAACCGGGTTGAAACTAGTGACAACATAATTGATCCACTAACAAAGGCGATTTTCTTACAAATATTTGATCGTCATCGTAATAATATGGGAACTAGACATTTAATCAATTGACTTAGGACAAGTGGGAGATTGAAAGTAATATATTCGCTAAGCTAATCGGGTTAGATTTGATGGGTATATCATTTGTGTGAAAATCTTTGTGTTATGTATATTAGCAACTAAATGAAATATTCATTAGTGTAGGCATTACATTTATCATGTTTATTATTTAATTGGAATAATATTATACGTTTTACCCAATTTATTACATATCATTTTAAAGTCCTAAGTTTTACGTTATGCACTTTAACTTGTGATAGAGATTATAATAGATGAAATTCAACTAGCTAAATGCCTAATAGTTAAATTGTTTGTAGTTAGAGGATTACTAAGATAGGATAATCCATTATGACTATTACATATAATATTTTCTTAATATTTATGATGGTTATTCTCATGACCATCATTCTTAGATAATGTCAAGATAACTATGTACGTGTTTAGTAAAGACTATATCACTTAATATGATCACATGGATACATCTCGATGGTAATAATACTAACTATTAATGAGATTTATCTAGTGATTCTTAGATCACCATGAAATCTTATGTATGGGGTTCCATACTTTGACATCACTCAAAAAGACCCTAGCCAAGGATTACGTTAGGTGAAGTATGATATGAAATGAGTTTATGCAAAGCCATTATCTAAGGTTGTTTATGTTAGAATGGTTTATATGATTTATCGATTAGAGTTTAATAGTTGAACACTACCCTAGGATGAATCCGAACATTAGCCAGATAGAAGGATCAAATTGCATGGTAATTGTCACAAAGACTTCTTATGGAAGATGTCTTACTTCTCATTTCATATATGTCGTTGACACTTTGCTAGAAGTCAATTTTAATCTAGAAGTTAAGTTAATCAATCATGAAGATGATTAGAATTAACTTAAGTATTCTAATTAAAAATTGGATAAAATCACAAAGGTTGTGAAACTCTACTACCGACATGTAGAAACTAATTGGTCGAATACATAAGAAATGCATGAACTCAATCAATAATTTTATAGTTTAAGGGAATGGAGTAGTTTAATTATATAGGAAAATAAATTCAACAAAGTATTACGTATAATTAAATATGCTAAGTGAAGTTTAATCATGCTAAGTTAAGAAATACATGATTCAAAGAGTTTAGAATATGCTAGTAATGTGATATAATTGGTTAATTTTAGATATCATGCAGTTTTGCTCCTACTTCTCATTCACCTAGGAGAAACTCTAGAAGTGAAGTTTAAGGAAAACAATCACAGATGGAACACACAATCAATCAAAATTATGACCTCTAATGGAAGAGAGAAATTTTATGCAAAGAAGTATGATATGAAAAGAGTTTGTAGTCATTCTCTAAGTTGCTTAGAGTTAGAATGACTTATATGATTTATTAATTAGGGTTTAACAATTAACTCATACTATAGGACAAATCAGAATATTGGTCAGATGGAATGATCAAATTGCATAGTAGTGGTCACAAAGAATTCTTATAGAAGATGTCATACTTTTCATCTCACGGGTGTTGTTGAAATTTTTCTAGAAATCAATTTTTGTCTACAATTTTAAGTTAATCAATCATGAAGATGAATAGAATTAACTAAAGTAATAAGATTAAGAATCATCTAAAATCACAAAGGGTACTGAAACCTTATTACCGGAATGATATAAAACCTGATCAGTCAAACACATAAAAATTACATGAACTCAATAAATACTTTTATAGTTGAAAAGGAAGGAACAATTTAATTATATTGAAAAATCAATTTCATATAGTGTTAAATTAATTAAATATATTATACATGATTTAAAGAGTTAAATCAGTATATACTAATAATGATTATTAAGTAATTATTTAATTTAATATGTTAATTCTGATATTTTGTAACTTTCCTCCTACTTCTATTTCACAAGTGGCATGGCCCGGTTCAACTACGGAACGACACAGCCATAGTAACAGGCCATAAACGTGTTATGCCAGTCCATGAGCTCATGTCGTGCCATGACGGCCTGTGGGCCCGTATCGTGTTGTACTGGCCCGTGGGCCCATACCGTACAGTGCCAGCCCGTGGGCACGGTACTCGTACCGTGTCGTGCCAGCCCGTGGGCACGGTACTCGTACCGTGTCGTGCCAGCCCGTGGGCCTATATCGTGTTGTGCTGGCCCTTGAGCCCGTACTGTGCGGTGCCGGCCCGTGGACTCATGCGGTGTCATGCCGAAGAGTTGATGACTATTATATATTTTTCTTATGTTCAAATGTTTAGATGTTTTCTTATTTATGTTATACTAGATGGAGAATGCAGATGCAAACCAGAGAGGGGATCCGAGAGAAATAAAAGGATTTGGAGTTTGGACACCTCAGGTCCTCAAGTCTCAAGAAGATGAGCAGATGAAAAAGTAGTTCATGTACTATTAATAATTAAAATTATAAATAAATTATAAAAAGTATTATTTGGCCAAAAAAGATCTTACATTAATCGAAAGATTTCAATGTACAAAATGATTTATAGTGAAAAAAGCCTTCCTGGCCACAATAGGGGAAAAACTAGTCATCAACTTATGACACAAGATATAAAAATGAAAAATAATAATAATAATAAATTTACAATTATATATCGAATTCTCTAAATTTTAGAACTATCTCCTACTCCTACTCCTTCCTAACTAGAACTAGAATTTATGTATTCGAGGTATAAAGAATTTAAAGCTCTGATTAAGTCCTCACTTTCCATGCGATGTTGATCTCTTTTAAGGACACATTCCCAATCTCGTAGGCACAATAATAATTCAATCATCTTTAGTGTTAATGATGTTCTTCGATCACTAATAATTCGCTCACCTATGCTAAAAGTTGCTTTTGAAGAACTTGTTAAAACTAGAATAGTCAGGGCGTCGTGTGCCAATAGGGCTAATATTGGAAACCTAAATGAGTTTAACTTCCACCATTCAAAAATATTAAAGTCCTCTTCTTCACCCCAATCAGCCCTAAGATATTTTTAAAGCTCGCCGTATTTTGTACTACTAGACCTACCGGTCATGCTCGAAGGCATGGCTAATTCCAAAGCTGGACTATCTTTCCTAGAACGTGAACTTGAGGAACCCTTCCGCTTTGAGAGTACTTCCCATAACAATATATTTTCTATTTGTTTTTTCTTCCGTCGTTGAAGCTGTAAATCACTGTACTTGGTTTCATAAACACTAAAAACCTGATGCAACATGTCCGAAGAGTTAGCAATTTGAGAAGTATAATCAAAATTTAAGTTATCACCAATAAAAGTAAGAATTTCTTTATAACTTTCAAGAATAATCCTAGGATCTAAAATGACTCATAAAGAATATAAGAGCGGAATATCAGACCAATATGTTTTTAAAAAAAATTCTTCATTTTAATTACAATAGATTCAAAAAGAACATCATCAACATACTGGCTGAAAATCGAAGCCGTTTTAAGAAGTTTTTGAAAAATAAATAGCAAAGTAGGATAATAAATACAATAAAAAAGTACAGTAAAGTTATACAAATCTTTTTAAAATTTAGTAAATTTTCTAGCAGTAATCATTATCAAATAATATAATTTTCCTTTTTTTCTAATGATAAAATAAACTAATCTCATTACTATAGGTAAAACATGCTTTAACATAGTATAAGTAGAATTCCATCTAGTTAATCCATATCAAGAGAAAATTTTATAGTTTTTTTATTTAAGGAAGTACAAAAAGTTTTAAATGTAGAAACATGCAAATGTGAATTACGTAGCCAAGCTAATGCTTCTCTAATTTTTAAAATTTCTTCACTTACTAATTTCAAACATTCTTTAACGATTAGGTTGATAACATGATAAGCACAACGTTGATGCATAAATATTCCACCATTATATCCATCTAATTGGGATTGTAAAAACTTTATGACTCTCGTATTCGTAGAAACATTATCTAAGGTAATTGATTATACGTTCTTTTATATTAAACTCACTTAAAACTTGTAAAATTATTTTCAGCGTTATGCTCATGCTCAATTACTCTAAAACCTATGATTTTTTTTTATTTAGTACCCATTATGAATCTAAATAAGTGTGACTACATATAAATAATCTTGTTTAGATCGAGAACTATAAATATCCGAAGTTAATGCAATGCTAACATGAGGTGCTCCTAATTCTAATTTTAAAGCACACATTGTTTTTTAAAATATAATTCTAAATCTTTTCTAATTGTATTTCTACTTTTTTGACAATAGTGCGAAGTAAAATAATTTTTAAGAAAATCATCAAAATATTTACTTTCACCTAAACTTATAGGTAAATCAAAAACAACAATCAATTTAGCTAAGCTTTCTTTAGTTCTGGCATCATCATATAACCAATTACTAACCATACCATTAGATTGGAAAGCAAGAGTAGATTGATTTATACTTGTATTAGTTTTAGGCATACATTTATCCATATGTCGTTTTAAGTGACCAGTATCGCCCATGAGTTTTGCAGTTAATTTTTTATTACATACCTTGCATACACCAAATCTTTCCATATATTTTTCATCTGGTTGGTATATTTTTACAAAACAATTCCAAAATTTCGAAATATAAGCCTTCTTCTGATGTTTTCCAGATGCTGCTATACTCGATGTATCTTCTTGTGTTTCCTCTATATTATTGTCAACATCATCTGGTAGTTCCATATAGTCTTCAATAGTTATATCGTTCTCAGAGTAAACAAAACGTCAAAAACCAATAACATTTTCATGGTGGGTATCTGATTCTTATATCAAAATAATAGTAAATATTAGGAATTATTAATATAAATTAGTAAATATAGAATAAAACGTGAACAATAAACGTAAGTAAGTAACAACTTATAATGATTCAAATTCAATCGATGAAAATTTTATAGTTGAAAATGAAAATTTAAGAGTATACAATTTGAGATGAAAAATTAGAGAGAGTGAGGCGATTATGAAGATTGAGAAGAATCAGAAAGATTAAAAGAGATTATAAAGAATATAAATTGAGAAAAATATGAAAAATTAGAGAGAAAGAGAATAAAATGTAAATTGAATCATAAAAATTGTGAAGAAAAATATAAGTATTTATAAGAAAAAATGAGAGGGAAAAAAGTTATAAATTTCAAACTAAAAAAAAAAAAAAAACTATGAGTGTTGAGTGGGCTAGCATGTTGCCAGCCCACATGGAGTCTTCCTAAGCACAGGCACAGGCCTAAGCCTCCGCTTAGGGGCCTTTTTGCTTGCATGCCAGCACATGTCGTGCTTTTATCATATTGTGCCGATTCGGTCCATTTGACCACCTCTAAATCAGGCTAGGTAATATGGCCCAAATTATTCATTAAAAGTTAATGCCCCAAATGGACAACAATTGAGAATGTGTTAGAGAATTAGTGTTAGTGAACATAAACCAGTATCATGATTCTAATTTGAACTCGATTGGATAACTAATCGTTAGTTTGTCTAATTGGACTTAAATTAAAGGCCCAACTATATAAGCCTTATTAAACTGATGAGAGATCATTCACTCCACCCATTCTAAACCTAGTCGGTCACTAATAGAGAAAGAGTTCTCTCTTCTTATCTCCCTCCAATCCAAAATTTCTTGACTCATGAGTTAAGTATTGACATCCAGAAACTAAATAGGTTTAGTAGTTCGTGTTGATATGTTTAGAGGTCGGGTATTTGTGTTGTTTTTGGTCTTCCCATAGAATTCAACCACCTTAAGGAATTCAGCCTCCTTGAATCTTAGAGCTCGGGTTGTTAGGTTGGTTTTGCAAAAGCTCGGTATATTCTCTAAACTCTTCTTTTTATTTGCTGAGATTGACTTTTTATTCAGAATATGATTATAGCATAATGTTGATACTGGTGTCCGATCTATGAATGTTTCGGGTTGTACCCATAATTTTTGTAACACACTTTCTTTACTAGATCGCTCATTGACTAACAACTCTCCCTTCCTAAAATTCTAACAAAACAAGGGAATGAATCTTTTTATATATATTCATTCCCTTCCCTCCCTCTCAATCAATGGAAATCAGAATGAGTGAAACAGAAAAAAAAAAAAAAAAAAAGTACTCTTTAGGCTTTCCAGAGTACACGACAATCCATTCTTCCCTTATTGGAAAAAACTTTTAAAAATGGCATGTGAGGACAGTTGGCACCAGAGTCTTGGACGCTTAAATTGACAAGTGCCTCATTTCATGTTTACTCGATCGGAATCTGAATAGTAGGCATAGATATCGGATTGGATATTGGCATATCGGAGTCGGTGTAACTGTTTAGTTTATCAAATACTTTTCTAAGAAAACATATACAGCTAGTAGGTGCATTACTTTTCTTGTTTTTATAAAATTTTATTCCTTAAAATTATTTTTACTTCCAAAAGTGGTTTGAAGGATATACATAATAATTTGAAAATACTACAGAAGTCTTTGTCATAAAAAAGTAATTCCAAAACTTTGTAAATACTTTATTCCTTATTTGAATATATATATACGTACATATACATAAGAAGTGCCAATTTTTCAAACTCATTGCTTACAGAGGTCGGGTATCATATGTACAATCTCACGAATTGATAGCCTCTATTTGCCTATTTCTTAACTTACCGCCTTACCTTTTTAATTTCCTACAACACAAGGTAGACATCGATGAGCTAGATGCTCAGTAAGGATAGTGTCCTACTCACATCGCTATTCTTGTTATGACTATCGTGAGTTAGTGCTTTTATGACATATATCTAAAATGTATAAATTCCTATCATTCTACATACTTGGGCCCTAAGGATGCTACCACGGCATATCAACTGATATTTAATTAGCGATCCGCTTATAACCGTTGCAACGATCCACTTATGACCTTTTCTTTAATATCATTTAATGTCCTTTCTGATCGACAAACGATCTTTCTTTTGACCCGGCAACACCTCACTTTAATATTATGCATGCTTATGCTTCTTATTTATTTTAGTATAATATTAACTTCTGGAAATATGAACATATGCACTTAATATTTAACGTTTGTACTATCCTAAACCACCCTTATTTCTATCTTCGTATTTCACTTCTACTTAGCATACTATAATTATAATCCTAACACAGACATAACCAAGTCATCATGCTTAATAATTAATATTATCTTCAATTAATTTAATTATAATCATAATAATAAACAAACAATATCCAAGTGTTGCAGTGAGACTATACTTACAAAGGTTTGGTTGACCGGAGATCTTAACTTTCCTCTTTCTCTCTTTCCTTCCCTTTCTTTCCTTTCTCTCCTTTTTCCTTTCCTCTCTTTCTTTCCCTTTCTTTCCTTTTTCTCCTATTTCCTTTCCTCTCTTTCTTTCCTTTCTTTCTTTCCTTTCAGCTCTCTTCTTCCCTTCTTCTCTTCTTCTCTCCCTCACTCTCTCTCACGTTTTACTTTTGATTTGTTGACATCAACTCTGAAGCAGTCTATTTATAGCCAAAAGGTGAGCTAATTTGTTGACACCTTAGCCACTTAGATGTCTATTTGCATGAAATTAAATCCACATGCATGTTTCCCTTAATGGCATGTGTGAATGCATAACCATGCATTAAGCCACCTCATAGTATCTATTGATATTTTTACCGTGGCTTTATGCCACATATTTACTTGTTTTGATTAATTAAGTTTAAGCCCTCTCAAATATTAAAGATTCTTAAAAAGGTCCCTTTAACTAATTTTAATTATAAGAAAAGTCCCTTTATATTTATATTCTTAACATTTATGTATAAGTGGGAATTTAAAAGTTTCTAATAAGCCCATTTTAAATATATTTTCTCATTACTATGCCTAGTTTAGAAACATAAGGGGTTTACATCCGGTGGAAATAGATAACAATGTTTCTCGATCAGATCGAGTATCCAATCAAATAGGTAAAAACTAAAGAAAATCTAATTTGGTCTAATTCGTGTAGAATTTGATTATATCTTACGGATATTTGATTTGATTTGATTTTATAAATTTATTTTATATAAGGTTTTAAACATGAAGATTGTGAAATTTAACTTAAACTTTAGGAACTAAATTTTTGATATAAACTGAAGTTAGAACCTTGAAGGATAGAAACATACTATCATTGATATATAATATTTTAGGTTATTTATTATATTTTTTTCATTTCTCTAGTAATTATCAAAGTTACATGATGATGATGTATTTTAATCGCTTATAACGAATAAAGTAATATTTTACAAATAAATTTGGGCAGTATAACGATAAATTATGTCTAATTACCCTTTAAATTTTACCTGCAAAATACACAAATTAAAATCACAAGTTCATAACATAGTCAAAAGAAGTTCAATAAATATCAATCAAAATCAAATTACACGAATGATAATTTACTAATGATCTCAAGTAAATTTAAATACAATTAAATACCATCAATAATTAAAGTCTACTACTTCATTTCTTTGGGTCCTCACCTACTGGTACTGGTAATAATTATAAAACTCCATGAATATATGGACAGAAAGTGAATGTCAAATTAATTGAATAGGTAATTAATTATGTATGATCGTCTTTGTCAAAATCCTCTAATGCATCCATATAACCGGTTAAGGTGAATGACATGCCAGAAAGCCAGCTCTATATGCATATAAGGGCTTTCAACTATAGAGGATGCAAGCCTACTACGAAAGTTCATGATCGTACGTCCGCTCATGCTAAACGTGGACTCTGAAGCATCCATAGATATTAGGAAGGCAAAAACATCTCTGGCTATTCGACGAGGAAACCATGAACAAAGGGAACTTTTATTTGTGGTGGGAGGTTGGCCGAAAAATAGTATAGCTCACCAATATTTTAAGTGTACCAGAGGGAAGGAGATGCTAGAGAAGAGATGAGAGGTGGGATGAGAGGAGTAGGGCGTGGTTCTTAGGTCTTCACTCTTATTCTTAGGTTTTCTTAGTTCTTAGGTCATGTGTGCATGAAGTTTCAACTTTATGCTTTTTGCCTATTTTTATTATTATTATTCATCTGACACTTCATATTCATTATGAATCCGACTGATTATGACACCCAATCCAATAAGTTTTTTTTTTAAGTAAAGATCTTATCTGAATCGGATCGAATTGTATCGGATTCATATTATTTGCTTATGCCTACTTATTAGTACAAATAAATTCGTTCAAAAGTTGTGGGATAGAAATCACATAAGTATGAATTGTATGTAGATTGCCTTTCAGGAATTCTATATCTATGACAGAATCCTTTAGATCGAACTCATTGTAACTGATGAGGACTAATTCTTATTTTTTTTCATATCTACATTTAATTTTTGTTCATCCTTTCTTTTTGTCGGCTCTACACCTTAAGCGAAAATATTCCTCTTCGAAAAATCATTTTTGCTTTCAATTATTTAATGTGTCAATAATAATATTTTTTGATAATAATAATAATAATAATAATAATAACACTAATAACAACAAAATGAATGTGCTAATAATATTAATAATAATGTAAGTAATACATGACTAGACCATTAATTTGTGAGAATCATAAATTTGTCTTGACCGAGAAATCTCCTAAAGAGCCCGCTACAAATATTGCCTTTAATGTAAGGGAAAAGTATGACCATTGGATCCAATCTAATAACTAGGCCAAATGCTACATGTTGATGAACATGAGTTATATTCTTAGGAAAAAACATGAAAATGTGGAGACTGTATATGAGATATTGGAGTCTCTCCATGCCTTATTTGCACAAAATTCTGACTAGAGTCGTCACGAGGCTACTAGAACCTACATGAATGCTAAAATGAACAAAAGAATTTCTGTAAGAGATCATGTTTTGAACATTATCAACACAATAAATGAGGAAAACATAAATGGGGATACCATTGATAAGCGCACTCAAGTTAACATTATAATTGAGTCACTTTCACTAGCTTTTGCTGCGTTCACTACCAACTATGTTATAAACAAGCTGCAGTACAACATGACTTAACTGTTGAATGAATTGTAAACTTTTAAGACCCTTAATATGACCAGGTCTAAAGAGGGTGAAGCAACTATTTCTGAACAAAAGCCACTTTCCTCTTATGCTAAGAACAATTAGAGGAGGTACACCACTTCTAAGGACAATAAAAGAAAGAAAGCCAAAAAGTCACTTAAAGGCAAGGAGAACAAGAAGAATGATAACTCCAAGAAAAAGGGAAAGTGTTTCCACTATAGAGTTGATGGCCATTGGCAAAGAAATTGTAACAAATATCTCTCCGAGTTAAAGAAGAAAAAGAAAGGTAAATTTGATTTACTTGTTTTAGAAGCCTGTTTAGTGGAAGATGATTTGTCATCTTCAATAGTAGTTTTGAAAGTCACTAATGATATTTGTTCTTTTTTATAGATACTTAGTTCTTTGAGGGAGCTTGCTATTCGGGAGGTGACAATGAGAGTTGGCAATTTTGTGATCCTTTCAGCCAAAGTAGTGGGAGTAATCTATTTATGTTTTAGTAATAATTACCATGCTTTGAACAATGTTTATTTTATTTCTAAATTTTGTAGAAATTTGATTTCTTTATCAATGTTGCATGAACAAGATTTTGATATTTCTTTTATTAATAACGAGATTATTATTTCTAAGAAAGGTTTCGATATTTTTCATGTAAAATAAACTAACAGACTCTATCTACTTAAACCGAATGAACGATCGTTAAATAGTTCAAAATTATTTAAAGTGGCAAATCCTAAATCTTACAAACAAGAAAAAGTTTCTCAAGATGATGATGTGTATCTTTGGCATCTTAGGCTAGGACATATCAATCTTGATAGAATAAACAAGTTCGTAAAGGATGGTTATTTAAGAGAGCTAATTGTTGGCACTCTTTCGGTTTGTGAATCTTGTCTAGTAGGAAAAATGACTAAGAGACTTTTCTCTACAAAGAGCCAAAAAGCCAAAGAGCCCAAGAATCCTTTAATTAATACATAACGATGTCTGTGGTCCTATAAATGTACAAGCAAGAGGAGATTATGAATATTTCATCACCTTCATTGATGATTATTCAAGATACAGATGCATATACTTAATGCAAAGGAAATCTGAAACTCTTGGACAATTTAAAGAATTTCGAGCAGAAGCTAAAAAGAAATTAGGAAACTCACTCAAAATACTTCGAATAGATCGAGGAGGTGAATACCTAGTTTATGCCATTTTTGCATATAGGGGTGTCCAACACACATGCTGAAATCTAAGATTAGAAAGTTGGACTCGCGATCTGAAGTTTGCATATTCATCGGCTATGCTCCAAACATAAAGGGAGGTTACTCTTATAGTCTTAGTGAGAAAAAGGTGTTTGTATCGAAAAATCTTGAACATTACTATATGACAAACTACAAATATCGTAGTAAATAGTACTAGAGGAATGGAATTCTTATCAGATCAAACCATCTCAATCACCATCGATGAACGACAACATCAGAAGACTACATGATCTTAGTAAGAACACCCTAGTATCTCATAGTAATGGAAGGATTGTGAGACAACCCATTTGTTATGAACACGAGGAGCAAGTTTTAGTGTTAGACACAAGCCAAGATGATCTATTAACTTTTAAGAAGGTAATGGATGATTCTAACAAGGATAAATGGCAAGATGCAATGAACCAAGAAATGGAATATAGGTATTTCAATTTGGTCTGGGAATTTGTAGATCCACCTGAAGATGTTAGACCCATTGGATTTAAATGGATCTTCAAGAACAAAAGAGGCATAGATGGGGAAAGTTGAGACTTTCAAGGAACGACTTGTAGCAAATACCTATACCCAAAGAGAATGGGTCAATTATGAAGAGACTTTCTCTCTCGTTGCCGTGCTAAAGTCTATACACATTCTTTTATCCATAGCCGCTAGTTTAGACTACGAGATATGGTAAATGGATGTCAGGATAGCTTTTCTAACTGGGTATCTTAAAAAGGATACTTATATAATGCAACTAGAAGGTTTTGTGCAAAAAGGCCAGGAACAAAAGGCTTGCAAGTTGTTTAGATCAATGTATAGGTTGAATTAAGCCTTTAGGTCTTGGAACCTAACGTTTGATGAGACTATAAAGACATATGGCTTTGAACAAAATGTTGATGAACAATGTGTCTATAAAAACATCAAAGATAAGAAGTGGTTTTCCTAGTTCTTTATGTAGAGGATATTTTACTCATTGGAAATGATGTAGAAATATTATCAAACGTGAAGAAATGGCTAGCCGAGCAATTCCAAATGAAAGATTTGGGAGAAGCAAGCTATGTTCTAGGAATCCAAATCCTAAGGGATACGACAAAAAAGCTTTTAGCACTGTCTCAAGCTTGTTGTATCGATAAGGCAATGGCTCGATTCTCAAAGTAAAACTCCAAGAAGAGTCAATTACCGACCAGGCATGAAGTAGTTATTTCTAAAGAGCAGTGTCCAAAGACACCCTAGGAAGAAGAATAGATGAGACGGATTCTCTATGCCTCCATTGTATGCAGTCTTATATATGTTATGTTGTGTACAAGACCTAAAATTTGTTAGGCAGTAGGAATAGTCAGTCATTATCAATAAAATCCTGGTTTAGAATACTGGATAGCAACAAAGTATATTCTCAAGTATCTTCGGAGAATGAGAGACTATATGCTTGTTTCTTCAGATACAGAGCTGAACCTCACTAAATACATTGATTCTGATTTTCAATCAGATAGAGATAGTCGAAAATTGACTTATGGATTAGTGTTCACACTTGGTGGAGGAGTTGTAATCTAGAGAAGTATCAAACAATCCAGTATAGAAGATTCTACCATAGAGCCTGAATATATAGCGGCTTATGAAGCAACAAAAGAGGCAGTTTAGCTCAAGAATTCTATACTAATTTGCAAGTTGTTCCAGATATGGATAAGCCACTACTCCTATACAGTGACAACAGTGGGGTAGTGGCTAATTCGAAAGAACCGAGGAGTCACAAAAGAGGCAAGCACATAGAGAAAATGTATAATCTCATTATAGAGATAGTACATCGAGGTGAGGCTTGTTAAGGTTGCTTCTTATCTTTATCAAACATCTTCTTTATGCATTTCTTTTCAGTATGTCCAAGCCTTTTATAGTAAGTTCACTAAGGCTTGTTTTTATTCCAACATGTATCTTCAAAGTGCCATTTCCACTTGCAAATGGTATAAGTGTGCTCTCTTCTTTTGCTCTGCTCAGAAGTCATTCTTAAATTGATCGGTTCTCCTCTTCATTCCAAAGCTTATTTCGCTTAGCTTGGAATGCACCTTCAGATATAGCTTAAGCTTTGTTTTGATGCCTTTTTTCATTAGCTTATGATGATCCAGTAAGCTCTCCTGAGGTAAGAGTAGACAGATCTTGGCTTTCTTCTATTTCATCTACTTTGGAGTCTAACTTTAATGACAAGCTTATAAGCACCTTGTTGATTATGGCACTTTCTTTTATATTCTCACCATGCATTTTCAACGGGCTTACAACATCATTTAGCTCGTTAGTATAAGCTTGGACATATTTATCTTCCTTCATTCTCAATGCTTTAAAAAAATTTTTTGCTACTAGCAGATTCACTGTTATTATCTTTTTTGAACCATAAAATTTATTGTACATGATTTCCCATGCTATTTTAGTATTTATTTACACCAAGAATCCTTATATACATTAATTTGAGATGGTTGATTGTAGCATTTTCATAGCCCTAAAATTCTTCTGTCTTCTCTCTTTTTCAACATTGATCTTGTTCATAGTAAGATGTACATCTTCACTTGGAGCTTCATAGCCTTCTTCAATAGCTTCCCATAGGTGAAATGCAATTAGATAGTTCTGTATTTTATAATTCGAAATATGGTATTCCTTTTCATTGAACACTGTGGTAAAGGTAAAGCCACTTGATTTGGATTTAATATTTTCATATTTTTTGGAATGAAATGAGGCTTATGAGTAGATTTGTGAAGCTGAAACAAATTGAAAGATTGAAGTTCAATAGACCTTTACGAAATGAGCTGATACCATGTTAGATTTTTGACAAACTAAAATATGAAGAGAGTAAGAGGAGAGGACTTCTTCTTGAATCTATAAAAGTGAAGTGTAAAAATTGAACTACTTTCATTGATAAAAAAAAATAAACATTACAACATAAAGATGATTCAAACATCGTTACAAGCTTACTTGATTGAAACCTTACTTGATTGCTTATAAATTTGCAAAAATTACCTACTATAAAAACTAATAAAAGTATGGTTAAAAGTAAACTACAAACCCACATATCAGCATGCTCTAAAGCAGAAAGCATAGCAGCTTTTTGCCAGATAAGGACCAAAGGTCCAAAACTCATAACAAGCTTCTGATTGAAGAAAGTGCAGCTCGAATATGATTACATGGATTAATTGAACTTGTAAGAATAGAGAAAGAATAACAATGGACAACAAACATTCATCTGGCATGGCTTGATATATGCAAAATAGCAGCCCTAGTTAAAATACCATAATTTCTTTCTTTTTGATCTGATTTGCTTCAAACCAATTCCCACATGTTTGGTTGGAGAAGATCTAGCTGATAAAGGAGTCAATGCAAATTGAAAACGGTATAAAAGTAAAAAAAATCTGTACAAAACAAAACATATAGTAGAACATATCATATTCTAATAATTAAGACCCTCCGAACAAGAAAACTAAGTATGGTTTCATAAAAGCCCCCACCGATTTTGTTAATAGTGATAAAATAAGAAAAAATAAAACTTAAAAGAGAGGAAAATCTCTCATAATAACAAGTTCAGATATTAGCTTAACTAGACACTTGATATTACTTCCATAAGGACGGTAAAAAAAAAAAGATCATATGATATTGGAGCATACTTTTGATGTGTGGATCCCACTACCCCACTCTCATAGAGAGGGTATGCACGGGATTCATATGATACTTTCTCGAGGTAAGGGGTGTAAGGAAAAAAAATTCAAACACCAATATTTGAAACAATGATCTCAATCCTAGATAACTTATGCTCATTTTGTCGATAAAAATAATACTTTTCAAAATTCAAGGACAAGAGTCTATATTAGTGAAAACGGAGCTGACTCTCCCTTACAAGGTAACGGGTGTAAGGAAAAAAAAATTCAAACACCAATATTTGAAACAATGATCTCAATCCTAGATAACTTATGCTCATTTTGTCGATAAAAATATTACTTTTCAAAATTCAAGGACAAGAGTCTATATTAGTGAAAACGGAGCTCACTCTCCCTTACAGTAAGAGATGACATAATTATGACAAGGAGTCTATATTAGGCAGAGGCCTTGGAGCCTAAGGTCCTATATATTTTTGGGCCCTAAATAATTATGACATATATATATATATAATTATTGAAATTTGAAAATGTACTAAAAGGGTCTTTTATCATATTTACGGAAAATATGAAAAAATTTTAAAAAGATGAAATAATTAATATGTCATTTTAACACGTTTTATTAAAATAATTTTTCTACTAAAAGAGATGATATAATTTATATATATAATTATTTTTAAAATATATTTTATATTAAAAAGATCCCAAATTTTATTTTGACCTATTACACTGATTGATCACGACCCGTTCCAAGAGAAAATAGTCCACATATATAAATCACAATATATATTAACAAATTGCCTAATTCCCCACATGGTAAATATGATGAATTTGTAATTCCCCTCACAAGGTATAGGACAAGCACATCTTCCTTTCAAAATTTTAACCAAAATATGGGAATTTACAATTCAAAAATTACGTTACTAAGTTGAAAATGCTGAATTAAGTACAATCCAAAATGAAGACCTTAAATTTCATCATTTAGACTTACGAAAAGACCGGCCATCGAAAATAAGTACTAACTACTAACAACATAATGTCTGACAATAATAGCACACAAATCCCTTTCCTTCCTGTTACAACAATTAATGAGCTTTATTTATTACAACAGTTGATGAGTTTTAAGAGGTTGCAAGTTAGAAATTTGCAGGTTGCTATTAAAATATACCATTTCTGTATCAAACTATTCTGATGTTCCTCAAAATTGCCTGGTCGGTGATGTTGAATCGTTGACGATTGTTTCCAATTACTCTATATATATGGTCTACTCTAGTCAGACCATGAACCGGTTATGTGATAATAATATAATTGGGTCCAACATGTCATTATCCCACATGAGAAAAAATCAACTAGACCGAGTCGATGCTATCTAGGTGAGAGAGATAAGTTACCAGGTAAGGTTATAAATGAGCATCAATCACTTGTATTGGTGGTAACGATCTATTGCAGAAGATAGTTTTGTTAGGTTGTTGACTTAGTCCATGTTAATATTAGTTCTGTTAATAATGTCCTAGTATCTAGGATCTCTAGTTTATGCTTTTCCACTCCAACCACCACGTCTTTAGAATGTGTAAACGTGATAGTTTATTTATGCTATTCTATTCTGCAAAGGCTTGTATAAAGCTGTAGTATCTGTTAGTGAATAAACATGCTTATTTTAGAATTCCAAATTTACTTGTGTTCTGCTTAGAGCGTGAGAGTACAACAAAGTGGTATCAGAGCTTCCTACAGGAGTCTGATTGAGAGAAATTAGGAACTACAGTATCCTACTACGTAAAGAACGATTGAAACACTTTGTGAAGATCAAGAACAAAGGGGTTATGATAGAGGTAACAGAGAAATACATTCAAGCGACCATTCCTCAGTTTGATGGACATTCAAGCGACCAATACTCTTCTCAGATCGAAAGAGTATTGGCACTTGATAGAGACAACATTCCTACAGAAACTAGGACTGTGAGCACCCCTGCACAAAAGGAAGCAATGGAGGCGCAACAACTCAAGGACTTAAAGGTGAAAAATTATCTCTTTCAGGCCATTGATCGCACTATCATGGAGACAATTCTTAATAAGGAGAGCTCAAAGAGCATATGAGATTCTATGAAGCATAAGTACCAGGAGTCAACACGAGTTAAGAGGGCCCAACTGTAAGCTTTAAGAAGAGAGTTTGAGGTGTTGCAGATGAAAGAAGGGGAGAAGGTGAACGAGTATTTTGTTCGAACACTAACTATCGCAAATAAGATGAAAACTCATGGAGAGAAGATGGAGTAGGTCATAATCATTAAGAAGATTTTGAGATCAATGACCTCTCGTTTTGATTGTGTGGTATATTCAGTGGAGGAGTCCAACATTTTGACAAACTTACCATAGATGAGCTTCAAAGTAGCTTACTTGTTCATGAACAAAGAATACACATGCATAATGGCGGTGAAGAACAAGCTTTGAAAGTCTCATATGACGGAGGAAGAGGCAAAGGTGGTCGAAGTTCATTCCGAGGTCGCGGAAGAGGTAGAGGAAGACACGGATTGAACAAAGCACTAGTGGAGTGCTACAAATGTCACAAACTAGGACACTTCCATTATTAATGCTCTAGTTGGGAAACAGGAGCTCATTATGCAGAACTAGATGAAGATCAAGAGATATTACTAATGGCCCATGTAAATCTTCACAGTTCTAAGAGAGGAGCAACATGGTTTTTGGACTCGGGTTGTAGCAATCATATGACTGGAGATACAGGGTGGTTTGTTCATCTAGATGAGACATTTAGGCAGGTTGTGAAACTTGGAAATAACACCAAAATGGCAGTGGTGGGGAAGGGAAACATCAAGCTCCGGGTTAATGGAACAAGTTAGGTGATCACTGAGGTATTCTATTTACCCGAGCTTAAAAATAATATACTTAGTATTGGTCAGCTGCAGGAACGAAATCTCACTATTCTAATACAAGATGGGGCGTGCAAGATTTATCACCGTGCATGAGGGTTAATTATCTAGACTCAGATGTCCGCTAATCGAATGTTTATTCTTCTTGCTAAAATGGAAATGCAAGTACAAACTTCAGCCCCTGCATGCTTCAAGATGGCATCTGAAGATCAAACTGACTTATGGCATCGTAGATTCGGGCACTTAAATTTTAGGGGCTTGAGAACCTTATCCTACAAGAAGATGGTGAAGGGTTTGCCTTCTCTCAACGCCTCCTCAGAAGTATGTATTGTATGTTTAGTAGGAAAACAACATCAAGCGACCATTTGTAAGAAGAGTTTACGGAGAGCTACTCAAAAGCTAAAACTTGCACATGTTGACATCTATGGTCCCATCACACCCGAACCAAACAATCATAAAAGGTATATAATCACTTTCATTGATGATTGTAGTAGGAAGTTATGGACTTATTTCTTGAATCTTAAGTCAGAAGCATTTATTGTCTTCAAAAAATTTAAGGGTTTGGTAGAAAAAGAAACCGGAAATGCTATATGTTGCCTTCGAACTGACCTAGGTGGGGAGTTTACCTCACTGGAATTCAATGAGTATTGCAGCTCAAATGGTATTGCTAGGCAGCTCACCACAGCCTACACCCCACAACAAAATCGGGTTGCAGAGCTGAAAAACCAGACAATCATGAACATGGTACGATGCATGTTAACGGAGAAGGCTGTCCCAAAATGATTCTAGCCGGAAGCTGTCAACTGGACCGTTCACTTGCTCAACCGATGTCCTACGCTTGCTGTGAAGAATAAGACACCGGAAGAAGCATGGTGTGGATTCAAACCCTCGGTAGAGCACTTTAAGGTGTTCGGTTCATTGGTCACGTGCACATTCACGACAAAAGGAGGCAGAAGCTTGATGATAAGAGTCTCCGATGTGTCTTCATGGGCTTAAGTGATGAATTTAAGGCCTATAGAATGTATGATCCTGTATCGAAGAAAGTCGTTACAAGTAGGGATGTCATGTTTGAAGAAGTCAAGAAGTGGGAATGGAGTAAAACAATTGAAGGAGATAGTTGTGCAGTTCTTGAATGGGGAGATAAAGATGAGCTACAATGCCATGAAGAAGAAAGAGGGCATGAAGAAGAAGAGCAGGTTGAAGATGGCTTTGATCTTGGTTCTCCATCAGGTGAAGGAGTTGAACATAATCCTCCAAGTCCAATTCAATGGAGGGTAAGAAGGGCAGCTACTTGGATGGAAGATTATGTAAGTGGTAAAGGACTATCTAGTGGGGAAGAAAATAATAATTTCATGATGCTTACTGCCACCAGTGATCCCATGTCCTTTGAAGAAGCTGTCAAGAGCCCAAAATGGAGAGAAGCAATGGAGTTGGAAATTAAAGCCATTGATAAGAATGAGACTTGGGAACTGACTACACTTCCAGTTGGAGCAAAGAGGATAGGCGTGAAGTGGGTATTCAAGACCAAGCTAAATGAGAATGGGGAAGTGGATAAATACAAAGCCAGGCTCATGGCTAAGGGATATTCCCAACAGTTTAGGATAGACTACACTGAAGTCTTTGCACCGGTAGCTCGTTGGGATACCATTCGAATGATTCTAGCCCTTGCTGCTCGCAATGGTTGGAGCGTGTACCAGCTCGATGTGAAGAGTGCTTTCTTGCATGGGGACTTGAATGAGGCTGTTTTTATTGAGCAACCTCAGGGATATGAAGTGAAAGGAGAAGAAGGCAAGGTGTATAGACTCAAGAAGACGCTATATGGACTTAAACAAGCCCATCGAGCTTGGTACAACAAGATTGAGTCATATTTCATGAAAGAAGGCTTTGACCAGTGTTCAAATGAACATACCTTTTTCACAAAGATAGAAGAAGAAAGAAAATTGCTTATGGTAAGTGTCTATGTTGATGATCTCATTTTTACAAGTAATGATGAAGCAATGATCGAAAAGTTCAAGAACTCTATAAAACAAGAGTTCGACATGTCTGATCTTGGAAGGATGAAATATTTTCTCTAGGTGGAAGTGATGCAAAGCATCAAAGGAATCTTCATCAACCAAAAGAAATATGCTAATGAAGTGTTTGAAAGGTTTGGCATGAAGCATTGCAATCCGGTAAAAAGCCCAGTTGTACCAGGTTTTAAACTTGTGAAAGATGAAGGTGGAGCTGATGTTGATGCAATTGCTTATAAATAAATGGTGGGCAGTCTCATGTATATAACTGCCACCAGACCTGACTTGGCGTATATGGTAAGCTTAATCAGCAGATTCATGGAGAGGCCGACTGAATTACATCAACAAGTTGTGAAGAGAGTTCTTCGTTACTTAAAGGGAACTACTGAGTTAGGGATCTTGTACAAAAGAGGGGGAGAAGAAAGGTTGGTAGCTTACTCAGATAGCGACTATGCTAGAGATGTTGAGGACTGAAAGAGCACTTCAGGGTACATGTTTTTTACTCAGTTCAGGTGCAGTAGCATGGTCCTCAAAGAAACAGCCAGTAGTCACTCTCTCCACCACTGAAGCTGAGTTCATAGCAGCTGTTTCTTGCACATGTCAAAGTGTGTGGATGCGTAGAATTCTTGACAAGCTTGGCCATAGACAAAGTAAATGTACTAATGTATATTGTGACAACACTTCTACAATCAAATTGTCGAAGAACCCAGTCATGCATGGTAGGAGTAAACACATTGATGTTAGATTTCATTTTCTTCGTGATTTAACAAAAGATGGAGTTGTTAAATTGGAATATTGTGGTTCGAAGGATCAAGTAGCAAATATTATGACCAAGCCTTTGAGGCTTGAGGTGTTCATGAGATTGAGGGAGCTGATTGGAGTTTGTTTGGTACCAGACATAAAATGACTATAAATTACAAGTCAGTTTAAGGGAGGGTTTGTTAGGTTGTTGACTTAGTCCATGTTAGTATTAGTTCTGTTAATAATATCCTAGTATCTAGAATCTCTAGTTTATGCTTTTTCATTCCAACCACCACATCTTTAGAATGTGTAAATGTGGTAGTTTATTTATGCTATTCTATTCCGCAAAGGCTTGTATAAAGCTGTAGTATCTCTTAGTGAATAAACATGCTTATTTTAGAATTCCAAATTCTGCTTAGAGCGTTAGAGTACAACAAGTTTGTCATCCCATTTTGCATGTATTTTAATTTATTAGTGCTCCAAACTCTTAAACTCAGAAGAAGCGGTAACATTCTTACATTCATTAGGCGTTTGTTGTGGTAAGTCCATTTCGATGAAGCCCAATCTTTTGGCCCATATTCTTTATGATTATGAGGTGCTAGAATTTTGGGACGCACAAAAGGTAAACGGCCCACGTTACTTTGCCGAACTCTTTTACCTCTCTGCCCTAATATTTTTACTTTTGAATGTTAGCTTTCGGGATTCATTATGAGCACCACGATTGTTTCTCTTTAATTTCAGAGTTTTCTAAGTTCTTATGCATTCTGTATGATCTTGATCTTTTAGGTGATTTCAAGATGATCTTTATAATAACTCCATTTCACATGATAAACTCTCAAAAAATAAGTTGATAGTGAAAAAAAAAAAAGACGAAAGTCATGCTACACTACGTTAAAATTAAATGAGATGAAGCTAAACTTTTTCTTTTTTTTTTTTTTTAACAAAATTTAAATTTTAACTACTTTAGCTCATCTTGATCGATCAAATTGTCAAATATTTCATGTCGGATGATATAAACGTGGTTTAGTCAATGCAGCTTTATATGGGTTGCTTGGGACTCGTTTTCTACTTACTAATGCCGGACGGCATTTGTTCTTTAGGAAGATTTGTTCATCGTGTGTCTTAGTTATTATCGTCGTATGATTAAGCTGCCTAGTCAGCATAACTATCATAACCCCATTTCTCACCGATGTCGTTAGTTGTAATGCTTAAAATCTGAATTTACTAAGGTTGAATTTGGAATTTATATTGTTATTATTGACAAATAATGCATTTCCTTTTATAGTTATTAATATCAATTTTTATAAGTTTATTTACTTCTAAATAAACTTAATCAATTGAAAATAATATAATTAATTATTAATTAATCAATTATTAATCAATTATCTAATATTTTACTAAAATTAATAAATTTTTATTTTATCACAATACTATTAATTTATTAAGTTTATAATATCTGACAATCCCTCAAAATTGTCTTTGATGTTGAGGCTCGTTATCGGATGTGGCCCAACTACTCCATGTCAAGTCTAATATAGTCCCATTTAGAGGAGTGAGACTGACGGTGGTAAGATGTGCTATTGGAGTTAGTTGACCTACACCACTTAATTTTTTCCGAATACTTACAAATGTGGGCCTCTTTGGAAACCGATATTGAAACGTCGGTCAGAATTGGAATTAGAGGATGTCCAATCGGATCCAACTTTTCTCTAGATTTGGACTTACGGTTGCACTTTTAAAATAACGTAAAATGGAGAAGAATTGCTTCCGGTCTAATCTGTCACGGATATAATTAGAATTTGGTAAGTAAAAACATGACACCACTTACAGTTTGGTAATTAGAATTTCCAAATTTTCATTTGTTTAGTAAGATTGACTATTGAAAAAACATGTCTATCAAATAGATATTTTTTAAACGTAGCATGCAAGTTTCATTATTTTTATTGATTTAGTAGATCATATAAAACTTTGAAATTTTAGACTTTTTCAAATATGATATTATTCTTACATCTTTTTTCTTTCTTAAAAATATATCTCTAATAAAATTTAATTGAAAAATAAAACTAGGCAAATTTTGATACTAAATTAGCGCATTCTTAAAGGACCTGTGCATCAAATTTTGAATGATTCAACTGTGTTTTATTAAACGCAGCCTTGTGATAGGTTGTTATTTGTCAAACCATCCTTTTCTACTTATTAATGCTGTCTGACATTTGTCGATTACGTTTACGGGTTCACTGGGTAACGTCGACGTCTTCACTGGGTAAGTGAGTCAACACAACCTACCTTAAGGTAATGCTGCTGATTTTGCAAAGAGGTTAAAATAAGTGGTTGGGAATATAATTTTGTAAATAAGGAATCCAAATATTATGCATAAAAAATTGTATATTAGCTATCTTCAGGATTAATTTTAGAATTAAATGGTTTGAGGTCAAATTTATAATTAAGTTATAAATTAACTATTTATTAGTGGATTAATGGTACTTAAAGATTAATAGATAATTAGAGAAATAAAACCGTGATTTTAACCAACTCTAATTCTGAATTAATTATTGGAGGATTGGATTGCATGTAATGATAATATCAAAGGAGTACTAGAGATTACTCAGTAATTTGTTTTATAATTGCAAGAGTTCAATCTCATATTTTTAGTACAATAATATTGAGATTAATAAATAAAATTTATTATTTTAAAGAGTTTAATTAATTATTTAAACTATGGAAGCTTCGAATTACAAGTCCATAAACCTTAGGTCACCTTTATAAAATACTGAATATAGTAAGAATGACAAAAATTAAAAAAGAACTTATTCATCAAGAAATAATTTTTTGAAATTAATTTATAATTATGAGATAATTAATATTAATTAATTAAATAATAAATAAATTAATTAAAAAATATAATTAAATAATGAATTTTGAAATTCACTTTAATTAAATAATATATATTTCTTTTAAAAGTAGCATGCAAGTTTCATTATTTTTATTGATTTAGTTGATCATATAAAACTTTGAAATTCAAGACTTTTTCAAATATGATATTATTCTTACATCTTTTTTCTTTCTTAAAAATATATGTCTAATAAAATTTAATTGAAAAATAAAACTAGGCAAATTTTGATAATAAATTAGCGCATTCCTAAAGGACCTGTGCATCAAAATTTGAATGATTCAATTGTGTCCTTGTAATAGGTTGTTATTTGTCAATCCATCCTTTTTTACTGATTAATGCTGTCTGGCATTTGTCCATTACGTGTACGTGTTGACTGGGTAACGTCGACATCTTCACTGGGTAAGTGAGTCAACACATCTTATCTTCGGGTAATCATAGTGCTTCCATTCAAACTTAAATTTTCCGACACACCACCCCGCTTTGCGTTGTTGTTGTCCAATTACCTGTGGGTCATCCAGATGAACCGGAATCAAGACCTGAAATAAAATTTCAATTCTTCTTCTTTAAATAAATATCTTATTATTGTATTTATTATTATAAGTGGTTATACTTATTTTTATAGAGAGTAGATATTTTATAAATCTTGTTAGTAACGGTAATAATAGTAGAATGATAATTAATATTTATATATTAACTTATAAATATATAAATATGTATTAAGTCTATTAACTTAACGATAAGACCTAAAATAAAAAGAAAAGAATTCAAGAAAAGAATTCAAAAGTTGTATTTCATTTCAATACTTTTGTAATTTTGTAATTTTGTAATAATTTTTTCCACGGCAGGCTTAAACATGTTGTCATTTTTGTAATCGGATTGGAAGAGCTATTTGAAAGTTTAACTTCCGGGTTCTTAATTTGGACTAAACTTCAAAATTCAGGACATACATCCAGAAATATGGTTCCATTAATCAACAAGAAAATATTAAATAATCAACATGAAGAAGGGGGAAGTAGGATAGAAGTATACAAAGCCCTTAACTCTTCCAATGATCTTGATCGGTCACCCTAGCCGCGGGCCACACACTTGAGTAGCAATCCAAAGCCAATATTCCAAACTGTCATTCACTCTTTATTTTTGATCCACTTAAATAACAACTTTTAAGTTAATTTTTAGTTTGAATCTCTCACCAGAAAGTGTAGAGTATGGGCATACCATAAATACAGAGATTTTGAAGATGTAAGAACAATAATTTAAATTATAATAAAATAAAGTACATAATAAATAAAAACATAAAAATAAAGTACATAAAGATAAAAGATACACAAATTAAAGCCAGATAAATAAAATATATAGTAATTTAAATGGCAGGATAAAATAAACATACTTACTTTATTAAATTAAAGACAGTTATTGTAATGAAAATTGATATAACTTATGACAAAACGAAATAAGCAGGATAGATTGTTAAAAGGGTTACAATAGTAATTGACACTAAGTCTACTGAACGATGATTTTTAAAAAATTGGATTGTGAATTTGTATGGTGAGTTGAAGGCTTAAGTGTGAGGAATACTTGATGAATCACGCAAGTAGCATGTCTACAGAGCAATAAGAAAATCTACTGGATGATTATTTTTTAGGATTTGCACTGAGAGAGATGAATTGGTTCATCAGAGTTAGTTGGAATATTGTTCTATATTTTTTTTCTCTTCAGCAAAAAGCTCTAATTATACGCCTAAGATACTTGTCCGATAAGTTAATTTGCTTTGTCGGCAAGACTTCCTATTGCTCGAAAAACCTCTTCAAAAATTTGAATTCATCTCTTTAAGCCACCTAAAAATTTCTATTTTCTTAGAAAGTATTGGATAAGCCACAAGGCTTCCTTTTTTTTACAATACAACCCTTGAATTGGTTGAACACTCCTTGGAATCAATGAAATCTTACTTGTTCTTTATAGAGAAACCCCTCAATTTTGATGAAATATCCCTGAATTTGGTAAAAGTGCATTTTTATTTTGCTAAAATGCCTTTGACTCTAACAAAATATCTTCCTATTTTTCTTTAAAACCCTTGAAAATATCAAAAAGTCCTGAAAAATAAGGAGGAAACATAGCTGCACAGCCAACTCAGTTGTGTGGCCACATGACTAGTCGGCCACCTCTTGGCTGACCGATCCTTTAACAGTCGTTCGTGCCTTGGCCGACTGGTCTTGGCTTGGTCATTTGGGAATTTTTCTACCTGGTCATGGCCTTGTCAGCGTTAGCTAGTTAACCCAAGAGGTCTGCAGCCGATTTCATGGCATTCTTAGCCTATTTCATCTTTTTCTTGACTAATTCTCTTCCTTTCTTTTAAAGCCATTTTCATGTTATTTATTTTATGCAAATTTATAACTTTGGTATCAACATATACCTCATTGTATTTATCTTATTAAATAAAATGAAAATATAAAAGATAAAGGACATGGTGCCTCTATAAATATTAGCCCCTCTTTCCTCTATTTGGTTATTCATAACAGAAATTGTTTGATTCAATGTCAAGTACTGAGAGTGATCCTTTTAAGCTTTCTTCCCTTTGCACAGCTCGGTAGGAAAATAATTCAACGCTTTAATTACCTTCGTCTTCTCATCTTTCCGAATCTCTTGGCATTGATCCAACCACTAGTAGGTTTAAGGGTTTGGGTTTTTATCAAACATGGAGCGTTTGATTATTCAAAAGCTAAATAACATCTAGGGAAGATCACATAGGACCCAATTGCCCTCCCACCAATATTTTACTCTTTCAAGATTAAGTAATCCACTTTCCTGTTTCAAGCTACCAAAGTACAAGTGTACCTTTGAGGTCGACTTTTTAGTGATGGCAGCCCAAAAGCTAGGGTTCATTCAGCATATTCCCTTGCCATTGACCTTAATATTAAACATCAATTTCCTTTATTGACACATTATTTTATGGTGATTGAGGAGTTGGTTAGAGTTTTGATTACCATCAAGTCTCGGCAGCCGTAGTTTTGGATGTTTCATGTTCAGGACCTGAGTGCATCAACATCTTCCCTTTTCTTTAGTTTTTAGGGGTACTTGGTGATGAATCTTTTTACCCTGTCTTTTGCTATCATTCTTGCATAGCCAAAGATGGATTGGTTTGGCAGGTAGCTTTTCTTTGCTTCGATGACCTCTTTATCAGGATCAGAGTCGGCTGGACTGAGTTCCAGTAAGCCAACTTTAGGCCAGAAGATGAAGATGATAGGTAGGTATTTTATTCTCTTTGTAGTATTTTCCTTTTCTCATTCCCTTGATTTAACTGATGTTCTCTTTATTTTCAACAGCTAGGAAGTCTAGTAGAATTGCTGAGACTTGGTCGGTAGGCCCAGGTTGATGATAATCTTGTGGTCCTTTCTTTTGACGATGATCAGTTTGATGCTCAGTTAGCCATCAAGGTCTCTTTAGTCAGGGCTGATATTTAGGCAGCAAACATTTCTCCCTTTGTTTACACGTCTACTTATCTTGTTGTACTTATACTTGCTATGCAGGTGGCAAATGCTTCAAAGCCGGGGCAAGTGTAGGAAATTAGTTGTTCTAACTCGTACTTCATCCTCATTACTTGGGGGGTGCCCCAAGTCATATTTTACCGATGCTGAAATAGCTTTCGGGAGTCTCGGCACATCAGATGCAGAAGTTACTACTGGATCCTTTTAGGTAAGTCTTGACTCTGAAAATTTGATTTCCTTTTCAAACTTTTAATCTTCTAGCTCAGATTTTGTACTTTCTTTATCTTATAATCAAATTATCCCTCTTTAGATATGGCGGAGGTTGATCCTCAGGAGATCACGAGGCATTCCTAAGAGTTCTCATTGCTAAGGCTGTCAAAGGTACTCTACATTATGAGGCCCTAGCCGATTGATTGGTTGCTTAACTAGGAAGACACTATATTTGACCAGTACGATCATTTCAGGACTCTTAAGGGTGAGATTGACCATTTGGTTCAGGATAGAAACATCGCATATTTCCAAAGAGCTTTGTCATAGGGCAAAGAGCGGCTTTCAAAACTGTCGTTAAGGAGCTCTCTTCTCAGATTGTGGTGACATAACTCAAGACTATCGAGACATAGCATTTAGGAGTTAAAGGGTTGGTTATAGACTATTGATGATAAGACATTAGGCTATAAAGAGGTCAGGGATTCAACATTCATCGACTGTCACTTGGTTAATCGTCTATATCTTGGGATATACTGCAGTCGTGATGGAGGCAGATAAAGAGCTCGAGTGGACTAAGGTCGCCAGGGATGCTATCTGAAGATTCTCCTTTCAAAGGGATTAACCTATTTTTCATTTGATTGTTTCGGTAGACTTATCACCGGTAGTGTTATATGACCTTTTGGATAGGTCAAGAGGCCGATCTTTTTATGACTTTTGCTAATTTTTTTAGTGGGTCGGCCTAGTGGCTGCGCATTTAGCCGATGTTTTGACATTTTATTTCCGTTGGTATTTTATTTATTTTGCGACCGACCTAGAAAAAAAAAATGCATAGCCAAACATCCCTTTCATCACGTATTCTCGAATATGCCTGAAAATAAAAGTGGTTGATCGGCTTATATTGCATCACACCTTCTAGACTTTCTAGCCAATAAGCGTTGTTTGAAAATTATCGTCGCACACGCAAAGGTCCTTCCTAATTAGGAGCCTGATTTCCATAAGCTTTGGACATACCTATTTGCCTGATTGGTTATAGTACTCTCTAGACAAGGTCTCTAATCGCAAATGATTTAGGTTTCACCCTTTTATTGTAGGCTCTAATGACTCTATTTTTTGAGTCGTCAAGGTATTTAATGCATCCAATCTTTCTCCTTCCAATTCTTCTAGCTCAATATGCATTGATTCAGAGCACTCGAAGGAGTTAGATCATTTTGCAAGGTGATTCTCAGGATTTTAATTGAATTTTCTATAGGAAGTACAACATTATGACGATATACTAAATAGTATGATGTAGTAGACATACCAGTCTTCTGTTTCATCTTATAGGCCTATATGGTTAGTGTTAGGAGGTCTTACCATGGTCTTAGATTCTCCTTAGTTCTCTTCTTGATCAGACTTATCACCACCTTATTAGTTGCCTCGACATGGCCATTGGCTTGAGTAGAGTAAGGAGTGGAAGTGACTAATTTGAAGTTGTGTTCCTCCGTGAACTCGGCCACTAAGCCACTATTGACCATGGTGTTATTATCTGTAGTAATGGTCTTTGTGACCTCGAACTGATAAACAATCATTTCCTTTAAGAACTCTATGATCTCCAAGCTAGATTAATCTCTTTAGTGGTACACTTCAACCCACTTAGTAAAATAGTATGTAGCAATAAGTATCTATGTATGATGCTTACTCGACTCAAGATATATCTGACCGATCAGAACAATAGCCTAGCCTCTAAATAGCCAAGGTTTTATGGTCAATTTCATTTCCAGAGCTGATTACTTTTGGATTAGTATGCATCTCTGATAACTCATACATCCTTCAGAGTATCTAATAGAGTCCTTCAGGACAATCGGCTATTAGAAGTTATGCCCCGTAATAAACTAGCACATTTTTCGTCAGGCCTAATGAGATCCATGAATTCCTTTATTGACCTCCCTCGTGCTCTTTATGCCTTTAGTAAATATGAGGCATCTGAGAAGCAAGTCGTTATGTCCTCGCCAAAATAGCTTTGTCCCTAATAAAGTATAGTTAGGTGCTAGTTAGTGGAGTTTAACTAGGTAATCCCATTTAGATTTTGAAGATACTAGGTGAGGGACAAACGTCAATCGACTGCCTCTAGATTTTCTAAGCTGAAAACTTAAAACTCAACCTCCCTCGAAGAAAGAATCAGGTGATTCCGCTTATAAACAGTCACTATCCTATAAATACCCCTCTAGAATATCTAGGCTAGATGTTAACTGTGCTATACTGTTCACACCGGCATTGAAGGATTGGGGGATATGGTTTAGCCACCATTCTTCAAATTCTTCTAAGAACTAAATGGCTATGATGAAATATCTGGTTAATCTGTGATTGGTACACTTGTAACCTCAAGATCTTTAATTTACTACCAACTATAACTCACTGAAGTTTGCTATGCGAGAGGCACCGAGCTCCAACAGAATTTCAAAACCTATAATCAAGACTTCATATTCGACTTGATTATTTGTGTAAGGGAAATTAAGCTGGAAGGACAAAGTACTATGTACTCCTTCTCGCAACCTAACAGAGATCCCGACTCCTTCCATGTGTTCGGTACTAGACCTATCAAAGTGCAATTGCCAGACCATTCGCTCGACATGTAGTACTTCAAACACATCATTGCTAGTAATTTGGTAAAAACTCGGAAGAGTGATCAGCAAAAAATCAATCAGTGCTTATCCTTTCACCTATTTCTGGGGTATATATCATAGGATGAATTTGGCCAATCCTAGGGCCTATTTGCCTAAGCGCTCTTTGAGAGTCGACCAAAATAACAAGTATTTAACGAGGTTGGTTCGGGCAATCACCAGAACATGAGTGTTCAACAAGTAATGTCCGAGTCTTATAATGGGAAAATATAAATCAATAATGAAAGTATATCGTATCTCGATAGGAGTCAAGACTTTGCTGAGATAGTAAATGGCATGCTCATACTTTGCGTTATTCTCCTAAGCCAAGAGGTAGTTGCCAAAATGTATAACCACATTGGTTGGCCTCTAACGATTGGGGAGAGCACCTACGATATGGCTAGATATCATTTAAAGCTGTCGAATGCTTCCTGATGGTGAGGCAACAAATCCAAATATGAATTAGATAAGACTTATAGTGTTTTGAGACTCACCTACTAGGGTGATATAGAACCTAATCGGTACTCATATAAATGCTACATTAACTCATTTAAAAGATTTGTGATACATTCAAACTTGTTCAATTAAACAAAAATTAAAGAGTTAAATAATTAATTAGTTTAATTTATTACATCATTATGATGCAGCACAACTAAGTCTAAAAATATAAATAAAAAGTTAATTTATTAGTTAAATTTACTAAATCATGATCTAATTTATGGTTAAGAAAATATTTCTAAGGCCCAAGGGAATCCAGTTGGCCAATAAAGTATTAGTGGGCCAAATTAGTCTTATGGGTGAGGCGCTAATTATTCTTTAAATTTTATCGAATAAAACAATATAATAATTTTGAAATTATTAATCCATTAATGTGAGTCCGATAAAACTAGAACTAATGGGTTATCTTCGATTCTCATAAATTTATTTTAAGCAAACCAGAATTTAGATACAAGGGAAAAAGGCACGGCTCACTTATCTATGAAAAGGAGAAGAGCAAGGCTCTTCTCCCAAAACCTTGCCACTCCTACCATAAAGAAGTGAGAGAATTCGTTATTTCATCTTCTTCTTCCTTTCCCTCCAATGAATCTCTTTAAGATGATAAGCAAACCAAGATAAATAATTTGTGTGGATAACGATTACCAACTAAACATAAGGACGATTCTTGAATCTCAAATTTTCTGATTGGCGGCTAGCGTCGGTGATGGAAAAAAGAGGAGCTCGGATCAATTCTATAAGTTTGAAAATGAATATCTCTTCCTCTTTCATTTTCTCTTTATGGATGTTTTTGATACTTTTCTCTCTTGAATGTTGTGAACATTTCTTATATAATCTGTGAGCTTGGCATGAAATGTTTTTTAATATCCCTTCCACCCAGATTTTTCGTATAGACTTATACACATGAAATGTTGGAAAAGGCAGTTCGAAACCATGTAGCGGAAGCGAACAATCGGTCCCAATCCATAACAAAAATTTTCTAAAAAATGTTTTAGTGATCCTTTATATACATAAAAATTAATCATACATCTATATGAAGAGGTCATACCTTTTCCTATGTAAATCAATCGTCAAGACTCACACCACAATCTTCTAGGTCGATCTTCAACATAATATGACGTGTGTGGGCTTGTAGAGATGACAAGGTTTTTCTTTTTCTTTTTCTCTTAGAAAAATCTTTACCTGAAAAAACTTCTGAAAAAACTTCTTCTAAATAATTAAAATGAGATGTATTTATAGAAGTCTATTAGGGATTTTTAATTAATTTAAACTCTTTAAATTAATTGAATTGATAATTCAATAATGATAAGATTATCATCAGATGATATTTTTGTTATGATCAAATCTTGTTAAATCTAATTTAAAATAGTGTCTTATCTATTTTAAATCATATCATCTATTTAATAATATATTTGATAAGATCAAATTTAATTTAAAATAAAATGTTATTTATTTTAAATCATATCATCATTTCGATGATATATTTGATTCAGTCAAACCTATTTAAAATAGAATCTCATCTATTTTAAATAAAAAACATATCTTATTTGAATTTTAAATTAGTTTCTCAAACATATCAATTTAATATTATATATAACATATTAAATTTAAAATCAAATATATTATTATTTAATTAATTAATTCCGAATTTCACCATTTAAATACATCTTTTAATTAATTAATTAATTAACAATAATTATCTCATAATTACAAATTTATCCGAGAAAAATATTTTCTTGCAAATACATCATTTTCAACCTTTGTCATTGTTACCCTATACAGCATTTTATAGAGGCAGCATGGGAACCATGAATCTATAATTTTAAGCACTAATAAATTAGATTATTAATCAAACTCTTTGATCTAATAATTTTTGATTTATTAATCCCAATATTATTTCACTAAAAATATGATATTGCACTTTTGCAATTATAGAACATATTTACTAAGAAATCTTTAGTAGTCTATTGATATAATCATTTCATGCATTCAATCCTCCAAAAATTGATTCATAATTAGAACTGGTCAAATTTATCGTTTTACCCATCTAATTATCCTTTTATCCTTTAGTACCATTAATTCACTAGTGAACGGTCAATTTATAATTTGATTATAAATTTGAACTCAAAACTATTCAGTTCCAGAATTAACTCTTAAGAGAACTAATATACAATATTCTATGAAGAAGGTTTAAAGTCCATATCTGTAAATCATGTTCCTAACCACTTATCCCAATAAATCTCCAAAACAAGAGTTTTTAGTTTGATATACAAACAAACCGTGACGAGTGAATCAAAAGATCAAGTTGACATAAACAGGTTTTCGTGACAACTCGGGATTCAGACTGATCTATATATGATCATTGATTGATATGAATTTAATCTTTTATGGTAAACGGTATTTTAATAAAGAATTAATTCATATCGAGTCATGTCCTATATAATCCAATTATATAAAATACCTCCACTAAGATGTCTATCTACATCAGTGATCTGTATCTAGATCACATGCATTCATAATGCTAGTGAACCGTACTAGCAACCACTTATATATTTTAATATGTTGCGGATAATTTAATTCATTATCTATAATCTTAATCCTTTCATACTAATACAAGATTTATAGTCACATTATTGTATTTGGAATTATCTGATATTTATTCATATTATTCGATAATAATACATTCATAACAATTATATATAGAACAATATCACTTTTATTTATTTTATTAAAATAATACTCATTACATACTTTCAGAGCACCATACCCAACAAATACTGCAGTAAAAGATCAGCCTATAAAATACATTTGCTAGTAATAATTATACTTTCAAATCATTCACATAAAAAATGCATGACTAAATTTATATGAAAGAAGAAAAATATAATTTTTGCATTATGAAAACTAAATAATAATAAATGGTTTAGCCCTTGACAAATGTACTTATCAGAAATTAGACGAATCAAAGCTTGAAACTGATGGAACTAGATTTAAAAGAAGCTTTGTTTGTAAGTTAGCTTGACTTGTACCGATCTCCACCAGTTTGGTCTTTTAAAAGAAAAAAAAAACAATTTTTTAAGAGTCGAATTCTCAATCATACATATTTCTCCCTTCTTTTTATAATGGTTTACAAACTCATCTTCTTATCAACAAAAATTCAAATTTGAAAGTCACCAAATCACTTTAAACCTTATCTTGATCTCTTGAACCCTTTATTCATGCTAAAATTAGTTGGCTTGATTGATTTTATGGTCTAAAAACATAATAAAATAAAATAATTTCTTAAAATAATAAGTCTCATTTATTGATAAATATTTCTAATAAATCACTAGCTCGAGCATGTTTTTAAGCACTTATCAGGACTTATTTACGTTTTCTAGTAAAGCTAGGTTCTTTTTAAGTTCGGAGATATACTTAACTAAAGTTCACATAATTATCCTACCATAATACAAATTTAACAAATTTAAAGTTATGTTCCATATGCCCTGAATCCTACACATGAATTCATCTCAAATCTTAATATCATTATTTACAAGGCCTTAAGTGGAAGATGCAACCTAAATCCAAGGATCCACTCATTCATGACAACGCATTTTGAATCATAAAGAATCTCCGATACACAGTTAGCATCTACCACATTTCCTTTCACATTTCATCGTTTACATTTCTTATTGTTATTATTCAAAGCAAAACAATTTTTCTATAAGTAACCTTACCTTACTTGAAGCATTTTCCAGTTTTGACAATTAATTTTCTTTTTAGTAAATTTATTTTTCTATCCATTGTTATTATTATTACTACTAGTAGAAACTTTTTTCTTTTCATTTTTACCTTTAACAAATAAGATCAAATTAGACATTTTACTTACTCTTGAACCCACAGGTACTATAGACTCATTTGGTAAAGCTTGTAAAAGATTATCGCTTGATTAGTATGGTCTAATGCTTGATATGTTTCTCTTAACGCTAAAACAAGTTTAAGAAATTTATTTAAGTTCTCATCTAGACTCTTAGACACATTCATCTCACAAGTAAAATAATGTACCCTTGAGAAAACCTAAAATCGGTGCAGTTTGACTAGAGTAAAGTTTTTCTAGCTTACCCACCCCAAAGAAATAGAGGCGTCTTTATCCCATATACTTCAAGAAGCTGGTTTAACTACTACACGACGCTCTTGCACTGCTATGGAACTAAATGTTAAATTGACTACTCCATAATTTTTGGAATTTACTAGTTTGAATTCTGATGACCAGTCTTTTGATGATCCTACAAAGTTTCAAAGACTTATTGGAAGATTGTTCTATCTGGCAACAAGGCCATAGGTCATTTTTGTTTTGCAGTTCTTAAGCCAACATATGCATAGTCCTAAGTGTTCTCACTATGAAGCTACTCTACGTGTGTTGAAGTACATTAAACATAATCTAGGGCTTAGTCTTTTCTATAGCTCTTCCATCTCATTGTCCCTCAAAGCATATTGTGATTCAGGCTGGCTTCGTTCCCCATTTCATAGAAATCAGTCACTAGTTTTTTCATTCTCCTTTGGTGGATCCCTTCCTTCTTGGAAGTCTAAGAAACAAAGTAAAGTTAGCAAGTCATCTGCTAAGGGGAATTTTTGGGCTTTATTTTCTTCTTTCTAGAAGCTTTTTCGGTGCTATACTGAATTTTTAGATTTAATAATCACATTTATTTTATATATCTAACTTAGTTTTATCATTTAAAAATATTTTAATCTTAAATCTTTTGGTATTTCAATGATGAACTATGAAATATTGAGAAGAAGAAACGGAATTCTATAATATTTTTTGTTAGAAATTTCTTATTTGGTATTTATTAATTTGGATATTGGAATTGAATTTTATTATTAAGCAGGTTACTTTCTTTAGGAGTTTTTTTTTTCTTTCTAAATTTAAAATATTAATAAATATGATATTAAATTTTAAGAGATATAATCTTAATTGATAATTATATATATATTTAAAATTTACCTAAAATTTTTAATTTTGTAACGTTGTTCTTGAGTTTTTTCCTTATTTAATAAAATCATTTTTCTCCAAAGAAAAAATTAAAAAAAAATTAAAAAACATCCCCTAATTTCTCATTTGTATGATTTCTACGGACGATTGTGATCTAATTCAAGTCTCCTTCCTGCTTTGTCCGATTATGAAAAATACTGTGGATGTCAATCATTTCACATCTCCATCTCATAATAGCGAAAGAACCACAAGTAGTTGAATAACAGAGTGAATTATTTTCGTTTACAACTTATAATAATTGCTATTGCTTTCTCTCTTGCATGGATACCTGTAGTGGTAGTAAACTATCTTCTTTTTTACTTGTATTAATTAGTTCTCTACAATCTTCATACATCCCTTTGGTATAAGATGAATTTCTCCAACGCCAACTTCTTTATTGTTTGAAATATTGACGTAATAAACTATTTAAGAGAAAAAAAAACCAACAAACAAACAAACGTAAAACTCCCGATATTTATTGTTTCTTCTTATATTTTCTAAATATTTCAAGTTACAACAATAAGAACACATTACATATTAGAATCTAGATTGATCAGAAAGCTCTAAGTAACCTTTAGCAAATAAAAGAGAACATTAACATACCAAGTCATTGGAGCTAGACATCTTAGTTTCCACTCCTGAACGATATTGCATCAAAGGGAAGGGCAGGGAGGAGGAGGAACTTCAACAACTCCTTCAAGCATTGGCACAACCTTCCTCATAGTAGGTCTAAGAGAAGGATCCTCTTGAATACACCAAATAGCAACCTTCACAAACCTCTCCAATGTCTTCCAATCTTCCACGGATTCGATCTCAAATTGAAACAAACTACCCAAAGTCCCTTCCCGATAACAATCATAAGCCCAATCAGTTAAAATCGCTCTCTCTTCATTACCTGGCTCCATATCTACACATCTTCTGCAGCATATTATCTCAAGCAGCATTACACCAAAGCTATAGACATCTACTTTGACCGTAACAGGCATGTTCCTAAACCATTCCGGAGCAACATACCCTTTTGTCCCTCTAATCGCAGTATGGGTGTGGCTCTGATTCATCAGCAAAAGCTTTGATAATCCAAAATCAGATATTTTTGCCCCATAATAGCCGTCAAGAAGAATATTTTGGGGCTTGATATCGCAATGAATGATCTGAGAACTACACTCTTCGTGCAAGTACAAGAGCCCTCTTGAAATCCCAAAGGCTATTTGGATTCTTTGATTCCAACTGGGTTTCAAATCACCAAATAAGAAGTTTGCCAACGTGCCATTACTCAAATACTCGTACACTAAAAGTCTTTCGGACGCTTCGTCGCAAAATCCAAGCAATCGAATGAGATTTTTGTGTTTTTGTGGTGCGTTTGGCCAATCACGTTCATTTCCATTCGGAATTCCTTTTCCCCATCTTGTATCATTGTATTCAATTTCTTCACAGCCACAAATTGACCAGAACCTTTTCTTAACTCTCCTTTGTAAACTATACCAAAAGCTCCCCTTCCTAATTCTTCCTTGAACCCATCTGTTGCTTCTAAGAGTTGTTTGTAACTAAAGAAATGGATATTTGTTTCTATCCCGGAACTTCCATAACTACTCTCGTTTTTCTTCTTGTAAATTAACACAAAACCTAAACATATAACTCCAATCAACAACAAGTTAGCAAAAAAAGAACCACCTAAAAGCACTGATCCTGCAATTATCAAAGTGTCCTGGTTCTTTTTCTGATCCCCCCTCGGAAGACTATTGGGAAAATCTTGTGAGCCGGTTGAAACATTATCTTTCTTAATCTTTACTAAAACCTTTCCAAGAAGATTATTATCCTTCTTCCCATTTGAGAGCGGTATCCTCTTCTTCCAACAGGTATTCCCAAATCTATGAACAGCAACTGCGCACAAACAATCTTCCAAGCATGAAATTTTGCACTCCTCTTCACTAAAATCATTATATGTCGCATAATCCGATAACGGCCAATCCACATTAGTCAGCTCTTCAAAACTATATAGCTCCGGATTCATTTCACTATCTCCACAGCTCGGCGTAAAATTCGACTTGCAATTACTAAATTGATCACTTGGGTCAAGTAAAGAGTACCCTCTTGGACATGAACAATTAGGCCTCCCATCTGAATTTTTCGTACAAATACTATTATACCCACAAGTTCCACTACCCACATAAACCAAATTATCTACACAAATATCATCCGGTTGTAACCAAACGGCGGTCCAATTTCCAATATTGTCATCGGAATTTTTTGGGTGGTAATAAATCGTCAGAACGCCGTCAAAATCAAGCGTGGTTCTAAAGTAAAATTGATCACTCGAGATATTTTGCGATCTTGTCCTCAGATTAACTTGCTGCCCATTCTCTCTCAAAATATACAATTCTCCCAATACATTAAACAATAATTTCTCACCTGGACTAGAAGTAATTGAATCATCAGCTGTACCTCTACTATAATAAGCTTGATTACTAAAAGTACTAGGCAAGTTTATAGTAGTAAGATCAACACTCCCATCTTGTTGAAACCTTAGCTGAAACTTTCCTCTTGAAAAATTGGTCTCTGATTTTCTTGATGAGAGCACATCACCTCTTAAAAGTGTTTGAGTTGGCAAGATTGTATCACTTGGGTTTCTAAAACTCTCCCATAACAGGACAGAATCTCCATCTTCAAGCACAAAATTGCCTGTGTCGTTCATAAACCCACGAGCAATTCTACGGGTGCTATTGTTTGTGCCCGATTTCCATAAATCTTGTTTTTGAGGACCAGTAAGGACTAAGCCATTGTCAGAAGTGAGTTCTAGTTTTGATCCCTTAACGGCAGGAAGATCTCCATTAGCATACCAAACTATGGTTCTTTCTGATATTTTGGAATACCAAATGCAAAGTAAGAAGAGGTCCGGGTCGGTTTTGATTTGGCGAAAGCCGAAGGAGAAATCACCGGAAGGTGAAGACGGCCAAGAGGAGTTGTCTTTTGCATCTAGAGAATCACCTATGGTTACAGTACCATTAATTTGTGCAATAATTGAAAGGAGTAGAGGAAGAACAGATAGGGATAAGATGATGTGAGCAAAGAAGGAAGCCATTAAAATTTCTTTGAAGAACTGAGAAAATTAGTTCGATAAAAAAGAAATATAAGGTGATATATGTAATAGTGACAGGTATATGCAGTTGTAAATGATATGTACTGTACCAGGTGTTCACTTTGCCTTACCAGGTGACTTAATGTCATGGATGACTAAAATAAAAAGTATAGTCCAACGCAAAAGATTTCGAGAAAATACGTATAAAGAGTAGGACCGACATTCACTTTTTCTCCATTTAATAGTGGCCTAAGTAGGGAGTCGCGTGTGTGAGTGCAACTCTCAATTACTCAATTTGTCAGTATGTTTTATTTGATGTCATTTCTCTAAATAAAATAATATTTTTAAAATATTTTTTATAGAAGAATATATAAAATTTAAAAAATTATCATTTTCTGAGATTAAAATCTGAATTTTTAAAAAGTCATTATCTCACATTTTATAACAATTTTTTTGTTCTTAAAAATTCTCATTTTTTAAAATTAAATTCCTGATTTTTGAAAAGTCACTTCTCACACTTTATAATAATTTTTTTATTCTTACCTCTATTTCATAACAATTTCTTTATTCTTAAAACTTCTCATTTTCTAAAATTAAAATCCTAATTTTTGAAAAGTTACCCTCTCACGCTTCATAATAATTTCTTTGTTCTTACCTCTCACGCTTCATAACAATTTTTTTGTTCTTAAAAATTCATTTTCTAAAATTAAAATCTTGATTTTTGGAAAATCATCCTCTCATGCTTCATAAGAATTTCTTTATTCTTATCTCTTATGCTTCATAAGAATTTCTTTATTCTTAAAAATTCTCATTTTGTAAATTTAAAATCATAATTTCTGGAAAGTCACCCTCTCATGATTCATAACAATTTTTCTGTTCTTAAGAGTTCTTGTTTTCTAAAATAAAAATCTTGATGTTTGGAAAGTCAAGCTCTCACGCTTCATAACAATTTCTTTGTTCTTAAAAATTCTCATTTTCTAAGATTAAAATCCTAATTTTTGGAAAGTTACCCTCTCACGCTTCATAACAATTACTAAGGAGAAAATCATGTTGATGCTTAAGCAACACTTTAGTTAAAAAACTCTCTCTTGCACAGCATGACAATCAATGTCAATTTTATAAGAACTTAGTTTTAAAAAAAAAATTAAAAAATTAAAAGGGTAAAATAATAATAACAAAAGTTTAGGGGTCAAAAGATGAATTTTGAAACTAAAACCGTTTTGTTTCTCTTGCTCCAAACAAGAAAAAGAAGGAAAATTGCTTCTTAACCTCTCACCCTCCCTCTCGCCATCTCTCTCTCGCTCTCCTGCTTCATCATTTTCTTTTTAAATCCATGACTAAAATCTTTGAACACCTAGCAACCCCTTCAACATATGATCTCACTTAGCTAAGTTTTTCTCTTGGTTTGAGAGGATTTGATCAATTCCTCTTCTATTTTGAGGTAAGAAGCATAATCTCTAAATTTCAAAATTTTTCTTTTTGACTTATGTAGAGGAGATTATTGATATTATTATGGCTTAATAATGTTAGGAAAATGATGGGTAATGGGTTGTTTAATTTATTTGAGATAATTAGAGTTATTGAAAGTGTTAGATAATACTTGATTAAGAAATATCATAATGAAATAAATGGATGGAGATAATAATTTGAGTGTGGGTTTATTGAGTATTTGATGGGTATAGTAAATCTAAAGTGTTGTTAGGTTAATGGTGGAGATTAGATGCTGAGTTAGGTTTGAACAATTAAAGATTTATTTTAAGTGTTAAGGTTTATGAAAAAATCATGTGGTAGGAATTAGCCCGGTTTATTGGAATCAGAAGATTTGAGAATTTATTAATATAATTGGTATAGGTTAAGTTGGGTTAAGTTTTATAGTAAAATTGGTATAGGGAATAAAATGAAGAAGATATATCATATTTGATATACATTTTATAGTGAAATTTGAGTTTAATTGGAATGTGGATATACTAATTGAAGAAGCTAAGTTGAAGGTAGAAATAATAAAAGAGTTAAAATAAATGAATTTGATACCTTAGGATTTATGATTCATTGTTTTCAATTTAGGTGTATCGACGACCATTCCATCCTGAATCTTCGTGAGTCGGTTCTGTTCGTGATCTTTTACTGTATCCCACAGTGAGTAAATCTTATATGGTTATGAAAAATATTTCAAACACTTCATGCATGATAAAATTGCTCATTAGATATAAAATATTTGAATCGATTGTTCATCATATTAATATTTTTAGGAAAAAATTGATTTTTAAAATGGTTATTTAACTGCATGCATTAGCCGGGACAATCATATGAATACATATTGACTTTAAAGTTTATTCACGTTTCATGACATATACATAAATTCTTGGTAAATGTATGATTGTCTTAAGTATATTGATCATAAATGAATCATATGACTAATTGGTGTATTTATACATATGGATTGATTGCAATATGAATACATATTGTCTAATTGATTGGCTAGTGTTAGGATAACTATAGTTATCAGCAGTGTTGATAGTTTTGGTGCACCTTCATCTGTTATATATATGACATGTGCGGAGTCACACATGTATATTATTATTATAGCCATATATGGCAAGATAATATATAACTCTGACGACTTGTGTTTGATGATGTGAATTGGTTGTGTGGTTACATTGTGATATTTTATTTACATTGGGTTGTAGATTTATTCTTGCATATTCTTTGGTGTAATTAACATATGAGATTGTATAAGCTTTTGGTATGAATTTGTTATGGCTTATCATGTAGTTGCTATGGTTGATATAGGTGATGAGGGTTTATATGGGTATAATTGTTGATGGCATTATATTGTTAGCTTAGTTGTGGATTTCTTTAGTGTGAAGTTGGTATATTATGTTAAAACTTTGATAATTATGTATTTCATGGTCTTATATGTTTAAAGGAAACTTGTCTTGAAAATGTAATTATTTAATATTTATTCATTGAGTTTCGACTACCTCTCTTAAATTTTTCCCTTCTCCGGATAGTTGATCGTGCTTAGTTTGGCATCTAAGATACAGCGTTGGGAGTTGGCAATTTCTTTTTGTTGACCACTCCTTGTTAGGTTGTTAGGAACTTATTTTGATTCTTTTGTGGTCCACTTTTGAAATGTAAATAGGATTCATGTGGACTAATAGGTAGCTCTGTCAAATATATTAAGCTTGTAGATGGATCTTAGTAATTAGTCAAATATATCAAGGTACATATATATATGTATTGCTAAATTTATAGGGTAACACACGAAGGCTTACGTGGCTAGGGGATTTATCTATAAGACTACGTGCCGGTCACGTTAGGTTTGAGTCATGACAAATATACTTCGTACGCCATGAAAAATAGGATTCGTTGCAATCTGATGAGCAAATGAACTATCACAATGCATCGGAACATCAGTAAGCTTATAGATCTGCACGATACTCACTCTCAGCAAATGATTTAGAAACGGTAACCTACTTCTTAGTCTTCTAAGAAACCAAAGAATACTATAATTTAATAAAATAACCTGTAACACTCCTCCTAATCATTGGGCAAGATGCCTAATCGGCATCACAGTATGCATCCAAAGTAAGAGTTGAAGAAGAACTGAAAAATAACCCTAACCAAGGATTATTCTTTATATAACGCAAATTACGAAGTGCAACATCACAATGCAAACGATTAGGTTGCTGCATATATTGACTAAGATTCTAGATAGCAAAATGATATCAGGTGGTGTCATGGTAAGGTAAATCATTGGACTAATAAGTTTCTGATAAACAGAGGAATCATCAAGCAAAAAATTAGAACTATTGGCACCAACAATAATATCATATTCCCTGGATGTAAGCTTATGATTCAAGTCAAGAGGAGTAGCTACAGATTTGGAAGCCAATAAACCTGTGTCTGTGAGAGGTTCCAAAGCATACTTGCGTTGTGTAAGACAAATACCTGAAGCATTGGGTGCAACTTCAAGACCAAGAAATAACTTCAGAGGACCCAAATCTTCGACAAAAAAATAGGAATGAAGAAGTTATTTAGTATCAGAAATAGCACCCAAATTGTTCTTTGTAAGCATAAGATCATCGATATAAAGAAGAAGCACTATAAAGGTGGAACCAACTATCTTAGTGAAAAGGGAATAATCATGCTTGGATTGAACAAAACTATGTGGAAGAAGAGCAGAAGTAAACTTATGATTCCATTGACATGATGTTTGTTTCAAACAATAAAGAGACTTATGAAGTTTTGACACCCTTGTCTCCCCTTTAGAACCATATCCTTGTGGCAATTGCATATAAATTTCTTCATGCAAGTCACCTTGCAAGAAGGCGGTATAAACGTCCATTTGGAAAATATACCAATTTGAGGTAGCAGCAATGGCCAAAATGCATCAAATAATGACAATCTTAACAATAGGAGAAAAAGTCTCCTTGAAATCAATGCCTTCCTTTTGTGTATACCCATTTGCAACTAACTGAGCCTTGAACCTCTCAATTGTACCATCTGAGTTCAGCTTAACTTTATAGACCTAACGACAGCCTATAGCCTTTTTTCCATGAGGAAGGTCAGCGTCCATGTACCATTTTTCTATAAAGCTTGAACCTCAAAAGTCATAGCATCTATCCATCGTGGATCTTTAATTGCCTCATGATAGGAAGTAGGCTCATGAAAAGTAGAGAGATTAGCAAGAAGACACTGAAATGGTAATGACAAATGAGGATGCAAAAGTACATGAGAAATAAAGTATTTGATCGACTTATGAACAAAGTGAGAAGACTTGCCGAGAATGATATAATCTTTAGACCATATTGGTTGTTTAACAGACCGAGAAGAACATCTAAGAGAAGAATTAGAAGGAACAATGAGATATGTTATTACTGGGAGAGGAATTATTAGATAAAGATGAAGAATCTTTATCCAAAGATGGAGAAGAAATTGCAGGAGGGAAATGAGACACAAAAGTAGGAAAATCAATATCGGTATCAGTAAAGTTAAAAGTGGACTCTACTGGAAAAATGAAAGTGTCTGAAAGATCCTTGAAAGGAAAAGAACCTTCATGGGAAATGACATCTCAACCTACTTCAAAGGAAGTGAATTAATGTTACAAGACTTTAAATCTCTTCTATGCCAAAGAATAACCAATAAACACACAAGCAGTTAATCGAGGAGCGAAATAATTAGAGTTATTCAAAGTTTTAACAAAGCTAAGGCAATCGAATGTCTTGAGATGAGAAATCTTAGGTTTTTTTTTTATTTAAAAAAATCTCAGAAGGAGACTTGGGATTGTTAGAAGAACAAAGAAGTCTATTAATGAGATAAGTAGCCGTGATGATACACTCCCCCAAAACTAAGCCAATAAATGTGAATGAATTCTTAAAGCTCTAGTGATATCAATAATATGTTTATGCTTGCACTCAACCACACTATTTTAATGAGATGTGTGGGCATAAGAAGTTTGATGAATAATCCCTTGAGAGGATATAAAAGTAGACAAAGTAGAATTAAGGAACTCAGTACCATTATCACTATGAATGACCTTGACAAAATAAGAAAATTGAGTGTGAGTCATACTAATGAAGGACTTGAGATTAAAAACTATATCATATTGGATTGAAGAAGAATTGTCCATGTTGCTTTAGTGAAATCATCCACAATGGTAAGAAAAAATCGTGCCCTATTATGATTGGTAACATGATATGGTCCCCATAGATCAACATGCACAAGTTCAAAAGGATGAGAGGGCATAGATGTGTTAGATGGAAAAAGGTGCCTAGCTTACTTAGCCAATGGACAAATAGCACAATTATGCAAACCATGAGAGTGAACAAATGCTGAAAGTTCGGGAATGAGATGAAATTTAGAATGAGAGCATATCCAAAACGGCTATGCCAAAGATATGAGTCATATTTTATTAAATCAATTCCAGCAGTCACACTTGAATTACACTGTTTTATATTAGAAACAATTTGTTCCGAAGAAATAAAAGATGAAGGAACAAAAGAAGAACATGAAGAAAGAAAGTGATAAAGTCTGTGCTTTATTCTACCAACCCCCATTACATGTCCAGTCTACTGGGCTTGAAATATGCAAAACATGGGATAGAAAGTCATAGTGACTTTATTCTGTGAGCAGAGTTGAGAACTAGACAGAAGATTGTAATGAAAATTTGGAACAACCAAGACATTAGAAAGAACTATATGAGGTGAACTCTTAACTGATCCTACATGAGTAGCCCAAGTTTCCAAACCATTTAGAAATTTAATAGAAGCATATGGATCATGATGACATGAAATTGGAGAAATCAATGCTTTAAAGTTATATGTCATATGACATGTTGCGCCAGAATCAACAATCCAATTATCAGCATTTTGAGTCCTCAATAAGGATGTATGAGTACCTACAAAGTTTGGAACTTGAGCAGGAGCAGTTTGAGTATGGGTGCCCAGTCCAAGAAGCTTAAGAATCTTAGCTTGCTAATACTGAGTAAGCTATAATGGAAACACTTCAGAAGTGTCTGAATCTTCTTGTGCATTATTAGAAGCCTGAAATCTTCCTGACTTAGCTTTATGAAACTTGTGATCAGGAGGATATCCAACTATCTTATAACAAGTATCTTTCTTATGGCCCAATGCATGACAATATTCACACTCTAGATGCTTATTATTCTGATTGAATTTCTTGGTATGATTCCTACTAAAGGGATTGCTATAAAGAGCTGTAGTTTCAACAGAGACATTATTCTAAGTATTATTCATAGAGGCCACAATCATATTCCCTTCCTCTTCGTTAATCATCGAGAAAGCTTTGTTGACTGTTGGAAGGGGAACCTTCATCAAGATGTTACTACGCTCTGCAGAGTAACTCTCATTCAACCCCATTACAAATTTCATTAACTTCCCTTGTTGATCCATTTGACCATAAGCCGTAGCAGTAGGACATTGACAGTTTGGAAGAGTAGCCAAGGATGTCAATTCATCCCAAAGCGACCTAATCTTTGTGTAATAGCTCAAAATTGATGAATTACCTTGACGTGAAGTTGTAATTTCTCTCTGGATAGCATAAATTGAAGATCCATTGACCTTGTTAGAACGCTCCTGTAGATCTTTCCACAACAATTTTGTTAAATTTACTTTTTTTTTTTTTTCATCTTTTTCTATAGATTATTGTATACATATATAGAGAGATTTGATATGCGATTCTTGGCCATACTGATCTTAGTACTAGAATCATGGATGACAGTTATGACTATTCCTATAATCTCTTTGATGATTATTAATTGACAACTCATGCCAACACTCCTTCTCAAGTAGAAGCATCCAAATCTTCATTGCACAACTTGTCCAGTAAGTTGTAAAAATCGTTGCTTGATACAACCTTTGTAAGAATATCTTCCAGTTGGTCTTCGGACTTCACAAATGGAAACCAAATTATTTTACCTTCAAGATTTTTTTTGATGAAATGTCTATCAATCTCCATATGTTTAGTGCGATCATGCTGATAGAGTTGTGAGCAATAGCAATAGCTACCTTGGTATCGTAAAAAATGTCCATCTCGGAGGTAGGAGCAAATCCAATTTCTGTTAAAAGTCTTCTGAGCCCTAAAATGTCACAAAGTCCTTTAGCCATTCCATGGAACTCTGCTTCAACACTTGACAAAGCCACCACCTTTTGCTTCTTACTTCTTCATGAAATAAGGTTCCCCCAACGAACATGAAGTAGCCTAAGGTGGATCTTTAGTCTGTGTTCCTTGCCCAATCTGCATTTGTATAACAATTAACTTTGAGATGGTTGTTTTTGGAAAACATAAGGCCTTTTCCTAGGGAGGATTTTAAGTACCGTAAAATCTAGATCATTGCTTCCATATGATCCTTACTAGGTTGGTGCATAAATTGACTTACTACACTCACTGCGTAAGCAATATTAGGACGAGTATGTGAGAGGTAAATAAGTTTCCTAACTAACCTCTGGTATCTTCCTTTGTCTATTGGAATTTTGCTTGGATATTCTCCAAGCTTGTGATTCCGAAGAATTGGAGTGTTTGCTGGCTTACAATCCAACATTCCAACATCACATAGTAAATCTAATATATATTTTTATTGGGAAGAAATATACCTTGTTTTGATCTAGTAACCTCTATTCACAAGAAATATTTAAGTCCTCCTAAATTTTTCATCTCAAATTATGTTGCCAATTATTTCTGAAGCTTAGCAATTTCTTCTGTATCATCCCCTGAGATGATCATATCATCTACTTATACAATTAAAGTTGTTACCTTGCCCCATTGGTGCTTTAAAAATAATGTGCGATCTAAATTACTTTGGCAAAAGCCATACTTCTTTATCGCTTGACTGAACCGCCCAAACCATGCTTGAGGTAATTGTTTCAATCCATACAATGCACACTACAATTTACACACAACTTCAGATTTTGCGGATGATGTGTAGCCTGAAGGGATATCTATGTAGACTTCCTCTTCAAGGTCACCGTGAAGAAATGCATTCTTTACATGTAGTTGGTGCAATAGCTAGTCCAAATTGGCTGCTAGAGATAGTAAAACCCTGACTGTATTTAGTTTACCTACTAGTGAAAACAATTTTTGATAATCTACACCATATGTCTGAGTGTATCCTTTTGCAACCAGCCTCACCTTGTATCATTCTATAGATCCATCTGCCTTGTGTTTAGCAGAGAAGACCCATTTGCAACTGACTGTCTTCTTTCCTTGGGGTAGTGGAACCAAGGTCCATGTTTTATTCTTTATTAGTGCTTCCATTTCTTCCTTTATTGCTTCAATCCACTTGGGGTCTAGTAATTCTTCCTTAATTGTAGTAGGAATATGACATGCAGAAAGCTCATGTGAAAATGTCTTGAGAGGCTCAGGTAGCTTTTCAGTAGAGACATAATTGGCAATTGGGTACCTTGATTTTATTTTTTTTTCAATATCTGGAGAATATCTGGAGAAAGGTAAGTTATATCCAGTGGAAGCATCTATGTCATTTATAAAAGGGGATGTGCTGATATTACTTACCTCACGAATATTCTCAGGAGATAGACATGTAGGTACTATAGGACATGGGGATTATGGTTCTTCACTTGATGATGTAGGCTCGGTTTCTGAAGACCCTTTAGGTTCAGAGGATATGTTTTGCCCTGAAGATGTATTTGTTGATTCTTCACTAATTATTTGTGTATCATTTTGATCTTCAAGCCATTCAAATGTTAGTCACTTCAACTCTTCATCTATTGTCTCCCCCTAAAGCGTAGAAGTGGAGGTTGGAGAAGGGTAGAACGGTGCGGATTCTAGAAAGGCAACATCCATGGTCACATTAGTACGTTGAGTAGCAGGGTCATAGCAGCGGCAGCCTTTTTGATGCGTAGCATAGCCCAAGAATAGGCACCGAATAACACATGCGTCCAATTTGGTGCGCTAGTTCTTCGACAGATGTACATACGCCATACATCCAAATACGCGAAGAGGGAGCATGAGGGCTGTAGATAGAGAAACCAAGGCAGATAGGGACTGTGTTGGGCTTTGAAATTTTAATATTTTGGAAGGGAGGCAGTTGAGGAGATGGACCGCAGTGGAAACAGCATCGAGCCAATGTCGTGTGGGGATATGAGTGCCAAGTAGGAGAGCCCGAGCATTCTCAGGAATATATCGATTTTTCCATTCAGCTATCTCATTTTGTTGTGGGGTCTAAGGGCATGAGATCTCGTGTATAAGACAGGTTGTTGAAAATAGGAACGAAAGTGGTGATTAACATATTCACCACCATTATCGGAATGGAGAATCCAAATCCAAGTGGAAAACTAGGTCTGAATTATGGCATGAAATGACTAGAAGACTCGAAATACTGCATCCTTAAGTTTCAGGAGGTATAACCGGGTCATGCGGGTGCAGTCATCAACAAATATTATAAACCAACATACCCCAGATATATTAGATATGGGAGATGGTCCCCATACATCAAAGTGAACTAACGCAAAAGGGGTATCACTTTTATTCATTCTTGACGGATAAGTAGCCCTACGACTTTTGGCTAAGATACAAGTATCCCGATTAAATTCAGAGGTCTTCTTATTGGAAAATAAATTAGGAAACAAATGCCTTAGATATGATGGATGACCCAATCGACGAAGTCATAGCCAAATATGTTGAGACTTTGAACCCGACAAGGAAGGCATGGGATGCGCTCGACCTAAACTAAAGTCTTCCATGTAGTATAATCCCCCCTCCTTAGTACTACACCCAATAATCTCCTTGGTGAGAATATCCTGAATAAGACAAAAAACACAGTACATTAACACCACGCAATTTAATTTTGTAGTAATTTGACTAACAGAGAATAACTTGTGGGACAAGGGAACAAGTAAAGTATTAGATAAATGAAGAGAGGGTGATAAGGTCATTGATCCGGCCCCTGTGACCGGTGAGATCATCCCGTTGGCATTCGCAATGCTAGTGCGCCTTGGAGATGAGTGGTGAGCGAGATCCGCGGGGTCAAAAGTCATATGGTATGTGGCCCTATAGTCAAGAAGCCAATCTCCATGGTCGACATCATGGCTATCACTAAGCAAGGCGTGACAGAGATTACTTTGATCCATAGGTGAGCAATTCTTTTGAGAAGAGGCCATGGGTGGTATTGAATAGAGATGTGGTTCGGCTATCGCTATAGCAGCCTTGCCCATGCCTTCAGTCATACCCCCAGTATCCTTTTTTTTTCCAGGTTGGAGTTTATGCCACCAATCAAGATATCCATGCAACTGAAAAACAATTTTCACATGAGTGCTTCATATTACCGCAATGAGTGCATTTGAGATTGTTAGATGAGGAGCGGGCTTTTGAAGAAGATTTCCCAGTATGTTAGGGAGCCGATCCAGAGAACCCAAGCTTGATGCTTCTCGAAGCAAGCACTGCTTCTGATGGTGATTCATGGTCACAGGCATTCATCACCACCTGGCAAAGGGCCTCCCTGCGGACATGAGCATACGCTTGCTCCACTATGGGAAATGGGTGCAGCTGCAACACGTCGCTATGAATATTGTCCAATTTGTCGTCAAAACATCCAGGAATACATAAACTATATCTTCTTGGAGAAGATTATTATGTCATTGAATATCAGCTGGGGACTCCATCGAATTTGGACGACGAAAGTCGATGATCTCACGCTAGAGACCTTCTAGGCCGTTGTAATATTTCTCTAAGGAATCACTTAGTTCGCGGAAACGTGAGACACGGTGCCGGAGATCATAAACCTGGGGTATCACCACCATCAAAATAGGTTGTAGCAGCAGTGTCCCAAATCTGTTTAGCTGTGGGAAATCGATAATGCCGGATCCATGGAGCTGATCAGCCAGCCCTTGACAATGGCATTGTCAGTGCGCTATTTACGGAAGGATAGGTCGGTCGGAGATGGAGAAAATAGTTCGCCGTTGATAAAACCCAACTTGTCTTTGGCGGACAACTTGGGACCATATGGCATAGTTGGAACCATCCAACTTGATGCCAATCGGTAGAGCCGCAAGTTCAGCCGTCACGGTAGGAGACTGAGCTTTGGACGAGGAGTGTCTTTTGGTTTTTGGGAGATTCCTCCATTTAGATTGGGGTTTCGGTGGCTGCCATAGGAGAAGATGGGTGGAAGGAGGCTAGAAGCTAGTAATGGACGTGAATAGAGAGCCAGATCGTGAGATGCTCTGATACCATGTTAATTTTTCTTTCATTCTTTTTTTTTTTTTTCATCTCTGTTTGAGTATTTTATACATATATAGAGAGATTTGATATGCTATTCTTGACTATACAGATCTTAGTACTCGAATTATGGGTGACAGTTATGACTATTCATATAATCTCTTTGATTTGGTTCTTAATTGACAACTCATGCCAACAAATTTTGCATCTAAAGCCAAAATTGCACTGCTCTTTCACCTTTAAGTTCTTAAAGTTTCTAATTCTCTCATGCTCTTAAAGCTCATGGATTTTACACTTTTCTCAGTCATTCTCCGCTCAATCTTTGTTTCATTCTTCTTCTTGCCCTTTTCCTTTTTCCTTTCTTTCATCCTTTACTTTCTTATTCTCTTGTCTTCTTTATCATTCGCCTCATATTCAAGGTTAAAAGCTCCATCGTAGAAGCTCGCAAGTCTCCATCTAGGTTTTCAGCTCCATCGGAGAATCATGGGTATCACTGTTTCAGAAGCTCTCCAGCTCCATTTCAAATCTCTGTCGCCTCTTATTCTAACAATGGTTTCAGATCCCTATCATTCTTTTTTGTTTTTCGATCCAATCAAATCGCCAAAAGGTTGCAGATCTCCATAGCAGAATTCTCCTCATCATGGCAAAAGCTCGGGTTTCCTTATGGGACGTAGTTCTCCTCATCAGGCGCTCCAAAGAGATTCCATCAGTAACATTTATAAATTCATATTCAATGACAGAACAGCCCTACTTTCCAAGCTCTTGAATTATCATTGCTCTTTTTTTAGTTTCTGTAATCGCGTTTTGTTAATTTCCTCCAGTCTGAACTACATTGTATTTCATCAGCTTTTGTCCATCAATCAATATGATATAATATTGTCTGTCAAAAACAAAAACAATCCTTTTAGAAGGAAACAATTCTCTAGTACCGTTAAGACACTTGGAAAATTATTGATGGAAAAAAAGTGTTATTTTTAGATGTTTAAGTTAATATATAACGTGGCCCAAAATTGATTTTGAAAATATTTATTATAATTTGGGTTAGCATAATTTGATATATTTTTTACAGTCGAAATTTTGTTATAAGATAAAGTAATTAATTTTTAATTTTTAATTTTTAATTTTATTAAATATATTAATATAATATTAGTATAATAAAATTTTAACTGTTACGCGAAATTACAAGAACCTCAATTTTATTGAATATTTTAACAAATTTGTTTATCAATCGGAGATTTGAACTTGAAATTTCAAAAGTTAAGATAAGTGAAGAAGACTGAAGTGAAAATGGGTACAAATTAAGACACTTTCTATCATCAAAAAATTATTGACTCTAACGATCAAATAACCTGATTCGTTTCTGGAAAATATTTCTCTGCGCCTTCAATCATTGCCGTATACTTTAAGAATTCATATGTAACCGCCTTTAATTGAGATTTAGCAAATTATCACCATAATTTCTAATATCTCATTTTCACCCCCTCTAAATATTGAGATTGAAAATTATCGAATTCTCATGAGTAAAAATATATCCGTTGCAAAAACATGTGTAAGTATAATTTACCATTCATTTATTTTGATGGCTAAGATTAAAAGGAGTAAAGTATATACATTTCCTTTCATTTTTTAAAGACAAATATACCCTTAAATCAATTTTTCTCATATATCTCTCTTCTTATATTAGCCCCAATAATAAGGAATCTACTGCATTATGAACAAAAAAAAAAGATGGAAATGAATTATTTTTAAAAAAAAATATTATTTGCAGGGCCGTATTTAGATCTTTTATTTTATTTTTCTAGTTGGCATGTAAACCTTGTAGGATTATTTGGGGGAAACAGTCAAGAAGTCTCTAAAATGGATGCTCTTGTTTTCCGTTCAGCTCAATATAATGTGATTTACTTACTTGCAAGCATTATTGAAATTTATAGAAGACTGTGGAACTAAGAGATGTGCTGGATTAGAGATTGAGGTACTCTTAATTCATGTTCATGCTGGTTACAATCACCTTGTTGTATAACCTAAAGAGATCTCTTAAATCAACTGATGCCAACATAATTTTGTTTAAAATAACCCTTCATTGCTGGTTTATTGCTTAAAAAAATCAACATATTTTACCGCAGTTACTTCGAAGAACAGAGTTTTCCAAAGTAGCTTGATTTAGGTTATTGTAGTCACCATTTTGACTGTTTTAGATTGGTGTATGTTATTTTTATGCGAATGAAATGTTAGAATTATTTTAATTGAGCTTATAATTAATCTAGTATTTCGGTTTTATAAAAACGAGTTATAAAATATAGTTGGGTTAGGAGATATATTTGAGAGCGCAATAAAATTATGTGATCAATTAATTATGAGTTTTAGCGAATCTTATATTTTATTACAAATGTTTGGACGACAGTGTAGATCCGCATTAAGTTGTGGTCCATAATGGGAGGGCCCACTTTAACTTTTTATAAAATTGACTAGATCCCTCTCTACTGGCCTTTAACGACTCGTCCCATTGGGAGTCGTCTTACAGTTCCAATAAGATAGAGAGGAAGATCTAAGTCCTGAGTGCAATTCAAAGTTGTTTTGTAGTTATAGCGAATTCAGATACGATTATTTAATCGTTGTTTATATTATCTAATATGTATCTTAATTCTAATACGCGTATATATTATATTAGTTGTTTATAATATAATATATCTAATATGTAGTATTAGAGTCTATCACATTTAATTCAAGATCAGATTTTACATGTAATTCCAACAACAAGTTTGAAAATCAGATTTCTTTATGAATATTGCTTGAATACCCATGAAAATGTAAAAAGCAAGAATTTAGTTCATCACATGCCTATTTGTTAAATGGAATTAGGGTTTTGTTTCACCTCAGAATAACGATTAGAACCGATATTTTGATTTTGCATAAATTGATTTGTGCATGAAGAATTTCAAGTCTTACAATTTTTGGATTATTTTCGTATCAATGTCCAAATATGTAATTTCTAGAATAATGATTGAATTTATGGATTAATTGTTTTTTTAATCATGATTGTATGATTATTGTAATAATTTTACCCATAATAATAATTGATTGATTTCATGATAATTTTGCAATCTAGAAATTTAGGGTTCTTGAAACATACTCATGACTTGAATCTAGATTTAAGAATGTTGTTTGATTGATTCGTGAGGGAATAGGTTTCTTTGATGTTTTGAAGTATTATTCCCTTGATCACTGATTTGATTTGGGTGTTAGAGCATGAAATTGTAAAATTGAAAGGTAAATTTCACAAGATTTGATGAAATTAACAATTTCATTTGATTATGGTTGAATTTAAGGATCAAAATATTGCCATTGAAAGAATTAGAAATTAAATCATGAGATTGAAGAAAACCTTACTTCAGACTACAAACGGGTCAAAAATTGGGTTAGAAATGCATTCGGGTCGAGTGCTAGGAAGAAGACAATAAACAATGGGTGGCGCATGAGGGTGTGGTGCGTCCGCCCTCTGATGGTGGTTCCAAAACAGTCAAATTTTTAGTTGCATTATTTTGTGTTAGGTTATGAAGTTTAATTTAATTTTCTAACACTTTAGATATTTATTATTAATTAAATATTTATAAAATTAAGATAATTAATCCCACTCTAGGAAAATAAATATTTTTCAAAAAATCAAATTCATATAAAATTGAAACATGTTTAGAAGAGTTTAATTATAGTAATTACTCTCCTAATCAGTATGCATAATATATTTTAATAAAAATATTTTTTAATACTTATAGATAAGTAAAATATTAAAATATTAAATGAGTACATTATAAAATCAGACTTGAATATAATAAATAAAAAGATTATTACGGGTTTAACTTTATTTAGATTGATCGCATGCATACATACGATTTTAGTATGCAAGTGGTTCTAGGGCTCCCATTTGTTTGATACATCCCAGTTTCAAGAGTCATTACAGATTAATGTAAATATTAACTACCAAAATGGTTCACACATTGAGAATCATAATGATTTCTTGAACATTAAAGAAAATGATATCCTCTGCATATAACCGCTAGCCCAAATGGAGTTATTGTGTGTTTTAATTAAAATATTTTCATGAAGCATAAAGGTATGAGGTACATTTGCCTAAAAGGTTTGTCTATCCAAATGGGATAAATTTTTCGAATGTTAAGAACCATCATATTTCGCTTCATAAGAGGGAAAGACCTAAGACCTATATTAGGTTGTATTCTATGCCCAAAAAGGAGTTGCAATGATGTGGTTGGACCCTCTTAATGAATAAAGCTTATTCGGTGCTAAAGTTTATTTCAATTTTTCTCTTTTGAACTAATGTATTACATTTTTTTTGTTGTGAATTCAGTTTCCATTGCTGTGAATAATAATAGTACTGTGATTGAGATCCTACTGTAAGTAATTTTAAGAAGTGGAAAGACAACATCGAGTTTGCCTTAGGAATTTTTTATATTGATCTCGCCTTACCAATCAATGCACCTTCCAAGCGCACTGGTACAAACACTACTGTTAAGCAAGCCCTTAATGATAGGTGGGAGAGATCGAATCGTCTATCACTCAAGACTATGAAAAGAACCATGTATGAGCACCTTAAGGGTGGCTTGCCTAAGATTGAAAGTGCGAAGGAATTTCTCGCTCTTGTAGGGAAATTGTATCACACATCTTATGGGTTTAGAATATGATTCGGAGTTGGGTATCATTAATTTGGTTTATTATCAGGCCAAGATCAAGGGTCACAAAATTGATCTTCTTTATTATTTTATTATGCATCATGCTCTTAATTCCCTTCCTCATGATTTCAAGAAGATCAAAACTGCCTAAAATGAGACTTGGAGTGTCAATGACCTTCTTTCCAAATGTGTGGCCGAAAATGAGAAAATTAAGAAATAATGTAGTGCAATTGCGTTATTTGTGTCAAATAAATCAACACATCTTACTTCTAATATGAGACATGAAATGGTGTTGGTCAGACTCACAAGGTAGGAGGTCCTAGAGCCACTTTTAACAAAGACCTTAAGTATATTTTCTGCAAGATGATGGGTCATAAGGAAGTTGAGTGCACTAAGTATTTTTCATGCTTAGAAAAGCGTAGTAAGGACAATGAAGAAGGTATTGATGAAACCTATAAGATAGGAGTATCACGTTTAGTTTAATTTTTTTGGCTTTATTGTTTGACAAAATTGATTATCAATTTTAGGAATAATGAAGTTTTTTTGCGTTTAGTTGATGGTTGTTCCATTTTTCTATATGGTCATATAAATTGTGTTTTACTCAAATGCATGTTTGTTGAACATTTACCTTCTATCAAACCACTTTCAAAGAATAAGTTTTATGGCGTTAGAGTTTAGATGCCATATTTGTAAAAGGAGAATGAAAATGGAATTAAAGATAATATTTTTCAAATCTTTAATTGAATTTTTTAGATAATAAAAGATAAATCTAAGACTCTTGGGAAAAGTTAGTGAAACTAGGGAGCATAAGTCTTTGTCTAATAATTACAAGAATATGAGATTATTTCCCAATAAACTATTTGGTAGTGCCAAACAACATGCTAAAAGGTGGAATCGTACCATAAGGATAATAAATACGATGTTAAGATCATATGCCTCTTTACCTCTTGGTTGAAACCTTTTAAGTTTACTTTTATCTGGTGATTTAAGTTGTGATGTTTTACATGGTACAACTTAAAACATCACAACTTAAATGAATCATCAAGGATGGTAACAAACAATTGGTACACAAACTAAAGGGATCTATTTATGGCCTCAAGAAAGCTTCCATAAGAGTATTATTTGAAATTTGATAGAGTCACGACTTCTTTAGATTTTGTTAAATAAAGTTGATCGGCATATATACCTGAAGATCTGTGGGAGCAAGTTCATATTTCTGGTCCTTTTATGTGGAAGATGTCTTGCTAACAAGTAATTAGTTAACCATTATCATATTGTTATGCATTTTGTATAGTTCAAAAACTTCATTTTTGAGTCTATAGTAGTTGACTATATCTCGAAATCACTTAAATTTCTAGTAGCTTAGCACATGAAAATAAAGTATATTTCAGTCAAGAATCTCATAATGAATGGAGACATTATAACAGAGTACATCAATATAAACACTATGATAGTTAATCCATTAACTAATGAACTATAAACCACAACGTTTAAGGGACATGTTAGCGACATGGCATTTTGGGGTTTTCAGATGTATTTGGTTAGCGGGGGTATTATTTTTTTATGTCTTTTATTATTTTATGATTGTTTCTTTCCATTTGCTTATATGTTTGTCCGTGTATTTTCGGTATGTCTTTTACATGGATGATTTTATGATATTGATGATCATCATATATGTATTGACCGATTCCTTCACATAAAGTATGTAATATCATAATGATCAAGACCTTAAGTTTTGGTTTCTGTCTTAACTGTGAGTGATTTGTTCACTGGGTATGTCACATATATGACATCATTCAGAAAATTCTGAAAGAGTGAGGTGAGACATAGTGGCTTATTGTTGAAGCCAGCGGATTCCTCTTGCAAGCTTTCTAGTTAAGTTGTGTTGGGAGAGGAATTGATTTCTCTAAATGATTTATTGTTGACGCATGTGGAAATAGAGAAATCATAAGAAGGTTCGATAAGAAAATAACATAAATAAAATCACATTATGGGTGCTATTTTTCTTACTACACTACCACATTGTGATCTATGTCGATAAAGTTGGTTAGCATTTGTGACCTTAGAGGTACTTGTCTCTAAATGATGTAAGTACCTCTTTGATTCGATGTTGATTACTTTTTTGGATCGGATTGTTTAAAGATATATCAACACGATCATATTGTTTCCAAAATTGTGGCCACATAAAAATTGTAAATAGTTCAGCTCGAGAGTTATTTTTTAAAATACCTTGTTTTATAAAATAATTAAATTAATTTACGCCCAAGTGGGATAATGTTAGAATTATCATAATTGGGCTTATAATTAATCTACTATTTTAGTCTTATAAAAACGAGTTATAAAATATGATCGAGTTAGGGGATATGCTTGAGAGTCTAATGAAGTTATGTCATTAATTGATTATGCACTTTACGCATCTCACATTTTATTACAAGTGTTTAGACTGCAATGTAGAACCACGTTAAGTAGTGGCCCATAATAGGAGGGCCCACTTTAACTCTTTATAAATTAGTTAGGTCTCTTCTCTATTGGTTAACCCTAACAACTTGTCCCATTGAGAGCTGTCTTAGAATTCCACCAAGATAGACAGGAAGATCTAAGTTGTGAGTATAATTCGAAATTGTTATGCAATTATGGCTTATTCAGGTATGATTCCTTATATTTGTTTATATTATTTAATATATATCTTGATTCTAAAATGCATATATATTATATTGGTTGTTTATGTTGGGCGTGATGCCATAAAATCATGTAATAAGTACATTTTTATGAAATAAATGAAAGTGGTATTTTTCTATATTATTGTTTGAATATGTTATTATTGAATAATGTGTATTAATATTAGAAAATTCCAAATTCATTTATATAACTATAATCTTGTATTAGTACGAGAGGATTAATATTATAAATGATGAATTAAATTGTCCGCATTATATTAAAGTATGAAATCTTTAATATGTGGTAGCTAATATGGTCTGCTAGCATTATGAATGCAATTGATCTAAATCCGAATCACTGATGTAGATAATCTTAGTAGAGGTGTTTGACATAATTGGATTATATAAGATTGGACCCAATATGAATTAATTCTTTATCAACCTACCATTTTCCATAAAGAGTTCTATTCATATCAATATATGATCATATACAGATCAATCTGAATCCTGAGTAGTCATGAACTCATGTTCATGTTCATTGGATCTTTTGATTCACTCGTAATAGTTTGTTTGTAAAACTGGCTAAAGATTTTTGTTTTGAAGGTTCATTGGGAGAAGCGGATAGGAACATGGTTTACAGATAAGGAGTCCAAACCTTCTTCATAGAAGATTATATATTGGTTCCCTTAAAGGTTAATTCTGGAATTGAATGGTTTTGAGCTCAAATTTATAATTAAGTTATAAATTGATCGTTCACTAGTGTATTAATGGTACTTAAGGATAAATATATAATTAAAAGGGTAAAACATTAATTTTGACCAACTCTAATTATGAATCAATTATTGGAGGATTGAATTGCATGTAATGACTATATCAATGGACTGCTATAGATTGTTTACTAATTTTTTCTATAATTGTGAGAGTTGAATCACATATTTTTTGTAGAATAATATTACGATTAATAAATAAGATTTATTAGATTAAAGAATTTAATTAATAATCTACTTTATTGAATCTTGGAATTATAGGTCCATGATCCCTAGACCGTCTCTATAAAACATTGTATAGGGTAAGAATGACAAAAGTTGAAAAATGACTTATTTGCAAGGAAAATAGTTTTCTAGGGAAATATGTAATTATAAGATAATTAGTGTTAATAGTTAAATAAAAAATTAATTAATTAAGAGATGTATTTAAATATAATGATGAATTTCGAAATTCATTTTATACAAAATAATATATTTAATTTTTAATTAAATATGTTATATATAACATTAAATTAATATGAGATATTAAATTAATATTAAGATTAGGTAAGTCAAAATTTAAATTTATTTGAGAAACTAATTCAAAATCTGATAAGATATCATATGATTTAAAATAGATAAGATTCTATTTTAAATTAGACTTGAAATGATTTGACCAATTCCAAGATATCATTAAAGATAATGATATAATTTAAAATAGTTCAAATTTTATTTTAAATTAGATTCGAAAAGATTTGACCTTAAACCCATTTTCCAATAATTGGTATCAGAACAATCTTTATATATATATAAATTGATCGTTGTGAGATTCTTGTATTATCCTATATATGTGTTATGTATGCTGAATATATGTTTATGGTTTTTGAATGTATGGTTGATGTAATGGATCCTTAATTATATGGTGATTTTGAGTTATGAATTTATCTAATTTTCTTTCTCTAGATCTTCTGTAAGCCAATTTGTAGCATTTGAATTTTTTGTACAAATTTTTTTGTTGTAAAATTTTGCGCGATAGGGAAGAAGAAGAAACCACACGGGCAGGGCTTCATGGATGGAAACCATGCGGTGGAGGCAAGGCCACCCTTGCTATGCCGCATGGCCAGCCGTGCAAGGCCGCAAGACTATCCAACGGTAGCCCAGCCTGGGACTATCCTGCAGCATAGTTGAGGTGTGGGAATGTCCCATGGCATAAGGCCGCTAGTCAGACCAGCGACTATCCTAACCGCTGGCTCTGGCCAGTGTGTGCCACTATAGGTGTCAGCAGGTTGGATTGGCATGTGATGCCCTAATGGATCAGGTCACGAGTTCGACCCATGACCCACTTAGTAAATGGGTTCGACCCATTTATAAGTGGTCCAAAATTAATATATTTTTAAGCTCATTAACTTAATTTTGGATTTTTTGAAAAACCAAATAACTTGTTGAGTTTGACCTAAATAAGTTTGATTGGTCCAAAAAAGTTTAGGTCCAATTGAAAATAATTAAGTTAAGCAAAATTAGGGTTAGAAAAATTATTTTTCTAAGAATTAGGGAACTGGGCTAGATTTAAGGAATTACCGGTTATGCCCGGATTCAAGATGGAGCAGGTTAGAGAAGAATGTAACACTTGAAGCTCTTATGTAATTTTTTATTTTTTTTAATTTATTTGTATTTTTGCAAAGGTTATAAATTTTATAAATACCCAAAATTATCTGGTCTATTATATATATTTATTTATGTTGATTATTTTTTATCGATAACATATTCATGCATTAGTCGATTACATGTCATACATGAATAACCAGACAATTTTATTTTTAAATCATGCATCTTATGAGTAGAAACATTATTAGGATTGTCCTATAGGTTTATTTGATTTATTTGGGGAAATTAATATCATAATTGGATTGCGTTTTAAATAGTTAAACTTAGTAATCACACCTAATAAAGGTACACTTGTAAGTTAGACCTTTAATAATCAACTATGTTAAAAGGAGTTTTGTCAAAGTTTAATGAATATAATTAGTCCATTAGTTACAAATTATGTTGACCTAATAAGATTAGGCTCATACTAAAATATGAACTAAAATGTTTAAATTGAACTTAGGCCTATGTGATTGGCAATTATGATTAATAGGATTACATTATTGGTTAATCAACTAGTAATTAATTTAGAATTAATTAATTAGTTTTATTTGAAAACATACGATGTTTTATAGAAACACATATTTTAAAATAGTAAGTGGGAGAAGGTTGATATAATAATATAACATATGGTCTCTATTATAAGTATAACACCGTGAGTGATGGAAAGGGCCTCGAGAGGCTTTGTTTTCGTCTACCTAAGGAAGGTTTCAGATCATACCAATATCAAGGTTGATAGGGAAAATGATGTATTTCAAACTTGATCGACCCTGAGGCGGCATCTTTCGAGTGAAGTCATGAATTTCGAAATAATAGATTACACTCATAAAGATATAACTAGGCTTTAATCGGTTAATTGTGTCTTGACCGAATAAATTGTAACTTATGAAGAAAAGAGAAAATATGAGATATTTTGAGTTTTACTTGTAGGTTTAAGAATGTCTCAAAATTAATATTATTGACCCTAAGGCGGCATATTTGAGTTAATGTATCGTAGTTTAGTAATAAATAATTTTATATGTTTTATTTGTTGCATTCATACATCATATTTACTATTCCAAAACTTTGATATTTATTTCAATTATAATGAATTATGTATGTTTTATTTAATTTTAGAAATCATTAAATCTTCAATAAATAATCTTGTTACCTCTTTACTTAACAAATACAAATTAACTGGTGATAATTTTATGAGATGGCAATCAAATTTAAATATGATATTAATTTGTGTGAACCATAAATTTGTCTTGACCGAAGATTGTCCAAAAGAACCTGCTATAAATGTTGCTTGCATTGTACTGGAAAAGTATGACCATTTGATCCAATCCAATAACAAAGCCAAATGCTACATGTTGACGAGCATGAGTGATACTCCTAGGAAGAAACATGAAAACGGAGAGATTGCATATGAGATATTTAAGTCCCTTCATACCTTATTTGGGTTGCAATTCGACCAGAATCATCATGAGGCTACTAAAACCTACATGAACGCCAAGATGAAGAAATTAGTTTATATTAGAAATCATGTTTTGAACATGATCAACACGATGCATGAGGCGGAAATGCATGGAGCTATCATTGATGAACACACTCAATTTAGCATCATACTTGAGTCACTATCATCGACTTTTGCTTCATTCACCACTAACTATGTTATGAACAAGCTGCATTACAACATAACTTAGCTGTTAAATGAATTGCAGAATTTTGAGATCCTAAATAAGGCTAGGTCCAAAGAGGGTGAAGCAAATGTTGTTGAACAAAAGCCGCTTTCCTCTTATGCTAAGAACAATAAGAGGAGGTACACCAATGGAAAGGACAAGAAGGGAAAAAAGCCAAAAAGTCATTTAAAGGCAAAGAGAACAAGAAGAACAACAACTACAAGAAAAAGGAACTCAAAGGAAAATGTTTCCACTGCAAAGTTGATGGCCATTGGAATAGAAACTGTAACAAGTATCTCTCCGAGTTAAAGGAGAAAAAAAAAAGGTAAATTTTATTTACTTATTTTAGAAGCCTATTTAGTGGAAGATGATTTGTCATATTGGATAGTAGATTCGAGAGCCACTAATCATGTTTGTTCTTCTTTATAGATACTTAGTTCTCTGAGGGAGATTACTTTTGGCAAGGTGATGATGAGAGTTGGAAATGATGCGATCATTTTAGCTAAAGTAGTGGGAGCAATCTGTTTAGTTTTTAGCAATAATTATCTTGTTTTGAACAATGTTTATTTTATTCTTGGATTTTGCAAAAAATTGATTTATTTATCTATGTTGCATGAACAAAATTTTCATATTTCTTTTATTAATAATGGGCTTATTATTTTTAAGAAATGTTTCGATATTTGTCATCGAAAACAAACTAATGGACTCTATGTGCTTAAAGCCAAGTGAGCGATCGTTAAATAATTCAAAATTATTTAAAGTAGAAAATCATAAATCTAGCGAATGATAAAAAGTTTCTTAAAGTGATGATACGTATCTTTAGAATCTTAGGTTAGGACATATCAATCTTGATGGTATAAAAAGGTACCTAAAGAATGGTCCTTTAAGAGAGCTTATCGTTGGTACTCTTCCAGTTTGCAAATCCTGTCTAAAAGGAAAAATGACAAAGAGATCTTTCTCTACAAAGGGCCTAAAAGCCAAAGAACCACTTCACTTAGTACATAGCGGCGTCTGTGGTCCTATGAATGTAAAAGGAATAGGAGATTATGAATATTTCATCACCTTCATTGATGATTATTCAAGATACATATATATATATCTAATGCAAAAGAAATCTGAAACTTTTGGAAAGTTCAAAGAATTCCGAGCGGAAGCTGAAAAGCAACTAAGAAAATCACTTAAAACACTTCCATCGGATCAAAGAGGTGAATATCTTGATTGTGAGATTAAGGATCATTTACAGGAGCATGGTAATCTATCCCAACTCATAGCACCTAAAAAACCACAACAAAATGGCATTGCGGAAAAGAGAAACATAACCTTATTAGATATGGTTAGGTATTAGTTAAGCTACTCATCCATACCACTTACATTATAAGGATATGCACTTCAAACCGTGGTATACATTTTGAATGTAGTTCCATCTAAGTCTTTACAAAAGATAACTTTAGAGTTATGGAATGGCAATAAACCTAGTTTATGCCATTTTCACATATAAGGCTGTCTAGCACATGTGCTGAAATCTAAGACTGGGAAGTTAGACTGTGATATGGAGTTTGCGTATTCGTTGGCTATACTCTCGGCATAGAGGGAGCTTACTTTTATAGTCCTGGTGAGAAAAAGGTGTTTGTATTGACAAATGTAACTTTTCTCGAACATAACTATATGACAAATTACAAATCTCGTAGTAAGGTAGTACTATAGGAATTAAATTATGATCTAATCAGATCATCTCAATCACCATCTGATGAATGACAACATCAAGAAACCACCGATCATAGTCAGCACCGTCATAGTGGAAGGATTGTGAGACAACCCATTCATTACGAACACGAGGCTTAGGTTCTAGTGCTAGACACAAAGTAGGACTATCCATTAACCTTCAAGGAGGCCATGGATGATTTTGACAAGGATAAATAACAAGATGCAGTGAACCAAGAAATGGAATCCATGTATTCCATTATGAAGGAACTTTCTCTCTCGTTGCCATGTTAAAATCTATACACATTCTTTTATCCATAACTGCTAGTTTTAGACTACAAGTTATGGAAAATGAATGTCAAGACTACTTTTCTAAATGGCTATCTTGAAGAAAGCATTTATATGATGCAACCAGGAGGTTTTGTGCAAAAGGGCCAAAAGAAAAAAGTTTGCAAGTTGCTTAGATCCATTTATGGATTAAAACAAGCCTTTAGGTCTTGGAACCTAAGGTTTGATGAGACTATCAAGACGTTTTATTTTGAGCAAAATATTGACGAACCATATGTCTATAAATATATCAACGAAAAGAAAGTGGTATTCTTAGTTATTTATGTAGACGATATTTTACTCATTGATAATGATGTAGAAATATTATCAAACGTGAAGAAATGGCTAGCTGAGCAATTCCAAATGAAAGATTTAGGAGAAGCAAGCTATGTTCTAGGAATCAAAATCTTAAGGGATAGGAAGAACAAGCTGGCACTATCTTAGGCCTTTCATATAGATAAGGTGATGGCTCAATTCTCAATGCAAAACTCCAAGAATGGTCAATTATGGACTAGGCATGGAGTAGTTCTTTCTAAAGAGCAGTGTCCCAAGAAACCAAAGGAGGAATAAGAAATGAAATGGATGTCATGTATGTCATGTATGTCATGTATGTCATGTTATGTCATGTTATGTACAAGACCTAACATTTGTTATGCATTAGGGATAGTTAGTCATTATCAATCAAATCTTGGTTTAGAGCACTTGATAGCGGTAAAGCATATTCTTAAGTATCTTCAGAGAGTGAGAAACTATATGCTTATTTATTCAAGTGGAGACTTGAACCCCACTGGATATACTAATTCTCATTTTCTATTAGATAGAGATAGTTGAAAGACGACTTATGGATCAGTGTTCAAGCTTCGTGGAGGTGCTGTAGTTTGGAGAAGTATCAAACAATCCCATATTGCAGGTTCTACTATAGAAGCCAAATATGTAACGGCTTGTGAAGTAGCGAAAGAGGTGGTTTGGCTCAGGAATTTCTATATTTATCTGGAAGTTTTTCCAGATATGGATAAACCACAAATCCTATACTGTGATAAAAGTGGGACAATGGCTAATTCAAAAGTGTCGAGAAGTCACAAGAGGGGCAAGTACATAAAGAGAAAATATCATCTCATCAGAGAGATAGTACACCGAGGTAATGTGATAGTTATGAAGATAACATCAGAAAAAAACCTTGCGGATCCATTTACCAAGACACTTCTACCAACATCTTTTAAGGATCATGTATGTATATTAGGGATAAGGGAGTTGTCTCACTTGCTTTAGGGCAAGTGGGAGATTGTTGGGTATGGTACCCTAAAAGCATGTAAGAAGTTCATTTTTATGAAATTAACGAAAGTAATATTTTTCTATATAATTGTTTGAATATATTATTACTGAATAATATATATTCCTATCATAAAATTCAAAATTCATTTATGTAACTATAATATTGTATTAGTACAAGAGGATTAAAATTATATATAAAAAATTAAATTATCCGCAACATATTAAAGTATTCATCTTTAAGTTCATTTATATAATTAGATTATATAGGACATAACTCGATATGAATTAATTATTTATTAACATACCATTTACCATAAGGAGTTTCTATTTATATCAATAGATGATCATATGCGGATCAATCAGAATCCTAAGTAATCATGAACTACTATTTATGTCAACTGAGTCTTTTGATTCACTTGTCACGATTTGTTTGTAAAACAAGCTAAAGACTTTTGTTTTAGAGGTTCATTGGGATAAGTGGCTCAGAATATGATTTACAGATAAGGAGTCCAAACATTCTTCATAAAAGATTGTATATTAGTTCTCTTAAAAGTTAATTATGGAATTGAATGGTTTTGAGCTCAAATTTATAATTAAATAATAAATTAACTGTTCACTAGTGGATTAATTGTACTTAAGGATATAGAGATAATTAGAGGAGTAAAATGGTAATTTTGACCAGTTGTAATTATGAATCAAATTTAACCATCTTTACGTGCTCACACATGTCCTGGTGTGTTGAGAATCGATGTGAAAGACCGTAGTGTGAGTCTCAACGATCGATTCGCGTAAGCTAAGATATATACTATTCATATAGATGGAGGATTAATTTATATATATATATATAAAAGATCACTAAAAGTTGTTGGAAAATTTTTGTTATATATTGGAAACAATTAGAAACAACAATTGTTTCCGCTTCAAATTTTAAACCTGTTTTCCAATAGTTTATAGTATAATATATTTAATATGTGATAGCAGAGCTGTCGTATTTAGTTCAAGATTGGATTTTACATATAATCTAAACAAAAAAAATCTCAAAATCAAATATCTTATGAATATTGATTGAGTAGCTATGAACATATAAAAAACACGAATTCGGATCTAGCATGCATATTTGTTAAATTGAGTTAGGGTTTTGTTTCACCTCAATATAATGATTAGAACCCATATTTGGATTTTGCATAATATGATTTGTGCATGAAGAATTTCAAGTTTTATAATTTTCAAGTTATTTTTGTATCTAAGAGCAAATATGCGATATTTATAATAATAATTGAATTTAGGGATTAATTGTTTGTTCGATCTTGATTGTATGATTATTGTAATCATTTTGCTCATGGTAATTGATTGATTTCATTATAATTTTGCAATCTATAAATTTTAGGATTCTTGAAAATATGTCCATAACTTGAATCCGGATTCAAGAATGTTGCTTGATTGATTCATGATGGAATATGTTTGTTTGATGTTTTGAAGTATTTTCCCTTAATTATTGATATGATTCGGGTGTTAGAACAAGAAATTGTAAATCTGAAAGAGGAGAGAAAATAAGTTTTAGGGGAAAGATTTAGGGGCAGCATTAACTCGGCCTCGATTGTAAAAAATTGTAAGATATGAATTTCCACGTGGTAATCGATCAAATCTTAATAAGTGGTAAAATATGAGTTCTCTTTTTTTTATTTTTTGGGCTAAATAAAAGATTTCATTGAGAAAAAATATATGGATATATAAAAAATTATAATCTAACACTCTTTTAAAAAAAAAATAGAAAAGAGATGGAAGTGAAAACATATACTCATTAAAATTACATCTCTTAAATCTTAAGACATTCTCAAGATGATATAAACAAATACTTTAATCTTAAGGAATAAATACTTTCAAATATCACATATCCACATACCAACTCTTAAAATTAAAACATAAAATATTCAGTATAAATATCCAAACAAATAAAATTTGAAGAAAAAATTTTCATAAAAAATGTTAAGTGTTTGATTCTCCATATTCTTCATAGTTTTTCATTGCACAACATTATCATGCCCAAGGTATGAGATTAGAGTATTTTCAAATGATTGAATAATTTGGATAAAAATAGGATGAATGTCATTATTGAAGACCTAAAATCTCAACACAAATTTGAAAAAAAAAAAACTTCTTCAAGAAATAAAACGAATATCAAATATAGATGAAAAAAAAAAGGATTAAAAATAGCTTTGCTCCTTATTTGGTGGCGAAGCTCTCAAGCAATGGATCCAAGAAGGAAGTAGCTATTGCTAGGTCAAGAGAGTAGATAGAACAAGAGTAAAGAGAATAAGGCTGCTAGGATTTTTATACGATGGGTTCTCATTATACATTATATGAGTTCTCTTTATACTCTAGAATACGAGTTCTCATTATACATTATAATAATTGACTAAATTTCAATAGTTAAATCCGTAAAAAGTTATTTATCCTATAAATTTAATACAAACTTTAAAACACCTTTTAATTTTTAAGTTTTTTATTTTTTGTCAAAAGAAATGATAGTTCGTTCATAATACAGAAAGCACTGAACATGTGAAAAAATTAGGGTTATAACACTCTTTAAATAGAATTTTTTTTCTTAGGGATGAATAGTAAAATTTAGAGTTGAGCGATAGATAAAAATCGAATAGAAACCAATCAAAACTGCTTTTTCCACTGGCGCTGGTCACCGACCAATTTGATCATGACCACCGATTGAAACCACATCGATCTTGGCCGGTCAATTCTGATTTGTATTGGTCGGTGTTCATACTACTAAACTCTTTTTTATTTATTTTTCCTTTCGGTTACCTAGCCTAAGATCTATATAAAAATATTTTTGTGTAACTACGGAAAACACAAGTTTAAAGTAACTACTATAGGCTGTAAGTATGTTCGTTGGCTTAGTCTTAGTCATTTTAATATTATTGATTTTTGTAGTTTTTACTTTTGTTTTATATATATTTACGAGAAAATATTATGTTTGTAATTTGTACTTTATTTTGTAGAAGTAAACATTCATATAGTAATAATACCATATTTGAAGAAAAAATCGACATTAAGATTAAAAATTTTATTTGACATGAATATCATATTCCAAACATTTAAATCTAAATTAAATTCATAAACACAACAACATTACAAGTTTACAACATGATTTTATATCCAACATCTAAATTTCAAATATCCAACAACAAAACATTAATAATAACTTAATATAATTCCTTTAAAAATATATATAAAAAAAAAAAAGAAAAAAAGTGGGTTTTCGGTAATTGGCCGAAACTAATCGGTGTTGTATAAATACTAGTTGATACACTAACTGAAACTGATTTTTGGATACCAATATTGACCAAAACGACTGAAGTACCGATTCCGATTGACTTCGATTGATACGGTTTTTTTTTTTGGAAAACCCTTAATAAGAACACTCATTTATTTGCTCTCATCCCTTTAAACTTCCTCAAGAGAATAACAATGAAGGTTTTAAATTTGGGAAATAAACTTCTAAAAATTTTACATAATTCATATATAATAAAATTTCGATAAATTAATAATCATGTTTAAATAATATTTTTTGTCTAAGTCTCCACTTAAGAATAATGTGTTTAATTAATAATTCATTAAATTTATAAAATAATACATTATAAAATATTCATATTAAGTCTCATGTAATGTATAAATTAATACTTTGATAATGTATAATTTTTATGATTCAACTATTAGGTCTTCCAAAAATTATCGTATTTAGACATTTCAAACAAAAGTTATGCTCGATTTATTAAGATAAGTTTTGCTAATTATTATGAGAAAATAAGTACATTGAAATCATTACAATAATTTACTTGAATCTGGGATTGCATTACAAGGATCAAAATATAGTTGCATTTCATTTATACTCACCAAGGTTAATCTTCATATTTAATTGGGTAGGGATTCAGTCCAGACTTTGAGTTTCCAAGCCCATCTAGACAAAGTGCTAAGACTTATTCAATAGGTGATCTGGCCGTCCACAAGATGCTACATGAACTGATGAATGTAACCTTTGGTCAGGATGGGTACGAAGACTCAAAGATGTGAATGGAATCCTTACTGTATTTATTTAGTTTCACTTCATAAATTAAAAATATATTAATGTTATTAATGGATTAATAAGTTATTACTTATTAATAATTAATATTTCGTTATAAAAAATGATATTCATGTGAAACTTAAATAAAATTTAGATAAAGTAAAGTGATTTGATAATATTTATAATATTATTTATTAATTCATCAATTAAGTAATAAATATCGACATTTAAGATAAATATTTAAACTAAAAAAAATTATATATATTATCAAGAATATCATAATTAGTGTCCATTATTTATAATTTTTATGATATTTTAGAGCTTGTCATTAATATGTAGGAATTATTAAGATTAAATAGCTTGAATAAAAAAATGTAAATAATTATTATTTAAAATCTAAAAGCTCATGTGAAACAATGAGAAAGCTTCTTTTTTTTTTTTTTTTTTAAATAATAAATACATTTTTAACTTCAAAAGAGATAAATGACAACATGGGTTCTTACGTAAGAGCAAAAACTCTCGAGCAATGATCAAAAAAGAAAGATGACGGCTGCTAGATCAAGAGAAGAGAAAAACCATTACCCAGTCTGTTTTATTTTTTATTTTTTTTTCATTTCTTTTTGATGTGTAATTTGAAGATATGGATCCGTACAATCAGATTATAAATCTGAGGGAGGCTTCGTATTCACTACATGATTTTCTACCATTGAAATAAATAAATAAAAAACATCTAATAACCTATCACATTACAAATACAAATAAGAAAAACTACAAACCCAATAAATAATTAAAATTAAAAACAAAATAAATAAATAAATTAAAAATGCTATTTCTAGAATTATGTTCTTTAAATACACTTCCAGCTCCTGTTTCTAAAAATCCTATGTAGTAAGAAGTCACAACTTAAAAAGGGAGTGAATACATACGGAAAATTATCTAGACAATTTATATTTAGAATTAATTAATGTATAGAGATGCAAAAGAAAGAAAACTTACAGAAAATGTGCTAGTAGACAATATTCTAACTACATGTACATGGAGATCTATTCAAGAAATGGTCTAAGGAACTGCAAAAATGTGAAAAGAGAAAAGGTTATTTGCTTTCCTCTAGCTCTTCTGCCCAGATTTACTTGTTGTGGGAAGGGTTCGATTTGCTTGGTGGGGCCTTCTTTAGACTAGTCAGGACCGAATTCTTAGTATTCTCCATTGATGACGATGACGACGATGATGATGATGATTCTTTCAATTTGTTTGGATTTGATGGCAATGAAGTAACGGAAACAAGCAATCTCCTTGCTTGATTTCTTTCTCTTGGATAATGAATATGTAACTCATGGTGATGTGATAATACTGGAGAAGAAATGAAAGAGAAGATCATGAGAAGTATCAACAAAAAGAAGGAAAATAACGCTCTCGGACTGAATTTCATTGTAAATTTCTATCTGTTTGGTTGGAAAGAAAATGAAGTACTTTGTTTCTAAGAAACATGGAAGCAATACATATATGCTTGTTATAAACTGGTTTGTTTAATGTAGTTTATACGAACAAAGGAAAAGAAAAATAGTAGATCAGATTTATATGAAATCTATTCAATAATATTTATAACATGCCTCATGTGATTAATCACATGACAACAAATGAGTGATCAATATTTAGGTACTTGGTTTTTGATAAAATAAATGACAAACTAATCAAACATTTGGTTCCATAATGAGTGTAAGAAAAACACAGCTAAACTTTGCTGGGTAAGCCTGCTTTCCAACACATGACAAATTACAAATCTTCTTCCTGGAAACTGCCACTTTACTTTTTCCTCTTATTTTTTTAGTCTAAGACTCGTACAACATCTCAAGCTGACATTATTTTTTGGGGATCCTCAGCGACTTGCCATTTCTTAGCCTGTAGATGACAGTCAGTTGGATCGGCGTTTTGAAACTCCAATTTTGAGCCCTAAAATTTTTGTTTGTTTAAAACGCAGGATATATATATATATATTTTTTTTTTTCAAATGTAATTGCATTTTTATAGCAAAAATGGTGACACAAACAATACAGGAAGACAGTCTTGGAGAAAAGTAAACCAGACACTACTGGATTAAAACCAAATATCAATGATTCAAAACCCAGGAAAAAATATGAAATTCAATTAATGCACCTCATTATATAACTAGAGAATGGTTTACATAAACTCCGGTTCCCCTAAATTACGCTACAGTTTGTTTGGGGAGTGTTACATGTAAGCAAGGTTAGTATCATTTTGTATAATGTGATCCTCATGAGATATTATATATGTACATAGTTTATAATCACGCAACACATCAACCATTATCACAATCATAAACATCAATTTCATATTTCATATTACATATTATATGAGATGGAGGATATTTTTTATAAATTATATCACAGACTATATGAAAGTGACGTTTGTAGTTAAAATATAAAATGTCACAGTGTCACGTAACCATTAGAACAGACATACAAAAATTTTGTTATAAAATAAGGCTAGCTATGTCTTTCCCATTAAAATACAAAATTTCCCCTCTAGCCGCTTGTTTTTCAATGATCTATATTACTATGTACATGGGTAAATGGAAGTAGAACATGGTTCGCAGGAAATGGAAAGATTTTAAAATTATCCAAGTGCGCAATCGCAAAACTTCCACCAATGTTCTATTAAACCAAATAAAACCCCTATAGAAGGTAAGATAGGTTCCATTTTCGAATGAGTTCTCTTATATATGCATTTTAAACCTAAAGAACATCTCATTGGTTCACAGGATCCAGTCAAAACTCCTAAATTTTGTACAATTACAATAACAAAAAAAAAAAAAAAAATGCAGCAATTTAATCACTCACTCATGTTTCAAGGACTTCATTGGCTAGAAATTGGCTATTCACAAGAACCTGTGGGACCAACGAAGATTCTCTTAGAACAAATATTACATGTGCTCTCTGTGGTAGCAGGGACAAGTTTATCATTGACAGAATTGGTCAAACTTTGTTTCCCTTTGATTAGTATTAAGATTATGAAGAAACTGCTTTATGAGTCTTCAACAGTTTCAAAAAGAACCTTCTTTTTCACACAACAATAATGTGAAAAATTCCACATTACATTTCTCATAAGAAATAGTTTAATTACAAAGTCGAGACTTCAGTCACAAATTTCTCAACAAAAGAAAGAATCAATCAAAAAGGAGCATACCTCTCATTTAATTTCCGCAAAATTACGACAAATTTGAAGTGGGGTCCTTCCATATAACATCGTCATAACCAAAAATTCTCACAAAACAAGAAATCAATTGTTCATGCACAACTTCATCACCCGGAATCTCGAACTCCGTTTCCCTTCTCAAAGAAGTAACTTCTTTATCCACAATCCCACAAGGAACTATATGCTTAAAGTAATTCAAATCCGGATCAATATTAAAAGCCAACCCATGAGAACTAACCCCATACGAAATGCGAACCCCAATTGCACCAATCTTTCTATCTCCAACCCAAACTCCAGTTTCACACCGTTTTCCCTGAGTAGCCTCCACGCCATACTTTGCCGCCAATTCAATCATAGTCAACTCAAGTTTTTCAACGTAACTCCTAGCACCAATCCCAATATCCCTAAGAGAAACAATAGGATACAAGACGGCTTGGTGGGGTCCATGGAACGTAATATCACCTCCTCTTTGGGTGTAGTGAAGTTCCGCCCCTATCTTCTTTAGGTCCGGTTGGGGAATTAATAAATTGTGATCAGTTCGTCTTTTTCCGAGAGTATATGTGGGTGGATGTTGTAGAGATAAAAGGGTATCTGGAATCTTATGAGCCTTTCTATCAGAAAGAAGTGTTTCTTGAAGTTTGAGTGCATTTGAGTAGCTTATGCTCCCAAGTTTCCATACCTCAAGCCTTCTAGGAAGTCTCATACCCTATAGATCATAATCAATTTAACTTGGCTTGAGAAAATAATTAACCAGGTCGAGCTCATTCGGAGCTCATTTTAGTTGTAATCGAGCTCAAAGGAATATTAGAATTTTAGCGTAAAAATTAATTCTAAACGATTGAGCCAGAATGTATGATTGTATTCCAAAGAAATTTGAACTAACAACAGCAGAAACTTATAAACCCATGACAGATGCACTCAATTACAACTAAACATAAGAGAGATTCTAAGATTACAACTGAAATTCATTTAGGAACACAATATCCCAGTAGTTTAAGCCCAAAGTTTAGTTTCCGAACACAAAATAAATCTAAAATACACTAATTTCTAGATTCTAGTTTCACTGTCAGTGAGTTTACCCAGATGAACAAACATATCATAGAGAAGAAATTTCCAGGAAGTAGAGTTTCACCTGAAGTTGGAAAAAAGTAGAGAAATTTATCCGAAAAATCAGATAATGAGGTATAGTAAAAACCGAATCCGAACTAGTACCTGTGTCAGAACTCAGAGGCACTGTTGCACTAGAAATCGGTAAGGAGGAAGAAGGTAATAGAGAACTACCTGACGAAGACAAAGTAGAGTCCAGCCCTTGAAAATATGACTAAGGCTCCGGTGAACAGGCGGCGGCGCAGATGGCGTGGAGATGAGCGCGTGCGATGGGTCAGCAGACGGCGGCTCAGATTGGGTGAGGATGGATTGGGGAAGAAGAGGAAAATGGATTTTTTAATGGAAAACTACATGTAGGGTCGGGAAATTTTGTTGGTTTTGAGATCTTGGCAGCGATAGGCATTTTGACTGGTGGAGTAGCCCAAGGAAATGATGGGCCGACTATTGGGCTGAAGCTTATGGGGTATTATAGATCTTGGTATAGGAAAATCAGACACATCCAAACTAACGCAATTTAAGATAACTGAGCTTTTGTTGAAACAAAAATTCAAAGGTAAATTTATTTCTGTAAATCAGCGTTGGCAATATTAATAGATATGCCACGGTTTGTATTGCAAATGTGACCAATACGAAATTTGTGAGGAAGCATTTGTGAGTAAAGTTATACTAGTTTTTATAAGATGTTTGTAACGTCGCTCGAAAATGTCATTTTATTGAGGAATGTATAAGGCTGTAGTATAGTGATTAGTTTCTTGGATAATCAAGTAAGAGTTGAAAGCCATACATTCCCTTATGTTATATGAGTATATAGATTTAATTGAAAAAATAATTTTTTTTTTCAATAAGATTTTTAAATTAGGAAATAATGGTACTGCTTTTGGAAGATATTGGATAAAACCATATTAATGAAAAATTAAGTCATGGTTAATTCATTTAGTCAATTTTTATAAATTCATTTATATATAGTTTCAGATGCTGTAATATTTTGATATAATATATTGATATAATATATCACGTCATTTAAAAATATTTTTTTTATTATTTCATTTTTAATATATCATTAGTTCCATTTTTCTCCCTCTCTTAATTTATATTTTTTTTTATGAGCCAAAAAATATTAAGCCCCAAAACAATATACATACTAGCCAAAAGGCCTAAAAATTAAAGCAACTGATGACCATTAAAACTTTATGTTTATTAGAGTAAATCTTCAAACCATTTTTTTTCCGTTTAAGTTATTAACGTACATCAATCTGCATATCCAAATATCCAGATCACCTGCCTGAAAGAAAAAAAAAGGAGGAATAATTTTTTTTCTACTCATATTTTCGTTTCCTTGAAAAACTCCATTCAACAAGAGCAACATATTCCTTTATTACTTCGAGGTTTATTAATATATAGATCAATGCATGTTGTAACAACAACAAAGTTTTTTGACACCTTAAATTAGATTATGTGTTTTAAGTAGAATTGAGAATCAAGCTTGTACTAAGATGAACACATATTTGGATAGGTTAGGAGCTGGCCTGAACTTGCAGAAACTATAGTAAGATCTTTCCAAGGTAGGATATACGACATGTAAGTAAAGTCTCACCTACAATACAAATATTTTCACTATTTATTCAGCTTAAGATTTATGATATTGATATTAATGTAACATAGCATGTTGAATATTGAGTTGATTGCGTTGTATTGTGTTTTTGTAAAGCATGTTGGAATTGAATTTATAATATTTGAATATATACATTTTCCAAAAAGTATTGAATGTAATATCAGTTTTTACTCAAAAACATCAAAGAGAAATGTTATGTTGTTAAATTGATTATTGTGATGCTTGACATGACATAAGCCAAGTCGCTGACCTCAGAGTTTTACTCCATCAGGTATGACTGAGAGAGGTCGCTGATCCAAGATGTGATCTGATTAGGGCAGACTGAGCGGAGTCACTGATCTCAGATATATTTTGTCACGGAAGACCATAGATCATAATAGTGCCCGCAGCAGCATGTTTTGGGCCCATAGCCATAGAAAGAGATTCCCATTTGCATAGAAAGATTTATAAGAATTTACAAAACTATTCAATCGAGTTTTTAAAATGTATTTGAATATGTTTTGTGTAAGTGAGATAAAATCTTTACTTAGCTTTTTTCTTGTGTTTGTAGGTGAGCAAAAAAATGGAAAGTCAGTAGTTTGAAGATATGGTGAATGAAGTGTGATCATGGGCCCAACTTGTGAGGAGACAAGAAAGTTTAAAAATGTAATTTCAGAAAGGCCTTTGTTTAATGCATTTTCCTTTATTGTACTAACAGAGTTATATATAGCGTATTACATTTTCCTTTAATATCATTGTTGGAACAGATGTAAATAGAGTTGTAAGAAAGTTCAAATGGTTCTGTATTTTAACCAAAGGGTCTCAGGATTAGCTAGGTAACACCCTTACTATTTATGTTTAAGTTAAAAATAAGAATAATTATTTTCTTGAAGGTATTTCAATAAGAAATGTAGCCAGTAGGAGATCCTTACAAGTTTGGTGTCAAAGCAATGTTTCAAAGGATTATGTAGCCAGAACCCATATATGCATAACATGCAACAACTTCATTCACTATAAGTCTAATAGTCTTAGAGTAATTACTCAATTTAATTTTGAGTATAATTGCTATCTGAAATTTTTAAAGGATCTAGGATAGCTACATAAGATAATGGAAAGAAGTAGAAGATGATCGTCGTATTGGGAACCTCAAAAGGTTGATATTCATGTGGATATGTGACCAATTATTCTGTGGATGCTAATATGGTAAGATGTTTTCATGACACAAATCCCCCATTATATGATAGAATGGGAAATTACAATAAGCTTAATCATTTGCTTTTTAAGACGGAAATGATATTCAAGGCATCGGGATTAGAAGAGCTATATAGATGGTATTAGCGCTTAGACAATTGCGAGAAGATGCAATGAGATAGTGGCAGAATTTGCAACGAGATATGATTTTGTGCACCTAGGACATGTTTTGTAATGATATCAAATTTAGGTTTGGCTAAATAGAAGTATCCTCTTCAGAAGATGATTTTAAAGATGACCCTGAGGAAGATCTAGAAGAGGATCCGGATATAGCTCTATTCAAGCGGTAAATCTCTATGGTCACGACATGGAGTGGCTTGGAAGGTGAGTCTATAAATGACTATTAAGTTTGAAATGAGTCTGCTCCCTGAGATGCCAGTCCATCTCTTAGAGGAACAAAAGTGTCGGATATTTTAGGATGGAGTTCCTATGAGGATTAGAGGCCTTGCATATTACCAATCCTAGGACTATTACTGGCTTAGAACCGAAGTTGTATACGCCGAGAGATACGAGGAGGATATATAGAAACGAGCTTCATTTTCTTCGACCATGTTTCTTTTGTGATGAAAGTTTGAGTGTAACTCCTAACATGTATAATATGATGTTTAGGCGTAGTTTCAATAAATCCTATGTAAATCCTAGATGTTGCCTATAAACATAGCCTAGAGACATGCTAGGATAAATATTTTGAAAAGGTTTTGGTGATGTAAATGTTACTCATCTAATATATGTGTTTTCAAGCATAATACTTATGTTTTGAGAACTAATGGGTGACATTCATATTAATATAGGAATTAAAATTATCCTTCACTAAATCCTAGTAGAAAGATGACAAGAAGACATACCACTAGTGAGTCCTTAAATAGATGTGTTGGTAGTTTATCTAATGGCCCTAACCAAGAAGAGTTTAATAAGTTAAGGGAGTCTGACTCAAAAACAGGTTAAGATGTGGGAAACCTTACTTCAACAACTGCAACACATTCCTTTATTGCATTGAGGCTTGTTAGTAAGATTAAATAAATCATAAATCAATTAGCTTAAATATTTAGCACAAAGATACCCATAGAAGAGGCATTGATGTCATCTTACTGGTTGCGAGCTGTACCCTTTAAATTAGATGATATGAAATTATTCGCGTATCTCGTACTGTTAGATATGCAAGATTTTGATGTCATATTAGAAATGGATTGACTCTCTAAGTATAATGCCACAATAGATTGTCGAAAGAAGATAGTAAAATTCAAACTGCCAGAAGAAGAAAAGTTCAAATTCATTAGTGAGTCAATGAAGAGATGGGTCGATAAGAATGTACATTGACTATATGAAGATTAATAAAGTAACCATAAAGAACAAATATCTTCTACCACGTATAGACGATTTGTTCAATCAACACCAAGGTGCTTCAGTATTCTCAAAGATTGAGTTAAGATTAGGATACCAGCAGTTGAAGATCCGAGAACCTGACACCTAAAAAATGGCTTTTTAGACACATTATGGCATTAAAAGTTTCTTGTGATGTCGTTCAAACTGACTAATTCCCTAGTTGCCTTTATGGATATTATGAATCGAGTGTTTAAAGTGTATCAAGACAAGTTCATCATTGTATTCATTGACGATATTCTTGTCTATTCAAAGTCTGAGGAGGAGCACGTATAATACTTGAAAATGGTGTTACAAACACTAAGAAGAGCATGGGTCAAAAGGTCGACACATGTTATAACAACAACAAAGTTTTTCGATACCTTAAGTTAAATTATGTATTTTTATTAGAATTAAAAATCAAGTTCGTACTAAGATAAACACATGTTTGATAGCCTTGCAGCTAGTTGAAACCTACAAGAATTGAAGTAAACTCTTACCAAGATAGGATATACGACAGGTAAGTAAAGTCTCATCACAAGCCGAGTATCTTTATTGTTTGTCTAGCTTGAAATTTATGATATTTATGTGAATGGAACATAACATGCTGAACATTGAGTTGAATGCATGGTGTTGTGCTTTTATAAATCATGTTGAAATTGAGTTTATATTATTTGAATATATACATTTTTCAAAAAGTATTGAATGCACCATCAGTTTTTATGTAAAAACATCAATGAGAAATGTTATGTTGATGCTTGACATGACATAAGGATGACATTATAATAAGGCACTTCCTGGTTAGAGCAGATTGAGCAGAGTCACTGACCTAAGAGATTTTATTTAATAAAGTTTGACTAAGAGCGATCGCTGATTCGAGATGTTATCTAATCGGGGTCAACTGAGTGGAGTCACTGATCTCAGATATTTTTTGTTATAGAGGACCACAGATCATAGTGGTCTGGCGGCAGCATCCTTAGAGCCCATAGTCATAGAAAGAGCTTCCCATTTGCATAGAAAGATTTATAAGAATTTACAAAAATATTCAGTCGAGTTTTTAAAATATATTTTAATATGTTTTATGCAAGTGACATATACTTAATGAGCTTTTTAGATCATATTAGTTGCTTGTGTTAATAGGAGAGCAAAAAAGGGAGAGTCAATAGTTTCGAGACTAGGTGAATAAAATATGATCAACCGAGTGTGAAATACATATGGGCCTAACCTGTGAGGAGACAAGAAAATTTAAAAATGTAATCTTGGAAGGGCCTTCATTTAACTCATTTTGAGAAGTTTCTAAAAACAGTACTTTATTGTATTAACATAGTTATAAATTTTATTGTGTTTATACATTATGTACAAAAGTTATATATATAACATATTACATTTTCCTTTAATATCGTCGTCAGAAGGGATTTAAACAAAGTTTTAAGAAAGTTCAAATTGTTCTGTATTTTTATCAAAGAGTTTTTGAGTTAGCGATGTAATACCCCTACTAGTTATATTTGAGTTAAAAATTAGAATAACAAATTTATCGAAGGCATATTTCTATAAGAAATACCTCGAAGCAATACCCGCGAGAGTCTTTATTGGATTATGTGGACAAGTTCCATGTTGGATTATCGAGGGGATGATCGATAAGAACCTCATAAGAAGTTCTAATAATAAGCCCTTCAATTCATATTATGAGGCCTTTTTGGAGGCTAGGAGGATGGAGGTAGCTAATGAAGTCTACTCCCTTCAACAAAGAAACCAGCAAATGTGACAATGAACTACCGACAAAGGAAGGGGCGATCAGGAAAAAGGATGGGATGATATGAGGGGGAGAAGTGTGTGGAAAGATGAGAAAATAAATAGGGATAAGAAGATGAGAAGTCATGTTAAGAGGAATGTTGCCTCCCATCTTCCCGAAACACTCACCCCATTGATTGCAAGTATTGAGGTCATCTATACTCGATTCAAGAATAAGAATATGTTCATGGTCACCATATCGATGATTGCAACTAGCTAAAAGGAGAAATAGAAAAGCTAATTCACAAGGGTTATCTAGTGGAATATGTCGACCCTAGCAGAAGAGGAATGAGAGAAGGTAAATGAGGAGGAAGAATGAATGATGAAGGGTCGAGCCGAAGGGGTGGAGAAGGAGGAGCCAATCTGGAACACCAGAATATTAAGGGAGAGATACATGTGATCATTGGGAGACCTGAAGGAGGTAACTCTAGAAGAAAGGGGAAGAGCTAGATGAGAACCCTTACCGTGGGTGAGATTTTATCCCTATCACCTTAGTCTCAGTTGTTAGAAAGCTTAGACGCCACGTTCAATAGATGGATAAGAAGGGCGTCATTGTACCCGCACAATGACGCCATAGTCATATTAGCTAATGTATCGTGTCAATCCTCATCCATAGGGTATTGGTAGACATTGGCAATGTCATTAATGTTATTTCATGTGTCATATATGAGAAGATGAAGATCGACAACACTCGTCTAACGCTAGTCAACACTCCGCTGATGGGATTCTCTTGTAAAGTATAACATCATCCTCGAAAGACCATACATCAACACCTTGGGGCCTATGGTCTCAACTAAGCACCTAATCATGAAGTTCCTCGTAGATGGGTGAGAGGGAGTGGTTAGGGAAACCAAACGAAGGCTCGAGAATGTTATTTAGTGGCGTTGAAGGGAGGAGTAAAAGGTTAGGCTGAGGATGTTTATGTGGTTAGAGCTAAGCCTCCCTTGATGAAAGAAGAGAATAAAGTAGCTGAAAAGGATGTCTAGAAGGAGGATAAGATGAAATAGAGGACCAGAGTCCCATCAGCGGAGCCGATCCAGCTCTTTAAATTTGAAGAAGGGAAGGAGCTCCGAGTATAAAGCAACTTAGTTTAGGTTGAGTGCAACTTAGTTGTTCAGTGTAAAGGGAATAATTTGGTTCTATTTCCATTGGATACGTCTGAGCTAATGGAATCAATGAGGATGTGATCATGCATTAGCTAAATTTGAAGCCAGGGGGCTTAGCCTGTTCGACAGAGGAAGAGAAAGTTTAGTGACGAAAGAAATTGGGTTGCGGTTATGGAAGTAAAAACGTTGTTGGCCATAGGGGCCATCAAAGAGGTTTAATACCTAGAATGGATGCCCAACGTTGGCATGGAATCTAAATGAGGAGAGAAATGGCAGCTATGCGTTGACATTAAAAACCTAAATGTTGCTTGCCCTAAGAATAGCTACCTTTCCTACTATCGATCTGAGGGTAGATGCTATGACTAGCCATAGACTTCTCAGCTTCATGGATGCCTATTCAAGTTACCGTCAAGTTAAGCTATAGTCTGAGGACCAAGAGAAGACCTATTTTATCATTGACAATATGTTATATTACTACAAGGTCTTACCCTTTAAACTGAAAAGTGTTGGGGCAACATTCCAACTGTTGGTCAATGGAATGTTCCAAGCACAACTAGGGAAAACGATGCAAGTCTATGTGGACAACACCTTAGTAAAGAGTGTGTTAAGGAAAAATCACCATGAGAACCTGATGTAAGCCTTCCCAGTAATGAGGAAGTATGGGATGAAGCTCAACCTTACTAAATGTACTTTTGGGGTTAGCTCACACAAGTTCTTGGGGTATATTGTTCACCATTGGACTATAGAGGCATCTCACGAGAAGGTGTAAGAGATACTCAATCTCAAAGCCACTCATACTAAGAAGGAGATTCAAGCGCTAACAAAAGAGATCAATGCACTAAACTAGTTCATGAGCCGTTCAGCCGATAAATTTCTACCCTTCTTCAAGTCCCTGAAGAGCTTGAGCAAACACGAATGGACACAAAAATGTGACAAGGCCTTCGAGGAGCTAAAGACATATCTAGCCTCAATCCCCAAACTGAGTAAATAGAAGGTAGGAGAAGAGTTAAGCCTGTACTTAGCCGTCAATAAGGTGGCCATCAGTTCATTCTTACTAAAGGAGGAGAAAGGAAGGTAGATTCTGATCTACTACATTAGTAAGGTGCTAAGTAGACTTCAGATCGGTATCCTATTACAGATAAAGCTGCATTTGCTTTGATAGTGGCAATCTAAAAGTTGAGCTCGTACTTCCAAGTGCGCCCTATTACTGTCCTTACTGATCTCCCCCTAATGCAGGTTTTGTAGAGCCTGGATACCTCTGGAAAAATGCTCTAAATGGTCCGCAGAGCTAGAGGAATTCAACATTTTCTACAAACTGAGGATCGCTACTAAGGGTCAAGCTTTAGTAGACTTCATATCTGAAATCATGGGGGATGAACCGGAAAGTTGGACATGGTGGTAAGACAGGAGGGGGAGATGTCAGCCTCAGTTGTGTTATACCCCTCATCATGGACTCTGTAGGTAGATGGTGTGACCAACAAGAAGGGTTATGTAGCACGGGCTCTGAAGCTGAGCGTCCGCCAGGGCTTAATCGCCAACACTTACGTGTGTATTTGGCACTCGAGGGGCTCTAAAGCTGAGAACCGACTAGGGGCTTAGTCGTCGACACTTTACCTATTGCATATGAATAATAGGCTAATCTTTGAAAATTTATTGTACACTACTCTCCACTTTTTCAAAAAGGACTAGGGGTCAAAAGTGTTGGAAAAATATCATAGAGAAAGAATGAATAAATATGAAATAAAAGCATCTGATATAATGTCATGAGGTTTATAAGACTAAGCCTTTACATGGTGACCACGATGATCTCGAATGGTTGAAGGCTGCAGTCAGACCCACCGCTCCTTAACAAGTATGAGATAATCATACATTTAGAAATGTCTACGACCAAGGCCGCCTAATGTTCATCCTTGATGTTGTAAGGGATGTACAAATGGTCTACGTGCCTTCATGCAATTTCGGAGACTAGTGCTTCACCGTCGACGTACGACTTCATCAGAGAATCGTCAGAAAATGCATGACTTTTTGGATCTCCGTCCTTCAATTTCTTGAATGTCTCATCCCAATATATGTATGAACTGAGGGAATACTTGATCTAAGAAAGTGGCGGCTTAGTCAAGCACGTCATTAAACTTTTGCTGCATTATCCATAGTAGAAACATGTACTCATCTACATGTTGCAATCATAAAGTAAAACAATAACTTTTCAAAAATTTATTAATGTATAATATCATTTTACAATTTTATTTATGTATAAATAATAGTTTCTAGAAATAGTTTTGAATGCTTACAAAACTGTCTAGCCACGACGAGGGATGTAGTATCATCTGAAAAAATTCCTTATCATATTTTAGGCCATCAAAACTTATGATCGGGTCCCTGACAGAGAAAAATTAAGTTCTCATAAGCAAATAATGTAAGAAACAAAATAAATCTTAAATGAAGTTAAAGTTTAAGAAAAAAATACTTACTTCACAGTGTCAGTCTCTAGCCATTGTTTCATAGCTATCTCATTATTTTTATTTGGGGTAAGAAGCGGAATCACCGACAATCCCTTCTTCTTTTTACATATATGCATCTTCCCAATGTTTATAAAGGGAGAGGTGAGGGCTGGAATATGCTTTTTCATCCTTTAACCCCGTCTGATCTCAATGATAGGCAAGGTCACATACGTCTCCCCCGACTCCTCTGTAACTTTCTCTTTTAGAGACACTGACATTTGATGGACCATCGGAGATGTGATAGATATTGGCAATAATGAGAGAGATTTTGAGAGAACTGTTCCATCTCTGATATCTATAAGCATCTTCTCCATCTCTCCCATTCATTTGTTCAATTCTCTGAACATCTTATCCATCTCTCCCATAATCTTCTTCTCTAAGCCACCAATAATATCCTCTAACCTCGACACCGTTTTCATTTTCAGCTTAACCTTTTCTTCCCATTCTTCTTCATTTACGTCTTTTTCTTCTACCTTTTCTTCCTTTTCTTCCCATTCTTCTTCATATACTTCTTTTTCTTCTACCTTTTCTTCTATTTTTTTCTTCTATTTTTTTCTTCTTCTTCATCTACTTCTTTTTCAACTATTTTTTATTCTTCTTTTTCTTCGACTTTTTCTTCGACTTTTTCTACTTCTACTTCTTCTTCTTACAATACCCTAGTCCCGTGTTTCACAACTTCGTCATTCTCATCCATGAAAACTTCAAGAGTGATCAAATACTCCTGACTTGACTCTTTCTTAGTTGGCTTTAGGATTCCATAGATGACGAACTATATTAAACAAATATCAAAATCAGTTTAATTTCAATCAATATAATGAACTAAAGTACTAGATGAATTAAAGAAATGAAACACTACTTATTTTTTCTTAGTTCACGACTCGACATTTTCATGACTGACAGGTGAATCCACTATTGACCAATTTAAAATATGAGGCATTCGATTCTCATTACCCCGAACTCCAACTTTCCTTCCAAGATAAGGAATGGTTTTGTAACCATATACATATACATTTATAAATTAATTATTAGCAAACATAAACTAAAATACAGTCAAAGTTAAATATAAACTATAACCTATAAAGCAAGTGAAAATCCATATAAATAATAAGTTTCTTCTTTCGGCTAAAAACATTTAAAATGTTTTGTAAAGAAAAAAAAAAGACTCATTTATACGCTAAAGGATATTAAATAATAATTTTTTATCGTAATATAAAATTAATATCCTAATTTTCTTCACTAATTAAATATTTTACTTAATTAATAAATTTATTTAATTTCGAAGCTATAAATATATGGATGTTTTACTATACTAAACAAAATAACTTTGTGATTTACTTTATACGGGAGCGATCATCATAATCAATCATCGTTTCCTTGAGCGCTTCCGCGACCTCCCTCCATTTCCCACCCCAGTCCCTACAGTTTCTGATCTCTTTGCCGGCCTCCCAACTCCTCTCTTCGCCTTATCGTTCGCCTCCCTCCCTCTTCTCCCTCCATTAGAATTACAACTCTTTGTCACTCTCTCCGTGCTCCCATTTTTCTTCCTACCTCTCCCTTTGCTCTCATTGTTTTCCCTTCCCCCATTTCGACTGTCCTCGTCCGAAACTTCACCATCATCCTCAACCTCATCAGTCACTTCACTAGCCGAATTCTGCTTCATTCGCTTCAAGAAGCTTGCTGCTCCTTGCCTCTTCTTCCCCAGACTTTCTTTCTTTTCAATCTCAATTACCTCCACGGCATCATGAGAGCTAAGTTCATTCCCACCATATGCAACATGCTTCATTTCCCCGTTCTTTTTTGTCCCACTACTTCTCGAGCCCGAAGCCAACACCTCCTTGTTCTTCTTCTTTGTACCCAATGAACCATTACTAACAACCTTCTCTTCGTCTTCAACCTCTCTTTCTTTCGCCTCGAGTAATTCTCTATTACCCAATTCAGATAGCACTTTTACGGAACCACCACGTTTGCCACATACAACTAGTGGGGAGGATTTGGTAGGCTTGGATAATGATTCGGGTCCTTGTTTCAGTTCGGGTTTTACGGGAACGGGATGAGCTCTTTGGAGCTTATCTCTCATTTCCTTCAATACTAGAGCTCGAAGTTCATGTGCTGCATTGTATTCAGGAGAATTCTTATGGAAGAAAGTGATGGCATTGATGAAGAGGAGGAGCAGGTCACGAAAGAACGGGTGCACAGAATCCGAGTAGACCCCCTTGTCAAGCCGGGACCGAATTGTCTGGAGGTCCATGTGCTTCCGGACCAGGTTTTCGTAGTGTTCTGATTCCTGCAAAATATTTGGACTTAGAATTAATATTTTTTTAAAAGAATTCATTCTTTTCCCATTTTGAATTTTGAATGATTCATGCGTACTATATCTTATAACGCATCACATATAAATTTTTAAAATTCTCATACATAATTGAAGTAAATTATAAATTCATAATCTTTTTACTATACAAAAGAATATATATAACATATAGAATTATAGACCCATGTGACATTGAGACATGTTAAGGTTACTAAAGAATTCTTTTTATTTATTTATTTATTTATTATTATTATTTTCCCCTTTCTCTATCCTTGCTTATATAATTTACAAAAATAAGAAACAAAGCTTTCATGTAAAAACTGTCAGTTAAAACTAAACGATCTGGTTTGAAAAGTTGTCGACCAAAAAGCATTTAAAGAAAAAAGAAAAAAGAAAAGGACTCATTATACGCTAAAGGACGCGGTTTGTTTACTTGTTCATGGGCCCACCTAAGGTATGTTACATGTACACAATCATTCAGAGCCGTTTGATGTGTTTCCCCTAAAATATATATTGTCATTATTTGCACCGTAATATTTTCCTTTTTCGGTAAGTTAAGAAATCAAAAATATCCATAAATTGATATTCAATGACATACCAGAAGTGGCTCCCTGGAAGGCCGGATTTATTCGCAATAGATCATCAACCTGACAATAATCGGTCTCCCTAAAAACTACGAAGAATTATTTGAATTTTTCTTTGTTCATAAGCTTTTATTTTTTAAATTCGATTTAAATTCCTTGTTCTATAATTTTTAAATAAAAGAGGGGCAAAAAAGCATTTCTTTCTACTAGTTAAGAGCTTAGCCGTTAAGGCGTAGGATACCTGGCTCCGGAGCCGGCACTCGAAAACCGAGCCGAGCTGATGAGACCTAACAATTTCAAGGAAATTGATCAACGGTTCAAATTTCGCGTCCGATTCCCGTTTGGTGGCGGGAGAAACCTCGTCCCCCTCGGGCTCGTCGCCGCCACTACCTCTTTCCCCGTTGGCTCTATTACCAACTTCCCGACGTCGTTTTTTCCTTGACAAATTCGCTGTGCTCTTCTGCACTTCGTTTCTCTTCTTCCGCTTCGACGTCAACCGCCCCTCCTTTCCTTCTCGCTTCGACTCGTCCAAAGATTCCAACGCCTCGTTCGAGTCACTTATTCCACCCGCCGGACTCGCCTTACGCTCACTCCTCTCCTCCTCTTCCTGTTTCAGGACTAGATAATCGTCTTCGACCTCTGCTTTTCCGTTGAAAGACCACTCCCGCTCCGGTTCAAACGCGGTTCGAGCGGATCCAGATTTATTCCCAGTTGGTTCGACCGGGTTCTGTTGAGCTTCGTTTTTCGGACTCATCGAATTCGACTCGTTAATGGATCGGTTTTCGCGATCGTCGGAGTCTTCGCCGGAGACTGATTTTCCTGCGGTATTCCCAATCGACGGTTTTGTTTCTGAGGTCTTTTCATCTCTATTACCTTTAAGATCCGTCACCTCCTCCCCCTCCTCCTTTAAGCTATGTCGCCTCTCTTCCTCCAACCTCTTCACTTTCAATTCCAACGACCTGTAGATACAAACAAAACCTCTCAGATCTCAAACAAAAACCAATATCTTCCCGCTCAGATCTATCTCTCAAGGAAAATCACAAAGGTTTACACGATCGAGACATCCCGACGTTCAACCTCACGTCGAAGCTCCTCGATTCGAATCTTCCTCAGCTCGTCGATCAAAAACACTAAACCAGTAAATCCGTCGTCGTTTCTAGCCATGAACCTTCTCTTTAAATCGTTAAATCTGTCTCTACAATCTTGAGGAGTGAGGAGCGAGGGTGAACCAGAGCAGCGATTCTGTACTTCAATGGCGATGGAATCCCAACTCTTCGTGCCGTGCCGATTAACGGCGCACGCTAGCAATAGCTCCTCTAACGTGCCCCATGATTGTTCGCTGGGTTCATGTTTCGTATTCATGTTTCTCTCATTTCATCCTTCCCACAAAAGTTTAGGGTTTTGAGCTCTAGAGAGAAAAATGTGAAGGGCTTTGATTTTTCATGTCGCACCACCTTATGAGAAAATGGTTTTTTTTTTTTTTTCCTTCTTCTTCATCGTCAGATATGAAATGACTGGAAACCCCCTCATAAGAGAATAGTCATGATCATCAACGAGCCATTGGATGCGTTGAGAAAATGGATTTGATGCAGTAATGATGATTCATCTGAGGTTTTGGAGGACCCATCATAGCCGTTGGATACGTTGATGATGGTAGTGGTTTTGGTCAAGTTTTCGTACATTTTTTATATACTTATTTATTTTCTTTTAAGGGACCAGGTGTAATCGCAGAATTTCACAACAAATATACTTATACATAAATTGCCTCTTTAGTCTTCACTCTCTTCGTCTTCATCTTTGCTTTCAAAAGTATTTTGCATAAATATAGAAGCTTACTTTGCATATATTATATATTGCCATTTTTACTGTCTTCATCTTATTAAAAAATGTATATTATTTATGGTTATTTCTTTATTTAAATTCGATTTTTTAGTAATAAAGATATTAATTTAGTGGGATATAATATTAAATTCTACCTATATTTTTATTTAAATCAGTATTTAATAATTAAATAGTGAGATATAATCATGGATGTATTGTGAAATGTTTATACTACACTACATTTTAGCATTGTGCGTTGCATACTTAGATTCAAAATTAATTTACAAAAGTTTTAAGTGCTAATTCTTTTTTTTTTTTTTTTTTTATAAATTTTTTTTTTAAATTAAGGAATCAATATAATATAATTATGAGTGTTGAATTAATCTTATTTATAATTTTTGTACAAATAGTTATTATTAATTTGTTATTTTATTGGTGATATTTTTTTCATATTATAAATATTATATTAATTATAAACTTAAATTTAAATTATTATATTAATTAAATGATTAGTTTCTATTTAAAAAAGAATGATCGGGAATCTAGGTATCATACCAGTCTCACTCCCGATCCCAACAATACTGCTACCAAAATGGGACTAAATGTTCTAGTTCAAGTATTGGTACCAGGCTTATGGAATCAGGACCATTTCCACCCAATCAATACCGGTCCCAATTAGAAAAATACACACTCCTAAATAAATAGTTCTATATAATTTAGTAGGCTTTAATGACATTAATAAGTGATTTTAGTTTTTCTTAAATAAGTAGCTTCTTTTAATAATGTTTATAAAAAAATCTCTTAAGTAAACAACCTTGTTTTAAAGTATATGACTTGTGACTTATAAATTTACTATGAGAAATATTAGCTTAAGACGTTGTGTAATACAATTAGGAATTTTTTTTTTTTTTTTTTCTTTTCGTGAAATGTTTTTTTTCTCGATTTTATTATCAATTGGGATTTTTATATTTTAGGGTTGCTAATTTAGGATTTGTATGCTTTAGGATTTCTTTAAATTAAAAATAAAAAGTAGGGTTTTCTTAGATTGTCAAAAATTGCTAATAAGTTTTTTTTTTTTCTCTTTTTTTTTTTTTTAAAGGAAAGATGGGGTAATTATTCTCTTGTATTTAATATTTATTTTATTGTACAATTAAGGTATTTTAAGAAATTTGGTTATAAATTATGAAATAAGATATTTTTGAAAGTTTGATTGGAAATTTGACATGTAGTTGTTGTATGAAATTTAAAACGGACGTGTAACATAGTAATGTGTCCTCTCTTTTTTTTTTCCCCCTGCATATAGTATTGAATTTATTATAAAATGGAAATATTCTTAAAGGTTTGATTGTATATTATGTATAGAGCATATAAATTTATATATTTCATAGATATTAAAATAACGTATTATATATTTAAATTTGATGAGTCTTTATATGTTCTTTAAATTTTTATGTTTATTTTGTTTGAGATAAAAGAGAGAATCAAGATTCAATCGCAACTTGTTATTAGTAAGTTCTTGAGTTTCTCTTCTTAAGCAACTTGTTGTGATTTTATTAGTGAGAATATGTTAGGAAGTTTGATCGCATAACTTGACATGCAGTGGAGTAAATATATATATATTTTAATTTATTTTAAAGTAAAGATAATAATTATCAATTTATATCTAATATTGAATTTCTTATGAAATGAGATAGGTATTCTAGGATGTTTGTTTGTAAATGTGATCCATGATGTATTATTGCATGACACTCAAAATGCATGGAGTTATGATATTATATTATAATATGATTTACAATTTTAGGTTTTGGGATGTAATCGTTTATGCATTGTGAAATTTTCTAAATTTCTTTTTTATGAACATTTTTTAAGAATAAAAAAGAAAATAAGATGAACACTCTAACCTTAATAGAATTAGAATAAACGTTTGTAAACTTTTTCAAGGAACTCCCAAAAAGAACCACCCCAAATTTTACCATCATCCAAGATTTTGGGAAAAGCTCTACCACCACTCTTGGGTCCTTAGTTTAGAGCTTTTTTTTCTCTTCAGCAAGGACCTAATAAACATAGCAAAAAATATTATAAAATTTTAAAGTTGACAAATTAATAAATTAATAATTATATATTTATTTTTAAATTGATATTAGGATTGTGCTAACCAATTTTCCATCCTCAACGAACATAAAAAAAAATGAGATTGAGATTCATCGGATAGTGATTAAAATTAATTCACTATTGAAATATTACAAATATTAGATTTTGTTTTTCAATTTAAAAATTAGGAGACATTGAAAATTTCACAAATTAACTCATCTTTTTTTACCCACAAGAAAAAGAAAGATATTTGAGAGAAATGAATATCAATATCCCACCCATGGTTTCATATTAATTCGATTTCGTATCTCATTGGCAGCTTTCTTTCAACAAAATAAAATACCCAACTAATCGGAAAAAATAAATAATAAAATAAAAAATAAAAAAATTTGATCATATGTACAGAATTAATATGAAAAAATTGTGGCAAGAGATTTGAAGATATTAAAATCTAAAGAGGCTTTAATGAACTGTAATTATAAATATTTATTTTATATATATTACGTCATTTATTTATCATATATAGAATCATATGGGTTAGATAACTTAGATTTTGAATACTTTTATAGACAATTCAATTATAATAGGTATAGTTTTAAATGTTTCTCATGTAGCCAATCAAAATGGCTCGTAAACTTGGCCAAACTTTAATTTTAAATAGGGTATAAACCCACATTTTATTTATTCATTAAAAAGATATATTAGTTAATAAAAAATTGATCAATAATATTATTATTATAAGTAACATAAAATTAATAATTAGTGTCGAATCTTTAACTTTAATACTTAGATCATCTTCGACGGCGTTAAAAAAAATAAAAAAATAGCTTCTGACATAAAACTAAATAGAAGGTAAAGGAAAATAAAAATAAACGAAAAAATGTAACTATATGCACTTAAGCCAAAATAAAATAATAAAAATAAAAAATAAAAAGTAACACACCAATAATAATGTAGATTATTATTATTATTATTAGTTCTTCTTCTTCTTCTTTCTATTCTTCTTTTCTTTTCTTCTTCTATTTAGTAGGTGGGTAATGGGCTTAACATTAAATAAAAATAAAAATAAAAACTAATCTATTATTGATACATAAAAATATTTGACATGTGTTAAAGAGATAATTAGATGTGAATCGGTTGGATGTGAATACGTTGGATTTAAAATGATTTATTAAAGTGGAACAATTAATGTAACCAGTTAAATTAATTTAAACCGAGTATTAATTAATTATGGCTGACCACATATAATCTAAGTTGAGAAAATTCGTAAATATGAAATATTCATAAAAGTGAAGGAGTTACATGGATCAATAACATGGCACAAGAAATGAGTGTAGATCACCTGCACATGGATCCCTCATGGAGCGATCTCGACTATCCGAAGAAAAGACAAAAGCTCCTCCACCAAATGAAGGGGTCGGCGGCCGAAATTGAGAGAGAAATGAGGAGTTTCGGCCGAAATTTGCCATTAACTGAAAGATCTCTCCCAAATAATCTTTTCTCGAAAAAAAGGCCGTTGGAAGTCGACCCATTCTCAACAAACTTGATATCTGGCTAAAAGTGAAGGAGAGAGAGAGAGAGATAAGGGTTTGGGCAGATTTGGTGGAAAGTGGGGGGAAGTTAATTTCAATTAACCTAGACTCAATCTCAACTGAATTCGACCGAAAGCTTGGTCAATTAACAATCCACCAAAAGATGAGGTTAGGGCTTACGAAAGAGGGGAAATAGTGTCTGAAAGAGGGGAAGTGGGAAGTCGACTTCGATTTTCGACTTATTTATGACCATGCCATCAACTCATTTTCCTATAAATAGAAGGTATTGGTGAAGGCAAAAATGAACAATCAATCAACACATCAACACGCATCAAAATAACAACATTTAAATAATCACCGAAAAAAATAAGCAACACTCGTGAATTCTCTTGCTTTCGGCGAATTTATCCTCTTCAAGTTCAACACGACACTTGTCACTATCCTCCAGGAAAATATGCCTATGATTTCTTAAGATATGCTCTTAAGAATAATGATTAGAGCATTAAATTCTCATCCGAGTGAACGCCTTGATCTGTTGTTCATAGATTGGACACCTTCTATTTTCTTATTCATTCATTTAATTTATTGCATCTTATGAGTAAACATAATGAAGATTTTATTTCACATTGTAGTGTAGAATTCATATTTAATTTCAATTTTATGAAAATGTTCTTGAATTTATTTCATTATTCTTTCAAGTAATTTATTCTTTGATAGTCTTTTATTTATTTCAAGAATTTATGTTCTCAAATTTCCATCTCCGTAGTCATTCTTTATTTTAACCTAATAGCTTTTAATTTAGTCCGCTCGTCAATAGATACATCAAAAAGAAAGTATGACCTAGATTAGCCTCAAATCCTTCGCTTGCCAATCATAACAGTTAGATTTAGTTTCCTTAGCAAAATGACGGTGCATTTATTACGTTCATTTAATTTTTTTAATTCATAGTGTGAAATCCATTATAAATTTCTACCATACTTGCATTCATTACAGTAATTTGTTTTATCTTCTTGCATTAATTAGCTAGATATTTACGACCATACAATTTCCGAGGCCTTTGTTAATTATTGTGTGGGGTAAATTTTTTCGACGTTAACAAATTGGCACGCCCGATAAGACTTTTTACAAGTGAATTGTTAGAAGCCTACTAAATGGTGTGACGTTTACAGAATCACAGTTAGGATCTTTTGTCGAGGAAGTCTCCATTGTGTCATCTGACCGAAAATCATAATGACTGCCTAAATCAAGTGGAACCGATTGCTCCACCCCCGATGCCGTCTCTAGAGAATATCTAAAGGCAGTCGGAGGAAGAAGCAGCCTAAACCCTGGAGACTACCTAAAATCTTGTTAAGCCTGAGGCCCCACAATGCAGTCCATCAGACCGATTAATGACCCTACTTATCGAACGGCTGGAAGCAGCCAAAAGATGGTCGAAGACTATAACATCTTATTTTCTCAACCATTTGGAACAACTCGGTCAACATCTACAATCGATCAATCCGCTTCACATGCCGCTGTAATGGGATTACAAAGGGGGCAATTGGACGACTTGATCTGGCTGCCCACATTTGAAGTCAACGATCCTTCATGGCATCCACACCCATATGTTTGGCATTATGTAAGATCTTACCTCAATTCATCTACTTGATACCCAATTTGAAGAATAAATACTACGACAATTGTGGTGTGCACATGAAATTCTATCTAAGTCAAATACCTTACATGAGTAACTATTTTTCTGTATGTTGACAACAACTCTAATATCATCTTGTGTTACTTCAAACATATTAGCATCCACACTATCAACCTTTATTGTCTGATATTCTTCGTGTCTTTTTTCGACCAGTTTCACTACCTTAGGAGTGCATCGCTTGGTATGTTGATTCGCTTCATTTCTCTTAGTGTTGACCAAGTTGTCATCATCTTTCGAATATTTTCGAGCAATACTATAATTGGATATTCATGTGCATCTTTCAATACAATATTTATTATGTAATTCAGAATTATTATTTGTCATGATATTGTATATAAGTCCCTAAAAATGAGCTCTTGACCAGTGTTCAAAACCAATATCCTCCACGTATGATGCCACACAAGGATATATGCTCTTCTAATATAAAAGAAGTATTTATTGAAATTTTCAATTGTAGGTGTTTTGGCTGCCACTTTGAATAGAGAAATTATTCCACCGCTCATAAATTTTGACTTAATATTTTGCTTAATGTGCCAAATATATGCACCATGTTTAGAATATAGAAAAATACTTTGTATAACATTTCTAATACTCTCTGTTCGATCTTAGATAATCACTAAATTGAGAGTATCATGTATTATTTCTTGAAATTTAATTAGGAACCAATCCAAGATATCTCATTTTCCGAATCGACTCTAGTATATGATAATGGATATAGTTACTTATTACTATATTGTATTGTTGTGCTTAGAAGCGTCTCTCTATATTTACTTTTAAAAAAAATCTCATCGATATTAATAATATTTCGTATTAAACAAAACTCCTTAAATGCCATAAAAATAAAAATGGTCCAGATCTTTTCTTGAGAGCATCTTAAGACCCTAAGGAGTGAGCGACTATATCGTGTGAGATAAAAAATGTGAGGAAGAAATAAATAATACATAAAATCTAAGTAACTTATTTTAAAAGAAGTTGTTGTTATTGTCCAAAACCAATACTCTAAGGACTTTTCATATCATGCAGAAATGATGTCTAAGAACCTTTTTTTTTTTTGGGGGAAGAACAGTGTTTTTAAAGGGTGGACAGCTGCTCCTATCGGTCTGTGTAGGGTGGTATCTGAGATTGAAATTACAGTCCCAACTTAGTACATGTATCGTTGATATTGGGACAACGTGAGTATGACAACGGTCACAATGAAGAAATGAAGCCGAGTTTATAAAATCAATAATGCAACAAATGAATATGAAAATTAAGAACTCGGCATTATGCAATTGTTCATTAAAGAGGAGAATCTGCGCGCTGGAGTAAAAATGTCCAGGTACACCCAAAAAAAACCTCGGGTTGTCAGTGTAGAGGTAAAAAATCGAAATAATTACTTATTAGATTAATATATTAAAAAAACAGTTGTTGGTTTTAGGAAAAACATCTATAAATATATACATTTAAAAAAAAATCAAAGAAGAACGAAAAGAAAAGTCAAATAATCCAATATCAATTAGGCATATCCCTAAGTCACAAGTTCAAAGAGAAAGCTACTTGATATATATATATATATATATATATGCTACTTAGTTCAAACATATCATTTAATATGCACCCCGAAGAGCTTAAACCCTTTTTCTCCAACACTTTGACATGCGCTTAAACCATTCAAAATCTTCTTCTCTTGACAACGTTCTTCCTCCTTATGATCATGATAAGTACCCTCTTCTATACTATTTTTACTCCCAAAAACACTGCCCAAATGATTTTCCAACTCCATCTGCATCTCATTGAACTGATAATTAACATGATCTTGATCATGATGATGACCCGGAAAATTATTACAACTTTTTCCTTGGTCTTGAACATTTCCGCTACTACTATAAATCACATCAATTAAGCAAAATGCATTGCCCTTTTGATGATTATCTTCCTTATCACCTTCTTCACACGTATAGAACATAATAACATCGTTTGCCTTCAATTTCTTCTCCTTCACGAATCGGTTCCATCCACGCGTAAAAACAAAACTTTGGCTACTCTTCCAATAACAATATCGAAATTTCCATAACTTTATCATCCTATCATAGAAAGAAAGCTCAATATCTTCTGTATTAACCCCACCGTCATTATTGTCGTTGTTGTTGTAAGTAAGTTCGTCCGCATTTTGATTATCACTAATGCATGGAAAATACTTGACGGCATATTTCTTTGGAATAACAAGTCTATTAAGCTTACCCACATCACTTGGTGTCAATTCCTTTTGGAAAAGTTGGGCACACGAAAATTTTGAACCGTACCCATGAACCCTAGTTCGCTTGAGACTGATACCCACTTCTTTTTGCGATAGAGCCCTCAAAAAGGCTGCAAATTTTGATGGATATGACCCATCTCTTATCATGTTAAGTACAACTTCTGTTGTATATTGGTTTTGGAAATTATGCTCCTCAGAAGTGCTCTTTGTGCATGGAAAATTGCGATGTGACGCAGTATAATTATCACCGCTCCTAAGTTTGATCGAAGCGCTATCATAAGCCATGGCCGCCTCTTTCTCCGATTTAAAGGTTCCGAGCCAAATCCTTTGATGGTTTGCATATATTTGTGCTCCCCAATGGCCGTTTTGTTGTGAAACAACCCCTTTGAATTTTGGGGAAACATCATGCCTCGGTCGCTTGTTCGATATATTATTTCTGTTGTTGTTGTTGTTGTTGTTGTTTGAGTTATCGTCTGAAGTGCTTTCGATCAAAACGTTCATCTTTGCGGTGGAAATCACACTTGAATCATCTTGGTCTTGATCCATTGGCCAGTTATAAGGTGAAGAAGAGATGAAGAATAATATCAGAATGAAAAAGGAAAGAGCACGAATTGTTATTTACTTATTTGAAGGGATTTTGAAGAAGGAAAGAAGTATTTTAATGAGGGGAGAGATTGGAGGAGGAAATCAGGCAAAAATCAGAGGTATTTTCTGTTGAATCATGAACATAATACAGTATGGTAAGTACGTCGTTTTGTATACTAAAGGTGGAGAGTTATGGAAACTAAACCAAATTAGGTACTGTGAAACTGAACTCAGTCATTTAAAAAAAAAAAAAAATTATTAAATAAACCACAATATAAAGCATTGCAGGTACTGAAGAAAGAAAAATAATTAATATATTTGTTACATAATACTAGAAATTTTGGTACGTGGGTTGTCTTAATTTAGACATAAAGGTTATCAAAACACCATGTCAATTGGAACTAAAGTAAGTGAAATAACTGATGCTGTTAGCTACATGTGAAGCACAAAGATTCAGGTCATGTGTAACTACTTTAATTTGAAGACACTAATCCATTGATTTTGACATTTAAAAAGTCTTAATCTTGAAAATAATTTGACAATTTAACTTGTCAAAAAAAAAAAAAAAATTTTTTTAATTTTTATTTTCACCTTACTAAAATTATATTTTTGTGGTTTCGTTCATTATATAGCTATGATATATAATCAACTTTATTTCTTTTTTACTTTTAAATTATATTCCAAATTAATATCACTTTAAAAAGAAAAAAAATTATTATTATTTTTGGAGTGAGGAGTTGGTAAAGGAGTTATTACTTGTGAGGAGTTGCCTTATAAACATTAGAAGAAGAAATATATTACTGATGTCACCAAAATATATAGAAATAAAATGTAAATTTCGAAGAAGAAATTTATGTCATCAAATATTGTAAAATTCCACCCAAATAATTATATGTATATAATACCTAAAATACAAATTGGGTATGAAAAATATGAAATAGTGTGATTGTTAGAAGAAAGAATCATAGAGTTTCAGATTCTTATAGGTTCGAAAATTCTCTCCAGCCCGCCAATTTAGTATTAATTAAATTAGAAACATGAGTTATATCACATATTAAAAATAAATAAAAATTCTAGACGGGATCTTCTAGACACGAAATCTTAAAACAACAATGTAATAAAAAACATATAAAGTAAAGAAGTCCGATATCATGAGTGTCTATATCAACACATTGTATGTTTATATATAGTCCCTATGGCGAATTAGAGAACCATAATTTTAAATTCACACAAACATCAAATCTAAATGATGCCATAACACCTCCCAATCATAAAATTTAATACCAAGAATTTGGTATCAATTCTTAAAAGCTACGAAGGGATGTATATTTTTTTGTCAATCATAATATTTATTAATATCATATCTCTATCTAATATATATATATTGCAGGAGATATATTTATATGATTTGAAATTAAACTTAATTCATTAATTAAAATATGTCATATTTAAAAATTTAATTCACTAATTAAAATATGTCATATCATTTAAATATAATCGCCTTCTCTATTTTTAATAATATGACAAATTTTAACTAATAGACTGAGTGTAGGATATATATATATAACAAAAAATAACTTTTAATAATATGCAAATATTAAAATACTAGAAAATAGTAACTAGAAAAATATAATATAGTAATATAAAATTTACATAAATAGACAATGTAGAAAATAGAAAAGTTAACTGTAGAAACATATTCCATAAAACTAAAATACAAAACAGTATATATAAATAATTTACGTACCCGAATTTGTAATAAAAAAATAAAATATTTAACAACATAAAAATCATAATATTTAAACATAAATCGAATAGAAAATAAATTTGGGAATATTGTAAAATAGAACCTAATATGGGAAATGTAAATTCGCAAACCAAATTGATGAAAGGGGAAATTATGAGGCTTGTGAGCTTCTATACTGTCCTTAAAAAAAATTCGACCGCATGCCATCTATCTCCCAGAATATAATAGAATACGGAATACTTGGATAAAAACACCAAATATTTCTGGTAAACTCTCAAGCTATCGAATACTATCATTCTGAAGCTTATAACTCTAGAGAAGGTTTGAGGAGGAAATTGTGTTCTGAATTATTTTTCTAAAAGGGAGGATGTGAATTTATAGACTTTAAGTGGAGGAAACCAATCGGACAGATTGATATGTCAGTTTAATAAAATCAATTCTGAATTTAACTAGCCACATTAATACATATTAATATACATTAATTTACGAAATTAATTTTTGAAGAAATCAAAAATTTAATTTTCCATTCAATTTAAAATTTTCCAACAATCCCTCCTACATGAATAAAATTGACAGATAAAAAAATAGGATAATTTTGAAATTAAAATATTTTAGACCTAGTGATAGTGTTCAAAGGATTGAAACCTGTATATGATAGGTAGGTATCAACCTTTGAACCTTCCACTGTGAAAGTATATTGACTTTACTGGCCGATTAGTGACGTAATACCCTTGCATTTTTCTATCGTTCATGTAAACAATAACATGCTTCCTACATAAGTATTTCCTAATATAATTGAGTTATCATTGTTATGTTCATTTTTTCATTGAACATATGTTTGGTTTTACAATATTTTGAAAGAATTAAGCCCACGTTAATTTCTTTAGAAGCGGTCTCACTTCTCTCTCATATAGGTGATTCTTAATCAAAATTAACATGTTTTACTCTGCTTAGATTTTCCGATGCCTAAGAATCATTAAAAGCATAGCTTTTCTCTTCTAAACATCACTATTTTATCACAAGAATGGATAGGAGGATAACCCTCATACTGATCTAATTAAGTCTAATATAACTAAGTTATCCCTTTGAACTTAAATCTTGGGATCTCTAGTCAACTAGATTGAGTTTTCATTGTATTTACTTAGTCCATTTCCCTTGATGACTTTTCAACTAACTCTATTTTAACCATTTTGTTAGTATATCTGCAATGTTATCCATCAATAACTCTAATTGAGAGTAGTTGACTAAAGCTTTTTTAGATGAATTTATAGTTTCATTGAAGCTTTGATATTCATCTTCTAACAAGAAAATTTTGGACTATAAGATTTTATGTTCTAGCTATTTTGTTAAGTCAAGATTCTATCTACCTCTTATTCATTTTTTTGTTCTTGATGATGAGTACCTTAAATGATAAACTCTATGGTTTGTTTAAGCTTGGTTCTATTTTGAACCTTCTAATAGATATATGTACAAAGAGAACATATTTTTTTGATGGATTAAACCAAGAAATTTGGCATTCATTTTAAAAGATGACCTTATTTATTGTCTTATGTGAAAATTTAGTACATGATTCATGTTAATTATTCTACGCATAGAATCATAATTAACATGTTCTAATCTAACATATTATTAATTTCTCAAAGGATCATAACATTCAATTTAACTTATAAGATTGACAACACACTTTTCACTTTCAGACAAAATTGTCACATTCACTCAACTATACAGGTAGATCAATGTCTGAAACATCTTTAATGATGTCATCCATCATATTTGCTTCTTAGTTTGATTTCTTCTTCAAGAGTCTATAATCCGAAATTCTATGACCCATTATCACAATTGAAGTATTTTCCTTAAAACTTGGTTTGCTTCTTTGAGATTCATCTCTTTGGCCCTAAAAAGAGCCGACTCACAATATCCTTTTTGGTACCGGTATTCTCGGTCTTATATTTATGGTCTAAGGCATTCCAGAACTTTTTCGTTATTTTCTTTGTGCTAAACACATAGTACAAAGAATCAATCAAGCCATTTATTATATAGTTCCAACGTAGAAAGTCAGAATGATTTCAAACATCAACAATATTGAATACTTGGATATCATGCTCATTATCTTTGAGCACAAGAGCTCTTTCCTTCAAGAATCTCGCAAGATTTAGTATAGTCAAATAAAACAACATATTTTGTTTCAACCTTTTGAAATTTTGTTGATTGAATTTATCAAGTTTTTCACTATGGTTCATAGAAAGAACCATGTAGAAGTCACTCTAGGGATAGAAGGATTTATCTCGATAGCAGCAGCTTGTTGGCTACTCTTAGATTTCATTTATGAAATTACACACATATTGATATAAGTATTTTAGTAACTAAACAATTATAAATTATTAATATTTGTTAAGGTAACTTAAGCTGTAAATAGCTAACAAACTATACCTTCACAATAAAACCGTTAAAAGCCATTACATTTTGAAATCGCTATGAATTAATATTGTATACATACGAATTAATTTCGAAAACCATCCAATTTCATTTCAAACTGTTTATATTAATAGTAAACCCTTACAAGATAATAAACCATATAATAAATATTCCAAAACCTTTACAGAATACTATTAATTGAAAACTTTTATTCAATTAATTTAATAGGTTGTTATTAATCTAGTCATTACAAGTTTAATAAACTGCTGTAAATTCATTACTCATTTTAATTTCAAAATCATTATAATTATTTAGAAACTATTATTAATTATAAAACCGATTAATTAAATTTAAAATTATCACAAACTTTAATTATTAAACTAAATACCGTTACAAAATCTTTAATTTTAAAACGTTACAAAATTTATTACAAAACGGTTATTCTTTTAACAAAACTGTTACAGTATAGTGCATACAGTTAACTTCATTGACATGTAAATTAATCAAAGCAATAAGGTGGCAGAAACGCTTGAACTAGTATGCATTTACTCAAATAAGTCTACTTCATTGAATGAGCAAGTAAACACAATCATGATCGGCAATCATGCATCAATTGAAAGCACTAACTACTAGTCATTCAAATAGGTTCAATTCATGCATTAACCCAAGACATTATAATACTAATTAACTTATTTCTATTACATACAATTAATTCCAGCAAATGTATGAAATTACGAATGTATAGAAAACAGTTTGTATTACGAGTTAAGAAGTTTGAATAAGTATGATTCTGCCTAAACTTATGAGATAGCATTTAAGTAGTTTTTAGTTAACGAAAACTTATGCAATTTTGCCAATTGTAATAACATTATTTTACTGATTTAATAATTCCGTACATTACATCCTTATAGCGCAAAATTAAATATTAAAAGTAGCAATATGTATATCAAAATTGAAAACCATGGTGAACAACATGTATCATTGTATGAAGCATCATTTAAAATTGGTTTTTTTGGGTCATATTGAAATAGATTTGTTTTAATGTAATAATCAATGGTAAATAGAATAATTTGTTTTAAGTTGTAGGATATTTATAGTAAATAATAATAATTTTATAATATGTAAATATTAAAAAAATTTAAAAATAGTAACTAGAAAAATAAAATACAATAATATAAAATTTACAGAAATAGATTATACAGAAAATAGAAAAGTAAATAGTAGAAGCATAATCTATAAAACTAAAATATAGAATAATATATATAAATAATTTACATATCTGAATCTGTAATCATAAAATATAATACTAAATAATATAAAATCATAAAATTTAAACATAAATCAAATAATAAATAAAATTGAGAATGTTATAAAACGGAACCAAAATATAAGGAATATAGATTCGTAAACTAAATTGATAAAAATATAAATTTCAAAGCCTGTGAGTTTCCATAGTATCCTTAAAATAGATTCGACATGTATATTATATATCTCTTATGATATAACATAATGAAGAATATTTAATTAGAACACTAAATATTTCTGACGAAATCTCAAGCTACCGAATATTATCATTTTAAAACTTAGAATTCTAGAAAGAGTTTGAGGAGGAAATCATTTTCTAAATTCATTTTTCCAAAATGGAGGAGACCGATTTATAAGTTTTATATGAAAAAAATCAATCAGACAAATTAATATATATTAATCCGTTAGTTTTATAAAATTAATTCTAAATTTAATTAACTACATGAATACATATTAATATATATTAATTTATTAAATTAAATTTTTAAGAAACCAAAAATTTAATTTTCGATTCAATTCATATTTAGTCCAAAATCACACAAGTCACTCTCGCAATACTTGTATATCACATAATCTTAAATTCCATAATTATTTGTGCTTTTGAAGGATTAGATAGGATGCAGAAAAATATCATTACTCCTTGATGAAAGAAAAATATCTAATAATATATGAGAATTAAAATAAAGATACGAAGAGTTCAAATTTACATTAAAATTAATTCTAAGCTTTTAATTAATATTTTGCGAAATCGCCTACTTAGGACAATTCTTAATTGTATAGCATATGAATGTTAATGACTCTTACTCGATGTAACATATTAAAGACCTACGTAATCTTAAATTATGGATCAATTTGTATTTTAAATTGGACTATAAGGGAATTATTAATTCAAAACTAATAGTTTTTAGTAAAATGTTTATTTTAATAATATAAGATAAATAATTTAATTAATACTGTATATAATACATGATAATAGATACTTATTTACCCTTTTTTTTTTTATTTGTGAAACATAATTAGTAATTAGGATAATGTGAGGGACCAACAATATAAATATTTAAAGTTTGTGGAAAGTTTAAAGATTGAAATTTCATAAGTATCCAACTCTGAACTTCTCTTTCTAAGTACACTCAATATACATATCGTTCTTAATACCCTCAATATTCCAACCTCGCAACGATATAAATTTATATGTATTATATCGGACTTGAAATGGAGAGCTGCATTCAATTAGATAGTATGGTTAATATCTAGGATACTTTTTATAAATATCGAAAAATTTTAAAAATTTAAAATATAATATGATAATAAAATATATTTTTTAATTTAATTTTTTTTAAACATTAAATATAATAAATATATAATTACTGAATATATTTAATACATAAAAAAATAATTACACATATTAGTAAATATTATATAGACATAAATTATCATAATATACATTCAAATATTTCATAAAAATTATAAATAAGATTATATTGACTTTTAATATACTCTAAGAGTATATACTTTCAATGATATTAATGAAAGTTACATCATCATTCATGATCAAATAACTTAATCTAAATTATTAAAAATATATGCTTTTAGAGTATATTAAAAATCTTAATAAAATTTATATCATGTGCTATATATTTAAATTTTTTTAAAATATTACTAATATTAAGTATTATATATAATTATTTATTTTAATTTTCTCTAAAAAAAATACGAAAATAAATTAAAATATATCATAGAAAAATATTTGACTACAAACTCGAACCAACACTAGAGGAACAATGTAAAAATAAGATAAATAAAAAATAAATTCAAGTTAAAAAAAATATTATAGGTCAAAACTTGTAAGATAAATATATAAATAGATAAAATGATATTATACTAATTTTATTATTTTTGGATTATTGATTTATAAAAATATCAAAAGATATTGAGATATATGAAATATTATTTATAAGATATTTTAATATTTTTTATTATTTTTTAATACATCACACTATATATCAAATATATATAGAAGAATATACAAAAATAAATATATCAAATATAAAATATTGGTGCTTGCTAGGATATCATGGGGCTTCATGGGCCTTTTTAGCGTGATGCCCAAAAAATATACACACTAGTTGAAGCACAAATATGTGGCCCCTCCCCCCATCTTATCGATCACACGCTCATAGCACGTGACCTCTTCATGCCACTCTGGTCTCTCCTGACTGGCAACGTCATTCTCTCAAACCTAGTTTCCTCGATTCCGCTTTCTTCTCTCTTCTGCAATTCCCGACAAAATTTTTTTCCTTTTTCCTTTTCATTATCTTCTTCTTCAAATTGAGTTTTTTCGAATTTCATCTCCATCTTTGGAAAATTTCCCCTTTTTCTGTTATTTTTCGTGTTTATTAATTATTCCATCGGGTATCAATGGAGTTTGGAGCTGGTCGCAAAAGGGGCAGGCCAGAGGGCTCATTCAATGGCTATGGAAATGGAAGCGAAAATGGCAGAGCGAAGAACCCGAGGCCAGGTTCGTCTTGTATAAAAGTAGCTCCATATTTTTGTACTCTGTTATTGCCTGTATCACTGTGCAGTGTGTTGATTGGATTTAAAGGATAATTCTAAATGGAGGCAATTTTTGTTGCATTGGGAATATTCTTAGCTATAACTTCATAGAATTTGTTCAATCCGTGGTTGCAGGTTGTAGTGTTTGGAGTATTTGCTTGGTTTTGATTTTAGTGTTTCTTCCTGGGACTTGGGATAGTTATTGTCTGCTAAAAGTACCGTAACTAGGTTCATGTCGAAAAAAGTGTTCATTTAGTGATGAAGGCTCCTGTCTTGAATTGTGTCAAATGCGTTGTTGATACTTTTTGGTCTGGTAATTGCATGTCATCAATCATAGTAGTCTACTGGTTATTTATTTATTTATTTTTATTATTTAGATGTTTATCGTTTTCCATGCAGATGCATGTGTTATATGTATGCATTTGAATTCGAATTATGAGTGGTTGCTAAAAGAAGTTTGGTATAAAGTTTGGTATCGTTTTTCATGCAGAGGCATGGATATAACCTGTATGTATCCCACGGCTCTTCTTTCACAAATCGCAAGAACAAACTTTTACCTCCCACCCCCCACCCCCACACACACACGACAATCGGCTCTGTTTCTCTTGAAATTGGTCCTGCTCTATATGGACTTGTTGAAACCTTTTCTCATGTGTGTTACACAGAGAAATAGTAGAGTAGAACATTATTATTTTCCTCTTCATAATGAAGTTCTTGTCAATAGCAAGAAGAAATTTCTAGCATGATAGAACTCACTGAATATAAACTGAGAGAAGTTAATCAATGTTCTTTAACAGAAAAGGAGTCCTTTACAACTGGTTTAGGAAGCAAAATGAAGCCTTGCACAAAGTTTTTCAGGTTCTAATTCTCACCTATATAAAATAAATAGTCGTAATGCGATTCATCTATTCCCAATTCTTATAAATCTGAAAAAGTGTTACTTAGATAATCTTTTCAGGTAAAGCTGATGTTATTTGAGCTAATGAATTGGTTACCTAAAGTTGTGTACAGGTTTAGCCCATTTGATCTAATCATGATAACAAAAACAAATTAATCGGAACGGTTGATTCACAAGAGTACGGTTCGATAACAATGCCTTACCTAATTCGAAATCAATTGTGATGGGTGCAAAAACTTGTCAAACTTATAGCGGACAATAAATATTTTCTTATTGAATTTTGGCAATTTAGCGGTGAAGTGACTCTTGCTTGGAATTGGCTCTATTCTTGAAACAAGATTTGCCTATGCCTATCTGTATATGCACCTCAGAAAGATGGTGTATAACTAGCGTAATGACACAGCGAATTTAATGTCTTCCCCACCGTAATTTAAAAACTTCTGTTACAGTATTTTTTATTGGTGGGTTCTCCATTGAGCTTACATGCTTCCTTCTTTACTTTTCAGCACCTCTGGTTGCTCCTTTGGTGATGGGTGTCACTTCGCACATCACATTCTAGGTGGGATCAAAGCTGCTTCTCAGTTAATCAATCTGCCACTCAATCCTCCTTCCTTTCCTGATGGTTCTTCCCCTCAGTCCCTTAAGACCAGATTGTGCACCAAGTACAACTCACCTGAAGGTTGCAAGTTTGGAGATAAATGTCGTTTTGCCCATGGTGACTTTGAGCTCGGAAAATCAGCCCGTCCATCCTATGAGGATATTCATTCCACTGGGCCCACATTTGGAAGGGCGGGCCCACCGGCTAATGGGCCCGCAGCTAGTTTCGGGTCCTCTGCAACTGCCAAGATCAGTGTTGACATCTCACTTGCTGGTGCTATAATCGGTAAAAATGGTGTTAATACGAAGCAAATTTGCCGTTCAACAGGAGTTAAGCTTGCTATAAGAGAGCATGAGTCAGATCCTAACTTGAGGAATATTGAGCTCGAGGGTACTTTCGATCAGATCAAGCAGGCCAGTGCCATGGTCCATGAGCTAACGGTTTATGTTGGGTCTGGTCAGGGACATCCCACAAAGCATTCTGGTAATGTGTCCTCTGGTCTGGCCGAGAATTTTAAGACCAAGATTTGTAAAAGTTTTGCATTGGGTTCGTGTAATTTTGGGGAGAGATGTCGTTTTGCACATGGAGATGCCGAACTACGCAGGTCAGGTCTGTGACTGACCACTTTCTGAGTTTCTGGTACCTCTTCCAAATCTTGTTTGCTTCAGAGTATCCTGTTTGAACAGATTCTTAGTTCAACTTGAGTGGTTCTTATTTCCTTTAATCCTTCGCTCACTGGTTCAAGGATAAAATGATTAGCAATATCTTCCATTTTTGCCTTTGTTTAGTTTCAATTACTGATTGCAGAATTTGATACATATTTGTTCTGTATTGGGTGAGTAACAGCAAAATATCTGGTCGAAATGTAAATGGCTACCACTACATGGATCCAACTCCCCCAAGTGCATTACTACTTGCATGGCGCCATCTCTACCTTCAATTTACTTATGCACTTGACCATGGAGGGTCGAGATGGTGCCGCATGGATGCTGGCCGAACGCATTTGTCTTCAGAGGCTGGAGATGGTACCGCGTGGGTACTAATGGAATGTATACTTTGAAGGGAGTTGGTTTCATTAACTAAATTTGTATTTTTGAACTCTGTTACTGATTCCCTTTCAGTTTGAAATAACTAGAGATAGATTCCTCGAAACTTTCAAAGTTAGATTAGAATTTTTAGCAAATAGGTCCTCTAAGTGAGTATTTTAGCAAATAGCTCACTAAAAAGTTTTATTTCCCTAATAGTCCTCTTCTTTATTATTAATTCTAAATAATTAATAAAAATTTGAAATTACTACAATGCCCTCATCCACTTTCCCTACAAAATTATGAAAAGCCCTCAACTACTCCCTGCAAAATTATGAAAATGCCATCATCGTCTTCTTTCCCTCATGCAAGCACGCAAAACTAATGGTAACCGGAAAAAAGGCTGAAATTAAAAAAAAAAAAAAAACACAAGAAATTGAAAAAATTAGTTTTTGTAATTTGTTTCGTCACTTCTAAATCATTCTTTGAGCTTCACGCCATTTTCGTTGTTCATTTGCTTTCTCTTTGCAAGCAAAACTTAACGGTTTGTTTGAAGCTTTACATACTTAAATTTCTTTTTAAATAATTGATAGATAATCGTAATTGATATTGCTATTTCATCTTTGTATTGAATTTTCAATTCATTTTGTAAAGAAAAGTGAGAAATCTTAGGTCTGGAAAGATTTGTGAAAATCTAAGTTTGCATTGTAGATCTTGACAGATCGATACTCGCTTGCTTGATGAATCCATGGTTCAAGTAATCGAGCATTACTGATTGACTTCGAGCCATCGAGCAATAGTCTATAATTCTTATAATCAAAATTATTGATTTGGCTTTTTTTTTTCCTTGTACTTAAATGAAAACTTTTTTTTTTTTCGTAATGATATACTTTAATGATGAATGCAAGGAGAATGTGAATTCAAATGAGAAAGAGAGTTCGTGGTATTGGAATCGAAATAACACAGAGGGATCAACTGAAGATTTCGATGAATCTAATATCACTTATACTTAGCTGTTGGAAGTTGTCAATGATTCCATCAATGTTGATCGTGATGAATTTGGATTGTAACTGTCATACACTAGTGAGTAAATTGTTGTCTTCCCCATCATATATATACAAAATAACCAAAACGTGGATAGATTTTTCAACTACTTACAATCTAAAGAGGAAAATTGTCCCTATACGGCAAATTGATTATGAAGACTTATAGAGATTCGCATGGGGGAAGGAGTGTCTTTAATTACCCAATCTTCCTAATATTCATAATATTTTTAGGAGAGACATACCCGATCCTATTGTTAATAGTCATGAGGATCATAGGAGTGACGTACCCGATCTTGCTAGTAATAATCTTGATAATTATGTAGATTTTTATGATTATGATCATAGTAGTGATAGAAGTCACAATGATAATGAGGATGAGGATGGTGATATTATTGTTGATGATGAAGATGATGAGATTGCAGATTATGTTGAGGATGGTGATGCTGATGTTGAAGAATGGAGGAAGAACCTGACACTAATCACAACAACGAAGGCAATGTGGATTTTTACGATTATGGTCATGGTAATGACGTAAATGACAATGATGATGAGGATGAGGATGGTGATGTGGTTGAAGAGGATGTGGTTGCGAATTATGTTGAGGATGGTGATGTTGATGTTAAAAGAATTGAGGAAGAAAGTGGCACTAATTACAACAACAAAGCCAATATTAATAATCTAGGTTACGAGGATTACTTATTTATGGGAGTAAGATTCACTAAAAATTTACCTGCTGCCTTATCCCCTCAAGATAACTTAGATCACATACTTGCAAATGAAGAAGTTCAGTAATTATCACAATGTATACCGTGTTCACCATAACCTAAAAATGAAATTGAAGAAGATACTTCTTTTATCCCTATTTCTACCGAACCCTCCACATGTGTGGAAAAGTAATTAAATTCTGGTTGTTTCTTTCCAATTGAGCATAGGGGTGTTTTTTCTTAAATAATACTTTACCTTGAAAAGCAAGTTAAAGGTAAGTCGACTTATGCATGTGATATGCCGTAATTTTGAGTTCAAGGTTAAAAAGTCGAATAAGACTACATTTGTTGTCGTGTATATGGATCCATATTACTAGTGGTGAATACGTGTAACGGGAAGGAATAATTTTTTATTTTTCCAAATTCGAACATATAAAGATCATCACACCTGTAATCTTACATTCATGCAAGCCAATCATCGGCAAGTATTTGCATTTACAATTGGACAACATATGAATGCCAAGTACTAAGGATGTAACGATACTCCTAAAGAATGACTTCTTATTGATATTGTCTGTAATGATATTGTCTGTAATGATCTTAGAGTAAAAATCTATTATTGGAAGGTATGTAAATCAAGATCTATCATATATGACCTTATTCGACGTACAACAAGGATAGTTATAAAGATTTACCAATTACTGAGGCTTGGTGAAAATGATTAATTTGGGTTATGTGCGTCACTAGTGATAGATGCAAACAACATATTCCTTTATTACTTCATGGCCTTTAGAGTGGAAGTTAAGGAGTTTAGATTCTTAGAAAGGTTATTTGCATTGATGGAACATTTTTTAAGTGAAAATACAAAGACACATTTTTGTCTCTAACTACTCAAGATGGTAACAACCAACTTTATCTAATAGCATGAGTTTTAGTTGATTAGGAGAATGATGAATCATGGACTTGATTCATGAGTAATCTAAATGGTTTGATCCCCAAAGTCGCATATTTGATTTTTGTATCGAATTCAGCACATAGTGTTAATAACACTATATATAATATTTATCCGAATGCAAAATACGGTGCATGCATGTGGCACCTTAGGAAAAATATTAAAACCATATTCAAGTGTGGTAAGCTTCTCAAACTATTCTACAAAATAGCTAGAGCATACAAAGTTCGTGATTTTAACACATACTTCAACGAGATTAGGGCTCAACATCCTAGTGTAGCAACATGTTTGGAGACGGTTGAATTTTTAACTTTAGTTGATAGCACATTTCAATGGTGACATAATTACTAATAATATTACAAAGTCACTTAATGCTTCCTTAAAGGATGCACACAATTATCCAACTGTAGTGTTGCTTGATAGTATTAAAAAGATCATGACAACTTGGTTCTACAAGCGAAAATGTGCAGAAAATCAACCAAACACCCCACTAACTCCTGAGGTAGAGAAAGAGCTAATGAAAAGACACAATCATCTGTAAAAATGAGGGTTGATAGAGTCAACAAGGATATATTTGAGGTCATCGGTCATTGTACTACTGCATGAGTCGATTTAGGGGAGAAGACTTGCAAATGCAGGGTGTTCCAATTGAATAAGATACTTTGAGTTACCAGAGTGTTGCAACACAAACATTATCTTTAGAATATTTCATGATATTAAATTAGAGGCAAGTGTATGTAGATTCACTTTAGCTTACGATCAACCGATTATTGTGAATTTCTAAAAACTCTTCGGTCGATTATTGTTCTACCCCCTATCATGTGTAAACAAATGGGAGATGTAAAAAGAGATATATACTTTCGAAGGAGGAATAACCACATAAGAGGAATAAGTGTATCAAATGTGACATTCGATGACATAATAGGGCGACATGTCAGAACCCAATTCTAATACCACCCACAACTTCTCTTAAACACTATAAGATTGATTTGATTTGATGTAATCTTTTTCTATTATATGATTTTGATGTAGTAACTTTTTAAGATAATCAAACATTCATATAGGTCATAGAGCTATCTGTTTTTCTAATTAATGTTTCTTCTTTTCGGGCTAAAAGTTCCCACTCTAACCTTAGTTCACGATGGTTTGAAGGGTCGTGAAAGGGCCTATTGAGCCATCGGGATGAGAGATCAGAAATTTCTAATTAATTGTTCTCAAATCTTGATTGCTTGATACGGACTTGAAAGAGCCCATTGAGCTATCATAATTAGAGATTAGAGACTTTTAAGTCTTCATCATCAGATCTCGAGGGTTTAGTGAGGACTTTTAAGAACACATCGAGCAATCAAAATATTAGGTCAGAGACTTCAAGTCTCTGATTTCTCATACTGATGGTCCGATGGGCCCTATTAAGACCCATCAAACATCAAGATCTAAGGTCACAGAGAATTAGGGTCAAAGATGAAAGATCCAAGGACTAGAGTTTCACTTGAAAGGTTTAAGCTTTAAGGTTAAAGATGAAAGATCTAAGGTTTAATAGAAAGATTTAACCTTCAGGATTATGAAATATCCAAGATAGGGTTTTATAGAAAGGTTAAAGCATTAAGGTCAAAGACGAAAGATCTAAGACTAAGGATTTCATATGAAAGGTTTAAGTTTTAAGATTAAAGGTGAAATATCTATGACTTAGGTTTTCACATGAAAGATTTAAGCTTTAAGGTCAAAAATTTAAAGATCTAAGACTTAGGGTTTCAAATGAAAGGTTTAAGCTTTGATGTTAAAGATGAAAGATCAAACACTTATGGTTTCATATGAAAGGTATAATCTTTAGGGTAAAAAATGAAAGATATAAGACTTAGGGTTTCAAACGAAAGATTTAGGTCTTAAGATCAAAGATGAAAGATATGAGACTTAGGGTTTCAAATGAAAGGTTTAAGTTTTAAAGTGAAAGATGAAAAATCTAAGAATTATGATTTCAAATCAAAGGTTTAAGCTTTAAGGTCAAAGATGAAACATCTAACACTTAAGGTTTAATAGAAATGTTCAAACCTTATGATCAAAGATAAAAACTCTAAGACTTAGGGTTTCACAAGAAAGGTTTAAGTTTTAAGGTCAGAGAAGAAAGATCTACAACTTGGGGTTTAAGATGAAAGATCTCACACTTAGAATTTAATAGAAAAAGTTTAAACCTTAAGGTGAAAGATGAAAGATCTATAATTTAGGGTTTAAGATAAAGATCTAACACTTAGGGTTTGAGATGAAGATTTAACTTGTATAGTTTAAGATGAAATGTTTAAGCTTTAAGGTCAAAGATAAAAGATGTAAGATTTAAGGTTTAAGATGAAAGGTTTAAAGCCTTAAGGTCAAAGATGAAAGATCTAACACTTAGGGTTTAATAAAAAGGTTTAAGCTTTAGGTGAAAGATGAAATATTTAAGATTTAGTATTTAAGGTGAAAGATCTGACACTTAGGTTTTAATAGAAAGGTTTAGATTTTAAGATGAAACACGAAATGTTTAAGATTTAGAGTTTAAGATGAAAGGTCTAACACCCAGAACCAATAGAAATGTTTAACCGTTAGAGTTTAAGATAAAATGTTTAAGTAGTAGGATTTAATATGACATATATTACACAGAGTTTAGTAGAACAGTTTAAGCTTTAAACCCTAACTCTAAGCCCCAACTATTAAACTCTAGACCCTAAGTCATAGATATTAAATCTTGATGGCACGATGGGCACTTGAAAGTTCCCATCGAACCCTCGAGATTTGAGTCAAGAGACTTAGAAGTCTCTTTGTCCTATTCTCAATCGCTTGATGGGGACTTTCAAGTGCTCTCAAACCCTCGAGATTAGAAATACTTAGGGTTTAATAGTTGGTGAGTTTTGAAGTTTAACACCTGTTTGAAACTTGGAGTTATTTGGTATAAATCATAACCAACATATGGACAAGTCATTATATGTTATTATTTTATTATCGCGCTTATATTAATTATAACCTATGGATAAATCATCAAGAATGCTGATAACATAACTACTGAAATATCTCAATTTACCAAATAAACCTACCTACACTAGAGTTCTAACTATTTGAAAATAACAAACACTGATGTTGTGACTGCACAACATCATATGAAAATAACAAAAACCTCATACATATACATATATACTAACTATTTGAAACTTGCTTACAATCTATTCAAAAATGGAAAAAAAAATAAAATAAAACCAACCTAAATATGAACATTATAAGTAATCTGCCATTGGATTAGCAACATATTATCATCATTGACAAGTATTATATCAAGTCCTACATGATGAAATTTTAGGAACTTGAGCATGTATACCTTACATGCTCGAAATGATCAAGCCGGTGACCACCTTGAGCTCGAAATGATCAATGTTGCAATTATCCCTTACAGTTCTCAATAGGTATAGGAGCATTGTGCACATAGAGTTTAGCTTTGTCTTAAGCTTCGCCGTATAGAGCTTGTTCCCTGATAGGTTATGCAATACGAAGACTGTCTTCTTTGGTATATCAACGATCAAGGCAAACCAATATGTACCCTTATATTGAAATGGAATTTATAGCCAATCTATGTATCGGAATCCGACTCCGCTATAGGCCTAGGGCCAAAAACCTACTTTTGAATCAGTATACCCTTAGGTAATACATGACTTTCCTATTTTTTCTTCCTTATCTTCTTTAAAGTGTCCTCCCAATAAAGTTTCATGTACTGAGGGAAGACCTAATCAATGAAAGCAACAGATTGATCGAGTACGTCATTAAATTTCTTCATTTTTGTTCGAATAAAAAACATGTACTTGTCAACATGTTGCAATTAGAAAGTGAAAAAGAACATTTGATATAGAAAATAATAGAAAGGTAGAGTTTTATCAATTAAGGGTTTAAATACCTACAAAACTGTCAAACTACTTAGCAGATTTCATTATATTCATAAAACAAAGTTCACAGTGGTTGTGGCCTTCAAATCTTACGACCTTAGTCTTGGTATGGAAAATAAACATAATTATAGTTATATTAAAACAAAATCGTTCCCAAAAAAAAAATGTAAATAAGTACCTTAAACAAGTGAATTCGTAAGGGTTTGTTATGATCTTAAGCCACCGATTTATTGCCCTCTAGTTATCTGGATTTACAGGAAGAAATGGATTTACCTTCAATCATGCTTACTTATATTTTCTTTTCTTCCCATAGTCTATAAATGGAGATGTGGCGGTTGCAGCCGGAAACTTCACTGTTCTACCCCATTCGCCGTCATGCACTTCTATAAGTAAGGTCACAAACGACTTCACATCATCTTCTTAAGACGGGAGACTTAAACCACCATCTATTTCTCGATTGTAGGGGTTGTGGTGGAATGGGTGCCTTAGAAGAAAGATCTACACTGAATGTAGAATGTGGTGGAATGACTACCTTTGGTGAGTGTCGTACATTGGATGTAGGATGTGGTGAAAATGGTTGGGGCTGTAGAATATAGGGTATGTGGGGGATGGAAGCGAATATGTCGAACCATTAGTTATAATCCCCTCTCTTATCTCTCAATATCTTCTTCATATCTCCCATCCTTTTTATTCAGCTCTCCAAATATTTTCGTAATCCCTCCCATCATCCTCTCAGTGCAACCCTAATTCGTTAATGAATGAATTGATAAACTTTTCTCTCTTCTTAGATTTGTGAGGGATTGATAATGAATTAATTGGGGTGTTCAATTTGCGGTTTTGATTTTGAAATTTGAGATTCAAAGGATTTTTTTTTTTGGTGTTAAATTTTGAGATTGAGACTGAAAGTGATTTTTTTTTCTTTCACATTTGAAAAATAAGAGAAGAGAAAGAAGACAATTAATTGTCTTTCGTTCTTCCTATTTTTATTTTTAACTGGATCATAGATAAATATTTGTATTAAAAAACCGTTAATTAAAAAAAAGGTAAGAATAATAAAACCGTTATTTATTTTTATTTTATGGAAAGTGCATCCCAATTCTTCAAATTAGAGAGACAACATTATAATTTAAATTATTTTAGAGACTAAATCCTAATTTTTCTATTTATATATGGTCATAGCATATGATGGATATGAAAATATTAATTCTTAAGTAATCTAAGAGTAAGTACTTGGTTTAGTAAATGAATATCTACAAAAACACTTTTATAGGAAAAATAATTTATACTTAAATAATCTTCACTTTAGCTTTATATTTATGATATCAATGGCTTTTATATGTATCAGACACGGGCCCATTTATGTCGGGTTAGGCTCGGCCCATTTTGATTTGGGCCGGGCTCGGACTAGGCCTCAAAATTCTAGGCCCGGCTAGAGCCTGATTAAAAATGAGCTTAAAAACATATTTTTTTTTTTGTTTTTGGATAAAACATTATTCTGAATAAATAAGTTTTATAGTTCAATAAAGTAGTTTTATAATGTAGTAAGTAAGTTTTATAATACAAAAGTAGTATATTTATCCATTTATTTAATAATTTATATTTTATTACGTTCTGGTGAAACAAATGAACCTAAAATAATATTATCCTAAAACCTTGTGATTTCTTTTCCAATTTTGTTATTTTTAAAGACTTATAATTTAGTATATTATTAACAAAGATTTAGCCAAAGAAATAACTTTATTGTGATTTATAATGATAAATAGTTTCATAAAAAAAAACCTCTCGGCCTATTAGAAAAAAAAACGAAACTTACAATAAAGTATTAAAAATACGAAAAAAAACATTATTAAAATTACATCATAATCTATAATTTCTAATGGGGGGTTGAACTACTTCCTACCTCATAATTATGAGCGTCATGTTCAGATTCGAGATATAAATTATCAAATGCTCCGTATATTTCTTCTTGATCCGTCATTTGATGTTGGTTTTGCTGATTTACACATTCCCAATCTCTGATGCACGATAATATCTCAACCATTTCAAGTGTCAATTTAGTTCTTCTATAAAAAATTATTCTCCCACCGATGCTAAAGGCTAATTCTGAAGATACTATTGAGATAGGGACGGTCAAGACGTCATGTGCGAGTCGAGCTAATATAGGAAACCTTTTTGAATTATTCTTTCACCATTGCAAGATATTAAAGTCATCTCCATCCTCATCATCTGAGGATTCAAGATAGTTTCGAAGCTCCCCATATTCTAAAATACCACTACTTGAAGAACTCTTCTTCTTGTTGTAAATATTCCATATCGCCTTCTTTGGTCATTCATTTGTTGATCGGATCATCGCGGTCGCAAGTCGCTATACTTATTTTCATAAACAACATAAACTTCATGGAATTTTATATTTGCATTAACCATTAGTTTATCATAAAAAATATCTAATTCTCTTCCTATAAAAGAAACAACCTTACTAAAACCTTTATATTTAAGTCTAGGATCTAATAGAACTCCAAAGCAATACAAAAGTGGAATTTCTTTCAAATATTTTAAGTATTTTATTTTCATTTTTTCTATGATCGGTTTAAAAACAACATCATCATCATAAGCAGCAAACATTTGAACAATATCAACAAATTGTGCAATAACTAACGGTGAAGTGAGATAATAAATACCAGATAAAATCAAAGTAGACTCGTAAAAAACTTTTAGAAATCAATTAAATTTTTCAGCAGTATACCAATCATTTTCACGTAATACAATAGATGTATCTTGTTTTAGATGTAAAAACATTATAATCTCATCTTTATATGGAATAGCTTGTTGTAACATTCTATAAGTTGAATTCCATCTTATATCCATATCAAGTGCAAACTTTCGAGATTTCTTACCTACATTCTTGCATAATTGTCTAAATGTAGTTATACGAGGATTAGAGTTAACTATGAAAGCTAATGCATCTCGAATATTTGTGATTTCATTTGTTACCAATTTCATACCTGCTTTGACAATGAGATTTATTATGTGACAAGCACATCGTTGATGTAGAAATATTTCACCATTGTGCTCACTAAGCTGATCTTCAAATAATGATATTGCTTTCGTATTTGCGGAAACATTATCCAATATGATTGATATTATACGTTGTTTTATATCAAATCATTCAAAACTTGCATAATAAATAATATCATAAATATTTTCATCATTATGTTCAGTCTCAATAACTCTAAAACCTATGATTTTTTTTTCATAGACCATTCAACATCTAAATAATGACTAATTACAAATAAATAATTTTGCTTAGACCTTGCACTCCAAATATCATACATTAATGGACTACTAATATGAGGTGAACCTAATTCTTTTTTGAAAGCATCACGTTATTTTTTAAAACATGCTTCTATGTCACTTCTAGTTGTATTTCTACTTTCTCTCCTGTATGAAGGACAATATGAGTCTCGAACAAAGTTTTCATAATATTCAGAGTCAGCAAAACCAATTGGCAAATCAAAATAAACAATCAACTTAGCAAGATTATCTCTAGCTCTCATTTCGTTATATGACCATGTAGAGACTGAACCATCAGGTTAAAAATTTAATTGAGTTTGAGACGTACCTATACCGAGTGTAAGATTAGGCATCCATTTATCTTTATGACTATAATCAAGATTCATGAATTGTAAAATTGATAATTGAGACTTTAAATTAGTAAGAAAAATAAATAGAGAAAAATTGAGGGTTGAGAGATGATTTTTTGAGTTGTGAATTGTGATTTATGAAGACAATTTGAGGAGGTAGTTATAGGAAAAATAATGAAAAAGAAAAATAATAGAGTTGAGAAATAATTTTTTGAATTGTGATTTATGAAGATAATTTGAGGAGGTATTTATAGGAAAAAAATAATGAGAAAAAAAAATTTGAAATTAAAAAAAAAAAAATTTAGAACAGGGAGCCGTTGCTCCCCGCAACTAACCTAACCTTAGGCTAAAGCCTAAGGTGTACCATCCTGCTGCTTTATGGAGCATGATGGTGCTGTTCATCTGCGGGTAGCCCACTTACCCGTTAGTTGATTTTGGCCTATTTTAAAAACGGGCCGGATCGGGCCAGCCCACGAGTATATATTGTATACCTAACTTGTGCCCGTACCTACATATTACGGGTGCGGGTCAAATTTTAACGGGCCGGGCTAAATAGGTTCAAGCTAGCCCAAATTGCTACCTCTTTGTATGATCCCTCAAAAATTAGACTCTAGTGATCTAGGCTAGCTAGTAGTAGAAGTTTGAACTAAACTAGTATCTTTTTCTCTCTTTTCTTTTTGAAGAAAATAAGCCAACATATCGAATGAAGCGGTGCAATATCGATCTAAATGAGCCTAATAGTGACGGAAGCAATGTGGTCCTTGACCTAACACTTAGCCTCCGCCCTCCAAATCAACAACATCCTGATCATCTCCTTTTTCCAAATTCCATCACAACGATCTATTCTGAGGTATATATTTATAATAAGTCCTCAACGAACATATCGTGCGGTTCAAAAGGGCAATTGCTTCCACAAAGTTTCAGTGGGGGTGGGGGAGAAACTTCCTTTTTTTTTTTTTTTTATTGAATCTATGTTCATTAAAATTATTGCTTCAATGCAAGGTCGACATTCATTTTATTATTATTTAAATATTTATAATCATGGATTCCAAAATCATTCGATCCCTTTCTCGCTAATCAAAATTCTCACATCAATCATGATAAATGTATATTTTTTGCACGTGCATGGCACTTGCATGCGTAAGGAATTAATATTGGGTTTTTTATTTTCTACACAGGTCAAGACGGAAGCTAATGGGAAAGTATCTGGAGAAAGAATACCAAATGATATCGGTGAAGTACCAAATTACAATCCGCACCAAATCAGTTGGTCTCGAGATCTCAAAACTTATGTCATGAAACGAGACAAGCCTGGTCAACTAATTGCAGGATCATTTAGTACTGAATTTACTATAATTTCTGCATCTGATACATTAAGCAATCCGACAGAAAGACAATACAACAATAAATTACTCAAACTCCTCAACCCGGCCTCTTCCTCTCAGAGAGCCGACAGTGGAGTTGGAGGCTCCTCCTTGAGGAGGCAGCGCCAGTCGAGACGTAGTTCAATTTGCAAGGACCCGATGAAGAGGTGCACCAATTACGACTGCAATACTAATGAAACCCCCTAGTGGCGTAGAGGTCCACTTGGTCCGCAGGTAACTTATTCAAGAATCTTATTAATATTTCAATAAAATATTCGCTAATCTTAAGGATCTGGTTGGTATAATTGACCTACTATAACATATGACAACGATTAACTAAAGACTAAACGCGGTGATAATTATTGTTTCTCTCTATTATAATTATTCGTAAAAGATTTTTTTAAAAGATTCAAATCCAATTCTTTATAAAATTATTTAAGTTTAATTTAATTTTAGCTAGGATATTATACTCTTAGACAACTCTATATATGAACTTCCATTATTTAATTTAGTTAAATTATAAAAAATTACGGTGCTTATTTCAATTTGAATAATTACTTTAACTTTTTTTATATTTAAATTAAGAAATAGATAGCCGATATCTTTTAGAATTCTCAAGCTACCGAACACTATCATTCTGAAACTTAGAATTCTATAAAAGGTTTGAAAAGGAAATCATTTTTTAAATGAATTTTTTCAAAAGGAATGATGCCAATTTATAGGCTTTATATGGAGGAAACCAATTAGAAGGATTAATATACATTAATATGTCGGTTTTATAAAATTAATTATGAAGTTAATTAGCTATATTAATACATATTAATATATATTAACTTGCAAAATAAATTTTTGAAGAAACCAAAAATTCAATTCAAAATTTTCCAACAATTCCCCACATGAATGAAAATTGAAAGATTATAAAACGGATAATTTTGAAATTATAATATTTTTGACCTCGCGATAGTGTTCAACGGATCAAAACATGCAAATGATAGGTAGGTATCATCCTTTGAACCTTCTCTTGTGAAAGTATATTGACGATGTCTTTGAACTGTCCTGCCATTCATGTAAATGATAACATACTTTACACCTGAGTCTTTCCTGATATAATTGAGTTCTTACTATTATGTTCATTTTAACCTTGAACATCTGCCTAGTTTTACAAGAGTTGAAAAGAATTAAACCCATGCGAATTTTCTTAGAAGCGGCCCCACTTCTCTCTTACATAGATGATTCTGGATTAAGAGTAACCCGTTTTACTCTACTCGGATTTTCAAACACCTAAGAATCATTAAAAGCATAGCTTATCCATTCTCTTACGGGCATCACTATTTCATCATAGGAATAGATAGGAGGAGGACCCTCACAGTGCATAATTAAGTCCCTATACAACTAGGTTGTCCCTTTAAACCTAGATCTTGGGATCTCCGGTCAACTAGGTTAGTTTTCCATTGTATTGACTTATGTTTTCATAGGTTTTAGTTCCATTTCCCTTGATGATTTTTCAACTTACTCTCTGTTTAATATTTTTGTTAGCAGTTCAGCAACTTTATCAATGAATAATTCTAATTGAGAGTAGTTTACCAAGGCTTTTTTAATAGCTTTCTTGAAATTTTGATATTCATCTTCTAAATAGAAAATTTCGGACTATAAGATTTGAGGTCTTAGCTCTTTTATAAAGTCGAGATTTTATCATGCTCTTTATTCGTTTTCTTATTCTTGAGTATGATAAATTCTATGGTTCTTTTTAATCTTGGTTCATTTTGAACATTCTCATAAATATATGTTCAAGGAGAATATATCACTTCTTATGGATTAAACCAAGAAGTTTGACATTCATTTTAAACAATGACCTTGTTTATTTTCTCATGTGAAAGTTTAGTATATGATCTATATTAATTATTCTATGCATAGATCATTATTAACATTTTATAATCTAGCATGCTATATATTATAAAAATATAAGAAACTAATAAAATAGCTAGCTTTATTTTATTAATTTCTCAAACGATCATTACATTTTAGCTTAGAAGTTCATCCAACAAACTTTCCCCACTCTTAAACAAAATCAACCAAGTGGATAGATCAAGGTCTAAGACATCTTGAGCAATGTCTTCCACCATATTCTCTTTTGAGCTTGATTTCTTCTTTGGGAGCCTATAATCCAAAGCTCTGTGACCTATCTTATCACAGTTGAACCATTTTCCTTGAAACTTAATCTGCTTTTTTCAGACTCCTCCTTTTAGCCCTAACTTAGACCATTTGTCGATCCTTTTGAAACCCTAAGCATATTCCACAACATTAGCCTTTGTCTCATGTTGAATAACCTCTTTCTTATCGAAATTTTGATTATCTTCTTAGATTCGAAGTCGAACAACCAAAGTTTCATTATTCATCTCCTTTCGCTTATGCAAAAGGTTGTTTTTGAAATCCTTCCATCCGGGTGGAAGCTTCTCAGAATTAGCAACTACTTGAAAGGTTACACTTAAAGTTAACCCCTTAGCATGAATTTCATGTAAAATTACTTAAAGGTTTTGAACATGACTGACTCCAGTCTTGGAATCCACCATTTTATAGTCAAGGAACCAGCCCACAATAGCCTTCTTAGTATCGGCATCCTCGGTCTTATATTTATGGTCAAAAGCATCCTATATTCCTTCGTCATTTTCTTTGTACTATACATGGACTATAGAGAGTCAGTCAAGCCGTTCATTGTATAATTCCAACATAGAAAGTCAAAATGATTAACATCACACACTACTTGGACTTCATGCTCATCATCTTTGAGCACAAGAGCGCTTTCCTTTAAGAATCTCACAAGATTCAGCGTAATCAGGTAGAATAACATCTTTTATTGCCACCTTTTGAAATTCTATCCATTGAATTTCTTAGGTTTCTCACTATGGTTCATAGGAAGAACCATGGAATGAGTGACTCGAGTGATAGAAGGGGTCATCTCGATAGTAGCAGCTTCTTAGCTACTTTCAGATTCTATTTCAGAAATTACACACAAATTGATATGAGTATCTTAGTAACTAAACAATTATAAATCATTAAAAACTCGTAAAGGATAAACTAAAAGTAGCCTTCAATAAAAATGTTAAAAGCCATTATATTTTAAAACCGCTTTTAATTAATATCGTATATGAATTAATTTTTTAAAGCCATCTCATTCGATTTCAAAACATTTTTATTAGTGGTTAATCCTTACAAGATAGTAAATATGCAATAAATATTCTAAAACCTTTTCAAAGCACTATTAATTGAAAATGCATATTCAATTTAATTTGAAAAACTATTATTAACCTATTAATTATAAGTTTAATAAATTATTACAAATTTTAATTGTTAAACCGTTACAATATTTATTTGTAAAACCGTTACAAAATTTATAATACCATATGATAAATTGTAATACAATTACAATTGTTTATTATGCATCAATTGGTCACACCAATAACCACAATATATTAATATAAGTTGAATTCATACTTTAATCCAAACATTATGGCTAAGATACTAATTAATCTCTATCGCACATAATTTATGCAATTATAATTCAACACATAAAATGTTTCAACTATTATATAAACACAACCAAATATGTAAACCCACATTAATCTTGACAAAAGTATTTCCACTTTGACCTATTAAAATTTAACATCCTAATAAATATTTTACATTAAATTTACAGAATAAATATTTTTCATTAACATTAATAAGCCATTCATGTAAAGTACAATAATATCTTAATAAAAATGTTTCCACTTTGACATCAGAGTCAATCTATTACATTAATTTTAAATCTGTTACAAAATTTGACATTAGAGTAAATTATATTAATATTAACAGAGGAACGTTTAATGTAAATAAATATTTAATTAACATGTATTGTTTTATTTATTACATAAAAAATGTTTTGAATTTGATTAAAGTAAATCTATTTATTATATATATATAAATGAATCTGTTTGAAGTTGTAGGATAATATATAATAAACAATAAATTTAATAATTTGTAAAACTAGTAAATAGAAATAGCAGTAGAAATAGTAATGCATCAAAAAATAGCAAGTTGGAAAATTTGAATACAGTAATACAAAACCAGTAATTAGGAAAACAAAATAGTAAACAAAATCTATAATAGGAAATTACAGCAAGCAAAAACTTAAAATATAGTAATATAGAAATTGTAATTAGGAAAACATAATAGTAAACATAATATATAAAATTAAATTACAAAATAGTATATATAAATAGTTTACTCATTGAAATTTGTAATCACAAAATAGAATATTAAATAATATAAAATTATAATATTTAAATATAAATATAAATGAGAATGCTGTAAAATATAATAAAATTATAAGAAATATGGATTCGCAAACCAAATTGATGGAAGAGGAATTCCGAGACCTGTGAGCTTTCACAATATTTTTAAAATAGATTCGGCTTGTATGCTGTCTGTCTCCTAGGATACAACGGAATGTAAAATACTCGATCAGAACGCTAAATGTTTTTGGCGAACTTTCAAGCTACCGAACACTATCACTTTGAAGCTTAAGACTCTAGAGAGAGTTTGAGAAGGAAATTGTTTTCTGAATGAATTTTTCCAAAAGGGAGGAAGCCAATTTATAGGTTTCATGTGGAGGAAACTGATTGAACTAACTGTCGGTTTCATAAAATTAATTATAAAGTTAATTAGCTACATTAATATAATTTAATATATATTAATTTACTAAATTAATTCTGAAAGAAATAAAAAATTCAATTTTCTATTTAATTTAAAATTTTCGAAACTAAGATATAGAAAAGGTACAATGTTAGCAAAGGGAAGCAATTAGGACAAGAAATGGACAACTTCTGAAGAACAAATCCTTTGAGGAGAAATTATGCTTTGATCTTATCTAATTAGTTTTCTCTCTGTATATAGAACTTTTCAATTTGTTTAATCGGATTCTGTTTATTGTGTAATTTAGGTCAAAATTAATGAGCCGTTGTGTCGGGTTAATGTGTTTTTCTATTGGGCACCAAGACAATGCATTGTTTCTAATTTAACAATCACAACGCAGTGAGTAAAATACACTTCTTTTAAACTTATCAATCAAAAGGAAGGTGGTTCTGGTTGAGACTTTCTTTCCTTTATTAGTAAAGGCTTTCGATCAGATTTCATCCTCTACGATTTTTAAAAATTAAAACCACACTTGTTAAACTTTAAATAAATAGACCTAACCGCTCAGCCTTAAAAAATTTTCCATTAAAAGACGAAGCTTTCTTAATATTTTTCCTTAAGTGCCAACAAATCTTTTGACATTAAATATGCCTTATTGTCCACTTTTCTTTATATTACGCCTATACAACAGGCCCGTCAATTGATTTTTGAATCGTTTTTAGACCACTTCAAGATGTCCCATGGACTAAAGTCCACTTAGACTTTCTCATCTTGCCTATAAAATGACTCAAAATAATTCAATATTTTTTGGAGAAAAATCAATCGAAATTCTCTGATTTTTTTGCAAGATATCGAAACCCGATAAGATCAAACCAAAATCTAGAGAAAAATAAGGTCATGAACCTAGAATTAGGTTCCCCTCTTCTTCGCGAGCAGTGACCCATAATCCAAAAAAAAGAAAGAAAGAAGAGATTAGAAATGGAGGTCTAATTCAAAACTTTGATCCATAGGTCAAATGGATAGTCAAATCTTTTTATTTTTTATTTATTTTTAATCTTGGGTCATCAAAACAGAAAAGATGAAACATATTTGGTTTCTCGAAAGGTAGAGCATAATCGATTTTGTTGGGTTTATAATGAAAACTCGGTTTTATTTGGATATTTTGTGAAACAGATATTTCGATTTATGTTTTTCCCAAGAAATTGAGAAAATTTTCATTTTTCTTTTCTCTCCATAAATTTTTCATTAAAAAAAATTGGATTTAAAAATAAATAATAAACTAATAGGGATAAAAGTAAAAATAATGAAAGATTTAGGATTAAAGAATAAAAATTAATTATTTTTATTAATGTTGCATATATGTTGGCATACTATGTTAGTATTGATGGTCTGAATTCGAAACTAAAAAGTTGATGGAGACTACACATGGCTGAATTAGACGAAAGATTTAATCTTTAAAGTGAAAGATGAAAGATTTAAACTTTAAGGTAAAGGACGAAAGATCTAAGATTTAGGGTTTAAGATGAAAAATTAACACTTAGAGTTTAATAGAAATATTTAATCTTTAAGTTGAAAGGTGAAAGATCTAAGATTTAAAGTTTAAGATGAAAGATCTGATATTTAAGGTTTAATATAAAGATTTAAACTTTAGGATTTAAGATGAAATGTTTAAGATTTAGAATTTAAGATTAAATATTTTAGCCTTAAGGAGACGGGTTAAGCTGTAAACTTTAAACCCTAACTTTAAGTTCCAACTATTAAACCCTAAGCCCTAAGTCATCGCTATTAAATCTCGATGGGCACCTGAAAGTCCCCATCGAACCCTCGAGATTTGAGAATAAAGACATAAAAATCTTTATGATCAAATCTCGATTGGTTGAAGGGGAGTTGAAATTCTCCATCAAACCCTCGACATCTAAAGATAAAAACTTAGAAGTCTCTTTAACCTCATCTCGATTGATTGATGAGAACTTTCAAGTTGTCTTGAACCCTCGAGATGAGAGACCTTTGGGTTTAACAGTTGTTGAGTTTTTAAGTTTAACACTTATTTGAGACTTAGAGGTATTTGGTATAAAGTATAACCAACATATGGACAAATCAATATATATTATTATGTTAGTATCGTGCTTGTATCAATTATAATCAACATATGGACAAATCATTAAGAATTCCAATAGCGTAACTCCTAAAATATATCAATTTACTAGGTAAAACTGCCTACAATAGAGTCCTAATTCTTATAAAAAGTCACAACACCATATCCAAACAACAAAACCTCATATAAATAATATATATATAATAATGTTTAAAACTTGCTTACAATATATTTAGAAATGGCGAAAAAACAAAACCAACATAAATATGAAAAATTACAAGTCTAGATATCTCTGATAAACAGCACAAGCAATTTGCCATTAGAATAATAACATATTATCATCATTGGCAAGCATTATATCAAGTCCTGCATGATGAAACTCTAAGGAATTTGAGTATGTATACTCTGCAATCTCCTAAACTGTCTATATTATTCTCATTCAATCCGGTGACCACCTCGACCTCAAAAGGATCAATGTTGCAATCATCCCTTACAGTTCTCAATAGGTATAGGAACATTATGCACATAGGGTTTAAATTTGTCCCAATACTCACTGTATAGATCTTGTTCCTCAACTGACTATGCAGTACAAAGATTATCTTCTTTGGTTATTAATGATCATGACAAACTAATATGATCCCTATAGTTAAATGGAATGTACATACGATCTACATACTGGAATCTAACTCTGTCGATGAGCCTATGTCCAAGAACATACTTTTGAATTAGTATACCCTCAGGAAATACATGACTTTCCCATTTTTCCTGCATTATCTTCTTGAATGTGTTCTCCCAATAAAGTTTCTTGTATTAAGGGAAGACCTAATCAATAATAGCATAAGATAGATCGAGCCTCATTTCTTTCTGAATTCTCATTCGAAGAAAAAGCATATACCCGTCGACGTGCTGCAACTAAAAGGAGAAAAACAAATTTCAAATAGAAATCATTTTTCAACCTCTAGACTTAGTATCAATTAAAGATTTGAACGTTTACAAACCTATCTAGTGACTCGACATGTTTCAGTTTCTTTTCAAAAAAATGTTGACAATGTTTATGGCCTCCAAATCCATTCCTATGACCTCAATCCTTTAGGGAAAACCAAGATAATTACATTTATAGTCACAAAAAAAATCATTAAAAATTAAATGATGTACCTTAAACAAATGAATACTTACGCATTCGTTATGGTCTTGAGCCATCGCCCTCTAGTTATTTGGACTTACAAGAAGAAATGGTTCCGCCTTCAATCTTGCTTTCTTCTTATATTTCATTTTCTCTTCTCGATGTCTATAAATGAAGACGTGATTGCAATAGCACAAAACTTCATCCTGCTACCCAGTCTGTTCTCTTGCTTTACTATGACCACATATGATGCCGAATCATCTTCTTCGAACAGGGGGCCCAAACCACCATCTCCTTCTCGAATTTTGAAGTTGGCGATGGAAGAGGAGCCAATGATGAAGGCCGTACACCGGATATATATTTTTTTTATGAAATGGTAACCGATTTATAAGGTCATACATTGGATTTCCGACTTCTTGATGGAAGGGGAGCCAATTTAAAAGGTCGTATGATGGATCTAGGGGTTGTGGTGGAATAGGTGCCCCTGTTGAGTTCTATAAACCAGATGTACGATGTTGTGGAGAGTTGGGCATTTCGCAATATAAGGGATGTGCCGGCTGACGGCATATGTATCGAACCTGTAGTAACAATCCCCTATTTTATCACTCTTAAAGTATTTTTCATATCTCTCATCCTGTTATTCAACTCTCCAAACATCTTTGTAATTCTTCCCATCATCCTCTCCTCCAAAGCATAAATGAGACCCTTAAATCTTGTAATCTTCTCACGATCCCTAACTTCTTTCTCTTGTTTTTCTTTTTCTTCCTCTTTTTCCGCTTCTTCTTCTAATAAGTTTTTTTTCTTCGTATTCTTAAGCCACCTCCAATTCCTTCTTAACTGGCCACAACTTTATCTTCATCATCCAAAAAATGTTCTAGCTTCTGCATACATTCCTATCATTTTTCTTTCGTGGTTGGTTTTAATATTCCACAGATTATAATCTATATTAAAATAAAATCAAAATTAGTTTAATCATGACGAATTGAAATAGATTAATTAATAAATAATACACTTACCCCTTTGTCTATCCACTCTTTGACTTTATCATGCATGCGCATTCCAGCTTGTGATATGAGATAAATAATGGATTTATAAGTCCATACATGCATAGTTAATGGAATATTAAAATGACACTTAAATCGGCAAGAAAAATGAATCAATACGGAAGTTAAACATAAAATTTAACTTGTAAACCAAACGGAAACCCTAATAATGATTCTTCTGTCTCCTTCTCGCATGCTCGATTAGTTGCTACCTTCATCACTATATTCTTCTTTAATGATTTAATCATATTCTCAAAAGAAACTCTCCCCCAAGGATGGTTATTAAATCTTGCGAAATTACTTACTAAGGCAAAGGTAGAAGGCTATATCAAAGTCTTCCTCTCTTGAGAACACATGAATGCCTCAATAAGGTATACAATAGGGCAAACAATTTCTTGTGATACTATCTTTATGCATATATTAGCAAGACAATTAATATTATTATTGGCTGTTAATAATGAAAGTCACTTATATATATTATGTTTATTGATTTTGTTTGAATTAATATATTATGTTATATAAATGCATTCATGATAAAGTCCAGAATCTTAACTTGTGCTTTTTGAAGACATGATAAGAATCATATTGATTGAGACTCAATTTGCATAAATTTTAAGACACGAACTATTCGTTGTCATAGGATCTCAAGAATGGACATTGATGATTCGAATATACAATCGCATTGTTCATCAGGTAAAGTGTTTAGGGTAACCGATCTCATGACCATTGGTATTGGTGGAACATCATGATGATTATGTGGGAGCTTAATAGAGATATAGACTAAGGGTAGCAAACGTGACACTCAGATAATTCTCAATGATAATTACTACTAACTGTTAATGACAATTATCGAGTGGCTAGATCTAGTCCTCAAACATGAGATCACCATGGTATCTTATGTGCAAGGTCTCATAATTTGACATCATTCAAATTGGACGTAGCTAAAGGTGAACATGGGGTGAACAATTGGGCATTAAATATTGTACATGAAGGTTGTGAGTGATCAAGAGGGAATCGATCATTTTCATATTTGGAAATAGATCCTATGAATTATATAATTTATTGAACAATAAATCCTTGCAAAGTAGTATGGTATGAAAATGAGTTTTCTGTAAATCCACTGTTGATGTTCAATAAAGATATAATAGTTCATATTATTTTTCTATTAGAGTTTAATAGTTAAATCAAACCTTGGGACGAATAGGGATATTAGAAAAATGGAAAGATTATTATTTTAAATTTACTATAGTCATAGAAGGTTTTTTTGCAAGATGATACTTCTCATTTCCCGGGTAGTCTTAACTTGGAGGTTAAGTTATTTAATCACGAGATGATTAAATCAACTATTTAATTTAAAATATGTTTTAAATTAAATGAATTTAATTTTGAATTAAAGAAAATTATAAAGTGTTATGAAACTCTCCTTTCAACATTATGTAGAACTTAATTGATCACACACACAAAGATTTGATAGTAACTCAGTTTATCATTAATCGGAGAAAATGGAAAAGTAGACTATTTCTATTTTAATGGTAAAATGGTAATTTACTTATAGTTTGACTATAAGGGCAAAATAGTAATTATAAATTTGTTAAATTTAATGTCGTGCAGCTATACTAACACAGCTATGTGTGACATTAAGAATGAACTTTTATTTAATTATAAAAGGAGTCCTCAAGGTTTATATTAATATTTAGACATTAAAACGTTAATGAACCAAATTATAAATTGAATTTTCGTGGGTCAAATTAATCAAAGAGTTGATTAAAATCCACAAGCATTAGCCCATGAAAGTGGATGGCCATGTAGAATGGGTATTGACCCATTGTTTTCTTAATTAAGTTAAGAAAACGTTTACTACAAGGAAACCTAATGTGATTAGAAAAATTTAAACCTAGTCAAACATTATAAATATTTCACTAAGTGGCCGAAAACCCTAAGGCATCTCCTCCTCCTCTTGGCCGAAATTAGTAGAAAGAAAAGGGAGGATTTTTTTCATCCCTTTCCCCGAACCTTCTAATTCATATGTTGAATCTAAATGAAGAAAATTAACTGAGGGAACGAATTTTATGGTTTATGGTTAGAAGATGAGCACATGCACATCTTAAATTTTATTTTCAATCGGATTGAAAGAAGAATTATACTGGTTTGCTCATTAAGTTGAAGTAACCCTTTAACTTAAACTTGAAATTTAAATTCATGAGATCTACTATGTCTTATGTAAAGAAACTATATACATGATATTTATTGTATGATCAATCTTGTTTATGGAATTATGCTATAATTAGGAGTACATCCAAAAATTTTAAATTGTTATTTCCGATTTGGCATATGTATGAATTCCTAACAATGGTGTCATATCGGAAAAACACATGTTGATTGTCTTAGTATTTTTCTTGGATTTTCTTAGTTCTATAGTTCCATATATATTTTTTCTAATGAAATCTTGAATCAAGATCTTTTTTGAATCAATGAAGAATGGGATTGGTATTCAATCCTACTGCTGAATAGTAGAGGCCGCTGCTACCGAACAATAGTGGGTGCCGCTGCCAAGAGGCAGTAGGTGTGCGGCAGCCGGGCAGGGTGCACTAAATGCTATCTATGGTGGTAGCAATGACGGCAAAAGTCGTCGTGAAAACCCTAATTCAATTAAGTCATTTTTGGACGCATTCCTAAATTTTGTAAAGTCTAATATTTTATTTTATTTATTAAAATATGATTTTGATTATACAATTGATGATTGGATTATATATTTGATATATTATTAGAAAGTGAAATAATATAAATTATTTATACGGATTTTATTATTATATCAAACATAAAATCAATTAAATTTCCTTAAATAGTTCATAGTGAATGTAATGTGATTTTAAATTTTATTTTTGCATGTTTCATAAGTTTATAAGTAGATCTAAAATAGGTAATTTTGTATAATAATTTTTATCATTTTGGAAACAACCCGATTAGAAAACTTTACAAACATGAAAAGTTGATATTTTTGGCAAGTATCATTAAGGTGCTAAGGATGATAATTTTAATGGTTTGCTTGTGCTTGAAATAATTAAAATTTACTAAAAACGACTCAATAAGAGTAGATTAGAGCTAATGATTTGTATAAATTCCATGAACATAGCATTATCATGAATCAAAAGATGAAACACTAATAACATACGAATGATTAAAACTGTTTTAACATGTTAATGCATTAGATGTATATAATTTTAAGTTGTTAAATGTACATTATCATGATATGTATACATATGCTTAGTTAAATATGTATTGCATCATATTTAAGAACTATGAGATAGTGCACGACATATATATATATATATATATATATATATATATTTGTTTACGATGAGACTGTAACTCAAATCCTTACTTTGATAATATTGAGTTGTAATTGGTCATGAAATCATTTCATGACTTACCTTCCGAACATTATAAATCATGTCATATTTGTAATAAATATAAGTTGGATACAGACACATGGGACTTACATTTGATATAGGTATGCATGTATATTATCTTAGCATAAGATGCATGACAGAGTAATGATGTCATTCTAGATAGGTACATGGACACATACATGTATTAGTATAGCACCTTATTTTTTACAAGAATGTTTGGATCAAGGTCAACTAAGAAAATATAATTAGCTACTAACACGTGGGATTATTTTTTTTAAAGGTAAGATAAAAGAGTTACATGAGATATAATTGTAAAAGAGTTTCCAACCTTCCATGTTTATTATGATTGGCTACAGACATGTGAGAGCTGTAATGTTTGAAGGTTAGATCCTTTTCCTACAAAGAAAAAACTTTTTTCCTCGTTTTATATTAATAAGGTGAATATCATTTCGTAACGAAATAGTGAGAGATATCGAAAATTTTATTTTTTATAACATTTTTGATTGCTAATATTATGTCCATATTTGCTTATGTTATTGTTTTTTGTTTTTATGTGTTTTGTAGCTTGTAATGTCTGACAAACTAAAGTTGATTCTTTACCAAAATAAGTTGGTTGAAACCAACTTTAGAGACTGGTATAGAAATCTGAGAATTGTTCGTAGATATGAGCCTTTGTCTGACGTTCTAAATCAGTTAGTTATATAGGTCTCACCTAAGGGATTAGATGAAGAAACAATGCCGGCATGGAATAAGTGGATTAAGTGGATTGGCTGGAGTGAGATAATGAGGCGTAATGCTTTATGTTTACATCAATGAACAATGAGCTCCAAAAGCACTATGAGAGATTCCATGCTGATGAGATTATCGATAACCTTAAAGTTGTTTACGATGTAGATACTCGTAACCAAAGCTGAGATATCTAAGGCATTATTTTGGTTGAAGATGGTTGTAGTGAACATGTGATGAAGATTATTACCAATATTGAGCAACCGGAGAATATAGGGTTGGTAATAGATTCTAAGTTAATCAATAATTTGGTTTTGTAATCACTTCACGATTCATTTGCTTTGTTTGTGCTCAACTTCTATATGAATAAAATGGAAGTTGAGTAATATGATTTGCATACTATGCTACAAACGGCCAAAAAATCCCTAAAAAAGGATAAACTTGTGTTACTTATGGGAAGTTCTTTTGGAGGGAAGGACAATGCCAAGCTTAAGAAAGAAGGCGAGAAAGGGTTCCCAAGGTAAACAATGATGATGGAAAGACAAAAAAAAGTAAAAACGGAAAGTGTTTCCACTATGGAAAATCTGAACATTAGAAGAAGAATTGCTAGGAGTATCTTGGAAGCCTAAAAAAGCATAGTGATGGTGCTTCAAGTGTGTTCATGAATGAGGATAATTTTTCTTGCAATGATTTTTCTACTTGGGTTAAAGATGTCAATTGTGATTCTCATATTTGTTATAATGTGTAGAATCTAATAAGTAGACATATTTTGAAGAAAGGAGAAGTCAACCTATGAGCTGGAAATGGAGCAAAAGTTTATGCTTTAGCTATAGGCACTTACAGTTTGGTTTTACCTTCAGACTTGATTTTAAATTTGAGATATTATTATTTTGCATGAAATTTAATAAGAAATATTTTTTTCATTTCTTGACTTGATAAAGAAGGGTTTGCCTTTTCCAACAAGGATAATAATGGAAGTGATTTCTTAAATAATAGTGTTTATGTCTTGAATTTAAACAATGAAACTTACCTCAATATTGAACAGATTAAGAAAAGAAAGTTTGATGTGAATCAAACATACATATTGCATTGTCGGTTAGGTCATGGATACTTAGATCCACTCGATTTAGAATCGATGCCAACTTACGAATCATGTTTGTTAGGTAAGATGATCAAATCCCCTTTTAGTGGAACTAGAGAAAGACAAACCGAGTTGTTGGACCTAGTATATACTCAATGTCGTGCTTGAGAGGAGAAATCAAACCCTTTTGGAGATGATTTGGTCCATGATGAATTTTACCGATTTATCTCTATTATTTTGGGGATACACCCTAGAAACCTCTGCTTATACCATAAACATGATTCCTTAAAAATTTATTTCTTCGACACCATATGAGATTTGGAAAGCCAGAAGAGAAAGCTTTAAAGACATTCACATATGGGCTTATCATGCCTATGTTAAGATGAAAAAAGCAAAAACATTGGAGGTTAGGTCCAAAAAATGATATTTTGTTAAGTGTCCAAAGAAAACTTTGGGATAAGGAATAGTGAGAGTAAGATTGTTGCCACAAACGTCATCTTCTTAAAGAAGGAATTCATTTCTGAAAGGAATAGTGAAAGTAAGATTGAACTTGATGAAGTTTAAGAGCCCAAAATGACATTTGAATTGGATATCCTATTACCTCACAGTTTTTGGCTAAGGCACCTCCAAAAGAGAACACCATTAAACCTCAAAGTACACAACAAGTTAGTAGATCTAGTAAAATGACTAGTGGGCCAGAGCGTTACTAATTTCTAATAGAAAATGCTAGTAATGGGCCAATCATAGATGATGATTCTAACTTATTCTGAGGTAATTAATGATCGGATTCTGAGAGATGGCTGGAAGCCATGGAATCCGAGATGGATTCCATGTATGTCAACCTAGTGTAGGAGTTGGTGCATGCTCTTGAAGGACTAGTTCCTATAGCATGCAAATGGGCTTTTAAGAAGCAAATCGAGGTCGATAGAAAAGTCAAAACCTATAAGCCTAGACTAGTTTTAAAGGGGTATAGACAAAGATAATGGATTGAATGTGAAGAAACCTTCTCACCTGTTGCAATGACTAAATCCATTTAGATATTGCTTGCCATTACAGCATACCATGATTATGAAATCTGGCAAATAGAGGTGAATATAAACTTCTTAAATGGGTACCATGAGGAGGATGTGTATATGATACAACCTGAAGCTTTTATGAACAAGAAAAACACAATGAAGTTATGTAAGTTGTAAAGGTCAATATATGGCCTATAACAAGAATCTCGGAGTTAGAACATTCAATTCTATGAAATGATCAAATCGCTTGACTTCATAAAGAATGAAGATGATTCATGTGCGTACAAGAAAGTTAGTGAGAGCTTATTTCTTTTATCGTTCTATACATGGATGACATACTACTCATTGAGAATGATATAGGTATGTTCCAATCTACAAAATTGTGGTTATTAAAGAAATTTCTCCATGAAATATTTGGGTCAAGCAACCTATATTTTAGGAATAAAGATCTATAGAGAAAAATCTAGAAGGCTGATGGGCTTAACCCAGTCAACATACATAAACAAATTGTGAAAACGATTTAGCATGGAAGATTCCTAGAAAGGACTCCTGCCAATGAGTTATGGAATCTACCTATCTAATAAGATGTCTCCTAAGACACAATCAGAGAGCGATAGCATGAGTAAAGTACCTTATGCTTTGGCACTAGGATCTATCATGTACGCTATGTTATGTATAAGGTCAGATGTTGTCTATGCTCTAAGTGTTACAAGCAAGTTTCAAGGTATTCCTAGTCAAAAGCATTCGATTGCTGTCAAGAACATTCTTAAGTACTTGAGAAAAACAAAAGAATGTTCTTGATTCATGGAGTTACTGACTTGAAATTTGAGGATGTCATATACTCTAGTTTTCAATCAAACATTGATGATAGCAAATCAATTTCAGTTTTCATTTTCACGATCAATGCTAGAGTGGTTAGTTGAAAGAGTACCAAACAAGAAACGACTGCGGAATCAATCCACCACTGAGGCCGAATACATTGGATATTCAAAAGTAGCAAAAGAGCCAGTTCGGATGAAAAAGTTCAAAATTGAACTTAGTATGGTTTCAAGCATTATTGACCATGTAGTAGTGTATTGTGATAATAATGGTACAATAGCACAAGAAAATGAACTAATGACTCATCAAAAATCTAAGCACATGATGCATCATTATCACCTCATATGAGATATAATTTGAAAATGGGACATCAATATAAAAATGGTCAACAAAAATAACAACATTGTAGATCCATTCACTAAGGAACTTTCCCAATAGAAGTTTCATCGCCATCTTGACAATATGAGAATAAGATTTAAGAGATCATTGGCTTTAGTGTAAATGAGAGATTGAAAGTGTATGCTCATCAAGCCAATTGATTTTTAACCTAATAGGACAAACAACTTTATGTGATATTATCCATATGCATATGTTAGCAAGATATTTGTATTAATTGTTATTTATGAGAGTCAGTTATTATTTATCATGTCTATTGATTTTATTGGAATAAATATATTATGTTTTATAAATATATATCATAATAAAGTTCAGTGTCTTAAGTTAGGCGCTTTGGAAACTATGATGATAATGGGGCTAGTGACTTGTGGCTAAAAAAATGATGGAAAACATGTAACAAAGTCCTAAAGATTTATGGAGTAAGATTATGAGAGATATCATTAAAACTTCTTACAACTCAAAGTAACTAACATGGACCAAATATCATTGTGTTGAACCCTTTGCTTTATTTTCACCACCTTTATAACACCAAAAACTCTACTTGAAACTCTTTTAATTTTTTTTTCCTTCTTTCACAAACTTGCACATCAATGATAATTCAAACATTTATCCAAGAGCTTGATACGATTAATCAAATGCCTTGGAGGATCGTTTTACTAGCCAATTTCATTTATAAAAAAAAAATTTACTACACCAAAATTCTTGTCGAATATGCTAGAAATATGTCTATTCAATGCTAACTCCATTACATCTTTAGAACAAGGGTGAAGACATAATTATACTCTTGTTAAAATGTATGAAGATGTGTTACCAAAGAAGAAGTTTAAATGAAGACTCAAATTGGCTTACTTGAGGGATATTCTTATGAGGACATCAAAAAGGGAAACTGACCTATTTTGGCAACGGTCGTAAATCTTGATGCTTTTATCATTTTCCAAGTGGTGCTCGTTCAGCCATTCGTTTCAACAATCCTCCAAGAAAATTCGAGCATTTAACCATGCATATTAAATTTAAATAGTATTCAACATAAGGAAACCTAAGTATTTCAATCATCCTAATATGCATATTTCAAATATCGAAACCCAGGCTATTGAGCAAAAATATTTAAGTATAATTATCATACAAATATATTACCAATGAATAATAGGAAGATCTACATCAATATTCCTAATCAATCAAAGCTATAACTTTAAAGTCTAGTCTCATCATAGTTGTTAGAAGTATCCTAACACTCAAAACAACACAAACCAACAAAGTCTAACAAAGGTAAAAAGAAATTTCAAAATTTTAAATCTTTTTTTTAACACTAAAGAAAATAAAATTCATAATCAAAATCTTTCCCCCACACTTAATCTTTACATTGTCCTTAATAGAAAACTGATCCATTCATGAAATGGTTAATAGTAGAAGAAAATATGAGGAGGCAAAGAAACAAAAAACAAAACAAAACAATAAGAAAGAATGAGGAAGAGAAAGCAAATCTAATTATCGGGAGCTTTCCAAAACTGTAGTAATCCTCCATCCATTGGGTTGCCTCCCAAATAGCGCTTGGTTTAGTATCATATGTATGACTTGTAGCTGTATTTATCCCTAAAGAGTCTATGGATCATAAAGAAGTATCTCCTTCATATTTTGCACTCAAAAGATTCATAATAAGGTGTTAATTTATGTCTATTCACTTTGAACTCCCTTCCCATATTCAAGCTTTGAATCTCAACTAGCCATAAGAAAAAAACATTAGTAACAACAAATAGTCCAATCGAAGGAAAACATAACTTACCTAGAAATAACATAAGGTGTGAATGTAGTAGAATAATGTTTTGTCCAACGACAAAGTTCTTCCTCTGAATCATCTTATCATGGAAAGCTTTATTTTTCTCCTTATAGATTTGTGAACTCTCACCGTCACTAATCTAATATCCTCAAGTTCATTTAGTTGAAGTTTCCCTTTTTCACCAGGCATATCTATCTTCATGTTAGATTCCTTAACTACTAAAATGCTTTATGATCTAGTTTAACCGGTATGTGACATGCCTTACCATACACAAGCCGAAATTGTGACATTCTTATTAGTGTTTTAAATACCATCCTATATGCCCAAAGTGTATCATCAAAGTGGAAATTCCCATCCTTCCAATTAGGATACACAATGTCCTCCAAAATAGATTTGACATCCTAGTTTAAAACTTCAACTTGTCAACTAGTTTGTGGGTAGTATGACATGGACTCCTTATATGTAATGTAGTATTTCTTCAATAAAGATTCAAATAATCTATTATTAAAATGAGTACCTCCATCGCTAATTATAGCTCTTGGCAATCAAAACTGTGTAAAGATGTAAGCTTTCACCAAATCTACAACAACTTTAGAACCATAAGTTCAGAAGGCTTTTGTTTCCACCCATTATGACTCATAATCAACAGCAAGAAGTATGTAAGGATTATCATATGAAGAGGGAAAGGATCCCATAAAATCACTACCCCAAACATCAAATATTTTAACAATAAGTGTAGGTGTTTGAGACATTTGATTTTGTGGACCTAAGTTACATGTTCTTGGACAACGGTCACATGATTTACAATAGAGGAATGCATCATTGAATAATGTCGACCACTAAAATACAGTCTCAATTACTTTGGGAGCTGTCCTTTTTGCTCCAAATTGTCCACAACATGTATAAGAATGAAACAAAGTTAGTGTAGATGGAAATTCATAATTAGGTACATATCTTCTTATTAAGTGATTGGCACAATACTTCCACATATATGATTCATCCCAAACAGATTGATTGGTGGTGTTCTTATCCTTTTGAGAATGAGTTAGATCATCATGCATCTTCTAGGAGACTAATTAATTTTTTTTGTCAACATACTAGGGTACTAAAGCTTCCATGTAAAGGGAGAACATCTTGATCATGAATAAGATGACTAAGGTGGTATGCAACAATGTTTCCACTCCCTTTTTTATCTTTGACTTCTAGATCAAATTCTTGCAAGAGAAGTATCCACCTTATAAATCTTGGCTTCAAATCTTTCTTAGTGAGCAAGTATCTAAGACTTGCATGATTAGAAAATACAATTACTTTAGTACTAATTAGATAAGAGCGAAATTTTTCTAAAGCAAAATTAATAGCCAATAGCTCTTTCTTGACTGTGGAGTAGTTAAATTGTGTATCATTTAAGATTCGGGATGCATGATAGATGGCATGAAAAGGTTTTCCAACTCGTTGTCCCAATATAGCCCCCTACGAAATAATCACTTGCATGACACATTAATCCAAACAAACGGCTCCAATCAGATGGTCGCATAATGGGAGCCATTGTCAAGACCTCTTTAAGCTTCTCGATTGCCTCTCTGCATTCTTCACTGAATTTGAACATTATCTCCTTATGTAACAATCTACATAAAGGTATGGCGATCTTTGAAAAATCCTTAATGAATCTTTAGAAAAAAACCTGCATGTCCAAGAAAAGAACAGACCTCCCTCACACTTGTGAGAGGTGGTAACGAATGTACAAGATTGATCTTAAATTTATCTACTTCTATTCCCTTAGAAGATATAATATGGCCTAAAACTATATCTTGATCTACCATAAAATGATATGTTTTCCAATTAAGGATAATATTAGTTTTCATGCATCGCTTAAGAATAAGTGTAAACTTGTTTAGATATTGATTAAAAGAGTCACTATAGATAATAAAATCATCTATAAAAATCTCTAAGATTCCTCCAACATAATATGAAAACATACTAACCATATACCGTTGATAAGTAGCAAGAGTATTGAAAAGGCCAAATGACATGTGTCGATAAGAAATGTGCTTAAGAGGAAAGTGAATGTTGCCTTTTCTTGGTCCTCTAGTACATTCACAATCTGATTATAACCTGAATAATCATCAAGAAAATAATATTGAGCATGACTAGTTAATCTCTCTAACATCCAATCTATAAAAGTAAGGGAAAATGATCTTTGCGAGTTGTAGAGTTGAGTTTTCGATAACCAATGCAAACCTGCCACCCTGTTTGCACATGTATTGGTACTAAATCATTCTCATCATTTTTCACCATAGTGACACTACATTTCTTTTGAAAAAATTGGATCATGCTGACCCACTTGCTATTTAATACAGGAGCATTGAAAAGACCAAATGGCACGCATCTTTAAGCAAACATGCCAAAGGGGCAAGTGAATATTATGTTTTCTTAGTCCTTTGGTGCAATCACAATATGATAATAAGCTGAATAACAACTAACAATAATAGTGAGCATAACCAACCAATATTTTTAACATTCGATCTACAAAAGGCAAGAAAAAATGATCTTTGAGAGTTATAGAGTTGAGTTTTCAATAATCAATGCAAACCCACCACCCTATTTGCACTAGGGTTGGTACTAAATTATTCTCTTTATTTTTTACCATAATAATGTTCGATTTCTTTAAAACAACTTGGACTATGCTCACCCACCTTCTATCTAACATAGGATATATCACCCCAATATCTAGCAACTTCCAAATTTCATTATTCACAATCTCCATCATAGAAGGGTTAAATCGACATTGAGCTTCGCTTATTGGTTTTGTTCCCTCCTCAAGCAAGATTCAATGCATATACATTAAAGGGTTGATTCCTTTTATGTCAGTTATTGTCCATCCAATAGCTTTTTTGTGGTATTTCAACATAGAAATGAGTTTCTCCTCTTCTAATTATGTGGGTTTTTTTGCAATTATTACGAGCAACATGTCTTTCTTTTCTAAGTACACATATTTTAGATGTTCAAGTAGAGGTTGTATCAACATAGATGTTGACTTGTTCTCATGTCAAGAACATAGAAATCAACTAGAAATATTAGATTATTGATCTGCACCAAAACATCTTCCAAAATACCTTTTGGAGAAGTATTAGATCGATCGACAAGTTAAATAACTACACTAGTTTTCTTAAGTGGACCAAGATTTAACAAAATATAAATAAAGTAAGGCATAGCTTTCTCATACCTGGTATTATCGATTGTGCATGAGATGGTGAAACTACCTGAATCATTGTATTTTGGTGGAAATTTTCTTTGCAAAACAATTGACACATTTTTCCCCACTTTTATCGCTTTGTTATTTTTTAGCTTGCATTTGTAGGTGCATAACTCCTCGAAAATTTTTTGGATAACATGTTACTTGTTGAATGTCATCCAAAAGAGGTATGTTCACTTTTACTTTGCAAAAAGTTTTGAAAATCTCTTTCTTATGTTCTTCCTTCTTAGATTTTGCAAATCTACTTGAAAACGGTAAAGAAGAAACATTAGTAGAAATTGAAATTTTAGAATTTATCTTATGTGATACATCCGCTTCTTTGGAAACTATAGTTTCATTTATCTCAAAGGCATGATTACTTTCTTGAATTAATTTCACTTTCGTTTTAGCAAAATATTTTGGTGCCCTTGGAGCTTCCTTAAGTTATATCCCTCTTTTTAAGGTAATGGCACTTGTATTCTCTCTTAGATTAATGACAGTTTGAGAAGGTAATTTCTCAGATCTTTGTACTTCCAATCTACCCACGGTATTAGCCATTTGACTCACCCATGTCTCTAAATTTTTCATAGTTATCTTGGCTTCCTGTTAAAATTGCAAAGTGTTAGTAGCTAAAGACTTAACTAAGTCCTCAAGAAATATACTTGGATTTTGAGACATGGAGTGTGACTGTGGTTGATATGATTATTGCATCTTTGGTTGATTAAACAACCAAGTGGATGACTAAAGTTTGTATTGGGAAGAAACTTGTTAAAAATTTCTTACATAACTAAAATTTTGCTAATCCCTCCATCCAACATGGTAAGTGTTAGAAAAAATATTATATTTCAAATGTTGTTGCCCTTGAAATTCTTCTAAAGCATTGGCTTGTTCCAAATTATTCTTTTGCAAAGATGGGCATATATAAGTTGTATGACCTACCATAAAACATACTCCACACACCTTCGTTTGAATAGTGCCAGTAACCATTTTTTGAACTAGTGAAGTGAGGTTGGCAAGTTGTTGCTCATTATTAGATGTAGCAACCTCATTCACTTTCATTGGGGGTGGTTCTAATTAGCTGGTAAATTGTTGAGAATTAGTCGTGATCATTATTATCAAAGCCCTTATGACTTTGGGTCTCTTGTCTAGTAAAGTGCTTCCACTTGTGGTATCAATCATACTTCTTTCTATTGGCATAAGACCTTCATAAAAATATTAAAGGAAAAGCTTCTCACTAATTTGATGATGAGGGCAGCTTGCACATAGCTTATTGAATTATTCCCATTATTCATATAAGGTTTCTCCACTGTATTATCATATACCATATATCTCCTTCTAATGATTGTAGCCTTAGAATCACTTGTGGAAGTGGGAACCGATGGCGGAGTGAAATGAGTTCTTTTGATCTTAGTTGTATCTCGGCTTCATACGAATATTTATTTGTTCTTTATGCATTAAACAACTACCTAAGAGATGAAAAAGAAAAACTTAGTAAAAGAAATAGTAAAATAGAGAATAACAAATAATAAATAAATTAGAGAAAACAATTCCTGGTGACACAGTACCAAAGTTGATACTAATCACACTAATTAAATCCCTGCATGGAATGGTATCATTATTGAGTTTAGTAATAAGCAATGGTGATTATTTCTAATTTATTTATTGATTAAATTAAAACAAAACTCTAAAGTGACCTAAAATAAAATACAATTCCAAAACATACCTAGACCTAGTATAACAAACAAACTAATGACGATGATTTAAAACCTAAGAGGGGTTCTCAGATTAAACTGATACGTAAATAAAGAAAAAGAAAATCAAATTAAAAAAATAGAAATTAAGCAAAGATATTTAAGATGAAAAATAATGATTAAAAAATGGTTAAAGAATCATTTTCCACCACTAAATATGAGATCTAATCAACTAATTAGAATTATCTTTCACTCTCTTTTAAATATAATAACCCTAAAATAAATCAAAAGCTTAATTTTTTCAATATTTCCTTACTTGTTCATTAAGTAAAATAAGTTCTTTACTTAAGCTCTTTCTATTAAATAACCTCGAATAAGCTCTCAAATTTTAATGTAATCTAAGTAATAAAAAAGATAGGTTAAATAAAAAATTAAGTACACAAGCTCGATTAATTTATCTTGAGTTATATCATCTACGTATAATCAACTGAAAATATCTCATAATCAATGAAAAATTTATGGTACTCATGTTTAGGAAATTCTAACAAAACGAATCAAACTCCTAAGCTCATAATCAAATCATTATCATATTTATCTAATTGCACATCTTAAATAAATAACATAATAATTTATTATATTATAATCAATGGGACATAATAAATTCAAAAGAGAGTTAAGATAATTCTAAATTAATTCACTGAAAAGTATCCCAAGGCTTTGCTACTCATAGAAAATAAACTAACAGTTGAATTCATAGAAGAAACTAAACCAAAGGATAAAAAGAGTCAGGAGATGGAATCATGTTAACTATACGATTAATGCCCTTAAGTAGAGCTTCTTTTTCTTTAGCCGACTGCTTCTTTTCTTCTTTGCGCCGTTTTAGCGCGTTGGCTGTGCTGAGTCCCCTTTCTTCGTGCGCCGAAACTTTACTTTTTATCTATTTATAAGCCTCTACCCTCTTTCAATTTCATACAGAACTATGCGTTTTCTTTTGCTTTCACTATTCTTTTTCATGCAGCCCTAGAAAACATTTGCGCTTCTTTTTTAAATCTCACCAGTACTCTTTTTAATTTTTTGTTTTATTACTATCTTATAACCTTAAATTCGCCTCCTGATTACCTTAAGCTTCAAGCCTTCTTTATTTTTATTTTTTTCTTATTCCTTTTTCTTTGTCTTTGGCCAATCACTCTTTCTTTTTCATTTATCAATTTTCATAGAACCTTCTCTTCTTTTCTTGCCCCTCATTTTTTAACTAATTGCACTCAAGGCCTCCAAATACTCCTTTGCTCCATTTTTTCCCTTTCAACTTCTTTTTATCTTTTTTCTCCCAAATTTCCTACAAAACATAAAAGAAGCTAATAAAGAGTAAAGAAAAAAAAAAATCTTAGTAAATTTATGAAGATAAATAATATAAAAGTAGTGGTAAATTAAACACTTATCAGGATGCTTACTAAAGACTAATGGCACCGTACGTAATACTTCGATAATCTTCAATGGTAAAAATACTAACTATTAATGAAAATTATTTAGTTACTATATTTTATGTGGTCTTTAGACTTAAGATCACATGGTATCTTATATCCCGGTTTTATGTTTTGACAGTGTTCCAATAAGCCTTAGCCAAAGGTGAAAACAGGGTGAAACGTTACGTATAAGATATTATACATGAAAGTTATGAATGATCAAGATGGAATATATCACTTCCGTATTTAGAAATAAGTCTTATAAATTATATTCTTTATTGGATAGGAATCTTTGTAAAGTAGTACAGTATGAAAATAATTTCAATAAATTCATTGTCGATGTTCATTACATATATAATTTTTCATATGATTTGTATATTTGAGATTAACAGTCAAACTATGCTCTCCGATAAATCAGGATATTGCAAGATGAAAAGATTGTTTATTATAGTCATAACATATTCTTTTGGAAGATGATAACTTTTCATCTCTCGGGTAGTCTTGACAATTTGTTAGAAGTCAATCTTGACTTGCATGTTTAGTTATTTAATCATGAGATGATGAAACTAACTGTTTAATTTATATTGAGTTTTAAATTAAATTCAATCATAAAATGTTATAAGATCCTCCTACCGGTGTGATGTAGAACCTAATAGGTCGCAAATTAAGATTTGAAAATAACTCTATTTAGATTGATTAGAGAAAAAGTAAAAACATATCATATTAATTTTAAAAATAAAATCATAATTTGACTTATAGTTTGACTATAAAGTAAAATGGTAAATTATTAATTTGTTGAATCTAATATTATACAGCTCTGCTAGCAGAAGTAAATATGACATTAATTTAATTAGAAATTAATAAACTATATTGGAACTTTATTTAATTATAAGAGGTTCCTAAGATCCGTAATTAACAGTTGGATGTTAAAGGGTTAATAGGCCGAGCTGTGAATCGGATTTTTACAGGTTAAATTAATAAAATGGTTGATTAAAACACATGGAACATGAACCCATGAAGTTGTGTAAGCTTCATAGGTTCATATATGAATTTAAACAAGCATATCGAAGTTGGAACATTTGTTTTGATGAAACAGTTAAATCTTTTTACTTCATTAAGAATGAAGATGATTTATTTGTTAACAAAAAGCTAGTGGAAGCTCTCTTGCTTTTATCATTTTATATGTAGATGACATACTACTCATTCGGAATGATGTAGGAATGTTATAGTCTATCAAGTTATGGTTTTCAAAGAATTTCTCTATAAAAGATGTGAAGCAACATATATTTTAGGAATTAAGATTTATAGAAATAGGTCTAAGAGTCTGCTTGGCTTGACTCGACCAACATACATAGTTAAGGTATTAAAACGGTTTAGCATGGAAGATTCCAATAGAGAACTCTTGCCAATAAGTCGTGGAATCTCTCTCTCCAAGAATATGGCTCCTAAGACACAACTAGAGAGAGATGATATGAAAGGAGTTCATTATGCTTCGACGTTAAGATCCATAATGTACACTATACTATGTATAAGACCGGATGTTGCCTATACTCTAAGTATTACGAGTAGATTTTGAGGCAATTCGAGATAAGAACATAGGATTGTTATCAAGAATATTCTTAAGTACTTGAGAATGATGAAAAAAGAGTTCTTGATTTATGGAGGATCCTACTTGAAAATTAAGAGATTCACAAATTTCAGTATTCAAATAGATGTTGATGATAGTAAATCAATTTCAAGTTTTGTTTTCATGCTCAATAGTGGAGCAGTTGGTTGGAAAAGTTCCAAATAAGAAACAACTATAGATTCTACTACTGATGTTAAATACATTGCAGCTTCAGAAGCAACAAAGGAGACGGTTTGGATGAAAATATTCAAAATTAAACTAGAATTAGTTTTAAGCATTGTTGATCTCCTAGTAGTGTACTGCGATAACGATGGTATGATAACCCAGTGAAGGAATTAAAGCCTCATCAGAAATTCAAACATGTACTTCGATGTTACTACCTCATCCAAGAAATAATTGGAATGAGAGACGTCAACATAGAGAGAATCGACACAGGTGACAATATAGCAAATCCATACACTAAGGAATTTTTCCTACATAATTTTGATCACCATTTTGATAAGCTTGGAATTAGATTCAGAAATGATTAGCTTTAGTGCAAATTGGAGATTGAAAGTATCTTTACGTGATACTATTATTATTCAAATATTAGCAAGATAATAAATATTATTATTAATTATCATCATATAAGTTATTTACCATATTTATTATTATTGATGGAATTAATATCTTATATTCTATAAATGCATATATAATGAAAAAATTCAGTATTTTAAGTTATGCACTTGAATCCAGGATAGATATTATGTTTATTGAGACTCAAGTAATTTAAAACTTAATATACAAATTGTTCATTATCGTACAATCATTAAGAATATATATTGATGATCCGGAAAGACAATGACATAATTCATCACCTAAAATATTTAGGGTGGCCGTTCTCATGACTATTGGTATTAGTGAACTATGATGATGATTGTGTGAGTGCTTAATAGAGACTAAGGGTACCGAACGTGATACTTAGAAAATTATTAATGGTAAGAATATTAACTATTAATGAGAATTATCTAATAATTATATTACATGTGGTCCTTATACCTGAGATCACTATAGTATCTTATGCTCTGGATTTTACACTTTGACATCATTTCAATAAGTCCTAGCCAAGGATGACAATGGTGTGAAATGTTGGGTATAATATACATGAAGGTTACAAGTAATTGAGATGAAATCCATCACTTCCGTATTTGAAATAAGTCTTATGAATTATATTCTTTATTGAACAAGGAATCATTCTAAATTAGTATGGTATGAAAAGAGTTTCAATAAATCTATTATTGATGTTCATTAAAGATATTATGTTTCATATGATTTAACTATTAGGGATTAATAGTCCAATGATGCTCTATTAGTAATCAGGACATTGGCAAGATAGAATGATTGTTTATTCTCATCTCCCAGTAGTCTTGACTTAGGTTTAGTTTATTTAATCATGAGATGATTAAATTAACTATTTAATTTAAAATATATTTTAAATTAAATAAATTTAATTATGAATTAAATAAAATCATAAATTATTATGAGATCCTCCTACCAATATGATGCATAACATAACCGGTCACACACATTAAGATTTGAAAGTAACTCAGTTAAATTCATCAAAGAAAAGGAAATACAGACCATATTGATTTTCAGTGTAAAATTGTAATTTGACTTATAGTTTAACTATAAGGAAAAATGATAAATTATTAATTTATTAAATCTAATATTATGTAGCTCTACTAAGAAAATGAAGTGTGACATTAATTCAATTAGAAATTAACAAATTACATTAAAATTTATTTAATTATAAAATATTCTTAAGGTTTGTAAGTAACAGTTGGGAACATTAAAGGGGTGATAAGCCAAACTATTAATTGTATTTTTGCAAGTTAAATTAATCAAATGGTTCATTAAAATACATGGGCCAAGAACCCAAGAAGTGGCTAACCATAGGGTGAGTTTAACTCATTATTTACTGAGGATTAAGTAAATCTTTGACTAGGTTAATAGGTAATCGAGTCAAAGTAGCAAGTTAACTATCAGATAACCTAAACCTAATGGAGGATTATATAAATCTCATTAGGGATGGCTGAAATAAGAGATCCCCTCTTCTCCTCTTGGTTGGAATTTCTAATAAGAGAAACATTAGTTTTGTCATCCATTTTCCCCTAGCTTTTCAATTCATGTGTTGAATGTTAAAGTAAAAAATTAACTAAATAAAACAGATCGTGTAGATAATGATTAAAGGAAGAACATGTGGAAGTATATTCTTCCAATAACTTGAATAAAATGTTATTAATTTATCTTACTTAGCTTGTCAAAATTGGTAATTATTTCTTATCTTGAAATTTTATTTTGATGAGACGTTACTGTACTTTCTATAAAATTAATATATTTGAGATATATGTTTACTGCATAATTGTTTTTTGCTTTGGATTTATGTTCTAATAAGATTCGATCCGAAATAATTTACCATATTCACTGCATGTATACATAAATCCTAACAAGAACAAATAACAATATGTTCTAGGTGGAGGATGTGTACCAATTTCAACTTTACGTGTCTTTCAAGCTAGATAATGATCGTAAGGTTTAAGATGTGACATACCCTATAATTGAGACATAAATTTCTTCATAGCAAGAGTTTATATATAGCCCTTTCTCGCTAATGTGGCCAAGCCTCTTATACCAAATGTCAGCATTAACTTTTTTTTTAATTGTATTTACCTCTCCTTTACAGAGGGAAGCTTGAATAAATTATAGAGAGTTCAAATTATTTCCTTTAGCAACTATTAGAGAGCTCCTGGTGAGCTTCCAATTACCTTCACTAAAGTGATTACTAGCTCTCATCATCAATCTGGCCATCATAAATCAAGTTGATATATATATCTAGAATATTTCTAACATCTTTAATTACTAACTTACTACCAATGTTGGTTTCCAACCAAATATTATTGATACCCATAATCTTGGTTGCACCATAGTTACCCATTCTAACATTCCCAAAATCACCACTAGTGTAGGATATAAGAAATTCATCATGGGAGATTACATGATGCAATAACCCAAATCAATTACCCAATCACTATCTTAAAAAAATAAGATTAACACACTCATTATCATAGACAATAATAATATTACCATTATTAGAGACCACATTGACCCCTTTTTCATTCTTATTACCCTCTCATTTCATATGTCTTGGCTTGTTAAAATGATAACATTTGAAGTTCTTTCTCAGTTTAGACTTGGATCTTCCATTGGAAGTATCCTTTTTATAATAATACCAAGAATTCCTTCTCTGACTTCTTCTATGCCTTTTTTTCATCATGAAAACCTTACAAGAATATTCATCCTTTTCTTTTTTATTTCCCTAACCTCTTCATTTAAGAAAACTATCATTAATCAAGTGTATGGTTAGTGTCCCATCTAGTATCAAACTGCTAACTATCACCACCAAAGTTTTTCAACTCTCATGAAAAGAGTTAAAAAGCAAAGATACTTGAATCTCATCATCAAGTTTCCTCTTCAATGCAACCAGTTTGTTCACAATACTCTGAAATTGATTTATGTGTGTAACCATGCTAGATACATCTCTATATTTCAAATTAACATGCCTTTTAATCAAAGTCATTTTGTTTCCTATATTCTTCTTCTAAAAAATACATTCTACATTTTTTCATAAAACATGAACTTTAATTTAATAACTAATTTCCTAGAAAATATTTTGATCCACACATCACCTAATGTTATCTATAGTTTTTCTACATAGGGCTTCCCATTCATCATAAGACTTATTAGCTGGTTTTTCTGAACCTGGATCAATTGGCATGTACAAATCATTGCAACATAACAAATCTTCCATCATGTGCTTCCAAGTGGATTAATTAGTTGAATTCAATTTTGATCATACTGTCAGTCCCATCCATTTTTAGAACATAAGAAAATTAATTCTAAGCAACCTTATTCTAATAACACTTGTTGAGAAAAAAACACCAAGAATACAATATTCTAGTACCGGAAATACTAGCATTTCCCCTCTTTAGGTTATAAAATAGGATAACTCAATTCAATCTTATCACTATGTATATATCAACCTCCAATCAACTATGCTCAACAACAAGATTTTTAGCACGGAAAATCTCTCAATGTGATGGAAAAAACCATGAGAGTTGTCTTAGTAGTCCACATCTCAAATCTTTCACTATAACAATAATAGGTTACGCAAAACTTTCTCAAAATCAATCTAGAAGCTCATTTCAAGATCGCAAATTTCTATTATACCATGCAAGTTGAACACTTTTGCTAATGTAATTAAAAGACTAAATATAAACGACAAAACCACAATTAATTTACTTTTTAATCCTAGTGTAGTTCAATATTTATAAATTTGTCCTATTTAGTTTTCGATCAACTTTTTTGTCGCATGTAGTTTCAATGAGGCTTCTTAGTCCATATGATTAAATTTTAGACAACAATGTTGATGTGATGCTGGCATAACATGCCACATCATTGAAAAATATATTTATTATTCTTCCACACTTAATCTTTCACTATTTTCACTTTTCTCCCCTCTTAATTTATTATTTTCTTTTAGATTTTTTTTCATTTTAAGAAAAATGTAAAAATAAGTATTATAAAAACTCATCTGATTTCTCGTAAAAAAATGGATCAAAACGGTATGATTTTCTTACTAGAAATCAATCGAATGATTTGATCTCTTTATAAGATACCCAAACATGATGGGCTCGATTCTTTGTGAGAAACTAGATCAGATCGATCCAATCCTTTATAAAAATGAGATCCAATCAATCCTATTCTTACTCTCGAAGAATTGGGCCTATCTGATTTGGATATTTCAAGGAGACATCGGCTCATTCGATTGATAAAGCTTTAAAAAATGGGACCATTTGGATCCATTTTTTAATGAGAAATCGGATGGGTTTTTTTACACTAATTTTCACTTTTTTTCTAAAAATGAAACATGAAAAATTGGGAGAAAATAAAAATTAAAATATTTTTTTGGAGAGAAAATGAAAATAAAAAAGATTAAGAATGACATAATAATAAATATTTTTTTAATGAAGTAATATGCTATGTCAATGCGTCATATCAATATTGTTATCTAAAATTTAATGATATAGATTAAAAAGTCTCATTTGGATTATATGTGAATTAAAAAGTTGGCTGGAGACTATATATACACGAATTTATAAAAACCGAACTAAATAAAGACTAAAGAGTGAAATAACACACAAAATAAATTTGAAACTTTAATTATTAAAACACATAATTCAAAAGAATCAATAGATATATATCATTAATTATTTTTATTGATTTCTGCGGATCCAAATACTAGTTTACTTTATATATCACAAAACAAGCCAAAAATTATTTCTGTTGTTGTGCATGGTGCGGATCCGAATACTAGACATGTACAAGTCTCATCAAGCTCAAATTCATGTTCTAGACATGTACAAGCAATTCTAAAGACTTGGGAGAGGTTGCATGAAAATTTGGACATTTTAGCTACTTTACTATCTTTACCAACTTTAGTACAGTAAAGCTTATTAAGTCTTTTGTTTAAAGCCTGGTTGATGTAATCTCTTACTTAATCTTCTGTTTTAGCCACCTTAGCTAGTAGATTTTGTCAAGTTAGCTTATATTAATACTTAAAGATTTGCTTACACTATTAGTTAGAGCATGGTCATTATGTACTTGTACTCAAGCTATATTTCAATATAAATACGAGGAAAACTGCATACTGCAAGCAGTTTATAATCCAAATTTTATGTTCCTGCTTCAGTTCTTATTAAATTTTGACATATATAGCATCAGAGTCCCATTTTTAAGGGACATTTTTTTGCAAAATCATTTTGAATGCTTTATTATCCTCTTTTCTCTCTCTTTATCTCTCATCTTTTGACTTAGCAGCCATCGCCTCCTTTTTGGGACCTTACTTAAGAGTAAAAGCTCTTAAACATGGACCTAGACTTTCTCTTTCATCTCCTGTGAATTTTTTCGTCTCTTTTAGAAATTCATTTTCTTTCTTTTAAGACGTTTTATTAGTATTTCTACCAAGTTTTTAAGTCTTCAAGAATTGTCATTTTCCTTCCTTTATCCTAGCTATTCAATCCTTTGAAAATACTTCAATCTCAAAACATTAGGCATATTAATGGTGAGCTCCAAAATGTCATAAATAATATAAAGAATTGGATACTAGGGTATTTTATATGAAATTTTTATTAGTTTGGATATTTGTATTTGATCTCTTAGATTTCATTTTAAAGGAGTTGGTATATGGCATATATAGTATTTTTAGGAATTTATTTCTTAAATTTAAAATATTTTTTGTTAATCTCTTAAAGTGACACAAGATTTGAGAAATATGGTCTTAACAAATAAGTGTTTTCACTTGGTTTTAGAGAGGCTAATTTTCCATTTAGCCAAATGAGCTAATCAAACCTCTTTTTAGCTGTCTGAAATTTAAGTAAAGAGATATAATAGTTTTGGTTGAAGTGTAATAAAATATTAATATAATAATCTTGAAGGGCGAATGAAACGAAAGTTTCATCATGTATTATGTTCCCATCAGAAATCCTAAGTAAAAAATAAGATATTTCTACAGTTATCTCCGCCATCTTCACTGGAGAAATGAAGGGGGACGATGAGGTCCGACCTGATTTCACTTGCACATACTGTTACGAGGACTTCGACATCACATCTCTTTACTTGCATCAAGAGTCGCTGTGCTTTCCTTTCTTGACTTTTTTTTCCCTTTTATTATTATTTTTTATTTCTCCTTCAGGATTCATGATGATGTGAGCTCTTAAGCTACGACACTTGAAATAGGTGTTGCTTCATAATCATCTCCTTTAATGAACGTAAGATTATGATTCTATTATGCTGCAATAACTTAATTGCTCCTCCTCTAAGCATTGTTCTGGAATCTCACATTGTGTTAGCAAAATTATTATTTTGGGTGATTAAGTAGTTTTCAAGATGTTGGTTGGTTTACAGTTTTTAGTGTATGGTTGAGTGAATTAGGACCTGTTGTAGATATCGAGAAAAAATTGAATCGAGAATCCGGGATTGAGAATAAACTTTTCTTTTTCGATATTGTTAATACTTTAATACTTTTAATAAAGAAGTAATAATTAGATTACTTTGGAATAAAAACATTGATGTTTATATAAATATTGCTAAATAAACTTAGTTAAAACATTGATGTGCACACATGCATAGATGTTTTATATGATATGTTCTGATGATTAACTTGTGTAAGAGATTTGCAATGCTATAATATTTTCATTTTATTTTAATTTAGTTTTTGTGTAAAAAATAAATGTATATATCTCCAATTGCTTCTTTCATGCTGTTTTGATTGTCATAGACAGGAAAAGAGAGCTTCACATTATTCCAGTACTTCAATTTTGAGGTTTGAATTGTATACACATTATCATTGAAAACTATAAATCAACTCTTGGAATCTTCAAGCCATAAACATCAAATGGGTTTCTTTTTTTTTTTTTTTTTGGGATAATGATGAGGATATTTCTACAATCCATCAACATCTATGGAATCTCCTGTAGGTATGGAAGAAACCAATAGACAATCACTATTGATAATGACCGAGTGGATTGGACTCCTTATGTTGGCATGGTATTTCACAATCTAAATGATGCTCAAGATTTTTGCATGAATTATAGGAGGCGATTGGGATTTAGTGTTAGATAAGAGAGGTACAATAGAATCACAAATAAATAAAGCAATCACAATTATTGTGTATTGTTGCTTAAACCAAGGGTTGAAGGGAATGACAAACGAAGACCATAGCAAGTATCCGGGTTAAAGTAAGAACGAATTCCAATGTGAAGATAAAATATGTTCTTGAATTGAGAGAATACTACTTCTGTTGGTAAATCTTTTGAGAGCGAGCATAAAAGTGTTGAAATTAATCAAAAAAATATCGGATGCTCATAAAAGTGTAATCGTGATTGCATGTGATGTAGGATTGAGCAATGCAAAGACACATCATTTTTGGATACCTAGTGGCAAAGATTGCACGGATATATTATGGAGGATCTTAAAACTTATTTGCGCTCTAAAAGATAGAAAAATATGGCAAATGGTGAGTTCGAGAGTATAATTAAATATTTTATATGAATACTAACGTCTCTGTTTATGTGAATACACATAAAATATAATGTGAAATCTAAAGATGGAGAAGGGATGAAAGAAATGTGGGTTGATAGCTCCCGCTGAAGCAAAGTTTGATAAAACTCTTTGCATCACTAGAAATATTATTAGGAATTGAGCAAATGATACATAACCTCCTTAAACTACCACTATGTTAGACCTAACCCTCCTATACTACCTTTCTTTATAAGTGACCTCCTTCAACTTTTCTTCAGTTTGAATATACCTCCTAAACTTTTTATATTTATTTACCCCAAGCTTGAGCTCCATCAATGGAGGTTTGAGCTCCATGATTGGAGCTTGCTTCATCAATGTATCATTTGCCCTTGGGAATTTCAGGAATATCTTTGCTTTCTCAATTCTGAATATGGCAACTACATGTTTGTGAAATTAAAAAAAAAATATAAGAATTCCACTGACACCTTCTTTGATTTCATCAATTAGGAAGATATTATCTGCAAATAACTTATATCAGAGTACTCATTTTGAAGATGTTTCGTCAACTCATTCATAACTAAAGGAAAGAGGAATAACTTTAAAGTCGGCCCTTGATAATATCTTACTATAACAAGGAAAGAATAATAACTTTAAAGTCGGCCCTTGATAATATCTCACTAGACATTTCATCTACTGAGTGAATATTAATTATGCAACCTCTTCATGCATATCATTAATGATATATGCATAACATTTAGACATATTCGTATTTACAAGTATCCACTAGATTAACTTCCTAAGTATTTTATTATAAATTTTCTCTAAATCAATAAAAATCATATACATGCATTTTTATTTTCTCTATTTCTTTTTATAACTTGTCTAATTAAGAAGACTGTCTTCGTAGTAGACCACCAACCTAGCATAAGACTAAATTGATTTTCGAATATAGTGGTGAGACTATTAAGTCTCTACTTTATGATTTTCTTCCAGAGTTTTATTGTATTGACTCAAAAATTTTATCCTTCTATAATTCGAACAGTCTTTTATCGCCTTTATTTTTATAAATTGGTATTATGAAGCGGTGTCTCTACAATTCTGCCATTACCTCCATCGTCAAGAATGAAGAAAAAATAAATAAATTCAAGATGTACGAGAGCAAGCTACGAGCATCCTGATGAATCCAAGAAAAGCAACAATCTTGAGCATTCACGAGAGCAAGTAATAAACTTCCAGATGAATAAAAAAAAAAAAAAATACAATCTTGTGCAGCAAGCTACAAGCCTTGAGATGAGTAAAAAAAAAGTAGGATTTTGAGAACAAAAGTTCGAGCTCTATTAACTTTATATAAAAAGTTTAATAACTTATTTACAAAAGTTTGAAGATCGAAGAAATATGATATCTTTCAACTTTAGGAGGAGATTGAAAACTTACTGAAAATTTTGTTGAAGCAAACTTGAAGTCACCGCCAAAACTTCCAAGGTAGTGTATTAGAAATCGAAGGTTTTTGCTAATTTCTAAACTGGTAATAGAAGAAAGAAAGAATGAATAAAAGTTCTAAACTAGAAAAGCCAGTCAAGGTTAACTTTTAGATCCTTTCATCCAAATGCGTTGACTTCAATGTAAATAATTACTTCTCATCGATTGAAAATTGCTCAAACTGGTTTAGAGCGATTGGACCAACATTGAGAAAGTTATGATCAATTAAAGATCAAAGTGCATTCAAGCCTGACTTTCTTCAACCTCAATCAATGGTCTAAAATCAAATTTATGTTGCCTTGGCTAACTCTCATCAAGCTTAAATTTATGTTCCAGACATGTATAAGCAATTTTGAAGACTTGGGACATTGGCATTATTGCCTTTTAACAGCTTTAAAGCAGTTAAGCTTCCGCAGTCTTTTGATTAAAGCCTCGTTGATATAAATACATATTTAGCATCCATCTGTGGGCCACAACGCGGCAGTGGTTGTTGATGAACGGAAACTCTTAATGACGACTACTTACATTTGCATATATGGGCATCGTGAAATATAATAACACAACTTTTTGAGTGTTCATCTTTCTATTTCAACGAATGATCCTGATACAAAATTTAGACCTCTTAGGGCAAGCCGCCTTAAATAACAAGTATATCAAAATCCCCTTTTCTCTCACTAGCAAAAGGGTAAAATGCTCTTTTTAGCAAAACCCTTCCCTCTCTAACTCAAATTCCATCTATAATAAATAACTAAACTAAAAAGAAAAATTTAACCCCAAAACAGAAATTACCATTTTTGGGATGGGATGAAACTACGAATAGTCTCCACTCATGCCTTTATTTCATTTTATTTAGACATCTTCCTCTTCTTGGACTTCTTCGCACTATTAAACATCCCTCTCTTCTTTGATGCCACTTTCTGCTTCAAACGAATCTCACGAGGTGGTTCTTCCTCACCATTGCTATCATTCCCAGTAGAACCGTTGCTTAGAGACCCATCATCATCTTCATCAGAACTTAGAACCAAGTCCTCCACAATATCTTCATCCATACCTGCATCTTCTTCCTCTTCCTCCATCTTTTTCTTCTTATTCTTCGTTTTCTTTTCTTCTGGTTGCTTAGCCCTATATATCTCAAAATGTTAAGAAGAAAACCCGACCCAAAAGCCAAAAGGGGGAACAGAGACAGAGTCTATAATCATCTTACATAGAATCAGTTCCAGGTAACCAGGAGGAACTAAAGACAGCAGCCCCTTCCCTGTCCCGTGCAATGTCATCTTCTTCTTCACTTTCTGATATGTTTTTTCCAAAGACAGAAGAATGCTCACCCACGACAACACTGGAAAAAACCACAGGAAGCTTAGAAAGGTAGCAATAATACAGTTGAAAGGACGTTTAAAATCCCATTTCCAGTCATTCCAGTCATGTACCTGGATTCAATCAATGAATCATTTCGCTGTTTGGCTCTCTGACGTAGGCCCAACACGTGCTGTGACAAGGGGCTTACACCCAACTTTTTCTCATCCTGAGATGGATAAAAAGTTTTGAACTATATCACTATTTCTTTTAGAAGAGATATTTCACAATCACTCATAGATCTCATAAAATGAAATACAACAAAAAGAAATATACAACTAAAAGCAATGTACAGAACCACTTGATTTAACATCTAACTCTCCAGTTTGAGTCTAAAATCTAGAAAAACTCTCCAGATGATAGTCCAAAGGGTGGAACATCGAATCTACGATAAATACTGTTTACACAAACTTTAGTTTACCTAAAATATAGTTTCACATGCAGGCAAAATATTTCCCCCTGGGTTAAGACATTATTAACCATTTAGCACCAATAGATCTAACTATTTAGCTATTCCTGCCAATCTTGACTCATAAAGCAACCATAATTTATAAAACTAACATTTGGTTCATGAAAATATCAAGCAGAAAACTTTGGTATTTTGCAGTCCAGCCTATCCTAGTTGATAGCGATGTAAAATGAGAAACATTATAGCATGGACAGAGAAAGAAATCAATCATGGATGTTTAAACCTCAAGGAAGGTCATCGCTGCAGGATCATTTGGTAGTGAAGAAACTGATATACGTCTCTCATTCACAAATTTAGAATTAGCCTCTATCTGTTACACGGAAAGAAGAAACCTACATTAATGGACAAATATCCCTGACAATTTTCAATAACACATACATTTTTATGGAGAGAACTCAATTTAATGCAGATTCTCTAATCACTTCATAACACACCTGACGTACGAGCCCCCTCATTTCCTTCCGGAACCTATCAATTTTAGTGGTTTTGCAAAAGTTACGGAGTCGCACAGCAGGAATAAAAGACAATTCATAGAAGGCAACAGAATAGCTCCACTGAGCTAAATGTTCGGCAAGCTCTTCAACCACAGAATATACACATGCCTCCTGAAAGGCTCGTGTCTTAAGGGTCTGCTTGCTTACCTGGAAAATATGTTTCCCATATTAACCCAATACAAATTTAGAAAGAGAAACAGGAGCCATATGTAATAATATCTACCAATAAATACCTTCAATACTGTACGCAAATCAACTGCTTTGCCAACCCCTCCAGTTGGGGGCCTATTCAGTTCTTTCATTTCTAGCATGTCCAAAAGAAGCATTGAAACTGGTATAAATGTACCAGTAGAAGTAGCAATACGGTTCAACATTCTAACACATCTCAATCTCAAGGGGAAATATCTGGCAGTCGGGACTAGACGAGCCACCCCTGAAATTATCTGGGTCAGGGGATATGCAAGAGGCCTAAAATCAACTTCTGGGCCATAGGCACATATAGCAACTATCCAAAGCTCAAGGCAGTTTATGAATTTCCACTCATAAACTTTTCGGAATGCTTCCTGGAAGATTATATAAAGAGGATTATGAGAGAGTTCATTTGCAATCATTCCCAAAATTCAATGGCAAAAAAGCTTAAATTTGCTAAACTCAAATGGTAAGTGAAAGCTTAGTAACCACTTTTACACAGAGAAATTTTCTGTAAGTTTGGAACATTCACAACACTGAAAGATGAAACTACCATAAGGCTTTAATTTATATGCAAGAAAAAATTATCTACAACAGTATTGCATAATTAAAAAAAAAAAAAAAGCAATCATTGGAAAAGCTAATAATAAATACCTTGGTTCTGGTATTAAGTGCCTCCCTCAAAATCATTGCCAACTGCCGGATGAAAACAAAAGCATGCTGATAAGCAATTGAAAGGTCCACACCAAAAAGTTCCGTGACACAATTTCCAAGAAACTGTATATGTTGTAGTTTCGTTGCATTTACAAATTGGCAGTTCAAAACGTAGGCTTTGTACATCCCTTTGAAGATTTCATCTAAGCAGTCAGATCCAAGCCGAATGCACAAATCTCTTAAAAATAGAAAGGACGCAACAGGGAGAGCACCTCCCCCAGTACCCCAAAAATGAAGTGCAACCTGAAAAACACGTGGAGAAAGCAATTAGGATACACTTGGCAAGGCCTTTTTTAATCAAGAACCCAAAACATGAGAAAAACAAAAGTAGAACTCTGTTCATACCTTTATGTACTTCCGTAACAGACTTGGAAAAGCAACTAAAAAGAGAGAAGAATATTTGAGACGTCGTAGAGTAAATGATATCATTTCTGTGTCTGTCATTTGGTTCAAAACATGTAAGGAATTTCCAAGATATGACTTCACTAAGTGGTTGTAGTTCTTCCACTGTTTTTTGTTCATCAGATCTTTGATAGTCTCTTTCTTTCCACCAGAGGCAGGAAGTTTCAATAACTTCCGTAGTATTCCATCCATTTCAGACAACACAACTAACATTATCTTATTAAAGACAATGCTAGACATAACACTAAACTTTGTTGAGTCATCACTGCTTTCCTCATCTCCATAATGACATGCAGTCCTAAAAGCTTTCAAAAGAGATCTAACAGCAGCTAATTTTCCATTTTCTCGTATTGATTCACACCAAGAATCAACCATTGCTGTAGTTATGATATTTTTTACTGGTTTGTGTTCCTTCTCTACAATATCATCCCTTGAGGTTTTATCATCTTCTTCTGTTTCTCCATCCTCCATATCAGTATCAGCATTGTCCTGGATAGAATAGAAAGGGTATTAATGGATCCTTATATGAATAACAAAAATTATATGCATGCTCACATCAATATCCTCGTCGTCAAAATGGAGAAGCTCCTGATCATGCTCCCTCAAGAACTCAAAGAATTCTGGGTCCTGCAAATAACAAGGATAAACAACACTATAAATCCATCCAGTTAATGAAAGAGAGATTATTATGATTATATATACAATATATATATATATTGTATGGTTTTATATTGCATTAAATGTAAGTACCAGAGAATTATAAATTTTGTGCCAATTTGCCTAATTGACACAAAATATAACATACAATAATGAAAACGTTCTATGGGATATGATCATGAAAAGAGGATAGAGCCAAAAGGAAACCTGCTTAGTTTCTCATGACAGCCATGAGCATTAGCATTTCTTCTCTAGTTATGATTATAATGAAATTAGTAACTAAATATTTTCCCTAAGAGTCTTGAGATTATCAAGATTATTCATCATCTAAAATCATCCATGCTTGTCCATATACAATGGGGTTCCAATCTATGGCCCCTAACTATTATAATCACAATCCATATCTTTCTGTCCTTTCCCAAAAACTAAATTTCTTCTATATCCCTAACAATATATCTGACACCAACTGACTACAGAAGAAGAAAGGATCGTATGTACAAAAAAGCTCCATACCTTTTCTTGGAGTCTCTGTAATTGCTCCTTGTGCTCTTTTGCTTGACCCTTAGAGTCTGAAACTATTCCACTTCTCACATAGTTTTCCTCCTCTATGTGACTTATTCCATTATCTAAGCCGTTTGCTGATATTTCCAACATAATATTGAACCATAACCACAGGTCAGCTTAAGAAGTAAAACATAAACTGTACAGAGCATATACCAACAAGTAAAAACACACAATGTTGAAGAAAACGCGTACCTTTCTTCTTGCCCATGGCGATAGAAAGACGGACTTAGCTGCAAATGCTTCTCTTCTTAACAAGACAAGACAAGCCGACCTTCACTCAAATGACCTAAAGGATTTGTACTTTTGAACTGAGCCCAATTTACTCGATTTCGAGGCTTTTATGTAACATCTGCACAGTGAAGAAGAGATTTACAGCTTTTTCATGATTTTATTCAAGTCTTCAGTTCGAAAACGATGATAAGTGAAAAAGACGGAGCAGTGAAGAGACTACTCCGCCTGTGAAGACTGTGCTAAACGACAGAAACCGACCCCATTTTTATTTTTACTTTAATCGTGAAGGAGAGAGAGAGAGAGAGAGAGAGAGCTCACAGAGGTCAGAGCTGGGTTGCGGCTCGCTGGTCGGAGCTAGGTCGCGCAGGCTGCAGGGGTTGCAGAAGAGAAAGAAGAAAGGGAGAAACAAGAAAATAAGGAAAATAAAATATAATCAACCCCACCCAATAGTTCATATAAATTATAATAAATCCCTACAACATCTTATAATTATAATAAATACGTAAAAATCAAAAAATTTAACAACAAACTTTTAGAACTAAAAAATACACAGCCAAATTTCAAAGCAAACTTAGAATGAACCCCAACATTTTTCAACCAATCGGTTTCTAATTATTAACCGGACTTAATACTATCGGATTCGATTTATAAGTTTATAAAATTTAATTTGATTTATAAGTTTAAAAAAATTAATTTTTATTTCTAAAATTATCACTTAATATTAATATAAATTTATTTATTTACTTTAAATTTTATATTTTTTTCCAAAACTTTCTCTAAAATTTTATAAAAAAAATGTCATGGCCGTGGAGCTCAAACTCCATAACATGGAGCTTCACTCTAGATCTAGAGCTAGAAGCTCCACCACAACCATGAAGCTCGGATTTGGAGATTGAAACTCCACTGCCATGGAGTTTTGATCTCCAAATCTGGAGTGAACTCTACAATTTAGGAGTTTTATTTTTTGATAATTTAGGAAAGTTTTGAGGTGAAAAAAAAGTGAAAAATTGAATAATGTTATTATTTCAGTAGTATAAAATGAATAATTTCGATTAAGTTCTTGTGAAGAAAATCAAATCGTTTCCATCAGGTTCTTACAAAGAAATTGGAATAAATTTTGGTATTTTATGAAAATTCAAACTAAGTTTTACATTTTTTTTTTCCAAAACTTAGGGTAAAGAAAAATAAGTCAAATTATTTCAGATTAATTAAGCAATCATTTTTTAAAAATTATTTTATTTTTTTTAAACTTATAAGTCAAATCGAGTCCTATTAGATTAGATTATTGGTGAGGGATCGACCCATTAAAAAAATAGGACTCAATATAATTTAGGTTGAATTTTTAATTATTTATTACAATTAAAAATATTTTAAGTATTCATTATAATTTAAAATTTGATTTTTTGCGTTCATTATAACTATAAATTATTTTGTTGGTTCATTATAATTTGTATACATTTTGGGGATTAATTAATCTTTATTTCCTAAAATAAAAATAAAAGGGAAAGTAAGATGACCCAAACAAGAGGATTATAATAAATAATGTAAATTTTCATAATTAAATGGAGCTTTAGTTATGTAAGTGTAAGCTTAAGTCATATAATAGTTTGAAAGATAGACCGAACTTTTGTCATATGCCTCTTTTTTTTTATTTAATGCAAAAATAAAACAAATTATAAATTTACTATCCTACCCTCATCTTTACAGGATTTCATACTGTTCCATTTGTAATGAACACTAAAAAATGATTGTTCTAGACCACAATTTCATATCGAATTTTTCAATCAATTTTAAGAATTTGTATTTCATCTTTTATACCTTTTATTGAAGTATTCCTAAATTCTATAAAAGCTCTATTTTATAATATATATATATATATATATTATGACTTTATATCATCATTTTTTACCTATATTTGAATTGATTGTCATGGACTAAAATTCTCAGACGAAATATTAAGTCAATTTCAAGAATTTTTTTTTATTTCGGCTTATACAACTCTTATTGAGTTGCTCATCGACTCTATGGAAAGTTCTAAAAATCTCTTTTTATGATATATTTGTTATATAATTTTATAACATTTAAAACCAATCTAAAATTTATGGACATAGATCACGGACTGGAATCAATTCAAAATTCGTGAACAAATATTATAGACTAGAACCAATCTAAGATCCAAATCATGGACTGGAATTAGTCCAAGATCACGGACTAGAAATCCAGTCCGCATGATCACAAATTGATCTCTTTTGGGATTGCGGATTGATCACTAATTTCTTTTCTTAAGTTGAAAAATATAAAAATAAAGAATAATTTAAGAAGTAATATAAAATATTTAATTTATCAAATTTTAGAATATTTCCAACTGTGGCAATTAGTGAAGGTTACGACAAATGGGTTGGTAGAAGTGGTAGCGAAGGAGTATAGAAATAGAAAAATGAATTAAAAAATAAAACAGGTTAAAACAAAAAAAAAATTAGAGTTAAAAAGTATATATATTATTTTGGATTATATTTTAAAATTTTAGAGTATTTTATATGGAATTAAGACACGTTTGATTCGATTTCTTATGCAAATATGAATAAGAATGAGAATGAAATGAAATGGGAACAAGAATGTTGGTTTTTTGGTGTTTGTTTGTTTACAAAGTGAATGAGTAGTAATGAGAATAAAAATATTAATTTTTTGGTATTCATTTAAATGTTTTAAAAATTATTCAAGTGTTGCGGTAGAATTTTAAAAAAAAATGTAAATAAATACTTATTTTAATTCCTATAAAATATTATTATTTATTCTTAAAGAATACTTAAAAATTATTACTTTAATTCCTATAAATGCTTAAAGAATGAATTTTGATTCTCAATAAAAAAGTCATGATAATAAAAAATTATTAACATTTTATTTTTCATTTAAACTAAATAGTGGAATTGAATGAAAAATTATTTTATTCTCCAAAAAAAATCAAACCATGTTTTTAGAATGTTCATTATAATTAAAATTTCAAATAAGATATTTATTCTAGTTATGAAAATTTATGATATTCATAATAATTACTTTAAAATTTGGGAATTCATTACTAGAAATATTGTATTAGCGAAAATCTTGTATGAGTTTTGTTTATGCACTATTTATGTAATCTAATAAATGAAATTGTGCGGCGTATTCCCAATTCTACTAAATGAAATGATTTCATAATGCATGAACATAAATTTACAGGTTAAATGTCATTTTTTTAATTAAATATGTGTTTCAAGTAAATACATTGATTAACTATCATATTTACATAGTTTTAAAGTGTTTTTGAAAGTGTAGAGATTAATGTCTTCTCAATTTACCTTCTTTAATTCGAAGCACAAAAAAAATAAAATAAAAATAAAGTAAAAAAATAAAAAAAAGAAGAAGGAAAGAAAAATAATATAAGAAGAGCAAAGAAATGACAATCTAAACGAAAACAGATCCATTAATTGAACTACAAATGTCCACTCCTTCCAAATGTCATACACTTAAGCTAAGCATTATTCCATTCAAGCAAAGAAAAAAAAAAGGCACATAAAAATATTTTACTTATTCACCTAAAGTAACATTGATCTATGAACCACACGCGATTGGAGATCATAGCGACACTCTTGGTGCTATACTAGAAGAAAAGAAACTCGTGCTCTTGGTCTAGCATGACAACTGGCTACTTGTTAAAATTTAGGTGGAGCAGACGATTCAACATCTTCCTCACTATAGCTGCTAGCAATAGGATCATCTTTCATTTCTTCAACCATTACATCAAGAATAGTTGTTGAGTCTATATCTTTTGCCGCCAGGTTGTTATTTCGACTTGAATGATAATCAGTATACTCAAAAGCCTGATCGGCATAATCAAACGATGAATCCTCATGCCTATACGCTAGACCCTTTTTCATCGCTTCAACCTTTCATTACCATTAGGAAATGACATCTCACAAGACATAACATCTGTGTCCGTTTTCGATTTCATCTTCAACTTCATCAGCAGTAGTTTTCTTTGCGGTCAAATCAAGTTCTTGAATTCCTGGGGTTGATTTAGATTGATGCTACAATCTATGGCTAGGGCTTCTTTTGGGCCTGCAAAAAGCAATGAACTTGGAAATGGAGGACGTGCTACAGCTTCCCAGTTCCTCATCGACGTGGGGCATGGATCCAGACTAGAACCACCGGTTGGTTGACACCCAAAACACGGAAACCTTTCTAGGATTGTCTGGAAATGGGTAGATTGATTGTTCATGGGAAGGTTGATATTGTAGGTGTTGTTCAAAGTAATTAGGGCACGAGGAGCTTGGTCTCTCATAGCTAACAAATAGTTATAATCATAGTACCTCTGTGGCCTAGACAATATCGACCTAGAGAAACCGACATAGTTTCTAGGAGAGTCAATGTGAGACAATTTTTCACCAATTATATGTTAGAGTTTCAGAGAAATTTGAAGGAATGCCAATGGAGGGTTAAACAGGTTGGATACTTGCATTAAGGATTGCTTCATGATTCAATTCAATTTGAGGGACAGAGTTATGAAGTGAGTTATGGAGAAAGGGAGACAAGTTAGTTGTCTTTGACATGTTTGGGAGTTCAAATTCTTGAACTAAAAGGGACGGTCAAGTTGAACCAGGCATCACCATAGTCTTTTTCATTCTCTATTATCGCTTTGTCAAAGAAAGAGGGGGCAACAATGATGAATTAGAGGGGAGAATAGTTAATGGGGGTGGCAATACTTGTACTCCCATCGTACAAATATATGCACGTCTAGGGCCAAAAGAATTTATTTTCATACGCCAAATATAGATGACCATTATGGAGAGGAATAAAATGTTGAAAGAACCATAAAGATAAATACTTCCAAACATAGGTTGCATATTAGATACGTGTGAGTAAATTTGCTTGCATATGTATATTTTTTTCTTTCTTTCTTTTTGGTAAAGCTTCCATAATTTGAACGGTTTTCTTGGTTATTTTGTAGAATAGAAGAGTGAAAATAAATTAATGAAAAGATAAAAATATAATTTTTCTTCAAGTAATTATCATTTCTTAATGAACCTCCATATTTTTCCCTAAATTATAATTTATATTGTACGACAATGGGTCTCACTACCAAAGTATGTTTTCATCAAATTGCGGAGACATTATTACTCCGTCAGTTGTGATATGATCTATCTTATGCCAGATAAAATATGCCGGTTAGTTAAGATATGGAACAGTCAATCATAAAAAAATTCGTCACATTCTTTATATGAATTTTGTTTCAAAATGATTAATGTGGATATTATTAATGCCGAAATTAGTATTTTATCATTTAGTATATGATTGAAAGTAAGATTAGATATGAAATTAATAAAATCAATCAAGAAAAATATAAAATAGGCCAAATAAGCCACAAGTTCAGCCATCCCCCCCCCCTCCTCCCCCTTTGACTTGTCGACTATGACCGACCTATAATAACTGGTCGGCCAAGGGCTGGTCGATCGTCTGAGGGCCAGTTGGGAGATTGGTTATATGGCCACACGACTAATTTAGTCGTACAGTCATATTTTTCCTTTATGCTCAATCATTTTTTGATATATTTAGAGACTGATCAACAAAGTAAGAAAATATTTTACTGGATTTAAGAGCCTTTCAACAATATAGGAGACATTTTTTTTATCAAATCCAAGGGCATATCATCAAATTGGAAGAATTCATCTGTAAAGAAGAGATGATTAACTTATTCAAAGGGTTTTTTAACAAAGTCAGTGGCCAATTTATAAAGGGAAGATGCTTTTTTACTTGATTTAACGGGTTTTCACCAAAATAAACAATTTTTAGTGGTTTAAAGGGAAAAATATGAATTTCAAGAATGATTTTTCAAGCAATTAATGGATTTACTGAGTAAGTAAAGATGCTTGTCATCCAAGTATCTAAATGCCTATAAATAGAAGCATCCACCGAAGAGAAAAGACAAAATACAACCACTATCATTCAATCAAACACCGCTTCAACATTCTTGATTCTCAAATCTTCAACTTATCATACAAAATTCAAAATTTTCTTTTTAATTCATCGTTCAGTAAACTTAGCGTTCAAAACTATTAGTGGAGGGAGTGGCGGTAAGAATTGAGATGAAACCACGATGGATGGAAGGAAAAAACATGATTATGTAATTTATATTCACCGTAGTATTTTGTTAGTTGATGGTTGAGATCTTACAAATTTCTTAATGACAACAATAGTTGAGTGGCGGAGACCTTGATAATGAAAAAACTTAACAACTGTAGGGCAGAAGAAGATAGTCATCGTAAAACATCCTACTATCTTAGGGTATCGATGAAAATGGTAATTCTGATGAAGTATAAGATGTCGTTGGATTGTAATTTTTAAGAATTAAGTAAATAATTTGAGTGCTTAATTTACAATATTTACAATTCCATCGAATTCTTCTAATTTTAGAAGTACCAAAAAAACTGTCCAAATTACATAATTGATATTTAGGATATCCTTGCAATTTTGAACCCAATTCCAATTATTAAACAAATTGGAACAACTAATATTCATAAATTTAAAATTTAAAAGTAATTAATGGCAGTACAATAATATAAACAAATTCTAATGAAATTTCAACTAAAGTACTAATTAAAAAAAAAAAAAGGGGACACAGCCATCATTTTGTTTGATCAAAAAATCCAAGTGGCGGGTTTGATAACGTGCAAATCAAGTTTCCTATCAAATAGATCCGACGTACTGTAGACGCATTTCTGCATCCACCGTCTATAAGAAGGTCACCTTCTTCTTGCTGCTTGAATAATAGAATCAAAGTCAACAGGCTGAAGAATTTTGAACTTCGAAGGCCCATAAAATCTCAGTGAATTATTATCGGATTACAAATAGATAATTATACGAATAAATTGGTAAGTTATTGAAAGGAGTTTAAGTTCTAGAGGACTCTATTTCAACGGACCTATAAATATCCATGAATACAATACATAAGTACATTCAGATTTCAAGTACAAGAATTAAAGAGGAACGGGTCCATTCTGAACACACTCAATTTTCTGAATCTATTCCTCTTTTTTTTCTTGGATTTTGAATTTTAAATTCACGGTTAACTGTTACGTATCGGTTTCAGAACTTGAATCTGTACTTGACAGATAATTTTTCTATCGTTTTTGTGTTGATGACCTAGATTTTAATTTTGATTCGAAACGATTTTTGCGCTTTAAGTTTTTGGAATAGCGTCAACGATCAATCTCATATTATGATGATGATGAGGAATCGGGCTCAGATTGCAGGTATGAACAAGAAGCAACAGACGGCGAATCAACCTCGGGTAATAAATCACAATCCCTTTCAGATCTTAGAAAACCCTAGAGTAATGGGAGATAGCTCTAAAATCATGATATGGACTCATCTAATTGACCAGTCTCAAACTATGGCTCACTCACAGGCTTCTTGCCGTGATGTTTCCGTCTCAGCCAGCTATGGTGGACAGAAGGAATAAGAAAGAACTTTACAATCAAAGCTAGGTCGTAGAATCGGGGAAAGAACTTAACAGACAGGAAAAATCTCATCAATATTATATCCACAACAGGTGTAAATAACAATGGAGGATACAAACCACCAAAATTTCACTATTTTTAGTCTCAGAGTCAATCTAATACATGGAAGTTTAACCCGAAAAAGACATTTAGGAGTAGATATGCCTCCTATGCAGCACCTCACAACACTACTTATATAATTCGGGCCAAGAAGGCCTGCAGGATTTCTCCGGTTTTGTCGCCATGCCCGGGGACACCAACCATGCTTTTAACGCCTCAATTCTCATCTCACCATTAAGGGATGTGATGGGAGATATAGTGTCTGAGAGTTGGGGTCTCGATGGTTATGGGACTTGAAAGGGTTGATAGGCTCAAGGAGAAGGTGAGTGATGTGGGAGGAGGTTAGGGAGACGGAATACGATGACAATGGATTGAATGATAGCGGAGTGGAGCCCCTGAGGGAATGGAGGGGAGGTTGAACTGCGATTTGAGTCGGTTTGAGATGGTAATGGATCATGGTAGTCCTATTGATCAGTTAGAGGAAGAAAACTTGATGTTGAAGGAGAGGGTTTTTGCGATTGAAAGGGAAGTGGAGGACTTGAGGAGGAAGGTGTAGTTTTTTGGTAGAGCAGAATGAATCCGTTGAGGATGACAATGGGGAGGTGGCAGAGAATCGGTCTGAAAAGGGAAATATGATTATACCAGGGAGCATATGCTTACGAGACTACGAGCGAACCTAAGGTCAAGAATGAAGACAATCGGGATGAATTTATTGATGTAGAAACTATTGTGTAGGATTTAGAGTAAAAGGATGTAGGGAGCTATAGAAAGAACCTGCCTAGTTCTTTGCTACAAAACAGAACAATCTATGTTGGTTCCGTTCTGGTTTTCTATTATTTATTTAATTTAGGAGAGAATTTGGGCTATTGGCCTATTTAGAAAGTATGATATAAGGTTTATGTCCACTTTAAAAGTTGTTAAACTAATGGTCTTCTTTTTAGTTTTTCTAAATAATTTTTTTTTAATATATTGAATGACCATGGTACCATTATTGAAAATTAAAAAAAAAAAAAAGAAACCGTTCATCTCCTTCATCTTCTTCCCTCCAACACGATCACACAAGTTCTTCTAACAATAGCGAAGCTTCAAAGTTAATTACTACTTTCAACCTCTTCATCTTCTTCATCTACTTCACATTCAATTCATCCTCATCTCTCTCTTATCACTTATTTGAACCCAAACAATTTCGGCTCGTACAAGTTCACACAAATAAACAAGGGAGAAGAAATGGAAAAAGGAGGAGTCGCCAAGAGGCAGATGCTCCAGAAGGAAAGAGATTGAAGTCGTTGCCAAAATCAATGGCCGCAGACCCATTAACTTCGTCGCTGCTGGTATGTATACATTTTCTTATACATTTTCTAAAATTATGGATGGTTGTTGCATTTTTTTTTTTTGGTGGGTTAGCTAATTTTTGTTGCTCCAATAGCTCTAAATTGAAGGCATCGAACATTCGAGTAGTTTTTCTGAACTACTCAATGGCTCGATCCCCCCTTAGTTCAGAGCGTCCGAGCAATATGGAATAATAAGTATCGAGGTTAGGTTCCATTTTGCTCAATACCCATTATTGCAAGGCATCGAGCAATCTGAAAATTAAGATAGAGGTTTTGAGGTCTCTATCTTAACTTTCAGATTGTTCGATGGCCTACAATAATGAGCATCAAGCAATTTAGAAGTATAGTCAGAAACTTCCAATGATTCATAATCTCTTACTATACTTTCCGATTGCTTGATGGCTCAGTAATAAAAGATATCAAACAATCGAGATGGTAAGTTAGAAACCTCAAAACCTCTGAATTCTCATTTGGATTGCTCGATATCTCTCAGGACTACCCCATCGAGCAATAGACAATCAATTTCATAGTATAAATTTCAATTTATTTTTTTGTTTAACTTATAAGTGTTTCGTGTTGATCTTAGTTATTGTATATTTGTGTTTAATTTCAGGTGGAAGAAGTTGCAATGCGTCATGTCCTTACACCTATCCTCATGGAAGATATGCTTTACAAAGCTCCCATCTTCACAATTTCAAAGCAAGAAGTTGTTATTGCCGGTATAAGGGAAAGGTTCACAACAAAACAGTTGGAAGTGTTTAGGACTACATGTCTGGGATACTTCCTCGATGTGGATATGAAGCTCAAAAACTCTGGTAAACTCCTTAACTCTTTCATTGTCTGACGAGCCAAGTGTAAGAATAAAAAGAAGCTGTAGTTTTTTGTCGATGACAACCCTATGCGGTTCGGGCTGAGAGAGTTTTCTTTAGTGATGGGATTGAAATGTCAAGAGTATTATGAGGACATTATGACTGAGTGGTTGAGAAAAGACAACTGGATATTGAATAAGTACCTTGATGGGAATCTCGTCACAGCTACTGAGCTAGGAATGAGGTTTAGAACTTAGAGTAACAAAGACAATAATATCATCAACATCGCTCTTGTGTGCTTTATAGAGGCGATCCTCATGGCTCAAGAGAGGAAGAATAATATCAAGCTATTTACATTATCCGTTGCAACTAATTTGACAAGGTTCTATGTGTACTCTTGGGTTAGAGCTTCTTTCGAGAAGAAGTTGATTCATTTAGTAAGGATTAGTGGCGAATGATGCCAAAAATATAAAATGAATAGAAGGTGAAGAAGAAACATACATGCTGGGAGGGTTTCTACTTGCATTACAGGTTAGTAACTTTATTTTTCTATTGTTTGTATTTCTATTTGTTGCCTCTTGAAGTTATGATTATGGTAATCTATCAATCATGTAGGTATGGGCTTATGAATCGATTCCTTTCCTTACATCCAAAGCTGGGAAATGGGTGTGGGATAATTCGATGCCCCAAATTTTGAATTGGAAGTTCATGAAGGTGTATGTGGTAACAAAAGGAAATGTCGAATCATGGTTAAATATGAAAGGGGTAAGTATCTTAAATTATTTTATATGTTTTAAGTTCATACAAATTATTTAATTAACTTAAGTTTTATTTTCTTGTAATCCAGCTCCTCTTTTGTGGAATATTGAAAGCTTCTGAGGAAAAAGAAGTTTAACATTATTTGAAGAACTTTGAACAATTTATGGATGAAGAACATGAAGCAGTTGATGCTTTGTTGAGGGAATTAGAAGAAGAAGTCCATGAACCATATATTGAACTAGAAGGGTCGGTCAAAGAAGAAGAAGAGGAAGTTAAAGTAGAAGGGGAAGTCTAAGAAGAAGAAGATGTAGCGACCCGCCTGTTCGGACCGTTACACTACTAACTTTTCATCGTAAAATCAGAGCAAATATTTTTTTCTACTAAGGACTTAATTTCAAGAATCATGTAAAAACTTTCTTTATTAAAAAGGTTTATTGCTTCATAGCAAAATCTATTATACTGAGGAAAAGAGTATGATATTATGCTACTATTCAAGGTGCATGTTTTCATTAGGAGATTTCAAAACATTTATAAAAAGGTTTCCAAAATATTGGCTAAGTCTTTGCGATGCACCTCAATATTTATAATTATTACTATTGTACGCGGAAGTTTACAGCGTAGCTATACTCTTGGTACCACTATCTCCTCCGCAATCATCGCACTCCCTCAGCAAGTTTGTCATGGTAACTTACTTAGTTGCTTACCCTCAGTGCCTATAACATGGTGTATAAACATAACTCACAAAACAGTTACGAATGCATATGATGTATGAAACATGTAATAATAAATAATAATCTTAAGACATATTCTTCGTAAGAGTATTACATGTTTCTATCTTACTCCTTATACTTTCTTACTTTTTCTTATATTGCGCCCTGTGCATGAACCATTTGAGTACTCGACCAATGGAAATATGGGAGAACGACTCGACCTAAACTTACCCATGGTCCTTGCATGCCTCGAGATATCTTAACATAACTTATCATAATCTACTCTTCATTGTTCCTTACCCCGCCCTTCTTTTTAAGGTCGGTATGACACATCTTACTTTATCTCATTTTTTTTCTATCTTTAGATACCTCTTAATTTCTTAACAAGAAATATGAGGTGAGCTTTGCATGATGCTCATGAGTGCATATGTTGTTTCAAGAATTTTCTATAAAAATTATAGCACTCATAACAATCAATCATTTCGTGATGACTATTAAAGCAATATTATCATCTTAGCAGTTAATCAATTCACGATGACTCATAAAGCAACATCGACATCTTAGCAGTCAATCAATTCACGATGATTGATAAGATGGTATTAACGTCTTAGCAATCAATCAATTTACAATGACTGATAAAGCAGCATTATCATCTTAGTAGTCAGTCAATTACTCATTAAATTTCTGAAAACATATTTCATATTGTAGATGAGATCTGTACTTATTTGGATTATGTATTTTCCCTTAAGGATTGGGTACTTTACGAACATTGAGTCCGTTGTTTGCCTATACAATCAAGAATTCAACTTAGCTTAATAAAATCTTAACTTTCCATAAGCTTTTCTATTTAGTTAACTTATCTCATTATGCATTTCTCATTTATTTTTAGGAATGTAGTTCTAAATCTTTTCTTATCATAACTTACTTGAATATCATTTTTACCTTATGATTCAAGCCATTTTAGTTAACCCCTGAAAACATAATATCTTGGCTAACTCTTTCTTAAGTACTTAATAGAGATTTGGATCTTTGTTCATATTTATATATGCCTCTTATGTGAGGTCTAGAACCTTCCTTTAGCTTATATTTCAATTATTTAACACATCTCTTACTTCATTCATTCTAGCTGCATAGTTTCAGTTTCCTTATTTTTGTTTTTCTGTTTTCATTTGTCTAGGTTTAACCCTTTTTATAGCACTTGGTGTCCTATAACATTCTGAAATTTTGAAAATATTATCTACCAATATCTTATTATGATACTATAAAAATTACAGTGGAAGATTTGTAATTTTTCCCTTTTAAAACTCATTCGTCCTAATACTGTCTGATATAGTAGATGTTGACCTGTCAACCCGACGATCATCGAGTATGTCAAGCTATCGAGTACGTCGAGCTATCAAGTACTTTGTATATTGGAGGCATTGAGTACTTTGACCTATCGAGCACGTCAAGCCGTCGAGTACTTTGCATATTAGAGGTATCGACCACGTCGAACCATTCGTATATTATAGGCGTCAACCATGTCGAGCCATTCGCATATTGAAGGCATCAACCATGTCAACCCCTTCCCATATTGAAGGCGTCGACCCCATCGACCCCTTCATGTTAACTTCCAAAATCCATAACACCTCACTCCAATGTCTTAACATTTTGAGTCTTATATCAATTTGATGATCATTACATCTAGTTTTATTTTGTAAGGTTTCAAAATTTATTATGAGCCTTATCATGGCCAAAAGTGTATCATAGTACCTACATATCTCTGTTCTAACTTTTGTTTCATACATACTTACCACTTAAATTTTAGATTGCAACATAAACACATAAACCATCAAGTAATTATACTCAACCTGAATATTCTAATTATTAGCTTCTTATTTTTATTAACATCATACTGTTATGAAATTTCTTATCAGTTACAATAGCGTACGCTAAATGCATAACATAAATAAATCATATCCATAACTTAAGAAGGTAGAGGTTAGATGTTTACTTACTCTTTAACCGCTTGTCACGCTTGTCCCTCAATTATAATCTAACTTAATTAATCGACTTCTTTCTGAATGAGAGCAGTGAACTAGAAGAGAGGAAGTGTAGTTTTGTTATAAGAGATGAGTATCTATCGTGAAAGAGTTTTTCACACAACCGGATTTAAAATGGTTATTAAATATGATGTATTTAGCTTTGAAACATGACATTCTTATATTGATTGGGTGTTTAAATCAAAGCAGAAGGTGTCACTTAATAATGACATATGATTCTTATGTCATTCAAATGGATGATATTTCCTTTATTTTTGTAATTTTATTACTTAAAAACATGTTGCATAATTGTCTGCTAGTGAGGCGGTGACAATTACACTGTTAACAACTTTATATATATATATATATATGTTTATATAAACATATATAGATGCTTGTGGATTTTACTGTGCATGTATACGTGTATATATATATATATGGTAAATGCTTGGCATCCGGCCTCCTAAGCAGACCTTTATTGTTCGGTAAACCAGTACCTAAGCACACAGGACATACCAGTTTTCCTCGATCTGAGATTATCATGGATTCAACAGTCAATTCATAGACTGAAAAAACCATATCTAACGATACATATAAGGGACACAAAAAAAACATTTACCATAACAATTCGGACATTCTGTAAACTCGTAAACATCTTTAGCACGTTTTCTGTTGAGAGCTTTCCATTTTCCAGTTCAACCACACATATCACCTACAGCATCAAAACCAAAATTAAAGAATCATTTCATGAGTCCAAGCATAAACTTGAAATGAAATAATATCAAAATTAATGAAGATGGAATGAAAAACGGAGCTTAAAAAGCAATACTTACAAAGTATAGCACCAATGCCCCCACAATTCTGGCAAGCAGGTCGTTCTTTTCCATCAAAACCAAATCCATTTGGTATGGCCATAGCTTTCCTGGAATGGCTTATCAATGCTACCGACGAACACAAGAATGTAAAGCACCTGCACCGAGATATCAAGGCTTGAAATCCCTGTGCCCATAAGAGGAAGATTCTGAATCTAATCAAAGTCTACCCGTTACTAAAAAAAATCAGTACAACATAATACTAATTGCACAAGAGAAACATTGACAAAACAGAACTAAAGCCATCTTCGTTCCATTATGTTTCAATCAAATTTTGCACTTTGTTTTCTTAGAACCCACAAAATCGTATATAAATGACAAAACTGAATAGAAGTACTGAGTCTGTGTATATATATCTATATATATATATAAGAGAGAGAATTGATTACCTCAAGTGGTTTAGATGAGTCATGAGAATCTCCTGCACTAGAGCTCTCAGTTTCAGAACTCAACCGAACATGAAACCGAGCAGGCTTCGAGTTAACTATCAAATTTAACTAAGTGAACAGAACAGCCATGTTTCTGAGTGAAAATGGCACCTGAGAGAAAGTAAGGAGCCCTTAAATTTGAACTATATATACAATACAAACCCCACCTAAGCACATTACTCCTTTTTTATATTTACAAAATTACAGAAAACTAGAAGGGGGAACCAATATGGAAAATTCATCGAAAAAAAGAAAAAGAAATAAAGAAGTATTAAAGAAAAGGTAATGCAATGATTCTTAACTAATTTTAAAACTAGAAAACACACGAAGAAAATCCTAGAATCGAGGAATATAACAGAGGCTATATTAGCAAGAATCTTCTGCAATTACTAGGCTATGATGTATGACTTCAATTAGTAATTCAGGAAAAAAGTTTTACAGCCTTATTCTGAAAACCCATTTCTGCTACTGCTAGTAGTGAGGAAGACACGGAATTTTAACTCCAGATGGAATACATAATATAAGAGAATATTACAGTGAAATGAGGAAGGTGTATTTGTTGTGATAGGACAACATTGGAGAAATACAGAAACTGCGCAGCTCATTTAAATACAACTATACGGATCGGAGGCATCGGAGATACTACTTTTGATCTGATTGAGTATCGGATCCAATTAAAACCAAAAGATATCCACGTGCAACGAATCGGATCGGGTCGGATTTAACTAGTTGCACATCCATAATTTGTATTATATAATTTTGTCGTAGGCCAACAAATTATTTTATAATTTATCTCAACTCGACGACACATGAGCGAACGAGACGTTGGTTGTACATGTCCAAAACAAGCATTTAACTTTTTTAATTAGAACATGCATGAAACATGATCATAATGACATAATCCGTCAAACTTAGTATAGATGAATTTCAATCCTTTTCAAAGTTTAGGATGAAATCACTTCTCCAATGCACTAGAAAATAGTACAATCTATTTTATTCCTTGCTATGTGAGTCTATTGTTTTGTTGACTTAAGTTTTAGGTAAAGCGTCTGATTCGCCTATGAATTTGTAAAGGATGTAACGGAAGATAAATCACTTTTACCTTCTCAATAATGAATATGGAGAAAATCCATTACTATCTACTTAATATTAGGAGGCTTGTTTAGTTTAGAGAAATCAAGAGGGAAAAATGAAAAAATAAAATAAAATAAAATACTCATTCCTCATGGTTGGCTTTAGTTTTAATTTCTTTTCTCCAAAAAAAAAAAAAACACACATTACCATAACATTAGAATACTTTCACCCATTTTCAACATTGTGCAATAAAACCCTTCAAAAAAAAAAATGTTGATAAGAGATGAAAACGAGAAACAAGAAATGTTAGCACATTTTGGGCTGATAATTTGACGCGAGGATAGAGAAAGACGGCAGTCGGATCATAACTTCCTCTGTCTCAATTGGATCTGATCTCAATATCTAACCAAAAAAGAAAAAAAAAAAAAAAAACCCCTTCAGTTGATACATCTAAAAATACTCAATCATACTGCTTGAAAGGAGAAAGGAGAAAAGAGAAGATAGAGTGTGTACTGGGTCTTGGAGCAGAGGCTTAGTGTCATCTTTGACTGGTCGGAAAGGAGGCTTTGTGGGGGGATCTTTACTCATTTTACCAGCTGCGTTCTTAATTGAACTGTCGGAAGCTTTCATGCTTTGGCTTCCGATTAGGTTTCACTTTTCAGATCTCTAGCCTTCTTTACGCTTCCTCCGCCTGTAGAGTCGTCAGTCGTCACCTTCTGGTTTTATTGGACAACATTTATACGGCCCAATATTGGAGCCCGGTCCATTTATTTACAGTGTTTGGTTGATTATAATTAACTTTAAAATTGTATTATGTGATTAAAATATTAAAAAATATAAATATCAACCAATTACTTGTACGTAGGTTTCAGGGAAGCTCAACTGGATGCAATTAGTAATTACACTCTCTAAGCCTAAAGCCATGTTTAAATACATACTTGCAACAACATGTCGAGTTTTTTTTCGGTTACTTAAAAAGAACTGTCGTCAAAACTTTATTTATTATAAATTTTTATGGTAAATTAAATAATATTTATTTATTATAAATTAATTAAATAATAATTACTGAAATTTGTATTTTAATTTATTAAATAATTTAATAATATTATTTTTAAAAATTTATTACTCATAAAAATATTAATATATTTTTCGTTAATAATATAATTAATAATAAATATAATAATTAATAATAGAATAAAAGTAATTATTAATTTTATTTAATGCTATAATTTATTATATAATAAATATATTTTAAAATATTTGCTTTTAAAATTTTAAAAATAGGTCATTTAGCAAAACCAGAAAAAGATGCTCCTGATTGACACAATTTAATAACACTTGTTTATAATATACCGTTAAATTATCTCATTATATCTTATATAATAAACAAAATATCACAAAATTGGTATCACTACAAACAGTGCCGCTACATTAGTGGGGAAGTATGCTACTAATAATAAAAGGAAAACTAAAAACAGAAAACGGAAACCATATGAGACAAACAGTTGTCTTCTTTGTTAAGTCAATCCTTATTTGAAATCAATCTCTATTGAAGCTCGAAATCAAGCCGTCCTTGTGAATCAAGCTAGGAATCGAGCTCTATACAAGGTCGAAATCAAGCTTTCTTCCTTTACTTCCTTTACTTGGTTTTGTATTATTGTGGTTTTGTATTTTGGTTGAGATTATTTATTACACTTCTTTCTAAGTAGCAATTGCCTTTTACTTGGCTCTTTCTTCATCTTCATCTTCTTGGTGATGTTGGGGATTTTCAGTCTTGCACTTTGGGAAAGGACAATATATGGATTTTCAAATTCTTAAAGTATGTCATTTGAAAAGTTTACGTCATTGGTTCGATATTGGATATAAATACGTACTTTCGTAGAAGATACTTTCTAATATATGTCTTAGGGTTTAATTATAATATGATATAATCTTAAAATATTTCAAAATTTAAACTATAAGTAAAATTTTAATAAATTAATAATTTTAAAACTGAATAAATTTATTAATTAAATAAAATATTAAATTATTAAGAAAATTTAATACATTATTTTCCTTATTCCTCTCTATTTTGTCTTTAATTGAAATCAACTATTTAATCTTATTAAAGCCTAATCAATTATAGTAGTTTATTATTTAAGTCATATGTTTTAGACTATAAATCTTCTCATATATATTCTTTATAAAATATGAATTCATAGTGAATTTAATATATTTAAATATATTTATCCCTAATTTAAGTACATATTTGATACAAAAGTTTTATTTATTTACTATTATTTTGTCAAGACACAAAACAAATGTTTGGTTATTCAACTTACTAAAAAGATGACTTTAGCACTTCCAAATTATTTGATGCGAACTTGTTACACTTGGCAAGTTGGTATACGGTTTGGAAAGTGATACACGGTAAGATAACGTGATATTAACAAATCATTTCAATTACATGCTCATCTTTTCTCATTTATCAATAGCCAGATAATGCCTATAAAAACAAAAGCTTGATTAATAATTAATAGTATGCAAGAGAAACCAAAAACATGGTAATGTTGCTAGTGAGAAAGAAGAACGTAGTCTTTCTAATTTACATACTCTCTCTCTATGTAGAGAGTCAAGGGCATGACCTCAAATTTATACTTGCCTTACAATGGCCGAATGCATTTTGCAACGACCGTGACCATGTGTGCAAAGAACCTGTACCACAAGAATTTAAAATTGATGCACTTATACCTCGTCTGTCAGATGGAAATTGTCCTCCTCTTATATGGCATTATCCTTTTATTGACTCAAAGGTAAGTTTTGGTCGTTCATTTTTAAAGTTATATGTTTTTTTAGAGTTATTTTAATATGGATGTGGTCTATAATTATGTGGTAAGAATAATATTTATAATTATAATAAGATATAATATATATAATTTGTCACAAACTCTTTTTCTCGTTACATTTTTGTGTATTTTATCACAACCCTCCTTTTTTTCAGGTGGAGAACTGGAATTTTACAAGCACTTTAAAATTAGTTTGGCCAAGCCTTTTACAAGACAAAACTGATCTTAATTTTTGGAGATCAAAATGGAATTTTGGTGGGGCAGGAACTAATATGACTGTAGAAAACTATTTCTATACTGCAATAAAATATTCACTAGGATTCACCAACCTTGCTGAGTTACTAAAAGAAGGTGGATTTGTTGATTATCTTAATCCTCATAGTTAATCTTCTTGTACCAGAATTCTTGATGTATCTTTGATTTAACACTAATATATACTCTTAATTTCTTTAAATCTTGCTTGTAAATCTTAGGAAAAGTTATTCCTAGGAAGCGGCCGTATGATCGGAATGTCTTGCATCGTGCAATAGCAAATAAGGTCGGCTCCTTGCCTCGTTTAAGATGTACTACAAACTCTCGGGGCAACTATCAGCTTAGCAAGGTGATCATTTGCATGGATTATCACGGAGTAGTTTGCGATTGTACCAATTTATTTTATGGTTGCGGTAAATCAAAGACAATCTTATACCCTACAGAAATCTCGTCGCAGGCCTAAAACCGATTCACATTTCAAACTTCAAACTTAGAACACCGCCCAATCTAATTCCCTCGGTTAACACTTTATCCGTCCTGTTATTGTTGTTGTGAATTGGATACCCAATTAGCTCTTCCTCATCTCCAATCTTAAATTGTAGCTCCATATACACTTGTTTCTTACTCAAATCATGGTGAAAACAGCTGAGTTATTACATCGTTTGTTTGTGATATCTCCTATGATATATGTATATGTAACATTATGTATATTTACATAACGTGCTGTAATGATTTAAACAGTGAATGTTATAATTAGCTTGAAATAAAAAATTAATAAATCAAGATTGAGATCATAACAAATATGTATTTTACGTGATTGACTTGATAGATATATATTTTCATATAAAATAATAAATTTAAAAAAATACTTGTCACTTAGAAATACATAACCAATCAATCTTCTAAATTCTTGATCAATACAAAAAACTCCCAAGCATCTAGGTTGTGGAGATCTATGAAGTCATCTACATGTTTAACTTCTAGCCTTGATACACATAAGTTTTCTCACTCAAGGACTTTTTTAATTTAAGTTGTTCAGTCTCATGAGCGATCTAAATTTCTAACTGATGAAAGAGCTTCTTTTCCCTCTTTGGAGAATTCTAGGACTTTAATATCCCTCTTGGAGTATTCTACCACTTCTTATTAAACGGAATAAATAATGCCAAGCCTCCTAGGTCCTATATATTTATAGTGAAGTGCTTCTTATCAACAAATGTTTCTTTCTTTTACTAAAAATTCCTTTTAGTAACTAAATAATCAATTAACTTAATTAATTAATTAATTAATTAAGAGATTATCATGTGAATATGAATTCTTGTAGAACTCTAACTAGGTGGCCGGCCATAGGAGAGAGATTTGACCAATTTTAACTTTTAATTCATTCTTAATTAATTGCTAAAATGTCCAATTAATCAACTTACAAATTTAAAAATTTACAAATTAACACTTAATGATAATTGACCTCCCTAAAATCTTATAAGAATAAATTAACTAATCATACAATTTAATTTTTACAATAAATATAAGAGAGAGAATTCAGAAAATCAGTCCTAAGGTAACGAAATTCCTTGTGGGGTAAGCTCCGATCCACACGAAAGATGTAACGATCTAGGCATCCTTCGAAACCCCGAAAAATGGACAACTTACAGCGGATCCTGTAAAAAAAGAGTTTGTATCAAATAAAATATATACTTCGACTTTCTTATGTGAAAAGCCTTAAAGAGAAAGCTTTAGCAAGGGTTGGACAAAACTAAAGAAACCAACCTCATCCTTTAGATCAAGGTCTGAACCGACTGATGTTGAAAAATCATTGTGCAACCCTCGTGTTTAGTTGCCACCATTAAGGTTGAAACCCTGAGTAGGTGTCCCAAATTTGAAGTATAATTTAAATATTAGGGCCAATTTAAAAATTGTTTTCAAAATGGCATTCTTATTTATTTTTTGATTTAAATTTTAAATAACATATATACCAAACTATCCTTAATGATAAATTTCAAAAAAAGAAAAAAAAAAGACAAAAGAAAATGAAGGAGGAATCCATTTGTCTCCTTCATTTTCTTCCCTCAAACACGATCATACGATTATTATGAAATAGGCATGTAAATAAAAGATAAATACAACAAAATAAATATTTAAAATTTATTCAGATCACATCCTAGTATTATAGTTTTTATTAAGATCGAAGATATAATATTATATTCCATATAACTTTTACATAAAGCAAAGTAAATCCATCAAATAAAATCAATGTTTAGGGAAAATGATTACCTCTCTTCTTGATTACAAAACTTTTCTTATTAAAATGAGGTGCATGCTGTTATGCCCGTTCATATTTTTTGCATAAGAAAATTAGTCTTTAAATTTGTAGACTAATAATAATTATAATATAATAATATTATTATATTATAATAATAATAATATTATATTATATAATAAAGGGAAAAGATGAGATGGTGGGCTTCACCAGCTCGCCTTTACCTCTCTTATATTATGAGATAATTATGAAGATGTATTTATTGGTTATCAATAAAATATACACATATCAAGTCTTAACTACGAACTTAACACCTGCACCTACAATTTTGTACAGTACATACTATCTCATTAGTTTCGATGGTTAGTAAATTTCTCACATCTCCTTAGTCCATGCAAAATTTAAAGAAAAATTCAAAAATTCCTTTTTTTCCTCCATAAGTTGGAATCATTGACAGTGAAAGTAAGGATGCTAAAGCTCACAGGCCGCAATTCTATTCTCTTCAGTTTAAAGCAGATTATAAGAGTCAAGAGTTACTTCGAGTAAAAATCACCACTACTCTTGTACTCGAGATCTTAAGTTCTTTTGTAATTGATCAAGAATGAGAGTATAAATTATAAAGAATAAGTTATCAATATGAGATCAAGGTAATATGTCTTAATTAGTTAGTAAGGTTTCAAATACGCCAAAGTTTAAATGCTGAGTCGATGGCTCAATGGGTCCACAGCTTGATGGGTCAATGGCTCGATGCCTCAACGTACTCAATGCCTTAAAAAATGTGAAGTACTCGACGAGTAGATGGGTCGATGGATCGATGTCTTGAAATATGTGAAATACTAGATGGCTCGACGTACTTGACGGGGTCGATGGCCTCAATGGGTCGACAGGTCAATAGGTCAAAGGCTTCATAGGTTGAACCACTAGATGCCTCTAGTATATGAAGTACTCGATGGGTCGAAGGGGTCAACGGCTTGACGGGTCGATGTCTGCTATAATAGCAACAATATCTTAAAATTAACTATGTTTTAAGTAGAATTAGAACTTGAAAGAAGGATATGAAGTGTAGTTTAGTAAGTTTAGTTATTTGAATGGCATTGGATATCCCTAATGATCACGTTGTCCATCTTTGCATATTTTGGTGTTTAGAATCATCGGAGGATCATCCTACCACTCCATATGGGTTTGAATTGATTAGAGTCATCGGAGGCCGAATGTGAGTTGATAATTATAACATATTAGTTTTCAATGATTTTAAGATGAATAGAAGATGTTTATGAGTATAGTTACTCATGCTATATACTACAACTTATATAGCTTTGAAACAATGGAACTTGATAGTCAAAAGTAAATATATGATCATCGTAGACTTGATATATGGTGGAAAATGTTCAACTCAAGATTTTTCATCCATCAAAAATCAAAACATGTGTTGCATAACTCTAGTATGCAGTCAGGTATAAAATCCATTGTCAAACCTAGTAGCGGAAGTAAAACATAGGTATACAATATTATACATCTATTTTATTTTACACCATTTCTAATTATACAGTGGGGTGACTATGGTTGTCTTAAAAAATAGTCCACTAAGTCGGATCTTATCGAGTTCTACTAGCGACTGGCAACAAGTCTCCAGACTGCTCTATTTCTTCACTAATTTGAAAAGGTTTTTAGTAAAATGAGGAGTGAGCATAAATATCAGTGAGTAATTAAACTATAACATGCTATGATTTTAAAACTGTGAAGATGCAACTCATCAAAACTATTTCATATCATGTATTTTCATAAAACTGTACTGTTATGCATTAACAACCAATAGAAATGTTACTCTTCAAACGTTTTTACCAAAGCATTTTCCATAAAATAGTATAGATTCACATTCCTTAAAGTCATTAAATAGATCATTTAATTCAAATCCATTTGCTTATACTTGAACATACTTATCCTTGTTTTAAAAAAGCAAAAACATCATCAGAAGTCATGTGAATCCATATCACTTTGCTCCCAATAATACTTTCGGAAGAAGTTTTAACTATGAGGGGCTATGAGGTAAGGTCTCCGCTGTTTCCTTCACTCACGAGACAATACCTAAAAGAGCAATTCTCCCTTTTGACACATAATGAGCTATGCCTTGTAGGCATCTAAACTGCTAATCTCAGTCCAGTAACATGATAATCCATGTGCACATAGCCAATAATCCAGATGCTGGTTAGGGTCCCATAACATAACTTCATGCATTCAAACGCATGTAATACATGGGTGTGCCATACATAAAGCATATACTCATAAAATCCATATATTCAAATCCTCATTCAAACCCATGCATTCATAAAACAACATATATGGAACATAAGGTCATGAAATTCCCATTTAAATGCAATAAGTTTCAGAATTTAGCATACATGGAAAAAACCATGAGACAATATAAACAATCTTTGACTAACTTTTCAGAAGTCATTATATAGCATAGAAGCTACGAAATGGAGAAAACATCTCTTAAATAGCCTAAAACCATTGAAACCAGCAGGCTGTAGTAATGCCTCACCATTTTGGAGTATAACAACCATGAAATAGCTTAAACACTTCTTACTTAACGTTAAACATCTTTCAAAAGCAGCATATAGCATAAGAGCCATGAAATGGCCAAAAGCATCTTGTAAATAACTTAAAACCATGAAAGGACACATGCTGGAATTATCACTCATAGTTCAACCTTTGTTGGTTCAGTCTGTTTAGACACCAGCTTGCTTGGAAAAGTGCCCCTCTAATGGATCTGAGCGACAAAATATGTAAGGACGGATAATTCAATGATTAGGAATGTCCAAGGCAATTCAATTTACTAAAATTTCTAAACTGCACTCAGATCTCTCTTTCATTTTAAACCGAAAAGCATAAAACTTTCATCCTGAACTCTGAAGATTAAACCTTTCATTTTGAACCCTAAAGGTTAAACTTTTCATCTTGAACCCTAAAGATCAAACCTTTTTATTGAACCTTAATTCTCCCATCCTTCATCTTGAACACTAAAGGGTAAACCTTTCCATTAAACCCTAGCTGTCCTATCTTTTATCTTGAACACTAAAAATACCTTTCCATTAAACACTAATTCTCTAATCTTTCATTTTAAACCCTAAAGGTTAAACTCTTATATTAGTCATAATTCTCTCATCTTTCATCTTGAAACCTAAAGGTTCAACCATTCTAGTCTCTGTCCACTATACCCGATTACTTGATGTGTGCCGACAGAGGAGCCATCGAGCAATCAGGCATAGTGGATAATGACTTTCAGCACCCATCAAGTTGTCATCTTGATGGAAAAATACTGTAAATAATCCCAATTCATCATCAAAATTATAAGATCATAAAAATTGGTAAGTCAAGAAATAAACACTAAACTATAAAAGTTTGATTACATCCAAAAGGTGACTACTTAAAAATACAAAAATATTACATCAATTCGAATCACTCGTGCGACTGTGGGCGACAGAGGAATTAGGTTCCGACATGTCATGTTATTATGTCAAAGACCGCTATATTTGCGACACTTATTTCTCTCACATGGTTGTTTCCTTCTCAAAGGTATACGTCTCTTTTTAGGTTTCTCACTTTGTTTACGCATGAGAGGGGTTTCCACTGTAATGGACTAGATAGTTTCTGAAATGTGCCAATCAACACTCGATTGAATTGGATAAATTAATTTATCATACTGTTTCCTCCAATTCAGAGTCGTGTAGTATTCTGAACATAAGCTGTGAGGTGTAACCACATGTTTACTTAAAGCTAGGAAACTGAAAACTGTTAATGCATGAGCACATATGATCTTTTCCAATTTGAACATCATGTATGTATAACTATTCTCAATAAATCTATTGACACATTAGTAGTAGAGCCACCGATCACCTTAAACATATGCTCATTCACTCTATCCAACCTTCTTTGTTAACGATTCATTGTGTCTTTTCCTTAACTCTTTCTCTACCTCGAGAGTCGATGAAGTGTTTGTTTGATTTGTAGTACATTTTTGTTTGTAGAACCTAGTTGTCATGATCTTCCTAATTCTATTGAGGAACACTATAATTGGATAACCATACACATCCTTCAACGAAGCGTTAAGTGATTCTTCAATATTATATTATACCGATCACCATTCAAATGAGCTCTTATCCAAAATTGAAATCCAACCGTCTCTAGATGGGTAGCCATACCAGGATGTTGTAATCTAATCTCGTTGAAGTATGTGTTAAAGTCTAGGACCCTATATGCTTTGACCGACTTATAGAATAGATCTAAAAGCCCACCACACTTGAATTTGGCTTTGCTATTTTGCGCAAGGTATCACATGCATGCACCGTATTTTGTATTAGGGTAAACATTTTGTATAATATTATTAATACTTTTTACCGATTCCAATACAAAAACTAAATCCATGGCATCAGGGATCAAACCCTTTAGGTTATTAAAAAAGCAGTTCCATAAGACATTATTCTCTAAATCAACTACAACCCATGCTATTGAATAAAGGTGGTAGTTACCATCCCAAGTAGTTGAAGAAAAAAAAACGTACCTTCATACTTGCACTTCAAAAAGGTTTCATCCATGTAAATAAAATCTTCTAAAAAATTGAAATCTCTTGATTGCACCTCCAAAGGCCATGTAGAAAATAAGGAAATTTATTATTTACATAAGGCAAAAGTGTCGTTACAGACCCCAAATTTACCATTTTCTTCATGCGTACGTATAATGGTAAGTCTTTATAACTAATCTCTACCATACCCTGAATAAGGTCACATGCAATAGATCTTGATTTTCGTGCCTTCCAATAAGAAATTTGTACCCCTAGATTATTATGGATAATATCAACAAGAAGTCGCGCCTTGGAGTCTCGTTACACTCTTTGTACTTGCCTTTAACTTATCGATGAATTATAGATGTCAATGCCTACAAATGATCGTATTGCCTAAATGTAAGATTATAGGTATGTTGATTTTTATAGGTTCAAACTTAGAAAAATGAAGAATTATTTTATCTGTTGCATGGATTCACTATTAGCAATTTGGATTTATATACATGACAACACAAACATAGTCTTATCCTAGTTCTCAACCTTGAATTTAAAACTCCTCACCCTAGCATGCACATGTAGACTTAACTTCAATTCTTCCTTTGAGATAAAGTATTGTTAAAGACAAAAGAACACTTCAATTGATTAGGAAGAAACAACCGTAACTGAATTTCTTTTAGCACATGTGGAATGTTAGCAATGGGGATAACAACCTCTTCATTCTTCATTTTTATTTATTGGTTGTGGTGAATGAAGTATACATGGTGATGGTGGTGGTGGTTCGTCAGTTGGTATGTCATCTAAACGATCATAATTACTGATGAATCTTACTCCCCTAAATTTCTCATCCTCATACCTTTTATTTGCAATATTGTCGTCATTGTTTTGGTTAATGACACGTTCTTCCTCCACTCATTCACCTTCGTCATCCTCATATGCATCCTCATCCTCAACCTCATGTTCATCTAAAGTCTCATCATCATTATGATTTTTGGCACCACCATGATCATAATCATAAAAATCCTCATAATTATCATGTCAATTCTCATCATTTTGTACGCCACTATAACGATCATCATGATTATTAGTAGCAAGACCAAGTATGTGTCTTCTAATAAGATTATAAACACTAGGAACTTAGGTAATTACGATGATGTTCACCACATGAATCTCTTTGAGTTTTCGCAATTAACTTCACGTAGGAAGTTTTTTCATCTTCAGATTGCAAGTGGCAAATAAATCCCTTCATGTTTTTGTTATTTATTATATATAGTAGGGAAGATTGCAATTTACTCCATGGCTTGTACCACAGTTGCAAGTTGAATTCATTACAATCTATGTTAATAAAATTATAGACAACTTCCAACAGCTGAGTATACGTGATATTCGATTTGAATGAAACTCCAATTGATCCATTTGTCCTATTGCATGCCAATACAACATATTCTTTTATGATTTGGGTTTACATTCTCCTTCCATTAATCATCAAAGTATATCATTACAAAATACTTTTATTTAAACACTGATGCTCAATGGTTCGAGGGTTTCAATCATGCTTGATTGCTCGAGGCCTTCCATCCCTTGAGCCATTAAGCCATTGAGCCATTGAGCTATTGAGCATCAAGAATTGCATTTAGAGAATGAGATTTCCAAATTTTCCAATTTCCATATATCCACATTTGCATGTTGCAGAAAGAATCAAAAGTATAATATAAACAAAATAAAAAGAATGTGGGGTTTAGTATGATTATTACGCATTCAAACAAAAATAAAGTAAAAGCTTGAACTTACCGAACGAAGGGTTTATCTATCTCTAGACTCTTGACCTTTGATTATAAAGCTTCCAAATGGATCAAATCGATGAAGTTGGGGGTGAAACTAATTAGAAGTGAGGAAAAACATACTACAAATGGATTGATTTGGTCCCCAAATTTGTCAGTCGTGCGTTTAGTTTTTTTTTTTTTTTGCTTGGTTACCGTTATGTTACAATGGTAGGGATGAGGGTATTGTAGTCATTTCAATATATTTTTTGTTTCATCATCTTTTTAGAGGGTATTATAGTCATTTATGTATTTTCATTTGTTCTTTTTATAAATAATAAATAAAGAGAGGACTATTCTATCCATTAAAACACGTTGGGCTAGTATTTAAGAAACTTTCCCAATGGAGCCCTTTACCTAACCAACCCTAAATATTAATTTTGATTAAGTCAATGTTATATGCATAGTTGTGTTAGCATAGCTATATAATATGAGAGTTACCCATTATTTCATTTATCTTATATCATACTAAATAATCATATTATTGATACAATTGTATCATACTAAATAATCATATTATTGATATAATTGTTCTTATATTTCTTCCAATTACGAAAGTACTCTTAAGTTATATCAAGTTTTTCATATGTGACCGGTTAGGTTTGACATCACGCCGGTAGAATGATTTGATAACTCTTTGTGATTTTATCTGATTTTAAATCATACGTGTCAAACTTTAAAACTCATTTTAAATTAAGTAGCTAATTCAATCATCTCTATGATTAATTAATTTAAACCTTCATATTAGGATTTACTTCTAACAAACTATCATAGTCACCTATGAGGTGAAAAGTATAACATCTTCCGAAAGAACATATAATGACTATGATCGTGTAATTCAATTCTTTCATGTAGCTATAGTCTTGATTTATTCTAGGGTATGGTTGAAATATTAAATTCTAATAAACTAATCATATGTATCATTTGTGTCTTGATACAACATAGAAAATGACTTTACAGAAAATTCATTTTCATACCATCTCAATTTGTAAGGATTCCTTGTTATTATAAGAATCATAATTCGTAGGACTTTCTTTCCTCAAATACAGGAATGATGGATTTCATTTGTATCACTCGCAACCTTCATACATGACACATTAGACCCAACGTTCACCCTTCGTAGCCTTGGCTATGACCTTTTTTAGTGATGTCAAAGTATGGTATCCCATATATAAGATTACATGGTGATCTTAAGTCTAAAGATCACATATATATAGTGATCAAATAAATCTCATTAACAGTTAGTATCATTTCCATTGAGATTTATATATGTGATCACGTTAAGTGAATTTAATGTCTATTAAATTACTACATAGTTATCTCAATATTCTTTAATATTGATGGTTATCCTAGACATTAAGAAGATAATTTATGTAATATTACTGAATATTAATATCTTCTTTTATAATCCTAGATCGACTATATCAATCTATTTGTCGATCGTAATTTAGGTTTTTGTGCGACTATGACCGATCGCATTGTTTTATTATGTCGATGTAAAGAGAAATATGGACAATTTTCTGAAGATCTAATTTGTTAATCTAAGTTTGGATTTTTGTCCGACTAAGACTGATGTCATTGTCAGAAACTTTCGATCTGTATAAAGATATGAGAGATTGTCTCAATCGATTTATTGATCGAAATTATTTTGCAGTATTCAAAATTTGTTCAATGCAAAGAAGGAGATCATGAAAATCGATATTTCATTATAAATTTTATCCCTAACGTCTTCAATTTAGATTTTTTAATGCCAATTTCATAACCCATATCAGAAGCGATATCAATAGCGATATCAATATCAATATTAGTATCCATCTTCCCTAGAAAAGGAAATAATAGGTGCTTTCTTGTTCGAGATTCAAAAGGGTTTTTAGATTTTATGACCAACATTATGTTGGGTAAAGGGTAGTTCGTGCTCTGGGAGGAGTTCCGGTTGGTTGATTTTAGCAAAGAGGAGTTTTGGTGTATAGAGTTTGAAAGGGAGGGAAAATGAATGGTTAAAGGTATTTTCATCTTTCTAACCGAATTATATACATTTTGAATGGCTGTTTACTAAAATTTTCAAATCAAGGGTATTCTTCAAAATATACCTGGCAGAAAGGATATTTTCTCAAATTTTCTCTTTATAAAAATTGATAACAACCATGAAGAAAAAATAATATATGCAATATATTTTTATATAATAACTCAGTACGGAGATACTAATACCAATCAATGGCTTGTCATATTAGCCCTTTTAATTCTTTTACAGTTACGAGTAATATTTTTGTTCTATACAGTTTCACAGATTCAAAAGCTGATCAAAGCCTTTAGAGAAAATTCAACTGCATATATATTTTTGAAATCGAATCAAGTGAATCATAAATGGATTCAACATATAACTTTGCAATAATTAAAATCTAAATGACACAGATTCATTGACAAACAAGCAAGAAATAATTCATCAAAATAATGAAAAACTTATTAAATGCATCGAAGTATGTTAATAGTAGCGTTTTGTCAAATTAGTAAACGTTACCTAATATGAAGGTGAGAATTGAGTAATGCATATTTATAATATTAACCAATTAGAAATGTATTTTTCATATTCTGAAATTCACATTTGAAAAATAATTATTCGAAAAATTTGTTGAAACATGCAATAAACTATTCTTATAGTATGAAGCTTAAGCTTTTGTCAAAATATTTCACATCAAATTAATATAATTAAAGTACAAAAAATAAAAAATCAAATATATAAATAAAATAAAATGGATTAAATTTCAATATGATGATTTGACTTTAAGATCATTATACTTTGTATTATAGCTGGATCCTTATACAAGAATTGAAGAAGTAATATGAAGTCAATCATGAGTAAGATCTGGATCCTTATTGTATCAAGGGTAAATTCTAAGACCTAAGAAAATATTAGTGCTATAGAAAAAATAATAATAATATCAAATTGTAAGATTAATATTACCAAAAAGAGAAAGAAGTTTTACTTCTAGTATCAATATTTTTACACCCTCCAATAAGTCACACCATAATATTGATCCTTAATTGGAAGTTTTAGATAGATGAAAAACACAAAAACTAATATAATATTGATACTTATTATAAAATAAAAGAGAGAACGGAGAGAAAGTGGGATAACAAAGATTTCTTATTCCGGTTGTTCTTGTTCAAACTCTTATAAAGCCTCTATTTATTGGTCACCTAAGATCATAAGTTACTAGATAATTAAAATATTAATTAATACATATAAATAATATAATAAAACCAATTATGAGTTGTGTAACATATTGTATTCAATTGTAAAGAGTTAAAGAATTAAATCGACAACCTCTATACATATATAGTTTTTTAAGGAGGACTTGTATCTAAAATTTAGTGAAAAGGAAAAGTTACATTTAATTTTATTATTTCATTCAAAAATTTACTCTAAATTAAATAATATTTATTTTCAATTCTTTTAACTCTAAAATTTTATTTTGATACTTTTTAAATCTATTTCATTTTTTTAAAATCAAAATTTTTATTTCTAAATCTTCTTATCATCACTTTTCACCGCCGCCAACCACCAATCGTCAAAAATAATATAAAATTTAAATTTTGATAAATTAAAAAATTAATATTTATTTTTAAATTATTAGTTTTTATTTTTATATTTTTAACAACACTTTAATTTTTTTTTCATTTCTCCACTCAATACAACCTCTCCTACCCTCATCAGCTATTGTTGCCGCCGTCATACACTACTAGAATAAAAATTTTAATTTTCTCACTTTGCACCACCGCCACCCTCTACTACCACTCTTCCTCTCCACTGGTAGTGGAGGGTGGCGATGGTGGTGGTAGAGGAGAGTGAAGGATGATGTGTTGGAGGTTGAGAAATAAAAAATAATTAGATTATGATTAAAAATACAAAAATAAAAACTATTGGTTTAAAAATGAATAAAAGGAAAATATGAATTTGAGTGTAACTTTTACTTTTAAAAAAAATATTTTTAAGTGTAAATCCTATTTTCAATTATTTATAGGTATAAAATTATAATTTTTTTTTCCTATTTTAATACTAAATTGTATATCGTCCTTAAAAAGTAAAGTAAAATAAAAAAGGCTTGAATAAGAATATTTTAACAATTTTGCAAACTATTAATACGTTTCTTTTTTATAAAAAAATCTCTACTACCATTAGATTTTAAATGAGTTTAAGAGATTACGAGAAATTTTAGGTTATATTTTTAAATAAACTTAATTTATTATATATTAATTAATATTCATAAATATTAATTTTATATATCATATTACTCTGGGTTCGTGGGCATATATAATCGTGACTATACAGAAGCAACCTAATTTAAACTGTTGACTATATGGACACAACCTAATCTAAACTGTTAAAATAGAAAAGAGGACAAAAAGGACTCGAAAACTTAATTTATCATTATCAAAAAGGATTAATTACAATTTTAATCTTTGTGTACTTAGTTTTTTACGAATTCATTCTTATATAGTATTTATGTAGTCTGAATGAGACTTTTTCATCCTTATAATCGGATTTAAGGTAATGATACTGATATTATTCGCTGACATATCATGTCGTGTCATTAAAAAAATATGTTTTATATTATTTTTTCATTATAAATTTTTATTATTTTCACTTTTCTCCTTAATTAATTTATTATTTTCTTATATAATCCAAAATTTATTTTTTGTTTTTTAAAAATATAGAAAAATAGGGAAAAAAATTGAAACCCAATCCAATTTTTGGGAAAAAAAAATTGATCGAAAAAATTCAACTTTTTTATGAGAAAAATTGATTGGAACAATCTGATCTCTTCGTGAAGTATCCAAATCAAATAAGCCTGATTATAATGAGAAACTCGTTTGAATCGTTCCAATCCTTCGAGAAGAATGAGGTCCAATCAATTTGACTTTTTATTGCAATAAATTAGATATGATCAATGCGGTTGGTTCATTTCTCTCTTCACGAGGAAGATGAACAAAAAAAAAAAAAGCTCTAACTAGATCTCCTCCATGGAGGAGGTCAGGTTTGAGCATATTTTTTTTCTAGTTCATCTTGCTCGTGAAGAAGAAGATGATCCAGATCTATCATATCCGATCTATCAAATCTTGTTCTTCATGAAGTATTGGATTGATCCAATTGGGCTCCTCATAAAGAATTGAGGAATCTGATTTGAATACTTCACAAAGATGATCGCTCGATTGATTTCTTATAAAAAGTTTGATCATTTTGATTTCTTACAAAAAATTAGATTGGGAGTTTTTATTTTTTCTATACATTTTTTTAATTTATTTATAAGTGAAAAATGATAATTTGGATTTAAAAGTATAATAAGAAATTAGCAAGGGATAAAAGCAAAAATATTAAAAGATTAAAAATGAAAGAATAATAAATATTTTTTAATGATGTGATATATTATATCAGCATGTCATATTAATATCGTTATCTAAAATCTGATCATAGAGGTTAAAAAACTATATTTAGACTATACAGAGACTAAAAAGATTACAACAGACTACGATAAATATATAAAAAGTAAACTATACAAAGATTAAAAAATAATTAGGCCAACTACGTTACATGCCAATGCTCCATCTCTATCCCCAGAGTGAACCAAATTAGCTAAACAATTGTTCATATAAGAAAAGAAAGAGCAACAACAAAACAGATTAGGAACAGAAGAAGAAATTTCATGATGATTATCTTGTTCAAAAATAAAAATCATAAGGGAAGGGAGGTGTTTCAATTTTCCTTAGGCACATCTTTCCCTATAATATATTCCCCTTTCGATTTTTGTTACGGCAACTCTTTATGAATCAATATTATTCTCTTCTCTTTTCAATATCTGTTCAATGGTCGGTGATACGCGGCATTTTCCAATTGTTCGATACCTTTATCGTCATTGAATTATTCTCACCGTCATTGGAGTAATCCATCCCAATGGATGAGCTAAAAAGGTCGAATCCCTATAATGCAAGTAAAGCTACAGAAACCGGGTCCTTTTTTCTTTTCTCACTTGTTTACTTTTTGAATTGTAAGTTAGATTAACTAGTTTCTTCTATCTCTTGTTGAGTTGTGTTAAATTAACTGATCATGTTAACTGCATAGTTATTTGCCTAGAATGTATTCAAATTTAAGAATCTTAAGAATTCCGACGTTAATTAGAACTGTGTGGGTCCCCCCAAACTAAAAAAATTGCATAGAAAATTAGATGATGAATCAACCATGCATTATTATAAATGCTTTGTGTATATATTCAGCATTTTCAGCATACTTAGCATATTCAGTCCACAACTTTCCCACTCAAACAAACACCTAGTTAGTTCTAGAAAAAGAAAACATATCAAACACCTAGTTAGTTCTAGAAAAAGAAAACATATCAAACACTTCTCCACTTCTCTCGCTCTTTCCTCCAAAAGAAAAAAGCCCCTTCGTCTCTAGATTGTAAGAACCATCAAAATTGATCAAAACCCACTTTCCAAAATCAATCATGGAAGAAAATAGCTACAACAACAACAACAACATGAATTACTTCTCATACTTGGAATATTTTTCATTCCCAATCCATCTCTGCTTCTTCGTACTAATCCTCTTCTTCATCATGGGATTTTCATGGTATATAAACTATGAATCCAAGTTTGAAGATTTGGTCACTCAAATCAAGCTCTTCCTCATGATTGTCCCTTTGATTTTGCTCCTCCTTGTTCACCTCTTATCATCATCAGGTGGTCTTGCTTATTTCATCCCTCTGCCTGCAGAAAGAGATTCTCTTCATCGAGCTGGTGGATCCCCTTGGGGTGTTGCCATTTTGCTCGTCTTCCTTTTCTTAATGATCTCTCGCCAGAATTATTTTCATGAGCGTTGGTTCCCCTTGGTAAAAAGATAATCAATCAGTTTGAATATTTACGTATTTGGTGCGGATGCTACTTTTGTAAGAGTAGTTAGTAGTTTAAAGTTCTTGCCTTGTGGTTTTGGTATACATGCAATCAGAGACATGGTAGCTACTTTCATTTTGCTTGTTTTTGATCTGATCATAGTTAGTATGTAAGAAACGTTTATATCCTTATTGGTCTTTCTTTTGTGTGATATTGTACACATATAGTTTAGAATTTTCCATTTGATCTTCTACCAAATTGAAAACACTATAACAAAGATATTCAAAAGGATGATTGTATACCTAATAGATCATCAAGTCCTTAGCAACAGAGTTTATTGATCTGGAAATCGGTGCTCACACGAATAGAGGAGACTAGGACTTCTGTCTATTCTCTATCCTTAGACGTTCATCAATGCAACAGGGTAAAATTGGGATATAAAATGGAGTGAGAACCTAGAGATGATATTTCTTATACGCCCTCTCATTACAGGGCCACTAGTACTAGTAGAGACGGGTCTACACTACCGTTATCAAAAGATCACATCTTTATGGAGTACTTATCAAGCCAATCTAAATAAAATAAATTTGGTAAGTCTAGTTATATAAAGCCGAAATTTATTCAATTAACGTAAGCTTAATTATAAAAATTTCTAATATTCTCAGGCGACGTTAATTGTTCTATAAGTGTGAGATATTCCATGAGATATTTTTGGATACTTCTGAAGTAGAAATGATATTTCTACTTTAATGACTGATATTAAAAGCCTATAATCATTTTGAATACTTAATATTAAAAATAATTGTATTATAAAAAATAAGCATGTGACATAATATTAGTGGTTGAAGTGGAAATATCATTTGTATTTTAAGAATATCTAAGAATAACTAAATATTTCATATCCAATCCAGTCCTAAAGTAACTAATATAGGATTATGCACATAGTTTTATTATTTAGCGATATAAGATTTTTATGGTAAAAAATGCTATCAAACTTTATTAAGATAGATTACGGTATATTTATGTAGTAAGAAAATAACATATGATATGTGATCTAAGATATGTTTTTTTCTTTACCAGTCCTCCAAATTATTTCTCTGTTTTTTATGTGCTTCAATAATAAGCTATCTAAAAAAAGGAAGTTCTATGCTTCAATAATGAACCCTCATAAATATGTTCCTCTTTAACTACATATAGGCTTCAACAATAAGTTATTAGGAAGAATATCAATAATAAGTTATGTATGTTTTAAATTACGTCGTCTCGAGATCTTCTAAACAATATCATTTATAGTTAAAATATCATATTTTAAGATTTTGAGTTAGATGATATTTCATTACTATATGTGTATCATAACAGCAATTCACATAATCATCATTCATTGATAAAATTCATCGATTTCATCTAATACATACAATTTATACAATACACCATAACCAAGCAAATCAAAAGAACTTGAAATAACCATGTTACCATGTGTTGAAGCGGCCAGTATGTACGTACAATATAAGATTGACTTAGATAATTCAATTATATCGAAGGATATAGTTTGATTACTGTGATGATTTTTAAAACCCACGTGGCTTATACGCCATGATGATCGGTTGGTAAGTCTCGGAAATAAATTGTTAGAATGTTAGCTTTCTTTATTTTAGTTTTGTTCGAGGATTAACAAATGGTAAGTGTGGGAGAATTTGATAAGTATTTAATTCTATATTATTTTTATATTATTTAATCTCATGATTTTATCATATCTTAGACTTATTTACTCTTTATTAAGTTCTTTTATGTTTTGTAGAAAAATATGGATAAAAAGGAAAAAAAAAAGATTTAAAAGGAAAAAGTTAAGAGTTAATAAGCACTTAAAGGACTTATCTGCAATAAAGAAAACGTTGGGTGAGCGAAATCAATTTTCTTATAATCTTAGATAGGCTTCATTCTTCTACGGATCACTTAAGTTAGAGGGTTGAAAATTTGGGCCAGGTTAAGGAAAAAAATAAAGTTTAAGAAAGAGGAAGCCCAAAGTAATGAATTTAAAAAAAGACTTTTGGCCCAATACGTAACCTAGGCATGATTGATTTACTAAAGGGATAGTGATCTACGCATAGGAAAAGTGAGCTTGGGGTTGGATTATATGGAGCTGGATTACATGACACCTACATAATACATGTAATTCAGGCCGTTTTATGAAATTCAATATCCCTAATCAACCCACGTCGCCTAAGGACAAAATGAATCTTAAAAATATGCGGGTCACCGCTTTTAACTCAGTAACCCACATGTTTTTTTTTCAAAAAATTTCTTCCCCTCCTATTTTCTTTTATTTCTTCCGTAGCCTCCTCTCCTTCTTCGATGTGACGCTTCATATTGCTCTCCTTCAAACCTAGTGCATTTTCTCACGAACCCATTCTCTCTATAAAAAAAATCCTTGTGCATTTTGATTATCAGCAATAACTCAAACTAGTAGGAACGCGAAGAAAGGACAACTAAAAAGAAAGAATGAAGATGATCTTTCAATCTTATCTCAAGAGGAAACTAAGTGTTTGAAAGTGGCGCCCATTAATATATTGAAGCCCTTCGACCCGTAGAGTAATCCTAAGGGTCGAAAGGCTCCTCATAGGTCGAACTCCTTGGACCTGTCGAGTAATTGTAAGGGTCAAAAGGCCCTTAATATGTTGAGACCCTTCGACCCGTAGAGTAATAGTAAGGGTCGAAGGACCCATCGATCCTTACAAGCTGAAGACCTTCAACCCTTAGAGTTACTCTACGGGTCGAAGGGCCTCGACCTGTGAAAAGGGCTCCATCAACCTATTGAACACATTTTCTTTTTATTAAATAATTGTGTATACTAACATTCAATTATTGAATTTATTTTTTTTAGGATGATCAACTTTCAATCTGTCCCCAGCTTGAACTCATAATCGATGATGGTCTCTATTTCAAGTGTCGTACTAGTGTGATAGCAAAGCAAGAAGTTGAGATCGCCGACATAAAAGTGAAGATCAATTATAGACAGTTACAATCTTTTAGAGCAACTTGCCTAAGCCACTTTCTTGATGTGAAGGTGAATTTTACCAATTTTGGCCAGGTTATAAACCTTTTTCCTCCGACGAGCCAAGTGCAAGAAGAAATACGAGTTATGGTTTAAGCATCATAAGAAGCATCTACGATTCGGTCTTAAGGAATTCGCAATGGTGACAGAGCTAAAATGTGATGCATACATTCCTAACTACATTAAGAAGCGGATAGAAAAAGATGACCATCTTTTGAGGAAGTATCTTAAGGGGAAGAGTGTACAACTTTTAGAGTTTGCACAGAGGTCAATCAAATGTTGCCCCATGGACCAATGAAGATAATGAAATTATGAAAATTCGGGAATTTATGCTGAGCATCGCCAAGAATATTAACCAATTATCCCGTTATCCGTGGGGTAGAGCGAGTTATGAGAAGACCATTCAAGCCCTTAAGAAGAATATTAAGGAGAAAGCCCTCGCTTATATAGTTTCGATTAAGGAGAAGGATAAAGAGAAAATATATACATTAGAAGGGTTTCCATTAGCTTTATAGGTTACACTTTATATTTTAATTTCTTATTTGGCTTTCATCTTGATGAGTAACGTTTGCTTAGCCAACCATTACCATGCATGCAGGTATTTGGCTATGAAGCCATTCCTTACCTTGGAAAGTGAGCTACAGTGCAGAGTAAAGAGAATCCCATCCCTTAGATTGTAAGATGGTCATCTAGGGACCCGCTCGTAACTCATAAACATATCGAGATGTGGATAAGAAAAAAGTATGTAGGTATTTTTTTTCTATGAATTAATTAAACTATTTTACTTTATCTTGATTAATTATTGAATTACTTTTACCTTAATATAATACCGCTTATTATTTGTGGAATCCTGAAACCAACCAAGGAAGAAACAACTGAAGAATATCTATAGACTTTGGTACCTTTCACGGATGAGGACGATGAAGTTATACATTTGTTGAGTAGGGAATTGGAACAAGAGAAAGATGAATTGGAAGAAGAAGAAGAAGGAGCATAATAGGAAGGAGGAAGAGAACAAGAAGAAAAACAGCTAGAAGTAGAAGAAGAAAAAAAGAACATAGAAGAAGAAGAAAAGGAAAAGAAAGAAGAAGAATATTGAAAAAAAAATAAAGAGGATAAAATGTAAAAAAAAAAAAAGGAAGAAGAAGAAGAAGATGTAAGGGGAATTGATAAGGGAGAGTCTTATTATGAAGTGCTAGAGAAGCAAAATTGAGTATCTTCTTATTAGTTGAACCAACAAATTCGAGAACATATTTCGAGAATTGAGAGATGACATGAAGAACTGGTTCGATGAAATGGATAACAAGCTAACAAAGATTATGGAACCACCTTCACTCGTCACATCATCCAATTCTTCCCCTTCACCCACCACGTCTCCATTTTTCGATCACTAGGACTCTCCACCATAACCTCAATCCGCGGGCCCTGTTAACGATGGATAGAATAATGCCAACGTTATAAGCAAGGAAGATGAAGTGAATTCGACAGACATATGTAACCCTACCTATACTTGAGACGAGATGGGGTATGGGGATGAGGAGGCTTAGTCTGGAAATCATATCCCCTTTTATTGACATACGCAAAAAATGAAAATATAAGAAGAAAAAGGAATTGAATGCAACGACATTCCTTATTCCTAATAAGGCGAATGAGAAAGCAATGCATATATGGTTAGATGTCAAAACTGAGCTATAAGTATAAATTCATATCCTTACTCTAAATTAAGTTATTTTTTGTTATATGTAGTTATGTCAATCACTTAGTAATCTAAATTTTCTCATCATAGGTCACCTGTCATAGGTTTTGATGTCACAGATAATGTTTTAAGGACATACTTAAATCTAAGTCGTGGCTACATAGTTTCGTAAGTATTCAAATCCAATTGTATTTATGGATGAATATCTTAACAATTAATTATGTTTTCACTTATGGTTTTCTTTTTCTTTGTAGCACATCGATGAGGATCTAGGGGTTATGAAAGGGGATTGTGGTGTGTATATGTTGAAATTTCTAGAGTATCACCATGCCGGTCTAAATTTAATGCTAATTTGTGAGGACAATCTGTGTATCTTCCGCCTTCAAAGAGCGTGTGATATCTGTCAATGCTATATAGATTTGTAATCTTGTAACTTTTTTAGTATATGAATGTAATATTAATCCTTATATATGAATGGAAATTTAATCCTAAGATAATTTTGCAAATTGATGCTTATTGTTTTAGTCCAATTACATGTATAAGGATTATTATGAATATAATCTACAAATTTATAAAAATCTGCAAATTACATCTACAATTCATTTGAGATTAAGAAATCTCTGATCTGAATACTTTACGGGTCGATGGGTCTTCTGAACACCCGTAAACCTATCAAATATTTCAGATAAGAGAGTTTTAGACTATGTACTGAAATACTCTAAGGGTCGATGGGTCTTCTGAATACCCCATCGACTATTTCAATATAGAGTCTAAAACTCTCTGATTTAAAATACTCTACAGCTCGATGGGTCTTCTGAACACCCATCGAGATGGCGAGTATTTCAGTATAGAGTCTATAATTCTCTTATTTGAAATACTTTATTAGTCGATGGGTCTTCTAAACCATCGATCCATCGAGTATTTAAGATCAGAGAGTTTTAGACTCTTACTGAAATACACTACAGGTCAATGGGTCTTCTAAACACCCATCGACCCATCTAGTATTTCAGTACAGTAAGTAAGAAAGTTGCCAGAAGAGAGTCAAAAGTGGTCAAAAGTCAGTCAATCCAGCATATTGTTAATGCTTCATAAAGAGCGTACTGCAACTCATCATGGAAACAAATGCTTGGAGAGCACAATCAAACTAAGAAAGCCAACATGTAGTGGACAGAAAGTCGATCATGGGTCATCTACTCAATGAAGCGAAGGCTCGTCATCTCAGCCGGTCGCTCGTGAGCTTTTATTAGAAGCTGAGGCTGAGGTACTTATTTATTTATTTAAGTAATTAAATATTTTTATTTGTTTATTTATTCATTTATTGTTTTCAAAGGAATACATTCTGTCATAATGTCCAACAAGTGGAGAACATGGTGCTACAATGAATAACTACTATCTGACGACACATGTATGGTAATATCTAAACTCACAATTAGAACTAAGTGAGAGCATGAATGCTTAGTATGACTACGATATGTATTCACAGTCTAGACAATATGAGAGCTAAAATAACTACTTTTTAGGATCATAGAGTGGTCAATATATTTTCATGTAATATTTAAGTGTTCTTTTTCGTAATTTGTTATGTTTTCATATAATGTTTTAATTCTATGTTTTTAATTTACTCTAAAAAGGGGAGATGAAAGAAAGAAAAGAAAACTACGGGGTTGGGTGAATGATAAAAAAATCATTGTCGAAGGGCCTTGACCTATGAAGGGTCCTTCGACCCATACAGTTACTCGATGCTATAGGTCGAAGGGACTTGGCCTTGTGAAGAGCCTTTCAACCTATAGAGTAACACTAAGGGTCGAAAGGCCCGAAAATGTGAATGGTCGAACCTTAAAGTTACTCTACTGGTCGAAAGGCCCTTCACAAGGCCGAGTCCTTTTAACCCATAGAGTAACTCTAAGGGTCGAAGAGCTCTTCACAGGTTGAGGACATTCGACCCATAAAGTAACTTAGAGTATCTCTTGTATAAATCCGCTGGATTTTTTTTTTCGAGAGAATAGGTTCGTGAGAAAATAGGTTGGGTTTGATGGAGAGTATATGAAGCGTCATGTCAAAGAAGAAGAGGAGGGTACGAAAGAAAAATAAAGTAAAATTTTAGAAACAAGTGGGTCACTCGATTAAATGCGGAGACCCGCGTATTTTTAAGATTCATTTTGTCCCTGGATAACATGGCTTGCCTAGGAACATTGGATTTCATCGAATGGCCCGGATTGCATGAGCTGTATGGTCGCCATATAATTTGACGCTCTGCAATCCAACCCCTATTATAAATAGGATAGAGGAACATCACAAAACAAGTAGATAAAAAGTAGCCTTTGACGTGAGCAGTGGCAATGAGAGAGAAAAAAAAAGTTAAAAACCTTTGCTTGGCATTAATCGTTATAGTTAATTTGATTCTATTTTTAATTTGTTTTAATCTTTTCTTTTGTTTATTTTCTTTTATGGATTCAACCGTCATTACTTTATTTATTATAATTAGTTAAATATTAAGATTCTTAATAATAGATAATATAGTTGAGCTTATTTCTTACTAGTTCAAATTTTTAGGATAATCAGTAACTTAATATGATATTAGAGCTGAGGTCTCGAGTTCAAACTACAATTGTTCCTCTCTTTGTTATTTATGTATATGATATGCTTTTTGAGCTTTGTTTGCACGTACAAGACTCATATTATTATGTGCTTACATGTGAGGGGAAGTGTTAAGAATCTTAATGATAGATAACATACTTAGGCTCGTTTCTTACTAGTTTGAACTTTTATATCAATCGGCAACGTAACACTAAATTTCTATTTGGTTAAGGGTGATTTCAAAGCGCTAGACATTATATTAGTTAATTAATTTAGAATTATTTTAACTCTCTTTTTAATTTGTTATGCCTATTAATTATAATGGTTATAAATTATTGTCTTATTTATTTAGAGTGTGCAAGTAAGTGAATATGATAGTAATTTGATTACTAGTTTATGATCTTGATTTGTTTTGTCATAATTGTTTAAATAGAAGTAGCATAATATTTTCACTAATTATGGAACATTTTCGTTTGATTACATGTAGGGTATAATTCAAGATAAACAAATTGAGCTTGTGTATTTATTTTTTGATTTAACCTATCTCTCTTGATTGATAAATTTCGTTAAATTAAATTTAGAAAGCTTATTTTATGTTGTTTAATAAAAAGAGATTAAGTAAATGGCTTATTTTACTTAACGAATAAGTATGGAAAGATACAAATAATTGAGCTTGTGATTATTTTTAGGTTATTATTTTTTAAAAGAGAGTGAAAAATAATTCTAATTAGTGGATTGGATCTCATGTTTAGTGGTGGTGAATGATTCCTTAATTAATATTTTATCATTAATTTTCATCTTAAATTTTCTTTTCTTAATCTCTAATTTTGTTATTTGATTTTCTTTTTCTTTATTTACTTACTAGTTTAATTCTGACCCCCCCTCCCCCTCCTTAAGTTTCGAGTCCTCTTCTTAGTGTGTCTATTATTTTAGGTCTAGGTAGGTTTTTGAATTTTCATTATGCCAGTTTAGAGTCTTATTTAATTGACTCAATAAATAACATAGAAATAATCTTCTGCGAGAATGATTCTTACTTATTACTATATTATATAATTATACTATTTCATGTAGGGATTCAATTAGTGCAATTTTATCGTATTAATCTGCAACATTATTCCTAGATAACTCTAATTGAGAGTAGTTCATTAAAAGATCTTTAAATGAATTTATAGCTTTTTTGAAGTTTTGATATTCATCTTAAAGAAAGTCAGAAAATCTAACCAAAAGACTTTTATGTCTTGATCATTTTCTCATTCTTGATGTTAATTATCTTTAATGATTATCTCTTGTATTCGTTTAAACGAACTCAGTTCCACTTTGAACATACTATGAAATACATGTTCAAAGAGAACAAACATGTCCATAGATTAAACCAAGAAGTTTGGTATCTATTTCAATTCTTTGAAATTATGGCCTTGTTTAATTTGTCTCAACATAAGTTTCTCACTTATTTTTTGATCAACATGGAAGTTTGGTATGTGATCCATGTTTATTAATTTGTACATAGAATCATAATTAATATATTTTAATCTAGTATGTTATATATTAGAAAACTCAATCAAATAAACAAAAGTACTCATTTCTTTGAATCACAATCATTACATATAGCTTAAAAGCTTGTTAGATACATAATCATTTCCCACAAACTTTTCACTTTTAGACAAGAGTATCATATTACATTAAAAATAGCCGGACAGACTAATGTCTTAATCATCTTGAGTGATGTCATCAACCATATTTGTTTCTTAGTTATATTTCGATAGTTTACAATCTAAAATTATATGACCCATCTTATCATAATTAAAGCACTTCTTTTTAAGCTCTATTTGCTTCTTGGAGAATCCACATTTCAATTTCCAATTAGGCTCTATATAGTCTTCTTGAACTTTAACCATATTCCACAATCTTTTTTCCCACATGGTGTAACCTTATTTTCAATAGAACTTTTGTTATCTTCTTCAATTTGAAGTCTAATAGTTAGTTCGTCAATATTTATTTCATTTAACTTCTACTTAAGGTAATTCTCAAACCGTTACAAATTAATTTTGAATCATTACGAATTGATTTCAAACTGTATTGAATTAATTCGAACTGTTATAATTTAATATCGATACCCTCGCAATTAATCGTAAATCTTAACAAAAATGGTTATATTACATTAAAACTCATAACTGATTTAATAAATCATAGCTAAAAATCATTATAAATTTAAATTAAAACCGTTAAGAACTAGAAATTAATTTAGAATTTATTACGAGATAATATTAAAACAGTTACAAATTAAATTACACTTAATTATTGTAAAACCATTACAAACTGTTATGAATTAAATGATAAAGTAATATAATTAATTGAAATTATTTATCAATTAATTTGAAAAAACCGTTATATATTTATCCAAACCGTTATACATTAAATTGGATAACCATTACAATTTAATGTAAAGACTGTTACAAATTTTAATTTCAAAACCATTATAATATTTAACAACTAATTGTAAATCGTTACAAATAATAAATTTGCAGAACAGTAACAATCAGTATTGAATTAATTGAAAAATCAACAATCAATTAACTTGGAACCGTTTTTCATTAGTTCTAACCTTAACGAATTAAACATACAAACCATTACAAATCTTTTAAATCCAAAAGTATTCAGAATTAATTGTAAAATCGTTACACGTTTTATTTTTTAAAATCATTTTAATTAATTGTAAAGCTATTAAAATTATAATACATAATATTCGGTTATAATAGCAACCGTAATACGATTGTATAATTATTTAACCATAATTTGATCATGTACAATTTACACCAATAACGGTTATATTAATTTATAACATAATATGCTATTAATATGCAATATTATAAATTAACATATTACGTCATTAAATGACATTTCTAACAAATGCAACATTAATTTATAATATATTATATTTTTTACCCTTCTTTTCCTATTTTTTAATAAAAACTTTTACCATTTATTTATTAAAAAAGAATTGAAACATCTCGACTTTTTTCTTTCTTCTTTCTCGACTGCAGATACATATTTTCTTTCTTATATCTTGACGGCAATCACACATCTAATCTCGCATTTGGGAATAAAATTGTTTGAAACATAGCGATTGAAACTTGCTAAATAGCATATAAACAATTATTGCACTCGATCACTTATCCAATATTTAATTATAAAAGACGAGACAAATATGAAGTTATTTTTATATAGTACATATTCAACTAATCCATCTCCATTATATGTTATTTTAATTCTAAAAGGGAAAAGTGATGTGAATGTTCGAGAGCAATGTCATGTACCCTGATCTTGGTAATAATGAAAATGAGAATTTTATGAGTTATATTGATAGTAATGATGAATATAAAAATCAATGTCTAAATCTGGATGTGGACTGACATGTTGATTCCAAGATTGAGGTTAGGGATGACGAAGAGAATGAAAATGAGATTGAGGATGTCCATTCTACTCCACTCAATATTGGAGGGCCACATATGCGTAATAAATTTATCCTGTGCCATCATCTGGCAAGTGGGATATTCCGGGAAGGATCGATCAATGGTGGTTCTACCTCCCATCGTGTGTAAACATAGTGGAAAACTAAAAAATAAATGTATACCGTCAACTGCTGAACAAACACGGAAATGTGGTAATTGCAGATGTTTAGAACACAATAGAAATACTTGTCGGAATCCAATTCTACAGGTACCGGTTAAAATATTTCATAATATTATATTTGTTATTTTATTTTGTAAGAATATTTAGTATCTTAATTTTTATTTTATTTTTATTTTGTGTGAATATTTGGGATGTTTATCTAAGAAAAAAAAAACTAAGAAAATGAATCAATAGACACTGGTCCAGACTGAAATGTTTGAACCGAATCTTGAGTTGCGATTGTTAATATAAATTTGACTTTTAATATTAATTGTGAATTTTGATTTAAATCAGTATTTTGTATTTTTTCTATTTCACTTTAATTTTATTTTTCAATTGTTGAATGAGTTGGATAATTTGATTACACCTAAAATGATTTAAATCAACAATAACGTAACCAATGATTAGGTCGAATATACATCATAATGAACATACAACATACATCGATAAGGTTGATAAGGTCTTTAACCCGTAAAATAAAGTAGCAATTATGAGGATACTAGTATAACTATTATGTTTCATATGAGCAGTTATGAGTAAACTAGCAGTTATGAGTATACGGGTCGATAACTATTATGAAATTGTGTTTATATTGTGGATTAATATTGGTTAATTTTATTTGTGTTAATTTATGTCGAACATTTCTATCATATCATAATATTTTAATATTCGATTTAGAATCATAAAGGTTAAATGTTTCATCATTCTACCAAAAGCTTAAACCCTTCTACTATAACATTATGTTTAAACTTTAAATTTAAAATCATAAAAGTTGACCCTTTCATCATGTGACCTAAAGGTCGAACCTTTTTATCATGGCCTAATATTTAAACATTTGACTTCATACCCTAAAGGTTGAACCTCTCATTATTTGACATAAAGATCGAACTTTCTATCATAACCCAATGATTAAAACATTAGATTTAGAACCATAAACATTGAAGCTTTCATCATTGGACCTAAAAGTTGAACATTTCTATCATATCCAAATGTTTGAACATTCAACTTAGAACCATAAAGGTAAAATGTTTCATCTTTCTACCTAAAAAATAAACTGTTCTATTATAATTGGTAGGAAATATAAAATTACTAACATCTCACATATAACTCTAAGTTACTCTACGGGTCAAAGGGAGTCGACTGTAAAGGGCCCTTCGACCCTTAGAGTTACTTTATAGGTTAAAGGGAGTTTGACCACATTTGACCAGCATCTGACCAATTTTAACTAGTATTTGATTTATTTTGACTAATATTTGACCATTTTTTACTCTTTGACCTGTAAAGTATTCTATTATAGTGAGTAAAACTCTCTAATCTGAAATATTCGATGGGTCTACGGGTGTTCAGAATACCCATCGTCCCGTAAATATTTCACCTTAGATAGTGCTCTGGATGCAATAGAGATCTTTGATAAAAATGATGTTGTCGTAAAATTGTAAAGGTATTTGTAAATTATAGTTACTAGATACACATAAATTAAATGAGTTACTCTACGGGTCAAAGGGTCGAAGGGTCGAAAGGTCGAAGGGTCGAAGGGTCGAAGGGTCGAAGGGTCGAAGGGTCGAAGGGTCGAGGTCTCGAGGGGTTGAAGGTTTAAAGGGTCGAATGGTTGAGGGGTTGAAGGGTCGAATGGTCGAATGGTCGAAGAGTTGAAGGGTGGAAGGGTGGAAGGGTGGAAGGGTGGAAGGGTGGAAGGGTGGAAGGGTGGAAGGGTCGAAGGGTCGAAGGGTCGAAGGGTCGAAGGGTCGAAGGGTCGAAGGGTCGAAGGGTCGAAGGGTCGAAGGGTCGAAGGGTCGAAGGGTCGAAGGGTCGAAGGGTCGAAGGGTCGAAGGGGTGAAGGGTCGAAGGGGTGAAGGGTTAAGGGTCGAAGGGCTTGATGCTCTGAGATGCACAAACCAACGTTTCACGTGTCGGTCTATAGTCGAAAGGTTATAAAGCATCTCATATAAATTAGAGTCGAAGGGTCGAAGAGTCGATGGATATCTCATAAAGATTAAAGTCGAAAGGTCGAAGGCTTTAAGGCCTTGAGGTGCACAGACCGATGTCTCACATGTCGGTTTGTGGTCGAAGGGTCGAAGGGCATCATCTCATATAAATTAGAGTTGAATGGTCGAAGGGTCGAAGGCCTCTAGGCCTCGAGATGCACATACCAATGTCTCACATGTCAGTCTGTGGTCGAAGGATTGAAGGATACCTCACTAGCCTAAAGATTCACAAACCGACGTCTCATATTTTAGTATGTGTTTAAAGGGTCAAAAGACATCTCATATAAATTAGAGTCGAAGGGTCGAAAGCCTCGAGGCCCTGAGATGTAGAGATCGACATCTCACATATTGTTATGTAGTCGAAGAGTCGAAGGTATCTCAGGCCGACATCTCACATAATTCGAGTTTCTTAAAAGGGTCGAAGGGCATCTCACATAATTCGACCCTTCAAACTTTGAAGGGCATCTCACATAATTCGACCCTTCAAACTTTGAAGGGCAACTCACATCTCACATGTGAGATGCATAATTAGTTATGTACGTATATGTTTTAATTGATATAAAATCTTACATAAATATATACGATTATGTGTATAATTAAAAAAATAATAATAATTAAAAAAAATCGGGTATCCGACCATCTGGCCCGATCCTGCACAAATCGGTGCATATCCAAAGTACTACCTCCTATTTTGATTGGATTGGATACCCGTTCCAATCAAAATCAGCGGATATCGGCATGCAACGGGTCGGATTTAGCCCGTTGCACATTCCTACTAAATCATATAACAATTTCTTCAAAATTCAAAATATGTTCCAATCATTAGAGCCTAGTTTAATGTATCAAATTCATATAATAAATAATATTACCATATAATCATCGTTCAAATATATTTTTTCCTCCAATTTGAAAAGAATGCTATAATCGAATCTGCTATAGAAAACATTAGAATAATCTATTTTAAGTTGTTAGCAAATATACAGTAAGCATCATAAAAAAAGATTATAACATGATAAATTGAAAAAATGAAAATTAATAGAGGAAATTTAAATTCTTAAACCTGATTGTGAATGAAGGATTCTAAAGCATGTGAACCCCATTTTCCTTAAAATAGATTCACTTCCTTAAAGTACTTTGGTACTAGGATATAGTACAAATTTGTAATTACACCAACACTAATTCAAGCGAACTTTAAAGTATTTCAACGATATCGCACTAAATAGAATTCTAGAGAGAAACAATTTCTTAAGAGAGGAGGAAACTTTGTTTCTTCTTGGTGTGAAATTTCTAAATGGAAGTATGTCAATTTAAAGCACTTCAATAGAGAAGGAGTTACAATTGGATTTGATTTGATAATCATTACTCCAAACATTTCGGAAAAATTAAATTTTTTATTAAAATCGAGAGTTATAAAATTAATTTGAATTCACCTATCAATATTTTCCAACAAGAACAACAATGACTAGAAGAAAGGGCTGTAAAGTCTCGATAAGTATCACGGTCTAAAATAAATGCCAAGGAGGATGTGGATGTGATCCGCTCATCCAATCGAACACATCCCCTTGTTAGACTGGTAAGCAACCTAATCCACAACATAATTCGATAACTTCTTGACCTAGGGACAAATACAAGGTGGGGCAAATGGGGATAGCCGTCCCCCACAAGGTGGTAATTTTTTTTTCTCCTTAAATTGTAGGGATAAATTTTAAAATTTAAACTTTTGGTGGTAAAATTTATAATTTCGATATTCTTATTACCCCAGTATCTTAATTCTCTATTTTTCAATATGTAGTTTCCCGTAACCTTGGCCTCACGGTGACAAAATCCAGGATCTACCACTGTCTTGACCTGGGAGAAGCGCACATCATCGTAACACCTATAGCTTTAGCTCATCAACTATCATGTTAATCCTCCAATCAATCACAACATTATCATTTGCCAAGTACTCAATTAGTTCCTTATGTAGGAGTTTTATATATAATAAACATGAAAACAGTGAACAGTAAATATAAATAAATATTGTGCAAATATGAACCGTAAATATGAAAAACAGTAATACTGTTAATAGAATAATATCTGTAAAATAGATTAGGATCTATAAAACAAAGTAAAATAATAAAATAGAACAGTAAAGTAATAAAAGAAAATAGAAAGAGAACATAATAATAAAACAAAATAAAAATTAAGAAGAAAACTGATTCATATTATGTAATAATTTTTTTTAAATAAATTTAATCCCTTAAATTGATACAGAATATTGAAAAGCATCTGTCTTCCAAGACATTAAACTATCGAGCCATGGACATCATATCTAAACAGCACACTAAACCCAGAATTAAGCCACACATTTTTTACCCACTAGCACCCAACCAAGAAGCGTTCAATACTTTCAACGTCAACTTTACACAAAGGACATAAGACTCTGAATGATTTTCTTTTCTTTAAAAGATATAAAAGTGACATAAATTCCACTTGGCTATATATTTAACAGGTCGTTAGATTGGAAGCTGAACCAATATGTGAATATATGGGCTCCATTCAAACCCCTAATTATAATATGAATATGGATGGGCTCTTGCGCGGCCCATGGGCAAGACTATAATTACTAGTGATTAAATCAGGAGTAAAAATTAACTTCCACGAAATTAACAGCAAATGATTGGGGTGTGAATACGTATATTATCAAAAAATTTCTTAATAAATACATAAAATATATAAATTTTGAATATTTAATATTTAATATATATATATATCTATATTTATATTTATCTATTTATTTATTTTCCTTTTCCGACCGCTAGTTCAGGTGATCGCCTTGGCTGCAGGTGATTCTACCCATGACCTTTAGAAAGAACTCCACCACATGATTTTTTTGGTTTCACACAACACTGCATTTTCTTTGAGCACCTCTCTCATCTCCCTTTTACTAAAAATCATCTTTATATATATATATATAATCGGACGGCTGTGGGTGTTATTTATTTATTTAACTAAACTTCAATTTTTATAGAAAGGTTAGAAATTTTTGGTAATAACAAAACAATTAGGACATCACTCAATTCTTCTATTCTCTTCCCCTCTCTTCTCTTTACATAGCCATAACTTCGTTTCTGCCTCTAACTCACTTATTCTTATTTGCTGATGACAAATCGTGCTTAATCTTTTCAATGTTTTCATTAACTTACAAAGAAGCCTTTGATCACAAATCGCCCAGCTGTTTGGTATTTGGACAATCCAAATTCTTTATCTACTTAGGCAAGAGCTTCAACCTTAAATTTGGACAATTATCACTCATTGACTCAAACCTTAATTTTCAAGATATTTCTAGAACCAACTTCACTTAACATTAAAAAAATTTTAAAAATTTTAAAATGAAAAAAAAGAAAACATAATGCTATTAATTAAAACCCCACAAAAGAGATGCTTTTATTGAAAAAAAAAAAAAAACACACGATTATCATCAATAATGCAAAACATAAATATTATACTCAACAGAAGCATCACCAGTTTTGGGATCAAATCTAAGAGTTCTAGCATGAACATAACCTCTAGCAAACCGGAAAAGCCCGGTCCCACCAATCACAGGCATCTCTCTCACATCATTAGTCACCAAGTTCCTTCCCAATACACTGATACTACTCCCGTTATACTTCCCTTCCAAAAAAGCAAAATTCATCACCATCAGAAACCCAAATTCATGCTGGGCTGCTGATGCATAAAACCCTTGAGCTCTTCCTACCAATTTTGAACCCACTTCTATGCTTTGTGTTAGTGAGTTATCAATCATACGTACCAAACCAAATAACGTTGATGACGAATTGGACGGTGGAGATATGATTTGGACTGCAGTTGGGTTTTTCCCACTTAGAACATCCTGCCAAAATAGACGGAAATGGCTGAGTTTTTCCTTTTTTAACCCTAGGAGTTTCCTGTCTAGGGTTCTTGCGTATTCATAATCGTTTTCTTTCGCTCCAAACACTAGAGTTTTTGTGGTGATGGAAGAGATCAGAAGAGAGAGAACGATGATATTGGCTGCTACGAAAGAATGAATGGATCTAGTCATGGCTTTAGTTATGATTTTTCTTCACTTATGAGTAAGCTATATATATGTGTATATATAGTGTACATGATCTAGTTTAGACTTTTTTTTTCTGTTTTCTTCTTCTTTTTTTTTTCCTTACTTCACCTACCAAAGAATTTTATGTCACTTTTTTGTGAAAAATAGAAGAAGGGGCAATACGGTCAATTAGACGGGCTAGTGGTAATAATTGTTGCAAATGAGACTATCCAGAAAATTTTCGGTGCATCCAAGTCCATCTAAAACCTGTGAATACCTCAATAGAAATAGTTATATCTGTAATTTCATTTTTTTTTTACCCAATCAGACGTACCAAACCAAATGACTCGTTTCTATTTACTCCTATTAGATTGAGAGTACCAAAAATTTTGGAGACCACGAAGCAAATGCGCTGTCATGAGTTTCTGCATTTAAAAATCCTATAAAATTTTTATTGTGGTAACCTGTCCTCACAGGATAATGATTTGAAAGTTTGGCAGCGTGGAAATCTGTCCTCGACAGTATGATGATTTGAAAGTTGGTCACAGAGCAAATTGACTTGTATTGAATGTGAAGGAACCGTGGGGACTGGGGAATTGGTGAAGGAAATCTTACTTTGGAAAGTTACCGGCACTAATTTAGATGAAGTTTGAAATTTTAGTTTGGATTTAAATTTTAGTTTTAATATTTGGTTTTTACTTATTTGAGTATCGTCTATGTTCAACGCTCAAGGAAATCTGTAATTTTTTTTTTCTTATTTTTGTTGTTGTTGTTGGATTGGTCAGTCCAGTATGTATGTTAGGGCCAATTATCCTTTAATCGAGTTAATGATTGTAATTTAGCTGTTGAATCTTTATTTGATGGAATAAATTTATGCCCTCCATTTTTACTCATCAATTTATATATCTCTCTTACTCTCTCTCGTTTAGATTATTACGATTTGTGCTAAATAGTTTGCGAGTCTCCTCTCTCTCTCTTCTTGCATTCTTGTTGTCTATATTTCTATTTTTTACTCCATTCTTTGATTTATGGTTTAATATATCAAATAAATTTTAGAGTTGTGTTTCTCCATTATGAAATTACTAATTGGTGTGGTTAGATCTAAGAATTTATATTGATTGTATGGCAAGGGTGTGATGGTATGTATAAGGATTGTAATCTGAATGATAAGTGTAATGAGATTCGATTTATGTTAGAGCTCAATATGAATGTACTCTTTTAAAAGAGGAACCACGATAAAAATCTTTATCTTATTCTTCTTATTTCTCTCTTTTGATCGTTACTAGTTTTAATCTTGATTAAATATTTGATAAAGAACTTGAAATCTAGAAAGATAAAAGGAGTCTAAAAATAGAAGTTAAATCATAATAATGGTGTAAGAGCTATGTTGTTTGCGATCAAAAATCATTTTTGATTTCTAAAATTTTATGTTTTTATTTTTTGTAAAGCTTACAAGTCGGTAGGTCTTCTTGAATCCAGAACGGAAGTGTTATTTCAAAAATCAACATCAGAGTTCTCAATCCAATCGACTACACCAAGATTCGAGTTGATACATATGAATAAAAATTCATTCGAAAATTTGTTTTTACATTTTCTAATAAATCAAAGAGTACTAGAAAATGAATCAAAATGAATATTTAAAGGATCTAATGTTAGAAGAAGTTTACCTAGCAAACCACTCCTTCAAAATCGAAAGTTTTCACCATCCGATCCGATTGGCTACCTTGAGCTGTCGTACATCGTCTCCAATCATCACCGTTTGCCGTCATGCACCGCTCAACACCGTCCCTATAAAACCACCATTAGAACAACCCCTATACATTGTATGGATCCAAGCCACCATCCGGTCTCTACTGGTATCCACACGAACAACTCTCGATTAATCTCTAACTTGATTTTCAACACATGAGATTTCAAGCTTTGGAAAGGGATAAAATAATAAGACTTAGAAAAAATTTTGTGAAGCTGATTCACCCTCTCTCTTTCTATAATGGCTGGTTATTCTTAGCATCAAATGAAAGAGTTAATTAAAATAATGGACAAAAACCCCTTTGATCAGTTAATTGGCAATTTGGTTAAAAGTGGCCAAAAGTATTTTTGTTATCTTTTGAGGATGTGAAAATTTTTTTCCCTCATCGTGTGATCATGTGGGGTCACATGGATTCAGTTGCCAATTAATCCAGTGAGTTTTTACCGCAAGCCCCATCCGATAATTTTTACTTTGGCCTGAAAATATTTACCGTGACTTGGCAATTTTAACCGTTCCAAATTATCATTCAACTTTAGTAAAATCTGGACTTTAATTTGAGACTTTCATTTTATGCTCATTAACACTTTGATGACCAATTGGGTTTTTTCATTTGACCCAAAAAATATAATTTAACTTTACATTTATTTAATTTAATTTAATAAACATACTTAGTCAATATAATATTTTTTTACATTAATTATTTAATTTCAAGTTAAATCTAAATCACATTTTGATTATGCTAGTAGTACAGGTGTGATCTCTACTTCACAAATAAAACTAATTAATGATTTAATTCTTAAATCAAGTTCTTTACGAATAAGTCAAATTTCTAAATTTAGAGCTTAATCGAGATCCAACCATTCTTTTTGTGTGTGACCTAATATGTTCTACACTATGCCAATAGGTGGGCCCAACAATTGTACAATAATGATCATTCTAAATAAACAATGTCTCAATTCGTCCTATGACATTTTTTAACTGTAAAACTCTAATAGACAAATCATATGAACTGTTATACCTTTAATGAATATAGACAATAGATTTACTAAAACTCTTTTCATATCATATTACCTTACTAGGATTTTATTGTTGAATAAAGTATACAATTTATAAGACATTTCCCTTAATACAAGAGTGATGGATTTGATCTTGATCATTTGAGCTTTTAAAATGATGTCAAAGTATAAAATATGGTATATAAGATATCATGGTGATCTCATGTCTGAGAATCACATGTACTTTAGTCACTAAATAATTCTCATTAATAGATATTGTTCTTACCATTAAGAATTATTCAAGTGTCATATTCAATATCATTAGTCTCTACTAACCCTCCCACATACTTATCCTAATGTTTCACTCACATCAATAGCCATGAGAACGACCATCCTAAATATATTAAAAGATAACTTTTGTTATAGTTTATCCGGATTATCAATGTCCCTCTTGTAATCCTATAACTATAAACAATTTGTATATTAAGCTTTAAACTATTTGCATCTCAACTGGCATGATCTCTAACATAACCTCAAGCACATAACCTTAGATATTGAACTTTATTATGATATGTAATAAATGAACATATAATATTAATTCCAACATAATTAATAAACATAATAAATAGATAATGTCGATACTATTATTGAATGAGTAATAAATAAAAAATAATAATATCATATATATTTACAAATAAAATTATATTATACGAAATATATATATATATATATATCCATCGGTTCCAACCCGATTGGCTTGACGGACATATACTTTCAATCTTCCACTTAAACTAAAGCAAATCATTTCATAATCTAATTTTTCATCTTGTCAAGATAGAAATCTAACGTTTGTTGAAAAAACATTTTTAGTTAGTGGATCCGCTATGTTATTATTTACATTGACTTTCTTTATATTCATGTTCACATTCTGAGTCACGATCAAATTAAGTGAAAACATAGCAACATGTGTTTGGCTTGTACTCTTGCATCATAATTATCAGTTAACTACTACGAAATTATTAATGCTAGGAATCACCTCAAATATATTTATGAACTTTTCACCCAACACCACTTTTACTACTTTCAAATATGCAATATATTCGACCATAGTGGAGGATTTCGCAGTCGTTTCATGATTTGAAACTTTTTCACATTTACCGCTTCTCCAATATAGGCAAAAAACCAAAAGCAAAATTGATTTTTTATTATCGATATCCGATTGAAAATTAGAGTGTGAAATCTCAATTTTAAATTTGGAAGCACTATAAAATTAAAAATATATTCTCAGTTCTTCTAAGTAAATTAAGGAAATTCTTTACATTATCTCAATGCTTATCAACCTGATTGCCCTGAACCTACTCCTAACTATTTAGAGTGTAGGTTATTAGTTGCACACATAGTATAACATATATGATAGACCATATCACCAAAACATCAGGTATTATACTCATGCTATACCTCTCATTTCATGTCTTAATTGATATCTCTTAAGAGAGGTTGATTCCTTAACTCATTCGAAAGAGACATTCCTGAAATCCTTAATTCTAAACATCTTTAGCAATTTTACCTATATATGTTGATTGGGTCAAGCCAATAAATTTTTTGAATCTAACTCTATATCTCTCAACAAAAGATTATTTACCCAAAATTTATGGAGGGTTATTTCTGAAAGTGTATGCTCATCAAGCCAATCGGGTATGACTCGATCAGATCAAAGACTTATAAAGAATCAATCTTAAATAATATAAATTATCAATTAGAACATATAAATTGTTTATCATGGTATCATTTATGTTAGAAATGATAACTTGCTTGAATATATTATTGTTTGCATACTTGATAGATTCCCGGTTCTCAAACATGCACTTTGATCTATGATAGAGATTATGGAAGGATGAGATCTAAGTTGGTTAAGTCTGAGATCCAAATAGATCATAGTCATAGGATTGTCATAATGGGATAATGACAATCTAAAGAGACTATTACATGGGCTATTATCTTTGAAGATAAGAATGATCATCTCATATTCATCGGTGTTGGAGAACACCATGATATGCATGAAGGTGATAAGTAGAGACTTCATCATTGAACATGATTACTTGACAAAAATCAATGGAAACAATATTAAGTATTAATGAGTTTTGTCGGTGATTATTGTACTTGTGATGTTTAGACCTAAGATCACCACATATCTTATACTGCAATATAAGATATCATACATTGATGTCACTGTATGTGATCTTCCCAAAGGCCACTAATAAGGTGAACATTGGGCATGTGTTCAAGTATGCGCAGTAATGTAGGGTGATAAGATGAGATCCATCACCTTAATATTAGAGGTTGTGGTTTTATGAGTCATATAACTTGTGCATAAAGAAAATCTCTCTGAAGAGTAGTATGTTTTGAAAAAGAAGTTTATGTAAGGCCATTGTCCAACTACATAAGGGTAATATGATATTCATAAAGAAAGTCTTATAGAGTTTAATAATTAAATAATACCCTAGGACTTTCTGAAACCACAAAATGATGGATGGTCAATCTGGTATGATGATAGTCATCTACAGTTTTTGTGAAAGTTCTTCATATTTATCATTACACGGGTAGCCCATAGTCTTGCTAGAGGCCAATGCAGGTCCGGTGGTTTAAGTCAACATAATCATAGAAGATTATTATGTTGATTATTTGACTTGAAAATATTTTAAGATCAAATGGTCTACTCCCTACCACCAACGTAGTGCATAAAACTCACAAAAACTTTGTGGGGCTCACCTGCCGGTGTAATGTAGTTCTTATCCTATCATATACATAAAGGTCGATGGGATTGAGGTTGGATTCTAATTTAGAGAGTTTTGACGTATTCATAGTTAACTTGATTTAAAGAGTTAATAATTAATTAGTTTAATTTATTAAGTCTAAATCATACTCACACAACTAGCATAACCAAAGTGACATTTATATTTAATTAGAAATTAAATAATTAATAAGAAAAATATTATTTTGAGAAATATAATTATTAAATGGAGATTTAATGATTATTAAGTCCTAGAATAATTTTCGAGTCAAAATAATACATGTTTGGTCATTAAAGAGTTAATTTGCCTAACAGGCCTGTGCAAGGCCCAAACTAAAGTTCATTTTTTACTGGATAAAAAATGAACATTAATTTCGAATAATAAAGTTTTTAAATTTTCTGGAAACAGAAATTAAAACAGACTTTTGGATGCTCGAACAAGGTTAAAAATTAGCCGAGCCTTTGAGGCCTATTTGGACTTGGCCTAAGGGCTCATGTCCCTTATAAAAGGAACATGTAGCAGCTTTAGGCAAAGTAATCGTCCCCTTGCCGCACATCACATGAGAGAGAGAGAGAAAAAGTGAGTTTATTCTTCATTTTTCTCTCTACCTCCTTTCTTCTTCTCCATAACAAAAACTAAAGACTTGAATTTGTGGCCTTGAAATCCCTCTTTGGGTTGTCAACCGTGAGGAATAAAGGTAAAGGGTTGCGTAAAGACTTGGAACTCTTTAAGAAGGTTGTTTTGGGCGGCGACAGACAGTAGAGCAATAGCAGCCTAGTGGCGTCTTTGGGTGAAATCCCGTCCGAAATTTGGAGGAGTGGTTGCTTGGTATCATTCCCTCTTCCTTTTACAAGTTTATGATTTTGCAACTGACCTAGGATATTGAGGTGTGTTGAGAAATCACACAAATCATATAAACGGCGAATCTTGGTAAGTGATGTGCGAGGTCCGAATGTCACAGGTCCATTTTTCGAAAATGGATTTAGTCTCGTGATCTATGAAGGATAGACGACTTACAATGGTATCATAGCCATCCTTTATATGCCGACATTCTAGTTGGGAAATATGAAATGCATGTATGTGAAATTAGGTTATTTTGGCTTGTTTATGTGATTTTTGGTGAAAAATATACTTCCTTTGTTTGGGATTTTTGACCCAAAAATGTGTTCCCGACTCGATTTTGATGTTGATGTTTCTTTAACCTGGAAACATATTGGAACTATAACTAATAAATTGGGTTGAGTTCAAATAGATTCCACCACCACCATGTGCAGCGGCGCTCTATAGACGTGATTCACCGGTGGCATAAGATGGTGGCTAATGCCTGTGATGAGACAGTGGTGTTGAGTCGGTTCTGATGTCCCTCTCGTAAAAATTAACTGAGTTACTTTTGAACTATAATGTGTGTGACCGATTAGATTCTACATCATGTTGGCAAGAGCATCTCATAACAATTTTGATTTTATCTAATTCATAATTAGATTTATTTAACTTTAAAATATCTTTTAAACTAAACAGTTAATTCAATCATCTCATGATTAATTAACTTAAACCTCAAAGCCAAGATTAAAATCTAGTGAAATGTCAAGGCTATCCGAGAGATGGGAAGTAAGTTTATTCTAAAATAACATTTTATAACTAGACTGTACAATAACTATTCTTCCATCTAGCTAATGCCTAGATTCATCATAGGTATGGTTTAACTGTTAAACTCTAATAGACAAATCATATGAACTGTCATACATTTAATGAATATAGACTACTGAAACTCTTTTCATACCATGCTACCTTATAAGGATTTCATTATTTAATAAAATATATAACTCATAAGACTTATTTTCCTTAATACAAGAGTAATGGATTCCATCGTGATCATTCACCGTGCTTTATCCTTGGCTAGGATTTTTGTGAACGATGTCAAAGTATAAAATATGATATATAAGATACTTCACATAATAGGGTGAATGATCACGATGTAATAGGGTGAGCAATGTATGAAGTTACTCACTATGACCACTTTGGAATCCATTACTCTTGTATTAAGGGATTCCAACTTATTTCCCTTAATACCAAGGTGGTCACAGTGAGTAACTTCACATACTCACTTCACATAATATGATTGTCGGTAATGGAGCTATGATGATATCAAGTTGAAAATCTTGTTGCACTAGAGGGAATGGTGAGAAAGAGGATGTTAAATGATTGCTGGTGAAATTGGAGGAACTTTGTGAGCTTCAAGATGTAGATTGTTGGATAGTAATGGTCAACCCATTATGTATATCAAGTGAAGCGCAAAAGTCCATGAAGGGCCAATTATCATTTGATCGGGTTAATGGTTGCAATCTGGCCATTGAATCTTTATTTGATGGAACAAATCTCTAATGTCCATTTTTTCTCAGTCATTTATATATCTCTCTTACTCTCTCAATCTATTTGATCATATTAGGATTTGTGCCGAATTTTTTGCAATCTCCTCTCTCTCTGTTCTTGCATTCTTGTGGCCTGGGTTTCTATTTTCTACTCAATTCTATGATTTCTAGTTTAAGATCAAATAGATTGTGTTTCTCAATTGTGAAAATATTGATTGGTGTGGTTAGATCTAAGAATCTATGTTAATTGTACGGTAAGAGTGTGATTGTATGTATGATGGTTGTAATCTGAATACTCTACTTATGTAACGATATCTGATTTATATTAGAGCTTAACGTGGATGTACTCTTTCAATAGATGAACCACGGTAAAAATCCTTGTGGTGTTCTTCTTTCTCTCTTTTGATCTTTACTAGTTCTAATCCGGATTAAATATTTAATAAATAACTTGAATGAAATCTGGAAAGATAAAAGAAAGAGTCTAAAAGTAGGAGTTAAATCATAACATTTAGCCAAAACAAAAGATAATTTGTTGAAACTCCAATTTTGAAAGGTACTTCTAATTCATGCTGAGTTCTAATTTTACAGAATATAAGTCTTGAATATCATAAATATAAAGTTGATAACAATGATAATATTTCAAAATAAAGTGATATTATGCATCTACCTATATTAATTGTGTTCTTAACTGTGAAAGTGTGGCTAATGCTTTCAAATCATCATAAATCTTAGACAGTATGTTTGATTATGTAGAATTTGACTCTTCTTCATTTACATGACCTGTCAATTTGTTCGGTGTATTAAAACGCTATAATTTTTTGTTCTTTGTTCAAAAGGCTTTATTATCCAATCAGACTTAACAGTAATTAAGCGCCAAATCCCTAATAAACGGACACCCGACTGAGCCCCAAAAGCAGTTAAGCGCCAAACTCCGAGCAAACGGACACACGATAGAGCCCAAAAGGCTTTGGAACAAAAAACGACAGCGTTTTGATGCATTGGACTGGACAAATTGTCAGGTTCATGATAAATGGAGAAGAATCAAATATGATTATGTATCTTGATTATTAATGGCTAATGCTTTCTTCACAACAAGCTCCCGATTATCATTATCGGGCTTTCTGACATCGATCAATTTCAGTTTCTTCCAGTCATCTTCAGAACCACCACCATTCTCTTATGACGTGCGACCGTTGAAGAATGCCATATTTGTCTGCTTCTGCGACGACGACCTATCGATCGCAACCCAAAGAAGCTCGTTGTCATCCTCCTCCATTGCATTAACATTTTACAGCCTCGAAAATGATTCCCTCCCTGGTGCCACATCAATCTCAAAGTGCTCGCTTCCATTTGGGGCCGCCATGATCAGTAGAACTACTCATCTAATCACACGCGAGTTCGAAAAGATTCGATAATAGAGTATGATCCATCAAGTAACAGACCCAATTCCATTTCTTCATCCGTCCTTCTTCCTTCTTCCTTGAAAACATTGTATGTACTGATCGAATCTTCTAACTCAAAGGTAAGAAATATTTTGTAGCGAAATCAACACTACTAATCAATGGTTCTTGCGTATCTTTCTTTGTGCGTTTTTTAGTGTGAACAAGTGCTTTTTAAAAAGAAATAATAATTTCGTGATTTTGCTATCAACTTTCATTTCAGCTATTCAGAAGTAATGCTGATGATGTTTTAAGGGTTTAAAAAGTCTACATAACGTTGTTAAACCACTGGATGAAATAGGCCGTTGATTCATTAAAAAAATAACACGAGGCTAGATTTTGGAGAGAAAAGAAGAAGAAAAAAAAAAAAAGTAAAATAAGACCTGCATCCATTTATTTCATCCTTCTTCCTTCTTATTGCAGTGGTGCCCCTATCCAAATCAACTTGAGAAAAATGAAAGAAAAAGTCGATCCACATCATATTATCTAATCTAAGTTTAAACCTTCTTTTGATATTAAGAGAAAAACAAAATACTCTTTGTGGAAATTATTATTATGTGAAAATTTGTTGCAGCAAATATTAAATGAAGAACCAAGAACCAGCAATAAGTATGTCATACAAGAACAAACGAGTGATATCCGTAATAAGCATGCGATCTCCGTATAGAAGTCGAATGATATATATAGGAATATTTAAACCTCTTCATCCAGCAGTAATGATTAGCCTCACATCTCAGGAAGTCGTTGTTTTCTATGAAATTGTTGAACTTCTTGTACATTTGTCAAGGAGCCTATTTTAATCCATGCAAGCTCTTCTGAAGTTTGCACACCATGCTTTTTTTGCGTTTTATTTCGAAACCCTACGGTTGTTGTGTGTAAATGTCCTCCCCCAAATCAACATGAAGGAAATCCGTCTTCACGTCTAACATCTCTAGGTACAAGCTTTCATGTGCTACAATCCCAAACACAGTTCTTATTATTGTTAATTCTACTACATGAGAGAAAATCTAGGTATAATCAACAAATTTTTTTATACCTCCTGCTGCCATCATGCTCACTTTCACCCTATATACATGCAAGTCGGTGGATCTCCTTGAACTCGGAGTTAAAGTGTCATTTCAAAATCGACATCCGGATTTTTGATCCAATCAGACTACACAAAAATTTAGGATGATGTATATAAATAAAAATTCATCCGAAAATCTAGATTTATATTTTCTAATTAATCAATTAATTAGAAAATGAAATCAAAATTAATATTGAAATTATCTAAGGTTAGAAGAAATTCATCTAGCAAACTAGTCCTTCAAAATTGGAAGGTTTTCACCGTTTTATCTGATCGGTCACTTTGAGTTGCCATATGCTGCTGCCAGTCACCACCGTCTGCCGCCGTGCTCACCATAGGGAATTGCCATTGCACACTGCAAAATAGTCTGTAAGCCATTACCCGACCTCGAATATTATCCACACGAACAATAACTCTCACTTAATTTCTAAGTTGATTCTCAAAACATGAGACTTAACCTTTGGAAAAGGAATTAGATAATAAAATACTTAGAGAGAAATTGAATCTCATTCCTCTCTCCCTAATTGAAATGGCCGGCCATATCCCTCGCTCTCATCAAATGAGAGTCGTATTAATCATATAATAAGCAAAAATATCTTTATAAGTTAATTGGTAATTTGGTTAAAAGTGATCAAATGTAACTAAAAGCATTCTAACATCTTTTGATGATGGAAAACCAACTTTCCCCTCACCCAACATGATGAATTTATAAAATTTTCTCCTTCTCCAAATGCTCTCGGTTCCTCTTACAAGAAACCAATAATGTAGGATGCACACTCTTTGTTTCATAGACATACGGAATCGTCTATTCCCTATAAAAGAGTTCTAATACTTCTAGAACTAAAATTCTAGTCTATCGAAAATAATATATTTTAAACAAACTAGACCTAGATGAATTTAGAGAGAGTATTATTTTAAGCTTTAATTAGACAATTAAACTAAACCCAATAGTTAAGCTTTTTAAATAACACTTTATTTCCGTTTTAGATAGCCCGGTGGAACATACTTTTAGAGAGGCCAGATTTCAACACCACCAACATTTGTTTGGACGTCTTATTGTGTTTTATTCGTGTAAGTGCCAATACCCGGCTGGGAACAATTACAGTTCTCATAATTATTATTCTATACAAAAGAAAGAATATACTATATTCTTCGATGGGGGCATAGATATTTATAATTATTATCCTAAAAAAAAAATTGCTGGAATTAATGTCACCACACATTGCATTCTTATGTCATTACAAATTGCAATAAAGCTTTGGGCATACTAGTCAGAAATTGACCTCACATAGCAGAATTAGTTGACAGCCTCACCTAATTAGTGATTACTGTATTGAAAACAAAAAAAGGAGAATAAAGCAAGGCATGATACCCTTCGAAGGGGGGACAACGGTGAATGAAATCAAGAGCTACAGTTAGCCTGCATGATCGTCAATAGTGCAATACATAGATATTATACTCAACAGTAGCATCGCGCGTCTTGGAATCGAATCTCTGAGTTCTAGCTTGAACATAACCTCTTGCAAATCTGAAAAGCCCAGTTCCTCCAATCACAGCCATCTCTCTCATGCTATTAAACACACAATTTCTTCCCAACACACTGATACCACTCCCATTATATTTTCCTTCAAGAAAAGCAAAGTTCATCACCATCAATAGCCCAAATTCTTCCTGTGATGCCGATGCATAAAACCCTTGAGCTCTCCCCACCAATTTTGAGCCCACTTCTGGCCCTTGTGTTAATGGATTGTCGATCATACGCACTAAACCAAATCCTGTTAATGATAAATTGGATGGGGAAGGCACAATTTGAACTGAACTAGGGTTTTTCCCACTGAGTACATCATGCCAATAAAGACGGAAATGGCTGAGTTTTTCTTTCTTTAGACCGAGAAGTTCTCTGTCTAGGGTTCTTGCGTAGGCTTCATTTTTTTTCTCTCCAAACACTAGAGGCGGGGTGAAGCAAGGGAGAAGAGAGAAAATTATGATCAGGGTTGCTAAGAGAAAATTGAGTCTAGCCATGGTACCTGGATTTCTTCTATGGTGATTGAGAAGGCTATATGTAGTTATCTATATATAGGAACTATGTGTGTTTCTAGATATTTTCCTCTTTCACCTACCAAAAAGATATTCAATGTTGTGATGTAGTAAAAAGGGGGTCTGTTAGTGAATTGAATGCTTTCACACGTAATATTTTCTATTTTGCCGTATCAATCTGTTAGACCTTTATTATCTTCATCTTAAAAAAACGATATAGGAAGAAAATGAAGTGCGAAACTTCAAGTCATATTGAGCAAATCGACGTGTATGTGAAGTTCTAGACGGGTTGGCGAGACGAAAAGGTTAAACGTATGAAAGGGCAAGTACTTCGAAAACTTTATGAAAATGAGAATAGGAAGAACATAGAAATGATAATAATAATTTTTTTTTGTCTTTTTATTTTATTTTATGGGAGTAGATTTAATTTATATTTTCTTTTTTTTATTTTTATTTTTATAATAACATCTTAGACGTTCATAAAAATCCAAGGATTATAGAAGTGCATGTGATAAAAAAAGGATAAAAACTCAGGTCGACCGAAATATAACTAATTTATGAGCCGTGTTTGATCATTTCTTCCTCTCATTTTCTTAACAGTTGTGATTCCCTTTTCGCTCCCTTTCTCTAAATGTTGACAAATGACGCTAGCCATTCACACCTAATCTAAATCTAAAATATATAGACCGGTATTTGATCTGAATAAAAAATTTGAAGACCGATATTCGATCTATAGTTCCCGATCTAAACCGAGTTCCCGATCTGAAATTCAAAATGAAATCGAGTTCCCAGTCCAAATCGATTTATCAGTCCAGACCAAGTTATCGGTCCAGACTTAGTTGAAGGGTCAAAAAGCATCACACATAAATTAGGGTCGAAGGGGCGAAGAGCTGAAGGGTTGAAAGGACGAAGCGCTGAAGGGTCGAAGGGTCGAAGGATCAAAAGGCATCTTAGACGGATGTCTCACATAATTTGAGTCCCTTCGAAGGGTCGAAGGGCGACACAGGAGATCATATGTCTATCTGTGTCACAGCCTGATTTAGTAAATCCATGACTGACATGAGATCTACGTAACCGAAAATACCTACGAACTGTATATAAGGAATCTGCGGTCACGTGACACTCACTAGCCTCTTACTTACTTACATACATTAGAATTTGTGCAATATATGTAAACTAAAAATTCCTTTTTCATTCATCATATGAAAATGTATTTTACAATTCATATACTCTACATTTTTAGGACTTCCTCTATATACAAAGTATATACTAAACAGCAGCGGAAATAAACTTCTACATATACAATACTTGACATCTATTGTAGTCTACATCATCTATCTGACTGCACAGTGAAGTGGCTAACTTGACACTTATATGCAGTCTCAAAATACAGTGGCAACCGACTAAGATTTTCATGAAGGACTCTACCTTCTCTAATCTGAAAATGGTTACAATAAAATGAGGAGTGAGTATAAAACTCAGTGAGAGGTAACTACAATCTATTTCAAGTTTAAAACCTGTAAGATGTTATAATCAAAACTATATCTAAACCTGTTTTTCAAATCTATTTTTGCATAAAACAGCATCTTAAATCATGTTGTATATTCCAAATAGCATTAAAACAACATTAAATCAAAATGTATATTTCAAACATCATACTATATAATGCAGTATAAAACTGTAATTCGAACACTTTTTAAAGAGTTACATGCTCTTGCATAAATTGTGTAGATTCGCATATTTTCATTTAAAATATCTGAGCATATCATTTGCTCTTCATTTCTTTAACATATACTTTAAACATATTCATGCTTGTTTCACAAAATAAAAACATCATTAAAACAAAATCAGTGAATCTATTTCAAGAGGTGGCCCCCGAGATACATTGCTCCTCCTCGGGATGCAAGAAGTGACCTTGTGACACTTTGCTCCTATTAACACTTTCAAAGAAGTTTTAACTATGTGCGGCTAGGAAGAAAGGTCTCCATTATTTCCTCAACCCACAGAACGATACCTAAAAGACCAATTCTCCCTTTTGACATATATAACAAGTTCTTCCTTACATGTATTCATGAATTGCTAATCTCAGTCTAGTAAAATAACATTCCATGTACACATAACTTGTAATCCCAAAGCTAGTAGGTGTCCCATCACAAAACTTCATGCATTAAAATCCATATAAAACATGTAAGGCCATACATAAGGTATATATCTATGAGCTGCTTAACTCAGCCCAAACATTTTCATCAAGCAAACTTCATGCACTTTACATCTAATTAAAACAAGTTGTGCCACACATAAGGCATATACTCATGAAATCTTTATCTCAATGCAAGCATTTTCATAAATGCAGTAACAATCAGTTCCGTTCAGTTCAAGAAATAAAATAGTATCATTTATGAAATTGCATTTCATTGCAACCCTTTCAGAAAAACAACATGCAGAGCCAAAGCAATGAAAAACCATGAAATCACATAAACACCTTTTAGCATGTTCAAAATCATTAAAAACTAGCAAGCTGTAATTACCACTCACTGTTTTGCCTTTAATGGCTCCTACTTAGTTTAAACTCCATATGGAGTGGAAATATGCTCCTCCAATGGTTCTAGATATTAAAACATGCAAACATGGGCATACAATCAATGAAGATGTGCAAGGCAATTCAATTTACTAAAATAGATAAACTACCCTTCATATCTCTCTCTCTAATCCTTCTCTTACATAGCTTAATTTAACGTCTTTGATTCTCTATACCAAACCCGACATCTGTAAATCGACATCTCAAAACCGACATCTCACATTCTCTATGAACGATAAATTTGACTTATAGACCCCATCGAGTCATTCCTATATTCTGAGGCATAGAGGGTGTCGAGGCATTGAGGTGTCTAGCCATCGACCCATTGACTCCATATGCAACATGTCAAAAGCACTCTTGGATCGAGTACTCTTCTTACACCGAGTGCTTTTTCTTCCTAGACCAAGGTTTTCTATTTTCCTTCCTAGACTGAAACTTAATATAATGTCTCTCGGTCTCGATTCTCAATACAGTCAGAGGACTTTTCTTCTTTCCCATTCCAAGGTTTAATATAATGTGTCTCAGTCTGGGTTCTCGATCTAGATCGAAGACTTTTCTTCTTTCCCAGACCAGCACCTCATATAATGTCTCTCGTTCTGAGTTCCCGATCCAAATCGAGGACTTTTATTCTTTCCCATAACGAGACCTTATATAATGTCTCTCGATCTAATTTCCCGCTCCAGACCGAGGACTTTTCTTTTTTCCCAGACTGAGACATTATATAATGTCTCTCGATCCAGACTGAGTTCTTTGTCTAGAAAGATAGAAACATGACTAAGTTCTCTATCTCAAGTTTATTTCTTATACAAAAGGCGTCGACCCCATCAACCCTTTTTCCTATTAGAGGCATCGTCTTTTAATTAATTAATTCTTTAATTAACTAATTAACACTAATTATCTTATAATTAGAAATTTTCCCCATAAAACTATTTGTTTTGCAAATAAGTCCTTTTTCAACCTTAGTTATTTTTACCCTATACAATGTTTTATAGAGACGATCTGAGGACTATGGACCTATAATTCCAAGCTCAAATAAATCAGATTATTGATTAAACTATTTAATCTAATAAATCTTATTTATTAATTTCAATATTATTCCACTAAAAATATAGGATTGCACTCTTATAATTATAAAACAAATTATTGAGCAATCTCTAGTAGTCCAATAATATTATCATTACATGCAATTCAATCCTCCAATAATTAATTCATAATTAGAGCTGGTCAAAAATACTATTTTGCCCCTCTAATTATCTTTTTATCCTTAAGTACCATTAATTAACTAGTGAACGGTCAATTTATAACTTAATTATAATTTAAGCTCAAAACCATTCAGTTCTAAAATTAGCCCTCAAGGGACCAATATACATTCTTCTATGAAGAATGTTTGGATTCTTTATCTGTAAATCATGTTCCAAGACGCTTATCTCAATGAACCTCCAAAACAAATATCTTTAGCATGTTTTACAAATAAACCTTGATGAGTGAATCAAAAGATCTAGTTGAAATAAATATCAGTTCATGACTACTGAGAATTTAAATTGATTTGCATATGAAGAATTATGGCAAATTATAAGTTGATAAAGAATCAATTCATATTAGGTCTCATCTTATATAATCCAATTATATAAAGCACATCCACTAAGATGTATGTCTACATCAGTGATCCTTGATCTAGATCACTTGCATTCGTATTCGTAATGCTAGTAGACTGTACTAGCAACCATTAATTAAAGATTTCATACTTTAATATGTTGCAGACAATTTAATTCATTATCTACAATCTTAATCCTCTCGTACTAATACAAAATTATAGTTACATAAATGAATTTGAAATTTTCCAATATTTATACATATTAATCAATAATAACATATTCAAACAACTATATAGAAAAATGTCACTTTTATTAATTTCATAAAAGTGTACTTATTACATGCTTTTAGGGCATCATGTCCAACAATCTCCCACTTGCAAGTGAAATCTCTCCCTTATCTGTAAATTACGTACATGACCCTCAAAAGAGTTTGTTGGAAGTGTCTTGGTAAACGAATCTGCAAGGTTTTGTTCCGGTGATATCTTCATAATTGTCACATCACCTTAGTATACTATCTCTCTGATTAGATGATATTTCCTCTCTATGTGTTTGCCCCTCTTATGAGTCTTAGTTTCCTTTTAATTAGCCATTGCCCTACTGTTGTCACAATATAGGATTAGTGGCTTATCCATATCTGAAACAACTTTCTTATCAGTATAGAACTTCCTAAGCCAAACTGCCTATTTCCCTGCTTCACAAACCGTTATATATTCGGCTTCCATGGTAGAATTTGCAATATTGGACTGTTTGATACTCCTCCACTAAGTGTGAACTCTTATCTAGAAGTCGAATTTTGACTATCTATATCTGATTGTAAATCAGAATAAGTGTATCTAGTGGGGTATAGGTCCCCACATAAATAAACAAACATATAGTCTCTCGTTCTCCGAAGATATATTTGAGAATATGCTTTACCGCTATCTAGTATTCTAAACTATGATTTGGTTGATAATGAATGACTATTCCTACTGCATAACAAATGTCAGATCTTGTACACAACATAACATACATAAGACTGCCTACAGCTGAGGTATAGGGAATATGTCTCATATCTTCTTCTTTCAGAGGTGTCTTTAGACACTGCTCCTTAGAAAGAATTACTCGATGCTTAGGTGGTAATTGACCCTTCTTGGATTTTGCATTGAGAATTGAGCCATCATCTTATCAATATAAAAGGCTTTAGACAGTGCCAACAACTTTTTCTTCCTATCCCTTAGGATTTTGATTCTTAGAACATAACTTGCTTCTCCTAAATCTTTCATTTGAAATTGCTCAGCTACCTATTTCTTCACGTTTAAAAATATTTCTACATCATTCTCAATGAGTAAAATATTATCTACATAAAGAATTAAGAACACCACCTTCTTCTCCTTGATGTGTTTATAGACACATAGTTCGTCAATATTTTGTTCAAAACTATACGTCTTGATAGTCTCACCAAAATCTAGGTTCCATGACCTAAATAGATTGAAGCAACTTGCAAACCTTTTGCTCTTGGCCCTTTTGCACAAAACCTTCAGGTTGCATCATATAAATGCTCTCTTCAAGATATCCATTCAGAAAAGCCGTCTTGACAGCCATTTTCCATTTCTCGTAGTCTAGACTAGCGTTTAGACTTTATCATGGCAACAGGAGAGAAAGTCTTTTCATAATCGACTCCTTCCCTTTGTGTATAGCCCTTTGTTACAAGTCGTGCCTTGAAAGTGTCTACTTTTCCATCTATGCCTCTTTTCTTCTTCAAGATCCATTTGCATCCAATGAGCCTGACATCTTCAGGTAGATCTACAAGTTTTGAGACAGAATTAGAATACATGGATTCCATTTCTTAGTTCATCACATCCTGCCATTTATCCTTGTCAAAATCATCCATTACCTCCTTAAACGTTAATGGATAATTATGGTTTGTGTCTGACACTAAATATGTGCCTCGTGTTCGTAGCAAAAGGTTGTCTCACAATCCTCCCACTACGACGAGCTATAGGGTGTTCTGACTTGGATCGATGGTCTCTCGATGTTGTTGTTCATCAGATGGTGAGAGAGATGATCTGATCTGATCAGAATTTAATTCCTCTAGTAATACCTTACTAGGAGGTTTGTAATTTCTCATACAATCATATTCCAGAAAAGTTACATTTCTCGATACAAACACCTTTTTCTCACTAGGACTATAAAAGTAAGCTCTTTTTATGCTAGAAGCATAACCGATGAATATGAAGACTTTAGATCGTGAGTCCAACTTCCCAGTCTTAGATTTCATCATGTGTGCTGGACAACCCTATATGCAAAAATAGCTTGAACTAGGTTTAGTGCCATTCCACAACTCTAAAAGTGTCTTTTGTACATATTTATATGGGACTACATTCAAAATGTATACTGTGGTTTGAAGTTCATATCCCCATAATGTGTATGGTAGGGATGAGTAGTTTAACATTGATCTAACCATTTCCAATAAGGTTCTGTTTTTTTCTTTCTGCAGCACCATTTTGCTGTGATGTCCCATATGCTATGAGTTGGGAGAGAATACCATGTTCCAGTAACTAATTCTTAAACTCAAAGTTAAGGTATTCACCTCCTCCATTTGATCGAAGTGTTTTAAGTGATTTTCTTTATTGTTTTTCAACTTTCGCTCGGAATTCCATGAACTTTCCAAAAATTTCAGATTTCCTTTGCATTAGGTATATGTATTCGTATCTAGAATAATCGTCAATGAATGTGATGAAATATTCATAACCTCCTCTTGCTTGTACATTTATAGAACCACAGACATCATTATGTACTAACTGAAGTGGTTGTTTTGACTCTTAAGCCCTTTGCAGAGAAAGATCTCTTAGTCATTGTTTACTAACTTTTTTATCCTATCGAGATTGATATATCCTAACCTAATATTCCAAAAATACATATCATCAGTTTGAGAAACTTTTTGTCATTTATTAGATTTAAGATTTCTTACTTTAAATAATTATAAATTATTTAACAATCGTTCATTTAGTTTAAGCAAATAGAGTCTATTAGTTTGTTTTGCATGACAAATATCAAAACCTTTCTTAGATATAATAATCTCATTATTAATAAGAGAAATATCAAAATTTTGTTCATGCAACATAGATAAAGAAATCAAATTTCTCCTAAATCGGGGAATAAAATAAATATTGTCCAAAATAAGATACTTATTGCTAAAAACAAAACATACTCCTCCTACTGCTTTAGATGAAATGATCACACCACTAGTAACTCTCATCGTCACCTCCCCAGTAGCAAGCTCTCTCAAAGAATTAAGTATTTGTAAGGAAGAACAAACATGATTAGTGGCTCTCAAATCTACTATCTAAGATGATAAATCATTTTCCACTAAACAGACTTTTCAAATAAGTAAATTAAATTTAACTTTCTTTTTCTCCTTTAGCTTAGATCTAAAGTTTAAGCAAACAGACTTTTCAAATACTTGTTACAGTTTATCTTCCAATGGCCATCAACTCCGCAATGGAAACACTTTCCCTTGGGTTCTTTTTTCTTAGAGTTGTCATTCTTCTTGTTCTCCTTACCTTTAAGTGACTTATTGGCTTTCTTTCTTATCCTTACCATTGGTCTACCTCCTCTTATTATTCTTGGCATAAGAGGAAGGTGGCTTTGGTTCACCAATATTGCTTCACCCTCTTTGGACCTAGCCTTCTTAAGGGTCTCAAAGGTTTGTAACTCATTCAATAACTGAGTCATGTTATACTGCAACTTGTTCATAACCTATTTGGTAGTGAATGTAACAAAAGCTAGTGAGAGTGGCTCAAGTATCATGCTAACTTGAGTGCGCTCATCAATGGTAGCCTCATGTATTTCCGCCTCATACAACGTGTTGATCATGTTCAAAGCATGATGTCTGACATCAGCTCTTTTCTTTATCCTGGTGTTCATATAGGTTTTAGTAGCCTCATGACAACTTTAGTCAGATTGCTGCCCAAACAAGGTCTTAAGAGACTCTAATATCTCATATGCAGACTCCATGTTTTCATGTTTCTTCCTAAGAACATCACTAATGCTCATCAACATGTAGCATTTGACGGGAAACATTTGTAGCGGGCTCTTCAGGACATTCCTCGGTCAAGAAAAATTTATGGTTCTCACAAATTAATATCATATTAAAATTTAATTTACATCTCATAAAATTATCACTAGTTAATTTGTATTCGTTGAGTAAAACAGTAACGAGATTATTGATTGAAGACTTGATGATTGCTTAAATTAAATAAAATATACATGATTAATTATAATTGAAATAAATATCAAAGTTTTGGAATAGTGAATATGATGCATGAATGCAACATATAAAATACATAAAATTATTTATTACTAAACCACAATAAATTAACACAACAATTAATCTGTCGCCTTAGGGTAGGTAATAGTAATTTCAAATTAATTTTGACACATTTCCAAACCTACAAGTAAAACTCAAAATATCTCATATTTTTTCTTTTCCTCATAAGTTATTGTTTATTCAGTCAAGACACAATTATCCGCTTAAAGCTTAATTATGTCTTTTTTAGTGTAACTCATTATTTCGGAAACCATGACTTAATTTGAAAGCTCCTGCCTTAAGTTCAAAATACATCATCTTTCCTTATCTTCTTAAGAAGCTAACCGGTATTGATATGGTTTGAAACCATCCTTAGGGGGACGAAAACCAAGCTATCTTGAGGCTCTTTCCATATTTCATGGTGTTATACAAATAATGAGGACCATAGGTTATATTGTCATAACAACCTTCTCTCACAAATGTGTTTTTATAAAATATCCTATGTTTTCAAATAAAAGTAATTAATTAATTCCAAATTAATTACTAGGTGATCAATAAATATAATCCTATTATAAATACCAATCAAATTGGGCATAGGTGTAATTTTAAAAATTTTATTTCATATCTTAATGAGCCAAATCTTATTACGTGAACTTAATTTATAATTAATGAACTAATTATATTCATTAAACTTTGACAAAACTCTTTTTAACAAAGTTGATTACTAAAGGCCTAACTCAAAAGGGTGCCTTTACTAGGTGTGATTACCAAGTTTAATTCCTTAAAACTTAATCCACTTATGTAATTAATTTCCTCAAATAAATCACATAAATATACAGGACACTCCTAATAAATCATGTTTCTACTTATGAGATGTATGATTTAAAAATAAAACTGTGCATATTGAGTATGGCATGTAATCAACTAATGCATGAATATGTTATCAATCAAATCAATAAACATAAATAGATATAATGGACTGGATAATTTTGGATATTTCTAAAATTAACAGCCTTTGCAAAAATACAAATAAATTAAAGAAATAAAAGGTTACATAAGGGCTTCAAGTGTTACATTCTTCCCTAAGTTGCTCCATCTTGAATCTGAGCCCAACCGGTAATTCTTTAAATCAAGACCAATTCCATAATCTTTAGAAAAATAAATTTTATAATCCTAGTTTTTATTTAACTTAATTATTTCCGATTGGGCTTAAACTCTTTAAGGCCAATCGAACTTATTTGGGTAAAACCCAAAAAGTTATTTAGTTTTTCAAAAAAAAAAAAAATTCAAAACTAAGTTAATGGGCTTAAAAATACATTAATGGGTATGAACAATTTACTAGGTGGGTCATGGGTAGAACACGTGGCTTGACCCATTAAGGCATCACGAGCCGAAGCCCATCAAACCCCTAGGGTAAGCCACAGACGGCAGCAGCTTGGAACAGCCGGCACCATCTATGGTGGCGCACGCTAACTGGAACCAACAGCTGGCACAACCGTTTGTCCGCCTAGCGGTCTTGTGCCTAGGCTGCCGCTGGACAATCCCACAGCTGGGCTATCGCGGGACAGTCCTGCGGTTGGGCTATCGCAGGACCATCCGGCAGCTAGGCTACCATGGGATAATCTGGCCGCTGGGCTGCCATGGGATAATCCTGCCGCTGGGCTACCATGGGACGAACCTTCCGTTGGGATACCTCGGGACCATCATGCCGCTAGGCTGCCGTAGGACCATTCCACTGCTAGGCTACCGTAGGACCATCCCGCCGCTAGGCTGCCATGGGACCATCCAGCCGCTAGGCTACCATAGCACCATCCTATGGTTGGGCTGCTGTAGGAAAATCTCGCAGCAGGGCTACCGCGGGACCATCCGGCTGCTGGGTTGCCGTGGCCTTGCACTGCTGGTTGCGCGACGTAGCGAGGGTGGCGTGGCTGCTGCCACACAGTTGCCATCTATGGAGCCCCGCCCATGCGGTTTCTTCTTCTTCCTTATTGCTCAGAATTTCACAACAACAAAAAAATTGTATTCCACAAATCGGTTTACACAAGATCTAGAGAAAGAGAATTAAAAAAATTCCTAACCCAAAATATCCATATAATTAATTATCCATAGTATCAACGATATATTAAAAAAAATCTAAACATCCATTCAATATATATATCTTATATATATGATAATATAAGAATCCCACACAGTGACTAATTTATATATATATATATATATAAAGATCACTCTAATACTAATTATTGGAAAACATGTTTAAATTTTGCAGCGGAAGTGATTGCTGGTCTCAATATATAATAAAATATTTTCAAAAACTTTTAGCGATACTTTAGATATATATAAATTAATCTTACAGTTATACGAAGATATCATACCTTAGCCTACGCGAATCGATCAATGAGACTCACACCATAATCATCTAAGTCTATCCTCAACACACTAGGACATGTGTAGGCACGTAGAGATGACAAGGTTTTCTTTTTCTTTCGATCGTGAAAAAGCCTCTATCAAAAAACTTCTTTTGAAATAATTAGAATATGATGTATTTATAAGATTCTATTAGGTTTTCTATTTAATATTATTTACTAAAACACTTTTAAATTAATTGAATTGATAATTTAAACATAATATTAAATAATAAAATAACCATTAGATGATCTCTTTGATATGGTCAAATCTTTTCAAATCTAATTTAAAATATAATCTTATTTATTTTAAATCATATCATATTTTTAATGATATCTTTGATTTGATCAAATCTTTTCAAATCTAATTTAAAATAGAATCTTATATATTTTAAATCATATCATATCTTTAATAATATATTTGATTTGGTCAAATCTTTTCACATTTAATTTAAAATAGAATCTTATCTATTTTAAATCAAATCATATCTTATTTGAATTTTAAATTAATTACTCAAACCAATTTAAATTTGACTTACTTAATTTTAATATTAAATTAATATATCATATCAATTTAATATTATATATAACATATATAACTCAAAAATTAAATATATTTTTATTAATTAAATGAATTTCGAAATACATCATTTAAATACATCTTTTAATTAATGAATTTTTTAATTAACTAATTAACACGAATTATCTCATAATTATAAATTTACCCTAGAAAACTATTTTCTTTGTAAATAAGTCTTTTTTCAACCTTAGTCACTCTTACCCTATACAGTTTTTTATAGAGGTGACCTGGAGACCATAGACCTATAATTCTAAGCTCCAATAAATCATATTATTAATTATACTCTTTAATCCAATAAATCTTATTTATTAATCATAATATTATTCCACTAAAAAATATATGATTACACTTTAACAATTATACAACAAATTACTGATCAAATCTCTAGTAGTCTTTTGATATTGTCATTACATGCAATTCAATCCTCTAATAGTTGATTCATAATTAGAGCTGGTCAAAATTATTGTTTTACCCCTCTAATTATTTCTTTATCCTTAAGTACCATTTATTCACTAGTGAATAGTTAATTTATAACTTAATTATAAATTTGAGCTCAAAACCATTCAGTTCCAGAATTAACCCTCAAGAGAATAAATATATAATCTTCTATGAAGAAGGTTTGGATTTTTTATCTATAAATCATGTTTTCAGGCGCTATCTCAATGAATCTCTAAAAGAAGAGTTTTTAGCATGTTTTACAAACAAACAATGATGAATGAATCAAAAGATCCAGTTGAGATAAACATGACTTCATTACTACTTAGAATTTAGATTGATTTGGATATGATCAGCTATTGATATGAACATAATTTTTTTTATGGCAAACGATAAGTTGATAAAGAATTACATCATTTCAGGTCCAGTCATATATAATCCAATTATATAAAGCACCTCAACTAAAATGTCTATCTATATCAGTAATCTGGATCTAGATCATTTGCATTCATAATGCTAGTGTACCATATTAGCAACCATTAATTAAAGATTTCATATTTTAATATGTTGTAGACAATTTAATTCATTATCTACAATATTAATCCTCTCGTACTAATACAAGATTATAGTTACATAAATGAAATTGGAATTTTTTTGATATTTATACACATTAATCAATAATAACATATTCAAACAATTATATAGAAAAATGTCACTTTTATTAATTTCATAAAAGTGTACTTGTTACATGCTTTTAGGCACCATGCCTAACAAAGGGCACATAATTCGAGTCTCTTCAAAGGGTTGAAGGGCGACATGTGAGATCACATGTCTGTCTATGGTCGAACGGTCGAAGGGTTGAAGGGCATCTCATGTATGTTAGTATACTTCTAACTGCTAGTTTACTCTACGGGTTGTGGGGCCTTTGACCCATAAAGTAAGCTAACATGTATGCTAGTATACTCATAACTACAAGTTTACTCTACGAGTCAATTAGGCCTTCGGCCCGTAGAGTTAACTAACATGTATGCTAGTATACTCATAACTGCTAGTTTACTCTACGAGTCGATAGGGCTTTCGATCTGTAGAGTAAACTAACAGTTATGTTAGTGTACTAATAATGGCTAGTTTACTCTAACGGTCAATGAGGCCTTAGACCCATAGAGTAAGCTAACAGGTATGTTAGTATACTCATAACTGCAAGTTTACTCTACGGGTTGATGAAGTCTTTGATCTGTAGAGTAAGCTAACAGGTATGTTAGTACACTTATAACTACAAGTTTACTCTATGGGTTAATAGGACTTTCGACCCGTAAAGTAAGCTAACATGTATGTTAGTATACTGATAACTGTTAATTTACTTTACGAGTCGATGTGGCCTTCAATTCATAGAGTAAATAACAGTAATGTTAGTATACTCTTAACTGCTCATTTATTTTATAGATCGAAAGCCCCATCGACTCGTAGAGTAAACTAGTAGTTATGAGGCCTTCGACCTCAAAAGTATAAGTCTAAGTACACTTCAACTTGTGAAGCGTGCAGGGAATATATTCTCACTGAACATCATATTTTGGAATGGGAATATATGTTGCAGTACAATAGCTCCATAGGATGTACTTAAAGCATCAATATGGAAGACATTATATGTTTGTGTGTAAATATTTATCTATAAAATACGTAATGTATCATCCATTACAACTATAATACATTCCCGAATATTGGCTGCCATTCAATAATGTGTTTACACTTCATCATTAGTAAATGGTTACAACAATGATGAAGAGGAACTTTTATTCGATGATATGGAAGAACTATAATTTATTCTTATGCTTGAAGCAATGACTGTCCTTCACAATAGAACTCTCGAGCGGGTGTCAACGAGAAATCACAGTGAAGGAGAGGAGAAATCATAGTAAAGCTTTCACCTACTTAGAAGATGAGGAGAGTGAAGAAAGTTTGATTAAGTGATAGGAAACTATTTTGAAATATATTCTTACCAAACAAGAATGATATTTTAGTTTCATAATAAGAATATACCATTACCAAACACAAAATAACATTTTAATATAGAAAAATGGTGTCAACTCTTGTCTCTTTTCTAACATCAAAAGCCAAATTATAATACCAATTTCTAAATACTATTACCAAGCAGGGCCTAAAACATTTTGGTCTGGAAATAAAATTCGGTCTGTGAATGAAGAAATTGAACTCGGTCTAGGAAAAATAAAAAAACTCTATCTGAAAGTGATTTTGACGTGTTGCGTAAAAGAAAAACTTCTCGGTCTATAAATTATATTATACGGCTTACGTATTAATCGTATAAACTATCATATTAATATAAGTGATTTTGACATGATATATATTTTAACCATTAGATTTATAAAGATTATTGAGATTTACATACAAAAACAGATAAAGATAATAAAACAAGGACTGAATGTGCTTTAAATATTACAATAAAGTCATCTTTAATTTACGTGCTGGTACAACTGGTGTCGCCTGGTTCCGCCATTGCGACTATATCAAAAAATTTAATATTAAATGCATGTGCACTCATGAGCATTATTCTATAACTAAAGCCATCTTTAATTTATCACAAGCTTTAAGATAAACTTTCACAATGTAGCTATGATGCAGTTTCATAACACTCGCTTTGTTGATTAACGCTAATATATGTATAGATGACGGCGTAAGGATCAGTTGCACACTTACCAATTTACCATGATAGTATTCAAAGGGGAAAAAGGGGAAAGAAAACAAAAGCAGCAGCTACCGTGCATGATCATCAATAATGCAATACATATATATGATACTCAACAGTAGCATCGCCAGTCTTGAAATCTAATCTATGTGTTCTAGCTTGTACATAACCTCTGGCAAATCTGAAAAGCCCACTTCCTCCAATCACAGGCATCTCTCTCACGCTATTAAACACACAATTTCTTCCCAACACACTGATACCACTCCCATTATATTTTCCTTCAAGAAAAGCAAAGTTCATCACCATCAATAGCCCTACTTCTTGCTGTGAGGCCGATGCATAAAACCCTTGAGCTCTCCCCACCAATTTTGAGCCCACTTCTGGCCCTTGTGTTAATGGATTGTCGATCATACGCACTAAACCAAATCCTGTTAATGATAAATTGGATGGGGAAGGCACAATTTGAACTGAACTAGGGTTTTTCCCGCTGAGTACATCTTGCCAATATAGACGGAAATGGCTCAGTTTTTCTTTCTTTAGACCGAGAAGCTCTCTGTCTAGAGTTCTTGCGTAGGCTTCATTTTCTCTCTCTCCAAACACCAGAGGTGTGGTGAAGGAAGAGAGAAGAGAGAAAATTATGATCTGGGTTACTAAGAGAAAGTTGATTCTAGCCATGGTAGCTGGATTTCTTCTATGGTGATTGAGAAGGCTAAATGTAGTTACATATATAGGAACAATATGTGTGTTTCTAGACATTTTCCTATTTCACCAAACAGAAAGAATTTAAATGTTGTGCTGTAGTAAAAAGGGGGTCGGTTAGTGAATTGAATGCGTTTTTCATACGTAATATTTTAATGGTTTATGAATTGGTGTTCATCTTAGAAAAACGATTTTAGAGGAAAATGAGGTGCGAAAGTTGCAGTCATCGTGCAAGTTGACTTGCATGTGACGTTCTAGTCTTCTAGGTGGGTTGGTGAGGAAAAAATGGTTAAACGTATGGAAGGGCGAATACTTCGAAAACTTTCCTTACTAATGTTGACATTAATCTATATATATAACTAAAATCACATTTTTATCACAAGCTTAAGATAAACTTTCACAATATCGCTATGATGAACAATATTGCTCGCAGTTGGCATGCCCGACAAACTTTGATTTATGTGACCGCAATGAATGATGAACCTCGCCCTTTAATGGCATTATGAAAGTAGAGCGTATAATATAAGTTAATGTCTCATCTCTTTTGTCTTGTAGCAGACAATAGTGGAAAATGTCTGCAAAATCTTTGTCCTTTTTTCTTTTGTTTAGTGAAAGTAGTGGGTTCAATAATTATAATGCGATTCCAAAAAGCAATTGAATGCACTTGATCTATTCCATTACGTACGATTCTGAATAGATGCTATGATTTTTACCTGTAAAGGTAAATCATATATGATGATGCTCGATCCTCTCTATGGGTAAACTCTATGGGTAAAAAACGGAATCAATAATAAAGCAAGAAAAACTAATAGATGTAAGGAAAAGCCGGACCCAAAAACTGGCCCAGTAGAAAAACTAATCAAACAATTATAAAAATAAAAATAAAAAGATAAAACCAGCCTTAAGTTATGAAAGGAAAAACAAACTCTTACGGGAGGAAAGTATAAATATGACAAATTAATAAAGATCAAAGAGAGTAAAAAATAGGTGGTAGAATAATTTTGAATTTTGAAGGTAGTTACACGTACGGGGGCTCATGGTTTGTACTTTGTACCAGGAAAAGATGAAAACTAGACTAGGGAGGGGGGATGACTAGCCGTCTATGGAGTCCAACTGTCCAAGCCCATCTAGAAAGTCCAAGCCCATATATAAGTTGGGCAACTTATACAGTCTGGGCCAAGGAGGATGTGATTTCTCGGTTAAGACACTCGAGACCAAGGCATTTTGGATGAGTTTGACAAAGTATGTCATATGGCAAATAGGCCCATGCTCATCTTGTTCAACTTGGGCATGTGGATATGTTAGGGCTGCAAACAAGTCGAGCAGCCGAGGTTGAAGTTGCTCCGTTAAGCTTGGTTAAGACTTTAATATTAGAGTAACTTCAAGCATGTCTAAGCTCGTTACAAGCTTTAGATACCTTGCTCAAGTGCGTCTCATTTAAAAGTTTGCTCTTCCACTCGTTTCTAAAATCAATGAGCTTGTTAAATGAACGATGCCTAGCACGTAATTGTTGTTGTTTTTTTTTTTTTTAATGAAATTACACTTTATTACTTATTTTTTTACTAAATTTAAGTTCATATAACTTTTAAAACTGGATTTAAGTCATTCTAAATTTCGTAAATTAAACTTAACAAATTGTATTAACTACTCCAATTCAACAATCCAACTCATTTTCCTTTCTTTTCTATTCGACCAACCATCTTATTTTTTACTAAAATCTGACTCATCGTATTTTTACTTTATTTTATTTTTTTCCTTCCTTTTCTTTGATCGTGAAAGAGGAAAAGAAAAAAAATATTTTAATTAATAAGTAGGATTTCTAGTAAGCCAAGTTTTACTAAGTCAAGTTTAAATACTTACTTCGTTAGGTAGTAGTGAGCTCCGAATTTGAATGATTTCCAAAAAAAAATCTTAAAGAATAACTCAGATTCTAAATAAGTATAAATTTCAACTATAATATGAAATATGGTTTTGAATTTAATGGGTGGTTATATGACAAATGCTATTTATTTAGTCTAGGTGCATCGATTGACTCCTATAAGTGTGATATTTAACATATGTTAAAACTTTTATGAATTTCACAACAATGCATGTTCATACATGTAGATATTATCTCATAACAATGCTATGTAAATCAAGAGGTTAAGGTAGAATGAAAATAAATAAGATAAAAGAGTTAATTGACGAACCAACCTCTCAAAGAAAAGACTTAGGCTTATTGGTCGAGCGCACATCACATACGTACACAAGGCCCAATGAAAGGAAAAGTAAGAAAATATAATATTAAGGTTGAAACATGTAATGAGGTTTCAAAAGAAATGGGTTTGAATATATATTAAATGTTACACATTTCATACATCATTTGTACCTATGTCTAATGCTAGTTTATGAGTCATGTTTGTATTTATTGAGCGAAAGCTCATATCTTATTTTCTATATTGTAGATACTAAAGATAAGTAGCTTGTTTAGCTTCTCATTTTAAATTTATAGAGAAAGTTCGATTATTATAGACAAGATAGTTGTATCATGATTGAACTACGCTATTCACTTCTAGTTTTGTACTACGAATATTTATGTTTATCTATGTTTGGAGATTCATAAGAGCTCAGCCAATACTTTGGAAAAAGCCTATAAGAAAATTTAAAAATCACCCAATTGACTCGTTAGATGGTACATTTTACAATTGTTCTTTGTTAATATGATTAATTTAGTTACGAGCTTTGAAAACCCTTTGAATACAAAAACTCTAAAAGCTTTTTCAGAAAGCAACAATTTTATTAGATCAAAATATTATTTCAGCAAAAATGATTTAAAAATAAAAAATAAATATCATGTTTTCTCGAGCCTATGAACTGATGTTTCTAACATTACATAAGGTAACGGTTCGAGTAGCGCGGATTATTACAAAAACCCTTTTGATTTTGGGAGATAAGAACTTCTACGATGGTTTTCAATCTGTTAACTAAGATTTTCGAGCAGATCTTGTAGTTATAGCTACATAAATTGATTTATTCAAACCAGTTGACTGATTTGGCCCATTTTGCATTAAAAAAAAAAAAAAAAAGACCATATCCTTAGTCACAACATCTTTAGTATGCCAGTAGGATTGATGAGAAAACCCATTACAACCATCGGCCCTGGTGCCTTATAATGTCTCATTTGGAAAACTCATCTTCTATCTCTCCATATCTAACCTTAGCAGTCAACTTTGCGTTCATTTGGTCCCCAACAAGCTTTTGCACACAATATAACATATTGCCCCAATCTCTAGCTCCACTTGTTTTGAAAAGATTTTCATAGAACCCCCTTAAACTCTTCCTCAATTTGGTCGCATTGTCCAACCAAACCCTTTCCGAACTCTGAATCCTCAAACTTTATTTCTCTGCCTCTTATTCTCCCCTAATTGATGGAAGAATCTAGTATTTTTGTCCCCAAATGCAATCCAATTCATCCTAGCCTTTTGAAACAAGTACATTTCCTCCCTATCCCCGAGCCTCATCTATTTTAAAAATCAAATCTTGTATAACGCTCTTGAATTCAACTGATAGGACATCATTATGTAAGAGGACTAACTATCTGACATATTCTTCAATCAACCTCCTGTTATTTGGAAATTCTTCTTTACTCCACTTAATCAACTTATTCTTGCAACTTTTCATCTTTTGAATCCTCTGATAGACATAAGAACTCTAGAGTGAGAAAATGTGAGAGAGAGAAGGAGTCGAACGTCATATATACCTTCTTGTATTGCTCGTGAGCCTGTACATGCAATTACATAGTAAGTTGTATGCAGAAATAGCTCAGAACAAGTAGTACAAATACATAAAATGTATAAACGGTGATATGCTGACTAGGTAGATTTTATTACAGATTTATTCTCTAAATAACGGGTTAGTATAAATTATACTTCCAAGAATAGATAAACACCGAATAATTATCAAAGATATTCTTATGCTAAAATTTACCTTCTAAAGAACAATATATGAACCAGCGGGGAGCGAACTAGCATTAGAAAAAGCCAACAATATATGATCAAAGAAAGAGAGAGATTTGATCTCAAAGCCACAGAATGTGAATATTGTCGCAGCATGTGAAAATGTTGGGACAACACAAAGCAAGAGGCACGATCAAATTTGCACTTAACACATAGCATAAGCACACCAATCATTGGTTTTTTATTTTTTTATTTTTTTTTTATTTTTTTTTAATTTTTACTTCAGTGTGTAAGGACCATACTTCATTGTCGCATTAATTATTGGAAGTACTTTTTCCTAGTCAACCATTTTCAATCTATATTTTGGTTCATATAGTGGTCGTGTTTGTTTGTACAAGTACTTGAAGTCAAATTTCAGTTTATTTTTATTGTGTTTTCTCAAAATATAGGAATCACAAAGTTATTCATATCTTTCAAAATAGGATATTTTTTAGGTGTAATATGTTTGATGCTTAATCAAGTACCGTATGGGCGAAGTTTCTCTTTAAGTTGTTTTATAAATAGAAAATTACACGTTAGTATTAAATTTACATATTTTTGGATCCTGGGTTTGTAAAAGGGACTCATATATATTATAAATTTTCACATTAATTTATAATTATTTATTTATAAATTAACTTTAGAGAAGTTTCCCTATTATTTAAGGTCATACATAAGTTTGGAGTTTGAGGTTGGATTTAGTTCGAACCATATATATATCCGAACTCGTCTGAACTTATGGTGTAGATTCATTTAAATCTCGATCAAATTATCTATAAAATGTCACGTGATTTAATAAAGTGTATTTATATTATTGTTTCAATTTATTTATTAAATAATATAAATATTATTCATTACACGTGTCATTTTATAAAAATTTGGATTAATTTATATTATAGGTTTAGACGAGTTTAGATATATATTGTAAACGGAGATGCTCAAAAGCCTCAAGTTATGAATGTTTGATGTATATATTATTGAGATAATTTTCTAATAGTTAGAGGTTTGAGATAATTAATCTTAGATCTAGGCAATATAATATGGTTCAATCAAAACAAAGAAAGACAATTTTTTGTATATTAATTATAAGTAGTTCCTTTTATTTGAATCATATGTTTTAAGAGTAGATAATGAATATTTTCTAACATTTAGTTAGAAATTGACTATTATAATTAGGGGTGAGCTGATCTGATTCAAATCGCTCGAATCCGATCCGATCAAATCCGACAATACCTAAATATTGATACGGCCGGATCCATCCAATCTGACACTCATCAGGTTGGACCGTGTATCCAACCGATTATTACTTTTTATTTTTTTCATTTTTTAATATTAAATTTTTGAATTTGGATTAAGTTATTTTTTTCTTATTTTGTAAAGTAATGAATACAATTTTTCCTTTAAAATTTATTTATTTATTATATATTTTTAATTATTTTCTCTTTCTATATATTTTTTTTATTATTATTATTTCTTTCCTTAAATATATGAAGTAATTGCTCTACTAAATACCCAAGAAAAAAACGAATTTTTAAATTTCCATTTATTTTATCAATTACATTTATTACATTTTTCTTTTCAAAATATTTATATTTATAATTTTGTTAAATAAGAATTTAAATTAATTCTTTTTTCAATGATGTCTTAAATATTAATTATGTCTTAAAGTACATAATTTATTTATTTTTTTAAATAAAAAATTTCAATTAAACACATTAATATTTTTCTACAAGAAATCTCATCATATTTAATAAATATTATCTATTAAATGCAAATTCAATTATCTTTAAAATTATTTTAAAGAAAATTAGATTTCGGATGGATCTAAGCTAACATTCATCCAAAAATCATTTGATCCGATCTGATCCGATCCAAACGATTTGACTGTTGTTCATCCCTAAATGTAACAAAAAAATAATAATAATAAATAAGTTCATGTTTTCTTTAAAACTCATTTTTCATGCTCTTAACGTACCATATATAATAAATTCACTCACACAATTGATTTAACGAATCTGATATCAAGAATTGAAAAACAGTTGATAACATTCAATCGAATAAATCATATGACACACACAATGATTGCTCTCAGAATATAAATCCTCTGATTCAAATCCCACTAGCTCTTTTATTTGTAAATTACAAATCCCACGACTATATTATTATTCTGCTCATTTATTTTAATTTCTTAATATATCATTAGTTGATTTTAAAGCTAGATATTAATTAATTAATTTAATTTTTATTTTGTATGGAGTGGTATCGTATACGCATTTTTATGCGTGGACTAATTAATAATTATCCAAGTGGGAAGAAATTTCCACAATAGAGAAAGAGGAGACAAGGTAAGGCTCTAAAGTATACCTCTAGAAAGAAGTAATCAGTGCTTGCACTGCACTACATTTCTAGAGAATACCTCTAGAACCGAAGTAGTCATGCTTGTACTTCACCATATTCTTTCCAAGCACAACTAAATACTTCACAATTAGTGACTTTGGACATAGACTACACTCAAAAGCAAGTTATTAATTAGTTTCCTGTTATAAACCAATACCCTCATTTAGCTAAAGCATATTCTCTAAGCTGGAAGGCACTAGTAATTTTCAATATCAAGTAGGACAATAGTTAATTGCGAATTACTCGAGCTTGGTTTCTGGAAGATTGCATGAGCTTGTGAATAGACAAACTCGAGCCAAGCTCATAGGAATGAACGAGCCTTGATTGAGTCATGAGTTATAATTTAATTTAAATTTAAAGAGATCTATTTATATTTTAAAATAAATTTAAAGAAAATTTCTAATAATTCTAAAAAAATTATTGGATAAATCTAAAAAATATACTCGTAATATTTAAAAAATCAAAACATTTATGTATAATATTAATAAAGCTTAAGAGATTAACAAATAAATTTTTCAAAAAATATATATATATAAATGTATAAAATTTAGGTAGGATTTTTTATTTAAGAAGGATCAGTTAAAAATATTTTCTTAAAAATAACATACTCAAAATATAAATTATAATATCATCCAAAATATCATCAATTACAACTCGTCGAACAATCCTTAAAATCACAGATTGAGAAAGCCATCGGTCGGAATCAATCACAAATTCACAATAAATAAATTTAAAAAAAAAAGTAAATAAATAAAGAAGAGATAGAACTGAGAATATATAAGATACTGATTGACATCTAATATATGTAACAACAAATGAAGTGTCTTATCCGAATTGCATGGCCGTCAGAGCTTTAGCCCAATTGTCAAACACGAGAGTTATCATTTCTTGTTGTTCAAGTTATCATTAGATAACGCTTTATATAATATGGTTCAGTACTGTTATAAGACATGGCTGTCGTTTTCATAGACTTGCTTGCAAATTATTTTTCACCATAATAGATTGTTTAAGGCAAGATGGCGGAAGAAGCCATCTTTCTTGAGATAGATTACGTTGCACTTTCTTGTGACCATGCGTGTTTGGATTTATCACTTAATTAGGACTCAATTAATTATGATTTTTTTTTAATTTTTCTAATTTGCATAAAAATGGTTTTCAAGCATCCAGAAAATAATTTTTGGGCAAACTCGATTTTTAACCAACATTTTAAATATTATTCATAAAATGTTAATATTTTTTGGGTAAAAATCCTAATTTTAGAAAACTTTAGGGCAGGCAATACCTCTTCTTACCTCCCCCTCTCTCCGCCCCTGAACGGAAAACCAGTCATGTATACGAGAGATTCTATCTTTTCGTACATAATTTTATGCATCAATTTAAGAGAGAGTATATTTGAATTGATTTATAAAGCTGTAAGAGAATAGAATATGAAATCATTCATATGTAAATAATAATTCTCATTTGAGTATTATTCCTCATTAATAAGCACACAAATTTGGAAAATCTAAAACCAATGAACACAAACAATACAATTCCCAATCAATAACCACCCAATTTAGACTGCACTACACATTTTCCCGACCAACAAATCTTTTTTTTTTTTCCTTTCAAACGAGTCTGCAATAATTGCTTCACAAATATACATGTCTAATTAATCACATCATTTTACGTCGCAACCTTTTTCTTCTTTTTCAATGACGTTCTACCTCTCCATGTCAAGTGGTGTAAAGAATTTACCAATTTGGATGAAACACTTTGACTCTTCAATTTTGCTTGGCTTTTGTGATTCAATATCAATGCTTTCTTCTTCTTCTTCTTCTAATATGACTTCTTGCTCTTCTTCCTTGGTCAATGAAACATACTCAACCTCTTCACCATAGACTTTTATCATAAACAAATATAAACACATGGAACAAATTGTTATCCCAATCAAGAACCAACTAAATTGAATGGTGATAAGAGATTTCGCCCGGTGAAGCATCTCTTCGCCCGAGCACCTTACCACCTTGTGGCCCTCTTCAAGGTGCATGAAACAGCCTTTAAAGATCAAAGACGGTGTCCAAAGCACAAACCCCATGACCATTAGCCAAATACCTTGAAAAACTATGCTAATTGATCTCACAAAGCTAATTAAAAAACTCTTGGGCATACCGATCCCCATAAGAGTTGTGCATAAGGAAACAAAAATCACTATTTGCAAAAGCAAGTGATATTGTCCTTCTGGACCCATGTGATCAGCTGAATGAAGATGGAAAAGAAGAAGCTGTTGACCAAAAGCTATGGCTGCAAGAGTTTGGGTTAGCCCCGATCGAGCTTTCGAATGCACTCGGTCAAGAATTATGGAAAAAACAGCGTAGACAAGGAAAGTCATGGAGATTGAGGAGTGTTCAAAGTTGTGAAGATGGTTGGAAGGGATGGTTCCATCTGGGTCAAAAGGTTGGTGCCTTTCGGGGCCAATGAAGAGCTCCATGGCGATAGAGGCAATAGCCCCTGCAACGATCAGGAGGAGCTCAAGGTACTTGAGTTTTGAGGTAGGAAACCATGGGGGAGAGATGTAGGATTTTGGGTGTTGAATATGGAGCTTGATATGGTTGAGGAGATGCCATAAGCCAATAATAAAGAAGCCAAACCCTGGTGCTACATGACCGACCAAAGTACCCATGACTCGTCAAGTTTTTTAAATTTATTACAAAGAAATAATAAGTTCAACTCCTTGTAGTTTTGTCTTGAACTGGTTGAGAGAGAGGTAGAGGAAGAGAGAGAGGAAAATGCTGAGGAAAATTTTGTGGGTGGTGGGGGGTCTTAAAGGGGATATTTATTGGCTAAAATTCAAAGGGGTCGTCTAGACTCTAGAGGCTTCTAAGGGGTCCAAAAGTAATGATTTTGCTTTGGTACCTTGGGAAATAAGACTAGGAAGTAAAGTTGACCAATGACATGTAAGCAATGAGTTAAATGTGAGCTTAGCAGCAGCTCCCTGATTTCTAGAATATAATATGATAAGTATTTTAATATTTAATCAGTTAATAAAACTCTTTAATAATGACATGTTTGCTAGATTCTAAGTATTTCTTGTCAATTAATATGGAAGCCCTTCTTGCTTTTACCTGTATTACCTGTATTACCTGTATTCTATTTTTTTATTTCCAAGTCAACGTATGACAGAAGCACATAGGAAAAGAAAGAATATAAAAGAAAGGGCGTGATGATCTTCATAGATACCTTTATTCCCTAATTTGCCAGTAATATTTAATATTCCAGAGTTGTGAAAATTCTCAACTTATTAATTATAATAAATTCGAGAAAAATTATTTATAATTAAGAGTAGATATGAAATAAGATTTTTATAATTTTTAATATTTTAAAGAATTTATTTATAATTTAGAAAAAAAAATTAAGAGAATTTATTTATAAATTTTAAAATATTAAATGATTAATTTATAATATTAATAAATTTTAGAGATCGGTAATTCGCTCAAAAAGATGAAAATTATTAAGTACGCAAAATAAAATTTAATCCCAAAATAGATATAAAAGTGTATGATTTACCAAAAAAAATAATAAAAAATAATAATTCAAAACTATAAGTAACACCTAATCATTATTTCTTTCAAAATTTGGCTAAAAATTAAATATTTTTTTTTCTATTTTTAACTCCAATATTTTATTTTCATATTTTTAACTCATTTTATTATTTTAAATTAATTTTTTATCTCTACTTCTCTTTATCACCATCTCCACCAACTATTCTTCCACTACTGGAATTAAATTGAAATTTTAAATTTGACCAACTAAGACTTTAATATATATTTTTAAATTATTACTTTTATTTTTATAATTTCAACTACACTTTAATTATTTTTTATTTCTCCACCTCCAACACAACCTCCTTCACACTCCTTCATCGCTGTTGTCACCACCCTCGACTGTCGGCAATCCAGTGAAGAATGGTGGCAGTGATAAGGGTGAAAAAATGAAAATTTTATTCCAGCGGTGGAGGGTGCCGACAACAACGACGGAGGAGGATGGATGAGGTTGTATTGGAGTGGAGAAATGAAAAATAATTAAAGTATAGTTAAAAATATATAATCAAAAGTTAATGGTTAAAAATACAATAAAACTTTTAGTTGGCCAAATTAAAAGTTTTAGATTATTTCTAGTGGAGGTGATAGTAAATGGATGGAGGGATAAATAAATGATTTTAAATAATGAATTGGGTTAAGAAAATGTATAAATAAAATAGGGATTAAAAAATTGAAAAAAAATCTATTTAATTTGAGGCAAAAGAAAAAGATGAAAGTAAGTGTAACTTATAATTTTGAAAAAATATTTAGTATAAATCATACTTTCATAAATTTATGAATAACTTTCATAGTATGGAATATTCCAAAAAATAACTTCTTGCTTAAGATATAAGTGGAGAGTGAATTCATGAATCAAATAACTTATGATTGCTTATAGGTTACATGATGTATATCTTATTGTGTACGACTCAGATGTTATCTAATGTTCTAAGTGTTACGAGTAAGAATCAAGGCGGTCTAGATGAAAAATATTAGAATATTATCAAAGAACATTATTACAATTTTGAGAAGAACGAATGGTATATTCTTTACTTTTGAAGATTCGAATTGAAATCAAAGTTTTGACATGCTAATTTTAAATCGGACATAGGCGATAGTGAATCCAAGTAATATATCGTTTAATGCTATTATTAAATCGGTTAGTTAGAAAAGTTCTAATGAATAAACGACCAAAATTAAAATTAACAACACAAATAGCCGATGTGAAGTGATTCTATTTGGGCACACCAGGAAAGGTAGTTACTCAGAGTGAGTTGAAGCAAAAGTTGTTGGTGAGTATTGATGGCGATGGGAGGAATTCCTATGGGTCCAACAAGAGGGCTTGGTTTAGTGCCCGCGGTGGAAATGTTGGAGTCGATGGCCATGAAAGGTCAAAAAGAATAAAAAAAAAGGAGATTTGTATCAAAAAAACTCGTGGGAACTTTTATTGGTCTAATATCAAGATATGTTTCTTGACAAATTATCTTAATGAGTAAACATTTAAGGGCAATGCCTTGTGTATACAAGGAAATGTAGATATGAATGGACAATATGCTAGAATATGTTCAGCTAGTAATGCGAAATATATAAGGAAATGAATTATGATAATAGCATGTATTTGGGAGAGAATGACATGTCTGTAACAGACATATCTCATAAACTTTCAAAAACTAAAATTCATTCCCTTTGTTTTCTTTGTTTTGTCTTCTCTTTTCTTTTTCTTTTTTCAATTTGCTTTCTTGTTTGTTGGATTGATTATTTGATCCCCTTTTTTTTTTTCTTTGAGTCTGGAGGATTTTTTAACGGATATATTCATCTTTCTCACAATAAAGTCTTTTTTTGCCTTAAAAAAACCCTAACTCCATTTTAAAATCCTTAAATAAAATAACAGCTCTATTCAATTGCTTTGACTTGCGCTATCCAGTTTTAAATTTATTTTTAATCTGACTTATTTTAAAGAGCTAGAGATAAAAATAGCGAGAGTTTCTTTCACGAAGAACATGAAATGTGAAGCGCAGTATTCAATTTGGTAATTTCTAACGCAATAGAATGATAAATCTAATTGTTAAACAGTTAAAAAAACAAATGTCTAATTTCTTTATTTTCATAGATTAAAGTCTAAGGTTTTTTTTTTTTTTTTTTTCAAATAGATAAAAGTCTAGTTGTTGGAAGAGAAAAGTCAAAATTTACTCTTCCTCAATCTTATCCCGATGTCTAGAAGGCAGTCATTTCCGTTCGGAGAGGAATCTCTATCCCACTTGGGCTTGTTCATATGTATCAGATCCTAACAACAAGTTAGAGCAATGTGATTGATTGATTGAGTTGTCAGGAAATAAAAATTGAATACAAGTCATGACCCTGGAATATTCTCCCCTCATGAAATGTAAGGCCATTACACAAGGAAAATGTGACTTCACATACGTTACAAGGCATTAGTCATTATAGTTCCCTTTGGAGAACTCTCCTTTTTGTTTGTCGGGTTTCTTTTCCTGTTGATGATGCTAAAATGCTAAATTTATGGCTCTAATTCACAACTTTGTGCCCTTAATTCTGCAAGAAAATCGAAAATTTTCTGCCCATCACACTTATTCGTGCCTTTTGCGTTAAGCTTTTCTCTCTAATATGGCACCATGATGTCTTTTTTTTTTCTTTCTAAATTTGGCGTTATCATTCTTTCTAATTCCTTTAGAAGAAAGGGTTGATTGCCCGTAATCCCTCTAGAAATTAGATAGCTATGATTTACCCATTGCAAATGAGTTAAAAGGTGTCTTTATGACTGTTAAACCACCTGTGTAAGTGTTCATTTATGTTTTTAATTGTTATGAAATTACGAGGGTGAGATTTTTATGCATTAAATATTTTAACAAAATTTAGAAAAAGATGTAGCTTATTTTAAAAATATGTAATAGATTTAAAGTAAAAAAATTAAAAAATATGCTTAGCATTTAATGAATCAGATATTTGTCAAATTTGTAATTTATAATGTAGATAAAATGAGATGATGTAATAATTATTCACTTCCATCACTTGATTGATGAGTTAGTAAGTAATAATATATATATTAACATATTATCCTATTTTATCTATATGTTGTCCAACTTTTATCTCCTTACCATTCCTTTTAACATATTTCATGACAAATCCACTAATATCTTTAAAGCTTTAATTGTATTATTGATAGATCTCTTGATATTTCAATAATTATAAGTTAATCGATTCAGATTTGTTTTAAATTACTGGTAAATTATTTTAGGCTTTGGAATTATTTGTCCTAAATTGAAAGGAAGAAGAGTGCCTCCAGTCTTTCCTTTCGAGCTATTTCTATGAAGGTGCTATAAGATATGCCCCTTCAAACCGAATGATTATGAAATTACATTAATACTTCCATATTATATCAGTATATATGAGTTATTTATATTTTTCCATCCAATAATCCTTAGAATTATATACTAATTAACTTTCAATTAAAATCTGACGATCAAATGAAATATGAATAACACATCGTCCTTTCTTTAAAACAAGGGGCACTTATAACTTTATCATTGCTTGAAATAATTTGGTCTTTTAGGGTGGATTTATTTAGACAACCATCTAATGGAAAATTAACGATTAATATTAAGTCAAAAGGTCAACTAATTTTTACAAGCTAAAAAACTTGATACGGATGTCTTCATATAATTTTCATTACAATTTGACAAATAGATTTTGTTTTATTTATATTATATCATTATTATCATTTAAATATCTTTTTAGATAATAACAATTTATAAATCTTGAGGGTTTTAATAAAATAAAATGAGTTTATGTAAATTAATTATATGTTTAATTCGTGCCTTTTAGAGAAAAATTTAAATATCTAAAAAAAAAATCAAACATATAATCAATTTACATAAACTCATTTTATTTCATTAAAATCTCGGAGTTTTTTAATTACATTACTCGAAAAATATTAAAATACTTAAAAGAAAAAAAGGGAACCAAAAAAAAAAAACAATAAATCTTAGGTTCCTTTATCCATCAAGACATTTATATTAACTATTTTAGTTGGTTAAAATTGATGGTTAATAATTAGACTTGTTAGTAATTTAAAATAAATTTAAAGAAAATTTACTTATAAGTTAGAACAAATATAAAAAGATTAATAAAAAATTTAAGGAATTTACAGTTAATTTATCCTTATTTTTCAATAAGAAGATCTTACTTTAGCCGACGACAACTATTATCTTTCATTTTGTTGCCAACTTGCTGTGATGTATGATAGAAATTCAATATATTAATAAAATTATTTAAATAATAATTTTTAATTTTTAATTTAAAAATAATATATTAATTTTTTTTAATAATTTAATATTTTATTAAATTAATAAATTTATTCAATAAAAAAATTATTAATTTATCAAAATTTTAATATATAATATACATTAAACCATAATTAACCTGAACCTTCATATATAATTTTTAGATCATAATTATCGTACTCTTATACGACATGTCGGGAAAACAAACATAGAGAGCGACATGATGAAAAATAATAATAATAACATCTAGAAAAGATATAATAGAATGTCTTTCTCTACTATACTTCTATCCTCACTCATAGCTCAAAAAATGGAATATAACTACTCGGACAAAATCCAGACAGAATCTTGGAAGAAAAAAAGCTTCCACTGAAAGACGGCTACATATTTCTTGACAACTCTCTTCTAAAAGATTATTAGCCATTAAGGAATGCTAAGCAGGAAACTCCAATCATCATTTTGCTTGTATTATTGCCATCCGTATTGTTGGTTCAAGTTTTTTCCCATCAGGTTTGATCCACGGCCACCACCACCGCTAGAACCACTATAAGGACCACCCTTAGGGTAGTTTGGCGGAGCACCAACTCCATACCCCTCCTCCACCCTTGGGACCCGCACCACTCACACCACTAGAGCCATAGGGTGCACATCAACCACCACCCTGAGAATACTGGCCACTTCCGCCATAACTACTATCAACACCACCACCTTGACCACTAAAAGGATATTATAGTTTTTTACTAATATTAGTTACATTATTATTAAAGTTACTTTATTGTCTTATTGTTATAGTTACTTTATTATTATAGTTACCTTATTGTAATCTTAGTAATCTTTATATATATAGTTAATACTTTATTAAAAACACAAATTAATATAATTACATATTTGAATAGTTTCTACTCTTTCATGGTATCAAAGTACCATAGGCTAACCTCGGTTTTTTTTTACTCAATTCACTCTTTCTTGAATCATGACTTCTCAAAAGCTACGAATTCCAACCATCATCGTTGCAACTACTTCAACTCTTTCCAACACAATCATAGCTACATTGTTAACACAATTCTCAATCTAACACATAACTAGTTTTATATCTACTCGTTTCGATGGAATGAATTACCTTACTTTGAAATTTTAAATGGAGTTTATCCTCATTACCACTGATCCAATACAACATATGGACGGTTCCCTATAGGTGCCACAAATCACAGATTTCTCATAACCTACTTTTGAATACCTAACTTGAAGAAAAATCGACTGCTTTATATATTCCGTAATCAATATCATACCATCTCCAAACGTTGTAAATCTCGCTATTGGATGTAATTTGGCTCGACATTTGTTACTCAAATTCCACTTCTATAATAAGTACTCGTTACTCAAATTACAACTCCTTCCGACTGAAAGATCTCGACCTCCTGAGCTATTTTCTTGATATCAAAGCTCTCTCTACTTCTATTGGCCTTCTCGTTATTTGCCACATATCCACTACTAACCAAATTATGAATGCTTTTACTAAGAGTCTTTTCTCGTTCCCGATTTCAGTCTTTACGGTCCAAGTTCACTGTGTGTACACGTATTTCATTTGAGGATAATGATACTATAGTCTTTTACTAATATTAGTTACTTTATTATTATAGTTATATTATTATTAAAGTTACTTTATTATTATAGTTATTTTATTGTAATTCTAGTGGTCCATATATTTACAATCTCTACTCTATCAACCACCACGATTGGATGGTTGTATTGTCTGGCGGGATTTGCACTTGGTGGATACCGGCCTGGCCCACCTGAGGGCCACCACAAGGCTTTCCAAAATGGTGGCCCCCAGGGCCCCCTGCAGCAACAGGGGGTTGAGAGCTATGCAATGGCTGGTTTGGGACAGGCCGTAATTGGGCATGGGCTTGACCCGACTGCTGGAGTGGTGGAAGGCGGGTGTGTTGTTGTGTGTGTTGCAATTTCTGACGTTTTGCGTTTTCTTCCTGTTGTCTTTGCTGCTGCCGTTTTTCTTGGTTTGGAACTCATGGGATGATTCACATTTGGGTAAACTGGAATATTCAGTCAGGTAATATGGATAATCAGATAAACTATAGAATGAAAAAATAAATAAGTGAAAATTTATGTGAACAGACCTCTTGGGATCACATGGTAATCGGTCAGTCCAAAAGTAGTCAACATCAAGAGCACCCTTTGCAGATATCCTCTTCATTTATTGCAACAAAAAACAACCATTAGATGTCAAATAAGGTCAGTCTAACAAGAAATGACTTCGGTTTCTTTTAATTATAGTAAGATCAGACTTTGGATGTTGTAATAACTATGGATCAGACTATAAAAGTTAATGTACCAATGAGATCTCATTCCAAGACATAAAAAGTACCCATCAACAAGGGAAAGAATTCACCCAGAAATGAATGTGCCCATCATCATAGCATAGCTTTGATGAAGTCAAAGGTGATAGTAAACAATGCTAACAAAATTCAAGTTAACTCGTAACTTGCTATAGATGAACCTAAACCATTACCTAGCCAAATGGAAAATGAACAACAATAATCAAAATCACAAGTCAAATCGTTTGATGATCAGTGCCAAATAAAGGATACATTAATCCATCAAAAAGGGTACCGGAGAGGGATCAAGAGTCAGCATCCCCTCCAACAACTCTAAAGCATGACGGTCAAAACTGTAATGCGCAAACAAAGATCACCACACTCAATATATTTCACATGTTTAATTGAAACTTTTGATTACAATTGCAAATTGATGCAAGTTATAAAAGGGTTGGTAAAATACAGCAGAGATGGGGATTACTCCCTGAAAACCTCTCTAAGTCTTCTCTTCATCGGCCTTGAAGGTTTCAAATTGTTATACCAAGGAATCTTGGAAACCCTGGGCCAATTAAGCTCATCTACGGTTTCACACAAGTCAAAGATCTTATTTAATTGCTCAGGCTACAATGAGTACAATTAAAAATGCATATTAAGATAGTAATGTGAGGTAGTGATGGGAGTTTTTATGTGCATAATTAAATAAGAAAACTAGAATATTGTAATTTAAAATTAAGGGGAAAAAAAAATTATAACTAGAATATAAGAATAAGAAAACAGCATAATTATTCAACACTTGTAAGAAGCACTTACCTCATCTTTACCTGGGAAAATCGGTTTCCCATGAAGAAGTTCGGCAAAGATACAACCAACAGACCACATATCAACAGCGGGGCCATACCTTGTTGTCCAAAGTAGCAATTCTGGAGGCCTGAAATGAATGATAATCAAATAGGTTAACCAGTGAGTGATTCCATTTTTTGTCTTCTCTACTTTCCCTGCTTCTCCATGATTGGATAAGGGAACTCCCATCCCTACTCCAGTAGAAGAGAAAGTAAAGGAGACTAGATTTAAACTTTCAGTACGGAGAAATACATACATATACCACAAAGTTATTACACGGTTCGTAAGATAAGCATTGTGATCATTAGAGAACGACCTAGCAAGCCCAAAATCTGCAAGCTTCAAATATCCATCATTGTCTATAAGAAGATTAGAGCCTGCAAATCGAAACAAAAACATTAACATGTGTTAGAAAAGATGAGATACAAAATCCAAGGACAGGATAAATTCTGGCTTTTATGGCAGCCTTTGATATCCCGACTAACTTGATTTCATGTAGCACTACACAAAGAAGAAGAGGGAGATAAAGGCCCCGAAGCTAGGAGGAAGTCTTACCATGGAAATATTAAAATATATAAGCAATACCTTAATCTGAGGAACTGAAAATCTCATCCCAGAACGATCAGCGAGATCTGTCAGATCATGGTCCATGTACTAAAAAATTATATACTGTAAAATTTTAATAAATTAATACGGTTGAAATTAAAAAATATATATTAATTTAACTAATTATTTAATTATTTAAAAATTTTAATATATTATTTATAAATTAAAATAATAAAAAATATTTTATAATTAATATTATTAATTTATCGAAATTTTAAAATAAATACCATTTTTATAATTGTTTCCATCGGCAAATCTAAGTAAGATATGACAATTAGACATTTTCAAGAAGAAATTAATAATTATGCTTTTTGAGTTTTATTTAAATTATCTTTATATAATATTAATAACATGTTTTTTGCAGGTTTATTTAAGAATCTTTATATAAATAAATGATACTGAGAAAGCTGTAGATCAAGTAATAGCCTGGTCTTCCCTACTCCTCTTTCTCAGAACCTGGCAAGCAAAATTATAAAATTCAAGGACACATATCAATCAATGTCTAAGCATTTATGAGAAGTGAAAGAACATAAAATCACGGGGATAGAACGGACGAGAAGACACAAAAAGTACCTGGTGACGTCACAATCTCTTTCAGATTAACTACATTTTCATGATGCATGTTTTTAGGATTTTGCTTTCTCGTATGGCAGTAATAGGGAACTGCACGAACAAATGGGATTCAAATGATATTAAAAGAAGAGGTTGCCATATTTTAATAAAAATCAAAGGGTCAAAATACTTTTGGGGGGGATGGTAAGAACATAAACAGAAATACATATACTAAGTTTCTCAAAAGCATATACCCCTCTTTCATTGTCCATTCGTATTTTCTTCAAAGCAACAATTTCTCCAGTCTTTATTTCTCTGGCCATGAAAACTTGACTGCAAGTCCAAAAGCATACACTAGAGATTATTTCCTTCGAACCTCTAGAAATTATACCAAGTTACCAACTTAATAAACCAGATACTTATTTTTAAAAAGAAAAATGAACTAAAATACGAAACCAAGTATTGAAGAGGCTTTGGGTATTGTATGGGTGCATAACTATGTAAGTAACAAAATCCCATGTGATCGAGGTTGAGCTTTCTTGGTGTTGCATGAGTATCAGATCGGATATAAGTCAATGTGTGCGGATACCTGACAGTTTTGATCGGATTGGATATCCGATCCAATTGAAATTAGAGGAGTTGAATCCGACCCGACTCGACCCATATAAATTAATTGTATATATTAAATTTAAGATATATATAACTATATATCTATTATTTATGTAAGATTTTATGTCAATTAAAAATATATATATATGTAACTAATTGTGATTGAAATTTAAGGCAGCATAACATTTAATTTATGTATAATTACCATTTATGAATTACATGTGAAGTGTAAGTGCATCACAATTATAAAGTCATAACATCACAATCATAACAAGTTATGAAGTTTATCAACAAATATCAACAAGTTTGTCAAATTAAAAAATATCAACAAGTTCAACCAACATCAACAACATCTACCTCATTTCTATACGGCTGCAGATTTTGCACCTGATATTAAAAATTAAAAACTCAATGAATATATATTATATGAGAAACAAATAAATAATATACAACACACGAAAATATATAATAAAATAAGTATATACTATTGTCTTTTTTATCAAAAACCTCTATTGCATGCAGATAAGTGCCTCAACCAGAGAAGAGCAAATCTACTATGGAAGTCCATGATCGTAGGTTCACTCATGCTAAATGTGGACTCTAAAGCAAACATAGATATATGTATAGCTAGAATATCTCTGGCCATTCGCTGTAGTGTCGGGTACTTGTGGACATTCACCCTCCAGTATCATAGGATATCAAAGTAGTCATGGTAATCAACAAGACTGTCAACATCTAGATACTGCTCCACCTCTATAATATGTCGAGTGAGCAACCTCGAAATACAACTCGCATAGAAATCTTTTACTAAATTACTAAGTTCTTGAGAAGATTGCGTCCCTACATCTTACTGCGAGATGGATGAGACATCAGATAGTATGAGGCTTGTGGACAACAATTCAAGATCCTCCTCTTTATAGCAATCATGCAAAGACTGCAAGCACCTTTGCGATTTTTTAAGCAACCAATTGGCTTATCCTGAAATATTTGAGACTTTCTCAAGTCACTGCTGTCTCATTTCAGGGACTGAACAGACTGACAACACAAACTAAGAGATTAACTGCTGATGAGGGCTTTCCATCCACAATATTTCTTGAATGCCTTTTCTCATGCCGACGATGACCAGATGCACTTAACTGCTGCATGAATCCTCTTAATAGAATCAAATCATTCAACACTTGCAATCCCTCATGCACAATGATATTAATTATGTGGCAAGCACACCTATAAGAAGAAAAAAATTATCGTTACTAATCTATAAGTATATATTGACAGGAATGTTAAGGTCTAAATGTATTCATGCATTTATGTTGGGCATGGTGCTGTGAAAACATGTCATGAGTATTGTTTTAATGAAATTAATAAAAGTGACATTTTTACATATAATTGTTATGAATGTATTATTGTCAAATAATATAAATAAATATCAGAAAATTCAAAATTCATTTATATGACTTGTAATCTTGTATAAGTACGAGAGGATTAAAATTATAGATAATGAATTAAATTGTCCACAACATATTAAAGAATGGAATTTTTAATATAGTGGTTGCTAGTACGGTTCACTAGCATTATGAATGCATGTGATCTAGATCCGTATCACTGATGTAGATAGACATCTCAGTGGAGGTTCTTTATATAATTGGATTATATAGGACAACACTCGATATGAATTAAATATTTATTAAATATCATTGACCATAAAGAATTAAATTTATATCAAACAATGATTATATGCAAATCAATCTAAATCCTAATCATGAACTCATGTTTATGTCAACTGGATCTTTTGATTTACTCATCACAATTTGTTTAGATAATCAGGTTAAAAACTTTTGTTTTAGAGATTCATTGGGATAAGTGGCTGAGAACATGATTTACAAATATGAAATTCAAACTTTCTCTATAGAAGATAGTATAGTGGTTCCCTTAAGAGTTAGTTTTGGAACTGAATGGTTTTGAACTCAAATTTATAATCAAGTTATAAATTGACCGTTCACTAGTTAATTAATGATACTTAAGGATAAATAAATAATTAGAGAGGTAAAATGGTAATTTTAACCAATTCTAATTATGAATCAATTTTTGGAGGATTGAATGCATGAAATGAATATATCAATGGACTAATAAAGATTACTTAGTAAATATGTTCTTTAATTACAAGAGTGCAATCCTATATTTTTAGTGGAAACATATTTCGATTAATAAATTAGATTTATAAAATTAAAGAGTTTGGTCATTAATCTAATTTATTGGAGCTTGGAATTATAGGTCCATGGTCCCCAGGTCGCCTCTATAAAACATTGTATAGGGTAAGAATGACAAATGTTGAAAAGGACTTATTTGCAAGAAAATAGTTTTTTGGGGTAAATTTGTAATTATGAGATAATTGGTGTTAATTCATTAATTAATAATTAATAAAAGATGTATTTAAATGTGAAATTCGGAATTAATAAATTAAATATTAATATATTTGATTTTGAATTGAATATGTTATGTATAATATTAAATTGATATGAAATATTTATTTAATATTAAAATTAAGAAAAGTCAAATTTAGATTAGTTTAATAAACTAATTTAAAATTTAAATAAGATTTGAAATAGATGAGATTTTATTTTAAATAATATTTAAATAAGTTTGACTAAATCAAATATATCATCAAAAGATGATATGATTTAAAATAAATATGATTTTATTTTAAATTAGATTTAATCTTATCAAATATATTATCAAAATGATGATATGACTTAAAATAGAATAAAACTCTATTTTAAATAAGATTTGAAAATATTTAATCATATTAAAGATATCATTCGATGATCATCTTTGAATTATTAATTCGATTAATTTAAAGAGTTTAAATTAATTAAAACTCCTAATAGAGTTCTATAAATACATTTCATCCTAATTAAATTAGAGACTTTTTTTTTACAGGAGATTTTTTCCAGTAGAGATTTTTTAGAGAGAAATAGAAAGAAAACTTTGTCTTCTCTACGTGCTCACGCACATCCTATTGTGTTGAAGATCAACTTGGTAGATTGTTGTGTGAGTCTCGACGATCGATTCGCATAAGGCAAAAATAGGACCTCTTCGTATAGATGTATATTAATTTATATGTATATAAAGGATCGCAAAAATATTTTTAGAAAATTTTTGTTATACACTAGGACCAATTGTTCCCTTCCGCTGCGTGTTTGTTAACCGCCGATTTCCAACAATGTACCCGAAGTGCATATGATTCCCACCAAGCAACATCTCCTCTTTTCTAAGCTTTTTTTTCAAGTCGGATATAGCTATGTTATTAGGTGAGGCATTTTCTACTATCACGCACTCAACACAACGAATGCCTCTCACTCATAGATAATCTTAACTAGTAGCTTCTCGATGGTATTGCTTTTGCGATCGTTCACAACCTTGAAAACCACCACCTTCTTCTGGACCTCCTAGCTATTATCAACGTAGTGGGTAGTGAAATACATATAAGACATATTTTGAACGGAAGTCCATATGCTACTGGTGAGGGAGACATATATATAAAACTTTTTGAAAAACTCTCGCAACTTCACCGACATTGTCATAAATAACCTCATCACTTTACTTGGAATCGTAAACCGTGATGGCACCTTGACACATGGATAAATCGTCTTCTATAATCTAATCAAACTTAGGTGCTCTATTAGGCGGAAGGCCTGCTCCGATCCTATAACCCATCGGACAATGGCCATCCTGATAGTTGGCCCATTAAAACTATAGTATATAAAGATATAAAATAAATTAAAATTTATGTTCGAATCTAATTAAACTAAAATTAAACAATCCATTAAACTAATGGAAACAAATCATATTATCAGTACGCGAACAACTCTATTCTCCCATCGGCTTTTTTTGCACCGATAAGAATTTTATCCATCGGGCCATTTATTTTCCTTGTAGGGCAGTGATTGTTCGTGTGTTGTGTCAAGTGCAATGTTCTCGATTCCCTGCTACCTTTATATGACATGACCCTCTAATAAGAAATGCATGTTGTCGTCCCCTTCTTTGTATCTGTTATGAAACTATTCCATGTCGAACTCCTTGTTAGTCATTTCTTCTAATCTTAGTAGGACGTGGTGGTGTCTTTGCATATTTCTTTTTCTTAGTTCTCTTTTCGCCTTGATTTGTAACACGGACTGTTGTATTGTCATCAATTTGTAACACGAACATGGTGGTTTATCTACACAGTATGAACATATATTACTAATGTATACTAAAATAAGAATCTTGTAGGTATTACAAACTCATACACCAATCACAATCTCAAATCATATTGTAAAATCTATAATATACAGTAATCATATGGTAATAGGATGTTGTAAAATCAGAAGCATAAATTACAAATTGATACTATAATCTTTAATCTAAAGTATAATGTAATCTCAATTACTATAGGGATGATCATAATATCTAATATTATAAGAATATTGTAAGGATAAACTAAGAGTGTTATGCCCGTCAAGCTAATTAGGTATGACCCGATCAGGTCAAACACTTATGAGAACCAATCTTAAACTGAATAAATCGTCAACAAAATTGAATGCATAGCATTTAATATATCATGTTGTTATTAGATTAGAAATAACGAATTGCATGCATATACAATTTCCCACATACTTGATAGATTCATAAATCTTAAACATGCACTTGGAATCATGATGGAGATCATGACTGGCGAGATCCGAGTTGGCTAAAGTCTATAAGATTCAAATTGTTCATAGTCATATGATTGTCATGAGGGGATAATGACAATCCGGAGAGACTATTGCATGCATTATCTTCTTTGAAAGAAGAGTGATGATCTCATAATCATCAGTATTGGAGAATACTGGAATGGGCATGTAGGTGATTAGTAGGGACTTAATCACTGAATGTGATCACTTGGAATATTGGCAGTGACTATTGTATTTGTGTTACTTAGACTTGAGATAATCACAATATTGGCATATAAGATATCATGTTTTGATGTCAATCCACGTCGTCTTAATAAAAGGTCACAGAGAGGGTGTATCATTGGACATATGTTTGAGTACGTTCAGTTTGTAGGGGGATAAAATGAGATTCATCACCTCTACATTAGAGGATGTGGTTTTATAAATCATATAACTTATGCAAGGAAGATTTTATGATGTGGAAAAAATGTTTTTTGTAAATTCATTGTCAAGTGCACAAGAGTTTATGATATTCATAAAGAAGGTCTAATAGGGTTTTAACAATTAAACTATACCATAGGATTTTCTGCAACCATAAGTACATGAAATGATCAGTCTCGTATAGTAATAGTCATCTACGATTCTTATTGAAGGTCCTCGTATTTTTAATTATACAGGTGGCACATACACTTTACTAAAGGACAATGTAGATATGACAGTTTAAATTAATTTGATCATAAAAGATGATCATATTAACTAATTGACTTGAAAGTATTTTCAAGGTCAAATGGTCTATTCGAAAGAATGGATAAAACTCACAAGTTATTGTGAGATCCACCTACCGGCCTAATATAGAATGTATATGGTTACATATATAAAGGTTGAGTAGATCTCGGTTGGTTCTAAATCTGAGAATTTTGACTTGTTCGTAATAAACTTGATTTAAGAGTTAAATCATTAATTAATTTAATGTATTAAATCTAAGTCACACTCATACTACTAGCATATCCAAAGTGTGATTTAGAAAATAATATTTGTCGGGTCAGAAAGAAAGTTTGGTTGGTCATTAAAGTATTAATGAGCCTAACATGGGCAAGGCCCAAATTAAAGTTCGTATTTTACTAGGTAAAACTTGTACATTAATTTGAAAATATAAAGTTTATTTTAATTTTTGAAAAACCGGGAATTAAAACAGGCTTTAGATGTCAAGTATGGGCTTGGCCTAAGAGCAAGTGTATTATGTATATAATAAACACACATTCTTAAGAATCCCGTTAGGGGTGAGCAAGTCACTCCGCACCCAATCAAACTGCACGTTTCACTATGGTGCAGTAGGTTTACTCCCCAAAAATATTATGTGGTGCAGGGCCCACATTGCACCCATGCGGTGCCTTGCAGTGCAGTATGCGGGGCCCGACAATATAAATTAAAAAAAATATATACATATATATATATGAACTTTATATAGTTTGATGATACGATTATATACAGTTTGATACTTTGATTCAATATGTCGAGCATCTCAAAGATCATTTTTGTTTTGTATGCTTGTAATGCCTATTTCGATACTTTCATCAGTTCATGATACATTAAACTAATAATCAAAGTTGTGATACTTGATGGGTCGAAAGCCCTATTAACCCATCGAATAAACTAGAAGTTATGATACTCGGGTCGAAAGCCCCATCGACCCATCGAGTAAACAAGAAATTATGATACTCGATGGGTTGATGGGGCCATCGATCCATCGAGTAAACTAGAAATCATGATACTCGATGGGTTGAAGGTCTCATTGACTCGTCGAGTAAACAAGAAATTATGATACTTGAGAGGTTGAAAGTCTCATCAATCTATCGAGTAAATTAGTATATGAACCGCACACATATTACTATATTATTTATGCTACTACAACAACATTTTTTGTCGTTAAAAATTAAAAAAAAAAAAGAAATAAAAATTACACCCCACACTGCAACCGACTGCCACCACACTGAAAATCACTGATGCGTTACGGTCGATATGGTGTCCAAAATAGAAAAATGTGGTGCGATGTCGGGCGATGCACATTACAAAATTTTGGTGTAGTGCGGTGTTGAAACCGCACCATGGACATACCTAGTTCTCACATCCTCTCATTACCACCCATTTCAAGCAGAGAGAAAAAAGAATCATCTTTTCTCTCATTTTTTACTTCCTCTCCAAGTCCTTCGTTCAAGAGTTGAACTAATCACTTTATTAATCCCCCCTTTGATTTGTTAATTATGTGGATCAAGGATAGAGACCGGGTAACAGTTTAGAATCAAGCAACCAGTCGTAGGTGGTAGCTTTTTTTCGTGCAAATCTAATTGGATTTTAAAGAAATGGTTGTGCTAGGTATATTCCCTCTTCTACCTTTTGTTTTGATTTTTATATTTAAGGTATTATGTTGAAAATTTTGAAATGTGTAGGGAATCCTGATATATTACACACATAGGATGCATCCGATTCCTCCCCATATAGGTCAAGAGCCAACGACTAAAAGTGATATCAAAGCTTTTGATATCGCATGCCGGAATTCCCGGAAGAATCCGCCAAATGCATCAATGTGAAATTTTTGAATTTTGCATATGTTTATGTATTTTTGTGTGTTTATGACGTTGTTGGAAGAATTTGATTTTAACCTAAAAGTATGTCCTCGAGATAAGATCTCACATTTTTTGACCTGGAAATATAAATGAACACTACCTAAACCATTAGGTGATTTCGGCCTTCAACCACCTCCACTATGGGTAGCAGTCAGTTGTAGTGTGCTCCGCCACTCGTCAACGAACACATGGCAGCAACGGCTGCCCCTGATGAGGCAACGCTGTTTGGGCAAGGCCAAATCCCATCTTAGATAGTAGTCGGTCCTACTTTCCTATAAAATAAATGGGTGAATTCGAGTTTTAAGGAATGGGTTTAACTTGAGCTTTGGTTGGGCCATTCAATCATTGGGACTTCAAACTTCTGAAAAATCCTAAATGTTCATAATCTTTTAGGGAATTTGAAATTTTGGGTTAAACTACATTGATGAGAATTGATGGGAATTTAATATGTTGCAAGAGATGTCGAATATTAAATTTCAAGTCAATAAATTATTGGGCCTATTCATGGGCAAGATTTTCAATTTGAAAAAATAAAGGTGACGATGAAAGTTTTAAGGCTTTAATTTTTATGAAAATTAAAATGCTTGGAATACTTGGAATTGCACTCTAATAAATGCACTATACGAATTTTTAATTTGATGAAAAAGTTTTTCAAATTAAAAGTCCTTATAAAATTTCCATTTACTTAAATTAGTAAGAATTCTAATTTTAAGAGGAAGTTTTTGCAACCACCATGGAATAACCTTCTATTTTGAACGAGTTCTAAATTCAAGACAACAATGACTTTGTTGACATCCTTAAAGTGTTAAGGTCATATCCAACTTGAAAGTTATTTAATCTTAAGAAAGTCAGTGACTGTATTTATAACCTTAAAGTAAAGGTTGCACTATCTTAAGAAAAGCTAGTGATTATATGATTAATCCATAAACATAATTTGTTTGATTAAGAGTTGATTATGCAAATCAATATTTGAATTCAATTTGAATATGTCAAAAATTACATAATTTATATGATAAAATCTTTCTAATTAAATTCTTACCTAAAACAGTCATTCCGCATAAGAATGTTTCTAATTTATTATAATTTACAGACTCATCTAAAACAAGACTCTAAACTTACCTAAACTAAAATAAAAATTCAAAAACCTATCTAAATCTAATAAAACAGACACACTAATAAGACAACTTGAAACTTGGGGGGGATTGAGATTAAATTGATGAATAAATAAAGATAACAAAATCAAATAACAAAATCAAAAATCAAGCAAATATATTTAGGATGAAAATTTATGATAAAAGGATAGTTAAGGAATCATTCACCACCACTAAACATGAGATTCAACCAATAAAATAGAAATATATTTCCCACTCTTTTAAATTTAATAACTAAAAAATAATCATAAGCTCGATTATTTTGATATTTCCTTACTTTTCCGTTAAGTAATAAAACAAACTATTTACTTAATTTCTTTTCATTAAAAAACCTAGAACAAGGTTTCTAAATTTAATTTAATGAAACCAATTAATTAAGAAAGATAGGTTAAATCAAGAAATAAACATACAAGTTGGGTTCATTTATATGGAGTTATATCTTATATGTAATCAAATGAAAATATCTCATAATTATTGAAAATATTATGCTACCTTTGATTAGAAATTTTGACAAAACGAATAAAAATTCTAAACTAGAAATAAATAACTATAACATTTATATAGTTGTATACTATAAACAAATAAGATAACCATTTATAACCATTATAATCAACAAGGCATAAAAAATTCTAAAGAGAGAAGATAATTCTAAATTAATTAATTAAAAATCATGGGTTATGAAATCACCCTTAGGAAAATGAAAACTAAGTTACTCATAATAAGTAAACTAACAACAATTAAATCCATAGAAGAAAATAGGAAAAAAAAAAAAAAAGAGTAGAGAAAGCATAGTAGAATCTATTATAATTGAATCTATAAAAACTGGATTTCTTATTTCTCCTTCCTCTCCCTTACGCTGCTTCGCTTTCCCTGTTTTGCGTTTTTCCATCTCTGTTACTTGTTTCCTCCCTTACGCCGCTTCTCTTTCTTTGTTTTGCAACGTTCCCTCTCTGTTACTTTTTTCCTCCCTCTCTTTTACCTCGATCATCATTCAAACTATGCATGCTTTAAATGAGTAAAACCTCAACAAACCTTAAAAAGAATGTCAATCAAATTATTTCAAAGAAGAATTAAATATCATAAGCTCCCCCTTTCAAATAAAGCTCCACTAACCAAAAGCACCACCCAAAATCAAAAGATCTTTCATATAGGTTGTAATGGGGCTAAAGGAAAAGATGAAACAAAGACCTAAAGACCTATACAGTAAGATTGTAAGAGATTAAATCTTCAAGAACTTCTCAAAACTTAAAGTACCTAACATGGACCAATATAATTGAAACATTAGTGGTAATTGAAACCTATATCCAAAACCTTGATACAAGTTCTCAAGCGCCTTGGACATTCATATTACCAACTAATTTCAGTCTTTAATTTTTTTTAATATTGAATATTCCTTATGGCAGAAGAAGGAAGTATGTTCAATGATAACTTCATTTCATCTTTAGAACAAAGATAAAGATATAACTATATTATGCCTGAAAAAGGGAAGGAGACGTGGTTAATAAAGAAAAGGTTTAAATGATAGCCCAAATTGGCTTCCTAGGGGATGTTCTCATGAGAATATCAATAAGGAGCACTTGCTGATTTAGTAATAGTGGTAAAATCCTAATACCTTTATCTTTTTCTAAGTGGTACTTAATCAGTCGTCGCTTTGGCAGTCCTCCAATAATGTTTTACTATTTAATCCTACTGTTAAAACTCAAGTAACATTCAAAGTAAAAAAATTTCACTCACCCTAACATGCATATTTAAATAATAATAAAATAACGCGGTTATGCATAAAGATTTGAGTATAATTATCACAAAAATTTATTAATAAAAGAATAATAGTAGGATGTAAAGCAAAGTTTCAAACCAATCAAAGTTATAACAATAAAGTCTAGTCTCATCATAATTATTGGAAAACATCCTAATACTCGAAACAAAACAAACTAACAAAACCTAACTAAGTTAAAAAGAAAATACAATTTTTTTTTTTAAATAACATATTTTAAAATCTAAATTATCCCCCCTTGATACGAGTTGTCAAGCGCTTTGGAGATTCATTTTACCAACTAATTTCAGTCTTTAATTTTTTTATTATTATTGAGTATTCCTTATGGCAGAAGTAAGTCTATTCAATGATAACTTCATTTCATCTTTAGAACAAAGGTAAAGAAAAGCTTTTGCCACATTCTTCTGAATGATTCAGAGTCACAATAAGAGGAATTCATGATCCTTGTCCTCGTCACAAAGCAGCCCAGAATGTGCTTGTGGAGGAGTCCAGCGAGACTACTCAGTTAATGCGATAATGGGTATCAAAGGGTCTATCCATTAATGTTCTAACGCAAGAGGAGGGAGATATGGTGAAAATATTAGACAACATTCTAGAAAAGGAGGTAAAGTTAAAGCTAATAAGAGCATTGATGAAGCAGGACATCAAGAGAGAAAAGTCTCCACTAGAGCAGAAAATCGAAGAGAACACTTTGATAAATCACTATTCGATCACAAAGAATCAGCGAAGGCAGACTGAACAGGGTTCTCATTCGGTCAAAGGGGAAACCTCCCTTGACAACTTAATGCAAGAGTTTAACTTGCTAAAGGGGGAAGTCAAATATCTAGAAAAGAAAGTAACAGATTTGGAGGTTATCGAAACTTTGAGAGAATTTGATAGCACCCCTTCATCTCACAGGGAGGAGGCAATCCAATGGGCACAGCCTCTGAAAACCAGATTCCATGAAAAATCATTCCTACAAGTAGAACAAGCTACAGACTCAATTCAGCCCAATATTGAGGTAATGTCCCTTCAGTCTAAACCTAATTTAATTTGGGTCAATCAAGTAGAAAGGGTAATAAGTCAATAAGGAATTTTCTTTAAAGACATAGGCTCTGATTGATTTAGGAGTTGATTTGAACTATATTAATGAAGGAATGATACCTTCAAAAAAACATTTGAAAACCATAGAGGTTCTAAACATGGCTAATGGTGCAAGGGTAATGATAGAATATAAGCTATCAGACACAATGATTTGCAACAACGGTATTTGTTTACAAATGTCATTCATCATGGTCAAGAATCTCCCATAAGGAGTTATATTAGGAAATCCATTCCTATATATGTTGTACCATATACATCAAATTGATGATAGAGGAATTGTTGTAGAAGTACAAGGCCATAAGCTGAATTTTAAGTTTTCTTAGAGGCCTAAGTACCACCAAGTGAATCTGGTAAAATATCAAATTCAGAAAAAGGAAAAATTCATTTTGTCTCTTCAAGAGGAAATCACCTCTAAAAGAATTAAAGAGCAGATTCAATCTCTAAATGTTAAAGAAACAGTTGGAGATTTGGAAAAGAAGTTCTAATGAGAAATTTGTGCAGAAGATCCCAATGGGTTTTGGGATCGAAAATAGCATGTGGTGGGATTGCCCTACGAGCCTACATTTTCTGAAAAGAATATCCCCCACCAAAGCTAGGCCAGTAGCCATGAATGCCAAGTTGTTGAAAGTTTGCAAGAAGGAAATAGAAGACCTCCTTGACAAGGGTTTGATCAAGTTATAGTCCATGGAGCTACAACATTTTATGTACAGAATGCAGTAGAGCTTCATAGAGGAGCGCTAAGACTGGTGATTAATTACAAGCCCCTTAATCAAACATTACGATGGATTAGAAATCCCATCACCAACAAAAATGGTCTCCTTAATTGCCTTTTTGTAGCCAGAATTTACTCCTAATTCGACATGAAGTCAGCCTACTGGCATATCCAGATTAAGGAAGAAGATCAATACAAGACAACCTTCACATTCCCCTTTGGATACTTTGAATGGAATGCCACGCTATTCCAGTTGAAAAATACTCCATCATAATACCAGAATATTATGAATGAGGTATTTAATTCAGATGGAGAATTTATTATTGTCTATATTGATGATGTGTTGGTTTTTTTCTCAGAACGTTGACCAGCACTATAGGCACTTAGGAATATTCCTAAGTATTATGAAGAAGGTTGGACTTGCAGCCTCGTCCAAAAAGATGAAGCTATTCTAGATGGAGATCAGGTTTTTGGGCCATACAATTAAGAAAAATACTATTGTCCCAATTCAGCTAACTATCTCATTCGCAGATAAATTCCCTAACAACATCATGGAAAAGATGCAACTTTAGAGGTTCTTGGGAAGTCTGAATTACATCTCATACTTTTATCAAGACCTTACAAGGGATAGCAGGCCCTTATATGCAAGGCTTCGAAAGAATCCCTCGGAATGAGTTGTCGTAAGCAGTCCGTAAAATTAAGTTACAAGCTAAAGAGCTACCCTATCTCAATATAGCCCATCCAGAGGCCTTCAAAATTGTAGAGATAAATGCTTCAGAGTTGGGCTTTGGTGGAATACTAAAGGAGAGAAAAGAAGACAAAGAAGTCATGGTCTGCTACACTTCAAAAGTACGGAAATGAGGCCAACAAAATTATTCTACAATAAAAAATGAGATCTTGTCCATAGTAATGTGTGTAAAAAGTTTTGAGCCAGACCTTATCAATAAGAGATTTTTGATAAGGGTAGACTATAAAGTGGCCAAAGACATCTTATTTAAGGACATGAAGGCCCTGGTGTCGAAGCAAATATTTGCTCATTGGCAAGGTGAAAATAATTATCTTTCTTATTTTCTTACTCGTGAGTTTTTGCAATTCAATGGCCATAGGGAAACCACCCCTCAAACTGGAATCGGAAACAGCTATAGATCCTAAACCTTCAGAGCACCAAAGAGGTCGGGGACTTCATCCCTTAAATCGGGAAAGAGGAGTGATCAATACCATTCCAGGGAAGCTTTGAAGGATGCCCTTCCTGCCCAATAAGATAGCAAGAAGGACGATCCATACTTCCCCTTAGAGGAATCAAGTTGCGTGAAAATGGTTGCGCGAACACCTCATACCCATCCATTATCCAAAAAACTAGATCTGGTTCGTATCCATCTTACAGGAATCAGGATCCATCTCGATGGATACAAAATTCAAGAACAATCAGGTAGCCTTCTTAAAGTTGAGAATTCTGCAAGTCATCCAGCCCTCCGAATGGTTTAGAGGCTCCCTCTAGGGAACAAGGCATTGCGAGAAGGAATCCCGCTAGTAGATTATTATGATTATATTTATGCATGGAATTAAATTTTACTAATTTAGAACCTTAAGCATAAGCTGGTGGATTTTCTTTTACATATATCAAGAAGAATTCCCTAGCTGATTTCACAATTGGTTTAATAAATATGGTATTAAGCCCTATTACTATCCCATCTATGTCCAGAAAACATTTGAATTATTCTATATTGAAAATGGTCTCCCAGATGATTATCTCTCTATGGTACTAACGTTTCAAGAAGTCTATAGGATACCTTGGATTTAGATCAAAAGATCTTTCAGGATTCTCAGGACCCCTACGAAGAGTATATGCCACTCAAAGAGACATCTCCTTTAAAGCGAAGGGATAAGGGCAAAGGAAAGATGATCCTTTAATTTATCGGTATTAGCTATCTCGGGACCACTCGACTCCAAAAGCTATCCAGGACTCGTACGCTTGATAGTAGGAATATACTTTCCTAAAAGGAGCTTGTCGAATTTGGAAAAAATGGTTCCGGCCCAATAACTTTTTTTTTTTTAAATACTACTTTTCTTTTTTAAAAGTATGTCTTTAGCATGATGCTTATCCATTAGGAATCTTTGGTAGATTTTTCTCGATATTTGTTGGTTTAAAAGGAGCTTGCGAGCCCTCAGTAGATCATCGAATTTTAGAGTGTATTCAAATTCAGCTTGTTTTCTCCTGCTCTTTTGTAAAAGAATTAAGTGTGACGAGTAATTAATTTAAGAGTGAAAGTTTTTTATTATCTCCTGCTTCTTCCACTTCATGTTTATGTTTGTGTGTCTTATTAATATAAATCTCTTCTTATCTGCTCTTCTCACCGTCTCCATTTACTATAAATTTTCGCTGTTTATTTCTCTATTTATCTCTCTCTATTTATTCTTAACGATCCGGGTATACTTGGTATCAAAGCCATGACGCAAAAATTAGCCGTGGGGGGAAGGTTCTAAGAATCCTTGATTCCTAAGTGATTGGAAGTTGCAGGGAAGGTTCTTTTGAATCCCTAAAGTCAAGTTTGAGTTAGTTGCTAGCCACAGGGAAGCACAGGCGTTAGGCGCAAGTACTCTGTAATCTACCTTGATCAACAAGCCAATACAAAAAGCAGTCCTTACCATGGCCAGTTTTCCAAAGAAGCTCTCATCAAGATGATCTGTATCATCGTCGTCTTCTTCATCTTCTTCATCCTCCTTGTATAGAGCTCTTTCTACCAAAGGAGTTTCAACTCATCCATCTACCTCTCACTTGGTAAACAAAAATATCGAGATAATATCAGGAGAATCCAAGCGCATTGCTGAAGTCAAAACATGGTTATCCAATTGATATATTCCTCATATATCATAAGCAAAAATTTATAAGCTTGGAGGAGTCTCACAAAAATCAGGTTTCGTGATAAAGATGGTGGAAGATACCATCCCCATAAAAATCGGGCAAGAATCCTTTCAGTTACTGTCTAAAGAACTATTGACACAGCACAAAGAAGATGGGTACAAATTTATCCATCAGGAAATGGTACAACTGGCCATCCAGCCCATGACCAAAAGGGGGCTAGAGTCATTAATTAGTCTATTAGTTTGTAACACTTGCTAATATTTAGTTTACTCATTTTGGTTGAGACCTCTACTTTTTTTCTTCGAGCAAAATCACATGTATTGTCTTTGTCTATGCACTATAAGTTGGTTTGAATTTGTAGTTTATTTAATATATTCTTAAATCACATGATTAATTTACTACTTTAAAACTAATCAAAACTTTAGTAAATTTAGTTTTTGTTTATCTAGTGCATCCTTCGAGTTTCAAAAGTAGTTATTAAAATAAGTGTTATTTTCTTTCTCCAATTTTGAAGAGGTTTTTGAGTTACTTTACGTTCTTTTGTGTGTGACTAGATGTGTTCTACATCTTTATATCAGGATAGATTCATGATACTTCATATTTTTATCTAATTAATAATTACACATGTTTCACTTTCAAATAACTTTCAAAGTAATTAGTTAATTCAATCATCTCACAATTAATTTAACTTAAACCTTTCAAAGTAACATTGACTTCTAGCAAAGTATCAAGGTTACCTATGAGATGAGAATTATATGTTATCTTCTATAAGAACATGTACTACTAATACTGTGTTATTCAATTCTTCCATCTTGTTAATATCTTGATTTGTCATATGGCCAGAGGCAGCTCATTATCAATTGAGACTCTGGGCCAAATTAGAATTTATGGCCCTTTTAATATATAAAAAATTATATATATATATAGATCATGTTATCTTTTTTACCGGATGAATAGTTTTACAATTCTTATAAAGTAGATAAATAAATAAAAAATAATAAAGATAGAATTAGTAATATAAAATAAAGTACTAATGTATTATTTAAATATTGCTCTTTCCTTTTAAGATGAAAATCACTAATCAATTTTTTATAATCAGTGTCTTTTAATATCTCATTTTCAATCGATAGTATAGCTAATCCATTTAACATTTTTTGAGACGTTGTGGAATGTATATAATTGTTTTTTAATTTTAATTTTGAAAAGCTTCTTTCTATGCAACTGTCATATATATTGTTATTAAAAGTCAATAAACAATAAAAAAAGTTCAGAAAATAGTCTATTCTTTTAAAAAAATATAATATTTTTAAAGGAGAGTCATTGTGTTGCAAAAACTTTTTTCAAACATTTTTAATTCTAAAAATATCATGACCATCAATATTTGAATGCCCATCATGTGTTAAAAAATCACTAAGTTTAAGATATTTATTTTTCAAATCAATCTCACTAAAAGATTTTAATTTTTTCGAACTAAATAAAAACCCAAATTGTTCAAATCTTACCTTAACCAAGGTTATTGCATGATCAACTACATAAAATAAAGTAATCAATCCGAAAATATTCTTCTGCCAATCTCATTGATTCTCCATGGTTAATATTTTCATTAAAACATTTATTTCTATGAACTGCACATTTCTTTTAGAATGTTGGCTCTGCATTTATTTCCATTACAATTTTATTGGCTAAATCTAATGCATATGTGAATCCATTATGCCCATAACTTTCTAAGAAAAAAGTAACACACTTCAACTTCAATTTATCTATAGCAACATCAATCTGCTTGTCATTAGATTGCAAGCTCTTGCTAACTTGATTTACCGCAAATAATATATCATACCAGATAGTCAATCTCATATATTACTAAGCATCAAGCCTCACTCTTTATTTTAGGATATAAACTCACTTCAGGTAAGTTATTTAAAGCATCTCTAATTTGTGAAGTTTGAAATTTTATAGTTTTTAACACTTTCAATTCAAGTTTCCCAACATGTTTATGATAATGTATATTCACGTGATCTTTCAAAAAAATTCATCTGTTTGGAGAAGAGGCAAATAAAGTATATACACACGTTGTATTACCCCGAAAAAAGATATAGCTTTCTTACATAAATTAGCCATGTGACAAAGAACCAAAGTTTAAACTCTGACAATCACATGGTGTATAAAATGCTCTTGGATTTTTATCCAAAACCTTTTTTGGACTCTTTATTTATTCTCTTTCATATTAAATCAATTATCATATCCTTATCCTCTTATATCATTAATGTTGAGCTTATATTTATCCATTGTGCTTACAAGCTCATCAAAAAGTCATTTTCGAGAAGTGTCATCTACCTTAATATCCACACATCTCAAGATAAGAGTCATTTGTTATTGGTGACTAACATCAGGAGTACAATCTAAAATAACAGAAAAACATTTCAATTGTTTTATTTTATTATTATTATTATGCTTCTAACATCACTTGCCAACAACTCAATTAATTCATTTTGAATGGTATGTCCTAAATGATGATACCTAAGGTATTTTTGCATTACAAGACCAAACTCATCTATCATCTCTATTATACTTAAAAAGTTTTCATTGTTTTCTTGATAAATCTTTTCACTATTTCCATGAAAACATAGATCGTTGTTAGCTAAAGTTTTAACCATGGCAATTATTTTAAGTAAAACATGCTTCCAATGCTATTTTTCTTTATTAATTTTTTCATGAAATTTTGTGTCAGTTGTTTTATTTTTAGACAACCTCATTTTTAACTCTATCCATCTAGTCATATTGAGAATGTGATCATTTCTAACTCTATCCACCTAATCATATTATTTTAATCTTTTGGAAAATCTATACCATCCTCTCTAATTGGATCATTTTCTATAATCAAATCTCTAAAGTTAATATCACAATCCTTCCAATTTTATGGATCATAGATATTAATATTTTCAATACTTAAAACTTCTTGATTAATTTACGAATTTGAGCATCATCCTATTCTTAAAATACTGTAGGACTATTTTGTTCTAACTCTCCCATATTTTCACTCACATTTTTAGGTTGCTCCATGGATAATTTATTTTTTAATTGATCTAATAAAGTGTTTTTTAGAAGAAATTTATTAAGAGTCCCTTTTTTTATATTGAACTAATTTTCTTCTTTTTTTTTCTTTTTTTTTCTTTTACATTTTTCATAACCAGATTCATATTTTCTAATTGACATTCTAATTTCTAAATTTTAATACAAATAAATAAAATACAAAAATTAAATTAAATTAAAATTAAAAATTAGAACATAAAACCTGATAAAGAAGTAATTCGAAAAGATTTCTAGAGCCTCAAACTAATGATCATTAACCAGCCCACAAAATCTCAATAGTTGAAAAGTAATTCTAGTAAAATAATAGTATAAAAAAATTAAGAACGAAAGAAAGTAAATATGAGAAAAAGTAAATTGAATAGAGAAATTTACTGACAAACTGTTTGCCCGTTAATTTTTTTTACTGTTATTGATTAATTAAGCTGTGATATTTATAGATAAAAGAAAGTTAATGATCGTATTTTATCATCGAGATAATACTATATATACAAAGTGTAATGATTACGTTGATATATGTATGACTATTACGCTATATATATATATATAAAAATTGTAGACAATAATGGTTACATATATATAGAGTAATGATTAGCCGACTATGTACAATTATATAGGCAGTAGACAATAATGATTATATATATATATATTACAAATATTTAGGACTTTAGACAATCACCTCTCTCGCTCTATATAAAGCATTACTTAACTATTAAAATTTATTAGATAAATTATATGAATTATTATAATTTAAATTAATTTAGATAATAAATTTATTAAAATTATTTTCATATCATTTTATTTTGTAAAATTTTTTGTTCCATTACATAATACAACTTAAAATTTCTCCTCTTTATACAGGAGCAATGAAATTAAGATATTGTGTACCCAATATCTTAATTCCGGACAAATACTAATATCTTATATGGTACCAAATATCGGTAGCAGTACCAAATATCGGTAGCAGTACCAAGGCCAGAACCAAAACTCAGTGCCAAGAATTTTGTCCACCCTAGTTTAATCTCAGTTCCGGTCCTTAATGGGTATGAGTACCAATACCTTATCCAATACCAAATATCAATACTAGTAACAAAGTCCACAATCAAAACTCCCCGTCGAGAATCAAGCATTTTGTCTACTCCTAGTTCAAACATCAAGCAACGCTGTTTTATAACAAACGACATGTCGCCAAAACAAAATCCACCCTTTTATTAAAACGGTGCCGGTTGATGCTTGTAAACTCGATAATAATTTCTTTTTGTTTCTATCCATTCCCAAAATGGATCAATCATCACTAGACTGATCATCTTCTTCCCGTTTCTCCCACAACGCTAGACACACAAATTTTCTGCAACAAAAGAAATGCACTTCTCTCTCGTTCAACCCACCTGCACGTCTCCTTCTCAATCCACCATCGTCAACCTCAACTTCAACTTAAACATCAACAGCTCCACCATCACTCTGCTACCCAAATATCTGTTTCCTGGATTCACTACAAATAGATTTCTTTACTTGAGCAAAAGATCCCACAAATCAAATCTTACTAACACTCATGCTTCCTTGCTTGAAGCTCCGGTTCTGTGGGCCAGTCGGGTCTGTATCTTTTACGCCCTGCTTAAAACCGGTTTAGCTGGATCTCAAGAAAACCCACTTGTTTCAGGTTTTCTTTTTTCTTTTCTTTTTTTCTTTTTTTTTCTTTTTTTTTTCTTTTTTTTTTCTTTTTTCTTTTTTCTTTTTATTTTATATTATGACTGTTTATTTGGTTCAGATTTGGGAGGAAGTGATGGTGTTAATGGTGAATCTGGTGATTTGGGTTTTTCTAAGTGGTTGGGTAGCATCCAAGGCAAACCAGGTCTTCTTCTTCTTCTTCGTATTCTCCTTAGTTGGGTGAATTTTTTAGAACAAATTGGTTTTTATATCAATAACTTAATGTTAATCCTATTCTAGGTGAACTATGAAAGAGAAAATATTCAAACTTCAACTGATTTCTATACCTTTTTGATGTGCCAGAATAGATGTGTGTAATTTGCCACCATGTTTTCTTAGGCAAGCTTTAGAACAAACCTAGATTGTAGAAGAAAATCATCTTAGCATGGCTCTGGTATATATTAACTTCGATTGCACATTGTGGGTTCAGTTTCATTGATTGTACTAATCCACCGTGATAAATATCATTTCGTTTGAAATTAGTTTGATTCTTGAGTTGTATATGAGCAGCGAAGGAAGCAGCAGATAGAAGGAAATTAGTGAGCAAATGGCACCCAACCACAAAGGGTACCCTTAGAAGGAACTATAGAGTGCCCTCTAAAACCGAGGGGCGGCGCCTTCTCAAAGGCATTGCTTCTCTGTTGTCCGAGGATGACCACTTCATTGATGCCACTTCCCACAAGGTACAACCATTGAAACAGACTGCTTTTTCTTTCACTTATGCTGCGAAGTTTTGAACTGGCATTTTGAGAAACTGACGTTTGAAAAACTGCATTTTGATTGTTTGTCTGCGTGGTGAACTGAATTCATTCAGACTAGTAATTGAACCTAACTATATTTCAGTTAAACTCTAACTACATCTCTTCTTATTATCTTTCTGCAGGGGTGTCAAATCAGGAGGGAGAGTGCTCATGGAGAAAGTGTTTGTTGCAACAATGTGAGAGCTCTCTTTGATGAGTTGCCTACTCCTCACCTAATCGTCGAGATAACTCCCTTTCCAGCAGGCCCACTTGCAGAAAAGGATTACACGAAAGCCGAGAAACTGGAGATAGTGCTTCGATCCGGCCCTTCTATTTGAGTCATCTTTGCGCTTGTAATGTAATCATAAACTTTGCACATAATGATAGGAACTTGTTCCCTGCTTTCAAAATCTTGACCCAAAAATGTATGTTTTTCTCTGGCAATATGGATTCTCATTCAAGGATAAGAATCATACAATCTTTTCTCAATCCCAATAAAGCGTGACAAAGCAGGTCTCTTTCTCAAGAACAAGAAGGGAAAAGGGTTCCATCTAGTATGGAGACTAGCTAAAAATTGGAAAATAGCTAAAGATAGGCAATCATAAAGACAGACTATTACAGGGACCAGATATTAATCCAACTTCGGATACAACGTTGAGCCTGAAAGAAAAAGTGGGCACTTCAAGATTTTAACCTCAATCATAGACATAAAATCAGAAAACATGGACCAGAAGTGCTACCAGAAGTGCTACCAGAAGCTAGTTTACAAAGAGAAAGGCAAGAGAAGCACTAATGAAGAAACCTACATGTATCATAGCCAAGTGCAGCCCTAATCAAGAAACCCAAAATAAGTCTGTCATAGTCCTTACATAGCCGGCTTACCTCAGCATAACTGTTGTGGGGCCGACACAGATGTTGGAGAAAATGGATCATAAACTTGTTGCCCTCCAGAACTAGAAGGTGGAATATTTCTGCTAAAATGACGGTTTGGACCGAATGAAAGTTCAGGCTTATCGCCGCCTCGTCCTACATAATTCTGTTGAAGTTGCATAGGGTTGCTCACTGGCCTGTGAGGAAAAGGACCTGGAAAATTGAGTGATTGAGGTCCGGGACTGAAGTTCCTTGAACCCAGTTGTGGGCTGGGACTTCTAAGCCCAAGAGGGCTTCCATCAAGAAAAGGTGGAAGTCTAGGTGGGACAGATGAGCCAGTTGGAATTTGTGGCACGAAAAGCTTGCCTAGGAAATGGGTTAAGGGTTGTATTTTGTCGCTGGTGAGGCTGGAAAGTGAAATCACCAAGGTGTGGAGGTGGTTTAATTGGAGTAAAATCCAACACACTACCAGAAATTGAAAGTGTTATTGTAGGGTGCATACCAGCTGAAAAAGAGGCGGGAGGCCCCATTTGAGCCAGGGAAACTAAAGAAAAAACAGGGTTTGGAATTGGACGGTTGAGACTTGTACTACCCATCTGGGGATTCAATGGTCCAGATAGAAAGTTTGCAAATGAATTCATAGTGGTCGTTGAAATATTTGAAGGTGGTGGAATCATAGGAGGTCTAGAGTGTGGACCCACTGGCTGCCCCATCTGCCTGATGGGGACGCCTGACCACCCAGTTGGAGTCATGGGACGGTCAGGTAGTGACACGAGTGATTGAAGTGAAACTGAATTACTAAGATGAGGAAATGAAGCCCGTTGTTGGACCATGGGAGAAAGAATACTAAGTGGGCCAAGGTGACCAGGACTAGCCTGAGCCATGTAAAGAGGATGCTGTAAAGTTGGTGCAGGTGAAACTTGCCTGGGGGGGAAATGGGTTAGATAATCCTGTAGGGAACCAAGGCTCAGGATACTGAAATTGCCCTTGTACAGGACTTTGTGAAGGTCTGGTCCCTTGTTGAACAACTCCCAGGTGTAGTACAGCGGTGGGGCCTATACTAGAAGTGGCATTATCTACAGAGACTGAAACAGGGGCTAGAGAGACGGCTGTTAAATTTCCCTAGAAAGAAGGAATTCAAAGAAACTGTTAAATTAGAAGCAAATTGGAAAAAGGTCAATGCAGAAAAGTTGATGAAACTGTCTTCGTAATCATTTAAAATTATCAGGGTGCAATTGTAAAGTACTCACTGATATTGACGTGACTAGGATTTCAATTACAGAAATCGCCGCATCAATTTTATCATAAGTGTCAGCTGAGATATTAACATATAACTCTTCATAACCATTCTGGATTTCGTGTCCATCAGATAGTTTAATTTTAACCTGAAAGACAAAAGATAGAATAAGGCAAAGATCATTAAAGCTTATGGCATACTCTCTTACCAATATCTTAGATTTAGAAGCAATCGGTAGGAATCCAGTAGATCTCTCTGAAACTTGATTTATATGAATTTCATGGACTAGAAAAAATAAAGGATGTTTTATTTCTAGAGGTGATTCTTCATGCTTTTTATATTAACTCAAGGGATTACCTTATCTGGAGACCCTGCTTTAGTACCGTATATTTGTATTTTGGCTCCAGTTTCCTGCCAGATATTTAGTCAATGAAAAATACTTCAAGAAGAATTACAGGAATTAAGAGATCTTTAAATTGGAAAAATATATTTTGTGATAAAAAAGTGTGCAAGTAAAATTCTACTCTAAGCATTAACAATGTCACAAGTCTTGTGATGATCTTCTTACTTTCTCAAATCGCTTCTGATTATCACCACTAGGCCCATATATTAGGCCTACAAAGTTGTACCCAGGATATTCTTTGACCTGCAAGCCTGGTCCCATAAGATAGTATTCTTGTTGCACAATAGGTAACTGATAGAAGCATATGGCCACAAGAAAATAAAATAAATACCAAATAGCCATAAAAAAATTTTGGCTATGTAAAATTTAGCAATTTGATATTGTTCTACAAGACTAAATCTCTTTCTAATTATACAAATTATTTAGCATGCTGTGCATTCACAGCTACAAGGAAGCAAGTGCTTGAATAATTTGATAGTTTTCTTTAAGCATGCCTTCAATCTTCAAATCCTAAATAGAAACCGAGTTATACTCATGATGATAGAAAGATCAATGCCCCAAACCCTTTCCTATTGCAAGTAACATCACTACTCAATTAAAATCCTACCGTAAACATAAAGCAGAGAAATCGTATCTCAGACAAGATATGCTCTTCCTTCTTCTAATACCCAAATGAATTAGAATTTGTTGAACATTCCTCCTAAATTCATTAAGAGATGTTAACATCTAACTTACAGGGATAGAAAACCTGTCTTCTTTTAACAACGGGTTGTAATCAACTGGGGCCTTGTAACTTGGATTCGACTTGAGTATCTCACCTACAACGCCCCTCAAGAACAACATAACCAAGCAATACACAAAACAACAAACGAGATATGATAAGAGAAAGCAAAAGTCAAAACATACCAACAGCTTCTCTCTTTTCAACTTCCAACAGTTCGAACTTCTTTATCTGTGAGTTTCGATATAAGCTTACATCATTCAATTATACAAGACAGTAGAGAATGATGTAAGCTAATGCTCTTCCCTTTTTGACAACAGGATCTTGTGCTAGACCAAGGCCCCACTTTGTCTTTCTCTGTGTTTGTTTGGTACTTTCTTCATTAGCTGAATCGCTTGCTCCCGACTTTGTTCCTCTTCGAAAAATGGGAACCAATGAGCCCAATAAATTTTTTTGGGAATTTCAAATCCAACCTTTGATGCAAACTTGGAGACTTTCTGACTATTAGGGGTTGCCACAGATGAGGTGGTACCAATCGGTTATGTCTTATCAACCTTTGCACTCATCTTGAACTAAAATCACATTTAATTATATAGAGTTCAATAACACATTGTCATTAACAACAATAAAGAACAGAAATCTTCAAACTGACAACTTTTTGATCTATTTGCAAATAAAAACACAAAAGCAGAAGAAGCTATGAACTTGTATTATCCAGATTTTAGGGAAGCAGTACATAAGCTTGAATTCAGGGAGACCATTGTAAAGTAAACGGAAAACTATAATTCAGGGAGACCATTGTAAAGTAAACGGAAAACTATAATTCAGGGAGACCAAAGTTTTGTTGATACAAATGAATTTGCTTTAAACTTGTCAAACAACCTAAACTCCTATTACCATCCCCTTTTTTTTCATTTCTTTCAAATAGTTCAAATTTTCCTGACTTTGCACTCTTCTCAATTTGAGCTAGAAAAACTTCAAATCCTTTCGAAACTGCTACCAATTAATTAGAATCATACTAACAAGGGAGCTAAAAAGAACTTGTCCGCCACAGTCCAACAGGTTGGTGTTCTTTCTCTTTTATTTTCCACAGCTTTCTCAGAAGCCAAACAGTAAGCGAGATAGAGAGAGTGTATCTGAATGTTATTTCGCCAAATTTCACTGGATTGAAGCGTCCATAGCACGAAGAGCTTCGATTCAGCCCTTTTCTTTTTTTCTCGCTGAAAGGGAAACGCTGGCTTTTCTTAATGGGCTTTCTTCCAATTGAGTGGGCTGCTCTGGATTATTCGGCCCATGGGTCAAGGACTCCACTCTTGTCTTAGTTCCACCTACACTATATTATTTTCGATTAAATAAATTTGGAAACAAAAAAAAGAAAAGTAATAATATAATACTAAAAAGGTTACATTGAAGGATTTTTCCAATCTTGTATCTTAGATTTTATCTAGCAGTTAAATTAAAGCATATTAATTATCATACGAGTAAATTATATATTTATAAATAATAGGAATTTAAATTTACATCCAAAACTTTACTACGAATTATCACGCACATTAAAATTCAATTGCACGACTCGACCGAGTGACATATAATAAGGAATTGATGTTTTGTCTCTCATTTATTATTAGCTATATTCTAAATGTGAGGCCCATTACCTAGAGACAGACATCTTTGGAGAAGATAATGTAATTTGGTTGTACATGAATTATGAATAGACTACATAGATGTTATCTTTCATTTTGGGAGAAGTTATATTTGAATAGACAAATGATGTCACACCAAATTTCTTATCTTACAGCATGGGGCATGGGGCATGGGGCATGGGGCATGGGGCATGGGGAATGGGTCATCGGAAATGTTCAAAACTTGTCCAGTCTACTTTCTCGAATTCCAAACATTGTTAGCTAGCAATGTACTTGTATAGGTCAACAATTATAATTATGTTATATTTTTAGGGATTCCTCCGGAGTAGAATTGGTTTTTTGGGATTATCTCATATTCAAGTCATCTGCTCAACACTTTTGATTATACTCTAGAATTATTTGGTGATTTTATGGGTTCAACTGCTCTTTCTGGAGTTTATATCACATTGCCGAAGGTGCGTGGAGGAATTCTCCGAGTTTCCAAAAAAAGAAAAAATTATAATTATATTCCATTATTTATATTATTTCAATTTAATAATTTGAGAATATCAATTTTGTTGGATTGTTTCAACGATAGCCTCAGATCTACAATCTTAGTTTGGGTTAGAGAAATTGAGGCTAAGGTAGAGTCGGCAGACATTGGGTAATTGAGTACGAAGAGCAGTTGATTACTAAGGCTGATGTCAGATAGGGCCTAGGGGAACATCAGTCAACATGATAATAGTTTAGCAGGAATAATAAGGTGATGAGGCTAAGGCAAGTATTTTCTTACTCACCTCAAACTTCAGCAAGAATACGCCGAAGGGGTGGGCAGGTGGAAAGCTACTGATAACTGAGTGGAGTATGCACTAATGGCATGTCAGACTGGGATGGTGATGTTATACGATGGGGATGTTGTGGATCCAACCGTTCCCTCTAGAGTTTATATCCCATCGTTGAAGGAGCGTGAAGGAGTTCCCCGAGTTTAAAAAAAATTATAATTATGTTTAATTATTTATATTATTATTTCAATTTAATAATTAGGCAATATCAATTTTATTAGACCGTTTCAGCGATAGCCTCAGATCTACAATTTCAGTTTGAGTAAGAGAAACTGAGGCTAAGGTAGAGTCGGCAGACGTTGGGGTAACTAAGTATAAAGAGAAGTTGATAATTAAGGTTGATGTTAGATAAGGCCTAGGGGAACATCAGTCAATTGATAATAGTTTAGCAGGATAATAAGGTGATGAAGCTAAGTCAAGTATTTTCTTGCTCACCTCAGACCTGAGCACAGATACGTCGAAGGGATGGGCAGGTGGAAAGCTACTGATAACTGAGTGGAGTACACACTCATGGCGTGCCAGACTGGGATGGTGATGTTATACGTTAAGTCGGCTCTAAATCGGGAACTTATCTCCTCCATGTCAGACAGGGGGGCACTAACACCCATCATGGGGCAGGGAATGATCAGGACATGGATTAATAGGAGCGGGACACGTGTAAAGTTGTCTAGAGTTTCTCAACTTTGTCCAGATATAAAAGCTAACTAATTTAACAAACTAAGTGGATGCATTTTTGGAGAGAACAAAGCATCTCATTCTACCTATTTTCCCTGTCACACGCCTTTAGAAAACTAACAAGAGTATCAGAGCGGGGTTGGCCGACTACCACCCCAGCCATAGTTTGTTTGTAAATGCAAGCACTGATCTTAGAGCACATTATGGACGATAGAGCTCTTTGTAGCTGACGGAAATCCACGTCAACAGCTTGGCGCTGACTATGGAGACATTGTCTTCACTTTCAAAAGTTCTAATGGATTAGTAACCTGAATGAAAGTAGTGCAAAAGTATGGAGAATTGCGATGGGAGCAGATGAGAGAAAATGAAGGAGCAAAAAGAGGTAGAGGAAGAGGAGTCCTCCCTTCCCTGCCTGATAGAAGAATAACACATTCTACGAGCGCTACCATGGGATGACCAACACCTTCATAAAATCCTCTAGTGATCAATAGTGGAGTAGATATATTGTAGGCCATAGAGATGATGGAAAGAGGACTTGCAGAAAGAGTAAGGCAAGTGGTCAAGCGTTCTATAGACGTGAGTATTGCAGAAATCAGAGCATAGATAAGGCAAGAGAAGAGAGTAGAGTCGAGGCATAGAGGCATGCGTCTTTCTATAGGGGGACGTCGAGGTTCATCTGTGGGTAGGGGCTTCCACCTTGAGGAAGATTACATGGTGTCTCGTTTAAAAACCAAAAAGACATGGGAATAGGAGTTAGAGGACTCAATGGATACAACCTCGAATCTGAGTCCCCTCAAAACATCAAAGAAGCATAGGCTTCTCAAAAGCCAGGCTGAAAAGCCTAGGAGACAAGCGAAGTTTATCTAAGAGCTGACTAATAAAATGAAAGAGTTAGAAGGAGCAATGAAGGGAACAACCCTGTGTATGGATGAGGTGGAAAGCCCATTTACCGAACGAGTGTAAAATGCTCAATTATCGAAGAAGTTGAGGGCTTTGACTTTGATGTACGATAGAACCAAGGATTCTCGGGACCACGTCAACTCATATAAGCGTGCATGAGGATGAACTCCATGTATGACGAACTAATGTGACAGTGCTTTCACATCACGTTATCAGATTCAGCCAGTGACTGGTATAGATTCCTCACATCAGGCTCCATCGACTCATTTGATGAGTTGAAGCAGTTATTTATGTCTAACTTCTTGAGAGTGGGTAGCACATGACTCCTCATCATGAGTCTGTACACTATAAAGCATAACCTAGAGGAGGCTTTGTTGGACTATATGGAGCGGTTCAATTGGGCTTTAAAGAATGTCAACCGACCCGGAGATTTTGGGGTTCTACATGCCTGCTTAGGAAGTACGACTAACAAAAAGCTCATCAGCCACTCAGAAAAAATGTGATTATGTTCCTATGCTGAAGCATTATTGGAGATAAAAAGGATAGGAGTAACTGAAGAGATCCTCGTATCACAACCAAAAAGCCAAGAAGAAAGGGGGAGAATAGTAGGGGAAATGAGGGGAAGAGGAAGAGAGATTACTTGAAGGGAAAAGGTGAATGGAGAGAAGATAGGAGGAAGATAGAGGATAAAAGGAGGAGCTTATATAAGAAAAGAGCGACCTTGCTCTTCAGAGATACCTTCATGCCTCTCGTAGCAGGTATCAAAGTGATTTATAATCATTTCAGAAATCGCAGGTATAATCGTAGCAGGTATAATCACTGCAACCTCATATCTAGATATTTTCTCTACAAAATATGTAAGGGTTAGTATGTGTATAAAAGAAAAAAATCGCAAAAATATTGACAAAAGGGCTACTATATAGAAGGACCTTAGCTCAGCACGAGGGATGGTACTTAGGGTGTGGACCTCTAATGGTGGGTCAACGCATATGAGCCTGCAGTTAGTAAGGTGATCGATGGTTAAGACTAATATGAAGTGACTTTCCTCCTTAGACTTACTCATTATGGCCTCCCAAACCGACTCATCCATCTGAGATAGTCTAATATCACACTTCGGAGAGCATTTGTCTTGGTACTCCGTATAGACGGAGTACTGGCAGGTAGGCCATTACTAATTTTTAGTCAGCACAAACTATTTCTCCTTCCAAAACTTGTTGGCCTAAGGAAGACCAATTATTGGTTTTCTCTTCTCCAAGGTGGTATAATAACACCCCTGCTTGCTCCGGCTCAGGCTTATGAGTGAATGGAAGAATGATGTCCTGGGAGGATGTCCAATTTTTTCAAAGTATAGCACAAACATCCCTAGTATAGTCCTCCACGCGTTAGGCATCAACTGGCTAGGTGGAAACTTTCAACAATAGAGAAGGGACTGAAGAAATTGATGCAAGGGTACTCTAAAGCCCTATGTGAACATATCTATCTAAATAGCAGTCTATATTGACTCGTCCTTCCCAATTAAGGAAATATGCTCATACTCATCAGGCACTCGAATATTTATACATGAAGGAATATTGTACTCGGTTAGGTGTGGAAGCGATCATCCTCAATGAAGGTTAAAGCAACCTCTTGGTAATGATCTGGCTAAGGTAAAGCCAGTCCCTTACTCCTTTTTTTTTCAGTTCAGCCTAAACCTTTTGCGGTCTATCTACCTTTGAGTACTTGATCATCAAAAGGGGAGCAGATCAGCCTCAATTTGGATGTTCATCAGTCATTGAAGGCCTAGTTTAAGATTATGAGGATGATCCTAAAGTCAGTCAACAAAGCTAAAATCGACTAAGTGTCGGTGGATCCTGAGAATGGATACGACTAAGAATGTTCCTAAGGTCAGTCAACAAAGCTAAAATCGACTAAGTATTTAAGGATTGTGAGGAAGGGTATGACTGAAGATGGTCTTGATGTCCGCCTAGGAAACTAAATTAACTAAGTATGGGAAGTACTAAGGAAGAGAATGGCTGAGGTTTTGTACTTCATAAAGGGACAAACATCAACGCATTCAATCCTTAGGTCCATTTTCGATCAAAACTTGTTTTTTAAAGAAAAATAAAAGATGGGAAAAGATTCATGCGAAGAACATTCTAAGAAACTAGAAAACACAAAAAAAAGGAAAACGTGCAGAAGGAGAGGAAGGAACTTACTCGCTCTGTTAGACATGAACGGTTGAACAGTGGAGGTGGGCTGTGGTTCGCGGTGGGGGAGAAGCAATGGTGAGAAGCGTCAGTACTCGGAAAAACAGAGAAAAGAGAGGAGGAGAGCATCGAAGTTTGGAAGAGGGGAAAGCTTGAAACGGCTCAAATGGCGTGAGAATGCTTATAAAATAGAGAAAGAGAGAAGGAAGGGGAAAGGACGTGACGGTTACGTGTGGCAGTTGGTAAGAGATACATGTCATTACCCTAGAGGCGGTCACACATAATGAAAAGCATGGATAGAGGAGCATTTAAGATGTCTTCACGCGTCCTTTCATATCCATAAATACGGATAGAGGTCGGTAGAGCCTATGAAGGTGCGTAAGCTATAAAGAATGTTAGAATGACACGTAACTCATAATAGATGAGGTTACGTGTTATGAGGCTAACCGTTATACTCATTTTCAAGACAACCTTAAATCTGCAACTTCAGCTTCAGTAAGGGAAATTGAGGCTGAGGTAGAGTCGGCATACGTTGGGGTAATTAAGTACGAAGAGAAGCTGATGACTGAGGCTGAGGTTAGATATAGTTAGGGAGGACATCAATCAACATGATAATAGCTAAGTAAGATAACAAGTTGTTTAGGGTCTCCCAATTTTATCCAAATATATAAGCTAACTAATTTAAGGATATAAGGGGATGCATTTTTGAAGAGAACTAAGCAACTCATTCTGCCTATTTTCCTTATCACACGCTATTAAAAAACTGATTAAAGCGATGGAGTGAAGTTGATCGACCACTCCGACCACAATTTGTTTGTGAGTGTAGATCTTGAAACATATCAAAGGTAGATCTTGAAACATATTGAAGATAATAAAACCTTTGTAGCCGACAAAAATACTAGTTAACAAATTTATATTATTACAATTTTTAAATGCATGTAAAAAAACCTTTAAAAAAAAAAATTGCATGTAAAAAACTTTAAACGAACTAAATTACCAAAACAACAAAATGATTTTAATCTCTGGGACCCACATAAAATCCAGATCCAAGGAACTTTGAGTCGAAAACTATAATAATCCAACGTAACACCACACCTCGAAACCTGTAAACGAGACCTCTTCTCACCGCCGATCCAAACGGTAAAACACTAGTCCAAGCTCTGTAGAACCGACCGATCCATGGCCGCGCTGACCCGAACTTCCTACTTTCTCCTCCTCTTCTTCTTCTGCTTCTTCTTCTTCACCACAACCACCTCATCTGCCACGTCGTCACCCACAGTGTACGACCTCCTCCCAAAATACGGTCTGCCAAGCGGGCTTCTCCCAAACTCCGTTACGAACTACACGCTCTCATCAGACGGCAGTTTCGTCGTCGTTTTAGAGAAGCCATGTTACATCCAGTTCGATTATCTTGTTTATTACGAAAAAACCATCACCGGGAAGCTCAGTTACGGGTCGATTGCTGACCTGAATGGTATTCAAGTCCAGAAATTCTTCCTGTGGTTGGGTGTAGATGAGATCCGCGTCGATTTGCCGCCTGCTGATAATATATATTTTCAAGTTGGGATTATTAATAAGAAGCTCGATTTGGATCAGTTTAAGACTGTTCACTCCTGTAGGGATAATGGTTCTGGCTTCTGCCTCGGATCTATCGATAGGGTTATTCAGGTATTAAATTAGTTGAGGGCTTTTTTGTAATTTTTGATTTGTGATTTGAGTTCTAATTCCAAGTTTTTTTTTTTTTTTTTTAATTCGAAATGTGGGTACTTTTGGATACAGTTATTGGTTAGTATAGGATTGAATTAAACTGGAGTTTGGGAAAAATTGTTTTTTGGAAAATTGTGAGGTGTTGTTGAAATTTTTGTTTGGGACAAGGATTAGGCAAACTGAAGTTATGGAGAGATTAAAATGGAGTTTCAACCGTAACCTGAATTTGACAATATCTCTGGGATGGGGCTTAGGGTTGGAGTTTGAGGTTTTTTGGAGATTTTTTCTTAGGAAGGAATGAAGTTAAGTAAAACAGTGATCAAGTAGCTCCTACATTATTATTATGTACCTAATGTATGGAGGACTGACCTTCCTATCTTATATCGACTGCATACGTCCAATTCATCAGATAGATTCGTATGCAATTTGAATATAGGCTTAGTTCCCGTGGATCATTAGTATCTGAGTTTTTTTTTTTTTTTGTTAGTTATTAAATGGCCATCCACCGTTGTGTACTGATTTACAGGTCCCGGAGCAGTTGGATGAAGTTCCGATGCTGGTTACCGAGTAGCAGCCACTCGAATCTTCTATCAAATGTTGTGTACATATATATATATATATATATGGACAATATGTAGCTTAGGGAACTTGGACATCAAAGGAAAATGTAGAATGTGTAAGACGGGTCTTTAGGGCCCTTTATAAAGTTCCACAAAATTGGACTCTTTTTATCTCATTGAGCATGTAAGCATACATTTTCCTGCATGAAGGTTGATTCCTGTCTGTCTTTGTAATCATACATTTTCTTGCAGGAAGGTTTATTGTCTTTCTATTGCATTATGGAAGTCTTTTATTTGTCTGCCTCAGTTTTTGGTTTGCTCATTGCTGGGCTAGTCTAAACACAAGTTTTTCTATCTTGCTTCTGTTCACTGTACATGGAAGTTGATGAAATAGGTCTTTGTCGATATCTGTGGAGACATACATAGGTGGTCCAGGATTAAGTATAATCCACCGATTAAAATATGTTACATTATGTAAATCTGGCCTCTTATTAATTTTAAATAATGTGATATATTTTAAGCGTAATTCCGACCATACAAGTATCTCTCATATTTGTGTGTATATGTTTTTAGTGTTCAGACGGATGTAGTCTGTATCATATTATATGCCAATGTAAGTCGAGATGTTACTTCTTCATACCACTCTTTAATAACCTTCCATTACCATTTCTTTTTTTCCCTTAATTGGGATTTCGCATTACTATTAGAGCTCGTGCTGGTTTGATTCTCTAGTTTATTCAATTCCACTATTTGGCACAAAAGAATAATAGAATAAGAATAATTTTTTATTCTCGCTTGAATAAAAATAATATTATTTCATTTTTACTTAAATATGTATTTTTGGTGAAAATCAAAGTAAACATATATTTGCACGAAAATTTTTTCTTATTATTTAAATTTTATTATAATATTTAGATAATTTTTAAAATTTCTTTTTTAAACCGATACAAAAAAATTATCATTTTTATTATTATTTTTATTTATTCTTGGTTAATTATGTTACCCAAACAAATATTAAAAATTTATTATTATTAATTTCATTTTATTTCCTTTATTATTTTTCATTCTCCTTTTCATAAATAAATCGAACCAAATGAGTATTTAGAATAATTACTTATTTTTCATGACCAGTTCAAGGGATGCTAGCTCCTCGCGAGTTCCCTTAGGAGTGGAAGTGCATTTAAAAGAATCTGTCTTGAGATTTTTCATGCAGAATATCCTCATACTCGTTCAAACTTGAAGAAAGTTACGACACTTCACAATGGTTGTTTTGGCATCCAATTGGTAATCACACAAAATAAACACTCTTTCAATTATGTTCACCAACATAATGGCATTGACAGGGGATCTAGATATCAAATTTCTTTTAAAACATGACAAATTGGATCGCCAAACACACAGGACACAGCAGTGGTTGGGCCAGATCATAAATTGGTTGTTAATTTGATCATTCTAGAAACACAAGGAAAAAGAAACCCAAAGTAACTTCTTCAAATCGAGATCGCATTCATGACCGAAGACAAAATCGAATGTGGACAAACAAGACACCTAGCAGAGAGGACATGTTTAGGAGGAAGCATATAATTATAATACAGTTTCACGTAATTGGCCTTTCAAAGCATTTAAGGATCTATATCATTAACCTATAAATATAAATACAGTGCCGTATACTCCTACACGTCCAATTCCTATATCAATTGATGAGACAATGAATACATATAATCCATTTTCTTTACTGCCTACGGTTTTTAAAAGAGGCCTAATGTCATGCCCATTTGGCAACAATAGAACTTGATGGCCAATAAGTTATTAGGAGAATGTAAAAAATTGACCACCCTATTAACTCGCCCTAAATCTGAATAGATTTATCTTGAAATCGCAAATTTAAAATATATTGGGTTGATCACAGTTTTAATTGAGATTCAATTTTAAAAATTTAACTGGAAAACAAATTTGAAAAAACCTAGCCACCACTTAGCCAAACAATGTCACTAAATTACATTTAAAAACAAATCGAAAAAAAAATGGCGACCACCTAACCAAATAATGTCATCTACATCTACATTATTGTCGAGTTGCCTTTTGATTTTTATTTCTTTTTTCCTTTCCTTCGGGCTTCATTAGTATAACCAGTACTGCCTAACTTGCATTTTACACTTTCTCTTTCATTTCCCCCCCCCCCCCCCCCCCCCCTTTTCAAAACCCAATCACATTTAAAGTTGGTCACATAAATATTCAAAATCCGAGTAACCTAACCAATGCACACTCCTAATTTTCCTTGTATTGGCTCTACGTTCCACCATTGAGCCATTAAAATGATATTTTACGAGTTTGAAATAAAACAATGAACATAAAATAGTGAACGGTATGACAAAATCCTATCCCTTTTATATATATATATATATATGTATAATTGAAATAGGCAAGATTGTAATGTGTGAGGATAAGGTAACCCAACACATTTTCCTTAGGCATATAAATAATGTCATTAGTCAAATATGTATTAAAGATGCTTACCGCAGGTTGTCTCATGTATATTGATAAATTAATGAATCTAATAATTTTTTCTCCTAAAAAATATTGTGGAGGAAGATGTAATTTTTGATTTATAAGCAACTAGAAATCTTCTCCCTAAACGATATTGGACGAATTCTAACACTCTTCACTTATGGGCTGGTCTTTCCAAAGGCCCAACAAGTGATACAATGGGTAAAAGACACTTGCTAATGGAGTGTGGATACATCCGCTTAGGGTATAACTCTGATACCATAATAAATTGATGAGTCTAATAATTTTTTCTCTTAAAGAGTCTTATAGAATAAGACAAAACTTTTGACTTATAAACCAACTAGTGATTGTCTCCCTAAGCGATATGGGCTGAATTCCAACATACATAAATATTAATGCACATTTACCGTATCAAACTAAAAGTAAAATAGAATATGAAAAACAACTCTATAATTTGGATAGTTCTTGTCCGGATTCACTTTCTTACATGAATTGCTCTTTCACATGATTTATATGGATTCTTTGTTCAGACAATATGTAAGTGATCACATGATTTATATCTATATACGAGTTGTATTCTTTCACCAAATCAATTAGGGATGTTCAAAATCATGATAGTGTCACTTTTAATCATCTTTGTAATCGATGTAGTGGTCGGTTGTCACTTCGACGAAGGATGTTGTTTTCCATGGACCAAAAAACCCGTGCATAATTTTCTCATCAAGGGGTAGGTCCCAATTTGCAAGCATGAGAGAAATCTTACTTACTGAATTCCTACTAGCCCTCTAAATTTGGTAGAGGTATTGTGTTCTTACGAGTTCTATGACAACAATGTAGGTTACTATTATGATTAATACTTTTTCTATTCTCTATTATATTTGTCTTCTGTAATTATGTTTTTCATCTTCAAGGTGCTTAACCTTGTGGATGATCTTGTACGAGATTGGCCGTCACTAGACTGCCCGAGTAGCAACAACGAAGAATAGTCGTGCACTTGGATAAAGTATGGAATGTGCTGGGCCTCAACCAATTCAAGTACTTTGAAGCAGCACTCAACTTGAAGAAGAAAGTGAAAATCCTTGAAATTCTTAAAGATGCAGGTAATATAAGTTCAGTATTATTAGCTTTGGTAAAAGATATTAATGGAAAAAAGTTCATCTTTTTTCCTTTTTGAATCATTGCAAGAGAGACTAGTATATAGCCAAAGATAAAACAAGAAATTGTGCCTAGCTAATCCAACTAACAAATAGTAATAAAGGACTAGGTACAAAATGCTCACAACCATGAAAAATAGTGGCTCATAATTCTTCATACAGTACGTAAGTCTAAAAGATTGGAGAATACGTCCAAGAGAGAAGAACGAGGAGCATGCATGACCATGCACATATGCATGAATAAAAGATAATCATGCATGCATCAAGGACAAGATAATATTAATATTCCCCCTCAAGCTGGTAGACGAAAGAGATCAAGAACGCCGAGCTTGGACATAAACTTAAGATGTTGAGTAGATGGTAGGAACTTGGTTAAAAGATCGACCGATTGTTCCAAGGTATTGACATGATGTAAGAGAATTATCTTGTCTTGTATTCTATCACAAACAAGGTGGCAGTCTAACTCAATGTGTTTTGTCCTTTCATAGAATACATGGTTAGTAGCAATGTGTATAACTGATTGGTTGTTAGTTAACAGTGCAAGCTACTCACTCTGGTTCTATCAGATTATTAGACAAACCGATTCTTAAAAAGTCTTTTTTGTTCCCCAATTTCAATATAATCTTCTTTCAATATCTTCTCTTACCAAGACAACTCTTGTTTGATATCATTATTTTCAAAAGTGTGCATCTTGCAGGAGTATATGACTGGGAAAGTCTTGGGGACTGGCAGGGAATTGCACGGCCTCTACTATCCACTACCAAACATAGATGATTTGATCACTTCTTTTCTTTTAAAATAATGTAATGTCTATTTGAATAAGATGTATGTTTTAGATATTCAACTTTGGCATTCAAGACTTGGCCATCTTTCTTACTCTAGAATGCAAATGTAACCTAAATTTTATAATTTCAATTAAACTGTCATGCCTCATTGTGAAGTGTGTTATTTAGCTAAGCAAATAAGGCTACATTTTCCTCATAGTTCCTCTTATAGTGAGCAATCTTTTGATCTGTTACACCTTGACATTTAGGATCCTTATAGGACTCCAAATCATAAAAATGCTAAATACTTCTTAACCATAATATATGATCATTCAAGAGGTACTTGGACCTATTTGATGGATTTCAAACATGAATAGGAGCTATACTAAAATATTTTATCACTCAAGTCCATAGTCAATTCCCATACAAAATTAAAAAAGTCATATCAGCTAATGACCTTGAATTCATAAACACAAACTGCTCAAACGTTTTCAAGCCTCTAAGCATCTTACACGAAACCACTTGTCCCTATACACCCCAACAAAATGAGAGGGTGGAAAGAAAACATAGACACATACTTAATGTGCTAAGAGCTCTCAAATTCCAAGCTACTATATCAGTTCATTATTGGAGGGATTGTGTTCTTACTGCTACCTACATCCTAAACAGAACACCAATACCTATTTTGCAAAACAAAACTCCCTTTGAACTTCTTCACAAAAAACCTCCCAACATAATCCATATGAAGATATTTGGTTGCTTATGTTACTCTTCCATACTTCACAATGCTGACAAATTTGCTCCTAGATCTCAGGCTTGTGTATTCCTTAGTTATGCACAAAAACAGAAAACATATAGGTTAATGAATATTGAGACTAGAGAATTTTTATGAGTAAAGATGTTAAGTTTATAGAAAATATTTTTTCTTTCAAAAATTTTATGTTTTCTACTCGAAGTTCTACACCTCATACATCCTCTTTAGACCTCTTTGATGATGATTACATTATTTATGTTCCTTCTGTTCATACTCATTTTCAAACACTACCAAATACACCTTCTCCCATATCCACTTCATCTACTCCTTTATCATTGTCTCCTTCCACTTCAAATCCTCCCTCTTCAAATGAACCCTCCACTTCTCAAATTCCCATTAGAAAATCAAGTAGAGTGACTCAACATCCTGTTTAGTGGGATGATTATCATTGTGCTACTGCAATTATTTCTCCATGCTCCAAGACTTCAACAGTCAACTGCTCAGTTAAATATCCAATTTCTTCCCTTTTATCTTATAGTTCTTTCAGTAATTTTTATAATTTTTTCATGACTTCTCTCTTCTGAAATTGAACCTCACAACCATGAAAAATAGTGACTCCTAATTCTAGATGCAGTACATACATCCAAAAGATTGGAGAATACATCCAAGAGAGAAGAATGAGGAGCATGCATGATCATGCATATATAAAAGATAATCATACATACATTAAATACGAGATAACTCTAATAAATATGCAATGATCATGTAAATTGTATTATTATAAAGATTGACAGTGAAATTATTTCATCTGGCAGGAATCGTACCAAATGAAGGTCATTATAGTTTAGACAAGATAGAGAGCATCTTGACCAAGAAAATTGGGTTTAAAAAAATGTTACATAATTAACCCATAGAAAAAATAAAGTTTCATGTATTTTTAAACTTGTATATATATCAAAATACAAGTAAACACCTTTCTTATTTGAAGGTATTTTCTAAAGATGTATTTTTCTTATACTTAATAATTGATTTTGTTATTTATGATAATAAGATAATAGTTGAGTGGTAGTAGTATCGTAAGATCTAGTATTTAATTACCAGAAGAAACAGAAAAATCTATATCGTTCTTGTATTTAATTACATAAAGAAAAACTTAATAATTAATTGATTTAGACTTCCTTAATCTCATGAAGTGCATGGTTATTATTAGTTGACACATTTGCACAGTTTACTTTCTTAAATCTAATCATCACTGGGTACCTTGTTTTTGGGCCCTGCAAGCAATAAAAACATGGACTTTATTAGCATTCTGGTTAAAATCAGAATATGTTTCTTCCTTTCTTTTCTTTTGATTTTGTCACAAAATGGAAAAAGAGTTTGAACTCGTCAACTAACACGACAGATCCAATGTCATTGTGCAATATGATTCTCATTAGAATTCTCTCCTGTTTCAGAAGTGAAGAATTGAATGGGCATAATTTCTAATTTTCGTCTTTAACACCCCAAGAAATCTTGAGTCGACCTTGTATCTAGCTAACCTATTTTCCTTGGTAGCACTTACTCAAAGAAAGACATTACACAATCGGAGAGAATAACAAAAAATGGGCACCCTTCCTGTGGGAATCATTATATTTTACTCAAAACACACAACTAACTACTAAACTACTAAACCCAACCTAATCTATAAGAAAAATACATCTAAAAAGACAAAAAAAAGGATGTCATCTATGAGTGGGCATTTGCCAATATGATAAGGTTTTGTTTGGTTTTTCTCCTTGGGTTCATTCACATTGCCATAACTTTATTTAAAACCCATAAACAAAAACGGGTTCGCTTTTCTCCCTCGATTCCTATGCTCTTTCCTTTACTTTCCCCCATGCCAAACACAAGCTTAAAATGCTTAAAACAAATTCTAAGGCTATTAGTTTACACCAATTTCCTTATCTTTTCTCTCTATCTTTCCTTAAGTTGTTGAAAACCCAAGTAAGCTGAAATGGATCACCATTATGTTCGAGGAAACTCCATCAATGGTTGTGATAGGATCACGATGAACAGAGAGGAGAAAAGTCGTGCAAGAACAAACCAAATCACAGAGAGTAGGCAGACAACAAGTAAAAAAGTGGACATTAATGTCTTGGCCGATGCTTATATCAAGAACTTTCACTTGCATCTAAAATTGCAGCGGGAAGAGCCGACGGGAAGCCAGAACTGAGGTTGCCGGTAATGGTTTTCTTTTGTTTGGGGGGGTAATAAACGAGATAATTTGCAAACTCTGTAACGGGTCGTTCACTGACCGGCAAGCTCAGTGATTATATCTAAGGGTTTAGTAACAATTTGCAATACTTGTACTTCTGATTTATTTTATTGATAACTTCCTTCTACATTCCCATCCTGTAAAACAAGCTGATTCAGCATAGAAAATGACAATACGTAGCTAATAATTACTTATCTTGTAAAACTAATCCAATTCCACAGGACATATTTTATGTACTGATTTTGATACTTTAATAACCTACTGTAATCACAAATTAAGCCCCTCCAAAATTACATATAATTACTAAATTAAAGATCCCCCCTTCTTTCCAAAACAAAATGAACAAACTCCAAACCAAGATTGGGATTTTTACAAGTACTAAGGTCTTCTAACTCCAGTCTGAAGAGCAATGCCCAATTCTCCTCATCTTCCGTAAAAGATGTCTCTAACCAATTACCAAATCGATCTTTATCTTGCATTTCCTCAATAAATTTGTCATCCAAATCAATCGAATTTTTTCTTTTCAAGCTTGAAGTACCTGACAATGAACAATGTGACTCTTCAACCCACTCCGGCCAGCAATACTCGACCACAAATTTGTCACCAAAGTACGAAAATGCCCTTTCCCAGCAATATTCTCCCAAATTTGAGGATTACTCTCAACATGTTTATCCGAACTAGAAACATCAACTAAACTAATACTCATATTGTTCCTGATAATGCAAAGTTTCCCATTAAGAGGGACCAAAGCAGCTGCCTCTAAGGCCCTAGAACTCCCTAAATGGAGCCTACTATCTATAAACTTATTCCAAGAATCTGTCGATCCATCATAAACCCTAAGCTTACACCCATCCCTACAATCCAGAGCATAGAGTTGACCATTCAATGAAATGCTCGGGTTCCGCCACCCGGTAACCATCCCATCACTAACCGGGGTCCAAATGTTCGTTTCTGGCGAATAAGCTTCGCTCATAACCTCACGGTGGGACCCTAATCCTTTAACAAACCACAATCCATTATGAACAACCCCAATAAAGGGCACCATGGCCGTGCTCATCTCTGAAACAAAGCTCCACCGATTCTTGTTCGGGTCATAAACCTCAGCTGACCGAAGAGTCCTATGGATCCCTTCACATTCTCCACCCGCTACATAAAGGCAGTTGTTTATAACACAAGAGCCGAAGAAATGTCGTTTTCGGAGCATATCTGGAGCCCGATGCCACTTATTGGTTCTTGCACTATAGAAAATGACTCGTCTCATAGAACCCTTTATTGGATCTTTCCCTCCAAACAAGTAAAGGTGGCAACCACTAAGAACGGCACAACCAAAACCGAGCGCTTCAGAATATTCCACAGGAACGGGCGGTAGCGGTTGCCAAATCTGGTACGTCGGATCGAAGGCGTGCCAGGAGATCCGACGGTCCCGATCTCTTTTGACAACGTAGACCCACTCTTCGGCCATTCGTAGGCTTTTTCTAAGAGAGTAGTAGAAGTTTCCCATCAGAAGACGGTACCATCTCTTGCAAACGAGACGGAGTTTTCTATGTTCGACCCGTGGGACCCGGATCAGACAAGCGATGGCCAGATCGTCGGGGAGGCCCGGTAAAAGAGGTGGTTGGACCCGGGTTCTTTCCCGGCGTGAACTTTTAGTTTTGTGGGCGTTCGGGTTGATATCAGGCTGGATGCAGATTTTTGATCCCGGAACAAATTTTCGTGCCCCCACTACCGTTTTCAAGCCTGCATCTACTTTGCAATAGCATGATACGGAATCAACCTGCAAATTGCTCATCGTTAGAAGCTGGGAAAAAAAGGGGGTGTGATTTGGGTACTGTGAGAAGCTTATTATTATTAACTTGTCAAGCCTTGATAATGGCAAAAAATCAAGTCAAATATTCATATCTATAGGAAATTTTCAAGGCGAGGCAAATTATGCTGCTTACATCTAAACTAAAAGAAAATGAATAAGAAAGATCTGAACTCCTATTTAAAGGTGCAAAATCAAGGCGTAGTCCTTAAAGTAAGCATCAAGAAGGCTATCTAATACTACATCCAGGAAAATTCAAAATCAATAGACGTGAAGTCTTTAAGAACTTCTATCGCCCTCCCAGGCCATCTCCCTACCCCAATAGAATTTCAAATTAAAACAATGTCTGAAAGAAAAGTGATTGTACCAAGACTTCAAAGACGGCTTGAAGTTTCCTCCACTATCTTCTCATTCGTTAATCTCAATTTTACTACCACTCTTGAGTATGGACTAAAGATAACCTTAAATTTCTTCTGACAACAAACACAGATTTGATTTGATTTAACCAGATATGATGGATACCGACAGCAAAAGAGGGAAAACAAATTGGAACCAATAATACTGGAAACAAGGTTCACTAAATATAGAGGTAAACTTATAAATCTATGTGTCCTAATGCATAGGTAAAAAAGAAGAAGATACCGTTTCTCTTAGGCACACAACCAATCTTTAACACTGACGGCAATTACAATGTTGGGAAAAAAAATCGAGGAAAGAGAAAATTCTCACTTTCCAACTTCATTATATATGAATACGAACTAATTCAAAATGTGCACTATCCAAAATCAATACTTCGAAAAGTGTAACAACAAAAACAAAAAAGATCAACATTTCACATTCCAAATGCAGAAAAAGTAAAACCCTGAAAAGGAGTAAAATAACTATCCAACTTCAACAATCATCACCACTCGTTAATTTCTATCAAGATCTGTGCATACTGAAAAGCTCTTCAACAAAGAACCAAAACTTCCTTAAATACATCAGAAACAAAATTTATTTATAAAAAAAAAAAAGTGCATCTGTTCATCACCATGTGCTCCTCAAACAGACGATCACTAGCTAAAATGACTCAATTGAATAATAAATTGCATCTGGGTATTCCTAAAATGCCATGAATTTGAAGGAAAATTAACCCAAAAAATAAATGATTTAAAAAAAAAAAAATTGCAAAGAAAGAAATGGTTTCCCATACAGAGAGTACTAACCAGTGGCGCTTGAACTCGAATTCCCCTTGGAGCATTTGAAGACTGTTCATCTAGTCGGGCCATCTCAAAATTCACAGACTCATATAATCAAAATCCCCAACCAAAAAAAAAAAAAAAGAAAAACAAATAAAAAGCCCTTGAAATTCAAAATCAAATCAAAATAAGATCAAAGGAGCTGCAAAATAAAAACTTTGGATCAAGAGCCCTTTTGAGCACAAAACTTCAATCCTTTCAAGAATCCGAAAAGGATAGTCCTTTTTTAAGCCAACCTGAAAATGCAACCAAGAAACAACAAACGAGCTTCAAAACAAAAAGGAAAAAAAAACGTGGGGAAGTGATTTTCTCTCTCTCTCTCTCTCTCTCTCCCAAGCTGTAAGAGATGGGCTTTGAGGCTAATCTCGTGATTTTCTGAAGTGGGTTAGATTTAGTTTCAACGCATTATTATGAATTTTTAATTACAGTCTTAATTATTTTAATTTTTGTGACTGTTTTGTTTTTTGATTTCGATTTGGAATCTGACCAAAAAGGACAAGAAAGTCCGAATAGAGTAATGAGCTCAGCAACTGTCGTTCAATTCATTAATGGGTCAAACCCATTTTTTTGGGGGAAACAAGAGAGAGACAGACACACTAGTGCTTAGCCTGCCATCATTATAATTATCAATTAACCTTCTCTAATATCTAAATTTTGAATTATATTTTTGAGTTTATATTAAATTTTGTTGTCAAACTTGATTTTAAACTTAAACGACTATAAATGTTCTCAGGTGAAAGCCAATCTTCACGCAAAATAATAATAATAATAATAAAATAGATAGATAAGATTAAAATAATAATAAAGAAATAAATAAGTAAAGAAATTTGTGATCAGAAGAAAATTTTTGTCACTTGCAAATTGCAATGTACATTGGATCAATTTCAAAGTGTCATACATTATACGGATTGGGAATAATTAAAGTGGGTTTACATTTTTCTCCTTTTCCCACTTGAAGATTTGTATTTCGAAATATTAAATTTATAAATATCTACTTTGAACAAGTGAGGAGGCCATACCATCATAATAGCATAAGTCAAGAGTTCATGACGTGGGAGTGACACTTGAGCAGCAGCAATCTTACTCCTACTTTTTAGATTAGTAAATTCCAAAGGAGGCTGGTTATCAAAAACTTACAAGTTGTTAGATTAAAACGTTGGAATGAAAGACAAAGAAACTAGTTTTATTATGCACTTGTTATTTACTATACAACTATTTCCCCTTTTTTTCTTTTTTTTTTCTTTCCCTTTTTCATGCAAAAATCTTGTATAACATCTAGTGCAGTATTTCTAAAATTATATTATATATATATATTAATAAATAATACGAATATTGTATGACATACATCAGATCGACCAAACAATGAACAGCAGGAAGATCTTTCCCGCTTCATACATTTGAGAAGAAAAATGCTTCATCATCAAGAAAAGAGCTTTGTATTTATTTCAGTTCACCAAATATTACAAAAAAGCCTAAAAGCCTTTGAAAGACAGGCAGATAAAATACCTCTACTCTGTTAGCAACTTAGCAACCCTTACCAACACCTAGTAAGACACTACACAGCTCTATTCCTACAGGCCCAATTGTAAATATATTTCTCCTTTCCCCATAATGGTAACAAGTTTAGACAACGAAGGATTTTTAACACTAAAAACAAAAACAAAAAAGTCATGATAGAAACAATAAAGTATCAAAGTTACCAACCCATCACCTTAAAGCCCTAACTTCATAGATAAAGTCAGAGAAGTTAGTCCCATGCACTAGCGACACCCGAATTCCCATATCCTCCTCCTCCACCAGAGACGCCATACCCTCCTCCCCCACTATTGCTTCCACCATAATAATCTGCACCACCTCTATTGTAGGAAGAGTCCCTTCGGAAATCACGACCACCAAACCGACCACCGCCAGAACGGCGATTTCTTCCAACGGAGAATGTAGAACGGGCGGCAAACCGAGAAAGCCAGTCAGGTACTTCTTGGTTCGATTCTCGCATCAGATCGGCTAGAGACCTTGCCAATGATGCATTGTTCTCATTGAAAAAAGCAGTTGCTAAACCAGTCTTCCCAGCTCGTCCTGTCCGTCCAATACGATGAACATAATCATCAATGTCATTCGGGAGATCAAAGTTGACCACATGGGCCACGTGGGGGATATGAAGACCACGAGCAGCCACATCAGTTGCTACCAATATTGGGGTGTTTCCAGTTTTAAACGACCTTAGTGCCATTTCCCTTTCCTGCAGAAAGTTACAATTATATAAACATAGAAACCATATATTGTAATGAAAGATGTTACTACACCAAACAACCGACCCTTCAAAACCTAGGGATCCAATTTATGCATAACATTGATAACTAGAATATCATGACCTAATAATCCATACATTATTTATGTTTAAATCGAAACTCAAAATTTATTGCTTGTTAACATATTAATAGGGTGTAAAATGGTAGCAACTACTTTAAAATGTGAAGAAAATTTATACATGCTTCAACCGTAGGCTATTAGTGAGGAACTCTATACAAAAACAATTAGATAAAACTACTCCAGCAGATTCCCCATCATATTATATTAGTGCTAAGTAGTAAGAACTAGCCTGTTGGGTCCTGTCACCATGGATAGTAGTTGCAGGAAAACCATTCATACATAGCCAGTGTTCCAGAGAATCAGCTCCCTTCTTGGTCTCCACAAAAACCAATGTAAGAGCTTGCTGAAAACAACAAAAATCATTCTTAGAATCACACAGAATATCTACTTTCCTCAGTTTCCTGAACAAATAATTGAGTTCCATAATTACAAAAATAACTTCTCATATACATATATATACACGAGGGTCCAAATCACATTGCATGTTCAACAACCAGCAACTCCACCTTAATCTGTCTGCCCAATATAAAAATTTAAATATTGCATACCTTTCCCTGCACGCCATTTGCCCTCTGTGCATGAAGGAGGTCCATAAGGTGACTTCGTTTGTCAGCTTCATGCACAAACTCAACTCCCTGGACAATTAAATCAGTACTTGAACCCACTCTTCCAACAGCCAGGAAAATGTAACCTGAAAGGAAATCAGAGGCAAGTCTCTGCATGTCGACAGAAGTTGTCAGCAATCAACCAAGAAAGTAAGTTGATAAAACAAAATTTCATGCAATCCTACTGATCATAAATGCTCATCCAAATGCAAGCCAAACACAAGCAGGGAAATTTCTTTTTTATCCTCAATGCCACCCCTTTTTTGGGTTTCCATCAACTAAGAATGGTGAATTTGGTCTTTCCGTTTCCTTTAGTCACAGCATTATCTATTATATAATGGCAATGCTACAAAATGCTATAAGCTAAGTATGATATGGAGAGAGAAAAAAAAATGATATAAAATTATTGACAGCACACCTCAAGCTAATAAAGCCATCCAAGAACAAGAACAAACCTGAATCTCCTTTGGAAAAGTGGCACTGAACAGCATAGTCTGCCTAACACCTGGTGGAGGCATGTCCATTTGTTCCACAATTTTCCTAATTTGAGGCTCAAAACCCATATCCAGCATACGGTCTGCTTCATCTAAAGCTAAATACCTTATCATCTGCAATGAGACCTTAGCTCTTTCCAACAAATCAACCAATCTTCCAGGAGTTGCAACAAGAATATCAACTCCTCTTTCCAGGTCCCTTAGCTGAACACATATAAATAGTCAGGATCTCTATCTAAATCACAATTCGCAAGCTAGCATAGAAAAAGATGACACGTGAATGAGCAATGAAGTCAGTAATAAGGTGTGGTGTAACAGCGCTGTACTTGACATGTGAAAAGTGGATTTTTACAATATAGAAAAGGCAAAGGAAACCATATACCAGAAAACATACAAGGGTTTCACTTTATGCTTGTTGGTTTTCTTCATATCAATATGGTATTTGATATCATATTTCGACGATGATTCACGGCTTAAAATAGTAGACTGTTTAGTATTGATTGGGTTCAAGAACAAAGTATGCAACCTCATCCTCTATCTGAGAACTAGGCAAACCAAAATTTAGAAAAGAATCATCACTACTATAAGGTAGAGAGAAGTGAGAATGACGAAGGATGATTACAGAAAATTGATAAAGAAATTTACAGTTTTTTTCCCCTACACTCTAAATGCAAAAGCACACCCCATCCCAAAATGAAAATTTTGGGACAGGTGAAGAAAATTTTTCTTCCGAGAGATCCAATCAACTTGTAAATGAAAATCAACCAAGAGGGGGATCTGTGATTACATATCTCAAATTTAACTTTGTACACTGTGTTTGCAAAAGGGACCGAGAATGATGCTTCTGTCATTCATAGAGACTCCTCAATGCAACTTGGTAGCCAAACTCAAATGCTTGTTAGCATTATCAATATTATCATAGAAAAGACATTATTCATGGATCTTATAGCATCCATTGATTTATTAATCATCTGGAAAGAATATTCACTTGCCTTATATCATCCACAAAGAATTATTGAAGAAAACGAATTATTTGGACACCTCATACCGTTAGTTGTACTGAGAAACAAGGCCTCAAGAGTCGTTCATTGCTAATTCATCAATAAGAAATGTTGTGAGTGTGGAGGCTCAGGCCAACTTACAAGGAAGAAAGATGGAACTGAAGACGGGCATTAAAGAGAAACACCATGAGGGCTCATTTCGTTCGATTCCTTTGTGGGTATATGAATGTGAATGAAAAAGGGAATGGAATGGAAATAAGATTGGTGAGTTTTTGGTATCCATTTGGTTACATAGGGAATGAATATGAATGAGAATAGTGATTTTTTGTATCCGTTTAAAGAAAAAATTTCAAAAATTACATAAGTACCATAATAGAATTTAAAAATTACAAAAAAAAAACCCATGTAAATAGATGGTTTCTTTGATTCTCACCAAAGACATATATTTAGGTGGGAATGAAAGAATGACATTTTCATTCAAGTGGGAATAAAAAATCATTCCCATTTCATCGTTCCTTTGAGCTAAACAGCGGAATGGAATGAAAAACCCACCAAAAAATCAAACCAAACCACAACCCTGAAGGTCTTTTAGTAGTGCACGAAGAAAATGATAGAAGCAATGCAAACCAAATAAAAATTTGCATTGAAAAGGTCACACTTCTCAAGCCAAAAAAGTCATAGCTATTAGTGACCAAGGAACTCAAAAGGTATTATAAGCAATGTTAGCTTCAAATTCATTGGTCAGGCCGCAACATTGGAAAAGACTAATAGCGGTTCAAACAAAATCTTATAGCAAAATAAAAATGAATGAGAGATGAACTCAAAACCTGTTGGTTAATCGGTGCTCCACCATAGGCAACAACCACCCTCACACCGGTTTGATATGAGAACTTTTTTGCTTCCTCATGTATCTGAAACATACTGACACCAAGTCAATCATCTTAGTGACATAAATCAACATAAAATTCAAAAATGCCATTAAAGATAATCAGACCCACTTGAATCGAGAGCTCCCTAGTAGGAGAGAGAATCAAAGCAAATGGATATACTGTCCGTGCCCCGCGGGGTGGTCTCTGCATGGTTTCGCCCCTCATTATACCACTGATTATTGGGAAACAGAAAGCAGCTGTTTTTCCAGATCCTGTCTGAGCACATGCCATCAAGTCTCTCCCCGCAAGAGAGATAGGAATTGCATGCCTCTGGACAGGAGTTGGCTTTACATATTTGCATCTACGAATGTTCTCATTAAGGGCTTCACCCAAGTCAATCTCAGCAAATGTATTCACAGGTGGTGGCACATTATCGCCACTTGTCTCCACAGGAATATCTTCATAGGCATCAAAGTTAATTCCACTATTCTCTTGCTCACTAAATGGTTGCTCTGTTTCATCATCATCTTGAAATGGGTTTACCTCTCTGTCTCTTCCGCGATCCCAACCACCACCTCTCACCCATCCACCCGATCTCCCTCCACCACCATAGGCAGGACAATTAAAATCATTCTTTGGAACACCTAGACGGGGCCCACTGAATCCAGGTCGCTCGGTTCCAGAAGCAGGCCCACTGTAGGAAGGAGCAGGTGGGTCAGAAGAGGTTGGACGATTTCGGAGATGTGGAGGGACATAGGTTGAACGGTTAGGGGCAGACGTTGTCCCAGCACTGCCATTGTTAGCCGGAGTTGCATTCTCAGAACCAGAGTTGGCAGCCAAATCTGCCCATGAAGTTCGCATAGTTGATGACCCTTTCATTCAGAAAAATGCCACTCAATCTCCTAAATTTTTGAAACACAGTCAATGCCCTGGAAGTGGAAAGAAAAACCAATCCTTTACCAGAAAGTGAAACAACTTCAAAATTTCAAAATAACAACAAAAAAGACAATTAAAACAAAGATAAAAAAACCCTCTCAGAAATCAAGCTACGCAAGCATTCACATACAAGACGTCAAAATATCAATACACATAAAATAAACGTCCTGGAAAATGAATCCTCAAACAAGTTGATTACAGGAAATCCTAAAGCACTCAAACACAAATACAAACAACATTGCACCCTCCAAACAAGTAAAAAAATAGAAAAGAACAGAAACCCTCCTGAATCAAAGCCTCAAACAAAATTATTCCTCGCATATTCACTTTCTTTTACCCTAAATATCCCCACGAACCAAACAAACCACATCAAAAATCCCACATGCCAACCCCGATCTACAATGGCAGAAACTGAAGCATGAAAATATCAAAAACACGGCCGCAAACGCGACCGAAAGGCTCCAGCTCGATCAGACGCAAAACAAGAGAAAATAGAGCCATAGAATTTCAAACTCACGCAGAAATAGATTGTGACAATAGAGAGAGGAACGGAGAACAACCTGATGAAACCAAATAAAAAATTATAAAATTATAAAATTAAATTAAAAAAAAAATCCCCAAAAACTCGCAGAGAAAAGGATGAAGATCCAGAAACCCTTGTCGTAGCGAGACAACGAGAGGAGAAAAGAAAGAGAAAAAGCGCTTAGCTTTCAAAGAGCCAAACAAAAATATCTCCTATTTTCCTATTTACATTATTCATACTTATATATTTATATATTTATATATTTATATATTTATATATTTATATATTTATATATTTATATATTTATATATTTATATATTTATATATTTATATTTATTATTTATTCTTTTTCTTTTCTCTAACGTTTATTTTTTTCTTTTTCTTTCTCTTTTTTGTTTTTGTGGTAAAAGCATTTTCAAATAAGAATCAAATAAAATTCTTCGGATTTTTTCTTTTTCGGATAAATCAAGAAAAAGGTCAATTGCGCGAGGCCCGTTACGTATTGCGGCTGGTTTTTACTTTTTACCTGCTATACATGAGTTGGGTTGTTGGCGGTAGCTACGCCTAACATGGTAAAAACTTTGGGGGAGTTACCGTGCTGTAAATTAATGTTGATTGATTCCATTGGGGTGAAGTGAGGAGGTTTGAAAATTTTTACGGGTTTTACCCGAAAACAGATTACGTGGCAAAACACCAAAGTGTCGTTTTTTACCTTTTTCTCGATATTTGGATAAACATTTGTTAGCTAAATGGTTTTGTTGGCTTTAAAATTTAACTTAAATCATTCTTATCCTTTTAAATTATTATTTTATTTAAAATTTTCTCATTAAATTATAATATATTTAAAAATTTTCTCTCATAAAAGTTAAAATTTATCTCTAATATATCTTTTAAATCATTTTTCAATAAGAAATTAATTATTTTTTTTATATTTAGTCTTATAATTTTATTTTACGCTTTTTTAAAAGTTATTATTTTAAATTAATTTTTTATCACCTTCACTGACTCCTTTATTATTGCAATTTTTAATCACCCTAAAAATAATATAAAATTATAAATTTAACTAATTAAAAATTTGATCATAATAATATAAAATTATAAATTTAACTAATTAAAAATTTAATTTATATATTTTTAACTTTTATTTTTATATTTTTCATCTGATTATTAATTACTTTTCATTCATTCTCTAAAACAACCTCATTCATTTTTCTCTATCACTCCCACCACTCTTCACCCCATGCTTCTCTACTGAAAAATTAACTCTTTCTAAAAAAAGAAAAAAAAAATAGATTCTAGATGATTCAATTAGGATCCAACAAGAGAGAAAAAAAGAGTTATTTTTTGGCGATGAATAATAATAGCAGTAGAGGAAGATGGAGAAAGTTATTTTATGGAGAAAGTTAGTGAAATATTAAAATATCAATAAATAAATAATTATTAATTTATCGATTAATTAATAACTAATTATTTATCAAGATATTTCTAACTTATCAACTTTAATAAGAAATAAATTAAATATGAAAATTTAGCTTAGTGAGCCTTGAGGATGTATAATCATCGTTGATTGTATCATAGTATTTTGGAGGATTATAAAGCAAGGGAACCAAATTTAGAAAATATAATATTTTAAAAGCAATTTATCTTATAATTTTGACGTGGATAATAGATATTTATGAAAATATAATTATAAATTGCTTTCGAAATTGTAAAATTTGGTATACAAATACATATGAGTTCAAATAATTTGGATAAATTATTAGATGGAAGAAGTATTCAAAAACTATAAAAATAATCAAAGAGTTAAATTGTCATAATAGAATGGATATTTAGGACCTCTTGAACTATCATAGAGAAAATAAGATAACTTTATGGATATTGATCGATGAGCAGATAATTGAGAGTATCATGAAAAATGATCAAGATGCTAAATTGATGATGGTGCTACTACGGACCATGTTTCATGAAAATAAGCTTTTGAGATTGTGAAATTGAATAATTTTTTGTTACAATATAAAAAAATTACACCAGAACTTCTTACTGTTAAAAAAAGTTAAAGATTAGATTTAAGTTGATACCAATTTTTAGAATAAACAATTAGTGAGTATGTTATAATATAAGAATGGCTTGTAATTAAATCATACATACTATGTATTAGAAAATTATTAATTTATATATTACATGTGATTTATATGAATTTTTTATAATATATTATTTTATAAATTTAGTAAATATATTAATTTAGCATGTTATCTCCGAGTTGGAAAGAATAAAAGATATTATTTAATCGAGATTATTAATTTATCGATGTTATACTATAGAAACGTATGCTTCCACTTGTGCGTTGCACCGGTAAATTCAAATTTTATTTACTAAAACTTTAAAATTTTAAGCTTTCACACTTTTATTATTATAAATTTTTAAAATTAAAAAATATACATATAATTTTTGCTTAAATATAATTTATCAATCTCTATGATCCTACACATATGTATAGACTCAAATAGGAGTGTGTTTATTTTTATTGAGAGAAAAATCAAAATACACTATCAAAATAGTAATGTATGAAAAATAAATAATTTCATATAATTTATTATATAAAAATTGTAATAATAGTAATCATTAGTTTCAATTTTCCTAAACAATAGCCTAATTAAAGTTTTAATATTATTGAATTATTTATTTCGAATTTTCCTAAATAAATAACCTAATTCAAGTAAATTTATTAGGAGATTGGGATATAAGGAATATGACTTATAAATGTGCTAACATGACAAAAAAAAAAAAAGCTTAACATGTGATGTAATTATTTAAACTAAGGTCACATTGGGCTAAAACTTTAGGTTCTTATGCTTTTGAGTTTTGATTTAGGATTTTATGCTTTAGTGTTTCGTTAGATTGTTATATATTAGACTTTTCTTAAGTTTACGAAAATCGCAAAAGTTCTTAATTTTTTTTTAAAGAAAATATAAGAATAATTACTATCAGTTTTTTCAATTAATAAAATTCTACATAAAATTGAATATAGTTTCAAAATGAATATACTAATTAAAAGTTCATCTTATTTTTTCAAAAGGTAAGGTATTGGTGAAAAATCTTCCAAATGATTTTAAGTTTTCATAGTGATAATAGTGGAGAATTTCAAAAAATAAAATTCTTGCTCAAATGGTATTAGTTGGTATACAACCCCTCCCCCCTCACCTCAACAAAACGAACAAATAAATGAGATCCCCTTCCTTCCTCCATCAAGCCTACCATCCAGCCACCTAAAATTATGCTTTTGAAATAACTATCTATCTTATAAATCACCTTAAATCCAAAATCCCATTTACTTTTTGTTGGAACCCTTCGAGAGCCTCAATCCATTCACGTTGAGTACCCATGATAAAATACCAAACAAGTTGAAGATCGATTTGCTCTGATACTAAATACTAGACTCTTGTCTAATATCGATCTCTTCCCTTTTAGTAGAAGAACACCGGATGTTGTACACAACAAAACTTACAATAGTCTTATTTCCTACCTTTATGAATGATTACAACACATACATATATATAATACAATCCAAATAAACTACCTATTAATGCCAAAGTAAACTAACTATAAACTACTTATAATCAATAAACAAAGATAAATATTATCCGATAATGATACAATCTTCTTAATTTTAATCTCAATAGATCTCTTTAAGATTAAGTTATTTTACACTCCACTAATTCACAACTTATATGATTGTATTATTTGTTCATTTAACAACGATACTCTTTTATCCGTTATTTTTTTTTATTGTCTAGTTATTTCATTGAGTTTTATAATTCTTCTTTAGTAGATGTAAAAATTGAATAAACGTCATAAAAATCTAAAAAATTGAAAAAATTGAATAAGGTTGTAAAAATCCAAATAGGAGGAGTTCATCGAATAAGAAAGTTATCAATTCCTCTTTATATATAATCTTAATGCCATCATTTACTTTATTTTTATAAATAACTCTAAATTTATTTATAATATTGTTTTCAGCAAATTTATTTATCAATATCCGTAATAATTACATCGAAATGAAAACACCACGTAATAAATAAAAAAAATCACATGAATCACCTAGATTCATATAGTTAGCATTCAGTAAGCTTAGTATAAAGTGTCGTATTATTTCATATCAACTTAATTTTTGAGATTAATAGTAATTCAATATATTATTAAAATATAAATCAAATATAAATTATTATGCTATTTTTTATCCGCTCGATTTTCTAGCACCAGTAGTAATTCAACAGATATGAGCAAATAGTTTTCAACCTCCTATACATATTTTAAGTTTATCTTTTCATTTCTTAATAGAAAATATAGATAGAAAAATGCTATCTAAATTGCTATATTTGGTGTGACCAACTCGAGAGGATGCGTTGGTTGCATCTCCTACATCTCGGCTATAATCTATTAAGCAGTTAAATTTATAGGTTTTTTTTTTTTTTTTTTTTAAATTTTTAAAATTTTTTTAATAATTATTTATTTATGCATTTTCTTGATTACTGAACATTATCCTAATATAATAATTAGTCCTAATTTATTAAGTTTATTAAACAATTCATTTAAAATTTAATTTGGTAAAATTTAAATACGCAAAATTATATTACTATTTATATTTTTAAAAATCTCTTCTTTACTTTATGTTTTTTGAATAGTCTAAATTTATATAAGAATTTTTTTTTGGTTAGTATTTTAAATTTATTTTAATATTAAAAAAAAAACTCTCTACTTAGACACATATATTATCACTTTCGATTTAATCACAATCAATTTGACAAGATCTAGTTTTAAAATTATTAAGACAAATTAATACCTTAAATAATACGAAAAAATTGATTTTGTTATTATATTGTAGCAGAAGTAACACATTTCATAACGAATTTATCAACTGTTCACATTCGCTCTTTGTAAATCCACGCGCCTCAGCGTACGACCTAAACCCCAGATGATAGGTCGTAACTAGCACGCTATTATCATGTGAGTGGTGGTTGAACTATTTAGGGATCGAGGCTTGCCAAAAAATAACGAAAAAGAAAAGGGGGGAAAAAAAATAGGTTTCGGCTTTTACGACACCTCAATCTCTCTCACAGTGCTCAGAAGGGGAGAGCGAGGGGAGGAAAATGGGGCTCGAAGTCCTTCACTAAGATCGTTAGGGTTCTTATTTATTTATATTCTTTTCAGAAATCCCAGAGTTCGAATTAGAGGTCGAATCGGCTGAATCTTGATCTATAATTTGGGGGTAGATTTGAAGCAACATCAAGCGGAGAGAAAGTGGTAGGAGTTGAGCATGGATTCGGTCCCATCGAACTCGCACGGAAACTTGGACGAGCAGATTTCGCAGCTCATGGAGTGCAAGCCCCTTTCCGAGCCAGAGGTATGCGTTTTCGATTTTCGTTTCCAAACCCCCCCCCCCCCCCCCCGCCGGTGAATTGGGATCTATTGGAGAGATGATGGATCTGGCCTGATTTGCTTGAGTCGAGTGGAATTTGTTTAATTTTTGGTTTTTGTTTTATCATTATGTATGAATTTTTCTGAATTACGGACCGATCAAGCTGTTGGTTTTCGGAAATGTTATCAGTACCAGTTTTTTTCACTGAGAATTAGATCCTGATTAGATTTGCCCTGTTACTAGGTGGTCTGAAAATGCCATTTTTATTTGACTAGGCTTATCTCTGTCAGAATGTTATTTTTTTGGTTTACTTAGCTGAATATTAGCCTAGTATGCTTGTTGTAAGTGGCTGTAGCGATGGGATGTTTCTGTTTTGAACGTAGGGTTTGAAACATTGAAATTGCTCTACACGGTCACTATTACTATTGCCATTCCAAATGTGGAACAGTTAAAATACCACTGGATAGTGAAAGTGTGATACCATGTGACTTCTTTTCAAGTGGACGTTGCTGAAAGCTTTGCAATATGTTTCAATTTTTAATTAGTTGTATGTTTACAACGTATCATGTGAGGGATGTTTAAAACGATGGATGGTGGTATGTTTCCTATTTTACGTCAGGGATGCAGCTGATTTAACTTTTCAAAGCACAAAAGAATCTTCATGCTATGATGTTGTTAATACTAAGACCCTTGGCTATTTTTTCAATTTACTAAGTCGATTTTCAGGTCTCGAATAGTTATTTGCATTAGATTCGGAACTGGAGGGTTATTTAATCCCTGATTTTCATGATATTTTAATCATAAGACCTTTTATCGTCTGAACCAGTCCTGGGAACAATTTATTTCTCTAATGCAGGTTAGGGCATTGTGTGACAAAGCTAAGGAGATCTTAATGGAAGAAAGCAATGTTCAGGTCTGCTTGTTATTCTACTCCTTATTACTTGGAATATCCTTAGACAGTCTTGCTTGCTTTGAGATCCCTTTGTATGATGATCTCATCTTGCTTCATTTATGTTTTGAGATTTTGGACATTTGAAATCCTGTCTCTACAATTTTGCTCCATGAAGCACATTGTGATGGAGAACTTAATCAATTGGAGTGGTTTGGAATGTGATATTTTGATTAATATGCATGATCTTGTGTGCTGCAGCCTGTGAATAGTCCTGTAACAATATGTGGCGATATTCATGGACAATTTCATGATCTTGCTGAGCTTTTTCGCATTGGAGGAAAGGTAGTTCATACAACTTAGCATTTTCTTGTTTCAACTTATGTTACTGCATCTAAATAAGCTCAGCAATGTTAGCGTTAATGAAGATGTGCTATTTATAATAATGCTATATAATTTGACCGTATGTCCATGTCATTTTAACTTTTCTTTTGGTTTCTTTGGTTATTTATAATCTTTTCTTTGTCTCTGTAAGTTTAATCAAAATATTGTTAATTGTTCCTCCCTTATTGTTGGATGTCAATTTCACGAGTCGATCTCATAATCCCACTAGGTAGCATCATGAAATTGCTTTCGTTTCTTTTATATGAGCAGTGTAAGCTGGATCGTTTCCACTTTATTGTTTTGTGTCATCTATGTGTGTTCGTAACTTGAGCTGAGTGGATATCTATAAGCACATGTATTCCTGTATTACTGAACAAATTATCCTTTGTATAGTGTCCAGATACAAACTACTTGTTCATGGGGGACTATGTTGATCGTGGCTATTATTCAGTTGAGACCGTTACTGTAAGTATTAGTTTATGTTGTCTCTTTAATATGCAAGTTGTATCATGTATTAGTAGTTGGCAAAAAATATAAATCATTGGCGTATTCACTGATAAATGAGTACGCATTTATTATTTATTGGTTTAAGCAAGAACATTGAGCGAACCTAGCTCATGTCTCTAGTGTGCTGTGGTCCCTTGTATCAAGATATGCATGCTCAGTTTTGTAACATATTAGTAGTCTTTTAATTGTCAAAACGTCTAGATGGATGATCAACTTAACATAAAATCATGAGGTTCTGACTAGCAACTATGGCAAGTAAAATCTAATGGCAGCTTCATACAAGTGTGCTCATTAGACCCATTTGTGTGTTGGCTTGTTTTTGAGATATCGTGTTAAGGAAAATTAAAATAACGTGATAAGACTTGTTGAACAGCTTTTGGTGGCCCTGAAAGTGCGTTATCATCAGAGAATCACTATTCTGAGAGGGAATCATGAAAGTCGTCAGGTATATATTATTCTTATGATGTGCTACTTATTTTATTGTGGCTTTAATGGGAGCTTTATATTAGCTCTACTTATGTAGTGCTCCCTGATTTATAGCCAATATTTTGTTTCACTGTAACTTTTGGAAGCAGGTTTTCTTCCTCTCTTGGTCCTGAAATTATTTCTTGTATCAATTGGGGTTCTGATATTAACTTATGTTCCCATTTGCAGATTACTCAGGTGTATGGTTTCTACGACGAATGCTTACGCAAGTGAGTCTTCTATTCTTTTTTCTTTTTCTTTTAATGTCAGTACTCATGGACAGTTTCAGTTTTGTTTTTTTAAAAAGGTGGCTGCAGGCTTAGCTCAGGAGTAATTTCAGCAATTCGGGACCCTTTAGGTTCCAATATCAAATCTACTCTCCAGTTTATTTTTCAGTTGTCAATACTCAATAGTGGGCATGCACCATTCTTATATAGATAACTAGCAGTAAACCCAGATGAATTAAGATTTATGATTCATTTATCTGTATTGGAATGAGTGTTTCTGAAATTTTATTTTCATTTCCCGATCCTTGTGTTCCTTTACTCATATATACCTTCCATGGGATACTTATTGTGTTCTAATGCATACCCACTTGATGTGTCTTATGTGCTCTTGCAGTGGATCATATGGTTTTTCTACTGGTCATTTTACATGTAATAAATTGAACTGCAACTTAAAGTTAATGGAAATTGTCGTGGCATGCTGTGGCAATGCTATTTCCCTTCACAGAAGACTGATATACATATTTTTTGGCAAGGGGACATAACATTGTTGCATGTAATATGTCTGTTTTTTCATTATCAGCCTATAAAATCTAGAGATCATTGGTTCCGGTTTGTTTTCAGGTATGGAAATGCTAATGTTTGGAAGATTTTCACGGACCTGTTTGACTATTTCCCCCTCACTGCACTGGTAAGTATAACCTTTCCACCTCTAATTGATGTAATTTGTCAGGTACTGAAACATTTGGAACTTGTAACAAAATGGAAAAGAAGAAACTTAATATGAGAGGAAGGTCTATGTAATCGACCTGGACTGTAAAATTTGAGTGAGAATATTTCTTTTTGGTGACAGCGCATGGCTAGTATAAGAAATACTAAGTTACTATGTAATCTGTTAATTCTTCTTGCTTTCGGAAATAGATATTTGAACTCTCTATTACTTCTCAAAGGGCTTTTCAATTAATGGTTGTAGTATTCTACTGTGTACAGTGTTGATTAATTAATGTTCTTATCATTAACTTATATGTTGAGATTGTGTTGGATGTTACCTTTTCTATTCTGATGTAATCCCCTTTGTAGGTTGAATCTGAAATATTTTGCTTGCATGGAGGATTGTCTCCATCCGTTGAGACCCTTGACAACATCCGTAGCTTTGACCGGGTTCAAGAAGTTCCTCATGAGGGTCCTATGTGCGATCTTTTGTGGTCTGACCCAGATGATCGTTGTGGTTGGGGTATCTCACCCAGAGGGGCTGGATATACTTTCGGCCAGGTTGTTTTAAATATCTAAACCTTGTTTGTCTATTCTTCTTTAGAGATTTTTCTCTGGGTGTACATTACCAAAGCATCTAAGCATTGTGGGTCTCACTTTTGGCTTTTTCAACAGGATATATCAGAGCAATTTAACCACACAAATAACTTAAAACTAATTGCTAGAGCTCACCAGTTGGTAATGGAAGGATATAACTGGGGTCACGTGAGTCATTACCGAAGTTTATGTACTTTCATAATGAATGGTTTTTGTTTCAGAAATTAGAATTGTGCCAAGAGCTTTTGATTTTCTTGTGACAGGAACAAAAAGTTGTCACCATTTTTAGTGCGCCTAATTATTGCTATCGCTGTGGGAACATGGCATCAATTCTGGAAGTTGATGACTGCAAGGGTCACACTTTCATTCAGGTCTCTCTGTCTCTCTCTGTCTCTCTCTCCCCTACTCTGCACGTCAGGAAAGATAGTGAAGAAAGAATAACCTTCAAAGTTTAAAGGTTGCATTTGGATCATACTTGAGAACCGTAGTCAGTAGTCTGGATACAAATAATTCAGTTTGGTCTCACAAATTTCAGTTTAGTGAACCAACAAGTTGAATTGGAAAGCGCTCTTCCCCTAAAGGATATATTTAACTCTTATGTTGAGTCTGTAGTTCTTCTGTCCTTGTCTGAAGTTGCGAAATTTGTCTGCAGTTTGAGCCAGCTCCAAGGAGGGGAGAGCCAGATGTAACTCGAAGGACACCTGATTACTTCCTATGAGATGCGAGGCTATTGTTCAGATGCTGAATTATCGGCTAAAACTAGGGAGATTAGAAGAGCCATGGCCTGTAATCTGCTGATTCGTTTAATGGCCCTTTGTAAATACAAGAGCCATGGCCTGCTGATTAGAAGTCTCGTAAATTCAACAGGTCAGTTAGGAGCCCTTTCAAAGTCAATCTACTACATTATATTACAAACTTTGCTCTAGTTTTTGCAAAAGGAATCGTAAGAAGCAGGCAATTAATTCTGTGGCTGATTTGTACACAAGTTCCCATGAACAATATGGGCATCCTGTCCCTGTTCTTTTTCTTTTCCTTTATTTATTTTTAAGTTTGTCTCCGTATCTATTAATTTCTTGCTTATGTATTGGTTCACTTTTGTCTTCAGGCCATAGGATGGATTTATTCTTCTGGGGTTAGTGTGTGTAGGACGTATAGTGAGTTAACTTATAGTGAATGCCTTTTCATGGCTTGTGTTTGAACTTCGAATAAACTGATCCAAGGCTGAGGTGGTTTCATTCTGTATTATGTTATTTACTTCTCGATGAATATTTCTCAGTAGTGTCTTAGCCCAACTATGGGCCATTAAAGAGCTATATTCAGGTTGATAATTCTTTCATTGCTGCTCGGAAACATTTTCTTGTTTTCCTGGAATACCTGCTCTCTGTATTTTCCAGTCATTACTAATCAGCCTTTTTGAGATTTCACAGTATAGCTGAGTGAGTTTGGTAGTCTGTCAAACTGGAGTTTAATAATGTTAGGCCCTTTTGGAGATGTGTTTAATTTTGCTCCTAAGTCATAATCCAAGGTTTTAAGAGATTGTTAAAGATTCACCAGTTTTGGGATTGGTTATGTTCAATTGGATTCTATCCCAAAACGGACTTAAGAAATAAGATGGGGGATGGAAAAAAATGCAAGTGACAAAGATGCATTAGACTGTCATTCTCCAGCTCAAAAACCTTCATACAAGGTGTATATACGTATAGATGTACATATATATATATATATATGTATATATTGGCTTTGTATACAAATATACAATCTCTTGGATAGTTCTGAACGAGAGAAAAACAAGGTGTAATTATTAATGGTGGATGTGGTGGGTGGGAGGAGGAAGAGATCTTGTGTAGGCAAGAGGCAACATGAGAAGCTTTCTTGACCTCCCAACATAAGCTCTCTTTGTCAAATTGTCGTAGTCGTTTTCTTCAATAGCATCCAATATCTGCCGATACAGTAACAATGACGACCATACCTGCAACCAAAAAATAAAAAAAAAGAATTATATATATATGTACATGTTGTTATTTCATGTGGGGGAAAAGGATATGAATATAGAAATGAGTTGTTATGTACCGGCCAACGGCTGTCCTTGTCAAGATGAGAAGCTCCCTCTTCTGCAAGCTTGAAATAGAACTTTGCTCTTCTTATCTGTTCTTTCATGAACTCTCTCCATTTATCACTCACTTTCCTAGAGAAAATGTCCTTTTCACATAACCCAAATTGTGCGAGCTCATCCTGGGGAAGATAAACTCTCCCTCTCAAAGAACTTATAACACAAATATTACAAAAGAAAAGAAACCAGATTACAAAACTGACGTTTTAGTGAAACTGAAATCCAAAACTATAGTAAACTGGAGTTGTTCAGAAAGGAAGGAAACATACTCTTCTCCCACATCTCTGAGAATATTGGTGAGTTGGTTTCCAATACCCAAGTAAAGAGCTGAAGTGTAAATGCTTTGAGCCGAAAGAAGAGAGTCGGGTGCAATTCCCATGACTGGAACACTCATTAGCCCTACCGTTCCGGCAACATAATAGCAGTAAAGATAAAGCTCTTCGAAATCCTCGTATCTCCATTTCCTTGTGTCCATTCTCATCCCCTCGATCATGTCCTTGAAAGGCTGATCATCGTACACATCACATACTAATTATTAACCGTGTTACATCACTCGTATATGTCTTAGAATCTTGTTCCGTTAGACAATGACAGAACAATGTATATCAAGCTGGAGACATTCTAATATGCACAAGGGTGTATACTAAAGAATGAAAAAAAAAAAAAAAAAAGAAATATAAAAGAGAGTATCGGAAATTATAAGGTTTAATTAAGTGGGTCCCACTTAATTAGTAGAGGGTTCCAAAAGGCGTTAAGATGTTAGAAGATGGACAAATGGTATATAAAACCACATGCTAAACAATAAAGACATATAATGAGAGGAAAAACACACAGGAAGAGAGAAATTAAAGATGTATATTAGTTGTAATAAGAACCTTGATGTCTAAAGGGAACTTGGAAACAGTATGACTTAGGGCAGCATCAAACATGTCATAGGGTTGTCCATTGAAAATGTTTTGGAGTCTTTCTTCCCATCTGTCAAGAACGTCAGGGTTCATGTACACAGCATTCGGACCATCTACTAGTTCATCCGTTCTCCTACACCAAACTGCATGCAGATCATCATATGGATATGCATTTTTTAGAAATAACAATATGATCAAATTAAGCTACCCCTCTATTCTTAGATGGGCAAGTGAAGAAGATAAAATCTAGCTTAATCGTACCATATATCGCCCATATCGCTTTTCGACGCTCCGTTGTCATTAGTAAAGTTCCTGCACATTTATTTATCAAGATTGTTTAGAGAAAGATGCTTTATAAGAAATCTCAATTATTGAGTAAATTAATTAAGTTGAACAAAAATTATAGATGTTAATTTCCAAACATGATGAATGTTTCAGAGTGAAAGTGCGCCATGTATATATGTAAAAGGATATAATATTGAAATGAAGGAAATTGAAGCAATTAATATACCTAAATAAAAGGTCTTGGCATATTCTGCACAAACTTTTCTGCATCTTTCATAAGCTTCTTCGAGAAATTCCGGATGAAATCGAAGCCTAATAAGCACACGGTCTTCTTCTTCTTCCTTCATCGCTGCCAAGTTCTTAGCTTGAGATTGCTTTTCGATAACCTGTTCAACCTGCAGTTCAGCAAGGGGAATGCCTTGGCTTGACAATTTAGGGTACAAAGTTGGAGAATCAAAGCTTCTTTGTTTGGGTTCTTTGACCAACACTTGACCAGCTCTTGTTGCCATGATTTTAATCCTCGATGACGACTGTATTGGAGGTGATATTCTTCCATTGTTGTTCTCTCTAATATTGCAAAGCTTGGATCCAAGTGAAAAGGCTGAAGTTGAACACATTTGATGAGTAGGAAAATGGAAATATCCAGTGAGAAAAATGGAGGAAAAAGAGAGGAGAGAAAAAAAAAAAAGAAAGTCTTATGTTTCTTCGATACTCTTATTGCTTTGGTATTTATAATATAGGAAATGGGTAAGATTTATAGAACACGATGTGGAATCAGAATATTTTTGAAGCAGTAAGTAGCTATCGGATTTAAACTTCTTAGTTCATCTCGTTATTGTCATATTATCTTAATAACATATTGTAATAAAACGACAAATGTGAGTTTTTTTTTTTTTTTTTGTATTCCGGAAAAGGACCGAAGGCACTAACTAGTGAGATAAAATGAGGATTATATGTTCCACGTATACGATTGTATTTTAGTTGACATATCCGAGGCCTGCATGAAGCAATAATTCGTGAAACTGTCTTTTCCTGAAATTTTATGATTCGAATCTTGAACCCGGTTGATACCTTTGGTTTATCAGCCATGTTTTTGTCATGCAAGTTTGTTCCGATTTGTCTTTTTTTTTTAGTTTTATTCTTTGTAGGCCAAATTAACTAATGCAATTGGGGTATACTGCTGTAGTTTTCTAAGATTGTAAAGATGCTTTTTTTTGTTTTTTGTTTTTCCTTTTACTACGAATCAGATGATAGACAAAAATCTAAATGAACTCAATTCAACGACTACATAAAATATTAAACAAGAAACTCATAATAATGTTGATGAGTACCGCAGTCATACGCGGAGGGAAAAAGAAAAAGAGTGAAAAGGAAAGATAAAATGCATTAAAAACAAAAAATTGGACATGTAAAAATAGATTTTTATTTAAATTTTCAGAAGGTTTATACACAAAATTTTAATAATTTAATATTAAAAATACTAATTTTCAAAATTTCAATACTATCTATCTTTTAGGTTGCGGCTTCATGTCTGCCAGCCCACTGACAATCCCCTCCCTCCCGTTCCCCCTCTCATTCTGATTTTTTTTTTAATAATTTTTTATAAATAAATTTAAATTTAAATTTAATTTTAAGTTTCTTTTTTTTCTCTCATTTTTTATTTATAAATTACTATTTTTTAATAATAATTTTCACATTTTAATTTATACTTTCTTTCTAATTTTTTTTATTTTTTTAACACTTCAATCTATATAATCTTTTTCTCATTGAATTTCTTATCTCCCAAATTATATACCCTCTCAAATTCTCAATTTTAGATTCTTATTCTCAATCGTGAAGTTTTTTTATTATCAAATTGTATAATCGTAAGTTATTACTTATTTACATTTATTTTCATATTTTATTCTATATTTACTAATTTATATTATGAGTTATAATATTTATTGTTATTTTAATATAGGAAATGAATGACCAAAAAAATATTCCTAATTTTCGTTACGTCAATAATAACATAATTATTAAAGACTATATGAATCTACCCAGGAATGATATATATGACACACACGATTATATATCGAGTACCACAACATCTCGATCAAAATGTAAGAAGAGTACTTCGTAAGTCTGAAATTGTTTTGAAGAAATATACAAACTACATGAAAATGGTAAAATGGTAAGATTTGTTATATGAAAAGTATATAAGAAAGTATTAATTACAAAATTGACGGGTTGTATTAGTCACTTCAAATGACATATGAATAAATGCATGCTTACACTTGGTCTATATATGTCTCAATCTAAAATTGATTTTCAACATGATGGTACAATATCTTCTTAGTCCTATGATGATGCAAGGACTAGAGAAAGCTTGGTTAGATTTATTATTATTTCTGATTTACTTATAAGTTTTGGTGAAGGTGAATATTTTGAAGATTTTATTAGAAATGTTTCAATCCACAATATAGTAAAAAAACTAGAAATACAATTAAAAATAATTTAGAATCATATTTTAAAAAATAATATGATGCTTTGAAATTAGAATTAGGGACACCTTAAATTAGTATTGCATTAATATCAGATATTTGGAGTGCTCGATTTATACAATATTATTTATCTATAATTACATATTATTTAGATTCTGAATGGGTACTAAATAACAAAAAAATCATAGGTTTTAGAGTAATTGAGCATGAACATAACGTTGCAAAGATGTCTAAGATAATTTTATAAGTTTTAAGTGAGTTTGATATAAAATAACATATAATATCAATTAACTTAGATAATATTTCTGCGAACACGAGAATTATAAATTTTTTATGATTCAAATTAGATGGCTATAATGGTGGAATATGCATTAATGTCGTGCATGTCATGTTATCAACCTCATAGTTAAAGAAGGTTTGAAATTGGTAAGTCAATAAATTGAAAAAATTAGAGAAGCATTACCTTGGTTAGGTAATTCAAGTTTGTATGTTTCTGTATTTACAAATTTTTGTATTTCGTTAATTAAGAAACCTAGAAAATTTTCTCTTGATATCGAAGTTAGATCAAATTCCACTTATTCTATGTTAAAGCATGCTCTTCCGTATAGTTATGAGATTAATTTATTTTATCATTAGAAAAAAACTAGCACTATATTGTTTGATAATGATTGAGATATTGTTAGAAAATTTACTAAATTTTTAAAAATTTTTATAACTCTACTGTACTTCTTTCTGGTGTTTATTATCATACTTCGCAGTTAGTTCTTCCAGAACTTCTTAAAATGGCCTCAAATTTTAGCAAATATGATAATGATATTCTTTTCAGATCTATTATAAATAAAATGAAAGTTTTTTTTTTTAAATTTTAAATATTGGTATGATATTTGTCTCTTGTATTCTTTAGGAGTCATTTTAGATCCAAAAATTAAGCTTGAGAATGATAAAATAATTCTTACTTTTTTTGGTGATAACTTAAAATTTGATTATACTATTCAAATTGCTAAAGGTTATGACAAGTTGCATCAAGTTTTTATTATTTATGAAAACAAGTACAGTGAATTGTGACCTCAACAACGAAAGTAAAAGCAAAGAAACGATATATTATTTTGGGAAGTACTCTCAAAGTCAAAGGGTTCCTTAAGTTCAAGTTATTGACAATATGGTCCAGTTTTGGAATTGTCGATGTCGTCGAGCACGCTCGGTAGGTCTAGTAGTACGTAATATGGTAAACTTTCAAAATGTCTTGGAGCTGATTGGGATGAAAAAGGGGATTTTAATATTTTGGAATAGTGGAAGGCCAACTTGTTCAGGTTTTTAATATTAGCCCAATTGGTATATGACGTCTTAACTATTCTGGTTTCAACAGTTTCTTCAGAAGCGGCTTTTAGCATAGGTGGGCTAATTATTATTTATTGAAGAACATCATTAACACCAGAGATGGTGAAATTATTAGTGTGCCTATGAGATTGGGAACATGCCACTAAAATATATCAACATCGCATGGAAAGTGAGGAGCTTTTGATTTTTTACACCTCGAATATGAAAATTCTAGTTCTAGATGATGTATGAGATTGTTCTAAATTTTAGAGAATTTGATTTGTGATTATACATTTGTAATTGTTTCTTTTTTTAAAGGCTTCTTTATAAGTTTCATTTTTTCCTCCTTAAGGCAAAGAAGTTTTTTATTTATTTTATTTTATTTTTATTTTTATGGAAACATATAAAAATTAATAATATGCAATGAAATCTTGTTTGGCCAAATATTATTTTTTAGAGTTTATTTATTTCTAATTTTAATTATTATCTATACTAACTTCTAAATTACTAAATAAAAACTCATAAATACTATTGTTGACTTGTTGTTACAGGTTAGTTACATCACTTACGTGTTATCATGTTATTAATGTTACAACAAAGTATTATGTAATGTGTTAAATTAATCATGTATTAGTATTTTTTTAATTACTTTAAAACTCAACTCTCACTTACTTAAAATTAAATTTAAATGAAAAGAAAAGTATGGTCAAGCCTATGGGCCTACAAGCCTTAATACGACACGACACATATACGGCCCATTTACTATGCACGTGCCATGCCATGACCTTGGCTTTGGGCAAGAGCATGGCACGACACATCATGACACAAATAGTGTGGTGCCCTAAATGTTCCGTGCCGTGCCGATACGGTTTGCCACCTCTATTATAAGGGTAGGAATATTAGTCATTTTTGTAACAAGAGCTAAGGTCTCCTCATAATTCATACCATACTATTGTGAAAATTTCTCAGCAACCAATTAAGCTTTGTACCTCTCAATAGATCCATCAGACATAGTCTTAATTCTATAAACCCAATGAGAACCAATTACTTTCTTATGATGTGGAAGAGGTACCATATCCCAGGTAGCCGTCTTTTGTAATCTAGAAAGTTTCTCGACCATTGGTTGCTGCTAAATAAGGATTAAGGACTAAAGACCAACCACATGGCATGTGTGAAAAGTATAATACCCATCAAGCCAATTGGATTTGATCCAATATGGTCATTTACTTATCAGAGTCAATCTTACCTTGTATAAGTTATCAACTGAACTAAATACATAGTATTTAAATGACCATGTTATCTATCATATTATTGTTATGTTGGAAATAATATTGTATACTTAATTGATTGTATAACATACTTGATAGATTCTTAGATCTTATATATGCATTTTGAACCGTGATAGCAATCATGCTTGTTGAGATTCAAGTAGCTTAGCGTCTAAGATCCAAAACAATTCATAGTCATAGGATTAGCATGATGAGATAATGCTGATTCCGAAAAGACTATTATATGTGCTATCATTTTTAAAAAAAGATTGATGTTCTCATGATCATCAGTATTTGAGAATATCAATGTATAGGCATGTAGGTGATTAGTAAAGACTTAATCATTAAACATGATCACTTGAAAAATCTCATTGGTAATTATATTAATTGTTATTGAGATTTATCTGGTAACTATTGTACTTGTGATTCTTAGACTTGAGATCACTACAGTATTTACGTACGAGATGTCATACTTTGAGATCATTCTATGTGACCCTAGATAATGTTTACTAAAGATGGAACTATTGAGCATGTGTCCTTATATAGAAAGTCTACTAAGTAATAAGATGTGATCCATCCTCTTGATTAGAAGAATAGTTCCATGAATGATGCACCTTTATGCAATAATGAAATCTTTACATAAAGTAGTATGAAATGAAAAGAGTCTCTATAAATTCATTGTATAGTTACATAAAGGCTCACATGATTCATAAGGATAGTTTGCTAGGGTTTTTAAGTTAAACCCAACCCTAGGACTAATTAGGACTATGACATAGATGGAAGGATTAATTTAGTACGGTAATAGTCATCATAGGTTCTTATTGAGGTTTCTCATACTTCTCATTACACGGGTGATACATAAGCTTTTCTAGAGGCCAATGTGCATCTGGTGGCTTAAGTTAATTGATCATGTAAGATGATCAAATTAATTATTTGGCTTAAAAAGAGTTTTACAGTTCAAACGATTCATTCATCAGAATGGATAAAACCCACTAGTCTTTGTGGGGCTCACCTATTGGCGCAGAGTACAACCTATCCGATCACACACCTAAAGAACCATATGATCTCGGTTGAAATCTAAATTGGAGAATTTGACTTGTTCTTAGAGAGCTTGATTTAAGAGTTAAATTATTAATTAGTTTAATTTATTAAGTCTCCATCACACCGCACTATTACTATAACTAAAGTGTGATTTATATTTAATCTGAAATTAACTAATTAAATAGAAGAATATTCAACTGACTATTTAAATATATTAAATGGAGATTAAATTTATTAGTCTCAACAGATACTTTTCGGGTTAAAAGAAAAAGACGATTGGCTATTTAACTGTTAACGAGCCAAACTAGGCTAATGGGCTAGGCCCAAATTAAGTCTTAATTTTATCGGGTAAAACAGGATATTTAATTTTTAACTAATGATCTTTAATTCTTTATGGTAAAAATCTGAAAGAAAACTGAACACATAATTAATTTTGAACGTCTTAGAGGCCCGCATGGGATGGGCCTAACGAAGGTACCTTATAAATACAAGGTACTTATCCCTAGGGTGCCTAATCTTGATAATTGCCGCCCACTTTGGGAGAGAAAGAGGAGAAGTGTTCTCACAACTCTTAAATCCATTTCTTCCTCTCCCAATCTCTAACTCATGTGTTGAGTTTGAGATTAGAAACCAACCCAAGATTATTGTTCATGTCTACTAGTGTTAGAGACCGGATAACAGCTTAAAACCCGAGAAGGAGGCGGCATTTACTGGCGGTACGGGTGCCAGATGGTGGTGGTTGAAAACCGTTCGATTTTGGAAGAGTTGGGGGCTAGGTATCCTGCATCTTCTTCCCTACGTCATGTCTTATTTTTTTATTCTAATTGTTCTTGGATTATAGTAATGGAAGCTTAATTTTCGGATGAACTTTATGTTCATATGCATTAACTCAGATCTTGGTGTAGCCTAGTTGAATCGAGAACCCGGAAGCTAAAAATTATAAATAGCACTTCCACTCCAGGTTCGAGGAGATTCATTGACGTACACTGTGGGCCATCAAATGGCCGACCATGCTCTTAGGGTCCATACTTTAAGTGAATAAGCCATTCACTTAAATTAATTACTATAACTAATTTTTAGTTAAAATATTAATTAAATTAAGAAGTATGTGTCACATATATCTCTATACATGTGACCAGCTATGTTGACTAATTTTGATTTTTCAATTAATTTATAATTAATTGATAAATTCCCAAACTTATCAAAAACATACCCTATCTGAATTTACCCAATTAATCTCATTAATCAATCAATTCATATAACCAATAAAAACTTAATTAGTCTAATTAACTAATTTGACTTCTTATATAGTAAATGATTAATTCTCAATTAACTGATGTAACATACTTAGTTGTATTAACAGTGTTGCATGACATCGAATTAACAAATTAATTTATTTTTATTATTTTTTATATACTCATCAATCTCATTATTGATATAATACGTCTTTCCCTCTAATTTATGAAAATACCCTTCAAGTTACTTTAACTCTATTTGTGTGTGACCAGTTAGGTTCTAAATCATGACCTTAGAATGAGATTCATGACTCATGATTTTATCTAATTCATTAATTAGACATGTTTAACCTTAAAACTATCTTTTAAAATAATTAGTTAAACTTAATCATCTCATGATTAAATTAAATTAAATCTTCCAAATCAATATTGACTTCTAGCAAAGTGTCAAAGTTACTTGTAAGTTGAGAAGTATACAATTTCTTCTGAAAGAGCATGTATGACTATTATCGTATTAATAATATTCATCCATCTAACAGACATACCGATTTGTCCTAGGACATGAATTACTCTTAAACTCTAATAGGCAAATCATATTAAGTGCAATGTGTTATTTTTTAAGACACATAGGCTATTACAGACGCATCATTAAAGACTTTGCGAAGCGCCGAACCCCGGAATGGAATCATTGCAGAAGAAAGGTATAACGGTTGGGGACCGGAACAGGATTAAGCCTTTAAGCATGCAGATGAGTGTTTGCTGTCAGCCCCAATCCTTCGGTTTCCGGATTGGAATAAGGAGTTCATGTTCATACTGACGCATCACTCTATGCCATTGAATGTATGTTGGCGCAGGAAGGGCCGCTTGATCACCCCATCTACTTTGCAAGTAGACGACTTTCCGCTTGGGAGTAATGGTACTTACTAACTCAAATTATTCTGCTTTTTCATTGGGAATGGTTCTTGTTTGTATATCATTATTCTATATTCTATCAAACTTCCCTGTTGTAGCTACTACACAACTTCTTATTTATGTGGGAGCTATAAATATTTTAATCATATTTGCCTGTAATGTTCATGAAGGGTTGAAAATATTCCAAGATGCTCATTTTTTGACCTTTGAGAGTGGAGTTACTTTATTGGTTTGTACAAGTATTTTTTTTTTCACTAATGACTACTATTCTAGATATGTCATGGTATGAGATTATTTGGATGACAAGCTCAAACCAGATTTGAGGATAAGATTTAATAAGCTAGTCAACATATTGAAATTCATTTATCAACAAATTTTTTTCTTCCATTTGAACTCATTTGGATAATTTTTTTAACTGCTTTGGATAGGTGTAATTGTCGTGGCTCGGTAGTAATAAATATCTCTCTATGTAATTGAGAAAATGGCTTTATGAAAAACTATATTTTCCAACCATACTATATATTGCAAAGATTTCTTTATTTCGTAGACGAGTATATTGTGTCATGGATCACATCTTGATCACTCGTAACCTTTATACCTGACACTCTATACCAAATGATTTACCCTACTATGATATTTTTTGTTAGAGTGTTTTAGGATAATATCAAAGTGTAAACCCCAACTATAAGATTACATGGCTATCTCAGGTCTGAGAATCACTAACACTTATTGTCATTATATAGACACTCATTAGCAATTAGTATAAATTCCATCGAGGTTTATCTAATGTCACATTTAGTGAACTTACTCTTTTAAGCACCTACATGCTTATCTAGATATTTTTCCAATATCAATGGTAAGAGATCAACCATTCGATTAAGAGGATAACACATGTAACTGTCTTTCCGAATTATCAATATCCTATCTCAATAATTCAATGACCATATATAATTCAGATTTTTAGACTTTAAACATTTTGGTTCTCAACCAGCATGATCGCTATCATGGATTAAGTGCATAACCTAACTTTCTATGACTTTATCATGATATATATTTGATTAATATATAATATTATTTCCAACATTTATAACAAGCATGATAAATATAAATGCCTTTATTGATGATAAAAATATCAAATAGATTAATCAATTACTAGTATTACTTATCAATAATTTTTTCTCTCTAAAGTCTATACACCCTATCGGGTCTAACCGATTGGTTTGATGAGCATATAAATCTCAATCTCCCACTTGCATTAAAGCCAATCAATTCTGAATCTATTTCCCATTTTATCAAGATTGCGATCAATTGTTTTTGGTAAAGTGCATTAGGGAATGAATCATTAATGTTATCATTTGTTTTGACTCACTCGATATTCAAATATCCTTTACTGACTATCTCTTAGATGAGATGGAACCGACGCAACACATTCTTGGATTTCTAATTAACCTTGGTTCATTTGCTTGTACAATTGCAATGTTTTTATCGTAGTATACAACTATAAGATTATCGATGCTATGGACTACCTCAAGTTTGGATATGAACTTATTCTTCCAATCATCTTCTTTTGTTGCCTCAGATGCCGCAATATATTCGGCCTCAGTGGTGGAATTATGATTGTTTTCTTCTTGGAAGTTTTACAACTTACTGCTCCTTCATTAAGTACAAAAATAAACCCTAAAATTGATTTATTGTAACAATCAAGCTCCCTTAGGATTATTATATGTAATTTATGATTATTTTTCTACTAAGAAAATTATTTTTCTTATATTATAGGAAAATAATATGATGAAGATGATTGGACTCCTTGAGAAATTGTCTGACCTTGGTTTCACAATGGATATCGAATTAAGTAGCGGCTTAATTCTCTAATCTCTTCATGAAGATTTCAACGGTTTGTCCGAATTTTCATATGAATAATCTGAACCCAACACTTAGTGAGTTATTAAAAATGATACAAGGGGCTAAACCATCCCTCAAGAAGAATGATAAACTCGTTCTTCTTATAGGTGCCTCTGCCTCCATGAAGAGGAAGTCAAGTACCAAGCTTACGAAGTGTGGAAAAGGCAAAGGCCCTAAAGTAAAGCGGGATGAGGGAAAGGATAAGAAAAAAGAAGGAAAGTGTTTCCATTATAATCAAGATGGATATTAGAAGAGGAACTGTAAGGAGTATCTTTCTTCAATAAAGAAACATAGTGATGTTTTAGGTATGTTCATTTTTTAGATTAATATTTCTTTTAACGATTTTTCTACTTTAGTATTAGATACCTGTTGTGGTTTTCACATTTGTACTAAAAGGAAGAACCTAAGAAGTAAGAATATTTTGAAGAAAGAGAAGTCTACCTATAAGCTGGAAATGGTGCAAGAGTTACGACATTAGTTATGGGGACTTTTATTTTATCCTTACCGTTACCTTAGAGTTAGAATTAAAGAATAATTATTTTGCACAAATTATTATACAAAATATTGTTTCCATTTCTACTCTTTATAGGGAAGATTTTATATAATATTTTTGGCATTTCGTTAAATGGCTTGCTACACGGAAATAGTTTCCTCAATAATAGTTTATATGTGCTAAATTACGGTGATAAAATATGCCTCAATATTGAATAGGTCAAAAAAGAAAGTTTGATATAGTTTGGCATTGTCGGTTGGGTTATGCCAATTAGACAAGAATCAATAAGTTTCATAGAGACGTATATTTAGATCATTTCGGAATCGAATCAATACCAACTTGTGATTCTTGTCTGCTAGGAAAAATGACGAAAACTTAATTTAGTGGAACATGAGAAAGAGCAACCGAACTATTGGATATTGATGTGTGCAACCTAATGTCAACTAATTCTCGAGTTAGTTATCCATACGTCATCATTTTTATTGATGATCTCTCAAGGTACAAATATGTGTACCTAATGAAACACAAATATGAATCTTTGGAGAAATTCAAGGAGTATAAGAAAGAAGTGAAGAAATAACTTGACAAGAGAACTAAGATGCTTCGATCTTATCGAGGCAGTGAATACTTGAGTAAAAATATGTTGACTATCTAAAAGAAAATGATATTATCTCTCAGAGGACTCCTTCTAGAACGCCACAACTAAATGGTTTCTTGAAAATGAGAAATTGAATTCTATTAGATATGGTTCGATTAATGATGATCTAATTCCATCGAATTCTATTAGTTATGCCCTTGAAAAGGCCACACACGTTCTGAATCGAATTCCATCTTAGTCTATTCCTTCTACACTATATGATATATGGAAAGGTATAAGTATATCATTTAACCATATTAAAATATGAGGATGGTTTACTTATGAAGAAGCATGAATCGTACAAATTAGATACAAAATACGAGAAGTGAATTTTTGTTTTTTGGAAATATTATTTTTATCATACTCAATAACAAATGGTGTTTATTTCTAAGACTTTGTCTTCTTGGAAAATGAATTTATTTCCAAAAGAAGTAGCGTAAGTAAGATAGAACTCAAATAAATTCAAGAACTACAATATGACACTTAGATTGAGAGTCTTATAAGAAGAAAGACTAATGACCTTGAAAGATATGGATTTCTAGTAGAAAATCCAAAGAGGGTTCGGTCATAAAAGATGACCTACGAGCTATACCAAGGCTATTAATATCCACAATTTTGAGAAATGACTTAAAGCCATGAAAGCCAAAATAGATTCCATGTACATCAAGGGGTAGTTCTTATTGGATGCAAATGGGTCTTCAAAAAGAAAACTAGGGCATATGAAAAATTTGAAACTTACAAAGCTAGACTTATGGCCAAATGCTATAGACAAAGAGAAGGCATCAATTACAATGAAACTTCTCTCCCATACCTATAACCAAATTCATTAGGATATTACTTGCAGTAGCTGCCTATTATGACTATGAACTATAGTAGATTGATGTGAAAACATTCCTGAATGGTAACTTTGAGGAAATGGTGTACATAATACAACTGGAAGGTTTCACAGACAAGGATTGATATGAAAATTAATTTATGGATTGATGTGAAAATTAATCTATGGATTGAAGCAATCATCTCAGAGCTGGAATATCCATTTTAATGATATAATCAAAACGTATGATTTTATCGAGAATTAGGATGATTCTTGTGTGTATAAGAAGGTTAGATGGAGTAAAATAGTATTCATAATAGTATATGTTGATGATATACTACTCATAAGGAATGATGTATCTATGTTACTGTCATTGAAATTGTGCTTATCAAAAAGTTTCTCCATGAAACATATGGGTGAAGCATCTTTTATCTTTGGGATAAACATATATAGAGATAGATCCAAACTATTGCTAGGGTTTACTCAATCAACGTACATAGATAAAATACTAAAGCAATTTAGTATGGAACATTCAAAGAGAGGATACTTGCCAATGTATCATGAAATCTCTCTTTCCAAATCAATGTCTACTAAGACAAAACAAGAAAGGGAAGAAATGGCTGATATTGCATATGCCTTGGTAATTAGTTCAGTCATGTATGCCATGCTATGTCTGAGACCGAATGTTGCCTATGCTCTAAATATTACGAGCAAATTTTAGGGTAATTCGGGAATAAGCCATTGAACTGTAAAAAATATGCTTAAGTACTACAGAAGAACTAAGGATATGTTCTTGATTTATAAAGGAAATGAATATATCTATATTTGGCGATTCTCATGTTAGTTTTCAAACACATCTGGCGAGAATAAATGCACAAACCCAAGTCTAACTGGGTATTTTGCAATCGCTACTAAACTATTGAATATTTTGAGACTTGAAGTCTCACCCACATATCTCGATCTCACAATGAGATGTCTAACTCGTAAATGAGATATTTCAAACTATTACCATTTATAAGATGTCACATCCATGTCTGTCAACTCAAGAACCGCCCTCTGCCATATTCGATGTTAAAGGACCCAATTCTAATAGTTTGAGTATGCTGTTAGTTCAGTATCGTTAGGATCCTAACAAAGTCTTTCCCTAATAAGTACAACATTGGTCAAATCCATCTAGGGTAGAGCAAACACCACACCTAAGTTTTGGTGGGCATGGATTACTTAATTGGTGGGATATCTCATTAAAAATGCCAATCAGATGGAAATGATCAATTTCATCAAAAAAGAAAATATTATCTTTCGTTTCGGCATGCCAAAAATGATAACCATCGATAACGTCACAACTTTTACCGGCATTCGAATGACTTAGTTTGCGGAAGAATACAAACTAAAGCTGTTAATCTCTACCCCATATTACGCTTAAGCTAATGGATAGGTTGAGTCAACTAATAAAGTTATAGTCAAACTGATTAAAAAAACAATATGTGATAACATGAGGTTGTGGCATGGTATGTTATGAATGACTCACTAGGCATGCCGAGTCGCCTAGAAGACCGGAACGTCAGTCACCCAATTCTCCCTAGTTTACGGCCTTTAGGCTGTTTTACCAATGGAATTACAAAATAAGGCCCTCAGAATCGCTTTACAGAATGATTTGAAATCCTCAAAATATACCGAGGTTATGTAAATTTATCTACAAAATTTAGAGGCCGATTGTCTATAAGCAATTAAGAATATGGGGGGTTGTTAGATGTCCTTAGCTGTCTTTACCCAACCTCTTGGGTGCGTTCCTCATCCATCGAATCAGTCTCCTACAAAATTCAAAAATCAGCATCAAGGAATAGACAATATGGAAACGAAAATTTAAAAGTACCCCCACGGTTATCGGAAAGGTAACCCGTTTGATTGAGAATCCACCATATCATTAGGATGATCACTAGTACCTGACAACATAGGAGTACTACGAAGGCTGACCTCAGATGCTGGGGCATCAACTGATGGAGTAGGTTTCGTGGTAGGAATGTATGGTCGAAATGTGAACAAAGCGTCGACCAAAGTCGGAGGATTATTAGAGGTAAGAGGCAACCTCTATTTCTTGAAGCTCTCAACTAATGTAACAAAATGCTGTCCTAAGTCGATTTCCCTCATATTAGTAAAATATTATGGACAAAGGACCAGTTAATTAAACAGAAACATACTACAAAGTGGGTGAGTGAATGGGAGGGGTCGATAACAAATGAAGCGGCTATTAAGGTAAAGCTACTTCATCTTCTTCATCCCCCCAAAAACCTCAACTGGAACAAGACGGCTAGGCTCTTTTCTCACTCATCTGGATGCACCCTGATCAATAGCGCGATTGGACCTTCGAGCTACACGACAATACAACATAAGTCATAGTGAATAAAGTTACATGAGAAAGAACATACAAAAAAGGGGTCAAGTTTAAATACCAGTCGTAATAGACTTCTAATGAAGAGTACGAGTCAGAATAGCCAGTCGAGCCGAAGGATCAATAGTCGAAGAAGGAATACCTTTTCCTCTCTCGATTTGGATAACTGAGTACCGATAGGACTACCAATACGTAGAATCAGATCTGCCAGAGAGAACCAACCGAAATAATGGCTAAATAGTCCAGTCCACTACTTTGAAAAGGTGACTGAAGTAGAGACCCCCACCGACCGTATCGAATCACCGTATAAAAAATTTGAAACCCTGGTTACAGAAGCAAGAGCGGATGCCTCAATATCGTCTAGCTCTATAAATAGACGTTTATCATTGAGGTCTTTATTAATCGAGAATGTCATAGGTAACGAGATGTGCTGGGAAGAAACCCAACCATCGGGCCACCATCATCAGAAAATAAAGCTTGAAGCTATGCTAGTAATTGATCACCCAAGGGCATATGAGGCCTGTCGGTAGGTCACGAGAAGCCAAGATTCAATTCCACATGTATCCGTCAGATTTGGAGACCCAAAACTAGTTAGAACACGCAACCTTAGATTAAAAAGAAGATAAGACTAGAGCCTTGTCCCCCATGGTCAAGGTAAAGAGACACTTGAGACACTAGTCGAATGATAACCCGTAACTCGAATAAATGAGTAAATCAAACCCATAAGTAATTTGGCAGGTGCCAACAGTAAACAAATCAGATAAAAAGCCTGAAAATGAGAGTACATCAAGAGGAGCAAGATCCAAAGTGCCCCTCTTGTCAACGCGAAGGGGGAAACCATCATGTTACTGCAACCCTAGTGTAGATGACTCAAAGAAAACTTGGCCAACCAGAAGTGACAACTTTTTGCTATAGCCATCACTAATGGAAGATACTCCTTGGCAGGAGCACAACTAGGTGCACAAAATAAAATTTTACCAATAAGCATTAAAATAAATGTGGCTTGATCATTTTTTATCAGAGCCACACTCCTAGTACCCCTATGGCGACATGAATTTCCTAAAGGATAGGCTCTTCCATCCGAAAGAAAAGGTAGGAAACTCCTAATAAAATAGATCAGCCCTAACCTCATCACGGTTAAGGGAAAGTCTAGCTAAAGTGGTGATATCAAATAAAGTGATGGTCTTATGTCCCGTTGGGAATGCAAAATAGTTATTTCTTAAACTAATCACGGCTAATAGAACACCTTGGTCATAAGCAAAAGTAAAGCGGATCATTTGAATTACCTCATAAATGCCGATCAACTCCCACCGGGTAAAATTGTGAAGTTAGGTGATCGATCCACATAACCTAATTGTCATCAATCAGACAAGGCGAACTCTTTGATCAAGTGGAACCCTAATAGGTCCGAGCAGTTGGATCACTTTCAAAGGAAAAGGGATTGCCAAAAGGAAACCTCTTCTAATCTAGTATAGAAGCTCCTGGCTATAAAACCATCCCAAAAATTAGGTGACCAGCTAGAACATATCAAACTATCAGGACTATTCTCTAGGTCGACCTGTTTCAACTCAAGAAAATCCTTCAAGGAGGAAGATGGAAAACCTATCAGAATTGGCTAATTTCGGAATCAAAAAAGTGTAAAGAGTGCTTAAAGAGATCAAATATTACCAAATATTACCTTAGGGATAAGAAAGAAGAAGTTTCTTGGTTTTGTTTTAAGCCTTTTTAAGAGAAAACAATGATGTAATGGGTAGCTCTGAATTTTCAAAAAACAAAAAGCCTTTTTAAGAGAAAACAATGATGTAATGGGTAGCTCTAAAATTCCAAAAAACAATCTTATGCAAGATGATGTGTAAACCAAATCGAAGAGCGAAAGCAACCGTTGGATTTGAAGTAATATGATTTGGCCAAAGATGTTAGACGAGATCGGCCAAGGACAAAAATGGTTGAAAAAAGAAACTACTTTTCCTAAAAGAGTGTCTAAACATCCCCCCCCCCCCAACCCATTTTTCAACCATGAACATTAATTGATTGAAAATAAAGGGGGCTTACAATGAAATTCAGCCGAATTGTATAGAGAAAGGCTAAGTTTGATTAGTTTGTCAAAAGCTGAACCACTTTTCCTCACGAGGTGAAGGAAAGCACACATTCATCCTTACTCTCAACAATACTAATAACTTTGGTCAAAACTTATAGAGAAAAGAGGGATTTTTGGCTGGATTTGGTGAAAAATGGGAGGGGAAAGTTAGAACGAATCTAGACTCAATATTGACCAAGTTTGGTGGAAATCAGAAGATCTAAAAGGTGGATGTGGGCTATGAAGATGGATTTGGTGCCTAAAAAGGGGGAAGTGAGATTTCGGCTTTGAATTTATTACGAGAGTGCTATTAAGAATTTGCCTATAAATGGTAGGCTTGGTGGAAGGTAGAAGGAATGAATGAACACTCGATCAAAACATACAGCAAAACACAACGCTTTGGAAAAATAGCTCTATCGGCTAGACCAACACTTGTTTATTTCTTTTGAATTTCTCTAGGAAGTATATTTTTATTTTCTTAAGATTTGTTATTAGGAATAATGAGTAGAGCATTGGGCTCTCATTTGAGCGATAGTCATAATCTATCGTTTACAGATAAGACACTTATGTCTCTTATTTTGTTTCTTAAAGTTCTATCATTTATCACTTCTTAGGAGTAGAAATAATTTATATTTAATTCTCCATTGTAGTGAAGGTGTGTAATTTGGATTTTACTGTGCTTAGTGTTCATAATTAATTAATATTTTCAAACCCTTATTTCCGTTATCAATATTTATTTTTATTTCATTTGATAACATTTAATTGAAATCTCTCATTACTAGATACGTTAAAAAAAAAGTAGGACTTAAATTAATATAAAATCTTTCACATTTTCGTCCTAGTAATTAGATTAATTTTATTAGCAATGGGCACTGCATTTAATTACATTCATTTTAATGTTGTTAGTGTAAAATTCACTTTAAATTTTATTTATTTATATTTATTACTAATTAGATATTTATTATCATACAATTATTAAGACCAAAGCTGATTATGCGGCGATGACATTTCCAACATTTCCAACATTTCCAACATTTCCAACATTTCCAACATTAATAGATATACACATAGCCAATTCAATCATATATACTGGAGTTAATGATTTATTATAATTTAATTTTAAAATTAAATATTCGATTGCTAAATATTTTGGATGTAGAATAAAATTTTATATTAGGGGATCTTAATTTCCCCTTGATACAATAGGAAAGTAATGGAAAATAATAACGCGGTGCATTAGTTAAGAGTTAGCGTTGACCGTCGACAAAGTCGGGTGGCACTTTTTGACAGGGAACAAAACTCTTTACAGTCATGAAAGAAACATGAACCTTAAGGGGGTAAAGGAAATTATAAAGAAAAATGAAAGAGATATGATAACATTACTTTTAGCGTGTAATTGCGGACCAAGAATATTTATAATTGAGGATTTGGTTCTTAAAGCAGTTAGTTGCGTTGAAGTTAAGTGCTTATGGGAACTGCTGTTTTATTCCATATTCTATTTATAGTCTAAGCAGTCTTATTCATTCGTATTCAATCACTTCCGCTTGTTCACTTTGCAAGTTTTTTTTCATCTTGTTCCTGCATTCAAATCCCTGATTTAGAAGACTCCTCTCACCCATTTTCTTTCCTTGTCTTTCTCACCTTCCAAACAGGAAAAACAAAAAAAAAAAATAATCATGACTCACCATAAACCATCGAATATCACAAAACCCACAACCTCGTTAGATCAATCAAAACTAGTTATACAATTACATCCAGAACATCCCACTCCACAGAACTCACAATCTCCACCACCGCCATACACAGCGGAGCACCTCCCAATCTCCACCACCACAAACAGAGCCCCGCCAAAAAAACTAACTCTAATCCCATTGATTTTCCTCATCTACTTTGAAGTAGCTGGAGGCCCTTACGGTGAAGAACCAGCAGTTAAAGCAGCTGGCCCATTACTAGCCATAATTGGCTTTCTAGTCTTCCCTTTCATTTGGTCTGTCCCAGAAGCTCTAATCACTGCAGAGCTCTCCACTTCTTTCCCCGGAAATGGCGGCTTCGTCATGTGGGCTGAACGGGCTTTCGGGCCTTTCTGGGGGTCCATAATGGGTTCATGGAAGTTCCTAAGTGGTGTCATCAACATTGCTGCTTTCCCTGTCCTTTGCACTGATTACATGAAGAAAATCTTCCCCCTTTTTTCTTCCGGTTGGCCTCGTTTTACTTCGATTTTCCTCTCCACTATTTTCCTATCCTTTCTCAATTACACTGGCCTCACTATAGTTGGCTATGCTGCTGTTTTATTGGCTGCCATTTCCCTCTTACCATTTTTGATCATGTCCTCGATTGCTATACCAAAAATAAAGCCTCATAGATGGGCCAGTTTGGGCCAAAGTGGAGTCAAGAAGGATTGGAATTTATTCTTCAACACCCTTTTTTGGAACTTGAATTTCTGGGATAATGTTAGTACTTTAGCTGGCGAAGTAGACAACCCTCAAAAAACTTTCCCTGCTGCTCTTTTTTTCTCTGTCATTTTCACTTGTGTTTCTTACTTGATCCCCCTTTTGGCCGTGACTGGTGCTGTGTCCGTCGATCAAAATGAGTGGGAGGCTGGATTTCATGCACAAGCGGCCGAAATTCTTGGCGGGAAATGGCTAAAAATTTTGATGGAGATTGGTGCTGTTTTATCGGCTATCGGGCTTTTTGAGGCACAATTAAGTAGCAGTGCTTTTCAGCTTCTGGGTATGGCCGAAATTGGAATTTTACCCGAATTTTTCAGTGTGAGATCGAAAAGGTTCAATACTCCATGGCTCGGGATTCTTGTCTCAATGGTGATTTCGCTCGGGGTTTCTTACATGAACCTTACGGACATAATTTCAGCCGCAAATTTCTTGTATGGTTTGGGGATGTTGTTGGAATTTTCGGCTTTTGTTTGGCTCCGGAAGAAGTTTCCGACCATTAAAAGACCATATAGGGTGCCTTTGAAGATTCCAGGTTTGGTCGTTATGTGTTTGATTCCTTCCGCGTTTCTGGTGGTGATTATGGTTGTGGGTACTGTCAAAGTGTATTTGATTAGTGCGGCTATGACTGTGGGTGGGATTGGGTGGTACTTTTTTATCAAGTTTTGTAAGGCTAAGAAGTTGTTTAAGTTTAGTAAAGGAGGCAATGGTGTTGAAATTGAGGTTCAAGGATGAGAGCGAAGTACAATTTTTCTTTATTTGTGGAGTTAATTCGTATGAAAGAAAGATGTGAGGTTGAAATCATATATTTTTTTTTGGTTCAATTGTAGACTATATGGTAGATGCTTGTCAGAACTCAAAAATTAGTGAATATTTGCAGTATTTAGTAATGATCAATATTTGATATTTTATTATTTATTATTATTATTATCAAAGCTTACGTGAAGGTGCACACTATTAGTTGATTCTATGTATTATGTACAAGGTGATTGTCAAGTAACATTTGGCAAGGTGTTGGTAGAGTATCGGTTTCTGGTTCTTTAAAACCCTTTATTAGTATTGATGTAAAATTATCATTTTAATAAATACAGATGATATGAAAAAATACTTAAAAATAAAAAATAAAATCAGGTAAGACAAAGAGGAAATATGTTAAAGTAGGCCACAAAATCGGCACTCGCCCCCTTGGACCGGTTGGCCAAGGGGTGGCCAACCATCCTTTGTTGGATTCAATAATATTCTAACAAATTCGGAAAATACTTTTACTAAGCCTAAGGACATCTCATAAAGTGAAGGGTTTCTCCACAAAGAAGAAAGAAAGTTTAACTGATTCAAAGGGGTTTTCAGCCAATCAAAAGGTCAGTTCGCAAAGGGTCGCTTTGTGATTTATTCAAAGTGATTTCCATCAAAATAGCCATTTTTATTGGTGAAAGGAAGAAATTCGAATTTTAAAGAAGATTTTTCCAGCAATAGAAACCTTACCGACCAAGCAAAGAGACTTACTCGCTCAAGTATCCTATGCCTATGATTAGATCTCATGTTTATGTAATTCATCGAGTATTCCTAATACTCAAACCCTCGACTCACCATAAAAAATTTATAATCCTATTTCTAATTTGTTGTTTAATAGACTTCATATCCAACACTAGTGTAATTTGTTAAGTATTTTATCATGCATCTTTCACCTTGTAATTCAAATCAGATTAATTTTATTACCGTATATGTCTTTAATTTAAGGAAATGATGATATTATATTTTTTTTATTTAATTAATACATCTTTATCTTTCATTTAATTTATGTACATTTTATCTTTATGTATTTAATTTATCCGAACTTTATTTAATTACAATTTAAATTACAATTCTTTCATCTTTGACGTATCCTTATTTATGACATGCTTGGACTCTACACTTTCTGTTGGGATAGAATGATTGCATTTTGCAATACAAATTCCTCATTCGTCGTGCGTTTCTAGAATTTACACATCAACAAATTGGTAGAACTGATGGGACCTAGCACGATGATGTCTAACCGCCGGTTGCGAAGCCATAGCCTCGACAAACATCAAGTTGATGGTGATCTACTAGAACCCTCAAATGCATAGCCACCGGTTGCTATTCCACTTGAGGAGCAAGACACGGTCGAAAAGGAGGTGAATTTGACGGAGATGAGCCAACTCCTGGTGGAATCAGCTAATAAGGACAACTTCACCCCACGTTCATCTAGCATTCTGTCGGCTTAGGTTGTTTATCATGGAAGCCCAAGCCAGCATGGGTCTAATGTCTTGATGGTCCGACTATTCGAGAGAATGGACAAATCATATGCTCAGACGACTCATAATTCAGCCCGTTTGGCCGAATACCTTGACATTCTATGGAGGAAACTCATTAACTTCTAAGCGTTGTAGAGGGAAGGTTGAAACCCCCCACGTTGTACGGCATAATGGCAACATGGCCAGAAATTAGTCAATGACTAATAGGCCACCAGTTGTATTGCCCCACTAGCTGTAGACTTGCCAATGGCCAACGAACCACCTCAACCGGCAGTTATGCCACCTCCAGCTTTCGGACCCCACCAAGAGACTAAAGGAGCAGCCAACCCGCAATTGCCACATCAGCCCAATTATAAGACTAGGCATGGTAAAGAACAGGTAAAGACTAGGCATGATTAATCAAAAGGTTGGTAAGCCGCAAATGGACATCCCATACTATCCACCCAGGCGACCCCTCAGCCGCTGAGATAGGCTATTCTTGTGTAGCCGATGGTCGAGCGAGATCAACTATATAATATTATACAAGATATCTACGGCTCTGCTTTCAATAGCCGCCTCGGCCAATGTAACATAAGCTATATCACGATGAGATCGACTCAAATCAGTTAAAGTGTAGAGCACATCGGTTGCTTTGCCATTCAGTATGCCGAGGTCGCTGAAACTAATAGGCTAGGGCTCCGACTATTCACCAACTCCTTAATCGGGAAGACTTTCGCCTAGTATACTAGGTTACGCCTAAATCAATAAGGACTTAGTAGGATATGGAGCAATAGAATTATCTAAGTGTCATGTTTAGTGCCCCTAGTCTCTACTAACACCATTAGCCGTGAGATTTGTCACCCTAACATTTAGGTGATGAACTACATGATTCTCTATTCGGATCAATCGATGTCCATATTGGAAATCGACGGTTCACAACCATGCAGCGGAAGCGAACAATCGGTCCTAGTGTATTAAAAAAAAATTCTAAAAATGTTTTTGCGATCTTTTATATACATATAAATTAATCTGCATCTATATGAAGAGGTCATATCTTTACCTTACGCGAATCGATCGTTGAGACTCACACTACAATCTTCTAAGTCAATCCTCAACATAAGAGGACGTGTGTAGGTACGTAGAGATGACAATGTTTTCTTTATATTTTTCTCTCAGAAAATCTCTACTAGAAAAAACCTCTAGAATAAAAAGGTCTATAATTTAATTAGGATGAGATGTATTTATATAACTCTACTAGAAGTTTTGATTAATTTAAACTCTTTAAATTAATTGAATTAATAATTCAAAGATGCTCATTAAATGATATTTTTGATTTGATTAAATCTTTTCAAATCCTATTTCAAATAGAGTTTTAATCTATTTTAAATCATATCATCATTTTGATGATATATTTGATAAGATTAAATCTAATAAAATCCTATCATATCATCTTTTGATGATATGTTTGATTTAGTCAAACCTATTTAAATTTTATTTAAAATAGAATCTCATATATTTCAAATCTTATTTAAATTTTAAATTAGTTTCTTAAACTAATATAAATTTAACTTTTCTTAATTTTAATATTAAATCAATATCTCATATCAATTTAATTTATATACATAATATATTCAATTCAAAATCAAATATATTAATATTTAATTCATTAATTCCGAATTTCACATTTAAATACATCTTTTAATTCTTAATTAAATAATTAATAGCAATTATCTCATAATTACGAATTTGCCCAATAAAACTATTTTCTTGCGAAGAAGTCCTTTTCAACCTTTGTGATTATTACCCTATACAATGTCTTATAGAGGCGACCTGGAGATCATAGACCCATAATTCCACGCTCCAATAAATTTGGTTATTGATCAAACTCTTTAATCTAATAAATCTAATTTATTAATCCCAATATTATTCTACTAAAAATATGAGATTGCACTCTTGCCATTATAGAACATATTTACTGAGTTAATCTCTAGTAGTCCATTGATATAATCATTTCATGCATTCAATCCTTCAAAAATTGATTCATAATTAGAACTGGTCAAAACTACCGTTTTACCCCTCTAATTATCTATTTATCCTTCAATGGAGAAGGTTTGGATTCCATATCTGTAAATCATGCTCTTAGCCACTTATCCCGATGAATCTCCAAAACAAAAGTCTTTTGCCTGATTATACTAACAGATCGTGATGATTGAATCAAAAGATCCAATTGATATGAACATGAGTTAATGACTACTCAGGATTTACCTAATTCTACCGCAGTCAGCTAGAAGTGACAATGACCGATTTATCTCGATTGTCCCAATGAACTAGTGACTTGATCAAGGCATTCTTATCCCGGTTCAAGCAGTTAAGGAAGTAAAGTTCATCAAACTAGCCATCAATGGGATGAACATCGAACTCCAGAAGAAGTTTGAAGAGATGAAATTCTGAGACTTCTTTTGGTTGTCCACTAAGGGGGCTAGATACGAAGGGCTGCTAACAGAAGAGGTATTTGAGAAAAGGCCGTCAAATGGAGCTTATTACTAAGAACCCAGCTATGACTTAGACATTTTTTAAGTAATCAGTGACATAGTCACACTTCTCGCTCCCAACAAGTCTATGAGCTAGGAGACGGTCAGGAGATATCCTCACGAGAAAGATAAAGTCTACTCTTTCGACCCGAACAAAGCGAGTGAAATCTTTGATATTTTGTTACAGAATAAGAAGTTGAAGATTCCACTTGACCACAAACTGCCCTCGGCCAATGAGGTACGAGATAAGTATTAATGCAAATACCATAATTCTTATTATAATCAGATGAACGATTTCCTCGTATTCAAATAGTGTATCTAAGAAAGAATCGATAAATGACTCCTGAGTTTTGGAGAGCCACCGATCATTTGAGTCGAGTCCAATCCTTTCCCTGCTACAATTAATGATGTTGTAGCCAATCTAAGGCCTTTTCTTGGTAGAATGACGGGATGGGTTGGTCATTGCCGACTGCCTGCCAATCGTTCGAAGCCTGTTCTGGTCAACATGCAAAGCAGTACTGCAACTCCCAACTAAAAGCCACACCAGGTCAGTATAACTGTTGATCAGCCGAGTCATCCACCAGATTAGCCGCCCGGGAAACCCTGACTTTTAGGTCACTTTCCAAAAATCTCGATTGTTTGATGCTCTAGGAATTGATTCATCGAGCAATCGAGATAAAGAAATAGAGACTTTGAGTTCACTATCCTAAAATATGGATTGTTGGATGGCTATAAGAATTGAGGCATTGAGCAAATTTTGGGACAAAGATGTTAAGGTCATTGTCCTAAAGTCTTGATTGCTTGATGGCTCTGGAAATTGAGGTATCGAGCAATCAAGATTTTGAATAGAGGCTTTGAGGTCATTATTCTAAAATCTCAATAGCTTTAGGAGTTGAGCCATCAAGTAAGCGAGATTAAGAGACAGAGACTTTGAGCTCATTTTCCTAAGCTTTAGATTAAAAGATGAAAGGTTCAAATGTTATGGTTTAAGATGGAATGTTTGAATATTAAGGTTTGATGGAAATGTCTAAACTTAAGGTTTAAAGATGAAATGTTCAACTTTTGTGGTTCAAGATGAAATGTTTATACATTATAGTTTGATGTAAAGGTCTAAACTTTAGGTTCAAATATAAAAGGTTCAATCTTTATAGTTAAAGATAGAATGTTTATACATTAAGGTTTGATGGAAAAATCTAAACTTTATGTTCAACCTTTATGGTTCAAGATGGAATATTTAAACATTAGGATCTGATGGAAATGTCTAAACTTTAGATTCAAAGATGAAAGGTTCAACCTTTATGGTTCAAGATGAAATGTTTATACATTAGGGTTTGATGGAAATGTCTAAACTTTAGATTCAGAGATGAAATGTTCAACATTTTTTGTCCAAGATCAAAAGTTTAAACATTAGGGTTTGATAGAAAGGTATAAACTTTAAGTTCAAAGATGAAAGATTCAACCTTTATGGTTCAACATGGAATATTTATAAATTAGGTTTGATGGAAAGATCTAAACTTTAGGTTCAAAGATGAAAGGTTCAATTTTTATGGTTTAAGATGAAATATTTAAACATTATGGTTTGATAGAACGGTATAAACTTTAGGTTCAAAGATGAAATGGTATAAACTTTAGATTTCAAGATGAAATGTTCAACCTTTATTGTTTAAGAGGGAATGTTTATAAATTAGGGTTTGATGGAAAGGTCTAATCTTTAGGTTCAAAGATTAAAGGTTCAACTTATGGTTTAAGATGAAATGTTTAAACATTAGAGTTTGATAAAAATGTCTAAACTTTTGATTCATGGTTTAAGATGGAATGTTTATATATTAGTGTTTAGTGGAAAGGTCTAAACTTTAGGTTCAAAGATGAAAAGGTCAACCCTTATAGTTCAAGATGAAATGTTTAAACATTAGAATTTGATAAAAAGGTCTATGTCCTAAAATCTTAATTGTTTGATGGCTCCTCTTTCAATAGCGCCATCGAGCAATCGATATTATGAAACAGAGACTTTGAAGTTTATGTCCACTTTACCTGATTGGTCGATGGCTATTAAAAGAGGACCTATGAGCAATCAAGATTTAAGGATAGTGACTTCAATGTCTCTGTCAACTTTACCTGGTTGTTCAATGAATTCTCTGTTAGGACCTCTTGACACCTTCAAGTCTATGTCCAACAAAAACTCATTCAAAAACCACAACCGCATTCAATAACCCCAACCACATTCAACAACCACAAACACAACCATTCACTCAACAACCAAACTAGTCTATGCTCATCATTCAATAACCACAAAATAGTTTATGATCATCATTATCAACAAATATCATTTCATTACAATATCTAATCGATAAAATAAAATATATAAATACATTATCAACAACCAGTCTATGCCTCATCATTATCCACTACATTATCAACTAACAAATGTCTAAATATCATTGATAAATGGAAGTGGCTATCTAGGATAGCGAGCAGAATAGTCCTATATTCGCATCATTAATCAGATGTAGATCAATACCCATTATTCTACAATCCCTGGGGGCCTCTATACTATTTTTAGGCAAGTCTTTCATCACATCCACTTTGAATGGCTCAATGTGAACTCCGATCGGATAATCTGAAGTAAATACGAAAGCATTGTGCACATTGGTTTACACATCGTCATGAATTTACCAACCAAACTATTTTTGGATGATAGATTGTGCAAAATAATTATCATCCTCTGTAGTATGTCAACAACTAATGCCTCTAAATTCTAGTTTGGATATTTAAAAGGCATGTATAGCCGCTCGACAAGCATTCATCTGCATTCTCCAGTAGGCTTCTCTCCGACCACATACCTAGAGAGTAAAGTGTTGAATCCAAATTCATGTCCTTCACATGCCATCTTGGTCAATTTCTTGAATGTGTCATCCCAATAAATTGCCACATTTTATGTGAAAACATAATCAATGAAGGCAGAGTCCTGGCTGAGCATGTCGTTAAAATTTTCTTATCTCATCCTTAGCAACTGCATGAATGCATCCACGTGACAGAATAAATAAATTTTAGAGTAAGGCACAAATAGTTGATATGAAATCATTTAAATCTTTTTTTTTTTAAACAATTTCACAACTTACATCGCTTGAAAACCACTTTCAAGGAGGATTATGTCTTCAACCTATTTTTGATCTAGTTTGTGACAACCGAATCCAATGACATGCATCTTGTTAGGAAAAGGGAACACATGAGTACTTTCTAAACATACCAAAAAAACATATTTCAATCTTAGTAAATGAATAAACGTAGAAAAATAAGTACTTACTTGTTAACTTCTTTTTTAGCCATCCACCTCGTCATCGCTTGATAGTTATCCAATTTTGGCTTTAGAAGTGCTTTCGCCTTTAATGTTTGTCCCTTCATATATACCATTCTCTTCGATGGGTCAATGTATGGAGACGATACGACAACAGATGGATGCTTCATCCTTTTATCCTACCCACCCTCAATTTTTCCCATTCTTTAACGAATATCTCTATTACCGGGGTGGGGGGGGCGGGCTTAAGTATGGCTTCACTACCTCGTCAGTACACCGGGGGTCCTACTCTTCATTTATCGTGTCCAAGGAAACCCAAACCACAACATATAACTCGGAATCATCACCCAATGACTTAGTGAGTGCCAGTATGAGGTTATGGCGACTCACAAACGATCGGGGATGACTGTTCTTCAAGTGACGATGTTCCACGGGCCGTGGGGGATGGTTGTGACATGTCAAGAGGCAATGTGTCATGGGCGGTAGGGGATAGCTGTGGTATGTCAAAAGGCGGTGTCTCACGGGCCATAGAGTAAATAAATGTAAAGGACGAGGTGCTCAGTGGGCATAGTGGTGCGTAATTAGACGTCAAATACTTTTTGTTTATCTTGAAGCCTATATCTCTCAACATTTTCTCCATCTTTCGCATCCTATTATGCAGGTTATTATGGAGGTATCCAAATAGTTTTGTAACATTTCCCTCTAAGTCGATGGTTTCTTTGCATATCTCAGGGCGTAATCCATTTTCAAAAAATAAACCTCAGACATATGGATCAAAGCGAACTACTAAGATCAATGACTAGACGTTATATATCCTAAGCTCACACTTTCATGGTTAACAAATTAGCACAAACTAAACTTTAAGAGGCACAACTGAAAGGATTCTAGAAGTGACTGGAAAGCCAAGTCATTCAATAGCTCATAGTCCATTCCAAAGCCAAGTCATTCAATCATCTTAAGGACATGATCTCCAACAATAGTTCCCTCGACCTCTTCATACGAAACAATTCCTTCGAGGTGTTATACCTTTTGGTACGACTATCTTCGCCCTTGATCACATCTAGGTTGTCGATAATCTCGATGGCAAGCATCTTTTTGTATTGCCTTTAAAGCTCATTCAACATAGATGCAAGCATGATGCATTGCCCCTCATCGTCTTGGAGCAACCATTTATCCCAAGTGACTTTCTCTTTAACACTAGCCTTTTCCTCGGGAATAATGATGACCATTTAGGTAAGAACCTTAGAAAGCTTTTCATGTTTGAGAACTATTCTCAATTGCCTTTGCTAATCTCTATAGTTAGCTCCAACTTAACTTATTTTGTTCTAACGAATTATTCGTCATGTTTGTTATTTTAAAAGAATAAATAAAAACAATGCATAAGTAATCTAGTAAACTACACCAACAATCCAAAATCAAGAGATTGTTTAATTTTGGATATGCTCACACTATTTTATTACAATTCACTTTTACCCTTTTAAGTGAATCGAGAAAACTTCATTTTTTTCTAGTGGGTAAAGGACCCCTATATTGAGTGTTAAGGTCTCACATGTCTATAACCAACCCACTAAATATATAAGGTAATGAAATTTTGTAGTTGGATCTCATGCAACTCTTTTACTGTCTCTAATAGAACATGGTCTCACATATCCGTAGCCAACCATTACCACTAGTTAACCTTAACCCAAAATGTTCTGTGACATAACAAGTATTCGAATCAGTTCCTTATGTGCCCATTGTCGAACTGTTGGAAAATTGCGATCACAAGCATCTCATGCTATCATTGCATCTTTTACAATATGTTAACTATATAACTTACATATTAATAAATCATTAACCCCTATGTCTATAGCCGATTAAATGAAATATTAATATCGAATTAAGAGTAATGTTTTGGAAGGCACCATATAAGACTTTCTTATATAGTTTACAAGTTTAATATAATCATAGAAGGGTTTTATTTTTAATGGTCTCATCAATGCATGTATGCACGATTCTAATTCTTTTCAATGTAATGAGAAAATACATATGAAACATTCAAGCATATGTCATCACAATCATGCATATTCTCATTAATCTATTAAATGCGATTTGTGTGTCATGTGATATTTGGCCCTATATTACAATTTAATTTCAAAATTTTATTTGTTTGATTAACTCTTAATCAACAAAATTCAAGATTGATTTGAATAATTAACTCTTGAAAAAAAATGGATTATGAGTATAATAATGCAACTTTTTTATTAGATGTCTCCTTAACCCTTTAAGGACATATCTAGACTTTCTTAAGAAAGTCCAATTCTTTATTATGATATTGTTCTTAACACTTTAAGAACAATATCTTTAAAGATGCAAACTTTCTTAAGATTCAATAATTTTCAATATTTTAAGGATATCAACAAAATTATTAGTTTTCTTAAACCTTGAACACTTTCAATATTTCAAGAAATAATCCATACTTGTTAGAAATATCTTATTTTAAATTACAACTCTTACTAATTCAAGAGAATGACAATCTATAAGTTCTTATAATTTGAAGAACTTCTTTTGACAAATTATAAATGCTTATAATGAATTAATTCTCGAATCCGATCATAAAGCATTCAAGACATTTTTAGTACTCATAAAAATTTGAATCTTACATCATATATGTCACATTTAATTTTAAATTAAAAAATACTTAAATGCTTATTAATTGGACCAAATAATTGATTAACTGTAAATTTAATATCTTACAACTTTTGTAGTATATTAAATTCAACCAAATCATTATAAATGCATATGACCCAAACTTAAACTCCCAAAATATTCTGGACACTCTGGAATTTTTTGTAATTTAATGTTCCAATAATTTATCAAACTTCCAAAGCTGAACAAGACCCATTTTTTAAAATCAGACTTCTTAGCCATTAACTTCTGGGCAAGTTGGACCCATTTTTACCCAAGAGGGGATTCGGCCTCACCATCACAACAGCTGCCCATGGGTAGCGACGGCCTATTGCATGCCTGCTAGCCAACAACGGTGCATGAACCGGCTAGCCATCGCCCATGCTGACGGTTGTGGCGGGCCGACTCACCCAAGTGTACAAAATGTTCCCCTTTTCATTTTTGGGTTCAAAAATATAAAAATCAAACTCGAAACTCAATTTTGGGTTATACTTCTGAAATTCCAGCAACTTTATTTTTCACCAAAAACACATAAACAATGCCAAAAATCACATTTTTCACATTCAAGCATTTCATAGATTCTACCTAGAATTTTGGCATACTAGCCAAGGCTTTGATACCCCCCCCCCCCCCCCCCCCCGATAAGTCAATGGTTTCTTTGCACATCTCGGTGCATAATCCATTTTCAAAAAATGGACCAGAGACATCCAAACCTAAACAAACTACCATGATCAAATGCTAGATGCTATGTATCACATACATTCAGAATCCTAGGTATTTTAAAATTTCTAATCTAACAACTTAGACAATGAATCCAAAAATAAAAAGGGGAGAAGGAGATTTATACATATCCACAACCTCCTCCAAGTTCCAAATGAAACTTCACCCAAATCCCCTTTGGCACCTTGGGACCGCCGCCGCCGCTTGTGTCATGTCATCACCGTCACCTAATCACTATCCTAGATCCACACGGTCGACAACTCGAGTAAAGGATTCAAGGCTAGTTGATTCAACATTTGAATCAACTAGCTTGGAGAGTAGGAAAAGATGGAGAACAAAAGTGGTTTCTCTCTATTCTCTTTGACATGGGCAGCAAACAATGAGATAGATGGAACCTTAGGGTTTTGTGCCCTTGTATAAGGGGGACATCCTTTTGGGCCTCTAAGGTCCGGTTAATCTAATTAATTATTAAAATAATTATTATTTTAATTATTATTTCTGAGAAATTAAAATAATATTTAATTCAAAAATTAATATATAATTTTACACAGTAAAATATCACTTCAATTTTGGGCCTTGCAAATAAGTCTCTTTAGGCCCATTAACACTTTATGACTTTATAATGATTAAATCTCCATTTAATAAAATTATCTTAGGCAAAATAATATTTTTTTACTTAATTATTTAATTTCTAATTAATTCTAAATCACACTTTGATTATATTAGCAGTACGATGTGACTTAGACTTAACACATTAAACTAATTCATGATTTAACTCATTAAATCAAATTCAAAATGAACGTGCTGAAATTCTCCATTTTAGAGTCCAACTTTGATCAGATTAACATTTATGTGTGTAACTGGATATGTTCTACTTTTCCACATTAGGTGGGCCCCACAATGACTTGTGAATTTTATCCATTCTTTACGAATAGACCATTTGACTTTGTAAATATTTTTAAAAACTAACAGTCAACAAAATTATATTCTATGATTATGTTGACTTAAACCATCATATTCACAGTGGCCTATAGTAAGGCATATGGGTCACCCGTGTAGTGAGAAGTACGAGAAATTTCCACAAGAACCATAAATGACTAGTACCATACCAGATTGACCTTCCATCTATTTGTGTTTCCATAAAGTCTTGGGTATGGTTTGACTATTAAACCTTTTTAGACTTTCTTTACGAATGTCATAAACTCTTATGCAGTTAAACAATGGATTTATAGAAAACTCTTTTTCAAATCATACTACTTTACGTAAAAATTATCTTTTGCATAAGTTATATGATTCATAGAAACATTCCCTCTCATATAGAGGTGATTGATCTTATTTTATCACCCAACAGACTACTCATACTCAAACATATGCAAATGGTTCTACCTGCTAGTGGCCGTTGGATAAGACCATGTGGAGTGATATCAAAACGTGATATCTCATATGTCAGTATTGAGGTGATCTTGGGTCTGAGCATAACAAGTACAATAGTTACCGATAAAATTCATTAACAGTTAATATCATTACCATTGAGTTTTATTAAGTAATCACGTTCAATGATTAGGTCTCTACAATCACTTACATGTCTTTCCCGATGTTCCCCAACACTGATGAACATGAGATCATCACTCTTCTTTTTGAAAAGGATAGCGCATATAATAGTCTCTCTGGATTGTCATTATCTCTATCATGACAATCCTATAACTATGAACAATTTTGGATTTCAGACTTAACTAACTTAGATCTTATCCTTCCATGATCTACATCATGAATCTGTATATTTGAGAATCGGGAATATGTGAAGTATGCAAGTAATTTATATATGTAAGCAAGTTATTATTTCCATCCTAATAATAGCATAACATTTTATGTGTATGATCTAATTCAATGCTATGCAATCAATTATGTTGATGATTTATACAGTTTAAGATTGATTTTCAAAAGTGTATAACTCGATTGGGTTATACATGATTGACTTGACATGCATACACTTTCATTCCCATCATCCTATCCTCAAAAGCCATCATACACCCTTGAGACTACCAATCTTCTTTCTCTTCATATTGTCTTGGTCCCCGATGGCATCCTCTTCTTTTCCTTTTTCTTCTTCGTCATCCTCTTCTTCTTCTTCTTCTTCTTCTTTGACTGGCTATTCTAGTTCAACGTAAAGTTCATGAACTTCTTCCTCCAATTCTCTCATCAACTACTTCATCTTTCTCATCCGTAAATTGTTACAAATTCTTCAAATAATATTGAGTTTCTTCTTTATAGGAAGCTTTCAATATTCCATGGACGAGGAGTTGAATTACAAGAAAATCAAACTAAAATTAATTAAATAATTTTTATGATCTTAAAACATATAAAATAATTTAAGACACTTACGCCTTCCATATTTAACCACGATTCGACATTTTCATGTGTTTCCACATGCGCCTCTATGAACTTCCAATTCAAAATCCAGGGCATCAAATTCTCCTGCACCCGTCTCCTAGTTTTCAAACGAATTGATTCGTAAGCCCATACCTACATAGTTAGCTGATTATCAAAAGCCAAACTTCAAGAGGCATAAAAAAGAAATACAAATGCTAGAAAAATAAAGTAACTAACCTGTAATGTAAGTGGAAACCCTACCAACGTATATGTTTCTCTTCACCTTCTATCCATTTTTTATTTATGGTGGCATTGGCCACTATATCATTTCTAATGAATCGATTGTTTTCTCGAAAGAAGCTCTAACCCAAAGGTACGCATTAAATCTTGTCAGATTAGTTGCTATGGACAACGTAAATGGCTTTATATTATTCTTCCCCTCTTGAGCCACAATGACGGACTCTACGAAGTACACAAGAGCCATGTTGATGATATCGTTATCTTTGTTACTCCAAGTTCTAACCCTTCTTCCTAGCTTATCATTTGTGACTAGATTCCCATCAAAGTACTTATTTAATAGCCATTTGTCTTTTCCCAACCACTTAGTCACACTGTCCTCATAATACTCGTGACACTTCAATCCTATCTCTAAAGAAAACTCTCTCATTCCGAACCACATAGGCTTGTCGTCGACCAAAAACTATATCTCATTTTCTTCTCATAGTTAGCCAGGCAGAAAATGAAGGAGTTAAGGAGCTTACTAGAGTTGTTGAGTTTCGGATCCAAATCGAGGAAGTGTCCCAAACATGTAGTCCTAAGAACCTCAAATTGTTTCATTGTGAGCCTTTCCTTTATATCGGCAATAACAACTTTTTGCTTTAAAATCATGGAGATGTAGACTTTGTAAAACAAATCTTTTATAAGGACATAACACAGTGCAACTTCTTTCACCTAAAATTAAACACAAATAGATAACAACTAAGATCAACAAGAAACGCTTATAAGCTAAACAAAAAAAAAATGAAAAAGTTAAACTATGGAATTGATTCTTTATTGCTCGATGGGGTAGTCTTAAGAGATATTGAGCGATCGGGATAAAAATTCAGAGGCTTTGAGGTTTCTAATTTACTATCATAATTACTTGATACTCCTTCTTGTGGAGCCATCAAGCAATCACTAAAAGTAGACAGAGGCTTGTGAATCTCTTACTACACTTTCCGATTGCTCGATGACTCAGTAATAAAGAGTATTGAGTAATTAGGATCGTAAGTCAAATACCTCAAAGTCTCTGTCTTAAACTAGATTGCTCGACACTCATTATTGCAAGCGATCAAGAAATCTGAAAGTTAAGACAAATACCTCCAAGCCTCTGTCTTAACTTCCAAATTGATCAATGACCTGCAATAATGGGTATCGAGCAATCTGGAACCCAACCTCGATACTCATTATTCCATATTGCTCAGAGGCTTTAAACTTAGGGGTATCGAGCCATCAAGTAGTTTAGAAAAACTATTAGAAGGTTCGATGCCTTCAATTTAGAGTAATTGGAGCAACCAAAATTCAATTAAATAACAAAAATCAGCAAACCCACCAAAAAATGCAGCAACCGTTCACAATTTTAGAAAATGCATAAGAAAAATATCCTAAATCTCATATAAATATAAGTATGTACATACGAGCGGCGATGAAGTTGATGGGTCTGTGGTCATTGATTCCAGTAATGACTTCGATCTCTTTCCGTCGGGAGTGGCTGCCTCCGGCGACTCCTCCTTTCGCCATTTCTTTTCACTTTCTTACTTCTATGAACTTGTACGAGCCATGATTTCGAAATTTTTTGGGTTAATAAGTGATAAGAGAGAGGAAAATGAATGTGATGAAGTAGATGAACAAGTTGAAGGTGGTAAGTGACTTTTAAGCTTGATTATTGTTTCAATAACTCATGTGATCGTGTTGGAGAGAAGAATATGAAGGAGACGAATGATTTCTTCTTTTTTTTTTTTTTAAATTATGAGGGTATAATGGTCATTTAATATATCAAAAAACATTTCAATAAAAAAAAACTAAGATACAAATGCCATTGTTTAATAATTCTTAAGTGGGCCTATACCCTAAACTGTACTTTATAAATGGATCAATAGCCAAATTCTCTCATTAATTAATGATAAAGTTTCTAGAGGACAAATTTGTATAATAATTTACTCATTTACGGGACTTCTAATATCATTTTGTGCACCTTGAGCTAGCTCACCTTATTATTTGTAACTTTATTGGTTTTATTATTTTTATTTGATTTATTAATTTTTGGTTTTAAATAAAAACCATTGTGCAAACAAAATTTGGAAAACGTCTTAAAGGGAAAAGACATGCTAAATAATAAAATATTATGTGGCTGTTTGGTTGGGTGTTTTAAGAAATGGGGATAAGTATTTTAAATTATGTCGAGTTTTTATCTTTTGATTAATTTTTAATAATTATAAAAAATATACCTAAGAATTTAAAAATTATATTTCTAGTTTCTTCTCAATTTCTTATCGCCAATATCTTGCCACGGGAAAAAAAAAAGCATCCATTAACAGGGCTTGAAGCTCTGTCGATGGAGCTTTAAAGCTCCACCGGTGAAGCTTGGAAGCTCCATTGATGGGAATGCATTATTATTGAGAAAAATTGAAAATATAATTTTTCATATTTAGAGATATTTTTATAATTATTAGAAGTTTATCATAGAATATCAAATTATATCTACTTGAAAAAAAAAACATTTCAAAATAAGTTTTAAAAATTATAGGCAAATTTATTGAGTCTAGACTTTAATGTAATTTCTTTTAAATACAATGTCAATATGGCTTAAGTAAAAACACAATAATAATATTTGAAAAGATCGGAATCACGTCCTGGGACCCAAAATAAAATAAAAAAAATATGCCATCGCTATATACTATTCTTTTTCTTCTTTTTTTTCTTTTCCTAGTCAGGAAATGTAAGTTGAAGGCTTGGAGCTTAAGAACAAAAAGCATTGAGTGATGGTTATAATAAAAAAAAAATGTCTGTTAGAGGTGGTAAAATAGATCAGGCCGACACGAGCACGCACGACACGACAAGATAAAAGTGCAGCACGAGCACGGGCATAACACAGGTGTCGGGCCGTGTCGTGCCTAACTATGCGGGCACGTGAGCCAACACAGATTTCCCGTGCCGGCTCAAAGCACGACACGGTCTTTTTGGGCTTATCCGAAGCACGAGCCCAAAAGCACCTCCTAATTTTAGGAGTTTTTTCTCTGGAAATCATTTTACATATTAAAAACTTTTCGATTAATGCAAGATTTTATTTGGTCAAATAATATTTATTATAATTTATTTATAATTTTAATTATTAATGATACTAACTTATTATTTATTAAATAATAATTATTATAAACGATTAATAATATATAAAATATATATTATATTATTAGTATTTTACTAATCACTTAAACAAAATTTATTTAAAATTATTTTTTTTTTAAAGTAAGTTTTCGAGCTTACGAGTCGAAACGAACCCATAGGCCAAAACAGATACATAGTCTGAAACAGGCTCACGGACCGATACAATATATTTATGATCAATTACTGTATCTATATCATATCATATTTTTATTTTTAGGCACGGATACAAATATAACAAAGATCAATCCGAACCAAGCACGTCACAATATAATTTATATCATGCTCAACCCCATACTAAACCAAGACGAGCTGACCGTGCCGACATGAATCCCCACATCTAGTGACCATAGACGAATCTGAAGACTATGCTGCCAACCATCGAAAACCATCCCAATTCACAACATATCCATTGAAAAAAAAATCATTTTTAAAAAGCCTAACCCAAATGGAGGAATCAGCAGAAGCTATCTCCTCCACAAATCAGCAGCAACCCCTTCTTCCTCTGCCTTCCACCGCGACAACCACCACCCCCACCAGAAACTCCAAAGGAGGACTATCTCTCCTCCCCTTAATCTTCCTCATCTACTTCGAAGTCGCCGGCGGCCCATACGGCGAAGAAGCAGCCGTTGGTGCCGCCGGCCCACTTTTCGCCATCTTGGGCTTTCTCATTTTCCCATTCATCTGGAGCTTACCGGAAGCACTTGTCACGGCGGAGCTCGCCACCACCTTCCCTGGTAACGGCGGTTACGTTATCTGGGCCGATCAGGCCTTTGGGCCCTTTTGGGGCTCTCTAATGGGCTTCTTGAAGTTCATCAGTGGAGTCATCAACTTAGCTTCCTACCCTGTTCTCTGTATAGATTATCTCAAATTGGTGCTACCTATTTTCTCTTCTGGATTCCCTCGCTATTCCGCCATTTTCATTTCCACTTTAGTTCTTTCCTTCTTGAATTATACTGGTTTGACTGTTGTGGGATACACTGCTGTTTGTTTAGGGATAATTTCACTTTTTCCATTTGTTATTTTCTCTCTTCTAGCCATCCCTAAGATTGAACCTATAAGGTGGCTAAGTTTAGGGCAAAAGGGTGTGGAAAAAAATTGGGCTCTGTTTTTCAATACTCTTTTTTGGAACTTGAATTTTTGGGACAATGCAAGTACTTTAGCTGGTGAAGTAGAACAACCCCAAAAAATATACCCAAAAGCATTACTTTTTGCCGGTCTGCTCACTTGTTTAGGTTATTTGATCCCGTTAATGGCTGCCGTTGGGTCAATTCCTTTAGATCAAGAGGATTGGGTTGATGGGTACTTAGCAAATGTGGCCGAAATGGTAGTGGGGAAATGGTTAAAGTATTGGATCGAAATCGGTGCTGTTTTGTCGAGTATGGGTCTTTTTGAAGCACAATTAAGTAGTTGTACTTATCAGCTTGTGGGCATGGCTGATTTAGGGTTCTTGCCGATGTTTTTCGGGGGAAGATCTGTTTGGTTTAATACTCCTTGGGTTGGGATTTTGATATCTACAATTATAGTTTTTGCAGTTTGTTATATGGATTTTGTTGATTTGATTTCATCAGTGAATTTCTTGTACAGTTTGGGGATGCTGTTGGAATTTGCATCTTTTGTTTGGTTGAGGAGAAAGTTTGCATCTTTGAAGAGACCATTTCAGGTTCCATTAGGGTTTTCCGGATTGGTGGTTATGTGCTTGATTCCTTCTCTGTTTTTGGTTTACATAATGACTTTGGGTAGTTTAGCTGTTTATTTGCTTAGTATCTTGATGACTTTGTTTGGGATCTTTTGTTATTTTCTTGTGAACTTTTGTAAATCAAGGAGGTGGTTTGAGTTCATAGATGTTAAGAATTTTGAGGGTGATTAGAGGTTGATTTCTTTTTACTCCAACTCGTTCAGGAATTTGCATTTAGGGGATTATGTCTGGAATTAGTGTAATATGCGATTATACTTGTCATATAGTCATTAGACTTTATATATGCATATTATGTAACATGCGAAAGATGTGAGGTGGGATCAGATATACGTTGTCTGATCTATTGTTTATGCGGATGAACTCTGTTTCTCTCTTCCACTATTTTCTGCTTCTTAAAAGGTTCACGGTCAATATTATATCTTTCTATTACGGGTGGGTATTTTTTCCGGTATAGATTGGAATCCCGATTTCAGTTTCGATTCTGGTCCCAATTTGATCTAGACTAAAATGATTAGTATTGGTATTAGTCCCGATATTAAAAATCAGAATTGTGACTAATTTTAATTTTAATCTCGATCTCAATCCCGATCCCAAATAATATTAAGGTAACATATATATAGGATTGATTGTTTCAGTCCCGGTCCCGGTCCCAGTCTCCTTTCCGACTAAACGGGGACCAAATTAGGATTGATTGTTTCAGTCCCAATCTTGATACTTGTTTCGAGATAGTCAAGATTGAGATTGGAACACCATAATTTGGTCCCGACTAGACTCTGGCCTACCTTTAATTTCTATATATATTATAAAAGAGAATTATTCATTAAATTCCTTGTACAATATAAACTCTCAAAAAATTAGTCTTGGATTAAGAAAATTTATTTATTTAATGATATATTAAATAATTAAAATTTTAAAAAAATAACTAATTATCAAAATATTATTAATTTATTAAATTAATGAGAAATTAATAAATTCTAAGAATTAATATTGTTAAGTATAAAAAGAAAGTTTACTATACTTAAATTATAGCAATCTAAATCTTATAATTAAATAATAATTAAGAAAAATTAAAGATGAAATTTTAAGTTAATATTAATTTTGAGAAAAATTATTTAATAATTAATTCATATTATAGGTAATTTATATGAATTTTTATGATATATTATATTACAAATTTAATAAATTATTAGTTTTATATATTATCATTTAATCCGGATTGACCAAAACAATTATTTAAAAATAATAATTTATTCATGTTCTACTCAATTAATTAATGATGAAGTTTGTGGAGGATAATTTCGGATCATAATTTTCTCTTTGTATTCTCATTCACAAGACTTCTAATGTCACTTTATGGACCTTCAACTTTGGTTGAGTTTGAGAGGATAATCTTCTTCTATTTTATCAAATCTCATCTTAGCATGCCTTATTATTTTTGTATCTTTATTGATTTTTTTTTTGGTTTTTTTTTTTTTACCCTCGTTTGAGAACTCACGAGTCAATGGCTGTGCAAACAAAATTTGGGAAAAGGCCTCACAAGAGAAAAAAAAAAAAAGAAAAAAAAAGGAAAACAAAAACTGCTAAATAATAAAGTATCATGATTTTTTCTGAGTCTAGACTTTAATGTAAATATGTAATTTCCTTTTAAATACAATATGGCTCGAGTAAACACTAACAATTTTTTTATAATTATAATTTTTTTTTTTTTGGGTAAGAGACCGGAATCTTAAGAGATTAATCTGCCACAAGTCCCACACACACACAAAAAAAAGCTAGAGCCTAACTTTTTGCTAGATTTTTTTTTATTGTTCTTTTTCTTTTCAAATGCATGTTGAAGACTCGGAGCTAAAGAACAAAGAGCCTCGACTTGCGGTTCGGATAAAAAAAGTGCCTAAATTCTCGTGGCCCATACAAGAAGCTGAATGCTTAATAATACTACTGATTGCTTGCAATCAATAATGATGTCATCAAGATTTCACTCTCTCATTATTCATTTTGTTTTATCTGTTTGATGCGTAAACATCTTCTATTTCTTTGATCAAGTAAATTCTTTTATTGCATTACATCAAATCATTAATGGGAAACGACAATTAAGTGGTACCATGATTAGAGAGTGACAGTTGAGGTTATCGGATGATAAGATAATGACCAACTTATAATAATGATGTTTAACAGATTAAGTAATGTGATCATTATATTGAGATTAGTCCTTAAAAGTTAATTAGGCACGTTCAAAAAATAGTTTCCTTTCTCCTAGTGGAAATGAAACTACTATAAGAGCCTAAGCTTTTTGTTGTGATGGAAAGGCATGAAAATTTGCAACAATCTAAACTAATATATTTAGAGAATACGTACAGAAAATAACAAGGATTGTATAATATTATTAGGTAGTGTTAAAAAAAATTCTAATAATAAATAGGGGATTATAAACTTAAATGTAGTTAATTCTAACTAATAAATTGAAAATTTTATATATTTAAAGTGTATTCATTGTGTTGGGCAATGAATAGTCTTATACATCTGCCTCGTCTAGCTGGACCCCAATCATAGAAAACTAACTATCAGGAGCGATAAGTTAGAGGCTGAGAGGAAAGACATCAGAAGTGTCAGGGTTAGCCTTGAGCTGAGGCGCTGTGAACAATGCCCGAGAACATATCGAGGCTAAAGAAGTCTATAACTGGCTGATCCTCAAAAGGGCATCAACCAAGGCATTTACTCCCTGAAGATTCAGATCTTCTTACCAAAGCTTAGTAGTCAGAGATTAATAGAAGGGGCTTAATCTTAGATCGACAGGTGGATGACCCACTAGGGTTTCGCCCCCACACCAAGGTATAAAAAGATTGTTAACACATGAATGAGGTATGCAACTTTAGACCTATTATTGCCTCTCCTACAAATTCTCTCAAACCCTAATTTACTTAATCATCGGAGGGGATAAGCCGACCGTCACCCATGTATCTCCTTGTTTACTCTGTGCAGGTACATTCGACTGTGGAACATACCAGGTGGTGGATCCCTTCAGGAGAATAGAAATCCATAGGATTCGCCTTTGAGGTGGAAGTGTAGTACCACCTATGGATTCTCTAACTAAGACCCACAAGAGAAAGAAAAAAAGACACGGTTGGATGATGACTAGTCTCCTCTCAAAAGAGGACAAACAACCTTGTCTTTCAAATGCTCGACATCAGCTAGCCTGGTGAAAAACCAAAAAAATAAACAACAACAAAGCATGGATGAAGGGTGCATGGTGCCCCTGAAGCCGACATGAGAGAATATATAGTGATCTCGGATGGGTCATCAACTTTGATCTATGAGATTTTCTCCTTGGCATTACAGAGTTTGAAGTTCACCACGTGCGAGACATCATAGTCTGCTAACAATATATACTAACTCACAATGTTCCTTAGGGAAGGGACAAGCTGACCTCCCCTCCCTCCTAGTAGCCTCAGCCTTGCCTGCACGAAGAGTGTTGGCAACTTTCATTGTAGCCGACCATCAAGTCAGGAGGGGTGGAGTCACCCTAAGAAAAAAGAAGAGGGGATATTAAAAAGAAGAGCAAATAGCTTAGAGGAGGCTAAGCTTAAGATGAAGGGAAGTAAGATTGAGAATGGACACCAATGAAAATACACTAGCAGTGAGATCTCTAAAGCCGGAGTAAACCATTAACCTACATTTAAAGGGCCATTACCTAATCAGAAAACTCAAGACATTCTGATCCTAGGGCTCGAGGGGGAAATCAGTCAAAATTGTCTCAAGTGTTGGGGTTCCTTTCCTTAGGATAAGGTTACTCTTAGTAAGCCATGACATTAAAACCCTAAGGGCAGAAGCCTAAAGAGGAGTAAATAATTTGAACATGGGATATAAGGTGAGAAACTCCTAGGAACATTGAATCATTCTCCTAATTCTTTAATCTTGCTCCCCTCCCACTTTATCTCTTGAAGACAAGCTATGTTTATCTTCCTTCTACGCATAGTATCCACCAACTTTATTAACTTACTCGTTAATGTTCCTATATTACAAGAGGCTAATCTAATATTCCTAATTCTAGTCTAAACTAGTTTTTTTACTCACGCCATATCTAGCATGGTGCAAGAACTCTTGCCTACTTATCACTACAAACGGACATTGTTGCAGCATGCCTTGCTCATTTTATACTACATCTAAGTGTATATGGAATGTGTTGCTTATAGCGAGGGACACCCTAACATTTAGCGTTAACCATTTTGAACTCATATCCATGTGAAGGGTTGTGACGTTTTAGTTTGTTAGTTGTCACAGGCCTAAAGTTTTCCATAGAGTTCAGGAACACTTCAATTATAGTTATATTAGCCAAAATAATTTTTTTTTAAAAAAATCTTTAAGTTTAGGATTTAGAGTTTAAGATTTAGGATTTATGATTAATGTTAGGGTTTAAAGTGTATGGTTTAGGGTTTAGGGTTCAGGGTTAGTGTTAGGGTTCACTGTGTATTGTTTAGGATTTAAGGTTTAATTTTAAGATTTCAGGTTTTTGGTTTTTGGTTTGAGATTTATGGAGAAACCATTAGGGTAGGGTTCGAGGTTTACAATTTAGCCTTATGATTCTGAGTTTAGGATTTGTAAACTTAAAAATATAATATCTAAACCATCGACCTAATCCCTAAACTATATACCAAACTTGCATCCGATTTGTTGGACTGAAATACTCAGACCAAAATTATTCATTCAACTTTAAGATTTTGTATCTTAGGTTATATAAATTTGATTGATATGTCACTAAACTCTAAAGCTCTAAAGTTTACTTTTATGATATATTATTTTTTAATGATTTTATAATATCTAGAACTAGTTTGAAATATTCAGAAAAAAAATCATGGACTGAAATTAAATCTTGGTCCGAAATTACGGTCCAAAAATGAAAACGGAGTTCGATTCTTGAACAAAAAGTGAGCAAAAATAATTTTTTTGAAAAAAAATGGAGTTTGATTTTTGAACGAAAAAAAAATCAAAATAAAAATTATTTTTTGAAGAAGGAAGATTGGATTGAAAGATTTTTCCAAAAAAAAATATGAAAGATGAGAATAATATAATAGTTTATTTATTTCCGGAATTAAAAATGAAAATAAAATTATTTGGCAAAAAAATTAAAATTGAGTTAATCTTTAATTTTTATACCTTTTAAAGTTATTGGGCTAATCATTCCAGTTATTGTCACCAGGAAATAAACAAAAAGCCAAAAATTCAAAAAATAGTAACAATAAATTATGCCAGGTGGCAATCTGATCATTGTATGGATTACTTCTTACGAGTTCATCCCATTATCCAACAGTTTTGTGTATAAATGTCGGACTCGTGGCTTCAATCAAGAGACAAAAGGAAAAAAGAAAAAGAGTTTCATCAATTGGATATTTTAGATAATCACTCACTCCATCATTGGATATTCTAAAACAATGGAATGCTCTGAGTTCACCGAGCTGATTCCGGGTCTTCCTGAAGAACTCGGTCTCGACTGTCTAACTCGATTACCTTACACCGCTCACCCCGCCGCTTCCTGCGTTTTCCGGCGATGGCGTGAGCTTCTACAGAATCGAGATTTCTACTACCACCGCAAGAAATCCGGATTCACTCATAAACTCGCTTGCTTAGTTCAAGCTCTCCCGACTGAACTCGTCTCGGACGGACGTAAATCGTGCGGCTCGCTGGTCTACGGAATCACTGTAGTCGACTCAGCGAGTCAGACCTGGAAGCGACTCGATCCGATTCCCAAGTATTTAACCGGACTGCCGCTGTTTTGTGAGGTGGCGAGCTGTGAGGGGAAGCTCGTCGTCATGGGAGGATGGGACTCAGTGAGTTACGATCCTAGCACGGACGTGTTCGTCTACGATTTCACGAGATGCAAATGGAAACAAGGCAAATCGATGCCTTCCAAGCGCTCGTTTTTTGCGATCGGAGCTTCCGAGGGCCGTGTCTACGTCGCCGGCGGCCACGACGAGAACAAGAACGCGCTCAAATCGGCGTGGGTTTACGATTTGATAATGGACGAGTGGACGGAGTTGACTCAGATGAGTCAGGAGCGAGACGAGGCTGAAGGCGCGATTATTGCGAACGAGTTTTGGGTCGTGAGCGGGTACGTGACGGAGAATCAAGGGTTGTTTGAAGGCAGCGCCGAGGTGTACGAATTCGGGTCGGGAACATGGAAACGGGTCGAAGAGGTGTGGGAAGCGGGTCGATGTCCTAGGTCATGTGTTTGCGTAGGGAGAGACGGGAGATTGGTGAGTTGGTCCGAGTTGGATTCGGAAGTCCGGGTCGGGGCATGTGGAGTAATGTTGGGTCCACAGGCTCTGGTTACCGGGTCGGAGTACCAAGGAGCGGCCCAAGGATTTTACATGGTGGATATAGAGGGAGGGCAGAATGGTAAATTGAGGAGGACAAATGTACCTGAGGAGTACAGCGGATTTGTTCAATCAGGCTGCTGTGTGGAGATTTGATAAGATGTATTGAAAAGAACAAGGAGAGTTTGGTAATTTTGGTCCTACACAAAGTTGTTATTATTATTATTATTTTTTTCCGTAATTACCAATATAGTTTTGTACCTCTTTTTTTCCCTTTTTTTTTAACTTTTCAATACAGAAGACGCAAAAAAGCAGTATAAAATTATTCAAAGGTAGTTTTTTAACCTTAGCTCGACTTAGTTAATATGCTATATACTTTTAAATATTTATTTGGCTAAAACCAAAAAAAAAAAAAAGAATTATAACATTTTAAAAAATAAATATTATAAAATATAAGGAAAATAAAAAGAAGCATTCTACTCCCTAAGTTAGTGATCAAATAAAACTTTATAGGACCAAAATGTATCAATCAATCAATCACTCACTCACTCACTCACTCACATGGGCCTCTATTTCTTTTAATAAGACAGAATAATAAATAGTTTTGGGCATAAAGTCACCCCAATCTCTCTTTCTTTTTTAACACCCCCTCAAAATCAGACAAGAACGGCAAGAAAATAAATAACATAATATAATATAAGCTTGCTGTTTTTACCAGTTGGATGCCTGCTGTTTTTTTTTTTTTTTTTTTTTTTAATAATGCAGAGACATCCTTGCAATTAACGTCTCCAAACTGTTTATTTTACAGTTGGATATTTCTTTATTATTACAGTTTAAATATCAATAATGGAGTTTCAGCCTTGAGGTCAACGATATGCATAAGAAAGAGCTTACATGATTGCCCTGTGTTTCACTTTTAGGATAACCCTGCCACACATATCATTCCACCAGGCTCAAACAAAACTTCAAACACAAAAATGTAGGTGTCCTACTACTCTATTTGAAGTTATTAGCCTCTTGTTCTCTACAGTTAAATTGAATGCAATTTAATTTTGTAAGAAATTTTGATCCTCACATAGGCCATAGATAGAATATCTTACTTGCTATCTCCATAAATATTGGACGGATTTTTTTGCTCCGTCTCAACCGGGGATTAAATTTGATGCTGTGTCTAAATTCTGCTCCGGACAGAAAGCTCGGATTTCATCTGGTCTCTCAGAACTCTCCTTAGTAACTTGTTAGAAGCCGTTCGGGGAAATTCAGGGACAATCTTGACCAAACCTACCTGTTTTTTTATACGACAAAAATTTGCAAGAAAATCACATGACATAACAGAATCTAGGATGAATCTTTAAAGAAGAAAATAAAAGATAAAAACCGAATTCCCTACAAGGGTTGTCAAACCTTGAACAAAGGGTTAAGATTGGTTTGGATGGCTCTTGAGAATAGATGTCTCAGTTGCTCGGTTTCTCGGCTAACACCTTGTTTTAGTACAACGAGTACTACTAACTGTTCCGGGCCACTGCCTATGGGGGCAATACTGATTGCAGCAGTCTCCAATATGCCTTCATCGGCACAGTCACATACCCTTTCGATTTCCACTGAACTTGTCTGCAAAACATATATTTAATTATATTTTATGATTCCAAACTGGATATTGTGAGCCTATACTGGACAAACTATTTGATAACTACATGATATCTTATATGGATCACGTTTGACATAAAATGGAAACTTGTGGTGCAAACCGAATTTTAGACCTGAATTGGAGCTTTAAATACTAAACTACTACGCTTTCAAGAGTTTAACGACAATGATTAGAAAGTTCCATATGATTACCCTCTAACAAAACAATTGCTAAGAAAAGCACAACAATGAGGGAATGGGGAAAATATACTCACCTTAATGCCTCCAAGGTTCATGGTGTCATCGGCCCTGCCCTGTACAATGAAATAGCCTCCTACCGTTCTTCTAATGATGTCTCCATGTCTCCTAAGCCGCTGCAAATAAATTAATCTAAGTTGTAAGAAGATTATTCAATACCAGTAACTTTTTATATTACTACAAATAATGTGTTCCAATATACTCAATTTGAAGCAAAATTTATTAGAAAAGACCAAGGCTAAGACTTCCTTAGTTAATCATACCATCCCTTTGTACATTGGCATTCCCTTGAAATAGACTTCCTCGTGATCGGCATTAAGTAATCTATCACTTGCTCCAAAGTATATAGGGAATAAACCCACTTCGCCAACACAAGCTTGGTCATCTGGCTGCCATGCATGTAGAAAAAAAAAATGTCAAGTTTCATCAACTGTGATACTAACTTGAAGTTTGTACAAACTGTATTACACGTACAAACTGTATTACAACTAGATTGTGCTGTAAAACCAGATTTTCCATTTGGATCAAAATTTGAGACAAAGCAGAAGTTTTGCAAATCCAAACTGGATTTCAAACCCAAAGTAGAGTTTCAAACCTTGAACCAAATTGACCATGTTAATCAAGGACCAGTTTGCCGTGGCACTGGATTTCTGAAACTTGATTTTTAGAATAAGCTTATTAAGTTAAATTCAATTGATGTGATGTATTTATTCAAACAGTAAACCAGCCAGTTAGACTTTAGTAATTCTTACGTAAGGATTTCCATCTTCATCAAGGATTACAAAGCCAGTAGTCATAGATGGAGTGCTAAATGCTCCAAAAGCTTGGGGTTGTAATAGACCTCCTTGAACATAGCAAGAAGCAAGCTCGGTCCCACCACAACATTCCACAATTGGTTTGTAGTGAGCTCTTGAAGAAAGAAAAAGGTCATCGTCTATGTTGGAGGTTTCCCCAGTGGAAGCAAATGATCTAGAAGACATTTCAACTTATTAGTGCATTTTGTAGGGGGTTATATGTGAACGTGAAACTTCAAAGCATGAGAGAGAGGGAGAGAGAGAGAGAAGATTACTTTATCTTAGTCCAATCTAGGCCTTTCATACATAGTGTAGTCTTCCATGCTTTCACTATGCTCGGAACCGTACCCAAAATAGTCACTCCTGCATCCTGCAACAAGTTCATACTTCTATAAAGTATCTCAAAGGTGGGACCCACCTTTTTTGGTTACATAAAAGGCTTGTTCGTCTACTTTGGCTTTCTAAAAGAGTCTTTTAGTAGAGTATTTTTACTTGAACAAATTTTCCAAAGCCACGGTCAAGGGGAGATCCATGATAAAGAGCAAGAGTGGCACCGCTCAGAAAGCTCGTGTAGATTATAGCGGGTCCCATAACCCATCCTAAATTCGTCGGCCAGCAAAAAACATCTCCAACACTAACATCAAGATGGGCCCATGAATCGGCAGCAGCTCGAATAGGCGAAAGCTGTGTCCATGGAATCGCCTTTGGCTCTCCTAAATGTAGCCAAGAAATCATGCACATCCAAATTTTCTAGAAAAAGAAAATAATAATAAAAAGATAGAGGCTATCCCTTTACCTGTTGTACCAGATGAAAAGAGTATATTGGTCACCTTGTCTATTGGCCGATAGGTCGGAGAATAGTGATTTGATCTGCTAAAAACCATAAATTAATAGTGCTTATTGACATAACTAACAATAACAAGATAAAGCTATAAGGATGGTGAAATGTAATGTATTAATATTTTACCTTTGGAAATGCCTTACACTAGAAAGAAAATGTTCCCATGATAAATCTTGTTCTCTCAACTGAATTCCCGGACTATTCTCTATTGCCGGGAGCACAATAGCTTTATGCGGAGCAGCTTCTACAACCCGACTGCCAGGATATCAAAAGGTTATATACTAGTTTAATAATAGTGGACTGAAATATTTTTAATTCTACCACTTTCTGTTAATTTTAAGGTAGAAGCCTGAGATTTGGTATTTTTTACCTGTATAAAGGAAATTTACGACCTCCCCTAAGTAAGAAATCCTAAACCAAAATTTCAAGGCAAGCATCACTTCCAAATCAAAAGCACCAATAAAACTATACTACTATGACATATCAGAAAGCTTTTAGCAAGTGAAAATAATTTCACCTGGGTGAAGATACCCTTTGCTTTTGAGACACGCAAACGAGTTGCCACTTCCTTGGCTGCAAAGCTGTCCGCTATTGAAACAACAACAAATCCGGAAAGAACAATCGCTAGATATATTATAACTGCATGGACAGTCATTGGCATGTATATTGCGATAGCGTCACCCTTTGAAAATGTCACATCTAGTGCATTTGCCACCAACCTGCAAAGAATTGTTGTGAGCTCAGTTAAGAAGAAAAAAATAAATAAATACATTTTTAGAAAATATTGACTTGATGCTTACTTTGCTATAACGATTGCATTCAGGTAATTATCTCAAATGCTTACCTCGATTCTGGTTTGGGCTGCTAGAATCTTAGCTTAAAATAGAACCTTACATACATTCCAAACTTCCAATATATACGCAAGTGCCAGTGTCAACCACTCGCTACCTAAAATTTGTGTATAACTTCACAAATTCATCTAAATACAATCTTAATGCTCTAATTAGTGACAAACTAAGCACTCATTATGACATCAAAGCCATAGACATGATGCTGAAAAAAACATATAAACTAGACTAAGAGCTACTATCAGTTAAACTGGGCTGGTTTAACCAGAGATATGCTATGCTTAGACCAAAATGGGGCGTGGGGGAAAGTGATATAATTCAAAAGGAGCATACATTACTTGCTCTCGAAATTCTTTCAAAGTCAAATGGTTGACTTCTGAATTATCATGGCCTTCATCTCTCCAGACAACAGCCAAACTACTGTCCTCTTTTCTCGGATGGCTTGTTGGGACCAGACAACACTCAGCAATGTTCAAAACCGAGTCAGGAAGCCAGGTCCCTCCCCGTTTTGATTTGTCGGAAGCATCTAGAATGTTTCTTGGCGCTCTGTGGAATGATACTGAAAGCTCCTTCAAAACAATTGACCAGTATACCTGAGAATCATTTTCAAGACAATTAGTTACATTCAAAATTAGCAACTCTTATTATAAGAATAGAAAGGGGTAAATTGTAGTTTTTTGTGCCAAACTAATTATGCTAGATTCAATTTCAGCCTATTATTTATTATAACTCATCGTTCATGACATGTTATAATTAGTTTTATACATACTAACATTTGAAAATTCAAATGTAAGAGACGAATTGAATATGAGGTCGAGTAAAAAAAGAAAGATCTAAGAACATCAAAAGCTTCATATTTCACATGAAAAATTATAACTTTAAAGAATATATACCTCAGGATTCTGAACCGAAAATTTCTGAAAGAGGGTAAAACTAGCAATAGGATCCTTATATGATGTCCCTAATAGCTTAGGACCATACAACTCCATTACACGTCCTAGGTTTGTGCGTCTTGAGTCATCTCTACAAGTAGAGAACAGTATCATAAATCGTTTTTAGAAGCAGAACGAATATTACAAATTTGAACCATAAAAACAAGTCAAGGGGGACAAAATTATGAAAGCTCATCATAGTACAGCAACAAATTCTAAGAGAACCATATTAATACAATAGGGATTAGATCATAAAACCATACCGAAACTTAACTATTTCTTAAGTAGAAGAAGTTAAAACTTTATTTATATATATATATATATCAAAACAAACATAAAAAAAGAACTATTGAATCTGAAAAGTTAGAACTAGAAGTTGAATCTGATACAACCATGAAACTTTAATATTCTCCTCACTTATTGTCTAATAACTGGGATCACAATCAATAGAATCCCAATATTCTTGAAGAACACAAACCTATATTCCATTTCCACCCTCAAACTCCTTATTGTTTTTATACCGTGACAGAACAAAGTATTAATAATTAAAAACTAAATATCACACAAATGAAGATCCCGTACCCAAAAAAAAAATATATCTCAAAACATCAAATATAATAAACAAACATACTAAGGTTAGAAAAGATATTAATAATAATCAGACGAGTATTTGGAAAAGAACAATTACAGAAGAGGAAACCAGTAGAGAGGAGGGCCCTTAGAGGAGAGATCCCAGTCTGAATAAACAGAGTAGTAAATTAACTGGTGAGCCTCATGTGGGTGCCATGGTTCGAGCACTCTACGAGCCACCAGCTGGCGCCACACCTCAACTGGGTCGAACCCTTTGGTCCTCCCTCCTGACAACAACACATGTTGAAGAATCCTATGAAGTTTCTCTGCCTCCTCTGTTTTCAGACCTGTTCTTATCAAATCTTCGATACCCACTTCGAAAATGCTCTTCCTCTTCTCCTCCATTGATTCTTACTCTTTCTGTGTAATGAAGAAGAAATGTGAATTTAAGTGGGTTTTTTAGAGAGAGATTTATTTAAAAAATAAAAAAGAGTGTAGTTGGTAAGAAATGAGATGAGTAGGTTTTTTTGTTTTTTTGTTTTTTTGTTTTTTTTGAGGGCAATAAGATAAGTAGGTTGTCCCCGTGATATTTCCATCTTCTTTTGCTGTTACAAAAAAATTTTCATGACCGCTCAAGTAAAAGAACTGATGTGCTTTTAATGTTATCAGCTACCTACTTTCTTTCTTGTAAGTTTTAACCCAGTTGTGAAAAATGTCTTTTTTTTTTTGGCAACAGCTTGGAATTTAGTCTACCGTTATTACCATTAAACTCTCTCTTTCCTCACCTTAACGGTCTTCATGATGAAGAAAATGAATGTTCATGTAAACTGTTTAAAAGTTATTAATAGGAGTAAGATCTAACCCAATATATTGTCTTATTTAGTTAGGTGAGTGAAATAAACTCTCACCTACTACTACTGCTACTGCTTGAGTGGAAGAAGATCAATAGCACTTTAGCTTCTTTCTCCTTTCTTTTCTTTTTTTTTAGTTCAACGTGAATCAATTAGGGAGGTAGGTAGACTCGTGATTTTTCATCCGTTCGCTAGATTTTGTTCATGATTCCTACCTACCAAAGAGAGTGTTTTTCGACGCTTCGCAACTACCAAAAATAAATAAATAATAAATAATAAATAATAAATAAATAAATAAAGGAAAACTTTTCCATGATACCTCTTCTTCCTAACTATATATATGAATGAATCAATAACACAAACTGATCGTTAAGCTCTTTCTCCACCATTGTACAAGTTATATATATTAGATATGTAGATGTGGTTTACAAAATTTACATAGCAAAAACCATCTACTTTGCAATTTTGTTGAATTCACTTGGCAAACCGGAGGGTCGATCCACTCGGAAAATCATCTCTTTTTCTCACTCTTAACACCGAATTTTTCCAAACGCTATTGTATTTCAGACGGAGATGATAGTTTCATCTAGTTAATGGGCTTCATTCAAAGCCCAAGGCCATTTTTTCTAACAGTCCTTTTAAGGCCCATTTGGACCTACTGGCCCAAATTTTGATGGCTTATGACAAGAATGAATGGTTAATATATTACCACAAGATCATATGATGCTCTGTCCAAATCCTTTCACCCTACCATCCAATTCCAAAGCATTGTTTAATTTGCATGCGATAAAACTTTCATAATAAGATATCAATTAATAATTAATAATGATTAGTGGCTGAGATTTTTTTTGATCGGGAAAAACCGATGCTTAAGCTCGTGATTAATTTTGATAACTCAAGATTATGTGAAAGGGTTTTACATCTCATAATATATACATTGGAGTAGTTCCATCATCGTATCGTTATCATTTTTTTTTTTTAAATAATAATTAAGAAAAAAGAGACTTGTCGTGATCAATTGCAGTGTAATTCCTTTCGTTTAATGACCTTTTTAATGAGAATGAAGTGTCAAAAACTACAAGATCCATGAGAATTGAAATACATTATATTATCTTAATTAATTAGGAAACTTTTAAGACTACGCCTAAACTAGAATTCATTCATTCGTTGACTTTTTTTTTTTTTAATTTAAAAAAATAAAAATTGAAGAAATGTTTGATTGAGATTCATGGGTTTGAAAAAGGTGGGACAAAAAGGTGAAAAGATGAGTGGACTTTTTATTTCCTTTTTGGGCTGACTCGATGGTTGGTGTAATTAAAGGTGAAAACGGGAGATTCCTTCTTTTCTTTGATAGCACTTTTTGTCTCATTCTTGTCACCCAAGTTTTTTGGTGTTATGCGCAAGGAAAGAAACTTGTCGAACAAGTTCTATTTCCATATTTGGATATCTAACAAGACTTGAGGGTGTTTTAAGCGTTGAAGTGGAATTGTTGGGTTTCTCTCTTTCCCAATACGTGTAGATGGATAAGAAGAAGAAGAATATTTAACATTTTAATATATTAGTATATAATAATATGATTTTTGGTGAAACTAAAATTAATACTTTAAATTATTTGTAAATCAATTTAAGCAGTTTAAATTATTCTTAAAATTATATTATTTATAAATTATTACTGTTGAAGCAAATATTCTTATCCAAACTTTAATAATATGTTTGATCCAATTAATTTCCGTAAAATAAAAAAATATAATGGGAATTGATTTTTTGATAATATTATTTTGACGATCAAATTAAAGATGGAGATAAAAAAGTTTTGTGAAAATTTTATAATAAGTATTATAATTTATATTTTATTTATCTTTTTGAGATATATTTATATTGTTCTTATTAATAACATGTAATTTAAGTTTATTAATTACTATTAATATCCCTTTTAAAATTACGGACCTTTAGTTACATATTCAATTAATATTATTTATTTTAATTATTAATTGTGTAATAATTAAACAGTTAGTGAGTAGTCCGACCTTTTTTTAATGTCTCCATATCTAATCTTATAAGATTGGACTTGATAGCTAGACGACTATCTTATCTTGAGCAAATGATATTTGATCTCTGAAAAATCATTTTTTATCCGAGCATTTTGAGGTCAAAATGTGAATAACGGTTCAACAATTACGTATTAATAGTTTACTATTAAAATGATTTATCCAATAGTTTAATAATATGTTTAATCGGAAATAGTATGAAGAAATTTTATTAAAGAAGAGAATAAATTTAAAATTTTATTTTTTTATATTTCGATTTTATCATTTTTAAAAAACAGAAAATTAATTTCTCCTTTTAGACAATTTGTAAAAGAGAGAATGCATTTTTTTTTTGTTTACTATTATATCATTTAATAATAAATATTTTATGATATAATAATAATGTAAAAATACATTATAAAGAAAATGTAATCTACACCATTCACTTACAAAGTAAAAAAAACATAAACTTTTAAAAATGATAAAAATTACAAATGGTCCCCTTCCCATTCTCTTTTCTTAAACTTTCTATATAAATTATACAATAAAAGGATACTTGCTTTGCAAGATAGAGAGGAAAGAGGAAAGTACGTTCATACTTCATGATGTATATTAACTCTAGTTGCTGTGTTCACATTGATCTGTCATGAGTTGGAAAATTTCCTACTACCACCCCCAAACAATTATTTAATCTAAAATATTGACCCCTAATTATAAAATTATACAGAATTCACCAATTTTTTTTACCCACACCAATTATACCATACGTTCGGAATCGCACATGAATCAAAAACCAATCATAGTGGTCATCTTCAAATGTCAAGTGGAGGAAAGAGAAAAAGCATGCAACTTCCAGACTTCTTCTAGCACCCAAAGAGCCTTCCAATCTATTCTAGAACTCAGATTTCCAGAATTTTTAATAAAAATACACTCTTCATCTCTTTCAAGAATCACAGATCTCCAGCCGTTTTGAAACCCAAATTCACAAGCCTCCCAAATAGCTCTGACTTCTGCCAATTCGGCCAAGGAAACCATAAAAGCCCCTCCTTTCAACCAACCCCACGCCCAGATGTGATCATAGCAACCAAACCAAAACCAGCACAAAACATACATAAACTCGATTGTTCGGAGATTGAGTTTTGCTTATCAATAAACTAAAAGGAATCTTTAACTAAATACCCTTTCTCTCAAAAAAAATTTTATTTTACCATTCTTTCCATATTTTTTAATAAATACCTTTATTGTTATTTATTAAAAAAAATTAAAATGATGAGTTTTCACCTTTATTGTAAAAAAATTTTATTTTAACATTCTTTCTATAACTCGATTGTTCGGAGATATTTTCTTATTTCTTCTTTCTTCTTTCTTCCTTCTTCCTTCTTTCTTCTTCCTTCTTCCTCTCTCATCAATGACAACCGCCGAACATCACGACTCTCTAATAAACTAACATTTGCTCCTCAAGTTGCTTGAAACCTCCCATTGGCAGACATTAGCTCCCGAGTTGCTCCGCTCTAAGAGGTAAAAAGTTTGTACCTTTTTTTTTTTTTTTTTTTAAGATCGATACCAATATAATTTTTATTGGACCGATATGTAGTTGATATCAGTTCAATGAAAATTGGACTAATATCTTTTAAGTTTTTTTTTTAATATTGATCTCAAATTTTTTATTTTTAAGAATATATTCATCTATATTTATACTATTATGTTTTGATAGGGAATTGAAAAATGATAATAACACTTTGAAATTATATAAATCTTGAGCACCAAAAAGATCTAAAGGATGAAAAGCTATTTTAGTTGAGAAATGTGTATCATATCCTTCACTGATTTGTTAGAAATCATCTACAATACCATTTATGTTGATCCTAGTGATTTGGTATGAAAATAGCATACAAGCCGTTATTGTCATCGATCACTCATCTAATATTTATAGAATATAAGATAGATATTAAACCATTTTTATATAATGCATGTTCGAGTAATCTATCTCCATTATATGTTATGTTAATTCTAAAAGGGAGAAGTGGTGTGCATCTTTGAGGGCGACATCACGTAACTGATCTTGGTAATTATAAAAATGAAAATTTTATGAGTTATATTGATAGTAATGATGAATGTTTAAATTAGGGTCTGAATCTAGATGTGGACCGATATGTTGATTTTGAGATTGAGGTAGAGGATGACAAAGAGAATGTGGATGAGATAGAGGATGAGGATGAGATAAAGGATGAAGACGATGGGTTTAGAAGAACGGAGGAAGAATATAATAATTGTTACAACAATGAAATGAATCATAATTTCTGTTTGTACGAAAGTGATTTCTTTTATGGAGTAGTACTTATACTCAATACTTTATCTCCTCCAGATGATACGGTTGCTCCCATTTTTTCGTTACTTGATATTCAACAACTAGAAAATGAAGACGATGGTGGTAATGTACTCCCCCATTACTTCTTCACAAGGGAGCAGAGATAAATTTTATTGTACTCAATTTTTTTATTAGAAGAATGACCTAAAGATGTCTTTGTATCATGTAATCCGAAAAAATTTTGAATTCAAAGTGAAAAAGTCGGATAAGACTACATATGTTGTTGGTTGTGTAAATTCAAATTGCAAGTGGATGCTCCGTACTACGTGTAAGAAAGATTGTTAACTTTTTCAAATTCGTACTTCTAATAACCAATATACATGTAGTTTGGACTCCTCACGTCACAAGCATCATCAAACATTGGTATTGGTAATTGGACGACATGTGATGAATAATTTTAGTAGTAGCAATGAAAGTCCTATTCTGGAAATGATTAAATATTTAGCCCAAAATAATATGAGGGTAAATATTACTTATTGGAAGGCATGGAAAGAAAGTTCTATTACACGTGATCTTATTCGGGGTACGACCGAAGATAGCTGTGCAAAGTTACCATGTTACTCTACCGTGATGAAACTCGTAAATCTAGATATTGTAATTGCAATTCATACGGATAAAAAAGGAAGATTTCTTTATTTGTTTTCATGGCTTTTTGGCATCCATTAAGAGGTTCCATTTAATGTGAAAGGCTATTAGTATAGATGAGACATTTTTGAAAGGTAAATACAGAAGGACGCTTTTAACCGCAATCGCATAAGATGGTAACAAGCAACTATATCCGTTAGTATAAGCTATAGTCGATTCAAAGAACGAGGTATTGTGGACTTAGTTCTTGATTAAGTTTCGAGAAATAATACCTGATACTCTCAACTACTCCCCTCCCCTCCCCTCCCTCTTTTATTTTTTATTATTACTTTTTTTTTTACTGAAATCTGGTTTTTCATTAATACATTTTCCCTCTTTTTTTATTTTTAATTTCTTAATTATTTCTATTTTTAAAAAAAATTTGAACAAAAAAATTTGGACAAAAATTAATATTTCTAAAATAGCATTTATATGAATTAAATAGAAATAATTTTATTCTCATATAAAAAAATATAATATATACATACATTTTCTATAATAAATCCCACATATATCTATACAAGTCAATATACATCTTATGTCTATATAATTTACTCTTATAATCATTTATTTCATCTAATGAAAATCATATCGAATAAAATTCTATATATTTAATTGTATAAACACTACAATCTTCTCATTTCTTATTTTGTGGTATTTTTATCATTTGTAAATTAAAATCTTTATAATTTCAATTCTCATATTTATTCTTTAAGTTATGTTCAAGTAAATGAGTTGTGGTAAAATCTTACATAATACCAAATATATGGGTATGACTTCAGTTTCCTCCCGGATATCTACTCTTAAATCTATAACGTATAGAATCCAAGTGTCTAAGTCCACATATAAGGCCACTCAATGCATATATTTTAAGTTCAATGACATGTATATACTGGATATATTCTCTTAAGCAGGGCTTCTAGGCTATTGTGTCATTCTCACTATGTAACTACAACTCAAAAGTCAATCGTGTTAGGACATAATAATAAAAATCTAAGATATAAAATTTTTGCATATCAGATTTTCATAAAAACCTATTGAGCAATGAGTTATCTACTTGTTGATGCCTCTTTATCACCCCAACCAAAGCCATATTCAAGAAATCGTCCATTATTGCTATGAGCTTTCTTTTAATTAAATAGAATAAATCGGGATAAATTCCAAGCCGCATCCAGATCAATAAGAAACATTCATTGATATGTTGCTAATTAGTTCATTAAAATTATGTTCCAAGTAAAATTATCTATAAATGTAATTGTAATATTTAATTAAAATTGAGCAATACTTACTATATTTTGCAAACACTTCCCGCAAAGTCTTAATATCTTACAAAAATTCTTGTCGACTTGAATTCTAGTTACGAGTTGGATAGTCGACTCATCTTTATTTGTCTCCCACATTATTGCAGCCCCCTTTGTGACCTTGTCCAGTTTACGATATAAATCAAAATTTATTACATCGTATTTTTGAAGTAGTCTTGGATTAAAAAATGGAGAGTTGAGTTCTTCTTGATCCATGAATGAAGACTTGAGAAAAGTGATAGGCTTCCTTATCCTCATAGATCGTTATGGAACTGGCGTTGCGTAGGAGGCATTATCAGCTTTAGCCACCCCTTCATAAACAATAAAAAATATAAGACTGAGGAAAAATTTAAAAGCTATTTTTAAACTAAATTATTAAATAAGTAATATTCATATATGATCTCTTTCCCAGATCACCTGAAAAATAGTGTGAACCTAATTAATGCCATGTGGCGTATATAGTATGATCACCCGAGAGATTAGCACCAGCAGATGAATAGGTTGCATCTCCTATTTTCTCATAAATTAAATCAACTTTACGCTACATCCTACTGAATCTACCCTCAAGTCCACCAAATCTCTCCTCTAGCCCATAAATTCTCTGCTCCATCTTCTGACCACCAGTCTCAATCTTCTCTTCCATCCTTTGCATTATATACCACATATCACAATCGAAGACTGGTGTAAATGGAAATGCTAGATCAGGGGTTGGTATCTCATCCTTCACCTCTAAAAAGTCTTGTGCTTGCTCTATATTTACATTCTCCTCATACTCTACCTCCTCCTACTCCTCCTCCTCCTCCAACATGATGTCTTTGCCATATTGAACAATATATACAGAAGACTCTTCAGAATTGTCTACGTCCTTGGTGGTGGAATCAAGTAAATACGTCACATAATCAATGATGTCTAACAAGTCAATATTGACCATATAAGGAGATCGTTCTTCCCTCCTTGACGAGCGTAAAATTCTATGTAATCCAGTCTACATCATTAAAAAAATTTACATAAATCGGTTAATTAAATAATTATAATATAAATAATTATTTATTACAATAAAAACTAACCCTTCGGTTACTCAAAACTTTGATGATTTTCTTAAGCATTGGTTTATTCTAACACATGGCCCAATTTAAAATATGTGATTTACAGATTTTCTCTAAATGCTCTCTAAAAGTCTCTCCAATGCTTGAAATTACTTCAAGCACCCATACCTAAAATAATTAAAAAAATATCATTAAAAATTATTAAGTAATAAAAACTAAATCTAAATCAAAACTAAGACTAATTACCTAGAAGGCGAGCATAAAACCGAATAAATCCCACTTAACAGCTGCTTTTTTTCTATATTTGCAGCTCTTACGAACTTCTCCACGAGGTCATCCCTCTTAATGCTTTATATAGTTCTCTCATTAACTATTTTACCCCAAAGATAATTATTGAAAACCTCTATATCTGAGACTATATATAAATATTGACATAATATTTTATGCGACTCCCTTAAACCTAAGAGAGGAACCACCAAAATGTGAAGAAGCTATAACTTTACGTGTAAATCATCCATCTTTATTGTTTCATCAGTATCTCGATCATTTCGTTTCTCAATTCTATTTTCTATATTTCTTAAAATCTCTATAAGCTAACCACATGTAATATTATCATTTTCTTTAAACTAGTAATTCAAAAATTCAGCATTTTTCCTTACTTGACTAATAAAGAGGTTGATATTTTATGATATCTCAATCTGATAATAAAAGCAAATTCTTTTATTGAATAATGGAGAGGTTGACCATTTATAATATACCATGACTCATTTTTTTATTGAGTCTGATGGACAATCAAAGAATTAATTATTTGGACAGAGAATGTAAATCTCTCATCAATCTTTAAGAAATGTCTCAAACATGATTTCCTAAATATTTCTAACTCTCTGTAATTAAACTTTTTCTTAATCATACTAAAAACATCATGCCATTTTGATCGAACGGTAATAGACGATGAAAAATAATCCTCAGATTTAAGTACGCAAGAAAGTTTAATTGAGAGCTTACCCTGAAAATAATAAATAAAAAAATAATTTCAATTTCACATAAATCAAAATTTCACAGACCAAGTCCGAGACTTAGATGTTGGTATCTCACATACGCAAACTTACATTTCGTGGATCCACACCAACAAATCTACACTCATAACGATAACAAGCTCAAACTTAAACTCTAAATCATATCATAATTTTTTCAAATTCAAAACATAACGTCTGATTTTCATATTCTTAGGACTAATTATTCTTTCTGGCCGGATGAGATGAGAATGAAGCCACCAAGTAAGTGAAAAGAGAATGAGAGTATGAGAGAAGAAGAGAGCAGATAAAGAAGATTTTGGTTAAAGCAAAACAACAAGAAGAGGAGAGAAGAGTAAGAAATCGGATTGGGAGCTTAGGCTTTAAAGAGAATGGAAGAGAGAGATATGGGTAAGTTATCATATAAAAAAAATGATGTGAAAATTAATCAGTACTTTCATATTTTGATTTTTTTTTTTTTAATTTCGAAATGGTAAAAAGCAAAAAAAAGGCAAGAAGAATATTTAGCTTAAAAAATATTGAGAGAAAGGTAATTTTTAAAATAATTTTTAAACGAAAATTGTATTATTATATAATACTATTTTTTTATATATTTAAAGAAAATTATGAAGTAATTTCTACTTCCTACCTAAATTATTAAATATAAAATAAATATATGTGAAAGTCAAAGAAAGCAAAGATCAACAAAATCTAAAGATGGCTAACCTTTTTGTTGACAGCTTGCAGGGTAGGACGTTTTTGTTGTTGGTGCAGAGTGCCGGTCTAGTGGGGTACCACGTCAACAACTCATTAAACTCTACTACTAATTACAAGCACACCCCGCACGTAAGGTCGGTGCTGCAGTGAGCGCATCACTCAAATTTTTTTTTTGGGCGGGGGGATTAGTAAGCACACCCCGCACGTAACGTCGGTGGTGCGGTAAGCGCGTCTGGGGGTGGGGGGTGGTGATGGTTGGTGATGTGTTAAATAGCAATTTGTTCTTTGTATAAATTTAATAGTTACTAAACGATTATGCAAAATACATATAAACATTCCATCCAGTTTTAATAAAATTAAAAATTTATTATAATTTAAATTTAAAATTATATATTTATTATAATTACTTAAAATTGTATATATTTATTATACTTTATGATAAAAACTAAGAGTGTATCATAAATCTTTAAAATTATAATTAGTATATTTTTATGGATAAAAAGTATTTGTTGAATCAAATGAAAATACTAGGAGATTCAGGTTGGAGTAGTGAGAGCACAAACTTTACTAAATTTAATTTTTTTATCGCATTAAATTAGAACTTTCATAAAAGTTTAACATTATCTTGTGTCCAAATCTTTTGATAAAAATATAATTTTGAATTAGTGAATTTGGAATTACTTTTAACTATAACTTTTTAAAATTTTTAGAAATATTAAGTTTATAAAATATCATAACATTATATGATATATTTCATTTCTTAATTCTAATTTTTTTTTAAACCAAAAACGATATTCGAAATTTTATATTTCTTTATCTATTATGAAATTTTTTACTAATAGATTTTTTACTAATATAGGTATTATTACCCTTGTACACCTTAAATTATTTATATCATATTAGTTAAATATTTATATTAGCTATATTTTTAAAGAATATGAATACTTTTGTAAAAAAATAAAATAAAATACCCCACATTAAGTTAATTATATTTAATTTTAAGTTTAATTTTGTTAAAATGATTCTTTAAATTGGCTTTAGTAAAATTAAACTTATTTTAATAATATTTTCTCTCTCCTATTAAATTTTTTATTAAAAAATAATAAATAATACTCTTCCACTAACTCTTTTATTAAATAAATAATAATAATAATAATAATAATAATAAATAATTATAGTTAATTGATTTAAAGAATAGAATAAAGAATTGAAAAGCTATTTGAAAAAATTTTATAAAGAAGTTGATGTGAATTCTCTTAATAACCGGATGGAATCATGGAAATAAGCAATCAATAGAAATTAGAAAGAGAACCAATATATTGTAAAAGGGAAAGGTTAAAATTGTAATTTAAATTCAAAAAATAATAAGAACGAGAAATATTTTTGCTTCCATGGAGATTTTTTTTTTTAATATTGAGAATTCTATGTACTTTTGGTGAGAAAACGGTAAAACTTATTATTTAACCGCATAAGTCAATACTATTAGCTTAAAAATGACAAATACATAGCTTGAACCCGAATCTACTCCAAAGAATCATCTTCTACTATCATGTGAACCACCCTTGAGTCTAAATTAATATCATGAAATCTAATTCTAGGGGTGTATAGAAAATCGATCACTTGATTCACCCGGTCGAAAATCGAACTAATCATCTGAAATCCATAGGTTAATTTAAACTCAATCTAAAAAATTTGGCCGAAAAATAAATTTGAAAATAACCGGCCAAACCTGATATGAAAAAATTAATTAAAAAAATAAAAAGCAACAACAAATATATATACATTTATTTACAAAATTACTTGATTTATTTGTTAAACACTTTCTTTATACACTTTAAGTCTTACTTTCAGTAGTCAATTTTATATATTTATATACACTTTCTTTATTTTATTTGTCGAACATATACATTGTGTTTTGACCTTGATGCAATTCGTGAAGGTACGATGTATTTAGTATCTTTGTATTTTAAAAAAAAAAAATGAAAGAACATGTTTATTACTTGGACTTTTTGAATAAAGAGCCTGTGAAGGTATTCCACTTATGTTGCTTGGAGTTTATTCTTTTTTGTTTTGCCTCGTAGAAATGAAGTACATAATATTGAGTTCAACCGTTTCTTATTTTATTGAATTTTGTGTTTAATAAACTAACCTATAATTTTTATTTTGAAGATTTGAGTGTGATATTAAGTTTATTTTTTAATAAAAAAATTGACCACCTGTGGATTTATGTTCAACTCAACCTGAAGATTTGGTTAGATTTTTAAGGCATTTTGGGTTGGCTATGGATTACGATTTCAAAAATTAGTTATATTTGGGTTGGCCACAAAAATTACTCAAATTTGAGCCACCGGACTAATACATACTATTATCTACTTCCACGGTTTCAAAACCACGTAAACGAGTTGCCTTGTTTAGGCATGTGCAAGAAAGTGGATAAACCCACGGCCTAATCCACAATGGCACAACCCAACCCAATTAATATGCAAAAACTACATGTCGAATGGAAGTAGGATGTTGGCACACCTAATCTGACATGTCGGACTGGTTGGCAGATCCAAAATTTTTAACCCTTTAACCCGAACTCGCCTAGTATTATATATTTAATTTTAAAAAATATTTTTAAATTTAATATGAACCCTTCATTCAATCTAATGTCACATAGTTAATCCTTAATAATATAAAAGAAACCTTTTTCTTGACCCTAAAATCTAAATCAAAATTGAACGTTTGAAACCTTAGCAGCTAGCATCTCGCGACTCACAACCTCTCCCTTCCTCTCCGATCTGCAACCACCACTCTGGATGCTTTCCCGAAAAACTCTTCAATCGAGGTTAGACCTAAATCCTTCTCAACTTTATTTTTATTTTATGTTTTTATGTTGCATTGAAAATACAAACTCATGACTAGTTCAGTGATTGAAAATATGGTTAAAACCTAACTGGCTCGACCCACGAAAAGGCTAGTCCTATTAACAGGTGGGTGTCAGCATTAAGAACAACCTCTACCAATTAATACGCATCGTACATTTGTGCAGACAATCTAGCTCACAGTTGTATGTTGACTTTCAATATGGAATTTCTTGATTTTCTTCTTTTTTTTTGTTTTTTTGTAAAATAGGAATTTATTATTGTTGAAACATGAAAAATATCAGGACACGTGTCAATGTTGAATAGGCCATTTTATAAATTTAATAATTAATTGGTTACATTTAAGACCGATTAAATTTAAATCGAAAGATTAAATATGACCGTTAAAATAGTAATATTAATTAAACCGAGTAATAATTAATCACAGTTAACCGAATAAATTTATAGGGGTGAAATTTCGATTCAAGGAAATAAGAAATTCACTTAGATTAGTGATGTGGCATAAGGAGTCCCATTTATCACATACACAAGGATCATCCAAGACGTAATCTCAACCATCTGAAAAAAAGATAAAATATTTTTCTTCATCATACAAGGTTTAGCATAAATTGGAGAGAGAGAAAAATGGATTTCGGGCGAAACATAAGGGAAGTAGAAAGAATTTTCGACGAAATTTTTTTCTTAACGAAAACATTTGCTTTTTGAAAAAAGCGATTAGAAATCAAATATCTCTCAACCAATTAGAGAAAGTGGCCAAAATTGAAAGAAGAATGGGGAGAGTTCGGTCGAAATGAAGGGGAAGAGAGATAGAAGTTTGTTTGGACGAACCTAGACTCAATTTCAACTGAATTCGATTAAAATTGAAAGGGAAAAAGTCTGTTTGCCAAAAAAGTGATTGAGGCCCACAAAGTTGGAAAATGGCCAAAAATTGAGAGGAGGTGGGATTCTGTATTGACATATTTATAAGAGTGGCATCAACACTTTGGTTATAAATAAAAGCCTTCGATGGAGGGCATAAGACTTTATTTCAATCATCAATAATTACTGATATCTTCAAACACTTACTGACAAAAAAATCGAGCATCACTCATAATTTTCTTTACGTTCTGGCTATTTTTCGACTCTTGTTATTTTTTCTTCGGCGATGTATGTATCTGATTTCTTAAGATTCGGTTTTGTGAACAATGATTAGAGCGCCATATTCTCATCCGAGCAGGAGTTTCGATCCGTTGTTCACGGATTGGACATCTTTTCTCTTCTCTTGTTTATTCCTTTAATTTATTACCTCTTAGGAATGGGACAATGTAGATTTTATTTACATATCGTAGTGTAAAGATCATTGTTAATTTCTATTTTAATCAAAACTTTCTAAGTTTATTGTTCTTTCAAATAATTTCTTTTAATTAATTGTCTTCCAACGTTTATTATTTCAAAGTCATTTATGTAATTATTATTAATTTATTTTTAAGTTTTAACTTAGTCCGCTCATCAATAGATACGTCGAAAAGAAAATAAAATCTAGATTAGTATGAGATTCTTCACCTATTCGTCATAACAACTAGATTTAATTTTCTTAACAAAATTGCAGCATATTTATTACTTACATTTAAATTTTTTTTATTAATAGTTTAAAATGTACTTTAAATTTATGCACGTCAATATTTATTTCAATATTTAATACGGTCATTTATTTGATATTTTTACATTTATTAATCAAATATTTAAGATCATATAATTTTTGAAACTTTTATCAATTATTGTGTGGCGAGGGATTTTCCTAACATCAACAATTACACAACATTCTGATCATTTTTATTGGTCCAACATTATGATCATTGAGTACTTTAAATTACTCCCGTACTCATAAATCACCATTCTTAAATTCTAAAACTATATATTCACTTTAAATTTCTAAATTACCTTTTTTTTTTTTGCAAGAAAATGTTTAAAATAAGTAAGAGTATTACATGGGTGAATCGTAATTGGGTGTTAAATTACTGTTTTGATAATTTTCTTATTCTAATAAATAATATTTAGATTATTTATATCGAATTCTTTATAATTTTTTTTAATAAATATACTATTTTTTAAAATTTTAATTATTGAATTTTTAGATAACTCACAAATTTTCTATTTTATTCTTCAGCATAAATTTTGTTAAAGAAATAATAGTGAGATATAGCTAATTAGATTATATAATAAATAGTGTTCATATTATTTAAAATATATTTAATATATAATTTTAAAGAACTAAATATGAATGCGGATTTGACCGTCAATGGGAATTCAACAAAATTTGACAAATAATTTTTTTTTTTATAGATAAGTCTAAATCGGTAAAATGAAATTAGAATAACTTGTTATTGTTTATTTTTTATATAATTAAATAAATACAATTATTAAAATTACTAATTATATTCTTGCTTATTCTTGTTCGTTAATCTATTTTATTCTCCCTTAACGAGAAATGATAAGGAATGAAAATAAATAAGAATGTAATTAGTAATTTTAGCTTTATTATTTAGTTAGATAAAGAATAAAAAATAAAATATTATTTTAATTTGTCACTTACTAATTTAAAAAGTAAAAATTTGAAAATTTACTTGATGCACTACTATTTCTATGGAGAATCGATTGTTAACTAACACCATAATAAACTAAATTCTTGTATAAATTAATTTTCTGATGTTTCACGTAATATAAAACCTTTTTATGGGTTGGATATTCAAGTCAAGTTTGTGGGTCATGACCAACCAAAGCAATATGAGATTCCTCTGTTGACATTTTGAACTTACTTTGTTCCCCAAGAAAAAGGCATATTCAATTCGATTCAATTCGATTCAATTCAAAAGGAGCAAAAAGAGCTCCGTTGACTGGCCCAAAAACGAAATCATAATTTCCAACGTATGCACGTACATCATCCAAATTGTAGGAGGGAGGGATGCCAACCGGCACGAACCCATCGTCAATTCCTAAACTCCTTTAAATAAATAATTTAAATATTTATTATTATTCGTTTAAAAATTATAAATTATAAATCATAAAATATATTTATATATTAAAAAAAAAAACATTATAACATAAATCAATTATTACTGAGTTGGAGAGAAAATTATTAACTGAACATTTTAATTGACTGCAATAGACTTAAGATCTTAACTTACATATGTATCTCTTAATATAACTTTTGTGTGACTAGGTCCAAGACAAGACAATTGAAACTTGCAAGTTAAGCTACTTTCATTACCAGGTATATAAGTGGGGGGCGAGGAGAAGCTAAGAGGGGGTGGGGTACAAGAATGACATAAGCGGTGGAGATTATGAACAAGTCAAAAGTTGTCTCATACAATAAGGACTGAAAATGACTTGAGTTCTTGACAAGGAAAAACTTTCCTTGAAATACAAATTGTTTATACCTGTTTCCCCAGCAATTCTTGAGGTATGAGTCTGAATACCAAAAATATATGACCTATGTTTTCTTATTATATATACAATTTTATTATTGTTCTGTAATTTGTCCACCCAATATAGTCTACTACCACGTGGTTGGAAAATTTCTCTCTTCATCTCTCTCTTGAACTTTTCCAACACTTTCTCCCCTGCCCAAAACCCGTATATATAGAAGAAACCTCTATACATCTGACTCACATCACCTTCCTCAAGCTCTCTGTAAAAGAAAACCTCAACCTCTCTCTCTCTCTGTGTACAAATATCCAAACAATTTCATCATCAAAACACATTCAAATCCTCACTCACCCTCAAACCTGGAATTCTTTCTCCATTTCTATTATACGCATTCCAATCTTTTCCACCTCCTGAAACTCAGGTAAAATATATACTAATATATATATATATATAGTCATGAACTTTTTCTAAATAATTTTTCAGTTTTCTTTCTTCTTCTTTTGGTTGAGAATTATTTTCGTTTCCTTCTTAATGTTTGATTTAGGATGGTTTCAAGGCTTTCAGTTCCAAGCAATGATGAGTATCTATTTGATTTGATTCTATTCTGATTTGTTGGTTTAGATCTATGGTCATAATCCAATGCATTTATAACCTTATTGTATAGTTAACAAATCATTTGGCTTAACATTATAAGGGTTTCTTTGATCAATTCAATCAACAACATCTATAACTCTTTTGATATGGTGATTGTTCTTTTCTAACAGGTGTAGTAGGATTACGACTTTTTTCATAGAAAATGGGGGCTTATGTTTCCTACCCATTATCTCAATACAATGAGGTAGAAAAAGGAATGGAATCATCATCCATTCTAGTCAAATCTATAAATTTCAGTGATGAAGTGAAAAGTCCGGTTAAATCGATCAGCTTCAAAATTCGAGATTCAGAACCCAAATCGAATTTGGGAACAAACATGACAATACAAGTATCTGTTAGCTTCAAAGACAGGGGGGAATCTCATAAGAAGATGATCAGTCTGGGTAATGCATCATCATTAGACAAGGAAGAAAAAAACAAAGATAAGATAAGGGATCAATCTTCAAGATCAGACAGCTGTAATGTAGAGATGATCCAAGCGATGCCGGATTTGGACCCAGGTGAACACATTGCTGCTTTGAAGTTGCAGAAAGTTTACAAAAGCTTTAGGACCCGAAGAAAGCTTGCAGATTGTGCAGTTCTTGTTGAACAGGGTTGGTATGTATTTTTAATTTTTTTGGTGTAATGGTTTTAATGCAAAAATTCAATGTGTTTTTTTATCTTGTTCTTATGGGATTTTGTTTTCTTGGACATATATAGGTGGGACCTTTTAGATTTTGCAGAATTGAAGCGAAGTTCGATATCTTTTTTTGACATTGAGAAGCATGAAACCGCCCTTTCACGGTGGTCAAGGGCAAGAACCAGAGCAGCCAAGGTAAAAAATTTGTAAAGATCTAGATATGTTTATGAATATGACAATTTTAATGAAAGATCTGATCATATTTACTTCATTTGGTTATTACAGGTTGGAAAAGGTTTATCCAGGAATGATAAAGCTCAAAAGCTTGCTTTACAACATTGGCTCGAGGCGGTAAGTCTATTTCTCGATCGAGTTTTTAATGGGAATTACAACTATATATTATGTTACATGTTTTGATGATTTATTTATTTTTTCGAACAGATAGATCCACGACATCGTTATGGCCATAATCTACATTTCTACTATCTTAAATGGCTTCATTCTCAAAGTAGAGAACCCTTCTTCTATTGGTAATCTTCTTGACCCATAATCTTTCTTACCGTCATCAGGATTCTTAAATTTTGAAATAAATTAAATCGAAAAGGAAAACTAATTCATTTTGCTTTGAATGCAGGCTGGATATCGGAGAAGGGAAGGAAGTAAATCTTGTCGAGAAGTGCCCAAGATCGAAACTCCAACAACAATGTATCAAGTATCTGGGTCCAGTAAGTCTCTTTCTCTGTACTTGGTTATCATTCAGTTTTAATAATTCATATACCAATATTTTTATTTAATTGATCTATTTGCTGTCTTTTAGATGGAAAGACGGGCATATGAAGTTGTCATAGAAGAAGGGAAGTTTTTGTACAAGCTATCAGGTGACCCCCTTCAGACAACAGGCGAACCACGAGATGCCAAGTGGATTTTCGTGCTCGGGACATCTGAGAACTTGTATGTTGGAAAGAAAAAGAAAGGTTTTTTTCAACATTCAAGCTTCTTGGCCGGAGGAGCCACAGTGGCCGCCGGGAGATTAGATGTTGAAAATGGAATTCTAAAGGTAAATTAGATTATTTAGTCTAGCTATAACGTAAGAATCATATAATATGATTTCCTTTTTTTAGCCTTTTGAGTCAATCATCGTTCATCCGCGTACGTTGATGACACAAAAATAGTGTGAAACAAACATAACTAATGATACTTGACTCCCAAATCAGTTCCAAAAGTCAATGAAAGAAAAACAAAAAAATCATATATAAATAGATAAATAGATGTGATATTATTAATTGATATGATAGATAGTAATTAACTCTTAAGAAAATATTTTTTCTGTGTTTATTTTTTTTTAAATTGTGAAATTTTAATTTTGACTTGTTATCTTAAATACAAAATATGTTATTTTGAAACAGGCAGTATGGCCACATAGTGGACACTATCAGCCTACAAAGGAGAATTTTGAGGACTTCATCTCATTCCTTAAAGAAAATGATGTAGATCTTAGTGATGTCAAGGTAAGCAATCATATCACCAATTATGTTGTCAAGTAAAATTAGATGTATTCTTCCTAGTGAAAATGAGTCTTAACATGATTGAAACGTCTCTTGTTTTTTCTTTTTGGTTAATATAGATGAGCCCGGTTGATGCGGAAGAAAACTTTATGTACAAGCAAAAAAGTAGTCATCATCTTAGAAACAACTCATTAGAGGATGATTTCATTGAGAAGAGGATTATTGGCTTAGAAGTTGAAGAGACTGATGCTCAAGAATTTAACTCACCAAACCAAGAGAACTTGGATGACATTCAACCACAGAAATGGAAAAGGTTACAAAGTCTTGGCCAAAACTTGATTATTCTTGAGATACCAAGTAAGACTGAATTACTAGTGCAATTGGAGAAGCAAAATAAAAAATTGGAAAACGTGGAATCTCAGGCCAATGGATATGAAGGCCTTAATGAATTGGTTTTGGAAACGAAATTGTCTAGAGAAGAACATGAAGGGAACGATCAAGAAGAGAAGAAAATTGATGAAGAGACAATTCTTAGAAGAATAAGTTCACTTAAAGAAATTAAGTCGTTTCAATTAGGGAAAAAGTTATCTTGTAAATGGACGACAGGGGCGGGCCCACGGATCAGTTGTGTTCGGGACTATCCTACGGAGCTTCAGAAGCAAGCTTTGGAGCGAGTGAGCTTGTCACCTAGAAGTGCTTCTTGTCGCGCCGATTTATCAAAGGAAAGTGCCAAAATCTATAGAACTCAATCCTTACATTGTTAGAGTAACAGTTGATTGATTAATTCTTTTTTTTTTCTTCTTCTTAGGAATTGATTTCGTTACTTCTATTCAATGCGTTACATTTCTTTTTCCTAGGCACGAGTTCCATTATGTATTTCATCTGGTATTAGTTAGATGAAACCTGCACAGTTTAGGGTTCTAACTTTCTCTTCCAAACGTTAGTTTTAATGTAAATCCAATTCAACTAACAATTAGAGCAAAATAAAGTTTACCCAAACTTCGGTTTATACCGCTAAATACGCGCAAAGTCACTTGTTGCAAGCTCACTACAAACCAATTTGACAATATAAATAGGAAAATTGAAGAGAGATCAAACTAGCATTAAACTTAGACTCCTATAAAACCCCAAAACCCCCCTTGCCGGTTATTTGTGAGAACCGACTCTCTCCCCTAAAAAAAAAAACTCACCAAAATACTTTCCAACAAAAGCTGTTCTCCCCCCTCCTACAAATAGCCGTAGAAGCCCCTTCCCCAAAAGCTCACTATCTCACCCCTATCTCCGCCCAAAACAACCATTTTTTCCATAAAACCCTCTCTGTCAACATCCCACAGCCCCGAAAAACCCACATTCCCATCATGTCTCACACTTGCCAAAAATACATATTCCTAATCTACTTTTTTACTCTAAACAAAATGAGGATCTTATCAAATACTTCCCCATTGAGTGATCTTATCCTCAAGGTGACTAATACCTCAACCTATCCAAACAATAAATACTGATATTCCGACCAGCTACTAAAATGCCGGTGATGATCCTCCTCCATGCTCATTCTGGTGGCTGCCATTTTATCTTCACCATCGACTATCGGCCACTCCCGTTGCTTCAATCACAAGAAGATTGGAGGCTCTTCCACTTTTGTTCTCGAACTAGGCGGATTCTTCGAGAGAGAGGCTACTGATGCTCGTCCAGCTCGAGAAGCATCTCATATTCCACTGCTACTTCCGCTACTTCTTCGTCGACCAGTGAAGAGGGAAGTTCAACAACTGCCTCTTCCTCTACTGTTTCTTGAACCGGAGCTTGGTCCCTTAATGGCGATCATCTCACCTCTTCATTATGTTCACCATAACCTCCAACATCCGGTCCATACACTACAACATGTAAGAATCTCAAAAAATAGAGTTTATTAATGGCAGTCGCCATCCTTCTTCAAGTGAAGGGAAACTTTGGAAAGGGCAATCCAATATAAGTTATAGCTGCCTTCAATTACAGCGATACCTTTTCTTACAAGAGAAACTAACTATAATAGAATGAATGAAGCTAATCTCGCTAACAACCCTATGTAACGAACATAGGCGTGCTAGTGTGCATGGGATCCATGTCACCCTGCATAATGAACCTGAGTGTGCACTAGCGAGCATGGAATCCATGTCATCCCATTTCACATTAAGGAAGCGCACCGTTTTAATAACGTGAAGCACTCCACTTTATTTTCCAGTGGACCAATGGCTAAGATTAAGACGTCAAGATAATTCTCAGCCATCCAAGAACTATCCATAACAAAACCTTTTCCATCAAAAAACCTTGGCTAGAAGGTCTGCCAAGGTCTGGATAAACTTCGTGCAGACGAAACATACTCTCCCAAGTAGCCTGTTCAGCTAAATGGTTGTCCTAGTATACTAACACTTCTGTTACCGTCCCGTCTTATTATGCAATCACACCATTCTCTTTCCTAAAGCTGCTTTACAGACTGTTGTTAGTCTCCCTTTAGTGTTCACTGGTGGCAAAGTAGGCAGGGGTATAACTTGGGTTCCAAGTTTCTTTTTCAGTAGGGAAACATGGAACATAAGGCAATATCAATTGATAAGCCACATCTCCTATGAGTTTAGCAACTTGGAAGGGACCATAATACCATGTTGCTAACTTTTTGGAACTGCTTATGAACGGAAAACTTTTGTTCATATGGTCGAAGCTTAAGGTACACCCCATCTCCAACCATAAATTCCCTCTCCAATTGCCTAATATCAGCATACTTTTTCATGTACCCTTGAGCCATACGTAACTGATCCTTAAGGTCTGCTAAGACTTCTTCCTTTGTTGTCAACATAGCATCCACCATTTCAACTCGAGCAGTACCAAGGATATAGTTGATAAGTCGAGGAGGGGATAGATGATATACCACCGTAAACGAAGATTTTTTTATGGTTAAGTGATAATTGGTGTTATACCAGTACTCCGCAAATATAACCCACCATAGCCAGTCCTTGGGCTACTCACTGCAAAAACAACGAAGATAAGTCTCCACATATTTATTCACATTTTTAGTCTGGCCATCCATTTTAGGATGATCACTCGAGAATAAGTTTAGGGAGACCCCTTCGCGCTAAAATCTGCTCGTAAACGTTGGGTCATAGTCTAAGACTGTTTTTTAGGGCAGTCCATGCAACTTAAAGATATTGGCCAAAAATATTTAAGCAATTGAAGCCGCTGTATAAGGATTTTTGTTTGGTATGAAGTGAGTATATTTAGAATACTTGTCAACCACAACAAATCGGACAAAGAAACCATTAGAAACTAGAAGGGCTTAGATGAAATCCATGCTGATTTCAGGCCAACCCCTACTGCTATAGGAAGTGGCTGCAATAACCTAGGGGGCATTATAGTCTCATGTTTCATACGCTGGCAAATATCACAAGCTCGAATATATTTCTTTACATTCCTCCTCATGCCTTTCTAATATAAATCACGTTTTGTTCTCTATAGGGTTTTCTCATAACCCGAGTGCCCTTCGAAAATCGAGTCATGCATAAAAGATAAGAACATAATCTTAGGGTGGGTACCCTGCTCGATAACAATGCATCCTTTGTATAATAGAAGGCCTCCATTATCTTTGTATTTACTAATGTTGAGTTTATGTTCTATTAAGTCTTTTCATAGACCTACTGATTCAAGACAAGATGAATATGAGTCTTTAAGTTTTGTCAACCGGTTCACCATAGGGAATGAAATCACCTTTAATTTTGCATTAATATCAACTCCATCTTTTCTGGATAAGACATTAGCTACTAAATTATCCACTCATTTTTTATACTCAACTGAAAAGTCATATTCCAACAATTTAGATAGAGACTTCTGCTAGTTCAGGGTTCCCATGCGCTACTCCAAGAGGAACTTAAGGCTTTGCTGGTCAGTCTTAATAACAAAGTATTGTCCCATTAAGTAAGGTCTCCATCGTTTGACTGCCGACACCATAGCCAAAAACTCCTTCTCATAAGTCGAAAGAGCTAGAGCAAAACCCTTTAACATTTGACTAAAGAATGCTCTAGGTCTCCTTCGTTGCATGAGAACAGCTTCAATTCCACTTTAAGAGGCGTCTGACTCGATGACAAACTGGTAGGTAAAGTAATGTAAGGCTAGCACGGGGGGGAGAGGTCATAGATTATTTTAAGCATCGAAATGCCTCTCTACAACCTCTGCCCATTTAAATGCATTCTTACATATCAACATAGTGAGTAGTGCAGCAATCATATCATAGTTCTAGACAAATTTCCTATAGTAACTCTTTAACCCTATGAAGCCTCTTAGCTATTTGATTGTTTAAGAGGGAGGCCAATCGATCATGGCTTGAAGCTTAATAGGATCACCTCGTACACCTTCTGCAGAGATCCAATGGCCTAGGTACTCCACCTCTGCCGCTCCAAAACAACATTTTGAGATCTTAGCATATAAAGAATGTGCATGTACTGTTAAGAATGCTTCCCTTAAGTGCATTGCATGCTCCTCCCTTCCTTTGCTATATATCAATATGTCATCAAAGAAGACTAAGATAAACCTACACAGGAAAGGTTTAAAAATGTTATTCATTAGAGATTGGAATGTTGATGGTGCGTTGGTTAAGCTAAATGGCATCACCAAGAACTCGTAATGTCCCTCATGTGTGTGGAAGGAAGTCTTATGTACATCGGCTTCCTTCATTTTTATTCGATGGTAACCAGAACAGAGATCCAGTTTAGAGAACACTGTTGCTCCAACAAGTTCATCCAAAAGATAATCTACAACCCGTATAGAAAACTTATCTTTTACCGTATGCTCATTTAAAGCATGGTGATCATACACATGCGTCAAGTACCATTAGCTTTCTTCACCAAAAGGACAGGAGACGAGTATAGACTCTAGCTGTCTCTGATGGCTCCTATAGACACAACTCCTTCACTATTCTTTTTATCTCACCCTTCTGTTGACAATAAGGGTAATGGTACGATCGAACGGTAGAAGTAAGGATCCTTCTTTTAATAGTATCTTGTGGTTCAAGCACCTAAAAGGAGGTAGTCCCTATGGTTCATCAAAAACATTAATGAAGTTTCCACTACTAGTACTAACCAATGAGGAATGTCTGTTTTAAGGGAATGCCATCTTACCTCAGCTTTTTGAAGGAAAAAATCTCTTGATCTAGTCGATAGATCATCCCCTACATGGAATAGTTGCCCATGTTTTACCTTCAAGCCTCTTAGCTTAATTGTTCCACCCTTCTATTGGAACGCGAAAATGAGTAAGGACAAGTCCCATACAATATAGGTCACAATGCCTTCAACCATGCCACCCCTAGCACCATGTCACACCCTCCTAACTGCAAGGGATATAAGTTAATGGTAGCCAAATATGATTTTATGCGTAGTGGGACCCCAACACACAACCCTTCACTTTTGATTAAAGTTCTATGTTTGAATGTGTGATACTCATCAAAGGAGGTGAAAAAGTTGACTTTTTTGTGATCATGTTTTTTGGCGTTGACTCTTGTTCCGATAGCTTCCCTACATCAATTGAAACATGTAGGAACAAGTTTCACTCAGATCGGATCAAAGGAACTCAAGTTAGATCCAAATCTGGCTTCTCTGCTTTTGGTTACTACAGTGGGAGGTAAACTGAAGTTTGGCAGCTCCAACAGCTATTTTTTGTATTCAAGCAAGTTTGGTATGTTGATTGAAGTGTGTTGAAGCTTTTGGTGAAGTTTGGAAAGCTTTGGAATCGAATTTCACCTTTTTTGGTCATGGCTAGTGTAGTTGAGTGCATTTTCCAGTTTTTCTGGTTTTCTTGTACCTTTTCTGTTTTTGATTGGAAGTAATATAGGTAAGGTAATTGTAAGTGTTGCTTCTGCTGAGAATGTGGCCATTTAATGGTTAACTATTCATGTACCTTGTTTTATCTTTATGTAAGTATTTAGATTCTAATTTTTAATGAAAAAAATAGATTGAATGTGTTTTTCATAAGCTGAAGTTCATTGCTGTATTTTTTCTGAGTTTTGGTCTAAAATCTGTTCTTGAGGAAGTAGAGAGCAAGTCTTGATTCTTGTCTTTCATTTTTCAACATTCCACTGGAATGTTTTACTTAAAGAACTTTATTCGAAGCAGGTTGGAGACTACACTTAGAACTAAGGTGACATCAATAAAGTTGTGAGTACTACCAAAATCTACCAAAATGATCAACCTGTGTTTTCCAATGAATCCTTCTAAATGTAGCGTTTGCCCATTAATCGATTCAATCAACGCATTCAAAGAAATTTCTCCATTGCAAAACTAACTCTCTTGAGTTTGCACCTTTTGGTCATTATCCTCATCTGCCACTATATGGTATAACTTTTGGTACCTTACAGTCATGTTCAGGATTCCACTTCTCATCACAAGAGAAACACAACCCCTTTTTCTTCCTTTCCTCTAGTTCCCACCTTAAAATCCTCATGAACGTAGTAGGTTCCTTAGGTGTATAATCTAAACTCGATGATGGAGCACTCGTTGAGGCTCCCTTACTTAATACGCCTCCAACAGCTTTCTTCCATGTCAAAACATATTTGACTCCACCACTAGCAACTTGAGGGGTATGATCTCCCTTATTTCCCATGCTGACCTACTTAATCCCTACCAAGGCTAGATACACCTCTTGCTATTTGGCGTATTCATAAGCTTGAAAACGTTGTACTAGGCTTAAGAATTTTAACAGGAATCTGCAGCTCATCCTTTAAGCAACTAAGGAAACATTCCAGCTTTAATTTTGGAATAAGGTTTGGAACCTTATTATCAAGATGCTCAAATTGGCATCTTAGGTCCTCGACTGTACCACTTTGTTTCAGCTTGCATAACTCACCAAAAAAGGATTGAGCACGTACATACATAAACCTAGATTTCATAGCTTCATATTAGATCTCCCAAGAACTACAAAGTTATGTCCCCCTAATATCATCATACCACTCCGCAGCCTCATCTTCCAAAGAAAAATGAGTTAATCTAACTATGGATTCAAAAGGCACCTGATACAGCTCACAATATTGCACTTCTTTCCTCGCCCAAGGTTCTGGTTCACCGCTTGAAAATTTTAAGAAATCAATCTTGATGTTCCTCCAATAAGATTATCGTGAATCACCAAAGTTTCTATTCCACTCAGTTTTGTTGGATCCCATTGCCTCTCTGGATCATAACCAGCATTAATCATTTTCTCTGTTCCTACTGGTTTTTTTAACACACTCGTGATAGTTTGATCTGCTTATTTAAACTAGCGAACTAATTATCCATTTCCTTGAAGCGATTGTTTACCGCTAAGAATTGACTCACAATTCTCTTTTCTATCACAACTATTTCTTCATGTACTGCTTGAGTAGCTAGCGTCGCTTCTGCCATGAATATGCCGGCTTTGTTACCAATTGTAAGAGTCTAAAAAAAGAGAGTAAAAAATAGAGTTTATTAATGGAAGTTATTGGCTTTCTTCGAGTGAAGGGAAACTCCAAAAAGGGCAAGCCAATACAAGTTCTAGATGCCTTTAATTACATCGATACCTTCTCTTATAAGAGAAAATAACTATAACAACATGAACGAACTAATCTCGCTAATAACCCTATGTAACGAATAGAGGCATGCTAGTGTGCATGGGATCCACGTCACCCTACGTAATGAACCCAGGCATGCATTGGAGAGCATGGAATCCATGTCATCACGTTCTGTAATAAGGAAGCGCACCGTTTTATTAACGTGAAGTGCTCCATTTTATTCTTCAGTGGACCTACAGCTGAGATTAAGACATCAAGACAATTCCCAGTTGTTCAAGAACTATCCATTACACAACACTTCTCCCACATTTTCAATCCGGATCTTTCATGCTCTAATGCCAAATGATAAGACCCCAAAACCCCATTTGTTAGTTATTTGAGAGAACTGACTCTTTTTTTTACATGCTTTCGGCGATGGGTTGTAAATCCCAGAGGAGCGGTTGGACCCATAACATCACCAGGTAAGTCTAGAGTATAATCTCAAACATTGTGCAGGGGACTTGAACCCGAGCCAAACCTAGGGAGCCACCCCTATTCAATCACTTGAGCAATCCCTAGGGGTCGAGAGAACCGAGTCTATTCCCTCAAGAAACTCAACCAAATACTTCTTACCAAAAACTCGTCACTTCCTCCTACAAATAGCTGTAGAATCCCTCTCCTTAAAAAATTACATGATAGCTCATTGCCCCACCCCCTATTCCTTTGCCCAAAATAACCCTTTTCCCCATAAAACCCTCTCCATGTCAACATCCCATAGCGCCAAAAAACTCACTTCTCATCATGTCTCATTATCTAATAAGATCCCCATTCAATTTAGAGTAGAATGGTAGATTAGGAATATGTATTTTGGGTGAGTGGGAGAGATGATTGGAAATATGGTTTTTTTTTTGGGGATATGAGATATTGACATCAAGAGGGTTATGGGGAAAATAGTTGTTTTGGGCAGGGGATAGAGGGTGGGGTAGTGAGCTGTTGGGTAACGTTTTGCGGAGGGAGCTTTTATAGGTATTTGTTGGAGGGGTAAAGGAGTTTTTTAACAAAAGTATTTTGGTGAGTTTGGGAAAGAGCTGATTCTCTCGAATAACCGTAAAGGGGTATTTTGGGATTGACTCAGTAATCATACACACAAATAAGTTTACTAAAAATTTGAAAGTGATTACGACTAATGTTCTCAAGCAATTTTGACTATTTAGGTTTGACATCTTAGTGATGCCGCCTTTATTTTGCCTCTGATTTGTGTTACGACATTTTAATACCCTCATCTAGTGAAAAATGATCTTATGGAACCGTGTTATATACTAGTTGTGAGAGGTGGTCGGTCGTCAGTGGGACCCATTACCTTGTGATGTGTGGTCCCACTGATCTCCTATCACAACTATTGTATAACACAGTTTCACAAGATGATTTCTCTCATTCAAGGCTCTTTCTATCATTTTGGCCCTTGGACCGAATTTTGGTCCCTAGATAAGATTTGGGGGGGGGGGGGGGGGCATTTGCAGTAGTTGACTATTGCGCAGTTGGGAATTGTGCATGCAATTGGGAGTTGTGTGGAGGTCTCCCCTCTCATTTTTGGTGGCACAGAGGAAGATTAGAGGCGTCTTTGTGAGGGAGTTGGGATTCCTTCAAGCTCAATGTGGATTCTACATTTTCTCTTGTGAGGTTTATGTTTTAGTTTGTTTCAAATTGTGGTAGTTGCATGATTAAATGTAAAATTTCAGTGCTAAAGGTTATATGCCTAACATATTCCTTATAATTGTAAAATAAGTTTTGTTCTTGAGAGGTGAAGAGAACTTCATTCATTAACAAGAATGAAATGGAAGAGATCTTAAAATTTATTTTTAGTATTTAAATATTTTTTAAAAGAGAAAGGAAATGAAAATAATTCTAAAAACATACTTTAAGGGGAAAAAAAAAGTTCCCTTCTTTTTCTTTCCCTCCAATTTTGAAAGGATCAAAACAAAAATTCCTTCTCATGAAATAGACTACAAAAAAAATTTTAAAAAGGTGGGCGTAAATGTATGTTGAATTGCTAATTGCAAGTAAAACTAACCGATCTAGAAAAAAGTGAGATTTAGTTTTACGGTGTCATATAACATTCTCAGTTTTAAGTTTCTTTTCCATCTTCAAAGATTAGACGCCTGTAATATAGAGATAATCCAAACAATGTTGGGATCAGATCCAAAGGATCATCAAATTTGAGCTTTGAAATTGTAGAAAGTTTACAAAAGCTTTAGGACCCGACAAAAGATCGCAGATTGTGCAATTCTTGTTGAACATAGTTGGTATGTATTTATTTTTTTATTTTTTTTATTTTTTTAATGCAAAAGTTGTTATGGGATTTTATTTTCTTGGATATCTTTAGGTGGAATCTTTTAGATTTTGCAGGATAGAAGCAAATTTCGATATCATTTTTTTACATTGAGAAACATGAAGCCGCCCTATCACGTTGGTCAAGGGAAACAATCAGAGCAACCATGGTAAATTATTTGGAAAAATCTAGACTTGCTTATGAACATAAATTTTAGACTAATCTACATAGTTCGCTCCCTCCAACTGAATTGGACATAAGTCCTATATGTCTAAAAAATTAGTGATATTTTCCTTAAGCCGTTCAAATACTTAGACATAGGTTCTTTTTCTTTTTTTTAAGACAGTAAAAATACTGATATATCTTATTAATTTTTTAGTTAAAACTTAAGTTAAAATTTATCCCAATTATTTTATTATTTTTTTCACTTATATTATATTTTTAATCTTCCCAAGATATTTATTTTATTATAAAAAGACCTCAACTTCATCTTACTCAATCTCTCACGGCTACCGCAGCGGCCAACCTCTTTGTAGCCACGACAGAAGAATTAGATTCAAACTAGAACTAGATCTGGAACTCGAGTTCGAACTCCATCAAGGACTCAAAGTTCAAAATTTGGTCGAGTTCAAACTTGATAGAGAACTTGAGTTCCAGATTGAGTTTGAATTTACTTTTGAACCAGAGTTCGATTAAGTTCGAACTTGATCTAGAACTCGATCTCAAGTTCTAACTCAATAAGGGATGAGTTCTAGATTGAGTTAGAATTCAATCTTGAGTCTGAGTTTAAACTCGATTTAGAACTCGAGTTTGGGATCGAGTTCTAACTTGATCAGGAATGAGTTTCAAATATGGGTGAGTTCTACCTAACTCGATCAAGAATGAGTTTGCGATCTAGGTGAGTTCGAACTCAATATGGAACTCAAGTTCTAAATCTGGTTGAGTTCGATAAGGAACAAGTTTTAGATCTAGGCGAGTTCGAACTTGATGTGGAACTCGAGTTCTTGATTGAGTTCGAACTCAAGCTCTATATCTAGTTGAGTTCAAAGTGGGCCTAGAACTCGAGTTGTTCCGGCATGGAAATGCGACAAGAGATTGTGGAAGATAAAATTGAGATATATTTATTAAAAAGAATTTAAGGGTGAAAAATATAAAAAACCAAATAATATTAAAATGACCAGGGTAAAAATAAATAATATATATTTTTAAGTTACATTTGCTATGTGTCATGCTGATTGAGCAAGACAAGTGAGCATTTTACTACTAAATAATGTTTGAAAAGCTTAAGGGAAGTATGATAACTTATTTAGACATGAGAAATTTAGGTCTAATTGTTTGAAAGTTGGAGGAATATAGGGTCAAAATTACTCGAAAATCTCTATTTTAGTGACAAGTTTAATGAAGTATTTGATCGTGTATACAACTTCATTTGGTTATTACAGGTTGAAATAGGCTAATCACAGAATGATAATGCTCAAAAGCTTCCAAAACAACATTGGCTTGAGGTGGTATGTCTAGTTCTCTCATCGAGTTCTCAATGTGTATTACAACTATATTTTTTGTTATGGATTTTTGTTGGAATATAAGGGTTCTTTACTTTGAGAATGAAGCCAATTAAGATAGTAGTAGGGTAGATTATGACTATATTGGATCAATCATTTCGCAAAAAAAAAAAATTAGAATTATTGAACTATAAAATATATTATTTCTTTTTTTAAAACTTTATAAAAGAATATAAACTATTTCCTTATAAAATTTATTATTTCTTTTTTTAAAAGACTTCATAAAAAAATGTGAACTATTTCCTTATAAATATCTCATATCATTCGGAATAGTTCATATCATTAAAGAAAAAAATAATAGATTTTATAAATAAATAGTTCATATTCTTTTGTAAAGTCTTTTAAAAAAAGAAATAATATATTTTATAATTCAATAGTTCTGCTTTTTTTTTTTTTGCGAAAAGATTGATCCACAATATCGATATGGTCATAATCTACACTACTACTATCTTAATTGGCTTCATTCTCGAAGTAAAGAACCCTTCTTTTATTAGTAATCTTGTTGACTTGAAATTATTTTTACCCTCGTTAAGATTCTTAAATTAAAAAAAGAAAACTAATATATTTTTGTTTTGAATACAGGCTGGATATAGGAGAAGGGAAGGAAGTAAATCTCGTTGTCCATGATCGAAACTCAAACTTGAATGTATCTATTATCTGGATCCAGTAAGTCTCATTCTCTTCACTTGATTATCATTCAATTTTAGTAATTCATATGCCAAAAACTTTATTTAGTTGATCTGTTTGTTCTCTTTCAGATGGAAAGACAGTCATATGAGTTGTTACAGAAGAAGGGAAGTTTTTGTACAACTATAAGTGACCCTCTTCATAAAACTGGAGAATCTTGAGATGATAAGTGGATTTTCGTGTACGTGTATATGATATTATCAATTGATGTGAGTGATAGTAATTGACTCTTAAAAAAATATTACCATACAAAAAAAAATCACTTTTTTCTATTTTAGATATGTTTGTTTAAGTCACCGAGTTTTAATTTTAGATTGTTATCTTATGAGTAAAATATCATTTTGAAACAGGCAGTTTGGCTGCATAGGGGACACTATCGGCCTACAAAAGAGAATTTTGAAGACTTCATCTCATTCCTTACAGAAAATGGTGTAGATCTTAGTGATGTCAAGGTAGGAAATCATTCAACAAATATATTTTCTCAAGCAGAAAGAGAACTCCTCTTCGTAGTGAAAATGAGTATAACATGATTATAGCATTCTCTTGTTCATTTGATTAATATAGATGAGCCCGGTTGACGAGGAAGAAAACTATATGTACAAGCAAAAAAGTAGTCGTCTTAGAAACAACTCATTGGAGGATGATTTCGTTGAGAAAATAATTAATGGCTCAGAAGTTAAGGAGACGAATGTTGAAGAAGTGGACCCACCAGAGAAAGAGAACTTAAAAAGGTTACAAAGTATTAATCAGAACATGACAAAACTTGAGAAATCAAGTGAGACTGCATTACTAGTGCAATTAGAGAAGCAAAAATCAAAATTTGGAAAATGTGGAAAATGTGAAATCTTCTATCGTTGGATTCGAAAGCCCTAATGAATTGGTTGCGGAAGTGAAATTGTTCCGAGAAGAACATGGAGAGAACAATCAAGGAGAGAAGAATGTTAATAAAGAGACAATGTTTAGAAGAATAAATTCACTTATAAGAACCTTGCAATTACGGAATAAATTGTGTTGTAAATGGACAACGGGGGCGGACCTACGAATCGGTTGCATTCAGGACTATCCTTCGGAACTTCAAATCCAAGCCTTGGAGCGAGTGAGTTTGTCACCTAGAAGTGCTTCTTGTGAAAGTACCGAGTTCTATAGAACTCATTCCTCTCCATTTGTTAGAGGAACATTTTATTGATTCACCTTTTTTTTTGTTTTTTGGGTCAAAATGTGAATAGAAGTATTCATTTTTCTCTCTAGGCACGAGTTCCATCGTGTATTTCATCTCATATTAGTGAGATAAAACTTGTACAGTTTAACGTTCTTACTTCTAAATCATACTCGATTGCAAGAGGATTGTTGACTATTACATTTTCCCTTGCTCATGCTTCATACAAGTTCTATCTAGGTACATTCGAATATACTAGTATACTTGGTAAGAGATAAGACCCCTTCAATTAAATGGTCAAAAGTTGACCATTTAACAAGAGTTCCTTAATTTTAGTAGTGTGGTTTAAGTTCATATAAGATAGAGAAAAGTTATTTTATCTTAGTAGCGTAGTTAAAGTTCATTTTGAAAAAGGTTTCAAGGAAAAAGGAGAACTAGTAAAAGTTCATTACACAAGTAATGAACAAGGATGTAAATCCAATTCAACCCACAATCAGAGCAAAATAAAGTCCACAAACTTCGGTTTATAGTTTCAACCACTAAATATCACTTGTTACCATGACCTCATGGATTTATTTAAAAAAAAAAGGTCCATTGCTGATCTCCATGCAAGCTAAGCTTACAACAAACCCCTCAGACAATATATAAATCATGTGCATTAAATCAAGCATGTCGCATTTGTATTATAACTGGACCAGAGTGAAGGGCTTTAAACATGATGTTGGGGTTTCCCTCTCTCTCTCTATCCTTACAAACTAGTAAGGGTTACAACAGAGACTTGTCTTGTCTATCTAGCACATATATACAATCCTGAGTTTCAACCTCTACTCCTAAATAGAACACACAATAAGTTTGTTTGACATTTGAAAGAGATTGCCACCAATGCTCCCAATCAATTTTGACTGCATAAAATGAAAAATTTGAATTTCAAAATCAGTAAACTGATTATATTAATTATGCCAGTTGCATTGGGAAGAGAAGAAACAAGATCTGAGTATGAAGTTCAAACCTTAATCAGTGCTGTGAGACTGATCATGCTCGATAAAATCCAAGGCATCTTCCTTAGAGACAACATTGACATGGCTCACCCTGTTTTTATGGGTCACACCATATATCTTGTCAGCAACCTTCACAAGCTCTGGCCTGAATGTTGTGACTATAAATTGAGTACTGTCCATGTCTGCCAGGCGGCGAATCATATCTAAAACAAGTGATTAAGGATATTCTGCAAGGATGAGAAAAAATAAAAATAAAAATCTGCAAGTAGAAAAGGGAGTTTGAAAAATATAACTGAAAGGATACTTCCAACTGCAGTTCTGTACTGAGGATCCAAAGCTGCATCTATCTCATCAAAAAGATAAAAAGGAGCAGGATCACATCGTTGGATGGCAAAGATAAGGGTTAGGGCTACAACAGTTTTTTGGCCTCCAGATAATTGCTTCATAGACTGTGTCTCCCCTTGCCCAGTGAAAGAAACCTGCGACACAAAGGGCCATTTTTATGTAGAGAACATGGAAGGTATAATATGAAGGCTGTGAAGGAAAATGGTTACATCCTTATTAGTGGATGTGTAACCTAGGACTGAATCCTAAAGCTTGAACACAATCGATAGAAGTCATTAAAGAGCTGCCAACTCTATAGTATCCTCTAAAATTATAGGACTTATGCTACTTCTACATGCCTTCACTTTTACTCCAATGTATTTCTCGACTCTTCCCTCCGAATCTGCATTTTGAGGTCCATCATCATCATGATAATCATCACCAATATCACCATCCTGTTGCAAAATGAGAAACCACAAAGGCATGTAATATTAATACATTCATTAACTACACTATTATTGTCCTAGGAATTCCCTACAGTTATACATCTATAATTTGTTCTTTTCCAGCCAAGAAGAGTCACGGGAATCAAAACCAAAGGGAGAAACCACAATTTTTAGGAGTGTATCGTGAACATACTCAACAGTCATGACGAATGCTTGCCGAATACCTAAAGGCCTTCTACTAGTAATAAAAGGAAATCCAAACAGAAATAATAACCAGTGTAGTAGCATTATACCATACCTTTCTCTTCATCATTACCAGGTGCCCACGGCCACCTTGCACAAGCTCTGAGAAGACTTCTCGAAAATGTCTTGCAACACCTTTGAAAGTACGTTCTATCGACTCATCCTTTCTTTCATCTAAAACATCTATAAGTTCTTGAATTTTCTGCAAAAGGCAGAAGCCAGGAGTACTAAGATATCCAACAGGCAGTTAAATTTGATTAGAGACCAAATTTTTTAGTAGATAATTTACCAAAATGAGTTGATACCTTATCACCTTCATCCAATTCAGCTTGCCTTTTCTGAAGCTCTTCACGTTGCTCTGTGAAATTAACATACTGGTCAAGCGCTTTCTTGTTTACATGATTGAATTGTTGCAATTGTTCATTGCACCTGTGCAACATCTTATGCAATTCTTTGATGTTCCTCCTCTTATACCTAAGATATCCAATGGTAAGGAATGTTAGTATGAGAATTGGGAGAGAGTATGATACCTTAACAAATAATTTATTGATACAACAGTAAACAACTCCACTTGTGAAGATAGAATGCAATGCAAACTAGGACTTATATAGTGCTACTCCTTCAAGATGATATTAACGTAAACCATTTATCATATGATTGGATATGGGAGAAATTTCAAGTTCAAACAGAAGCATACGTTTCAAAAGCATCTGAGGATAATGGTCCTAATTCCCTTATTTTCTTTGAGTACTCTTCTTGTTTAGCAAGAAGATTATTTCTTTTACTTAGTAGCTGTTCCAGTTCTTTTGCCTCCTCTTGCAGCGTCCTCTCATAATTGTCTTCTAAAGTCTGCATTCACCGGTGATCATTTCAGCAATAGCACTTGACACAAACTCAGAAAACAAACAGAAAACAAATTACCATTGCCAGAACTACCTTTAGTTTATTCTTTTCATCTTTGATCTTTTTTAGTTGTTTTGTGATGTCATCTACATTCTCAGAAACTCCTGAAAAACACAACTTCAACTAAAATATAGAACGACAAATTCCTTCTTAATGATGGAAATTGAGGAAAAGCAATCACACTTTTAAGCTGTTGAGTTGCATCTTCTACCAATAACTTAGCATCCTTTAGCTCTTGCCTTTTCAATTCTGCTTCACCATAGGAAGTATCAGTTTCTGCCGACAATATTATAGCCTCCAACTCTTGCTTCCTCCTTTTGAGGTTGGTTGTTAGATTAGTCTCAAGCTCAGCTTTTCTTGTTTCAGTCTATCAATGAAATGCAACTGCATAAGGCAATGAGTGAAAAATGCTCTTTGTAGAAACCGATATCACTATCCTAACCTCAATGCGATCCGATTTGCACTTAATAAGCTTCTCCTTATGATCTGTGATTTTAGGGTTCAATCGTGTCAGAAGCTCTTTTTCCTCTGGTGTCAAGTGATCAATGAGTTCTGTTCCCATTTCAGCTCGTTTTATGGTCATACTAGCTCTGAGTTGATCAATCTGGGTATGAACATCTGCAAGTGACTTTTCCTACAGAAGGTGATAGGAATATTAGAGGAAGTACTGAAAAGGCATCATGTAGAATTATAGAAAGATTTATGTTTAAAGGATCTATTAGCAATATTAGGGGCTAATATTAATCAAGGAGATCTATAGCTAACAAATCAATTTTTCCTATCCCATTATTTTAGGAGATTTGGTAATTTGTTACCAAATCTGTAGATATATTTTTCCTTGAAATAGATGAGTATTATCATCTATATAAAGGGGGCTGTAACCTTCTTTAAGAAAAGTTATGAAAATTACTTTTTCCTTACTTGTACAACATGGTATCAGAGCCATCTCTAAACCCTAATTCCCTCACATGACCAAATGCGGAAAACGTGATTCAAGAGCTACCGTTTCCCAAATCACCTCCAATCAGGAAGCCATGGCTTCCAACAATGATAGTAACCTCCTGCCCATTACAGGACACAACCTGAATGGGAACAACTATCTCCAATGGTCCCATTCTGTGATGATGTTCATATGCGGAAAGGGCAAAGATGATTATCTCACCGGAGATCCTACCCAATCAAACAAGACAGATGAAAAGTTCAAAGTCTGGAATGCTGAGAATAATATGGTCATGTCATGACTCATTAATTCCATGACAAATGACATTGGAGAAAACTTTCTTCTCTATGGAACAACAAAGGAGATTTGGGATGCTGCCAAGGAAATATATTCTAACAAAGAGAATACATCGAAATTATTTGAGGTGGAAAGTGTCCTTCATGACTTCCGCCAAGGAGAATTAACAGTGACTCAATACTTCAACACTCTCAACCGCTATTGGCAACAGCTAGACTTATTCGAGGAGCACAATTAGAGCTGTTCGAATGATGGAATCAGGTATAGACAAATAATTGAACGAAAAAGAATATACAAATTTCTGATTGGATTAAATAAGAACCTTGATGAAGTACGAGGAAGAATTTTAGGATCTAAACCACTACCAAATATCCGAGAAGTTTTTTCAGAAGTTCGGAGAGAGGAAAGTCGAAAGAAGATCATGATGGGATCCCAAGATTCTGTGACAAATCCTGAGAGTTTCAGCCCTTGTGGTAAGAGGAAATCCATCCAACAACAACGATCACAAACCAAAGAAAGGGCGACCATGGTGTGATCATTGTCGACGTTCTGGTCATACTAAGGATAACTGCTGGAAGATTCGCGGGAAACCAGCGGACTGGAGGTCTTCCCGGTTTGCCAATGATAGAGAAGGACGAGGCAACTTTGCTTCCATGAATGAACAACCTCCACTCAAACCAACTCCCTTCAACAAGGAACAGATAGATATCTTGCAGAAAATGTTAAGCCAATCTTTGCCTGCACCAACTCCCATTGTGGTTGGTACCGGATCCCTGGCACAACAAGATAATTTTTTAAGTGCTCTAAATGCTAACAAGGAGAGGCTCAATCCATCGATTATAGACTCGGGAGCTTCTGATCATATGACTTGAGATAAAAAAAAAATTCAACTTACACCCCATGCTATAAAAATTTAACTGTGAGAATAGCTGATGGATCACTCTCAAAGGTGGTCAGTTCCGGCACAGTTCAAATTTCAGAGAACATCACTCTTGATTCCATAATTAAATTGCAATTTACTGTCCATTAGTAGACTCACTCAGGATCTCAATTGTGTTACTAAATTTGGCTCAAATCTGTGTGAATTTCAGGTCTTGGACTCGGGGAAGACGATTGGCAGTGCTAAGATGTGTTCGGGGCTCTATCTTCTAGAGGTTAATGATACTCCTCAAGGATCAATTCATCAATCAAATGGTTTAGTATCCACTAGTCCAGTTTCTTTGTCTGTGAGTCAGTCCAATAATGATAGTGCAATTATGTTATGGCACTATAGGTTAGGTCATCCAAATTTCTTCTATCTTGAGAAGTTGTTTCCATCACTATTCCACAATAAAAATCCAAATAAATTTCAATGTGAAATATGTCAACTCTCCAAACATACTCGCAATTCTTATCCTAACAAATCCTACAAAGCTTCTCAACCTTTTTCCATGATTCAAGTGATATATGGGATAAAAAATGTTACTGGTTCTCGCTGGTTCATTTCATTTATTGATGATCACACTAGACTCACATGGGTATTCCTCATGAAAGAAAAATCCAAGGCAAACCCGATCTTCAAAACCTTCAATACCATGATCCAAACACAATTCCAACCAAAAATTCAAATTCTAAAAACTGACAATGCCAAAGAGTATTTCAATTCAAGTCTTAAGGATATTATCTCATGAGTCATGGTATTGTTCACCAAAGTTCCTGTCTTAACACTCCTCAGCAAAATGGTATTGCTGAAAGGAAAAACCGGCATCTTGATGTGGCTCGATCTCTTATGTTCACTTCCCATGTACCAAAATATTTTTGGGTTGAAGTCATCCTTACTGCTGCATACCTCATAAATAGGATGCCATCTCGGAGGACTTTTAACTTCCAAACCCCTTGTCAAATTCTCCTTCAGGTTTTTCCCACTACTCATCTCATCTCCACCATCCCATTCAAAGTTTTCGGGTGTTCAGCCATTGTCCATGTCCATCAACAACACCGGGGCAAACTTGATCCTAGAGCTCATAAATGTATTTTCCTTGGGTACTCTCTAACTAAAAAAGGATATAAATGCTACTCACAAGTCACTAAACAATTCTATCACTCCATGGATGTCACCTTCTTTGAGCAACAATCTTATTTACCCAAATCTGATATTCATAGGGAGACCAATTTTATCCTAGAATATCAACTTTGGGATATTGAAGATCCACCTCAAGTCTCTCCTAATTCTGACCAAACCTGCCCATCACTAAATCATGAATCACTTCCTCCTCAAAATCTCTCCCTTGAGTCTTCTTACTTCCTAGAACCTTCTACTCAAGATCAAGCCAACAATCCAACTCAAAATATGGACACTATTCAATCAACAAAGAGTGATGAATTGATTACCTACTCAAGGAGGAGAAAGAACCAAAAGGAGATGGAACAACAAGCACCTCTTGAGCAAACCCAAGAGTCTGACTCAAGTCCTAGACCAAGTGAAGATCCACCAGGTAACACTAATCCCGAAACTAATGATGATAGTGGTGTTCCTATTGCTGTGAGAAAAGGGGTAAGATCATGCACAAAACATCCGATATACATATTTGTGTCATATGAAGGATTGTCACCAAAGTTCAAAGCTTTTGTTGCTAACCTCGACAACATCCAAGTTCCTAATAATATACAAGAAGCTCTCGGCTCACCGGAATGGAAATTAGCAATAGATGAAGAAATTCATGCACTAGAGAAAAATGGAACTTGGGAAATCTCTGACTTACCAACCGGGAAACTTCCAGTAGACTGCAAATGGATCTTCACAGTAAAATATTATGAAGATGGGAGTGTTAATCGGTTCAAGGCACGGCTGGTTACAAAGGGATTTACCCAATCATATGGAATTGATTATGAGGAGACATTTGCTCCTGTAGCCAATATAAACACGGTTCGAGTTTTATTATCTTTGGCTGAAAACCTTGACTGGCTTCTCCATCAACTAGATGTCAAGAATGCCTTTCTAAATGGGGACCTAACTGAAGAAGTATACATGGAAATTCCCCCCGGATTTGAGACACAAACTACATGCAACAAGGTTTGTAAACTTAGGAGATCTCTATATGGGCTCAAGCAATTTCCAAGAGCTTGGTTTGAAAGATTCACAAAGGTAGTGAAGAAGCATGGCTACTCTCAATGTCAGACGGACCATACACTATTTGTTAAACACTCTTTTGTAGGAAAACTTGTTGTCCTCATAGTGTATGTGGATGACATAATCCTAACAGGAGACTATGAAGAGGAAATCCGCACCATCAATAGTTTGCTAGTTGCAGAATTTGAAATCAAGGACCTTGGGAATCTTAAATATTTCCAGTAGATACTCCTATGGATCCAACTATCAAACTAGGAGCTAAGGAAAATTGTGCACTCGTGGACAAAGGAAGATACAAAAGGTTAGTAGGTAAACCGATATACCTATCTCACACACGACCAGACATTGGATTTGTTGTTAGCATGGTAAGTCAATTCATGAACAATCCAAATGAAGAACACATGGAAGATGTGTATAGCATTCTGAAATACCTGAAACTAACACAAGATAGAGGATTATTTTTTTAGAAGAACCAAAGAAGAGATGTTGAAGTGTTCAACGATGCTGACTGGGCAAGAACAGTACAAGACCGAAGATCAACTTCAGGATACTGCACTTTTGTGTGGGGAAATCTGGTCACTCGGAGAAGTAAGAAGCAGTCAGTGGTGTCAAGAAGCAATGCAGAAGTTGAATTCCGGGCAATGGCACACAGTATTTGTCAAGGAATTTGGCTAAAACGAGTACTAAAGGAATTAAAAATTTCAGATGAAGAACCCATGAAAATGTTCTATGATAATCAGTCAACAATCAGCATTGCCAAAAATCTAGTTCATCATGATAGAACAAAGCATGTGGAAATTGATCGACACTTTATAAAGGAGAAGATAGAGGAAGGAATAATCAAGATGTTGTACATGTCTACATGTCTTCAGACAACAGACATCCTTACCAAGGCTCTACCGAGAAAGGTGTTTGATGATCTGAGTTCCAAGCTGAGGTTAATTAATATTTACCGCCCAGCTTGAGGGGGAGAGTAGAATTATAGAAAGATTTATGTTTAAGGATCTGTTAGCAATATTAGGGGCTAATATCAAGATCTATAATAGCTAACAAATCAGTTTTTCCTATCCCATGATTTTAGGAGATTTGGTAGTTTGTTACCAAATCTGTGGATATATTTTTCCCTAAAATAGATGAGTATTATCATCAATATAAAGGGGGCTGTAACCTTCTTTAAGAAAAGATATGAAAATTACTCTTTCCTTCCACAAACAACACATCACATTACCCGAGCTACAAGAATTACATCCCAGTGATATATGCTTATGTAAGGTCCTCATATACCTTATTTGAAAGAGCTTTGGAAATCAATTGTTTCTGCTTGCTTGCATTTGCAATATCCTGCTTAAGCTGTTGCAATTCTGATTTTTCATGGCCACTTTTAGCATCAATTTTCTGCTGCTCGGTGATAAGTTCTGTAATCTTCTGGTCAATCTGTAAGATAACTTAAGAGAAAAAACATAGAACTACAGAAGGGATACCACACAGGACTCGGACCATACAATCAAATCAGTTAGTTTCTTCCCCCCTCTTCAATTTTCGTTTTTTTTACAAACCCACTGCTGGATATTAAAAAAGTTCTTTAGGTACTAGATGATCTAATAAAAAGTAGAACTAATCGAGGTGCTCATTGTTTTTGACACTGGAACAAAGTTTTCATGAAGTGCATATAGACAACAGGCACTTTAGCCATAAGTAGTTCAGTTCTAAGCTCATGAACAGTAAGATTCACTTATCTAAAAAGGTATACTTCAACATTCAACTTAGATAGTTAAAAGAAGGTTTATTGCAAAAGGATATCTTGAAGCATTGATCTAACTTTTTCCAGCTCTTCTTCTTTTGTCTTGATAGTTTGTGTATTCTGCATAATCAGATTCATGAACTTCAATTTTGACCGTCTGTGATCGTAAAACCCCCCTGTCATACCACCTTTCTTGCTTACTTGGTCACCTGTTACGGTGAAAAAGGTAAGTTGTGAATAAAAGAACTATCTAATCTGTTTGCCCAAAAGCTACAGAGGATTTCTGCACCAACCTTCCAAGGTTATGCAGTCCAGACCATCTGAGCGAGCAACCCTAGTTGCCACATCCAAATCTCGACAAATCACTGTTCTAGCAAATACCTAATAGAATAAACAAGAATCAAGATGATCAAAGGACATCATGTCCATAGCAGGAATCAGATGGAATAAAGCAATCATCTGTCCTTATCTCTCTAACAGTTTAAAATTTATATTCCCAGTTGCCATCCTCAGGTTAAGAAATTTTCCTTTCACCAGCTTAACAAGCAAGGAAACTTAAACTCTATTTAGTGAAATAAGAATCTGAAAAGTCAAAATTATCTCCTAGATATTGAATCGTATTACTCCCACTACCTGCGCAAAAGCTGCACTATAATTGGAAGAAAACTTCAATTTTTTCAAGAGAGGAATCACATCAGAACTCTGAGGATAAGTGACCCGGGGAGCCTTCACCCTGTTTAATGGTATAAATGTAACTCGTCCACCTTTCATTGAATTAAGGTGCCGAATAATCTGGGTTGATATGTCATCATTTTCAACCACCACATGAAACAAGCTGTCACAAAAAATCAGAGATTATGTTGAAGAATTTCGAATCATTGACCAAATCCCTGAGATTTGGTTAATTGTCTGTCCAGTTATGGTAGTAATTTAGGTGATGCAAATATAGGTGATAGGGTGTAAATATAGTGCTGATTCTTACCTAAGATAGCAGATTGTAATTAGTGTTCTTTCCTAAGTGCTATATAGCCAACCGTGTACTCTCAATTGTTAGATGGGAATCATACAACGTTGATTCCCTTCTATACCTAAAAGTTGACAGATTGATACATACCTTTTCTACTACTCTTCAAATAGTAATAAGTTTAACTTAACTAGACCAGAGGGTCAATCAGATATTAGCATCACTATTTATTGCAACTCTGAGAGAGAAAATATCAAGAAAAATGTTTGCATACCTGTTCCCAGCAGTAACTTCAACAGCGGTGAAAAATTTGTCATCACAATCAAGTAACTCAATAATTGGACCAAAAACCCCATGGATTTTATAATCTTTGCAGATCCTGCGGACAGAATTGAGCCCTCTCCGTACATCCTAAGAGTAGTATACAAAGCGTAAGTTAGATGATAGGTACAATAGTACCTGTATAACAGCCAAGTTTCCACCAAAGAATTTACTACACCTCTAACAGCTAAAGGTTCTAGAAATTGAAAAAAAATTGAAAAAAGAAACAAAGATTATCACAATCTATCAATGAAAAATGGCTACAAGCTGAATCACAATTTGTGGAGAAGATAAAGATGAAAGCCCGAGTGATTCTGCGTCTTGGGCATCAGAGCCCAAATGTTTTATGGAATACAAACTTTCATTCTGGCCAAAAGCAAAGAGAAGGTAAAGATAAAGGACTTGTTGAAATCCTGAATTAATTAGGAGCAATAAATCGTTGGTTGACTATACATAATTAGGAAGATTTTTAGCTTGCATAGCTCTCATAGTGGGAAATTATCTTTTCCTTCTTTACTTGCTTATTGCCTTATAAGAAGAATAGGTTGTATAGTTTTGTATCCAACAATAAACTATATTCACCCAACTTTCATGGCATCAGAGCAAGGTCCTCTCTAAACCTTGTTGTCACCAATGGCGGAACTTGCTGGCAACAACAAAGGTTCAGTGTCTTTTGGAATCCATGATAGCAAGATAGAGGCAACTCTCACCATGGTTCAATTGGACACAACAACTCATCTTTTCATTTACAATGGAGAAACTGAACAAAAACTATTTTCTGGAGTGGGACCAATCAATCAAGCTCGTAATCGATGGCAAAGGAAAACTGGGTTATCTTACAAGCGAAACGGAGATACCAGCCTCAACCAATGTTGTAACTCTACAGAGGTGGAAGTCAGAGAGCTCAATGTGATCTCTTGGCTGGTCAACTCGATGAAGCCCTCTATAGGAAAGACCTATCTATTCCTACCAACGGTGAAGGACCTCTAGAATGTGATTCATGAGACTTACTCTGATGCAGAAAATTACTCTCAACTCTTCGAAACCAAGACTCGACTCTAGCAAATGAAACAAAGGGGCAAAAATATCATAGACTACTACATGGAGATGATGACCCTCTAGCAAGAACTCAATCTGACCTTTAAAGAAGAGTGGAAATGCCCTAGCAATAGTGTCAGGTACAAGAAGAAGCTCAAGAAGGAATGCCATTTCAATGAATGCCTACCCGTGCGCTTTCCTTTGAAACACCTATCCAACACTTCCATAAATACTTCCCCACCTCTCGCCTTGGCTCGAATCTCCCCCTTAGAGTGTTCGGTTGCATTGCATTTGTTCATGTTCACTCCCATACTCGAGGTAAATTAGAATCGCATGCTTGTGTGTATTCATTGGTTACTCGCCTACTAAAAAAAGCTACAAGTGCTATGATCTAACCACAAAAAAAAGGTACTTGTTAGCCTTGATGTTACATTCTTTGAAACCACTTCTTACTTCCAAACGTCCTCACTTCAGGGGGAGAACTTGAATGAAGCTCAATTTCTTGACCTTGATCTCTCTTTGCCTAAACCTATTCCATTCATTGAACCTGTCTCAAACACTAAACACGAACCTATCACACCATCTCAATCTAAAATGCCACTTATAGAAGGAAACTTGAACTTAGGGGGAGATGTAGGAAAACAAAATGACAAGGAGATACTTGTTTACTCAAGAAAGCTAAAATCGAAGTATAAGGACAATCTCACACCTGAAGCACCAAGAGTCAGAACCATTGATAGATCTAATTGTCCACGAGTCTCCCCTTAATATAGGTAAATCCTAAGTCCATTGATAGGGATTTACCTATTGCCCTTAGAAAACCAACTCGATCATGTACTCTCCACCCGATCTCTAAATTCATATCATATAATGCCCTATCATATGGATTTCGTGCGCTTACCTCTACTCTTGATAGTATAGAAATTCGAAATAATACTCAGGAGGCGTTGGGGTTCCTAAATGGAAAGAAGCAATAATGGAAGAAATGTGGGCATTGAAAAAAAATGAAACATGGGAGTAAATAGACTTATTAAGAGGTAAGAACCCCATAGGTTGCAAATGGGTTTTCTCTTTAAAGTACAAGGTTTATGGGACAATAGATCGCTACAAAGCTCGTCTCGTTGCAAAAGGGTTTACTCAAACCTATGGCATTGACTGCAGTGAAACATTTGCGCCTGTGGCAAAGTTAATACAATTCGGGTCCTCTTATCTTTGGCAGCAAACTTGGACTGGCCTCTTCAACAACTCGACATCAAGAATGTATTCCTAGATGGAGCATTAGATTAGAAGTATTCATGACAATACCATCGGGCCTCTGTAGAAAGGGTGAAGAAAATCGAGTATGTAAACTCAGAAAGTCACCTTATGGCCTTAAACAGTCACCAAGAGCATTATTCAAGATATATTTGCAAAAGTGATAAGAGGTCATATCAACAGGGACAATCCAATCATACTATGTTCTTCAAGATAACAAAAGACAGGATGAGAACGATTCTAATCGTGTATGTTGATGATATTATTCTAACTTGGGATAATATAGTGGAGATGGAGAAACTAAAAAAATCCTAGCCACTAAATTTGAAGTAAAGGATTTGGGATCAATCCGCTATTTTTTGGGAATGGAGGTTACTAGATCAAAAAAACGCATCAGTGTTTCTCAACGGAAGTATATTCTTGACCTCCCGACTAAAACCAGCATGCTGGCGGTAAGCCAAGTGACACGCCAATTGAGGCTAGAAAAAGGATGGAAGACATTGGAAATCCAATTGAAAATGATAGATACCAGAGATTAGTTGGCAAACTAATCTATCTATCATACACTAGACCTAACATTGCATTTGCAATCTCCGAAGGAAGCTCATCTAGAAGTTGTATACAAGATTCTAAGATATCTCAAAGGCACCTCTAGTAGAGAATTGTTCTTCAAGAAAAATGAAAGTAAAAAAGTGGAAGTCTTCACATATGTTGATTGGGCAAGTTAAATTGAAGACAAAAGGTCCACTACCAGATACTGCACCTTCGTGGCTAGAAGCAATACAGAAGTTGAGTCTAGAGCTGTCGCACAAGGAATATGTGAAGGACTATAATTGAAGAAACTCTTGGAAGAACTTCATAACAAGGTGGAATTTCCAATTAAGCTTTATTGTGACAACAAGGCAACCATCAATATCTCTCTAAATCCGATTCAACACAACCAGACTAAGCATATTGAAGTAGACCGACACTTTATCAAGAAAAAGGTTAAAGATGGAACCATATGTATGACTTATGTTCCTACAAAGGAGCAACTGGCAAACATCTTCACAAAAGGGCTATTTCGACAAAGTTTCGATGATTTCATTGGCAAGTTGGACATGGTAAACATCTACGATCCAACTTGAGGGGAGTGTTGAAATCCTGAATTAATTAGGAGCAATAAATCGTTGGTTGAATGTGAATAATTAGGAAGATTAATTAGGAGGATTTTTAGCTGGCAGATTTATACCTCTTGTATATAGGAATAAATTATATATATTAGGAGAATTATCTTCTCCTCATTTGTAGGGTTAGGTTAGCTAGACTGTAGGCATGATTAACAATCTCCTTAATCTAGGGATTTCTTAGGATTTCTTAGCTTTGTATCTAGCCTATAAATAGGCTCTCTATATAGAACACAGATATATGAAATTACCTTTTCTCCATTGTTTGTGACATGGTATCAGAGCCTTAAGCTATTAGTTGAAAAATAAATTCATCAATACTACGACCTTAAAGTCGTAGCGTATTCAGACCATCAAGATGTCGTATGATTCGACAACCAGTAACCCTCCACCAGAGGAGTCTATAACTTAACAGAGCTCTGGAGATCTGCGGAACATTCAAGCCACATACAGGCTAAATGGAAACAACTACCTGAAGTGGTCTTAGTTTATGCAGACCTATCTGAAAGGGAAAGGTAAGATTAGTCATCTCCTCGGAACAGGGGCGGAGAAGGACCCGGGGTTCTTAATGTGGGATGAAGAAGATTCTATGGTCATGTCATGGCTTTGAAACTCTATGGTACCGGAGATAAGTGATACAGTGATGTTCCTGACCTCTGCTCAAACCTACTCAAAGGTAGCCAATGCAGCCCAAGTATGTGAAATCAAGACGAAGTTAGCCGCTGAAAAACAAGGAAATAGAACAGTGACAGAATACTCCAACCATCTAAAAAACCTATGGTATGAGTTGGATTATTATCAAGTTATTAGGATGACTTATAGTGAGGATGTTGTTACATCAAAAGCGTCCAAATAAAAGGAATCAAGTTATTAGGATGACTTATAGTGAGGATGTTGTTACATTAAAAGCGTCCAAATAAAAGGAATCAAGTTATTAGGATGACTTATAGTGAGGATGTTGTTACATTAAAAGCGTCCAAATAAAAGGAAAGAACGTATGATTTCTTCGCAAGTCTAAATGCATAATTTGATCCAGTAAGGGTTCTGTAAAAAGTTATGGATTTATTTATTGTCTTTAATTAGTTGTCTTTCTGTTTTCCTATATTTAGTGGAATTCCTAAGGGTTCTATCTTTTCCACTTCTGTAACAACCTGTTGTGCATATATATTAGGTTGTAAATCATCTTTCTGGAGAGAGAAAAAAAGGATAAGAAAATTCAAAATTCTTCTCTTAATTTTCTACATGGTATCAGAGCCAATCTCTGAATCCTAATTTTCTTTTTTCAATCTCTTCTCTAACCATGACCAAATATGGTATGACCTCACAATCTATTCCCTCGAAAGGCACATCTAGATCCGAGCTTAATCCTTCAGCCCCTATCATCCCTGATATCTCTTCTCAGCCTGTCACAAATCATAAACTTCATGGCCATAATTTTCTGCAATGGTCACAGTCTGTTTTCATGTACATTTGTGGCAGAGGAAAGGATGGGCATCTCACAGGAGAAATCTCTGCTCCAGAAACTAGAGACCCTAAATATCGGGACTGGAAAACTAATGATCACTTGGTTATGTCATGGCTAATAAATTCTATGACCACAGAGGTTGGAGAAAATTTTCTGCTCTATAGGACAGCCAAGGAGATATGGGAGGTTGCACGAGAAACATATTCAAGCACTGAAAATTCCTCAGAGTTGTTTGAGATTGAGACCAGATTATATGATCTACGACAAGGAGAATTGAGTGTTACTCAATATTTCAACACTCTCACACGCTGTTGGTTGCAATTTGGACATGTATGAGATTTATTCTTGGAAATATCCTGATGATTCCGCCTTATATAGAAAGATTATTGAACAGAAAAGAACCATCATATTCTTCTTGGCCTCAATAAAGATCTAGACGAAGTCAGGGGGAGAATCATGAGAACTAAACCCCTTCCAACTATTCGGGAGGCCTTTGCTGAAGTTCGTAGAGAGGAGAGCAGAAAGAAATTGATGATGACAGGCAATCACATCACTCCTACTGTTGAAGGGTCAGCCTTATTCACTCACAGTTCATCTCAGAATAATAAGCCTAGGAAAGGACGACCATGGTGCGATTACTGTAAGAAACCTGGTCATATGAAGGAGACATGCTGGAAAATATACGAAAAACCCGCAGATTGAAAGCCGTCCAATGGACGATTTGACAAGGAAAACCGTGCAAATGTTGTTGCCACAACAGAGAACAATGCAGAATTTAGTCCATTTACAAAAGAACAAATTGAAGCACTGCTAAAATGCTAGGTCATGGTTCCAGCTCCAGACAAGCACCACAATCCTCTGCCGAGCAATCTACCAGCCTTCTAGCACATCAAGGTATTCTCTCCTATGCTCATGTTGTCCAAAACAGTGCACAAAAACCCTGGATAGTTGACTCAGGAGCCTCAAATCATATGAGTGGAGACATCAACGTCTTCAAGAATTACAGTCCATTACCAGTCACGCTGGAGTCCGAATAGCTGATGGTTCATTCTCACCGATAGTAGGAACTGGATCAGTCCAATTCACAAAGGATCTTCACCTTTATCCTGTTCTTTATGTTCCTAAATTGGACTGCAATCTAATCTCAATTAGCAAACTTACTCGTGACTTAAAGTGTGTGACTAAGTTTTATTCCAATTTTTGTGATTTTCAGGCAGTGGATTCGGGGAAGGTGATTGGCAATACTGAGATGCATGGTGGCCTTTATTTGCTCAAAGAAAACAATCTCCTCAGCAGACAGGTTCACCCTGCAAGTTGTGTTTCTAAGTCTAGTTCAAATTTAGTCAATGTTGCTTCCAATTCTGTTACAGTTGAGAGTCAAGTCATGTTATGCATTATCGCTTAGGTCATCCAAATTTTGCATATATTGAAAAGTTGTTTCCACATTTGTTCGTCAACAAAAATCCCAATTTCTATCAGTGTGAAATCTACCAGCTTGCAAAACATACTAGACATGTATATTCTAGTTTGCAATACAAGCCTTCACATCCTTTTTCTATGATTCACAGTGATATTTGGGGACCCTCAAGAGTAAAAATTATAAATGGGGCTCGATGGTTTGTGACATTCATAGATGATCATACAAGAACAACTTGGACATTCCTTATGAAAGAAAAAACTGAAACAGCCACCATTTTTCAATCCTTTCATTCCATGATCTCAACTCAATTTCAAAGCAACATTCAAGTTCTTAAAAACGATAATGCCAAGGATTATTTTAATTTCATTCTTGGTCCTTACCTTTCGAAGCATGGTATATCATTCATATAAGTTATTGTGTTAATACTCCTCAACAAAATGGCATCGTTGAGCGAAAGAATAGACATTTACTTGAGGTAGCCCGTGCCATTATGTTCTCTAATCAAGTGCCTAAACATTTTTGGGGGGAAGCCATACTCACAGCCACATATCTCATCAATAGGATGCCTAGTCGAATCCTGAAATTCCAAACACCTCGTCATATTCTCATAAAAGCCTATCCACACACCCGTTCTTTTTCTTCAAACTTACCACTGACGGTTTTTGGTTGTTCTTCCTTTGTTCACATCCACCAACAGCACCGCACAAAACTTGATCCCAAGTCACTCAAATGCATCTTCCTCGGTTACTCCTCTAATCAAAAAGGATAGAAGTGTTACTCTCCAATCACTAGGAAAGTATATAACACCATGAATGTCACATTTTTTGAGAACCAATCTTACTTTCCCAAATCCGAAATTCAGAGGGAGAACTCGAGGGAATATCAGATTTGGGATCTTCTCCAAAACACTCAGGCCATTTTTCCTTCAGTCGCTCCACCTTCAACAACCCCAAACACTTTCGCTCAACCAACTCCTTTTGAGGAATCAAACTCTGCCACTGAAACTGTCCCCGCCAATGAAACAACCCTAATTGTCCCTACTCCACCTAAACTTGACATTAATAATTGTCCCCTTCGTGTCTATACCAGAAGGAGAAGACCAACCGAGCAAGTAAAGGACACTGTGCAACCCTGTGATTGTCAAGAACTGGAACCCAGTCCTTCTGCATCTGATGATTCCAATGGTATGGATTACTTATCTCATGACTCTCTTGTGCCATTAATTGATGACTCTAATCAACCAATTGCTCTCAGGAAAGGTGTTCGAAGTTACATTGAGCATCCTATCGAAAGATATGTAGCTTATGGGAAGTTGCTACCATCTTACAAGGTTTTTGTGTCCAATATTGATTGTGTGCAGGCTCCTAAATCTATTCAAGAGGCTCTAAAGGTTCCAACATGGAAACAAGCGGTTGAGGAAGAAATTCAGGCTCTAGAAAGTAATGACACATGGACTCTTACACCATTACCTCAAGGAAAAAATCATGTGGGCTGCAAGTGGATATTCATGGTCAAATACAAAGCAGATGGCAGTGTCGAAAGATTCAAAGCCAGACTTGTCGCAAAGGGTTTCACTTAGTCATATGGGATAGACTACCAAGAAACTTTTGCACCCGTTGCCAAGCTCAATACTATTCGAGTTCTTCTATCTCTTGTAGTGAATCAAGATTGGCCTCTATACCAACTTAATGCCAAAAATACATTCTTGAATGGGGACCTTGAAGAAGAAGTCTACATGACTATACCTCCAGGCTTGGAAAATAGTTCAAACAACGGGTTGGTTTGTAAGTTGAAAAAATCCTTATATGGCTTGAAACAATCTCCTCGTGCTTGGTTTGACAGGTTTGCCAAAAATGTGATTTCAAATGGATACCATCAGTGTCAAGTTGATCATACATTGTTTGTTAAAACCAATTCTAGAGGCAAGATAGCTATTCTCATAGTATATGTAGACGTTATCATCTTGACAGGTGATGATTCAGAAGAAATTATCGGGCTCAAAAAGATGCTTGCAACAGAGTTTGAAATCAAGGACCTCGGGACTCCCAGATATTTTCTGAGAATGGAGGTGGCTCAGTCTAAGGATGGAATTGTCATATCCCAAAGAAAGGACATCTTAGACTTGTTAAACGAGACTGGTTTTCTTGGAAGTAAGCCTGCTGACACACCCATGGATCCCAACAAAAGGCTAAACAAAAATGAAGAAAGTATTCCTATTGACAAAGGAAGATATCAAAGACTTGTGGGCAAACTAATCTACTTGTCACACACAAGACCTGATATTGCATACTCAGTCAGTATAGTAAGTCAGCACATAAATAATCCGAGTGAGGATCACTTGGAAGTAGTGAACAGAATTTTGAGATATTTGAAGATGACCCCTAGACATGGTTTGCTCTTCAAAAGATCTGAGAACTATGATGTTAAGATATACACAGATGCTAGCTGGGCAGGAGAGTTAACTGAGAGGAGATCAACCTCGGGTTACTGTTCATACGTCTGGGGAAATCTCATCACTTGGAGAAGCAAAAAGCAAGTTATTGTCTCTCGGAGTAGTGCAGAATCAGAATATCGTGCTCTTGCACTAGGAATATGTGAAGGAATTTGGCTTCAAAGACTATTGAGAGAGCTTAAAATTGAGACAAAGGACACAATCAAGATGTTTAGTGACAGTCAGGCTACTACTAGCATAGTTAAAAATCATGTGCATCATGACAGAACAAAACACATCGAGATTGATCGACACTTCATCTCAGAGAAGGTCAACAATGGAATAGTGAAACTAATCTATGTTCCAACAAGACTTCAGATTGCTGACATTCTCACCAAAGTTCTACCAAGGGTCAACTTTGATGAATTGAATTCCAAGCTTGGTTTGTATAATATATACAACTCAGCTTGAGGGGAAGTGTAGAAAGTTATGGAGTTATTTATTGTCTTTAATTAGTTGTCTTTCTGTTTTCCTATATTTAGTGGAATTCCTAAGGGTTCTATCTTTTCCACTTATGTAACAGCCTGATGTGCATATATATTAGGTTGTAAATCATCTTTTTAGAGAGAAAAAAAGGATAAGAAAATTCAGAATTCTTTTCTTCATTTTCTACAAGTTCGGATCTTAGGTAGAGAACTACCCACATTAGGAGAAACAATCGCAATCGTTCTTGGGGAGGAAAGCATGAGAGAAGTCATATTGAAACTACAACCGATAGAAGGATCTGCACTCCTAACAACCGGGACTTCAAAACAGAATGAAGAGAGGACAACCCTTGTTGTAATGAAAGACAACAAGAAGTTTGACTCCCGATTTGAACCCAGATTTGAAGACAACTGCAAGAAGATAGGCCACTTGAAGGATAACTGCTGGAAGCTGCATGGAAGACCACAAAACCCCACTCAGTATAAGGATAGAACTGCCCAGTATAAAGGACAAGCTCATACTGCACAGAATGGTAATCATAGTGATCAATCTCTGTCTGGTGACAAAAACTTAAGTCAAGAAGACATTGGCTGCCTCAGAAACCTTCTTGACCCTTGAGAAACCATAAGGTTCTTCCTGCTCATTAGCCCTCTCTAGTATGACTTCTACTCTTATGCTCTTAATGTCTCAAAAGGTGTCTCAAACACATCATGGATGATTGATTCTGGAGCAACCGACCATATCACCTATTCTTCCCATATTTTCTCTACCTATAATCCATGCCCTAGTAATAAAAAGATCACTATAGCTAATGGTTCATTGTAGCAGGTCAAGGGAATATACTCTTAGGACCATTCCTAACCTTAAAAAGAGTCCTACATGTACCCAAACTTACAACCAATCTTATATCTGTGAGATAACTCTCTAAAAACCTAAATTGTCACCTTATTTTCTCCAAATTCTCGTGTGTTTCAGGACCAAACTACAGGGAAGACGATTGGGCATGTTGAGGAGAAGAACAACCTCTACTATCTTGAGCCTTGGGTGGTAAAGTAACTACAAGGGTTGGATATCCGTCCTTACAACTATCAACTTCTTCTACAAATAAAGACCACTAGGCCATCCCTCATTTCAAACCCTTAGCCTTATGGTTCCTTTGTTGTTTAAAATTGTAGATCTGAAACAATTACATTGTGAAGTTTGTGAATTTGCAAAACACAAACGAATCTCTTTTCCTACAAGTAATAATAAATCATTGAATCCATTCCATTTGATACATAGTGATGTTTGGGGTCCTTCTAGGGTTGCTAATGTTTCAGGAGCACATTGATTTGTTACATTTATTGATGACTGCACCCGAGTTACATGGGTATCTCTAATGAAAAGAAATCAAAGGTCGTCACTATTTTTCCTACTTTCCTAAATATGATAAAGACATAATTTGGGGTGGGGATTAAAAGATTGTGATCAGACAATGGAAAAGAGTTCCTCAATCAGACGTTAACCTTGTTCCTTCATGAAGAAGGAATAATCCATGAATCTTCATGCATTGATACACCCCATCAAAACGGGATGGCAGAGAGGAAAAACCGACACCTCCTTGAAACTGCTCGGGCCTTAATCTTCCAAAGACAAGTTCCACAATACCTTTGGGGAGAAGTTGTTCTTACAGCAACCTTCCTTATCAACCGAATGCCTACTCAAGTGTTAGACAACCAGAGCTTGTGGGAAGTCTTTTCCCAACACTTTCCAGCTTACACCTTGTCAAACAGACTACCCCCTAAAGTGTTTTGAGTGTGCAATTTATACATATACATACTCAGAATCGAAGCAAACTCGATCCTCGAGCCCTTTGATGTATATTCATTGGATACTCAGCAACACAGAAGGGTTATAAGTATTATCATCCGCCGACTCGCAGAGTATACACTACAATAGATGCCACCTTTTGTTGAAAGTGAGTCGTACCTTTCCGAAGTGCAATGGGTAGGTGTGATTCACTCTTATCAGGTAAGGCGAGAATAGTTACCTATGTAGTGTCCTCTTCCTCAATAGTTTTAAGTCTTTGTTGTGGTTCCAAAGATGAACACTATAAGACTGTTATTGACATTAGCTGCTAATTTTGGGTGAACTTTGCAGCCACTTGATGTGAAGAATGTGTTTCTCCATAGGGACATCGAGCAAGAGATCTATATGGAAACACCTCCAGGTTTTGACACAAAGGAGAATATGGGGTGTAAGTTGAGGAAGGCTTTGTATGGACTAAAACAGTCCCCTCGAGCTTGGTTTGGAAGATTTGCACGAGCTATGTTAACGTGGGGATACAAATAGAGTTAAGGAGATCATACACTCTTTATAAAGCATACTGCTTCAGGGGGAGCCACTGCACTAATCATATACGTTGATGACATAATTATTAACAGGAGTGATCAGGTAGAAAGGGAGGCATTTCAAGGAAAGCTAGCCATGGAGTTTGAAATAAAAGATCTTAGTAAGTTGAAGTACTTCCTAGGAATTGAGGTCGCCCACTCAAAGGAGGGAATATTTGTCTCACAACAGAAGTATGTAATTGATTTACTAAAGGAAACCGGGAAACAGGGTGTCAACCCGTCGAGACTCCCATCGAGCAGAACCATAAACTTGGGGAAGCGGTTGATGATGAAATGGTAGATAAGGGAATGTACTAGAGACTTGTTGGGAGACTAATATACTTGTCTCATACCAGACCAGATATAGCATATGCAGTAAGTGTGGTAAGTCAGTTCATGCACAATCTGAAGGAAGTACACCTTCAAGCTATGTATCGAATCTTGCAGTATTTGAAGTCTAGTCCCGGTCGAGGGTTACTATTTAAAAAGGGGTCCATAATGAACCTAAAAGTGTATACGGATGCTGATTATGCAGGATCGGTGGTAGATAGAAGATCAACATCAAGTTACTATACTTTTCTTGGGGGGAATTTTACATGAAGAAGCAAGAAGTAGTCTGTGGTTGCAAGATCAAGTGCAAAGGCTAAGTTTCAAGCTATGGCCTTAGGAGTGTGTGAATTACTATGGTTGGAAATTATACTGAAGGATCTCAAAGTTTCGATGGAAAAGCCAATGAAGTTGTATTGTGATAACAAGTCAGCCATCAAAATTGCACATAATCTAGTACAACATGATCGCACCAAGCATGTGGAAGTTGGTAGACCCTTCATAAAGGAAAAACTTGACAGTGGATTAATTTGCACAGTGTATCGACGGAAGGACAACTAGCGGATGTATTAACTAAAGGGTTAACTAGTCATAATTTCCAAAGATTGATTAGCAAGCTGGGATTGAAGAATATCTATTCCCTAGCTTCAGGGGGAGTGTTGGAATTTAGGAATAAATTCTGTATATTAGGAGAATTATCTTCTCCTCATTTGTAGGGTTAGGTTAGCTAGATTGTAGGCATGATTAATAGTCTCCTTAACTCCAAGGATTTCTTAGGATTTCTTAGGTTTGTATCTAGCCTATAAATAGGCATCTCTGTATAGAACACATATATATGAAATTACCTTTTCTCCATTGTTTGTGACAGCTCTCATATTATGAAATTATATTTTCCTTATTTACTTGCTTATTGTCTTATAAGAAGAAGAATAGGCTGCACAGTTTCAGATCGAGCAATAAACTATATTCACCCAACTTTCAGGACTTCACAATAATTTTTTAATCAATGATGGTAATTGTATCAACCAACTTTCAGCATAGTACACATTATGAACTTAGAATCCTTCTTTTCTTACTTAGATTACCCATATAAATAAAATATTCCGGGGCTTTTTTCCTCATTCCTGAATAAGACACCTCATACTTTGCAAAATCTGCAACACTTCTCACCTTCTTAACAGAGTAACAAGAAATTTCAATTCTGCCTCAGTTCGACGTTTCTACATCTCAATCATAAGCTTAGTACGGGTTAAATTTTTCAATTTATAGGACGATTATTTTTATTTTTACTGCTCACATACGGTAGTAACTGGATTTAGAATGTCTTACTAGGAAAAATGACTTGCTATAACAAATTTTTGGATTACAAGTGAACTCAGATATTGGCTTCACCAGCTTAGCAATATTATGACCGCACAGTTTGACAACCATCTCCAGAAAACCAAAAGCTACAAAAAGTCAAAGATCGATTACTTACACCAGGAGTCGCATGATCAAGGCTCTTTTCTGCCTTCTCTACTTCTGTTCTCAACTTATCAATTTCAGCAGAAAGTTGGCTTTCTTTGGCCCATAAAGACCTATATTTTAATCAAGTCATTACCAAGTACCCTTTTAAACTCCTCCAAAGTGAAATGGGCAGAGAAGAAAAGATGTTCAAATTGAGAAGCGCAAAAGAAATCATACTTCCGCTCATCCTGCAGCTTGTCTCTCTGTGCTCTGTGATTGTTGAACCCTTGACGCGACTCGGTTATGTGGGATTCTAAAGCTGCAATTTCAGCTTTCCGGTTCTCAACATAAACATCTCGCTCATTCAATTCAGAATTAAGTCTATCAATTTCATCCTGCAGTTTTTGCTCCTAAAACCCAAATAAAAACCAGTATTAATTTAGAAGCAGTTTTGGAAACAATGGAACAGGAAATTCATGAACATGAACAGTGACAACAAACTGAGGATAAAAGAAAAGGCAACACAGAGAAGTCAACTCATGCAGACAAGATTTAACTTGTCCAGAAAAGATAAGAAAAAGTAAGACGTAAGAAAAACCTTTAGTCTAAAAGCAGAAAGGCTGAGTGTAAGAGCCAACCGCAAGAGTGGCTGATTGACATTATAAATGACACGCAACCTAACCCACAAGAGAACATTTTACAGCAGTCTCAAAGTTGTTTCAGGAAAATGAATTTACATAATCTGAAGAAGAGTCTGCAATAAAACTCGAGAGTAGTATACCAAGAATTTCGGATATAAAAACAGACAAACAAACACAGTGAAATCTGATGATCACAGCCAGTTTGGAGGTGAGGAATAGTTAGCTAGTCAAATTTGTAACTGGAAAAATGGTCTACTTGCAGACAATGCAACACAGATACTTGAAAGAAACTCAGTTGAATTGATAAGTACCTTAGAGGTTCACATTCACCGGTCATCCTCAGTGAACAGGGTTGTGAATCCCAAGTGTTTATATATCTCATAGAAAATTTGAAGATACAAATTCTGTGTAAAAACATATCAACTCTTACCTGCACCAAGTTTGAAGATAAAACCCGTTCAAGATCATCGATTTCCTTCTGGAGCCACTTGTCACGAGAAGCTTTACTAGAAAATTGGGTTGCACGACCCTGTTTTTGATAAAGAATACTGAGCTGCTTTTCCATCTCCATTATTCTACATTATAACAAGATTGATTCAGAATCGCCTAGTAGTTTAGGTTATACCCATTCAGCAGATGGGTATGCATAATAACACAGCATTGCTCACATATACTGTCTTGTGCCAGTGTAGTTGGCAGTAAGAGGACAAGATAGGGAGAAAATAAATAATAGGAAAAAAAGATCTAAACAAACTGCTGTTAGCTACTACATCTGATTATACAGGCCACTAGGAATATTACAAAGTAGGTCTGTCCATCCCACAATTTTTTGTTTTCATTTGTCTTCCCTTTTTGGGCATCGGAGGTGGACATCAATCATTACTAGACTTTCACGTTGATTACAAGATACATACCTACGACTATATGTGCATACACACAAACATATAGTCACGATCACAAGGTACAAACTCACAGAATACTCAAATAAGAAAATAAGATCAGTATCTGGTGCTTGTTGAAGGATACGATTATCAACAGGGAATGTACCATTGTTATATTACCAATTGAGAAAAAGCAATGCAATTAGATGTACATATAGTGAGCAATTATATAAATCATGTATGCATACTCTTTGGTAGTCTCCTTTTCCTTTATGACTTGTTTCTCATAAATAGGACTTATTATGTCAAGCTCATCCGAAGAGTCCTGAATTTCTTTCTGCAGAAAGTCTAGTTGCTTTACCGCATCTTCCTGAAGGCAAGAAATTTTAAGTATGTGTCTACATTATTTCTTTCAGCATTAAAAGAATAATATTATTAATACTAAAATTCATAACATCATACTTTTGCTCGAATATAGCTAGACATCTTCTCTTGTAGGTCTTTTACATCAAGCTCCAGCTCTGTGTGTTTTTTAATAGCTTCTGTTCGTTTCTTTTCTACCACCTCTTTCTCTTTGTTTAACCCTTGTACTTCCTTTGTAAAATCTTTGACCATTTTGTCTAGGTCCTTGGACCTTTCATGAGCATCCAGGACACTATTATACATTTTGGTCGATGTTTCAGAAGCCTTTGCTCTTGTTTCATCTACCTGTAGAAAATTAAAATTTTCTTATAAGCAAATGTCATCACGGATACACTCTCAAGCATACAGACACGATCAATTTATAGACTTAGTAATGCTAATGATGAAGATTATGATGTTTACAGACATACTGGCAGTAAATATTTCCCACTATAGAGCTGCTGCAACATTGTAATCTTCCTTCTTGTGTTTACAAAAACAGATTACATAGAATTGAAATTGAAGCCATAGAGGCTAGGTTTCGTCTTCCATTTGCTTAAAACAAAAATTGAACTGATAGAATCCCATGCTAACAAGCTGTGCCACTTACATATATGATTGTGTCCAAACTAAAAAAGAAAAAACTCTACATAGATGTATGCCGATTGCAAGTAAAACTAACCACTCTTTAGAAAAGCGGGAAATAAACGCCCATAGAAAAAAGGGCCGCAGGTAAATTCAGTTTTACCCTGTCATAACATTCTCAGTTTTACAAATAAGACTGTGTTTTAAGTTTCTTCTCCAGATAGATAATAGCAATAAGAAAGTTTCTTTCCCAAATGGTAAACATGTCAACAGAAATCTGTAAGTTTCCAACTACAAAAGCACCAGAAAAATGATGGCTATTTTATTTTTGAAGTCAAAATCTTCAAAATTAGCTAACCTCCACTAGTTTTTGCCGAGCATCATTAAGTTCCTTGTCATAAATTGTGTACTCCAAAGATTTTCGCTGCTTATCAAGCTGTTGATACTTTCGCAGTTCCTCTTTCTCTTCATCAAGTTCCTTTAATCTCTCATCCAGATACTGAACAACTTGAATTATCTGCTTTCTTTTATTGCCTGATCAAGGGGCAAGAAATTATAGTCAATATAACAAACTCTTTAGAGATCAAAAAAAGAAAAAATTAAAAGTATTACAGACTCAAAAGAGACTTGCCAGTTTCCAGCATAATCTTTGTACTTTCACGCCGTCTCTCTTCATAAACTCGTGTCCCACCAATTTCCTTCAGTAAATCCAATCGCTCAGAATCTTTCATCAATGTCAATGATGCTATCTGCCAAACAGTTCAAAATGAAGAGGACAGAGGCAAGACAAGGGTCAAATGAGAATCATTACGAATAGTTGAATACCTCAAATGGACTATAATAAAAACAAGTAAATATCCATACTTTTCCTTGCTGCACAACATAGTAAGGATTCGAGCGAGAGAATCCAGCACTTTCCAATAAATTCATAACTTCTGTTTTTCTGTAAGCCATGTTTTCTCAGTCATTCAACAGTAACCAAGGTGAATATAAAGAACATATCACATCTATTGAGAATGGAATTGTGTGTGCATGCATAGAAACTCTCATATAAGGTGTACATGCACACACACACAAAGGCATAGATTCTCACGTAATGTGCTTTCCATCCAAGAAGTACTCATCCTTTTTCAATCCAATAGTTCGTCGCAAGCGCACCTCTTCCTTATCAACCTGTGAAGCGAATCATGAATGGGCTCAAATTAAAATAGTAGCCAGATAGGGGAAAATTAGCACATTTGCATCTATATGTTACTTGCACGTTAGCTATAGTAGTAATTTTAAAACAAAAAATTTCATCTAGAGAAAAGATGACTGAAAGAGGATACCAGAATGTAAGAAATGAGCAATAGAAACAGAAAACTTAAGACGTCCACTGTAGCACACCCTAATAAAATATTGGTTAAGAAGGGTCTCTGAGCTCCAACAGACAGTAAGAGGAATATAGCTAATGTCCTCCAGTTACCCATGGCTATAGTAGGCATCGCATATAATAATTCCCATCCACTGCATATTCTTTACAATTATAATCACTATCCCAAGTATGAATGCCAATATCCATCAAAATCGAACAAAAACTTTTCTAACAACAATAGCACTGCTACAGAGCTTCAGCTGGAAGAGATGGAAGTTTGGAATATTCTCACACTCTTATCATCATCCAAGTAAAAAATTCTACAATTTGTTAAGTTGATTTGGCTTCCTAGTAGGGATGGTTTGTTTTCTATCAAGACTGTTTGGGAGGCAGTAGCTATTACGGGTGACGGTATTTCTTGTTTTACAGATCTGTGGTCATTGAATGTTCCTTTGAAGATTATTTTGTTTACTTGGAAAGTTTCTAAAGGTTCTATTGCAGTGGATGCTAATAGTTGCAAAATGGGTGTTTGACTTTTGCTTGTAGTTATTGTTCTAGAAGAAAAGGGAAGGATATTCTTCACTTATTCATTCAGAGTGATACAGCTCAAGCGGTTTGGACAAAGTTTAGTGCTTTCTTCCAAATTCTTTTTGTTTCTCAGCCACTTTTGAACAGATTTAAGATTTGGTGAGGGTCTTAAAAGGTTATTTGCAGTTTAGAAAGCTCGGTTGTTTGATTCTGATTTTAATTTGTTGGGAAATTTGGCTTAATAGGAATGATGTTGTGTACAAGGATAACAAGATGGATGCTAATTCTATCTTCAATGAATTAGGTGAATGATTTGAATCCTCGAGTTAAGTTCCATTGTGCTCCTTCTGCTTTTGGCTTAAATACTTTATGTAAGTTGAGTTGTGCTATTAGAAGTGTTGAAGTGAAGAAGATAGTTATTTGTCAGTGGTCTTTGCCGACTTCAGGTTGGTTTAACTTGAACATCGATGGAGCCTTTAAAGCTTTCTTCTAGGATTTTAGTTGTGGTGCTGTTGTTAGGGATTCTCAGGGCTTTTTCTGTGAAGCTTTTCCTCATCTTCTTAGATGTTCGTCTAGTTTTAGAGCTGAAGTTTGTGGTCTATTCTATGGTATACTACAGGCTTTGTTCCATGCTCATTTTCCTTTGGTAGTAGTTACAGCTATTCAGGAGTGCTCGGACTGGACTGTTAGAGCTATGTGTGTTACTATTCAATTTTGGTTGACATCTTTTTAAATTGTTATTCAATATGTTTTTAGATAATGTAATTTTGTAGCAGATGCTCTTGCAAATGTTCAAAGTAATATTTCTATTTTTTATTTGAATGAGGATTCGCTTCCTTTATCAATAAAAATTGCGCACTGAATCATAGAAGAGGAGTTACTCATATTAGAATGTAATCTTCTTCTTTTTTTAATAAATAAAACCGTTAGAGTCTTTGCCAAAGCCCACCCTAGTTTTTTATTTGGAGGGCTTTACTTTCCCACAAATAAACTACCAGGGTCTTCTCTAAAAAAGAAAAAAAGAAAAGAAAAAAATTATCCATCATCAAAAGGGAAGGAAAGCTTTCTTAACAGCACTTCCATTACAATAGAGCTTCAGCTAGAAGATTAGAAGTTTGGGGTATTTGTGCAGCTCCATGGAAGAATTCCTTAAACTAATGGCCAAGAGTAAATTTGAAAGACGTTATGAGATTAAAGTTTTAAAACACATAACCATATCCTCTTCCATCAAGAACAAAAGTTAAATTCATTCTCTCACCGGTATTCGATTGTCTGAATTATCAAAAACAATTTCCACAAAAGCAGATAAAACTTGGTGCCCTGCTCCTTCCTGTAGTAACAACACACAGGAAATAGAAATTCATGAACCAATAATCAAAGATTACGTAATACAATAACAAATAAAAGAGTAATTATTTTGTGATACATACATGAAGTAGCGCGTGCCTATCTTCACTCCGCAGGTTTTGGAAGAGGTCACTTAGTACAAAGCGAATTGCTACAGAAATAGATTTCATATCCCAAAAGAAGAGCAAACTGCCAATTACTTCCCACAAAAATTCCAGAAATAGAAAGAACAACAAGCATATTCATCAAACAGTTTTTCACCCACCGTGGAAAAAATTAGTCTTGCCAGATCCATTTGCACCAACTGCACGACATTTCATACAGCAACATAAGATTTAAAATGCAAAACTCATTAAGTACCTTATAATTGAGGCAATGAAGATAGACACCAGTGCGCAGAACTTTTGGATAGTATTATACACTCTTCAAGGGTGTATATAGATATAGATATAGTATATTAGTGATGATACAATAAAAAGAAAAGATATATCCAGAAAATGGTCTTGGCAGAAAGAATAATATCCTTACCAACACAATTTACTTTTGGACTAAAAGACTCTGTAGCAACTTGTTCTCTGTAGCTCTTAAACCCTTCAATTATTATCTAAACCCAAAAATCACTGTTAGGATAAATAAACTAACAAGATAAGCATTAGTTTGGAACTCCAAGAAACTAATAACAAGGTAAACCTAATAGCTACCTGCTTGATATACATGTCGAAGACACCAGAATGTCAAGCCCCTGTGAGAAAAGCAGAGGGAAATACTGTCAGTGGCTGTCATAATAAACATACAAGCCAGAGTATCTGATCTTTCACCATTAGATTAACCTCCAATTGACCTATCAATTAAGACCTGTCAAATCAGAATCTAGAACGTAATCATCCTTTCAATTTGAGTTCATGCCCACTAAACAGTGTCTAAACTTTTTTCATCCCATTTAATTAAGAAGTGCTACATAAAATTATAAAGATAACACTTCAAAAGCCTCTCCTGCTTCACAGTAAAACATAGAAATTGCATACAGACTAGGTATACATAATAGCTCGATAGTATACTTCCCCCGCTTCTATAAAAATTCAAAACTAACCGTTTGCTACCAAATCAACACCATTAGTTCCGGAATTTAAGAAATATCATACATGAAGCAATAAGCTAATACATAACCACCACATTTCACCACCCCCCCCCCCACCCCCCACACACAGAAGAACGTAAGACCATGAGGTAGGTGGTCGAATTTGGAGAGAGAAATGGTCAAAACCTAAGCACTTAATATCCAAGACAATCCCGCTCAAGCTAAAATATAGGTTTCCAGCAACCATAAGGAAAAAGAAAAAAAAAGATACAGTCAAGTTTTGGTTGCACAGTCGAAGCCAACCTTTCAGAAACCACATCAAGTGAAGAAGAAAGCTTACCAAGCAGCTCTTAACTACTACTCGAACTCATAAGCTGCTCAGAGAGGAAGAGGGAAAAGATTTTGACTAGCAGAAGAAATTAGAGAGAAAGTGAGAAGAGAAAATTAAGGAAAAAGGCGGCGGGTGCGCAGGATAAAGAGGAGCCGCATCGACCGTGAATTTTAGCGCCGGAGAAATTCGGACTGGCGTATGCAAATTGCAAAAGGCGGCAAAATTAGAGGAAAAAAAAAAGCGGATATTTTTTCTTGCGAAATGAAAAATTATATTATGATCTGGTTCGGTAGGGAGTTCGGTTCGGGGAAGCAAGTGGTGTTTGGTTGTCGAGTTACGCTATCCCTCGCTTAGTGGTGGATAATGGATATCCTGGAGTCTATAGAACTGGTAGTTTAGTTAAAATATTTTCTTCAAATTCGGAGAAATTAAGATAATGGGCAAAATTTAATATAAATTATAATAAATTTTTAAATTTTTAAAAAAATTATGATATAATTTTAAATTTTAATTATAATAAAATTCAAATTTTATTAAAAATAAATAAAATTATCATATATATATTATATGATTATTAAGTGATTATTAAAATTTTAAATTTAACTAAATTTATAATTTTTATTTATATTTTAACTACTTTAATTTAAATTTGATAGTTTTAACTTTTTTTTTTTTATTTCTTATCATTTCCACCGCATCCGCCGCTATCCTCATTTATTATTATTACTATCACCCTTTTTATTATTGTCAATTTCCACTATCAATATAACAATTTAAATTTGTAATATTTTAATATTTAAAAGATAAAAAAAATAAATAATAATAATTAAAATTTTAATATTTTATATTAGCGTGATTGACTTATGTTTATATGTTTCTCAATTTTCGTCATCATTACTTTCTTATATTACAGAATCGTGATTGACTTATGAAATCGCTATAATCATGGCACATTTATTCCATTACATTCATTCTATTTATATTCATTCTATATGTATATTCTTCCTTAATTACGTGTATGAACTATTTACCATGTACAACAACCATACTAGGTTATATGTAATCGTGATAATTGTGATGATCGTGATAATTGTGATGATCGTGATAATATGATTTGAGGAATTTTCATTATATGGTATCAAAGCCATTGTACACTCTAAGAAGTTTTCTATCTTTTAGAGTTTCTACCTATCATGGCTACCATTGAGCACTCCTCCACCGCCATATCTGCCGTTGAACCATCCGCTTCACCCACACGTCCAAACTCTCTTGTTGGTCCAACTAGGATTCCACTCATTGCTATCAACGCACACTACCAACTCCCGATGTAACTCGACCCGAGTAACTACCACTTTTGGCGTGCTCAAATCAAATCTCTACTTATGGGATATGATCTACTAAGCTAACTCGATGCTCTATCGCCTCTCTGTCCAGAGGGACTCCCGACTACGTTCATTGATTCTGACATGATAAACTTCTCTTGTCGGCCCTTTTTAGTTCAATCTCCACTCCGCTGATGCCTATGGTTACTTCTGCTACAACCAATCATGAAACTGGGATTGTGTTGCATTTCTATGCGTTCGGGTTCTTCTTTTAGGTTATGCAGTTAAAAGAAGATCTGTCTCTTGCTCAGCGTGGCTCACACTCTATCTCTGAGTTTTTTCGAGTTATCAAGGCCAAGACGAACAAACTCATGTCATTGACAAACCGGTGCCTCTCAATGATTTGACGCTTTATATACTCAATGGCCTTGGTGCCGAGTATCAGGAAATTGTCTTCCCTATCCATACCCGTGAGATTGCTCTTCAATTCAAAGAGATCCATGATCTTCTGGTTTCTCTTGAGGCTTACTTGAAATGCCTCACCACCGTTGGTTATCTCGTTGTCACTGCCAATACTGCTCGGCGTCAAAATCCTTCATGCAGCATAATGGCGGCAATGGAGATCGATCGTCATCTTTCTCACGTTCTAATGGGAGTCAAGGAATAGGCTTCTCAAATAATATAGCATGTTCAAACAATCAGGCCAAACCTACACAAAGTGCCCATTCAACTTCTCACGGGTCAAATGCGAAAAATCCATCCTCACTACAAATTCGGCCCAATTCTCCTCGCCCACTCTACAACCTGTAAGGTTCGCTGCACTTCTAAAGATGACAAGAGTGAAGCTAAGTGTATTGTCTAACTCTACAAGTCTTAAGTTCTTAGCCGCATCCAAATGAATTTGGTCCTGATAGTCCATTGATTTAGACATTTTCCTAGAAGTCATGTGGATGGATGATCTAAGTATGTCCTCATTTTTTTTATCATTTCTTTATAGACGTGTAATTCTAGAATTGTTGAGTAATAACTCTGAAGAAGATAATAATTTTAGTCATATATTATTTGTGATCATGTAAGATTTTTAAATAAGGTATGACTAAAAGAAGTGCTTTAAATTCAGCCTTCATCAACTATGACTAAGATTTGGCCACAAAAAAAAAACCTAATACTAAGAGAAATCATAATAGAAGTTATACCTCCATCCCATTATCATTACATGATGTACATATTTTTCTAGATTTTCTTTGCATGGTTATCTTTACTTTATTTTTCTATCGACTATAACATACATATTTTTATATATTCTCTCAATCACAGTTCCTTAAAGATCTACATCATCATTAATGCCACTATCTCTTCAGGATCTATAAAAAATGCACTATATCTTCTCAACTTAAATTTCGAAGAAGCAAAATCACCATGGCCAAAGTAATTAGGGGAAGTAGATTAGTGAGAGGGAACTGATTTTGAATATTTTCACAAGTATTTATTGCATATATCGTATAAGAAGCCTTATATCTCATATTAAAGAAATAGTATTATAGTAAAATCCTTATAAATTAATAAACTTAATTAAATGATAATATATTTTATTCTAACTTAAAAATAATATTATAATTTTTTTCGATAATTTAATATTTCACTTAATTAATAAATTTATTTAATTTTAAGATAATTAATTTATCGATATTTTATAATATATATATATTATAATAAAATTTATTTTAATTTAAAATAATTATTAGATACGACCTAAAATTAAGAATGTCACGGCGCCTCCCATTTTATTATGTCAGATCAATAAAGTTTACAACATTATATTTTTTATGTCATCTTAATTCAATTTAATTACAAAAAAAAATAATAAATAAATATGACTCTTTATAATAACTTTTAGAAAAGTAAATTTACTACTATTAAGAATTATTGCTAATATTAGTCTTTGTGGATAAATAACTTGTAATTACTCTCAATAAGATCGAAAAGACAATTCAAATTATTAATCTTAATATGTTTTGATCATTAATAATTTAGTAGAATTAAAAATAACTTAATAAATTATGTATTTTTTGTAACTTAATATTTAATATATTTGTTTTAATTATTATTAAAAATTTTGTAATACAAAATAGCCCGTGCAACGCATGGGTTGAAACGCAATTAATACATTAAAAGTTGTAATTAAGTATATTATGACGACATGAGGCAAATTTTTTTCACTCCAAAATGCCATGTATCAAGTTTTCTTACACAATATCATGAAATGTGGCTATTTTTCAAAGTAATCTTCAATTGATTTTGGATATATATTCCACTAAGAGAAATTGCCTCTTCATACTAATACTAATTATACGAGGAGAGTTACTAAAATTAATACATTAAATTAATTTAATTTAATTCTGTAATCTCTTCCACTTCTATTTCTTATGACCGGTTTATAAGGCAAAGGATATATTAGGATAAATTATTAAAATTTAACTTAAATTATAATGAATACTCAAAATTTTTAATAATTATAATAAAAACTTAACTATAAGTTTAAATTATAATAAACTCTCAATTCTACTAAAAATAAAAGGAATAATCATGTATGTTACCTTGTTGTTAAGTGATTCTTAAAATCTTAAATTTAACATAACTTAAGATTTTTATTTATATTTTTACTCATTTTAATTTTAATTTAATTTTTTAACCCATTATTTATATTTTTTTTATTTCTTTCCTATTTCCACCCTACCGGTAGCCACCACACTCCTCTGCAATCGCCGCCACCACCATATTCTGCTACTGTTACCGCCAACCTCCACTATCCAAATAAAAATATTAAATTTAATTATTTTCTCTTTTTTTTCTATCTCTTAAATATTAAAATATTAATTTTTTAAAATTTCATATTGTCGGGTCCACCACTGATATCGTCAACCTTTATTGCCGATATAGAAATATTAAAACTTTCATTATTTTCTCTCCATGTCTCTTAAATATGAAAAATTAATATTAATATTTTTAAATTTTTATGGCAACGGTGAAGGTTGGCGGTAGTGATGGTGAGGAGGGTGGTGGTAGCTAGTGTGTGGAAATAGAGAAGAAATTAAAAAAAAAAGGTTAAAAATATTAAATTGAAATTAAAGGGGTAAACTTATAATTAAAAATTTTAAGTTTGATTAAATTTAAAATTTTGATAATCACTTAATAGTCATGTGACATGCATATGATTATTTCATCAATTTTTAATAAAATTGAGGGTTTATTATTATTTAAACTTAAAATTATATATTTATTATATTTACTAAAATTTTGACTATTTATTATAATTTATACTAAGTTTTGAAAATTTATCCTAATTTATCCTAAGACAAATCACATATTCTCTTGATCCATAAGCATTCCAATAATAATAACGAACTTCTTCACCTCTTACTTCAATTAATCCTGAAAAAAAAAAACCTTAATTAGCCATTATCCCCAATTAATTGTCATGAAATTCTTATTTAGGTAGTTTTCAAACAACAAATATGATTCAATCTATTTTTAAAAAAACAGTTTATAATAGGGTTTTTAGTTTTAATAGGAATAAAATTTGCAAAATAGACTAAAAAAACAGTTTTTAGTCTTGATCTATTTTACAAATTTGTATTCCTATTATGACTAAAAAACCGAAACTCACTTAAAATTTTTCATTTAAAAAAAAGAAAACTAATTTACCAAAATTATCAAACTTAAGGTATATAGTAAATTATTATCCAAAAAAGACCTAAACCTCTAATTCCCTCTTATTATATAATCCCATGTAACACACGGGTATAAAATTTAGTATTAATAAAACAAGCCTGTATTGTTTTTTAGTGGCCGATCTTACCGAATAAACTTACCATGTGAAAATTCGGAAAGACATTATACTTTCCTTGAAAAGTAGGGCCCCAGGGGGCAAACACTATTCTTGGAGTCCCATCATTCTAAACCAACTTACTCTACTTCATAGCTGTGTACAATATTTTGGGCCAAGAGACAACAAAGAGATCGCCTTTATAAATAAGGTAAGAAGCACAAAATATGGAAAACTAAACAAAATCAAACACATCATAGACGAAAGAGGTGACAAATATTTATTATGATAAACAAAACAAACTTAAAAAGAATCTGTTAGCACGTCGGAGCTCTAAAAAAATGATCTGTTCTTCATCAGTAATGTACAAACAAAACATGAATAAATCCATACAAAACCTTGATCTATCTATCAGCGGCAAATCTCTGCAAACGGAAAAACATCAAAAATGCAAGTCAGATGAATAATCTGTGAAAAGGAAGACCCCATCTAATAAAATAGACGCTAGAGTTTCTTAATAGATCCAGATCCAGATTATTTAGAACTAAAAACCCACTTCACTCTATCTTTTCATCCACCGTAAGGGCACAAATGAGCAAGGCATCATAAGTAGGATCAAAGCTAAGACCTAATGTTATAATCAAGCCTATCTTTAAGCTTGCTTTATTATGATAAGTTGGATCCAAGTGAGATAAATTGTTCACTTGAATCAACGTTCAAGACTCCACTTTGGATCTAACTCAGACCTAAATGCAAATCTAGTTTACCTGATAAATTAATCATATATAATAATGGTCTGTTCAAACTTCCGGTCAAAATTTTAATTTGAATGGAAAGTTTTTAACCAGGGCAACGTAGGGATACTTACAAAGACTACAGAAGCTGATGTATAGCCCCAATAAGGCATTGAACCCACTAAATACTCTCTGTGTAATCTTCAAACTGCTACAATTATACATTAAAGAGGGGGATCTCTACCACCAATCATAATTTCTCCTTGTCCCACCACGACCGCCGTTATTGTCAAATCTTCTTGATGAATATCCATGCTGATATGATTTACTAGATCCATGTGATATAGGAGTTCGTGAATGGCTCTTCTCCTTCTTTGCAGGAGACCTAGAACCTGTAAAACGACCAGCATTTGAAGAATTCCAACGACCCTTAGTAGGTGGGGTTATAGGAGAACTCTGATGCTTCTTTCTGAACATCTTATGGGAGGTGAAGTCTTCAGGATCCTCCATAATCCACCCACCTCTGTGTTTTGATTTTCGAGGTGTTGAAGTGTCCTTTTCTTCATATCTTGATTTTTTCTTTCTATTGGACCCACCAAAGTCGTAGGGTGCAGACTTTAATCCTGAGTAGTCTTCTCTGTGATATTTCTCATGATTCCTTATCCTAACCTGAGGAAGATGGAGAAAGTATCAGGAGTCGATATCAGAGCAAGGAGAAATATCGAGAATCCAAAAGAGGAGGACAAAGAGCTTACAGAAAATAACAATTCTATAATAAAACTTAGGCTTCGCTTGGTTCAATTTATTGGTTCAGTTTTGACCCAAATTCCAGTTTGGGCCCATAATTTCCATTTACAAATTTAACTTGGGCTTCATTTTGGTTAAAACTTATTTTGTCCACTAATCTAAAGTTCAGTTTTGCAAAACGGCAGTTTAATAAGTTGAACCAAATGGTGCCTTGATGAACCGGTATATCATTTTTCCAAATTTACCTTGACAGAACTTGTGCATTCACGAGCAAAATGACCTTCTTCACCGCAAGTAAAGCATGAACTATGAGACCCTATAGATGCAGAGTGGGACCCCAAGTAGCTTTTCCCCTCTTGACGAAATCTTCGAGTTGGGGTTGCTGCCTCATAACTCCTCTTGTTCACCTGTGCAAGATTAGGAATAGTAATTAAACCAACAAAGTTGCTGGAAATATCAGGAAAGTTTCATCGGAAAGGAAAATGGATTCATTCCAAAAGAAATAAGCCATATAATTTGACATCAAGGAACAATTGTGAGCCAGTGAGAAAAAATCTCAAAATTTACCATGGCACTTGTACATTCACGAGCAAAATGGCCTTGTCCATGACATTTAAAGCACGTACTAGCGGATCCTGTTTCCGCAGCTTCTCCATATAACCTTGTGCATGCCTACATACAAGTTTTTTTTTTTTCATATTTAGAGAGAGCAAAATTGTTAACTGACTCGGATCAGATTAGAAAGGCAAGCATTGACCACATGGGACAATTCTTCAAAATCCAAATAATGATTATTTGTTTCTAGACCACAAGACAAATAATATGAAAGATATGAAATTGCAATTAAAAAAAGTCAAACACAAATTAGCATAGATGCCAATGGAAAATATGAGAATTATGCACGAAACAAGTGAAATGGACATTGAAAATGGAAATGATGCATGACAAACACATGGAAACAAAAAGAAGTCATACATGTTAGTGAACATACCAAACCAGACACATCTGAGAATCATATAGCATGTTCATTAAGCAGAAAAGTAAATAGATATGCACATACATAGATAACGGATTGCATACCAAGCCAGTGTGTCCCAGTTGACCACATCTGTAACAAGAAATTCCACGTGGAGCAGTATCTTGAGAATTAAAACAGCATAAATGGCCGATATTCTTACAGACATAACACTGTATACTCTGATCAAGTTAAAAAGAGCTGTTAAGCAACATATTTCAGCCATTTTATGTAAATAAGTCAACACAAACCTCCATTAATAAAGAATGGAGGGGTTACTTGAACAAAGAAAAAGACGTGGATGGCCAGAAAGAACCTCGAGATCATCAAATGAATATGCATTGTTGCATGAATACATCTCATGCCCAGCATCTCCACATTTTAAACATATTTGCAAGCTCAAAGAGCTATTCTTGTACTTCTCTGGACAATCTTTTGCCCAGTGCCCTGATTTTTTGCAAATAAAGCAATCTTGTCCCTGGAAGATATCAAGAAAATAAAACAGCAAAGGACTATCATAAAGCATGAAGAAAAAAATCATAATACTTTTTAATGCATCCAAGGGTAAGGATACAGATACAAGTGATGCTAGATGCAGCAAGAAAATTCAATGAAAAATGTGCAAACACACATTTCATATCTTAAAGGTCGTCAAGCACCTGGGTAACTCATATATCGTAGAGCCTGTAGATTTCAAATTTGATCTAATAATTATGAAGTACAATGGAGTGAACAAAATGACAAGAAAAAAGAAACAAGGGCACTCAACAGGATGAAAATATTTCACTAACTTACAATCCAATAATTACTTTATCAGAAACTTGAGAACATTTGACATCCTACATTCCTACCATGCATCTCTATAATGCAATTTCTACTAAATTACCTAAAAGTTGGGCATTACTTTTCAGGAATTCCATGATTCATCATTTACATTATCATCATTATCTTAACTAGAACATGCTGACTCACATGATGAGGCGCAATGGAACCCATGACCTCACCACCTATTTCTATGGTCAGAAAATATGAAATGAATGAGCAATTTTTTATAACTGCATACTTCCACAAACCTTTGAGCATGTCTTGGCATTGTGCTCCAAACTCCCACAGATATAGCATGGTTTATTCCGTTTAGCCGATGCACAGTTGGCCGCAATATGACCTTCTTCATCACAATTATAGCATTTTCCCCAATTGCTTTGAGGAGGATCAAAATACCTCGGCCCTCTCTGATAGAACAAGAATAAGAAAGGCACCAAGCTAAGCCCCCATATGGAATTTTGTGATGTTCCAAAAAGGACAGTTCAAGGAAAGTATTTGAACTCACTATAAGCTTCCTGAATATAGAATTGTCAGTTGTATCAATGGCATTCAGTTCCAGTGACCCAACTACATCAGCAGCTTCAACTGCCTCTGTCTTATCTTCTACACTAGGAATCCCCACCTATAGAATGAGTGTAGCATAAAGATAGACTAAGTTAACAAACTCATATTGCTCCTTTCATAGAAAAATAGAGACTTCGCGTTTAAGCCAAAACATAAACACATTAATTTCATCTTAAGGGATACCCCCCTCAAAGAAAAAAAAAAAAGGAAGAGGGTAAGATAAAAGTACCCAGCAAACCAATAAAAAGATTTCAATTATTTCCAAGTAACACAGAAGAAAGAAAGGTCCCATAACTAAAAAAGCCAAATTCAGCAACTCTATTGCGCTTATGCTTATTGACAAAGAAACTAGTTTTTTCCCTAAACATGAGATAGGAAGGACGAAATTACTCACGCTGCCTTCTACAGTTTCAATCTTCTCAACCTTGTTCTTCCTCTTCTTCAGCTTCTTCCTCGTACTCTTTTCTCCCAAATTTTCCAGCCCCCGTGCAATAATCCCTTTAGCTCCCTCACTACCTTTAACATCTTCTGGAGATGGAGAACACAAATTGACATATTCTACCCCTGCACCGCCATTGTTACACCCAGGTTCCCTAAAGACGAGGTCATTGCATCCGTCGTTGTCTGAAACAAGCTCCGATTCACGAATTCGAATCGATTTCTCAATGATCTTCAAGCTGAGATCTTCGTTCGCCTCCTCCTCATCACTGCTGCTCAATAACACGACAGACTGCGCCATCTTACCTTCCCCGATCAGGTGCTCTTCTTCCTCTTCGTCGAATTCAAACATCGTCTTCTGCTTCTCTATCCTCCCCCTATTTGAAATTTATCAAAACCCTAGAAAATCCTAATTGCTCTTAACCACGGCTAGAACCTGCAGCGCTCAGAAGGAGAGAATCTAGAAAAAGGCGTTTTCCTCTGAGTAGTGATTTACGTATTATTTTTGGTTAAATTATTATTTTGACATTTTTATTTATATACACTAACTAGTATTTAACCCATTCATCGCCGCACGGAAGAAGTTCAGATTAAAATTGTCAATTTCTAACTTTTAATTATTATTAAATATATTTATTAATTAATTATATAATAAAATAATTGAGAATTGAAAAGAGGAGAGATTAGGGATATAATAGTTTTTTTTTTCTGTAATTTTCAAATCGTGTGATTGAACTGAAAGTTTAGAAGAAGAATAAACATGAGTTGCATTGTTGGATGGTGTAAACCATAAATCTACGTTAGTGCAAAAATAGGCATAAAAATTACATATATTTCAAAAGAAATCAACGTAAGATTTCCTAATATGTTCAAAGGCAGAAATCAATCTTTAAATTAAGCGGCGTTCCAAGACTAATTTTAATGCTCTGGCATTAATTTTACACATGGTAGATGAAGCTGAGGCCTTAATGAGGCTTGAACAGGCTCATTAGTTTATGGTGATAAGAAGATTTTCAATTCCAATGCGTGGGATTCATGGAGCTTAGAAAATATGAAATTTAATTTATTATAAAATTTATGATCACTTCACCTGAAATCCTATTACATATTTACAACGGACATATTTCTAACTTTGTTTGCAGTGAATTCAATAATAAGAGGGGTCTATATTCTATAGTACTAAACTGAATAAACATGTACTTTTTTTTTTTTTAACCTTCCTTGGTGATCTTCTCCATAGACGCCAAAAGAGCCTTCATCTTAGTCTTCTTCAACCACTGCACACACCCAAAACAAAATTCAAGGATGAACATCTAACAAAATTCTCAATATCCTTAATCTCAGTGTAATAGCTTTGTAAATTGAATGATGATAATAATAAGTTTTAAAAAAAAAGGGATTTAAGTGTATGAATTCAAGACCCATACTATCTTCTTCTCAGGATTTAGTGCTTTACACCAACAAAACACAAAGCTACCTCGGCTTGGGCCTGAACCTCTTCCAAAGACCTTTACAACCTTTTCACGGAAAAAGCTTGAATCATTATCCTCTTTAAGCATTCTTCTCAACCATCATCTATGAAAATAATAAGAAAAATAACAAATAGAATGCCTTAACGGACATGTGAACTGAAAACTTGTAAACTATATATAAACTATACTGACATGAACATAAGAGATTACAACAATTCTAAACCTCGACATTTATTATGGAGTTGGAAGATGAAATCTGACATAGACCAACAAAGGAAGATGGTAACTAAATAATTGTTACTAAAGGGATTCATGCATATAAAATAATAAATATAGCGGGAAAAATATTTAAAATTCTATTTATATTATATCTTGAACAGTATTTGCGTCCCATAGGAACTATTCATTTAGGTACATCAACCAAGTCCCATACTGTTGGAAAACGAGTTAAAAACTCATAGCAAAAGTGATTAAATGGTTCTAGTATATAACAAAAAATTTCAAAAAAACTTTTAGGGATCATTTATATTTATAAAAATTAATCCTACATCTATACAAAGAGGTCATACCTTAGCTCATGCGAATCGATCATCGAGACTTACACCACAATCTTTTAAGTCGATCTTCAACACAATATGACTTATATGGGCACGTAGAGATGACAAATTTTTCTTTTTCTTTTCTCTTAGAAAAATCTCTTTAAAAAAAATCTCTCTTGAATTATTAGAATGAGATGTATTTATAAGACTCTATTAGGATTTTCATTTAATATTATTTTTAATTAAAACTTCTTAAATTAATTGAATTGATGATTCAATTATAATATTAAATGATAAGATAATCATTAAATGATATATTTGATATGATAAAAAAATTTCAAATCTTATTTAAAATATAGTTTTATCTATTTTAAATCATATCATATCTTTTAATGACATATTTGATTTAGTCAAACTTTTTCAAATCTTATTAAAATATAATCTCATCTATTTTAAATTAGATCATATCTTATTTGAATTTTAAATTAGTTTATCAAACCAATTTAAATTTGATTTAACTAATCTTAATATTAAATCAATATCTCATATCAATTTAATATTATGTATAACATATCTAATTCAAAATCAAATATATTATTATTTAATCATGAATTTCGAAATTCATGATTTAAATACATCTTTTAATTAATTAATACTAATTATCTCATAATTATAAATTTGCCACAGAAAACTATTTTCTTGCAAATAAGTCAATTTTAAACTTTTTTCATTTTGACCCTATACAATGTTTTATAGAAGTGACCTAGGAACATGAACCTATAATTTCAAACTCTAATAAATTAAATTGTTAATTAAACTTTTTAATTTAATAAATATAATTTATTAATTCCATTATTATTCCACAAAAAATATGGGATTGCACTATTGCAATTATAGAATAAATTACTAAGCAATCTCTAGTAGTACATTGATATTATCATTACATGCAATGAACCCTCCAAAAAATGATTCATAATTAGAGCTGGTCAAAATTACCGTTTTACCCCTCTAATTATCTATTTATCATTAAGTACAATTAATTCACTAGTGAACGATCAATTTATAACTTGATTATAAATTGAGCTCAAAATCATTCAGTTCTAGAATTAAACCTTAAGTAAACCAATATACAATCTTTTATGAAGAATGTTTGTATTTCATATCTATAAGTCATGTTTCTAGCCACTTATCACAATGAATCTTTAAAATAAAAATATTTAGCCTATTTTACAAACAAATCATGAAGAGTGAATCAAAAGATACAGTTAACATAAATAGGAGTTCATGAATACTCAGGATTTAGATTGATCTACATATGATCATTTATTGATATGAATAAAATTCTTTATGACAAACAACATTTTAATAAAAAATTAATTCATATCGGGTCATGTCCTATATAATTCAATTATATAAAAGCATATTCACTAAGATGTCTATCTACATCAGTAATTCAAATGTATATCACTTACATTCATAATGCTAGAAGACCGTATTAGCAACCATTAATTAAAGATTTTATACTTTAATATGTTGTGAACAATTTAATTTATTATTTATAATCTTAATCATTTCGTACCAATACAAAATTATAGTTATATGAATGAATTTGAATTTTTTTCATATTTATACATATTATTCAATAATAATACATTCAAAGCAATTATATAAAAAAATATCATTTTTATTAATTTCATTAAAATAATATTTATCACATGCTTTTAGGATATCATGCCCAACACTATCCGGATCAATCGATATATATTCTCGAGATCCTATGATAATAAACCGTTTGTATCTTAAGAACTTTTAGCGCTTCAAGTCTCTACTAGCATAATCTCTATCATGGTCTCCAGAGTGTATAACTTAAGATACTAGACTTTATCATGATATGCATATATAAAACATATAATATTAATTCAAATAAAATAAACAAATATGATAAATAGTAACTGATTTTCGTTAATGATAATAAATAATGTCTTACTAATATCCACATAAAGATAGTATCACATAAAGTATTGCCCATCATGTCAAAATTTGATTGACTTGACGGGCATACACTTTCATTAATGCCAGATAAAATAGATTTCATCTAACCTCTAATAAATTTGTCAAAACATGTACCTATAAGCATGGCATTTGTGGGCAATATGGAGTAGAGGGCATGGATTCAAGCATTCATTTGAACCAGAATTTTCCTTAGTTCAATTCCTATTTTGCAATTTTTTCCTTTTTTCTAGATGGATCTCTAATCACATGTAAGCAATGACATCATTTCTGCAACTTTTGCATTTACTTTCTATTGATCAAGTGCATGTTTCCTGTAATAAGGACTCAATTTTGAAAATTGAATCTAGGAAACTTGTATATGTTCATTTTTCACCTAGAGTTAGGGGTGGAGCCAAGATTCACTTATAAAGGGGGCTAAATTAAAATTTCACTATGGTAAATATAGAAAAATTAGTAGGGGTATGAGGTTCAGTCTATGGTATGGTAAATATATATTATCAAAAAATTTTATATTAAATATATAATATAAGCTCATTTTGTTTTTGTTTATATATTCACATTGTAAAGGCAGAAGCGCAAAGCCACTTTGGTTGGGTTGAAAATTTGAAATCGTCAAATCTGAAATCATTACATCTCTCTGAATATTTTTTTATTCATTATTTTTTTTATTGATTATTCTCACATAAAAGTTATGTGGTAGAAAAATAGAAAAGAAAATGGGAAAAATAAGGAATCTAAGGTATATGCAAAATAAGGAAGAAGATAGGAAATGAGGAAAAAAAATTGAAAACTAATAATAATTAAATATCAAAAGTTTGTTACGTTTTAAGCATTTCTGATGACTTGTCGTAGTTTCTTCTTAGTTACATACCATCATTTGTTTTTTCGACAAAAAATAAAGACTTCATTATGGGAGAGCGGATGATTCCATTAAAATATTAACTACAATAAAACCAAATAATAATAATAATAATAATAATAAAATAAAACAAAAGAAAACAAAAACCAAATACAAAACAAACCCAGACTCAAGGCCAATAAAGACCAAAAGTCCATATATCCAACAAATTAACAAACCCATAAGCAAAACAATACAACTCAAATAAAACTGCAATAAATGTAAATTTATTACATATATTTTTTTTTTCTATTTTTTTTTATTAGAGCTAGGTAGGGGCTACAACCCCCACATGCCCCCATAAGCTCCGCCCTTGCCTAGAGGTATTAGATTTATATGAATCAATAACTATAAAGAGTAAGATAAGGCAACAAAGACATGAGGTAATTTTTTAGGTGAAAAGAATAAACAAACATCCTTATTTGCTTTTGAAAGAGCTTCAACATTAGAAAGATGCAGGAAATGCATTGGATGATTAAGTGCTTAACAATTAGTTATAGGAACTGGAAAATCCTTTTTCAACTTACATTTTCGTACCAACCAAACAAATTAAAAGCATAAATTCTCTCCCATTTCGATATTTTCTTTGTTCTCTACTCTTAAGACAAACTAATTAATGAAGAATAGGTTATTGTTAAAATAATAAATTGATTATAAAGAGGAGACTAATAGAATTAACACCAAAAAAAAAAATTTTTGATTTAAACCCTAATGATTCCCTAAATTTCTTATACGTACATTACTTTGAAGCCACAATTTAAATAATAATCAACAATAAAAAGCTGTAGAGAAATTCATACATGATTCGATAATGCAAGAGCTTCGAAGGGGGAAAAATAAGATGTTTGATAAGTAGGGTGAATGTTATGAAGGAGGAGAAAGAGGCAATTACATGGATGAAAAATGATGAAACCTGAGATATCAATATAGGGGCAGATATTTGATTTTGTGGTATTTAAAGATATTTAAACATTGAATCTTTAGAGAAAATAAACTAATACAAAAATTAGGGCAATGAAAAAAAAGAAGTAAATATGAAATTTAAAGGTTAATTTTGGAAAAAAAATATGTAAAAAAGCTGACATGGCAAAAAAAGCAAATGTGGTTCAAAGAGGAGGTTTTATATTATATTATATTATATTATATAATTTTTCTATTTTCGTTACGGTTTATTTAATTTTTATTTTCACCTTGTTTTACTATTTTAATTTAAATGGTTTATATTTTTAAAAATTAGTTATCAATTAGATAAAAAAATTCATATTTTTGTTTTTAAATAGAAAATATAATTTAAAGTATTAAAAAATATATATTTTAAATCTTCACTTAATAATTTTTATAATAATAATAATTTACTCTTTCTATTTCTTTAATTTTAATTTTTCTCCTAGTTGAAATTTTATTACCATTGTGATCTTTATTACCACGGCCTCCTTAATTTTATTATTCCACTTCTGTTATCATCATTATCTCACCTCCATCGTCACCACCTCATATTTGCCACCACCATTGTCAATGATGCACAACGGAGGTAAAGCATTGACAACAAACTAGATGTGTAGCGACATCAATGATGATAGATGAGACGGTGCAATGTTGGAGGTGGAGTGACTATGATGGTAGTGGATGACAATAATGGTAATAAAAGTGGAGTGTCGACGACAACAGTAAAGATGAGGTGACATAAAAGGTGGATCGACAATGGAGACAAAGGTAGGAGGCGACTCTGATAGAGATGGGACGACAATGATAATAAAAATGAAGAGGTGATTACGTTAAAGATGAAGCTGCAACATTAATAACGGCGAGAAAATAAAAGTTGATGGAAGAAAAATAGTCAAATTTTACTTTGTAAGAGAGTTAAATGAAAAATTTTAAAAAATGTTAACATTTTATTTATTATTATCCTTTGCCTAAAGGATTACTAAAATTAGTTAAAAATGAAAAGTAAAAAACTCAATCGAGTAAAATGAAAACACATGGCTTGCTTGCGTCAGATGGGTCGTCGAATTAGGCTATAATTCTTGGTTTTGTATGGGTTTGGGCTCCTTACAGTAATAGAGCCTCCCAGCAGTTTCATGAGCCGCTTGGACCAGTAAGCCCAGAATCCGTATTCAACGGTTTCGTTCCCATGGCTTGCTTGTATTGTACCAGTACAGTACAGGTAAATGTAAAGTGCTTTGCTTGTCTGCCCAGTACACCCTTCATTCAGACAAGGACGAAATAGTCATTTCGCCCCTTAGCCGGTGATCCCGGTGATCTCCTTTCGCACTCGCTTTCACCCCTCTCTCGCCCTCTCTCTCCCTCTCTCTCCCAATTCCATTATCTCTCCTCTGAAGCTGCCAAGAGTCAAGACCATGACTGTGATGACTCCTGCTCCTATCGATGTAACTCTTCTATTTCTTCGTCACTCTTATGTATGCATACATGTATCTCTAGATGTATAGAACTTGGAGTTTCTGTGAGATAAGTTGATTTTGATTTTGGTTTTAATGAACTCTTCGCCATCAATTTCTCTGTTTTTTGTGAGATTGAGGGTCTCAATTCTCTTTTTTGGGGGTAATCTATACGGTTTGGGGCTCAAATTTTGGGGTTTTAGTGAGGTGCAATTTTGTTGCTAATTTTGGTCATTGGCGGTTTTGATATTTTTAGGGTTTGGTTTTGAACTAATGAGCGTCGGTTTGTTTGATCCAGTGTTGCTATCTAATTTGTATGTTTACTGTATTTTCAGCAACAAGGCGATGAGGAGATGCTCGTTCCTCACTCTGATTTAGCGGAGAACAATCACCAGCCAATGGAAGGTTTTAAATATTTTTTTTGGTTCGCACTATAACTTTACAGATCCGTATGTCACTTCCATGTCTGCAGCTAATCATAGGTTTTTCCTGATCCGATGGATTCGGCTGGGACTTGGGGAATGTTTCTTAGTCTTTCTGGCTGCTGGAGAAAATGTAGAAAAAAACTTGAGAAATTTTTACAATTGATTTACCTAGATGCATTTAGCCCTTATTGGATTTATGTTTTGAGAGTCTCTTTTTGCATTGTACACTCAGTTTGGTTGGGTTTCACGTTTCTCAATATTGTAACTGTAATTTTATTGCTCAAGTTTGGTATCTGCTAACGAGTTCTATTTTCAGTTCAATGAGAGGTTTAAGTTTAGATGTTTAACCATGGTGCATTTAATTTTTTGTTGTTAGAAGGACTAATGCTGATTAGGGTCCTGATATACATATATTTTTGTTGGTTTCCCTTTGCAAATCATTCAGTTGCACAACCTGAAAATGCAAATACAGTGGAGAATCAGCCAGTTGAAGATCCTCCATCATCAAGATTCACATGGAGAATTGACAACTTTGCCAGGCTAAACACAAAGAAGCTTTATTCTGAAATCTTTGTTGTTGGTGGCTATAAATGGTCTGTCACTTTTTTTTTTCACTATCATGATTTCCACTCTCTGATGCATGTTGTACATTGCTAATTTATGTGCATATCTTTTTGCCTCTGCTCTTCTAGGCGTGTGCTTATTTTTCCAAAGGGAAACAATGTGGATCATTTATCTATGTATTTGGATGTTGCTGATTCTGCGAGTTTTCCATATGGGTGGAGCAGATATGCACAATTTAGTTTGGGAATTATTAATCAAATTCATAACAAGTATTCAGTCAGAAAAGGTACCCTGGTAAATCAATTTATTACTGTTCCCGTTTTTTTGGAAATGTATGTTGTAGAGTTGATGATATGATTATTCCATGTTTTTATCTGGATCTTGGTTTGGTGCATGTAATTTTTTTCCCCCTTTTTCATATGTTTATTCTGAGTAATCATTCTGGGCTCAAACCACTTCTGATGAACATTATAATCCCTCCTTCCCCTCCCTCCTGCCTTAGACTTTAGCTATTTTTCTAGACAAGTCCTCTTGACCAGCATTCATGGGAAATACATAGCAGCTTTCTATCAAAGGAGAGAAGCTAAAAGGAAAAATTTAAAAGTGTGAAACAAAGTTGACTCAACCTAAAGTGCACTCTATATTGTATGTGATTATATAACCCATGTTATAGATTTTCTCTCATTTCCAATCACAAGCACTCCTTTTTATATCGCTGATTACTGAAGAACAATCCATTTGCATGTTCTCCATGTATACAAAAACCAAAAGATGACAATATTTACATTTTGCTTACTAAATCACATGAGATTTTACCCAGCTCTTTACCCTGTATATACCATACATATGTCCAGGCAACTTAAGGCTCTTTTGCACCCAGCACCATAGCTGTATTATCTGTTTCTCTCTCTCTTCACCCTATTTGGAAATTTGTTGCCTTTTAACCACAAAATGGTAGTTAGCTGCTGTTATACTCATAGATATTTATTGTAAACCTACGTTATGCACTTCATGCAGATACACAACATCAGTTCAATGCAAGAGAGAGTGATTGGGGTTTTACATCCTTCATGCCTCTTAGTGAATTATACGACCCTAGCAGAGGTTATCTTGTGAATGATACTCTTATAGTTGAAGCTGAGGTTCTTGTTCGTAGGGTTGTTGATTACTGGACATATGACTCGAAAAAAGAGACAGGTTATGTTGGCCTTAAAAATCAAGGGGCAACATGTTATATGAATTCTCTTCTTCAAACTCTGTATCATATACCTTACTTCAGGAAGGTTAGCTCCTAAACACATTGTCCTTTTTCCTCATTTGAGTTTTCTATCCTCCAATAAAAAATCCCTTGGCTTGGGATATTGTATCAGGCAGTGTACCATATGCCCACAACTGAGAATGATATGCCATCTGCGAGCATCCCTTTGGCACTCCAGAGTTTATTTTATAAGCTCCAGTATAGTGACAGCAGTGTTGCAACAAAAGAGCTGACAAAGTCTTTTGGATGGGACACATATGATTCATTTATGCAGCATGATGTGCAGGAACTTAACAGGGTTCTTTGTGAGAAACTTGAAGATAAAATGAAGGTAATTATTTGATTAAACAATTCTTCATGATTTTTGTAGGATGTGACACATAATTTAGAGTTTGACTACTTCGAATTTTTCATTAGAAAATTGTTGAAATTTTCATTGTGATGTCAATACTGTTTACCTTTTTCCCTCGCATCAGGGAACTGTTGTGGAAGGAACCATACAGAAGTTATTTGAAGGGCACCATATGAACTACATTGAGTGCATAAACGTCGACTACAAATCAACAAGAAAGGAATCATTTTATGGTATTTGCTTGTGAATTTTAATATACAAATGACTGTCTGCGTGCTTTGCTTCTGCTTTACATAGGATAATACTGGTTCTTAACATATGCTCAATACAGATCTGCAGCTTGATGTTAAAGGCTGTCGGGATGTGTATGCTTCTTTTGATAAATATGTAGAAGTTGAACGTCTTGAGGGTGATAACAAATATCATGCTGAACTATATGGGTTGCAGGTTTGTTACTGGTTTATCTTGGATCTAAATGTCTACCAAATTTACTTCTTGAAACAATTAACCAAGAGATATGCATCTGCACATAAATATATAGCGTCATCAGATTTTATGGAACTTCCTTAAGTTTTCCTGCACTTACATGGGCATGCTCATGCCCTCGTATCAGCATACTCTTATACAACCTTAAGTTATGGACTGAGAATGGAAATTACGATATTGGATGAAAATTGTACAGACCTGACTTTACTAATGGCTGCTTAGTTGGTTTTCATCAGAGTCTCGTTGTACGAGTCATCTAAGATAAGTAAGAAACAACTTAAAAGTGGCTGTAAATCTGGGTAGAATACATCAATTATGGGGCACTGGTTATACTTTTTGCGGATACATTTTTCTGGAGGTAGACAGTTTGTAATCCAGTGTAGTCTCAAATTATTATGACATTACGATTTCCTTCAGTTGCTTATATTAATCTTGGTTTTGCCAATATGTATGTGAAATTATTTTCTGTATGGGATTCAGTATGCTGAATGGATATTTTTAATGCTGAATGACCTTGACAGGATGCTAAGAAGGGTGTATTATTCATTGACTTCCCTCCTGTCCTACAACTTCAGTTAAAGCGATTTGAGTATGACTTTATGCGCGATACCATGATAAAGGTTAGTAGCAGTCAAATGATAGTTTCTCGCACTCAGCATTTCTTCATTGGTATGTTATTGGCAGTAGAAATATTAAAACCCTTTGCACTAACTCTGTGATACTGATATCATGTAATGTTACTTGGCCATAGGAAAAGTGATCACACTACATGAATAGCCATTAACATCTAGTTCTGTAATGTGCATAACTAGAGTGAAGTGTAGGTCTTGTTCATAAATTTTGTTGAAATTTAATTTGATGTTTGTCTTATTTCTATGCCAAGTAAAATAGTTGGATTGTCATTTCTAAATATTTAGATGATATTTAGATGATATATATATATATTTTAATTAATCACCCTTTCGCAGTAGATTATAATAGCTGTTCTCATAGAAGTCATGTGGCCTGGTTCTCATGTAATGCTTCAGCAATGAGCCACTAATGATAATGATGATGAATTAATATTAATATTGCAGTTGGGTTTCTAAAATATTTGTAGTGATCTTGGATTACAATTTATAGAACTGATACGCATAATTTTCTTTTTATTAAAAGTTTCCAGCACCTCATTAAATAGAAAGGTTATTTACTTTCACAAGCGGATAAGTTTGGTAGTCTGCATTTCTTCGTTGAGATGACCATAAGAGTTCTTTGTGCTCTCATTTTGTAGATTAATGATCGTTATGAATTCCCATTACAACTAGACCTTGACAGAGAGAATGGAAAGTATTTATCACCTGATGCAGATAGGAGTGTTCGGAATCTTTACAACCTCCACAGGTATTATTTTTGCCAGTCTATGCTAGACTTTATGGTGTGTGTGTATTAAATGAATTATGGACGGACTGTTAAGAGTCTCAATGATAGATAATATAGTTGAGCTCGTTTCTTATTAGTTCGAATTTTTAGTAAAATTGGTAACTTAACATGGTATCTCAGGTTCAAATCACGATTGCTTCCCTCTTTGTTTTTTCTACATATTATATGCTTCTATTTGGGATTGTGTTGCTATCTGTTTGCACGTGCTAGGCTCACATCATTATTCCCTTACACGTGAGGGGGAGTGTTAAGAGTCGCAATGATAGATAACATTAGTTGAGCCTGTTTCCTAACAATTTGAAATTTTAGAAAAATTGGTAACTTAACATGAACATTTGTTTATGGAGGTTGAAGGTCTGGCAAAGGAGCTCAGCTTCCTTTGTGATTGATTCAAATCCTAATGTGCATTTTCATACCCCTGAGGACTTAATTTCCATCTCCAAATGCTCTCTGTCGTCGTCTTTTTTCTACTTAGACCCTTATAGATACTTGAACATATTGATACATGTTACTACTATCAAGAAACTGTCAGATTGTTATTCAGAAATTCCGTGATATCTTTTAAATTCCGCTTTTCATCTTGACCGGAGTGCAGAATGTTAGTGCTGGATGTGTCTTGGAATTGAAATTTGTCTTCGATATTTTGTTGCTATTATTATCCTCCAGCGATTCATCATATGATTCCTTATTTAGTTGTTGCTTTGAACATTGGGGTAAAGATAATTTTCTTCATTATCAAAATTTGTGAGAGTGGACTATTAGGTAGATTTTATTGATGTGATAAATGGCATGTATCAAACTGTTGTATCTAGCTTTCTAGCACTTGCCACTAAAACAGCACATATCAATATTAGTCTTTTTTTGATTTTCAATCTATATTTATTTTTGTAAACAGTGTTTTGGTGCACAGCGGTGGGGTCCATGGTGGACATTATTATGCCTTTATCAGGCCTACCCTTTCAGATCAATGGTAAGTTGCTTTTTCTTTGATTTGATGTGTTCCAATTTACTCGAACTTTGTTTTAATGGTATGCACCGATTCGCTGCATCAACATAACATTTTCATAGGTTGTAGACTAAGTGACTTGGCATATAGTCTACTCTTGCATGCTCTTTCTGTGACTCCTTTTCTTGGAGTCTATACCTCTATATATTTTGTTTCTGTTGCATGTGAGAGCCGGAAATGTTTGTAGTATTCAAAGGTATACTAATTCGTTTCTATAGATGTTATCTGCATTTACTTTATGATGCTGATGCTGTCATTAGACACCTTTATATCTTTTGGTCAATTTTGCATGGGATATGGGCGACTATAAGCTTTGAATGTGAGTGGTTCTAATGTACATTTAATTTTTGGTCCTGCCATGGTAGTTTAGGAGTAGATATTGACAATGAGGCTGACATTTAGCATACATAGAACTCTCTGGACATTGCTATTTTCTGGGTCAATTACTCCACTTTACTGTTTATTGCACCACTAAGGTCTCTGAGGCTTGCAGGTACAAGTTTGATGATGAGCGGGTAACAAAAGAAGATGCAAAAAGGGCACTGGAGGAGCAATATGGTGGTGAAGAAGAGGTGCACAAATTTTTTATTTTTTTTTACTTTGTCATTTCAAAAAGTGTACTTGTCACATTAAATCAAGACTCTTACCTTTCATTTAGATGTCCGTCCTGCTTATGATTCATCTTTTTGTGGTTTAACAGTTACCTCAGACGAATCCCGGATTCAATAACACTCCTTTTAAATTTACCAAATACTCAAATGCGTACATGCTGGTGTATATACGTGAAAGTGACAAGGACAAGATTATCTGTAATGTAGACGAGAATGACATTGCTGAACATCTTAGGGTATGTGGCTCTTCTGATGATGATACTAGAGTAGGACACGGCTTGAAATGAAAAAGTTAAAGATTTGCTTTGAGTTAGACTCCTTTTTTATGTAGTTGTAAGAATTTGATATAGTAGGAAGTTTTACAAGAATTTTTTCACTAGTACCTAACTTGCTTATATAGTAGCCTTTTGCAAAGCTTGTCAAAACAGTCTTTTTTCCCTGCATCAAATGAAACCGAACTAGCTGATCTGAAAAGTGAAGCTCGTAATATTTATGCTTCTCAAGTTACTTTGTTCTGTCTTATAACTTTACGCATCTTAACTTTATACCTAATACTTTTACAATGACTTACTCCAGGAAAGGTTGAAAAAAGAACAAGAAGAAAAGGAGCACAAGAAGAAGGAAAAAGCAGAGGCTCACCTTTATACTATTATTAAAGTTAGCCGTCTTTTATTTATTAGCAAGTGGCTTTCAAGCTTAATTGTTACCAAAGCCTGCCTCAAATCTAATCACTTGCATGATTATCTGCAGGTGGCAAGGGACGAAGACCTTGTGGAGCAGATTGGAAAAGATATATTTTTTGATCTTGTGGATCATGACAAAGTTAGGAGTTTTCGAATTCAAAAGCAGATTCCTTTCAATGTTTTCAAGGTATGATCCTAATCTTGCGGTCAGTTTCTTAGATTTTTTCCCCTGGTTTTTAGGCTCTTTCCTTCTTTATTTTGTTTAGTCAGCAGCATGCTGTGGGTGTTAGATTGGTCTTTTCCTAAAATTTATACCTTGGTTGACTTTATAGATTGCTCACCTTTTGTTGGTTTCTTAGCATCAGAACTATTTCTATATGAGATTTAGATTTGCATTTGCTGATCCGTGTGGCTTGCCTGTCATCATTGCTCATGTAGGAGGATGTTGCTAAAGAATTTGGTATACCCATCCAACTTCAACGTTTTTGGCTGTGGGCAAAGCGTCAGAACCATACATACAGACCAAATCGGCCATTGACACAGTTGGAAGAAGCACAATCTGTAAGTATCCTTTGTTGATGAAATTTTCGTACTTCTTTTTCACTAATTCACATTTGGGTTTTCTTTTCCTTCATATAGGCTTCATGAGAACTTTAGTAATATGCTATATATTTCACAAGTTACAGTGCTAGGCTATTTATACATAGGAAACCCTTGACTAGTTATGGTAAATCTTAACAGTTTATTTACAATTGCATACTTTAGGGAAATATCCTAAGATTTCTCCTAACATAATCTAATCAATATCATTCCATATTTTCCACACTCCCCCTCAAGCTGGTTCAAAGATATCTTGTAAACCCAGCTTGCATATAAACTTGTCGAATTGAATTTTTTGTAGTCTTTTGGTAAAGATATCTGGCACTTGTTGCTCTGTGGGAATATAAGGCATACACACTATGCCTTCTTCCAACTTCTCTTTAATGAAATGTCTATTAATCTCCACATGTTTAGTCCTATCGTGTTGAACATGATTATGAGCAATGTTTATAGCCGCTTTGTTGTCGCTGTAAAGTGTCATAGGAATAGTACTAGAAATTTTTAGGTCTTCAAGTAGCCTCTTTAGCCATAATATTTCACAAATCCCATGAGCAACCGCTTTAAACTAGCTTTTGCACTACTTCTAGCTACTACATTCTATTTTTTACTTCTCCAAGTCACTAGATTTCCATCAACATAAGTACGGTAGCCTGAAGTAGATCTTCTATCGGTCACACTACCAGCCCAGTCAGCTTCTGTAAATGCTTCAATTCTGATATGACCATGATTTTGGAATAGCAACGCCCTTCTCGGTTTTCCTTTTAGGTATTTGAGAATTCTATAAACAGCATCAAAGTGTTCTTTTCTAGGTGAGTTAATGAATTGACTCACAACACTAACTGCAAATGCTATGTCTGATCTAGTATGAGATAGATAGATGAGTCTTCCCACTAATCTTTGAAATTGTTCTCTATTCACCACCCTATTTGAACTAACTACCTCCAACTTCAAGTTTGCTTCCATAGGTGTTTCAACTGGTTTGCATCCGAGACAACCTGTTTCCTTAAAAGCAGGTCAAGAACATACTTCCTTTGAAGAAACAAAAATCTCCTTAGATCTTGCAAATTCCATTCCCAAAAAATACCTCACAGAACCAAGATCTTTTATCTCAAATTCCTTGGCCAGAAACTTCTTCAATTTTTCTAGTTCATCCACATCACTTCCAGTTAATATCATGTCATCTATATACACAATGAGAATATCAATCTTACCATCCATAGAATGCTTGACAAATAACGTATGATCTGGCTGAGTTTGGTGATATTCACGACCCTAGGTGATTGCTTTAGATCGTATAATGACTTTCTTAGCTTGCAAATTTTCTCTGACCCATAATGTTCTTCAAAACTAAGGGTAAATCCATAAACACTTCCTCTTCTAATTCCCCATTAAGGAAAGCATTTTTCACATCTAGCTATTGTAAAGGCCACTCAAGGTTAGCAGCAAGAGAAAGTAATAATCTAATAGAGTTTACCTTAGCAACCGGGGCAAATGTTTCTTGGTAATCTATTCCATAGGTTTGTGTGAAACCTTTAGCCACAAGCCTTGCCTTGTACCTTTCAATCTTCCCATCAGCATTGTATTTCACAGTAAACACCTACTTACAGCCTACTAATTTACCTCCATTAGGTAATCTGATAGTCTCCCAAGTGTCATTCTTCTCAAGTGTCCTGTCTTCTAACACGACCATTTTCCATTCAGGTTGACTCATTGATTCATGGATATCTTTCGGAATCGAAAAATTGGACAGATTAGCAGTAAAAGTTATATAGCTAGGAGATAACCTATGATAGGAGACATATTTAGCAATAGGATGCATAGTACAAGTGCGGGTCTGTTTCCTAAGGGCAATGGGAATATCAAGATCAATAGGAATATCTAGATCTTGTAGAAACAGTTTTATGACGATTCAAAACATTTGGAATTTTCATACCTGTTTCATTTATAAGACCATAATCCAAAGTGGAGTTTTGGCAGGTAGAAGGTTGAGGTTCCTTATTTTGAATCTGCTTCCTCCGAGAGTAGACTAGCAACTCAGGCTGTTGCACTATGTGTAACGTTTCTCCCCTTGAAAAAGAGTTTATAATGTTTGATTCTATAGGTAAGGAAGGGGCAGGTGGCGTAGTAGATGAAGGAACATCTAGAGGTGGCAGATCTAGAACCGGTAGAGGTAAGGAATTTGAAGTTTCCCAAAAATGATCTTTTATCCTAGAATTACTCTCCCCTGAAGAGAATTTTTGGTAAAGTAAGGTGTCTTCAAAGAAAGTTACATCCATGCTCACAAAGAATTTATTTGAAGTAGGATGGTAGCATTTATACCCTTTTTGTTTTGGAGAATAGCCCACAAAGACACACTTCTCAGCTCTAGGATCAAGTTTTGACCGGTTGGGTTTGTCTATATGAACAAAAATTGTGTGGCAAAAAATTCTTAGAAGACGAGGAGTTGAAGATCCAGATGTGAGGAAAGGTTTCTAACAACCTTTTTATGAGTTTGATATTCTAGTACCTTAGTGGGAACTATGTTTATAAGGTATGTGGCTGTAAGGACTGCTTCCCCCCATAGATACTTAGGGACCCCCATAGTAAACATAATTGATCTAGTAACTTCAAATAGATGTCTATTTTTCCTTTTAGCTATCTCATTTTGTTGAGGGGTATCATAACAGATAGATTGATGAAGCATGTCTTTTTCTATCAAAAATTCATTTAGAATTGAATTAAAGTATTCTTTGCCATTGTCAATTCTAAGAACTTGGAATCGTGTTTGGAGCTGATTTTCAATCATATATATAATTCTTTGAATAGCTTCAGCTCTTTCTGTTAGTAGAAACACCCAATATATCCTAGTATGGTCATCAATAAATGAGATAAACCATCTAGTTTCAGAAACAGTTGTTACACTAGAGGTCCCCAAATGTCACTATGAATTAAATAAAATGGTCTAGAAGCTTGATATGAATGAGATTTATAAGAAACTCTATGATGCTTTGATAATTGACAAGGTTCACATTGAAGACACATTGAGTTAACGTTATTGTCTTTAAAGAAAACTAGGATGACCTAACCTTTAGTGCCATAACATTATTTTATCTTTAATAGGAATAGAAATACTACTATTGGTAGTTTGAGCTTGTCCACACTCGGTAGTCGAGTCATCAAAATGATGAGAGTCCATCAACCATCCTAGCACTGCCAATCCTCTTCTTCGAATGTCGATCCTGAAATTCACAGTAAGAATCATAAAATTTTACTAGACAATTATAATCTTTGATGAGTTTGCTAGCTGATAAGAGATTACATGATAACTTAGGAACATGTTAGACAAATTTTAGAGTGAAATCCTTTGAGATAGTGACTGAACCTTTCCCTGCAATTGGAGATAAACTCCCATCTGCAATACGAATTTTAAGATTACCAGGACAAGTAGTATATGAGGAGAAAGCATGAGATGAATTTTTCATGTGATTAGAAGCACCAGAATCAATGATCCATGGTTCTAGATTAGAAAAGGCAGTTGAAACTATGGGAAAACTACCTTTTTGAGCAAGAAAACTTGAACCTGAACTAGAAGTAGGAATCTGACTAATTATTTTGTATATTTGATCAAGTTGTTCTTTGCTAAGGGAAGAAGATGGTGTCTCGGTTTCAACAGAAGCGTGCATTCCATGACTGTTTTTGTCTCCACTTCAGTTGCCCTTCCAGTTATGTGGCTTTCCATGAATTTTTTAGCAAGTAGGCCTAGTGTGTCTAGGCTTGTTACAGTAATCACACTAGACTTTCACCCTCTCATCAAATCTTATGGGTTGGCCATAGGAGGAACTGGATCCTCTTGGCCTAAAAACTTCTGCTGTAGTTACCATGGTTTCTGTTGATACCGTGGTGTTAAAGGCATAATTTTCAAGAGTTTCCATAAAGCCCTTCTTCCCCATCATCACGAGTTTACGACTCTTCCCTTCTAATCTTTGAAAAAACTTTCCTTGTAGAAGGCAATGGTTCTTTTCCTAGAATTTGACCTCTTGCTTCATCTAGGTCAGGGTTGAGACCAGCCAAGAACTCAAACACCCTATCTTTTTCTACTGTTTCTTGAACTGTGCAGTATCTCTTTCACATGCCCAGTCAAGATCATAAAACATATCTAGTTCTTGCCATAACTCTAACATCTTATTATAGTAATTGGTGATAGTCATCTCCCCTTGTTTCATTTCTCGGATCTTTGTCTTGATCTCATATACTTGTGATGAGTTTCCCAAGTCTGAGAAAGTGGAGGATACTACATCCCAAACTTTCTTTGTAGTAGGAAGATACATGTAGTTTTGACCAATATCCTCCACCATGGAGTTCATGAGCCAAGAGATGATGGTATAGTTCTCTTCTTTCCAGGTGGCATAACTCGGATCCCTTATGCTAGGTGCTGTTGTTGTTCCTGTTATATACCCCTATCTTTCCTCTGCCTTGGAGAAAGTCTCACTGATTAAGACCATCGTAGAAAGTTTTGTCCATTTAGAATGTGGGTTGTGATCTGAATGGTAGACTTCTCATTGAGGCTCAGGGGCGACAATTTCTTCTTAATTTGGAGAATCATCACCCATGTTGTTGGGAGTTAGAAGAATGATCTTCAAGAAAGGTTGGTTTTCTGAACCAGAAATGAGTAGAGGTCGCTGGCTGATTAAGTCAGCCATTAATGACCTTAGAAGAGCCCAAGCTCTGATACCATGAAAACTCTAGTAATCTGCTATATATTTCACAAGTTATAGTGCTAGGCTATTTATACAGAGGAAACCCTAGACTAGCTATGGTAAATCTTAACAGTTTGTTTACAATCATATACTTTAGGGAAATATTCTAAGATTTCTCATAACAGAATCTAATCAATATCTTTCCATATTTTCCACGCTTCAGAATGACACATTTTTACTATATCTTTTTTTTTTCCCCCAATAAATATTTTTTGGTGTATATTCTTTTCATGGAAATGAAGCCGTAAAACGATACAAAAGAAATTTTGATAGAAATTTTGATCAGAAACATCTTTTATGGCTCCGATTTTGTGTTACTTAGCTTCATCTAGTTTGTAAGATACAAATTGTTTTAATTTTTGAAGAATTTGCTAATGAAGTTTTCTTCTTGTTGTGGATTCTAAGTTCTTGGACAAATGTGTAGAAAATAATGATTAATGGTCAGAGTGGTCAATATGATGGTAGTTCTAAAATTGGAATCTGCTTTTCACAAGTTGTTTTGGTTTCAGCACTATTCAGTGTTTTTGGTGCACAATGTGGGATGTATACTTATGCGCGGCTGAATGCAATGCTGATTATATGAAGATTGACTTTTCCGATCTTCTATATTATTTGTTGTATCATAGGTTGGACAGTTGAGGGAGGTGTCAAATAAGGTTCATAATGCGGAATTGAAATTGTTCTTGGAGGTGGAGCTTGGACCGGTAATCCTTCTGTTGATATATAATATTTTCAACTGGTTTCATGTTAATGTTCCTTTCTATAATTTTATTAAACTTTTTGTATATCTTTCAGGATTCCCGCCCTATTGCTCCACCAGAAAAGACAAAGGATGATACTTTACTTTTCTTCAAGTTTTATGATCCTGAGAAAGAAGAGCTACGGTACAGTTTTTTTTGTATTTGTTTTGCTTCCAGTTTTAATAGGGTTTTGAGTGAGGAAAATTTATACCCAAAAATAAAAAGGTCTGACAAATAGTTGACTTGGGCCTATTTTCTCCATTTTGCTAGTTATGTTGGAAGGTTTTTTGTGAAAGGCATGGGGAAACCAGTAGAGATCTTGACTAAACTGAATGAATTGGCTGGTTATGCACCAGATGAAGACATTGAGCTTTATGAGGTTTGTGTTTCATCCCTTTTTTTGGTTTAGTCGCTCCCTCTCATAGAAGTTAAGATTTGATTTCTTCTAGTGGTGTAACTCAAATAATTTTGATATTTTCTCTTGCATTTTCTTTGATAAATTGTGTATAATATTGGTCCTTGGTAGATTGGAAACAGGACAATTCCTTTCAATTCTTCTGTCTTTGCATAGTGCTTATTATATTGTTCTTGTGAGGTGAATCAGTGTTGGTTTTCATCAAAGAATCATTTTTGGACCGACATGATGTTGACCTTGAATGGCATGAAAAAAATTAACGTTGAGTTTGCCTATGTCTTAGATTTATCAGTTACTGTTTCTATAGTACATCGAGGTATTTAAAATGATCATGGGGCCTCTTGACTCTGGTAGTCCTATCATACATATTGATTTCCCATATTCATCGATTCTGCACCCTGTATTCTCTATGCAACAAGGTTTGGACTAACACTTTACAATCATAAGTTCTTCATTTCATCTCTGCTCATCGTTCGACTCCTTTTCCTTGATTTTCTGGCATACTCTCAAACCTTCTGCATGTGTATGTATCAGTGCTCATGTCCAGTTGTAGCATTCATTCTTGTTTTATATAATCCCACCCTTCCCTCTACCACATAAATTATGCTCAGGAGGCACCGAAATATAAATTTGGGTACCCTTAAGTCTTATGTTAGCATTGGTTTCTACCTTCAATTATCTCCGTTGGTGTATGTGGCGTTGGGTATAAAAATTATGATTCTTACTAGATATATGATTTTCAGGAAATTAAGTTTGAGCCCAATATCATGTGCGAACCCATCGACAAGAAATTAACATTCCGAGCTAGTCAGGTAATATAGTGCTGGTGATAAGACTTGTCTAACAATGTACAAGGAATTTGACTTCTCGCTTTTGTATGCAGCTTGAGGATGGTGATATTGTTTGCTATCAAAAAACCCCTCCAGTTGAAAATAGCGAACAATACCGTTATCCGGATGTTCCTTCCTTTTTGGAGTATGTTCACAATCGTCAAGTAAGGCATCATATACTTTTGATTCTTTTTTTTATCTCTCCTTTTTTTAGGGACATGACATGCTAATATAAGTATCTGGGTTGACTAGTGTCTGACACACAAAATTCTATTATATTCTTTAGTATATTTAGTGTCAAATCAGGAAATTGAACAATGATGGGTCATTTATTTTTTTGATATTGTGACCACTATTATTGAAAGGTTCTGAATTATAAGTTTCCCAACACACATAGTAACATTACCATAGCTGTTCATTAAGGAGTATGTTTGCAGTACTTTCCTGGAATTCCCTACACCTCCCACTTAGCAATCAATCTAACTTTACTGAATCATGGTTCTGATATGCATTAGCTGATGTATTTTAGGTAGTTCACTTTCGGTCCCTGGAGAAACCAAAGGAAGATGATTTCAGTTTAGAGATGTAAGTGGAATATTTACCTGATAACATTTTACATGACTTACACACTGTAGTTCTTGTATTCACTAATTGGGGATGATATTGTTTTCTCGTTCTCTTATATGATATTGTTTTCTCGTTCTCTTATATATCTGTCTTTATTTTAAGGTCAAAACTTTTTACATATGATGACGTTGTGGAGAGAGTAGCCCAGCAACTTGGTCTAGAAGATCCATCAAAAATCAGACTTACCTCACATAATTGTTACTCTCAGCAACCCAAACCCCAGCCTATCAAGTATCGTGGGGTGGAGCATCTGTCTGATATGCTTGTCCATTACAATCAGGTAATAATTAACCAGCCCTTAGAATGTACTTTCAAACCCAAATGGCTCTGACATTATTGCATTTAATACAGACTTCAGATATATTGTATTATGAAATCTTGGACATCCCACTGCCAGAATTACAAGGTTTAAAAACTCTTAAAGTAGCATTTCACCATGCGACTAAGGATGAAGTGAGTATACTCAATCCTGATCAAATTCTTGAAAGCTGCAGCTCCAAATATTTTGATATACATGTATACCTATACATATATGTATATGTATATGTAATTTTCTTATCTGATATGTTAATCAATTTGTTGTCAGGTTGTGATCCATACAGTAAGATTGCCAAAACAAAGCACAGTGGAAGATGTGATTGATTATCTTAGAACAAAGGTGATGATTAGGCCTTACCAAAAACTATGCAAATGCTTCTAGTCTTATCATGGGACTCATTTTTCTATTAATTATCTTGTGCAAGATTTAACAATTTAAAATGCTGCTATCTTATCCCATTCTTGTATAGGTCGAATTGTCTCATCCAGATGCGGAAGTTAGGCTGCTTGAAGTTTTTTATCATAAGATCTACAAGGTATGATGTCTTTGCATGGTTATACCTGTCATAGGACTAGCTAATTTTGTTCTGAACACGATTTGGAGCATATAGATATAAAAGGTCCTTCAATTAAGATTAAACTTTCTTGATTAATTTCTCTAGTCACATTACTAAAGCATTTGGTTAGTTGTCTTCTTTTATATTTTTGATAATTCTCACTGATACATAGCATTTTCATTTTTACCATCTCAATGCAGGTTTTCCCCCCGAATGAAAAGATCGAGAACATCAATGATCAATACTGGACATTGCGGGCTGAAGAGGTCTCTCTGTATACATGAAATATTTTTGAAAATTCCTTTGTGCTTTTTGTATTTTTGGTTTAGTTGAGCTCCACAATGTTGATTATATTTTCTCATGTCACAGATCCCAGAAGAAGAAAAGAATCTTGGTCCACAAGACCGGCTAATTCATGTATACCATTTTACTAAAGACACGACTCAGAATCAGCTGGTGAGCATTTCCATTGCTGATTTGCTTAGAAACCAGAACCCCATGTTTATATAGCGGTTGTACTTAAAGTTCCATAACTGTTTTCCCCAGCAAATTCAGAACTTTGGTGAGCCTTTCTTTCTGGTTATACACGAGGGGGAGACTTTGGCTGATATTAAATTGCGTATCCAGAAAAAATTGCAGGTTCCCGATGACGAGTTTGCCAAGGTATATAGATTTCATTGTGGTGTTTTGTACTTGGATAATTAGCTTAGTGTCTTTAATATTGTATTTGATGCCACTGCTTATTAATAAATGAAATTATCAATGGTGTCCTGCATAAATATTATGATTACCAACGGATCAAACCTAACCCTCGCTTATGGTATTTTTATTTGGTTAGTGGAAGTTTGCATTTCTTTCATTAGGTCGGCCTGAGTACCTTCAAGACCCTGACACTGTATCCAATCGTTTCCAGGTTTGATTCCAGAAGTTTTAGACTACTTTCCACCTATTTTCTTCTTTGGCTGAGTTGGGTTTAACTGGTTTATTTATCTTGTTTCTTCGCTTCTTGTATTTGCCTATAGAGAAGGGATGTTTATGGTGCTTGGGAGCAGTATCTTGGACTAGAGCACACAGATAATGCTCCAAAAAGAGCTTATGCAGCCAATCAGGTAGATGCGTTTATATTTAAATATGATTCTGAAAAACTCCCCACATTCGGTGCTTATAAATGTGTACTAGATTACCCTGAGGGGGTGACCGGCTATTCACATTTTCCATCTTGTCTTGGCTTTCGGAAGTGGTCTTCTGTTTGTGTTCAGGTGTAATACCGATTCGGTAGTGACCAGTATATAAGTCCAATTTTGGAGAGTTAACTGGGCTGTCTAACAAGTCGAACATGTCCTCAAGTTTAGGAATAGGAGAGAGCCTTGTTTTTGATTTTATTAATAGCTCTACTATCAACACACATCCTGCAAGCTCCATCCTTTTTAGGTGTTAGCAAGGCAGGGACTGCCATTGAATTCAAGCTAGGAGCTCTTCCTCATGCTCTGTCGGGTTTTATCATGTCTGGTTCACCATGCTTATCTAACAAGAGCTATGAGACTATAATTTATATATTTTGTTTTCATATATTCCCGGAAATTGGATATGCTAGATCCCCTGCCTTTTTTTGACCACTCAAAATACTTGTGCAGAATCGCCACACATTTGAGAAGCCAGTAAAGATCTACAATTAATATAATATTTTTAACCGGTGACTGGATTGTCTTCATAGAAGAGAAGACAGATAAAACTGGGAAATCACCAAGCATTAAGGTTATGAAAATGGGGAAAAAGGGCTGAGAAAAGAAACACTGCATAGAGAGGTGCTCAAGTGAAGCTGTCAAAATAAGCATAAGCTGAGTTAGATTGTGGCTTATTATACTCTCATCTCCTTGTGTGCATTAGAATTTTTACCCTTCCCAGATCCAGCGTTTCTCTTTATTGCCCTTTCCCCGGAAATTTTACTCGTTCTTTGACGGAGGCTCTTCTTCAGTTCACGTTTCTAAGTTCAGCATCAGTAAAATTGTAATTTCAGAGTACATAAAGAAGGTCTTGTAGTATTAAATGTATAAAACTACAATTGGGGTGAGACTGCACCCTTCCCCCCCCCCCCCCCCCCCCCCCCTCTTTTTGTGTTTTTCTTTGTCCTCTTGATTTATAATATATCATATTTTACTTCACATGCTGATTGAAAAATGGGGTTGTGCGAAAATACTTTGTAATGAGATAATGCAAAAAAAAAACATGGTTTACTTTCCACGTATGAGAGAGTTGATAGAAATACATTAGATAGATAAATGCAAGCCAGGGAATCAAAATTCAAAAATATCAGGGAAAGAAAAGACCAAACGTATGATACTACCTAGTAAGCTATTGTATAAATTTTAACTCTTTTACTGTATAAACTTTTCTCCACAAGTTCTGCTAGTTCAACCCGCGATGCTACCTGTATAGGGATCTGGATTGATAAAAAATTTCACTCCCAGAAAGAGGATGAAATGTCCAGGTGTTTCAATCCCACATGCCGACTGTTTCCCTACTCATTCCTACCTTTGAAAGATCTTGTGAGCTGGACGTAATGCTCATAGAAGGAATAACAAGCCCTACGATAAAGAATGAAATGAATAAATACCAACTAATACTTAACTCCGAGTTACTTGAGCTGGACGTAATGCTGTTGGCATAGCATTCTGAGTAAAACATCCAAGCTCCTAATACTGAGATTAGACTAATTAAGTAAAACTGGAATTTTATTAAATCAGATACAATAAGGATGTGTGTTTTAGTTATATTCGTCCATCGCAGTATCTGATCCGGAGAGAAAATATCTGCCCTTTGAAAAAAAAAAAGAAAAAGGAAAAACACAATCAACGGTCATATTATAATGAATCCTAATATTTTCCATAATCAACCATATGACTGTTTACGGTCATACAATTAGCATTAATAATGTCTTCCATACTTGAGAACAGTAATAAGCAACATTGGCGCCAAATGTCTTACAATTAGCAACATTGGTTTCAAAACAGTGCCGCAGGTTCTAAGGAAGCATAGAAAGAATAGGGAATAGATTTTCGAGAGAGTACAAATGGTGGGAGAATCATCGGATCCGTACCAGGGCTGTATTGAAGGTTATATATGTCGCTGAGTCAGCGTATCTGTTTTATTGTTAGGTCTGTTGGTTACGTTAGGTCACCTAATTTGTACTAATTTGTTGTAATCATGCACGGTACGTGATTAGTTAACAATTGATTTTCTCACTTACAGTTTTATCTCTCTTTCTCTCGTTTCCTCTCGTAACGAACAAAACCTATCAGCTCATTTCAGCTTCCTGACATGATATCAGAGCAGAATTGATCAATTTTTCTCCATCATGTTCATCTAATCCCTCACCTTCATTCACCTCTGTTAATTTCGTGATTTCTTAGCTCATTCATGGCGGACTCTACTACTGACGTTGTTTAGACGTCACCTATTTCCACCGCCAGATCCTTACCTCTCACTGTTACCTCATATCGAAACCAACAGTCCTCTCTATATTCATCTCTCCGACACACCTGGATTGAATCTCGTTTCACATAAGCTCCTAGGCAGAGAAAATTATGGAGTTTGGAGTCGCTCTACAAAGCTCAAATTGTTATCCAAAAATAAGTTTGGATTTGTGACCCGTCAGTTTGTCAAATTGGATTTAACGGTTGGATATGATGCTTTAAAAATATGTAATAGATATAATTTTATAATTAATAAAAATAATATTTTTTTATATAATTATTTTGAATGTATTATTATTAAATAATATGTATAAATATCTAAAAATTTTAAATTTATTTATTTAATTATAATCTTGTATTAATATAATAGAATTAAGATTATGATGAAATTAAGATTATAGATAATGAATTAAATTATCTACAACATATCAAAATATGAAATCTTTAATTAATGATTGCTAATACGGTCTATTAGCATTATGAATGTAAGTGATCTAGATCCGGATTACTGATGTATATAAATATCTTAGTGGATGTATTCTATATATTTGAATTATATAGGACATAACTCGATATAAATTAATTCTTTACCAACATACCGTTTGCCATAAAGAATTTTATTCATATCAATAGATGATCATATGCAAATTAATTTGAATCATGAGTAGTCATGAACTCCTATTTATGTCAACTAGATCTTTTGATTCACTCATCACAGTTTATTTGTAAAATAGGTTAAAGACTTGTTTTGGAGATTCATTGGAATAAGTAGTTAGGAACATGATTTACATATATGAAATCCAAACCTTTTTCATAGAAGATTATATATTGGTTCCCTTAAGGGTTAATTCTGAAACTGAATGATTTTGAGCTCAAATTCATAATTAAGTTATAAATTGACCGTTCACTAGTGAAACAATAGTATTTAAGGATAAATAGATAATTAGAAATGTAAAACGATAATTTTGACTAGCTCTAATTATGAGTTAATTATTGAAGGATTAAATTATATGTAATGATAATATCAATAGACTACTAGAGATTACTTAGTAATTTATTTTATAATTGCAAGAGTGCAATCCCATATTTTTAATATTAAGATTAATAAATAAGATTTATTAGATTAAAGAGTTTAATTAATAATCTAATTTATTGTAGCTTGGGATTATAAGTCCATGGTCTCTAGGTCGCCTCTATAAAATATTGTATAGAGTGAAAATGATAAAAAGGTAAAGAAAATGTTTATTTACAAGAAAATAATTTTCTAGGGAAAATATATAATTATGAGATAATTGATATTAATTAGTTAATTATATAATTAATTAATTAAAATATATATTAAAATATTATTTTATCATAGTGAATTTCGAAATATACTATATAAAATAATAGTATATTTAATTATGAATTAAATATGTTGTATAATATTAAATTATTATGAGATATTAATTTAATATTAAGAGTAGAAAAATCAAATTTAAATTAGTTTGAGAAACTAATTTAATATTAAAAAAATATGATTTGGTTTAAAGTAGATAAAATTCTATTTTAAATTAGATTTGAAAAGATTTGACTGAATAAAAGAAGTGTTTATATTAAAAATAATATTTTTAAAAGCCTAATAGAATTCTATAAATATATCATATTCTAATTATTTTATAGAGAATGAGCGAAGAGATTACTAAAAGGAAAACCATGTCATCTTTACGTACTCACACACTTCCTCCATCTAATTATTTTAACGGTTGATTTACGGGGACAAATGTATGATTCCTCCATCTAGTGTTTAAGATTAATTTATATATATATATAAAATTGCTAAATATTTTTTTGGAAAATTTTGGTTATATACTAGGACAAGTAATCTCTTCTGTTGTAACTTTTTAAACTCAATTCCCAATAATTGATATCAAAACAGCCTTTATATATATATAAATTAATTATTGTGTGCGAATCTTGCATTTTCATATATATGAGATTCTTGCTCTAGATTTTGTGTAAGCCATTATAAGGCACATGATTTTTTGTACAATTTTTTGTTGGGTGTAAAATTATGCACCAAAGTCAACAAATGAGAGGAAAGAAGAAACTCTATAGATGGCAACCAGCGGTGGCCGCGAGGGCACCCTCACTACACCATAGTCGCAGGACAGACCCATGGCCTCTCCCAACTGCTGGCTATGGCTAGCGCGCGCGCGCAGTGGCAGACAACTACAGCGGCGACTGCGGCTATCCCAAACTGCAACTGCTTGCTGCTTACCCTAGGGGTACCATGGGCTTCGGCTCATGGTGCTCTAACGATTTGGGTCATGGGTTCGACTCATGACCCACCTAGTCAATGAGTGTGACCTATTTATTTGTGGCCCAAAATATTATATTTTAATTTTGGATTAAAAAAAAAAATCAAATAGCTTGTTGGGTTTGACCCAAAAAGTTCAATAGGCCTAAAAGAGTTTAAGCCCAATTAGAAATAATTAAGTAAAAAATTTAATTGGGGTTAGAAAAATATTTTTCTAAGGAATATGGAATTGAGCTTAATTTAAAGAATTACCAGTTGGGCTTAGATTCAAGATGAAGGAAGCTTTGGGAAGATTGTAACATTTGAAGCCCTTATGCAATTTTTATTTCTTTCTTTATTTGTATTTTTCTAAAGGTTGTAATTTTGAGTATTTTAGAAATACTCAAAATTACCCAGTCTATTATATTTATTTATTTATTTCGATTAATTTGATTGATAACATATTTATGCATTGGTCAATTACATGTCATATATGAATACTCACACAGCTTTATTTTAAACCATATCTCATAAGTAGAAACATAATTTATTAGGATTGTTCTATGTATTTATGTGATTTATTTGGCAAAATTAATTACATAAATAGATTAAGTTTTAAAGAGTAATCTTGGTAATCACACCTACTAAAGGGCACATGTTTAAGTTAGGCCTTCAATAACCAACTTCGTTAACAAATAGTTTTATTAAAATTTTATTAATGTAATTAGTCTATTAGTTATAAATTAGGTTCACCTAATAAAATTAGGTTCACCTAATAAAATTAGGTTCATATTATGATATGACTTAAAAAGTTTAAATTGAACATATGCCCAATATGATCGGTATTTATAATTAATAAGATTTTATCATTGGTTAAATTAACAAGTAATTAATTTAGAATTAATTAATTAGTTTGATTTAAAAATACAACATGTTTTATGAAAACATATATTTTAAAATAATGAGTGAGAGAAGGTTGATATGACAATATAACCTATAACCTATGGTCTCCATTATTAGTACAACATCATAAGATATGAAAATGACCTCGAGATAGCTTTGTTTTCGTCCCCCTAAGGAAAGTTTCATACCATATCAATACAAAAGTTGACTTTCTAAGAAGATGGGGAAAAATGATGTATTTCGAACTTGACCGAACCTAAGGCGGCAACTTTCTATTTAAGTCATTGATTTCAGAATAATGGGTTACACTCACAAAGATATAATTAAGCTTTAAGCGGTTAATTATGTCCTGACCAAATAAACAGTAATTTATGAGTAAAATAGAAAATATGAGATATTTTAAGTTTTACTTGTAGGTTTAGGAATGTCACAATATTAATTGAAAATTAATATGATCGACCCTAAGGAGACATATTAATTTTTGAATTAATTTATCGTGGTTTATTAATATATAATTTTATATGCTTTATTTATTGCATTCAGGCATCATATTTACTATTATGAAACTTTGCTATTTATTTCAATTATAATGAATCATGTATGTTTTATTTAATTTCAGCAATTGTTATGTTTTCAATCAATAACCCTATTACCGCTTTACTCAATGAATACAAATTAACCGGTAACAGTTTTATGAGATGGAAATCAAACTTGAATATGGTATTAATCTGTAAGAACCATAAATTTATCTTGACTGAGCAATGTCCTGAAAAGCCTACTGCTACTTCTGCCCGCAATGTACGGAAAAAGTATGACCATTAGATCTAATCCAATAACAAGGGCAAATGCTACATGTTGATGAGCATGAGTGATGTTCTTAGGAAGAAACATGAAAGCGTGCAGACTGCATATGAGATATCAAACTCTCTCTTGGCCTTGTTTGGGTAGCAGTCTGACAAAAGTCATCATGAGGCTATTGGAACCTACATAGACGCGAAGATGAAGAAAAGAGTTTCTGTAAGAGATTATGTTTTGAACATGATCAACACGATGCATGAGGTGGAAATACATGGGGTTACTATTGATGAGCGAACTCGAGTAAGCATCATACTTGAGTCAGTCTCATCGATTTTTGTTGTATCCACTACTAACTATGTTATGAACAAGCTACCGTACAACATGACTCAACTATTAAAGGAATTGCAGACTTTTGAGACCCTTAAGAAGGCTAGGTCTAAAGAGGGTGAAGCATATGCTGTTGAAAAAAATCCATTTTCCTCTTATTCTAAGAACAATAAGAGAAAGAACACCAATGGTAAGAACAAGAAGGAAAAGAAAGCTAAGAAGTCACTTAAAGGCAAGGAGAACAAGAAGAACAATAACTCTAAGAAAAAGAACCCAAGAAAAAGTGTTCCCACTGTGGAGTTGATGGTTTACTAGAAGAGAAAATGTAACAAGTATCTCTCCGAGCCGAAGGAGAAAAAAAAATGTAGATTTGATTTACTTGTTTTAGAAGTTTATTTAGTGGAAGATGATCTGTCATCCTGGATAGTAGTATCGGGAACCAGTAATCATTTTTGTTCTTCTTTGCAGATACTTAGTTCTTCGAGGGAGCTTGCTATTGGTGAGGTGACGATGATAGTTGTCAGTGGTGTAATCATTTTAGCTAAAGCAATAGGAGCAGTTCGTTTAGCTTTTAGCAATAATTATCTTGTTTTGAACAATATCTTTTTAGTATTGAATTTTGTAGAAATTTGATTTCTTTATTTATGTTGCATGAACAAGATTTTGATATTTCTTTTATTAATAATGAGATTTTTATTTCTAAGAATGGTTTGATATTTGTTATGAAAAACGAACTAATGGACTCTATCTGCTTCAACAAAATGAACGATCGTTAAATAATTCAGAATTATTTAAAGTAGCAAATCCTAAATCCAAAAAATGATAAACATTTTCTCAAAGTAATGATACATATCTTTGGCATCTTAGGTTAGGACATATTAATCATGATAGGATAAACATGTTAGTAAAAGATGGTTTTTTAAGTGAGCTAATTGTTTGCACTCTTCTGGTTTGTGAATCCTATATAGAGGAAAGATGATTAGGAGACATTTCTCTATAAAAGGCCAAAGAGCCAAACAACCATTTCAGTTAGTACATATCGATGTTCTGCAGTTTTATAAATGTACAAGCAATAGTAGGTTATGAATATTTCATCACTTTCATTGATGATTATTCAAGATATAGATACATATTCCTAATGTAAAGGAAATCTGAAATTTTTGAAAAGTTCAAAATTTTTTGAGTAAAAGCTGAAAAGCAGTTAGGAAAATCACTTAAAACACATCGATCAGGCCAAGGAGGTGAATAGCTTTGATTTTTGAGTTCAAGGATTATTTCCTGGAGTATGATATTTTATCCCAACTCATAGGACCTTGAATACTACAACATAATAGTGTTGTAGAAAGGAGAAACATAACATTATTAGATATGGTTAGGTCAATGTTAAGCTACTCATCCCTACTACTCACATTATAGGGATATACACTTCAAACCGTGGTACACATTTTGAATGTAGTTCCATCAAAGTCTATACAAAAGATACCTTTAGAGTTGTGGAATGATACTAAACCTAGTTTATGCCATTTTCGCATATGGGGGTGTCCAACACATGTGGGAGAAAGGTGTTGTATCGACAAATGCAACCTTTCTCGAATATGAGTATATGGAAAACTACAAACCTCGTAGTAAGGTATTACTAGAAAAATTGAATTTTAATCAAATCAGACCATCTCAATCACTATTAGATGAACAAAAACATCAAGAGACTACTGATCTATTCAAAACACCTTAGTACCTTGTTAGATTAAAAGCATAAGGATATGGAAAACTACCATCTCAAACTGTCATCAATCCAAGAGAGAATATAATTGCCATAACCTTGAAAAGTGGGAAATAGCTTGATGAAGCTCTGAAGGCATCAAAAAATATTGATGAAACCAACATAAAGTTGATTCAAGAAAGTGACCATGATTTTGAGAAAGATAAAGCTACAACTCCCAAAGAAGCAGATGTGTCATGTAAGATAAATTCTAAAATTACAATTTCTACTAATGTTTCTTCTTTTCCTTTTCCCATAAGGTTTGCAAATCTAAAAAGGAAGAACATGAGAAAGAGATTACAGAAACTTTTCACAAAATACTAGTGAACATACCTCTTTTGGATGCCATTCAATAGTACCACATTGTAAAATGTTTCAAGGAGTTATGCACCTCTGAACGCAAGCTAAAAGGTAATGAAGCGGTAAGTGTGAGGGAAAAGGTGTAAGCTATTTTGCAAAGGAAACTTCCACCAAAATGCAAGGATTCAAGTAGTTTCACTATCCCATGCACAATCGGCAATACCAGGTTTGATAAAGCAATGTTAGATAGAGTATCTATTAATGTTATGCTTTACTTACCGATCGATCTAATGCTTAGCCAAAAGGTGTTTTGAAAGATGTTTTGGTGCAAGTCAATGAGCTAATCTTTCAAGTTGATTTCTATGTTCTTGACATGAGGGATGAGTCAATATATATGTTGACACCAATTTTATTAGGGAGGCCATTCATAAAGGTGGCCTGAACTAAGATAGATGTTCATGATAGGACTTTAACCATTGAATTTGATGGAGAAGTTATACGCTTCAATATTTTTGAAGTATTGAGGTATTTTAGTGATTTACAACCTTGTTTTTCAATTGATGTGATTGATTTATTGATGCAAGAGATATTTGAGTTTAAAAATGAAGATTCATTGGAAGTCACTATAAGAAAGAGTATTGAATTAGAAAATCCTAAGATCCAGAAAGAGATGTGCAATTGTGTGATAGAATTGAAGAAGTTATGGCCTATCTTGAGTCTTTATGGAAAATATCAGCAATGTATGATCTTTTATTTCCTTACCTCTGACTAATAAGAAACTTTTACCTTATGTGGTGTAGACCTCTATTTTAGGGCTTAAACCTTTGCTCAAGCAGTTAAAATATGTTTGCTTGGGGAAAAAAGTCATGTTGCCGGTAATCATTGCAAGAAACCAGTAAACATTGTAAGAAACCTCACAGAATTAAAAGAGGAGAAGCTTATTCGTGTGTTGAAAGACCACAAAACGAATAATGGATGGACAGTAACCGACAAAAAAAGGAATCAACCCTTCAATGTGTATGCAATGAATCTTGCCGCAGGAGGGAGCAAAACCAACAAGAGAATCTCAACATTGATTGAATCCTCCTATGATTGAGGTTGTGAAGATGAAAATTTTGAAGTTTCTAGATTTTAGGGTGATATATCCTATTTCAGATAGCAAGTGGGTGAGCATGGTCTAAGTTGTTTCAAGGAAATATGTCATCATTATGGTGAAATATATGGAGAATGATTCAGTACCAACCCATGTGTAAACATGATGACGGGTTTGCATTGATTGTCAAAATCTCAACTCTATGACTCGCAAATATAATTTTTCCTTACCTTTTATAAAACAAATGTTAGAAAAATTAGCTGCTCATACTCACTATTGTTTTCTTGATGGGTATTTAGGTTATAATTCGATTATGATTGCACCAGAGAACCAAGAAAAGAGAACATTCACATACCTTTTTGGCATGTTTTCTTATTAACATATGCCATACGACCTTTGTAATGCTCATACTATTTTTCAATGGTGTATGGTTAGTATATTTTTAGATTATGTTAAAGTTATCATAGAGGTTTTTATGGATGATTTTAGTATCTATGGTGACTCTTTTGATCAATATCTAAACAACTTTACACTTGTTCTTAAGTGATGCATGAAAACTAATCTTGTACCTAATTGGGAAAAATGCCATTTTATGGAAGATCAAGGTATAATATTAGGCCATATTATATCTCCTAGGGGAATAGAAGTAGATAAATCTAAGATTGATCTTGTACATTCCTTACCACCTCCCATAAGTGTGAGGGAGGTTCGTTCTTTTCTGAGACATGGAGGTTTTTATCAAAGATTCATTAAGGAATTTTCAAACTTCGTAGACCTTTACCCAAATTGTTATAGAATGAGGCAACGTTTGAATTTAGTGAAGAATGCAAAGAGGAATTCAAGAAGCTTAAGGAGCTCTTGAATATGCCTCTCATTATGCGACCACCTAATTGGAGCCATCCATTTGAATTAATGTATAATACAAGTGATTATGTCGTAGAGGATGTATTAGGATAATGAGTTGGCAAGCTTCCTCATGTCATCTATTATACATCACAAACCTTGAATGATGCACAACTAAACTACTCAATAACTGAGAAAGTGCTATTGACGGTTATTTTTGCTTTAGAAAATTTTTATTCTTATCTAATTGGTACTAAAATAATTATATTTTTTGATCATGTAGCTCACTAAGATCACCCACAGATCTCGAGCCTTTTTTTGTGGTAGTCTTCACCGCCAAACTCATGGTGACAATGGTGGTGGAAACTTCCAAGAGTCACATTAGTTCCATGGAAATTCCCGTGCATCATCACCAAAGTGCCAGGTTTGTGCTCAATTTGGCCATCCCACTTCATGATGCTCTTATCGCTATACTCATTGTAGGAACAATTCCTCTCCTATTGCGAACCACTTTGCATCTCCTTTGCCGTTTGTTGGTGCTCATTATCTTTCTCCTCGTAGTACAAGACATAGTACTTTACAACCCTAATTTTTCATCTTCAAGTTTTGGGCCTTCTTTTCGAAAGAAGCCTTCTCTTACAGTTGAACTTACCTCTTATTCACCACACTTTGGGCTCCCTTTTAATCTAAATGCTCCAAGTCAGTCCACTTTGCCACATTACGCTAGGTTTTCTAACTATTCTTGCCGAGATTCAATCTGCAACAACTCAACCGCTACAGGTTTCTTGACTCCAATTGGTTTGCACACATAACTCTGAATCCATCCATTCTTCCCCAACCATAACCATACACAGGTAATGATCATGTACTTGTTGGAAATGGTAAGTAGCTTACTATTTCTTTTATTAGTTCATCAATTTGACATACTAAATATGAAAAATTAATAAAGTATAATTGTTCAAAGGTGTTATTATTGAATAATGTGTACAAATATCAGAGAATTCCAAATTCATTTATGTAATTATAATCTTCTATTAGTACAATAGGATTAAGATTATATATAATGACTTAAATTATCAGTCTTTAATTAATGATTGCTAGTACAGTCCCCTGTCATTTTTTAAGTAGTCATGAACTCCTATTTATATTAACTGAATTTTTTAATTCACTCCTCACAGTTTATTTGTAAAACAGGCTAAAGACATTTGTTTTAGAAATTTATTCGGATATGCGGCTAAGAACATGATTTACAGATATGGAATACAAACCTTCTTCATAGAAGATTGTATGTTGGTTTTCTTAAGAGTTAATTTTGGAATTGAATGTTTTTTAGCCCAAATTTATACTTAAGTTATAAATTGACCGTTCACTAGTGGATTAATGGTACTAGATAAAGATATAATTAGAAGGGTAAAATGGTAATTTTGACTAGCTCTAATTATGAATCAATTATTGGAGGATTAAATTGCATGTAATGATAATATCAATGGACTAATAGAGATTGCTTAGTAATTTATTCTATAATTGCAATAGTGCAATCCTACATTTTTAGTGGGATAATATTGGAATTAATAAATAAGATTTATTAGATTAAAAAGTTTAATTAATAATTTAATTTACTGAAGTTTTGAAATATATGTCTATAGTCCCCAAGTGACCTCTATAAAATACTGTATAGGGTAAGAATGACAAAAACGTAAAGAAATTGTTTATTTGCAAAGAAAATAGTTTCTCGGGGCAAATATATAATTATGAGATAATTGATGTTAATTAATTAATTAGATATATTTAAATATTATTTTAATATAGTGATTTTCTAAATATACTATAAATTAGATTTGAAAAGATTTGATTGAATAAAATAGATCACTAAAAGATATCTCATTATTTAATATTATATTTGAATTATTAATTCAAATTTATTTAAAGTGTTTAAATTAAATAAAAACTCTAATATAATTCTATAAATACATCATATTCAAATTATTTAGATGATGATTAGAGATCACCAAAAAGAAAATATTATCATATCTACGTGTTCACACGCGTTCTAGTGTGTTGAGGATTAACTTGGAAGATCGTAGTGTGATTCTTAATGGTCAATTTGCAAGAACAAAGGTATAATTCCTCCATTTAGTATTTAAGATATATATATATAAAGTACTGCCAGACGTTTTATAAATTTGTTTAATATAATGGGATGAATAATTGCTTCTGCTGTGACTTCTTAAACTTGATTTCAAACAGAAACTTCAACTTCTCCACTATTTTATGGGTGGTATGGTTTGGAGACCTTATGTGTAATGTTGTATTTCTCAATAAAGCTTTAAATGATCTTTTATTAAAATAAGTACTTCCTTCACTTATTATAGCTCTTGGCGTTACAAAACCGTGTAAAGATGCAAGCTTTCATAAAATCTACAACTATTTTAGAATCACTAGTTCGAGTGGCTTTTGCTTCCACCCATTTAGATAGATAATCAACAACAAGAAGCATGTAAAGATTACCATATGAATAAGGAAATGGTCCAATAAAATCAATACCCCAAACACCAAATATTTCACCAAGTATGGGTGTTTGAGGTATTTGATTTCCTGGACTAAGTTATACGTTCTTTGACAATGGTCACATGCCTTACAAAAGTGGAATGCATCTTTGAATAATGTCGGCAATAAAATCCACTATCAAGTATTTTGAGAGTTGTTCTTTTTGCTCTAAAATGTCCATCACATGCATAAGAATGACAAAAAGTTAGTATAGATGTGAATTCAAAATTAGGTACAAACATTCTTATTAATTGATTAGCACAATGCTTCCACAAATATGATTTATCCTAGACATATTACTTGGTCGGTGTTCTTCAAATAATCCTTTTGAGCATGAGTTAAATCATCAGCCATCTTCTTAAAGACTAAGTAATTTACGATGTCAACATACCCAGAGACTGAAGCTGTTATAGAAAGTAATCTCATCTGGAAAATTTTCATGTAAAGTGAGAGCATCTTGATCATTAATAAGACAACTAAGGTGGTCTGCAACTACCTTTTCACCCCCTTCTTATATTTGATTTCCAGATCAAATTCTTGCAAGAGAAGTATCCACCTTACAAGTCTTAGTGTAGCACGATGGTCACAAACACATTGTTTCGAAAGATGGTACTTCTCATCTCCAAGGCAGTGTTGACACTTTGCTAGAAGTCAATCTTGACTTGGAAGTTTAAAATTAATTAATTATGCGATAATTAAGTTAACTGTTCAATTTAAAAATATTATTTTAAATTAAATGAATTAAATGAATTAAATGAATTAAATGAATTAAATGAATTAAATGAATTAAATGAATTAAATGAATTAAATGAATTAAATGAATTAAATGAATTAAATGAATTAAATGAATTAAATGAATTAAATGAATTAAATGAATTAAATGAATTAAATGAATTAAATGAATTAAATGAATTAAATGAATTAAATGAATTAAATGAATTAAATGAATTAAATGAATTAAATGAATTAAATTTGAATTAAATAAAATCATAAAATCCGTTTATGAAACCTCCTACCGGTATGATGTAGAACCTAATCAGTCATACACATAAGGTTCGTAGCAACTCGATTGGCTAAAGTTTCATCGAAGAAAAATGAAAAATGGAAGAAAATCATTTTAGGAGTAAAATAGTAATTTGACTTGGAGTTTGACTATAAGAATAAAAAGATAATTGTTAATTTATTAATTTATTAATTTAATGTCATGCAACTCAGCTAGCATAACTAAGTGTGACATTGAATTAATTGAAAATTAATAAGTTAATTGGCTGATTTATTAATTGTTGATTAATCAAATAGTTGATTAAATAACTCATGGATCGGCCATTGAATAAGTTTTAGCCCATCTCAATTTTGTGTTTTAAGGCAACTAGGATTCTTAATGATATTAGAAAAGTATGACATAACCTTTGTCTATAAATACAAGGCATATGGTGGCCAAAATAAACAAAGTGCTCCCTCGACCAAAAATCAAAGAGTGAAAAAGAGTCTTTTTCCATTCCTTTTCCTCGAGCTTATTATCTCATGTGTTGGGATCTTAAGTACAAACTTAACCGTGCAAAATAAATCATGTGAATGATAGTTAGAGGGCGAACATGAGGGTGCATCCCCATCTTATTCAAGAATAGTTATGTAAATCAAAAGAGTTATTCTCTTTCTCTAAACTTTCTATAAAATAGATTATATATGATATAATTGTTGTATGATCGGTCTATATAGAAACTATGTATGCTAGGATATGATCCGAATAAAATTTTAAATATTTCTTTTGCTGCTTTTATCCTATTATATATGCGTGCATTTGTTTCCTAATATTTTAATCAACACTTTGATTAATTTAGCATATGAAATCCAATTCACAAATTAGCTCATTAACTCTTTAATGTCTAATTACTAATTACAGATATTCGGGACACTTTTATAAATAAATTAATAGACCTGATGTAAATTATTAATTTCTACTAAATTAATGTCATGCTTAGTTGTGCTAACAAAGCTACATAATATTAGATTTAATAATTTAATAATTTACCAATTTTCCCTTTTAGTCATACAATAAGATAAATTACAACATTTTATACTCAACGGTTTACCCGTGTTCACCTATGTCTAGAGCTAATTGAAATGATGTCAAAGTATGAAACCCGATACATAAGACACCATGGCGATCCTAGTTCTAAGGACCATATGAAATATTGTCACTAAATAATTCTCATTAACAGTTAATATTAATTATCATTGAGAATTATCTAAGTATCATAATCGGTACCCTTAGTATAAGCACTCACGTAATCATTATGATATTCCACTAACACCAATGGTCATTAGATTGGCCACCCTAAACACTTTTGGTGATGAATTAGGTGATTGTATATCTAGATCATTAATGTCTATTCTTGAGATCCTATGATAATAAACAATTCATGTCTTTAAGTCTTAAGCAACTTGAGTCTCAATAAGCATAATCTCCATCATGGTCTCCAAAGTGCATAGCTTAAGATATTAGACTTTATCATGATATGTATTTATAAAACATAAGATATCAGTTTCAATATAATTAATAAACATGATAAATGGATTAATACTTTTACTATTATTTTGAACAAATAATAATATCATTAATGTTTACAAATAAGATTGTATTTCACAAAATGTATACTCATCGGGTCTAACCCAATTGACTTGACGGACATATACTTTTGATCTTCCACTTGCATTAAAGCCAATAATTTCATAATCTAATTTGTGTTTTGGCATGATGACGATTTAATTTTTGTTGGAAAAGCCATTTAGTCAGTGCATCTGCTATATTTTTATTTATATCGATTTTCTCTATATTCATGTTCACATTCCGAGTCATTGTAAGATTAAGTGATGTAGTAACTCATGTTTAGACCTTGATGAGACCTAAGTTCCTCTTTCTTGTACTTTGCATCATAATTATCGTAGTCAACTACTACGAGATTATTAATGCTAGGAACCACCTCAAGTCGAGTTATGAATCTTTCATCCAAAACACCACTTTTACTACATCCAAGGCTGCAATATATTAGGTCTTAGTGGAGCATTTCATAGTAGTTTCCTGATTTGGAACCTTTCCAATTTTACCACTCCTCTAATAAAGGCAAAACAAATTAAAAACAAAATTGATTTACTATCATCGATATCCGATTGAAAATTAGAGTCTGTGAAATCTAAATTTTTAATTTGGATGCTCTATAAAATTAAGAATATATTATCAGTCATTCTAAATCAATTAAGGACATTCTTAATAGTATCTCAATGATTTATTAACCTGATTTCCTTAAACCCGCTCGTAATTCTTTAGAGCATATGTTATATTTGGTCATACATAGTATAACATATTCATGCTATCTCTCATTTCATGTCTTAGTTGACATCTCTTAAAGAGAGGTGGATTTCTTAACTCATTGGCAAAATTTATCTCCTGGAATCCTTAATGCTAAACATCTTTAGCAATTTTACCTATGTATGTTGATTGGGTCAAGCCAAGAAATCTTTTAAATCTATGTCTATAAATCTCAACAAAAAATTCTTTACCTAAATATTATGGAGGATTATTTCGATAATTATAAATTAACAGATTACATCATAGCTATCTCATTCTCTAATAAGTAGTATGTTATTTATGTAAGGAATTTAGGAATATTCTCCCACTAATCTTCGAACGATTTGATCATTTTATGGAAATAAATGTTCCAATTCTAAGATGCTTATTTAAATCCATGAATAGATCTTTGCAACTTACACAATTTCTTTGTGTATTTCTATGTGAAAACCTGGGGCTGTATCATCTATACTTTTACTCGTGGTCACCGTTTGTACTAATGGTTTTTCACATTTTCTTGCCATATTTGGTAATACAGGTGGTTGCAAGTGTAAGCAACATTTATGCATCCTTTGGGAACTATTCCTTTAAGTGTATCCATTTCTTAAAATATGAACCACTCATAAGTTCAGAATGTATCATAGGGTCATCATCTATGACCGGACCCTTATTAAGTTTTTCTATTAGAAATCTGTATCATTGGGACTCACCAAAAAAATACTGGATCTACAATTCCATTGTACACTCTGAGATTTCATAGTTATCTCTTTTGAGGATGTCTCAGATGTATCAGTTCAATGACTATAGAATTCTCAATTTGTAATTATTTTATGGTTCTTGAACTTTTGTCAAGTTCTATTATACTCGCGCTAGTTCTACAAAAAAGAAATCTCTCTATGAGAAGGTACTGGTTCTCATAACAAACATCTTTTGTTATAGAGTATGATGAAAATAATATTCTAACATCTCTTTAGGATATCCCACAAAATAAAATATTTCAAATTTTGCTTCCAATCATATCTCCATATCATACTATGGTTCAATGACATTCTTGCACCGCTCCACATCTAATAAAAAGTAGGAAAGAAAAGTAATTGGGGGAAATTCTTTTTCATACATAACAATACTATTATTAAGCATAGCCCTTGAATATTTAATACAAGATTGATTTGGCTAATCAAACCAAATCTAATAAGGTACAATACCTCATTTGGCATTTTAAGAGATGTAAATTAAGAGATAATCTTATTCTTCTTTTCACTAAAAGAAAACTGATTATCATGCCTAATAAATAATAATTCATAAGTTGTTATTGATTCAAAATCAATTGGACCTTATATGTCCATAAAATCATATTAGCATGATTTAATCGATAGTGCTCAAACTTTTTTAAATCACATCAAACTTTTCTTCCCTTAGTCTGTTCAATATCGAGATAAGTTTTATCCTATTGAAATTTGGAATATACACTTTAACTGTTAGTATAAAAGATATCATCTAATGAGATGCTAAGAATATTGTTCTTTAACTTTGAAGATAAATCTTCATTGTCAAAAATAGAAACAATGATTTAGGTAAATGCAAGTATATAAAATATCAACTTATGATTTCTAAATTTATGCTAAAAGGCTATGATGAAACCAAAAATGCCAAGGCTAATATAACAACTCTTTGTTCATTTGTTGCCTTTAGCGCTAATGTAACAACTCTTTGTTCATTTGTTGCCTTTAGCGCTAATGTAACAACTCTTTGTTTATTTGTTGCCTTTAGCGCTAATGTAACAACTCTTTGTTTATTTGTTGCCTTTAAGTGCATTTTGTCTTTCTTAAAGTTGTACTACTTTTGATATCAATCATATATTATACGTATAAGAAATCACATCCGGTATCTCATACCTTTCATAGAATAATTTTAAAAAAAGATTATTCTCTAACTTTGAACAATAATGAAATATCTTTATGATTCATAAGAGAGGCTTGGTTAGCCTTTCCTTTTTCTCTTCTAATTCCATTGCTACTATGGTGAAAAATCCTTTCCAAGCACTTCTATCTTAATAGAAATTAGCTTTGAAACCACTTTACAAATCATGATATCGAATCAAATAATTATTAGATTATGACGTCAAATTTAGAGATTTAATAATTTTGAAAACAAGTAATTATTAATTAACTAAGTCACTACATAGAATTTTAACAATTGTAAAACTTGTTCCTTTCACTTCATAATAAAGGCGCCTTTTGAACATCATTTAATGAAACAAGGCTTTAGAGATTGCATACATGTCACTTTGAATACTTATACCATTAACATATTTAAGGTTATAGATAATCTCAATGACATGTAACTTCTCATAATACTTTTGAAGTTAGTTATTCATTAATACAAGTACAATACATTGCATCTCATCAATTTGCTTGAATCACTTCAATCAAGTGATCCTTGTTTCGAGATAACAGTAATATCATAAGTGTTTAGCCAAGTACTCTTTACGAGAAACCATAATGTCTTAAGTGTTTGATTCGAGATAACAATAATATGTTCATCTCTAGGAATAATTCTTTGATTCCTAATGCCATTCTTTTTGAAAATTTGGTCTAACCAATTTATTCAATTTGTGAATGGACTTTAAAACATGGTTCGCTATTTCACGTTAAATGAATCTAAATATAAAAATAACATACATAAATTTGCATACAATATTAACTATCAAAATCAAAAGTTTCAACGATTTCGGTGTCTCCCACTATTTTTTTATGAATTTATATTACCCTATTATATAAAACGAGAAAAATTAACTTTTCTTAGTAGGAAAAGGATCCAATCATTGAATATTATAGTACCATATATCCATAGCCAATTATAATATACATAAAAGGTCGCAAAAGCCTTTGCAATTATATCTCATGTAATTCTTTTATCTTACCTCTATTTTCTGTAGCCAATTATGTTAATCTTAGTTAAGTTTATAACTCAAATATTTTTATGAAACATAATGTATTAAATTAGCTCATGCATTTGTCTATATCCACGTCTAGGATAATAGTATGACTCAATCACGCACCATTTGCTAAGATAATAAACGTATATACTTACACCAATTATAAATTTTATTTGTAGCTAACTCATAATTAATATAAGCATTAAAAGAGGGATTTTATGACCAATTTTAGCGTAATCTTATCAAATGAGGGATTTGGAAACAAGCATTGTTTCATCAATCAATACACATATATATGTTATGCATGTATTATCTCATAGTTTAAACATAGTATATATATGAAACATGATACATGTACATTTAACAATTTAACTCACATACATTTAATGTATGAACATGTTAAATAATTTAACTTTCACACATTATATTATTTTATCTTTTAATGCATGATAATATATTGTTAATTGAAATTCAAACAAGTTTTAGATTTAATTAGATTAGATTTTTGGTTATCTAATCTAATCGCATTCAAGGAGTACATTTTATAGTTAATGAAAAGCAAAATAAAAAATTAAAATATTTTGCTGAACTCTTTAAGGAAAGTTTCCAAAAATATTATCTTTCAAAATTTGAAAAGTTTCCTTATAAGGAAAGTTTTTCGAAAAGAAAGGTGTTATCTTAAAAAATTCCTAATTTTTTCTAAAATAGGAAAGTCATCTAAAACTGTAAATATTTTCTAATTTTTAACTTTTTATAATTTCGATTAATTATCTTAACAAAGTATCATAATTTGAAATATTTCCATAATTAGAATACATTTTTTTGGAACTCTTTCCCAAATTAGATAAGATAACTAAAATGTTCTAATTTGGAACTCCTCCTAAAATATGTTAACTATCCGAACGATAAGTTTTCCTAATTTAAAACACTTCTATAATAGGTCTTACCATAAATAATTTTATGTTACTAATTAATGAAATAAATTTCTTTTATTTAATATGATCATAGGAATGCATTGTAAATAATTTTACATATCTATTAAATCTTAATCATATTAAATCTTACCAAAACCAATTTTTGATTAATGGACCCAACAACCATATCTAACATGATTAGAAAATTTACATATAAATACTTTATATAAATTTTACCGATCACATCAAAACTTGCCACAAAACATTTAATGTATTTAATTGATTCCATAAAATTGATTTCTTATTTTAGTATGTTAATAAAGTTCCATATAAACATTTTATATTAGTAATTTTATTTACCTTATTAATCCTTACCGAATACCATTCTAATTAGTAATTTCCATAATCAAAATCAAATTTTAATTATCAAATTAGAAATTATATTATATTATATTTGTTTCAAAAACTCAAGAACCCTAGTCGAACTATGGTTCCACCATGGTGTCACCGTTAGCAGTCAATTTGTTTGTGCACATCTTGTTGCATAAGTGCTACTTACACCACGTGTTTCTGTGCCTTGGTCATTCAATCAGTGGTCTATTTCTTGTGTTTTCTGAAATTGTCTTATTTACATGTCTTGAAAATTTCAAAATAATCCAATAGTTGGATCTTTAGATATATCAAATGTCATGCCTTTGCATATTAGGATTATGCATGAGCGTAACAGCAATGACGACACTACTTGCGCCGCCCGTCATCGTCGCCTCAGAAATCCGATTGGCAATCCGTTAAGTGTATTTTTGGGAAATTATCTTATGTACTTATTCTGAAAATTTCAAAATGATATAGGATCTTTAGATATTTTAAATATTGTGCTACCGCATCAAGAGTATATCTGAGCACTACAACATCGATGACGCTGCTTTCACCACCCGTCCGCCTCCTCAAGTATCTGATCAACGATCCGTTTATTGATTTTTTTGAGTAATTGTCTTACATACCTGTTATGAAAAATTTAAAACGATCCAACGGTTGGATCTTTAGATATATCAATGGTGTGCCGCTATGCAGTGAGACAAAATAGATGTACCATAGCTATTGAATGGTTCGTCGCCACGAACACCACCCTTTCACTAGTCCAATCGCGCTCGAGTAATTTCAGATTTCATTCATTTGGTTTCTGAGCACGAAAAAAAATTCAAGAATCACTCAATAACATCCAAGAATAATGATATTTCAAACATTAAATTAAAAGAATGATTTCTACGCTTACCGGTATGATCTAGGCTCTAATACCACTGTTAGTCTACAAGTAATTCGTAAGTGGAAGTAGTAATTTTAATTTTTTCTAATCTAATGTGAAACATGGATTAAACTCATAGATATACACCTAGATTGATCATACAAACATATATCAAATTTAAATTTAACGAAAAGCATAGAAAAGTTTTAGAAAACTAAAAGATTAAGTTCTAAGAAAACTTATTGTTCTTAATATAGAATCGAATGAAACTCTTTACTCCTTCATCATGGTTGAATTCAATTGGAAGATTGAGGTCCCCAAGTGTTCAATTTCTAATCTTAATTTACGCAGTCAGTTCGCTCAGTTGATTTTTTACTCTAAAATTTATTACATGATTCAAATAGCTCATGAAAAGGAAAAAGAAAGTCTCACTTTCTCATACTAAGGATTTCGGCCAAAAGGTAAGTAAAAGTTTTATGATTTTTGGCTACCTTAATGCGATATTTATAATACTCCATTAGGTCTCCGATTTCCTAATAGCATTAGATTTTCTTAAACTAATTAAGGAAATAATAGGTTAAACCACCTCATGTATTATAATCAATATTTTGATTAATTTAGCCTATAAAATCTAATTAACAAATTAGTCCGTTAACCCTTTAATATCTAATTGATAATTAAATATTTAAGATACTTTTATAATTAAATAAAAGTTCGGATGTACAATAACGATCTTTTCATCTAGTCAATGTCCTGATTTGTTCGTGCACATGGTTTAAATGTTAAATCCTAATAAACAAATCATATGAATTATTATATTTTTAATGAACATAAATAATGGAGTTATTGAAGCATTTTTCATACCAAACTACTTTACAAGGATTTCATTGTTTAATAAAGTATATACAACTCATAGGACTTATTTCCAAATACGGAAGCGATGATTCTCTCTTGATCACTCACAACTTTCATATATAATATTTCATATCCAACGGTTCACTAGTGTTCACCCTTGGTTAAGACTAATTGGAATGATGTCATAGTATGAAACTCGACACATAATACACTATGACGATCTCAGTTCTAAAGACCACATGTAATATAATCACTAAATAATTCTTATTAACAATCATTATTAATTACCATTGAGAACTATCTTAAGTATCACATTTGATACTCTTAGTCTCTACTAGACATCCACATAATCATTATGATATTCCACTAACACCAATGGTCATGAGATCAGACATCCTAAACAATTTAGGTGATAAACTATGTGATTGTTTGTCCGAATTATCAATATTAATTCTTGAGATTTTATGACAACAAATAATTTTTATCTTTAAACTTTAATCAATTTGAGTATCAATAAACATGATCTTCAAAGTATATAACTTAAGATATTAAATTTTATAATATATATTTATAAAATTTAAAATATTAATTCTAACATAATTAATAAATATCGTTAATATTTATAAATAAAATTTTTATCTCATAAAATATATATTTATCGGATCTAATCAGACTAACTTAACAGATATATATTTTCGATAGAAACTTAAGGTGGCGGGTGGAGCGGTTATGGATTGTTGTAAACATTGTTAATGAACTAGAACTTTGAAACAAAGCTAATCAAAGTTAGGAGTTATTAGAAGACAATAGTGATAATGAAATGGTCAAAGTCAGGATACAGAGATGAAGATCAATATCAGTATTTGATATTGAATCTTGGATTGCTGCAAGTTGGTCAATAATTTACTTGATTTTGGTGAGGTAGACCTTTGCTTATTTTTAGGGATTTGGCCCCTTTATTATAAGGGAATATTAGATCTATTCCATTCCTTTTTTTTTTCACTTCAATAAAATTCTCTTTTATTTCCTTCCCTCTAACCACACATATTCTTATATGTCTGTCCTTATCCGTTAAGAATCGAAAGATAGTTACTTCAAGACAAAAGTTTGTAACTATTTTCTAAACAAGACTCTTTAATTAAACCTGTAGAACATGTGTCTAAACATAATGACAGAAGACATTCAATAAGTTTCTACGAACGTCTTCGTTGTCTTATTAATTGGATACTCCTAGCTCCATGACTAATCATTTGTCACTCTTCCACTACTTCTCTTTACTTAAAAATATAACTAAATTGGCTCTCCCTATCTTGTACTTCATCCCTTCTTCCCCCAACTAATCCACCGTTACTATTACCAGACACACACACACACTCAACAGACTGTATATTACATATATCAACAGACTGTCTTACAATTCTCGATTTTGATCAAACATGTCTTCTTTAGGCGGCAATACCGATACTAATGCACCTCACATAATCGACGATTGCCGCGGCGTTCTTGAAGTCTACAGCGACGGTTCCATACAACGCTCCACAAAACCAAGCTTCAACGTTCCTGTCCACGACGACGGCACCGTTTTGTGGAAAGACGTAGTGTTCGACTCCGTCAACGATCTCCGTCTCCGCCTCTATAAACCATCCGATTCCTCCTCCAAGCTTCCGATCTTCTTCTACATCCACGGCGGTGGTTTCTGCATCGGCTCTCGCACCTGGCCTAACTGTCAGAACTACTGCTTCCGTCTCGCTTCGCAGCTCCAAGTGGTCGTCGTCTCGCCGGACTACCGTCTAGCTCCAGAGAACCGGCTTCCGGCAGCGATCGAGGACGGATTCGAGTCTCTGAAGTGGATCCAGGCTCAAGCCACGGCGGAGGATCCGGATCCATGGCTGGCTGAAGTAGCGGATTTTCAGAGGGTGTTTATAAGCGGTGACTCGGCTGGCGGTAATATAGCTCACAACTTGGCGGTTCGACTCGGATCCGGTTCGCCCGAGTTGTATCCGGTTCGAGTCAGGGGATATGTACTTTTGGCGCCGTTCTTTGGCGGGACGGTGTGGAGTAAATCCGAAAGTGAGGGCCCAAAGGACGCTTTTCTTAATTTGGAGCTCATTGACAGGTATTCTCCCTTTTTCCCTTTCAACCTTTTTGCATTATGAAGTCTTATACGATGATGAGGTCATATGTCAAAAAAAAATTTATATAGAAAAAATAAATCTCTTAGTTTTCTAATTAATTTAATATTTCATATTATTTTCTATTGACGTTATATTAATTGAGAGAACTATAAAAATATATTTAAAAGAAAGAGCAATTGAGATAAGTTCTAACAAATTTTTCACTCTGAAAATTTTTAATAGATATTTAGCATTAAATTATATATAAAATTTGATTTAATATTATATTATATAATATATATAATTAAAATAAATAAATATAATGTAAATACAATTTATATAAAATTTTCTCTTTTTTTTTAAATAGATGGATGCCTATTTTACAAAATGTACTTATAAAAAAGCATTTTTAATATACACTTTCAACATTAAAAATCATTTAAATTGAAAAGTATAAATCTAATATATGAATTTTATTCTTAGATAATTAAACAGGGAACACTTGGAGTTTATTTATTTATATATTTACCTATTGTTTAAAATTTATTTCCAAAATCATTTAACATTTTATTTTGTTTTATTTTACCTCGTAGAATATATCAAGCCTAATAAAAGAAAAAAACATGAAGAATAAATAATACCGAGTTCAATCATTTCTTCTTTTATTGAATTTCTTAATTAATGAATTGACTTTTAATTTTCATTTTGAAGATAATTTAAATTTTAAAATTATGGATTTGATTCTATTATTAATTTTATTGCGATGTTAAATTTATTTATTTATTTTTTTTATGAAAAAACCAGTCACTCGCAGTTTATACCAAACCTAACCTAAAGATTTGGTCAGATTTTGAAGGCATTTTTAAGTTGATCATGGGAGGAAATTTAAAAAACCGGTCATATTTAGGTTAGTCATAGAAATCGCCCAAACCCAAATCACCTGCCAATGCACACCCATTTGCAGTTAATTTCTAAAAAATGTTCGTGAAAAAATATTCAAGCAACTCAATAAGATGATACTTTTGTAGTTTCATATACATAAAATAGTAAGTTTAATAATCTGTAAACAAAAACAGTAAAAAAACAGTAATGCATGAAAATAGTAGCGGGAAAAATAGAATACCAAAAATTAAATAGTAATTAGGAAAACATAATAGTAAATCGAATCTATAATAATAAATTACAGTAAGTAGAAAATCAGAATAAAGTAATATAAAAAAAATAATAATCAAGAAAATAGAATAGTAAAATGATCTGTAAAACTAAATTACAGAATAATATATATAAATTGTTTACTCATTGAAATCTGTAATTGTAAAATAGAATATTAAACAACATAAATCATTATATTTAAATATAAATGAAAGTAAGAATGTTGTAAAACAAAACAAAATTATAAGGAATATGTATTCGCAAATCAAATTGATGACAAGGGAATTCTGAGGCCTGTGAGCTTCCACAATATCCTTAAAATAGATTTGACCCATATGCCGTCTGTCTCCCGAGATATAATGGAATGAAGAATACTCGGTTAGAACACCAAATATTTCCGGCGAACTTTCAAGCTACCGAACATTATCAGTGTGAAACTTAGAACTCTAAAGAAGGTTTGAGGAGGAAATTGTTTTCTGAATGATTTTTCCAAAAGGGAGGAGGTCAATTTATAGGCTTCATGTTGAGGAAACCGATTGGTCATATTAATGTACATTAATTCGTCAGTTTCGTAAAATTAATTATGAATTTAATTAGTCACATTAATACATATTAATATATATTAATTTGCTAAATTAATTCTTGAAGAAACCAAAAATTTAATTTTTCATTCAATTTAAAATTTTCCAACAATTCCCTATATGAATGAAAATTGACAGATCATAAAACGGATAATTTTGAAATTAAAACATTTTGATCTGGTGATAGCGTTCAACAAATCAAAACCTGCATATGATAGGAAGGATAATTCCTTTGAACCTTGCCTTATGAAAGTATATTGACTTTACTGACTGATCAGTAAACGCGATATCCTTGAACTGTTTTGTCTTTCATGTAAATGATTACATACTTTACACATGAGTCTTTCCTTATATAATTGAGTTCTCACTATTATGTTCATTTTAGCTTTGAACATCTGCTTAGTTTTGCAATAGTTAGAAAGAATTAAGCCCACGTTAATTCCCTTAGAAGCAGCCATACTTCTCTCTCACATAGGTGATTCTTAATCAAGAGTAACCCGTTTTACTCCAATCGGATTTCCTGACATCTAAGAATCATTAAAAGCATAACTTGTCCTTTCTTTTACGGGTATCACTGTTTCATCATAGGAATGGATAGGAGGGGAACCCCCACAGTGATCTAATTAAGTTTTTATATAACTAGGTTGTCATTTTGAACCTATATCTTGGGATATCCGGTCAACTAAGTTGAGTTTCCATTATATTGACTTATTCTTTCGTGGGCTTTAGTCGTATTCGTATTGATGATTTTTCAACCAACTCTCTATTTAACCTTTTAGTTAGTGGTTCCACAATTTTATCCATTGATAGTTCTAATTGAGAGTAGTTTACTAAAACTTTTACAGATAGCTTCCTTGAAGTTTTAATATTCATCTTCTAACAAGAAAATTTTAGACCATAAGATTTTATATCCTAGCTCTTTTATCAAGTCGGTATTTAATCAACCTCTTCTTTATTTTCTTATTCTTTAGTATGATAAACACTAGAGTTCATTTATACTTAGTTCATTTTGAACCTTCTCATAAATATATGTTCAAGGAGAACATATCTCTTCTTATGGATTAAACTAAAAATTTTGATATTCATTTTAAACAATGACCCTGTTTATTTTCTCATGTGAAAATTTAGTATATGATTCATGTTAATTATCTACGCACATAATCATAATTCACATATTCTAATCTAGCTGCTATAGATTATAAAGACACAAGCAACTAATAAAATATCTAGCTTTATTTTATTAATTTCTCAAAGGATCATTACATTTCATTTACCTTATAAGCTCATCCAACAAACTTTTCCCACTTTTAAACAAAATCAACTAAGCGGAGAGATCAAGGTCTGAGACATCTTGAGCAATGTCTTCCACCATATTCGCTTCTTGGCTTAATTTATTTTTTGGGAGCCTACAATCCGAAGCTCTATGACTTATCTTGTCATAGTTGAAGCATTTCCCTTCAAACTTAGTTTGCTTCTTTGAGACTCCTCCTTTCAGTCCCAACTTAGACCATTTGTCGGTTCGTTTGGAACCCTGACCATATTCCACAACATTAACTTTTGCCTCATGTTGTTAAATAACCTATTTCTTATCGAAATTTCGATTATCTTCTTCGATTCGAAGTTGAACAACCAAAATTTTGATATTCACCTCCTTTTGCTTATGCTTAAGGTAGTTTTTTAAGTCCTTCCATCTGGGCCGAGGTTTCTCAATAATAGCAGCTACTTGGAAGGTTTCATTTAAACTCATCCCCTCGGCATGAATCTCATGTAAAATTACTTGAAGTTCCTGAACCTGACTGACTACAGTCTTGGAATCCACCATTTTATGTCAAGGAATTGGCCCACAATAGCCTTCTTGGTACCGACATTCTCGGTTTTATATTTATGGTTTAAGGCATCCCATAGCTCCTTCGTCGTTTTCTTTGTACTATACACGGAGTACAGAGAGTCGGTCAAACCATTAATTATATAATTCTGACATACAAATTCAAAATGATTCCAAGTATCAACATCACTGACTGCTTGGACATCGTGTTCATCATCTTTAAGCACATGAGCATTTTCCTTTAAGAATCTCACAAGATTCAACATAGTCAGGTAGAACAATATCTTTTGCTGTCACATTTTGAAATTATGTCTGTTGAATTTCTCAGATTTCTCACCATGATTCACAGGAAGAACCACTGAATGAGTGACTCGAGTGATAGAAGGGGTCATTTTGATAGCAACTTGTCGGCTATTTTCAAATTTCATTTCTAAAATTATACACACATTGATATGAGTATCATAATAACTAAATAGTTATAAATCATTGAAACTCATAAAGGATAGACTGTAAACAGCCTAAAAAAAAATGTTCAAAGCCATTACATTTTGAAACCGCTCTAAATTAATATCGAATATGAATTAAATTTTGAAAGCCATCTAATTTGATATCGAAATGTTTTTATTATAGTAAATCCTTACAAGATAATAACTATGCAATAAATATTCCAAAACCTATTAATTAAAAATGTTTATTAAATTAATTTTGAAAGACCGGTACTAACCTAGTAATTATAGGATTAATAAACTATTACAAACTTTATTATTAAACCATTATAATATTTATTTGTAAAACTATTACAAATTTTATAATTGTTAATTATAATTATAATTGCTAATTACACATTAATTGATCACACTAATAATCATAATACATTAATATAAGTTTAGTTCATGCTTTTAATTTAAATGTTATAATTAAAATATTAATTAATCTCTATTATATATAATTAATTTCAACCAGTTTATGTAATTATAATTGAAGGTATAAAATGTTTCAACTGTAATATAAACGCAATATATTCAATTGTTAATATATTAGCACTTTTTAACGTATCAATTAAAAACTTAGTTTACTATATCATTCCGAAATCTGGTTTATATATAAAACGAATCTTCTTGAAATTGATCGTTTATAATTTGAACCGTTGTACATTAAATTCAAAACTGTTTCTCCCTTACTGCATACAATGCAAATAACTATTAGCATAATAAGTGTTTGAATTAATATATAAACTCAATTAATTCTACTTTATTGAATTAGTAAGCCAACACAATCAAATGGTAAGATTATATATTAATTTTAAAAAAATAATTATTATTATAGAACAACGTACCTATTGAAAAATCATACAGTAAACTTTAAAACAAATCATACATTAAAAAATCTTTTTAATGTATGAATATGCATATATAGAATCAATATCACTGTATATCATTATATATTCCATAGACCATCATATTGTAAATCAATATATATATATATATTCCATAGACCATCATATTGTAAATCAATATATATAGCAATATCAACATCATAAATGATATTGGTTTTGATGTATTGTATAATATAAGAACATAACAACAATGAACAATATCATTGAAGTTTGTTTTCCGATTAAATTAAAACTATTTACTATATAAACCATTATACAATACAATTTATTGTATTTTTCCATTCAATAATTAATTAAATAAATAAACAATTAGTAGATATAAACTAAACGTTTTCATGCATTAGTTTATAATTATTATTTTTTAATAAATAAAAGAATCAAATGCAATCATTTGCTATATAAGAATTAGTTAGCCAATTTATATTCCGGCAACTAAATGTCCTCCATTCATAGTAGATGTAGCAAATATGAAGAACAATAATTACGCTAATCAAGAGATGTTTTCGATATTATTATGTAATGAATCTTTGTTTTAAGTTGTAGTTTCATATAATAATCTATAAAACTAGTAAACAGAAACAGTAAAAAATAGTAAGGCATAAAAACAGTAGCAGGAAAAATAGAATACAAAAAAAAAATAGTAATTAAGAAAAATAATAGTAAATATAATCTATAATAATAAATTACAACGAGTATAAAATTAGAATATAATAATATAAAAAAATAATAATCAAGAAAATATAATAATAAACATGATTTGTAAACCAAATTGATGAAAGAGGAATTTCGAGGCCTGTGGACTTCCACAGTGTCCTTAAAATAGATTCGGCCCATATGTCGTCTATCTCCCATGATACAACAGAATGAAAAATATTCGGTTAGAACACCAAATATTTTCGGCGAACTCTCAAGCTATCAAACACTATCAGTCTGAAACTTAGAACTCTAGAGAGGGTTTGAGGATGAAATCGTTTTCTGAATAATTTTTTCAGAAAGGAGGAGGTCAATTTATAAGTTTCATATAGAGAAAACTGTTCATATTAATATATATTAATCCGTCAGTTTTATAAAATTAATTATGAATTTAATTAGTCACATTAATACATATTAATATATATTAATTTGCTAAATTAATTCTTGAAGAAAGCAAAATTTAATTTTTCATTCAATTTAAAAATTTCCAACAACTTTGATATGCATTCTTCCTGTGCCATGAGATTTAAATCTCATAAGATCAATTTAAAATCATATCTAAATATAAGAATTACCAAAGCGATAATAATATAGTTTCATTCTTCATTCAAAAAATATACCAACTTATAAAATTGTTTTTTTCATTTTTAAATGCAAAAATCAGTTTTTAAAATTTATTTGTTGAATTGCCCAAAATTTGCTTATCTGGATGAGTTGAACTTTAAAAAATTGGAAAGATAAAATAGAGTTTCTAGAATACTTATGGATATATTAATCTTTAAAATAATCGATTTTTATAAAAAGAAACATGTCTTTCTCCATTCATGGTTGGATATTTTGTGTTCTAGGTGAAGAAGAACCACACCACACCAATTCATAGAATTTTCTGTCTAAACCTACAAAATATAGTTTAGATTTAATGAAATGTGATGAATAATTAAGTTTGGGCGAAACGATGTATTAAGTTAATATATTCTATTTTCAAACTGTTCTTTAACAAACAACACATTCCATACAAATGGATAGGTTTTGGAGGCTATCTGCACCAACCGGAGACACCACAGACCACCCTGTAGTGAACCCATTTGGGCCAAATAGCCCAGATCTCGAACCCGTAAGTCTCGATCCGGTCCTCGTAGTAGTTGGTGGAGCCGACCTTTTGAAAGATCGAGCTGAAGATTATGCCAAGAGGCTTAAAAATTGGGGAAAGAAAGTCCAGTATGTAGAGTTTGAAGGGAAGCAACATGGCTTCTTCACTATTCATCCTGATTCAGAAGAAGCTAACGAGTTAATGCGTATTATCAAGCTTTTCTTAAGTGAAAATTGAAAACTCATGTTTATCAATAATTAAGCTTGTATTTTGATCATGATCTCAAAATCTTGTTTTCTTCTGTGATGTTGTAATGGCTTCTTATTTCTAAGCTCTATACAATCCATGTCGGTCTATTATTTTCTCTTCTTTTTCTTCTCTATGCAATTTAAATGAATAAATGCAGCTAAATTATCGTCTTCTTACCTATGCTTTACATCAATGTTCATATTTATCTAGATGATCTTATATACTTTAGTCCCTAAACATTTTCTAATGACATTAGGATACAATATGTACCAAAAATCAGTACTGGTATTGGATCTAAAACCCAAACTTTCATTGGGATCGAGAATGTTATCCACCCTTATGACATTGCATGTATGTATATATCTTAAAGTTAATATACTTTTTCGTCACTATATAATTTAACTTTTATAAATTCATTATTCTATTGATTTCAATAAATTTTTAAATTTTTGTATTGTTGAAATATAATTTTTTAATCTCTCCAATCATTTTTTTTCAGTAATTAGATTTTTTAAACATATTAACACTTATTTTAAATACAACATGTGTAATATCTAAATTTTTAATATTCCAAAATTAGCGATTTTAATTTTAAATTATAAATTTAACTCAATTTAATATTCTTATTATAATTTTACACTAAGAAATTTTAAAATTTTAAAATTTTTCCCACAAATAATTGATTTCCCTTTTTTATCACTATGATCCAAACATGGAGGAAAAAACAAAAATATATATATATTTTGACCAAATTTTAAAATTTATAATATTATAGGTTAAAATTATAAGAGAAATACTAAATAAGTTAAAAATGTATATCACAAGCAATATTAAAAATTCATATATTATACATGTCGTATTTTAATAAGTCATGATATGCTTAAGAAATGACATGTCAACCTCTTTTGCCGGAAAAAGTGATCGGATTAACTAAAAAGTTATATTTTAACAATAAATGGATAAACAAATTTTCCAGAGCCAATTGAAGGATGAATTTGTAAAAGTTAAACTATAAATGGATAAAACAATAAATTAACCCTATATCATATCATCACAATCAATATAATTAGCAACGATTTTGATGCAAGTGTAACAACGATAACATTAAACTAAAGTACATAAGGTTTTAAACCTAATTAACTTACGTATTAAAGTACAAAAGGCTCAATGTAGCATAGAACTGTCAAAATGGATTGGATTTCTTAGCTCGGCCTGTTATAGATATACTGGATCAGGCTTGAACTTACTTTCAAGTCTGCCAGCCTGGCATTTTAGGCTTGGGTGGGCCCGTACATGCCTGGCCGAGCCTAACTCGTCCCAGCACACCAATAGTTTATTTTTAATCCTTATAGTTTTTTTTTTCTTTTTATTTTACCTCCCTCACATAATAATTTTTAAATTTTCTCTTATTCGAATTTTCCTTATAAATATCAAATTTTCACTCTAATTCTTCCTCATATTTTCTCTCACATACACTCTCTGTCTATTATATAATCTTCTAATTCATAATACTCTAAATTATAATTAATCTTCATTCTTCTATAATTCCTAATTTCCTTATCATTAATTCAATCTCTTATCCTTAATCTCAATTCTTAATCCATTATTTTTCATAAATTAAATCAAGGTACATGGTAATTAATTTTTAATGTTAACAATGTTATTGTTTATTAATTATTATTATACTTAATGTTAATACTTTATTTTTTTTATTTAAAATTTTATTTATTTATATTTTTTATGATTAATCATTTGCTCTTAAATTCTTATATAGGAAATTTGATCATCATCAATATGACTTCAACTCTTTAAATGAGTATTAGCAAAATCTTTACGTTGAAATTGGCTTAAATTCACCGGTGATACCATCAGTTCCAACACAATATAATATACTACCAAGTTTACCACCACCACTATCTTCTAATAACGATACTACTACTGTCGCAAATACAATGCATACAAAGGGACGTAATAAGCGAACATATGATATTTGGGATACATTCAACATAGTTCCACACAAAAATAAGAAAGGTGAGAACCTTGATGGTGATAATGTGCAAGTATATTTTGGTCACAAATCCAAATGATGGAACTAATCACTTGAAACTCCACAAAGAAAAATGCATAGCTAAAGATGGTGCATGTATGAATCAAATTCAACTGAATTTTAGCATTGATGGTCTAATGGATGTTAGAGAATCTCTAATTATATTTATTGTTGCTACTAATTTACCTATTAAGTTTGGCGATAGTGTCTATTATGAGAAGCACATTAGAAGAGCATATAACCACAATATAAGAGTATAAGTAGAAATACTACTAGATCTCACATACTGACATATTTCAGAAAAAAATGTGATAAATTAAAATTAGAATGTAGTGATTTAAATCTTACTTTTGCCTTGACTTCTAATATTTGGAATGCATGTTCTAAATAGGACTATTTATGTGTTGATATTCATTATTTAGATTTAGAATGGACTTTAAATAAAATATTGATAGGATTTAGAGTTATACATAAAGCATATACTAGTAAAAATATGTGATTTAATAATGGAAGTCTTAACTGAGTTTGATATCAAAAGCCATATAATATCCATAAATATGGATAATGTTGCGACAAATACAAGTGTCATCTCTTTATTTGAATCACGGCTTAGCCAATATAATGGTGGAATTTTCCTATATCAACGTTGTGTGTGTCACATCATAAACCTCATTATGAAATCAGGTATAAAAATACAGTAGGTAAACTGTTCTATTGATAAAATTCAATTAACATTATCTTGGATTAGTAGTTCGAATTCTAGGCTAGCTAAGTTTAAAAGATATTGTAGGGCATTCAATGTGAAGTCTCGAAAGTTTGGAGCCGATATACCGATAAGGTGAAATTCTACATATTTGATGTTGAAAAGTACCCTCTCATACAAAGAAATAATTAGTGTTTTTTTTTAATTATTGTGATCCTCATATTCTATTGAGTAGTTCTGATTGGGATATACCTACAAATTTTACATACTTTTTAGAAATATTTTATGATTCTACTATTCGATTTTCAGGTGATTATTATCCTACATCTCCTCTTGTTTTGCATTCGCTAGTTGAAATTTTTAACTTGTTTCAGATCTATGAGAATGATGAAGTGTTTAAACATGTTGCTTAGAAATTAGTTTCAAAATTTTAAAAATATTGGAAGGAAATTACTTTTTTATATAATTTTACTTTTATATTAGATCATACGATCAAGTTACAAGGTCTAACAAATACTCTTATATTTATGAGTCAATATATAAATGTTGATTATTCTTCCACTATTACTAACGCTACTAACAAGTTATATGAAGTGTTTGGTGTTTATAATAATAAGTACAGCTACTTGTGGCAACAGACACAAGAACTAGAGATTCGACCTAAGTGGAAGAATTGGAATTTTGTTAGCGATTTTGGTTCCATTTCCAATTCCAGTTCCAATTTCATCGGGATAAAATTCTAAACATACCTCAAAATTGATTTATCATTTTTTGATTCTTGTGCAAATGATTCAAAATCCTTATGCCTTTTGGATTAGTGGAAAAAAAGCTCTACACAATTTTCTATACTAGCACAACTTGCATGAGATGTCTTAAGTGTTCCTGTCTCAACATTTAGCATTGGTGAGAGAGTTATTGAAGATAGGATAACTTCGTTAAAGCTAAAATTGGTTGAAGCATTCTTATGCATAAGGGATTCGAAGCATACAGAGCTCATCAAGATCAACATACAACTCATAATAAAGACTTGATTCAATATTTCTAGAATATGTTTTTAGATGAAGAAACTTTTGAAGCGGGAAGTAGTTCTACGGTCCACCAATGACCAACCACTAGAATATAGGATTTGGTATGATGAGGATGCCCCTTATGGTATCTCTCCCGACGTTCCTTGGCTCATGAGAATGTTTTACCTCAAATGATGGGACAAATATCACCTTGATAATCACCAGAGTGTTTACCATAAAAAGAGAATAATTAAAGTCCCAAGATCTCCTCCTTCCTCATCAACATGCCTCCCTCCAGGAGCAGAAATAGGCGAAGTACTATCTCAATTCTCAACAGAAGATCTGAGGAATTTCCTCAACGAAAAACTCAGAGGCAATACTGTTGAGAAGGAAGATAATAGCGGAAAATGGATCCTGCACACTGGTCGAAAGGAAAACTTGACCCCTTTTAATAAGGAAGACCCCGGGTTGGACCTTGCAATATTTCAAGACTCTCAGGACCTGTATGAAGAGTATACCCCTCTCAAAGAATCCTTACCATCTAAAAATAGGGATAAAGGTAAAGGGAAAATGACTCTTTAATTTGTCGACCACTGCCTCAGGATCATTCTACTCCACCTCTATCCAAAACTTGCACGCCCGATCGTACTTTACAAAAGTAATTTGTCATGAGTTGGAAATAATGCCCCGACACCTTTTCACTTTAATTAAAGTAGTTTTCAAAGGTTTGCCTTTTATCGGTTCTTATCAAAACTGAATCTTTGTAATTATTGCTTGGCTTTAAATAGGAAAGCTTGGGTGCTCAGTAGGCATTGAATATTAGAATATCTGATTTGAAGATTAGAAAATTGCAAGCTTCCTTACTTTGTAAATAAGCGTGAAAAAAATAAATACTAGTGTGACTATACTTAATGTTTATCTCCTGCTTCTTTCTCCTATGTTTTCTTTTCATTTGTTTTGAAATTTACCTCGACCTCTTTCTCTCTCTCTCTATATTACCTGCTTCCGCTATTCTTATCCTTCATCCTCTCTCTCTATCTTTGTTTAACGATTCAGGTATACTTGGTATTAGAGCCAAGAAAGTAAGTTAGCCGTGGAGGAAGGTTCTTAGAATCCCAACTATCAAGTGACCAACTAACTGGGGGGAAGATTCTTAGAATCCCTAAACTCAAGTTTGAGTCAGCCGTTAGCCACAGTCAGGGAGGCGTAGGCATTAGGCAGATATATATATATATATATATATATATATATCCATTGGTACCTAAACGTTGGCTAAACTATATATCTTTTCTGAAAATTTAAATCACGGTATGAATATTAACATTTTTCCAAATCCTTGGCAGAGTTGTGGCCGAGACTCTTTCAAATTATATATTTTTTTTAAAAATAGAAATTAAATTAAATATTTCTCTCTATTTTTAACTCAATTTTTTTAATCACCTCATTATTTTAAATCCATTTTGTTTTCTTCATCTCTTTACCACCACCTCCGCTGACCCCTCTTCCACCAGCCGCCGCCGGAAATAATCTTTCTAAATTTGAAGAACTAAAAATTTTATATCATTAGCATTTGTTTTTAAAAATTTTAGATTATTTAATGGCGGGGGCCAATGGAGGTGGGGCGAAAATAGTGACAGATGAAGTAATAAAAAAATTTATTTAAATTAATGAGGCTGATTAAATAAATTTACAGGTAAAATATTAAGGTTAAAAATAGAATGAAAAATTTAATTTGTATCAATTTTTTAAAGAGTTAACAATCTTGTGTGTTATTTGTACTTTTCCAAAGTTTCTGAACTTAAGTTTACTTTCAAAAGTTTATTAATGTAAATTATACTTTTTGAGTTTTGTTTTAACAGTAAATTATACTTCGTGATTGGTCCTTATTGACGCATAATAGATGTATTCTAGCCAGATTCACTGCCTCATATACTTCGTGCTTGTTTCTAAAGGTTGTAACAGTGCTTTTGTTTTGGCAGACAAATGTTTATGGCTTGAGCATGCCTTTAGGCTTTAGGAGTACTGCAAACCTTAAGGGAGTTTCATAAAAACTGCATGATGACACAATTAACGCATATGCAGATGAATGTCCTTTTAGATCCATTACAAAACCAGTAAGTAACCTGCGACCCATGTTATGACATAGTTCGGAATGATGTTTATTATCATGCTCACGACATACGCAATCCGTCATTACATTAACTCACTAAGATTTTGTTAAGTTTGGATCCAAAGTGCAGTTTGGACTTATAATTCTGGTTTAGCTCAAAATATAACTTAAGACTCATTATTCTAAACGTCAGATAAACCAAATAGAACCAACTCTGTATGGTTCATTCTACTACGGATTCCTATTGAGGGGGCAAAAAGGAAATTTGAAAATGATATCCAAGTCACTAAGAAAAGTCTCAGACCTGCTGAGAAATTCAAATTCATCGAGATATGAAAATACATGCCATATCTAACAAAGATCCAGAAGCGAAGTTTGATCAAACTTGTACCTTCATTTTAAAGCTCATGTTTTTTGCAGAGCGCCCTGTTGAGTTCATGCACGTCGTGCTGCATAAAGGAAACACATATATTTGTCCCACATAAAAGATTTTGTCAGCTCTTTCGAAGCAATCTGTCTCTCTTTTCGAGTCATATCCAGTAATCAACTTAACCCTACGAACAAGAAACCTCAGCTTCAACTATGAGTGTATCATTCACAAGATAACCTCTGCTAGGGTCGTCTAATTCACTAAGAGGCAAGAAAGATGTAAAACCCCAATCATTCTCACTTGCCTTGAACTGATGTTGTGTATCTGCAAAGGTGCACATAGCCAGTGTTACAGTAAATCTCTTATATACAGCATATGAGTGCTTGTGAGTGGAAATGAGAGAACATTGACAACAAGACTTGGGTTTAAATGTTTGAGCACATATAATATAGTGTTTCTTTAGATTGAGTAAACTTTCGTTTTGACTTTTTAATTGTTTCCCGTTTCTTCTCTTCTTAAGACAAAATATTGATACTTGCTTCCTAGTTGTGTCAGGTTACACTAATATGCAGATTAAGTAGACTAGAAACTCTAGAAAGTACTTTAATGAAAGCCGGGAGGGACGGGGTCATAAAGTTCATTAAAAATGGATGAAATGGGAATTATTGCTCAAAGAAGCAATTAAGAAAAGAAGTTTACATAAGCCAAGCCAAAGTCCAGTGAATAACATAGAACGACAATATATGTAAAAGCACAAAATGTGGTACTAGCTAGAATTCCAATAAGTGTAAAAAGTAATGAATTGATTTGCTGGGTTACCTACCTTTTTTCACTGAATAATTGTTATCAATTAGACTAATAACCTTTAAGCTATATTGTGCACAACGGCTCCACCCATGTGGCAAACTTGCAGAATCAGCGACATCTAAATATATAGACAAATGATCCACATTGTTTCCCTTTGGAAATACTAGTACACGCCTGCAAGAGCAGAGCCAAAAAAGGATATGCATATAAATTAGCTAATAACACACAAAGACATGCATCTGTTAGTGAGAAAGAAAGCGATTATACCATTTATAACCACCAACAAGAAAAATGTCTGAATAATGCTTCTTTTTGTTTAGCCTGGAATAATTTTCAATTCTCCATATAAATTTAGATGATGGAGGATCCTCAACTGACTGACCGTCAGCTGTGTTTCCACTTTCAGGTTGTCCAACAACTCCTGATTAGCAAATGGAACACCCACCAAAACATAGGAAAACACATACATCAGAACCGTATCGGTCTTAGTCCTTACAGCTGAGAATCAAAATCCACAGTGGTTAAATAAAATTCGTACACAGATGCTATACTGAGTAATAAAGTAACACCTAAAACAGAGGGAATGAATACCCCGAGAAAATAAGTTGTAAAACCATCAGATTGAGCTAACGATTTAGATCATCCTTTCCAGTATACACATGCTACAGTTACTTCCAAAACATTTATTTAACAATGCAACATGTATTGTTGCTACGATGACCGACTATGCCATTTTTTCTCAAGTTTTTTCTTCGCAGACTAAAAAGAGAACAAATATATATCCAAATCACAATTGACTCCATTAGATCGAGGAAAACCTTTGATAAATTGCAGTCATGGAAATGACATGAAAATCTAGTCAATTGAAAGTGAACCAAAAATAAATAAATCTTACAACCTGCCACTGTCTGGTGCTTATCCTCCTCTAAATCAGAGTGCCGAACGAGCATCTCGTCCTTCTCTTGTTGCCGCAAAAACAGTAAAAAAAAAAATCAATAGTAACACTGGATCAACCAAAACCAACCATACACTAAAAATCAAAACACCAACGAATGAAATTGTAATAAAATTGCACCTCGCTAAAACCCCAAATGATGAACCCAAAGCCACTGATTATCCAACAAAATAATAGATGGTTTAAAGAAAAACGAAATTAACTTAGCTCACAGAAACACCGATTAAGCTGACACATAGTAAGCCTGTTATATATAGCCTTCTCTTTGTAAACCTCATGAACTTATGCTGCACATGAGTCTATCACCATTTAAGGGAGACAGATAACCACTGGCTATAATAGGCTTCCATTGAATTTAAAGAAAAATAATAAAAGCTGCAAGCATTGAGATGTCTTCTTGTCAAGACAAGCATGCATGCATTTGATTATTTGCATGCTAAAAAATATTGCATATGATATGAAAACAAAAGATTACCGAGCCTTTTAGCTCCATCCCCTTGTTACTTTGAGCATGCTCCGACGGAACTGGAATTTCCAGCTCCCCATTGTGAGAAATTTTTGCAGAAGGAAGAGCTCTCATCTGAGGACCAGATTTGATGGATCTCTGAGCAACTTCATCCTTTGTTACTACTTCTTGACAAGAATCTTCTCCATGGTCAATACGTCCACACCTAGAACAAAAATCCGAAAGTTTCTCATACTTAATTATCGCCCACGTTTTAGTGCCCTCTTTCCTTGGGAACCAAAAACCAGGAAAAAGAGGGAATTGAACGTTGACCATAACCTGATTCTCAAAAAGCTCCTCCTCAATCCTCCGCCATTGCCACAGAAAGGTTCCTCTATCTCCACAACACTTCCAATCTTACTCCCAATAATTTCCGCATTCTTCTTACTCATCAATTCCAACGGAAGATCATGAATCTGAAGCCAATAAGGTAAATACCAGAAATTAATCTCGCTTAGGGCTTGATCAGGTAGCCATCTCTGTAAACTGAAGCAACTCTCCATTACTGTCCAAGGCCTACTATCTAAAGCATCATCCATATGCTTTTCATCCGAAAAGCAAATGCTAAACGTGTTGTTACCTAAATTGCAGATGTCGGAGGCGATATTATCCGGCCAGATAGCTCTAAGGGCGTTGATAGCACCTGGGTCATCCAGAGACCTCTCAGTAATGATCTTCCCCACAGCCATCCATTGAACAGCAGTCTGTGCGAGGTGTTCTTCGTCTACCTCGAGGTCGAGAGTGAAATCTTCCATTGGAAAAAACAGAGAAAGCAAGTAAGGTCAAACGGTGAACAGAAAGCAAGATGAAGAAAGAAGAAGGGGGAGAAAACGTCCTTCACTTTCAGTCGCTCTTTCCCATGTCTCTTTATATATCTTTCAAAATCCGGGAAAAACAAATTCAAACCAGCACTGTCTTATCGAAGCTGGCGTACGTGGTGTGCTGTTGACGTGGCACTCGAAGAGAACTCGTTCTTTTTTCATTTTTAGTTAAACTATTTTACCCTCAGTGATGTGACGTAATTAAAATGTGATCAATATTCTTAAGAGTATTTGATAAATTATCAGTGTCTAGTTCCTTTTTTATTTTTATTTTTAGCTAAACTATTATTTTGATCCCTTAATTTACAATGAATTTCAATTTGGCCCCTACACTTATTCGACTCAATACCATCACTCGACGATTTAAGATGGACTATTATTTTTGATCTTTTAGTGTCATTGGGTCAGTAAGCCTAACGAGGACAGAGTTGAGATTCAGTAATTTTGACCTCGGGAAAACTATCACAAGTAATTTCGATTGTGTATTTCCGAGTTTATTGTAAATTGAATATGGTTAGCATATAATCATTTCTATATCAAGGGTCGATTTGTTATTTCTATAATAGCATAATTTAATGCCTCAATAAAATCACCTTGACGCATTCAACATTAATTGGTATGTTATGTATGCCTTTTTCTTCCACCATTTACTCTTTATATTCAACTAAATCATACTTGATCGTAAAAAAAAATACACAGCTAATCATCATATAGAAGTAAGCATTTGCTCAAATTTCAATTTAGAACTCTAAACTCATATTAAACCCATGATCCAAAGCCATTTTTGCTTCTGCCCTCACTCTATTGAGGATCGACGATAGACATATTATTAGGATAAGGAAATAAGTTCTATGTAATATGTATTATTGTTGTTAAAATTTTTAAACGAGACTTAAAATACGTAAGAATATATTTTTTTAAAAATGATATTTTCATCCGTTCGATTTTTCTTATGAATTTGAATGAGAATAATCTTTAGGATATTACCGATCTTAGTGAATCTGTATAAATATGAATGTTCTAAATATTCTAATAGTAGAAAATGGAAAAAAAAGATAAAGTCAGTTTCTCTTCTCCTAATAAATTAACAGATAATTTTGTATTAAACAATAAGACATTAGTCAATTCAAGAAATATTCTATTTTCAATTTTATTAAAATGTAAATGGTGTTAAACATCAATAATTGATATCATATTCCTTACAAAAAAAGTAAAAAATTTATTTGAGAAATATTTTCTATTTGGATTGCCTCTATAACATATTTTAATCTTTTTTCATAAATATTGTTCAACTACAGTGTTGTTCCTTTCAACTTCGATGTTATAATTCTTAAAAGTATTGAAAGTCTCTTATGTTTATTAAGTAAACGAAAATATGTGTCTCTAGAACAATTATTTATAAAAATTACAAAAATACTTTTGTGATAAGTCTTCTTAGTGAAACTAAATTTACATAAAAAAAGGTATATTTGAGCTTTATTTTACGTCGTAAAATAGTTTAAGAAAAAAACTTTGTTGTGTGAAAAGTAAAGATTTACTGAACCAAATATGCCTTTAGAGTTTGGTCATGAGAGTTTTACATTAAAATTTCAATAAGGAAATTATTTTAAGGGAGAATACAGTTTATAAAATCTTGGGTGAAATCTTAAAAATAAAAGAATAAAAAGAAATTATTTAGAATTTCTAAATTTTGGAGGCCCTAGTTTTAATAATAATAAGATTAAAAAAAATTATAATAAAGAAAAGAAAAGGCCGAAAGGGGTCACGGGCTAAATAAGCCAATGCCCACCTCCTTCTCTCTCCCAACGGAAGAAATCAAAAAGGGGGAGCGAGAGAGAGAAATAGAAAGAGGAGAGAGAGGGAGAGAACCAAAAGAAAAGGTGGGAAAAAATAGAAAAGATAGAGAGAAAGGAAAAAAAGAAAGAGAAAAGAAAGGAGAGATGGGGACATAAAGAAAAGGAAAATAAGGGAAGAAAGTAAAGAAGCAAAGATAAAGCGAAGAAGAAAAAAAAAAGAGAAAAGAAAAGAAATGAGAGAGAGGGGGGGGGGTGAATAATAGAAAAAGATGGGAAAGAAAGAAAACGAGAAAAGATAGAGATAAAAAGGCAGAAAGGAAGAAAAAGGAGAAAATAAAGGAGAGGGAAAGGAGAGAAAATAAAGCATATATAAAGATGATTAAATTTTCTCTCATAATTAAATATACTATTATTAATAAAATGAATTTAGAAATTCATTATTATATTTAAATATATTTGTTAATTAATTAATTAATAATTATTATCTCATAATTATATATTTTCTTAAGAAAATAGTTTTCTTTGCAATAATTATCTCATAATTATCTTATTTTCAACTTTTGTCACTTCTATCTATACAATGTTTAATAGAGGTGATCTAAGAATTATGGACTTATAATTTTAAGTTTTAATAAATTAGATTATTAATTAAATTCTTTTAATAATAATAAATCTTATTTATTAATAATCACAATATTATTCTACTAAAAATATGAGATTACACTCTTACAATTGTAGAACAAATTATTGAGCAATCTCTAGTAGTCCATTGATATTGTTATTACATGCAATTCAATCCTCCAATAATTGATTCATAATTAGAGTTGGTTAAAATTACCGTTGGTCAAAATTATCATTTTATCCCTTTAATTATCTTTTATTTTTAAGTACCATTAATCCACTAGTGAACGGTCAATTTATAACTTAATTATAAATTTAAGTTCAAAACCATTCAGTTCCAGAATTAACATTTAATGTAACCAATATACAATCTTTTATGAAGAAAGTTTAGACTATTTATCTGTAAATCATGTTCCCAGCCGCTTATCCCAATGAACTTCTAAAACAAAAGTTTTTAGTCTATTTTATAAACAAACTGTAATGACTTAATCAAAAGAACTAATTGACATAAATAGGAATTCATGACTACTTAGGATTCAAATTGATTTGTATATAAATCATCTATTGATATGAATATAACTTTTTATGTCAAACGGTATGTTAATAAAGAATTAATTCATATCGGGTCATGTTCTATATAATCCAATTATATAAAATATCTCTACTAAGATGTGAATGAACATCAATGTGAACCGGATCTAGATCACTTACATTCATAATATTAGTAGACCGTACTAGCAATCACATATTAAAGATTTCATACTTTAATATTGTAGGCAATTTATTTCATCATCTATAATATTAATCATCTTGTACTAATATAAGATTATAGTTAGATAAATAAATTTAGAATTTTCTAATATTAATACACATTATTCAATAATAACATATTCAAATAATTATATATAAAAAATATCACTTTCATTAATTTCATAAAAATATAATTATTACATTTTATTTTCTAATATTAATACACATTTTGGTTAGGGTTAATGCTTTTCTTCGTCTTACTTTCCAATGCTTTGATCTTTTTCTCCAATGCTTTTTCATTCTCACTCTTCAGGGGCAGGTCTTAGTTCTGAACTGACCTGTTGACCATAAGAGTCTGAACATGAACCTGCCCTTCATAATTTGCTATGCCTTAAGAGGGTCTCAAATTGGCCTTTGAGTGAGCTTTATCTCCCTTAGCGGGTTATTCTCCTTCAGTCCCAGCTCTTACACGATCTGACCCAATTATGGATTCCCTCATGCCCTTTCTCTGGCAAAAAATGCATCCCTCGCCTCTACACTAACATGCACAATGGCCACTTCCATCTGCTCATCTAGAGATCTTTCCATCATATGGTTCATTCTCTTAGCCATACTTCCTCCATTTTCTAGATGGCTTGGATTATATCAGCCCTATCACTTTTTGCGATAGGTGCGAGCGGAGGTAGTGTTAGCTCCTATACTAGTCCCTGATGTGGATCATGTGACCCTTCGGCCTAGACGAGGAGGTAGAGCTGGGAGTGAGCAAGACTCGATCGAACCGCACCAACCCACACGTTTTGGTGGTGGGCGGCCGGTTTCCTCCCCCAAAAGAATATATGAATTTTATATACTTTGATGATACAATTATATACAGTTTGATACTTTGATTCGGGGCGTCGACCATCTTAAAGATCTATTTTGTTTTGTATACCTATTTTGATACTTTCATCAGTTCATGATATGTTAAACTAATAATCGAAATTATGATACTCGATGGATTGAAGACCCCATCGACCCGTCGAGTAAAATAGTATCTGAACCGCACACATATTACTATATTATTTATGTTACTATAAAAGAATTTTTTTTGTCATTAAAAATATTAAAAAGGAATTAAAAACCGCACACCGCACCCGTAGTTCACCAGTGCGGTGCAATTGGTGCGGTGTCCAAAATACAAATATGCAGTGCGGTTTCGGGCCCCTGCACAGCAAAATTTTGGTGCGGTGCGGTGCTGAAATCGCACCGTGCACATACATAGGTAGAGCGACATTTCTTTGCCCCAATTCTTCAGTATGTTTGTTATTACAACTTTGCTCTCTTAATTCTATCTTAAGATTAGAGGAATGAGTCACAAGTATCTAGGTTCAACTTGTTGGAACTTTCAATAATAGAGATCTCGTCCTTACGGCCGGCACCATACTATTGATGTAGATCTCGTCCTTACGGTCGTCCCATAATGTATTCCAAGACTTAACATACCTGCACATATCAAATAAGAAGATGGCGGGGTGATAGTCGGCCTACCCCCCTTTGATAATAAAGCGAATTAGGGTTTTGAAGAATTTATGAGAGAGATAATAATATGTCTAAGAATTGTGTACCTCTTTGATGTGTTAATTCTCCATTTTACACCTTTGGTGTGAGGACAACCCTAACATGCCTTCATGTGTTGGGACAAGGTTGGGCCATTTCTGTTGGCATTAGGGAACCCAATAGTTCTCGTCCACTAAGCCCCAGCAAGGAGGTTCACACCTTCAAGAAGCAAAAGCTAAATCTTTCACCCTCATCATCTGACTTTGGAATACTTCTCTCGGACGACGTTCTTGCATAGGTCAGCAAATATTCAGCCCCATCAACTTTGGCTCGTTGATTCGGATGAACCATTCGGCGAATCGAACTTCCTAAGGTAACCTTGACTCTTCTAGTGACCTCGTCTCTAGCTTCAGCTCCGACACACTTGGGTGCTACCTTACCTGCCTGTGTTCCTGTATGGCTGAGGTTGAGGGGAACATTTGCAAGTAAATAAATACTCACTACAACATCTAGAGCCTTTTTATTTGGTCTTTTTTTTTTAATGAAATAAGTGCTTGAAATAGAGTATACACACTTCCAACACAAGTATAGTTTATTTATTTGATGTCTTGGTTTTATGAAATAAACATGCTTGAAATTGTGTGAGTAATGTCTCACTTACAACACAAGTATAATTTGCCTATTTAATGCCTTATTTTCAAAATGAACAAGTTTGAAATTTAGATGTTGTTAATGTAGCATGCTTGGATATCAAAAGCTTTATTTGAAATCAGAAAGTGAAATGTTATGTTATTCCAAAGAAAAAACTATTTTAGAAAGGTGCATATTTTAGAAAGCAAACATGGCATTGTTTGCATGACATGAGCATAATATTACAGTGAAGTTATGTCAAATTAGAATAGACTCCACAAAAAAGTCGTATACCCCATATATATCTTTTATTAGGAAGGACTCCTTAAAGAGATCGTTAATCTCATATATATTTTATAGCAAGGACAGACCTCACATAAAGATCATTTACCCTGCCATTTGGCAATTACAATCATCCGCATGGAAACACCTCAAGGTCCAAGTAGTAAAATGAAAAATATGCCAGTATTTACAGTATTATATTCATAATCATTATCATACAATTTGTTTTAGTTATTGTGTTTACTGTGCATGTGAGTTAGTAACTTCACTTTTTAAGCTTTTGGCTTATTGAAATTTGACTTATGTCGTAGCGAAGCAAAAAGGAAAAGTTATAACTACATTTTATAAGTGAATGAAAGATTGAAACCACCGCGAACTATACATATGAGCCTTATCCGTAAGAAAGTTAGAGAACTGTTGAAGGCCTTTTGAGTGATGTCAATAGTATAAGTAAATAACTTATATAGGACAGTGTTTTAGATCATAATGTTTTAAGTTATACTTATATATGGATATTATTAGGAATGAACAAACTAACCATCATCGACTGTTCCAATTATTAATCAATTGGAAAATTCCGAAACGGTTGGTTAATTTTATCTCAAATCAACCCAAATGATTGTTATATCTAGGGATGATAAACAGTTGAATGGTCAGTTAATAGCTTGAAATGAAATCGTCAATTAACCAACCGGTCCCAAAATTATTAAGGAATTATACAACCAGTACGTAATCGTTAGAGTACTACTGATCTCATAACGGCTAAATATGAGTTAATTATACAACCCAAAATTATGGGTTAAATTTAATGACTAAACTTTTACTTTTTAAAAATTATAATTAAATATGAGTATTTTGAAAATCTATTTTAAAAGAAATCGATTATTATGAACAATGATGTATGAAAGTGTTTTGATTGAAATTTTAATTTCTAGTGCTTCAAATATTAATTTTGTAAGACTCCTCCGCCCTAATCTACTTGAGTTAGGCTCTAAAAAATTAGGCTCTATTTATCTCTAAATTAATTTATCAACACTAGCCATAGTATAATTTTAGATTGACCTCGTCTCAAAATGCTGAATTAACATTTTAATGTCCATTAAAAAATATGCATGTAGATATGAGAATCTTTAAAAAAAATTAATAATAAAAAGAAGGTTAATTGAATAAAAAAAATATTTAGATAAATTTGATACTAGTAATAAATAAAATATACTAGAAAGTTTAGACAAAATTATTATAATCAAACAAGAAATCTATCATAAGGAATTAAAAGATAATGAAATAATTAAGGAAACAAAAAAATATATATGTATATACACGGTAAAAGTTAGAAGCTTTCCTTTCCCTCTATCCATTCTCAAGAATTCTCTCGTCAAAAAATCTGGAAGAGGGTTATTCTCTCCTTTTATAAACTCAATTTCAAAATCAAAAATTGAGAATATTCCTTGTCATATTGCAAAAATTTGTTTTGATACTAGAGTCTTTACATCTTTAAATAAGATGTCCTTAGTTACTTTATAATTGACCATTATTATGAATTTTTGATTGATAAAGAGAGAAATTTGCTTAATAAACTTATCATCGCTTTATGTATGGAGATTCTTCTTCTTAGAGATGCACTTTCTTCTCTCTATTTCTTTTTGCCATGGGCCCAATCTCATTTGCTCACAAAAATTTCCAAGTGCTTTCTTTCATTTGCTTTTCTGCTTTGCCAATTTTGACTGAAGCTTAATATCATTGCATAATTGAATATCTTCTTTCTCTATGGCTTGAGAAAGTTCTCCATAAGTATAATCACCCTAAAGAACTATGCCATTCACCTTAAGCTTTTCAAGAACTCTTTTGGCAAAAAGTTGAGGTAGTCCAAATAAGAAATGTCGCTTCTAATATTCAGCATTGTAGTATAGTCTTTGTAATATTTTGGTAAGGAACACATCCTTATACTATTTATAGTGTGAAAGGTACGGGCACTTTAGTCTCATTAATGCGGTGTGAAGAATTACCGCAAAAACATAGTGTCAACAAATATATGGTGTTTGACTGCATTTGAAAATTCTACTGATGCTTGCATATTGCCTTCCACTTTAATCTCAACTTTTGAAGGAGTAATGATTTTATACCTATATGCTTCGACCAGAGTAGAATCCCTCCATTTTTTTTAGCTGCTTTACAAATCCATAAGTTATGGCTTGGGCAATTGCTCCTTATGAAACTCCTTTCTGATGGAGACGACAAACCTCAACATATATCATCATATATGATGTTTGTTGCCAGTTCTAATATTCGAACATTTTGTCAATATTCCATTCCGAAATGGACTTTCCATGAAAGGCCACTAGGTCAAGTTGCCATTGTTCCTCATAGGTAATGTTTGTCGAAGAGAGGCGATGGTAATAAGCCTTAGCATCAAAATTTGTTGATTCTTCTTCTAAAGTTTAAATTTGGGATTCTTTGAATTCCAATCCTATTAATCTTTTAGACAATTCTTCCACCATATCAGTAGTTACCTTTTTAGAGGACCAATTCATCTCTACTTGAGGTGGAGTTTTAGCAAAGGGTATATATATGTCTTTATCTTTTCCCCCTTTTTCTAGTTCTTAGGGAATAACCTTAGATGCTATTACTGAATTAACAACGGTTTCTACTCTAATGGGATGATCTCCTAGAGTTTGTAAGGAAAAATTAGTGAAATTATTTGGATTATTATCCTTGATAATCCTTTAACTAAATTTGTCTCTTCTCCTTTAAAAGGAGTAGCTATAATAATGTATTTTAATTGATTGCAACTTCTAAATTTAATAGTGGTGGATAGATCACCTTGATTTATCGCTTTGAACCCTTTGTTTTCCAGGTTCTAAACCCTTCACTAATCACCAAATGATAATCTTTTGATTGATCTGGTATCTGAAAGTCAAAAAGAAAATATTATTTTTCTGGATGCTGAGCTATTTCTAGAATAATTTCTTTATTTCTTGCCATGTTAAAACTGGATGTTAGATTCTGAAACGCAAATCCTTTATTAGGTAATCATATATAGAAATCAACTTATTATATGGTTAAATACTTTTAAGTTTTTTTTCAAATGACTTCCCAAATAACTCTACATATTGATTGAACATATTCTTCCAATATTTTTGATCTAGGATAATATTCTCGAACCAGAGCCTACGTACTATATTATTGTTAGCTTCATAGAGAGCTTGAATTCTCTCTACAAGATATAACCCTCTATCTGAATTTTCTAAGACCAAAATGTCTCTTTGGGAAGCATATCCCATATCCGAGAAAGTTGGTGATTTTAGACGTTCAGATGCAGGTGGTGTATCCACCCTATATTGGGGTCTCTATAAAACCCTTTTTCTTAAGCCTTCCACACGATTTGGAGGAGAAGAGGTAAAATGTCATATACTTTTAGTTATATACTTAGAACCTATAGAGTCGAGATCTTTAACTAGTATTCATCTCCCAGTAGAGAACTGTATCTCTCCATTTCCATCTCCTCTTTTTGTAATTTGGCTCAATTCCCTTATCGGGGCAGCTTGAGGAGGTAGTACCTATTCTGCTATCTACTTTTCAAGGAACTTAATGTGATTCCACTTCACAATTGGTGGGACCATGATATTAGTCTTCTCCAAATTTGTTAAGAAGAGAGTAGTTTCTCCCTTCTTTTTGTTGGTAGACAAAGGTTACCCTTTTAGAATTAAGGTACTCAGCGCCTTCTAACATATCCTATAAATAAGAGCTATATATTCAAACATATACTCTACGTCAAAACCAATCATATGAACGTAAAGATAAAGAGCCTTCATAATATGCGGATCGGTTAATGATAATGATAAATTGGTGAAACATTTAAAGTATATAGGGCCCTCACAAATTGATGATTTTACTACTCCTAATAGGGAGTGTGAATACTTCCTGTGGCATTTATCCCTAAGTGTCGTTAGAGTTGCAACTTCTAATCCTAACTGTGTCATCAGTTTTAGGGCTACTTGAATCTTACCCAGATGGATAAATTTATATTCATCTTGTTTATGTTCTTCAATTAAATTTTGCTATAGAAGGTGAAAAGATTATTGTGCTGATATAATAGGGATTGTATCTTCAATCATTTTAATTACAAAACAAATTTTTCTTTAAATACTAGCAATTTTATAGGTTGAAAGCCTTTGAGATATCATGTATATATAAGTTGGACAAATCCAACTCTCTTTCTTGAATCTTTTATCTATTCATTAATACTTCTGAGTTCTTGTTCTTGGAACTAGAAGTAGGAGTAGTGGCTGAAACTCCTTTAATAGAAGGAATTTTGTATAAAGAGGTAGAAATTGAATAAGATTGATCATATGATGATCATGATCTTCTAGTGTAGAACTTTCTAAATAAGCTTTCCATTATATTGAAATGAGTCAATGATTTACTGATCTTCACACCTAATCTCGGCTTTTGATCAAATGTGACTTGTGGGATTCTAAGAACCTTCCCATAATATCACGGCTTTATTTAATACTATCTAACAATACTTACTCAAATTGCTCTAATACTTACGATTCAAGGAGAGAATAAAAGAGAGTAATAGAGATTATATATGTACATATATATATATATATATAATTTTTTTAAAGACTGAGTTTTATTTACATCTTAAACCTCATGATATCTTGAGTTGGCTCTGGTTTCACCATCCTAGCACTATGATAACTCTTTTTTAATGAAAAGAGCTATTTTTGGACAAAATTAATTTTTCTATTTAATACTCAGATTTGATTATGGATTTGCCTAATAAATCACTACTAACTAAATTCATATTCATGTCAAGGACATACAATACATTAGTTAGTGTGATCTTTCTTCTATAAGCGAAATAATCTCAATCATACTATTGCTAAGTATCTTGGAACGACATTTGTTTTCATTTGAATTTCTTGCCCACTCCTGACTTCTTATGATATTGTTGATGCCAAAATTATCATTTTGACACATGGAAGATGACAAGGAAAAAATTTGAAAATAAATTGATTAAATCAGCAAAAAAAGATTGGCCAATTATTACAAAATCTGAAAAAGGAAAAATAAATAGTAATTATTGTTTATCAATCAAATGTACGATCAATCGAGATAATTCAAAAACAAAAAAGGGGGGAACAACATCAATTCATTAAAATTTGGCCGATGGACCATATAGCAACATAGTATGCAACATCACTACGTGATTGTGTCATGTTGGATCCAAGGTGCTCAAGATGCCTATTGTTATCACCAATTTGTCTTGATTTTCTTGCATGATAGGCTACTCCTTGGCCATGGTTGTCACTGTCTTGTTAGTTTGTTTGATCAAACCATAATGAGTGACCTTGCAATCGCATAGTCCTAGTCAGACATCAAATTGCCTGGTATGCAAGTTAGCAAGGAGAGTCTCTAGATCGGCCACGTGGCTCGTTAATAATTTAAATTCATTGTGAAGCTTATGGTAATGTTCTTGACTAGAACAGATCTGAGATCTCTTCGGGTCTAATTCTTTTAGTTCCAAATCGTAGTTCGCGAGATAGTCTGACACCTTTATCCTAGCTTCAAATTGTTCTCGATAGAGAGAAGTTAGTTTACTCATCCCATCTAATATCCTCTTTAGTCTAACTCGCACCTAATTAGTCAGTTGGTTGAAACAGATCACAATGTTTAGCTCGACTAAAATGTCTTCGAGAGTAAGGTCTTCTTGCACAACACATATGCCATCAAGCAAGAAGAACTATAACTTTATGGAGAAAGGATGGGAAAAGATAAGAATGGGGATTATATCCTATGATATTTAGGCAAGATGAAGTCGTTAGATTAGCAAGCAGTTTAGAATGAGGTCAAAACTTAATCCACGAATAACTCCATTATTTTGGTTCACATAGAAGAAAAAAGAGGAAACACTGATGGAGGCTTAGATGGGAGAATTCAGAACTTCTGACAATGGATTATTTAACTATTGGATAACTTGAGTGCTAGTTTATGATGGGTCACTCTCATAAATTTAAGAATAGTCAACCGTTTTTGTTTAAGATGGCTGAGATGATGAATGGTGGACTTATTTTATAAAGGAGATTGGAGATCACCTTATCATTTATTCCTCATATTTCAAAATAATACTCAATAATAGGGATAAAGGAGGGCATTTATTAATGCCAGAATTATTATAATGACATGTGGAACGTAGTCTTTAGGAATTTAAAAAATGATTAAGATACTAATCGTCCAAAACAACTCAACTATCCAAGAGTAAGTGATTGTGTTCACTTTCGGTCAAGGAAATAAAGTAAGGTCGACCAAGAGTTGGTTGCCCACCTTTGGATGACAGACAAGTTGGTCATTTTATAGAATATTCTTAGACGATTGATTATTACTAATAGATGGGCCTCAAATTAAGGAAGAAATTACATGAAAATAGGAAAGTGGCTTATTTGAAGCTGCAATTTCGGTTAAAGTTAGAGGGAATTCGGCTAGCTTGAGAAAGCTTTAAAATGAGGAGTTAGTTCCTTAAAAGTAAGATACTGTGATTGAGTGAAAACAAATGAACTTGATCACCATTCATACCACATTCGTCAAACAGGAGAGCAATTTGACCAACTACTAGAAGAAAAATGGATCCCACTAGCTGATTTTCATCAATGAAGTAAAGAGAATTCCTTGCCAACCAAGTAACGAAAATAGGAAAGGTGAATGTAATATTAATTCCTCTATAAATATTTGTAATATCTTATATCAATATTTAATACAATTTATTAATAAAAAATATTAGAAAAATATTAATGATTAAAAAAAAAGCTGAAAAAGTGGGTCATGTTAAATTTTACCCCTCATGATTTCTTCTCCTAGATCCTTTTGTCCCATGAAATTATATGATTTTACAATTCTGCCCTCCTAGTTTATAATTAGAAAGTCAAAGGACCATTGTAACTTCATTTGGGGAATAAGAGTGCCTAACCCTTGTAGTACAATAATCTTTTGTTTCTTCAAGGCATTTGTTTTCATTTGTAACTTAATCCTTCATGGTACCATGAATGTATAATAGCCATTCCAAATGCGGTTTACGCACACAGAATCCCTTTTGTGTTGAAAACTTGTCAACCTTCGGTTTCTAAAATTAATATAAAATAACGGAACAGTAGATATTGTATATTATATGTTCAAATTTAAATAATTGTAAGTTTCAATTTATGGGCTTTTCGAATTTGAAAGGGGTCCATGGGCTGCGTGTGAGTCAAAACAAGTCCATCGCTAGTAAAAGCTCTATTACTTGCCGAGAAAAGGCCCAATTCTAGTGGGCTCAACGTTTTGTTTTGCATTGATAAAATAGGGCCATAGCCCCATCTAAAGAAAATATAATTGGAAGGAAGACTAATAAATATATGTACTTATAATGTGCTGTGCTAAAAAATACAATATATATATATATAGTTTACATTCTAAATTTTTAAAGGTAGTATCTAAATTTTTAAGGAAAAAAATTGAAAGCATAATTTACATTCAAATCAACTTTTTTTTTCTTTCAAAAATTGATTTCAGATTAAATATTTTTTTCTTATTTTAAATTTTATATTCTTAAACACATTTTATTATTTTAAATAAAATATTTATTTCTACATTCATTTACCACCACTTTCTTTTTCTTTTTTCTTCGGGCTAAAGGAAAATATTTCATCAAAAAATGAAAAAAAAAATACAAGATTAGTAGAAAAATAACGAACAAAAGATCTCAAAACAAATAAAAAAATGAATGCTGTATACATCCATCCCTTTTTTATTTATTTTTAGATTTTTAGTATACATTCATCTATTAGGATCATATCTCTTAAAATTTGAAATTTGCTCGAGAACATATCATCAAATGTTTTAACATTGAAGAGTAAACTCCTAAACAAATTCTAATTCAAATACCCTTCCTTTATGAACAAAACCTATAAACACTAAAACAAATACAAAAAAAAAAAATAAAAAAAATTACAGCAATATTGCAAATACAAATACCATGAGTGTTTGATTCTTCTTCTTCATATTATTATAGAGCTCACCATTAGTATGCTCAAGGCTTAGAGAATGAAATTTCGCTAGACTAAATTAAATAAAGAACACAATAAAGTCATTATTAAATACCTAAATTTCAGAAAAAAAATCAATAAAGAAATTCAAAAAGAAAAAGATAATCACAAAATAGATGAGAAAAAGAGTCTAGGTCCTTACTTTAGAACAAAAGCTCTCAAGCAAGTGATGGTATATTAAGAACCAAAAATAAAGAGAAGAGGGAGAAAAAATACGAGCAGTTGCTTATATTTATCATTATCTCTATAAACCTTACTGTAAAAAAAAACACTCTATTACCGAAAAAAATCTAAAATTCTAAATATGATCAATTAAAATTTTAATATTTATTTTTAAATCATTAAATTTTAATTTTACATTTTCAATAATATTTTAATTATTATTTATTATTCCACTCCCAACATAACCTCCTCCACACTTTTTTTCTCCCCTGCTATAACCACCCTTCACTATTGGTGGAGAAAGCTGGCGGTAGTGAAAAGTGAGAAAATGAAATTTTTTATTCCAACGATAAAGGGAACAATGAAATTTTTTATTCCAACGATAAAGGGAACGACGTCAACGACGAAGAAAGGTGGAGGGGGCTACATTGAAGTTGAACAATAAAAATAATAAGAATATAATTAAAAATGGAAAAATAAAAGTCAATAATGTAAAATAAATAATAATTTTTTAGTTAATCAACTTAAAATTTTAGATTATTTTCTATGCCCGTAAGAGCCAGTGCTAAACGGATTGAGATTAAAAAAATTCATTTAAAATATTTGAAGGATTAAAAACAAAAGTAAAAAAATTAACTTTTCGTTAATTTTTATTAAAAATAGTAAAATTGAATATAAGTCCTAATTTTTTGCTAATTTTTTTTAAAAAGTAATAAACTTGAATAAGTCCTAAATTATTTTTTTTAATACTAATTATATTTTCTTTTTTCATTTTACCGAGTTGTATTTTTTGCACATTATTTGAATTTAATTAGGTTAAAGGTTAAAAAAAAACTATGTATTCTGTTGGAGGGTTTAAAAACCACATATATTTTGTTAAGAGGGGCTAACCCCCTCCCCCCCTTCCCAAATTCCTAATATGTGCAAAAAATTCTTGATCATCAACTTTTTTCGTAAGCCATTAATAAAATGTTGACGTGGCATGCTGAATGCTATCATTTGGAAAAAAAAATTTAAAAAATTGTATTTTTGCTTTGAGATCTAATCTTTAATTATTTTATCTTTTTATCCCTAACTTAATTATATTCTTTCATTTTTTTATTTTTCATAATTTCACCAGCCACCGCCGGCTACCACCTCCAAAGATAGCCTCTACGTACACAATCACCACCAATTTCCGCTGAAGGCAACAAACACTGACCACCCTCTCTCTCCCTCTAAATCTCACCCTTTACGACATCGTCGATTTGGGTCAAACACAAATCACGCGGATCTAGGCGAGCTCAAATCAGCATGATATGAGGTTTAAACCCAAATTGTCGGCATTGTAGGTGGGGGATGCAACAAAGGGGAAAGAGAGGGTTGCCAGTGGTAGTTGTACGGAGAGGTGACTATCTTCGACAGCGTGACTAATTTGCCACCGATGGTCGGTGAAATCATCAAGAATTAAAATGAAAGAAAATATATGAATAAGGGACAAAAGATAAACTAATAAAAGTTTAGAACTCAAATAAGAATAATAACTTTTTAAAAATAACTTTTTTTTATGATGCTGATGTGGCATACTGCTATGATAGTCCTATGTTAATAAAAATAGAAAACAAAAAATTTAATGATACGGAGTTTTTAACCTTTCTTCCAAATTGCAAGAGGTTTTTTCCTTTATTTTAAAGGGCAAATGATACATAACCCCCTTAAACTACTAGTATGTTAGACCCAACCCCCTTAAACTATCATCCTTTATAAGTAACCACTTAAAACTATTCTCAAGTTAGAATATACCTCCCTCAAACTTTTTATTTACCCTGAGTTTATCCTTTTTTTATATTTATGACCTTAACGAAAATTATATTTTCTTCCCCTTAATTTTTTATTTTATATTTTTACCCCATTGAGCTCTATCAATAGAGGTTTGAGCTTCATGATTAGAGCTCGAGCTTACCCATTTGTTTGGGTTTTTTTTTTTTTTTTGGGTTCGTGCATGAGTTTTAGGCCGTTGATATTGATTTTCACGAGGTTTCGGAATAATTAATTCTCAGTCGTTCAACTTAAATTAGAGCACCTAAAAAGATACAAGGAACTTCCACCTAGACTTCCACCTCACTTCTCTAATGTTTCCAAACAACATGAAAGCAAGTCTCTTTCTCTCTAGTTTTTACTAACTTTCTATACACGGACACCTATTGAAGGAATTTTGGGAGGAAAATTTTCCCATTTTTTTCCCTTTATTTGTTTTTTAATTTTAATATTATTGATGTGGATTTTCGTCTGAGTAGAAAGATCCACCACCACTAGTGTGCTCCAAGTTTGTGAAAACCAAAGCAAAGAATGACACGCTGGAGTGACGATCGACATATCCCCCTCCGATGATTAAGTCAGTAGGGTTTTAAGAGAGAATCTTTAAGAGACAATAATTAGGGTAAAAGTCTTATACCTTGTAAGGTTGGTTTCTGGTCCTTTTTATACCTTTGCCAATAGTACAAAAACCCTAACAGGCCTAAATATGGGCCAAACCCTCATTGATTGGCCCACGTGTCCCAAGGGATCCATCATCCTATTTGGAAGTTGTACTTAGGTGCTCCACATCACACTTATCCTAGTAGACCCTATACACACACACTCGGCCTCAGATGTCTTCGAGCAACAAGAGTAAATCTATTCGCCTGGGTCTAATGATAATGGTATTTCCGTCAGGTCAGCCTCATCTTCTAAATCCACATATGGATAGTCAGCTTCATCCCATCGGGGTTAGGTGCCTCAGGCATTCACTATTAGCTGACATCGTTGTTTGGATGATCCCAACAGTTAGCCCTTTGTCAGGTGGCTTGAGGACGTGAATAACATATGGCATTGTTAGAGCTAATCCCTTATCCTTTGGGTAGAGCGACATGAAGCGCGGGCTCAGCCTTCTTGAGGGGTGATGTTCCCTCGGATGTGTGCAGGGCTGATGTTCCTCTCTAATAGATAGGGGACTATATAACTCGCTTCTGGCATGCATGACGATGGTTTACCTTCTACAACATAATTGCTTCGAAAATGGAAGAGCAGCATTTACTTCTACAATTCACGCCCGATGTCATTTCAACTGTCAGTCCGTTCATTTAACACCATGTAGCGCCTTGGGGTTGGGTGACTCCTGGTATTTAATTTTCTTCTCTCTCATTTCTTACAATTCCCAATCACTCGAAATCATCTCTCTCTCTCTCTCTCTCTCTCCTACATTCTTGCTTTGGCGAGACCTTCACTCTAGTGACCTACTCCAACTCTACTTTTCATTCGGGTGAAGTTCTACCGCATCTCTCATCTTCTCTATGCTTGCTAACATGTCGGAAAAGACAAGTTCCCTGACTCTCTTTTGTTATCTCTAATCATCGATTTTTATGGGTTTTAAAACTTTTCTAAATTTAATGTTTGAACGGTTCCTTCCCTTTTTTTGTTATCTAGAATTTTTGTGTGAACCAAGTAGCTAAGTGTTTTCCGCCCTTATGGCACTCATTTCTTCCTGAATCTAGGCTGTAGCCATCCCCTAAGGTTTTAGGTCCTTTCTGGTTAACCCCTCATACTTGTACAAAGGATTGGAGTATATTGGACCTATGGTTTTGTGTTGACCTTGTCTTGACCCTTAATCCATTTCTATTTTTATTTGGGTCATCTTCAGACTTACCACCTCCTTATCTCATCCTTTTCCTTTTCATATCCTCAGCCTCAACTTTCCTTATCCCTTTTATTCATTTTTTAGGTTGACCATTCTCTTATTCATCAGATTTGAAGGCTTCATCTAGTTCTTTCTAATTCGCATGGTTAAGTACTCAGCCTCATCTCCTATCCACTATGAGGCACTCAATTTTGTGATCATGAAAGATAAGACATGAGATGTGTTGATGGATTACGACCTATCAATGATTGCTGGTCTGAGAGTCCTTGATGCTGACAAGCATATCCAACAGATTTGGGTCCCTCCATCAATGGATATTATGATATATCTATTGATGTTCAAAATATACGGCAGGGCTCCCCTTCATACCTTCCTCAAAGAACTATTATATGTTAGGGTGCTTCCCTCGAGTCAGCTAATGTCGAACGCCTAATAAATAATCTTTAGGCTCTTCATTCTCTACTTCGAAGCCACCTGACGTCATCCGCAAGTGGTGTTTTTTCTTTATGTCCCTAGGCTCAGCCGTTTTCCTTAAAGGTTCTATAACACAACAATCCTCAAGGAAAGTTTGCTACACGCCTTCTAAAGTTTATTAAATTCTGAAGAAGAAGTGGTCTATTCTAACGGGAGAGTGGTAATGTCCCCTCGGGATATATAGGATCCCCAAAACCTTCTCCCCCGCCTATAACTCTAATCAGCCTTTTTCACTATCTAATGAAGATGAGGCTATCCAAAGGGAGTATTCTAGATAAGCTAGCTGTGGATAGGTATTGAGAGGTTTTCCTGACAAGGACATGCCTTGGGCCCTGTGGCCTCATAAATGAAATTCTCTCTCTGGAGGTTCCCCCTCTGGAGGTTCACCCTTTTAGAATTATCATGGAGTCTGATTCTGCTCGTAGAGACCTTACTCTCATTGTCACATTCCTTCCGTAGTATAATATATTTATTTATTTTTACTTTTCTTTTCTTTGTGTAGAGCCTTCACGTACTGAGCTGGACACCATCATCAGAGGTCAACTTGAGGCTGAGTTGGAGTTACAAAAGAAGAAGAAAAAGAGTGTTCCCAAGAAAAGGCCCACCCAATCCAAGGCCACAACTGATGGTATAAAGAGGCACATGGTCGACTCATCCTCAATCTCAAACCCTCCTCCTCCAATCGCAGGTGTGATCATCTTGAGGGATACTCCCTCCCGCTTTATCTCTCCTATTTAAGGGATGAGGTTACAAATCTGAGTCCTTATATTCCGCAAGCTCAGGAAGCGGCAATGGCCAAGTTCTTGGAGTTCAAGGACTTCAAGACCAAGTTGGAGAGGGTTACGAGCATTGGGTTCGTAGCCACTACAGAAATGACAAATATGGTGCATCCTGGTTTTGATATGGACAAGGTTCTACTGCCTGTGCTAAGCTCTTCTAAGGCTGAGGATGAGGATGGGTAGAAGGAAGATGATGATGAGGTTGAGACTGTTGTCTTAGATGCTAACTAGGACCCCCTTCAACTTCCGCTGCTGATGCGCTAGAGTCTTCAACCACCATTGTTAATGCTAACCTCCCTCATGCTGCTGATGATGCAACCCCCAATGTCGGTCAGTCTTGTCAAAACAACCCATAGATTTCTATATATATTTTGTTTTTGATCAATTAACTTAACTTATTTTATTTAGGTCGAAGTGGCGATGCAACACTTCTATTTTTTTTTCTTTTTTTCTTATAACTCTACCTTATCGTGAATTCGGTCATTTGTATAGAGGGTTTTAATGGAAGTTGTCTTTATTCATGAGTATCATACCTTTCATTAATGGTTTTTATCCTCCTCTTAAGAAGTTGAGTCTCTTATTAAGGGTTAGGGCTTTATGTTCTTGAGAAGTAAGATTTAGCGCTCATTTTTTGGTTAGCATGAGATTTTCTATGCACCAAATAAGTACCCAAGCAAGTTGAGCCTATGATGGGTACTCAGTATCAGATTTTATGGGCACCAAATAAGCACCTATACATTAGATGGTTGAGCCGCTGATGGGTGCTCATCATCATATTGATCTCTCTCTAGAAGAAACTTTATTTTATTTATGGCGTAGTAATTTTCCTTATTCAAAATTTGCTCCAAAAAGCTTATGCTACATAAATTAATAAAAATGCATAAAGTAAAGCAATGAACTTGTTAAGGATTACTTGTACTCAACTTCTTTTTTGTGGTAGAACTTCAGGTGCTCCGTGTCCCATGGATGAGCAAGCTCTTTGCCCAATCTGTTCCTTAGATCCTGACCTATCTGATTACTTCATAGGGATCCTCTTAATTTCCTCCAAATGGGCCCTTCTGCTTGGTGAGTATTACTTTCCCGAGAACCAAGTCCCCCACTCTTATGGACCATGGAATGATCCCCCTTATCATAATACCTCTTAATCCTCTTCTTTAGTGCTTCCTCTCAAATTTTCACTTCTCCCTAGGTCTCGTGGAAAGAGTCAAGTGCCTCTGCTAGAAATTGAGAGTTGTGCTCCTTAGTACATAACAACCTCATGCAAGTAGGGAGACTGACCTTTGTGGGCTTTATGGCTCCAGACCCATAGGGGATGCTAAATGGGGTTTCTCTCATTACTAATTGAGGACTAGTCCTGATTGCCCAAAGCACAAGGGGCAACTCTTCCTCCCAAGCACCTTTGCACCCTTCCAGCTTCTTCTTCAACAACCTCTTTATCACTTTATTAGCGGCCTCTACCTGGCCATTTGCTTGAAGATTAGATGGGGAAGAGGTTGGGTGTTTGATTTGAAACTCTAAGCAGAGCTCTCTAAACTCTTTATTCTCAAATTGACCCCCGTTATCTGTGATCAGTCTCTAAGATGCCAAACCTCTAAACTTCTAGATGAACTTTGTACTTGTGGCCTCAGTGATCTTGGTCAACAGCTTGGCCTCCATCCATTTATTGAAGTAGTCAATCTCCACAATGACATACTTCTTCTGGTTGGGCGATTAGGTCAGGGCTTCTATAATGTTGATCCCCTACTTTGTAAATGGTGATGGGCTGGTGATCGACATTGAAGGTACTAAAAGTCTCCTCGAGAGTGGACCTGAAATTCTTGGCATGTTCGGGTATGGCACTCAGCATCCTTCCTCGGCATCAGGCATCAGTATCCCTAACACAAAAGCCTCTAAGGAGTTGCCTACCTTTTTTAATGGCCTCTAAACACAACTCCATGCATTTCATGCCACAATAACTCAACCTCATCCTTAGCTACATACCTCATTAGTGGCCATGCAAAACTCCTTCGATATAGCACATCTCCAATCAAAAGACACACTTGACTGATTATGTTTGAACCTTTCTTGCTTCCCCTTTATCAGAAGGTAACTCTGCCTTAGTGAGGCACCTCTTGAAAGCTACAATCCATCCTCTTTCCTCTACGATTATCATCACGTTGGCTAACTCAGAGATGCTTGGGACATCTAGAAACCTTCTAAGGGATCCCATTGGCATTGACGTCTGATACAAGGTAGCCAATTGAGTGAAAGTGTTAGCCTTAACATTATCCCTCCTAGGGGTGTGCAATATATAGAATTGGTTGAATCTTCCTAGTAGAACTTTGGCTTCTTTTTAGTAAGCCTTCATCCTAGTGGATTTAGCCACACATTCTCCCTTCACATGTGATACCACTACTTGAGAGTCACTCATTATAATTACCTTCTTTGTTCCCACTTCTCTTGATAATCTCAGCTTGACTACTAATGCTTCGTATTCTACTTGATTTTTAGAGGCTTTGTGGTTGAATATGAGGGCATACTCGATCCTCATCCCCTCAGATGATTCTAGAATAAGACTTGCCCCATATCCTTCTTTATTGGAAGCCCCATCTACACTGAATGTCCAGTATGGTAGTGTCATCTCGGTGGAGGCCGAGGTCTTCCCCTTCACTAGTTTCTCTAGAGGAGTTAGTCTCTCTCCTACAAATTTTGAGATGAAGTTTGCCATCACTTTAACCTTTAATGGATGTCATCGACTTGTAAGTAATGTCGAATTCCCCTAGTTATACTGACCATTTGAGTAGCCTCCTTGACATGTCTGGGTTTTACAGGATCTGTCTAAGCGGAGCTCTGTGAGCACCATAAGGGGATGAGCCTGAAAGTATTGGCACAACTTATGTACTACCACTACTAAGGTGAATGTGGCCTTGTCAGCATGAAGATACTGTCTTGCAGGTCCATCAACACCTTGCTAGTGTAGTATACGAGAATCTACTTCCATTACTCTTCTTTTAATAGGATTTAGCTGACGGACACAGTGCTGATTACTAGATATAACTTCATTTCCTCCCTTACTTTTGATTTGCTCAGCTGAGGAACTGAGGAGAGGAACTTCTTAAGTTCTATAAAGGCATTATCACACTCCTCAGTCCATCTTTTTTTGTTAGAGCCCTTCAAGGATTGAAAGAATTAGAGGCATTTGTCCGTCGCATGGCATAAACCGATTTAGGGATCCACTCTTCTTGACAACGCTTAAATCTCCCTCTTCGTTTGAGATGCCCTCATATTTACTATAGCTTAGACCTTCTCGAAGTTTGCCTCAATCCCATGATAATGAACGATATAGCCCATAAACTTCCTAGACCCAGCCCCGATTGTACATTTCTCTAGGTTCAGCTTCATCCCATACTTCCTCATTACTGAGAAGATTTCTCTTCATTTTTCGTGATGATCCCCCTTCCTTACACTCTTCACCAGAATGTCATCGACATACACTTATATTGCCTTTCCCAACTGATCTTGAAACATGTCATTGACTAGCCTTTGGAATGAGGCCTCAGCATTCTTCAACCCAAATGGCATGACTTTGTAACAATAATTGCCATTGTTAGTGATTAAGGTGGGCCCAAAATTCTTCAACCCAAATAGCTTTTCTCCCACGGTCATGGGTAGGTAATTACTCCTTTAAGATACCTTACACTCCCTAAGAACACCGCAAGGGGGGTGTTGATGGGCTTCAGTTTTATGTTCCCTATCTTCATCCTCTCAAAGGTATATAGGGAGATGATGTCAGTTGCTCTCCTCGTGTTTGCTAACACTCGGTGGATAAGGTTGGAGGAGACATTAGCTAAGATGACGAGCGCTTTATTGTGAGGATAGATAACCCCTTCTCATCAGCTTTATTGAACGTGATATTTAGGTCATCTGTGGGTAGATATGAGGTTTTAGAGAGAAGACCTTAGCTTATTTTAGAGATCTCAGCCACCCTTTCCTCTTCCAACCCGTATCTTTCCCTTTTAATCCGCTCATGATGACATAGATCTCTCAGGTCACTTCTTGATGTTCGGCTACAGCCCTAGTTTGCTCACCCCTAAGAATCACCTTATCGTTTCCCTTTTTTCCTCTATTTCCTCTCAAGGCACCTCGGCCTCGGTCTACATACTCGCCCAAGTATGCCTCTTAGATAAGCCTTTCTATCTCTATCTTCATCTGATTGCACTAGTCAGTTTGATGACTATGATCATGATGATACTTGCAGTAGAACCTCTTATCTCTCTAAGTTGGGGCACTCTTCAAGGGCTCAGCTACTTTGAATAGGTTCTAGTCTTTGTAACGGATGTATATCACCTCAATGCTATAGATAAAGAGGGGTAAAGGTTTCTTTTGGTGGTGGCTTGTTGACCATCTTATCAAGGCTCATCCTTTTCTTCTCTCTCTTTCTCTGATCATTCCTCTTGTGGTCATGGCCTAACCCCCTACGCTAAGCTCGCACTAATTGAGACATCACTTGTTTTTCCACGGTTTCAGCAATTACTCTCATTCTCTTAGCCTCGACTTAGTGAAAGATTTAAAGTGCAATTTACCCGATTGGCTGATGAGCTCTCTATCATTGGTCCCCCCCCCCCCCTAAAGAAACCATGCAAAACTTATACATCGCCAGATGCTTTTGTCTTGTTAGATGCAGCATGGAAACAATCCATATACTTAAACAGAGGTTCTCGAAGGTACTGCTTAATTATGCTGAGATTGATCACAAGCATCCTTAGAGTCTTTAATCCCATGAAGTTGACCAAGAACTGGATACTCAAGTCATGAAAAGAGTATTTTCTCGAGGGTCTATGATCGATACCATTCCATGGCAGCTTCCTTTAATGTGACATGAAAGGCTTGACACATCAGTTAATCCTCTAATTTGTTCAATCTCATCATAGTTTTTTAGGCCTCAATATGGTTACAGGGATCATGAATTATATCGTACTGCTCTATAGGGGGGCTGGAACTTGGGTGGCAGAGCGGCACCAAGGACTCACTGAGTAAACGAGCCCTTAACTTCTTAAGCGTGGAATCAACCTCTTTTTTTATATGAGCACCCCTATCTCACGGAGCCTCTTGTCCACATACTTGTCCCTTTCAAATTCTTGAGTCTCACTCTTAGCCCTTTCAACCCTCAACTCAACCCCAATGTCCTAAAAATACGCTACCACTTCTACCATAAGGTTGGCATTGGTATAACCCTTATCATCTAGTGGTTGTTTGCCCTTCATCTGGCTAGGATTGTCTCGCTGTTATGTCGGAGGATCCTTGTCTCTTGTTGCTCCCAATAGCTATAGGTCCTCCCTCATCTCTACTCTGATACGGGCAAGTGCCTCTGTTAGCCTATCATCCACCATGTGATCCATAGTCCGGGTATGTCTATCCATATTTCTCTTTATCCTCTCAAAAAGTTGAACTAGATTTGTTCCTTCAATTTTCATAACAAATTGTTTTGAGAAAAATGTGTCGCCCTTTCGAAGAGCGGAGTGGGCCCTAGTGTAGGGCCTCATCCCTAAAGGTAATGGTGGATTTGTAGCCCCTCGTCCTTATCCTCGGTAGCCACATTCTCTCATCATTATTCCATCTGTCCGATCAACCTTGCTGCTTTGCAACCCAACCAATCCAACCTATTGAAGCTTCGATAATAGAGATCAAAGCATCCCAACAGTCGGTGTCAAACTATTGTTGCAACCCAACCAATCAATCCAACCTATCAAAGTGTTAGGAATATCATACCTACAGATGATGTGCTTCCAAATTAACTTAGTAGTTGCCGCCTCGGTTATCTAGGTGAAGGGTTCTACTTCTACACACATAGTAAAATAATCAATGGCCACTATAACATATCTATTCTATTAGTTGATTGAGTCAAAGGACCTATTAAATCAATACCCCATTTAGCATAAGGGCATAGACTTATAATAGAAGTCAATTGGATCCATGGCTTCCTTATAATGTTAACATGGACCTGACATTCGCTACATCACCTACTATGATTCACCTGGTATTTTGTGTCCTTATCCTCTTTACCTCATTCTTGGCCTCAAAGAGCTCACCACTAATAAAATACTTCTTGATATATCCTATCCAACATTCACCTTCCAACCACATAACATTATTATCTTCAGCTATGCTTGGAGTTTCTAAGTGTTGCCTTCAGGCCTTCTTAGGTAATGTTGTCTTTGGCAAGGTAGCCAATTTTGTAAGAGCATCAACCTTAGAGTGTTTTCCACCTTAGGAATATGCCTGATTTAAAACTGCTCAAACCTTCTCAGGATCATTCTAGCCGCTTTTTGGTAGACCTTTATCTTTTCTAACATAGTTTTAAGTAGAAGCAATTGAAGCAATTGAAAAGATTCATCAAATGATGAAAACAAAACAAAGTCGCAGACAAGTTATGTAGATCGGAGAAGACGACCACTTGAGTTTTAAGTAGGTGATCTAGTATTTCTACAACTAACCCCAAGGAAAGGTGTAATGCAATTGGAGAAGAAAGGAAAGTTAAGTCTTCGTTATATTGGATCTTTCAAGATCCTTGAGAGGATAGGTAAAGTGGCGTACCGGTTAGCACTATCGCCAAATTTATTAGAAGTGCATGATGTATTTCATGTTTCGATGCTGAGAAAATATGTCTCAGATCCTTCCCATATATTGCAGAATGAACCAGTAGAAGTAAGAAATGATTTGTCATATAAAGAAAATGATGCAAATAAAGATATGAGAGAAAAAGTGTTGAGTGTTAAAATTTTGTGGAAAAGTCAAGAAACAGAGGAAGCAACCTGAGAAAAGAAGAAGATATGTGAGCTAAGTTCCTAGAGTTTTGTACTTAATGCCTTAAAAAATGTGAAATACTCGATGGGTCGATGGGTCGACATCTCGACGGGTTGTAGTACTCGACACCTTCAAATATGCAAAATACTCGTCGACGTTCTCGATGGGTCAATGGCTTGATAGGTCGATGCACTCAACGCCTCCGGTTTGTGAAGTCCTTGCTGGGTCGAGAGGTCGACGGTTCAACTCCTACTATAACAGGAATAAAGTTTTTTGACACCTTAAGTTAAATTATGTGTTTTAAGTAGAATTAAGAATCAAGTTCGTCCTAAGATAAACATATGTTTGGATAGGTTAGGAGCTAGCCTATACCTACAAGATTTACAGTTAGCTCTTACCAATATAGGACATACAATTGCTAAGTAAAATCTCACCTGTGACACAAGTATTTTCACTATTTATTCAGTTTGAGATTGATGATATTGATATGAATACAACATAGCATGCTGAACACTGAGTTGATTGCGTGGTGTTATGTTTATGTAAAGCATCTTGGAATTGAGTTTATATTATTTGAATATATAAATTTTCCAAAAAATATTGAATGCACCATCATTTTTTACGCAAAAACAACAAAGAGAAAATGTTATGCTTTTAAATTGATTAGTGTGATGCTTAAAAGGACATAAGCATAATATTATAGTGAGGCGCTGCCTAATCAGGGCGAATTGAGCGGAGTCGCTGAGCTTAGAGATTTTATTTGATCAGGTTTGATTGAGAGAGGTCGCTAATCCAAGATGTGATCTGATCAGGGCGGACTGAGCGAAGTCACTAATCTTAGATTATTTTGGTCACAAAGAACCATAAATCACAGTAGTGCCGGCAACAACATCCTCAAGGCCTATAGTAGTAGAAAGAGAATCTCATTTGCATAGAAAACTTTATAAGAATTTATAAAACTATTCAATCGAGTTTTTAAAATGTATTTGAGTATGTTTTGTGCATGTGAGATAAAATCTTTACTTATTGAGCTTTTTAGCTCATAGTAGTTACTTGTGTTCGTAGATATGCAGAAAAAAGGAAAGTCAGTAAGTTCATGACTGGGTGAATAAAGTATGATCTACCTGGTGTAAAGTACATATGGGCCCAACTGTGGGGAGACAAAAATGTTTAAAATATAATTTTGGAAAATGCTCATTTTTACGCATTTTGAGAAGTTTATGAAAGTAGTATTTTGTATTATTAACAAAGTTATAATTAATAGCATATATAATATATATATATATATAGAAATTATACATACAACGTATTGTATTTTCTTTTAATATCGTTGCCAAAATAGATTTAAACGGAGTTTCAAAAAAGTTGAAATTTTTCTGTATTTTTACCAAAGGATTTCCAAGTTAGTTAGGTAATGCACCTACTGGTTATATTTAAGTTAAAAATAAGAATAACTATTTTCTCGAATGCATTTTGATAAGAAATGTAGTGAGTGGGAGGTCATTATAGCTCTGATAGTTGTCTGGGATTTGTAGGAAATATCAAATTCTTCTAACTTTACCGACCATTTCAATAGTGTCCCTAATATGTCAGTATTTTGAAGGATTTGTCTTTGTAGAAGGTCAGTGAGTATAATAATTGGATGAGCTTGAAAATATGGACATAGTTTCCTTGCCACCATAATTAGAGCAAAAGCTGCTTTCTCAGCATGTGGATATCGACCCTCACTGATTTAACACCTTTCTAATGTAATACACAGGGATTTATCTCCCCTCCTCCTCTTTTACTAAAGCTAAACTAACAGCCACCTTACTAATAGCCAGATAAAGGTTCAGATCTTTTCCCACCCTGGGCTTACTCAACCTAGGAATTATGGCTAAATACTTCTTCAAATCCTTGAATGCCTTAGCATATTCCTCCGTCCAACCTTAAGTATGAGTCTCCTTCAGTGATTTGAAGAAAGGCAAATAGTTATTTGCTGATCAACTCATAAAACGGCTAAGTGCTGGTACTCTTCCAATAAGTGTCTAAATCTCCTTCTTTGTTTAAGGAACCCTTAAATTTATGATAGCTTGCACCTTCTCAAGATTGGCCTTAATTCCTCTATGATGTATAATATGCCCCAAAAACTTGCCCGAACCAACATCGTAGGTGCATTTTTTTGGATTAAGCTTCATCCCATACCTTATCATGACTTCAAAGGCTTCCCTCAAATGTTTATGATGGTCTTTTTTTATGATGCTCTTTACCAAAATTTCATCAACATATACCTCCCTAGTCACACTCAATTGCTTTTGAAACATCCCATTAACAAGTCTTTGGAATGTAGCCCCAACATTTTTCAGCACAAAAGGAATTACCTTATAACATAAAGCCCTTTATCATCTATGAAAGAAGTTTTTCTTAGTCTTCAGCCTATAACTTCACTTGGTGATACCCTAAATAGGTGTCCATGAAAATATGTAATTTATGTCCGACTGTCGCATCCACCATATGATCAATGCTAGGCAAAATGTAATTATATTTTGGGAAGACGACATTCAGTTTTTTGAATTCCACGTAGAGACGTCACTTTTGCTCTCCCTTTGACACGATCACAACATTGGAGACCCACTTAGAATACTGAACCTCCTCTATTTCCCCTAACAGAGAGGAGTTTTTTAACTTCTTCAACTATGACCTTATTTCTTTCTAAATTTATTAAATTTCTTCCTCTACTATCGCATGAGTTTTGACCCAAGCTTCACACACAATTGAAGCAAAAACGTCATCTACAATGCTTGTCAGTTCAGATGTGTCCCAGGAGAATAGGTCGAGAGTAACCTTTAGGCACCTGACAAGTTCAATTTGTTGAAGAAGTTCGGTCGAGGACACCTTCAAATTCCTTCTCATCTCCTCTTCCTTTTTAATGTGTTCCTCAACTTTTTAAAATTCTTCCTCACTCATAACCAAATCCATTTCCACCATATAGATCTACTTGCCCTTTCTGGCCCACTCTCTTAGTGAAGCTATGTAGCATTCCCTCAACTTCCTCTAATATCCCCTAACAATTCCAACACCCCCTTTTATAGGGAATTTCATGACTAAATGTATAGTTGATATGACCACCCCTAAGACATTAATCGACGGGCGACCGAGAATAATATAATACCCTGAGAGGAAGTTGACGACCACAAAGTTCACCATAACTATTGAACGATAGGGCTCCTCCCCCATAGTCATAAGTAGACTGATGGTTCCTTTTAAATATAATGACTTTCTTAAAAAACTTATGAGAGGAGTGCTGACCGGCCTCATTATGGCATTGCTAATTCCCATCTTCTTAAAGGTTGACTAAGAGATAACATCCGTAACACTATCTATATCAATCAACATTCGATGGATCAAGATTGTGGAAACATTGGCCGAAATGACCGAACCGTCATTATGAGGATAGATGATTCATTCCTCGGGCAAGTGGTTAAAGGAAATTATTATTGGGCTCTTGGGTTAAGGTAATAAAGAGACTGAAAACATATTAGCTTACACCAATTTTCGTATCCATTCCTTTCTATGACACCCAAAATCACCCCCTTCCGGTCCTACTACAATTATATGGATCTCTCCAATAACCCTTAGGTGCTCCACATATTCATTTAGATGGCCCTCCTAGACCAACCGAATTTCCTTTTTCAATTGAATGCAATCTTCAGTCTTATGTCCATGATCCTTATTGGCACTTATAATATAAGCATCTATCATGTTGAATCAGAGCACTCTTTAAGGGTTCAGAAGCCTTGAATAAATTATGATTTCTGAAGAGAGTGTATATAACCTCAACACTGGCAATCAAAATGGTGAAATTGTCATTGTAATGTGAGGATCCCCTTTTTTTTTTCTCGGGCTTTTTCTTCTATCATTCCCTTTATGCTTATCATCCCTCCATTCATACTTTCCCTTAAACTCCTCCTTCTTCTTTTTTTGGTTATTACTTTGACTATGTTCACCACAACCCTATTGACTTTTCAACTGAGCCACATGCAGCTCATCAGCCACCCAAATCTTTTTGGCCTCCAATAGGGCCTCATAATATGAAGCGAAGTGTTTCTTTCCATAATGACTAATGAGTTTCTTATTAGTCGTTCCTCCCAAGAGGGTGTGTAACACCATAGTGTCTCTTAGTCTATCCACCTTCTTAGAAGCAGTGTTGAATCGTTCTATATAATCGAACAATGTCTCACTAAGATACTTCTTTATGGTATACAAGCTGATCATCAAAAAAGTCAATGGACCCCGGGGTAAGCGTTCGGTACCAGTCCATGGTCGAATCTACTAATATGATATGAAAAGCTTGGCACATGAGCTCATCAAACATTGAATTCATTCACATGGAAGTTTAGTAAGCAACCACATAGTCACGAGGATCTCGAGTCCCATCATATTGATGCATTGGTAAGGGTTTAAACTTTCTAGGGCGATGAGCATTCAATACACATTAGGTAAAAGGATTATCAGGCTCATCCATGCATAGGCCAATCCTATTCCCTTAACTTCTAACTATTTTACCCTTTTTTTCTAGTACCATATCTATAACTTTTAATTTTCCCAAGGTGCTTCAGCATAAGGTCTGAGGAACACAAGTCCCCTTGAGGATCGAGGAGGGCGAGGGTTATAATTGGTATTAGTGGAATCTCCTGCTTCTCCCTCGTCCTCCTCATCTCCTTTAGTATTTAGACGTAACATAACCTCATCATCACGATGGCGTGTACCTCTCTTGCTCGTAGAATCCTGAGGAGCCCTTAGTGAAGGTGGTAAATCTCTTCTATCCTGCCTCACTCAGGCCCTTATTTATGTTATTCTCGCGTCCAGAGACTGCTCAACCACATGGACTACTTGTTTAACAAAATTTCTCTCCATTCACTCTATAGTTTATAGGACATCTATCCCATTACTTCCTACCATAGGGGTGGTGGATAGAGTCACTCTTCCACGCCGACCTCAACAGTAGATCTCATCACTACTCCACCCAACAATAGGGGGAGAGGAAACAATAGGGGGAGAGGAGCTTCTACCCTACCTCTGCCTCTTTCTTTAGTGCCCATAATGTTCTCCTCAACATGCTTTACTTCTTCCATCTCTTCAACATGGTAGGTTTAAACAATCGATCGGTTGGAACTTTGGAAAATAAAGACATGGTCCCCACAGTCGGTGTCAAAATATTAACTGGAAATCTATGTAGGAGAAGGGCTCCATAGTTAGTAGTGTATCCCAAGATTGATTGTGCCTACACAAATGAACAAGGAGTGGCTGAGGTGACAGTCAACCAACCCCCTCCGACAATGAAGTTAGATTATAGTCTTAGAGAATAAATATGAGATATAGTATTATATTAAAAAATGGGGTTACCTCTCATCCAAGGTAAAGTGTAGAATATATATACCTCATTCTAGGGAACAAAACCCTAACAACTTTCTACATGTCTCACTCTTATTGAACAATACCCTACTCGTACCATGATCATCCTTCACTACACCGTAGTGGCACGACCTTCGTTGTACCAAGTATTTCCCCCTCACCCTTTAAACACATCATTAGTAACTATCTTATCTACAAAGGAGTCGATCACCACTACGACCTTAATGCCTCGGTTCGGTCTGCTCAAAGATAAGTTAGCATTGGGGGTAAACTTCGCATGTTTCAGCTGAGTTGATGGTATCTCCTCAACTCAGCTCCCATTCTTGCATCAACATAGGTTGACATATCTCGGCTAAGGCCAAAGCTAAACGTCTATCTGAGGTCCGAATACATCTCAATGATAAATATTCCTCGACCCAACATTATCAAATGAGCTAATATGTTTCATTTAAAATTAGTGAATCTTAAGTAAAATAATTTAAAATTTTTAATTAAAATATAAGCTAAATAAAAAATTCATATTTAATTAATATTAAAATAATTTTTTACTATTTCAATTAATATTCTTAAATTTTTTTATTTAAAATGCAATAATTTTAAATTACATAAAAAATATAATTAGCCCCCAAACCTTCTACCCTCCCAGCCCGAAATGATAGGTGCATAAATAATATAATAAAATTATTACAAATATTATCAAGACACGACTCGTCAACCGAGTGGACTCGTCAAAGATATTCTAGAGATGACACGTGTCCAATTTTCGCCGTCTGAAGGACCGATCTAAAAGCTTGCTGGAGGCATCGCCCAATCACTGAAAAATTGGTACAAAAAAAATATATGAAAAATCATTAAAATCAATCAAACAAACCTGATAAAGAAATTCTCGAGGGAAAAGTACTCTCTTTTAGTTAGTTCTAGTCGTCCAGGTTCTCTCTCTAGACTCTTTCTCTCTGCGTGTAATCTCTGCGAATTTAGGGTTTCAACTTTCATAACCTCGTCGTTTCCTCCGATTCTACACAGATTGTCATGGAGGTGCCTTCTCTATTTTTTGCCAATTTTTTTTTCTTATAGATTTGGATGATGAGAATATTTATTATTGCTTTCCGATTAATGAGCTTGATTGTTTGATTACCTGACTTGAATTCTCAAGTAAGTGATGGCATTGTGAGTTTTTCTTGACTTAGTTCTGTTTTGTTATCATCGCGCTTCCCCCCTTATCACTTCTTGAGCTTAATTTTTTTTTTCCCCCTATATTGTTTCCCTATGTATATCAAGTGGATTTCCCCAAAATTTTCAGTTTTTGTGTTGGATTGTTTTAATGTCTTCATTAATTTTTTTTTATTCTTTTCCCCTGATTTGATAGTGTTAGAGAACTGATTATAAACGTAACAGGGTATTATCATATATGGATATGAGGATGTATACATGTGTTTCGTGGTAGATAACTGGAATTCACGGAATTATCCATGATAAGGTTTGTGTTTGTGGTCTTTTAGGCCCAAGCAATGGAGGAGAGCAAGAATTCTGAGGTGCACTTGACGTCGGCAGCTGCTTTTGTTGAGGGTGGAATCCAGGAGGCTTGTGATGATGCTTGCAGTATATGTCTTGAAGCCTTCTGTGAGAGTGATCCTTCCACGGTAAGCATATAGTTCCCTTTTTAAGTTGCTGGTTCTATGCCAAGTTTAAACCATTATCCTGTTTTCCCTCAGCGAATATTGTGTATTTTATTTGCAGGTGACTAGTTGTAGGCATGAATTCCATCTTCAGTGCATTCTTGAGTGGTAAGTCCTCTGTCGGTATTGTGCTTCATATGGTTGTAATGTTCGTAGTATCAGTTCTGTTGTAAAAAAATGAGCTAGACTGTCAATATTTAGGCTTGGTGCAGATTGATAGAATTATCGAGCTGGGTTATTAAGAAACCTTGTGGATCCTTACAAAGAGCTTAACTGCTAAATGAAACTATTATTGAATGCTTATATCTAAAGAAGACAATTGACTTGAGAATGGTGGTTAAAGAGGTTATGATGCCTTGGTCTGAATCAGTACCTATTATACTTCCTCTAATTAGCTCTGGGTTGTTGGATTCATCCTCACCCACTCGTCATTGGTAGTAGTCAACATTGTAGCTGAAAGCCTTGTGGCTTTTGTCCTTCATTTTTTCTATAACAGGATCTTTCTCTCTAATGCAAGTTCTTAATTGGTTTAGAATTACGCCTCAAGTCTAGATCGACATTAGACATGTTGCTGTATGGATGCAAAGCTGCATTATCTTCCAAACTACACAAATAGAACAAATTCGATTAAGGTCCAAAGGAATGTAAACACTATCATACCTGAAACATGTTAAAGGTATTACACCAAGAGCAACATTTTAGAAGTATGGATTCATCTGCCCATGAAACACATATGACATGTTGATTTCAAGCAATCCGCTCATCTATTTGTGATTTTCTCTAGTCCCAGTCCATCTTCAGTTACCTTTGGATGGATAGTATATATGAGTTTGAAAACACATCAACTTGACGAATTAATGAACTCTCTTATCAACTATATTATGACCGATAATTTTCTCTTCTCTATTGGGGAAAATTTTCCAGAGGAATTGTAATTCGTTTTTATCATTATGTAGGTGTCAGAGAAGCTCTCAATGTCCAATGTGTTGGCAGTCCATTAGCCTGAAGGATCCGACCGGGTTTGTGTTTGACCCCCACTCTCTACTACTCTTTTATTCTAATTGATACCAATATTTATTAAAACTCCATTACCTTGGTCGGTTTCGCAGCCAGGAATTACTTGAGGCTGTGGAACAAGAGAGGAACATTCGGCTAAATCCATCTAGAAATGCAACGATATTTCATCATCCAACTCTTGGTGATTTTGAGTTGCAGCATGTGTGTTGTCCGTCCATTTTACTTTTCTTGTTGAATCCACATCATGCAGATCTGATCAATTTAAGCGCTTTTAAAACTGTAGTTTGAAGATAAAATCCAGTTCCCCCCCCCCCCCCCCCAAGTGATCTAAATGAAAAATCTTGCATACCTCATAATCTGACGATTATACATTTTGCACATACTCCAGTTTACTCAAACTACAATTTAGAATGCTGCCTTAGACAAAGATTTTTCAATGCAGCTTCCAGCTGGTGCAAATGATTCTGAACTTGAAGAGCAAATAATCCAACACTTAGCTGCTGCTGCTGCAATGGGGCGAGCTCGCCACATTGCTAGACGGGAAGGCCAGAGGCATAGGTCTTCAGCTCAAGGCCGTCCGCAGTTCCTGGTATTCTCAACTCATCCAAATGCGCCTCCTGTCTCTCCCCCATCTCCAGTTCATAGAGCGGAAGGTCAACCAGATCCTGGAATTTCTGTTGCTACGCTATCAACACCCCCAACTGAGGGAGAAGAATCATCTCAATTGGCTACAACAGTAACTTCTTTGGAAGCTGACCAGGTTTCAGCATCAGCATCTGGATCAAGTGTTCGTTCTACGGGTCAATATGGATCTCTTAATGATAGGTAGCTTGGTTATCTATAATGTCAGCCCAAAATCTGGAGTTATTCCAGTTTTGAGAAGAGACCCTTTCTTAGCTATCAGCTAGGATGTAACTGTTTTTCATTTTATTTTATTATTATTTCAGGAGTTCTCCTATCCAGTCATCACCAACTAGTCAAGACAGAGCTGGACCATCTGAGTTCCAATCTCTCTCAGAATCTCTGAAATCTCGATTCAGCACAATGTCTATGAGGTTGCAACCTGTAATCATATGTTAACCATTTGTCTTGTACATGGCTAATATATCTGATGAGCTCCTTCTCTTTTCAGATACAAAGACTCTATTTCTAAAAGTACGAGGGGGTGGAAGGAGAAATTGTTCTCTCGCAACAATTCCATGTCAGACATTGGCTCTGAAGTTAGGAGAGAGGTGAATGCAGGTATTGCCACAGTGTCCCGGATGATGGAGCGTATGGAGACCAGAGATGCTAGTGGGGTCAATACGGTTCCTGTATCAAATAGTAGTTTAGGGGATGGCTCGGTTTTAGAATCAAACAACAACCAGACTTCAGAAACTAGTGGTAACAATCATTTGAGTGACATAAACAAAGAAACCGCTTGCCCTGCAACATCTAGTTCAACTTGAATATTATTTGATCTATCCCCTGACCACAAAGCTGTCCATTTCTCAGAGGTAAAGTTTTAGCAACATCTGTTTCCCTTCTGTTTTGTTTTGGTTTTTTGTTTTTAATGACTATATATCTCTAATGACTATATATCTCTGTGGGTAGTTTTCTGTCTTTTTGGAACCATAGCTTGGCCCTTCATTGTAAATAGGCTTGAGCTTTTTTTCAAAGTCATTTACTAAATGAACCGACAAGATGAAACTCAGATTCATTAGGCTTTTTGAGCTAATTCACTTATACGCCTATCTGTAAGATTTATTATTTGCTTTGAACAGTAATTTGCAGAGCTCGATAAAAATGCCATGTACAAACTATCGATTACTTCTATAAACTATCAACTATTTTTTAATGATTCACTCGGTTTACTGTATAGGAACTTATCAATTGTGTAACAAAGAGCAACCAACTCATCTTTTGAATTGTAATAGTCAAATTGGCTGTACTAGAGGCGACTAGCTTGAATTGTATTTTTCTCTTTGGTCTTGTTGTTTGGGCTTAGGGTTTGAGCTATGCCTCTGAATATTTAGATGTGCTTAAACCCATCATTTATAATTTTATATATCAATCAACGTTATCTTCTTAGGGCTGATTGGAGTCTGTTTCTTTTTGGTGATAGGTGGTACCCTTCCAAGGTATGAAATAGTAGTCTGTATGATGCCTGCACTTTCCCTCTGCAGGTCAGTGGATAATCCTGTGATTGATATCTATCTAATTTCTAATAATAAACAAAACTAGGGGGAAGAAACCTTTTGTATTTAGACGTGGGACCCGTGTACGATATGTAAATTGATAATTTATATAGATAAAAATAGTTAAGACTTGAGAATTATAATCTGGAGTTCTCTGCATACATAGCTGCAAATGGGTTTGTATCATATAATGTCATCTTAACTTAGAACTATACATGTTGATTGGATATTCCTTTCTATGTTTTGAGAATTTCACTTTTGAGAATTTCACTTCTGAGAATTTCACTTCCCACTCATTCTTTTAGCACATCTAAGTTCCCCTATTTATTATAATTAGTAAGTAGGGGATTACTTATGTTGTTAAGATTGTGAGATGACGCAGTTTGAGAACAATCACTTATGCCATTGTATCGATATTTTAATGTTTTGGGGTTGGAATGGTAATTTTAACCACCTTCCAAAACAATGCACAACTTGTGAGGAATTTTTTATATGTTTTTCCAAATTGACGTGGGTTTTACAAAACCACTGCCGTAATGTCGGGGGGGAGGTTCTAAATGACTATTTACTAAAATCGTGCTTGAAGGCCTTTTTACCTACTTCAAAAAAACTTTGGATATTAAATATTTTGTAATATTACTCCCTAAAACAATATTTGGGTTAATTCATTTTTTAAGAAAATTTAGATAAATTAATAATTATAAAGAATTTTATGAATTATTAACTTATTAAATTTATTTGAGAGTTAATTAATTTTAAAAATTAATCCAAGGATGAATAGTACAATCAATTGTATCTTAATCTTATTAATATAAATTTCAAATTCAAGAAAATCATTATAATTAAAGCTGATTTTTTTAATATAAATTATTAAAAATCTATCTTGATAAATTGAATTTTTTTCTTAGAAATGTACAAATATAATAATTTTAAAAATATTTTATAATTAAATCATAAATATTATATATTAAGAAATTATTAATATATTATATAAAATATATATAAATTTGTTGTCAAATATTATCTATAAATTTAATTAATAATTAATTTAATATATTATTTTTAAATTGAAAAAAAAAATTATTTAAATAAAATTATTAATTTATTAAATATTAATTTAATAAAATTTTATCGAGAAATATTTTTCTACTTATTCCTATCAAAATTTCTGAAAGGAGTTAGAATTATGGGAGAGTAGTGGACAATCGTAAATCAACCCAATATAAGTATATTTTATATATATGGTTTATATATATATATATATATATAATCCAATATAAGTATATTTTATATATATGCCTTCAAAAAAAAAAAATCAAACACATGTCGACTGATTTCTATTGAGCTACTTTATGATTCTTGAGGTGGGCCATGTTCACCCTCTTTTTCTAGAATTATTGCCCGATTAATTAAAAGAAAAATGTTGCAAAAATGTTATAATTCATGGTGCTAGCACAATGACATATCAAGCCATAATATTAAAATTTTGTATTTATTAATTTTTTATCCCGAATCTTTTATTATTTTAACTTTTTTCTCCTATTAATTTATTAGTTCATTTCCTTTTATGATCCGAATTTTCTTTTTTATTTTTAGGTGGGAAAAAAAGGGATAGAAAATAATTCTTTTTTTTTTTTTACAAGAAAAATTAATCGAAACAATCTGATTTCTTCATAAGTGATATAAATCGAATTAAGTTTTCGTAAGAAACAAATCAGATTGATTCCATAGGATCATTTCGATCGATTCATGAGAAACTTAAATTTTGAAATTTAATCAACTTTGATTTTCATTTAATATAGCTCGTCGTTCATAGAATCCTAAGAATAACCAAGAAAAAAGTAGCTCAGGAGTATTTGAGGACTTTGGAATACTTTTTGGATAAGGATGATGAAGCTGTGGAATGTTGACTAGGGTGTTGGAGGAGGAAGAAGAAGATGATGATGATGATGGAAGGGAAATTGATAACAATGATGAAGCTAAGCGGAATAGTTTCAATATGGAGAAGAAGATTGAGTCTCTTTTTTTAGTTTTTTAAGGAAGGTGAAGAAGATGTTTAGAGAGCTGAGATATGACAGGAACAATCGAATGGATGAGATGAATAAGAAGCTTACAATGATAAGAAGCTTACATCTCCTAAATATTTACCTTCATCTATCACATCTCTATTTTTCTATCACTATGACTCCCTACCACCACCTCAGTCTATTATGTCTATATCATCAATTCCACCACTTTTGCATTCATAAGCCATTGTTGTTTATGATGCATTGATTAATGACAAGCATGTGGGTGAAGAAGATTCAAAAGATTTGATCGAGTCATATGTGACCCCGCCCATCATTAAGATGAGGCAGGATGAAAGGATGAGGAGGCTTGGTCTAGCAATCACATTTTCTTTCATAGACGTAGACAAAAATGAAAACATAAGAAGAAAAATGGATTGAAGGCAACGGCATTGCTTACTCCAAATAAGGCAAACGAGAGAGATATGCACCTATGGCTATAGGGTAACACGGAGCCGTAAGTATATTTTGAATAATTTACTTCATTTTAAGTTATTTTTTGTTATATTGATTATGTCACTAATTATAATCATCTTACTTTTCCCATGACATGTCAACTATCGTAGGATTCGATAGCACTAAGTACAATAAAAACAAATTTGTTAGGACATACAATGACCTGGCTACATAGTTTTTGTGAGTATTCAAAACTGATTGGATTTATGTATAAATTTCTTAATAATTTATTTACTTAACTTATGATTTTCTTTTTCTTTTATGGCTTTAGCACGTGGATGAGTATATATTCTTGCTCCGGATGAGATAACAAAAGTTCAATGAGATGCTCAACCAGTTCGCTGCTTTCATAAATCGGGTTTCCCTCAGTTCTTAGATTATTATTAAAATAAGAAATTTAGCAATTTGGAGGAGGGGAACTATGAAACTCATGTATTTGAAGATGACTTGATGATGATGAACTATGTTAATGAACATAGACAATTTGGTGGAATCGTACAGAAGCATGTGAACTGGCTTTAAATCCCCTATAAGGTCAAGAATGAGCATTAGGCGGCCTTGGTCATGGAGATATCTGAATGGAAGATCAACATCTTTCACAACTTATCTAGTAACAATTACTCCAAGAAGATGCTTAATTGCTTAAACCTTTGAATGACACGCTCCCATACCTATTGAAGTGGTGGAACATAATGCGGTCTCAAGCCATTTCAGATTGTCGTGGTCGCTAGCTTGAATGAGGACAAAAACAAAGTCAAAGGGGATTGTGGTGTACACACATATAGAAGTATCTTGAGTATCACCATACATGTCTTGATGTAATGCTTATTTGTCACAACACCAAATACATTTTTTTCGCCGTCAAATAAGATGTGACATTTAGCGTCCAACTTGTATGATAGTTACAAACCAAAATGATTAGGATCAACGTCGATAAAATTGTATACAACCTCTAGCATCTAACTATAAGTTATATTAAATTCCACCAAAATTCCAGTAGATCATTCGCTTCTATTTGAACGCTAATACCATGACTTCTTTTTCTCATTTAGGTTCATATTTTCTTTCCGTTCACTATCAAAACATATCATTACGAATAAGGATTGAATTTAAGTACAATAAAAATAAATAGGAATCAGTATTATTGATTAAAAAGAAAATTAAAAAAAAAAAGAAAAAACATAAGTTACTCAATGGCTCGACTAACCCGATGCCTCGATGGCCTACCATGCCATTGAGCCATCGAGAAAATGCTATTGTATATTGGATAAATAGTCCATTTTTATAGATTCTTTTGTGCATGTTGCAGAACAAGATTCACAGTACAAATATGATAGAAAGAAGAATACACATTTTCATATCAATTGTGATGATCAATCAACCATTGAAAGAGAAGTCAACAACAAAAAGCTTTAAACTTACCGATTCAAATCTATTTGAGTGAGCTCTAGTCCTATAAGATTCAGAAGCTTGCCAATAAAGCAAGTATGAGGAATCAAAATATGATCAATTCGAGTAAGGTCGTAAAAGTGAAAAGCCAAAAAATATGGGTTTGAAACGATCTATTTGGAGGAATTGAAGTTGGTTGTTAGTTTTTTGTTGTTGTTGTTTTTATTATTGGAATGAAGCAAAAAGTTGAATATCATGGTAATTTCATAATCGGTTTTTTAAATTAATTTTTAAAGAAAAATAAAATATGGAGGCTAGTTTATAAAGAAAAAGTTGTTATGGACTCATTATTGGAGAACTTTTTTTTCATAAGACCTATTAGCAAATGTACCAAAAATTAAACTTGATAAATTAATAACATCATTTAAATAGTATTTTTGGCTAGTCCCGATGGGAATAATGTGCTAAATTTATAAGATAATACATTATACAAAATTTATATAAGTCTCATATATAATATATTAATAATTTAATAATATATAATACTTATAATTCAACTATTAAATATTTCTAAAATTATCGCATTTGGACATTTCTACTAAAAAAAATTAAATTTATCAAGAAAAATTTTGGTAATTAATACAAAAAAAATCAATTTGTGATAATTATAATATTTTTTTTGAATTTGTGATTTATATTAATAGGATTAAAGTATAATAAACTATTTCTGTACTCATCCTCAAATTAATTTTTAAATTTGATTAATTTTTAATACTAAACTAATAGAATTTGTTATTATTATTAATTATGCCTACCAACACACACAGTCCCTTCTTACCAAACCATTACATCTTATCTCTACTCTCCCTCTCTCTCTCCTCTCCCGTGCATTTACTTAGGCATGAGCGTCGGATCGGGTAGTGCTATATCTGATGCAAAAGAAATGGATATTTATTTTTACCTATTGGATCAGATACCTGATCTGATAGATAAAAAAATGAAATAGGATTCGATCTGATCCAATATGTAAAGGATCAGATCAGATATCCTCACACGGATTGGATCATATCTTATAGATATATGATTCCCTTTTGTTTTTGTAATTTATTTTATATAAGGTTTTAAATATAAAATTTGTGAAATTTTATTTATATTTTAGGGCCCAATTTTTTGATATAAAATCGAAATTCAAACTTCGAAAGATCATAGAAACATAATATCATTTATGTATATGATTTTACATTATTTTTTCTATTTTTTCTTTCTCTATTAATTGTACTTTACTCACTTATAACAAATTAAGTTACATTTTATAAATAAATTTGGATAGCATAATGACAGAGCTACGTCAACAAATTAAGTTACATTTTATAAATAAATTTGGATAGCATAATGACAGAGTTACGTCCAATTACCATTTAAAACTAACTTGTAAAGTGCATATAATCACAATCACAAATTCATAATGATATAGTCAAAAGAAGTTCAATAAACATCAAGCATAATCAAATTACATCATATAATTCACTAACAATCTCAAAATAACTAAGCAAATTTAAACACAATTACAAACACACGGGAATCAACTTCTACTTCATTTTTTTGGGTCCTCGCTTGTTGGTACTATTAAAAATTACAAAATTATATGAATATATTGAAAAACAAAAATGAATATCAAAATAACTGCATAAGTAATTAAGCATGTACCATCATCTTTGTCGAAGTCCTCTAATGCATCCATAGCACTAGCTAAGGTGAATGATACTCCCAAAAGCCAATTATGCACATATATAAGGGCCTCAACCATAGAGGTGAAAGTGTATGTCTGTCAAGTTAATATGGTATGACCCGATCGTTTCATCACTTACTAGAATTAATTTTGAATTGTATGAATTATCAACATAATTGATCACATAACATTCAATTAGAGTATATATAATATGCCATGATTTTATTAGGTTGAAAATAATAACTTGCATATATATTGGAATGATAGCATACTTGACAAATTCTCAATTCTCAGACATACACTTCGATTCATAATAGAGATCATGGAAGGATGAGATACATGGTGGTTAAATTCTGAGATCCAAATAACTCATAGTCATAGGATTTTCATGATATGGATAATGAAAATTCGAAAAGACTATTACATGCGTTATCCTCTTTGAAGAGAAGAGTGATGATCTCATATTCATCAGTGTTGGGGAGCACCGAGATAGGCATGTAGGTAATTAGTAGAGACCTGATTAATGAACGTGATCACTTGACATAACTCAATGGTAATGATATTAAATTGTTATTGAATTATGTTGGTGATTATTATACTTATGATACTTAAACCTGAGATCACCACAACACTAACATATAAGATATCATGATTTGATGTCACCATACGTAGTCTTACTAAAGGCCACTAATAAGGTAAACATTGGGCATGTGTTTGAATATGCACAGTAGTATAGGATGATAATATGAGATTCATCACCTTTGTATTATAGAAGATATTTCACTAAGTCATATAACTTATGCATGAAGAAATCCTTGCATAAGTTAGTATGGTTCGAAAAAGAGTTCTACTTAAATCCATTGTCTAACCGCATAAGATGTTTATGACATTCGTAGAGAAAGGATAAAAGGGTTTAACAATTAAACCATAGCCTATGCCATTTTGGAAAGACAATTGATGCAAAGTCTGGTATATTAATAGTTATCTACGATTCTTATAGAAATTCCTCATATTTCTCATTATACGGGTAACACATATACTTTGCTAGGCCAATGTGAGTTCGATGGTTTAAGTCAACTTGATCGTAGAGGATGATCATGTTGACTATTTATTTTGAAAAGTATTTTCAAAGTCAGAAGGTCAATTCGTAGAGAATTGATAAAACTCATAAGTTGTTGTGGGATCCACCTGTTGTGGGAGTATAGAACTTATTCGGTCACACACACTAAGGTTCATTAGATTGAGGTTAGATTCTAAATTGGAGAATTTTGACTTGTTCATAATGATGAACTTGGCTTAAAGAGTAAATTATTAATTAGCTTAATTTATTATGTCCAAGTCACACCCGTACGGTTAGCATTACCAAAATGTGATTTAGATTTAATTAGAAAAATATTATTTTGACTAAGATAATTATTAAATGGAGATTTAATGATTATTAACTCAGAATATTTTTCGGGTCAAAATAAAATCAGTTGGGTCATTAAAGTATTAATGGGTCTAAATGGGCCCATGGGCAAGACTCCAATTAAAGTCTATATTTTATCGTGTAAAATTAGATTTTTAATTTGAAAATAAAAGATTATTTTAATTTTTTGGAAATGGAAATTAAAATAAATCCGAAAAATTCGAACAAGGTTAATTTGATTAACAGGGGTTTTGAGCCCATTTGGGTTTGGGGCCCATAAGACTTATGCCTTTACATAAAGGCACAAAACTCTAGGTCATCCCAATCGTAAGTGTGCCACCCACTTTGAGGAAAAGAGAGAGAGAGAGAGGAAGAGAGAAATTTCCTATCATACTTTATTCTTCTCCATTTATTTGATTCAAGAGTTGAATCGATTAAACCCGAATCCAACATTCGAGTTGTCAATGGTGTGGATCAAGAATAGAGACCCGACGATGGTGAGGGACCACCACAAGGCAACAGCAGTGGCATGTGAACAACGGCGGTGGCGGCGGTGTACGACAGTCTGGCAAAGGTGAAGTTTCGTTCGGAACTTAGAGGAGATTAAGGACTCAATATAATCTCATCCTTCCTTTTTTAATTTTCAGTTTTGATTAAGTTTTAAATGTCTATGAATCCGAATGCTTGAGAAGCATAACATCAAACCGACAATCATGGTGGTTCGTCCTTTGGGTTCGGATGTCGTAGATCCATTTTTCAGAAATGGATTCCACCCCATGGTATGAGAAGGAACCATAGTCTTACAAGAGGGTGTAAGCCTAGTACAAAAGTTCATGATAGTAAGTCCGCTCGTGCTAAATGTGAACTCGGAAGCAACCTTAGATACTGGTATGGTAAGAATATATTTGGTTATTCGCTGTAATGTCAGGTATTTATGCCCATTCAATCTCCACCATTATAGAATATTGAAGCCATTATGGAATTCAACAAGACCATTATCTAAATACTGCTCCACCACTGTAGTTTGTCGAGTCAATAACCTCGAACTACGACTCGCATAGAAATCTTTCATAAAATTATCAAGTCCTCGAGAAAGTTGTGCCTCTAACTCTAGCTATGATGGGAATGAGGAATCAGATCATGCGAGCGATATGGACAACAATGCAGAATCTCTTTCTTTATACAAATCATACAACGACTATAGACAAATTCATAATTATGAAATAATTCGTTCAGCTTGTCCTTAAGAATTGATGTTCTCATAAAGGTATATTCTACCAATGGATTCGGTCAGAAAATCCGTCCTCTATTCTTCTTCTTCAGTCGCCATGGATTTCTCCATCCATAGCGCCTCCATTCTTACTCACTTCTCTCCTCTTTTTATTCACCGGAACCTCCGGCGTATCTCCCAATACTCCACTTCCAGGTCATCTTTGTTGAAAATCGGGTTAAAAACTCGCAACGAAAATGATTGTTCATCCCAGTATATAACAATAATTTTCTAAAAACTTTCAGCGATCTTTTATACATATAAATAAATTAATCATATAAACTAGACAAAGAAATCATATCTTAGCTTATGTAAGTCAATCGTTGGGATTCATACCACGATTTTCTAAGTCGATTTTTAACACACTAAATAATTATAGATGACTAGGTTTTTCTTTTTCTTTTTCGCCTCATGAAATAATTAGAATATAATGTATTTATAGAGTTCTTTTAGATTTTCAATTTAATATAATTTTTAATTTAAATATTTTAAATTAATTGAATTAATAATTCACATAATATTAAATGTAACAAAATCATGAGATATCTTTGATTTGGTCAAATATTTTCAAATCTAATTTAAAATAGAATCTTATCTATTTTAAATTAAATTATATTTTATTTGAATATTAAATTATTTTTTTAAACTAATTTAAATTTGACTTTTTTAATCATAATATTAAATTGATATCACATAACTTAATATTAAATAACATATTTAATTCAAAATTAAATATATTATTATTTTATAAAGTGAATTTCGATATTCACTATGATATTTAAATACATATTTTAATTAATTAATTAACATCAATTATTTTATAATTACATATTTGTCCCATAAAACTATTTTATATGCAAATAAGTCTTTTCTCTACCTTTATCACTTTCCCTATATAATATTTTATAGAGGCGAGTACCATAGATTTATAATTTTAAACTCTAATAAATTAGATTATTAATTAAATTCTTTAATATAATAAATCTTATTTATTAATCATAATATTATTCAACTAAAAATATGAAATTACACTCTTGTAATTATAAAAAAATTTACTAAGGATTCTCTAGTAGTCCATTGATATTATCATTACATGTAATTTAATCATCCTCCAATAATTAATTCATAATTAGAATTGATCAAAATTAACATTTTACCCCTCTAATTATTTCTTTATTCTTAAGTACTATTAATCCACTAGTAAACAGTCAATTTATAACTTAATTATAAATTTAAGCTAAAAACTATTCAATTCTAGAATTAACTCTCAAGGAAACTAATATACAATCTTCTATAAATATGATTTGGATTTCATATTTATAAATCATGTTCTCAATCGCTTATCCTAATGAACCTCCAAAACAAAATTCTTTAGCTTGTTTTACAAACTGACCGTGATGAGTGAATTAAAAGATCTAATTTACAAAAATAAAAGTTCATAGCTACGTAAGATTCAGATTGATCTGCATATGATTATCTATTTATATGAATAAAATTCTTTATGGCAAACAGTATATTGATAACGAATCAATTCACATCAGATCAAGTCCTATATAATCTAATTATATAAAGCACTTCCACTAAGATGTCTATCTGCATTAGTAATTCAGATTAAGATAACTTGTATTCATAATATTAGTAAATTATACTAACTATTAATTAAATATTTAATATTTTAATATATTGCGAATAATTTAATTCATTATCTATAATTTAATCCTCTCACACTAATATAAAATTATAGTTACATAAATGAATTTGAAATTTTATCACATTTATATAAATTATTTAATAATAACATATTCAAACAATTATATATATAAAAAAATTATTATTTTTATTAATTAACTTATTTTATATTTTTTGGGCATCATACCCAACAATTTTCTCCATCAGAGTTCCGGCCAGATAAACTTAAACTCGATCCTCGTTGCTCTCCTCGACTCGCATTATACGAAGCTCTCCGAGTTGGCCAAGAAGAAGAAGTCAGAAACCACAACATCACCATCTTCGTGCTGAGAAACAAAGCTCTGGAACACGATTTTGATCCCGAGTTCAACGGGTTTCTTCTCGAACCAGTTATTCTGATATCTATCTAGACATTGCTTTTGTTCCACGTGATTACAACTCGGATTTGATCTGACGAGTGGCTGAGAAACACTGGGCAACTCGTCGCCACCACACGTTGTCTAAACATTTCCTCCACTTGACACGGCATAATAAGTCCGGTGAGAAAACCATTGACCAAGCCAAAGTGACCCACCCAGATTCCTTGACCCGATCCGATTGAATAATCTACGGAATCGAATGGCTACTGATTCCCTATTTCGTACAAAACGATTTCACTAAACGCCATAACCTTTGCTCCATAACCGCTGTTATATCGGAAGGAGCACCCGAGGTGGACCCTAGGACCCACTGGTAGAATAAACTGGCCCCACCGGCTGAACCGGGTTCTCCTCTGGCTCTCTCAATCCATGATGCATTAGCTCCCGAGCCTGTCTTCGCTCCGGCCCCGGCTTTTAGACCTAGTGGACCCCACCATCACTTCAACGGGGTGAGGCAGGTCTAGGATTTCATTCAGACCCTAATACAATACGGAGGGTACAATGAAATGGCAAATATTTTGATAAATACGACGTCATTAGCCACAGAAGGTTATGTTCTGACTGTTTTGGCTCCTAACGATGAAGCTATGCTAAGCTCACCACGGACTAATTGAGCGAGCCGGGTGCACCTGAACAGATAATTTTCTATCACTTGATACCCGAGTATCAGACTGAGGAGAGTATGTATAATTCAGTTCAAATGTTCGAGAAGATTCGATTTGATACGTTGCGGGTCCCTCATAAAGTGGTGGCGGAGAAGGTTGATGGTTAGCTTATTTGTTTGACCCAGATATTTATACGGATGGGCGGATCTCCGTTCAAGAAATTGATGGGTCTTGTTTCCGACAGAGAGTGTTGAGCCTATACCTATTACTAAAACCATTCGACCAGTAAAGGTCGTGGGTAAAAACCCTGAGTGGTATAAAGAAATCTTTATAAATTTGTTTTATCTAGTAATTTTATTACTATATAGTTTTGGTGGAGGGAAATTTTGTAGTGAAGTGAAAGTTAACTCTTTTGGGGGTTGCTTGAAAATGTGGGCACTATTTTCGTTGCAAAGTTAAAAAGAGGTTAGGGTAGTGTTTGCTTTTAGAGAAAGTGGGGTGGAGAATAGGTGGAGGAAAAGAAAAAAGAGTGAAACTCTATTCTGTTGCTGTTATTAAGAAATGGTGAATTTGAATTTCCCAAAGAAAAAAAAGAAAATTATGATAATAATAATTGAGATAGTGATTAAAAGGACATGTACATGTTTAAGAATGGGACCTTGGACCTGTAAGAAGAAAACAGCGATAACCAGCTGGTTATGACAATGAAGTTTTGTTTTGTTTTTTGTTTTTTTTTTACTGAGTTTTCCTCTCAATCAGACAACACTTTGCCCACATGAATTACTTTGAAATCTTAATTCTTTTTTATTATTTTTCCCTTTTTTTTTCCCTCATTATTCTGTTCTTTACCACCTGGAAGTTGAGAATATAACTGTTTCTATCCTGGTTAATCTGTAATTAATTATAAACAAGGTAGTCATCTGACTTAATCTATTTCTTGAACTGTAACTATAATATATGATCTGTTTGGGTGGCAGGAAAATTACTCGAAGTTCCTTGCCAGATACTGGGTGGCTTTTTGTACAGGCTTGTCAATGAGAATCTGAACATTACCGTATCTGTTACTTGAATTCAGACAAGACAGAAAAAAAAGGTTTTTTTCACCTCCCTCATCATATTGCAATGTATGCCCAATTAGTTCTTGCTAAAGAGTTGATCTAGTAGTAACATATCACAACCATCTTGCATTCAATAGTTGTCTCATACGAAATGGAAATCAATTACCTGCACAATGATCTTACAACTCACTAGAGATTAGACGCATCTTTCGGGTATAAAAAAATCTCATCTATCTTTAGGGATTATTGTCTCATCATTCTTTAAATAATTAAATGGTCGCTGTAGTTGCCAAAATGGAATCAAAAAGATTTGTCCTAGCGGAAGTGTTTGGCAAGTAGAACTTTGCGAGTATGTAACTTACATATTCTCTGACCAACGAAGAGATTAAGAAGGATTAACAAATTCTAAATCACAACCTTTTCCCCCGTTTTATCTTAATATAGCATCTCCTTATTAATCCGACAGTATGTTTTTACGTACTCTGTATTTGGTGAAGAGGATAACTTGAGTGGAAGATTTTCTTCTAGGTTCATGAGTATCTGTTCAACTATTTATAATGTATTAGGACAAGTTGGTGGTAGTTCATAAAATTTTCCAAAATGCTGTTCCATTTACTCATTAGTCGTTACCATAGATTATTCTAATTTGTGTTAATCATTTTGCTTTACAAGACCCCATGTGAGCTTCAGTATATGAAATAACTTACTTTTGTGGATTTGCCGAGGGGTTTATAGGAGTTGGAAGCATGTAGAACTCATAGCGGAAATGAAGCACACCGGAATGAAAGGTAGGGTCCCTGCTGTTTTCTTGTTCTCCAGCTTCTTACTATGATGGGCCTAAGAGAACAAAATCAGTGAAAATCAAGTGTAAGTTGTTTCCAATACACGAGTGTATTCTTTACATTGTGAATTTTTTAGGTGAAGAACTTGGTACAGATCTCGTGGAACAATTAGTACAATAGAAGGATTTTTTTTTTTCTTTTTCTTTTCTTTTTCGTAATTTCCTCATTTTAAATAATACTTCCACTTTCATATCAGTTGGAAACTAGTGTATACAAAATGTAAATATATTGCTGGGGAGGAGGAATTTGGTACGACATACATGCTTTGGTACTTCTCTTCTTGTTTGCATCATAAAGTAATCACGTAACTAGAAAAATTAGTACTTCTGATGTTTTCTCATGTTCATTCCTGGGCTTAGCAGTGACAGCAATATGACCAATCATCAGAAGCATAAGCGCGACTAAATCTTACCATCGAAATGAGACAGCGAGGAAAAGCAAAAAATTGGATGATGATTCAAAAACTCTCGCATGGTAAATGAAACCTTCCTGCACTCGATTGAATGCCGTGCCAAAACTCGACTCATTTCTATAATACATCCAAAATGACGTGTAAGAAAACAAATTTACGTCTCCTTTTTATATCGGAACTGCAAACATTGTCAACAATCCTTGCATTGTAACCCACAAGAACAGTTTGCCAGTTGCACTGGGGTATAAAGACCTCTTACTTTTCATCTCTTTCTCTTGGTAGTGGAGCCCGAACCACGACCCACTTTCTTCTCTGAAGCTCCCCTCAAACCACCTCCTCTTCCTCTGCCAGCTGGTTTCTTGGTGCTCGAATTTCCAATGCCCTTCAGGTCCAACTGCACTTGCACTCCTACAATATATAAATTCCCAAAATCAGGAGGTATTCAATGGATGATTACTAAATAGGCTGATTGAGCATAAATATACGAAATTTAAGAGCTAAACAGCTGCGACCTTTGAGATAAACAATATCTTGTACCTTTCGAATTCAAACTTTTAAGTTCTGACTGCAGCTTCTCAGCATTGCCGCCGTTTTCTAATATTAAAAGAGAACTAATTATTTGGCCAAGACTACATACTTTAACCAGAATACGGTATTGAGGTCACACAAGATATAGAAAAGTAGGAATCACCCTCCCCTTCTGGTAATTCATGACTCAAGTAATTGAAAGATGAAACAGAATGTAGTAGTTACCACAAAACACAAATGTTCATTGCCCACAAAGACTTTTTTACAAACCACATCATAAAACATGCAATGGAAGATCCACCAAAACTTCAGTATAAAATCTTACCCAAGCCTTCCGTATCTGAAGTGTTTTCTTCTTCGCTTTCAACCAACATTTCAGCACCACCACCACCATTTTCTCCCAATCCATCCTCAGCTGGCTCAAGAATTGCTTGAATCCGCTTCTTAGGGGCCTTCTTCATTCCTGGAAGTGTCACTAGATCTGCAGCCCTTACCATTCGCATTTTGCTTCCTTCTTTATATGCTTTTGTCAGAGCTGCTTTAACAGCAGGCTGTATGCCTTCTAGAGGATTTGCATGGCCCTAATGCATCAAATATTAATTAGTAAACCTGAAAACTACATAATGAAGCAACACAAGTCTATGCAAAAATTATACTGAATGTACCTTAAATTTTGATAACTCTACGATTGTATCAAAATCATCCTGACTGATTGAGTACAAATTCATAAACTCTACGACATTCCGAACAGCTTCATCCTAATCATCATCATATCAGAGATAGAATGGATTCAATTGAAGAAAAATAATTCTCTAGCATTTGACATTTTGTAAATAAAAAATCAACCAAAATTATAGATCGAACCTTGGGTAGTGTACGAAGTGGCTCAGTCAGCCTTTTCAAAAGAAGAGTAAGGTATTCAACTCGCAGAGTTCCTCTGTATCATATTAGAGAAGTTAGACAGCATCCAATTCCTATTTACACATAGACAGTACAGATTGAGCAGCTTAAAAAATCATGGGCTATTATAGTTCCCAGAAGAGTGGGGGGAATAACAAAATGAGTTTCACATCAGAAAGCATGCCCAAGTACAGACTTTTAAGCCTCATCTTCCATATTCTATTTTCTTGGGTAATTGATAAGAGAACCACGGACAAATGATCTTGTGGAATTGCTGATGCAACTTCTTGGAGAGATAGTGTGTCACTTCACCAAAGGAAGAGCTAGATACGCAAACAATAAGTTGTAATAGCCAGAATTTGAAACATTAAACATGACTTACCTGCCCGAACCAGATTCACGAGAGGCAAGAATATGGACATGCATGTCCTCCAAAAGCCTCATGTTCTTGCCCATGGTTGAGTTTTTTCCCAACCAGCCACCAAATCTATTGAAATTCCTTTCTCCCTGTGCATATATGACAAAATCAAGGACACGTGCCAGTTCAAATGGCATATGCTAACAAAGAGGGGGAAACAACTACAGTATTGGAAAAGCACCAACACAGTCAATCACGCACTGGAGACCAATGGTAAAAATTAAATTTTGTGATACATCAGTGCCATACAAGGTAAAATATAGGGGTGGGAGTTAAAGGTAAGATCAACAAACCAGTTACTAAACACTTCATCCTAGCATCAGGAATGGGATTAAAATAAACACTATGTATCAATAAACCCATTCCTGATGAATGAATCAATTAGATAATTTGACAAATGCTTTGTATTAAGTGGAAATCCAATACCGGTTCAAGTGTCTCCCTTTGTCCATGCAACAGTGCAGCACTGATCAAACAAAAAAGATAATTAAGACAAAAGAAGATCAGTAATATCAAACTTCCATATTTTCAGGAGGTGATATCAGGAGACATACGGAATTATGCAAGATGCAAGTGAACCGCTTTGAGAGAGTTGCCACTGCCTATATCTTCTAATCTGTACATTGATAATATCCCCATTACCAATAGATTCAGAAGCACGGGCAATTGCATCCATGCGTTTGATCCCATTGTCATCCTTACCGACTGAACTTGGCCTATAATTTAGATAATTTTCCTGCAATTACATTTGTATTTATAATGTTGGATGTAATAAATGTAGAAAATAAATAAAAAAAACAAATCAAGGTACTTCATCACTACAACCCTGAGAATAAAATAAGGGAACAAATGATAAATTTAGCAAACTGTGTATATGGTGCACAGAAAATATAAAATGGGAAGTGGGATTCTTATGTTTTGAGCATCACATCGAATGACCATAACCATCACTATAAGAGCATGATGATAATGTTACACGTCCAGCTCGGATTTTTTTCCCCAATCGAGGACATGTCTAATCCAGCATACTAGAATACTTTAAAGACCCACCTTAGAGCTTGTCGAAGTAGTTTCAAATTCAAAAACCTCACATACAAACAAATAAAACCCATATGGAAACCAATTAAATGCCATTCTTCATTCACATTTCTGAAATTTAACAATCAACCTGTATAACGATCTTTTTTCTTATCTAATTTGCAACTAGTGAGAAAAAAGAAAGTAGCAATTTCCAATACTTCATTTTACTTAGAAGGATTATGACCAAGATTTCTGACCAGGCTTTCTTTGCTACTCTGAAACACGATAAACTCATTTGTACTCCATAAATTTTCTATCAATGGGCCAGGCTTTGATAATATACCTTATTACATATAAGAACCCTGAATTAGGTAGTTGCAGGGAAGGAAAGAACCTGAACAAGAAGAGGGACTAGATCCGGATCACTCATGCTTAGGTCAATCCGTTCATCCATCCTTAACTTCCCTCCACTGAAACCAAACAGCCTACAAGAGCAAAAGGTGAGCATAAAGCATCATCTAGTTGATCCCATGATTTCAGTATCCATTAAAGAAGTCAAATTTCTTAGAATTGAGAGTGTACTGCTTAATATCTACAGTCTCTTATGTTGATCAGTTGTAATTCCAAGCTACAGACAGAAATATTATCCATCACAATCAACATGCATAAAAAAGTAAGTTGCCACGCTGAATTTGGAGACATTATAACATGGTAGGAGAACAGAGAAGTCTAACGCAATCTAATTGTTATCTAAAAATAAACATAAGAACATATAAAATGTTTTATCTCCTGATAGCAGCAAACTAAGACATGACTAGGGTAGAAGCTAGATGATTAGATGTCATACTTATCAACAGCTGTGAATGGTGATATATCCTCATCCTTGGCACTGTAAAGAAGGCGCTGACGGATGTCATCATATTGAATCACCGACATTGACAAGCTCATGTACTGTAAACAGTTTACCGCCATCCGCAAATCCCCATTAACTCTTTCTGCAAGCTCCTCAAGAGCAATCTAACATAATTTCAAGCAATTAACAAAATTTAAGTCTTTAGGACACACCATAAAAGAAAAGAAGAAATATTACTTTGTGCCAACCAAAATCAAGTCATAAATTAAGCCTTACCTCATTAACTTTAAGGCCTTCGGCATTTGCAATTTGCATTAATCTCTTTGCCATCTACCAGAAACAAAAAGCACCAATTAGTGCAAAAGCATTTTAATTTCAAGGCATCAATCTCACAGGCATTAAATATCTAATTATTACCATGTAAAATAAAAGACAGAAAGTTGCATATTTAAACTAAATGGACACAATGGCAGATTGTAAACGGCCAATAGAGATAAAGAAACTCAGAAAGATGCCAAAAAAGAAAAGCTATAGGATTACAAATTTATTAAATTAATACAGAACCTGTTGCTTTGTAGGTTTTCTAAAACTGAGAAGCAAACAATAGTTCACAAGGCTTTTAAGTTTCTGGCTGTAGCGGTCATTACAGATGCAGATAATCGGTATTTTGGAAATCTTGATGCTAGCAATCAGATCAGTGACTCCTCCCCTATCTCCTGCAGACATCCCATCAACTTCATCCATAATCAACACAGTTTTTGTATGGCTTGACCTATAAATTAAATCCATTGTTAAATAGCAATGTGTAAGAGTTACCAAGCTAAACCCACCATACCCCTGTAATACATGAAAGCCAGCGACAGATTGCACTAATGCCATTACTAACAAAGTAAAATACAAACCTATCCATGTTTATGCTTAGGGCAGTGTTACTGACAAGTTCCTTAATGGAATTCGCATTGCTTCCACCAATTCCTTTTTCAATCTTTAAATCAGCTTTACCACGAGTATCACTGGCATTTACCTTAATGACATAAGTGGAAAATTACATAAGAAAATTACAAAAAAAAAAAAATTATGTAAGGATATTTTTCAGAAAATTAACCACCTCTATTGCCTGGAAACCGAGCATCTGACTGACCAACTTCGCTGATGTAGTTTTCCCTATGCCAGGTGTTCCACTTAACAAGACAGCTTTTTTGGTGTCAAAATCATTTTGTTTCTTACCCTTTTCCTTATTCCCAGTACCAAGAAAATTATCACTCCAATGTGCCAACCAATCATGCAGTTGTTTGACCTGCATATTGACATCCAATGACTCTCACGTAATTTATATTTATGAACATGACAGCTAAAATATTTAAGATAGATGAAATATAAATATTCAGATCTCACCAGGGATTGATTTCCAACAATGTCGTTGGGAACCTTTGGCCTATATTTTTCTGTCCAAGTCATTGAAGACTGTCCAGTGGTCCAACTTTTGATCTTTGCAGGGGAAGCACCAGAAGTCGGATTTTTACGGATAGCGCTGGTATCCAAGGTGCTGCTGATGCTATCTTCTGAAAAACCACACTTGTCAAGACTTGTAACAGCAAATCTAAAGTAATGCAACAAAGGAGTTAAGGAGCAATCTGAATCATTATAGTTCCATGAATGGGAAAGAACTGATGATGGACTACATAGCCTCTTAAAATGGTTAATAGAAATATACTATTGGAAAGCTTGGCTACAACTCCAATAGAAATGAACAATCTTTGAAAAAGACATGGTCAATAAGAAATGAATATACATTTGAATGAGTTAGACCAGCTAAACCATCGTGCAGTTTTTATCTGGGAGGGATTGAAGATGGAAAGTAACAAGAACTGAAGAAACGACCATCTCTATAAAAGTAATATTATGACTGTAAGATTACTAAACAAGCTAAATAACGAAGCCGCATCAGTTACAAATGTAAACACAATGAAAGAAGCAAACTTTATCTGTTGACTATCAATGTGAATTATCGTGAGAACGATCTTCCTTCTTCTGTTAAGCTTTGATCTCAGAATGATAGGATTGGTCTTCCTCAATTGAGATTGTAATTCTTTTTCCCCTTTTAATAATATGTCTTCTGGCCTCTTTAATTAAAGAAAAAAAAAATACAAAAAAGAAATAAATAAATCATGAAATGACCATATACCTTTAGGATGTTCTAGAAATTGTTCCATTGCTTGAAATGAATGATCAATATTTCTGACAACATGTTTATTTCTTTTCTTTTATTGAGTTTGGATATGAATCTTTCATATCATCTTTATTCCCTCTTCATGTGCCCAGAAAGAAGGAATATAAAGATTGGAAGGGAAAAATAAAAGGATTCTTTGAAGAACCAGTGAAGAACCTTTTAACTCTAGACGGCCACTTCTATGATATATTGTCACATACAAAAATGATCCATAAGACTTTCGATGTTAAGAGATCTTAGGAATACATAGATACATAGTTGATAACATGGTATACCCACAAATTTGATGGCTGCAAAGGCTGGCTTAACCTTAGACCCTATATGTTTCCCCACACCATACACTAAAATAAAATAATATATAATGTTCTTAACTGGGAAGAAATCACTGGCGACCCCAGTCAACAAAAAAATGATCACCGGCTCTAGATGTTTTCACAAAAAAAAAAAAATTAAGAAAAAAAAATCCTAAACCAGGAAGTAAGAAGTTCTTTTTGTGCCACCTCCCCTCTAAGAAGAGGAAAGTGGCTGGACCCAAGGTTCAAACTTGGGATGCCAAGATGAGATGCCAGGTCCTTTACCACTAAAGCCACCCTAGACGACAAGCAGTTGATTACACAGTAAAACCAACAAGGACCTAGCTGGCTGTGATTTTCACCATCAATATTCAGTTAAAGATATAATCATCTCATTTACTCAATTCCGTGTACAACATTCAAAAAATCGAGGCAAAAGAAAAAAAGCACCATTGGTAAAAATGTAGCTCACTCCCATTCTCACCACACATGCACAGAGAATATAACAGTAACAGCATGTGTTTCCGTTCCTAGTGAGATGAAAGAAATGGAATTCTGTTTTCGGTAAATATGACCACTTATTGAACTTACTCTTTTTGTCTACTTTCTGGGCAGTTTTGTTTGGTACAGGTTCAACAGCCTTACCCAGGGGCTGCTTGTGCGCTCCCTGTACAGGTGCTTTCGAATGTTTTGATGCACGTATTTTATCAAATAACCCATCCTCAGTGAGAAAAGCAGTCCTACCATGAAACAAGCAGGCAGCAGAACAATAATTAGACAGGGTAATACTATTTAAAATAACTGCAATGAGTGAATATATATCAGGGAAAACAAACCCAAGTTCTTTGGCTTTGGAGGATTTCCGTCCACCAATATCTTCATCACACAAAAGATAATTCTGCAGAGAGAAACAGTCAGGTATAGTCACCAAAAAATATCTCAGATTTTCTAGAGAGGTAAAAAAAAATGTAGATTACATGCAATAAAATACTTCAAATTAAATCAGAACTAGAGGAAAAGCATGAAATAACCGTTTTCTTGCTAATAGATCCGGTCACACGACCACCATGACGTTTAATCAAATCTTCCGCTTCTTCGCGTTCCAAACTGTAAATATGTTCCCAATCACTTATCACTCATACGAGGCTTGCAGAATATAACTATCAAACACCAAAGACATGAGGAAAAACATATGACACTGAAGATGGGCTCAGCCAATACCTAAACAAGGAAAAAAAACCCCATGTATAACTATGGATCTATCAAGTATGTGAACAACTATAAAAGTGAAGTGAAAAACCTGTCAAGTGTTCCACTAATCACGAAAGTTAGACCAGCTAAACAGTCAGGAGTACCTTCAGGGGCTTCCTGACAGAGAGATAGAGAGAGAGAATATATTAGCAATGCATCTAGCATAATTATTTATAATCCAAGATTCTCTGAATACTCACCTTTTCCCCTTTGTGTGGAGGATCTTTCCTCTCTCCGAAATTCATGAAACCACCTCGTCCACCTCCTCTACCTCTTCCACCAGCTGGTGCCACTGATGAACCTCTTCCACCCCGACCCCTTCCACCAGACTTAGCAGGGAATTCACTATCTCCATCTTCCTCTTCATTGCTTCCTTCAACTTCTACAGATTCTCGACCTATTCCTCTACCTCTTCCACCAGCTGACCCAACTGATGAACCTCTCCCACCCCGACCCCTTCCAACAGACTTAAGAGGGGATTCCTTAACTTTGTATTCATCTTCTTCGCTTTCTTCAACTTCTACAGACTTCTGTGAAATTCCTTTACCTGAATCACTTTTCAGCTTTTTTGTAGGAGTGACATCAACAAAGTCATCATCATCCCTAACTTTGTGAATTTTTTTTGAAGGTTGATTCTTTGGTGATTCCTCACTATCCTTTAAAGTCTTTCTTTTGGCCGGAAGTTCCTCTGTTTCTTTTTCATCTTTGGGCTTCCGATGTTCTTTAGCAAAATACTTGCTAGTTTTCCGTCTACCTGAACTTTCTCGATCTCCTTGAACCTGTGTCTTACCAAAAATGAACAATAAATATGTCACAAATTTACTGATTGCACCAGCAACTCGGTCGTCATTAAAGAAATAAAATAATTAATTAATGTTGGGCTTATACATGTCTTATTTTTTTCCAAGTCTACGACTAACAATCCACACATATCAGGGTGATGTTCAGTACCCTCTATTTCTCTCTTACTAAAAATGAAATCTTGAAGATCCAAAGAGAGTCAAGTTTCCTTTATTTCTCTCTTACTAAAAATGAAATCTTGAAGATCCAAAGAGAGTAAAGTTTCCTTCCCGCTCAACTTATATCCATTTCTCTCACTATAGCGATATCAAGGAGTCTAAGAAGCTACTAAAGTTAGCAAGGAGAAAACAGGTAGAACTAATAAATTATAATAATCTACAAAATTAATAACATCCTGAATCCGAATTCCCTTGTGCTTGCCAGAAAGCAAACAAAAGGCAGCACAATATAAACATTTCACGAGGAAGAAAAAAAGCTCCAACAAATCATTTCACAAATCAGAACTCCGAGGCATAATAATTCTTCATTTATTCAAAAAATTCCCAAATCCCATTTACTTTCATTGTAACATCCTGCAAAGTTATAAACAATACATGGACATTCTACACATAAACATAGATAACAATCTACTTATTATACCCACCAGCTTCCCAACACATATCACGAAATGCAGAGAAAAAAAATTATTAGAGTAAGCAGAGAGACTAATAAACTACAGAGACATATATTCCTGATTTAATTCCGAATTCACTCATTTTTCACCATATAACCAAAGGGGATAAGAAAACTCACTGGTTTTTCAGGTTGTGGCTTAGCTGGCGCAAGTTTCCCTGAATTGTTTGAAGTAGTTCCGCCTTTTTCATGGGACTTCATGAACCACTTCCTAATATCCGCCTGAAAGTTCATAATTTTCATAATATTAAAATAAATCAGTGTATAATCAGAAGCGATGATTGCTGAAATGGAGGAACAAAGGCACAAAAAAAAAATTATGATTACTTTCTTCCTTTCTATCTTTCCAAAGGGAAAATCAGAAATATATACAAACCCTAGACTCACCATGTCCAATTTTCAGAACACAATTCAAAATGCTGATAGCGCCACCCACTACTATTATTGATTCACCGTACGATCATACACTGTCTAATAAGTGAGAATTCGTCAGAATCATGAAAACGAGGTAACACTAAAATCATCATGGCGAAAATATTCTCACAATCATGCAAATGTATCACTGACATTGACGAACAGAACAAAATTCACATAAATAATAGAAAAAATAACAAATGAAGCAAAATGTCAAACTTTTTTTTTCAGCGTTTGAAAGAGAAAAAAATAAGCACAAATTTGTTTTTGCTTTTTCCAAGAAACCATGGTCTGTAGAGTCTGTGTTTCCGCCTAACTGATACGTTTTTTAGGGTTTATGAACTGACATGATACTGAGGTGAGGTCTTAGAGAACATTCGTTGGTTCTAGATGGAGAAATAAATCAGAAAAAGGAAATAACTAAAGTAAATAACACCTGGGTTGCCATGGTCGTCTTCATCGGAGCTTGTACGGTGGTATCTTGTGTGCATAAAGTCTTCACGTAGAGAATGAAAAGTGCGGTATCTGAGCTTTTTGTTTTAAAGGCCAAACAGCATCAGAGCTGATACCCAAAAACAATACCACGTCGTTCAAAATTTTTTTCTTTTATTTATTTTTCCCTAGCTTTATACCATTTTTTAATTGTGTGCTAATTCACTTTCTAGTTATATGAGTTTAGTTTTTATAAAATTGCCTGTATAATTTCCTTGCAATGTTTTATTTCATGTATAATTTAAATAAAAATTTTTAATCTCTCTTATTATTTTTTTAGTTAACTATGCTATATGACATATTGATAAAATATACTATATTATTAAAAGGATTATTTATTATTTCATCATTTTTATTTTATTATTTCCATTTTCCTCTCTTATAATTCATTATTCTAGTTTATAGTCCAAAATTTCATTTTCTTTACTGTTGAAAAAATGAAAAAAAAAATGAAACTCATCCAATTTCTTGAAAATAAAAAAACCGTCAAAATGATCTAATTTCTTCATGAAGTATATGAATCGTATTGGACCGATTCTTCATGAGAAGCCCGATCCAATCTTTTAAGAAAAAGGTGATCTGATCAATCTGATTATTCATATAAAAAAAAGTCGAATCTAACTAAACCCGAAAAGCAAAAAAGAAGAAAAAAAATTCCTTTTCCAATTCAATTAGATCCGGTTTTTTTGAGGAAAAGTTCAATCGATCACATCACCTTCTTAAGGATTAGATAGGATTCCTCGCGAAAAATCAAACCGATACAATTCTTGATGACCATACTAAGATAACTTAGATATATTGAAGGAGAAATTAGTGGCTAGTACTATACTCAAAAACCTACATAATCCAAACATAATTTCATAATAGTCCACTTTGATTCATTCTTATTCTTCATTCTCATCCCCATTTTAATTCTTTGTGCAACAAAACAGACACAAAAATTATAATTCTCGTTCTCATTCCATCAGGGAATCGAGCAAATAGTGCCCTTTGTCTAAATTGTGTTTGGATTATGTTGTTGAAGTTGTTTAGTAGTACTAGCCTCGGATTACTCTTTCATTAAGTATATCCAAGTTATCCTACTATGGTCATCAAGAAAAGACACAAACCACCAAGCTCCTTAAATATTTTTAGTTCTAGAAGTCCCCATATATCAGTGTGACTGACTGCAAAATGATGAGAATGAGAAATGAAAATAGATCAAAGTATAATAAAAATGGATCAAAATCATCGCATCCCTTCTCCTCTCTACTCAAATACTAGAATCATCTCATCCCTACCACTAAAAATATTTGTGTATAATATGTATATATAAATATCAACAATACTAAAGCAAACTTGACCTAAGGCCATCAAATGTCTCTTCTTAGCTACTCTCCCACTAAGAAATGTTACAAATGTTACATGTATATCTCTAAAAAAAGTCTACTTATCAATGGATATAACTTTTTCATATAACCAATCCTATTACCCAAAAAATCACATTCAAGGGGAGAACTCAACTGTGCATGAATGTAAGTTTTGGTTTGACACCTTCATTTCACCAAAAACTGAGTCGAATGTCATTTACCAAAAATTGAGCCAAATAATGTCACCAAAATAGCTTTATCTAACAATCGAGACCTTATCACTAAAGTCCAAACTCAGCCTATATCTGACAAGGAGCTATGTGTTTATTCGAGAAAAAGATACTAATAGGAGAAAGAGGGTCACACACTTCTTGAAACAAAACCATAAATCCAATTCGAGTTCAAACAGTCTAGATAACATAGTTCATGAAATTCAAATTGACTACTAATAATGATCTTGATGTTCATATTGCATTAAGGAAATGTGTGAGATCATGTACTCAATATATAATTTATAATTTTATCTCATTTGATAGTCTATTGTCTAAATGTCAAGTATTAATTACTAATTTATCCAATGAAGAAATATCATAGGGCATTTATGATGCTCTAAGAAAATCACAATGGAAAGTTACTTGAAGAATAGATCAATGCTCTAAAAATGAATGGTACTTGGGAACTTTTAGATTTACCAAAAGGGAAAAAACTAGTGGGATGCAAGTAGATTCTTACTATCAAGTGTAAGCCATATGGAAGTGTAAATCACTAAAAAGCAAGACTTGTCGCTACGGGAATCACTTACACGGACTTCATTATCTATTAAGAGACTTTTGCTCAAGTTTCTAAGGTTAATATCGTTCCAGTTTTGTTATCATTAGCAACTTAACGAGATTGACTCCTTCAAATATCAGATGTCAAAATGCTTTCCTTAGTTGGAAGATGAAGTGTATATAGTAATTCAACTTCATTTTGAAACAAGAAGTAATGTTAACAACATTCGCAAGCTCCAAAAGTCTTTGTATGGGATGAAGTAATTTCCTAAAGTGTAGTATGATAGGTTCACAAAAGGAGTCAAGAAGTATGGATACTCTGAGGGGCAAACCGATCACATCTTGTTAACTACATTCTCTTCTAGTGGGGAAGTTACCATTCTCATTGTTGATGTTTACAAGATTATTGTGATAAGGGATTATACAAAAGAAACAGATTGCTTAAAGGAAGATCTTGCTAGAGAATTTAAAATTAAAGACTTTGGAACTCTTAAGTACTTCTTAGGCATGGCCATTTGTTTGAGGAATCGAAAAATATATTATGGTTTCACAACAAAAGTACATCTTGGACTTAAAGAAACTAGAATGTTAGGATGCAAGCATGCAAACACTCTATGAAATCAAATTATAAATTAGTTTGAAAGATACTAGACATCTAATTGACACATGATATATCAACATATTGTCGGAAAGCGCATTTATTATTCTAATACAAGGTCATACATAGATTTTTCAGCTAGTATTGTCAATTAGTTCATGAACAATCCCCATGAAGAACATATTGAAGCATTTATTGGATCCTTCAATACTTGATAATGACTCATGGTAAAGGAATATTCTTTTGAAATAGAACTATTATTATTCTACAATTTGAATATTAAAAAATCTACAAACATTATCAATATACAATTAATCCAAATATTCAATTCAAGAAATTATAAAACTGAAAATACAAACTTAGATTATTTTAATTAAAATTACATAAACATATAAGAGATAGGTAAAAAGTGAAAATAGAATTGGATCTAACAAAACCTCACCGATCGAAACAATCTAGATCTAGGAACTCAGATCGATGAACCCTATAGCACCATGATAGATTTAATCAAATCAAAAACCTATAATCTAAGATCTCAAATAACAAATCAGATTTATCTCTAAATGCATCAAACCCTAGAAAATCATGCGGATTTCCAGAATATGGAAGGAAACGCAATCTTCAAGCAATGATCAAATATCATAGATGCAATCAAATAAATATAATAAGAGAAAGGGATTAGAATCATCAAATCAACACAAATCGTACAAATCCAAAAGGAAGAGAGTAAGAGTGAGAGAGAGAGATCGCACATAGAGCGTAGCTAAGAAGATAAAAGGGAAAAAATTACTCTGAATGAACTGGGTTATAAGAATAAATACTATGACCCATATATGAAATTGGATAGATAAGCAAGTCAATTAGGTTAGGCCACACAATCTGGTTGCCACATATATGAAATTGGATAGATAAGCAAGTCAATTAGGTTAGGCCACAATCTGGTTGCCACATGGGTCATCTAGGATTTAGGCCTTAACTAAATTTCCATAACAAACTCCACATTAATGTCAAATCATGGACTAGTTCTATCACAGTGCTACTACACTATAAGCTGCATGGTCTACATCATTACTTGTCAAGTTAAGTTATCATATGTTAACTAAATATAAGCAATGCTCAAATTTATTCACAGAAATAATTTTTGTTCCCATGTTAGAAGGATTGTAGTTAATATTATGGTATTGTATTAAACTATGGTATTAAACTTATGGTATTAAACTAAATATGGTATTGTAGTTAATATTGATTAACTCTTGTAAATTAAAAAGATAAAGTTAATTGGTAACATAAATCATCTTAAATAATTTAATATATTTTTTGGTAGATTATTTTTTCCCTTCTATATATATTACTCGAATTCTACTAATGCTTCATTCCCGTAGATACTTTCTTTTACATTTCAACTTAGAATAGACATGTAGGGTTTTTTTTTTTTTCCTTCAACTTAGAATTGTTGTAACTAATAATTAATTTTTACAATTCGTATAAAGTCTTGTAGATTTTTATCTGAATTAGATTTTATGTATATATTATATAATTTTAGTAGAATAATTTTACACAAATTTTCTAAAATCTAATAGAAAATTGTGTGTTCCACCAAAAGTACCCTTCCTAAACAATTCAATGATGCCATTTATTCACTTCTCCAACGTATTTGATTTTTTTTTTTTGGAAATTAAATGATAATTATATGAAAAGTATTGAATTCAGATCCAGAATATTTTAATAATATCATGTGAAGGTTATTATATAATATATCAATTATTTCTTTTTTAAATTACGTTGTTCTTAACAGTTATAGAATAATAAATATTGAGAAATTTTGATATATATATATATAGATATATATAAGGGAAATCGATAATTGGTTATTAAAGAAATGACAATTGTAAGTTAAAAGTACAATAGGGCCTAATTATGAAATTTGTGATTGGAAAATTGATAATATTAATATATAATAATTTATACTTAAAATGAAATTTATACATTATTTTAATATAAAATCTGGAATAAAGATCGACTTTTCATGTCTGTCAATAATTGCTACTAAGTAGCCCACCTTCGCTATAGCGATTAGCAGAAAAAGAAGTGCAAAAATATATATTAAATAAGTGGTATACAATCGAAACAAAATTACAATCTCAAATGTCGTAAATAAGGAACATCACGATGGTCAGATTAAAAAAAAAACGGAAAAGGTCTAAAGCCGACAAGCCAATGAAATTTTCAAGAAAAGAATCAACCCAATCCGAACCCTACTTAGCTAAAGAACCTACAAGAAAATTGTCTTCACAAAACACATATGCTTGAGTGTGATCTGCATATAATCATAATATCTCGAGATGGTATCTCAAAAGCGTCACCAATGAGCTAGACGAGAACAAGGATTGTTAAACCAACCCACTAAGAGAGTAGAACCTGTTTGAACTTCAATATCATGAATATAATACCTGATAACATAAAAGAAGATCATATCTTAACTGACCCTCACTATCACGAAGAACACTTCCGCAGCCCCAAAAACCTCCCCGTAAAGCAGAGCCATCGATATTAAGAACGGCACACCCAGACGCAGGTCTCAACCATTTAACGACTACTGGACAACAAGCTCGTACTATAATAGCTCTTAAATTTAAGTCCTGTATAATAGTATTACCAAAAGGTCGAATCACCTGCTTTGGCTTCAAAAAAGGATTTGGATCTGCCAACCAATGCTGTACTTTAACAATTATATCAGAAGCACTTACTCTAATATTTTGAAACTATTCCCTATTACAGGCCAACCAAATCTGCCAAGTAATTAAAGTTGGAACCCATCTCCCAATCAGAGCTACCTGCGTGGAACCCTTAAAAAAGGAGAGCCATAATTGAACGGCTAAATTCCAATATGGAGTTTAGTGAAGATCTATATTGAAGAAAAGCTGTGAGAAAAAACCCCAAACCACCAATGCAATTGGACCCAAGCGAAAAAGATGCGAAATAGACTCACCAGCTCGAAAACAACAAGAGTAACAGGAGGAACAACCTCATTTATTGAAATAACACGGTACTAACTTTTCCAAACAAAAGTAGAGTATAAAATAGTGCTAATATGGAATGGCTAGAGACATGAATGAATTTTTTTTCCCCTTTTAATTAATGGAAGTGTAGTAATTGATAATTGTGAGGAGTATTAAATTTAGAATGATAATAATTAGTATTTCATTATTTATTTTTTCAAAATTGAAATGGAGTGGAATCAGTCAATATTTCCTTTTAATTGGCATAATGTAACTTTCCATAATCCTAAATGAAAAAAATATTAAAATTTGAATCCAGTTTGAGTTATGTTGACAACTGTTATGATCCTTTGACTTGTAACTTTATTTTTCCGAAGATAAATCTTACTTTGTTATAGGATATGAACTTCATTCCTCGTGCATTTCATATCTTTTGCTTATTATATAGCCTAAGGATTTATAAATTGTTTTGCTTGTTTTAAAGATTTATAACTCCCTGAGGACACGCCATCAAAGTTGAAGGTACAGGGAAGAAGGTTGGGAAAAATGATCAAAATAAGAAAGTCTAGAAGTCGGTTGAGTTACAATATCATTTTACTCCTAGTCAAAATCTTCAACTTGATAGCCGTGATGACAAACTGGCTGTAACTGGTATAGTGGCTGTAACTCTTTATGTATAGTGGCTTTTATATCAATATCATTGTTTTTTTTATATGTTCAGTAAGAATCTTTTCTTGATTTGAGTTCCATCATAATATACAAGGACTTTACGTAGTGGGATTGAGATGGTTAATGCTCATGATCAACAGAAGATATGATTGGTTGGAGGTTCTTCAAACCCAGAAAGTTCCAAATCCAACATTTAAGGTAAGAACAGTCGAAAGAAGTGACCAAGAAAAAGTCGGACAATCGAGATGATTTTATGTGATGGGTCATCAGAAACACTAAGTGCATATCGTGACGTCCTTGGGGACCAAGGAAACCAATCCCAAATGACAAATAATTGTGACGACGTTGCTTACTAGAAATTTGAATCGCATTTGATTTGCTATTATTTACTACGCTTATTTGCTTGCCATGCAGGAAAGTCTGTCGG